>CM059833.1:516636-3398136 GCA_030444775.1 Atalantia buxifolia | reverse complement strand
ATTTGTGCAACTGGAGAAGATGGCATAAAACTAAAAAGATAAATCTTATTTACTCTTGAGTTGATTATCCAGTTAATTCTCATATTTTTAAGAATTATCAAAAGTTAAAAACTTCTTCCTTCTCGTTTTTTCTATAACTATTGGATTAATAACATAAAATAGTGATCAAACATAGAAATGAAAATTATGTTGAACATGATTAGATTATACTTGATAGAATAATAAAGAATATTGTCTTTTGCTTATTACAAATGTTGAACATGATTATGTAAACTTAATCTGATAAAGATAAAATAACTATTTAAATGCAGTAGTATAATTACCTTTAAATTATACTATTTTATGTTGAATTTAATATTTAATATATGATTAATAATTGAATAACTTATTATTGTAAATTAATAATTGAATAATTTTTATGTTTAATATTCAATATTGATTTAAATACATTTTAGTGAATAAAATTTTTTATGTCTGATCTTTATATTTAGTACTGTTTTAAATAAATTGTTGAATTAAAATTTTGATTTAATCTTAAATAAAATACATGTTAAAATAAGTTAAGTGAATAAATTTTGATATTTAATATAATACAAAAGTCTAGTTTAAATAAATTACGCAATTAATTTTTTAAATTTGATAAATAATAAATGTTAGATTAAATAAAAAGGGGAAGAGAAGTAAAGAGCATTTTATTTTAAACTCATGTTAAAAAGAGGATTATTAATTTTAGATTAATATTTGGACTAAATAGCCAGCGCTGATAGCTAAACATGACTTAGCCCTTTAAGTGAGATTAACCATGTAATGACCCTAAATCAAGCTAGGTTCCTCTTTCACAATGAATAAAAGTGGAAAGATAAAATGTTAATTTTATTTGAAGGGCTCTTCAAAAAAAAATTTAATTTGAAGGGAAAGATAATGTGGACATTTTTCTCAATCGCGTTGACTGGGGTCGACTTTGTAGGGCACACCACTTTCTTGAAAGTTATATCTTGCGTCATGACTCCTGAGATGTGCGTAACCCATTACTTTTTTTTTAATTTTACAAATATGCCCCGGGACTGCAGTGTAATTAACATGCCTGAATACCTTTGACGCTCATTTTATGTGCAAGGAATAAACAAGTTTTTCATATATAAAATTGTGAATCACCATTCACCGCAAAACCATCGAAATGAAAATTTGAATGGTTATTCTCATTATATAAATTTCTCTCTTTCATTTTTTTTTCTAAAAGGAGGAGGAAGAGAAATCAACAAGATGGATCTTCCCATACAGCAGCACGTTAATCCTTCAAGGTACGGAAACTTTCCTTGCATTTTTTCACTTTGGTTTGTTTAGTATGTCTGTTTTGAGTTGAGATTAACCATGTAATGACCCTAAGTCAAGGTAGGTTCCTCTTTTATTCTGTTCCCTCTGCTTTGGCAGGGTATGATGAATATATAGGAGTTATTTTTAGCCCAGTAATATATATGAGGTTTGTTTGGCTTGTTTGCTGCCGCTTGCTTATGCTGTTGCTGTTGCTGTTGCTGCTGCTGCTGCGGTCGCTTATGCTGTTGCTGTTGTTGTTCCTGCTCTGTTTCTTCAGAGTATGATGGATAACATTATTTAGTCATTATATTAATAATAATATGAAGTAATATCAGATTCAGATACACCCCAGGATGATTAATAGGTGATAAATCAATACCATTTAATCAAGAAATAACACAAAAAATTAATCAAGATTAAACACAACAAACGATCAATTGCAGAAAACGCATTCAACAGAACGCAAAACAAGCTTCTGACTTTAACAATCATGGCTTGCCACCATTGTTCCAAAGGGAAATGAGCAAGGCATAAATAAATTTTGATGGTTTTGCAGTGTTCACAATTTTTCAATCCTGCAATTTCGAACCCGTAAAAATAACCCTTAGCATATAACATCTACCTCCTCCTCTTTATTGCTACTTCTGCTAACCTCTCCATGAATGTGTATTGATTTTTTTGGCAGAAATGGCAATTTCTTTTCCACGATTCCGCACCTAAAAGTTTTTGGATTTCTGATTACAACCATTTCTGCTGTTTTGGGTGCAAGTGTACAAGGCATGGCTCAGCCGTTGAAGGAGACTCACAAAGTATGCTTGTATGTGTTTCTTGTGGCCGTAATCGTCCACTGTATTGCATTTGTAGCCCAACGGAATCAAGTAAATCATTCACACTTATGGGGCCTTATTGCTGTTATCTCTGGGTCTCTTTCTACTGTCTCAGTGATCTCCGGATTTTTCACTCACTCAGTTGCTGAAATAATTTGCTACATTGCAGTAGGTTGCACTACTATTATCATTGTTGTCTATCAATATGGCAGCACGTTCATAGATACTTGTCGTCGGATCTACCATGACATTTTGAAATGGTTTCAAGCTATCAATATCTATTCCACAGAACAGCAACAAAGGCCAGCTGACAGTATAATTGAAGAAGTTTAATAGAAAGATTCCACTTACATTTCAAATTTCAGTAAGATCAAAATGTATACTCCATATTTGATCTCATTAGAATTTTATGTTCATTCAATAATATAGTTTTGATAAAGACACACATTTTTGCTTGCGATCCTCGCGCGGCTCAATGGAGAAGATGATGTTGTTTATCAATTCCATATGTTGGTGGAAAATGGTTTCATTGTGTCGTCGCAACAAAGTTAATGACAAGCTTTCATAGACAGCCTGCCATATTTACGATACTTGATATATATCAAAATAAAGTTTCTTGTTCAAATAGAGACTTGATATCCGCTGCAAGGAGGACAGAGCAATAGATTTCTTGCTCCACAAGAAAACAAAATCTCACTACTACTAAACATAACAGACACTACTTGCTTCAGCTCATTCATCTTGGCCACAACAAATATATCAAGTTGGGCTCATTCATCAATATTAAAACTTCAAAAACCTCCACCGTAATATATAAAATTTTTACTCCTGAAGTAGCTAGATTGTTGGGATTCAAAAGAAGATGATTAAGTTACTTCATTAAGACTAAAGACATTTAGCTAGACTTTTAGAACTGAATTTGATTATATATTCCAAGGATGTCTAGCTGCACTCTTTGCTCCAATCTAAATTAAATCAATAATTAATTTAGAGGTATTGAGCTTTAATTTTTTCTTTCAAGGGTTTACTTGGTAGAGTCAGCCTCTAGGTGATATTGCGCAACTTCTCCCAAAAGATGATTGGTTTGATTAATTTTTGTGTCTATCATGCATCTTTCTTTATTTTTATCTATCATGCATAAGGAAAAGGCTCCCTTGAAAAAAAAAGAGTAAAATGATTTTGCGGTCATCCTCGGTGCAAATGTTAACTTGCCATGTTTAAAAACATTTCACCATTAGCGGCGAAAAACAAATCTTAAATTCTTTTAGATAAAAGCTTCATCTTTCTTCATTTTGTTCATTTCGTAATAGGGCCCCCTGATATCACTGTCGTCAATGAGACCGCGTCGTTCTTGTAAGAAGCATGTCACTTAATCAAAGATGAAATTAAATTTATTCCTCAATCATGATACAAAAGTTTAAACAGTAGCGGGTTTCATGAGGAATAAACTTAATCTCGCATCCTATGTAATTAAGTTTATTCCTCATCATAGTTTAACTATCGTAGTCACTGACATGTTTTTGTTCATTTTAATCATCATAATTTCGCTTCTTTGTATTTATTTGCATCATCATAATTTCGCTTCTTTGCTATTGCTGAGTTGTTCCAAAAGGATTTTCACATGTCAATACTACTTGTCTCTTAACAAGAAAAGTCGTCATAAAGTTTTTTTTTTTCATGACTATGTTTAGAAAATATGATTGGACTTCATTAATTTTTAGGATTAGATAGGAGTAGACTGAATAATAAATATCATTATCTTCTATCTATTATAATATTAGACATAACTATATTAACTTAAAAAAATCATTTAAATAGTATAATTATCTTTAAATTATGCTCCTAATTGTTGAATTTAATATTTAATGTCATTGTAAATTAATAATAGAATAATTTTTCTGTTGTAAATTAATAACCGAATAATTTCTATGTTTAATATCTATATCAATTTAAATATATTATTGAATAAAAAAATTTCATAATTGATCTTTCTATTAAATACTAATGTAAATATATTATTGAATTAAGATTTTGATATTATTCTTAAATTAAATACATGTTAAAATAAGTTTAACGAATAAATTTTGATATTTAATATATAATATAAAATTTTAGTTTAAATAAATTAGGCAATTAATTTTTGAAATTTAATTTAGTATAAATATTAGATTAAATAAAATGGGAACGACCGGTAAAGAGGATATTATCCTAAACTCATATTAACAAGAGGATCAATAATCCCATTATTTTTGGATTAATTTTTTGGACTAAATGGCTAGTGCTGGTAGCCAAACATGCCTTAGCCCTTCGGCGACGTTAATCTTTTCGTCAGTCCTCATCTGATCACTTGTGAGCTGCGGCCGTGTAAAAAACTCGTTGAAGTGTTGAGCCACCGTCCACCGTCCGCGGGACTCGTTGAAGTCGGCCGCCCTTTATGGTACTTAAAGACGATAGGCCAAATCCATCAAATCTGAATTGCTACACTTGTGAATAAGTCGTATTGAAAAAGACTCAGAATTAACATGTTCTTAATATGTGGTTAATATTTTCTTTTTTTGTTGCATAACACTCATCTAACATACAATCAATAATTTGAATATGTAATAAAAATATATTTATCTTTTGAGTTGTTTTTCAGAGCGACTCTTCATTCACGCGTTGCAGTCCTCCCAAAGCTTCTGGCCCAAATTTGTTAGCATTTGTTTCAAAATTTGTTGACAGAGGGTTGTTGACTTATTGATGTAAAAATTGTTTAATTTAATTAGAGCCTTCCTTTTTGTGCTATGCATGTTCCATGAACGTGTCCTGCGAAAATTTTACAACATTTATTTGTTTGAGCAAGTGGAAAAGATGGCATAAAACTAGAAGGATAAATTCTCATTTATCCAGTTATTTCTCATATTTTAAAGAATTACTTAAAATCGTTTCTCTTTTCATTATTTCTATAAATAGTGATCAAATATAGAAATGAAAATTATGAATGGACTTTATTGATTTTTAGGATTAGATTATACTTGATTGAATAATAAATAATATTGTCCGTTGTTTGTTATAAATGTCAGACAGAATTATGTTAAATTTATTTAAATAAAAGCTAAAATAATTATTTAAATACAGTAGTGTAATTATCTTTATATTATACAATTAAATGTTTAATGTGATATTTAATATTCAATATTATTGTAAATTAATAATTGAATAAATTTTATGTTTACTATTCAATATTGATTTAAATATATCATTGAATAAAAATTTTTGAAATTTGATCTTATATTAAATACTAATGTAAATAAATTGTTGAATTAAAATTTTGACATTAATCTTAAATAAAATTCGTGTTAAAATAAGTTAATGAATAAATTTTGATATTTAATATAAAAATAAAATTGTGGTTTAAAAAAATTAGGCAATTAATTTTTAAAATTTAATTTATAATAAATATTATATTATATAAAAAAGTGAAAGACAAGTGATGGTTGTCGAAGCTAGCAAAAATAAATACCTACTCTAAATAAATTGTGTATAGTGATTGAGCAGAGTAGTGTCCACAAAGATTGGTAATTATTTAAATCATTTTAAAATGTAAAATGCAAAATGGTGGGATTGTTGAAAATAATAAAATCAAATGCAAATTGTAATTCAAATTAGGAAAAGCTCTGATTGAAGGAATTAACTCAGCTTGATTCGAATACTGATCATTGATTTAAATATAAATCATTATTACTTATGAATAGATCGGTTCTAGCTACTGAGACACTCTAATAGCCAATCTCTCCTTAACTAGTCGATAACTAAGGTACGACCATTAGTTATTTTCCTAATTAATAGACAACCCTAGATATGATAATAGGATTTAATCAATTGACAGTTTGAAAAACCAGAGAGACCCAAATTCTAATCAACAAACGCATACGATGGTTCATTTAAATTAGATTGTTTATTCTCATAACACAACACACTGCTATGCTATTTGTCACAAACATTAAAATCTTCATACGATGAATCTTTTAATTGACAATAGATTAAGTTGATAATTAAATAATGACCAATTATCTAATTAACAAACATAATCATGACAATAATTCAGAGAATAAACAAATACCCAAAAAGTAATGAAATAATTAAAGCATTAGAAAGATCTCACAGTAATGATGAATCAAAGCTTTATTAACCTTCAACCAGAATAATAGGTTTAGTTCTTCATAGAGAGAAGAGAAAAATTTAGATCTAGGGTTTCTTTTCAATCTCCCCTTCCTCCTTCCTTCTCTCTAAAGTTCTCTTTAAAATAAAATACTAATATTTAAAATTTTATCTAAATATTAAATTCAGAATTACAAAAATTACCAAAAAGACAAAACATGTTAAACTAAAAACTGGAGGTCTGTAGTTGACAGTACGTGCCCACACTTTATCAACAAAATTCTTCTGAAGCTCATAATTTCTCCAGGAAAACAATCATCCTCAAACATCATCTTGTAGCTCAATTTAGCACCAATCAATAGAATTGCACATACAAAAATAAAACACAAGTAAATCACTATTATTCAATATTAAAGGAAGTAAACAATACAAAATTAGTGCATAAATTGTACTTTAACAAATTCCCCCACACCAAGATAATGCTTGTCCTCAAGCATATAACTCAAGACTAATCCCAAATCTCCACTCAATTCTCATCTCAACTCATCCAAAAACAATCTTGAGCAAGCATACCTCAAGAATTTAAGTCGATCAACATTCGAGAGACAAGGATTTTAAAGCGTAGGATATCATAAGCTAATATAAAAGAAAAAATTTAATCAACAAGAAGATCCATTCAAAATTCAAATGTAATAAGATTTAATAGCCCTCTCATTGACTTCACTCCATGCACTCAAAGTGTTTAGGGAATCATTTATGCCCTCAAATCAAATCAAAGAATGCTATTACCATAAGCTTGCTCATATATCACATCTCAATCCACAAAACATGAATAAAATGCAAAAATCTAAGGGTCTTAGAAAGGTTGTAACGGGATTAAATGGGTTAAATGAATTTAAGAAAGTTACATTAATAAAATATATTAAAAGATTCAATCTCAAATTATTTAAGTTTAATTTCATTAAAAAGTGAAACGTGCTTATTGCGAGCATTTTCACGTACCGTGCTTTAACTTATTTCTAATTGTGCTGTGCTTTTAAGACCCACGTGTCTAAGATTCTATGTCCGGCCAAGCCCGAATGCGTGCCATGCAGTATTATACTGCGCGCCCCACTGAAACGCATCCATGCTATACAATGTGCTGCCCGGCTCATTAGCCACGTCAATTTGTTTCATCATAACAAATTTTTGTCTTAATTTGCACCAAAATTCTTCAAATTAAAGCATGGGAATGCGTTCGAGGCTTGGCGCAGGACGGCCAGGGCTTTTTGATCTGACAATATTTTTTAAAACTTTAGGTGGAGGAAAAAGTTTAAACAATTAACTAAGTAAATTCTTCTCACACCTAATAAATTTGTAACATAAATTTCATAGCTATTTATCTCATGAAATTTAGCTTATAAATATTGTAAAACTTTGAGTTGCAAATTGCAAGGCCGAAATTGGTATGCATTACAAAATTATTTTATGACCTTTTATCATGAAAAAAAAAAAAAAATTACTTTATGACGACTTTTCTTATTAAGAGACAAATGGTTTTGACATGTGAAAATCCTTTTTCATAATAAATACAAAGAAGCGAAATTAGGATGATTAAAATGAACAGAAACATGTCTGTGACTACGATAATTAAAACGAACATTCATGCATAGGATAATTAAAACGAACATTCATGTTTTGTCCTATGCAAAAATTTTAAATTTGAACTTTTGTTAGTACAGGTAAAATAACTTATTTAAACTTCAAAAATCCTGGCCAATCAACTACAATCAAATAATTATGCACATGGACACAAATTAATAGCTATAAATGAATATTCATCATCAACACATACCTCAACCGTGCACTAAGCCACTTGATGAGCAGTGATTGATACGAAAGTCCGACTTTATATGCTCTGCAAATACATCTCTCCACTGCTCCACACACTTTCCCACTGTATATGTCTACTCACTTTACTGTTGTGCACTTGAAATATTTGTATTTCAACCGACTTGATCACAACTCACCACAACTAAATCTAACGGTGTTGCTTAATCGAATAGAAAATCCCTAATTCCCCCAATAACACACCTAATCTTCTTCGTACCCTCGGACCCAATAAGTGAACCTGTTTTTTTTTTTCGGGTCAACACCCAACTAAATCAGCTTCAATAATTTAATACAGATTTATGAAACCGCTATGAACACAACAATGTCTGCAGCACTCTCCTGTAAACTTCACACGTGGGGAGAAAGATGATACTTATCCTCTTTGTTTTCCTTTTACTGATACTATGCCTTCAACCGGTTACCCATTTTCCAAGTTTTAAATCACAGCCGTTGATTACATTAGCTTACAATCTAAAGGCTCGTTCCCAAATGGACAAACGACTTGGGTACCAAACTCATGACGCACTATAGTTGGACCCTTATATTAAATACTAATGTAAATAAATTATCAAATTAAGATTTTGATATTAATCTTAAATTAAATACTTGTAAAAATAAGTTAACGAATAAATTTTGACATTTAATATAAAATATAAAATTCTAGTTTAAATAAATTAGGCAATTAATTTTTGAAATTCAATTTATAATAAATAGTAGATTAAATAAAATGGAGAAAGACAAGTCAAGAGGATTTTATCCTATACTCATTTTAATAAGAGGATTAATAATACCATTATTTTTGGATTAATTTTTTGGACTAAATGGCTAGTGCTGGTAGCCAAACACGCCTTAGCCCTTTCGGCGACTTTAATCTTTTCGTCAGTCCTCATCTGATCGCTTGTGGGCTGTGGCCGTGTATAAAACTCGTTGAAGTGTTGAGCCACCGTCCGCCGTCCACGGGACTCGTTGAAGTCGTACTAAAAGACGATAAGCCAAATCCATCAAATCTCAATTGCTACACTTGTGAATAAGTCGTATTGAAAAAGACTCAGAATTAACATGTAGTTAATATTTTCTTTTTTTGTTGCATAACACTCATCTAAAATAATTGAATAAATTTTATGTTTAATACTCAATATTGGTTTAAATATATTATTGAATGAAAATTTTTGAAATTTGATCTTATATTAAATACTAGTGTAAATAAATTGTTGAATTAAAATTTTGATATTAATCTCAAATAAAATTCTTGTTAAAATAAGTTAATGAATAAATTTTAATATTTACTATAAAAATAAATTTGTGATTTAAAAAAATTAGGCAATTAATTTTTTAAATCTAATTTATAATAAATATTATATTAAATAAAAAATGAAAGACAGCTAAAGAGGATTTTATTCTAAACTCATACTAAAAAGAGGATAAATAATCCCATTAATTTTGAGTTGATGTTACGTACGTGTCGGGTCATGGAAAAAAAATAGGCCACTAAGTTAAACTAAATAAAAAGAAGAAAAGGAGAAGAAGTAGAAAGAAAAATCAACGTTGACCGAAGCAGCATTAACACAAACACATCTCAAGAATCCAAAGAAACAAAGAATCACTTTCCTTGTGGAAAAAAATTTCCAACTCCATCTTCCTGCATATTTGATTTTGGTTAACAAAGAGTCAAACATTTCAAAATTTTGATATATAAATTTATATTATTTTAAATTTTTTACATGTAAATATATTTTTTACCATCAAAATGACTTATTCATACATGTGATTTAATATATTGATCATATTAATACATTTCATATTTTAGTTAATTTAATTTATAGTAAAATTATGTATTAACTAACTATAATTTATGATAAATGTGAATACGAATTTAAGTTCATGTTCTTAATATGTAGTTTTTTTTTTTTTGGTTTCATAACGCTCGTCCACTAAACAACCAGTAATTTGAATTTACAATAATAATATATTAATTCACAATCACAATTAGTTGGGAATTCTTTCCACATCTCTTTTTTGATAACTTTGGTTTAATAGAACTCAATTCCTCATTGCCAGGGATATGAAACTGACCCTAGTGGGCATGTAAATAATTTTAATCAATTTATTTAGCAAAAAATTGAAAAATAGCTAAAATGGATATATTTGACAGTTAAACACAAACACAGGGACTGCAGTGCCTTTTAATTACGTTTACACTTAATTTCATCTGTATATTGATCCCATTCAACAGCACGCTAATCCTTCAAGGTACGCAGGCTTTCCTTGCATTTTTTCACTTTGGTTTGTAGTATGTCTGCTGCTGCGGCTGCTGGGGCTTTTTTTTCACTTTAGTTTGTTTAGTATGTCTGCTGTTGCTGCCGCTGCTGCTGCTGTTGCTTCTTTTTTAATATCTAATATCGTTTTGTCAATCCACCGATGCGGGATCCCAAGTCTCTTCCGCTGCTGCATCATCCACCGTTTAAACGCACCATGCCCCAAATGCATCGGAGTGGATGCCTCAACGCACCGTATAGGGATGGAGCAGCTGCGCTGCGGTGGCACAGCTGCCCCAAAAGCACCATATAGATGGTGGAGTAGCTGCCCCAATTCAAACTCACCCGGCAGCAGTGGATGATGTGGCAGCAGCAGTTGAAGCGGAAGCTACTTTTTTTGTGTTCTGTTGAGTGCATTTTCTGCAATTGATCACTTGTTGTGTTTTATCTTGATTAAAATTAATGGGACAAGTTTTGGTGGTGGCGTTATTATTATTACTACATCTATATGTGAATCCGAGAAACCAGCACATATAATATGAATTAGTTTGTGTTTCTTCTTCCCTTTGACGATGTACTTCTACTTTCTTCGTATCGTAAGAACGAGTAAGAACAACAGATTCACACACACAAAACAAGCTTCTGACTTTAACAATCATGGTTCGCCATTATTGTTCCAGAGGCATAAATAAATATTTATGGTTTTGTACTGATCACAATTTTTCATTTCCCTCAATTTCGAACTTGAAAAAATAACCCTTGGCTCATAACATCTTCTTCCTTCTCTTTATTGCTGCTTCTGCTAACCTCTCCACGAATGTATATTGACTTTTTGGCAGAAATGGAATTTTCATTTCCACGATTCTGACTCTAAAACTTTTTGGATATTTAATTCCAACCATCGCTGCTGTTGTGGGTGCAAGTATACAAGGGATAGCTCAGGCGTTGAAGGAGACACGTAGAGTAAGTTTGTGTGTGTTTCTTGTGGCCATAATCCTCCACTATATTGCGTTTGCATCTGAGAAGGTGTCTCAACGCAATCAAGCAAATCCTTCACAGTTGTGGGGCCTTATTGCTATAATCTCTAGATCTCTTTCTACAGTCTCATTGGCCTTTCACACACTCAGTTGCTGAAATCATTTGTCACATTGCATTAGGTTGCACTGCTATTATCATTGTTGTGTATCAATGTGGCGGCATGTTTATGGATGCTTGTCGTTGGATTTACGATGACATTTTGGGGCCATTTTTTCTCCAAAATCTTGAAAAAGTTTCAAGATATATATCAAGATTTATTCCACAGAACAACAGCAACGACCAACAGTATAAGTGAAGAATTTTAATAGAGAGATTCCACTTATATTTCATATTTCAATAAGATCAAAACGTATTCTGAATATTTGTTCTCATTAGAAGTTTATTTCCATTCAATAATATAATTTTGATAGTGTATGGTTATGACTTAATCTTAGGCATATCCGGTTCATGTATAAAGATATTAACTTGTTGACTAATGTTATACATTTTAGCTTGCAGTCCTCGCAGCTCAATGGTGAAGATGATTTTCTTAATCTTAGGGTTTGGTTGTTTCAGCTTGCCTATTGAATGTTAGCTTGATTAGCTTGATGGTTCCAACCTTTTGAGTCTCATCCATTTCGTTATTTAACTCATATGACTAATGACTTATGATAATTCAGCCATTACACTTGACTCAAATCAACACTCTCTAGATTCGTCATTTTATTTCAATTTCTTCCATTTTCTTACTAACCAAACACCCTTTCAAGTGTTTGATAGAACCTAATTGGTGTGACATATGGCTCAACTACAATAATCTAACTATATTTTCTTAACCAAAATCCGCTTATCTAACTAAATCATTATGAAAGTGAAGTAAAAAAAACCAACAAAGTGTTGGCTCCACTGGCAAAGGAGTCCCCTTAAGTGACTTGATTGAGTTTCTTTTCCCGCCCAGCCGCAGGGGAAGTCGCCTTTGTTAGAGAACCTGTGGGCTTGCCGAGCGGGACTTATAGTCCGGGGTTGTGGTACGGGTTTAAAGTGCCTTCACAATGATTGGGGCCCTCCCCAGGATACCTCATGGTTAAAGACCAAAAAAAAAGGAAACACACTATTCATGTCATATTCTTTTAAAGATATATCGACATGTGTCCTTTGCTCGTATGACATGCTTTGCTTAACTATTGTCCATTTTTATTCATTACAGTGATATCAAGTTTACGGAGCTTGCTATGTTACGGATTATTTAACATACACACCCAATGGTTGGCAGCCGCATTCTTTTAAAAATTTTCATGGGACAAAATTTTTGTAGGTCTAATACGTTTTGAAAAAATAACTTACAAGTCTTAATAAAATATCATAATGGTCCTAAACATAGTTCTTCATAATTTTCATAAAATTAATAATTATATTTTTAGTGCTTAATAAAAGTTTATTTAATTAAAAACATTCATAATAATCTCAATAAATAATGTTTATTGATTTTTTAAAGCTCGGATCTAAATATGTCCCCTTTACAGCTTAGTGCACGTTCTAGAAGTGTATTTCAATTATAATAAATTTGGTGAATCAAGAATTTGCTCGAATGGCATCAAAATGAAACTTGAGTAATTTTTTTTTTTTTTTTTTTTTTTGGAATGAAACTGAGTAATCTTGAAACTTGAAGGAACTTGAATCCTACAAGCGAACTTGAAAACTTGAAAGACTAAGAGCTTTAACCTACGAAGCCCCTACAGAAAAAGAACTTGAAAACTTAAGTTTAGGATTTAACTCTTATAATTCTACTGACATTTATAGTTGCAATTGACTAACAATTGTATGGGCAAAAATCTGGTTGTATCAGTTACTGTTGAGCACTAGGAATTTGAGGGAGTATTATGAAAAAATTATGCACTTAAGGGGTACATTCAAGAAAGATTAAAGATCTAGTGGTCATTCCGTAAAACAGTCTAAGAAGTGAAATAGGCAACAACTTTCTCAATCAGAACCTGCTCAGAAGAAAAAAATTAAAGCTCAATTATATTTAAGGAGCTTGTTACTTTACATAATGATATAAGATATATAATTATCATATAATTATTTGATGAAAATTCAACGACTGTGAATAAATAAAATTTTATTATTTTATATTTTTATAATCATTTATTTGAAGATAATTGTGTACTTTATAATTGTGTACCTTACATTATATTATTATGTAAGGTAACAAGTGCCTGTATTTAAACAGGGGTACACATACCAAAATGAAACAAAGTTGAATAATAATGATTTGATATTAATCACCTCCCTTGTCGCGGTTGTAGCTCCAACCCAAGTTTTGCTTCTCCTTTTTATAGCAGCTAAATTAATGAGCAGTGGTCGCTAGCGTGGGTGGTAATTGCCACAAAGATAAGGGTAGTATTGTAATTTAAGTATCCCAAGTGGATTATAAAAGAAATAAGTGCTTTTCTAATTAATGAGTTGGCACATTTACCGCATTGTAAAACGCGTCATCCAGTGAAGCAGCAAGTGCAACAGTTGCTCGCATGAGCGACTGTTGCTAGTACTGCTCTATATTACCATATCAGGCATACACAACAATCTAATAATATTATGATGTATCTATATTTATTTTTAAAAATTACTATTTGAGTGATAGTCTATTAGGGATGGCAATGGGGAGGGGAGGGGAGGGGACCAATTTCCCCGTACCCATCCCTGATATTTTGCGATGCCCCCGTCCCCGTCCCTATCCCCGTTAGAATTACATGAGAGAATCCCCATCCCCTCCCCGAATAATAACAGGGGATCCCCGAGGGTCCCCGATCCCCGAATAACTAATATATTTTTTTATTTTCGATTTTGAATTAATCATATTAAAATAAAAATTTAAATAAAAGTAAAGTTCGAAATATATATTACATTAATATCTATTACAAAAGTCACATACATTAAATTAGTAAGTAACGCAGCATGCAAGAGATACAAACTTCTTTTACAAACTATAATGAATAAATTAATAGTCTAATACAAAATTGTTACAAATAAAATCGAATGTAGATTCAAAATTAACTTTTTCAATGGTGGCGTGGGCACTTTATAAATGTGGACTATTCTCTTTACAGCACAATAGTTAAGTCGGAGTAAATCAAGAGCAAATATTAAATTAGATTAGATTAGATATTAAACTTGTGATTCGCTGTGGGCAATTATAATATCTAAAAATAAATAAAAAATAGATTTAAGTTTAAAATATTTAATGAATATTAAAATTAAAATAAAATTTTTGGGCTAATAAAATCTATCCGGTCTTTTTAATGTCCTAAATAAAAATTTAGGACTTTAATTATTTAATTAGGCCTAAAGTTTAATAATATAAATATTTTGATGTTTGTTATTTTTACCAATATTTATCATTTTATAATTCAAATTTTATAATTTATTTACTAGTAATTTAAAAAAAATAAAATTAAAATTAAAAATTAAAATTGGGAAATGGGTAGGGGATGAAGATTCCACCTCATCCCCGTCCCCTCCCCGAATAAGAAATTGGGTAAAAAAATTTCTCCGTCCCCTCCCCGAATAAGACATTGGGTATGAAATTATCCCCATACACTCCCCGAATGGGGAAAATCCCCGAGGGTACCCGTCCCCGTGGGGATTTTTGCCATCCCTAGATAGTTATATTAAATTTAAACATGATGTTACTATAAGCCAATGCAAATGAGATCATTGAAAATTTCACTTTAGTTGATAAATGTATAATTGAGACTATGATTGCGGCCATTGACAATTTGCATGTGCACTGTGATTATGGGTAATTTAACCCATGTGAATTGACTAACAATTAGGTAAGTATCTTCTTTGATTCCGCAAAATATGTATCTAGAAGGAAAGGAAAATAGGCAACCATCAATGTCAATTGATCATGTCCATAATAAAAACATCCATAGAGTAACGTCTTTGAGACTAAAAATAATGTACAATAGTTAAATGAGTATCATAATAATATATAATATATGGGCAAGGCTGTTTGCATTCTAAAAACTACTTTGAACACTTATTTACTTTGCACACTCAAGTAATAATTTTAAAATATTAGTTTTTACTTGGACCACTCTTTCAAATTCCAAAATTGTCCTCATGATTACCCATTTCTTTAATTATCTTGTCACCTCTTTATACCCAATAAAGTATTCATCATCACAAACAAAATTCTAATTTTCTTCCATTTTTATTAACTTTTATTTTCCTCTCATGACAATTTCTGAATTGAAAAAAAAAAGCAACGTAGGCTATAACAGACTCTGCTAATTTAATAACCCAAGTTTAGGCGAACATGACATGTAGCAAAGTAATGCATCGCTTCTTCTTTCCACCTGCAGCGGCCCTCATCCTGCAGAGTACATTAGACATCACCCCATGCTTCATGTTTGCCCTTTCATGAGTGCAGAGCTTTCTCTTTGCAAGCTTCAGTGCCCTCTTATCCTTGCAGACTTTAAGAAGCGCATCGATCCTTTTCTCATAGGGTGCAAAGCCAGCAACTTCCCTAATCACATTCCTCTCAAAGTGGACCCTTTTGCTTGTTTTCCTTTTGCGATCTACTGGGCGTGGCAACAATTCCTTCTTGGTTATAATACGACCTTGCTTAATCCAACAAATAGACAACTATTTAGTTGTTTAAGAGCCATTACCTTCAATGAAACTGAGATGTTGTGGAGATCTTGTCTCAACTTTTCATTGTTGGTGTGGACTATAGTACATAAAATATGACTATTTAATGGATAAAAATTTATCAAATTGTGTTTTATTAAATTGTCCTTAATAATAAATTATATTAAGATTAAATTAATAATATAAAAATTATTAAAATGTGAGTGTTTAAAGTAAATTTTAGAGTACAAATAGTCCCATCCATTATATATTATTATTATTAAGATGTATAATAATAAGTAACGCTACACTTACCCACCTATATATTATCCCGACAGATGAGGTAGCATCCGCTAAATAGTTGAGAAGTATAGCGTTATTCATATTATTAATTAATTCAATATAATTAATAAATTGTTAATTTGTTGATTAATTAATAAATTAAGAATATATGAAGATATTCCTTGTTATTCTAAAATATTGAGTTCATAACAGCCAAGTAAATCAACATGAAACATCACATGAGTTAGTAGTTTATCATACAGCTGTTACGGTTACAATAAAAGGTTTATAAACTTTTATTGCATTAAATATTCAATAGCTAAATTGGTAAACTGATTTTAAAAATAAAAAAAGGTCTTAGGTTCAAAATGATAATGGATGACACGAAGGTGTTTTTAACATTAGTTATTTTAATTATTTTATCCAAATAAGCTAAAAGTATCAAAATACCCACAAAATTATTTTATTTCCTTACTAAGATTATTTAATGTTTAATTAAATTAATAAAATGTCTCTGTAACATAGCCTCTCATGAAATTTAATGGTTAAAAGTTTATGCTTTTACATTTTCGGGATACTGAAAATGTTTGATTATATAGGTTTTGAAACTGATGCCTTAATTATTATGGTACATTTTCGTGACCTTTAATGATTGGCTAATGTTAACTTGTGAAGATACTAGAAATACTCCTCGCCTATGCCTATGAGCCGATTTGAGGGCAAATTTGTCTTAGAATAATTAAAATAGATACATACATATTAGATACATTTAAAATAATTATATATTCATAAAATAACTTATTTAACAAAAAAAATGTTGATATTAATTAATTTGGTTGAATCACATCACAAATATTAATTAATGTTACCAAGTAAATTTAGTTAGTTGTCTATTAGAAACAAAACCAGTAATCACAAATAAGTTGAAACTGAAACTGATAATGAAATGCTGCAAAACAAAGCAAAGAATCGCAACTTAAAAAGCAGAATAAAAGAAGAACCGCAACCAAAAAAGAATCGAAAAAAGCAGAATAACAACCCGAAAACAGAAAGCAACCGCAACTTAAAAAACAAAGCGAATAAACCCGAGGCCTGTCAAACTAGTGTCCTTAAAACAGATTAACCACATACTGCAGTGCTTTAGGTTTGCTGGTTTCTGTTTTTCAAGATACAACGGGTACCAACAAATTTGTTAAGCATGAACAGTTTGTTCCGGCGAACCACAACAGCTCAAAACTCGACCAGAAAAAACAGAAAGAGGAAGAAGGAGAAGAAAGGAAGAAATTCGTGCAGTTTGCTTGTAATATCCGAATTCAATTGTCAGAATAAACCAATTCAATTCAAATTGCTTTGATTTCAAAATTTAAATGAAATAACAGCTAAAATAATTGATGAAATCATACCAATCCTTTGAATTCAAATCACGAAACTGTCACAAAAAATTTAAAAAGGAATTAAAAACATGCATGCCATGCAATCTTGGACGATTTGGGCTGACATTCGCGTACGTGCGGGCGCACACGAGTTCAACTGAATCGGTCTTGGATTCGCACCCCCCCTGCGCACGCATGTGTGGAGAGAGCCTTTATCCTTAATATTCTTGCTCATGTATAGTTGAGTGTTTACATATAAACACAAACTCCTTAGCTTATTTTTTCCATGTGGGATAAGCTCATTCCCTTTTAAATTTCCAACATCATGGGTGCACTTTATGAGACAATTTCTCATTCACCCATGCACCATTTTGAGTAAATAAATATATATTCTTTAAGTATTTACGGAGTATAATCCATACATCTCAAAATTTTCCACTTTCGATAAGTGAGACCCACTCAAAATGTACCCTTAAAATAGCTTAACAACATGCTATTTTTCCAACAATTAATTTGTACAGGAAATATGGCTCCATTTTTAATTTACGGGGTATAAACTATGAAAAGTTAAGAAAAAAATTACTATTAATTTAAACTGTTAATCTGCCCTATTGGCACAATAAAAGTACTCAAAAGTAGAAAAAAAAAAAGGTAAGTTCGTGGCAAATTTTACTGGTAGAGAAGGAAGAAAGTTATAAATAATAAAATTAATCAATAAAAGAAGAAATTTGATTGAAAATAAGATTGGATAAGAGCAAGCGTTGAAAAGTCAACGATTTTTAATGATTTCAAAATTTGATTTATCAATCAGGAGACCCTATTTTAACTGGAATCAGATTACGCAAAATTGACTTCGTAGGCCATCCATGAAATGACATTTACGTCACTGTAAAATAAATCATAAAAATTCCTCGCATGAGGAAATATTATATATCATTAATGAACTAATTAATCGTGTCATTTGTAATACTGGCTGCATTGATTCAACAATAACTATATGGAAGGAGCTAGAAGATCTTTGTTTTGATGAGAAAGGATTGAAGGAGAATATACATAGTTTAATATAATTAGCTTGATGAGTTAGCTCAGGTATACAAGATATGAGAATATGTATAGAGTTTCATTAACAAATTACGGATCACAAATTTGCCAATCTGCTTAACTGCCATTCTAATTATTTATTTTGCATATGAGCATGTTGTAAAGTTGGCGAGTGGCTTTATTATACTATACTAGAATAGTTTTAATTGTCACATCACCTCATTTTATTTTTAATATTTTAGGAAATTAGAAGTCTAATGCACACCTCATCAGGAAATGAAGAAGTATTTCACATCACTAGAAGCATGTATACACAAGATGGCCCTTAAAAAGATCTAGGATTTGTTTTCCCACGAGTGGTGACATGTCTATAAAATGACAAAAAATCTTTTAATAATTAATGACAAAACATTTGTCCGGATTATAGCAAAAGCATTTTATGCTTCTTTCATTTTATTAACCAACTTTTTAATATATTGCAATACAATTAAAAATTACCGCCAAACGTGAGTTTGTATAAAATTATATTTTAATGCAATACAATATTATATAATACGAACTGTCAAATACACCTAAGTACATTTGATACACGATATTGTATTATATTATATTGTATTCAGCTAACACAATATATATTACATTTCTTCACTTTACAGATATGTGATTAATCTATTGTTCATCAATAAGTCAAATTATAAAAGAAATCAAAAGTACTATATAATTTCCGGTGCATCCGAAAAAAGTTATGATATGACAGGAAGCTCCAAAAACCTCGAAGCAGGAAAAAAACCTTAGTTTCACAAGGGATTTTCCACCGCCGTTGCAGGCAACTCGCTTAACAAAAAAGGCTTGGATGCGGGAAGAAGGAACAGATGAGGATAATCCACCACCAGTGACTTATAAGGAGACTCTAGTTGGACCCTTACAATTTAAGGAACTTGGAGTTGGAGGAAGTGAGGAGGACTAGGAATTTGAGGAAGGTGATGTGACTGAGAATTGTGAAGGAGTACTGCCATCTATAACCTTCTCGGCCAGGATACAAGAAAAATTAATTTAGCCATGGAAAAACTCGGTTGTAGTAAAGTTATTGGGAAGGAACATTGGCTGTAGAGATCTTTGTGCTCGATTGGCTAGTATGTGGAAACCTTCTATGGGCTTTTCAGTAATTGATTTGGAAAACAATTACTTTTTAATAAGGTTTCGTGCTGCAGGGGATGTTATCGATGCTATGACAAAAGGTCCATGGATTATATTAGGGCTACCTAACAGTGCAGTCATGGACACCTGACTTTGATAGTAAAGTTACGGACTTGAATCATGTCATTGTATGGATTCGGCTCCCTGGTCCGGCTGTGCATTTATATCATCAGAAAACTCTACAAAAAATTGGCCAATTAGTCGGGGAGGTCATGAAGTTTAACGACTGTTGATTCAAGATTCTGGCCCCTGCTCGACTACGACCAGGATCTCTCTTCAACGGCCTAACTTGCTGCTCGCTATTAATTCTCCTCGCGTCCGCTTCCAAAATGAGCAGAACGATGTCCCGTACGACTTCCGTTCCAGTAACTCCCTGTGCACACAAAACTAGTCAGAGTGCGCCGGGTGTTTTCCCGGCGTAAACCCTCCGACGCTCAAGTCAGTGATTTGGGTTTTACCCCCTTTTTTTGTGGGAAAATACTACTACTTAACCTTGGCTCTCCAATAGAAAATCTCCCTTAAGGTTCTAATTTCGAAAAGTCTAACCCCTTTACCTTCGTTGATTACCTACTTATACCTGTCTTCCGGACCCAGCCCCCCATGATCCGCGATCCACGTTCACCATTCCCCCCCCCCCCCGTTCATGGAGTGGGTGGCTGAACATCGTGGTTGTCGGTTGAATGGGTTTCGTGCCTAGATTCTCGGGTAAAGGCGTGCTCCTCGCTAACCGACTGGGTCTAGGCTCCTACTCTTCAGATGGAAGCCCTTCCGCCTCATGACCTCGAGGAGGTCGTCTTCGCAAGCGAGCAGAAGGAATCTGCTCGCTGTTCATGCTACTAGCTTTCACTTTTCTGCTCGCCTAAAAGCAGGCTGGCTCGTCGTCTAGGGGTTGGCTGGTCCCATCACTAAATATCTCCACAACATCTCGGTTCCCCAGTTTCTGGTATTTGCAATGTAATGGATTAATACTAGAAACTTGTACCAAAAGTTGGATGGATGTTGCCGTTTTTCTGAGGTGACCCGACCCCCTTGTCGTGAAAGGTAAGGAGGCCGGTTTTCGCTCCTTTTACTTGCTTTACCCTTTTGGAGTTTTAACACGCTTCACTCTCGAGGAGTCACATCACCATTAAATGCAGAAAAGGTGGGGAGAATCCGTCCATTCATTTGAATTTCAAATCGACGGTTACGCAACCCTCGGAGAACGTGCCCTCTAGATGGCAATAAACTCAAGGCTTCCCCTTTGCTTTAAAACCTTAACTCCGAAAAATGATCTCCCATTTCGCTATTGTTCCCAAAACTCCCCGCAGCAAACAAACTCCCCTTTTTCTCTGAAGAACTATACTGCTCTTATTTCTGTTCGGGTGTCCGTAACTCCAGGTACTGTTCTCTCTCCCTCAATTTTGGATTATTGTTGTTATTTTGAGTGGGGCTAGTTATATTTTTTCCCAATAGATTCTAGGGAATGTCAAAGGGCAAGGAGAAAGTGATAGAGGTTGATGGCGATGAGCTAGGTTTCCTTCCTAGCTTACTTGCAGAACCTGCTTTCGATCCTAGGATCCCTTTAGAACCGACGAAATCTTCTGGTATAGGAACTAGTGCTAGGAGAATGTCTCCTGAGGTTTCCACCTCGCCTAGTGGTAGTAGTGATGGGGTTCTCGGAGCTCGGAGGATACCTTGAGTGTAAACTCTGGTGAGGGGTCTAGTGAAAAATCCTCCTCTGACATAGCGCGTCCAGGGAAGCGAGGGAAACCAGGTGGTAAGATTCTAGCCGATAATTATGCTATTGATTACATGGATTGTATGACTACCGTAGATGATCTGGTAGAGTTTCGAACTATTTATGACATCCCCAACGGTATTCCCCTTAGTGTCCCTGGGAAGAAAGATACTCCCAGTCGCCCACCTAGAGGATATGTTACCTTACTCTTAGAAAGTTTCAAATTCGAGATGAGGCTCCCCCTGCAGCCCTATTTTATCCGGATGCTCGATGGACTACACCTATCTCCTGGTCAGCTTAACCCTAATGGATGGAGGGTGCTCTCTGGTCTGTTCGTCTTGTGGAGCAGATGTGGTCTAGGCGAACCTTCAGTTGATGAGGTCAAACACCTGTACCAGCTAAAGAGTAGCCCAAAAGACGCTGGCTGGTATTACTTCATGTCAAGTACCAAGACCAGGAAACCTTTGACCGATCTCCCAACAGGTGGTGGTGGGAACTGGAAGAAGAAATTTCTTTTTGCTGGAGGTCCCTGGGGTCAGGTGGCACAAATAGGCGGGAGGACGTTTCGTGTCCCCTCCCATTTCACAGTTCCAGGTTGCCTGCTCGCTTCGAGAAGTCTGATAGCCCCTGTTACTTCAACCCTTGACTAACTTCTTACCTAGTTTTTTATTCTGAAATGCAGGTTCTTGGGGCGTGCATCTCAGCCTTGACCCTGTTTCACTTAAACGGGTTGACACTGCATTGGCGAATTCTTACCCGTGCAGGGATCTGCTATTCATTCGCTGCCTGGTCGACTCTGAATTGATACCTGCGAACCAAGTTATGGAGGATGCTGTGGTTGGGGCTCTCAAAGGGAAGAGTTCTCGTCCTACTATTGCGAAGCAAGACCATAATAAGGATGCTCGTCCTTCAAAGCGTGCTACCACCATGGAGTAGGCTGTCCCCTTGAGGTCCTTACCACCTCCCCCCTCTAATACTAGAGGGACGAGTGGCGCGGCGAGCCGCGCTGGTCCCTCTGCCTCCTCGATACCAGTTGGACTAAAACACCAGCCGCTTGAAGATAGACTCGAGCACTTGGCCCCTTATCTCAACGAATTTTCGAGGCTCGTTAGCCGGAAGAATTTGGAGGACTTTGATGGCAGCACCCTGGGTGAACTGGTTGGGGCTATGCAATTCAGTGCTTTCCACCTTGACTGCATGGCGACTTATTATAAGGCGAAGGTCGGTCGTTACGACCGGAAAATGAAGGAGGACGTTCAGTCGGCCAAAAACAAAGCCGACGTTGCTGAAAAGAAAGCTGGTGAGCTTAACCTCGAGAATTTGAAGCTGGTCGAGCAGGAATCTCTCGCGCAGGCTAAGGTCATCACCCTTGAGGAGGAGTTGACTAGGGTTAAGGAGGATTTTCAGTCGCAGAAGGCTGTCTACGAGGCGCAGCTCGAATCCCTCAAAGCTTCCTTCTAAAGTCAGGTCGACAATTTAAAGAAGGAAGCAGATGATCAGTATGACCAGGGACTTCGACATTCGTATCGATGTATCATGGCAGTTCTTGCACAGCAGCATCCTGATCTGAAGATGGGCGATCTTGCTGCAGGCATTAGTGCGTATATGAATGCCGAGGTGGACAAGCAAGACGATGAAGATCCACTTGCACATGAGACCGAGGAGGCGATCTCCCCTCCTCGTGAAGTCCCAGCAGACCTTGCCGAGGCGAATACTCCTCCAGGCGCAACTGGTGATACTTCTCTCGCTCTTGAAGCGGAGCAGCCAGGTGAAGTGGAGCAGCCAGCAGAAACGGAGCAGCCAGGGGAAGCGGAGCAGCCAGGGGAGGTGGCCTTAGTCACTGATCTTCCACCCTCTTGATTGTGTATATTTTTTTTTTTTTAGACTTCCTCTTAAGACTCTGTATGTCAAAATTGACGGCTCCTTAGCTATGGCCGCAAATTAATGATTAATTCTATTTTGTTTTATTCGATCTCATTTTGGACCGGAAGTTTGGACCACACATCTCATCTTTGTTTGCTCGCCTTCGTTTGGTCAAGCAGAAGCCTGGCACGCTTGGCTTCCTGTCTCGCGATCGAGCAGGTTTTGAGACTTATGGAGCCTTTGCATGCCTTAGCAATTTTTTTAAACTTTGTTGGTTTGCTTGTTTTCTGTTGGTCGAGCAGAACCTGGCACGCTTGGCTTCCTGTCTCGCCCTCGAGCAGGCTTTGAGACTTATAGAGCCTTTGCATGTCTTAGCAATTTTTCAGACCTTGTTGGTTTGCTCGCCTTCTGTTGGTCGACCAGAACCTGGCACGCTTGGCTTCCTGTCTCGCCCTCAAGCAGGCTTTGAGACTTATGAAGCCTTTGCATGCCTTAGCAATTTTTCAGACCTTGTTGGTTTGCTCGCCTTCTATTGATCGAGCAGAACCTGGCACGCTTGGCTTCCTGTCTCGCCTTCGAGCAGGCTTTGAGACTTATGGAGCCTTTGCATGCCTTAACAACTTTCCGAACTTTGTTTCATATATGCCGACGACAATTGAATGAAATTCCTCCTCGCTTCATTGATTGCTGACTTGGTTTACATGAAATTGAAATGGACCACAATATGAAATAGAACTTTTAAAACATAACAGGATCTTACTGGAAATACTTCTTGAGGTGTGTTACATTCCATGATCGTTTCACCTCGTGGCCGTCGGCGTGGACGAGCCTATAGGCCCCGGGCCTGGCTATTTGCTTAATTCTGTATGGCCCTTCCCAATTAGGACCGAATACACCTTGTGTCGGGTCTTTTGTGTTCTTACTGGAAATACTTCTTGAGGTGTGTTACATTCCATGGTCGTTTCACCTCGTGGCCGTCGGCGTGGACGAGCCTATAGGCCCCGGGCCCGGCTACTTGCTTAATTATGTATGGCCCTTCCCAGTTAGGACCGAATACACCTTGTGTCGGGTCTTTTGTGTTCTGGTTCACCTTTCTAAGCACCCAATCGCCAACCATGAACTGTCGTATTCGGACCTTTTGGTTGTAATAACGAGCAACCCTCTACTGGTGGGAAGTTGATTACTTCGATGCCTGCTCCCTCTTCTCATCCAGCAAATCCAGATTTAAGCACATCTGCTCGTTGTTTTCAGGCTCGTCGAAGTAATTAGTCCGGTGTGTAGTCACCCCTACTTTCACAGGTGTCACGGCCTCGTGCCCAAATGCCAGAGCGAACGGAGTTTCTCCTGTTGCGGTCTTGTGCGTAGTTCTGTATGCCCATAGCACCCCTGGTAGTTCGTCAACCCACGCTCCCTTCCTTGCTCCTAGCCTGGTCTTCAAAAGCCTCATAATCACCTTATTAGCTGCTTCTACCTGCCCATTGGACTGTGGGTGAGCAGGTGAATAGAACTTCTACTCTATCCCAAGGTTCTGACAGAACTCTCTAAAGTTGTTGTTGTCGAACTGCCTGCCATTGTCTGTCACCAGGGCGTAAGGGATCCCGTACCGGCAGACCAGGTTTCTCCATATAAAATCGGTTGTTTTCTTTTTTGTTATCCTGCTGAGGGCTTCTACCTCGACCCATTTCGTAAAATAATCAATTGCAACAATCGCGTGTGTAGCTATCCCCCTTCCCTTCGGCAGTGGCCCAATCAGATCAACTCCCCATTGTGCAAATGGCAATGGTGAGGCCATAGAAGTGAGCTTCTCGGATGGCCGGGTGGAGAAACTTACGAAACTTTGGCAGCTCGTGCAATTTCTGGTTTTCTCTTGTGCGTCCTGGTGCATCGTGGGCCAGAAATATCCCTGCCTGAGGACTTTGTGGGCCAGGGATCTAGCACCCGAATGGTTTCCACAAACCCCTTCATGTATCTCTCTCAGCACATAATCCGCGTCATCCTCGTCCAGACATCGAAGGAACAGAAAGGTGTACCCTCGTCGATACAATACCCCATCGATCATTGTGTACCTCGACGCCTGGGCTTTAATCTTTCGAGCTTGCAACTTGTCTTGCGGCAGGAACCCATCTCGGATGTACGAGGAGATTGGGTCCATCCACGAGCATCTCCGCTCTACCTCCAGCACTTCCACAGTCTGCTCAATGCTGGGGCTGGTCTTCACTTCCACAAGGACCGTATTGGGCATTTTTGGGTCTGCCGCTGCTGCCATTTTGGCCAGGATGTCTGCTCGATGGTTCTCCTCTCTTGGGATCTGCAATACTTCCACTGATTCAAACTCCCCTATCATCTGCTTGACCCTCTTCAAGTACTGCTCCATCTTTCCATCCCTCGGCTGAAACCTTTCCCCTACATGGTTAGCAACCAATTGAGAATCAGTTCGGATTTGCACTTTATCCGCTTTGACTGCTTTTGCTAACTCCAAACCCGCTACCAAAGCTTCATACTCCGCCTGGTTGTTCGTGGTCGTGAACTCGAATTTTACAGCGTAAGAGACCTCCTCCCCCTCTGGGCTCTTTAAAACAATACCTGCTCCTGAACCCTGCTCCCCTGAAGATCCATCGACTGATATCTGCCAGATCTGATTCCCGTCGTTCTCCATACCAGTGCTGGTCTGGTCAACACCTGCTTCTGGCTCTGTGAATTCTGCAACGAAATCAGCCATTGCCTGTGCTTTTATCGCTGCTCGGGGCTTATAACTTATCTTGAACTCGCTCAGCTCGACAGCCCATTTCACGAGCCGACCAGAAGCATCCGGCTTATGCAAGGTCTGATGCAACGGCTGATTCGTTATTACTGATATGGGGAATGCTTGAAAGTATGGCCTCAGCTTTCGAGCAGCCACCACCAGGGCAAGCGCCCATTTCTCCAGTGGCGGATATCTAGTCTCCGCATCGAGCAGGGCCTTGCTTGTATAGTATATGGGATATTGAATTCCTTCTTCCTCCCTCACTAGAACCGAGCTCGTTGTGTGGTCTGATACTGCCATATACAAGAACAGCATATCTCCTTCTCGTGGAGTAGACAGCAGAGGTGCTTGTTGAAGATATTTTTTCAGGTGCTGGAAGGCTTCCTCGCATTCGGGAGTCCATTCTGTTTTCTTCCCTCTCCGTACTACCTGGAAAAAGGTCTGGCACTTGTCTGTGGCCCGGGATATAAACCGACTCAACACCGCTAGCTTCCCCATTAGGCTTTGTATCTCCTTCAAGCTGCGAGGAGATTTCATCTGCACGATTGCCTGGATCTTCTCAGGATTCGCTTCAATCCCCCAATGGCTCACCATGAATCCCAGAAATTTTCCCGATTCAACTCCAAAGGCACACTTCTCTGGGTTGAGCTTCATCTTGAATTTTCTTAAAAGCCCAAATGTCTCCTCGAGGTGGGTGACGTGCTCGCTCGGGTTCTTGGATTTTGTGATCATGTCATCTACATAGACCTCCATCGTCCTTCCAATCAACGGCTTGAAGATTTTGTTCACAAGCCTTTGGTATGTGGCTCCCGCATTTTTCAACCCAAATGGCATGACCCTGTAATAGAACAAACCCTGGTTAGTAATAAATGCGGTGCTCTCCTCATCCTGCTCGTACATTGGGATCTGGTTATATCCCGAGAAGGCATCCATGAAGTTCAGCAGCCCGTGACCGACTGTTGAATCTACCAGCTGGTCGATTTTGGGCAAAGGTAAACTATCTTTCGGGCACGCCTTGTTGAGATCAGTGAAATCGACGCACATCCTCCATTTCTCGGTGGCTTTTTTAACCAGTACCACATTCGATATCCATTCGGGGTAGTTAACTTCCCGAATGAACCCCGCCTTCAAGAGCTTTTTGACCTCAACGTTTACTGCGTCGTACCTCTCCTGGTTGAAGCTCATTCTTTTTTGTCTCACTGGCCGAGCTCCCTTCCTTATTGCTAACCTGTGGCAGGCCACCTCGGGGTCGATTCCCGGCATGTCCTCATGTGTCCATGCGAACACATCTGCGTGAGCTCGAAGGCAATGCACCAGCTCATGCCTTTGCTCCTCTCTGAGCCTCGATCCGATTCGAACTGTCTTTCCAGGATCATCTTGTCCCAAGCTTATTGTCTCCAACTCCTTTACCGGCTCTTGCCTGCTATTCTTGACCCCCGCTCGAGTATCTAGCGATGTGATCTGCATTGTCTCCTTCGCTGCTGTGGAGTAGCAGCTTCGGGCAACCCTCTGGTCTCCTCATACTACTCCAACTACTCCGTTTACCCGATACTTCAGAGCCAGGTAATGATTGGAGAGAACTGCTTTGCTCATTCGTAAAAAGGGGCGACCTAGAATCATCTGGTAAGGGCTCTCCTCGTCCACAACCACGAAATCCAGGAACATGGTCTTCTCGGTTGGGGAGCTGCCTATTGTCACGGGCAGCTCGATCACGCCCAAAAGAGTGAGCTTTCCTCCACCGAACCCCTTCAGGGAAATATTAGTGTGCTCGAGTTTGAGATCTGCTATTCCCATTTCCTCAAGTGTTGACTTAAACAGGATATCAACTAAGCTTCCCGTATCTACCAAGGCCCTGTCGAACCTTTTACCCGCCGCGGTATCTTTAATAACCAGGGCATCCTCATGTGGGTATAGAATCCCCTCTTCATCCTCATCCGTCCACAATATCGACACTTGCCTGATTTTTGCTCGTTTGGCTGCTAGAGTATTGAAGAACACCTCATTGCTAATCATGGCATATCTCACATAGTTTTTCCTCGACCTGTTGGAGTTTCCTGCCAAGGTCGGTCCCCCAGCAATTACCCTCGCTATTGGCTGTTCTCGGCTCATACTTCTATCACTCTGCTCCCCTTTACATGATAAGCCGACCATTGGGATGACCCCATCTACGAACTCATCCAGATAGCGATTTCTCACCAAATCCTCAACTTAAGTCTTTAGATCCCTACACTCAGTCGTGTTGTGGCCGTGGGTGCCATGGAACTTACAATACCGTCCCTTATCTCTCCTGCTGGACAACTTTGTTATTGGGGTAGGGGGATACAGTAACCCCCTGTACTTCACGGTCTCGAACACCTCCTCCAAGGATACTTTCAACGGGGTATACCGCCCATAGCTTTGGCTCGTGTCGATCATGTGCACTGCCATTTCTCTTTGACTACCGATCAGAGCAGGAAAAGGTGGTTCTGGTCTACTCGGTCTTCCACCCTGCTGGTGTTGATAAGGGTGACCGTATGTCTGATCATTCTTTCTCTAGGAGTCTCCAACTGGTGAGCGAGGAGGTTGCATCCTGTTATGTTGATATCGAGGTGACCTCTCATGAGGCTGATAAGTGGTGACTCGGCCTCCTGCGCTACTGCTCGAGGCGTGGCGGCTCTTCCTCTTAATCGGCCCCTCTCTTCTCTTTTCTCCTTAACCCCTCCACCTGATCTGTCTTAATCCTCGCCGCTTTTTTCTCCTCGATTTCGATATCTCTCTTTGCCTGCTCGTAAGCGGCGGAGTATGACTGAATGGTCGGGCTCCTCAAATTATACCACAGGCGTCCAATCCGCACTCCTTCCTTCAGTCCCCTCAATGCTTGGGGATGGTTAAAAGCTCCCAAATCGAGGACAGTTCGGTGGAACCTTTTGATGTATTCCCGAAGGGTTTCATCTTCCCCCTGCTTCATGCTCGCCAGCTCCATCATGTCATCTTCCGGCGCCATTGCCCCGCGGAACTGTTCTGCGAACTCCCGACATATCTGCTCAAATGACTTAATGCTCCCTCGAGGAAGCTTTTGGTACCACTCTCGCGCTCGTCCCTCTAGAGATAGTGGGAACACTCTGCACCTTTGAGCCTGAGATAATCCCTGCACTCTAGTTATATCGTTGAAGCGCTCTATGTGCACCAATGGGTCAGTTCGCCCAGAGTACTTGAGGTCCGGGACGCGGAAATCTCTCGGGATGACTGCGCTCATAATCCCTGCTGAGAGGGGAGATTCGCTGTCTAGCATTATCCTCCAGCCGGGAGCTCTGCTCCTTCCCTGCATGTTATCTATCACCTGCGCTAGTCTGCGCACCTCCTCTTCTAACTGTGTGGCGCGTCCTGGATCACGAGCCGCCACCTGATCCCGTTCCCGTTCGACGTCATGCAGGTGTTGTCGGAGTTCCCTTTCCTCCGTGTTTACAACTCAGCCTTCGCCATCAAGGAATTGCCTCACTGGGGATTGATCTCTTCCTCCCTGGACTTCCCCCCGTGGAACTTGGCTTCCCACTACACCACCAAACCCGCTAATGGCAGGATCCCTCACCACGTCGTCGTTGTTCCTTCCGACCACGTTCCCCGGTGTCATCCCTCCATTTCTCATCCCTTCCTCTTGACTCTCCCTTCGTTCATTTCTTAACTCGTGTAAGATGGTCATTAGAGTATCCATCTGTTTCTCCATCCGTTCCATTCGTTCACACATTGCTTTTTCCCGTGCTTCATTAGCAATCTCTCTCAGTGTCACGGACCCATTATGTCCCGGATCACCCCCTTGGGTACTACTCCCACCAATGTCCATTGTCTGCTCCCCTACTCGTCTTCTTCTACTCTCTATCAACAGAAGCTTTTTGCTTCGTCCCCACAGACGGCGCCAAAATGTTGATGCAAGATTCTGGCCCCTGCTCGACTACGACCAGGATCTCTCTTCAACGGCCTAACTTGCTGCTCGCTATTAATTCTCCTCGCGTCCCCTTCCAAAATGAGCAGAACGATGTCCCGTACGACCTCCGTTCCAGTAACTCCCTGTGCACACAAAACTAGTCAGAGTGCGCCGGGTGTTTTCCCGGCGTTAACCCTCCGACGCTCAAGTCAGTGATTTGGGTTTTACCCTTTTTTTTGTGGGAAAATACTACTACTTAACCCTTGGCTCTCCAATGGAAAATCTCCCTTAAGGTTCTAATTTCGAAAAGTCTAACCCCTTTACCTTCGTTGATTACCTACTTATACCTGTCTTTCGGACCCGGCCCCCCATGATCCGCGATCCACGTTCACCATTCCCCCCCCCCTCCGTTCATGGAGTGGGTGGCTGAACATCGTGGTTGTCGGTTGAATGGGTTTCGTGCCTAGATTCTCGGGTAAGGGCGTGCTCCTCGCTAACCGTTATTTGACTGGGTCCAGGCTCCTGCTCCTCAGATGGAAGCCCCTCCGCCTCATGACCTCGAGGAGGTCGTCCTCGCAAGTGAGCAGAAGGAATTTGCTCGCTGTTCATGCTACTAGCTTTCACTTTTCTGCTCGCCTAAAAGCAGGCTGGCTCGTCGTCTAGGGGTTGGCTGGTCCCGTCACTAAATATCTCCACAACAACGAAAATACTGAATTATCGACACGAGGTAAATTCACAAGAATCGTTGTCCGGATTTCCATTGTGCAACCTTTAGTCTCCCAAGTCAAAATCAATGGAAGGGTTCAGAAGATTGAGTATGAAGGGTTACCAGTTATTTACTTCAAGTGTGGCAGATATGGACACCATAGTGGAGCATGCAGCATTAACACAAATGATAGGCATCCTACAGGAGAAGATACAAATAGTCAAGACAAACAAAGAGCTGAGATGACTGAATCATAGGAGGATAGAAGGGCCGAAGCTACTCACCTTGATCTGTTTGGGCCATGGATGATTGCGTCCAAGAGGGGTAGTCGACCGAATGCTGGGAAGGAGAATGGGGATAAGTTGAATCGGAATAGGATGCATCAAGGTAATCATTTAATCGAGTACCTCCAGAACCTTATGTTTTGCTCGACACACCTTGCCAATTCCAAGCTACCACTAGTAACATTAACCCCAGCAAGATACCCTTTAAAGCCAACCTCTCAAAGAGTGCTACCAGACGGCAGCAACGAAAAAAGCTGCTGCTATTATCCAGAGTTGACCTGAGGCCTCCACATCAAACAATCCTGTCCAACATACTGATCTCATCCAAGATCCATCAATTAGCCATAAAAATGATGCCCAATATACATCCCATGCAAACCCTAGGTTCATCCCTCGCCCTTTTACCCATGCAACTTCTGCTAGCCATATTACAAATTCCAGCCCTACCACTTTAGACCCAACCAAACATACAATGGTATTCTGGTCACCTCAGCCGAATACACTTGTGAGGCAAAACAATGATAATAATGTCTGGTCTGCCGCTGTCCAACATGATCGACATTCTCCACACTCTTCTCACCCAAATGATCCCCCTGACGATATGAGTGGTTCTATCAAGGAGAATGTTGATAATGATACTCTACAACATGCGTTAACAGAAGCTGATGTAGTTAAAGATGAAATGTCTGAAAATAAAAGAGTCAATGGTAGAAGAACCGCCCGAAGGGTATACAGAACAGCCTTATGGATAGTAGCTATAAAGTCCATCTTTTAACTTTTACATATTTATTTATGTTGATGTCGGTAATGTTTTGGAATGCTTAGGGAGCGGTGTTCCAATCTTTTAGACGAGCTTTTGAGTCCATTATTCACAGTTACAGTCCGGATATGGTTGTGGTTATGGAACCGAGAATTAGTGGAAGAAAAGCAGACAATTTTATTAGGGCAAGCGGTTTTGATCGCTCTCATAGAGTGGAAGTAGTAGGATTTTCGGGTAGAATCTGATTGCTGTTGAGAGATCGGCTTGATGTTGAGATTGCTTTTAACCATAAGCAATTTATACATCTTAAAATTTCGAGTAATAATGTATTGACATCATGGGTCACAGCAATGTATGCTAGCCCAGTTCCTGTTATCCGCCGGGAGCTCTGGGACCATCTTAATCACCTTGCGGCTAACACGAATGAACCTTGGATAGTTGAAGGCTATTTTAATTCAATTTTATTTCCAGGAGAAAAGATGGGGGGGTCGGTTACAGCTAGTGGCGTTTGTAAAAACTTCAGTAATTGGTTTCATAATAATGGGATTCATGATTTGCAGTTTAAGGGCCCCAGGTTCACATGGTCGCGTGGCTCCCTTTCAAAGCGCCTCGATCGAGTTGTTTGCTACAGGGCTTGGTTTTTAAAGTATCCTAACTTCTCAGTTCTTCATCTCCCAAAAGTTGAGTCAGATTCACCGCCCTGTGGTAGTTAGATTTGATCAATATTCCCGACAAAATAAGGCTCCAAAGCCTTTCTGCCTCATGGCTGCTTGATTAACAGATTCGAGGTTTGAAAACTTTATGAAAAATAACTGGAATACTGATGTATCTTATTATCGGACAGTTTCAGAGTTCACCAAACAAGTGCAACAATGGAATAAGGATAGCTTTGGGAACATTTTCCAAAGGAAGAAAAGGTTGCTGGCTAAAAATTGGCGGAGTTCAAAGAACCTTAGAACTGCGACGTCTCCGGAGTTTATACCGTTTATAGGCCAAACTTAAAAGAAAATTAGAAGAGGTTTTGTTGCAGGAGGAACTGTTATTGCTACAGAAGTAGAAAAGGGATTGGGTATTATTTGGTGATCGAAATACTACTTATTTTCACCAATTATTTTCACCAAAAAAACACTCACTAGATGACGCCGCAATAGAATAGATGCAGTCAAAGCAGAGGATGGTTGATGGCTCTACGACATAGAAGACATTAAAAAATAGGCTACCAATTTTTTCTCTAACCTGTACATATCAGAGCAAGGGGTGTATGAGCCATATCAGGTGTGGGGTAAATTCCCGCCAATTGATGAATATCGACTGACAAATTTAGCTGCTGAGATTGAAGAAGGGGAAATTCGGCAGGTTGTATTAAGTATGAGCCCTCTCAAGGCACCAGGAATAGATGGTCTGTATGTTATTTTTTACCAGACTCGGTGGCATATTGTGGGTGAGTCTTTCTGCAAGGTAATAAAGGATGTTTTTCGATCTCAATATATTCCTGCTGAAATAAATAGAACTTTGTTGGTCCTCATCCCTAAGACAGAGCACCCCATTTCCTTTAAGATGTACTGTTCTATAAGCCTCTGTACCGTAACTTATAAAACAATCACTAAGATTATAGCTAATAGATTGCAAGAGATCCTCCCTGATTTAATTGGACCTCATCAAACTAGTTTTGTTCCTGGCCGTCATATTACTGAGAACATTATAGTTGCACAGGAGATTATTCATTCCATGATGAGGAAAAAAGGGTGTCAAGGCTTTATGGCAATAAAAGTGGATCTAGAAAAAGTGTATGACAGGCTTAGCTGGAATTTTATTCACGACACTCTTCAGGAGTTGAATTTACCGATTGGGCTTATCAATCTCATTATGGCTTGTATTACTACAGCTAGGATGAATATACTCTGGAATGGCGAGCTCACCTCAGAATTCAGACCTTGTAGAGGTGTTCGACAGGGTGATCCACTTTCACCGTACATTTTTGTATTATGTATTGAGCGTCTCAGCCATGGGATATCTAGGTCGATTCAGCAAGGTCTTTGGAAACCAATTCGACTAGCGAAACTAGGAACCCATTTGAGTCACTTGTTCTTCGCGAATGATCTATTGCTGCTCTCAGAGGCTTCTAGACAATAGGCTGGTGTTATCAACAAAGTTATGGAGGAGTTTTGTGCTAGAGCGGGAGCCAAGGTTAATAAATCAAAAACCTTGGTTTATTTTTCAACTAATATTTCAGCTGCGGAGGCTTCCAGAATCAGCTCTGAGCTTGGAGTTTCAGCGACTGATAACTTGGGAAAGTATTTAGGTGTCCTTTTGCTTAATAATCGCATTTCGAAGCAAACATATCAGAATATTATTGATAAGGTTGATAAGCGGCTGTTTGGGTGGAATGCTTCTCACCTGTCTTTAGCAGGACGCATTACTTTGGCACAATCAGTCTTACAAGCCATTCCTGTGTACGCAATGCAAACAATCAACCTGCCAAGAAGTAAAAAAGTGAAGATTGATCAGTTATGTCGGCGTTTTATTTGGAGTGGGTCGGCTGAACATCAAAAAATGAGTTCAGTAGTTGGGATATGGTTTGCACTCCAAAGTCTAAAGGGGGCCTCGGATTTAAAAAAGCTGGATATTATGAACCATGCTCTCATTATGAAGAATACTTGGAATCTGATTACTAAACCCACTAAACTTAGGAATCAAGTGCTGCTAACAAAATACGAAGTTCAAATGAATGATGTTCCTACAAGCTTGCCTACTCGGTATGGTTCTCCTTTGTGGAAAGTGATGGGAAATATTTGGGAGAAAACTCGAGTGGGAATTCAGTGGACCATTAGTGATGGGGAGACGGTTCGATTTTGGTGGGATTGTTGGGTGACAAGTTTAAGGACTTTAGCTGATTTTGTGACGCGACCAATCCCGAATGAATTACTAAACAAGAGGGTAGTGGAGTTCATTGATGGAATTAGTAACTGGAATTGGCCTTTGTTTTTTGTTTAGCCACTTGGTGCCTAGCAATGTCCTTTTACAGATTGCTGCAATTCATCCGCCAACAGCTTCTCATGGCAATGACAATTACTTTTGGGGGATTTCATCTAAAGGAATGTTTTCTGTAAGACCTGCTTATGAGTTTGTGGATGAGTCTATGGCTAGTGGATCTCAGATTGAATGGCGTTTGGCTTGGAACTGGAAGGGCCCTCATAGCATACGAGTTTTTCTGTGGCTTCTTTTGCATGGTCGTTTGAAAACTCGAGAGAGCTTTATAGGAGACATGTTGTTGTTTCTATTTTTTGTGATAAATGTGGAGGGTCGGTTGAGGATATCCTTCACTCTCTCCGTGATTGTGTTACAGCTAGGAAGGTATGGTCCCAACTTCTGTCGAGTCAGCATCATCATAATTTCTTCCTTTGCTCGCTGAAGGAATGGCTCCATATGAATCTGTTGAGAGGTAATAATACTGCAAGTCAAGAGTATTGGAGAGTGTGCTTTGGAGTGATAGTGTAGCGTTTATGGTTTTGGAGAAATGATGTCCTCTTTAATCATGGATCGTGGGATAGTAGCTTTATAGTTACAGATATTAAAGCTTGGACATATGAGATCCTAAGGTGTATCCAGCAACCTATGACTGTAAAGCAACAGAAAGTGGAGAAAATGATACGTTGGAGAGCTCCTATTTTGCCGAGAGTTAGCTTAAACACGGATGGTGCCAAGAAAGGGTCCGGTCAGGCTGGGGCAGGTGGTTTGATTCACGACTTCAATGGAAATTGGCTCATGGGATTTATAGTGAACCTTGGAACATGTTCAGTCCTCTCGGCTGAGCTCTGGGGGCTGCTGCATGGCTTGAGAATGGCTTTAGGCGTATTCAAGTTGGAGTGGATAACAGGAGTGTAGTGCATCTTTTGGCACTGTCTTCTGTTCCAGAAAATGAAAATGCCACTCTTAGCAAAGCTATTCGGGAATTATTAGAATGGGATTGGATCGGTCAACTAGAGCATGTGTATAGAGAGGCAAATTATGTTGTTGATTTCCTTGCTTCTTATAGCTTAAATACTCCTATAGGCTTGCATGTTCTTCTTTCTCCTCCTCCTGCAATTGTTGGCTTACTTTGTAAGGATGCTTATGGGATTGCACACTCTCAATTAGTATTGCCTTAGCTTTTCGTGAGCCCATTTATAATAATAAAAAAAAGAAATTATTTCTCCTTTTACTAAATTCCTTGCGTCGTTATTTGACAAATTCATCAGCCTCTACACGTTTTTTCTTGTAATAATTTCATTATCTTGATCGATCATTACTACTTCATCTCCATCTTCATCCTCATCAACTCATCATCACTATTTCAATTCTTAGAGGTACACTTTTATTACAGTTTTAACTTCCTTTCAAAAAAATTAAAGTTCTTGTAAAAAAAATAAAAAATAAAAACAAACTCAATCCACTCACAAGCTGACCAAAAGTCACAGCCATCTTTTGACATTTTATCTTCTCTTCTTTTTCAATAAACTTTTTGTTTATAACTTCACCATTTATATTATCATTAACATACGCTATTTCAAAACAATTTGGGAGTAATTTGATGTTAACAAAGGAATAAATAGTGGCCAAAATGAAATTTACCCGACAATTAAATAACTTTTCAACTTAATTATGAATCCTTGCTCCCCACTCTTATTGTTATTTTGCTTTTGCTAACAAATATAGATGTATATTGATGGTTTTTTACAATGGGGAAAAATATATATCCTCAATTTCTTATATTAAAATTTTTAGATATTTCATTCCAATGCTCGTCACAATTGTGGGTGCAAATGTGTAAGGCACAACTAAGCCATTGATAGGGACTCATAGAGTAAGCTTGTGTGCTTTTCTGCTGGCCACAATCTTCTAGTACATTGCACTTGCAGCTAATTACAAGTCTCAGTGTAATCAAGCAAATCCTTCACAATTTTGGGACTTTATTGTTGTTATCGTTGGATCTCCTTTTACTGTCTCATTAGCCTCCACATTTATCCCTTAATCAATTGGTGATACCATTTTATAGATTGCATGGGTTTGCGCCGCTATTATCATTGCTGTGTGTCAAAATGAGAGATCTTTTATGGATGCTTGTCGTTGGCTTTATCAAAAGATCTTGAAGCCTATTTTCTTAAGCATCTTGAATTGGTTTCGAACTAATTATAAAAAAAAAATCTCTTGGACAGAGCGGCCACGGGCACCGGTTTAACGGGGCTATGAAATATATATTTGAGTTCAAGCGTGGAATTGTGGTCTCAAATTTGAGGCCGAGCCACAGTGTCATTTGTCGTGCGGAGGCCTCGCTTGTTCCCGATCCGTCTTCCTTCAAATTTGCGCAAAATGACGCTGTTTTTGTTTTACCAGCCTAACTGTTGGCGTTGCGCATGCAAATTGGATCAGTGAATTGGTGTTGGCCGAAATAGGAAAGCAGGAATAGAGCCCAAGCTTGCTGGCCCAAATTAGTTAGCATTCGTTTCATAATTTGCCGATGAAGGGTTATTTGACTTATTGATCTAAAAAATTGTTTAATTTAAGTATAGCCTCCTTCCGCCATTCCCCTCCCGGTCCAATGCAAGTTCCACGAACGTCCCCAGCGGAAAATTTTGCAACATTCTTATTTGTGCAGTTGGAGAAGATGGCATAAAACTAAAAGGATAAATTCTTATTTACTCTTGAGTTGATTATCCAGTTAATTCTCATATTTTTAAGAATTATCAAAAGTTAAAAACTTCTTCCCTTCTCGTTATTTCTATAACTATTGGATTAATAACATAAAATAGTGATCAAACATAGAAATGAAAATTATGAGCGGACTTTATTAACTTTCAGGATTAGATTATACTTGATAGAATAATAAAGAATATTGTCTTTTGTTTATTACAAATGTCAAACATGATTATGTTAATTTTAATTTAATAAAGTTACAACAACTATTTAAATATAGTAGTATAATTATCTTTCAATTATCCTACTAAATGTTGAATTTAATTTTAATATACAATCTTATTGTAAATTAATAATTGAATAATTTTTATGTTTAATATTCAATGCCGATTTAAATATATTATTGAATAGAAATTTTTTATATCTGATGTTTATATTAAGTACTATTGTAAATAAATTATTGAATTAAAATTTTGATATTAATCTTAAATAAAATACATGTTAAAATAAGTTAATGAATAAATTTTGATATTTAATATAATACAAAATTCTAGTTTAAATAAATTAGGCAATTAGTATTTTAAATTTAAAAACTAATAAATGCTAGATTAAATAAGAAGGGAAAGACAAGTAAGGAGCATTTTATCTTGAACTCACGTCGAAAAGAGGATTATTAATTTTGGATTAATATTTGGACTAAATAGCATAGACAGGTAAACGTGGCGTAGCCGGTTAAGTGAGGATTATTGTGTCTTTTCACAATAAATAATAAATAAAAAGGCCAAGATAAAATGTCTTTAAGTTGATTGGTGGACTTCGAAAAAAGTCTCTATGTTTTTATCAGTTCGAACACTGTGTCATTAAAAGTCATTCGAAATAGGGAAAAAGGCTTCTCCGTATGAGTAGAGGGAGAAGACTACGTTACAGATTCTGTAACGTACGCACCCAGTGGGAAGCAGTACACGTGTCCTAAGGAGAGAGAAATACCGTGCAAATGCAGGCTGTGGAAGTTTCCCATTGGCTGCTGAGTAGACACGTAGACATAGGGCCCTGCATTTATTGTCACCCCTGCATTTATTGTAAAAGAAAAGAAAATATCAATATTGTAATCCCAGGTCATTATCTTTATTCTTTAAATTATTAACATTATAGTCCCTGATTTTGCTGTAAAATAATGAAAGTGAAACTTTTCAAAATTTTGATACATAAATTAATATTATTTTAAATTTTTTGCACTTAAATATATTTTTATCATCAAAATAACTTATTAACACATATAATTTAACATAAAATATTAATTCATTTTATTATTAATTAGTTAATTTAATTTAAAGTAAAAAATTTTGTATTATTAACCAACTCTAATTTATAACAAATATGAATATGAATTTAATTTCATGTTCTTAATATGTAGTTAATATTTTATTTTTTTCATAATACTTATCTAATATAAAATTAATAGTTTCAATATTTAATAAAATAATTAATTTACCAATAATATATACAAAATGTTAACTTTTTAAAAGGGTGTAGAAGGAGGGAAAAAGGATGATAACAAGAACTTACCAATCCTTTATTCTTGTTATTAGAAGCTTGATTAACAATATCCTTATAATTATTCATTTATCTGTTAGTTGCTTGATGGCCTAAATTTTGTATAATGATAAGTTAATAAAATACCAACGGAACAAAGACATATAAGACAATAACTTGGTATATATTTTTCTATTTTGCGTTTGGTAAATAGACAATGTTATTGTTCAAATCATGAGGATTCTTGTCCTATGACTGCTTATAAGGTCCCTATGCTTATAAGGTCATGTGTTTATATATATATATTAACAAGAACTAATAAGTCTAATCATTGTTCCTTTTTAATTGTCGATCATCAATGGTAACATCTATTTCTAAAAATTCAACTAAATTAGTTGCTGGTGCTAAATGACTTATAAGACTGGATTGAGGTCAATAACAACTCTTGCATAGAATCAGCTTATTAGCTATATATATGGTGATAATGAGAGTCAAGCAATGCTTAAGATTTGGAAGTAAAGCCATTTTGTGCTCATAATCACAATTAGTTGGGAATTATTTTCACATACCTTTTTTAATAGCTTTCAGTCAGTAATAGAATTCAATTGCTAACTGCTAGAAATATGAAACTGATACTAGTGAGCATGTAAATAATTTTAATCAATTTTATTTACAAAAATTAAAAATTAGCTAGGAATGATATATTTGACATTTAAGGTGTCTAGAGTAAAATTTTTATGGTTTTAATAAATAAATAGCTGCTGGTGTAGAGAGTATTTTCATGAATTCAAATAAACCCGTCCTTTAATCTGAGTTGAAAAAATTAAAACAAGTAAGACTAGCGAATCCAAATTTATAAATCTCTGATATTTTTTTTATTTTACAATAAACACGGGTACTGCAGTGGAATTAAACCAATTTGGTACTTGAGGCAGCTCCTGGTCATGACCAGATGACATTGTATAAATTTCTCTGTTTCATTTTAAAAATTAAAAAAAAAAAAGGAGGGGGACTGCATTAGGAGTTCAAGAGCTGAATAGGTTCGTTGGAAATCAGTATGATGCATCTTCCAATTCAACAGCACGTTAATCCTTCAAGGTACGTAAACTTTCATTGCATTTTTTTTCTTTTAACTTTGGCTTGTTTAGCATGTCTGTTTTGAGTTGTTTTGGCAGAGTATGATGAATATTTGTGAGGTTTATATGCTGGTGGTTGATTCTTCTACTGCTACTGGATTCTTCTGCTGTGCATTTGTACTTTGGTTTGTTTATTAATATATATGAGGGTTGTATGCCGCTGCTTGCTTCTGCTGCTGTGCATTTGTACTTGGGTTTGTTTATTATCTCTGTTTTGAGTTGCTTTTCAGAGCTACCCATGAATCTTGTTACGTTGCAGTCCTCTGAGAATGAAGGAAAGAAGCTAAATTACATTCTTAATTTCATTTTTCCGTAACAAAGGCCATAAACTTATTTTCCCTTCCTTTGGGTTTTGTAGAATTAATAATTTTCTCCTTTCCTTTAATTCTGTTCTCTGTGTTTTGGCGAGTATGATGAATATATAGGAGTTATTTTAAGCCCAGTAATATATTTGAGGTTTGTTTGGCTTGTTTGCTGCCGCTTGCTTATGCTGTTGCTGTTGTTGTTCCTGCTCTGTTTCTTCAGAGCATGATGAATAACATTAATTAGTTATTATATTAATAGTAATATGAAGTAATATCAGATTTAGACACACGCCCGGATGATTGATAGATGATAAATGAACACCCTTTAATCAAGAAATAACACAAAAAATTAATCAAGATTAAACACAACAAATGATCAATTGCAGAAAACGCACTCAACAGAACACAAAACAAGCTTCTGACTTTAACAATCATGGCTCGCCACCATTGCTCCAGAGGAAATCTGTGAGGCATAAATAAATTTTGACGGATTTGCAGAGTTCACAATTTTTCATTCCCCTAGTTTTGATCCCAGAAAAATAACCCTTAGCATATAACATCTCCCTCCTCCTCATTATTGCTACTTCTGCTAACCTCTCCATGGATGTGTATTGATTTTTTGGCAGAAATGGAAATTTCTTTTCCACGATTCCGCACCTAAAAGTTTTTGGATTTCTGATTACAACCATTGCTGCTGTTCTGGGTGCAAGTGTACAAGGCATGGCTCAGCCGTTGAAGGAGACTCACAGCGTATGCTTGTATGTGTTTCTTGTGGCTATAATCGTCTACTGTATTGCATTTGTAGCCCAACGGAGTCAAGCAAATCATTCACACTTCTGGGTCTTTATTGCTGTTATCTGTGGGTCTCTTTCAACGGTCTCAGTGATCTCTGGATTTTTTACTCACTCAGTTGCTGAAATAATTTGCTACATTGCAGTAGGTTGCGTTGCAATTATCATTGTTGTCTATCAATATGGCAGCACGTTTATGGATACTTGTCGTCGGATCTACCATGACATTTTGAAATTATTTCCAGCTATCAATATCTATTCCACAGAACAGCAGCAAAGGCCAGCCGACAGTATAATTGAAGAGGTTTAACAGAGAGATTCCACTTATATTTTAAATTTCAATAAGATCAAAATGTATACTCTATATTTGATCTCATTAGAAGTTTATGTTCATTCAATAATATAGTTTCGATAATGTTACACATTTTTCTTGCCATCCTCGCGGCTCAATGGAGAAGATGATGTTGTTAATCAATTCCAAATGTTGGTGGAAAATGGCTTCGTTGTGTGGTCGCAACAAAGTTAATGACAAGCTTTCATAGATAGCCTGCCATATTTACGATACTTGATATATAATTATATATCAAAATAAAGTTTCTTGTTCAAATAGAGACTTGATACCAGCTGCAAGGACAGAGCAATAGATTTCTTGCTCCACAAGAAAACAAAATCTCACTACTACTAAACATAACAGATACTACTTGCTTCAGCTCCTTCATCTTTGGTCACAACAAATATATCAAGTTGGGCAGTTGGGCTCATTCATCACTATTAAAACTTCAAAAACCTCCACCATAATACATAAAATTTTTACTCATGATGTAGCTAGATTGTTGGGATTCAAAAGAAGATGATTAAGTTACTTCATTAAGACTAAAGACATTTAGCCACACTGTTAAAACTGAATTTGAGTATATATTCTGAGGATGTCCAGCACTCCAGCTGCACTCTTTGCTCCAATCTAAATTAAATCAATAATTAATTTAGAGGTATTGAGCTTTAATTTTTTTCTTTTAAGGGTTTACTTGGTAGAGTCAGCCTCTAGGTGATATTGGGCAACTTCTCCCAAAAGATCCTAATGGTCTACCTATTAATAGCTAGGTTTCGTTAATTCTTGTATCTATCATGCAGTTGTCTTTATTTTTATCTATCATGCATAAGGATAAGGCTCCCTTGAAAAAAAAAATAACAGTAACATGATTTTGCTATCATCGTCTGTACAAATGTTAACTTGCCATTTTTAAAAACATGTCACCATTAGTGGCGAGAAAAACAAATCCTAAATTCTTTTAGATAAAACCTTCGCCTTTCTTCATTTCATTCATTTCGTAATGCGGCTCACTGATATCACTGTCGTCAATGAGACCGCATCGTTCTTGTAAGAAACATATCACTTAATCAAAGATGAAATTCATGAGTAATAAATTTAATTTCGGACCCCGTGAAATTAAATTTGTTCCTCAATCATGATACAAAAGTTTGAACAGTAGTGGGTTTCATGAGGAGTAAACTTAATCTCGCACCCTATGCAATTAAGTTTATTCCTCATCATGAGGAATAAATTAACCTGGCGTTGCGAGATTTGGTGCAAAATTTAAGGCTACCGGGATCTATAGGTTTTTGGTGAGTGATCAACTAACAAAATCAAAATAATATAAGAAACGAAAATAATGAAAAGTGAAGAAGAAGAAGAAGAAGAAGAAGAAGAGTTGCTTTACGAATTGAATATGCTTACCTTTGGAGCAATCAACCAACAAGAAGTTCAAAATTCAGCTAGGTAGCCCGCTAGGTGTAGAGGAATTAAATTTTTCCAAGCATGATTTCAAATTCCTTTTACTGTTATATATTGTTTATTTACGTGCTTATCTCTCTTATATATTGTTCTTAACATGGCAAGATTATGATTCTAATGATCATTAGAAGCTTTTGTAATACAAAAGTATAAACAGTAGTGGGTTTTATGAGGAATAAACTTAATCTCGCGCCCTATGTAATTAAGTTTATTCCTCATCATGAGGAATAAATTAACCTGGTGTTGCGAGATTTGGTGTAAAATTTAAGGCTACCGAGATCTATAGGTTTTGGGTGACTGATCAACTAACAAAATCAAAATAAGAAACCAACATAATGAAAAGTGAAGAAGAAGAAGAAGAAGAGTTGCATTACGAATTGAATATGGTGCAAAGCTGCCACTGCCATCTTCACCCTCATCAACAGAATTTTAATCTTTCAAGGTACGTACACTTTTCTTGCATTTTTAACTTTGGTTTTTGAATTAGTTTTATTATGAGCTAATTAAATTTTCAGTACATAGAGTTCTTTCTTTTATATGTTCATGTTACGTTGCAGTCCTCTGAGAAGGGCTAAGGCCTGAGAGAAGCTTAATTACATTTTTAATTTCATTTGTCCATAACAAGGACCATAAGTAAGCTTACTTGTGAGCATTTTGTGATCTAGAGAGTAAAGGCTTGTATATGAAGTTAATATGTTAATGCATTTATAATTAATTTTGACTTGCGTAATTAAAACTTTTTTTTCACTAAAGAAAGTTAAAATTTTTTTGAAGATCATGGCTTTTTAAAGCCCACTAAGCTTTCTTTTTATCTTCTTTTGTGGTTAGCTCCTCCTTTACCAACAGACACGTAGATCAGCTGTTACAAGATTGTTCTATTTTAACCAAGATTATTGGTTCGAGACTTGGGAAATACAGCTCTATTAGATACTTATTAGGAGCGTTTTGCCGTCCTAATGTCATAACCAGTCAAATTTAAATTAGTCGGGACCCAGTATGGATCTCGGATACCAAATGATTTAATATACTGAAAAAAATTATTTCTCCGTTCCTTATGTTTTGTTCTCTTTGCTTGGCAAAGCATGATAAATACCATTATTATTGTTATTGCTATTGTTATTATTGTTAGATGATCAATAAATACTCGTCCAACAAAAAAATAGCACAAGCAATCAAGATTGGATCAAAGAAACAAGATTAATCGCAACAAGTGATCAATTGCAGAAAATGCATACAACTAGAATACTGCACCGGCTATTAAATTTAACAATCAAGACTAAAGAACCCCAGCCATTCCTTTTTTAGAAAAAAAAAACCAAATCAATGGACTTGTTTACAAGCTTTGCAATGAGTCATTAGACACTCTCTGACTCCCCAATTTGATCAAGTTACAAGTTCTGGAAATAGTTCTGTTAGGCCAGCTGCTTATGATCTCAGCTCTGGTCAATGAAAGTCAAAGCTTTTGATCTAAATAACTTCAAACTTCCGTTGAGTGATTGTATGGATTCTTTGATATATTTAGTAGTGACTTACAATCCGACTAGTAGTGAACTGTGAATATTGTAACATTTTTCCTTAAACACGGGACGCTTTAATATACTCATGAAATTGAAAGATTGGGAGCATATGTTTCTTGTAACCTTATTTATACTAACATAATAAGGTGGTGCTTAGTGACAATTATTTTATAATTAATTAATTTTGAGTGTACCTTACCCTCAAGATACTAACTTTTGCCTTCTATTTTATTTGAACTTTGTTGACTGTAGATGTAACTATGCAAATGCATTCATCACGAATCAAACTATCTCTACCTCTAAGGGGACATGTACACCAAGTAAAAGAAAATTTGAAAATACTAACATGTACATGTATAATTTCTAATGGTTTTATAGTGGTCACAATTTCTTCTCATCGATTGTGCATTCGAAAACTCTCCATTATCTCATTGGAACTCTTGTTGTTGCTGTGAAGGAAACTCATACATTAAGCTTGTGGGCTTTTCTACAGGCCACAATCTTCTATGCCATTGCATGTGTAGTCCATGAGGCCATGACTATAAGTCTCAACATAATCAAGCAAATCCTTGGGAGTTCTACGGCCTTATTACTATTATCTTAAGGTCTCTTTCTTCTGTCTCATTGGTCTCCACATTTTTCACACAATCAGTTGGTGAAATCATTTTATACAATGCATGGAGTTGTGCTGCTGTTATCATTGTTGTGTATCAATATAGCAGAAAGTTTATGGATGCTTGTCGTTGGCTTTCCCATAAAATTTTAGTCATGGTAAAAATAGTTAGGCTAAAAGAATTTAAAATATTAAATGATGGAACGAAAGGAAAAGTATCCAAATCAAGGGGACAAAAGAGCGTTGCCCCATATAGACAAATTAAGAACGATCCATCATCAAATAATGATAGAGCAAGCGGGGCTAAAGAGTATACACTGCAACTATATACTACTTTGATGTAAAACTTTATTATGCAAATTAAGTAATTATATCTTATTTTGATGGTTTTGCAGTGCGGAAATTTTGCCATCATGATCGGCACCATACCACACACTATTTGTATTTTCAATTCCATTGCTTGTCGGAGTTATTGAGATTAATAATGTTTAAGATGAAAAGAAAATGTTGATCGAAACACACCAAATGAGTATGTGCCTGTTTCTATTCCCTCTACTCATCTACGCCTATGCATATTTTGCTGTCATGAAATCGAAGCGTCAAATATTCCAGGCAATTGTTGTCATCTCAGGATCTCTTTGTTCAATCTCATTGGTCCCCATTATTCTACCACACCCATACGAACATTTTAGTTTCATTATGTGGGCTTTTGTCCTTCTTCTTGTTGCTTATAACAGGAGGCTTATAAAAAGATTTGGCAATTTTTGAATAGATTTCGAGGAAACAACCAACAACTATTGCCAATATAGCTTGATCCGCTGCTAGGTGTGGAGGAATTAAAATTTTTCCATGCAAGATACCAAAAATCATTCAAGTATTATTATTGTTTATTATAGTTCGTTGCCTGAACAAATTATGATTTTAATTATCAAAAGAAGATCTTGTATTAGTCGAAAACATCAAGTTAGTGTTAAACTGATCAATTTATCTTATATTGAAGATTTTGTCTTTTCATTTACATACCACATTTATCATGATGCATTGATTTAGGGAAAATAATCAAAGTCCTTGGTTGTTTAAGAAAAAATCCGTTAACTTTAATTTCAATTTTTTGTTGTATTTCTTTATTATTTAACTTTTAATGTGATAAATCTACCATTAAACAATGAAACAAATCTAGATATATTAGTTAAAACACAAAAAAGCAGTTCACAATTGTTTTTTACAACATGAGTATTTCGATGAATTGTGATTTGTGAGATGGGAATTGATTAATTTCTACAAACTAAATGGGGTTTAATAGCACATATTTCAAAAGGTATTTATTGATAAAAGTACAAATAAAAATGCAGCACTTCAAAAAGAAAACAATGAATAGAAAATTACCATTTGGCTGAGGAGTATATGCTGCTGCGCGATCAAATTTTTTTTTGTCCTACCTTGTCGAAGCTGGTACTAAAACTAATCAGTAAAATTAAAAAAATAATAAACTGACTTTACTAAGGTAAATAGATAAATCAATTAAACTTTTTTTTAAAAAAAAAGAAAATACGGATACGTTGACACATACCTGTGGATGACAGTGGTAGTGGCCAAGAAGCAGCTAGAGTGGTGGCGTCGACGGCGGCGGTGACGACGGTGGCAGCGGCCATGATTGTCTTTGTAATATACTTGCCTTGTTTTCTCTCTCTCTCTCTATGCATTACAACAAAAATTATCGTAAATAATACCAAGAGAAGGGGAAGAAAGCATATGAGATGAGAGTGGACTTGAGCGAAGTCACTGGTCCCTTTCGAATTTTGATGACGCAGATTTTATCTTTTTTTTTTTGCGTGCGTGGAAAATTCTCATTCACATGTGCATTACAACCGAAATTCTAGCAAATATTAAATCAATAGTCTATCGTGGTAATTACATAATTAGTTTAACAATACTTTAAGAATAATGATGTGTGTACAATAATTTTGTGAGAGATAAAAATATATTTTTTAGTGAAGTTTTCTTTTGTTATGTTGTGAAATTTTTTTATCCTATAGTGATCGTGTACTGTTTTTTGTACTATCTATTGTACGCATGTTACTATTTTTTTTAAAAATTCAATTACCATATTTGGCCTAAAATATTGATTTAGAGAAAATAATCAAAATCCTCGGTTGTTTAAGAAAAAAAATCTATTAACTTTAATTTCAAAATTTTGTTGTATATTTTTATTATTTTACTTTTGATATGATAAAATCCACCAATAATCAAGGAAAAATTCTGGGATATATTAGTAAAAAAACATAAGAAAGAGATAAAAGTTCACATAAGGTTTTTTTTTTTTTTTTGGGTTAACAACATGAGTATTTTGATGAATTGTGAGAGAGAATTGATTGTTTTTGATAAAAAAAAAAGTGATTTAATCATTTTTCCCCTTTTGAAAAACAGGTATTTTCCATGATTTATAGTGTGCAAAGTATAAATGAAAATACAACACTACAAAAAATAGAACAATGAGAAAAAAATTACCGTTTGGCTGTGCATGATCAATAATTTTTTAAACTCCCATTTCCAGGATGGTAACACACTAATATTACTACATAAATCAATTAAGCTTTCCTTTTTTTTTCTTTTTTAAAAACAAGAAAATTATATATACACACACATACCTGTGGATGACCGGCACAGTGGCCAAGAAGCAGCCAAAGTGGTGGCGGCGGCGGTGGCTGCCATGTTTATTGTCTTTGTAATATATTTGCCTCATCTTCTCTCTTTTTGCGCTACAATAAAATTTCTCGTATAATAAATATTGAGCAAGAGAAGGGGGTAGAAATTCAATAATGAGCAAGCAGGTGAGAATGGCCCCATGATGGTGGACTTGACAAAGTCGCTGGACCCTTTTGACTTTTGATGCTACAGTTTTTGTCTTTTCTTGTGGAAAATTCTCATTTACATGTGCATTAATATCAAAATTTTATTTTGTTGATTATATAATGAATTACACGATACCTCATTAGTTACTTTTACGTGCAGTCAGTTTTTAAAACTCATATTACCACAGTTTATCCAACAATAAAAGTGAAACCAACCAGATATATTACAAAGACACCACAACCATTCCTCTTCTCACTCTTTACAAACATATATATATATTTGAAATAATTAACAAGTAAAGAAACTACTTTAAGACTGTGTGTGTTTATTTATTATCCTTTCTTGGTGTTTATGATGTAATTATAAGTTAGTTAGGAAGCTTCTTCTTCAAATTATTTTGGAACATCAACCATATGCGTATCATTACTAAAGTCCTGTTTGGGATTGTTTTTATAAGAGTCAAAAGAGATATATAAATGGTTGCACAACAAAGGCTAACATCATGTTTGCAATAGAAAAGAGAAAAGGTGATGAGGCGAATATATAATTAACTTCATTGATAAAGATAAAAGAAAATCTTCTTCTGCGTAGCGTGAAGCGAGGATGCTGAAGAACATTAGAACTAAAGTAATGGAGCCAGAAAATAGTGCAAGTCGCATATCTCAAATGGCAAAAATTATGAAAGATGGTTGATCCAAGAAATTATTTCTCCATCTCTGACCAGATTCCTTGTTTATGACAAATTTATCAGCCTCTGGTATTATTTTTTGTAATGATTTTGTTATCTCGATTGATCATTAGACCGAGACTAATTAGTTGAACGAATGTTTGTTGAATCTTTATATTTTAAAAAAATTAAAAAAAATGTTAAGTTCAATTATAACAAGGCAAAAAAGGATTATTTTAGGGTATTTTTTTAGAACTAAACAGATGTTTAATCTAAAATATAGAAATTAAAAAAATATTTAGCTTAATAAATCATTCAGAATATTTTGATATAAATAATTGTTCCATTGTATTAAAGCCGAATGTTTGTATATCTCTTTTTCCCCTTTTTTTTTCTTTTTTTATTTTCATTATTTTATTCGTGACCTCGACGTCAGTAGTCCGCAATCGACTTTTGCAAGAGGTGTTATAAAAAATCGGTTGACTTGCTAAAATACTTGTGAAGGTATATTTGCTAATGTAGGTCTACGATGGGTCGATTTTTCTGCTAATGTACGCGATTTATCTGCCAATGTACGCCGTGGATACCTTTCTTGCTAATAAACACCAGTGATCGGTCGGTTAATATGCAAATGTACGCTGTGGATCCCTTTCTTGCTAATAAAGGCCAGTGATCGGTCGGTTAATGTGCTAATGTACGCCTAAAGTTGCTAGTATGCGGCCCGTGCGTCAGCAAAAATTGCACCTTTAAAAGACTCATGCACGGTGCACGATTTAACCTTGCTTGCCTCTCGTATTGTTATTGATGCTTTGTCAACTGATCTTTTTTCTTTTTTAACAGCGGCAGAAAATATGTAACCTCAATTTCAGACCCTAAAATTTTTGAATATCTCATTCCAACCATTGTGATAGTTGTGTATGCGAATGTGTAAAGCATAACTAAGCCATTGATTGAGACTCATAGAGTAAGCTTGTGTGCTTTTCTACTGGCCACGATCTAGTACTGCATTGCCCTTGCAGCTGCTTATAAGTGTCAACGTAATCAAGCAAATTCTTCATAAATTTGAGGCCTTATTGTTGTTATCTTCAGATCTCTTTCTACTGTCTCACTGGTCTCCATATTCGTTTCACATTCAATTGGTGATACTTTTTATACATTTCATTGATTTACACTGCTATTATCATTGATGTGTTTCAATATAGGAATTTTTTTTTTATGAATGCTTGTCGTTGGCTTTATCAAAAAATCTTGAGACCATTTTTCTTAAGCATCTTCAATTTGTTTCACTGGTCTCCATATTCGTTTCACATTCAATTGGTGATACTTTTTATACATTTCATTGATTTACACTGCTATTATCATTGATGTGTTTCAATATAGGAATTTTTTTTTTTATGAATGCTTGTCGTTGGCTTTATCAAAAAATCTTGAGACCATTTTTCTTAAGCATCTTCAATTTGTTTCGAGCTAATATTAATAACATCTCTTCGACAGAGCGCGTGGCTTATCGGGGACTAAGAAGTATATATTTGAGTTTATATGTTGAATTGTGATCTCATATTTGAGGCCGAACCACAATGTCGTTTGTCGTGTGGATGGCTCGCTAGTTCGTCGTTTGTTTGTAAACGATCTGTCCGTTCAAATTGTGCAGAATGACGTTGCTGTCGTTTTACCAACCTAAGTTTTGCACTTGCACAAGCAAATTGGACATCTAAGACTGTAGTATTTGCCCCAAATAGTAAGGCTGGAGTAGAGCCCAAATCTATTGGCCCGAATCAGTTAATTGGTTTCATACTTAAGTGGTGATAAAGGGTTATTATGTGAAAAATTTAAAATTGTTTAATTTAATTATAGCCTCTCTCTTTTTTTTTCTTTTTCTGGGTCCGACGCGTGTTCCGCGAACTTCCCCAGCAGAAAATTTTTCAACATTTACTTATTTGTGCAGCTGGAGAAGATGGCTCAAAACTAGGAGGAAAAATTCTCATTTATTCTTGAGTTAGTTTTCAATTAATCCTCGTATGTTAAAGAATCACTTAAAAAAAACAACTCTTCTCTTCTCCTTACATCTATAACTATTAGATCAATAACATAAATATCAAACATAGAAATGAAAAGTATGAATGCACTATATTAGGTTTTTAGGATTAGATTATATTAGATTGAATAATAAATAATATTGTCTTTTTTTTGTTATAAATGTGGGATATGAGTATGTTAAACTTAATTTAATAAAGTTAATAGTATAATTATCTTTAAATTATGCTACTAATTGTTGAATTTAATACTTAATCTTCAATATTATAGTACATTAATAATTGAACAATTTTTATGTTTAACATTCAACACCGATTTAAATATACTATTGAATAAAATTTTTTTATCTGATCTTTATAGGTAAATAAATTATCTAATTAAAATTTTGATACTAATCTTAAATAAAGTACATGTTAAAATAAGTTAATGAATAAATTTTGATACTTAATATAATATAAAATTCTACTTTAAATAAATTAGGCAATTTATTTTCTAATTTAAGAAATAAATGTTAGATTAAATAAAAAGGGAAAGACAAGTAAAGAGCATTTTATCCTAAACTCATGTTGAAAAGAGGATTATTAATTTTGGATTAATATGTGGACTACTAAATACTTAACGCTGATAGCCAAACACGACTTAGCCGTTAAAGTGAGACTAACCATGCAATAGCCCCAACTTAAATTCTCTTTCACAACAAAGAGTTGCCCGTTGACAAAAATGGATATTGTCATGGACCAAGTTGAGTGGGGTCAGTGTGCGAACCAAAACGTGGCAGATACGGCTTTCAAGTTTGTCGACAATTTAAAGTTTTACGTCATTCTTACATATTATTAGAAGAGACAGATTAGATAAAAGTGAATACCTCTACTTCCAATGAGATGTATCGAAGAAGCAGAAGAAGAGTTTGGGTGTCTAAATTTAGTGCAACTCCAAGTTCACCGGGGACAGAATCATCAAGGAGGGGAAGAAGAAGCAGAAGAAGAGTTGCATTCAATATGACGCAAACAAGCGGCCTCTGCCATCTTCATCTTCAACAACAGCACTTTAATCCTTCGAGGTACACTTTCATTGCATTTTTAAGTTTGGCTTTGTTTAGTTTGTCTGTTTTCAGTTGCATTTCAGAGCTAGTCCTTTTCTTTTTTTGGTTATGATGAACTAAACTTTTCGTTATAGTTCTTTGTTTTAGTCCTATGATAAGGAACAAAAGCAGCTAAATTATATTTTTAATTTCTTTTTTCCATAACAAAGAGCCGAAGCTTGGTTACCAGTATCTTGTGACCTTTAAAGGCTTGAACTTGATGGTCCCTTGTTAGACTAGTGTATGAGATTTGTTCTTTCATTAATCATAATTTTTTTTTAACTAAAACCCCTTTTTTTATATATCAATTGAAGAAAGTTAAATTTCTGAATTTTTAAGCCCAGTAAGCTTATTTTCTCTTCTTTTGGGGTTTGTAGAATTAACTATTTTCACTTTTCCTTATAGTTTGTTCTCTCTGTTTTGGAAGAGCATGATGAATATATATGAGCTAACTTAAGCCCAGTAGTACATATGAGATTTGTTTTGGCTTGTTTGCTGCTGCTGCTGTTGTTGTTGCCGCTGTTGTTGCGAAAGTTGTTGTCCCTGCTGCGTTTTTGCAGAGCATGATGAATACCATAATTTAGTTATTATAATAGTAATAATATGAAGAAATAACAGATTCAGATACACCACAGGACGAGTGACAGATGATCAATCAACACCCTTTATTCAAGATAAAACACAGCAAAATGATCAATTGCAGAAAGTGCACAAAACAGAACACGAAACAAGCTTCTGACTTTTAACAATCATGGTTTGCCATCATTGCTCCAGAGGGAAATGTGCAAGGCATAAATAAATTTAAGGTTTTGCAGCGAGCACAATTTTTCATTTCCCTCCATTTCGGACCCAAAAAAATAACTCTTATAACATCTCCTTCCTTCTTCTTATTGCTGCTTCTGCTAACCTCTCCATGTATGCAAATTGATGGTTTTGCAGTGATGCCAATTTCATTTCCTCAATTCCGTACCCAAAAGTTTTTGGATATCTGATTCCGACCCTTGCTGCTGTTGTGGGTGCGAATGTGCAAGGCACAACTAAGCCCTTGATCCAGACTCATGGAGTAAGTTTGTGTGTGTTTCTTGTGGCCATAATCGTTCACTATATTGCATTTGCAGTTGATAAGACGTCTCAACGCAATCAAGCAAACTCTTCGCAGTTTTGGGGCCTTACTGCTGTAACCTCTGGATCCCTTTCTGCAGTCGCTCTAATCTCCACATTTTGCAAAAACTCAGTTGCTGAAATCATTTGCTACATTGCATTGGGTTGCGCTATTATTATCATTGTTGTGTATCAATATGGCAGAAAGTTCGTGGTTGCTTGTCGTTGGCTTTATCATGACATTTTGAAGCCAATTTTCTCCAAAACATTGGAATGGTTTCAAGCAAATAATAATAACAACATATCTTCATCAGAGCAGGAGCAACTCCCTCCGGTATAAGTGTAGAAGTTTAATATTTGTTTTAAAACTTCATCCAAGACTTTGAACAGAGGCATTCCACTTATTCTTTCGGATTTCAATGCCATCTTCTGATTAAACTTTATTTTCATTCAATACTGTAGTTTTTGATAGAGCATGGTCATTTGCATTGTTTTATTGTTATTATAAAATATAAATTATGTGCTCTACAGGCAAGGAGAAGAAAGAACTCAAGATCATTGGCTTAATCGATCGATCGATATATATTTAAAAAAATTCTAAAGGAAAATCATATAAATTCTTCACATGGGGAAATATTATATATGGTTAGTGAACTCATTAATCAGTCATTATTTTATCAGTGATTTCGTTAAGTCAACAATAACAAAGCCAGAAAAATAATAATAGTGAATCTATAAGATTAAGGAGAGTATATGCCAGGAGCTAGGAAATTTAGTTTTGACCGAGAAGGAATTGAAGGAAAATATATATTTTGAGATAAGTAACTCAATGAGTTTACTCAGTTATACAACATGTGAGAATATGTTTCGAGTTTCACTGACGAATTACGGTCCCAAATTTGCTTGTATCGCATGACAGATATTAATTCAGCTGAACAGGAAATATGGATCCATTTTTAATTTACAGGGTATAAATTATGAAATATTAAGAAAAAAAATCATGAATAAGGAAAGTATATGGCAGGAGCTAGGAAAGTTAGTTTTGATGAGAAAGAATTGAAGGAAAATATAATATAATTTAAGATAATTAACTCAATGAGTTAAATTAGTTATACATGATATGAGATTATATATAGAGTTTAAGTTACGAATTACCAAAATTACAAATTGATTTGCTTGAATGGCACATCCCAAATTTAAACAAGATATATGGCTCCATTTTTTATTTGCAGGGGTATAGATTATATAATGTTAAGAAAAAGTAAAAGAATACCATACCTTGAGCTAGCCTTGAGGGAGAAGGCGAAGGGTTATGTCTTTAGTATAATTTGAACTGTTAATCTGTTTATAATTGGCGAGGTAATGGTAGTATAGGATATTTTTATAATTTAAATCTGATTAGTTTGCATGATAATACTATAAATTAAGTTGGTATCAGCTAAATAAAATTATTTGAAAATCAATCAACCAATACTATAGGGGCACTGAAATGTCTTTAGTATAATTTTAATTTGACTATTTTACTAAGAAATACCCACAAAACAATTTTAGTTCAACAATTCATTTTTTTTAATCTAATACAGAATTCTCTTTTTCCAAACTATTAGTGGTATTGCTTTATTAATATGATTATTAATCTTCAATTAAGTTGACAAAATGTCTTTGTGATGTGAAATCTCATTAAATTTTACCGCTCTAAAATTTATTGGGTATAAATTTTATGCTATTTACGCATAGGGGTATTAAAAAATTATTGAGTTCCAATTGTTAAAAAAAAATATTGATAATTTGGTCATATGTGTTATATAGATAAAATAATCAAATTAAAATTATGTTAAGTTACCTAGTGGTCAAAGATGTTGAAAATAGATTTTCCTCCATTTGTTTTTTGGAGCTGGAAGATAAGATTTATGATTTTATGTAGTCTATAAAAATACACACACGGAAAAAAAAAAACAAGTATTATGAAAAAAATAAGTATTTTTTTTAATAAGAAATTTAAATATATCTATCTCAACCTTGCGGCAATTTCCTCTTCAAATCACGTCAAGATGAACTTTGAAGGTAGTTTACTGGCGGCTACTCTTCGCAATTCGGATTATGGTGGGGTCATAAGAGACGGCACAATGGTGCTGTCATGTGAAATCGAAAGGGTCTCCTTTAGGGATTAAAGAAGCAAAATTTTACAAAAGCAGAAACTCTCATGGCCGTAGTTTTGTCCAAACTGGCTATTCTTTTAGCACTTTTTTAATTAATACGAATTTTCTATAATTATTTTTCTCGAAATAATGGTGGTCTTACATAAATTATGGAGTGGAAATATCCATAACATTTTACATGCAACATTTTGTGACTAGTTATCTAGCACAATAATTATTTCTTCAAGTTAAAATAATAACAGAGTTATAAATAATTTTACCAATAGTTTTATACAAATAGATACGGGCGTATATAATTAATTGATTAAAATTATAAAAATAAGAATAAATTATGTGGATCTTAATACAACCAATGATAATATGCAACGTCAATTTATATAATTTTATTTGCATAAAACTATTATGATTGTGTAACTACTCATGAAGTTATAGTGGTCAAATCAATCATGATAATATATGATCATGTTGAGGACCAAATAATAATTTTACACTTCTCGGCGACTAATTCGCGATCAGTCATCCAAGTTTATGTTTTGTAACTAAAAACACAATTGCACGTAGTCGCAGAACATGGAATTAAATACAATACCATATTAATGTTAAGTATTGTACCTGGCGTGAACAATTATGTATAAATATAATTTGATTCATGTGTCAATAGCCAATCAAATTAAAGTTACTAACTCAACCTTATGTCTTGCTTGCTTAAGGGCCAATTTTAAGTCTTTTGGTTTCGGTTAAAACCATCATATTTAAAAAGCACTTCCTATGTTTCTTTCTTCCGTTTTGTACCAACAAGAAAAAGATATGTCCTTGTTTTCTCCACGATCAAATCATAAGAGTATTTTGTAAGTATATGAAAAGATCAAATCATAAGAGTATCACGATCCCATTTCAAATGAAAGTCGTTGCAATTTCAATTTCCAATTTCACAAATTTGTGACCCAATGTGAGAACTTTGCGAGAATAAATTCTATTATGTCCATAAATAAATATTTGTCTCTTATGCCATCATTTGATTTTCCAACGCGAACGCGCGGTGAGGCAAAGCACGAATCGACGATGACGGTACGGCAGTGTGGATGTTTCGCAAAAGGCTGGCTGAGGAGTGACAACGTGCTAGCTGACTGCACATGGGCTAACGGTGATGACGCGCCGGCTGATGAGTGAGGACGCGCCGGAGAGAGAGACCGTGGCTGTGTAACTGAGACTGAGAGAGAAAGTTTAGAAGATGAAGTTGACTTCAGTTTAGAATTAGGAATTTACTGAATAAGGATTTTTTTGATTTTCTATATAATTTTTTTAATTATTATATTATAATGAATTGAATAATCTCTTAGAACGTTAATACACTGCAACTATATATTATTTTTATATAAAACTTTATTATGCAAATTAAGTAATTATATCTTATTTTGATATTTTTACTGCATGTAAAATTTCTCATCATCATTGGCATCATACCACGTTTATTTTTTTATTTTTTTCATTTAATTAACACATTTATCGTGACACATTGATTAAGGAAACATAATCAAAATCCTAAGTTTAAGAAAAGAATTCATTAACTTTTATTTCAAATTTTTGTTGTATTATTTTATTATTTAACTTTTAATATGGTAAATCTACCATTAAACAATGAAAAAATCTGGGTATATTAGCTAACACAAAAAAGAAAAAGGTTCACAACATGAGTATTTCGATAAATTGTGAGAGGGGAATTGATTAATTTCTACAAACAGAATGGAGTTTAATAATTTCCTCACGATTTATTAACACATATTTCGAAAGGTATTTATTGTCCAAAGTACAAATTAAAATACAGCACTTCAAAAAAGAAAACAATGAAAAAAAAATTACCATTTGCCTGAGGAGTATATGCTGTTGCGTGATCAAATTTTTTTTCACCCCAGCTTGTCGAAGCTGGTACTAGAACTAATCATTAAAATAAAAAAAATAATAATAAATTGGCTTTACTAAGCTAAATACATAAATCAGTTAAGCTTTTTTTTTTAAAAAAAGAAAATTATATATGCACACACATACCTGTGAATGGCTGTGGCGGCGGCGACGGTTGCAGTGCCCATGAGTGTCTTTGTAATATATTTGATTCATCTCTCTTTGCATTACAATAAAAATTATCGTAAATAATACGCCAGAGAAGGCGGAGGAAGCATATGAGATGAGAATGACCCCATGATAGTGGACTTGAGCAAGGTCGCTGGTGCCTTTTGAATTTTGATTCCGCAGTTTTTATCTTTTTTTTTTTCGTGTGGAAAATTCTCTTTTTTTTTTTTTTTGAGAAGAGAAAATTCTCATTTATATGTGCATTACAATCAAAATTCTAGCACAAATTACATCAATAATGTATCGTGGTAATTACATAATTAATTTAATAATACTTTAAGAATAATGATGTATGTACAATAATTTTATAAGAGAGAAAAAAAATATTTTGTAGTGAAGTTTTCTTTTGTTATGCAGTAAAAATTTTTTTATCCTATAGTGATCGTGTACGTTTTTTTGTACTATCTATTGTAAACATGTTACTATTCTTTGTTTTTTAAATCAATTACCACATTTGGCCTAAAACATTGATTTAGGGAAAATAATCAAAATCCTCAGTTGTTGAAGAAAAAAACTCTATTAACTTTAATTTCAAAATTTTTTGAAATATATAAACTAAAAAAAATTGGAAACTAAAAAATTGTTTAATCTAAAATATGGAAACTAAAAAAAATTATTTACATTAATAAATCATTCAGAATATTTTGATATAAATAATTGTTCCATTGTATTAAAGCCGAGTGTTTTTATATCTCTTTTTCCCTTTTTATTCTTTTTCTATTTTTATTATTTTATTCGTGACCTCGATGTCAGTAGTCCGCAGTCGACTTTTGCAAGAGGTGTTGCAAAAATCGGTTGACTTGCTAAAAAACTTGTGAAGGTATATTTGCTAATAAAGGACTATGATGGGTCGGTTTATTTTGCTAATAAGCGCCACTGGTCGGTCGGTTAATATGCTAATGTACGCCTAAATTTGCCAGTACACGAGCCGTGGGTCAGCTAAATTAATGTCTGTTCGGATGACTTGCTAATATATTTGTGTCTGTGTATTTGCTAATATAGGTCTACGATGGGTCGATCACTCGTATTTGTGGCGATGGTGAAATTACTCATTAAAACCTTCAAGATTCACAGCTTTGCTCGATATCGTTGACTCAAAATATGACTTTCAGTCGGCAGTGGTGGAATAGTTGATTCATTTTAACAAACACTTGCCTCAGTTCTCGTGTCAGATTAACAATTGTTTATTAATTTAACAATCGTTTATTAATATTACATTTTTTATTTGTCAATGCATTTAAATTTGTATTTTTATTTATTAATAATATTGTCGATTTTTTTTATTAATCTATATGAGGTTTGCATGCTGCTGCTTGCTCTGCTACTGTGCATCGGTAGTTTGGTTTGTTTAGTATCTCTGTTTTGAGTTGTCTTTCAGAGAATGAATGAAAGAAGCTAAATCACATTCTTAATTTCATTTTTCCATAATGAAGGCCATAAACTTATTTTCTCTTCTTCTGGGTTTTGTAGAATTAATAATTTTCTCCTTTCCTTTTATTGTGTTCTCTCTGTTTTGGCCGAGTATGATGAATATGTAGGTGTTATTTTTAGCCCACTAATATATATGCTGTTTGTTTGGCTTGTTTGCCGCCGCTTGCTTCTGCTGTTGCTGTTGTTGTTTCTTTCTTCTTCTGCTCTTGTTTGCGGTTTTGTGTTGTTGTTGTTGTTCCTGTAGGGAGAAAATCCAGGTTTTTTAATTTTTCAATTAAAACATTTTTGGACCGATCTCATACAACATATAAGAATTAAGTAATCTAGAAATTCGTACCTTTGATGATCTGAGAAGACGAACGATTGAGAGTTGTAGATCCGTCTCCAAACGATCTTTCAGGCTATGTCTCAAGATCGATCAACACTGGACGTGTGGGCGTCTGTTTCACCACTCCCAATTGCAACTGGCGTCTCTTAGATGTCTTGTATATTTTTCTCGAAAATCCTGGTATTCTCGTCTCTACTGTTTGGGAGAAAAGTATCCCTTTTATAATATCTTATGAAAAACCCTAGTATGTTAGGATTAAGATTCCTATTTTAAATACTATCTCTCCACTTACGTAAAAGTGGAGAGAATGTGTAACTAACTAGGGGACCACCTTGTAAAATATCACAAGCCCCCTTTTACACTTGAATATAACATACTAGGCTTTAACAAATATTATAATTATGATTTTTACCTAATACGCCAGTTTTCTTGCTTTTGGGTCCAGTGATAGTGTTGTCAATTAAATGTGCTAACCCGGGGATCATTTGGGAATATACAATAGTGGGTACAATAATTAAATTTGTAATTAAACAAATATAATTATTTAATTCCAATTCTACTCCATTATAAGATTGGAACTGACCTCCATAATTGTATGTTCGAATAATAATAATTCGCCCAAGCCACATTGATTTCTTTACTGCACAATCATTTATACCACATCATTAATTAAATCGATATCTCAACTGTCCAATCGATTTAATTACATCTTGTTCCTTGATACTTACTGGTTTTCTCTAATGATCATTTTCAACATATTAAATATGTTGACACACTCTGGCCAGAGAATTCTATGATCAAGTGCCGAAAACCCATCAAGAGATGTGTCGTACAAATTCTATATTGTTAATCTATAACTCCAATACTCATAATTGCCTCCACCAAGATACTGGGTAATCTTGATCACAAGTGTGTGTCGTGCCCATTGGTAACTCAAATGAAATAACAATTACAATCATGAAATCATAACTAACTCAAGATTAAGATTGCAGTAAAATCAATGCCTATGAGATTTAATAAGTCTGACAGTCATTTCAAGGTTAATTAAATCTCATATGTGATCCTGTTCAATGTAGTCGTACTACATCAATAAATTCATACATGATTAAGACAACCCATTCAATGAATTTATTACAGTCTATACCTAAATAAAATGCCCAACTTTATTTATCAACTGCGAACATAATTTATTTAATCATAAGATAACTTGTATTTATGTCTTCTGTGAATCCACATGGTGATCACATAAATACATATAATATGATCAAATGGACTTTACTCAAAATATTAATGCAATTTAGATACTTGAATAAAATACTTCATTTATTTTATTAATCAGAAAAATTGTTTATTACAATTAAATAAACACATATGCTTTTAAAGAGCACATTTTCCCAACAATCTCCCACTAGCTCTTAAAGCATATCTGGCATATAGCGCATGCCCATGGACTCTAAGTGCAAGTCAAAAAGTTTCCCAGGTATGGCCTTAGTAAAAGGATCTGCCAAGTTTTGCTGTGACGCAATCTGAGTAACTTCTACATCACCTCTCTGCACTATATCCCTTATGAGATGATACTTCCTCTCAATGTGTTTTTGTTTCTTGTGGTTCCTTGGTTCTTTTGATTGAGCCACTGCACCACTATTATCACAGAATAATTTAAGTGGTGCATTTGCAGCAGATACCACCTCAAGATCTTGAAGGAACTTGCGGAGCCATACCGCTTCTTTTGCAGCCTCAGATGCAGCCACATATTCAGCTTCTGTTGTGGAGTCTGCGATACAAGATTGTTTCACACTCCTCCAACTAATAGCTCCACTTTCTAATGTAAACACATAGCCGGAAGTTGATTTTCTAGAATCCTTATCTGACATAAAGTCAGAATCAGTATAACCCACTGGAATAAGTTCATCACCAGAATACACAAGCATATAATCCTTAGTTCTTTTCAGATACTTCATTATGTGCTTGACAGCAGTCCAATGTTCAGGTCCAGGATTAGATTGATATCTGCTAACCATCCCAACCGCAAAACAGATGTCTGGTCTAGTACAAAGCATGGCATACATGAGGCTTCCCACAGCTTCCGCATAGGGAACTCGTCTCATTTTCTCTATCTCCTCAGATGTTTTGGGTGATTGATCCTTAGAGAATGAAATTCCATGTCTGAATGGTAACAAACCAGTCTTAGAATTTTCCATGCTAAATCTAGCCAATATCTTATCGATATAGACCGCTTGAGATAAAGCTATCGTTTTATTCTTCCGGTCTCGTAGCAACTTGATACCAAGAATATAACTAGCTTCTCCCAGATCTTTCATATCAAATTGTTTCGCTAGCCAACTCTTTATTGTAGTTAATACTCCTACATCGTTTCCGATAAGGAGAATATCATCTACATAAAGAATTAGAAAGGCTACAGATTTTCCCTGAATTTTCTTGTACACACATGGTTCATCAATATTCTGAATGAATCCAAACGATTTTATCGCTTGATCAAATCTGATGTTCCATGACCGGGATGCTTGCTTCAATCCATAGATGGATCTCTGCAACTTGCATACCAAGTGTTCTTGGCCTTTTTGTATGAATCCATCTGGTTGCTGCATAAAGATGTCTTCTTCAAGATGCCCATTAAGAAAGGCAGTCTTGACATCCATTTGCCAAATTTCGTAATCTAGCACTGCAGCAATAGAGAGCAGAATTCTGATGGATTTAAGCATAGCAACCGGAGAAAATGTTTCCTCATAATCGATTCCCTCCTTTTGAGTGAACCCTTTGGCTACTAATCTTGCTTTAAATGTTTCCACCCTTCCGTCTATTCCTCTTTTTCTCTTGTAGATCCATTTGCATCCAATGGGTTTTATCCCATTTGGTGCCTCTACAAGTTCCCAGACTTTATTGGAATACATTGATTCCATTTCTTGATTCATAGCCCTTTTCCAATGTTCAACATCACTATCTATTAGAGCTTCATTGTAACTAGTGGGATCTTGTACATGTTCATCTGAGATAGCCGTATAGGTTTCTCCCAATAACATATATCTTCTTTGGTAACCTAGTTACCCTCCCCGCGCTTGACGAGGTTCTAAAAATGATGGTTGTTCAGGGATAATCCTTTGTTGATCAGATTGTTGCTCTTCATTCTATTCTAAAACGGGTGTTGAAAGCTGAGTATCAATTTGATCACTTGACAGTTCTTCAAGTATTACCTTACTCTTAGGTTTGAAGTTATTCATATAGTCTTCCTCGAGGGAAGTAAAATGTGTGCTCACAATTACCTTCCTATCTTGAGGACTATAAAATAAACCTCCCCTTGTTCCTTTGGGATACCCCACAAACATGCAAACCTCAGAACGTGAATCCATCTTGTCGCTTTGGTTTCAAAGCACATGTCTTTGGTGATCCCCAATACGGACATGTCGTAAACTTGGTTTGCGACTCGACCATAGTTCTATTGGGGTTTTGGCACTCGACTTAGATGGAATTAAGTTCAAGAGGTAAAGCTGCGATCTCCAGTGCTAGTCCCCAAAAAGAGATTGGTAATGTTGAATAACTAAGCATAGATCTCACCATATCCAAAAGAGTTCTATTTCTTCTTTCAGCTACCCCATTTTGTTGTGGTGTTCCTGGGGCAGTCAACTGAGATATAATTCCATTTTCAACTAGATACTCTTTGAAATCTCCGGAGAGATATTCACCACCTCGATCAGATCGAAGTTTCTTTATGTTCTTATCTAATTGCTTTTCTGTCTCAGCCTTATACTCTTTGAATTTCTCAAGAGCTTCAGACTTATGACGCATTAGATAAACATAACTGTATCTTGAGTAATCATCAGTGAAAGTGATGAAATACTCATAACCTCCTCGAGCTTGTACATTGATTGGTCCACATACATCTGTATGTACCAATTCAAGTGGTACTGTTACACGTACACCTTTGGCCGAGAATGGCCTTTTGGTCATTTTCCCTTCTAAACAAGATTCACAGAGTGGCAATGATTCATTTTCCAGTGGATAAGAGCCCATCTTTGATCATTCTCTATATCCTAGTTTGGTTTATATGACCCAAGCGTAAATGCCAAAGGTAACATTGGTTGGAAGAAATATTTTTTTTCTTAGATAAATGTGTATGCTCATCATTATTGATCACTGTGTCATGCATAGAATGGATCATAGGACTTAAATGATATAAATTATCTTCCAATGTACCAGAACAAATAAGTCTCTTATTATAAAAAATAGAAACAGAGGATCCAAAATTTACAGTGTACCCTTGTTTTGACAAACAAGCTACTGAAATTAAATTCCTCTTAATGTCTGGAACATAAAGATAATTATTCAAAACTAAAGTCTCATTATTAAAAGATAATAAAACAGATCCAGTCTTCACTGCTGACACGAACTGTCATGTCCCTAACTGCAGCTTGACGCTTCCTTCACTTATTTTCCTGGTTTCCTGAAACCAATAAAGTGAATTACAAATATGATTAGTTGCTTCTGAATCCAACACCCAAGTGTCAATAGGATTTTGAACTAAACAAGCCTCTATTACAAAAAGATTTCCCATACCAGATTTTACAATCTTAGGGCAATCCCTTTTCCAGTGACCTTTCTGTCCACACTTGAAGCATTTGCCTTTCGGCTTACCATCTTGCTTGGTAGACGATTTCTTTTCCCAGCTTTCTTCTTACCCTTGCCTTTTGGCTTAGGCCTAGAAGAAGAACCTTTTCCAGCAAGTTTTCTGCTATGATAAAATTCTTCTATAGCATGTAGTTCGTGCATTAATTCAATTAAGGTCATATCTTTATTGTTTAAGATATAACTGACCTTAAACTCTTTGAATGTATCAGGCAAAGATTCAATTACTATGTTAATCTTTGTTTTATCATCGATTTGAACACCATGAATCTCTACCTCACTCAAATGGTCCATCATTTTGAGGACATGTTCACGAACTCTTGTATCCGTAATACGATTTAATGCTGCTTCTTTGGCAAAATGAGTATTCTGCCCAAACATCTGATGAAGACTAGCCATTATCTCAGTGGTTGTTTCCATGCTCCGATGTTTCTTATGCAGTTCCACAGAAATCGAAGCCAATATATAGCGCTTAGCCATTTTGTTAGCTTCGCAGCATTTCTCATAAGGCTCCCTCTGATTTCTATAATCGTATAACGTTGGTTCTGGAGGGCAAGGCTGAATCAACACATATTTGCAGTCCTTAGCAGTGAGGATATTAAATAGATTGCGTTTCCAATCTAAGTAATTTTCACCAGTGAGTTCATTTTTAACAAAGATAACTAATAATGGATTGATGGAAGATATTTTCTGAACAAACAAAATATCTATGCATTAATACATTGAAACAAGTAATATTCACAATAAAAATCTAAAATGCAAAAAACTATAAATGCATTTTATTTTATTGTAACGATAATCTAGCAACGCTTTAGCAAGCTATCCATTGGGGAAGTCATGCCGCCACTTACTAGACCTAATTAACCATTAGATTATTTTCTTTCATGTCGTAACATGATAAATAACTATCGTTATCTTTTTGGGCCAAAATTTGTTAACAGAGCTTCGTTGGGAAGGTTAATAACAAATTTTGTTGAGTGTATAACCATTGTTTCAATCTACGCATTTCTCATATCATGCAGCCACCGTTAGGGTGATCAACAGATTGAAAAATATTTCGATCTTATCTTTAAAGAAGTTCATCAAATAAAATATCTAATATATATACCCTCCGTAGGGAGCATCACCGTATCATGAAGTCGAGGTATATATATAATTTTATTATTGAACTAACAATGGAGCCCGTGGGAAAATTATCTTGAATTTTTCCTCTCCCACTCAATATTTTAAAATTGGTTTTTCCTTTTAAAACATACATATATTGTTAATTGCATGCTTCCTATAATATTATCTAAGTGATATTTCATATTATCAAGCATTTGTAAATTTCAAACAATATACATAAATTCATGTTATATGAATGACATATATTATTATGCATAGAGTGGCACTACCTATTCTATGTGACATGTTATCATGGTATGTTATCATCCAAAACATAACATATAGAAAAATCATTAAATAATCTTAATTCATGGCTTTCCTAAAATGAAAAATTACATTAAACCTAAGCCTAATCTTCATTGGGCTTCTTGTCAATGTCCATCTTCCATAAGCTTGTCTTTGTTAATGGACTAGGGGAAATTGGGCTTTAAAATTTATTATTGGTCCAATTTTAATTTTGAAATAAAATAAATAAATAATTAAAAATTGTTTTTATTAAAATAAAAAAAAATTTTGGACCAAAATAAATTTAATAAGTTCAATTTTATCTATGCATTTTAATCCATTAAGCCCACCTTCAATTGGGCCTAAAACTAAGATTCATAAAGTCCAAAACCATTTTTAGACTTCAATGCAAAAAACTAAAACTTTACTGCCCAAAAAATAAATTACGGAATCATAGGGACCTCCATAATAAAAAACCATGAAACCCTAAACCCATATTTTTCTTTTCCTTCTTCCCCAGCCGCCATTACCAAAAACACAGCCGCTGTTCATTGTTTCCACACCGGACAGCCACCGCCGCCACGCCGGAAAGCTCCCAAACGACGCTCTCCACCAGCCGCAAACGCCCGCAAGCTTCCAGCCCACTCACGCGTTGCTGGTGGCGCTGGCAATTCTGTTGCACAGCAATCGCTGAGCGTTGAGCGTGCGCAAAGGCGCGCCGCAATGGCTGGCCGCGTCGCGCTGCGGCTCATCGGGCTCTCGCGTCTTTGCGCTGCTGCGTGTGCAGCGTGTCTTTTGCCGGCCTTCTTTGCCGGTGTTGCTGGCCACTGCGTGTGCAGTGTGCGCCGCTTGTTGCCGCTGAAATTTTTGGCCTTCGTAACTTTGATTCGACAACCGTGATGAATCTCCAGCAATTTACAAATTTCCTACGCCAATTTTTGGCTTACACAAATTCTATGCAGTAAAATTAATTAAGAGGGAAACATGGTGATAAGAGACCACCCCTCTTGTTACAGATCCAAATAAAAAATACAATAGAAAATCTAACCATGAATTAAGACAAACCACAATATGCTTTATTCATATATTAAACAAATAATATATATCTGAATAAATTGTGCCACTCTAATACATAAATATCAAGATTAATTTCATATGAAATTCTTATATATTAATATGAGATGGCTCTGATACCAATTGTAGGGAGAAAATCCAGGTTTTTCAATTTTTCAATTAAAACATTTTTGGACCGATCTCATACAACATATAAGAATTAAGTAATCTAGAAATTCGTACCTTTGATGATCTGAGAAGACGAACGATTGAGAGTTTTAGATCCGTCTCCAAACGATCTTTCAGGCTATGTCTCAAGATCGATCAACACTGAACGTGTGGGCGTCTGTTTCACCACTCTCAATTGCAACTGGCGTCTCTTAGATGCCTTGTATATTTTTCTCGAAAATCCTGGTATTCTCGTCTCTACTGTTTGGGAGAAAAGTATCCATTTTATAATATCTTATGAAAAACCCTAGTATGTTAGGATTAGGATTCCTATTTTAAATACTATCTCTCCACTTACGTAAAAGTGGAGAGAATGCCAGAATAACTAGGGGACCACCTTGTAAAATATCACAAGCCCCCTTTTACACTTGAATATAACATACTAGTCTTTAACAAATATTATAATTATGATTTTTACCTAATACGCCAGTTTTCTTGCTTTTGGGTCCAGTGATAGTGTTGTCAATTAAATGCGCTAACCCGGGGATCATTTGGGAATATACAATAGTGGGTACAATAATTAAATTTGTAATTAAACAAATATAATTATTTAATTCCAATTCTACTCCACTATAAGATTGGAACTGACCTCCATAATTGTATGCTCGAATAATAATAATTCGCCCAAGCCACATTGATTTCTTTACTGCACAATCCTTTATACCACATCATTAATTAAATCGATATCTCAACTGTCCAATCGATTTAATTACATCTTGTTCCTTGATACTTACTGGTTTTCTCAAATGATCATTTTCAACATATTAAATATGTTGACACACTCTGGCCAGAGAATTCTATGATCAAGTGCCGAAAACCCATCAAGAGATGTGTCGTACAAATTCTATATTGTTAATCTATAACTCCAATACTCATAATTGCCTCCACCAAGATACCGGGTAATCTTGATCACAAGTGTGTGTCGTGCCCATTGGTAACTCAAATGGAATAACAATTACAATCATGAAATCATAACTAACTCAAGATTAAGATTGCAGTAAAATCAATGCCTATGAGATTTAATAAGTCTGACAGTCATTTCAAGGTTAATTAAATCTCATATGTGATCCTGTTCAATGTAGTCGTACTACATCAATAAATTCATACATGATTAAGACAACCCATTCAATGAATTTATTACAGTCTATACCTAAATAAAGTGCCCAATTTTATTTATCAACTGTGAACATAATTTATTTAATCATAAGATAACTTGTATTTATATCTTCTGTGAATCCACATGGTGATCACATAAATACATATAATATGATCAAATGAACTTTACTCAAAATATTAATGCAATTTAGATACTTGAATAAAATACTTCATTTATTTTATTAATCAGAAAAATTGTTTATTACAATTAAATAAACATATATGCTTTTAAAGAGCATATTTTCCCAACAGTTCCTGCTCTGTTTCTTCGGAGCATGATGAATAACATTATTTAGTTATTATAGTAATAATAACTTGAAGTTATATCGGATTCAGATACATTCCCGGATGATTGATAGATGATAAATCGCACCCTTTAATCAAGAAATAACACAAAAAATTAAAAAGAGAATTTTATTCTAAACTCGTATTAAAAAGAGGATAAATAATCGCATTAATTTTGGGTTAATATTATATATGTGTGGGGTCATGTTAAAAAATTGGCTACTAAGTTAAATTAAATAAAAAGAAGAAAAGCAGAAGAAGTAGAAAAAATCAACATTATTGACCGGTGTCAGATTCCTTCCAGAAAAAATTTCCCGCACCACAGTTTGGTTCAGTGAACAAAGAGTAACTGACATCATAGTCCCTGATTTTGCTTGAATATGAGTCAAAACATTTCAAAATTTTGATATATATAAATTCTTATTATTTTACATTTTTGACATGTAAATATATTTTTTAACCATCAAAATGAATTATTCACACATATGATTTAATGTATTGATCATATTAATACATTTCTTATTTTAATTAATTTAATTTATAGTAAAATTATGTATTTTTAACTAATTGTAATTTATAAAAGATGTGACTATGAATTTAATTTATTGCTGCTTCTACTCACCTCTCCATGGATGTATATTGAATTTTTGGCAGAAATGGAAATTTCATTTCCACGATTCCGTACCTAAAGGTTTTTGAATATTTGATTCCAACCATTGCTGCTGTTGTGGGTGCAAGTGTCAAGGCACAGTTAAGCCGTTGATGGAGACTCATAGACTAAGTTTTTGTGTGTTTCATGCGGCCATAATCGTCCACTATATTGCATTTGCAGCCGATAAGATGTCTCAACGCAATCAGGCAAATCCTTCGCAGTTGTGGGGCCTTATTGCCATAATCTCTAGATCTCTTTCTACAGTCTTGTTGGTCTCCACATTTTTCACACACTCAATTGCTGAAATCATTTGCTACATTGCATTGGGTTGCGCTGTTATTATTATTGTTGTGTATCAATGTGGCAGCAGGTTTATGGATGCTTGTCGTTAGATTTACAATGACATTTTGTGGCCATTTTTCCCCAAAACCTTGAAACAGTTTTGAGATATATATCAATATCTATTCCACAGAACAACAACAATGGCCAGCAGTCTAAGTGAAGAAGTTTAACAGAGAGATTCCACTTATGATTTAGATTTCAGTAAGATCAAAATGTATTCTCAATATTTGTTCTCATTAGAAGTTTATCCTGTTCATGTATAAAGATGTTAACTTGTTGACTAATGTTATACATTTTTGCTGTTTACCAATGGAGAAGATAATGTTGTTTACCAATTCTAAATGTTGGTAAAAAATGGCTTCAATGTGTCATCGCAGCCAAATTGATGACAACTTTTATCAATAGCCTGCCATATTTACAATACTTGATATATATCAAAAGAAAGAAGTTTGTTGTTCAAACAGAGACTTAATATCAGCTGCAAGGGCAGAGCAATAGATTTCTTTGTCCACAACAAAATGAAATCTCACTACTGCTAAACATAACAGATACTACTTGCTTCCAGCTTATTCATCTTGGTCACTACAAATATATCAAGTTGGGCTCATCCATCAATATTAAAACTTCAAAAACCTCCACCATAATATATAAAATTTTTACTCTTGATGTAGCTAGATTGTTGGGATTCAAATGAAGATGATTAAGTTACTTCATTAAGACTAAAGACATTTGGCTAGATTGTTAAAACTGAATTTGAGTAAATATTCCAAGGATGTCTAGCTGCACCCTTTGCTCCAATCTAAATTAAATCAATAATTAATTTAGAGGTATTGAGCTTTAATTTTTTCTTTTAAGGTTTTACTTGGTAGAGTCAGCCTCTAGGTGATATTGGGCAACTTCTCACAAAAGATGCTAATGGTTTTCCGATTGTTAGCTAGGTTTCATTAATTTTTGTATCTATCATGCATTTTTCTTTATTTTTATCTATCATGCACGAGGATAAGGCTCCCTTGAAAAAAAATAACAGTAAATTGATTTTGCTGTCATCCTCGGTACAAATGTTAATTGGCCATTTTTAAAAACATGTCACCATTAGCGGCAAAAAACAAATCTTAAATTCTTTTAGGTAAAAGCTTCATCTTTCTATTTTTTTCTAAAGCAGCAAGTTACTATGCACCAGTCAGAGTAAAACGCCGTCGAAATTAGTGAAGTTATTTTTGTCTCAACGCTATAATTTATCTAAATGTTTCTGAAACTACAATTTGCATATGTACCAATAAGGGAGTGACACGCAGTCTAAATTGCCACCTTAGAGAGGAAACGTACACAATCTAAAAAGACCAATAATATTGCCCAACACCTCATATAAAGCTAAGTCTACTGCATGGGGCCAGGCCATACTAAATCATCGTATCATATATGTGCATATGCTATCGATAGTTATCCTTATTGAGAAGGCACGGCAATAAAGTAAACATGGAAGCCATCCCCGGCACCACAACCATTCCTCTTCTCATTCTTTACAAATGGAGGATTATGCAGTCTCTGTCTCTCCCACAATCAGAGGTTTGTTAATTTACATATATTTGTGCTTTCTATCATTTTTTTGGTTAGGTATGCAGCTAGTATAAGTTCACATATATATAATTAAAAGAAAAAAAAACTACTTTAAGATTACACACACACACATATATATTCTTTCTTGGTGTTTATAATGCGACTATAAGTTAATTGGGAAGCTTCTTTTTCTTCAAATTATTTTGGAACATCAACCATATACCTTTACTACGAAGGAAAATTAAATGACTAAAGTATGTTTCTTTTTTAAAATTATCGATTTACTTTTGAGTTGACTAGCTGTATACATTGACTAAAAATTGTGGATAGAAAGTTTTGGCCTTGATATTTTTTGAGTCTTGTGTGAAGTCTGTGGCTTGAAATTAAAAGACATTATTAGCACTGGAAAGTTAAAAATATTTTTTTTTTCATTTTCTTATTTCATGTTTACTATTTAAGGTGAACTATTTTTATTTTTTTTGGGAACTTAATATAATTATTTTTATTAAAACTATTTATTTATCAATTAATTCATTTTATATTTACTTGTAAATTATTATTCAATAGTACCACAATGAATCACTATGTATAAATTATTATTATCGATGGCATTAAAAGGAAATTATAAAGGTATCTTAAATTCTCGATGAACAAAGACAGAAACTTATTGGCACTGGCCGGCTATAGCACAAACTCTCTGTCAAAGGCTTGTTACAAACTCATCCAATTAAATTTATCAAAATGAAACTAATCTTTAGAAAACAATACATCAATCCTACGAGCCCCTAGCCGTTAATTATTTTGAATAAAAGGAATAATTCAAGAAAAACTTGTTTAGTTTGAGAAGGGGTGTGTTCAGGAAGCCTACATATATAAGGGTTATTTATGTGTAATTAAAATAGTTGTCAATAAAAATAATGTGCATTTTTAATTGTTTAATTAGGCTTATTTAGATAATGTGCATTTTTAATTGTTTAATTAGGCTTATTTAGAAGAGGGGTTTTAACAGAAAAATAAAAGAGTGCAAATAGAAGCCCCATGGGATCCATATTTTATCTCGGTATATGCATAGTTCATCAGAAGTGGTTCTACTTACACCCCAAGTTTCAAAATACTCATAAATCCATCTTTCTTAAAGAGAATCATCATGATTAAAGGTGTTCTCTCTTGTTTCTGTCGGGGCAAAGGAACTATATGGCCAGGTGTGTATTTATATGTGTGTGTGTGTGTGTATTTATATATATATATACACACACACACACACACACACACATTCCTCCCTAATTTTCTCTCTTGGCTTGGGAGGTTCTTTTTTGAGTGTGAAAGCTCGTTTCAGCTTCCTTGTTTGATGATATCATGATTAGCATTGATGGTTTCAGACTTTTGAGTTTGGATTGAGTTTGATTAAATGCTCAATATTCTTCATTTACACAATGATAGGCTTCCTCCCCTTTTGTTCTTTGATCAATTAATGGCAAAACTGCTTATTGATCAAAGAGAAGATAGAGGTGCATTTTACTCATCTCTTTAGGGAAGGGAACAATGTCATTCCGAAATTTATTAATATGGTGATCTGATCCTCCATCAGAGACTCTTGTTATTCTATCTTAATGATATTGAAGATCTTCCTAATTATATATTTAAATAGCCTGATGAATGTATTTGCATTTTTTGTATGAATGCATTACTCTAGATTTTGTTTTGCTTTGTTTTTGTTATTATGTTATTGATCAAAGAGAAAGAAGGAGGTGTATTTTACTCATATCTTTAGAGAAGGAAACCATGTTATTAAGAATTTTGTTAATATGGTGGTTTGAGCCTCCATCAGAGACTCTTGTCATTCTATCTTAAAGATATTGAAGGTCTTCCTTATTATATATTTAAATAGCTTGATGAATGTATTTACATTTTTGCATGAATGCATTACACTAGATTTTATTTTGTTTTGTTTTTGTTATTATGTTATCTATCATTCCATTTGGGTAAGGCTCATCATCTCCGATAGGTATCGCTTCTTTCTTTCATTTCAATAAGGTTTCTCTCACACCGTTGAGATTTCCTAAAAGAAAGTCAGCCATCAATTATTTCATAACCACAAGCTGTCATATACTACTCTCCCACACTACCAATATAATGGTGATTTTAATCGCCAAGCAACCGGATTGTAGACAGCGACAAAGTTCTTTCCCCCCCTCTCTGTGTGCGCATGTTGAGCTTTTTGCTTTCAATTTATTCCCTTTTTCATATTTAAGTTTTATGAAAGAAGCATATTCATACTTCATGTTCATGACTGCGTGTCTATATGTATGGATGACACGGTATTAGAAACAGACACAATCATTACGTATATTAAAACGAATTCTAAAGAAATTAAAATTAATTTAATTTAGATTTTCTACAAACTACATACTATTAAAATGAAACTACTATCTTAGGCATCCCGTTGCTACATAAAGACGCTATTTATAACTTGCTGATTACTTGTTCTACACTTCTGCTTGCGGTCCATGCTGGTCTGTCGAAGAGATGTTTTCTTTCGCTTGAAACCCATTCCAAATGTTAGTGAAAAATGGCTTCAAGGTATCGTGGTAAAGCTGAAGAAAAGAAGCTCGAAACCAATTTCAAATGTAGGCTGACAATGGCTTCAAGGTATCTTGGTAAAGCTGAAGACAAGAAGCTTGAAACCAATTCCACATGTAGGCGGAAAGCTGAAGACAAGAAGCTCGAAACCAATTCCACATGTAGGCGGAAAGCTGAAGACAAGAAGCTCGAAACCAATCCCACAGGTACGTAGGCAGAAAATGGCTTCAAGGTAGCTTGGTAAAGCTGAAGACAAGAAGCTCGAAACCAATTCCAAATGTTGGTGAAAATTGTCTTCAAGGTGTCGTGGTAAAGCTGAAGGCAAGCATCGATAAACAATCTGCCATATTGATGATACATAACGAGAACAACGGTAAAAGCCCATGAGACGTATAAAATGATATGACCACTGGAGCCTTGAAGAAAGGTGGAGACCAGCGAGATGGCAGAAAGAGATCCTGAGGTAATAGCAATAATGCCGGAGCGTTTGGTGGAATTTTCTTGTTGAACTAGAGACTTGATATCAGTTGCCAAGGTGAAGCAGTACATTGCTTGGGTCCAAGAAAACTCCACATATTTAGTGTATGTGTTTCGAATATGGGCTCTGCCTTGAACATTGGCTCCCAGGATACCAATGAGGACTGGAATCAGGTATGCAAAAATGAACTGGTACGGCATCGATGAAACGAAATGTCCCTCGCTGCAAAACCAGAAAGTGGTCGAAGTAAATCATGCCATTTGTATAATTGAAGTGATTGCCTTCATATATCAGAAATGCAACCACGCAAATCATGATTCATGCATGACTAAGAAACTGATAAACGCAATAGCTGAAACCGTAGAGCTACAACCTACAAATTGGTTTGAAGAATATTTATGTCTTCGTAAGGACAATCGGTTTTAGTGGACCAGTGACCCGATATTTCGGTTTCAGGTGTAATGGGTCAACCGGTGCTGACTAGATGTCAAACCAATTACCTGATATTTCGGTTTTGAAGCCCACCAAAATGCTTGTCCAGCCTTTCTCGAACCAGAACCGGTAGTGGGCTGAGTTTCTTGGATAAACCAATATTTCGGTTTCAGTATCGATCACGAAACGGGAACGAGAAATTCTAAAATACCTCAGTTGTATTATACTCAATTGATACATGAATGACATATGTCATTGAATTAAATACAACTACTACTTAAATGACAGTGATTCAAAATAAATGCACACATGTCATGGCATTATTAATTGTTGTATGGATGATATGGTATCTCAGATGTATTCTAGAATTTCTCAACAGGAATAGCTTAAGCGTTGAGAAAGCTAGTTTTGAAGTGAAGGCAAAACTCACAATTAATGTCTCGATTAGCCGAGGACTTTTAATTTTAAACCAAAAATAAATAAATAAATAAATTCAGGCCATTGATTTGAAGGAGCTTGTCAATCTATTTCTTTGCATGAGAAAATTAATGACGAGTCAAGGATTTAAAATAAAAATATTTGAAAACTTAAAACTACACCTTAAAGGTGGAGTAGGCGATTGGTTTTGGAGTTGAAGATTACTATGCATTCTCCTTGTGATCGATGTGATGCTGTTGAGCTAGCTGCTCTGACAAAGTGGGTGGAAAGACAATGAGGAGGGAGAAATGCGGGAAGGGGTTAAATATATCGATCATCAAAAGGTTTGCTATCTTTCGACGCGGAAGATTCCGTCCTTGGCATGTGATGTATTGACTGATGAGGGGAGGTATCAAAGTGTGTGGGGTATCAAAGCGGGGAGGGGGTTAAATATGTGAAAATGCATTGACTGATGAGGCGGGCGGGACCGAAGTGGGAAGCGGTTCAGTACGTTTTTTTTTTTTTTTATTTTGATGGGACAAAATATTTTAGGTCCAGTACGTTTTGGAAAAAAATAACTTACAAGTCTTAATAAAATATCATATTGGTCCTAAACACAATTCTTCATAATTTTTATAAAATTAATAATGATATTTTTAGTGCTTAATAAAAGTTCATATATTTAAAAAAATTCATAATAATCTCAATAAATAATGTTTATTGAAAATTTATTTTTTTAAGCTCAGATTTAAATATGTCTCCCTTCACAGCTTAGTGCACGTTCTAGGGTAGTATATCTCAATTATAATAAATTTGGTGAATCAAGAATTTGCTTAAATGGCATAAAAAATGTGAAACTTGAGTTTTTTTTTTTTTTTTTGGGAAATGAAACTGAAGTAATCTTGAAACTTGAAGGAACTTGAATCCTACAAGCAAACTTGAAAAACTTGAAAGACATAAGAGCTTTAACCTACGGAGCCCCTCTAGGAAAAAGAGCCTGAAAACTTGAGTTTAGTATTTAACTCTTATAATTCTACTGACATTTATATTTTGCAATTGATTGACAATTGTATGAGCAAAAATATTGTCGCTTCATTTACTGTTGAGCACTAGCGATTCGAGGGAGTATTATGAAAAAAGGGAAAAGGACACGCAGACCCCCAATGTTTAATAAAGGGACACAAAACCCCCTAATGTTTCAAAAAAGACATCTACACCCCTAAAATTTATAATTTTACCATTATATCCTTCTAACAATTTGTTAATGATGTAATTTGTCTATATTGTTAATAAAATTAAAAAAAATCCTCATTACCCAATTCCTCTATTTAAATTTTTGTCAAATTTTTCTCTTCAAACTAAATAAATTTAATCAATTATTTAAGAATAAAAATAAATAAAATTGGTTATTAATGCCATAAGAATAACAATTATTTGTGATTATTTAAGCATGATTATTTTTTTTATTTTGTTGATTATATAAATTTAAATGATTGACATGTGGAGAATTGTTATTTAAAAATAATCACAAATATCATTTTATCATTTTATTAATAACATATGCACAAATTACACAATCAACAAATTACTAGAAGGGTATAACGGTAATTATATGGTAAAATTATAAATTTTGGGGGTGTGGATGTCTTTTTTGAAACATTAGGGAGTTTTGTGTCCCTTTATTAAACGTTGGGGGTCTGCGTGTCCTTTTCCCATGAAAAAATTATGGACCTAAGGGGTATATTCAAGAAAAATTAAAGATCTAGTGGTCATTCTATAAACAGTCTAAAAAGTTAAATGAGGATGGGGTCCCCATTTTAATCTCCACTCAATATGGGAATTTTCGGGGTATACCCGAACTACCCCAATTATAATTTTTTGAGTATGGAACGAATTTAAGGATTGCTTCCAGATTGAGTGCGGGTTTGAGAATTATGATCCCCGACCCGAACCCACCCTATTGCCATCTCTACTTGATATTAACATAAACAAAAGAAAAAGAATTGCAAAACCTAGTTAGATTGATGCGATATTAGAATAAATTATTCTGAAAAATGCTCTAGTTTTCAGTGACCTGAGACGAGAGAGACCCACATGCATAATTTATTAAATAGCTAAGTCATCATCAGTCATTGTTATTCAATGAAATTTGCCAATTCAACCAGATTAGCAGCAGTCACAAGCGTCTTGAAAGCTTATGGTGTCAAAGAGAGACCTGCTGAGCCTGAGGTTAATTTGGTAGCTCTCAACTGAAACTTTGTTGGTAAATTTTATTAAATAACAATGACTGATGATGATTCAACTGTTTAATAAATTATGCATGTGGGTCTCTCTCATCTCAGGTCTCTCTTATCAATCTAACTAGGCTTTGCAACTCTTTTTCTTTTTGTTTTTGTTAATACCAAATCATGTTTATTCAACTTCGTTTGATTTTGGTATGGTACCGCAATTTAAACATAGCTGAACCCATGCCACTAGAAATTCTTTAATTTTTTTCTTATGACCTCTACCTGTAAACGCGAATTTTGATTGAGAAAGTTTTAGACTGTTTCATTTCTTGAGCATATTTCTCAACTCAAACAGAGTGTTCAACCCTATAATTTGGATTAGTGGTTGTACTACTTGGGGTTTTCTACATTATACATCAATTAGATTATATTATTAAGTTATATTATTAGTGATGAGAATAACTAGAATAAGAATCCCCAATTGAAATAGAAGGCATGAAATCAAACATGAGGACTATAGTCCACCGTTTCCTTTTCTTGTTTCTTTTTCCTTTTCATTAACAAACCAAAACATGATCTTACTATAAGCCAATCCAAATGAGATTAATGAAAATTTCACTTTAGCCGATATAAACAAATTCCACTTTAACTGATAAACAAATTCCACTTTAGCTGATAAACAAATTCCCCAAATTTCACTTTAGCAAACAAATTCCCGAAATTATTCCACTTTAGCTGATAAACAAATTCCCCAAATTTCACTTTAGCTGATACAAACAAGTTCCCCAAATTCCACTTTAGCTGATAAACAAATTCCCTAAATTCCAATTTAGCTGATAAACAAATTCCCAAAGTTCACTTTAGCTGATATAAAGAAATTACCCAAACTTTGTTATATGAATATATGATTCATTTTCTTGTAGTAATAATTGATATTCTTTATAAACAAATTTGATTTTGGGAACACACCAAGAAGCAAACTTCTTCGGTATCGGGGCTGGGCTTGTCCCTTCAGTGAAGGGAAAATAAAATAAATATTTTGACTTTGACATTGCTTAAAAGATTTTAATAGATCATACCTCAGCCGCGGGCCAACTGCAAAACTACATCGTTCATCTTGTTTGAAAGTGTAATTTTGTGGGTTTGAAAACTGAAAAGGATTTGACGCCTTATCATTGATTTACGTGGCATTTGATTAGAGACTTGCACATGTTTGTGTTTTTTATGATAACATCACTTGAATTAGTAGTATATCATACAGCAGTTAAGGTTACAATAAAAAAGTTTTATAAATTTTTATTGCATTAAATATTAAATAGCTCAATTGTTAAATTGATTTTAAAAACAAAAACAATGTCTTAGGTTCAAAATGATAATGGATGACACGAAGGTGTTTTTAGCATGAGATGTTTTTAGCATAAGTTTATTTTAATTATTTTATCCTAATAAGCAAAAAGCATCAAAATACCCATAAAATTATTTTATTTTCTTAATAAGATTATTAATGTTTAATTAAACTAATAAAATGTCTTTGTAACGTAATATCTCATGAAATTTAATGGTTGAAAAGTTTATGCTTTTACATTTTTAGGATACTGAAAATGTTAGATTATATAGGTTTTGAAACTGATGCCTTAATTATTATGGTAAATTTTCGTGATCTTTAATGGTTGACTAATGTTAACTTGTGAAGATACAAAAAATACTCCTTGCCTATGAGCCAATTTAAGGGCAAATTTTTCTTGGAATTTAAAATAAATACAAAAATATTAAATACATTTAAAATAATTTTATATTTATAAAATAAACTTATTCAACAAAAAAATCTGTTGATATTAATTAATTTGCCTAAATCACGTGACAGATATTAATTAGTTTGAACAGGAAATATGGCTCCATTTTTAATTTACGGGTTATAAATTATGAAAAGTTATGAAACAAATTACTATTAATTTGATATATTGCTCTGCATCCTTGTATAATTTGAACTGTTAGTCTACCTATTGGCGTGGTAAAAATACTCAAAAGTAGAAAAAAAAAAAAAACAAGTTCGTGGAAAATTTAACTGGTAGAAAACAAAGAAAGTTATAAATAATAAAATTAATAAATAAAAGAAGAAATTTGATTGAAAATGAGAAGAGATAAGAGCGAGTGTTGAAAAGTCAATGATTTTTAATGATTTTAAAATTTGATTTATCAATCACAAGACATTATTTTATTTTATTTTAATTTAAATTAAACCTATTTTATTTGAAAATCATCAACATATAATAGTTATTGACAGCGACTATATTTAGTTGCATCGTATCAAGAATGTTGTTCACATTTTCTAAATTGTTTTTTCTTACTATTGTATGATCATTTTTAATTTTGAGTACATGATATTGTTTTAGGTAAAGAGGAAAATGTTTCAAATAATGTATACCAAGGATGTGAAAAGAATAATATTCAGGATGTGGTATCATTTTGTGTATACTTTTGGGTAGTTTTGTGCAAATGATACCATCCAAGATACAGTTGTTGCTAATGCTTTTTCTGGATACCAAGTTCAATAGATTTTTATAATTAAGCTAAATTTATAGTACTCAAGCATAAATTAAAATTGATTTAAAAAACGCTAGTAAGTAAGTGGCCAATAGAGAAACAAAAATTAAAATAAAAAATGGTGTCATTGGCCACATGTATGACTCGTGGAGGACAAAGAAAGTTATTAATAATTAAATTAATAAATAATAGAAGAAATTTGATTGAAAAATGAGAAGAGACGAGATAGCGTTGAAAAGTAAATGACACCCCACTTACACGCGTCTTTATTCTCCAATTTTCTTTTCAAAAAACATAAAACCTAAAATTTTTGTTTAATATATTTCTGATTTACTCCTACAAAACAATCCATCAAATTCGATGTATTTTTTTTATTTTTAGTTCTTTAAAAATAGGAAATGCTGAGTGAAAGATATTGCCAAATATGCCCTAAACCTCTTCCATCAAGTGGGAAAAAAATTGTTGGCTAATGAACCAAAAATATAATTATTAAAGTCTCTCAATTTTCAAACTATTATTTGAAAACTGATATTTAAACACCACATTGATCTGTCATTTTGGTGCACTACAGTATTATTATTGGTCCTTAAATAAATGGTCCGCCTAAGTGACATTTAGTGTAACTTACGGCTTGCCTATGAACTTTCATTTAATCCCTTACACTCAATTTTATTTTATTAAAACCCTAAAGTACGAATTCATCCCCTATTATTTTAAATTTTCAAAATAACCTCCATGTAATTAAAAATATAATAATTATTAAATGAATTATAATTATAATTATTATGTTATATAATGATAAATATAATTATATTTTTTAAATAGCTTATTATTGTTATTATTAATAACAAGAATAAAAAGTATTATAATTAATTAATATATTAACAATAATTAATAATAATTTTTATTAAATTGTTAATAATAATAATAACAATAATTATTATTATTAATTAATTTTTTAATAATCATAACAATAACAATAATTAAAATATAAAATAATAATTATGATAAAATTAATTAATGATTTTATAGCAATTGGTTACAATTTAACTCATTCTGATTTTGATTCTAAGACAAAATAAATACATAAATGGTAATACAGTTCATTCTAATTACGATTTATGCAGTTCAAGTAAATAAAATTATAATATTATTTTTTTTATTTATTTATCTTTCTCCAAAACATTTTCTAAAGAAAAAGAGAGTGTGTGTATATGTGCATGTGTAGATTTTTTTAACTTTTGAAAATAATTACGTTTTGTAAAATCTTACAATAGGATAAGATGTAGATCAATTTTAGCTCGATCAAAATATATTGGTTGTTAAAAAAAGTAAATTAAAATTAAATATTTGAGAAAATATATTATTAAATGAATTATAATTATTATTATTATTTTAATTTATTTACTTGAACTACAGAAATCGTAATTAGAATGAGCTGTATTACCATTTATGTATTTATTTTGTCTTAGAATCAAAATCAGAATGAGTTAAATTGTAACTAATTACTATAAAATCCTTAATTAATTTTTATCATAATTATTATTTTATATTTTAATTATTTTTATTGTTATTATTATTCAAAAATTAATTATTAATAATAATTATCGTCAATTATTATTATTATTAACAAGTTAACAAAAAATTATTATTAATTATTGTTAATATATTAATGAATCATAATATTTTTTATTCTTATTATTAATAATAACAATAATAATCTATTTAAAAATATAATTATATTTATTATTATAATAAAATAATAAACATAATTATAATTCATTTAATAATACTTATATTTTTTTAATTAAATGGAAGTTATTTTGAGAATTTAAAATTATAGGGAGCGAATTCGTACTCTAGGGTTTTAATAAAATAAAATTGAGTGTAAGAGGTTAAAAACAATTTTACAATTTAAAAAATTTTATAACACTCATAAATAAACTATAAATAGCATATAGTACAAGGGTCTAGATGAAATTTCACAGGCCCGCCGTAAGTTACATTAAATGTAACTTAGGCGGACCCTTAAATAAATGGTAAAACCTTTTTCATAGTCTTGGTGTCTGATCGGTCCTTTCATAGTGACAATATGTTTTTCCTCGAAGTGTTGCACATAGGCCCCACGAAATCTAAACGCACTAAAATAAAAAATAAATAAATAAACAATTCCTGGGACACCGCAGTACCCCAGGGTCCTTTATGAAAAAGTCAGTAATCGTACGGGTCCGCTGGTCTTCATAATTTTCGGCACACAGCAGAAAAAGACAAAAGCTTCTCTCTGCATTGGGATGAACAAGTTTTTTTAATTCTTTTCTTTTTATGGTTACGCATGACATGGTCCCCCTCTTTCAAGGAGTTGTCTTTTTCTTTTCACTTCCTGCTACAAATTCTTTTCATTGTTTCTTACAAAATTTAATGCCCTATTTTCATTTCCAATACTGTTATTACATAAATCTTTAGTCAGTTTTTAATTGTTCATGACATCGTTGATGTTAATTAGAATAGTAAGAGATATTTAGAACTAATTTGTCATTATTTTTCGCTTTTTGTATCTATCTTTGATATTATTTTTTCTCCATTATTTTACCAAGTTTGTAAGCATCTTTGATGTCAATAGAATTAAAATAGCTTGAGTTAGAATTATCTATAATTTTTTTTAAAGAACTTGAAACTAATGAGGTCACAAAATAAGTCTTAATTCTTGAAAGTTAATTAAATTTTAAAAAAAATAATTTTTTAAAGTCCCCTACTTTTTTTACAATTCAAATTCAGGTGGTTAGTCAATTTTAAATTTATTTGATTAGATGAGATTAAAAAAAAAAAGTTCAGACATCTAATTTAATTTGCAATAAAATTGATTGAGATATAGTTGTCCAAATCGCTAATCCCAAACTTTGTTTGATGAGAGACTAGAATGTATATGATTCATTTTCTTCTAGTGATTATTGATTCTTTAAAAAAGGCACAACATAAGGAAGCCTTGTGGGTTTGATTTTTAGAAAACACCAAGAAGCTTCGGCATCAGGATTTGTCCTGACTGTCAAGGAAAATAATAGCCCAAACAGTTGAATTGAATTTGTGTGAATCTTTGACATCAGACATCTTCTGATTCACACCAACCGTTGGATATATTTAAATGAGTGAGATCTATTTAACTAGAAGTAGATCCAACCGTGCTACAGTTGCACCATAATTTTATCCCAAACAGTTAGCATTGGTGGTATCTTGCCTTTCTTGACGTTTGAAAAACAAAAAAACGAAGACAAAGTTGCACTTTTGTCTTTCGGCCATCTCCTGACCTGACCCTCTACATGATTTAAGTATCCTAGCCTTTCAAAAGCCCAGTCTTTACTTAGTTGGCCCGGGCTTCGCCTTTATCTGAACCCAGTAATTAGTTTTTGCTCATATTTCTTAGCAATTCTAATTTAAAAAGTTGGTTAAAGAGAGAAATAATACCGAGGAAGTGTTCCAGATGAAGTTTCAATAAGATCTAATTGAAAATGCTAAGATATATTTTCTCTCCCTCTTTTTTAGAATTTCTTTTTAAAATTTGAAATGACTTTCAAATTATCGCAGTTATGATATTTTTAGTTTAGCTGCTATTGTGGCCCGTGGGTGGCATTTGGCTGGCACAATTTACATCCATGGGAGAAAATATCAAGGAACAAAATGACCGTTTCTCTCTCTTCTAATTCTCTCTATATAACCCTTCAAATCTTGCTGAAACTGCCTCAACAATCAACTTAACTAACAGCTAATAGCAAGCCCAGATAACACCAGATTCAGCCACGTAGATAACGGCTCTGCAACAAACTCGATTCCTCTTTTCACATGCTTCCTCATGTGCGTCACCTAAACCTTAGTTTAAAGGACTTCAAATTTGCTGTTTTGATGTTTAAGTAAGTCACATGTCTAGCTTGTGACAATTTGAATCATATTAATAGGCAAAACGCTGCCATTTAATGACTCCGTTTTATGACTCCAAATTTTTGAATTCAGCATTTTTGTCCACAACTGGAATATGGCTCCATTTTTAATTTTCGGGGTATAAATTATGAGATATTAAAAAAAATCATGAATGAGTAAGGAGAGTATATGATAGGAGTTAGGAAAGTTTGTTTTGATGAAAAGGAATTGAAGGAAAATATAATATAGATTAAGATAATTAACTTGATGAGTTCACTCAATTATACAATACATAGGATAGAGTTTAAAGTAATGGATTATGAAATTACAAAATGATTTTCTTGAATGGCATCACAAATTTATACGAGATATATGGCTCCAATTTTTTTATTTACCAGGGTATGGATTATATAAAGTTAAGAAAAAGTAAAAGAACACGATAACTTGAGGGAGAAGGTGAAGGGTTATGTTGAAGAAGATTGTTCTTCAATCTGCATCCTCAAATAATTTGAACTACTAATCTGCTTATAATTGGCGAGGTAATGGTGTTTTTGGATAACTTTTATAATTTTAGGGCTAGTTTGGAAATGTTGTAACTTTTAAAATAATTGATGTTAGTTGTACTGTAAAAATAATCAGCTGTAAAGAGAATCAGTTAATTAATTATTTGATAATTTTATTTTTAAAAGTACTGTGAGTTTTGAAAACAATTATGGACGTTTGGTAGATTTTTTTATTAAACTATTGAGAGAAAACAAATGACTAAAATATACATAATATAGGATAAAATTTATTTATACCTGTAAAAGCATGTCCATATAATATTTTTAAGGATAACTTTATTTATGGATATAGAAACATGTACATATAATTTTTTACTTGTGTATTATAATAATATTTACTCAAAATAAATTTTATAATGTATAGATTTTATTTTTTATTTTTTATCTTAAAACAATTGATAATTAAATTTATAATATAGTGAAACAAATTTAATAATAATTTGACCAACAAATTTATATTGATGAATTATAATAAAAATTTATTAAAGTATCGATTTTGTTTCTAATTTGAATAAGGATAATTTTGAGTTTAGATAATAATTTTAAAAATATTTAAGGAATTATATTAAAAGATAAAATTAATTCTCAAATTCAGAATATAAAAGATACTCTTTTCATACTTTTCAAAATCAACTGTAAGATAAACTAATTTTGACAAAAGTGATTGTAATTTTTTTTATCAAACACTAAAATTAATTTTTAGATTTTCAAAATCACTTTTAAGCCTCCTAAAAGCAATCTCAAATGGGCCCTTACTCTAATTATTTTGCATGAATCATATTTGAACCGCTAATTTACTTTTCAATCTACATCCTCGAATAACTTGAACCGCTAATTTGCTTATAATTGGTGGGGTAACGGCGCCGCGGCGGTGTTGGATAATTTTTATTCAGTAAAACTTCAATAAATATTATTTCTATAAACAAATCTAATATATCTACAATTACAATTAAAAAAGAAACTATTTTCTTGGGCATATCCTGTTGATGTTTAAAAATGTTAAATTGTTGATTAATTGTTGTTAAACACTTTTTTTTGTAGACCTTGCTGCTTTGTCGAGTAGATGACGTTGTTGGCTTGAAACGAATTCTGAATGTCGGTAAAAAATGGCTTTAATGCGTCGTGGTTATAAAACCGATGAGAAGCATCCATAAACAATATGCCATTTTTATGAGACTTAAGTATATAAAAAGATAGAATTTTCTTGTTGAATTAGAGACTTGATATCAGCTGCAAAAGATTACTTGGGCCACAAGAAAACCTACATTTTTATTGTACGGGTTTTGAGCAAAGGCTCTGTTGGGCCTGGCTCTCAGGATACCAACGAGGACTGGAATCAGATGTGCACAATTGCGCAGTTGACTTGGTAGACCTTCGATGAAATGACATTTCTGCCACTGCAAAATAAATCATATAAATGCTTCACTTTTGGAAATATTATGTATCACTAATGAACTAATTAATCATGTCATTTTGTATTAGTGGCTGCATTAATTCAACAATAACTATATGGAAGGAGCTAGGAAAGTTTGTTATGTTAAGAAAGACTTGAATGAGAGAACATATATAGTTTAATGTAATTAACTCGATACTCGATAAGTTAACTTAGTTATACAAGATATGAGAAGATGTGTAGAGTTTCATTAACAAATTATGGATCACAAATTTGATAATCTGCATTTTTGTTAATCTGATTATTTGCATATGAGTATATTGTAAAGTTGGTGAGGAGACTTTATTATACTACGCTAGAAAAGTTTTAATTGTCACATCACCTCATTTTATTTTTAATATTTTAGGACATTAGAAGTCAAATGGGTTTTTCATCAGGAAATGAAGAACCATTTCACATCAGTAGAAGCAGGCATGCACAAGTTTGCCCCTAAAAAAATCTAGGATATGTTTATAAAAACATCTTTTAATAATTAATGACAAAACATTTATCTCAAGGATTATAGCAAAATCATTACTCTTATTTTTTAAAAGGGAATTAACCTCGATGTTGTGAATAAGGATGGACAATTTCCAATTCAGTTCGGATTTAGATGAATTTAATTGGATTTTAGATAATTCGAATAGGGAAAAAAATCCATCCAATTTCAACTGAACCTTAAATCTAATCTGATTCAATCCAAATTAATTTGGATCGGATGAATATTTCGGATAAGTTTGAATTCGGATTAGTTTGGACGAGTTCGGATTTCGGGTTATATTTCAGATTCAGATAAGTTTGGATTGATTCGAATTTGGGACCATTTTGACAATTCTCAAGAAAAATTTATGAAATCCATAATTAATGAAAGTACAGGTAATGTAAACCATCAAAAAAAGAAAATTTATGAAATAGATATTGATATTTTTTGCGTGCATTCAGTTTACCTTTCATAAGCTTATGTCTGTTAAAGCATTTCATTTAATTACCATGCAAAAGTTGCTGTTAGCTGCTCATGATTATTGGATTATGTTGGGAAAATGGACTACCACAAGCAGCTGCAAATTAAACAAAAATAAAACATTTTTTCTCTTTGTGTGATTAAAATATTATGTGTACTATAAATAAATAGGTAGAAAAATAAACTAATAAATCCAAAGCAAAAACCAACCACAAGAGACACTAATTTTTACATGAAAAACTGAAATAAAAAACAACCATGGGACCGTAGTCCGATATAAATCTCCAATATATTCATGGGATTACAATATAAAATCTTCTCCAGATAACACTAGAGGCTAACAATATTAAGATTCTCAACAATTTTTGCTTGCAATAATAGATCTAAAATCTATTTCTCTAACAAGTGGGTATCTCAAATAACAGCTACTGAGAGAATAAAATATAGATCAATACTAGTAAAAATGCAGAGGGTGATGTCAGGAACTTACCCTTCAAATTTGGAAGAAATCGGAGTTAAAATCATCTTCCGATCATTTAATTAAAGATTGAAACCCAAAGAAAAATAAAAATTCCTCTCTCTCTCTCTCTCTCTCGTAGCGTCTCACTTCACGAAATGGCTACAGTTTTGCAATTCCTCACCTGTTTCCTTTATATATTTTTTTTTGGTTAATTTCATTCAAGTCCATAATTTTACAATAATTACACATCAAGTAAATTATTTTAGACTTTGGTCTTTTTGGTCCACCAAAGTGAGATGGACCCTACGAATTATAAGCGTCCAGCGAGCAACTGGTCGACTAGATGTTGATCCGATCAAGATGCAATTGGCGACAGTTTGGGTTGTGTGTGGAGGATGTCGTGGCGGTTGGATTTGATCAAGATTCAAAACGCAACTAGTTTTCGTTCGATTTGTGTCGCCAACGGCTGGGTTTCGTTCGGATTTGGCCCGTGGGTGTGGTATGTTCATGGATTCCCTAGGTTTCCTTCTGTGTGTTGTTCTCAGTTTCATTCAATTTTAGTGGTTTGTTTACTTGACTTTTTTGATTTTAGTGGTTAGTGAGGGGTTGTTTACTTTGCTTAACTTGTTTTTGTGATAATGTGACTTATGAATTAGGTTTACGAACTTTGGTTTTCATTTTTCTAAGCTACAATGCATATTCGATTGGATTATTCAGATTGACCCGAATCCAATCCAAATAAAATCCGATCAAATTACACAAATCACATTCATGCATATTCGATTAGATTATTCAGATTGACCCGAATCCAATCCAAATAAAATCTGATCAAATTACACAAATCACATCTTATTGAATTTGGCTTTAAATTCGAATTCGATCTGAATATATTCGAATCAGATTAGATCGGATCTATACGAATCTGATCCAATTCCCACCCTAGACATGAACAAGAAGAATTATTTTATTTAAAAATGTTGAAGATATTAATGATTCGAATTTAAGTTGTCAATTAAATAAAGTTACTTGAAAACTACTCTATTAGACTCTAATTTCACTAATGTATCTTTAATACAAAATTAATTTGACTATATATTTTACACTAAAATACCAACAAAATTATTTTAGGTTCAACAATTTTTTTTAATCTCATACAAAAATTTATTTTTTGAAACCATTACGGGTATTACTTTATTAAAATGGTTATTTTCAAAATTCTGTATCTACTATTGTACACTGTGGATCCCTTTTTCGCTAGAGCAAACCTGTGTCATGTCAGCCTATGGGCGAGATATATGTATATATGGTTTGAACCCCGATTTTCCTTTCTCTGTGTGTAGACTGATAACGAGCTTGGGGCCTATCATCAATTCCATGGAGATGTTGTGTACACTTCTTTGTGAGAGCTGGGTAAATGACTGAGATATTTAAAAGCTTGCTACCTTACAGCTTCTGTAAGGTACGCCCACCCAAAATAAGTGAAACGGAAGTGGGCCTACGTGGGCCACACTTTATTATTTTATTAAAATGGTTATTTTCAAAACCATTCAAACCGTTATGGGTATTACTTTATTAGAATGGTTATTTTCAAATTTCTGTATCTACTATTGTACATTGTGGGTTCCTTTTTTGCTAATGCACACCTGTGTCATGTCAACCTATGGGCGAGAGAATATATGTATGTATATATATATATATAAGGTTTGAACCCCAACTTTCCTTTCTCTGTGTGCAGACTGATATTGAGCTTGGGGCCTATCATCAGTTCCATGGTGATGTTGTACAATTGTTTGTGAGAGGTGAGTAAATGACTGGGATATATAAAAGCTTGCTACCTTACAGCTTTTGTACGGAACGCTCCCAATAAAAATTAAGTGTGGCCTATCAGGGCCCACTTCTATTTCACTTATTTTAGGTATGTATGTATGTATATTATTTTTGAACGTTCCGGGTGAAAGACTGAAAGTGATAAGTTCTAGATTCGCAATTGGCAGGATACAAAACCTTTTGGTAGCCTTCACTGGACTTATAGGTGTTTGGGTAAAATTATTTGGGACTTGCATGTCCACTACAGGTTACGGCATCCACGAACGTAATAAAAATAAGAGTTGCATTGCGAAATCAATCTGATGCAAAGTTGCCAGCGTGGCCATACCTAAATCTCAGGATCTCTTTCTCCATTCTCATTGGTCTCCACACTTAATTGGTGATACCATTTTATATATTGCATAGATAATTGAGTTTAACTGGGAATCTGAAATATATAATTGAGTTTATGTTGAAGTGCGATCTCAAATTTAAAGCCGAAGCACAGTATAATTTATCATGTTCAGGGCTCCTCAGTCGAAGCCGAAGCACAATCCTTTATCCTTAATTTATAAAGGATCGACCTACCACCTCGACACCAACCACTGATATTTTGTTATTTGGTAAAGCAATGGGTTTTAAAATAGAAGCAACTATTTTTGTAATATTTAATTTTATGGAGACCAAGATGTAGGGTCAATTTGGAATTACAGTGGTTGATTAAATAAGTTATTTTTACTATACGAATGAAATATGATGTTGATTAAAAAGCAGCTTAGTGTTTGGTAAATTGTATTGTTATGGTTACTGTGAGTTTGAAAAGTAGAGTATATGTGTTTGATAAATTTTATTACGAAAGTGTTGTTATATAACATAATGACCAAAATAGATATAAATTTAAATTGCTTTTTATTTTTAGAGTATATTTAATAAATTGTTTAGACATACCTCTTCTTTTCCTTTAAGTACATAAAATTACATAATGGGAAAAAAACTCAATTAAATAAAATCTAATGAGCTTTATATTCGATTACATGAATATGATAAAAATTTGTATTTATACATAATTCAAATAAAATAAAAAGTAATATTTACTACATTCACGTTAAATTAATAGTGAAGAGAACAACAATAGTTGTGGAGATAACCTAATTGTGGCGGTAATATAATATCTAATGGTTATATTTTAAGGTTTATGGTAAAGTACGATATAATTATCTTTTTGTAAAATATTAAGATTATAATAGGAACTTTAAAAAGGTGTGGTGACTTATTTGATAAGCTGCTTATAAAAGTAATCCCCACAAAAATTGCCATCAAAATAGAAATAATTATGAAATAAGTTGTTTTTACAAAATTTACTAGACACTATCTCTATCAAAAATTATGAAATAAGCAACTTATTACGTTCCAACCTCAATCCCAAACGTGGTGGTAGCTCATTTGTATTCTGATAATAGAACTCATTAATCTACTAAATGCAGAACATTTGTTTATCGAGAAATTCTAAAATATATTAAAGATATCATATTAATCATATAGGAAGTTAATGATATCATGATATGTGTGTAAAATATTAATCTACTAAATGTAGAATATTAACTCGTCGAGGAATTTTAAAATATATCAAAAATATCATATTAGTCATATAAAAAATTAATGATATTATGATATATGTGTATTTATTTTAAAAAATTAACATATAAGTATTAATTATATTAAATTTAATTACATATATAAAAAATGTATTGATTGGTTGTATTATTCCTGTACTCTGAAATTTCTAAAAGACTGCAGCCGAACCTACTGTCTCACATCAGTTAGGATTGGCAGCATCTTGGTCAACACCGTTCTTTGACTTTTGAAAAAAGAGGGAAAAAATTGCATTTTTGTCTTTCAGCCATATGGCAGTAAATCATTGGCTGGTGTACCGAGGTTTATCGGTTCTCTTCCAAAGTAATGGAAAATTTGTAAAATCGGTACGTCACTTTTAAGTAAGAATGACGTAAAAGATTAAAAAACACAGCAAAAAAGGGAAGAAGAAGAAGAAAAAAAAGTGGAGAAAAATTGGGAAATTGGTACGTCACTTGTAAGTAAGAGTGATGTAAAAGTTAAAAAACACAATTAAAATAAAAAGAAATGAAGAAGAAGAAGAGGAATTGTATTAACGATGCAAGGCTGCCAGTGCCATCTTCACCTTCATCAACAGCACTTTAATCCTTCGAGGTACATACACTTTTCTAACATTTTTATCTTTGTTTTTTTTTCAGTTATCATTTATGAGCTAAATTTTCCATATAGTTCTTTCTTTTATTCAAATAAATCTTAATTATTACCTTTGTCCCTTTTTTGTGGGCTCTCTTGCTTGCCGTAACAAGGACTACTCTTAAGCTTAGGTATGAGCATTTTGTTATCTAGAGAGTAAGGCCTTGAACTTGATGCGACCTTGTTAGACTAGCGTAAGAAGTTTGTTCATGCATTAATAACAAATTTTGATGTACGTACGACTATTTTTTTTTTCATTAAAAAAAAGTTAAATTTTAGAAGATCATGGCTTTTTAAACCCAGTAGCTTATTTTCTCTTCTGAATGGGGTTTGTAGAATTAATCATTTTCTCCTGTACTTGTATTTTGTTCTCTGTTTTGGCAGAGCATGATAAATACCATTATTTAAAAATAACAATGTTAAGAATAATAAAAATTGTTGTATGATCAGTGAACACTTTGATCAAGAAATAACACAAACAATCAAGATTGGATCAGAGAACAAGATTAATCACAGCAAACCGATCAATTGCAGAAAATTCATACAACAAAACAGAGCACAAGCAAGTAAATTTAACAATCAAGAGTAAAGAATCCTAAACCTGCCTTTGTTAGAGAACAGTACCAGATCAATATAGCTGTTTACAAGTTTTACAATGTGTCATGAGATACTCTCTAACTCCATAGTTTGATCAATATACCCGTTTACAAGTGCTGGAAATAGTTCTGTTAACCAGCTCTTGCCAAAGAAAGTCAGAGTTGCTGGTGCAAAATAACTTGCATTGAGTGATATATCTAATAATTTCAGAATTTTGCTCAGGTGACATCCGATCCTATTTGCAGTGAATTGTGAATACTCTTAACATTTGTCCTTAAACTTGGGACGCTTTTAAGATTGGTAGCATATGTTTCTTGTAACCTTCTTTATACTGATTACTTATATGCTAAGGTAATGCGTAGTGACAATTATTTTAAAATTTTGAGTGTATCTTACTCTTGGAATATTAAGAGATTGTTTGTTTTTTTGTTTGAAATCTAAATTTTAATTATTTTCAGATATTTAGAGTTTTTAATTTGTTTGTTTTCTATAGCTTATGTTTGATTATAAGTTTAGGTTTGAATGAAAAAAGTCAAATATTTTTATCTTTATCTGAATGATAAAATATTTTAATAAAACTTCAATATTCTCTTCCATTAATACTCCGATTAAATACATTTATTTCCTACAATATAAATTATCCTTTTATTTTTTTATTTATCAATTTCCTTTGTTCTGTGCGTATTCAACTATCATTTTTTTTTTTAATTGTGAATGAGAATTTTAAACAAAATAAGACTTTTTATGTGAGTGTTTTATAATACTTCTATCTCTTTGCACTTATAATTACTATTTTTCTAATAGATTTTGAATATTATTTGATATGTTAATTTAAATTCAAATGATTAAACAATTCTTGGTTGGCTTAAGTAATTAATAAGAAAAAATATCATATAATGTACTAAAAATAACACTATTAATATCATATATTAATTTCAAAAAATACATGTGTTAGAGATATTTTTTATTTTTCATGCTTTGTTAAGGTACACATTATCAATTTTTTTATTAATACAATAATTTATTTATAACTGTCATGTATTTAAAAAATGAATATAAATATTGTTAATATATATGAGATTATATAAGTCAAAATATTATATTTCAAATGTTTTATTTTTTTTAAAAAAGACAACTTAACACTTATATTTAGATATTAAAAAAAAAAATATGTCATTGAAACAAATACTACCTAACTCTTGTCTCCTATTCTAAATCGACGAACATATATAGCAAATAGAATCATAAAAATACTAACCACTTCATATGTAAATTTTGATAATTGTACAGAAATGGCAATTTCATTTCCTCAATTTCGTACCCAAAAATTTTTGGGTATCTCATTCCAACCCTTGCTGCTGTTGTGGGTGCGAATGTGCAAGGCACAACTAAACCATTGATCGAGACTCATAGAGTAAGCTTGTGTGCTTTCCTCGTGGCCACAGTCTTTTACTGCATTGCACTTGCAGCTGATTACAAGTCTCAACAGAATCAAGCAAATTCTTTGCAGATTTGGGGCCTTATTGCTGTTATTTTTGGATCTCTTTCTGCAGTCTCATTGGTCTCCATATTTTTCACACACTCAATTGCTGAAATCATTTTATACATTACATGGAGTTGCGCTGCTATTATCATTGGTATGTTTCAATTTGGCAGAAATTTCATGGTTGCTTGTCGTTGGCTTTACCACGAAATTTCAAGGCCATTTTTCTGCAGCATCATGAATTGGTTTACGGCAAATAGAAATAACAACATATCTTCAACAGAGCAACCGCAACGCCCAGCAGTGTAAGTGTAGAACTTATTCAAGACTTTTAATAGAGAGATTCCACTTATGTTCTCGGATTTTCAATAGATCAAAATATATACTCTATGCCTGTTCTGATTAAAGTTTATTTTCATTCAAAAATATAGTTTTTGATAGTGTATGGTCATATAGTATAAACTTATCATCACGAATGTATGTATTCTATTGGCAAGGAGAATAAAGAACTCAAGATATAGCTTGATCGATAGATCAAGATTTTTCAATTAAATTCACTGCACTTATCACATTCAAAATTTTGATTTTCTTTTCTTCTTCACTTGACATTGAAATCGTTTTTTTTTTTTTTTTGGGGGAGAGAATTCAAAGAAGTCTGATTTGTGTTTTAAAAGATAATCGTAGAATCAATCATCACATACATTTAAACAAATTCTAAAGAAAAATCACATAAACTCTTCAGATGAGGAAATATCACATATATCATTAACGAACTAATTAATCATATCAATTTTATTGGTGATTTCACTAATTCAACAGTATGTAAGCCAAAATAATAATAATAATAATGAATGGATAAGATTGAGGAGAGTATATGGCAGGAGGTAGGAAATTTTGTTTTGACGAGAAGGAATTGGAGGAGAATATATAGTTTTATCTAGAGCTTCAGTAACAAATTACGGGTCACAAATTTGCTCGAATCGCATGACAGATGTTAATTAAGCAAATATGGCTCCGTTATGAAATGCTAAGGAAAAAAAATTAATGTTAATCTGATATATTGATTTGCGTCTCTTTATAATTTGGACTGCTAATCTGCTTATTTGCACAGTAAACGAACTGGGAGAAAAAAAAGCGGGTGAGTTTGTGGCAAATTAAAATAAAAAAAAAGGGGTCACTGGCCACGTATTTGAGTGGTAGAGGACGAAAAAAGTTATTTTTATAATTAAATTAATAAATAAACGAGGAAGTTTGATTGAGAATGAGGAGATAATGGACGGTGTTCAAAAGCAAATGATTTTGATAGTAGGCCCAAGAAAGACAAACCACTTGCACACATTTCTATTCTCCAATTTTCTTCGCAAATAATATAAAAACTAATAATTTTATTTTTTATGTTTTCTATTTACTGTTGCCAAACAGTCCACCAAATTAAATGTATTTCCCATTTTTAGTTCTTGGAAAATAGGAAATACTGAGTGAAAACATTGCCAAATATATGCCTTACACCTCTTCCACCAAGTAGAAAATTAAAGTCTCTAAATTTTCAAATTATTATTTGAAAATCGATAGTTGAACACCACATTGATCTATCATTTGGGTTTACTACGGTATTATTAATTTATTATTCAATAATTAGTAACCATCGTCTTAATTTCAGGCCACAACTACAGTAGTTCAGATGATCAGGATGAATAAAAAATGATAAAAAATTTTCACACCGTTCGATGCAAATTCAAAATAAATCAATGATTGGATAATTGAAAAAGAAGAAGCGGGCAACGGGAGAGATGGTAAGTGTGGGCTCTGTCTAATATGTAAACGGGTGTCAGGTTATTTCACTGGTTACCACCATCACCTCTGCTTGTGACGGCACCACCGTAGCAGAATCGTGGTTGAACAGTAACACTGGCGATGCTAATTTATTATTGTTTTATAAGATATAAATTTATTAGCTTTTAATATTAATGAGTTTATGAAATATAAATAAATAAAATTTTATAATGTAAAGCACAATATTAATCATGTTACTAACTTATTAATATCCTGTATGAATTTTGAATTGAAAAAAAATTAAATATCCACAAAATATCCATTGTTATCCATATCCATATCTAGCAAATAAAATTGGATATGGATGGACGTGGATATTATGGATAATTCTAAATATTTATCATCCTTAATTCAAAATATAATTATAAGTATAATTTCGATTACAATTTCATCCTAGTTACATTACCATTACAATTTCAATTTCAATTACAATTGCAACTCCAATTACAATTATAAGTTCAATTTCAATTTCAACTACAATTACGATTGCCATTACCATTACAATTGTAATCACAAGTTCGATCATCATTACAACCATTGACTAATTAAATTGATGTAAATAAGTCTTGTTAATATTATTTTAGTTTTAATATTATTATTGCAATTGAAATAATATTATTTGTATACTTATAGTATTTCTTTAATGGTATTCGTATAAAAACACTAAAATTAACATTTAGGTAGGTAGTCTACCATCTTAGCCCTCAAGAAAAGTTTTATTTATCATATTTTTGGGGCCAAAGCTACCCGCCTAGTTTTTTCAAGCAAAAACTTCAATTCTAACGATGATAGATTGTTGTTACCACCATCGTCATCGTCCCGACTCTCATATAGCGGCCACCAACTTATTCATAGTTTTCATCTCAATATAAATTGTGAAAGATTTGGGATATTACCTTTTAGAACTTGTCGTATACAATTTTTAGATAGTGTTTTTTTTTTTCGTTTATCTAAAATCTAAATAGATTTGGCCCAATTCTCATTCGAGACCATTAATTTTCCTTCTAAGCATACCTCAAAGTGCTTCTAAAAGATACATTAAAATAAATGCAACCATATTGGAAATGAAACATGATGTCTATAATATAGTAATTATGGAGAGCTGGGTTCAAATCTCAATAAGCACATTTATTCTTTTTAGAGATATATTTGGTCATTTTTGCAAGATTACCTTATATTACTAGATTGAGCTAAGTCTCTCCTAATCTGAAGTCTTGGGTCTTCCATTTTATTGTTTTTTACCTTCCCCTAATGACTTTGAATCTATAAAAAAGAGGTCTTATAATTTAAAACATATTAATAAATTACTGGATCTCTAAATAGTGTTTAGTTTCTTCACCACTGAACGGCCTTGTCTAGTTTTAGAGTAGTTGGGACCTTTGTTTGAATCTTGACACTTCCATTCATTTATTTTTTAAAATGTATTTGATCATTTATGCAAGATTATCATGTGTTACTAAATTGAAACGAACTTTCCCTAATATAAATCCGTAGGTCTACCATTTGGTGATAGAAATAGTAGTTAAATTAGCCAAAAAGATTTTTTATTTTTACGTTTAGAATCCATCCAGTGCATGCGCGCACACACATGTATATGTATATGTATGTGTGTGTGTGTGTGTGTGTGTAACAATACTAAGGTTTAACATTTCAATGGCCATTTAAATTAAGAAACGATATTAATGCCAACACTAACTTAGAGCATAAAGTTTTTAGACCAACTCTTAAGGCATCTTCATTAACACCACTTTGATTTTCTTCAACCGGTTTCATGATACCAATTCGAAGCCTCTTGCATCCAAATCTGACTCTATAATCTTCTACTCCACATGGTCCAAAATATTTTTCTCCATTGATTTCAATCCAGCTGCTATCCATTGAAAAATAAAATACTTGGAAAAAATTAATTGGAATTAGGATTATATTAGTGTAAAGGGCTATTTATTTTTTTGAATTAATGACTTAATTGACTCATTTCAACCAATTAATTATTAAGTTCAAATTTTTTTAATTCAATGAAAATTTCCAAACATTATTAAGTTATTAACCCAATTTTTTTTAGCTAACATCATTTAAAAAAATATTCTCCAAAATATCCATATCAAATTAATTAATTTTCATCTTTACCTAAATAAAATTTAATAATTAACATCATAAACTATGTCTATAACTTGTGATAATATAGTTCTAGACTATTATTATTTTTTATCTTTTTATTTTCTTCAAATTAGCATTATTTATCTTCATAAATTTTTATTAATATTTTTCATATAAAAACATTATAAACTACAATAAATTAATTAACATTACTAATTTACAATATTAAAGGGTTGTATTCTATTGAACATGATTTAAGTTATGATAATATATAATCTTATTTATATTTTAATATTTATAATTTATGACAACAAAAATGTAAAAATGCTAATTTTCAGATTTTTTAAGTTAAAAAACAAAAGACTTAGTAATTTTTTTTTTTTGCAGTTTTGTGAAAGGAAATATTGGAATCTATCAAAAAAGAGCCATTTTGCCTTTCTTTTTTTTTTCTGTTACATAATTTTTACATTATTTTTCCCAAAACAAACCATTTTGCTTTTTTTTTTCTATAACATAATTTTTCATTATTTCCAATTAATTAAAACAATTACAACTTGTTTTCTTTAACACATAAAATAGCTTAAATTTTGGTCAAAATCATTCAAAATTAAAATTTAATTTCTTTCACTAAATTATTTTATCCTGATTAAATTAATTAAATATCTTCTTTTATTAAGAACGTTTCTTACAAAATTTGTGACTTAATGTTCACCACTTGAGACAGTAAAAGCCCAACTACAGTACCTGGGAGATGCAGCATATTACCGTAACATTATTCAGCAACCGTTGTGATAATAAGAGAGTAAGTAGAGAACTTGTCACGCAGTGTACACAACTTGGAACACAAGCACGCAAACAAGGGCGGTTGTGAATTCAACATATCAACCGGAATGACCGGTTACTTTGCAACCCTTATAACACACATATCAGAATTTAATTGGCTGAATGTCATGTCAGAGTGAACCATAGCATGCACCAGCTGCATGGCGTTCTTATTATTTTATTTTTCGATTTCATAAATAACAATATTTTTTTCTCTGAGCGTTACGTATATAAGCCCCACTAAATCTAAAAGGCACTAAAATAAAAAAATAAAAAATAAAAAGTTTCTGATCCGCCGGACAAAAAAGGCAGTAATTGTACGGCTCTGCTAGTCTTCATACTTTTGGCATAAACAAGTTTAAAATTCTTTCCTTTTTATGGTTACGCATAGTATACCCTTCTTTTGAAGGAGTTGTATTTTGCTTTTCACTTTCCGTTACAAATTCTTTTTATTTTTTCTTACAAATTTTAATGTTTCCATTTACAACACTTGCCATTACTTAAGTCTTTAGTTGTTTTTTATTATTCATCAGATCGTTGCTGTTAATTAAAACAATAAGAGTTCTTTGAATTCAGATTGTTAGTATTTCTCACTATTTGTATGTATCTATAATGTTAATAATTCTCTCGTATTCTCCTAAGTTTGTAAGCATCTTTGATGTCAATAGAATTAAAATAGTACAGAGTTAGAATTATCTATAATTTTTCTCAAATGAACCTGAAGTTTTATTAAATAAAAAGAGAATTAAAACTAATTAGGCGGAATAATAAGTCTTAGCCCTTAAAAGTAAATTAAATGAAAAAAAAATCTAATAAATTTTTAACCACCCTACCTTTTGTACAATTTGAATTTAGGTGTCCAGTCAAAATTTAAATATTTTTTTATTAGATGAGATTTGAAATAAAAAAAGTCCTGACATCTAATTTAATTTGTAACAACAATTGACTGAGATTTAGTAGCCAAATCTCCAACCCCAAACTTTGTTAGATGCGAGACTTAGATTGTACATGATTCATATTCTTCTAGTGATTATTGATTCTTTGAAAAAAGCACGACACAAGGCAATCTTGTGGGTATGATTTTCAGAAAACACAAAGAAGCTTCAGTATCAGGGTTTGTCCTGTCTGTGAAGGAAAATATTCGACTTTGACTTAGCTCCAAAAGAAAATAGACCCTTTATTTTGCTGTCTACGTCCTTCTCACAAATTACAACATCTTCACTAATAATGGAAATTTAACTAAGAATCCTAATTAGATTGACAAATATGATTGTTATAGGATAACTGCCCAAATAATTAGGATGCAGCAAGATTGGAGCCCAAAGCTTGTGGCCCAAATATTATAGTGTTTGACCTTAAAGATTAAGGACCTCTTTTCTATGTACACAAAATTGAAAGATTGATCCTATTTTTATCGAATAGGGTTCTTGTTTTTATTTATATGCTGAGATAGTTGTCTACTAAACACTAATCCTTGCCCCCTAATTTTGTTTGAACTTGGTTGAGCAACTGAGCTATATGCAGAAGTGAAGATATAAAGATACAAACCTTCGATGAGTTAAATATATAGACCTTAAGTAACGAATTAGGAGTTTACTAATTGATTTGCTTGAATGGTATTCACAAATTTAAACAAGATATATGGCTCCATTTTTAATTTACAAGGGTATAGATTAGATAATCTTAAGAAAAAGTAAAAGAACACTACTCCTTGAGCTAGCCTTCAGAGAGAAGGCGAAGGATTATGTGGAAGAAATTTGCTCTTCAATTTACATTCTCGGATAATTTGAACTACCAATATGCTTGCGATAGGCAAGGTAATAGTGCCGTTGGATAATTTTTATTCACAAAAACTTCAATAATTATTATTCGATAAATTAATAATCTTGAATAAATAATAAAATTTTTTATTCACGACTTTAGCCATTGTACTAAATTAATAATTTTGTTAAATGTATAAGATAATAATTTTTTTAGTCTTTTAGAGCCCAATGAAAATATAAATTAATAATTATTAAATACAAAAATTAATAATGAATAAATTATAAAATTCATAACAGTCATAACATTAAGAATTTTTTTTTGTACCACTACAATGATCTAAATTCAAGTTCTTATAAAATATGCATTTAAAGTTGTTTGTGTTTTCTTTGTTCTTAAACTGAACTCAATCTCATTTTCAATTTTTTGCAAGGCATGCACTACATTTTTTTTTTTTTCATGTTATAGAAAGGAGGTACTTTAGGTTACTAATACTTGAAAGGCCTCTTTTATGGAAATATTTAGTAAAACATAATTATGATCTAGATCATGTTTGTCATTAGTAGAGGTATCCATTACCCTTCGAATAATCTCACTATTAGTAGGTGATTCCATCATTACATCTATACTAGTATGCTGCTGGTGGAAATACTTGACTTAAGGATGCAAAATATGTGCTCTTTTATGGATAAGTGTTGTACCTGGTGTGAACAGCTATGTATAAGTATAACTTGATTCAGCATGCAGATATCAATGGCCAATCAATTTAAGATTACTAACTCAGCCCAGCATTCTGTCTTACTTGAGGGCCAATTTTTAAGTCTTTTGGTTTCGGTCAAAATCATTATATTTAAAGCACTTTCTCTCATTCTTCCTTTTCGTACCAACAACTACAAGCCTACGTATAATGACATGTGTCCGGACGCTAATGACATGTCCTTGTTCTCCACGCAACTCTGACATAAAATCACTTAAAATGTGTTGAAGTTTATGTTTTTTTTTTTTTCATTACATGAAACTATTGTTTATATTACAACTCATATTATATAAGATTAAAATTGATATTTATAAATCAGAATATTATTGGGACCAACTTATATCAATACATATGGAGCTCTGCCTAAATTTTTAACCCTCATTAATATTCGAGGAATGTCTACTCCTCGTATTTAGGTAAGAAAGAAGATTATCTTCACTCAATTTTAATTGAGAAAGAAAATACCCCCACATTACAATGTGGGAGTTCGAATAACAGCCCTGAACACTCGACCAAAGGTCGAGTGGCTGTGTTGAAGTTTCTGTTAAATAGACATAAATTCACTTAAAATATGTTAAAGCTTATAGAAAGCTCAAATCATAAGAGTATCATAATCCCATTTCAATGGAATGTTGTGGCAATTTCAATTTACAATTTTATAAATTTGTGGCCAAGTGTGAGAACTTTGCGAGAATAAATTTTATTAGGTCCATAAATAAATATTTGTCTCTTCTGTCATCATTTGGTCCTTCTAATTTTTCAAAATTAATTTTAAATAGCAAAGAGCCACAGAATCTCTTTTCTTTGTTATCGGAGATTCGACTTGCAGGGCCCAACAAATGGTTGATAATAATAAAAGGCCGCTTGAAAATTGAGATAAATGTTTCCAAGAATTTCACAATCTCGATTGAAACTTTTTTTCACCCTCCTAAAGTTCCCTAATTCTATTTATGTCCCTGCATCTTAAACCCTTTAAAGCTCCACTCTGGCACCCTTTATATCTCATATCAAAGTCATAAACAATCACTTCAAATTGCTCATCCACCCAAAAGTGATTTTTGCAAGCTTCTTGACCCGTCTTTTTTTTCAGACAATTACCAGACATATATTAATGTGTATATCTGATATAAAAAAATAACAGTGGCGTCCATGGAGATTGCGTGTTTGAGATTCATTCAAGCTGTACTTTTGGAATACACCCCCTCCCCTTTTCCTTTAACTCTTTTAACTTTAATTGTTCCTCCGAAAAGGAAAATTCTTGTTTTCGGGGATAATTATTCCTCTTACGTAATAGAAAGGGTTAACTTGTTTTTTGTTAACTTGCTTTTTCCGCGCAACTTCTTCCTCTTTCACTTGCTTCTTAATCCAATGCCAGTAAATTAAGTAACGTCCCCAACTCTTTTAAAAGTCTTGCTACCTCTTATTAGCTTGCATACAATTGTAGTGGAAGAGAGATTTATTAACAGAGAGAGAAAGCAGAGTAATGGAAATGCGAAGGTTTAATGTTGATAGTGGGTACCGAGTTGAGAGAATCACAACTACTGTTTGTCATCAATTCCTCCTAGCGAGGCGTGGCCCTCGTCAATGGTTTTTCTTCTCTTCTCTTCCTTCTCTTAGTTATATATAAATAATTTCCTTTGGGTTTCAAGTGGGAGATAAATGTATAATTCGTAAGTAGATAATATGACTTCTTGCAGCAGGTTACACACTACGATTATCAGGTCAAGCAGTGTAACCCGTATGAACAGATCAACTATAATTAGGTAAGCATGTACTTTCATTTGTGAAAAATTATATTCAGTGGGGGTAAAAGAAGTTAAGGTTTACAGTGTCCATAGATCTTGTTTGTATATATGCAACGCCATGATCTAAAGTCAATTGTTTCATCTCGACGAACTTTTATCTTAATTTGCACCAAAATTATACAAATTGAGGCGTGGGAATGGTCTGGAGGCTTGGCGCTGCACGGTCCACGGCTTCTTGATCTGGGCCTTTAAGGCCTCGATTTTCAGGTGTAAAAATATTTTGATTTAGTTAAATTTATATTTGTCCCTTTTTGTAATTTTCTTATAGCAATAGAACTACGATTACAAGATGTGGGGTTTCATGAGGATCTTAAAGGGGTGTGAAAAATACTACTCTAAAATTATCTTGATTAAATTTTACAAGAGAGTAACTTCTATGGTTCTACCACCCTTCCGTTTTAATGATAAAAAGTTTCTTTAATATTTATGATTTTACCTTTATAATACTACATAAAAAGACAAAATCAGTTTGATTATATATATATATATCCTATTTCTTTGTATAATTTTAACTAAGGTTAAAATAATTAAAAGGATTTAAAATATTAACTGATGGAATGAGGGAAAGTTTCCAAATAAAGGGGACAAAAGAACGTTATACACTGCAACTATATATTATTTTTTTTTATAAAACTTTATTATGCAAATTAAGTAATTATATCTTATTTTGACATTTTTACAGCGTGCAAATTTTGTCATCATCGGCGTCATACCACATTTATTTTTTATTTCTTCATTTAATTACCACATTTGTCATGACAATTGATTTAGGAAAAATAATCAAAATCCTAGGTTGTTTAAGAAAAGAATTCATTAATTTTTATTTCAAAGTTTTGTTGTATTCTTTTATTATTTAACTTTTAATATGGTAAATCTACCATTAAACAATGAAAAAATCTGGGTATATTAGCTAACACAAAAAAAGAAAAAGGTTCACAACATGAGTATTTCGATGAATTGTGAGAGGGGAATTGATTAATTTGTACAAACAAAATGGAGTTTAATAATTTTCCTCACGAAAATTAGTTTAAGCTTTTTTTCTAAAAAAAGAAAATTATATATGCAAACACACACCTGTGAATGCCGGTGGAAAATCTGGGTATATTAGCTAACACAAAAAAAGAAAAAGGTTCACAACATGAGTATTTCGATGAATTGTGAAAGGGAAATTGATTAATTTCTACAAACAGAATGGAGTTTAATAATTTTCCTCACGAAAATTAGTTAAGTTTTTTTTTAAAAAAAGAAAATTATATATGCAAACACATACCTGTGAATGTCGGGGCGGCGGCGGCCGTTGCAGCGGCCATGATTGTCTTTGTAATATATTTGCCTTGTCTTATTTCTCTCTACATTACAATAAAAATTATCGTAAATAATACGCCAAAGAAGGGGGAGGAAGCACATGAGATGAGAATGGCCCCATGATAGTGGACTTGAGCAAGGTCGTTGGTGCCTTTTGAATTTTGATTCCGCAGTTTTTATCTTCTTCTTTTTTTTTGTGTGTGTGGAAAATTCTCATTTACATGTGCATTACAATCAAAATTCTAGCACATATAAAATCAATAGTCTATCCTGGTAATTACATACTTAATTTAATAATACTTTAAGAATAATGATGTGTGTGCAATAATTTTATAAGAGATAGAAAAAATATTTTGTAGTGAAGTTTTCTTTTGTTACGCAGTAAATTTTTTTTACGTTATTATCATTTTACTACTTCAGAAATTGTCAAATATCAAATGACTACAATAATTATTGTCTCCTATCATTTTACTACTATATCTTTATAAAAATATCATTTTACTACTTTTAAGATTCTGATTGTTAGTTGGCCAATAGTTAGTTGTTAGTTAACTAATACAATACCAATTTTACCCTTCATGATTAAAAAAATAATAAGATAAATTTGTAATTCATATTTCATAATTCTAGCAAAAAAAAAATTATGTTGGTATTGTATATCCATTTTAATAAATATATTATAAATTTATTTTGTAAACATGCTTCAAATTTTTTTTTAATCATGAAGGGTGAAATTAGTATTTTATTAGTCAACTAATTGGTCAACTAACGGTTGTAACGGAAAAGTAGTAAAATTATATTTTTATAAAGATATAGTAGTAAAATGATAGGAGTCAATAATTGTTGTAGTCATTTGATATTTAGCAATTCCTGAAATAGTAAAATGATAATAACCCATTTTTTTTTTATCTTGTAGTGGTCGTGTACGGTTTTTTGTACTATCTATTGTACACATGTTACTATTCTTTTTTTTAATTCAATTACCACATTTGGCCTAAAACATTGATTTAGGGAAAATAATCAAAATCCTCAGTTGTTTAAGAAAAAAAAAATCTATTAGCTTTAATTTCAAAATTTTTGAAATATAGAAACTAAAAAAAAAAATTTACCTTAATAAATCATTCAGAATATTTTGATATAAATAATTGTTCCATTGTATTAAAGCCGAGTGTTTTTATCTCTTTTTTCCATTTTTTTTTCTATTTCCATTATTTTATTCGTGACTATAAATTGCGGGCTGCCACTTTACATCAGTTCAACTCTATAAGGCAAACAAGCGGCCACTGCCACCTTCATCTTCAACAACAGCACTTTAATCCTTCAAGGTACATACGTACACTTTCATTGCATTTTTAAGTTTGGTTTTGTTTAGTTTGTCTGTTTTCAGTTGCATTTCAGAGCTAGTCCTTTTTTTTTGGTTAATATGAACTAAACTTTTCGTTATAGTTCTTCCTTTTAGTCCAGTGAGAAGGAACGAAAGCAGCTAAATTATATTTTTAATTCCTTTTTCCCATAACAACGAGCATAAGCTTGGTTACCAGTATCTTGTGACCTTTAGAACAATAAATAACATTATCTTCTGTCTATTACAATATTAGATATGACTATGTTAACCTAAAATAATTATTTAAATAGTATAATTATCTTTAAATTATGGTATTGATTGTTGAATTTAATATTTAATATTTAATGTCATTGTAAATTAATAACCGAATAATTTTTATGTTTAATATAATATTGAAATTTTTTTTCATAATTATCTTTATATTAAATACTAGTGTAAATAAATTATTGAATTAAGATTTTGATATTCATATTAAATTAAATACATGTTAAAATGAGTTAACGAATGAATTTTGACATTTAATATATAATATAAAAATATAGTTTAAATAAATTAGGCAATTAATTTTTCAAGTTTAATTTAGTATAAATATTAGATTAAATAAAATGAGAACGAACGGTAAAGATGATTTTTTCCTAAACTCGTATTAACAAGAGGATTAATAATCCCATTATTTTTGAATTAATTTTTGAACTAAATAGCGAAACTTGACTTAGCCCTTCGGTGCTTTTCGTCATTCGTCATCTGTGGCATTTTTGTTATCTGATGACTAAAGTCGTCATTTTAGTTGTGGGCTGTGGCATTTTTGTTAAGTAACCTTGTAAAAAAATTGACCGCTAACTTAAATATTTTTTTTAAAAAAAAGGAAATCTGATTTGACTGGTGAAGTTGAAGTGTTGAGCCACCCTCCACCGACATAGGCGGGGCATTGAGGGGCCCCCGAGTCAGCCCCCAAGTACTAAAAGACCCACCGAATCTGAATTACTATATTTGTGCTATTAACATTATAATCCTTTTTTTTTGTGGGTGTCGAAAAAGACTCAAAATTTTCAAAATTTTGATACATAAATTCATATTTTTAAATTTTTGACACTTAAATATATTTATTATCATAAAAAAATTCAATATGACTTATTCACAAATATGATTTAACATATTCATATTAAATACATTTTCTTATCTTAGTTAATTTAATTTGTAGTAAAATAATTTATTATTGACTAACTATAATTTATGATATACGTGAATATGAATTTAATTTCATGTTCTTAATATGTGGTTAATTTTTTTTTTTGGTTGCATAATACTCATCTAACATACAATCAATAATTTGAAGATCGATTCTGGTCTGTTGAATCTTTATCTTCTGATTCAGGTCATTAAATCCACTTAAATGGGTGGAGTCCACTTAAATTCCCACCCATTCAACAGTTGGTCACAGTTGCACCACAGTTTTATCCATAATTTAAATATATAATAAAAATATATTTATCTTTTGAGTCTTTTTTCAGGGCGACTCTTCGTTAGCACGTTGCAGTCCTCCCAAATCTGCTGGCCAAATTTGTTAGCATTTGTTTCATAATTTGCTGACAAAGGCTTGTTGACTTATTGATGTAAAAAATTTCTTAGCACGTTGCAGTCCTTTTTGTTCTTTTTTTTTTTTTGGGGGATGTTGTCCTATGCATGTCCAATGAACGTGTCCAGCGAAAATTTTAAAAAATTTGCTCGTTTGTGCAAGTGGAAAAGATGGCATTAAACTAGAAGGATAAATTCTCATTTATCAATTTATTTCTCATATTTTAAAGAATTACTTAAAAATCGCTTCTCTTCTCATTATTTATATAACTGTTAGATTAATAACATAAATAGTGATCAAATAAAGAAATAAAAATTATAAATGGACTTTATTAATTTTTAAGATTAGATTATACTTGATTGAATAATAAATAATATTGTCTTTTGTTTGTTATAAATGTCGAACATGATTATATTAAACTTAATTAAGTAAAAGATAAAATAACTATTTAAATGCAGTAGTGTAATTATCTTTAAATTATACTATTAAATGTTGAATTTGATATTTAATATTCAATATTATTGTAAATTAATAATTGAATAAATTTTATGTTTAATATTTAATATTGATTTAAATATATTATTGAATAAAATTTTTTTAAATTTGATCTTATATTAAATACTAGTGTAAATAAATTGTTGAATTAAAATTTTGATATTAATATTAAATAAAATTCATGTTAAAATAAGTTAATGAATAAATTTTGATATTTAATATAAAAATAAAATTGTGGTTTAAAAAATTAGGCAATTAATTTTTTAAATTTAATTTATAATAAATATTAGATTAAGTGAAAAAGTGAAAGACACGTAAAGAGGATTTTATTCTAAACTCATACTAAAAAGAGGATAGATAATCCCATTAATTTTGGGCTGATGTTATGCACGTGTGGGGTCATGGAAAAAAATCGGCCACTAAGTTAAATTAAATAAAAAGAAGAAAAGGGGAAGCGGAAAAAGATTGGCTGCTTTCCTTGCATTTTGATTACGTTCACAATGCCTAATTGCTGTATAGAGTTAACTGCATGGAATTGGAAAACACAGGGACTTTGAGGGCTGTGTCTTTTAATTACGTTCATCTTTTGATTACGTTCACACTTAATTTCAAGTTTATACAAAATTTGGGATCAGTGAAGCCTGGAGAAGGAGGAGAATTTGGGTTCGTTACGAAATCAATATGACGCATCTTCCCATTCAACAGCACATTAATCCTTCAAGGTACGCAAACTTTCCTTGCATTTTTTCACTTTGGTTTGTCTGCTGCTGCTGCTGCTGCCGCCGCCGCCGTTTCTTTTTTAATATCTAATATCGTTTTGTGAATCCACTGCTGCCGGATCCCGAGTCTCTTCCATCGCTGCCTCATCCACCGTTCAAACGCACCATGCCCCAAACGCCCCGGAGTGGATGCCTCAAAGGCAAACGCACCGTTTAGGGGGTGGGCAGCTGCGCTGCGGTGGCCACCTGCCCCAAAAGCACCATATGGAGTGGCTGCCCCAACTCAAACGCACCCACCGCACCTGTCTCAAAGGCACCTATAGTTTCTCTTTTACCTGTGGAAGAGACTTGAGATCCGGCAGCAGCGGACGATGTAGCAGCAACGGCAGCAGCAGTTGAAGCTGAAGATACTTGTGTTGTGTTCTGTTGAGTTTAATCTTGATTAACTTTTGTGTTATTTCACTTTTACCCATAGTTTCTCTTTCACCCTAAATTTTCCTGCAATATAGGGGATGGAGCAGGTGCGCTGTAATCACACCCTATGGCTGCAGCTGTTTAGATCAAGTATTATACCAACTTGATAGCCAATATTAAAATTATGCAAAAATTAATGGGGCAAGTTTTGGTGGCGGCGTTATTATTATTACTACATCTTATGTGTGAACCTGTGAAGCCAGCACATGTAATTTGAATTAGTTTGTGTTTCTTCTTCCCTTTGACGATGTGCTTCTACTTTCTTTGTACCTTAAGGAGTAAGAACAACAGATTCACACACACACACACACCAAAAATAAAAAAATAAAAACCACATTTACACACACAAAACAAGCTTCTGACTTTAACAATCATGGTTCGCCATTATTGTTCCAGAGGCATAAATAAATATTTATGGTTGTGTAGTGATCAAAATTTTTCATTTCCCTCAATTTCGAACCCAGAAAAATAACCCTTGGCTCTTAACATCTTCTTCCCTCTCTTTATTGCTGGTTCTGCTAACCTCTCCACGAATGTATATTGACTTTTTGGCAGAAATGGAAATTTCATTTCCACGATTCTGACTCTAAAAGTTTTTGGATATCTGACTCCAACCATCGCTGCTATTGTGGATGCAAGTATACAAGGCATAGCTCAACCGTTGAAGGAGACTCATAGAATAAGTTTGTGTGTGTTTCTTGGGGCCATAATCGTCCACTACATTGCATTTGCAGCTGATAAGATGTCTCAACGCAATCAAGCAAATCCTTCACACTTTTGGGGCCTTATTGCTATAATTTCTGGATCTCTTTCTACAATCTCATTGGCCTCCACATTTTTCACACACTCAGCTGCTGAAATCATTTGCTACATTACATTGGGTTGCGCTGCTATTATCATTGTTGTGTATCAATATGGCAGCAGGTTTATGGATGCTTGTCGTTGGATTTACGATGACATTTTGGGGCCATTTTTCTCCAAAACCTTGAAAAAGTTTCGAGATATATATCAATATCTATTCCACAGAACAATAGTAATGGCTGGCAATATAAGTGAAGAAGTTTAACAGAGAGATTTCACTTATGCTTCAAATTTCAATAAGATCACAACGTATTCTCTATATTTGTTCTCATTAGAAGTTTATTTCCATTTAATAATAAAGTTTTGATAGTGTATGGTTATGTTTTAATCTTAGGCATATCCTGTTCATGTATAAAGATGTTAATTTTTTTACTAATGTTATACATTTTTGTGCGGTCCTCGCGGCTCAATGGTGAAGATGATTTTCTTAATCTTAGGGTTTGGTTGTTTCATCTTGCCTATTGAATGTTATCTTGATTAGCTTGATGGCTGCAGAGTCTCATGCATTCGTTATTTAACTCATATGACTAATGACTTATGATAATTCAGCCATTACACTTCGCTCAAATCAACTCTCTCTATTATTTCAGTCTCTGCATATTATTTCTTGTAATAATTTCATTATCTTGATTGATCATTACTACCTCGTCTCCATCTTCTTCATCATCATCAACTCATCATCACCACTTCAATTCTTGGAGGCACACTTATTACAATTTTAACTTCCTTTAAAAAAAAAAAAATAAAGTTCTCATAAAAAAATTAAAAATGAAAACAAACTCAATCCACTCACGAGCTGACCAAAAGTCCCGGCCATATTTTGACATTTTGACTTCTCTTCTTTTTTAATATCCTTTTCGTTTATAGCTTTAACATTTATACTTCACTAACATAGGCTATTTCTAGAATTTTTGGGAGTAATTTGATGTTAACAAAGGAATAAATAGTGGCCAAAATAAAATTTACCCAACAATTAAATATCTCTTCAACTTAATTATGCATCCTTGCTTCCCACTCTTATTGTTATTTTGCTTCTGCTAACAATTATGGATGTGTATTGATAGAGATGGCAAAATCCGGATCCAGATCCGGACGTATGTGCATCCAGATCTGGATGCTTATTGAACATTTGGCATCTGGATCCAGAGTTTATTACCATCCCAATGTATTGATAGTTTTTTATAGCGGTGAAAAATATGTATTCTCAATTTCTTAGATTAAAATTTTCAGATATCTCATTCCAAACCTTGTCACAGTTGTGGGTGTAAATGTGCAATACACAACTAAACCATTGATTGTGACTCATAAAGTAAGCATGTGTGCTTTTCTGCTAGCCACAATCTTCTAGTGCATTGCACTTGCAACTGATTACAAGTCTCAATGTAATCAAGCAAATTCTTCACGATGTTGGGGCCTTATTGTTGTTGTTTTTTTTTTTATCTCTTTTTGCTGTATCATTGGTCTCCACATTTATTCCACACTTAATGGGTTTGCGCTGCTACTATCATCAATGTGTGTCAAAATGAGAGATCTTTTATGGATGCTTGTCGTTGGCTTCATCAAAAAATCTTGAAGCCAATTTTCTTAAGCATCTTGAATTGGTTTCGAGCTAATAATAACAAAATCTCTTGGACAGAGCGGCCACGGGCGCCGGTTTATTGGCGACTATGAAATATATATTTGAGTTCATGTGTTGAATTGTGGTCTCAAATTTGAGGCCAAACCACAGTGTCGTTTGTCGTGCGGTGGCCTCGCTAGTTCGTCGTTTGTTTGTAAACGGCCCATCGGTCTTCTTTCAAATTTGTGCAAAATGACGCTGTTGTCGTTTTGCCAACCTTAGTGCGGTTGTTGCGCATGCAAATTGGATCATTGTCGATCGTTGAATTGGTCAAAGTCTGTTGTATTTGGCCCAAATAGAAAGGCTGGAATAGAGCCCAAGCCTGCTGGCCCAAATTAGTTAGCATTCGTTTCAAATTTTGCCGACAAAGGGTTATTTGACTTATTGATGTAAAAATTGGTTTAATTTAACTATAGCCGGAACAGGTTCATCTTCGAAGTATTTTTCCCTTCCAATATTTTTCTATTGGGGCTTCCCTCATTCCTTTTATCGAGCATAATGATGCGAATCGGGCTTTAGTGAGTTCTAATATGCAACGCCAAGCAGTTCCGCCCCTATGCATGTTCCACGAACGTCCCCAGCGGAAATTTTTTCAACATTCTTATTTGTGCAACTGAAGAACATGGCATAAAACTATGTGAAAGGGGTTGGGCTTTTAGGTAAATTTGTTTTGATATATATGAGTCACAAGAATTGAATACTTGTTTTTTAATACAAAATCAGGTTTTCTCTTTCTGAGATCACGTGGAAATGGAGTAGGCAAAATAATTTCCTAATTCTTAATGAAAGTAAATAAATTTCCAAATTATTGATGGAGTAAATCAGTAAATAATTTCCAAACCCTTGATAGGTTGCCGCAAATAAAAAATTATTAATTTTCTCTTTTTTTTGTGTGACGCAGTGTAGGGTTATCTGTGACAACTTCAAGATGAAAATGGGGTTGGCTGAAAAAAGTGATAATGCGAAATAGGGGAGTTTCGGGGATACGCTCACTTTTGCATTATCTTCGAGGAAGCTGCGCCTGACCAGAGTCAAATATAAAAAGTAGAGTTGATAAAATTTGACATGAATTAATTATTCGATACGAGCACAACACAAATAAATGGGTACGAGTCGTCAAAATTAATACGATTATTAAATGAGTTGGGTCTGAATCGACACGATTTTTTTCCATGTCGGATTAGGATTGAAGTTTTTTGCCCATTTATCCAATCAATGATACGATTATATTTTCTATTTTAAAAAATAATTTTCAAGTTCTTTTTATCAAAACTCAAATATTAGAGATAATTCTCTATTTTATTTTTATTTTTTAAAAAGATTAATATAAACGCAGTATTTTACTTATAAAATTTTATATGCATTTAGCGTTTCAATAGTATAAATGGGTAAATGAAAATAGACATGTATATTTTATAATATCGATATATAATATTATTTAAATATATATAATTCAAACTTCAATAGTATAAATGTGTAATATTTTGGTAGATATATATATTTATAATATCGATAAATTATGTATGTGTTTATGTATGTATTGCAATGTGTAAATATTTAATGTAAATTTTATTTAATATATAGATATCAAGTAGGTTATTGGGTAATATGATTATTTTTCTGTATCGGGTTTGAGTTTTAATATTTTGATACGATTATTAAATAAGTCAGATTTAAGTCGATCTAAATTTAACACAGTACAAATCCGACACGACACGAATGCGATCCAATGACGTGTTTTGCCAAGTCTAATAAAAAGTGTAATTTCTAAATGTCTTTCAGGGTAGTTGCCACGTGTTCCCTAATGAATCATGCATGAAAGTTATAAAGAAAAAAGGATTTGCCTAAGTTATAGTTAACGTAATTTACAGCGGCTTAGGTCACTTCCGAATTGTTATTGTAAAATATCATTGAGCCCTTTGTACTTTATATTGTTTGCAATTTATTAATAAGTATTATAAAACTTTGTGCATTATAAAATTTTGTTCAGTCCCTTGCCCTCTATTTTATTTCATTGAAATCCTTAGAGTATCAAATTCATCCCCTATAATTTTTAAATTCATAAAATATCCTCCATTTAAATAAAATATAGTAATTATTAAATGAATTATAAATATAATTATAATTTTTAAATGGATTATTATAATTACTATTAATAACAATAATAAAAAGTATTATAATTAATTAATCTATTAACAATAATTAATAATAATTTTTTAGTTAAATTGTTAATAATAATAATAATTAACAATAATTATTATTAATAATTAATCTTTGAATAATAATAATAATCAAAATAATTAAAATACAAAATAATAATTATGATAAAAATTAATTAAGGATTTTATAGTAATCTTGAAGGATATTAATCATCAACAAATTTTTCAAGGATATGCTTTACAATATCATCTCATAATAATTAATACTTTCATGATAAAAGGATTAACAAAATAAAAATTAAATTTTCTTTGAATCCATTCCTCTCCACTATTAATTTCTCTTCATCAGCAACCTTCACTGATAATTGAAGCCACCATTAGACTCATCACAGAGAAAGACAGAGAAAGAAAAAATGAGAAAAAAAATGAAATTTTTATAATTTTATAGTGCATTCATTAAACAGGGATCGAAATTAGCTGGAAACATAATAAGTTAGAATCAAAATATCTAAAATTGAAATAAAGAATTGGAATCAAAATAATTTATTGCTTGAATTATAGGAATCGTAATTAGAATGAACTGTATTACCACTTATGTATTTACTTTGTCTTAGAATCAAAATCGGAATGAGTTAAATTGTACCAAATTACTATAAAATCCTTAATTAATTTTTATCGTAATTATTATTTTGTATTTTAATTATTGTGATTATTATTATTCAAAATTAATTATTAATAATAATTATTTTTAATTATTATTATTAATTTAAATAACAAATTATTTTTAATTATTTTTAATAAATTAATTAATTATAATACTTTTTATTATTGTTATTAATAATAATTATAATAATCCATTTAAAAATTAAAATTATAATTCATTTAATAATAATTATAGGGGATGAATTTGAATGAAGGGTATTTTGAGAATTTAAAATTTATAAGGAATAAATTTGATACTCTAAGAATTTCAATAAATTAAAATAGAGTGCAAGAGACTAAACGAAATTTTACAATAACAATTCAGAAAAGACAAAAACAGCGTTACGGGATCCTTTTTCTTTTCACTTTCTGTTATAAATTCTATTCTTTTATCTTCAAAAGTCGCTAGGAAACTTACATGCACTTTGATACATCCTGGAAGATGTATTAACGACAGATGGCAGCAACTAAAAAGTCAAAGTTTATTCTTGGATAACACTGCAAAGTTTGTAGAGCCTTCAACACTAGATCGGCTTTCTTAAATTATTAATGTGCCTGTAAGTTCCCGGTGAATAGAGAAACAAAAACTTTATTCCTTTCTTTCTACGGATTTGTATTTTTCTTTTCACTTTCTGTTATAAATTATATTATTTTATCTTAAAAATTTGCTAGGAAACTTACAGGCACATTAATACATCCTGGAAGATGTGCCTGTACTGCTCAACTGTACTGCTTAAAAACTTAGAATTGCTAGGAAACTTAAAATTCTTTCTACGAATTCCTTAGAATATTCTTTACTGTTATTACTTAAGTCTGTAGTTGTTTATAAGTTACTCATGATATCGTTGATGTTAATTAAGACAGTAAGGGCTATTGAGATCGAGTTTGTCATTATTTCTCAATGTTTGTAAACATACTTGATGTTAATATTTCTTCAAGTTTATAAGCATCTTTGATGTTAACATAATATTGAAACAATAAGAGTTGGAATTATCTAAGTTTTTTTTTTAAATCTATCTCGATAGCATAAGGAAGTATTATTAAAAAAAAAACGTACTTACTACTAATTAGAAGAGCACAATAAGTTTTACCTTCTAAAAATAAATTAAATATAAAAATTCTAATTAAATATCTCTTTACAATTTAAATTTAGGTGACGAACTAAAATTCAAGTCGAGACTATTTCAATAAGAATTGAACGCGATAAGTTGAATCCTCAAACTTTGTTAGATCGGAGACATTATGTAATGTATATGATTCATTTTCTCGTAGTGATTATTGATTCTTGGAGGGGGGAAACAATGCAACCTTGTGGGTTTGATTTTGGGAAATCACAAAGAAGCTTCAGTACCACGGTTTGTCCTGTCTGTGAGTTATCCATTAACAATCTAAATTTAGTACGTAAAATAACAAACCATTTTTTTCAGTTCAATTAAACTTATAAAAGCGAATGCAAGGAAGCGAACTTGTTGGGATTTGGGCTTGGGTTTGGGTCCCTTCGGAATTTTGTTCATCTGTTAGAAACTGTCCCTAATCCATCTTGAATAAAAACATTTGGATAAGAAATTTGGTCCCAAAATCCAACCAACTTCAAATTAGTTATAAAAATATATACCGAGTCCCTTACCGCTTGCGTGAGTAAAAGATTTTATTAAACAAAATAAACTTCAGTCTTATTGATAAAATAGCCTAAAGGACCAGATAATAGTAAAAAAAGAAGAATGATTACATAATTGTACGAGATAATGTATGATGTTGGAGTTAATCCTACAGCTAGAGTTGGCAAAATGGATAATCGGGTCATATTTTTATTGTGTCAGCTTCGTGCTGTGTCAAATATAAACTGATCTAAATACGACCCATTTAATAATCGTGTCAAAATATTGAAACTCTAACCCAACACAGAAAACAAATAAGTTACTTAATAGCCCACTTAATACTTATGTATTTAATAAGATTTAAATCAAACATTTGCACTCCATTATATATATTGATATTATAAAACATTATTTATATATAATATTATTTCTCTATATTATAAAAAATAAATATCCACCAAAATATTACATAATAAAACTATTGAAGTGCTATTTTTATATGTGTAAATAATATATTATATCGATATTATAAAATATACATGTCTACAAATATTTCACAAAATTATACTATTGAAATCCTAAATCTATATAAAGTTTTATAAATGAAACACTATGTATATGTTCATCAATTTTCCTTTCCTCCACTCTCTCCAAAAAGATTTAAAAAGAGAATTATGTTAAATGGATCAAGAATTTTAACTCTAACTGGACACAGAAAAAAATTGTATTGATCCAATCCAGTCCCTTTAATAATAATGTGAAATTATACATCCTACTTATGTTATGCTTGTGTTGAGTGATCAAGTCAGTCTCAAATTTTGCCAGCGTTACTTCAATTGTAGATCAAAAGTCATGACGACTCACTTACCACTGTGGCCTCTTAATGCGCGAGAGCACATGGTTTCTCGTTGAGATTGCATGCACCGCGCATCTGGGCACACGCTGTGCGTCTTCACTCCCTAACAGAGACGGCGACGACTGCCAATGGGATGACGTGGAGCAAAATTAAAATCACATTCTTGTGTTCACTCTTAATCGTAGGTTCAATTTTATTTTTTCCAACGCAATTAAAATAATATTATGACAGATGAATGAATCTAAAATAGAAGAATCTAAAGACTGGTTGCATCCGTCTTTGATAAGTTAAGAAAAATGTTAAAAAGACTAAAAATTAACAATATAAGTTATTATAGTAGTAATCTATTATTTTGTCTTTTTCTTTTAAAATATATGTCATTATAGTTCATTTGATTAACGTTTTGTCCAATTTTTCTTTTTCTTTTTCTTTTTCTTTTTTCCCTCGCAGTATCGGTGTTCTGCAATTAGATATTCAAATCTTGGAAAAATTGCAGAGCCAAAAATTTCCAATTGCCAATTTGCTGGGAGATAAAGGTGGTGGGGGTAAAGGAGCTTTTTCCTTTTATCTTGACCGTCTCTTCGTTCCTCCAACTAGCAGCAATTAAGTAGGAGGAAAATGCAAACTAAACTTCGTAAAAAGCTAGAGTTATTTATGATTTTAGAAGGAAAAAATGCAGAGGGAATCTTTGAGCGTTCGAAAGCTTAGAGAATTTTGGAAAGAGAAAGCCGCCCGCAACTTTTGACACTAATTTCTTATTGTTATATTACTAAAAAGAGTCAACCTAGCATGCAGCGCTGTATCTCATACAGCGCATGCATGCAACCGGTACAACCGGTTTTTAACCGGTTCATATAATTAAAATTATATTTTTATTTGTTTTTAATGTTAAAAAATTATGAAAAAAACGAAAAAAAAAGATAAAATTGTAATTAAATGAGGAAAAAGATTGAAATAATTTTAAAGTTACAAATAGTATAAAAAATATAAAAAAATATAAAAATATCACAAAATGGTTACATTCCTACTTATTTTGTCACATTCCAATATTTATAATGCATGTTTCAAGTTTACTTTTTAAATTCCTATTTCTAGTAATGATTTATCTAAATTTTTATAAGTTGTTTCAACTCATTTTTCCACTAGTTTTTGGTTCTATATTTCCACTCTTTTCATCAACTTCCAGCTTTTTGGGTAGATATTTCAAGTTTATTTTTATATCTCTACAATTTGTTAAACTTTATCTAGTTTTTGGTAAATTATTTCAATTTATTTTTTCACCACTTTTTAGTTCTATATTCCTACTCGTTTTATTGAATTCCAACATTTTGTTTGGAAATTTCAAGTTCAATTTCTAGATCTTTGTTTTCTGTTAAAATTTATCAAATTCTTGTTAAGTTATTTCAACTTTTAGGTTAACTTTTTCTACTATTGTTTCCACTACTTTTTAGTTCTATATTCCAATTCTTTTCATTGATTTCTAATATTTTGGTTAAATATTTCAAGTTCATTTCCTAGATCTCAACTTATTGTTAAACTTTATCAAGTTCTTGTTAAGTTCTTCGAACTTTTAGGTTATGCTCCTCAACTCTTGTTTCCACCATTTTTTTGTTCTATATTTCTACTCTTTTCATGTAATTTAAGTTTTTTTTCGTGAATGTTTCAAGTTTATTTTTTGATCCATACTTATTTTTGGATTTATCGTATTATTGGTAACTCTTTCCGAATTTTAGGTTAACATCTTCAACTCTTTTTTCCACTAATTTTTAGTTCTATATTCCTACTCTTTTTATTGAATTCCAACATTTTGTTTGGAAATTTCAAGTTCAATTTCTAGATTCCCACTTTCAGTTAAAATTTATCAAATTTTTAGTAAGTTATTTCAATTCATTTTCCATCTAGTTATTTGTTCTATATTTCCACTCTTCTTATTAAATTCCAAATTTTTAGGTTGAAATTTCAAGTTTATTTTTTATACCTCTATATCTGGTTAGACTTTATCTAGTTATCGTTAAGTTGTTCCAACTTATTTTTTCACTATTTTTTGATTCAATATTTCTACTCTTTTTAATGAATTCCAATTTTGGGTAAATATGCCAAATTTACTTTGTAGATCCCTACTTCGCGTTGAAATTTATTAAATCCTTGTTAAGTTATTTGAACTTTTAGGTTAACTTCTTCCACTTTTGTTCCCACTACTTTTTGGTTCTGTATTCTAATTCTTTTCGTTGACTTCTAATATTTTGGTTAAATATTTCAAGTTCATTTTCTCGATCTCAACTTATTGTTAAACTTTATCAGGTCCTTGTTAAGTTTATCGAACTTTTAGGTTATGCTCCTAAACTCTTGTTTCCACCATTTTTTATTCTATATTTCTACTCTTTTCATATAATTTCAATATTTTTCATGAATGTTTCAAGTTTATTTTTAATCCCTACTTATTGTTGGATTTATCATATTCTTGGTAACTCTTTCCGAATTTTTGGTTAACCTCTTCAACTATTTTTTCCACCCCTTTTTGGTTCTATATTCCTACTCTTTTTATTGAATTCCAATATTTTGTTTGGAAATTTCAAGTTCAATTTCTAGATCCCTACTTTCAGTTAAAATTTATCAAATTTTTAGTAAGTTGTTTCAATTCATTTTTCCACTGGTTATTCGTTCTATATTTCCACTCTTCTTATTAAATTCCAAATTTTTACGTTGAAATTTCAAGTTTATTTTTTATATCTCTATATCCTGTTAGATTTTATCTAGTTATCGTTAAGTTGTTTCAACTTATTTTTCTACCACTTTTTAGTTCAATATTTCTGCTCTTTTTATTGAATTCCAAATTTTGGGTAAATATGCCAAATTTAATTTTTAGATTCCTACTTCTCGTTGGAATTTATCAAATCCTTATTAAGTTATTTCAACTTTTGGGTTAACTTCTTTCACTATTGTTCCCACTACTTTTTGGTTATGTATTCCAATTCTTTTCATTGATTTCTAATATTTTGGTTAAATATTTCAAGTTCATTTTCTGGATCTCAACTTATTGTTAAACTTTATTAGGTTCTTGTTAAGTTTTTCGAACTTTTAGGTTATGCTCCTCAACTCTTGTTAAACTCTGATAATGGTTTTATGTTCCTATTATTTTTATTATATTCCAACACTATCGGTACATGTTTCAAGTCCTTTTTTTACTAATAATAAATTACTTGTTGAAAATAACAATAATATCAATAAGGAAAATTATGGTTAACCCCTTACTATTTTAACAAATATCAATTTTTTATTGCAACCCTTCATCATTTTCAACATTTTGAGTCCATTATCTAAGTATTTTTTTTTTCATCTTCATTACTTCATGCAATCTTTTGAATTTGATTGTATGTATACTTGAGCTTTTAATTTTTATACATATATATTCTCATTATAATCATTTTAATTAATTTTTTAATTATATTAAAAATAAATCTATGCATTTATTTTCATCTTTCTCTTTACTTTTCAAATTAATTGCTTTAGTTTTCATAACGTTCACGGTAAACAAATAAATAACAAGTAAGAATGATTGCAATTGCTATGCTTCTAAAGCTATGATGACATAAGCTAAGTTACAAAAATAGTTTAATTTACAAGATTAAAGCTTAGTTAATATATTTTAGTTGAACATCTCGATTTTTTTTTTCTGTGTGCTTGTTGGATATTACTACAGTTATTATTATTAATATCATATCTTGTGGGATTTATAATTAAATATAATAAGAATGTACATATGTTCTACACTATTTTTGCACTTTTTAGATTATTAAGATATCATTAACATTTTGATTATGCAATTGGATTTTGCAAGTTACAAAACTTAAGTGTTGAAATATCATTTTTTGGTTGAAATCATTACTCAACACCTCGCGAGATTTGATCATGAGTTTCATCATCTATATTTGAAATTTTGACCTTTGTTCACATTTATGCTCATTTATCACTTAAATAATTATAATTTGCTAACATCATTTTTGTTTCAACGAGTACCACCCTCTTTTAAATAATTTTTCAATTTTTCAGGACTTAACTAAAATACTTTTTCAATGTTTAATATGACTAATGTATGGCATTATGAAAATATAACGATATAGTAACGACATTTATGATTATGATCTAGGCGCGTTTAATTTTTTTAAAATGGTTTATTGGCATTTGTTTGTAAAGGAAATTATAATGCACTATTAATATATCCAGTACTCTAAAAAATAAAGAAAATCAAAATTTCCGTTCATCTAAACATGTTTTAAAAATTTTTAACATCAAATAAAACTAATTCAAAACTAAATCAATTTACAGCTTCCGAAAGCTAGACTTCAAATGCTGCTATATTTCAAGAGTCTCTGCATACAAAAAAAAGAAAATAATAATAAATAAATAAATGATATAAGAAAACAAGGCTGGGAAAAAATAAATAATATTCAGAATACATAACAAAATTCAGTAAATAAATCTTTTGGGGAAAAAAATGTTTAACAATTATCTTTTATAAAAGGATTTAAAACCACAATACCAAACTGACACAACTTCGCATTGGCCAAAAAAAGAAACGATATTTAGAATTATGAACTAGCAAGTTTTCAAAATTCATTCTAAATCCAAAACGTTAAGATTTAAAAAAATTTAGGCTAATTCCATTCAATCATCAACTTTAAACACTTGGCTCCACCAAACATAATTAAATAGATTATACAGAACAACGCTCACTTAGCCCTATACTAAAGGCAGGAAAAACAAGCTCATGGCTCAAATTTACATTGGCGAGCATGTACTGTATTATATTACTTGGTGCCAAAATCTATATAAAAGCAGTTCATATAATTTTTGAAAAATAAAATAAATCATCGAACTCCGCTATGTTCACACTCTAGATAGAGAATTGATAACTTATTTTGCATTTACATATATAGCAGAAAACAAATAAATAAAGGTTTTCCTACCTGGCTTTGGTTTCTTTTTGTGCTTTTTGTAGCTCTTCATCTTGCTGCAATCCTTGCCCATGTTTTTAATTCTGGTTAGAGAATAAAACAATTTCAAATAATAAAATTCTTATTTTTACACCTATAAATAAAGAAATAAAAAATCCACCTGCTTGGCTAAGAATTTCTCGGATTTGTGGCTTTAGAAAATTGGGAATCTGGGAATTAGGTTTGGGGATTCGGCTTTGAACTGTTTTTTCCTTTTTTTTTATAAGTTATAACCCAATCGGTTTTAATGAATTTGATCCCTAACCTTCTCAGTGCTTTGGCAGCGCAAGAGATGATGGCTCTTTCAAACGGTCAACGATGGCCTCTGATTGAAATCCACCACTTGATTCAGCTCGCAGGTCTAAGATTTGCATACAGAGAAAGTGAGATACGGTGACGACTAGTGGCTGATAGATAGGACCGTAACGAGCATAGGATGAAGACGGCGATGACTGCTTGCTTGCTGGCTTGTGAGGGTTTGAGAAGAGTGGCTAGGGTTTCCAAAAAAAAATGTCACAATGTGAGTATTTATATTTTCGATAGAAATTAGAAAAAAAATGTGAAAGTTTTTAAATTAATAAAAAGGATAACAAAAGAGCGATGATTTATGACAAAACTTCCACGGATAAATTTGTTGTGACCACTCAAAATCTAAAAATTCATTTTTGTAATTTGTAAATAATATTTTCATTGAGGCGGTAGTTTTACCTGCCAAGATGAAATTTTTCTATGTATAAATTTTACATAGAAAAGATATATTTAAAACTTTTGTGCTAATATAAAATTAATTTTCTACAAATATATTGATAATTGAATATAGATGAGATATATTACTTTGTAAGTATATTAATAATCACATTGTGGGTACTAATTAATGCAGTTGTAAATCATTTGAATTAAAAATAAAATAGTTGATGTTTGAATCCATGGGAGTAAATTTAGTTGTTATTAAGCTAAAATGGCCACTTGGCCTTTAGCTTAGTGGTGAACCATTGCCCTTAAAGTTAAGCATGACTATAAGGGCAATAGTTCGAGTCCTCATGAACTCAAACTCTCTTAATTAAATATAATTGTTTGGAGATTATTTGCAAAGTCTTTCTCCCTTGCGAAATGCGAGTGGAGTGGAGACACCCATCCTCCATGAGGGTTATTTGTCTGGGCACTTACTTTATAGAATTTAAAATGTAATAATATAAGTTCCAGTTTGTATATCTGATTGTAAATATCAGTGTAATAATCTGCTGTCATAGCAGTTGTAAATATCTATGTAATACAGTAACATGATGCTTAATCAGTTAAAAAAAATCTAAATTGAAAAAGTTATATTCAAATTCAATTTCTTTTACCACTAGAATAAAAGTATATAAATTAAATTAAGCAAGAATTGCAATGAAAACATATTTCATGTGGCAAAGATTATAACAAGCTTAAGAAGTATAAATTAAAATGAATTCAAAAGACTATATTTCTCTCCAATGGCATAAAATATTTTAAAAGTAAATTTAGTAAAACGTACTACTTACTATGGAAATGAATTTATATTTTTCATATTTTATATAATTTAATTTTTTTAGTTGTGATATAAATTAACTTAATTTCAAAAAAATATAGATATAAATGTAAGATTGAACATATTTTATAATACTTACACATCATTTAGTAGACAAATCATGTACCCATCTAGTGAGTGCAATGTTACTCAAATAATTTAATTTAATTTAGAAATATAATTGTCATGCTTAAATTATATAACTATAAGTATAACATAATACGACATTATTCAATATTAGTTGCATTCAAATTGTAATTATCCATGTTATGACCATTATGAATTTGATTAATGTTTAACAAAAAAATTATTATAGAAAAAAGGATTAAATAAAGTAATTAATCTCACTTAAGATATTATGAATTAATTTGCACAAGAGATTGATTATGAGTTTTATTTAAAAATATCAAATATTAGATGCTTTATATTTTTGTAATATATGAATATTTTTTTAGAGGGTATACATAAAACAAACTAATATTAGCCACTAATAATAACAACAACAACATTTGAGAGGTAATTACGATGTTTGGAATGATAATTATGTGATAGTTGGATAAATATTGTCCTCATTTTAATAGGTAGGGATTTAAGTCCCTGAATGTGTATCGTGAGATCCTGGAATTGATTTCTTCTAAATATCTGAAAATAAATTGATTTTGTTATATGTTTAGATACTCGTATTCTAATGTAATTAAAAATTGATAAATTTTTTTTGATAGTTTTGTAAGCAAAATATCATTACATTTATTACATAATATTAAAAATAGTGCAATTAATAAATTAAAAATTGTTTAATTAATATATAATTATTTCCATTTATTATATTTAAATAGATTCTCATTAGTACATAAGTTACATTTTTTAAAGCAAAATATCAATAAATTTATAATGTAATATTAAGAAAAATAATATAATTATTTTTATTTAAAGATATTAGTTCAATTAATTTTATTTAATTATATTTATGTTAGGATATAAGTAAAATATATTAACTGTATTTTCCATGAATCAAAAGAAATAGGAAGTATTTGTTTTGTGTAAAGTTGAGGGGGTCTTTGATAATTTACTAGTTTTGAATTGATTATCTTAATATTTCTTAAAACGAGGGAGTTGTATGATAGTTTCTTTTAACATTTGCCACTTTAAGCAATTAAAAGGAGGGTATCGGTGGCCGGTTACATCCGCATTATTAAAAAAATAATAAAGGCAGCTGCATGACATACAGCGCTGCATTGCAGCCCAACCCTACTAAAAAAGACAAGAACAGTAAAAAGAAAACTGGAAAGTGCAAAAGGACACCATTTAGCTTCTTACTACCGTAAAACACAAACATAATAAATGAAAAAAATTTATTAATCATGCAAAATTAGAAATCATGAGCTCATATGATAGAGTCTCTATCATAGAGAGGGAAGGCCCTTGGACGAAAGAAAGAGAATTTTTTATTATGAGTCATTGCGAAGAAAGTAAAAATAAAAAATAAGGTTATTATTGTTTCACAACTTCAAAAATTAAAAAATATTAAATGATTATAAAAAATATTATCCTCTATTATTTTCCTACCATATCTTTATAAAAATATCATTTTATTATTTTTTCATTACAAAAATATCATTTTACTACTTTTTTGTTAGTTGACCAATTAATTTATTAACAAAATACCAATTTTATCATTCATGATTAAAAAACTACTTGAAAATTATTTACAAAGTCAGCTCTTCCACATTTGTTTGATCATCCAACTTTTATTTCCAACATTATGAAATAAATATAGAATCATTAATAAGATAAATTTATAATCCATATATCATAATTCTAGCAAAAAGAATTATGTTGGTATTTTGTATCTATTTTTATAAATGGATTACAAATTTTTCTTATTAATGATTTCATTTTCGTATCCTAATGTTGGAAATGAAACTTGGATGATCGAATAAATGCAGAAGAGTTGATTTTGTAAATAAGCTTCAAGTTTTTTTTTTAATCATGAAGGGTAAATTTGCTATTTTGTTAGTCAACTAACTGGTCAATTAATGGTTGTAACGAAAAAGTAGTAAAATAATATTTTTGTAAAGATATAGCAGGAAAATAATAAAGGACAATACTTCTTGTAGTCATTTAATATTTTTTTCAATTTTTAAAATAGTGAAATGGTAATAACCCTACAAAATAAGAAGACAAGTTGTGACTTGTGACTCTTGAGTTTTAATTTCAATGAATTGATTTAAACCATGAGATTAAATCAAATAACTTAAATGAAAGGAGGGAGGGGGGGATTGTATGTGTGTATATGGTCTTTTTTAGTGCGAGAGTCCTTTTTTTTTTGTAGGGATATACTGTTAAACCGTGCGGTTTAATAGAGTCAGTTCTTAATGTTATTATCGCACAATTTTATATTGTATTGAAAATTAACTCTATTAAGCTGTACAGTGTAATAGTGTGTGCATAATTAAAAAAAATACAGACATTTACACTTGAGAATGATATTTTATACTAGGGGGTGGGCACCAACCCGCCCAACTCGTGAAACCGGCCCAACCCGTGTGATTTTTTGCGGGTTGGGTTGGGTAAAAAAATTTTAACCTAACCCAACCCTTCAACTCGTATATATGTAAATGATTATATAAATTTTGATATTTCATATAAAAATTAAAAATATATAAATATAAAAACTTTAAAATGTTGAATTTGTTCTAAGAATTTTAATATTTGTATTTTTTTAATTTTTTTAATTAATTAATTTATTTTTGTTTACTATTTAATTGGACTATAAAAATAATTTTTTTCAAAAGCTCAGTCCAATCAACCCAACCTGACTAATATGCAATGGATTGGGTCAGGTTAAAAAATTTCATCCCGTCAACAACCCGACCCTGCCCACCCCTATTTTATACATACATGCATATACACACAGTGGTGGCGCCACTTGTTGAGCCCTTGATAGCTTTTTTTTAAAAAAAATTAAGTTCATTTTATTTTTTAGTGGATTTACAATAAAGCCCTTGTTAAATTTTTAATACAGTGACTAAAAATGTTAAATTTTTAATACAGTGTTAAAATAACTAAAAGACCAATGTTTAATATAGTGACTAAAAATCCCTAAAAAAAAAACTTAAAATCAAATATGTAACCACCACCATCGATTCTTTGCCTCGCTGAGTTTTATCCAAATGATTTTTCTTTAGTGGATCTTGTGGCACTTGATGTTTATATTATCGATGTGGGTTCTGACAACAGAATTTCAGGATTGAAAGGGATTGGTGAGTTATCAAGAAAATTGGTTCAGACTAAAACTGATCAATTATATTTATTAGTTTATTTATTGGTGACATTAGCATTGATTTTTCCAGTTGCCACAGCTACAGTAAAAATGACATTTTCAGCTATGAATTTTATGAAAAATCGTCTGTGAAATTGGATGGGAGATCAATGGTTGAATGATAATCTTGTTGTATATATAGAAAAAGATATATTTTGTAGTCTTGATAATGAGGTTATTTTTCAATGTTTTCAATATATGAAATCTCGTCGACGACAGTTATAAGTGTAGTGAATTAAATACTTCAATAAATTTTTATTTTGATATATGTTATTTATTTACTATTTTGTTAAATTAAATTACTATTTAAACTTAGCCCCCGCTAAAAATAATTTCTAGCACCGCCACTACACACATAGAGAATATATATATATATATTAACTCTAATCTTATTTAAACTTTCCTACACTTTATTAAAAAATATATATATCCCCCCCCCCCCTCTCTCTCTAACGAAAGTGTGTTTGACACAATAAAAGCCAAACAAGATTCAGTAAAGTAGCTGTCAAGCATACCAAGCCTAGAAATTTTATATGCAAACCGCAATTTTTTATTTGAGTGCTTGTTTTTAGTAAGATTTGTGCATTATTACTATGACCACGGCAGTCCTTGCTGTTCCGAATCGGCATCACGCGTCTTGTTTTTTCTCAACTGAAGGCCTATGGGGAGACTTTGTAAAAGAGAAGCGAAAAGCAACAGCTTCGATGTGGACCACTTTTCTTATTTTCTTTGTCGTTTGATGTGGGTCAAGTTGACAGAGAATTGACTGCTGACTGCTATTTATTCGCCGTAATAGGTCCCATTCTGCCGTCCAAAACTTAACACGTCAACAGTGATAAACGAATGATGCATAGATTTTAGGTTGCATGCAGAGTGGAGAGGATGGGGGGAAGCTTGAAGAGGCGGTGCTGACTGGCAAACAAAGTGTCGAGAAAGTTGAAAGGAGAGAATCTTTTTAAGCTTTTTGCGTTTTCGAGTCACTCCACCTTGGTACATATCTAGTATTGGATCACTTGGGGCCCTCGCGCACTTGCAACAAATTGATAGATGATAGGGTTTTAAGCAAGACTATGTTAGCCCATGTTCCTAAATAGTCTAAACAATTTATTAGCATTTGTCGAACGCTACAAATTTGATACTGTAGACAAGCTACACAATCACACGTGACTGCTTTAGACAAATGCTGCCATTTTAAACCTCAGTAACATTTAAAAGCTGCTATTTAACGGCATTTAAATCATTAAGAAAGTGCTACTGTTATAGCCTTTTATAGCACTTGGAACTGCTACTTCTACTGCATTTTACATATGTAATAATTTATTATTTACCCCAAGAAAGTGTCCCAAATTAATTATAAATTTATGAAGCGCGACCATTAAGTTTTTTTTATAAAAAAAATCATGCTTCCCCTAGAGTAAATTTCTAATTCTTATTAAAACATTTATGGAATTTAAATTAAAACAAAAGACAATAGATTATTAAGATAAATTAAAAGTCCAATTAAAAATAAAAGAAGTTCATTTTAATCTTTTATTTTTATAGTTTCTTTCCAATGCTTTGAATCAAAAACACACTTTATTTATTTATCACGGTATAAATGCGTGGATTTCTACCACCACATTACTTTTTAATATTGACTTAACAGGTGATGAATTTATATTCAATTTCTTTGGAAATATAGTTGTTCGATTCAATGATAATATCGGCAGAGATGAACTCTTTTTTTAAATTTAATTTTAATTTTTTTAAAGTAATACAGGAAATGGAAATTGAAATTTCTCATGGGTATCATTGACATTTCATGATAATTTGGCACCAAATTTATTAATGATTCATTGCCCAGTACATCTCTCACATATTATTTTATTAATACAAGAATATTTTAATCATTTATTCAATCAGTTAACAGTCAACTAAATTCTATACTAAGAGGAGGAATGTAAAATAAAAATACACTCATATAATTTATAAAAGTAAAAGCACCTGAACCTTAGGGGAAGAAACCGAAAATTACCCTTATTCACTCTTGTGGTAAGTAAGTAAATATTATTGGTTTCGAAATGCACGCCAAGGTACTTTCTGTCTCTTCTCTTCGTGAATGACTGCTTGAAAATTATTTAACGACGCTAAAAATTTGGAATGCACGATAGAGCCGTACATAGTCCCTCACCTGATTGAATCTGGGGGAAGCTGCTGGTCCAAAAATGTCATTTCAACTATTTTTCAGTTGCCACGTACGCGCCACTGAAAAAGTACATATCCAATTTGATTTGATGGCGAAACGTCTCTTATTCCAACCAACCATTTTGATTCCTTGTTGTTTGACAAGAACTGAGACAAAACATATATGTCAAAGGTATGGAGTCATGATGAGGACATACTTTATGTTGACTCAACAGCGCACACGTGTTTTTATCTCTTGTATCATTATTTTATTTGACTTAAACATCACCCAATACTTTTACAATAATTACATCTATACCACATTAAATTTTACAACATTATCCCCTCAACTATTATATTGTTTGAACGCTTTTAACTCTCAATTGTTTCAACTCAATCTTAAGAGAAGCCACATTGGCGCGGAGTTTCTTTTTTTCTTTTTGGATAAAATTTTGCTTCAAAAATATCACCACGACAAGATAAAAAGCTTAAATTTTTTTTTGGCAAATCTTTTAATTTTTACTTTTTTATTATATATACATTTCATAACATCACATGAATTACGTACACCAGTGAATTTAATTTTAAATTAGAAATTACTAAATGTTAATAATTTTTAAATGATTTGAGTGGTTGTATGTAGTAAAAGGTTGTGTATTTATTTGATAATTATATTATACAATTTATTAAGTTTTTGGTCTTTTTGCACTGTCATTTAAAAATAGTCTTTGAAATTATGTTTCAATTATTATCAAATTACATATTTTTAAATTTTGAAAACTAAATGGGTGCATATAATGCTAAATTAGATGTAAAATATTATTTTTTTTATATTTTTCTTGGCCCATTTTGATCAAGGCATGCTTGAAATATTTTATGCTAGATAACTCTCCAAATAATTGAAAAGGTATCAAGAAATAATTTGTTTATTCGTTGTTTATTTATTTAGATTTATGTGTGGTTCTAAAAAAAAAATTTACATGGAATTTAGATAGCCATAAATATAGTTCGAAAAAATTTCTAAGTTTGTCACCGTTTGGTTTCTTTGGAACTTGAGATAAGTAGTTGAAATCAATTTCTTGAAATTAGGAAGAAGCAACTAGAAGTAATAGTATTCCGAGTTTCTTCTATTATAATTCAATTTGTCATTTTTAGTGTTTGTACTATTTGAGTCATATTTATTGTTGTAATTTAATTGGTAGGGGTGTTCGCAAATTAGATTTTATGGATTGGACATCAATCCATATCTAATCCGCGATTTTACGGATTATAACTTTTCAATTCGATACAATCCACAGATTGATGAAACTCAATCCAAATCCATATATCTGCAGATTGGATGCAAATTTGACTAAATCCATATCCAATCCATCATTTTGTAAAGTAATTTATGAATTTAAAATTTTTAATTTTGTCTAATCTACGAAGTAATTAAATTAAAAAAATATTATATAAAAATAATTTTACTACCACTTAAATTCAAAATTGAATAAAAGTTAAAGAAATTAATTGTTTAAATAAAGCTAAAATACTATATTCAAAGTTTCAAAATATAACATGCCAAAAAAAAATCTCATTTGTTTAGATCAATACATTAGAATTAACTGAAATTATGAATTTAAATATATACAGAGTTGAAACTTGAGACCTTAGATGTAACAAGAAAAAAAATTTAAGAAACTTGAAGGGCTTGAAAAGAAAGTAAGAAATTATAAGTACCTCAAGTGGTGAAGTGAAACAGTGATGGCTTGTGCATGCGCCGGAGAAGAGGTTTGGTATTATATGCTAAATAAATGTTTTGTTTGGCTTAGGATTTTTTGTTCTGCTTCAGGATTTTTAATGTTTGGGAAGCTATATTGCTTATTTAATTATTCAAATATTTAATTATTTTTATATTATATTATCATCGAATAAGATATAACATGATATTAATTTAACTATATTTTAACTTATTTATTTATTAGTAAGTATCAATGCTACATTTATAAGATTTATTTTTTAATTAAATAAATATTTGTATTTTTTGTGGATTTAGGGATTTTTATGGATTTATAGAGGTAAATCTACATCCAATCCACCAACTGCAGATTTTTAAATTTTCAATCCAATCCAATTTACCATTCCATAGATTAGATTTTTATGGATCAAATTTTTATGAATTAGATGGATTGAGTGGATCGGATTGAATTCTAAACACCCCTAGTAATTGGGAGCTTGTAGAAAATCTAGCCAAAAAAACACAAAGAAGGCTAAGGGCTATAAATGGGTCTATAGAATTAATAAAGACATATTAGGTGTAAAACCAAAGAGGTTTAAAGTTAAGGTTATAGCTAAAGGCTTTATACAAATAGAGGGTATAGACTTTACAGAAGTTTTCTCTCTTATAATTAGGCATGCATCTATCAGAATAGTTAAAACATCCAAGATTAGTCCAAAGTCATTTTAGATTATAGAAGAAAGGTTTATACATATTACAAGATAGCCACGAAATATTAAAATGATACAGTAGTTGTAACAAAGTGAATTATGTTAAATAATTTGAGTATGCACATTCATATGCTAAAATACTACTGCATAATATCATTGTTAAGCTAGAAATGCATACTCCGTTATCAAATTCCACCTTTCCTTTCATGTTCAAGCAAAAGCATCCTAACATATGCTAGCTTACGATCACAATCATTTTGTAATGCCTTGAAAGCCCTTACATTTGAAGGTTTCTCTATCATTAAATTTAAGGCCATTAGCTCATCATCCGCAAAAAAGCCCCATCAAAGCAAGCTGTTCAGTAATGTAATCATGATCTTCACTACTTCCATATATATTCTGGGAGATGCCAGTGTTGGCTTGGTGAAATGCTAAAACTAATTTCTCAATACCAGCAACAATATATTCATCTGATTTAGACATCTTTTTGTGTGATGATTGTGCATGTGATCGAGTAGTGTCTTGAGTATTTGCAAAAGGGGTGGCAAATATCAAAGGATCTTCATCATCAATCTCGTTATCATCATCATGAATTTCTTCTTGCAGTTCTGCATTAGCCATATAAATTGGAGTCTCTACCAACCTTCTAATTGCACGGTTTTTTCCAACTATATTTGCTAGCTTCTCATAATTATGGAAATGACTTGTTCCTCCAATTGCTTGCTTCTTTATGGGACTACAAAATAAAAATAAGATAATAAATAAACCCTATTATTTTCATAAGAATAAACCATGCAACCGTGCAAATATAAGTAATGACATAAAAAGAACATTATTTTTCTTATTGTAAATTCAAAATACTAACCTCCACATATGATTTCCACACTCTTCACTATTAACCTACACACATTTTCTCACATCATTCCATCCAAAACCGTTAGTGTGTAATATATCAAACACCATCCCATAACTTTTCTTCCATATTTTTATCTTAGAGTCAATAAATGGGTAAGCTTTCGAACCACAACCTCATAGCAGGTTTTCTAATTCATTTTCAATGAATTTGTAACTTCCATAGTTAAGTGTGCAGAAGTTGGAGCAATTGAATGATCAACAACCTATTGAGAAATTGCAACAATCTCCTTGTTCCAACGAGTGGCATCAAAGCCTGCTTATGTGTTCGACAGGTGGGCTAGCACTTTAACTATTGGTCAGCAATGTGCTAGCACTATGGATGTTGAAGGCTGGATTGCAAAATGAAAAATCCAATATTATTGGATTGGTTATGGATCTATGTGTTCAAATTCAATATAAATCGATCCAATCAATTTTTTTATTTTTTTTATTTATTAAAAGAGCTACATTCACTTTTATATTTAACGTACTAAAAAATAAAACCAATTTTTTCAAAAATATATATATAATTTTGCATTATTATAAATATACAATAATATTACATAATACAAACTGCAAGCCATACCAATTTTTGCTTTTAATTTTTAAATTTCAATTTTTTTAAACATATGATTATAAAATACATCAAATATCAAAGAAGTTGATTTTTTTTCCTAGAACTCTGGAGAGTAATTGATGACTTTTATTTGTAGATTTTTATTTTAATTGGATTGATAGGATCAAATTAAATTGGATTTCACCTTTTATTCATTTTGATTTTATTAGATTTCAATCATTCATTGGATTATATTGAATCCAAAATATAGAATTTATAATATGATGGATTGGACTTTGATTTGACAGAATGCAGCGGATTTCCTATTATTTATGTATTACAATATTTCTTCCGTTTGTGTTGATTTCTTGTGTAATTGTTTTCTTTCGTTGTTATAATAATCCGTTATCTTTAATGCTTAAAGGTTTTATAATAATAACGTATCTTTACTTTTATTATAATAATCCTGTATCTTTAATGATTAAAGGATTTATTATAATATCATGTCTTTAGGTGTATTATTGTTCATGGTTTGTTTTTCGCTATAAAAGGCAGTGTGTTTCGGGTGACAAGAGATAACAAGAATATAAAAATATGAACTGAATTTGAGCATTTACTCCCTCTGGATTTCATTCTCTCAATTTCTTTCTTTTTCTCTCTAATATATTAGTAATTGTCACATCTCTCTCGTTCTTTCTCTCTCCCCTTGTTTTGATCACAGGCTTTAGCCTCTGATCTTTAAATCTTTTCACTCAGCATAGTTTTGGTGTGTGCATTTTAGCTGCTTGTACATGCATGTACTTTCTCCACAAGCCTTATTTATGAGAAGTTCCAGATGGCAATTAAAGCAAGAATATGAACACCACAATCGTCCCTCTTCTCAGTCTTTACAATAGGAAAATTGCAGTGTCTCCCACAATCACAGACTTACTTAAAATGATTAAAATTTCTTAATACCCCCTCTTTAATTTCCAATATACCCTTAATTTCACTGGTTAATATTTTTGCTGTTAAGTTTCATCAATAAAATAGTAGGAATAAAATTAATAAAATTCCCCCTCGTAAAAAATCCATATTGTTCTTCCAATTCCTCTTTTTTTGTTTTTCAAGCTCAGCTCGTAGCAGAGTATCTAAATCTTTGAAGTAGTAACCGGTATGAAAGTCTTTAATAGGACTGGGATCGAAGACTTGGCAAATTGCTTACAACTTTTCGCGCATCAATTTTCAGTCCTCAATAATTTCGTTTGAATATATATAGAATAACGGTTTCGAAGCTTCTTTAGTTACTGGTGAAGCTGGATATTATGGTTGTTTCAGCTTGCCGTTTTCTGATTTAATTAGTCTTTCCCCTTTTCTTTCTTTTTTCTTTTCTTTTTTTTTTTTTTGATAAGTTCTTTTTTCTTTTCTGGTAACATCTTTTTGTGCATATTTTTAACAACGTGGAAGCAACCGGGTAGTTTCTATTGATCTACAAATGCAAGAAAAGAAATTAATGATACAGAGAAACTGTTATATATATATAGTTCTTACCTAATGAGACCTGCTCACTTTATTATTAAAATACAAAAAAGATAAATTTTAATATATTAGATATTGTGTTCTTTAACCTGTTGGTGTATTACAATCTAATCTTAAATTATACCTAAAACACATGATAGTATTAAATATAATCATATTCTGTCATATTCTGCATACCAAATACATATATACACAAAAAATTTTCAATACAAGATTCCGAAACTTTATTAATATGCAGGAGAAGTTTACAATATTGTAAACATTTGATGTAGCCACTCACTTTGGATAATTTTGCGCTCGTGTATATGTTAAAATCCAATACCAATCGATTGGTATTGGATTTTAGTAAAATGCTAGATTCCTTATTATTAAAAACTGATTGCCTGACTCCAGCAACACGCACACACTATTCTTAAAATAATAGCATACTTACAAATTTAACGAAGAAAAAATATTAGGTTGAAGCATTTGATGCAGCTTCTGTCTGCTCGGTGCAGAGAGAGGTAGTGGAGAATGATGTTGTTTTTACGTTGAAACAATTTGTAGTCTTGGTGAAAACCGGCTTCATGAATTTTTTGAAAATGCAACGACCAGGATCCACGATCAATCTGCCATTTTGATGGATAGCAACAAAAGTAGCTGCGGAGATCCAAGAAATGCCTAAAATGACATAACCAATCACTCGTGGAACAAGGATGGATACCAATGAGACCGTCGAAAGTGATCCGAAGACCACAGCAATAAGGCTGCAGATGTTTGAAGAATTTGTTTGATGAGTTGGGGAACTTGTATCAGCAGCAGCAACGGACGAATTCGCTTGATGGATTCGGGATTCGATGTCAGCATTAAGTGCAGCGCAGTACCCTCCTAGTCCCACAAGAAAAAACCACATATTTATGCCATTCTTCTCCGATAAGGGCTCTTTTGTCCCTTCGGCATTGGCAGCCACAACATTGACAAGAACTGGAATGAGAAACCCGAAAACAACAGCGTAGGAAAGGAAAATTCGGTCACTGCAAATGACAAAAATACAGCAGAGCAGAGTTATAACTTGCTTCCGAGAATTGTAGAGTATCCACTTGAATGTAATTAATTAAACACCTTCTGAGATTTTGAGAAGAATTGCTCCTTGAAGAGCAGAACAGGATAAAAGTTGTAAGCTGCGCTCGGGGGAAGTTATTGTCTATATTTGGCCTCTATGATAGAATCAGTGCGGTCTTGGAGAGACGAGAAGTTCCTATAAAAAAAGGGAAAAGACCTACCTTTAAGTATGTTTTAATCTATTAATTTATGTAATTGGAAGTAATTAATTAGATTTATTATAAATATTTTTGTCGTAGTGAGAGAGTACAATTAGTTCTTTTTTACTCTCAATCATCCTTACTCAGCTTGAAATTAAAATCCAATATTAAAATTTGAGACGACTTTATAACATTCTAAAATGTCTTTTTCATACTTTTGCAACATTGTAAATTATAAAAATACGTTTATAATGTTATAAACTCATCCCGTACTTTAATTTTGGATTGAAAATTTTATATACACACACTTACGAAATCTTGCCGATCCTAGCTAGATCCCTTCATCTTTCAACCCAACACCCAGCTCATGATTTTCATTCTCTCTTTCTCCACCCAACGACGCCGAGCTATGACTAGTTTCACTGGAGGAAATCAATAACTGAAAAGAAAATGACGACAAGTTAACTGACTCAGAAAATAACCATACCCATGAGCATGACCGCGGCAATACTCGCAATTCGGAATCTGCATCGCGTGTATTGTGTTTGTTTTACTGCAGAGAATAGTGAAAGAGAAGGAGAGCAACAAGTAAGACTAAATTCACACAGAGTCGTTATTTATAGGGGGTGGGTCTACAAATGTGCCCCTTGTTGTGTGATTAACTTACGTGGTAAGAAAGGTAGAATGCAATATAACGATATAAAAGAAAAATGATAAAATACTTAATTAACATTATAATACTGCAAGTAATATAATTCATTCTATCTTTCCTTTTGTCATCATTCAGTTTCTTTATCATTTGTCATAAAAAAATAAATAAATGATGCGTTTGAAGGGGCAATGCTTACTGCCAATAAAAGTGAATTTCTTATATAATCACGTCCAAATTCAAAGGGGAAAAAATTATTTTGGTGTTCTTGTAGCGCCACTTCTTTTTTATTCACTCTTTATCATATCTATATACACACACGCATAGTAAATAAAAATTATTTTGGGTTTGGATCCATCTTTTTTTTTAAAAGATAAATATTTTTTAGTTTGGTTAATTAAAATTAAAATAATAATCGGAACATTCGAAATTCCGTTCATGTTTAGTTAAAATAACAATAGGAACACTCGAAATTCTATTAATGTTTTACAAACTTTCTCTAATCCCATCTTGAATAATAAACTAGGCTAAAAAAATTTGGTCCAAATCCCAACCAATTTCAAATCAGTTTTAAAAATTTATATCGAATCCCTTATCATTTGGGATGAGTAAAAGATTTTATTAAACAAAATAAACTTCACTCTTATTGATAACATAGCCTAAAGCCTCAATTTATACAGAGGAGATAATGGTAAAAAAAGAAAGAAGAATAATCACGTAATTGTACGAGATTATGGTGGCGTTTGTTTTTTTTTTTTTTTTAAATTTGAATAAATCTAAATTAGTCTGAATTCTGAATAGAGCTGAATGTTTGAATATGAATAACATCTTTTTTTTTCTGAATAGCTAAAAATAAATATTATGTTTGCTTTTTTAACTAAAAAAATATGAAAACTAATATTTTTACATTTAAGCCATCACAAATTATAATGTTAAACAAATAATAAACATCTCAAATAATATAAATAAGGTAATAAATTATCATAATATAAATCATATTCAATTGAGTACAACTCTTTAAAATTTTACATCATATATGTTAATCAATTTTATTATAGTTTGTGATGTTTATAATGCTAATTTGAACAAAATAAAAAGATAAAAATAATAATAGTTTACCACTATATATTATCACAAATTATATATAGATGGGCAATAGTGCCAATTATAAAATTTTATTTAGGTAAGGATGAAAATTAATTAATTAGATAGGGATATTTTGAAAAATATCTTTTAGTGATAGCATTCAAACTTTTTTGATTAAGTAAAACGCTAAAAAAAATTAGCTTAATAACTTAATGAATTAATTGTTGAAAATCATCATTAAGTTGAAAAATTAAAATTAAGTCAATTAAGTCATTAAGTAAAAAAAAAAAAACAAATAGCCCTTTTGTCTATCAGACGTTGGAGTCAATCTTGTAGCTAGAGATAGTAAAATGAATCATCAGCTGGGGTGGAGACAGCATATTGATTAACTAAGGGCTTGGAGACAAGAAGAATAGTGTGCCATGTCACTACATTTTTGGCTTTTGCATATGCAAAAAAAAAAGATAGTTTAAGAATTTTCTATGGGCGTTGGACTGATGGTAGAATTGATAAATGTAAGATTAATAATAAAAAAAAAAGTTAATGAACTTGTGAGTTATTTAAAAAATTAAATTATTATTATTATTTACGGGCTTGATTTTACTTTGAAACACCTAACTCTTTTAATTTGTATTTAAAATTTTTAGGGGTGAGGATTTAAGTGTCAATATATATTGGGGGCTCGAGTATAATTTACTAGGGGCATGACGACAATTTATTGAAAACTTTTAGAAAAACACAACTAAATATTAAATAAATTTTTTTCATTTTAGTAGGGACTTGAGTCCCCACTTGTCCTTTAACAAACCCACCCCTAGTCATTGGGTCGTATTCTTGTTGTGTTAATTTTATATTGTGTTAAATATAGGCTAATCTAAACATGACCTATTTAATAGTTGTGTTAAATTATTGAGACTCTAATCCAACACAAAAAATAAATATGTTACTTAATAGTCAGCTTTATACCTATGTAGTTAACAAGGTTTACATCAAATATTTGCACTTCATTATATATCGATATTATAAAATAATATTTATATATAATATTATTTCTCAATATTATAAAATATGTATATATAATATATAATATTGCTATTATAAAATATACACGTCTACTAATATTTCACAAATTTAAACTATTGATATTCTAAATTTATTTAAAATTTTATAAAAAAAACACTATATATATGTTTATCCTTTCCCTTCTCCCATCTTCCCGCCCCCAAAAAAAAAAAGAAAAGAGAATCACGTTAAACAAAGAAAGAACTTTAACTCTAATCTGATCTAGAAAAAAAATCATGTCGAAACTTGACCCATTTAATAATAGTGTGAAATTTACATTCCATTTATGTTATGTTTATGTTGGATGATTGGATCGTGCAAATTTTGCTAGCTTTACTTTAATTGTAGAAATTTAACATCTCATTCGTGTTATGTTTGTCTTGGGTGATCGGGTCATCCAAATTTTGCGAACTTTACCTCAATTGTAGATCAAAAGTCATGATGATTCACTTACCATTGTGGCATCTTAATGCGCGCCATCACGTGGTTTCTCATTGAGATTGCATGCACCGTCTAAGCGACCACACGCTGCGCGTATTCACTAACTTCAGACTTGGATGTAAACTTGGATATACCCTTAAAATGCCGATCATGACGCGATGATGTGGAGCAAATTAAATTCATATTCATGTGTTCACACTTAATCGTAGGTTAATTTGTAGCTTTTTCAATTTTATTTTTTCCAACACAATTAAAACAATATTGACACCCTATGACTCAATTTTCTGGCTCCACCTCTGATCATGACAGATGCATAAATCTAAAAAAGAAGAATCTAAAGAATGGTTGCATCATTCTCTGATAAGTTAAGAAAAATGTTAAAGAGACTAAAAATTAACAATATAAATTATAAAACTATACGGTAATTAAGAGATTAAAAATTAATAATATAAATTATAAAATTATGTGGTATAGTACAGTACTAATTTATTATTTTGTCTTTTTCTTTTAAAATATATGTCAATATAATTCATTTGATTAATGTTTTGTCCTTTTTTTTTTTTGGCTCGCAAAATCGGTGTTCTAATATTAGATATTCAAATATTGGAAAAATTACAGATCCAAAATTTCCAAGTCCCAATTTGCGGGGACATACAAATGGTTGGGCTTTTTCTTCTTATTTTGACATCTCTTCTTTCCTCTGAATAGCCAATTAAGTAAGAGGAGAATGCAAACTAAACTTCATTAAAATGCCGCAACTTTTGACATTAATTTCTTCTTGTTAATTACCGAAAACGACCAAAACAGCAAAACGAAAAGTGCAAAAGATAATATTTTTAAATTAATTTTATTGCTAAAACACGGCAGGTGGCGTGTGGGACCATGATAAGGGGGACTTGACGATATTATGATCTTTAAATTTTCTTACTCGTTTTACATGCTACAAATTATCATGAGCTCATATCATAGAGAGGGAAGGCCCTTGGACGAAAGAAAGAGAATATTTATACTATAAGTCATCGCGAAGAAAGCGAAATTAAAATTTAACGTATTTAGCTTGTAGCTTTCGTAAAACACAAACATAATAAATGAAAAAAATATTAATCATGCACAACTAAAAATCATGAGCTCATATGATAGAGTCTCTATCATAAAGAGGGAAGGCCTTGGAGGAAAGAAAGAGAATATTTAACTATGAGTCATTGAAAAAAAAATGAAAATAAAAAAATAAGTTGTGACTGGTAAGTTTTTGTTTTAATGAATTAATTTAAACGGTGAAATTAAATTAAATAACTTAAATGAAAAGAGAGAGTTGTATGTGTATATGTGATCTTTTTCTAGTGTAAGGGTTTTATTATTTTTTATTTGGATACGTTATTAAGCTGTTGTTCCACTGACTCGAGAGTGTGTGAAGGGTAATTTTGTCAATTCAAACATATTAAGTCTCTGTAAAAGAGAAGCGAAAAGCGACAGCTTTGATGTAGACAGCTTTTCTTATTTTCTTGTTCTTCTGATGTGATTAAATTGACAGAGAATTGACTGCTGACTGCTATTTATTCGCTATTCCGCCGTCCAAGACAACTTTTTTAACGCGGTTAGTTTCGGGGCTTTTAGTCAATGGTGAAGATGTATTATAACGTCGACAGTTATAAATGAATGATGCCCGGATTTTAGGTTGTATGCAGAGTGGATAGGATGGAGCGACGGTTGAAGACGTGGTGCTGACTGGCAACGAAAATGCCGAGAAAGTTGAAAGGGGAGAATCTTTTTAAAGTTTTTTGCGTTTTCTAGTCAGTCCACTTACGTACATATCTAGTATGGGATCACTTGGGGCCCGCCCACACTTACGACAAAATTGATTGATGGTACCACTCAATAAATGCCGCAAAAAGCAAATGGGTGGGTTTTGAGCAAGACTATGTTAGCCCATGTTCCTAGATAGTCGTACAATTTATTAGCTGTAAAAACGCTACACAATCATACGGGATTGTTTAAATCTTTAAAGTTTGAAATTTTATTAATTTTAGATTTTTTTTAAAATATATTTATTTATTTTTTGGAATTTATGTTTGATTTTTAGACATTTATATCTGAATAGAAAAAATAAACTTTTATAACTTTTATCTGAATGAAAAAATATCTTAATGACAAATAAATATTATATTACAAAAATATTTTTGTAAAATAACTTATTTCCTAAACTATAAAATCTAATCTTCTTTTTTTTTTAATTTACAAGGACATAAATATCAAATAACTAAATTTAAGATGTTTTTAATTGTAAAAACAAACAAGATGCTACTTAAATTCATATATTTAAAAAAGAAAAACAAACATGTCATTCAGATTTTCGTATTTAGACCTATTCAGAATTTAGAAAAATTCAAACCTATTTAAATTTCAGAAAAAAAAATAAACGCTGCCTATGTTAGCCCATGTTCTTAGATAGTCGTACAATTTATTAGCTGTAAAAACGCTACAGAATCATACGGGATTGCTTTAGATAAATTCTGCCATTTTAACCTCATCAACATTTAAAAGTTGCTACTTTAACCGCATTTAAATCATTAGAAAAGTGCTATTGTTATAGTCTTTAGCAGCACTTGGAAATGCTATTTCTACTGCATTGAAAATATGTAATAATTTATTATTTGCCCTAGAAAGTGTCCCAACTTAATTATAAAATTATGAAGCGCCTCTATTAATTTTTTTTTAAAAAAAATCATGCTGCCCCAAGAGTAAATCTCTAATTCTAAATAATTTGATCAATTATTAAAACATTATGGAACTTAAATTAAAAAAAAGACTATTAAGATAAATTAAAAATCTAATTAAAAACAAAAGAAATTCACTTTATTCTTTTATTTTTATGGTTTCTTTCTAATACTTTGAATCAAAAACACACTTTCTTTATTTGTTTATTATGGTATAAATGTATGGATTTCTACCACTACATTACTTTTTAATATTGGCGTGATAAATTTATACTCATTTTCTCTAGAAATATAACCGTTTGATTCAATGATAATATCGACAGAGATATTTTTTTTAATTTTAATTTTAATTTTTTTAAGTGATACAGCAAATGAAAATTAAAATTTCTCTTACATATTATTGATATTTCATTATAATTTGGCACCAAATTTGTTAATGATTCACTACCAAATCCATCTATCAAATATTATTTTATTGATGTAAAAGTATTTTGGTCATTTATTCAGTTAGATAACAGTTAAGTAAATTCTTAACTAACCATAGGGTGCAAAGTGACTAATATAATTTATAAAAGTGAAAGCAACCAAACCACAGGCCAAGAAACTAAAAATGATCCGTTATTGACTCTTGTGGTCGGTAAATATTAGTGGTTTCGAAATGCACGCCCAACAACATTTCTGTCTCTTCTATCAACATTTCTGCTGCTGTCGTTTCGCGTCTCATCCCTCTCGCTACTGGATACATTAAAAAAATAAGAAAAATGAATAAAAAATGGCAAATGTAATGGGCACGTGATTTAGCAGCATTTCACTTTTGACTTTCCTCTCTCTCTCACGTCCCTCTCAACTCCAACCAAGCTCTCACGTTTCTCTCTCTCACGTCTCTCTCCAGCAACCTCTGTTCAGAGTCACGGCTTCCCTCTCCGGCCACGAACTAGCGTCCTCTGTTCACGGCTTCCCTCTCCGGCCACGATCCAGCAACCTCTGTTCACGGCTTCCCTCTCCGGCCACGAACCAGCAACCTCTGTTCACGGCTTCCCTCTCCGGCCACGAACCAGCAGCCGCTCACGTCCTCTGTTCACGGCGTCCCTCTCCGGCCACGAACCAGCAGCCGCTCACGTCCTCTGTTCACGGCTTCCCTCTCCGGCCACGAACCAGCAGCCGCTCACGTCCTCTGTTCACGGCTTCCCTCTCCGGCCACGAACCGGTCACGGTCTCCTCCCTCTCCAGCCAGCCTTACACGGCAAGCAGCTCTCTCGGCAAATATTAAAGTGAGCGGTGGCTTAATTTTTTGTTATGTGAAAGATCTGGCACATACTGTAGAATTTAAGTTTGTTTTTTTGGTGGGTTTCGTTGGAATTTAATCTTCTGAAATTTAAGCAATGTAATAAGTTAAGTTGCTGAAATTTACGCTTGTTATTTTGGTGGGTCTCATTGGAATTTAATCTTCTGAAATTTAAGCAATGTAATAAGCAAAGTTGTTGGAATTTAAACAATGTAATAAGCAAAGTTGCTGGAATTTAAGCTTTTGGAATTAGCAGTTAATGCTCTGTAAATTTTCTGTTTGACAAGAATTAATTATTTTTGGTTATCTAAAAAAAGCAATGTCATATGTGAATTTTGAAAATAAATCTGCTTCTGGACTTGTTGTGGTTTATGTTATGTATTTGGTTTGTGTGAGAGAAGAAGAGTGAAAGTGAAGGCCTGGAGTTGGGAGAGACGTGAGAGAGAGAGAGGGAGTTGATAAGATAAGTTTGTATTTCCTTTTAACTATTCCTATTTCTTTATTAATTTTTTATTCATTTTTTTTATTTTTTTAATGTATTTAGTAGCGAGAGGGATGAGATGCGAAACGACAGCAACAGCTGCCGTTTCTCTCGTCCTTCTCTCGTCCCTCTCGCTATTTAGCAGCACTCCTAAAAATTTGGAATGGCCGACAGAGCCGTCCATAGTCCCTCACCTGATGGAACCTGAGGGAACCTGCTGGTCCAAAAATGTCATTTCTCTTACATATTATTTTATTTATGTTTACTCAAAATTTCTCTTACATATTATTTTATTTATGTTTACTCAACAGCGCACACGTGTATTTGCCTTGAGCAGCACCCAATACTTTTACAATAATTAGATCTATACCATATTCAATTTTACAACATTATTCCCTCAACTAGAACTTTTTCTTGAACGCTTCTAACTCCCAATTGTTTCTAAGAGAAGCCACATTGGCGCGGAGTTTATTTTTTTTTTTCTTGGATAAAACTTTTCTTTTAAAAATATCATCACGAGAAGTTCTCTATGAAAGGCTTAAAATTTTTTTGGCAAATCTTTTTTAATTTTTACTTTTTTTTATTAAATATACATTTCATAACATCACATGAATTACATACACAAGTAAATTTAATTTTAAATTAGAAATTACTTAATGTTAATAATTTTTATATGATTTGAGTCGTTATATGTAGTAAGAGGTTGTGTATTTATTTGATAATTATATTATACAGTTTATTAAGTTATTTGGTCTTTTTTCATTGTCATTTAAAATAATCTTTGAAATTATGTTTCAATAATTATCAAATAACGAATTTTTAAAATTTGAAAACTAAATGGGTGCATATAATGCTAAATTATATATAAATTATTATTTTTCATATTTTTCTTGACCTATTTTGATCAAGACACGCTTGAAATATTTTACCCTAGATAACTCTCCAAATAAAATGAAAAGGTCAGGCACCATTGATTAAAATTGCTAAAATATTTAACTGTACTCTGGTCAATCTCAAGTGACTTGAAATTTGATTAACCAATCATGCAACATTATTTTAGTTCAAATTTAACACCTTACATAATTGTATCTTTTTAATTGATCAAATTGACCTAGAATATGACTTCCATACATTTTTGTAATGAAGCTATATTTAGAGAACTTTATGCATGAGGATTTGTTCACTATGTTATATTTTATAATATATTATTTTAGAAATCAAATTCAGATTACACCCCTATAATTTGCTTATTTATTATCATGCGCAAACAATTGGGTACCAAAAAAAAAAAGGGTTACACGAAGAACACTTTACAAATTAAATGAAATAATGTACTGCTTATGACAGTTTATTGGTTAGTATTTCTAGTGCTCTTGAAATTATGAATCTAGAAAAATTGATGGCACTTGTCAGTTTTATCTTATTTTCCCTCAGTTCTTGAAAATGGATTTTTCGAGGTAACACATGTAAAATATCTAGAAAATGCTTCTTTTGGTAAAATTATATCGGACACATGTACTTCTGGAAATGTACAATAAATGCTATTTGAAACGATTATTCAGTGAAGTAGCTGTTAAGCATACCAAAGTAGGAAATTTACAAAACAGCAAATTTATTTGAGTCCTTGTTTTCGGTAAGATTTATTTTCGGATCAATGAATGGGCTTTATATAGCAAAGAGTCCTATAAAATGTTCGGTAAGATATACGCGTGTGAGAATTTTGTGAAATCAGATATGTATTCTGGTCAATCATCAAGAGCATGGATCATGTACGAAAACCTTCATGTTAGGACCCATTAGTTATGTCTGCTTGGGCATGTGGATTTTGTGAAGGGGATTATACGCCAAAAGCTAGAGCTTGCTCATTTATAAGAATATGATGATTGCTTCAGCTTGCTCATTTATGGTCTAATTAGTCATTTAACAACAACAACAAAAATAAAAATATTAATAATAATTGTTACACTAGTTAATGAAATGATGAATTTTGCGATTGTAAATTCTGGGAATATGCCCTGTCACTTTCCTGAACTCTTTCAAAGAAATTCATACATCAACACAAACAATTTGATTTGAAGAAATTGATCTACTCTTTCAAAGAAATTCATGCACGGGGGTCCTACGTGTATTAAAAATACAAGTGGCAGGTCTTATATTTCTACAAGAAAAATTCCACACGCAGCAAAATATCAAACAATACGGGTCCACACGACGGAAATTAAGAATGAAATTGATTATAGGCTTTGCAGATTGGACACAACTTTTTCACATTGACCAGAAGTCTACTCAAGGCTCTGCACGTATGAATGTCAAGCTGCTGGTCTTTAATTTATGCAAGCAAAATTTCCCACACGGCAAGCAAAGATCAATAGCACAGGACATGGAAACAATGAAAAGTTTTCTTTACGAAGCAGCATTAAAACGGAGAATGCCCACCTTGTTAGAATTGCTTCAATAGGATCCATTAGTTATGTCTGCTTGGGCATGTGGATTTTGTGAAGGGGATTATACGCCAAAAGCTAGAGCTTGCTCATTTATAAGAATATGATGATTGCTTCAGCTTGCTCATTTATGGTCTAATTAGTCATTCCCTCCCCTTTTTTTTTCCCACCCCGTAACATCTTTATCTATCTAAACATAGTTTTAACCATGTGGAAACAACTACGCAGTTTCTGTTAATTTCTGCTAAATTTGCAATAATAATAATAATAATAAAAAAGAAAAATTTTGTTGCATATATTTATTGTATTAGAAGAAATTATTCTATTATTATCCTGGACATGCTCTTTGGGTTCCCAAGATGCCTGGCTTGGCAATTGGCATAGGCCTAATCTCTTTTCGTCCATGCCTTAAATTTCAGTCTTTTATAAATATTTTAACGTTTGTATTATGTTTTATAAAATTTATAGTTTATACATTTTGAAAAGTAGGATTTCGAACTAAAATTTTCAATACGTGCAATCAGTAGGATAAAATAAAATATTTAAGATTTTTTTCATTAAAATATTACACATTATTAATTTTTTAAGCTCCCATGCATCCCGAACCCTATCTTACTTTTCATCCCGAGCCCTATCTTACTTTTCGGCCCAGACAAGCCTGGTACTCATTGTCGAGGTCTGCGATGAGTCGGGTCATCTTATCATCCCTGGCCCAAGGTTTAATCAAACAACTTATCACATATTTTTTATGCTTTGACCTTTCTAATTTTGGCTCATAGAAGTTTCACGGTAGTAAATTTTATCACTAATTTTATTACGCAAATTAAGTTATGCATCTTATTTTGATGGTTTACAGCGTGCACAATTTCTCATCAAATCTATTTTAAAATGTTAACTCAAATTGTACAACGAGCAAATAATGAAATTTATTGGGCTATGCTGAGTTCTAACCCAAATTAGTTTAAAAGTCTTATTACAAAATTGGCTAAGGAAATGGAATCAGTAACAACAAGAAGAATGATATTATAACTAAGTGTGCTATTTAGCCTTTTCTCATCAAATCTCTTTTTTAAGCATAAAATACTAAACTTTAAAAATGATTTAAATTCCTTATTTAATTTCCAATATACCCTTAATTTCATTGGTTAATGTTTTCATACACCAACAAACCACTTTTTTGTTTTACAACAAGTTTCACTAATAAAATAGTAGGGGCAAAATTAATAAAATTCTCCCTTATAAAAGTTCATATTATTCCTCTTATTCCTCTCTTTTAGTTTTTCAATAAGTTCAGCTTTTAGAGCACATAATCCAATAAATATATAGAATTACCAGCTTGTCCAAGATAGGCAAAGGAGAGTTATTAAGACACCTAAGAGGTATGGATATGTAGTCTTAATTGTATATGCATTAACAGCAGCTCATGAGCTCTAAAAAGAGGAGCCCAAGACTTATAAGGAAGCTATTTTAAGTGAAAACGCAGATAAGTGGTACAAAGCTATGCAAGAGGATATGGAATCTATACACAAGAATGGTATTTGGGAGCTTGTAGAAAAACCAACAAAGAAAAAGAAGGTTATGGGCTATAAATGGGTGAATAGAATTAAATAATGCATACAAGATGTGAAACTAAAGAGGTCTAAAGCTAGGCTCGTAGCCAAATGATTTACACAAACAATGGGTATAGACTTTACAAAAGTTTTCTCTCTTGTAGTTAGGCATGCCTCTATCAGAATTATCTTATCACTCGTAGCTATAAATAAAATGCACTTAGAGCAAATGGATGTAAAAATTATTTTCTTGCATGGTCAACTACAAGAAGACACCATAATGACTCAACATGAAGGCTTTGTGGATCTTATGAGAGCTTATCGAGCTTGTCTTTCAAATCATTATATGGTCTCAAGCAATCATCTAGATAGTAGTACATGAGATTTGATAGCTTCGTGATAAAGCTTAGCTTTTAGAGATGCAATTTAGATTTCTCTGTTTACTTCAAACTGATCTTTGGTGAAATAATTTATTTATTTCTATATGCAGATGAAATGCTAATTGCAGGTAAGAACATGGATTAAATAAAAACATTAAAATAATAGCTTAAAGGAGAATTTGAAATAAAAGATCTTAGGCTAGCCAAGAAGATATTGGGAATGGAATTGATCAGGGCTAAAAAGCTAATAGTTTGTTTCTAACATAGGCGCTTCAGTCACCTTTCTCTTGATGATTTCAAAACTCTATTGTGCCTCTTTGGTCCATTTGAAACCTTCTCCTTTCAAGCATTCAGTTACTGGAGCAACAATTGTACTGAACCCTCTGATAAATCGCCGATAAAAAGAAGCAAGACCATGAAAACTTCGGATATCATGTAGCGACTTAGGAATTGGCCAGCTCAAAATGGACTCCACGTTGCTTGGATCCATTTTAATTCCATCTTTTGATACAACATAACCCAAAAAGACAAGGCTATTAGTGAAGAACCTGCACTTTTTCACATTGACATAAAGCTTTTGATTTCTCAAAATCTCGAAGACTTGGCGAAGATGCTCCAAGTGTTGTTTTTCATCTTCGCTGTACACAAGGATGTCATCAAAATACACAACAACAGATCTACCAATCAGAGGCTTAAAAACGTGATTAATCAATCGCAAAAGTCCTTGGGGGCATTAGATAGCCCAAATGGCATAACCATCCATTCATAAAGTCCATCCATCGTTTTGAAGGCCGTTTTCCATTCGTCACTAGGTCTCATTCTGATTTGATGATAGCCACTTCGAAGATCGATATTAGAAAAGATTGTAGCACCATAGAGTTAGTCTAGAAGATCATCAAGGCGTGGAATAGGGAAACGATAATCAATCGTTATTTTATTCACTGCTCTGCTGTCAACACACATACGCTAAGACCCATCTTTCTTTGGTACCAATAAGGCAGGAATAGCACAAGGACTTTTGCTTTCTCTCACCAACCCTTTCCTCATAAGCTCTTCAACCAGCCTCTGTAATTCTTCATGCTCCTTTGGATTCATTTGATAAGCCGCTTTATTTGGTAGTACAAAACCCGGAATAAGATCAATGCAATGTTGAATGTCCCTCATGGGAGGAAGGCCATGTGGTAATTCTTCTGGAACAACATCTGAGAATTCTTCAAGAAAATACTTCATAATCAAAGACGGCTCATTGCTATCTTCATTTTCCTCAAAAACCACCAGCGCGTAAACTTCACTACCCATTTCCAATTCTTTTTTACAATCTGAAACAGTCAGCAAATTGTTTTCCACTCCTTTGATAGATTTAGAACTTTTCTCTACTTTTGAAGGACCCAAAATGACTTTACTTCCATCTTTAATGAAAGTATAAGTATTCCTATAACCATCATGAACAACCCTTCTATCATACTGCCGAGGACGACCCAAAAGCAAATGACATGCATCCATAGGGACAACATCGCACCAAACTTCATCTTTATATTTATTCTCAATAGAAAATGAAATAAGGCAACGTGTGTTTACCTCAATCTCATTTCCCTTTTTAAGCCAAGAAAGTTTATAAGGCTGAGGATGCTGCTCCGCTTTGAGCTTCAACTTCTTCACCATTTCAGTTGCTACCACATTCTCAAAACTGCCACTATCAATAATGACATTACATACCTTTCCATGACAAGTGCATCTGGTGTGAAAGAAATTCATTCTCAGCCAATCTTCCTCATCTTCACAAACAATACTCAAACTCTTTTGAATAACTAGAGAGTTTCCATTATCAGCATATGTAACTTCTCCTCAACATCCCTTTCAACACTAGGATCCTCATGATCTTCCGCATCCTCGTCATCGCTTTCCTCTTCAACAAGGGCAACCACCCTACGATTGGGACACTCAGAGGCAATATGCCCATAACCATGGCATTTAAAACATTGACGAGAACTAGCATTCGAACCACTTGCTCGCTGTTTAGATCATTCCCCAATATCATTCCTCGTAATTTTCTTTGCAGTAGAATTCGAACCAGAATTATGCTTAGAAACGGAGCCACTCCCTCGACTGACATCACGAACTGTGAACCGAATACCCCCACTACGAGCATCTTTTTGTTGCTTTTCCACCTTAAGAGCAAGTCTGCATACATCACTATAAGTCCAATATGATTGGAGCTGGACCACATTACCAATCTCAGGTTTTAAACCACCCAGATAGCGTGCGATCGTATGCTCTTCCGCCTCTACCAAATCACACTTCAACATCAGGTTGTCGAACTCTGCTGTATAATCTTCCACTGACAATTCCTTTTGCTTGAAGTTGTGGAACTTAAGGCAGATATCTTGCCTGTTGTTATCGGGCAAAAACTTTCTCTTAAGCTCTTTTTTCATTTTCTCCCAAGTAATAATTTTTCTCCGTCCCTCTCGTTCCCTTTGTCTCTTAAGATTTTCCCACCATAAAGAAGCATACTTTTTAAGTTTAATGGCAATGAGTTTTACTTCACGATCTTCAGGCAGGCACATCTCTGTATTAAAAAATGTGTTCAACAGTATTAAGCCAATCAACGAACTCTTCTGGTTGCATTATTCCTTCAAATTCAGGAATTTCGATCTTGAAGTCGAAAGGCTGATAAGAATTATGACGCCTATGAATTCGAGAACAAGAAGAAAATTCACTATTGGAGCTTTGTTCCTGATGGAAGGGATTATAATCTACCCCGTCATTGATTGAGCAAGGTATTGTAATCGTTGTTGAAGCTGTTCTACTTGTCTTCTAAGATCATCCCTTTCTATATCACCCAAGTCCCTCTCACGAACAGGAGGCTTTGCAACTCTTGCATTACAATGACGTCGTTGAGCCATAAATTTTCAGAACCCAAAGCTCTGATACCAAATTTGACACCGGACACAATAGATGAGAAAATACAACGTCACACACCCAAGAATTCACAAGCTCACCACCACAGCAAACAACAAAAGGATACAGAAAAAAAATTCACCACCTAAAGTTATTAAGCTAAGGATACAAGTCTTAAACTACTCACCACTCAATGGAATCCACCAAAGAGATACAGAGTTTGATAATAACTCAAAGTTCATCCAATCCCCAAAATTAATCTCTATTTTTTTGGTTACAACTTCATAAGCTTAAATAATTTTCTTGGAGCAATCCTCCAAGCATAGATATACTACAAAGAAATCCTTCAAATGACTTGAATTCAAAGACCACTATTAAAGCTAGATATTAACAAAACATTGGTATGCTTAAAACACAGCAAAAAACATTAAAAAAAATCCAAGTCCCGAAATATTCTTCTTGACTTAGAACTGAACAGCCTGCACTTAACTGATAATAACTTACTGTAGAAAGCTCCAAATTTAGATTAGTAAAATTCATTGGAAAGCTAACAGAAATATCTTTCCAATGATGTATGGCTCGAAAATTAATTCGATCTCATGTAGTATAGTTCAATTCCCAAATTTGCCCTTTCTGCACAGAAATTCTGCTCACTTGATTAATGTAAGAACTTGAACTGCACTTGGTATAATTTGAATACCAAATATTTCAAACACCCCTGTGTTAAGGACTAACTCGAGCTGGCACAGAGAAAGGGCCATAATACCGTTTAGCTAGTTTCTCATAAGAACGAGTTGCCATTGTGGTTTGGCGATATGGCTAAAGTTTCACTAGAACTTGGTCCCCAACAGCAAATTGAGCTTCACGTCTATGAGCATTCGCTTTTTCAATCATGAAATGTTAAGCTTGACATAAATTATCTTTCAAAGAACGTAGTGACACATCCCGCTCACTTAATGCTTCATCAAGAGCTTGGATTGACGTAAAGCCCTTTGAATAAGAAGGGATTGATGGAGGTGGCCGCCCAAAAAGAGCCTGAAAATGAGACATTTTGATGCTGCTGTGATAAGTAGAATTGTAAGAAAATTCAACCCACCCAAGTAGAGATACCCATGAGTTGGTTTTTCATGAGTGAAAGCGCAAAGATATTGCTCCAATACGCGATTTACAACCTCTGATTGCCTATCTGTTTGTGGGTGATAGGTTGTACTGTTGTGAAGAATAGTGCCACTTAACTCAAATAAATTCTTCCCAAAATCGCTCAAGAACACAGGATCACGATCAGAAATAATAAAGCTAGGAAAACCATGAATCTTTATAACCATATCCACAAATAATTCGGTTGTCTTCACAGCAGTAAATTGAGTTGAAAGGGGTCCAAAGTGCGCCGATTTAGTAAGGCAATCAACAATTAACAAGATTACTGTGAAACCACGAGAAACCGAAAGGCCAGTAATGATACACCTCCCTGCAACCAAAGGATGTATCGGTTACATTCACACTCTTCGAGCGAGTGCTGGCTCCAAAAAAAAAATTCAGAGAGAAAGAGCAAGATTCAAAAGAAAAGTTGAAAATAGAAGAAGTGGGGAGAAAGATAAGAAATAATTCATTTCCCATGTCCTTACAAAATTGGTTACGCTCTACATATACCCCTCTATCTATAGAAGTTTCAATGCAGCTCAGCAAATAACTTGTAACAGAAAAATATAACAACAAAAATAAACCAGCAAATATAGAACCCTAAATAATCGGAGTAACAATAAATCACTTCCACTACATGACATAGTCTCTAAACCACCCAAGAGGCTTTCTCAATCTTGTGCTTTTCTGTGGTTTATTACAAGCTGCTCCCTCCTCAATATGTGACATGGTTTCCTTCTTGGGCTGCTCATAATTGGACTCATCAATGGGCTGCTCTTCTTGTAAACATTCTGGTTGGTCCAACTGAATTTGGAAGGTTGTATTATCTTGTCATAAGTTTTGAGAGAAGTAATTATTTTATTGCTATTTAAATTTCATTGGATGCATCAACAAAAGGCAGAGCAAAAACATATTTTATCCAACTATCAGTAGGTATACAACACCGTGATAGAATTAAAGCCATTTATTTCATGTTAACAAATTTAAAAATATTTTTTTATTAAAATACTTCAGATTATTTATTTATTAATTCAATTCCCATGCATTCCGGGCCAAAGCCAAGCCCAGAATAGTTTCTGTTAATAATGGAAGCGACTGCGTAGTTTCTATTAATTTATGTTAAAAATGAAATAAAAATCTGGTTCTTTACTGAAAACTGATATTTAACAATAAAGAGAAATGTGAATATACATCTATCTTATAAATCTATAACATATTATTCAATTGAATGATTATTTAAAAAGAATAAATAGAAGATCCTGCATCACAGAATCATGAATTGGAAGAATTTTCATGAGACGTTCAAGGCATTTTTGTATCTAATTATAAATTGGAAAAGAAGTAGAAGACATCTTTTTACCAAAATCTACTCTTGAGGACAAGGGTATTTTTAACAGAGGAGTGATATGATCTTTTATAATAATTTATTTATATTTTATTATTTATTTATTTATTCTGCATTGATTTTTGTTTAATTAGTCAAACGTTAACATAGTGGCACCTTACTTCGGGATCAGGATCCTCTCCTGATCTGAGCATTCTTGATCTTTTACAGATCTTGTTCCACTTGTATTTTGATGTTAGTGGATGATTAGGATTTAACTACTTTTTCTTTTTAATTTATTAACCACCAATCACATTAATAAAATCTTACTTCGTGGAGTTATGAAGCTTAATATTAGAACATGCCCAGTGCTTGCTATTTTTGAGATTTTTAATTCTAAGATAAGTTGTATTTAAAGCCTTATATTATTTAAAGCCTAATGTCGTGAGTGTTAAGATTTTGGCAAAGCTATTGTATGCATGGTGCTGATAGTAATAGATTTCTTTATCTGATACGTGTATGTATGGCATTGATGTTACGAGGAATCTATTGTATTGTAATATATTCACTAAGTTGAATTAATAAAAGATTAATTACTTTCCTTTTTTTTTTAAAAAAAAAAGATGCAGGGCGGTCTTATCTTATTATGGAAGAAAACAAAGCAAACAAGGACTAACATCTGAGAGTCCTTTCTCCATTAAATTAGACATATTTGAATCAATCTTCATCGTTGTTTATAGCTTGCTTGAACTGGAAAGTACTACCAAATAAAATTGAATTAAAGCCTCAATATGTTGATTCAGGGTCTCCTTTATACTTTTCCATGAAAGTGACACAATAATTTTTCTTAATGGTTTTCACAAGGCCTAAAATACTGTTATAGTTAGCAAGCACAATATAAATTACATTCCTTCACTTTACAGATGAGTAAAAGGAAATTGGAATTGCAAAGCAACTTACTTTGGTCTAAAAGGAAAAAGGCCAGTTAGAAAGAAAGGTACGTAGCCACCAACTTTGGCCTATGAAAGGAAACAAACCAGATAAAAGGTGTAGGGCCAAAAGATGGAATATCGACGCTCTTTTGTCGGCCTAGTTCTCCTACAACAACTTGGAAAATTTGGACCTTTATTCATTGTAATGACGACATTCTCAATTCAAAATTCTTTTAAGTGATTTAAATCAATGGTTCTATACTCCCATAGCCCATGACCATGGCCTCGAGCATTGGAGACGTAAATCAATGTAATTCTTGTTAAAGAGAATACTAGGTCAAAAAGGCGAAGCACAATCACTCAGCAATTAATGTATTAAAAAAATTAATCAGGTCCGGTCCATTCCAATATTTTTCTCCGCGTCCATTCGCCGCGTCCAATGATGATGATTCTTGCTTAGCTTCTCTTGTTATTGCTTACTCAAAAGCAGAAGTGACCGTACCGCGAAGCTCCCCTATCTCCTTTTTCAGCCAACCCCATTTTTTACTCATTAAAATCAATATTTTAATAGCCACGTGTCCTCTCTCGATTTTTGTAACTCCCTTCTCCGCAATTCGTTGTACTGTAATCACAATCTTCAAGGAATTTTAACAGCCAAATACAAAAGCTTCGCACGGAATGGGAGAAATATTTCTATTCACTTTCTATTATAAATTCTTAAAAGAATAATTTAATTAATTAAATAATTAAAGATATTCATATTTTCAAATTAAAACAGCTCCGGAAAGCGTTCGAAAATAGCTGAAGGAGAAAATACGAGAAACTTATTCAAAGAAATAGCAGCATATTGATTCACTTTTCTATTAGGCTTAATTTTTCATTGGAACAGAATGAGAAAAATGATGTTTGGTTTGAAAGAAAATCTCATAGAAAACTTTTCTTAATCTGGAACTTTGTTAATCACTTGCATCAGTTACATCTCACGCTTATATACACTAATCAGTAAAAACAACTTGTAACTAATTACACTAAATAGATTATAAGATCTAGCTAAACTTCATAAACATGCACACAGTGTGTATTACAACTAACTTAACCACTTATGCTGAGCTGTCAATAGAGCTGTTACATTGCTCAGTCACTTTAGATGACATGGCATTGCTGACACGTGTAGCTTTGAGTTCAGTCTTCTTATACTCTGAATAATGAGCTGCCTTAGCGTTCATCAAAGACAGACATCTTAAACATGCATCGATTACATGCCTCAACAGATATCCCTACATGAAACAATACACAGCTGACCAAATATAACCAATGACAATTTGACACATAAGTCAACTAAACCTCATGGTCTGCCGATCGAGTGGGGAAGACGGAAGAGAATTAATTAGTTTGATTACTTGAGTAATTGAAACATGGCGCATTTACGTTGAACCAGTTCCTGGTCTTGGTGAAAACCGGCTTGATGAATTTGTTGTAAATCCAACCAACAGGCTCCATGATCAATCTGCCACCTTGAAAGACAGCAAGGAAAATAGCTGCGGAGAGCCAACCAATGCCCAAGATGACATAACCGATCACGCGTGGAACAAGGATGGACACCAGTGAGACTGTAGAAAGCAATCCGAAGACGACAGCAATAAGGCTATAGACGTTGGAAGAAATATTGGTATCAGCATCAGTAGCAACTGAATTAGAATTTGATTGACAGATTCGGAAGTTGAAATCAGCAACAAGTGCAGCGCAGTACACTCCCATCCCCACAAGAAAAGCCGACATGTTTATGGCATACTCTTCGAATAAGGGCTTGTTTGTGCCTTCAACGTTAGCAGCCACGAGATTGACAAGAACTGGAATGAGGAACCCGAAAACAGCAGCGTAGGAAAGGAAAATTCGGTCGCTGTAAATCACAAAAATACAGCAGAGAGTTATCACTTGCTTCCCAGAATCTTAGATTATTCACTTCAATGTAATTAATTAAAAGAAAACATTTTCGTAGTAGTGAGAGAGTAGAGCAATCAATTATATAAGTTAAACTTTTAGCCCTTTCAGTCTCCCACGCCTTCGTCCACCCAGGGGCGAAGCTAACAACATTTTTTTCATAATCAAATGCTTTTCTATGCGGATCCGTGCATCTGAAAATTTCATTAAAAAAACTGCATTCGACAGCGTCAAGCTAGGATGAGCTTTGACTCGACGGCTGACATAAGAATGTTTAGGTGCCCCGCTCTTATCTAAGAACCAAGGGTCAACTCCACCCAAACAATCAAACTCTAGGTCACCTTCTGGCCTGGTATCCATGGTCAATGTGAAAGCCATCATCATCATGACCTCTGATCACCCGCGGAGGCGGCGACTCACCCAAGAATCCGGCCTTCGATTTGCCGAACCCCGAGCGCCGAGTTCGACGACCCGAACCCAACGGCGCCAGCACCAAATTCGTCATCGGTCGCCGTAGCATAAGGTGCTTGTGACGTCGTAGCCGAGTTCATAATCACTCTACTTCACGAAAAGATCATGCATCCGCATTTACAGAAAACTGAAAGGAAAATGATCATAATTAAGTTGACTGAGTTAGAAAAGAACCATACCCATTATTAGTATGACCACGGCAGTCCTCGCGGTTCGGAATCGGCATCACGTGTGTTTTTTCTTTTTTCTTTTTTTACAACTGACAAATAGGGAGTTTCTGTTTGTAAATTTTTTTTCTTTTTTTGGGGTTCAACTCAATCACTCCTATTTATAGTACGAAGTGCCATTGTACCATGACCAGAAACTGAGTTTTCAAACCCCAGATATATATATATATTAATAGTTGAAACTGAGTTGTAATTTACATAAGATTCACAATGGATGGAGGAGGGATTAACGTTTGAAGATGCGATGCTTGCAGCCAATGAAAGACAATGGATGGAGGAGGGAGTAACGTTTGAAGATGCGATACTTGCAGCCAACGAAAGTGGAGAGAAACTTGTAGCATCAGAGTATTCATCACCAGATCGGCTTTCTTAAATTATTGATCTGCCCTTAAGTTCGTGGTGGATACAAAAACAAACCTGATGTAAATTTTTGTTCCTTTCGTTCTTTTTACGCGTAAGTAGTGAACTTGTTGAGCTTGGATTTGGGTCCATCATTTTTTTAATTTAGTTAAATAAAACTGAGATAACTATCGGGACATTCAGGGTCAACAAATGTGCCCCTTATTGTATGATTAATTACGAGTGGTTTAGTATAAACAATGCCACACAAGTTTAGCGAATGTACTCCATACACGAACATATTAAATAAACAAGGACTTTGACTTTGTGTTTAGAAGGGGGAAAAAAAAAGCGCAAAAGTGTAGCAAGTTATGGCGGGTTCAACTCACCGGTCAACACTTTGCCTTTGTGAGGTCCCCCGTTAACGGTTATGAGTTAATTGTATTGGAATCCACTTTGGAAAGTAAAAAGACATTCTTCATCTCACAAAAGCACAAATTGCAAATCTTCATCAAACCCTTAAAATCACCAAAAAAAAATCCACAATCTCCTAAAATTGTCACGTAACGTGCTCTCTTTGAAGACGTTAGGTGATAGTTTGAGAAATTTAATTAAGAAATTCGAGAAAGTTTGCATGGAGAATACAAAGATATATAATTAGATATTAGAGCTAACTTTGAAAGTAAGGAGATCGAATTTTTTTTTTCCTTTTTTTAAGTGATAGTCTAATGGGGCCAATCATTCTGAAAATACTACTAAGTTAGTAGAGCCTTCAACATTAACAGATCAACATATTAAATTATTAATGCGCACGTAAATTCTTGACGAATAGGGGAAAAAGTTAAATCAAAGCAAATCCACGAGAACAAGCCACATGAGAAAAAAGATGGGATTGGATAATTTAAGTTGATTTATAAAAGAGAAAATTTGATTTTAAAAAAAGAGTTAAGAGACAGCGTTGAAAGTAGAATGAATTTTAACTACGAAAAAGATGGATAAGCTACTGGGTTAATGGGAACATACTAAAAAAGTACCAAATTATCTTTTTATAAATTTCATAGCCGAACAACTGAAGACATTGTTGTTTATTCAATTTATACATGTTTGGCCAATGTGCTTGTATCCTATTGGCAACTCATGCCTTCAAAATTCAAGTCCTAATATTTTTTTAAAATTTTTTAAAAAATAAGCAAAGGTAGATTTCTTTTTACCAATATAGATAGAATAAATTTTCTTTTTTTAGAATTTCTAAGGATAGAGAAATCTATCTAATCTAGAGTTGTCGCAATAGATCTTTTATTATAAATATCGTAATCTAACATACATATAACAAAAAATAATATATTCTTGCTTTGAATAAATGTATTGATAAACCATGTACTATATGTATTGATGTTGTTGTTTATTCAATGCATTCTTCATTTAAAAAAATGATGGTCACATTCATACATTATTTATTTATTTTTCCTCAAGATTGGTCGTTTCCATAAATAAACAATTTTTTCATGGTGCTAGCGCAAATAGGCCCCACGAGATGAAAAGGCAATAAAATAAAAAAAGTCATGACCCATCTGACTAGGCCTTTGCTACTATATTAAAAAAGTTTTTTAAAGACATTATAAAAATTTAAAAGAAAAAAACCGTGACCAACCGATTTATAATCATGAATTTCATGTTTATTATAATAAGTTTTAAGTGCAAATGGTATTTATGTCTCTTAAATCAATAAAATAATAATATATAAAATAATAATTAAATGTAATCAAGTAAAAAAATATAAAATAACATAATAATAAAAAATTAGTTTCATATTAAATGACAGTAATTTCAAGTTTGATGGTATTGTTTTCATGTTCATTATACTGCTTTAACTTAATTAAATGATTGTAGGTTTATGATCCTATGTTGATCCTATGTTTCATTTTGAGTATTGTAAGTTTCAAGTTAAATTGATTTCATATTTAATAGTCCCAACATCAAGATTAGTGGCATGTGTTTCCTATCTATTGCACCGTGATTTGCATGATTTTTATCATTGGAAGATTATAATCTTGTGTTTCATGTCTTTTATAGCAAGTTTCAAGTTATATTAGTTTCATATTTAATGATACATACGTCAAGATTAATCACTATAAGAAAACTGGTAATAGATGACTGGAAATAACTGTCATAAAAGAGGGCGCATGACAAACAACTTATCCGTCATCTATGCCACCGTTTAAGACATAATTCTTTCCATCATACTTTTATGATAGTTTTCAGTAGTCACATGTATATCACATCACATTTGAGAGGGAAACTCAAAATTATTTGAATTTTTTCATTTCTTTCGAAATTTTTTGGGGAAAAAAGGTATTGTTTCAATTAATATTATTTTAAAATATTTATTATTATTATTTGAATTTAACTATTATTATTATTTTTATTTGTTATAATTTGCATTTTATTATTATTGTTGTTGTTGTTGTTTTTGTTGTTTTATGAATCCCCAACTATGCGAATTTGCTTTGAGAAATTAAATTTTTAAATCTAAAATTAATGTAAAATATGATATTAGTAATAAAAAGAATTCAATAAATATAAAAGAATGAAATATAATATATATTCAAACTTCAATTTTCATTTAACCGTACAAACTATAACATCCACCCAAAATCTGAAATTTCCTAATAAAAGTTCTGCACAGGAGAACCATCCCCAACATCTAATTCAAACTGCTTGTCCCTAATCATTCCCTCTCATAACAATCAACCAATGCCCATTAATTGACTCTTTGATTGCCAGATGGTCACCCAACCTTGAATGAGCTACAAATTTTCCCAATTACACTTGATTAGTTACAGAATTGAAAACAAATTCTGTTAATTTATTTGTTACAATCCATTTTATAGCAATGAGATAATTAATTATTCTCCATCTAGTAGTGGAGAATATGTAGAAAAAATCACAAAACAAAATAGGCATTGTCATTGATAGTATACCTGAGCTGAAACAGAACATGAAAAATAATCATCTCTAATGCAGGTACACATGATCATTTAAATTAATATCATAAATAAAGGATAAGCGTCAAATGCAATAGTATGTATAAGACTTAACCTTTTCATATGATGGAGTTGCCAATACATTGGCACTAATTACTTCAAGGAATTCATATATTTCCTCTCATTTACTAACATACTACAAGCAAAATGAATAGACTACTACATAATGAATATCCTTGGATATCATGAATGTACCAATTTAGTTGGGTACTTTATAATAACTTAGTGATACATAAAGCATCCATCAAGATTAAGCCAAACATATAAATAATAGGGAAAACATCAACTTCCATCACTAAAATTTACAACGATTCCAAGCACAGGTCACGCTTAAAATATATTTATGTGACTGATATTTCACTAGACATTGAAGTGGATAGGAAAATTATACACAAAATAACATTGAAATGGCTTCGAAAATTAGACACACAATAACTATCTAACTCTTAAAATGACATTTAAAATTTTGGATGAGCAAAAACCTTAGAAATGTTGTGAAGAACACAAAGATCAACATCTTTAACACAATAAAAATTTCTCTATGAAAAATACGAATCGGAGTTTGAAGAAGGAGAAGGAGTCCTCGACCCGCAACAGATAGAGGAGGATTTATTCAATCACATAGTCTGGGCTCCTAGAATATGGCGCCCCTGGGGCTTTCTATTTGATTGTATCGAAAGGCCCAATGAATTGGGATTTCCCTATCGGGCCGGGTCATTTCGGGGCAAGCGGATCATTTATGATGAAAAGGTGGATTTTTTTTTTTAATTTTCTCATTTTTCATGAAAACAGACATAACCCTACAAGCTTAGTTCCTTAATGGTACGAACAAAGTAAAAAAGAATTGCATTTCTAAACATTATCCAAAAAGAGTTTATGTACAAAACTTTGCGTCAATTACTTGGAGGGATTCTAAAAACTAGTAAGAATACACTTACTCGCCATTAACCAAGGCAACCCCACAAATCAGCAAATTCTTTGAACCTTGTAACAGGAAATTTCAGCTTAACATCATTTCATAGAAAGAAAAGGATACCAAAAACATAAAAGCAAGATAGACAATTATTTATAGCAATAAGCAGCAGCAACATTAGCTTAAGCAGCTTAAAGTTTGCTTTCCAGCTGAAAACACAAGTCAATATCATAACACAAGTTTTATAACAACTATTTTAAAAGCCGAAAATTTTCCACAATTTAAATACATAGGTGATAAAGGGACGTGTATGTAAAACACTTTTTTTCACTTTGCTATTTTCCTTTATCAAAACAATTATTACCGAGATTTTAATAGTCGAAATGAAAAATTCTTTTTACTTTCCTTTTGTTCCAAGCTACCATCCAAGCTCTAACAATTTTCATTTTTCACACTTGAAGGCTTGAACCACTATTTATAACAAAACATATGCAATTCTTAGGCTTTTTATTTTGATTTAAATTTAATGTAAGATGCAAAATTAAACAAGTGAAGATTAATACCTTGAAAAGTTTGTGTATTGTTGCTGCTAAGTGGCGGAAGATTTTGATGGAAAATATTGGGAGAGTGAGTTGGTAAAGGAATTAGGTAGCTAGTATGAAGAGCCATATAATGATGATGCATCTTTTTCTATATACATTTCCATCAAACTCATTGTATAGACAAATTTATAAATTTCATCAAAAATTGACAAAATTAAATGCTTTTCATGAGGATCCGTACATCTGAAAATTCCACTCAAAAATCTGCACCGATATCATCCGCATCGGACGGCGTCGAGCTAGGATGATCTTTGACTGGACGGTTGACGCCAGCGGCGGGCAACTTATGAGCGATGAGCGTGGCTGAGTAAATAATCACTCTACCTTACTAAAAGATCAAGTCAACAATGAGAGAAATTAAGCATGTGTACGTACGTATCGGCATTTACAGAAAAGTGAAAAAGAAAATTATCACAGTTAAGTTGACTGAGTTAGAAAATATCCATACCCATTATTAGTATGACCGCAGCAGTCCTCGCTGTTCGGAATCGGCATAACGTGCCATGTTTTTGCTCAACTGCAGAGAAATAGAGAGAATTAATTTCTGTAAAAGAGAAGCCAAGAGCAACAGCTTTGTTGTAGATCGCTTACCTTATTTTCTTTTTCTTTTGATGCAGGTCAAATTGACAGAGAACTGGCTACTGACTGCTATTTATTCGCAATGGTAGGTCCCTCCGTCCAACACAATTTTGTCACGCCGTAAGTCTTAGGCTTTTTAGCCAATGGTAAAGACACCATACACGTCGGCAAATGAATGATACATAGATTTTGGACTGTATGCAGAATGGAGAGGATGAAGGGAAGTTTGAAGTGCGGTGCTGACTGGTAACGAAAGTGGAGAGAAAGTTCCAAGGGGAGAATCCAATCCTCTTTACTTTTTCGATTTGCTCCACTCAGCTACGTTTCCCGCACGCGCTTACAACAAAATTGATAGATAGCAGTCCTCAATAATTGCCGCAAAAAGTAAATGGTAGCATTTTAAGCAACGCTATATTAGACCATGTTGTTAAAAGTACTACAATTTAGTAGCTACACAATTATCGGATGCTACAAATTTAAAAACATAGCATTGAAACAAAGCTACACAATCATATGTGATTGCTTTAGATAAATGGTGCCATTTTAACATCAATAACATTTAAAAACTGCTACTTAGTGGCACTTAAATCATTACGAAATTGCTACTGATATAATCTTTTGTAGCACTTGGAAATGCTACTTCTACTGCAGCGAAAATGTGTAATAATTTATTATTTGTAGCAAATGTTATTAATATTGAATTAAATTATGATATTTGGAATTGATAAATTTTTTGATTTTATTTAGTAAGGATGAAGAAATCACAATTCACAATCCAATTAAATTAATTTAATTGAATTACGCAGACATTCAACCCATTCCATTGATTAAAAAAAATAGTACAAAATAACAAAAAATTAACTTCAAAATGAGATTAGAAATTATCCCAAAAAAAAAAAAGAAAGCTAAGGCACACACGTGTAATTCATAATTTTTCAAAAAGAATACACACCAAACAAAAACAAAAACTAATTTTTATCTTCAATTTGCATCCAGTACTTCTCCAAATGCTCTTTATCATCACAACTGGCATCATATACCAAAAACAAGAGGCGTAGGAGAGTCACATTTTGGAAGGGAGGCGAAAAAAGTGACAGAGAATCTTAAAATGGTTGGAAAAGGAAGCCCACCCCTTTGGTGGTGATTGAAGTAGATATGAATCCATAGGTAATCAACTCCATAATATGAAATTTTCACAAAAAAACAAAAAATAAAATAGACATGAAATGAAAAACATAAAGAGTATTTGAAAAGAAAAGAGTTGAGAATTGAGATCCCAAATTAATATTAAGTTATGATTTTTCAATGTGTGTTCTTCAAATAAAGATGATTCTGGATACTTATGCCTTAAAATTTCAATAACGAGATAAGGGGGGAAAGGAGGGATTTTGAAAATTTAAATGTTGGCAAGAATTTTTTTTATAAGGATAAACATGACCAGGCTAGACATTTTCAATCATGTAATTGTTAAAACCTTGAATCCTCATAAAATCCAGATTAAATTACTAAGAAATACGAAAGCGGAAGCATACCTGAATCCATGATAATTCGTAGTGATTCTTGAGTGTAGGAGATAGACTTCCAATCTTCTCTTTCCACTTCAGTTTAGAATTTTTCTTGAGAGGATTAGAGAAAAATTGCAGAGGATTAGAGAGATTGGGGACCATAACCCCTTTGTTATTTTTTATTAAATAACGTGACTGTTGGTTTTTCTAATGAAAACCGTTCAGTTACTCATGATAATTATCACTTCAGCCCCTCATTAAAGTGATAATTAAATTATGGTATCTATGCATTTAATCCACAACAATTATACCCTTAGCCATTTAATTAACTTCAAATAAATCACTTAATTCTTGGCTTATCAAATAATAGCACACACATTTTATTTATTCATGTGTGGCTCCAAATATTAGATTAATTTAAAATTAATCTAACAGTAATCTCTTAGATGAATTTTGCCCTCTTAGCTGCAGTCTTTGCGAATCATTAGGATGCTACAAGAGTTGCGAATCATTAGGATGCTACAAGAGTATCAGTGAATCAACGATCCATCAAACTTTCTTTGATCACACAATACTCAAAACTTTCCTAAACAGAAGAAAAATTTTATCAAGTGGGTATCACTAGCCTGCATTGAGCAAGAACATATCAATCTCATTGGTTCCGAAATCAATAAATATTCAAATAAATAGTTTAAGTAATATGACTTATCTATGTAGAACTAATCAGTGAATAATTAGGAAAAGCCCCAAAACATATGACATACCACAGTGAATTTGCCACATATAGAACTCTATATAAGAGTTCTCATAATTTCTGGATTAACTCAGCAATAGAACTAACATGTGTACAAGGAAAGTAAAAATCCTAACTCTAGGGAATCTGAGACCTATGCCAAAAACAAATCAGCTAGCAAGTAGCTTTTTAGTTTCGTCAATTGGTCAGAGTGCACTACGGTTTTAGGCCACTCACAATTGTACAAGTGTTTATTTATTGACACTTTCAGCAAAAAGACTTGTCGTCATGTAGCAAGTCAAGATGTGGAATTGAATTTCTAAGTCTGTCATTTCCATGCAATTGAAAACAATGAGTTGAAAACAACAGAGCAAGTCTTTTACAGTTCAAAAATTGAGACAATCCACATGGTTTGAATAATTCAACCAAATTCACCAATATACATACATGTATTTATGTATGAATGTATATGTATGTACATATATTTCATATTCAAAATTTCTAGTAGTTCTAGGTGATAAGGACAAGTCACAAGCAACAAATATGGTAGCTTGTATTGCCATGGCAAGAGGATTTTCAACACTGCGTCTAAGCCATAATTAATGCACAATATAGCAGCACATGTCATGGAGGATTCTTCACAACGACTAGTTGATTATTATAATTATTGTAAATATTGTCTTTCCTTTTACAGCATCTTGATTGTCTTTATATATTTGTGAAATTCAAGAATTGAATATAAGAGAAAAAAACAATTATTATTCTCACCATATTCGAGCATCTCAAATATTTTCATGGTATCAGAGCTCATGGCTTCTAGTTCAAATTCAGAACCATCCCTATCCCTTCAATCTTTCCATCAGTGTTCGAGTTTGGTTCCAATAAAACTCAACACCGAAAATTATCTTCTTTGGAGTTCTCAAGTTCAACCACTTATATTTACCCTTGGGCTAAATCATCATATAGCTGATGCTAAGACTCCACTGAAAATGATAGAGCAAGATGGGAAGGAGATAAATAATCCAGATTTTCTCCTGTGGAAAAATAATGATGAACTTCTCACAACTTGGCTTAGAAGTATGATGAACGAAGACGTGTTGAGCATGGTTATCGGCTTGCAAACGGCTCGCGAAATCTGGCTCACCGTTGAAGAAAACATGCTGCTTGCAACTAAGGAGCAAGAAACATGGCTAAAAGATAGCCTTTATTCTCTAAAGAACGGATCTTCCAAGCTTGATGAATTTCTTAAGAAATTCAAGGGCCTTTGCGACAAGTTGGCAGCTATTGGAAAACCAATGAACGATGATGACAAGATTTTTCAAATTGCAAAAGCCTTAGGTCCCAAATACGCTGACTTCAAAACTGCAATGCTCACTAAACCTCCATATCCCAGCCTTAAGCAATTCATCAATGCTCTCCAAGACCATGAACATACTGTGATCATAGAAAAAGATGAAGAAGCTAGACTTGGCACAAATCAAAACCAAGCCTTCTTTGGTCAACGTGGAAGAGGAAGAAATCAAAGAGGTGGAAGACCTCCATATCGGGGCAGAGGATCTCAACGCAACTCAGGTGGTAGAAATTACCCCAACAACTACAACAATTACAATGGCAACAACCGTAAACCACAACAGCAGCCTCAAAAACCAAATAAAGAAAATAATACCTCAGATCAAGAAGTTATTTGCCAAATCTGTCACAAACGCAAACATAGTGCTGCTGAATGTTGGTACAGATACGACTATGACAATGAAGAGGATCCACAAGCCCTAGCTGCCATGAATCTTCAAGAAAATAATGATCAACAGTTCTATGTGGATTCTGGAGCAACATCACACATGACAAATAACACAGGTAATCTTGATCATGTAAGGCCGTATAGAGGTAATGACAAAATAATTGTCGGCAATGGTCAAGATTTAAATATTTCACACATTGGTTCTGCTTCTTTAAATACAAATCATGGTTCTTTACACTTAAATAATATTTTAGTTGTTCCAAAACTCAAAAAGAATCTCTTATCAGTTGGACAACTCATTGATGATATTAAATGTGTTTTTGAATTTAACTCTGATGGTTTTATTGTGAAGAGCAAGGAAAACAAGGTTCTGGCAAAGGGGAGTAAGCAAGGGAAGCTATACACATTGGAAGGAGACTTTCATGCTGCCTTCAACGCTATTCAAGGAGAATCTAGCAGTTTTAGTTTATGGCACAAGAGGCTTGGCCATGCCAATCCTAAAATCTTGGAGGCCTTAAAACGCAATAATTTTATTGACTTTTCTAGTTGGTCTAAAGCACCCCATATTTGTGTTTCTTGCCAATTAGGCAAGAGTTGTAGGAAATCTTTTAATTTATCTAATAATAAAGCAGATTTTCCTTTACAGAAAGTGCATTGTGATATATGGGGTCCAGCTCCCATTACTTCTACTCAACATTTTCGTTACTATGTATTATTTGTAGATGATTACTCACGTTTTAGTTGGTTATATCCCTTAAAACAAAAATATGATTTCTTTGAGTGCTTCTTGAAATTTCAGAAACAAGTTGAAAATCAATTGGACAAAAAAAATCACAATATTTCAAAGCGATGGAGGAGGGGAATTTACTTCTACGGCCTTCATCAAACATCTTGAAAATTACGGCATCACAAGACAAATTTCTTGTGCATACACTTCGGAGCAAAATGGTGTTGTTGAGAGAAAGCATAGGCACATCAATGAGACAGCCTAGACGATGATGTTTCATGCTTCTTTGCCACTCAAATTCTGGGTGGATTCTTTTCTTGCAGCCACTTATATCATTAATAGGCTGCCTCTTTCACCTTTAAAAAGAAAAGCCCTTATGAAATTCTTTTCAAAAAATTACCGGACTATAGAGGGTTAAAAGTCCTAGGTTGTAGATGTTTTCCTTATCTTCGGGATTATAGTAAAACAAAATTTGATAAAAAATCATATCCATGTGTTTTCATAGGCTATAGTCCCCTCCATAAAGGATATCGTTGTCTACAACCTGAGATTAATCGTGTATATATATCAAGGCATGTTGTATTTGATGAAAATTATTTACCATTCAAAAAATTAACATCATTTTTTAATGTGCAGGAACATAGTACATTGACCACCTTCCCTCAACAAGACGAGTGGCTCCCAAAGAATTCTCCCAATTGTGAGAATTTTAATAATTCACGTGCTGTCAAAGTAAACAATTGTAAAGGCGCTACAATATCAACACCACATGTGCAATTCATACCCCACAAGGACGTGAACTTTGACAATAACTCAAACGTCACTTCTCCAATTATTTCAGATTTCCCACAAGACAATTTAGAGGAGAATTTGAATACTCCTTCTATTAATTCAGCAACTCCACACGACAAGTCAGAAGCAATTCCAAATATTTTGGAATCTCCACATGCATGCAACCTTTGACTACAGATGATCCAAATTCTAGTAGTTCACATGATGCAACTGAACCAACCAATTTGTCCAGAAATACAGACAACAGCTCTGCCACAAATTCACAATCAGATTAACCTGACATATCCAATCGCTTATTTGTGGAACTTAAGATACCAAACACGGCTGCAGAACCACAAAGCCTCAATACTCATCCTATGATGACACGCAATAAACTCAAACAAAATCCTAAGTTAGCCCTTCAAACCAGCCACAATAGCCAAATTGAACCTAAAACACTCAAAACTGCCTTGAAGAATCCACTTTGGACTCAAGCTATGAAAGAAGAGCTTCAAGCATTGCATCAAAATCAGACATGGGTCCTTGTGCCGCGGCCTAACAATGTTAACGTCATCGGATCGAAGTGGGTATATCGTATCAAATACAGAGAAGATGGGACCATTGATTGCTATAAAGCTCGTTTAGTTGCCAAAGGATTCACACAGGTTCCCGGAGTCGACTTCGATGAAACCTTCAGTCCCGTTATAAAGGCTACAACTATTCGCCTTATCCTTGCAATTGTTGTAAGCTCAAAATGGCTTATCAAGCAGTTGGATGTTCGCAATGCTTTTCTTCATGGACTATTAAAGGAGACTGTCTACATGGAGCAGCCTCCCGGGTTTTGGAATTCACGACATCCAGCATATGTTTGCAAACTTCAAAAATCGCTCTATGGCCTGAAACAGGCACCCAGAGCGTGGTTTGAGTGTCTTTCTCAAGCCTTAATTTCTCTTGGATTTACTAGTAGCAAAGCTGATAGCTCTTTATTTATATTTAATAACACATCCATTCTTATACTTATATTAATTTATGTTGATGATGTGATAATTACAGGAAATAATGAGAAGGAAATTCAATCAATCATCCACAATCTGAGCTCAAAGTTTGCTTTAAAAGATCTTGGCAACCTACATTACTTCCTAGGCATTGAAGTTCAACAATTCAAGCATGGCATCTTTCTATCTCAAGCGAAGTATACTAAAGACCTTCTTTCCAAGGCAAGAATGCAGGATTGTTCTCCTATCAACACGCCAATGGCTATACGATCAATACCATGTTCGGATGATAATGAACCTGTAGATGCGACTGAATATAGAGGCCTTGTTGGAAGCCTTCAATATCTCACCTACACAAGACCCGATATCACATTCGCTGTCAATCGAGTCTCTCAACACTTCCAAGAGCCAACAAAAGCCAACCTCAAGGAAGTGAAAAGGATCCTTCGTTACCTTAAAGGAACCATTGACTTTGGCCTTAGATTTTTGTCTCAAAGCTCTCTCAAGCTCTATGCCTTTTCCGATTCCGATTGGGCTGGATGTCCGATAACAAGACGAAGTACAACAGGGTTTTGCATTTATCTTGGAAGCAATTGTATCTCTTGGAGCTCCAAGAAACAGCACACAGTCTCTCGCTCAAGTGCCGAAGCCGAATATAGGTCCATGGCCTCTGCCGCTGCCGAGTTAACATGGCTTACATATCTACTTAATGACATTGGGCTATGTATTCCGAAAGCACCCACACTTCTCTGTGACAATTTAAGTGCAATACATATGACTAAGAACCCAGTGTTTCATGCTAGAATGAAACATATTGAGCTTGACGTCCATTTTGTTCGTGAGAAGGTTGCTAAAGTGTCATTATTTACACGATATGTGCCTTCTCATCTTCAGATTGCAGACACTCTTACTAAACCTTTGGGGAAGCATCAATTTCTCATGCTACGAACCAAGCTAGGCGTTCATTGCATGTCACTGCCTAGCTTGAGGGGGGCTGATAAGGACAAGTCACAAGCAACAAATATGGTAGCTTGTATCGCCATGGCAAGAGGATTTTCAACACTGCGTCTGAGCCATAATTAATGCAAAATATAGCAGCACATGTCATGGAGGATTCTTCACAACGGCTAGTTGATTATTATAATTATTGTAAATATTGTCTTTCCTTTTACAGCATCTTGATTGTCTTTATATATTTGTAAAATTCAAGAATTGAATATAAGAGACAAAAGCAATTATTATTCTCACCATATTCGAGCATCTCAAATATTTTCACTAGGTAACCAAAAAGTTTTGCTCTTGGTGTAAATTTTGAGTAATATTTAATATAAGTAAGAAATAAATATACCTCAGAAAAATTGTCATATGCTCTGACATCAAAATGTGATGGAGATGGAAGTGAGTATGAGTTACCCTTTAAATTGTTCTTCTCTCTCTCCTTGCTTGCATTCATCAGCACATTTTCTGGGAGAGCTTTTGCCTCCTGATTAAGCTCACTGATGAACTTTGGAGGTGATGGCCAGACAAGAGGCTCTGTAGATCCAAGATTTAATGAGGCTGCACAAGCTCTATGTTTGTGCTTCAATGCAACAACGAATGGAATCCTCCTACATAGATATCACCATTTCATAGCAAAACCATTAGCTGCAAATCTGCATAAAATTGAATCTAAGAGAAAAGAAACTTGCATCCATTTTTTGAAGAAAACTGATTGAATAGAACAGGCTGCACATGACCAACAAAAAAATACAAACTATGATAAATGATCAACTTATAAATGAGTTCCTACAAGTGCTTTTATTCCAAAACTTTTGGTCATTTGATGGCTTCAATTAAATGCAATTTTAAATAAAACTAACCGTGCCCTTTTGCACTTGTTTTGAAGCTATTAATGTGACGTAATGATGAAGACACAATCACAACACTGACTTTGCAAATTACTATAATGAAAATCAATCGGTGTGATCAATCAAAAAAGAAATTAAATCTTACCCAGATGCATCTTTATAAAGGCGATCTGCAACCCATGCCAGCAGCTCGCGAATGCAATCAATAGATCCCCTTCTAGCTGCCAAGTGAAGAGGAGTGTTTCCTCGGCAAACAAACAGATAAAAAATAATATATAATAAAAATAAAAAAGAGAAACGAATATCAATGGATGAAGAATTACTGGACTGAATGTGATCCCAAAGCTTCTCAAAGATCTCGCGACTTCTATATTGTGAGAATATGACCACAGCGCCAGGATTTGCACTTTCGACTTAGGGTTGTTGTGTGTTGATTGAAGGTTGTGAGGGCTAAAAGTTTTCTTGTGTTGAGTGAGGTGAAATGAACAAATAGAGAGATCTACTTCAAATTTAGCATCCGTATTAAAAATGGGGCAGATTAAAAATGAAGAACCACTGACGGCAAAGACTTGTAGGCAAATCGATTAGGATTTTCAATTTGCCACCGTCTCTTTCTCCCCTCCACAATCCCTAAATCTAATCATTGTCTCAAACGATGTTGAAAGTTAAAACTGTTTGGTCTGATTGCCAATCTATTACAACTAACCAATTCAGCTGATTCTATTACAACTAACCAATTCAGCCGATTCCCTGTTGTTACTATTTCTACATAACTCCGTTGAATTAAAATTAAAAATATCTGATGGTGTGAGATTAATTAGGTTCTAAATTACATCAAATGTAATTTAAGAGTTGCCTACATTAGATTTAAAAAGCACTTTCTCTCGTTCGTACATTTTGTACGAACTGCCACAAGCCAAGTTATAATGATCTGGGCCCCGACCCTAATGATCAAATGTCCTCGTTTTCTCCACACAACTTCGTAAACTATTTAACAGTAAAAGACATAAATTCACTAAAAATATTTTAAAGTTTGTAGAAAGGTCAAATGATACGAGTATGGTAATCCCATTTCATCAAATGTTCTCGCAATCTCAACCTCCAGCTTTTTAACTTTGCGAGAATAAATTCTATACTGTCCATAAATAAATATTTGTCTCTTCTGTCATCATTTGATCCTTCGAAATTTTCAATATTAATTGTAAATAGCAAAGAGCCACAGAATCTCTTTTCTTTGTTATGGGAGTTTGACTTGCCGGGCCCAACAAACGGTTTTTCCCCTAAAGTTCCCTATTTCTATTTATGTCCTAGATCTTAAACCCTTTAAAGCTCTACTCTGGACCCTTTATATCTCATATTAAAGTCATAAACAATCACTTTAACTTTAAAGACAAGTACCCAACATATATAAATGTCTATATATGACAAAAAAATATCAATGGTGTCGAAGGAGATTGCGCGTTCGGGATTAACTCAAGGTGTACTTTTGAAAAGCGCCCTCTGTCCTTAAAATCTTTGCATCCCGTCCCACCAAAAAAGAAAGTTCATGTACTCTTCCTTTAAATCCTTTATTCTTTTAATTCGTGTACCCTTTATCATTCTTTTAATTCTTCACCACTTGCTTTTTTCTCAGTTCATTTGCTTCATATCTTCCTCTTTCACTTGCTTCTTAATCCAATCCAAGTAAATTAAGTAACGTCCCCAACTCTTTTAAAAGTCTTGCTACCTCTTATTAACTTGCGTACAATTGTAGTGGAAGAGAGATTTATGAACAGGAAGAGAAAGCAGAGTAATGGAAGTGCGGAGGTTTAATGTGGATAGTGGGTACCGAGTTGAGAGAATCACAAGAACTGATTCTCATCAATTTCCACGAGAGAGGCGTGGGCCTCCTCCAAGGTTCCTCCTGTCTTCTCGTCCTTCTCTCAATTATATATAAACAATTTCCTTTCGGTTTCGTTACAAAATTTTTGTGGGTTTCAAGTGGGAGATAAATGTATAATTCGTAATTAGCTAATATGACTTTTTACTGCAGGTAACACACTCCGATTATCATCATATCGAGCAGTGTAACCCACATGAACGGACCAACTTTTATTAGGTGAGCATCTACTTTCATTTGCGAAAAATATATTCGCTTTCCAATGTCCGTAGATCCTGTCTGTACATATGCAACACCATGTGATATAAAGTCGTTTGTTTCTTCTTGACAAAATTTTGTCTTAATTTGCACCAGAATTATACCAATTACGGCTAGGCCGGGCACGGGCCAGGTCTCTTTGATCTGGGCCTTTAAAAGTCCTTGATTTTGCGTTTTGCAATTTCTTAAAATTAGAGTTAAGCTCCTAGCACCTCTTTAATTAAAATTATTACGAAACCTACACTTACTCTGTGTGTAGCTCTTATATTTAAATATTAAACATAATTTTTTATAATTAAAATTCTTATCATTATATAATTTATTATTTTATTATCCCAAAATTATTTTCATTTTAAAATAAACCTAACATAAATAAAAAAAAAAAACTAAAAACAACTTATGAAATAAGTATAAACTTCATACTAATAAGTAGCTTTGGTATTAAAGAGTGAATTACTAGGAACTAATTCAGCAAATTTATTGAGATAATTGAAATTTTTTTCTTACAGACATTTTAACGAACACTTAATGTGCTAATATTTTGCAAACATTAATCTTTAAAATTCTTTGAATTGTTTAAGCCAATACATATCCTAATGTGTTTTTCTATCATTACTAATCCACCAATCAATTAAAACTTATTGTAAAAGTGTAAGGAAGGCATATGTACAACCTTTTGCTAATGGAGACTGTGCAAATAGGGGCTGTAGAAAGAAATTTCGTGATAACTGGCAATGATGGGCAATGCTGGACGATGATGGGCGATGCTTGAGTTAAGCGATTTTGACAAGTATTTGGAGAAGGGGTATTTTAGTCCATAAAAGGTGTGTGTGATTATTATTGTAAGAATTTTTGTTCTATAATTAATTTTGATATTGAGTTTTTGAAAGTGGCTATATAAGACAATTTCCCTAATAAATTTGCCTTGTCTCTCTCTTTATGCGTTAAAATCAAAATTCTCGTATGATAATGAGCAAGAGAAGGGGGAGGAAATTCAATAATGAGCAAGCCTGTAAGCGTGGCCCCATGACAGTAGACTTGATAAATTCGCCGGACCCTTTCGAATTTTGTTGCTACACTTTTTATCTTTTTGTGTGGAAAATTCTCATTTACATGTGCATTACCATAAATATATATATATATATATATATATATATATATATATATATATATATATATATGAAAAAAGGACAAATACACCCCTAACATTTAGGCAAAGGGATAAAAATTTTCTTAATATTTCAAAAAAGATATTTATACCCTAATTTACTATAATTTTACCATAATACCTTTTTAGAATATAAAAAAATTATTAGATTATTCAATTTATCTATATATTGTTAATAAACACAATCTAAGAGGACCAATCATTATATTTACGCAAGACAATAAACATTGAAGCCATCACCGCCTCCACAACCATTCCTCTTCCCGCTTGTTGCAAATGGAGAATTATACAGTCTATGTCTCTCCGACTGCCAGAGGTTTGTTTTTATATACAGAATAATTAACAAAAAAAAGAAACTCCTTTAAGAGAGTATGTGTTTATTTATTATTCTTTGCTGGTGTTTATGATGTAATTATAAGTTAGTTAGGACCCTCTTCTTATTTTGGAACATCAACCTTACGCGTACCTTTACTAACAGAGGAAAAATAATAATAAACGATTTAAGTATATTTCTTTTTTAAATTATTAATTTATTTTTGAGTTGACTAGCTTTATACATTGACTAAAAATTGTAGATGAAAAGTTTTGAACTTAAAATATTTTTGTAAGTCTTGCGTGAGTCTGTGGCTTGAAATTAAAAGACATTATTAGCTGGAAAGTTAAAATACTTTTAACCTTTTCTTACCACATGTTTACTTTTTAAGGTGAATTATTTTTTTATTCTTTTTGGAATTTTAATAGAATTATATTTATTAAAACTATTTATTTTCCGTGAATTCATATTATAGTTACTTGGTAAAATATTTTGAATGAAACTAATCTTAGAAAAGAATACACATATCTTAAGAGGCCATATGCATTAATTATTTGGAAAAAAAAGAAGAATTCAAGAAAATCTTGTTTGTTTTAAGAAGGGGTTTGTTCAGGACGAGCGAATAAGGGTTATTTATATGTAATTAAAATAGGTGTCAATCGAAATTATGTGACATTTTGATTGTTAAATTAGGACTGTGTAAAAGAGGGGTTTTTAGAGAATAATAAAGGGTGCAAATAGCATAAACCCATCTTTCTCTGAAAAAGAGACTATTCTTTGTAGTTATTGTATTTTTCTGTCATGTAATTTTGTTATTTACTGAAAGCTTTCTTATTTTCAGCTTGTTAAAAGGCGATCAAAAGTATTCTCTCTTGTTTCAGTTTAGGCAAAATAACTATATGAGGAGGCATATATATATTACTCCCAAATTTTCTCTGTTGGCGTGGAAGCTTCTTTTTTAGTTAGGGCTCGGGATATGAAAGCTTGTTTCGGCTTCCCTATTGTACGATATCTTGAGTACCATTGACGGTTTCAAAATTTTGGGTTTGGATTGAGTGTGATTACATGCACAGCATTCTTCATTTCCCCAATGATAGGCTTCCTCTCCCTCGGCCTTTGATTAATTAATGGGAAAACTGTTTATTGATCATGGAAAAGATGAAAGTGTGTTTTACTCATATCTTTACGGTAGGTCTTCTTATTGAGTCTACCGGTGCTGACTGGATGACAAACTAGTTACCCGATATTTCGGCTACGGAGCCCGAAACGAATATCTGGCCTTTCTTGGACCAGGACGTGAAGTGGACTGAGTTTCTTCCATAAACCAATATTTCGGTTCCGGTATGGGAAAGCGAAATGCTAACAGCTTAAGCGTCGGGAAAGCTAGTTTTGAAGGGAAACCAGTGGATAATTTTAACTCCCAATGTCAATGTGCAGGAGATATGATGTTACTTTATTTAGCTCTCAATTAATTTCTTTGCATGAGGCAATTAACAACGAGCTAAGACTTTAAAGTAAAAATCTTTGAAAATTTAAAACTATAGGTTTATCTGCTAATCCCGGCCTAACCTTGATGTGATTTTTGTTTCTATTAGGCTACTTACTTTATAAAGTGTTTGCCTGCTTTTTGATTTTGTATCTGTAAGCTACAGCTACAGCTGTGTAGGTAGAATGTGTGTTCCTACTTCCTATTTTGTTTGTTTGGGAGTTTTAATCAATCATTACTATTAAATATTTCGTGATCCCCTCTGGCTTGTTATGAAATTCATGGCTTTGATCATGATTCTTGATAAAATAATACTGCGAAAACTAAAAGTATAAGGCGCCGATTCTTTTTGTTTTGTTTACAATCCGGATGTCTGCCGGTAAGAAGGACCACGTGAAAACTGAAAAGCATGATATGTGTCTAAAATCATTTTTCAAAGTCTATGTCAGCTCAAATTGTATTTAAAAATGTGAATGTAGATCTTAAATTTAATATGGACTAAGGTGTATGTGTGTGTGTGTGTTTAGTTCATGGGCATCCTTATTTTTCATAATTGGCATTAGACAAACACCTCCTTAAGCATCAGATCCAATGCACAATATTGATTTTGGGGTTAACATAGATGAGGTTTCATGACTACTATTATTATCAATATGGCGGCCTAAGGAGTTCTATATGTAAAAGACGATATATGAGAAGTCACCCAACAAAGAATGATGTTGAGCTCCATGAACGCCATTTGAAGCATGATTAAATGTTAGGATCCTGAGTTTCACTAGAGCTAAAAATGATAACATATGATAAGGGGTATGGTCATGGGCGTGAGGCGCCCTTTCTAATTTTCTATTACAAGCCTTTAAGGGCGAGTCTAGAACTTTTTTTTTGTCCTTTTTAATTTTCCCAAGGTGTAAAAGTAATTTTACAAAATTTACTTGAATTTAGAACAAAAAGCTAAATTTATCAGAAAGGTTTCTGACCTATCACACTACCACGGGGATCATAGTTATAAATGACGAATGTATCTCCACTTTTACAAACAGCTCTTGCACAACCAACTTCCAAGCTGTGTCTCATACCATCTGAATATAATGCAAGCAATCTTTGTATCTACTACAACTATTAGTCTTACGGTTGTAGTAACTCTTCTCAGCAGCCCACGCCGCAACGGCATCGGCCGATTTCCAGTTCTTGCCACTGCCCCAGAACAGACTTACACCATGATTGCTATTCGAATGAACTAAATCGCAGTCTCTTCTCTGTTGATTCGCCCACCAAGAAGCGAAATTTGCCAATTTCTTTCTCCATTTCAAAGGAGTGAGTCCAAGTTTTGCTCCCACAATGTTGTCGGGTACTAGTTATTGTTGAATTGTGTTTCTTTGAGGGGAACTTTTAAGTAAACGTCTTGATGAAAATTTATGGCTAGACTGTGACAATGAGAATGAAGGGAGAGAAGAGAAGTAAAATTCCTAATAGCGCACATGAAAATAACACTCTAATTTCCATATGGGGCACAAAAGAAGAGAGAAAGATTTGTGTTATTTTTCTGTTTGGTGGGTGACGAGTGATGATGGGCACTTATATATAGAAGAGTGATGGATTATTTTTTAGTGAAACAAATGTGTCCCATTTCAAGGAATCCTTTCACATGTTAAGGCTTCAATTTGGACGATATTTAAGGTGGAAATCACGTTAGTAAGTGTGCATTAGATATTTGCTGATTGACTTTTAACTGACAAAACGGCCTCCAATCATTTAACTCGTGATTAAATTAATTTTTAAATACTTCATCGTCGATACAGCATAAGTATGTATAATGCTAAATTTTCTCTCAATTATTTATTTTTGCAGATTAGTTTTGGAGACAAATGTTTTTCCCCAAATGTATATATGGAATTTTCACAAGTTGTGGATATTCGTTTTTTTCCCCTTAAATTTGGACGGAGCCAATTAACTATATCTAAAAAAATTAATGACAGAGTTATTAATCTTTTTGAAACTAACATGGTCAAAATTTTAAAAAGTAGGATGTCTCCGCGTAAAAATTTTCATTAATTATGCATGGGTTTTAATGATCAAATGTACTTAATTAGATAATTTAATATTGATTGCTAAATCTATTGAGCTTATACTTTGGTTGGGAATATCCACTTATTTTATATGTCATCTGTTATCTCTTCTAACTAAAATATCCCATGCTGAACCTTTGAATGAATAACTGATTGACACATGATATCATGTGAACCATTTACTTGCATAATGTATGAACAAAAAAAACATACTAGTTACATTATACATATATATTAGGTAAGCCGCATAATTGGGTCAAATTGGTTTTATTTTTATGTCCAATTTCCTGCTGACTAAACCAGCCTGGTGGAAATTCACTTCTAATAGAAAATTAAGTTATTGGTAAAAACCTATTAGTATATGCTAGCATTATATATGCGCCAGTGACCGCTATGAAGTCTTAAGGATTCACTATCACATTTAGTTCATGGGGTTCACACATGACATCGGTGATTGACACTGTAACCCAATTAGTTACGCGAAGTGTTCTTTGCAAACGCGCACGAAGCTCACCCTCATTTCCTTATGGATATAGGATTGCGTTGCTATGCATAGGTGCCATATTTCGCAGGCATCACATTACACCACTTGTCTATTCTTTTAGGTAAAAACATTTATTTCAAGAGAAATAACACCCAATCTATTCTAAGATAATAATGCCCAAGATAAAATCCCTTGAGAGTTTATGAAAATGATAAGAGGGGAAAAACCCATTTTGATTCTAAATTCTATGGTCTAAGGAAACCACATTCAAAGTCATAAGAGTAAAAAAACACGTAGCTATGGAATAAATGTGTTTGTTTCTCTGCAATCAAATTTACATCCACTTGCACAATAACAATGGGTGACTTATGTGATTAGAAAAAAAAAAACTCAAGGTAAAACCCTGAATCCATGTCACCCATCATCTATAAATAGAGGTCATCTCTATGAGATAGAAGACTTTTGGCCAAAAAGATCACTATTCACTCTAGAAAGAGAAAGCTCATATTCTTCATATTTCTTCTTTCTTTAAACTTTAATCAAATACTAATTTTGGTGTCGAAGTGCCCTTTTCAAGTAGTCACCATGCCGGATTCGAGGCAAATGATGGCGACAAGTTCTCTATAAACTACAAATACATGTGAAGGTAGAAATTTAGCACCTTCACTATGATAATATGTTGCATCTCAGCTACTAAACTATCTTTTAAATTCATGGTGGGACTTGATCTTTGTTTACTTGTTATATGCCAACAAGCTCTATCGATTAGTTAATCTTGTCAATGAACGGGGCTTGGGCTTTGTCGAAATAAAGGACCCTAACTCTTAAAAAATCCAATCCTTCAAACTTGGGCCTATCACTTTTAAGGTCACGATCAGCCTTGGGTTTTATCTGAGCCCAATAATATTTTTTATTTTTATTTTTTTAATTTTTTTTAAAATAGGACTGCTATCCTCGATTCTTTATTAATAAATTGAATTATTGTTCCATTTTTTATGTTGACTTTGGTTGTAATGATACCACCATATATAAAAATAAAAATCCATGCTTGAAAGATAATATTGCATTTTCTGTTGCCAAAAAAACTATAAGTCTCCATAATTGCAATGCAACAAACAGACATTTACAATGCTTGCAATAAATTATAAATTTGTATATGAAACTTTACATGTTTATCTCTAGAGGTTGCATACTTCTACAGTTCATTCTTATCTTAATGTTGAATCTAAGCTAGATATTCAGTGAAATTGAATCATAAGTAAAAACTATTAAAAAAAACCCTATTCCAGACAGCCAAGATGTGACATGCTAAGATTTATTGGCTAAAATATCATCGGGGGAAACTTTTTGGGAAAAAAGAAAAAAAAGACAATGGCTATGAAGGTACAATGACTGGGAACAATGCCAACATCATCCGACTCAATCGTCTCCTCCTGCCTCATGCGTGGCTGTTGATTATTTTGAAGTTGGATGGTTGGTGGTGCCATGGTGGTGAGTGGCTAGATGCAAATTACCAAAGCCATGTCGTTGGCTCTCTCTGTTCCTCAACTCTTTACTACATTAGTGCATGTTTGGAAGTTAGGATTAAGTATGAGATTGAATTAACTTTGGGATTAAATATTTTATCCCATGTTTGGCTACTTTACTTGGATTGAATTAGGGAGGACTAAATTTAAATTTAGTCCTTAAATCATGGGATTAACAATCCAAATTTACAAGTAGGTTTAGATGGGATCACATGAGAGAAAAAAATTTATTCATATTTATTTCATAAATAATACTATTTTTTATTTGTAACCTAAAATTTAATTACTTAATTAATTATTTTATTCATGATTCACTTGAATTTATTTTTTATTTTGTTTTTATAGTCTAATTAAATTGGTACTTTTACTCTAATAAAATTAACTATTTAGTAATTTGTTACAATAATTGATTGTATTAAATTTAATAATTACCAATGTAATATTAAAAATAACCATGAAAATTAATAATGCAAGTAAATAATTGATTTTATATATACATTATTCGCTAAATTTTTGAAAAAATAGAATATATCTAAAATATCTGATAAAATTAAATAGTTTTATTAATTTATATTTTTTTATTATAATTATGACTACCCAATAACTAATTTACTACATATTTAATTATTACTCTTAAATATTCATAAATATTATTTTTGTATTTAAATATGATTTCACATTGTCCAATCTAATATTGTGCCAACATAATACATTATATAATATAATCCAGCTTAATCCAATCTAACTTAATCCAATCCAATCATGTATGTTAAACGTAACTTTAATATTTAGTCTTTACCTTAATATTAGATTGTTAGGGTTAGTGAGTTGTGAACCACTTGTAACATGTGTGTTTTAAGTGTTTTTCTTGAAAGGGTTAAAGGTTGGGTTAGGACATTTTGGTAGGGTCCAAGCTATAACCCGAGTATAATCAGATCCAAAAACCTGAGCCCTAACCCAACTTTTAAGCCTTAAATTCGAATCAAAGTCAAAAAATTTTAGACCGTCCAGTAGGGACATCGATGCTTGATAGCCCAATACACGGGAGTGCTAAATGTAGAGCGCAAAGCCCCTAAAGTCTCAGCCTCATCCATACCACCTGACTCTTCAGCTGGACCACCAATGGGATATCCGATTTCATCAAATCTGCCGGTTTTGGGATTCCATCCAAGTGTTATTAGCCCACGCGCCCAAAAGAAAGACTCCTGAGCGAGGCTTGACACCTTGAGTCTCACAGAATTGAAGCCCAAGTCCTTGTTTGCGCAACGTAAAGAAATTGTAATCACTAAGCAATACGCGTAAAAAAACAAACTCGTAGTCACGGGGTAATAAGAATCAACACGTTTCTGTTATTAGTCCAGTCGAATCAAATAATTGATTTTGAAAAGCAGGCGATCAAGGATGTGTTTGGTGTTTGTGTGTGACGAGGATGAGAGAGTGTTAGGAACGCAGACAGCGCCAGGCACATGTCCGTTCTGTGGAGGCATGATACGAGCCATGGACGTTCAGAGCGAGTGGAGATTCTGTTTCTTGCCTCTGTATTTCAAAACCAAGAGGAAGTTTTATTGTACTGTTTGTGCCAGACGTTTGGTCGTCCAATAGTTTTTACATACATATAACTTACTCTTTTGCTCAATAATAATAATGAAACAGGATCTTTTGATCATCTTATCTTTATACATATGTAAGTTGAGTCACTCTCTCTTTTAATTTTGCTCTGTGTATTTTTGTGTTATGGGTTTGTTTTCCAGTTTTGGTTTGCGTTATGTAGAATGTTTCTTATTCTTTGTGTCTGAGGTTGACAATTCAAAATTCATGGTCGTGACTTTACGATACGAGCCTGTATTTCGAATATATCTTTTAGAAGATAAGATCTTCCCAAGCTTCCAATTTGTACAAGGATCGTTTATTTTTTCGTGTAAAGGAAAAGTTATTGCTGGTCAAAGTAGCCGGCAATCTAAGAGTACCCTTTGTGAAAAGCAATCTTTTTTTTAGGCAACTTGATCATCCATGTGGGCATGCGACTGAAAGGAACAATTTTGTTTCCGAAAGGGCTGTACTTGTTAAATTTTTCGACTTAAATCAACCTACGAAGGAGTAATCAAACGAAGGCAAGGCAAAGTTCTATGAGCTTCACTTAGTTTTCTGGTAAAGCTTGACTAAAGTAACGTTTTTTATATACAAAAAATTATGTTGCATATTTCCACTCTTAGTGAATCAGTTAGAACCTAAATTCTATGATGGTGCCATCTGAATATTTGTGGGTGAAAAAAAAAATCTACTTTCAAATATTTATGAGAATTCAATCCCCATAAACGGGAACGATTCGAATCTCTTACCACTAACCCATTTATTAGTTCGCAGCTTATAAATATAGGACCCGTTTAGGCATTTGGCAGCTTATTTCCTGCATGCATTGGCTCCTCTGAGGCCAATTCTAGGGAATATTCCCTAGAGTTGGCTGAAAGGCTTATTAACTGCTTGTGATGCTGCTATGCCTGCCCCAAACGGGTCCATAATGTTAATATTTAATTTAAGAGCTATGGTTCAACGTCAAATTTAGCGTTGGCAAATTGATTAAAAAATTTGAACAAAAGCCATAGCATAAGCATGATTTTTAAGAATAAAAAACTAAACATGAATCTGCATCTAGGTAGCAAGTGTATGTACTGGTGAATTCTGGCTGTTTGGCAGCCGAGGAATGTGAGAGGAAAATATTGAGAGAGAATTAAAATGTTTGTTTTTATGTATTATTGAGGCACACAGAAAATTCAGTCTATTTATTATTTAGGACGCGGCGAAAATTACAACAAAATACATCTTGCTCGTTTATTAGTATTGATTAGAAGCATCTGGAAACATCTAACAAGCTCACTCTGCCTCTACCGAACAAGAAAATGGCGCCAAAAAAATAATAAGCATCAAGAGCGTGTAACGAACCAGCTGAGCTGGCTGCCACATCAGCAGATGCATAACGAACTTTTGAAGACTTTTGACCACATGCGGACTTGCTTCGAGCTCTCTAGCACTCTCATTTCTCCAAAACATCAAATTTTACGCAGCGCTCACATCGTTTGAAGTTTGTCTCTCTCTCTTCCTCTCTCTCTTTAATTTTCTTGAATCTTGCACATTAATTGATTCATTTTCTTGGCAACCAAACACGAACATTTGTTGATTTTTCTCGTTCGATGTAGTTATTCTTATCGATTTCCTTTGTGCTTATCACTTTCTAGTTAACATTATGTTGAAATTTTTCTACATTTAACTGATAACTTCACTTAGAAACATAGAAAGATAATAGTTAATTTTGCATGCGTTTGATAATACTTTGAATAACTGTGAGATCTTGATGTAGCTAATTGTTCTTATGCTTTCTTTATGCTTTTACCTACCCAAGATTGTCGAATTGTGTTTTGAATTTCCAGTACTAGGTCCGATCTTGCTGAGACCATACAATTTCTTTTTTTAATATATGAAGAACTTATCTTTTTGCTGCCAATTAATTAGTACCGGATTCTTTTGTTTCATTTCCGTTTTCATCTTCACGAGTTATTCCAAATCAGTGAGGGAAGTGAAGTGGAAAGGATTTTATGTGATTCTGGTCGCTAAATCAGCATGATTTTCCACTTTCTAAAGCCTGTTGGCCATAGAGTTGTTATATTATTGGAAAATGAACGAGAACCGTTCACAGTACACATGCTGGTCGATGAATCTTGTAATCTGCCATCTGTTAGTTGCTAAACTGAGTTGATTAATGCCATGAATATTTAAGGCTAGTTTTTTTCAGATTTTAATTTTGCTTATGTATGTTTTTTGGTTTTCTAGAATTGTAACAAAGAATATATGCGTATAATTTGCTACACATTTTCGTTATCAAATTATTTATAATGCTGTTTTCTGACAATGCACGAACTTCAAATAACAGAAAAAAAAAAAAGAGCGATCTGCCAAAATGGAGAGCCCTCATACTCTGCTTATTCACTATGACAAAGGGACGCCAGTAATTGCAAAACAAATTGTGAAAGACCTTCAAGGCCGTGATGGGCCTTGGAAAGTTGATGCCATGAAGAAAGCAATTATGCTTTTGTTGAATGGTGAAACCTCATCTGCAAAACAATCGTTAATACAATCGTTAGATTTGTAATTTGCAAAACAAATTGTGAAAGACCTCATCTGCTTAATACAATCGTTAGATTTGTTTTACCTTCTCAGGACCCGATGTTACAAAAATTGTTGCTTTTATATTTGGAGATCATTGACATTGGAAAAGTAGATGCAGATGCTAACGGTGGTACCATGAATGAAATGTATATTTCCCAACATCTTAAAAACAATCTCAGCAATTCGAATATATATACTCGTGTTGCTACTTTGAGGTTTATGTGCCACTTGAACGACCAACATTTAGATATAATTAGGGAGTTGAAATCTTCAGTTGTGGGAAATTTGCAACATAAGCACCCATATGTTCGGAGAAATGCTATATTGGCTGTAATGACAACGTATAAGCTTCCACAGGGTCAGCTGCTTCTGGTGGATGCACCCGAAACAATTGAAGAGGTTCTATTAAAAGAGGAGGATCCATCAGCCAAGCGGAGTGCATTTCTCATGCTCTCTACTTGTGATCAGGATCGAGCAATTAATTACCTGTTGAGTCATGTTGATAGTGTTTCTGGATGGGGTGAATTGCTTCAGATGGTTGTATTGGAGTTGATTCGGAAAGTCTTAGTCAGCCGAATGGACAAGGGGGAGAAGGAGACCTATTTCAATATTGTTAAATCATTGTTGAATGCTCCTTCAACTGCAACTGCAGTTGCTTACGAATGTGCAGGGATACTTGTCTCTTTGTCATCTAAACCCACTGATATTATAGCTGCTGCTAACACCTACCGTCAGCTTCTTTGTTCTCAAAGTGACAACAATGTCAAGCTTATTGCACTTAACCGGCTAATTGAGCTCAAGTCTTCGCACAGAGATATCATGGTTGATCTGACCATGGATCTGCTGAGGGCACTTAACTGTCGTAATACTGACATTCAAAAGAAAACGCTTCACATTGTGCTCGAGTTGATAACTGAAAAGAATATCAAGGGGGTAGTTCTTATGTTGAAGAACGAAGCTTTTAAGACTCAGGGTCATGGTGGGGAGCTCAAGAACAATGGAAAGTATGGGTAAATGCTCACTCAAGCCATTCGTATCTTTGCCCTTAAGTTTCCAGAAGTGGCAAGCACTGTGGACAATCTGCTGATGGATTTCTCAGGGGACAACAGTGTTGCTTCCGCTATTGATATGTTTCATTCTGTTCGAGAAATAATTGAAATGAAGCACGAAGTGAGGATCTCTATTATAACCAGGTTATTGGACAATTTCTATCCGATCGGAGCTTCACGAGTTTGTTCTCGTGCTCTTTGGACCACTGGAGAGTATTGCCTGTCTCTTGATGAAGTTGAGAATGGCATAGCGACCATCAAGCACTGTCTCGGAGAGTCGCCATTTTTACCAGTCTCTGAAGAAGGGGAGGATACTGACTCTTCCGAGAAAGTTCAGCAGAAAATGAACTCAATTACTGTTTCTTCTGTTCTTGCTGATGTCTCTGAACCTGCTTTTTCCGATCAGGGGTCATTGACTTGGAGAAATTTACGATCCTTTCTTCTCACTGGTGATTTTTTCCTTGGGGCAGTTGTTGCTTCCACCCTGACAAAGCTAGTTCTGAGATTGGAAGGGGCGCAGTCATCTAAAGTTGAAGTGAATAAAGCATCCACTCAAGCAGTCTTGATCATGGTCTCAATGTTGCAATTAGGACAATCTCCAGTTCTGCGGCACCCAATTGATAACGATTCTTATGATAGGATTGTTGTGTGCATAAGATTGCTTTGCAGTACTGGTGACAATGTCAGGAAGATATGGTTGCAGTCTTGCCGCCAGAGCTTTGAAAAGATGCTTTCAGTGAAGCAGTTAAGGGAATCCGAGGAATTAATGTCAAAGGCTCAGATTTCTCATGCACAGCCAGATGACCTTATTCACTTTGACAGTCTGAAGACCATGAAGGTAATGGCCATTCATTGTGGATAACAAGGAAAGAGCTACGGTTTGTCATTCGGATTTATCTTAATTTATAAAACTACACTTTTTCTTGCCCTGCTGTTCATGCATGTAAAGGGTTTACCTGATATATGCTTTGACATTAGGATTTTATCCACTTATTAGGTCCTTTTCAGTACAAACTTGATACTTCACTTAGCTTTGCTTACCTGTTAGTTATTGTTAATTTTCTATACTTCTCAATTTTAGTTCTTTTGTGGTTCTTTATATTTGTCAGTGATTATTATGTAAAAATGTGCGGTATTCAATAATCAAGACGGTAAACTTCCAGTTCATGAGTCAGCTTGACTTGGAATATGAGGTGCAAAATTTCCTGATTTGGTTCTGTCTGTAGTATAAGCTTTGATACTTCAGTACCCTTTTGATACATTTTTTTTTTCACCCCAACAGGAAAGTTAATGAGTTGGTCAATTGCAAACATTTTTAAATATATGAAACTGGTGCCTTGAAAAATATTGGTTCACCTGCAAATATTTTGGACCGAAAAGGAATGGTAGTTCATAATTGCTTTCTGGAAAAAATCAATTTTCTTATGGTAACCAAGAGATTATTTTTAATTTCAATAGCATCTATAATTGAATTAGGTATTAATAAATTACACAATTTCATGGAATAACATTTTTCTGCCTTAACCCAAAATCAATTTAATGAGAAAATATACACAAAGCCGGATGCAAGAGAGATAAGAAATAAAAAGAGGATGGTTTCGTAATTATATATGAGGATATTTTTGTGATATAAAATTTTATTATAAAATAGGTGTAAAGAGTATAAATATAGGTTCAAATAGTCTCACCCATATTTAAATTTAAACCGTACGAATTGTTTTTAATTCTCAACCCAATCAATCCGATCAATCCGTATAAATTTCAAGTTTGGTTTGGTTTAATTTGACACTAATCGAATGCCCACTCTGCCTTCCCTTATTAAAACTTTATTATAATATGTGAAGTAAATATTGTATTTCATACCACTTTGAATCTATTAGAAATTTTTTTGTTAAATCTCATAAGCACAAACTTTCAATGATAATAATAGGTAAGTACTTGTAGTTATACTATTAGTGAGAAAAAAAAAACAAACAAACTACAAGTTGGTATGAGAATATAAAAAGCTTTTTCTTGGCAAATTTTGAGTTTGTTTCTATTTTGACCTTTGCTCTAGCAATTTGGATATGTATTAGGAGACACAAGTGTAGTGGCTATAGTTGAAAGAAAGTGGCATACAATGCGATTTTTTTTTTCAACTGAAAAAATCAAGTTTAGGCAATATATTCCCACTCACTACACTTGAGGGTCATTTGGCTGATCATTTTTCATTTTACAGAGACAGTGAGGTGGAAAATGTGTTTGGAAGAGAAGTTTCTTAGTTTTAATGGGAAACTGTGGAGAATGAAATATTTCATTTCTTTGACTTTTCTTAACAAATATAGAGAACGGAGAGAACGGCAATACTTAGTATGGGAACCACACTTTTGTCACTTTTTATAATTTTTTTTTAAAAAAAATTTCTGGGATGTAAAAGATATTAAATACAAACAATATGCTTACATGATTCTATACGATAGATTTCGTTATGTTTATGCATTTATTTTGATTAAAAAAATTATTTTGAAATAAAATAATTATTTTTTATTTGAAAGTAGTTATAGAGTTAAATATTAGTTATAAGATAAACTACCAAATGTGTTTTCATTTTTTTAAAATAAAAAAACTGATCATTCTTATTTTCTAAATGAAATTCAAAAATAAAATTAAAAAAAAATTCCAAAAGCACCAATATTATTATTATTATTATTATTATTATTATTATTATTATTATTATTGAAGAAACATTTATAGAGTTAAAGTTGAAGAAGAAAGAGATGCGGAGATAAGAGGTGCCTTGAGAATAATTGCTACTAATGATGAGTCTCTATATCCGTAGCCTCCAAATTTATAAGCACCGATGCTTTTGATAGTGCTCTATCTTGTAGTATTCTAGTATCAACAGCTCATTAAGATTCTTAGGTCACAAAAACATGGAAGGATTTCCAATGACTCACTATTCAAAGCAAGACAAAGTAGGAGTTTTTATACGTGCGTCAATCAAATTATTCGAGGGTATGCTTACAGTATTAAATTATTTGATAAACACTTAATGTTTTTATTTGAAAGTTAGAATAATTTAATTTAATATTTATTTGATGAAAAATTTATAATAATAATATTTTTTTGTTAAAAAAAATAAATAAAATATTATTATTTTTTAAACAACAACACCTCAAAACAAACAAAATCTTAATTACGCAAATAAGAATTTTGAGAGTATTTACGAGAATAACATGCCATATTATATTATTATCCATTAATGTAGTTTTTCAATGGATATTGGTAGCGTTGAAAATATTGTGCTAAACGACATTATATTGGGGTTATTCTGGTTTTATAAATACAATGTTGATGGTAATAGAATTGATTTGATTTCCGAATGCCTTTGCTAATTAACCCTTTATTTAGCATTATAAATAGTTTAAACTTTCAGTGTTACATTCTTTTTTTTTCCCCCAACAATTACATTCTAAATTTATTGCTATTAGAACGATAAATTTATTAGAAATGATTTTTTTGTTTTCAATTTATAGTTATAGCCCCTATCTTCTTATAATTCAAATTTGTATGACCAACCAAAAAAAATATTTAAAAACTACATGATCAAACTCATAGGGCATAATTAATTATGTCAATGTCATGCTGGATTAGCACAATGAGGATGGTAGACGAATACAATCCAAAAATTAGCTCCCAAATAAAAAAAAAGTGTAAAAGAAAAATTAAAAGAGAAATCTACTCCAGCGAATGAACAATGGAGATGAAGTTCCTAAAAACAGCGAAATTCGATGGTCATAAACCTTTTGGAGAATTTAGATGATGGGAATAAAATAGACAGCCGCTTACCAAGTGGTCAGGGGGCATTATATATATTCGTGAAGTTTCTTATCACTTTCCATGCCATGCCGCGGCTTGGGGACTAGAAAAACAGAAGCACGGTTCATTCACAATTTGAAGTGGCATGGTTCATGTTTTGAGAATGGTTATTACAAATAGAACAAATTTATTAATTATTACAAATTTGAGGATACAGAGCGATGTTTAATTATAATTTAATACTTTCTTATATTATAAAACAATTTTGTTTAGTCTCGAACATGCATCTTATTGTGTGTTTACTAACTAGTAATCAAAATAGGTTTGAATCAGAGTAGAGAGAAATTAGAATGGACTGAAATCGGAATGGAGAATGGGAATCAGAATGAATTATTTATTTTAGGTGTGGGAATTAGATTCAAAATGAGTTGTGTTGTCATTGATATGTTTACTTTATCTTATAATCGGAATAGATTGTTATAAGTTACTAAACTGACTTTAATTGATTATTGTCAATAATAATATTAATAAGGATAAAATGAGAATTTCAATATTTAAGTGGGGGTAATATGATCATTTTAAGAAATGAGATTCTCATTCTCACCTCCTCCTATGAGAATAGAAATTATAGTTACCATTTTCGATTTTAAGTGGAGTCTCCCACTTTAATTCTTATTTCACCTCTCATTTAAGTAAGTAAATACATCATTTATTCTCTGTTAGTAAACACGCCGTTAAATAAGAATGCCGCACGACTCACTGCTTAAATAAGTGACAGTATATTTTTTAAATATTGGCAAGAGTTTTCAGCACCATCATTCATGCTTTGAAAAGACCTGGTAGCTTGCAGCCCTCTGCAAGTGCTTGAAAGAAATGGAATTAAAGTGACGATGGACCTGTTAAGAATCGAAAGCTTAAAGCAACAAGAAACTCAATAATTGTGGGAATGATTCATAATCTTATTGAACAAACTGAGGCTTTATAAATAGCCTTTACAAAATAACAGAAAAGCAAAATAGTAGCTCACATTTGCCACAGCAGCAACGTGCTAACACTAACTAACAGCTTGAAAGTAGTAACGAGCATATCCTAAAGACTAGGATTTATTTTAACTGAAAGCAGCTGAACTTTAGGAAAACACCAACAGAAACTTTGACTTCTTCTCTTCATTCCCTCCCTTAAACTAGTTCCCAACTAGTTTATCTCAGGAACCTGACAAACTCCTAGTTGACTTCTGAATTTCTGGAAAACATCCACAGTAAGGGGCTTTGTCATCACATCTGCCAACTAATCTTTAGTTCCACAATATACCAATTCAACAACTCCATCTCGAGTTAAATCACGAAGGAAATGGAAGCGCACATCAATGTGTTTGCTTCGACCATGAAGTACTGGATTTTTGGATAACTGAATAGTGGAACTGTTATCACAAAAAATCGTAGTACACTTACTTTCCTCCAAACTCAGCTTCTCAAATATCCTCTTCATCCATATGGCTTGACTTGCACATGCAGCTCCAGCTACAAACTCTGCCTCTGTGGTGGATAGAGTAACAATTGGTTGTTTTTTCGAGGACCAAGCCACAGCTCCTGAACCTAGCATAAACACATAACCTGATGTGCTCTTGCGATCATTCAAATCCCCTGCATAATTACTGTCTGTATACCCAACTAGTCCCTCATTTCCTCATTTTTTGTAAAAAACTCCAAGCTCTATTGTTCCTTTCAAGTACCTCATGATCCTTTTGACTGCCAACATATGCAATTCAGTTGGTTTTGACATGTACCTGCTTACCAAGCTCACAGCATGCATTAAATCCGGCCTTGTAGCTGTGAGATACATAAGACATCCCACCATCTGCTTGTACAAAGTCTCGTCAACTTGAACTCCATTTTCATCCTTAAACAACCTGGGACTATAGGGTTGTGAACCAAGTTACAGTTCTCCATTTTAAATTTTCTCAATACCTCCAGTGCATACTTTCTTTGGTACATGTAAATTCCATCTGATGTTTGCAACACTTCAATACCAAGAAAGTATCTCATTCTTCCCAAATCAGTCATGTCAAATTCTTTTAACATAGAATTCTTGAACTCAACGAACATTATTTCATCATTGCCAGTAAATATTAAATCATCTACATATAAACTGACAATTAGAATTTTACCTCCTCCTTTTGTCTTGATGAATAGAGTTTGTTCGCTGTAGCACTTTTCGAATCCTTGACTCACAAAATGTGCTTCAATACGACTGAACCAAGCTCGTGGAGCTTGCTTCAGTCCATATAAGGCCTTCTTCAATTTGTACACCTTCTGAGGATATTTCTCCAACTCATAACCCCTTGGTTGCTCTACGTACACCTCTTCCTTGAGTTCTCCATGCAGGAACGCAAATTTAACATCAAGTTGATAGACATTCCATCCTTTCTGAGCTGCTAGAGCCACAATCATCCTTACGGTATCCATCCTCGCAACCGGTGCAAAGACCTCTGTGTAGTCTATCCCTTGTTGCTGCACGTATCCTTTAGCTACCAACCTAGCTTTGAATTTGTCTAACTCTCCGTTTTCCTTGAGCTAAGTCTTATATACCCATTTCAAACCTATCTTTTTTGTACCAGTAGGTAAATTGGTGAGCTCCCATGTATTGTTTTTCTCTATTGCCTTGATCTCCATGTCCATGGCCATCCTCCACTCGTCATGCTTCACGGCCTCCTCAAAATGCATTGGATCTGTTGAAGTAAACAAAACCAAATTGACATTTGCATCTTCTTTTTCCTCTGAAAGTCCTTTCCCAATTACATAATCTCTCATCCACACAGGAGGTCTTCTGTTTCGTCTTTCATTTTCACCATTTTGAGGACTGTTACTCGGTTCAGTGACTTCTTCCTCTTCACTCACTGCTGCCTTATTTTTTGCATCCGTTATCTCATTCTCTTCTTCATCTCCACAATTCAAGTCGACCACCATTTGCTCCTCATAACTTTTATCCCAATTCCAAGACTTGTTTTCTTCAAAGACCACATCCCTACTAATTATAATTTTCTTGGCAACAGGATCATAGAGTCTATATGCTTTAGACTCTTCACTCACTCCTAAGAGTACACAAGTGATACTCCTAGCATCTAGCTTTTTTCTTTTCACCTCTGGAACATGCACATGAGCCACACATCCGAAAATCCTAAAGTGCTTCACTGAAGGTTTTCTTCTGCTCCAAGCTTCTTCGGGAGTTTGATTCATCACAGCTAATGTTGGACATCGATTTAGGACATAGAACGCCCAATTCACTGCTTCTGGCCAAAATGTCTTGGGGAGTTTTTTTTCATATAACATACATCGAACCATGTTCATCATTGCTTGATTCTTCCGCTCGGCTACTCCGTTTTGTTGAGGAGTATAAGCTGCAGTCAATTGTCTTTTGATACCATGCTGGGAGCAGAACTCATTGAATTCAAAGGATGTGAACTCTCCTCATCGATCTGTTCTCAAACATTTAATATATCCTTCTACTTCTTTCTCAACATGATTCTTAAAACGTTTGAATAAGTTCAATGCTTCTGACTTTTCTACTAAAAAGTAAATCCATGCTTTTCTAGAAAAATCGTCAATAAAACATATAAGGTACCTCTTCTTGCTATTGGAGATTGGATCAATTGGACCGCAGAGATCGGCATGAATGAGCTGAAGCCTTTTAGTAGCCCTCCAATTGCTCTTTCTTGGAAGTGTATCCCTGTTTTGCTTCCCAGTCAGACAACCTTCACACACTCTTGATGAAGCATCGAAGTGGGGCATACCTTCTACCATCTTTTTGTACTGCAATGTCCTTAATCCTTTGTAACTCAAGTGTCCGTAGAGACAATGCCACAGATGCGCCATATCTTGTGTACGAGTATAGAGACAGGATGATGTTTGAGTAATCGCTCTTTGCGGAAGAAAGCTTGCAATCATCATAAACATCCGATTTGTTGTCATATCAGTTGTTACAATCAGCCCTTTCTCTGGATGATACATCTTCAGCTTTCCATGTTGAATGACAATTGCTAGGCCCCTTTCTTGAAGTTGTCCAATGCTCAGCAAATTATTTCTCAATTCCAGTACATAATAAACTTCACTAACAACATGAGTAGTACCTTTTACTTTTAGTCTCACATTGCCTCTTCCTGTCACCTCCATTCTTGTATTATTTCCCAGCTTCACTGTATGCTTGAAACTTTCATCGAAATCGCAGAACAAGCTCTTATCACCACTCATGTGATTGCTACACCCCGAGTCAAAAAACCATACATCTTCTCTTCGAGCTCCATTCTTTTCTACATAAGTCATAAGTAACATTTCTTCCTCGTCTAATTCAGCACAATTTGCTTCCTTATCCCAGCTTGGACACTCAAATTGATAGTGTCCAAGTTTGTGACAATTGTAGCACTCCACATTAGCTTTGTTATATGTTTGTCTGCCTCTTCCTCTTCCTCTGCCCCTGGAAGCGCCTTGACCTCGTCCTCTTTCACCTCTGCCTCTTTCTTCTTCAAACACAACCTTCAAGACCTGTTCTTCACCACTAGTTCTTCGAAACTTCTGCTCATGTACAATTAAAGAGCTCTGAAGTTCATCCACAGAAAGACTATCAATGTCCTTTAACTCCTCAATGGAGCAGACAATGTAGTTGAATTTCTCTGTGAGAGTACGCAAAATTTTCACCACAATCTTCACATCCTGCATATCTTCCCCATACACTCGCATCTTGTTTGCCACAGTCATGACTCTAGAGAAGTACTCTATCACTTCTTCACCGGACTTCATCTCTAGAATTTCAAATTCTCGTCGGAGAGCTTGAAGTTGAGACTTCTTGACCCTTGCATTCCCTTCGAACTTTTTCTTCATGGCATCCCAAATTTCTTTGGCTGTATCCTTCTTGAGAATGGTGTCAAGGATTGTTCGCTCAATGGCTTGGAAGAGGTAATTCTTCACTTTCAAGTCTTTCAGCTTCAACTCATCTGTCATCTTTTGCTGTGCACCCGTGAGTACTGATCCACTTGCTGGCTCATCATAGCCAGTCTCTACCAATCCCCAATATTCCTTTGAACGCAGGAAATTCTCCATTAGCATGCTCCAATGGTCATAGTGACCAACAAAGCGAGGAATGGCTGGCTGAACAAAATTCCCTTCACTAGTCATATCTCTTTCTCACTGTGCTTGCGAATCACTCAAAGCTGCAGCTTTTTTTTTTTTTCTCAGGTCCCAGTGGGGCTTTGATACCACAATGTTAAGAATCGAAAGCTTAAAGCAACAAGAAACTCAATAATTGTGGGAATGATTCATAATCTTATTGAACAAACTGAGGCTTTATAAATAGCCTTTACATAATAACAGAAAAGCGAAATAGTAGCTCACATTTGCCACAGCAGCAACGTGCTAACACTAACTAACAGCTTGAAAGTAGTAACGAGCATATCCTAAAGACTAGGATTTATTTTAACTGAAAGCAGCTGAACTTTAGGAAAACACCAACAGAAACTTTGACTTCTTCTCTTCAGGACCAGCAATCTTTATTATGGGGTCCGCAGATCCTCAGTTCTGACCTTGTAATAGCTTCAAAAACCGCATTTGATGCCTTTTCTTTGTGGCGTGACTTGAAAGCAGAGATTGCTCACATGAAAGACCAACCGTGACAATTGATCCAAGAGGAGACTAAGGAGAATCACATGAATTAACATGTGAAATATTAAAGTAAAAATGTTGATAGCCCGTCGGAGCACGCCAAGTGTCGTATACACAGAGAGTGTAGCCTTGAGCTATTGAAGTGGTGTCACATGTTAGGGTAAGTATTAAGCTTAGACTAGAGAAAGGAAGCACATAAAATTGCTAAAAGAAATAAGAAAAAGGTGGTGGAGGTTTAGCACCATGTGATATCATCACAAGTGATGCTTCAAAATCAAAACTACAAATCAAAGAGCCAAAAGCCAATATGAAGAGGACCATTTCCTTGTGAAATCACCCCTTTTTGTGTTATCTTATAGGACTCTGAGCCAACCCAACAAATGGTGGAGAGAGAGAGAGAGAGAGAGACAGAAGAGTCATTGGAAGACACGATATGTAAGAGAGGTCACAGAAAGACTCGCTAAAGATAAAAAGTGGTAGATTTGGTAAAGCATTTTTTATTTTATGGGCTTCTCTCTTTGGCGGGTTGTAGAGTTTGATGGTGATGGACTGGCGGTGGTTACGAGGATGAAGCCTCTTTCAAAGGTTCTCAAGATTTTGGCATTTAATATCATTTGTAATATGAAATACCTATAAAAGAAAAGGGTAATGATATAGTCACAAATTTTTGTATAAATTTATCTTATATAAATTGATGTGACATAATAAAATTGGTTGAATTAAATATCTCTTGGCCCACATGATTTATTTTTGTTATTTTATATTTTCATTCAATCAATAAATTAATGACACATCAATTTGTACAAGATAAGTTTATACAAGAGTTTGTGGCTCTATCATTACTCAAAAGAAAAAGACTCACAAGGGTTTTGCTTGCTTGCATTGCACGTGATGGGAGCACTAGTGCAAAATATGCTGTCCTTTTCCCCCTCCATACGGGTTTTGTTATTACTTGATTTTTCAAGTTATTTCGTCCCCCAGGCCCCATCTATGTAAATACTCTGGTGGTGGACAGCACAATGATGTTCGAGGTATAACATCTTTCACTTATTTTCTGCTGAGAAACCTTTTATTTTTTTTTTTAGTTTTTCGATGTTCATCCTTCAAATTTTTATTCTAAACCTTTAATTAATGAGGGAAAACTATGGTGAACGATGATACCGTTCCACCGTTAGATCCCAATGGATCCATTTATCCAAGTGGATTCAATAACTGGTTGCAACGGTAGTACGGTACCACCGTTGCACTGCAATCGAACCTTAATTAATGATCTATTATGCATTACTGTGACAAGTTAGGTGTTAGCAACAAAAAAATTTGAGAGAATAATATAAAAAATAGATCTATTTAATATAAGAGTAGGAAATAGTGTACCGAACAATGCCTGTTATAGATACTCCCTCATTTTAATCATCTCTTTCGCTCTCTCTCCTTTTCTTACGAGGCATCAATATCTTATTCTCTCTAAGACAAAACACGACCGACACGGGTATTTGGCTGCCAGCACCTATTATTCAATTGAGGTTCGAAGACGAGACAATCACTTGCAATTATACTATTTGTAATTTTGCTGTATGTATGCATTTGCTTCTGGCTCTATTCTTTTTAAGGGAAATAAATTGGTTGATATTTCAGTAGCCAAGCGAGCTAAGCAAGAGTGTTCATTTAGGCTGAAGACGAGATCAAACCAAGTCCTGAGTGACAGTTTTGAGTCCGATGCCCAAAGAATTTACAATTCTTCCTTGATTTGTCTTTGATTGGACAGACAATAAAATAAACCAGGCACTCGACAATAATTGTCCTTAGATTTCATATCTAAATAATAGGGAGGGGCAAATATGGGGTCTCTAATTACGATTAACTTTGTCTAATTTTCCAACTTTCAAATACCAAATAGTGCAAAAACTGGAATTCTGCGATAGGTCCATTATGAATGCAACAAGGATTTACATTAGGGCAGAAGGAAACAAAACTTTGGCAGCCTCAGCCTGAGATTTGTTGTAATGAATTTTGAAATAAAAATCTTGGTCTGGCAGGTGAAGGGAGCATGGAAGGCAAAGCTTCTACTTTCTTGCTGCACCATTAAGTTGCAAAAATCAGGATTCAATCATAGGTTCAGGGTCAGATGGCTCAGTGTGAGTCTTGGTGGATTGTCGAACAGAATTGAAAAGGATGTCTTTGATAACCTAAGCACACAAGGAAAAAGAAAAGTTCAAGTTAACAAAGAACAAAGTTTCCAACCAAAACTAGTTCAAATAGCTAAACTGTTCATACTATATAAGGAAAAAGATCTAAACAAAATGCAAAGGCAATCTGTGAATCCTCCTGCTATTCATATATTGGAAATTCATATTAAAAATAAATAAATAAATAAATACCAGGACTAGCAGGGTGACGAAGGGGGGCAAGTATAAAGAAAAAGAATATAAACTCCGAAAAGGTAAAACCAGATGCTATATAAGCATATTTTGATGAATTCAGGTGATATTAAATCACTTCATAACAGCACTTCTTGGCAAGCAATAGCAGAGATGAGAATATCACTCAAGAAGCACTCACCTACTAGTATTCCAATACACCACAGGCCAAAATAACTTAAGGGATCCCTTATTAGATATATATATATTCAAGAAATTGATCTACTGTTGTTTTTACCCCCCAATGTTTTCTACATCTTTGCTACAATATTCCACTTTATAGGTAGAGTTTTTCTTAAACATTTGTTTATTCCAAATAGCTTGGAAGGATAGCTTTAGTTCACTAGAAAATGATCAGCCCTAACCTCGATTTGAAATTATACGTATTGCAAGAGTAAACCTTTTGTCAGCTATATGATTGGTCCTAACCTAGATGGCTTTAATCAGTAAAAGCGTGGATTCTATCAGAGCCACAAGAGGAAAAGCTAACCAACTGAAAAAAAAGTTTCAATAGAAATGCTTATGTCAGGAAAAAGTTAAAAGTATATAACTCATCTGAACAAGAAAAATTTTCCTCCTGAGATTATTCAGTTACATTTGTTTTTGCCCAAGAATGATGGCAGGCAAATGAAATGCACGTAGAATCTCAACCATCTAGTAAATCAAAATTTACTTGAATGGAAAACATCCAAAATGATTTGCAAATCTTCATCAATTTCTATTTATGAGACATAATCAAAAGTAGCCAAGTAGACCAGGATGGATATAATACCGAAGTCAAACTATGAATATGGATGTTCAAACAATTGTGAGCCTATGACGAGCCACTTTTAATGTTTTAAAGCTTTAAAGTTGTATAGGGTACACGTAAAGATACCAGAATGTCATTTTCAAAGAATCTAAATGCCATGAAGAGAGTAGCTTTCTCACCCTCTTAATATAACAAAATAGGAGGCTCCACATGTCCACTTGTAATTGTAAATGATGGAAATCATAAAAGCCCCATGACAACAGTATGCCCATGAATTTGGCATGTCCACTCATATTTTGTCGATAGTAATAGGCAGTGGACGGACAGCAACATACAGAGGCTAAAAGGGACTACATATAAATAAAAAATTCTAAAAATCAATTATTGTAGCTACATATCAACTACGAGACATTTAGCAGACCCCACACTACTTTAAGACCAAGGCTGAAACACTCAAATCAAACAAGACATTATGCAGATAAAAAAATGACACTTACCTCCTTCCTTCTCGGAGGGGGTGCTATTAAGGGCCCATAGCGAGAGTGAGGCAATTGATTCTCAGCTTGCTCCAGCTTTTCAGCTTCAAGATGGGGGAAAGAAAAAAAAAAAAAAAAAAGATCATCTCAGCAAACAATAGGAAAAACCTTTCAGTTAATCATATATAAGCATGATCATCTATACTGCAATCGAAGACTAACACTCAAGCAATTTAACTACCTATATGCGTATCTGCACTTCGTTGCTCAGTTTGCTTCTGTTTGCTTGAATCTCCATACATCTGTCTTCTGAGTTCCCTACGTGCTGCTCTCTGAGCGAATTTCATTTCTTTAAAGTCCTGTTCCAGCTTGGCTTCTTCCTCGGGTGTAAAGAATACCACTTCCGACTGCCCAAGTTCTTCATAAAGCTTCTCAATCTTGGTCTTCCAGTAAAGACCCATTTCTGTATCCATCTTGCGGTAAGGGGTCTTTAGCAGGTATTCATCGATCCCCCCTGCCTTGTCAATGCAGCGGAGTGCATGTGTTGTGACTTTGACTCTAATGTGACGATCCACTATATAACTAAATAGCCGCTTCTCCTGGACGTTTGGCTTCCAATTCCTCCTAGTCCTATCATCATCGTCATCACAGATAAAGTCCTTGAGATTAATATACTCTTCTTTCTCAAATAAGTGGAGTTACAAGAAATGCAAAACGCAACACAGCAGTAAATAAACTTGATTCACTTTGTCGTTCTGTTCAGTTATATCCCATAAATTGCTTAGATAAAACCCAATTGAAAAAAGAAAAAAAAAGCACATTAGTAGTGTAGATAATCTGCTGTTCTAATACCAGAATGCAAGAATCTATCCGAAGCTAGCCAAAACAAACAGAAACTACCAAGTAGCAATAAATCCAACATCTAAAGCACAATAAAGTACTATCATCATCAAGCCGGCAATGGTGAAATTTAAATTACTTGTGAAAGCTACTTGCAAAAAAACAATGATTGTTAGATGTTAACCCAAATTGAGGATGTTTCTTGGACAACATCCAACAAAAATGACCAAATTCAGAGAACTCCCACTCAACATTACTTTCTTTGAAGAGTTTGATAATTCAAAATGCCACAGTTCCAGGAACAACTGGAAGCCAATCAAATACAAGAATCAACAAGCACTCAACTACAAAAACTCAATATATAAGCAGGACAAATTAAAAATCTCAATTGCTTCGCATCTCTCTTTCATAAATTAAAGGGTACAAGTGCATCCTAGTACATATCACTTAATTGTTCCATGCATAGATCCAATTTCTTCACTGTAACTCCACCTATTTTCAGCTAATTTTCCTTAAGCTTCGTCATTTCAAAAATATATACAAGTAACATCAATTACCAAATTAAAATTTTTTTTTTTAAGAAAAAAAAATTTCCTGTGATCCATTCGGCAATAATTCCCAAACTAATATAACCATCAAGCTATTTATTCAAATATTTTTATAGGAGAATACTGGCAGAAAGTTGCTCACGAGCATGCAAGAAAACCAGGTTCACTAATTCTTGCAGACAGGAATGCAACAACAGAAGTCCTTCCTGTGGTAAACATGCTTAATGTTGACATTTATATGGACTGAAGAAAATGGCCGCCCAGCCTTTTTTTTTGTAGTGGGGGAATCTTTTTTCCTTAAATATGCCTCCTGATGGCCCTTTCCTGTTTATGCAGATTGAAGACATTTGCCACAACACCAAAGCCGCTGCAGTTCCCATTATACCTTATTCTAGAGGTTATTGTGGTTTCCTTCTATATACTCTGCTTTAATTTAATGGTGGACAAAAAATTGCACCTAAATAAAAAAAATAAAAGAAATTACTTGTTACCGCCATCTTCGCTGACGCAATTGCCGAACTGGATGTGTTTGCCAGCGAAGAGACCGCGTTTGGCTCGGTTCATGACGACCCTGCTGTCGGGTACACATTTCTTAAGAGATTTTTCAACTCCTGGAGCCAAGTTCTTCTCTCCCCCTACCTTCCTCATTAGTTTCTTCATCATCTCTGTGAGTCGCGCTGCAGCCGCTGCTGGTACTAGGTTCAATGCGTATTGGGGCTCGCGACTCGCGTGACTAGCTGGCTGCCTGCTGGGTGTTAGGCTCGCGACTCGTGATGTAGCGTGAAAGGCTTGCGAAGATCGGCAGTGATGACGACTGTGAGCGAGGCAGGAAGGACTGAGGGTGTGGCTGTTGGCTATTGAGGCACGGTCGGCGGCTGGTGTGTGGTGTTTGTAATGTTTGCTTTCCTTGTTTTGTTTAACTTAACTTAGGTCATCTAAGGCCCTTTCCTATCCTCTAACGTGGGTCTTGGATTATTACAACATATGGTAGAGATCAGATGCTAGGCATTGTTTAGATCTAGGTTTGGTTATTGTAGGATTAGTGCTACGGATTCAATTTGAGTGTTTGCTTTCAGGGAGAAGTCTATGTTACAGATTCTGTAAGTAACAGCAGCCAATGGGGAACTTCCACAGCCTGCGTTTGCACGGTTTTTCTCTCTCCTCAGGACACGTGTGCTGCTTCCCTTTCATACCTTTGCATCCACTGATTTTTTTTAGTTAGTTTTCCAATTTCCAAATAAGGTTCAAGTTCGACGTGAACAGTACTAATTAATTTTACATAAAAACCGTTGATCGGTACCGAAGTTACTTGACTGGCGCGTCTTCTTAAACACCCTTAATTGATTTGGTTGCGTTTCCACTTGTGAATTCCATTCTACATGTAACGCTCTTCTACTACATTTGTGCAATTCTCTGACGCAACCATGGGAAGTGGCAGAAGTCACGGTTTTTTATCAACACTTAAAACTTAATTTTACAAGTGTTCATGGAATTTTCAATACAACACTATCTCAAAACTATTAGCAGAACTCTGCTGTGCAACAACAATCTCACTATTTGCTGTCTACCCTCAGTTGTGGTCCTTTCGCCAAGCGAGCAACACATCTGCAAAAAACGCATGAGTTATCTTCCCTGTTAGCATGAGCACTGCAATCTCTTCCTCTCTAATCTGCTGGCACAAAGATGTAATAGATTCTGTATCACAAAGATTCTGGACTCGTCGAGGGCCTAATTCTTGAGGGCATTTTTATGGGTTGTCGCAATTCACCGTCCAACCGACAACTGAAGGAATTCTTAGGTGTGATGGACATTTTATTTAATGCATACTCAAACTCATCGAGACCAAGATCTTGCTCATCAGGACTCCTACCCATCCCATCAACCATAACATGATCTCCATTATCCTCATCCACGTCTTCATCGCTGTTGTCTTCTTCATCGCCATGATAAGCAGTTTTAACCATCGACCAGTCAATGAAGTTCGGCCGTACAAAACTTCAGAAACAGACACATCAGTTTATTAGTCATCTTTAGCTCAAGTGACTTTTCTGACTCACAAGTTCAGGCCAACATACTAGTAATTATCCCTCTACCCCATTTCAACTTAATAGTTTCCAGAGCAGCCATTCAGAAAAGCTAATGACTGAAAACTTGGGTTCACGTAAAATATGAATTTTAATAATGTAGACATTCATGCTAAAAATAATTCATAGCAGAGTAGCATTTTGCAAACCTGTCAGATTTCTTCAGCAGACATGGATCGGAAAGAACATATCCAGCCTTTCCAGCCCACCAAAAGCCCTGGAAAGTTCCGACTCCAGCAGATCATTAAATATAAAGGTTTCAGACACGGTGAATAGACAAGCAGCTTTTGATTGTTGGAGAAACTCTGAAACGACAGATGGTAGGCATACCTGTTTACAAGAGAAAACTGAAGCATTAGGCCCCAGTATGAGGTTGAAATTAAGACATATTCATCCAGCTAGAGCAGCAATTCAAAAGGAAATAATGAAAAGACTAAAAATATGTACAAAAAGAAATAATGAAACGACTAAAATGATGTACAATGTCCTTAAAAGAAAGAAATTGTCTTGAAAATAGTAATTTAAGATGGTAAGGAAAAAAATTTGTGACATACCAGGCTTGATATTTCATATTAATTTTAGAAGAGGTATCAAAAGAAAAGATGCTCACCTTTAATGGGTTCAAATTGTGCTTCAAAACTGTTTCTAGAGGCATAAGGAGAAGCTGAGACTTGAGCCTCGGTACATCCATTATAGATCTCATACGAAAGCATAGCACATACATAATGGCCCGTGGCAAAGAATTAACCATTGATATTCCAGTTTAATAATTGATTTAAACTACTCAACAGTTTTACCATAGACCAAAACAAACTTATCCATCATAGACCAACATAAGCAAAATGATATCATCGGAAAAGCAAAAGATCCATAAAAGTTGGTTGATGAGACATTTAAGCAAAAGAAATCTTTTATTAAGAAATCTATGTTCAGAAGCATTTACCTGGCATCCTGAATAAAACACTCTATGGGCTTTTGGGTTTATGTTACCACCTGGTTTATTACAGTACTCCAAACACCAATCCACCAACCTGCAAAATAAAAAGACTATCAGATTTAATATGAAATCCACATTTGCAACAAACCCAACTAAACAGCCCATTGATTCAATTCAGATTTAATAAGTACATTGCCCACGAGGCACAAACTACAATCGATGCGGTTATATACCAACAAGTTAAACTTATTAAAAATGATACTAATCTATACATATAAATGATACAATTGTAAGATGCTAATGAATGATATTTTCTTCAAAAATAAATTAGCTATTGAATATTGGCTTATTATTTTATATTAATATTGATCAAAGCATAATTTTTTTATTTAATTTGGTTCTAGTCAGTCCATATAAGTTTTTTTGTTTTTGGTTTCCAACATGTCCTAATACCAACCACTTTTGGCTCGATCATTAAAATTTGTCAGATACTGAAACAACCAAGCATGCCCACTGCTAACCATGCAGTTGCAATTCACTTGATGCATCTTCCATAAGAATAACAGAATACAAGATCAGCTATTCTTTCTAACCTTTTTAACAAGCTAACAATGAAACAGGGAGACAAAAACCTTGAGACAGGAAACTAGCAAGATAAGACACAGCACTCATCCTGCATACAAAAGAAAAGAGAGTTAATACTAGTATGTTAATAATGATTTATCCCCTCCAAAATGACAATCCATACAAGATTCCAACAAATACTATTTTGCAATACAAAGATACGTGCATGTCATAACAATTTGCAGAGAAATCATTTATTTATTTAACAACTTCATTGCTGTCTATAAACATGCCTTCCAATGAAATAAAGGAGGATAAACAAAATAATTTGGTAGAAAAGTTGTTTATTCATTGAACATTTTTTTAAGCTCAGCAACACATTACCATCACAGTAAAAGCAAAATTAGAAGTATCAGGAAAAAAATGTTTTGACATGGTGGCATGTAACTTAAAAGACGACATTTGATTGATCAAGCAGCCTGATTTGCAGTTAACTAACCCATTACAACTACAAACAGCAGCCAAAAAATGATTTTACTCATTGAGATAAGAATCCAAATTACCTTGTGAGTGGAGGATAGAGACCACTAACAAAGACATCCGCAAGCATTGTGGCAAATCTCAGACCACAGTTTTCGGGATCCAATGCACATGCATAAAACATCACAAACTGCATTCAAAAGAAGACAAATACCTCAATAAACAAAGCGAGGAAAATACATATTCCAATACCCCCACCACCCCCAAAACAAAAAAAATCCATCGAATAATTTATAAGAAACTGAAAACTATGCCACTGGGCGTTGTGCCCTCAACAAGCAGTTCGAGCCCTTACTTAACCCATTTGCATTTAAGGGTAGATATATCTCGCCAATATTAGTAGGAGAAGATTTCCAAGTTAGTCTTGACAGATTTCTAGGCTATACTGTAAGTGTATATATCTACAATCCAAGAAGACATCATATTGTGATATATCTGTAGATTGTAACCACCTAAAAAAATACTAATAAGAAAAAACTATAGAAGGAAGAAATGCATGCACACAAACATTGCAAGGATCTAGGGTTAATTCCAATCAATAAGTTGGAAAAAACTTAGTAAGTCAATTTTTGATATAGAAATCGAAAGGATCTGATTCAAGCAATTTTGAAATCCAAAAGCAAGGGGAAATTTTGTTGGAATTGAGAAAACTTTTTCTATCAAAAGTGTACCTTGTAGGAATCAATTGTTCGCATGATTCTTTGCTAGAAAGAAATTAAAAGGGGGTGTGTCCGAGGGTCTTTATAAGTTCACCAAAAGAATGAAATATAAAGAAAATTTGAGCATTACCTGAGCAAACTTTGACTAGTACGCATTTAGAACAGTTATCTGGAATGACTGAAGAAGAATTTCAAATACCTAACCATAACAATTAATCTCTTTAAAACAAGCCAGAAAGAGGACCCAAAGAGCAAGTAAAAGGAATAAGAATTTAGAAAATACCTCAATCAAACGGCCTGTGCCTTTGCATGATTCAAGATGCTCAAAAGTTAGCACCATCAAGCTATCTAGTAGTTCAGCAATTAGGTTTCCACTTAAACTCTTCCGACTCAAAGAGCCACTGGGAAGCTACCCAAAAAAGAAAAAAAATTATAATCAGGTTACATTATTTACCACGAGTAACAACAAATCAAGAAAAAGATCTACCAATTTTCTACAGTTCATTTTGTATGTCTTTAATTTCTCTTCTTCACAAAAGGAGCTTCCACATTTCATAATTTCTGTAAAAATTTCAGCAGCACACACTGAACTAATTCCAGTACTCGGCACCAGTTCTAATTTTTTCTGTTATAATTGTTGATATGAAAATCAGGTGAATCACCAAAAATGAAAATTTGTCGATTCTTCCTCATCACCAACTTGCTCAGCATCATCTGCAGCCTCTTCCACGTCTTCTAATTCCATCTCAAATATGCCTTTACTAAAATCATCATGGAAAATGTCATCCCATCCAATCTCCATCTATAAGAAATTTCACCACATAAGATTGTTCATATAAACACAAATTATTTTCGAGCACCAAGTTACACGACGGTTCCATTGACTTACATCCAAATCTATTAGCCTATCCACCACTGCCATGAGCAATGTGCTTCTAAAAAGTTCTCCCATTGCACTGCTCTCCAGCTTTAGCATGTTCTCCGTGTAAACAACAATCATCTTCAACTACAGAAAAGGATGGATAAATCATAAATCTCAAAACTCACATTTAATCATGTAGAACAACAATTTCTGATTGTAGTACAACAATTTCTGATTATAGACAGCACTCAAATAAAAGAATAAACAAATGATAGATTCAGGGATAACATTCAAAATGGCATGTTTTTCACAAACAGAGAAATCCAAATGTCACTACCATCATGTGTACGTAAGTAGCACATAAACTATTTCACCACAATAAACAATGTGGGCATGACCCCAGGAGAACACAAGCATGAGTATAAGAAGCATGTTATATGAACACACTACCAACTTATTGATGAACAGTGTGAGGAAGAGAGCAGCAACTTATACGAACACCCACAAAAGAGAACTCAAATTGCATTTGGTGCATCTACGAGACAAAATGAGGAGTCAAGAGCAGAATCACATACTAGCAAGGCTCACAGAAACAAAGATCTAATTTCAGAATCCACACTTCATATTTTCCCCGTTATCTGAAAGATTCATTACTATAATTAATATTGATATAATGGTCATTTATAATCCCCTGAAGTGATATGATAATCATATATAATCAACTTGGTAAAATTCCTAGAGATATTAGACATTTAGACCAGAATGGGACAAGAAGCACATAAACAGTAACAATACATGCATGCATCCATTGTGACTAATTTAGACAACAAAATCTGAAAATAATAACAAATAAGCCATCCAATTTGTTTGAGAAATCCAATTTCAAACATTAAAGGCTCATATTTGACTTACTCGCTCATGCTTGTTATGTACAGTTGGCATTCTCTGCACAACTATGGGCAATAATCTCATCGAGGCAAGAGGCACCAAGTCAAAAATACTTTTCAAAGCCGCATGCACCCGGGAAAGAACTTGATGCTTTCTTTCAAGACCATGAGGCTCTTTCAGTTTATCTAGGAAATAACTTGGTGGTGTGAAGTTGCTGACGAGCATAGTTAAACATGAATCAACATATTTTCCACTGGAAGCAGCCTGAAATACTATGAGTGAAATGAATAAAAAAATTGTAAAGACTTCATAGAGCAATTTTAAGAATTTAAATTCCTGATGATTCTCAACTGACATACCAAGGATATAATCAGGCCTTTCAGTGCATCCATAATATCTGGATCATAGTTCCACATGCTCATTCCAAAAATCTGAAAAACACTTGGATCATGAAAAAACAATAATAACAATCGGGTAATACATAACAAGCAGAAACAAACACACAAATCCATAAATCCATATAAAACAACTTACAGAAACAAGAAGAGACTCGTGGTGGGAAATGTCTATATAAGAAACTGCTCCAGATAGCGCCTTCAAACTTGTCTGCCAAGTTAATATAAAGAGGGACTAAAGCTTAAAACAAAAGACATATGAATGTCATTTGATAACAACAACATGCACGAAACTAGGTGAAGAACCTACCTCAAGCAAAGCCCTATTATCAGGATCAAGACGTCCCAAAAGGTGCATAACCGCAACTAGTTGGTTGTAATTGTCATTATCACCCTACTCAAAGAATTTTTTTTTTTTTGGGGTAACATGGAGTATTAAATGAGGATTAGAACAGGTAACTAATTATTTTTTCCTCTAAAAAAAATTAAAATAATTAGTTGAGCTGAGTCTGTAAGGTGGGGAAACACTTACTGATTGGACAGACGTGAGGGCTTCCCTTACATGGTAGACTAATTCCAAGTCACTAATATTAACATCCTCCATCTCATGAGATTCAGCATGATCTTCTGGTAATTCCATTCCCATTGTCCCCAAGTAACCTACAACAATATTTGTCCGACCATTAAACTTACCAAGAGATATCGAATAACAAAATCATTTAACATAGATGAATATAATTAGAATTAAATATAAGATAATTCAATAATTTTCTTCATTTATTTAAGAGAGAAAAAAAAAGGGAAATAGCGTGTAGTAGGGGTGGGCAATTCGAGTTCTGGTTCGGGTTGTTCGTTTTGGGTTACAACCCGATCGGGGTTGGAGAATTAAACCCAATCGGGCTGAATTAAACCCAATGGGGCAAGTTTGGCGGGGATCATGATCCCCGAAACCGAACTGGGTTTGGAAGCAATCCCCCAAGCGTTTAGTAAACAAACAAAGAATTTTATTAAGTGATAAGAAAGAAACTGCAGAAAGCACGGCATATCGTGAGGACTATGATACAATTGAAACAAAATTAGATATTAAACAAATAAAATATTTCATAAGTACGATACAGAGCCAGAGATAGAGCTAACACTATCCGAGGATGCGCGTGTCCCAGTCGAGTCTTATCACGAATTATAGAAGGCAACAAGGATGCAACGGCTGGGTATGTGCAGGGACCTTTAGAGATGGCAAAAATCCCCACGGGACGGGTACCTTGGGGGATTTTTCCCATTTGGGGAGGGTATGGAGATAATTTCATACCCAATTTTTTATTCGGGAAAGGGACGGGGAAATTTTTTTACCCAATTTCTTATTCGGGGAGGGGACGGGGATGAGGTGGAATCCTCATCCCCTACCCATTTCCCCATTTTAATATTTAATTTTATTTTTATTTTTATTTTTTAAAATTACTAGTAAATAAATTATAAAATTTGAATTATAAAATTATAGATATTGGTAAAAATAACAAATATCAAAATGTTTATATTATTAAACTTTTAGGTCTAATTAACTAATTAAAGTCCTAAATTTTTATTTAGGACATTAAAAAGACCAGGTAGATTCTATTAGTCCAAAAATTTTATTTTAATTTTAATATTCATTAAATATTTTAAACTTAAATCCATTATTTATTTATTTTTAGATGTTATAATTGCTGCGAATCACAATTTTAATATCTAATCTAATCTAATCTAATATTTACTCTTGATTTGCTCCGACTTAACTATTATGCTGCAAATGGAATAGTCCACATTTATAAAGTGTCCACGCCACCTTTGAAAAAGTTAATTTTGAATCTAAATTTGATTTTTTTACCAATTTTGTATTAAACTATTAATTTGTTCATGATAGTTTGTAAAAGAAGTTTGTATCTTTTGCATGCTGCGTTACTGACTAATTTAATGGATGTGACTTTTGTAATGGATATTAATGTAAGATATATTTTGAACTTTACTTTTATTTGAATTTTTTATTTTAATATGATTAACTCAAAATAAAAAAAATATATTAGTTATTCGGGGATCGGGGACCCTCGGGGATCCCCTGTTATTATTCGGGGAGGGGATGAGGATTCTCTCAAATAATTATGATGGGGACGGGAAAGAGACGGGGACATACGTAAAATATCGAGAATGGGTACGGAGAGATTGGTCCCCTCCCCTCCCCTCCCCATTGCCATCCCTAGGGACCTTGCCTTCCTTCTTCCTGTCGGCCAGGAACAGAGGGTTTTCGCTCGCCTCGAGCAGGTGCCCTTTTATACCTGTCACTCTATTTCTCGTATTTGTAGTTTAGGCTCATATGTCTCTGTTATTTGTTTTTACCACCATACAACACAAATATGAGAAAAAAAAGCTCCTAACCAAATTGTAACTTTATTGTGAAGATCGATTATTGCAAAATTAATACAGAAATTAATATGTATATAGTCAAATTAACCAAATTGAAACTTCATAAATTATAATCACATTAATATTTATTGCAAAATTAATACAGAAATTAATATGTATACCATCAAATTAACCAATATTATAACTTTATAATCACATTAATATGTATGTATATATAGATTCAAAATTAATACAGAAATTAATTTTTTTCTACAAGAAATGAAAAAATCGAAAATGGGGCTGATTTGTACCTCAAAGATCACGTGGGTATGGTGTGTTCAAGGCAAAGTGGGTTCCCTGTTGCTGGCATCTGTGAGTCGCGCTGCAGCCGCTACTGGGTTTCTAGCAAAACTCTCGGGTGATTCGTCCGTTTTTGCATACATGGTCACAGCTTGTTAGATTAGCATCTTTGATAGAAATTCTTATTGACCAAGTTTTGATAGGTAAAATTGAGTAGAATTATAAATTACCATTGGCTATGATTACAAATAACAAGTGTAACGATAATAGAACGCACATGCTTGTTGCATATGTGGGAACCGATAGCCCCAACATCTACAGTCTACTTCAAAGTAAAATAAATGGTTTTCTCCCAACCATTTAACAAGCTAGGCTTGAGCACAGTAATAAAAAGGAGAATGCATTGGTTTCAATTACAACATTAAATACAACAGAAACTTTCATCATTCCTCCATAACATGTTAAACAGGCTAACTGAAGAACTAACACAAGTAATTTATTCAAGGCCGGGTTGAATAAATTACCACAGCTATATCAAATCAATTTTTATGGGCAGCGGCTTAATGTTTACCCAAAGAAAGGCCTAATACTCAATGATCAATTCTAAAATAAGCATACAAGAAGATTAAAATCCCAAACCCGACAGCTACTAACAACAATGTGAGCAACATTCCAAGCAGTGCGTGGGTCAAAACTTAAGAATTGGCAACCAGATCCTCAGGAGCATCCTCGTTTGGAATTCCTTCACTGAGGATTTTTGCTGCTTCCTCAGCTGTTTCCTGGGTATTTGAACTTGCTTCCTTAATTTTCTGGGTATCTGCACTTCGTTGCTCAGTTTGCTTCTGTTTGCTTGAACCTCCATACATATGTCTTCTGAGTTCCCTACGTGCTGCTCTCTGAGCGGATTTCATGTCTTTAAAGTCCTGTTCCAGCTTGCTTCTTCCTCGGGTGTAAAGAATACCACTTCCGACTGCCCAAGTTCTTCATAAAGCTTCTCAATCTTGGTCTTCCAGTAAAGACCCATTTCTGTATCCATCTTGTGGTAAGGGGTCTTTAGCAGGTATTCATCGATCCCCCTGTCTTTGAAATACTAACTAGGCAACCCAAGAGGAGGGTGAATTGGGATTTTAAAAATTAAGCTAAGCAAATCACACAACAATTAAAACTAATGCCTTAATAAATTCGAAAACAATAAATTTAATGAAAGCACAATAATAAATGAGTAGGGGAAGAGAAAGCAAACTTAAGGATTTTTACGTGGTTCGGCTATCCCCGCCTACGTCCACGCCTCCAAGCAACCCAAGCTTGAGGATTTCACTATCCAAGCCTTTCCAAGACTTCAAATGCTTACAATTGACTTCAAGGTGTCAATGAACCTTTACAACAAAGAGATTATCTCTCAATCTCTTCACTCAAGTGTCTCACACACTTAAACACTCACAAATTTATGAGGAAATGAAGATTACAATCAAATACTCTCTTAAAGAGTAGATTTACAAAATGAAGAACAAAGATGATTCAATAAATGATGATTTACGAAATTGAAGCTCAATGTATGTTGTATGCCTTTTGTTTGTGCGTCTTAAGATTGCCAAAAATGATTTGGATTTGAGTTTATATAGTTGGAACTCAAAACTAGCAGTTATGCCCTTTTTGCTCATAACCCGATTCTGTTTATGGTATCAGGAATTCCGCCAGCATGTTACCGTTAAGGCAAAAATTTGAATTTTTGAATATCAGGAATGCCGCTTATGATATCCGGATTGCTAGTTTATACTCTAGAAGTTTTCGCCCTGTGAACTTAGGACTTAGTTTAAGACAACCGGATTGCCGTTTATGCTCAGAAGCTTTCGCCTTCAGAACCGAATTCCGTTTAACATATCCGGACTTACTACAAGAACGGTACAGTGCACTATTTACAAAAATTATAATTTGACCCCAAAACTTTATGAAACTGTAGTATGGCCCAAAACGTTATAAAAATTTTCAATTAAGTCCAATTTCAGAATTTCTTAATAATACTTTGTGAATCCCAAAACTTTCTGAAATTATGATATAGCCCAAAATGTTATGAAATGTTTCAAATAAATCCTTATCTAAAATTTCAAGCAATACTTGTTGATTTCAAAGTTTTCAAAATTCTTTCAATTAAACCATAAACTTGAAAAATAACCAATTTCATAAAATCATTTTTCCATTAAATTTAAAACCTTTATAATGTGAAAATAATGATTTATTTAAAACGTATAAAAATAATTTAAGCTTTCAAAAACTTAATCATTCTTAATTTTGTTTGTTATCATCAAAATCAACATTATGTTAACATAAATGTTAACAATCTCCCTCTTTTTGATGATGACAAACTTTTCATGTATTTAAAGAATGATTCCATAAATTGCTTCCCTTAAATATAAGCTTCTCTTACAATTTGCCAATTAACAAATTTAAATACATGTATTCTTCTCCCCCTCATCATCAAAAGGAAAAACTTAATTGACAAAGAAAAAGAGTAGAAAATTTTTATAAATTTAAAAAACATGTATTCTTCTTCCCTTTCATCATTAAAAAGAAAACTTAAAGGAAAAAAATAAGAGTAGCAAATTTGTTACCCATGTTATTCGAGTAGAAATTTTGATAGAATCTCCCCCTAACAACAAGCATCACCTCAAATATAAGTTTAGCAATATTACTCCCAAATTATCATAAATCATGATACAAACCAACTCCACACACAAATTATCACACCAAAAAAAAAAAAGATCATGAACCATTATTCTATCAATTACCACGTCAACAACTCATAACACAAAAATATCATATAAAATAACCATGTAATTAAATTATCATCATATCTCAAAATCATCAAAATCATCACCATAATCACATATCAAAACAATACTCAAAATGCATATTATTCTCCTCCTTTTGACAACATCAAAATGATATATTATTTTGTCTCCCCCTTTGGACAACAAAAAAGTTCAAAATGCATATTATCCAAAATATAACAAGTAATAAGCTAAGCAAGGGAATGCAAAAGTCATAAGAGCATAATGTCAACAATCCAAGCTCTATAATTACTAATCACATTTTTAGAAAATCAAGACAACTAAACTCATTAAAGATCTAATGTGACATTTTAATAAAACAAAAAAAATTCATATGCTTAAGAATTTCAAAGTATATGTATTTCTCCCTTACATATTATATTTCCCTCTTCATCATCAAATATAGTAAAAAGCTCTCCTTATCAATCATTAAAATCTCAAGATAAGCACATTAGTTCCACATTATCCAAATATAAAACATTCAAATATCAAACAATAATCATCCTCAAACCACAATGAAAGCAACCATGCATATGAAAATATATGTGATATAAATAGAGAACTATGGAAAAATCCATAAGGAGAGCACACTATGGAAGTGGTAATTTGAAAAAATCAAAATGCACAAATTCAGATTTTTTAAGATATTGAATAAAATGGGTAAGTTTGAATCAATTAAAATGATTTTAGAGATGATTTAAGGCAATGAATGGTGTTGATTAAAAAGAAATGGTGGATTTTAAAGAGAGAGAGAGAGAAAACTTATCTGGTTTACCGAAAGAGAGAAAGTAAAGAAGAATAGTTCAAGAAGCACGAATCCGAATTGCCGAATGTGGATAACCGGATATCCGGTTGTGGTCCAGAGAGTGGACATCAAGAATTCGGATTTCCAGATTGTATAACCGGTCATCCGGTTGTGTCCAGCAAAGATCAAACTTGCATCTGGTTTTCCGGATTTCTTATCCGGCTGCCCGGTTCCTTCCAACAAGCAACTAACTTGAATTCGGTTTACTGGTTGACAATATCCGGTTGGCCGAATGTGTTCCAGCAACTATCAAACTGAATCCGGGTTTCCGGATTTCATAACCGGTTGTCCGGTTAGTTCCAGAAAGCATCAAATTTAATCCGGGTTTCCGAATTTCTTAACCGGTTAAGCTATGAAAAATATTTTTGAGATGAAGTAAGTTCTTAAACTTGTATTAAACACACAAATTTATTTTTGGCTTAAAAATTGATCAATTTTAAACCATTTTGAGATTCAAAACTTTTCAATAAGTCATTTAATACATGAAACATAAATGCATACAAGACCAATCATAGATCCCATAAGATCAAACTTCATCAAATACATGTACTCATCAAAGCATATTCTTTATTCAAATCTTAAGCAAAGCATACGTATATAATGACAATATATAGATCATCAAAATCAACATAGCTATTAAGAAAAGCCATCATTATGAGCTAAAAGAATAAGTGATCAAATTCATAAATGCAATAAGTTATGTGAGCGAATTTTATAAATGAATGACGATATAACACAATTAATGGCATATAAATTCACACATACATAAGAGATGGACAATGATGATAGACAGTTAAGAAGATGAAATCAAAGATCATATAATCATCAAAATCAAACAAAGACATCATGTTAAATCACTCAATGTTATGCACAATGATAATTCCACCATATAAACATACAAGCATACTTTCACAAATTCAAGGTATTATCTATTTATCATGATCCATTCAACAAAATCAATATGGCATGAATTGTTACCAAAACAATTAAATCATCTTGCCTCATCATTTTCTCCTAGTTCATGATCAAGTGATTACACTCACTAGCTTTCATCAAGGAACTCTCCACCATTCTTTGATTGTGGTACCTACAAAGAAAACATTCACGTTGTGCCCTTTGGTACCCAAATACTCTTGGGTCCTTGAGCATTAGATTTGGTTCCTTTTGGAACCCAAATACATTTTGCTCCATAATATGCATTTCTTTTAACATGGCATCTATAACTCACGTGACCATTTTGATTGCAATAATGACAAACAATTTTATGATCGCTTGTGGAGGTAGCCTTAACAAAATAATTCTTATAATATTTTTGTTTCAAGTTAGGCTTATATCCAAGTCCTCCTTTATCAAATACACATTTTTGAGAGTTGAGCAATTTGTCTAAGTTCTATTGACCATTTGTGAATTTTAACACAATTTTATTAAGCTCATTACTCCTCTTCTTAAGCACTTCATTTTCTTTCATTAATTCATCAACATGTGATTTCTCATAAATGATGCAATCCTATCATGTAGCATTTCATTATCTAATTCCAATTCTTTGATCTTTTCATTTAATGAAGCATTGGATTTTTGCAAGGAATCTTTTTTATTTTTTAAGTCATTTACATGTGATTCTAGATGCTTGTGTGAAGTGTTAGGTTTCTCATTTGATAATGCAATTCTATCATGCAATGTTTTATTTTCTAATTCTAGTTCATTTATCTTCTCATTCAATGAATCAATGCATTTTTTTCATGGCATCATTTTCATTTGTAAGTTCTAGCATTTTCTTCTTAAGGCATGCATTCTTTTTACCAAGTTTCATCCACACATCATGCAATTCTTTAAAAGCATCATATAATTCATTATAGCTATGATCACTTACCTCATCAAGCTCGTCATCCGATTCATCTCCAATTGCCATAAGTGCCAAATTCGACACTTCAAGAAATTCCTCCTCATTTGTAGTCTTCTCATACAAAACTTCAAGTTTTCTCCAAATTTCATAAGCATTAGAACAATTTGAAACTCTATGAAATTCCTTTATATCTAAGGCACAAAATAAAGCATTCATAGCCTTAGAATTTAAAGACATATTTTTCCTATCCAATTCACTTAAAGCATTCTTCCTAGAAATGAATGAGCCATCACAAACTATTTCCCATATTTCATAGTCTAAGGCTTGTAAAAATACTTTCATCCTAATTTTCCAATAAGGATAATCATTTCCATCAAATAACGGCGGTCTAATTATGGATTGTCCTTCTCTAAAAGTCGAGTCATATAGAGTTGCCATTGATCTTTAGCTCTAGACGGTTAAGTCTAAACAAGAGCACCTCGCTCTGATACCAAATGAAATACTAACTAGGCAACCCAAGAGGGGGGGTGAATTGGGATTTTAAAAATTAAGCTAAGCAAATCGCACAACAATTAAAACTAATGCCTTAATAAATTCGAAAACAATAAATTTAATGAAAGCACAATAATAAATGAGTAGGGGAAGAGAAAGCAAACTTAAGGATTTTTATGTGGTTCGGCTATCCCCGCCTACGTCCACGCCTCCAAGCAACCCAAGCTTGAGGATTTCACTATCCAAGCCTTTCCAAGACTTTCATGCTTACAATTGACTTCAGGGTGTCAATGAACCTTTACAACAAAGAGATTATCTCTCAATCTCTTCACTCAAGTGTCTCACACACTTAAACACACACTTAAACACTCACAAATTTATGAGGAAATGAAGATTACAATCAAATACTCTCTTAAAGAGTAGATTTACAAAATGAAGAACAAAGATGATTCAATCAATGATAATTTACGAAATTGAAGCTCAATGTATGTTGTATGCCTTTTGTTTGTGCGTGCTAAGATTGCCAAAAATGATTTAGATTTGAGTTTATATAGTTGGAACTCAAAAACTAAATTTATGCACTTTTTGCTCATAACCGGATTACCGTTTATGGTATCCGGAATTCCGCTTGCATGTTACCGTTAAGGCAAAAATTTAAATTTTTTTAATATCCGGAATGCCGCTTGTCATATCCGGATTGCCGTTTATCTTTCGAAAGTTTTCTGCCTCAGAATCTTAGGACTTAGTTTTAAAGACAAGGATTGCCGTTTATGCTCGAAGCTTTTACACCAGAACCGGAATTCCGTTTAGCATATCCGGACTTACTACAGTAACGGTACAGTGCACTATTTACAAAAATTATAATTTGACCCCAAAACTTTATGAAACTGTAGTATGGCCCAAAACGTTATAAAAATTTTCAATTAAGTCCAATTTCAGAATTTCTTAATAATACTTTGTGAATCCCAAAACTTTCTGAAATTATGATATAGCCCAAAATGTTATGAAATGTTTCAAATAAATCCTTATCTAAAATTTCAAGCAATACTTGTTGATTTCAAAGTTTTCAAAATTCTTTCAATTAAACCATAAACTTGAAAAATAACCAATTTCATAAAATCATTTTTCCATTAAATTTAAAACCTTTATAATGTGAAAATAATGATTTATTTAAAACGTATAAAAATAATTTAAGCTTTCAAAAACTTAATCATTCTTAATTTTGTTTGTTATCATCAAAATCAACATTATGTTAACATAAATGTTAACAGCCTTGTCAATGCAGCGGAGTGCATGTGTTGTGACTTTCACTCTAATGTGACGATCCATTATATAACTAAATAGCCGCTTCTCCTGGACATTTGGCTTCCAATTCCTCCTAGTCATATCATCATCGTCATCACAGATAAAGTCCTTGAGATTAATATACTCTTCTTTCTCAAATAAGTGGAGTTACAAGAAATGCAAAACACAACACAGCAGTAAATCAACTTGATTCACTTTGTCGTTCTGTTCAGTTATATCCCATAAATTGCTTAGATAAAACCCGATTGAAAAAAAGAAGAAGCACATTAATAGTGTAGATAATCTGCTGTTCTGATACCAGAATGCAAGAATCTATTCGAAGCTAGCCAAAACAAACAGAAACTACTAAGTAGCAATAAATCCAACATCTAAAGCACAATAAAGTGCTATCATCATCAAGCCGGCAATGGTGAAATTTGAATTACTTGTGAAAGCTACTTGCAAAAAAACAATGATTGGTAGATGTTAACCCAAATTGAGGATATTTCTTGGACACCATCCAACAAAAATGACCAAATTCAGAGAACTCCCACTCAACATTACTTTCTTTGAAGAGTTTGATAATTCAAAATGCCACAGTTCCAGGAACAACTGGAAGCCAATCAAATACAAGAATCAACAAGCACTCAACTACAAAAACTCAATATATAAGCAGGACAAATTAAAAATCTCAATTGCTTCGCTTATCTCTTTCATAAGTTAAAGAGTACACGTGCATCCTAGTACATATCACTTAATTGTTCCATGCATAGATCCAATTTCTTCACTGTAACTCCACCTATTTTCAACTAATTTTCCTTAAGCTTCATCATTTCAAAAATATTCACAAGCAACATCAATTACCAAATTAAATTTTTTTTTTAAGAAAAAAATTTCCTGTGATCCATTCGGTAATAATTCCCAAAAAACCTAAATAAAAAATAAAAGAAATTACTTGTTACCACCATCTTCACTGACGCGATTGCTGAACTGGATGTGTTTTCCAGCGAAGAGACCGTGTTTGGCTCGGTTCATGACGACCCTGCTGTCGGGTACACATTTCTTAAGAGATTCTTTAACTCCTGGAGCCAAGTTCTTCTCTCCCCCTACCTTCCTCATTAGTTTCTTTATCATCTCTGTGAGTCGCGCTGCAACCGCTGCTGGTATTAGGTTCAATATATATTGGGGCTCGCGACTCGCGTGACTAGCTGGCTGCCTACTAGGTGTTAGGCTCGCGACTCGTGATGTAGCGTGCTAGGCTTGCGAAGATTGGCAGTGATGACGACTGTGAGCGAGGCAGTAAGGACCGAGGGTGCAGCTGTCGGCTATTGAGGCACGGTTGGCGGCTGGTGTGTGGTGTTTGCAATGTTTGCTTTACTTGTTTTGTTTAACTTAGGTCATCTGTAACGAGACACCAAGGACCTATTTCCCTTGCAGATTATGATAGTAATAGACAGTAGATCTGAGGCGTTGGATGAGGAGTGAGAAAGAACAAGATGATTTAACGGTCAGAATCAAAGAAAAAAAAATTGGACATTCGTAGGAAACCAACTTTATTCGGTTAATGTGCAACCGGTGGTTAGCGGTAACTAAAAGATTTGTGGACGGGGAATTGTCACGTGGTTGGAGAAAAAAGCGAGATAAATCAAGTGATGGCTAGCCAAGTCAAAATAACTGAAATGTCAATGAACAGGGGATGGAGTTTAAAATCAGTAGTTATGAATAATATTAGGGATGTGAGAAAGGTGGAAAAAAATTTTCACAAATAGGAAAATAGCGGTGAAGGGGACGAGGTAGAAGCGAATGTGCAAAATTGTTGCAGCAGCAACTTTGTAGAATTGAATATAGGAATATGGTTTGTACCAAGGAAGATATGACGAAGGAATATGAGAGGTATTTATATGATTCGAACGCTGATGAGAAAATTATGGGTGTATTGGATATGAACGAGTTACCTTGTACAACCGAAGAATATGATGCAGCAGTAGCAACAGCAATCAATTTTGCATGAAGAACTATGACGGAGAGAGAAAGATGTGACTGTGAATTGTGGTTGAAAAAGAAGAGTATGCACGGAGAGAGTAAATCTGGGATAAAGAGAGAGTTGTGCATTATGGTTAGAACAAGAAGAGTATCGAATGTTTTATTTTGTAATTTATTTTGGAATTTGATTTTTGATTCACTGAGAACATTAGCTGCTGAGATTTCTAGCTTGAGTGAGGAGTGGATTTGGTAGAGTTATGGAGAATGCGTGTGTGAGATCTAATGCGCGTGTGTTCAAACAGTTTATATTACACACAAAACAGTAGTATTTAACACTCATTCCAACAAATTCTGACTGGTTACCGCTCAGAAACTGGAATGAACTTATCTTGTCATCGCCAAAAAACCGGCATGCCAAGTTCCAAATATAATCTCATGTTCCATCCACCGTCCACGTGCCACGCAGCCATGTATCAGCTAGTCAATTCACAGTGCGTTACTTACAGATTCTGTAAGGGAGCCTTGTCCAGATGTTGTGCAAATTTTGTTGAACTCGCAAGCGCACGAATTTATTGTAGAATAGATTAATGGTGACGAGTGTCGATCCCACGAGGAGGTGGATTTTAATTGTGTGTAGAATTAATTTTGTAAGTGGGTGGTTGGATTTGTAGGGAAATTGATTTAAAGGATGCTAGAATTTAAATTGGAATAGCGGAATTAAATTGAATTGGAAACTATTGAAATAAAGCACTTGGGTATCTGGATCCGTATCAACATGCACCATGGGCTAAATGTTCCTTATTAATACCAATTAAATCATGAGGGGGGAATCCACACCTCATGAACCACGCTCTAATCAATATGGTGCTAAGGGCTTATCGTGCCAAATAATAATAACCTTATACTAGGGTCTTTGGTAAAAACCAGTGATGAACTAGACAAGATTATTATTATTTGTCGATGAAAAGTCAAAACCTCCACAGAAATTAGAGGGGAAGAGAAAATAAATTTACCAAATAAAGCCCATGACACATGTTGAGACTTCACCTTCAACCCAAGCTTGAAAGAAAATTAGCTACTCATTATTGAACTAGGGGTAAAATGGGAATTTTATTAAAATACGTAGAAAATATAAGATGGAGAGAGAATTACAGAAAACTAAGTTCAAAAATGGATTCAGGAGTATCAAATTAGGGGGGGGAGGTCCCCTTTTTATAGATACATTGAGTGAATCATGGCCATCGGATTAAAAATAGTTTGGGCCCTTGCAAAGATTGCGCCACGTCATGATGAACAAGTAACACTGTTTGACCACAGCGGTTTGAACGATGAAGCGGTTTTACTGCGGTTTTGAAGATCAAGAGTATATGTGAATAGTGCCGTACGTGTGAACAGTGCCATTTTTTCTTTTATGCTCCTCTTAAGGTTTTCGACTGTCCTGAGTTCAAAAGTGACATCCGTTTTGCTATCCGAAACCTTGTTCATTGTGAAATGACCATAATACCCCTAAAATACACAAAATGCTTAATTAAAACAAAGCACACATAATTAAATAACAAGAGACTTAAATTAAGAAAATTAAAGATGTTAGTAAAACTTGAAGTACAAAATGACGATTTTCTCCTTTATAAATATACACTCTGACACTCAACACACCCCCCAACCAGCTTATTGCTAGTCCCTAGCAAATAAAGCGAAAACAAAATTCAAATCCAAAATAATTTTTTTTAAAAAAAAAAACAATCGTGTTTATTCAATCAGACTAATGATAACAATTAAATAAAAGTATAAGCATTATCTCAAGTCTAAAGAAACATCACACCCACATCAACCATCCACATGAATCAACCAAGTAGATTTTGTCACAGCTACTTTCAAAAATGACATGTCAAACCCCAAAATCTCACCGGTAATAGTGACACTCTCAAAAAGAAATTAAACCCAATAGAAATTGTCACTTCAATGAATGATAAATTGAGTGAAGATAATAAAGAAATAATATCACACACTCTCACCAAGATGAAAATAATATGCCCACAACTCAGAAATAACACGATCTCAAGTCAAACAAAATGCTAGTCAACCCAATTTATTTACTTATTATTTTTTTTTCTTTTTTTTTAATTATGCATTACTACATCTTTTAGCCCATATAACTAGCTTCTACTTCAGACTATAGTTCCCTAAAATCAAGAAGGACTTTTATTAGGATGTAACGTAGGCAAGGGACATGGCTAATAAAGAAAGGAAAATAGAGGAAACAAAATATATGTTTGAGAAAAATAATATCTTTTGGAAACTTAAAAAAATGCATTTTACTTATTGAATTATATATCTCTCTCCTTTTTTTTTTTAGAGATTTTTTTTCTTTTTTTCTCTTTTTTTTCTTTTTTTTTTTGGTATTGCACAACTTTACTAAACAAAATAATTATTTATATTTTTCTCAAACATGAATAGGTGATGGAACTTGTAAGATATCGGGTAATACTCCAAATTAGAGTGGGTCAAAATGATAAGTTGACAAAGAAATTTTTTTTTTTTTAATAAAAGGCTCAAAAGGGCTAACTATGGATATTTCACATAAGGGATGGATAGAAAGGCTCAAACGGGTCAAAGATGGCCTTTCCATCATCTTTTAGGGCTCTAAATAATCCTTCATATCTACTAGTTAAATGGACATTCAGATGTAGCAACACACTTTTTTTTTAAAAGGTTGATTTAAAAGAATATAGAGATCGTATATAAAATAGTAAACTGCTAAGTTGTATGAAAGATGAGCAAAAAGGGTTACTCTCCAAGAAAAGTAATAGGCTCAAAAGCTCACTTGGTATTCATTATGACATGTCAATTCTTTCAAGCAACTCATATTTATCTCCGACATCAACATGTAGAGTAGCAAACATAGTGTAACATCACTCAAGACCAAAGATAATACAAATACTAAAATTCGAAAGTCATCATGTCATCCAAAAATAAAAACAAAATCACACTATTTTTTTTTTTAAACAACATTCTACCCCCCAACCTATTCTAAACATGAAAGGAAAATATGCATTCAGAAATGTGAAAATGATGCAGAAAAACTAATTGGAAAAGTTATACTTAAAATGATAGAAATTTTTTTTTTTTAACTAAGAAGATGCGTTTCTAGAGGCACTACACTCTATATTCAGCCATCTTTGACTCAAAAATTTGAAAATGCATATTTATAAAGGAGAAGTCAAAAAGAAAAAGTTAGAAAGATCACACGAAAAATAAGATAATTTTTTTTCATTATTATTTTTCCTTTTTTTTTCTTTTTTTTTTTTACTAAGAAGATGCGTTTCTAGAGTAACTACACTCCATATTCAGCCATCTTCAACACAAAAAGTTAGCAACAGTTAGTTTCTACAACAAAAAATTAGTAAAAACTTAACCAACATTCCACAATTGTCAACTATCCCCTCCCCCCAACCAGAGCGAAACATTGTCCTCAATGTTTTAAAGGAAAGAAGTAGAGTTTAGAAGACATCACCTGGGTGGTGCAACACAAAATAAAATATTTACAGGCGGAGATTTAAATCTAATTTGTACTTCTTACTGCTGCTATTGTTACCATCGTTATTTGTACACTCTAACACCAAGGTCCGGGATCGGCTCAGTCGATAAAGCTTGTGAGATCAAGTAGCTCATTAGCAGTGTGAGCACAAATAAAAAGCTTTTTTACTGTGGAAGGAATGAAGTAGTTCTTTATTACATGGTTAAGAAATGCGATAAAACCATCATAAAAGTTATTGACATTTAACAAACCGATGGGTTTATGATGAATGTGCAGATGGGCCCACGATGCTAATGTGATAAGTGCCTCTAGAGTTGCAAGATCTCCTGGTAAGAAAATAAAAGCATCAGCATGATTAAGCATTTCAGTTATTCTTTCTTGCATACCTAAGACAACTAACTCTTCTCCAGTCGGTGAGTTAGACAAGCAGCCCAAAGGTTTTAGGGCTTGTGGTATGATGCCTAACACTTGACTTCCTCTGACAAAAGCAGCTTCTGAGACCAATTTTGATAACCCTCGGTCACCTCCGCCGTATACTAAGTGTAATTTTCTCTTTGCTATGCATCGACCAAGATTAATGGCTGCCTCAAAGAACTCTTTATATTTGCAATAGTTAAATCCGGAAAGCACACAAATGTTCTTGAATTGTTTATTGGGAGTAGCTGCCATTAGGATACTTCTAAAAAATAATTTGTGAGTGCAAACGAAAAGAATCAGATTTAAAGATCTTGGCGGCAGTGGATCACAGCTGTGAATGAGGTGTCTGTCTATGTCAATTAATCATGTAATGCACATGGCTCGAGAGTTAAAAGGGAAACAATAAAAAGGAAAAGCAAACAATGACAAAGTAAAATTATTAAAGACAATAATGCAGATGGTAAAACAACAGTGAAATAAAACAATAGTAAAGTAAAAGGATATTTATAAGTAGTTGCGACTGTGACTCACATCTTCCTCTGGTTTTACGTTCAGAAACGGCTTTAACGCCCTCTATGGGTCGAGGATCGGCTTCCCATGATTAAAAGTGATAAAAGAAAACTTAATGGTTAAACAAACACACTTATGCACAAATGATTTCAATTAGCAGAAGAAAAAATAAATAAATAAATAAATCAAATCACCGAAAAAGAAAAATCTCAATTCAAATTTGGTGGGTCACTTAAATTTATTTCGGTGTCCTCTCCATGTGATTGGTACTCTAGATATGGCTTTAATCTTTGACCATTAACTTTAAACGTGACACCATTTTTTGGGTCCTTAATTTCAATTGCCCCATGTGGAAAAACAGTATGAACAATGAAGGGACCAGACCATCGAGAACGCAACTTACCTGGGAATAAGTGTAAACGAGAATTGAATAAAAGTACTTTCTGACCTGGAGTGAAAGATTTTCTCATAATCTGCTTATCATGAAAGACTTTCATTCACTGCTTGTAATCCTTGGCATTTTCGTATGCATCGTTACGAATTTCTTCAAGTTCTGCCAGTTGTAATTGTCTTTTTGAGCCAGCTTGCTGCATGTCAAAATTGAATTTCTTGATGGCCCAGTACGCACGATGCTCGAGTTCCACAGGTAGGTGGCAAGCTTTTCCATACACTAGCCTGTAGGGTGACATCCCAATTGGGGTCTTGAACGCCATTCTATATGCCCATAATGCATCATCAAGTCTTAATGACCAATCTTTTCTGTCTGGCCTCACCGTCTTTTCTAATATGTGCTTTATTTCTCGATTGGAGATCTCAACTTGGCCACTAGTTTGCGGATGATACGGGGTCGCCACTTTATGAGTGATAGAGTACTTTATCAAAAGTGCTTTGAATGATTTGTTGCAAAAGTGGGTACCACCACCACTGATTATTGTCCGAGGGAATCCAAAGCGTGAAACAATGTTGCTCTTCAAAAACCCTATCACCACTTTATGATCATTGGTTCTGCATGGAATTGCCTCTACCCATTTTGATACATAGTCAACAGCAACCAATATGTAATGATGACCAAAAGAAGCGGGAAAGGGTCCCATGAAGTCGATACCCCATACATAAAAAATCTCAACCACTAAAATTGGATTTAGTGGCATCATGTTCCTTCGTGTAATGCTCCCCATTCGTTGACACCTATCACATGAAGAACAAAAGGTGTAAGCATCTCGAAATATAGTCGGCCAATAGAAACCACATTGTAGAACTTTTGTTGCTGTTTTCTTAGCGCTGAAATGGCCTCCGCAAGCTTGTTCATGGCAGAACGAAAGGATGTTCTGAAATTCATTTTCTGAGACGCATCGTCTAATAATTTGATCTGCACAATACTTGAACAGATAGGGGTCATCCCAGAAGAAATTCTTGATTTCTGCAAAGAATTTAGCCTTGTCCTGCTTGTGAACAGTGCCATTTTTCCTTTTATGCTACTCTTAAGGTTTTCGACTGTCCTGAGTTCAAAAGTGACATCCGTTTTGCTATCCGAAACCTTGTTCATTGTGAAATGACCATAATACCCCTAAAATACACAAAATGCTTAATTAAAACAAAGCACACATAATTAAATAACAAGAGACTTAAATTAAGAAAATTAAAGATGTTAGTAAAACTTGAAGTACAAAATGACGATTTTCTCCTTTATAAATATACACTTTCTGACACTCAATACCGGACACCAAAACTAACATTAAATCATCTTTTATGCTATTTCTTAGTATAAAATATTTTTCTAATATAACATTAAAATAGTGTTATGAGTAGTATTATATTAAATATAGTATAACACTATTCATTTAGTGCTAGAAAAAAAAATCACAAATATCCTTATTAGTTTTTCTTATTTATGTATATGTTCTATTTTATATAATATTTTAAGTTATTATTATTTTTTGTTATTATTTTTATTTTATTTTTAATTTTGAATATTATACTAATATTTTAAATAAAAATTATTGAACACAAAAATTAATAATAAAAATAAAATGCCAATAACATTAATTACTAGATTACATATTACAAAATTAAATTAACACAAATTAAAAAAGCTACTACTACTAGCATAAATAAGAACAATTATTTAATAATATGGGAGATCATTATTAGATCCTTCAATATCATCAAAATATTGGCCAATATTATTAGAAGTATTTTGAGATGTTTGGTCTTACTGAGATCTTCTCTATAAAATCTTAATGCCTTAAAAAATTTACGACATCGTATAGGGAACTCTCTTTTCTTTCTTTCTTTCTTTCTTTTCTTTTTTTTTAAAAAAATTATATACTTCAATACAAAATTACTTGAGATTTTGAAACTTATTCATAAATTTACACATATTACAACCATTCATGTTAAAATTGTGAATTAATCACTCGATATCAAAAGAAGAGAATATGATGTTTGTGATACTTAATGCCTGTTTGGTATGACTTATTTAATGACCATAAGTGCTTATTTAATCTCTTAAGCTCTTATCATAACTTTTGTTGTTGTTTGATTATTTTTCTAATAAAGTTTTTGAAGTTTAAATAAACTATTTTACCTCTACTAACAAAAACTTAAATTTTAAACTTTTGGAAGTAAGGTTGAAAACTTTTTTTTTAAATGTCAAAATATCTAAAATATCAATTACTTATTTAACAATCTTATTTATTGTTTTTATAATATAACTTTACAAAACTTGCCTATTAAAGTAATTTCATGACGACCCTGTCGTCGGGTACACATTTCTTAAGAGATTCTTTTACTCCTGGAGCCAAGTTCTTCTCTCCCCCTACCTTCCTCATTAGTTTCTTCATCATCTCCTTCACTCGAAATGCCATGTTGTTTAATGACTACCCCTCTTCTTTACAATTCTAGTTTTTCATTAAAACTGCACTCTATCTCTGTGTATTCGCTGTGCGCTGCCACACCGCTCCCTAAGGCTTAAACCCTTTCGCTCTTCCCAACTGCATTTGTGTATACACTTGTTCCCATTATTGCCCCTCTGATTTTGCCACGTCTGTGGCTTCTATTAATATTTTAATTTATTCTTGGATTTTCTCCATGATGCTATGCTATGTTCATTAGATATATTTTCTACACTATTAATGCCTTAAAAAATTTTACGACATCGTATAGGGAACTCTCTTTTCTTTCTTTCTTTCTTTTCCTTTTTTTTTTAAAAAAAATTACATACTTCAGTACAAAATTACTCGAGATTTTGAAACTTATTCATAAATTTACACATATTACAGCCATTCATGTTAAAATTGTGAATTAATCACTCGATATCAAAAGAAGAGAATATGATGTTTGTGATACTTAATGCCTGTTTGGTATGACTTATTTAATGACCATAAGTGCTTATTTAATCTCTTAAGCTCTTATCATAACTTTTGTTGTTGTTTGATTATTTTTCAAATAGAGTTTTTTAAGTTTAAATAAACTATTTTACCTCTACTAACAAAAACTTAAATTTTAAACTTTTGAAAGTAAGGTTGAAAACTTTTTTTTTAAATGTCAAAATATCTAAAATATCAATTACTTATTTAACAATCTTATTTATTGTTTTTATAATATAACTTTACAAAACTTGCCTATTAAAGTAATTTCATGACGACCCTGCTGTCGGGTACACATTTCTTAAGAGATTCTTTTACTCATGGAGCCAAGTTCTTCTCTCCCCCTACCTTCCTCATTAGTTTCTTCATCATCTCCTTCCCTCGAAACGCCATGTCGTTTAATGACTACGTCTCTTCTTTACAATTCTAGTTTTTCGTTCAAACTGCACTCTATCTCTGTGTATTCGCTGTGCGCTGCCACACCGCTCCCTAAGGCTTAAACCCTTTCGCTCTTCCCAACTACATTTGTCTATACACTTGTTCCCATTATTGCCCCTCTGATTTTGCCACGTCTGTGGCTTCTATTAATATTTTTAATTTGTTCTTGGATTTTCTCCATGATGCTATGCTATGTTCATTAGATATATTTTCTACACTATTAATGCCTTAAAAAATTTACGACATCGTATAGGGAACTCTCTTTTCTTTCTTTCTTTCTTTTTTTTCCTTTTTTTTTTTAAATTACATACTTCAGTACAAAATTACTCGAGATTTTGAAACTTATTCATAAATTTACACATATTACAGCCATTCATGTTAAAATTGTGAATTAATCACTCGATATCAAAAGAAGAGAATATGATGTTTGTGATACTTAATGCCTGTTTGGTATGACTTATTTAATGACCATAAGTGCTTATTTAATCTCTTAAGCTCTTATCATAACTTTTGTTGTTGTTTGATTATTTTTCTAATAAAGTTTTTGAAGTTTAAATAAACTATTTTACATCTACTAACAAAAACTTAAATTTTAAACTTTTGGAAGTAAGGTTGAAAACTTTTTTTTTAAATGTCAAAATATCTAAAATATCAATTACTTATTTAACAATCTTATTTATTGTTTTTATAATATAACTTTACAAAACTTGCCTATTAAAGTAATTTCATGACGACCACGTAAGTCGCACACATTTCTTAAGAGATTCTTTTACTCCTGGAGCCAAGTTCTTCTCTCCCCCTACCTTCCTCATTAGTTTCTTCATCATCTCCTTCCCTCGAAATGCCATGTCGTTTAATGACTACTTCTCTTCTTTACAATTCTAGTTTTTCGTTCAAACTGCACTCTATCTCTGTGTATTCGTTGTGCACTGCCACACCGCTCCCTAAGGCTTAAACCCTTTCGCTCTTCCCAACTGCATTTGTCTATACACTTGTTCCCATTATTGCCCCTCTGATTTTGCCACGTCTGTGGCTTCTATTAATATTTTAATTTGTTCTTGGATTTTCTCCATGATGCTATGCTATGTTCATTAGATATATTTTCTACACTATTAATGCCTTAAAAAATTTTACGACATCGTATAGGGAACTCTCTTTTCTTTCTTTCTTTCTTTTCCTTTTTTTTTAAAAAAAAAATTACATACTTCAGTACAAAATTACTCGAGATTTTGAAACTTATTCATAAATTTACACATATTACAGCCATTCATGTTAAAATTGTGAATTAATCACTCGATATCAAAAGAAAAGAATATGATGTTTGTGATACTTAATGCCTGTTTGGTATGACTTATTTAATGACCATAAGTGCTTATTTAATCTCTTAAGCTCTTATCATAACTTTTGTTGTTGTTTGATTATTTTTCTAATAAATTTTTTGAAGTTTAAATAAACTATTTTACCTCTACTAACAAAAACTTAAATTTTAAACTTTTGGAAGTAAGGTTGAAAACTTTTTTTTTAAATGTCAAAATATCTAAAATATCAATTACTTATTTAACAATCTTATTTATTATTTTTATAATATAACTTTACAAAACTTACCTATTAAATTAATTTCATGATGACCCTGCTATCGGGTACATATTTCTTAAGAGATTCATTTACTCCTGGAGCCAAGTTCTTCTCTCCCCCTACCTTCCTCATTAGTTTCTTCATCATCTCCTTCCCTCGAAACGCCATGTCGTTTAATGACTACTTCTTTTCTTTACAATTCTAGTTTTTCGTTAAAACTGCACTCTATCTTTGTGTATTCGCTGTGCGTTGCCACACCGCTCCCTAAGGCTTAAACCCTTTCGCTCTTCCCAACTGCATTTGTCTATACACTTGTTCCCATTATTGCCCCTCTGATTTTGCCACGTCTATAAGATGTGGCTTCTATTAATATTTTAATTTGTTCTTGAATTTTCTCCATGATGCTATGCTATGTTCATTAGATATATTTTCTACACTATTAATGCCTTAAAAAATTTACGACATCGTATAGGGAACTCTCTTTTCTTTCTTTCTTTCTTTCTTTTCCTTTTTTTTTTAAAAAAATTACACACTTCAGTACAAAATTACTCGAGATTTTGAAACCTATTCATAAATTTACCCATATTACAGCCATTCATGATAAAATTGTGAATTAATCACTCGATATCAAAAGAAGAGAATATGTTGTTTGTGATACTTAATGCCTGTTTGGTATAACTTATTTAATAATCATAAATGCTTATTTAATCTCTTAAGCTCTTATGATAACTTTTGTTGTTTTTTAATTATTTTTCTAATAGAGTTTTTGAAGTTTAAATAAATTATTTTACCTCTACTAACAAAAACTTAAATTTTAAACTTTTGGAAGTTAGCTTAAAGGTGAAGGCGACTGCTTTTGGTGATGAAAATTACTCTGCATTCTCCTAGGAATGTGGTGGGAAGTGGGTAGAAAGAAGACGAGGGAGAAGGGAAGAGTACCCACTTGTTATAATGGGTAGCCAAAATGTTTTGAGGTACGGTACATTTTGAAAAATAACATATAATAAAATAAGTAGTGTCATGTTGGTCCTTAACACAATTATTTATAATTTTTATAAAATCAATGATGATATTTTTAGTCCCTAACAAAAATTCATATATTTAACTAAAAGGAATTCAAAAGCACTTGCTTATATTAAAGTCAAGACCAAACTAAAAACATAAAAGTCAATATATTTTATCATATAATACATTGAAATATGTGTTTTTTTATTTTTTTATTGTGGTCCTTACTTTATTACAATAAGATATGCTTGATTGGATGATTATATGGGTTAGGCTATTTTAATTTAAATTTGTGACATGAAATTTTGACACAAATCTTAAGGTATTGGTTTCTAAAAATTCAGTGATAGATGAATACCCGTCATTAAATGCTACTCTAACTATCAACATTTATTATTGAATTGCTTGAAATCAACGAATCAAAATTTATGTTAAATTTTTAAGTCAAAAATTTAAGTTGAACTAACCTCACCCGATATATACTATATTGTTGGCCTTATAAGGAGTCACCTTTAGGACTACAAAGAGATAAAGTTAAATGATTTATTCCATTCTTCAAGTACCAATTAATTTTCAAAGAAATATGGCAACTTTTACTTTAAAACTCCATAGCTAAGCATGTTGAAACTAGAGCAATTCAACTATGAGTGACCTACTAGGAAGTTGCAACAATCTGCTCAATCCAACAAGTGATATCAAAGCTTGGTCACATGTTCAATAGGTGGGCTAGCATCGTATCAACTAGCCAGTAGTGTGCTAACATTATGGATGGTGAAGGCTGGATTGCAAAATGAAAAATCCAAATATTATTGGATTGGTCTATGGATCTATGTGTTCAGATTCAATATAAACAATCCAAACAATTTTTTTTAATTTTCTTTTTTTTTAAAAGAGCTACACGTCACTTTTATATTTAAGTGCTAAAAAATAGAACCTATTTTTCCTTAAAAAAATAAAACTGCAAGTGTAAATGTACAATAAACCTAATTTGTATTACTATAAATGTACAATAATAATAAGAAGTATACACTGCAAGGGCCACCAATTTTTGCTTTCAATTTTCAAATTTCAATTGTTCTTTAACCATGTGATAATAAAATATCTGAATCGTGAAATATCAAAGTAGTTGATCTTTTTTTTTTTCAATTGTTAGTAATTGAACTCTAGAGAGTAATTGATGATTTTTGTTGTAGATTTTTATTTTAATAGGATTGATCGAATCTGATTAATTAAATTGGATTTCACCTTTTATTAATTTGGATTATATTAGATTTCAATTAGTAATTGGATCATATTGAATCCAAAAAATATGATGGATTGAACTTGCATTTGACAAAATGCAATCGATTTGAACCACTGAACACCCTATTTTTTTTTTATTATATTTCTTAATGTTGCGTTGATTTTTTGTGATATTATTTTCTTTCGTTGTTATAATAATCCTTTATCTTTAATGATTAAAGGTTTAATAATAATAACATATCTTTACTTTTATTATAATAATCCATTATCTTTAATGATTGAAGGATTTATTATAATATCTCAAAAAAAGGATTTATTATAATATCTCAAAAAAAGGATTTATTATAATATCATGTCTTTAGGTTTATTATTGTTTATGGTTTCATTTTCCCTATAAAAGGCAGTGTGTTTCTGGTGGGAACAGATCATAAGAGTATGAAAATATGAACTGAATTAGAGCATTTTCTCCCTGTGAATTTCATTCTCCCAATTTCTTTCTCTTTCTCTCTAATATATTAGTAATTGTAACATCTCTTTCGTTCTTTCTCTCTCCCCTTATTTTGATCATAGGTTCTAGCCTTTGATCTTTAAATCTTTTCACTCAGCATAATTTTTGTATGCGCATTTTAGTTGCCTGGGTATGCATATACTTTCTCTATAAGCCTTATTGATCAGAAGTTCCAAGTGGCAATTAAAGCAAGAGTACGAGCACCACAATTTTTTCCTCTTCTCACTCTTTACAAAAGGAAAATTGTAGTGTCTCCCACAATCACAGATTTGTTTAAAATGACTAAAATTTCTTAATATTCCCTCTTTAATTTCTAATATACCCTTAATTTCACTGGTTACTATTTTGATACAGCAATAAACAATATATATATATATATATTACCAGTAAGTTTCATTAATAAAATACTAGTGATAAAATTAATAAAACTCTCCCCCGTAAAAAAATCCATGTTGTTCTTCCAATTCCTCTCTTTTTGTTTTTCAAGCTCAGCTCTGAGCACAGTATCTAAATCTTTGAAGTAGTAGTAGGTGCGAAACCCTTTAAGAGGACCGGGATTGATGACTTGGCAAACTACTTAACAGCTTTTCCAGCATCAATTTTCAGTCCTATAAAATGTTTGTTGGTAAATATATTTTCTTTAGCTCTTCTAAATAACTACTTGTGTGTGTGAGAGTGTGTGTGTGTGTGTGTGTGTATGTGTGTGTATATATATATAATATTGGCTTCGAAGCTTCTTTAGTTAGTGGTGAAGCTGAATATCATGGTTGTTTCAGCTTGTAGCATCTTTTATCTGTACAAATTTTTAACAAAAAAAAATATAAGTATTTTAATTTGTAAAATTTGTAGCAAGTTAATTTTTATTTGTAACAATTCAATTAAACTATAATTATATAAATATTTATGTATTTATAATTAATTTTAATAATAACAATAAAAAAATATTATTGCAATCCGATCTAATCCTGAACTACAGTACTAAATAGTACATGTTCATATTAAATATAATCATATTCTTAAAATAATAGCACACTTATAACTTTAACAAAGAAAAACTTTAGTTTGAAGCATTTGATGCTGGTTTTGGCTGCTCTGTGGAGAGGAAGGTAGTGGAGAATGATGTTGTTATTACGTTGAAACAATTCCTAGTCTTGGTAAGAACCGGCTTCATGAATTTGCTGTAAATGCAACGACCAGGATCCACGATCAATCTGCCACCTTGATAGAAAGCAATAAAAACAGCCGCGGAAATCCAAGTCACGCCTAAGATGACATAACCAATCACGCGTGGAACAAGGATGGATACCAATGAGACCGTAGAAAGTGATCCGAAGATGACAGCAATAAGGCTGCAGATGTTTGAAGAATTTGTTTGATGAGTTGGGGAACTTGTATCAGCAGCAGCAACGGACGAATTTGCTTCATGGATTCGGGATTTGATGTCAGCATCAAGTGCAGCGCAGTACCCTCCTAGTCCCACAAGAAAAAACCACATATTTATGCCATTCTTCTCCAACAAGGGCTCGCTTGTGCCTTCAGCATTGGCAGCAACAACATTGACAAGAACTGGAATGAGAAACCCGAAAACAACAGCGTAGGAGAGGATAATTCGGTCCCTGCAAATCACAAAAACACAGCAGATCAGAGTTATAATTTGCTTCCCAGAATCTTAGAATATTCACTTGAATGTAATTAATCGAAACGCCTTTTGTGATTTTGAGAGGAGTTGCTCTTTGAAGAGCATATATAATACGATAAAAGTCGTAAGCGGCGCACGGGGGAAGTTATTGTCTATGGTTTACCTCCATGATACATCAGTGCGGTCCTGGAGAGATGTGGAGTCCTATAAAAAAAAAAAAAAAGCCCTACCTTTGAGTGCAGCTTGAACTATTAATTTATATAATTGGAAGTAATTGATTAGATTTATAATAAATATTTTTGCAACAGTGAAATAATATAAAAATTAAATAATTAGTTTTTTTTAAGTATTCTCAGTCATATTTATCACTGTTCTCTCTCTCTATATATAAATAAATAACTCACTTATTAGTCTTCGACAACTTTAGGTCTGGAATTAAAATCCAATATTAAAATTTAGGACGAATTTACAATATTATAAATCGCCTTTTTTATGATTTTACACATTTTAAACTATAGAAAAAAATCTATTTATAATGTTATAAACTCGTGCTATACTTTTAATCCTGTACTTCGATTGAAATTTTTTTGGGTATATATATAAACACACACACACACACTATACCTTGGCAATCCTAGCTAGATCCGTTCTTCTTTCAACCCAACACACAGCTCACGATTTTCATTATCAATAACTTAAAAGAAAATGATGACACGTTAACTGACTTAGAAAATAACCATACCCATGAGTATGACCACGGCAGTACTCGCAGTTCGGAATCCGCATCACGTGTCTTGTGTTTGTTCAACTGCAAAGAATAGAGAGAGTAATTTCTGTAGAGAAGGGGAGCAACAGGTGAGACCAAATTCACAGGGACTCGTTATTTATAGAGGGTGGGTCGACAAATGTGCCCCTTGTTGTGTGATTAACTTACGTGGCAAGCATTAGCTATACTACAAATATTTAACTAGAAAAATTAAATATAAAAAGGAAGAATGAAGTATAACATCATACTATATAAAAGGACCAGATAATCAATTAACATTATAATACTGCAAAGTAATATAATTCATTTCATCTTCTGTCATCATTCAGTTTCTTTACCATTTTTCATTAAAAAAAATAAAATAAAAGATGCATATTGAAGAGGTGGTGGCTATCTTCCACACAACCACGTCTAGATTCAAAGGAAAAAATTCTTAGGTGTTCCTGTAATACTATTTTTTTGTTCACTCTTTGTCACACACACACTATACATACATACATACATACATATACATACATAATTATATATATATATATATATAATTCATTCTTTCTCGTATTTATACGAGTTCAAACAATAATGATAATATGTATATACATATATCAAATATAAATAGACAAGAAACAATACTTCAGGAGTGTCAAAAATCTTCTCATTTCAAAGATTCTAAAAGCACTTGATCCTTAACCACCAACCAACAGTATGTTTTCTGGTCAAAGCAATGGTCTTTTTAGTATTTATAACGACAGATGGCAGCACATAAAGCACTGAATTCTAGACATTAGATCGATTCATTGATGTATTCACTAGCCCTAGGATCATTCTTGGATAGCAACCCAAAGTTTATAGAGCCTTCAACACTAGATCGGCTTTCTTAAATTATTAATGTGCATGTAAGTTCCCGGCAACTAGAGAAACAAAAACTTTATTCCTTTCTTTCTACGGATTTGTATTTTTCTTTTCACTTTCTGTTATAGATTTTATTATTCTATCTTAAAAAGTTGCATATTCCTTATAATATTCTTTACTGTTATTACTTAAGTCTTTAGTTGTTTTTAAGTCATTCATGATATCGTTGATGTTAATTAAGACAGTAAGAGCTATTGAGATCGAGTTTGTCAATATTTCTCAATGTTTGTAAACATATTTGATGTTAATATTTCTCCAAGTTTATAAGCATCTTTGATGTTAATATAATATTGAAACAATAAGAGTTGGAATTATCTAAGTTTTTTTTTTAAAAAAAAAATCTATCTCGCTGGAATAAGGAAGTATTATTAAAAAAAAGTACTTACTACTAATTTGAAGAATACAATAAGTTTTACCTTATAAAAATAAATTAAATATAAAAAATTCAAATTAAATGACTAAGCTTATATTCTCTTAATGATTTAAATTTAGGTGGCGAATTAAAATTTAAGTTGAGACTATTGAAATAAGAATTGATCGAGATAAACCAAATTCTCAAACTTTGTTAGATCGGAGACTTGATGTAATGTATGTAATTCATTTTCTGGTAGTGATTATTGATTCTTAGAGTTTTGATTTTGGGAAATCACAAAGAAGCTTCAGTATCAGGGTTTGTCCTGTTTGTGAGTTATCCATTAACAACCTAAATTTAGCATGCAAAATAACAAACCTTTTTTTTTTCAGTTCAATTAAACTTAAAAAAGCAATGCATAGAAGTGAACTTGTTGGGTTGGGGCCTGGGTTTGGGTCCATGCGGAATTCTGTTCATGTGTTACAAACTGTCCCTAATCCATCTTGAATAAACACTGGGATAAGAAATTTCATCCTGAAACCCAACGAACCTCAAATTAGTTTTAAAAATATATACCGAATCCCTTATCGCTTGGGATGAGTAAAAGATTTTATTAAACAAAATAAACTTCACTTTTATTGATAAAATAGCCTAAAGGCCCAGATAACGGTAAAAAAAGAAGATTGATTACATAATTATACAAGATTATGTATGACTTGGAGTCAATCTTATAGCTAGAGCTGGTAAAATGGATCATCAGTTCGTATTTTTGTTGTGTCAAGTATAAATTGATTTAAACAAGACCCATTTAATAATCGTGTCAAAATATTAGGATTCTAGCCCAACACAGAAAATAATCAGGTCACCTAATAGTCCACTTAATACTTATATATTTAACAAGATTTAAATAAAACATTTGTGCTCCATTATATATATCGATATTATAAAAAATTATTTATATATAATATTATTTCTCTACATTATAAAAAATATATATCTACCAAAATATTACATATTTAAACTATTGAAGTACTATTTTATTGTGTAAATAATATAATATATCAATATTATAAAATATACATGTCTAAAAATATTTCACAAATTTATATTGTTGAAATACTAAATTTATATGAAATATTATAAATAAAATACTATGTATATATTCATCATTTTCCTTTACCCTACTTTCTTAAAAAAAATAAAGAAGAAAATCATGTTAAATGGGACCAGAATTTTAACTCTAACCTGATACAGAAAAAAATCGTGTTGATCTAATTCGGTCCATTTAATAATAATGTGAAATTAAACATCCTAATTATGTTATACTTGTGCTGGGTGATCAAGTCACTGTCAAATTTTACCAGCATTACTTTCAATTGAAGATCAAAAGTCATGATGATTCACTTACCATTGTGGCCTCTTCATGCGTGTGAGCACGTGTTTCTCGTTGAGACTGCATGCACCGCGTATCCGGCCACACGCTGCACGTCTTCACTAACTCCAAACTTGGATATACCCTTAAAACACCGATCAACACTCCCCAACAGAGACGGCGGCGACTGCCAAATGCGATGACGTGGAGCAAATTAAAATCATATTCTTGTGTTCACTCTTAATTTGTAACTTTTTCAATTTTATTTTTTTTCCAACGCAAGTAAAATAATATTGACCCGATGACTCAATTTTCTGGCTCCACCTCTAATCATGACAGATGCGTGAATCTAAAATAGAAGATTCTAAAGACTGGTTGAATCCGTCTTTGATAAGTTAAGAAAAATGTTAAAGAGACTAAAAATTAATAATATAAGTTATGAAATTATGTGGCATGTTACAGTAGTAATCTATTATTTTGTCTTTTTCTTTTAAAATATATGTCATTATTGTTCATTTGATTAACGTTTTGTCCAATTTTTTTTTCTTTTTCTTTTTTTCCCTCGCAATATCGGTGTTCTGCAATTAGATATTCAAATCTTGGAAAAATCACAGAGGAGATAAGGTGGTGGGGTAAAGGAGCTTTTTCTTCTTATTTTGACCGTCTTTTCATAAAAATCTAGAGTCCCATCGATTTTAGATTGAAAAAATGCCGAGGGAATCTTTGAGCGTCAGAAACTAAAAACGACAACTTTTGACATTACTTTCTTCTTATGTTCCTAAAAACGACAAGGACTGTTGCTGATGTAATTTTATTTAGTCACTCATACATTGTTTGTGCCTTTTCACTCTTTTCCGTTTTGGGTGGTGTATTTTACACTCTAAAAATTATTTTTTACACTTTATCATTTTATACACTCCTCTATTAAATTTAAAAACTTAAATTTTATTTGTACATTCATTAAAATGTCAAAAATATCCTAACTTAAACCATTTTAATTGAGAAAACTAAAAAAGTACAAAAGATAATATTTTTTAATTAATTATATTACTAAAAACGTCAGGTGTGGCGCGTGGGACAATGATTAGGAGGACATGACGGTATTTCGCTCTTTAAAATTTCTTGGGTTTATTATTTGCTTTACATGCTATAAATTATCAAAGTGGGTTATTTTAACCTATTTAGCTTGCAACTTCCGTAAAACACAAACATAATAAATGAAAAAAAAATTATTAATCATGCAAAATTAGAAATCATGAGCTCATATATTAGAGTCTCTATCATAGATAGGGAAGGCTCTCAGACGAAAGAAAGAGAATATTGGACTATGAGTCATCGCAAAAAAAGCGAAAATAAAATTTATTTTATTTAGCTTGTAACTTCTTTAAAATACACATAATAAATGAAAAAAGATATTAATCATACAAAAATAGAAATCATGAACTCATATGATAGAGTCTCTATCATAGAGAGGGAAGGCCCTTGGACAAAAGAAAGAGAATTTTGCACTGAGTCATCGCGAAGAAAGTGAAAATAAAAAATAAAAAGATAAGTTGTGACTCGTGAGTTTTTATTTCAATGAAATGATTTGAACCGTGAGATTAAATCAAATAACTTAAATGAAAGGAAGGGGGTGGGGTTGTATGTGTGTATATAGTCTTTTTCTAATGCGAGTATCCTCATTCTTTTTCATAGGGATACACTGTTAAGGCGTGCTATTTGATGAAGTCAGTTCTTAATGCTATTAAACTACATAACTTTATATTGTACTAGAAATTAACTCTATTAAGTTGTATAGTTTAACAGTGTCTCAATAATAAAAAAAAAATGTGGGCATTTACATCAGAGAATGATATTTTATACATACATATACATACATACATACATACATGCATGCATACATATATATATATAAATGTTCTAATCCGGAATTTTAAAATGCGCGAAAGTTCAAATAAAGGCATAAACGGTGGGATTTTAAAGACTTAAACCACACAATTTTAGAGCTTTTCTAGACTTTTCCTACACTTTAAGATCTCGGATCAGAAAACTACTACATATATAACAAAATAAGAATACCATTGAAATAAAAAAAAAAGATTTTAGTATATTATTAGACCAAAAGAAACATAATACAAATGTATTGAAATCTGAATTTTTTTTTTTTATATTTCAGTGATATTTTCATTTTTATTGAGGATTTTTTTTACTAGAGAGTGTATGTGTATGTGTGCCACAAGGGCCTTTTAAACAAATTAACTTTTTGTTGTCTATATGTTGAAGGGTGATCTCAAATTGTATGTGTGGTCTCGAATTTTAAATAGATAGTTATTTTTATAGTCTATCTGTTGAAGTGTGGTCTCAAATTTGAGACCGAATCACAATGTCGTTTATCGTGTGCATCTCTCGTTGTTTTGTCGTCTATTAATTTGTAAACGACCTGTCGATATCAGTCTGCTTATAAACTTGTTCAAAATGACATTGTTATATGTCATTCTACCAACTTAATTAAGTGATGCAGATGCATATTGAATCATTCTTATAAAATAGTAATGATTGTTCGCAGATAGGATCTCCTTTATTTTATTCTATGCGCCCATACCACACGTCACAGGTTTTTCTTCTCCTGCAGAACATTGTTGTTTTGGATAGAATTATTATTATTTTTTTATATATATATGATACACTCTTGCCTAATAATCTTCGTTCAGTGGTTGGTAAGAATGAGAATAGTACTACTGGCACCCCTGAGATATCTGCTTAACCCCATTGATTAGTATTGTAAGATCCATTATTGCTCTAAAAATGCCTTCCTTCTAAACAATGATTTCTCTCACTCCCAAAGAGAAAAAAAATCAGAAAATTCAATTTTTGTTTTCCTCTTCTCCTTAATTGTGGAGTTGTACTACTCACAATCCACAAATTTACGGATGATAAACGTCTTCAATGCCAATCATTGATTGTAATAAAAAAAATACAAGAAAATAGATTGGTATGAAATTTAAGCTAATTAATTGGAAACATGAAATTTTTTCTTTCGTAATGATATTTTGCAGGAAACAAAAAAGTGTGGTTTTACAGAGAGTTTTAAAAGAGGGAACATGCTTTTTTGTTATAGAGAGAACGTGGGGCTTAATTAGATTTATATTCGTCTTTTATTGTAATTAGATTTATATAAGTTTTTCTCCTCGCGATGATACAATCCAACACCCCCCACCCTCCCCCGCGCGGAGGAAACCAAAAAGTGTTTTGACACAATAAAAGCCAAGCAAGATTCAGTAAGGTAGCCGTTAAGCATACCAAACCTAGAAAATTTATATGCAAACCGCAATTTTTCATTTGGGTGCTTTTTTAGGAAGATTTATACATTGAATCAAGAGGCTTTATATAGAAAATTATAAACAGCCCAAAAAGAAAAGAATCCCAATAAGAATGGGACTATTGGCACCGCTTTTTATCTTATAAATCCTCACACTCTTGTAATCACATTAGAGAATAAAATAAAAATCTAAACAAATCTCTGTATTTCTCCTTAAAAGAGAAAAAACAAACGTTTTCTCCCTCAGCAAATTCTTTATCCACACCTGAAGCCACACGTAAGCATTATACTCTTTTTTAATGCAAATTCTTTGCATGATTATCAATCTCACTCAAGTGTCAAGATAAAATGGATTTTAAAATGAAGGTGAGTGCTAATAGTAATGAAAACAAAATCAGTATTATTTTATGGAGTTTACTTAAAAATGGGTTCCAAAATTAAGTTGACTGAGTTAGAAAATAACCATACCCATTATTACTATGGCCACCCAGTCCTCGCTGTTCGGAATCGGCATGACGCGTGTTGTTTTTGCTCAACTGAAGAGCTAAGGGGAGTCTCTGTAAATGAGAAGCGGAAAGCAACAGCAATTCAACGGAGACCCCTTTCTTATCCTCTTTTTCGTTTGATGTCAAATTGACAGAGAATTGACTGATGACTGCTGACTGCTGACTGCTGACTGATATTTATTCGCCATAGCTTTTTTACACGTCGACAGTGATAAATGAATGATGCATAAATTTAAACTTTCAAATTGACAGAGAATCACGTATGCAGAGTGCAGGGGATGGATGGAAGTTTGAAGAGGCGGTGCTGACCGGCGAACAAAGTGTAGAGAAAGTTGAAAGGGAAGTATCTTTTTAAGTTTGTTGCGTTTTCGAGTCACGTGGGGCCCGCACGCGCTTACAACAAGATTGATTTTAAGCGATACTATGTTAGCCCATGTTCTTAAATAGTCTTAACAATTTATGGCGTGTTTATATTTAGAAATAAGAAATGAGAATAAAAAATAAAAATTAAAGTTATATTTATTTGATAAAATATAATTTAGAAATGAGAGTATTCCACATAATTTGAAAATAAATAATGAAAATTTTATTCTCATGGGAGATTGGAAATAAAAATGTAAGAATAGAAATGAAAAATAAATTCATTTTTTTATCCTTCTAATTTTTTTATATTTTCTAAATTATCCTTATTCAAATCACAAATAATTTTATTATTTTAAATTTCATTAATAATAATAATAATTATTATTATTATTAAATTTTATTATTTTTATTTTTTTAGTTATTATTATTTATTATTATTATTATCATTATTAATAATTATTATTATTATAAAAATAATAATTAATAAAAATAATTAATTTATCATTATTAACAATATTATTCTTATTGTTGTTATTAATTTTATTATTATTATTATTATTAAATTTTATTAACTTTATTATTTTAGTTATTATTAATTATGGTTATTATTATTTTTATTAATATTATCATTATTAAAATTCATCATTAATAATAATAATAATAATAATAATAATTAATAATAACTAAAATAATGAATTTTAATATTAATAAAAATAATTAACAATAACTAAAATAATAGTCTTAATAAAATTTAATTTTAATAATAAAAATAATAATAACAATAATTAATAATAACTAAAATAATAAAGTTAATAAAATTTAATTTTAATAATAATAAATGTTAATAATTATAATATTAATAATAATAATAACTAAAATTAATAATAACTAAAATAATAAAGTTAATAAAATTTAATAATAATAATAATAACAACAACAGCAACAATAAGGATAATATTGTTAATAATGATAAATTAATTATTTTTATTAATTATTATTTTTATCATTATTTTTATTGTTAATAATGATAATATTAATAAAAATAATAATTATAATTAATAATAACTAAAATATTATTATTATTTATTTTATTTTTTAATTAATATTATCTATAATAATATTTATACATGTAAAATTACATTATTTAGTATTATGGGTATTTTGATAAATTGATTCTCATTCTCATTCCTCATTCCCATTTATTTTGCCAAATAAACACATCAATGGCATTCCAGCATATTCTCATTTCCATTTATTTTTGCCAAGTAAACACTAAAATCTCATTCTCATTCTCATTCCAGCTCATTTTCGTCCCACCCCATTCCTATTCCTTAGAAGTAAACGCACCATTAGTAGCATTCATCGAACGCTACAAATTGGGCACGGTAGAAAAGCTACACAATTATACGTGATTGCTTTAGATAAATGCTGCCATTTCAAACCTCAATAACATTTAAAAGCTGCTACTTAACGGCATTTAAATCATTACAGAAGTGCTACTGTTATAGTCTTTTGTAGCACTTGGAAATGCTACTTCTGCTGCATTGAAAATATGTAATAATTTATTATTTGCCCTAGAAAGTGTCCCAACTTAATTATAAAATTATGAAGCACCTCTATTAATTTTTTTAAAAAAATCATGCTGCCCCAAGAGTAAATGTCTAACTCTAAATAACTTGATCAATTATTAAAACGTTATGGAACTTAAAAATTAAAACAAAAGACAATAGATTGTTAAGATAAATTAAAAATCCTGTTAAAGACAAAAGAAAATCACCTTATTCTTTTATTTTTATGGTTTCTTTCCAATGCTTTGAATCAAAAACACACTTTCTTTGTTTGTTTATCACAGTATAAATGCGTGGATTTCTACCACCACAATACTTTTTAATATTAGCTTAACAGGTGATGAATGTATGCCCAATTTCTCTAGAAATATAGTTGTTTGATTCAATGGTAATATCGGCATAGATGAACTCTTTTTTAAATTTAATTTTAAATTTTTAAAGTGATACAAAAAATGGGGATTTAAATTTCTTATGGGTATTGTTGATATTTCATTATAATTTAATACCAAATTTGTTATTGAATAATTGCCTAGGACATCTCTCACATATTGTTTTATTCATATAAGGATATTTTAGTTATTTATTCAGTCAGTTAACAGTAAAATAAATTTTGTACTAATGATAGAGATGTAAAGTGGAGATGCACTTGAATAATTTATAAAAGTTAAAGAACCCAAACCTTAGGGAAGAAACCGAAAATTACCCGTGATCCACTCTTGTGGGAGATAAATTTTATTCGTTTCAAAATCCACGCCCAACGACTTTTCTGTCTGTTCTCTCACTGAATGACTGCTTGAAAATTACTTTAACGACGCTGAAAAAGTACATATCCAAATTTTTCCCAATTTATGATTTGATGGCGAAACTTCTCTTATTCCGACCAACCATTTTGATTCCTAATTATTTGACCTTCACAAGAACCGAGACAAAAATATTCGTCAAAGGAATGGAGTCATGAAGAGGACATCAGTCACGTCAAGGACCCCAGCACAAATTTTATGACTCAACAGCGCACGCGTATTTTTGTCTTTTCTATCATTATTTTATTTGACTTAAACATCACTGAATACTTTGTCAATCATTACATCAACTATTATTGTCACGGGAGGCCTTAAGTTAAATACAACCTAACTTATACCTATTCACATGAACAATAAAGGTGTGGAGTTCACTCACAATTTATATGAGCGAGTGTAAATTACATTACATATAGCTTAACATTTGTCTTATTATTACATAGATTTCCTTACATATAACTTACAACTACTCACATGTAGAGATAGTCAATCGGTCGTGCCGTGCAGGCCCAGACCCATCAAAAGAAACCTATACGTCTTTCGTCTTTGCGTCTTAGTGTCGTCTTAGTGTCTTTTACAAAATGTCTCTCACGCCGTCAAAATCATTTGGCCACCTCTACTAACATAAACAGTGTATAATGTGCGGCCTACGTACTATTTATGTGAGTGGTGTAAGTTATATTATATGTAACTTAAGATTTATCTTATTATATATTTATTTTTCACACTATATAAATTAACATTGTTATTTCTTGGAATGGCTATCAATTAAATAGGTCATTTAACCTGTAACTTATTGATGTTAGGATAGTTTTAGAAGTCCAAGATGGTAATAGCATTTCGAGTTTCTTCCTATACAATTCGATTTGTCTTTTTTAGTGTTTGTACTATTTGAGTCATATTTATTGTTTTAATTTTAATTGGGATTTCAGTTTGTTGGTTATATTAATAAAAATATTTTAATATAATGATTTCATATGTTTGGTATCCCATTTTACCTTTTTTTACTTCGGTAATAAGATTAGAGGGGCCTTCTTTGTAACTTTATTTTCCTATGTATCCTGTGTGAACTGAGCTTTTATGTGGATGATTAATATTGAATGCAGCAGAACCAAAGTATGGGAAACTTGCAAACATATATAACTTCTCTGGAATCTAAGAGAGCTACAATAATGATATCATAAAATAAGAATTAAAAAATACGGTATGTCTTTTTGGTCCCAAGGTAGTAGGTACCATTGAATAAAATTGCTAAATTAATTAACTGTAATCTTGTCAATCTCAAGTGACTTTAAATTTGATTAACCAATCATCCGACATTATTTTAGTTCAAATTTAACATGTTACATAATTATACCTTTTTAATTGATTAAATTGACCTAAAATATGACTTCTGTACATTTTCGTAATGAAGCTATATTTAGAGTAATTTGCACATGAGTATTTTGTTGATTATGTTATATTCTATAGAATATTATTTTAGAATCAAATTTAGATTACACCCTTATTATTTGCTTAGATGTAAACTAATGTTATCTTACGCGAACAATTGGTTGGGCAACAAAAAAAAAAGCTATATGAAGAACAGTTCATAAATTAAGTGAGAGAATGTACAGCTTATGACAGTCTATTGGTTAGTATTTCTAGTACTGCTCTTGAAATTATGAGTCCAGAAAAATTGATGACACTTGTTAGTTTTATCTTATTTCCTCTCAGTTCTTCAAAATGAATTTTTCGAGGTAATACATGTAAAATATCTAGAAGTGCTTCTTTTGGTAAAATTAAATCGGACACGTGTATACAATTTTTTTGGGAGTTAGGAGAGTACTTCTGGAAATGTACAATAAAAGGTCTCTCGAACGATTATTCAGTAAAGTAGCTGTTAAGCAAACCAAAAGTTGGAAATTTACAAAACAGCAAATTTATTCGAGTCCCTGCTTTCGGTAAGATTTGTATTGGGATCAATGAATGGGCTTTATATAGCAAAGAGTCCTATACAATGTTAGTTGCTTAGTCCTATAAATGGCTTGGAAGCTTCTTCTGTAGTCAGGGATGAAGTATGAATTAGGTGGCTCATTTATGATCCAATTAGTCTTCCTCACCCTCCCCCTTTATCACCCCCCTTTATCTGTACATTGTTTTAACCATGTGGAAACAACTGGGTAGTTTCTATTAAAATTTGCTAAATTTGCACACACAAAAATTATTATAATAAAGAAAAATTTTGTTGTATATATTTATTGTATTAGAAAGAAATTGTTCTATTATTATCCTGGACATGCTCTTTGGGTTCCTAGATTGGAATAGGCCTAATCCTTTTTCGTCCATGCCTTAAATTTCATTCTTTTATAAATATTTTAACGTTTGTATACGTTTTATAAAATTTATAGTTTATACATTTTGTTTTAATAAGATAGCATTTGAAAAGTAGGAGCTCCGACTAAAATTTTCAATGCGCGTAATCAGTAGGATAAAATATTTAAGAATATTTTTTTATCAAAATATTACACATTATTAAATTTTTAAACTCCCAAGCATCCCGGGCCCCATCTCACTCCTGGGCCAGGTCAGCTAATCATCCTCGGCCCAAGGTCTATTCAAACAACTTATCACATATTTTTTATGCTTTGACTTTTGTAATTTTGGCTCATAGAAGTTTTACCCTTGTAAACTTTGCTACTAATTTTTATTACGCAAATTAAGTTATACATCTTATTTTGATGGTTTACAATGTGCACAATTTCTCATTAAATCTGTTTCAAGATGTTAATTCAAATTGTACAACGAGCAAATAATGAAATTTATTGGGCTACACCTGGTTGTAACCCAAATTAGTTTAAAAGTCTTATTATAAATTCAGCTAAGGAAATGGAATAGTAATAACAGGAGGAATAATATAATAACTAAGTGTGCTATTTAGCCTTATCTCATCAAATCTTTTTTCAAGCATAAAATAATAAATTTGAAATGATTAAAATTTCTTAAAATTCCCTATTTAATTTTTATTATACCCTTAATTTCACTGCAATGTTTTCATACACCAATAAACAGCTTTTTTGCTTTACAAACTAATAAAATAATAGGGTAAACTTAATAAAATTCTCTCTTATAAAAATTCATATTGCTCCTCGGATTCCCCTCTTTTAGTTTTTCAAGCTCACATAATCCACTAAATGTATAGGATTACTAACTTGTCAAACATAGGCAGAGGAGAGTTATTAAGACACCTAAGAGGTATGAATATGTATTCTTAATTGCATATGCATTAACAGCAGCTCATGAGTTCTAAAAAGAGGAGGAAGTTATTTTAAGTGAAAATGCAGATAAGTGGTGCAAAGCTATACAAGAGGATATGGAATCTTTATACAAGAATGATAATTGGGAGCTTGTAGAAAAACCAGCAAAGAAAAATAAGGCTATAGGTTATAAATGGGTCTATAGAATTAAATAAGGCATACCAGGTGTGAAACCAAAGAGGTTTAAAGCTAAGATTATAGCCAAAGGCTTTACACAAACAGAGGGTATAGACTTTACAGAAGTTTTCTCTCTTATAGTCAGGCATGCCTCTATCAGAATTATCTTTTCGCTTGTAGCTGTAAATAAAATGCATCTAGAACAAATGGATGTAAAAATTACTTTCTTGCATGGGGAACTACAAGTAGAGATCATAATGACTCAACTTGAAGGCTTTATGAATCCTATGAGAGCTGAATGGGCTTGTCTTTTAAATCATTATATGGTCTCGAGCAATCACGTAGACAGTAGTATTTGAGAGATGCAATCTAGATTTCTGTGTTTACTTCAAGCTGATCTCTAGTGAAATGATTTGTTTGGTTCTACATGCAGATGATATGCTAATTGTAAGTAAGAACATGGATCAAATAAAAACCTTAAAATAACAGCTTAAAGAAGAATTTAACACAAAAGATCTTGGGCTAGCTAAGAAGATGTTGGGAATGAAATTGATCATGGATAGCAAGCTAATAGTTTGTTTCTGACACAAGAAGATTACATCAACAAAGTTCTTGACAAATTTGAAATGACTGATTCAAAACCAGTCCGAACACCTCTACTAGCTAATTTTAGATTATCAGAACTTTAGTATGCCAAAACTAAATTTGATAAAACTGAAATAGAGAATATACTTTATGCAAGTGTAGTTAGTTGTTCGATATATGCAATAATATTAATCAAGCCGGATATTTCATATATTGGTAGTATGATGAGTAGATTTATAGTTAATCTTGTGAACGGTCATTGGAAGGCTGTGAAATAGATATTAAGGTATCTAAGAGGAACATGAAATCATGGTTTTTTGCGTGGAGGACAAAGGCAAGATGATAGTTTGATTGTTTAGTATATGGTTGCAGATTTTACAAGGAATCTGAATATGAGAGCATCTCTTACAAGGCATTCGTTTACTTTCAATAATTGTGCAATGAATTGGAAAGCTTAGCTATAGAGTATAGCTGCCTTATCAACTACACTGCTGCAGAAACCATTAAAAAAGCAATATATTTAAAATGCATATTCAATGAGTTTAGAGTTTATCAACGGTTTGTGGTAATACATTGTGATCATCAAGGTGCTATATGCCTTACTAAAAACCAAGCACATCATAAAAAGACCAAGCATATTAACATCAAGCTTTACTTTATTTGATTGGAGGTTTCAAGAGCAACTATTAAGCTGGGAAAGATTCATATAGACGACAATTTTGTTGATATCTTAACTAAGGTTGTTGTTGATGCTATGTTTAAGCTTAAACATAGCAGGGATCTACAAAAGGTAATTTTGTAAAAAATATAAAGAGAACAATAGCAAGTTTGGGAGAGTTTCAAGTTTAAGGTGGAAAATGTTGAAGTATGAATATTAAATCGAGTTTTTAGGCGGTGTCATAGTGTCAATTTGTGTTTTCTAGCTTGTATGACTTGATAGCCTCCTCGAGATGACATGTCAATTTTGTGCTAAAGTATTAAAGATGACATACACCTCATGTCAATTAAATACAGTAATGTTACACATGTTAGTCACATGCAATCACTTAAACCATTAAGGACATGAAGACATAAGTCAATCATCGTTTTGATCACTTAATCAAGTCACATGCTTTGCGCGTGAGTCAAATACAGTCAATTGGTTGTTAACAATAGTTACAAAAGTGGGAAAGTTCTAGGTTTGGTTCAACAAACCTAGAACATAGCCGATGAATGGACATCTTTCTAGGATTCTCTAGATCAATATATAAAGCCTTAGAGGCTGTGAATAGATCAATTCAAAATCTTGATCTTCAATATTAGACTTGTAAGACTTGTTCTTGGTAATCAATAAAAATTGTTGCTCTATTCTTTAGTGGATGCAAGCATTTATAGGCCGAAAAAAACTTTGTGACATCTTATCAGTTTTCTATAATTGAGCTTTTTGTTCTTTGTTTGCTTATTCTTAATCAATAATTGGAGAGTTGAGTGAGATCTTGGTAGTTTTAGATTGATTATCTATTGGTCTAGAACCAACAAAATAAAATGAAGATAAAAAGGTAAAAAAGACAATTACACCTTATTGTTTGCTCAAATGTAAGCAAATGTTATTGTGATCAAACAATTGGATTAAAAAAAAAAGTTATATGAAGAACACTTCGCAAATTAGATAAAAGAATGTACTGTTTATGATAATTTATTAGGTAGTATCTAGTGCTCTTGAAATTGTGAATCCGGAAAAAATTGATGGCACTTATTAGTCTTATCTATGGTTGTTCAGAATCCAATCTAATCCGCTTAATTCGTCTGATTTGTAGAAATCTGATCTATAAAAATCTAATATGTGGATTTGCGGATTAGATTAAATTGAAAATTTAAAAATCCACAGTCAGTGTATTGGATATAGATTTACTTCTTTAAATACGCAAAAATCTGTGAATCCATAAAAAAATATTTATTCAATTAAAAAATAAAACTTGTAAATATGACATTAGTACTTACTAATAAATAAATTAATTAAAATATAGTTACATTAACACTACATTATATTTTATGTAATAATAAAAAATAAAAAAGAATTAAATAAAAAAATATAACTTCCTCAATGGTAAATTTTTATGTACTGATCTAAGCAAATAAGATTTTTTTTTTTTGTAACATATTTTGAAACTTTGAATTTATTTTCTAGCTTTATTTAAACAATTATTTTATTTAAATCTTATTTAATTTTTAATTTCATCAGTAGTAAAATTATTTTTATATTAATTTTTTATTTAGCTAGTTCGTGGACATAATTAAAAATTTTTAGTTTGTAAACCAATTTACAAAGTGGAGAATTAGATATGGATTGGGTCAAATTCGCAATCCGTACGTAAACGTACGGATTGAATTTGGATTGAATTTGGCTAATCCGTGGATTGAATTAGATTGAAAATTTATAATTGGTAAAATCATGGATCGAATACGGATTGATGTCCAATCTGTAAAATCAAATCTGCAAACACTCCTAGTCTTATCTTGTTTCCCTCAATTCTTGGAAATGATTTTTTTTTTTTTTTGAGGGAATGCATGGAAAATATCTAGAAGCGCTTCTTTTGGTAAAAATTACATCGGATACATGTACACAATTTTTCGGTTTAGAAGGATACTTCTGGAAATGTAAAGTAAAAGCTCTTCCAAAAGATTATTCAGTTAAGTAGCCAGTAAGCATACCAAAACTAGGAAATTTATAAATAGCAGATTTATTTGAGTCCTTGTTTTTAATCAGATTTATAATGGATCAATGGGCTTTATATGGTAGGGTTAGACTATTTGAACCCTTCTAAACTCCTAACAAAGCCCGTTAATTAATGAGAAGAATTCATTGTTTTTATGCACGCGCAAACGCTTCTAAAACTACCCCTGATCCAATCTAAGTACTTTTTCTCTCCCACCTACAAAAACAATTTATATCGAATGAAAATAAAAACTTTGTTGATGAAGAACTTCAGAGCGGAGATGAGATTTCGCCTACCCTTTTGAATGCAATAGGAGAATCAAAGATTTCAAAATGTAGAGGAAACACCATAATATGATTGATGGATATTCACATATATGATTTATCATATTTTACAACAATATTATTCATTTTTCTAATTCAATTTCCATGCGTTCAGGGCCCTGCAATACTCATGGCCCAAATTGTGTGTATGTTGATGATGTAGTTGATATAAATTTTAAAGAGTAACGATAGATGTCTCAAATTTTTTATTCCATATTTCATCTCAAATAATGTGTTATTTATTGAGTAATTAATAATTCTTTACAAAACTTAAGTGAATTAGTTATATTATTTGACCAACTAATTAATGAATGACACATCATTTAGGGATAATTTTTTGGGATGAAAAATTCGAGATGTGTAGCACTACTCTTAGATTGAAATATGGCATAATAACTTTAACGGAGATAAAGACTCTAGGTTAAAACTTAAATCCAGACTAAGCATTTGATGCTACTTTTGGCTGCTTCATGGAGGGGTAGCTGGGGGAGCATGTTGTTACGTTGAATCAATTCCCAATCTGCCATCTTGATAGACAGTGATAAAAAAGTACCCGCGGAGATCCAAGTAATGCCTAAAATGACATAACCAATCACGCGTGGAACAAGGATGGACACCAGTGAGACTGTAGAAAGTGATCCGAAGACGGCAGCTATAAGGCTGCAGATGTTGAAAGAATTTGTTTGATGAATTGGGGTATTTGTATCAGCAGCAGCGAGGGACGAATTTGCTTGATAGGTTCGGGATTTGATGTCAGCATTAAGTGCAACGCAGTACCCTCCTATCCCCGCAAGAAAAAACGACATATTTATGCCATGTTTTTCCAACAAGGTCTCGTTTGTGCCTTCTGCGTTGGCAGCCACAACATTAACAAGAGCTGGAATGAGAAACCCGAAAACGACAGCGTAGGAAAGGAAAAACATCCTTATCTCTCTCTCTCTCTCTAATAGATCAGCGTGGTCCTGCACAGATGAGGAGTCCCTATAAAAAAATGAAAAAGCCCCGCCTTTGAGTTTAGTTTGAACCATTGATTAACGTAATTAGGAGTAATAATTAGATTTATGATAAATATTTTTGTAGTAGTGACACTGTACAACAACTAAATAAATTAATTCTTTTTAGTACTCTCAATCATCCTTATCTCTCTCTCTCTACATATAGTCAGCTTCAGTTCCAAAACTAAAACCAATATTGAAATCTAAGATTAGTTTACAACATTATAAACCACTTTTTTCATGGTTTCACAACGATGTAAATTATAAAAATCCATTTATAATGTCGTAAATTCGTCCCATACTTCAATTTTATATTTTAATTCTGATTGAAAATTTTATATATATACACACACTAAACATTGCCGATCCTAGCTAGATCCCTTCTTTTTTCAACCCAGCGCAGAGCTCGCGATGTTCATTCTCTCGTTCTCCACCACTACAAGAGTTCTTATTATTTACGACATCACATATACAGCATTCTCTGAAGAAATGTTGTAATAAATAATATGGACAAGTTTTTATTTAAAAAAACTGTGAAAAAATCTTAAATTTTGATTAACTGTGGCGTTAAAAGTTAAAAACGCGTTAAAAATTTGAAGAAAGCTGGGACAAAAGAAGTTATTTATTGCTAGCCGGCCCACATTTACTCCATGCACCCTCCATCCCTCCATTTAATAAATTTTGCTTATTATAAAACCCACTCAAAACGCTTACTGTTATTATTTTTTAAAATCAAGTAAAATCTAGAACCAATGCCCACCAAAGCTCACCGAAATCGAGAACCAGCACTCACCACAATCCTTATTCTCATTTTCGCTTCAATTTAATTCATTTCTCAATTTCGTGAAAACACACGGTACTAAAATTCACTTCGTTATTAGTTGAAAGTTCTCGTAAGTTTTCTCTCATTATCTTAGCTGCAAGTGTTAATTTCTTAATCTTTTAAGAATTATTTTTTCTCAATTTCTTAAGATTTCAATTTATTTCAGCTTGGGCTTTGATTTTACCGAAGCAAAAATTGTCTTCAGCTTCTTGTTCTCTTAATTTCTTAATCTCTATCTTCATATTTCAATTTATTTGATTTCAACGAGATTGTTCTAGTTGTTTAATTGAAATAATTTGGTTAAATTACTGTGTTCTTCTGTTATTTTTGAGATCTTTGATTAAATCGACAATGTTGAGATTTAAAACTTTTGATCTGACTCTTCAATTGTTATTGTTGATTAATTCTTATGCTTGATTTGAAATTATAGTTTAAAATTTCTTTTGTCTGACTAATTGGTTCATATCAGACTTTTATTTTTTAAGGACATGTTGTTGCTATTCTAGTATCTTTGTTGCTATTGATGCTTCAAGAAGTCGTGCTCAAGAAATAGAACAGTCATGAAAATGCATTTAAAGTCCTATTGAGGGCCAGTTTTACATCATTTTTTTTATTATTCTTTATAGCCTAGTTCTTATTATTTTTATAATTGTTAAATGCAGATTAACTATAGACATTAGCAAAAGAGAGGCTCTTCATGGATAAATCGTGGCTGTCTCTTTCAAGATTTTTCCATAACCTTTTACTAAATTTAATTAAACCTGTTAGTTAATTTTCTTGAGATAAAATATGATATTTGTTAGTTAATTTTACTAAATTTAATTAAATCTGTTAGTTAGTTTTCTTGGGATAAAATATGATATTTGTTTGTAGATTTTTTGAGAAGTATAAGAATGGGGCTAAAAAATTTGTCAACAAGGCTAAATAAAGTGCAGGGAATATTGATTATATTATATGTCCTTGTGAAAAATGTTGAAACCTTCGTTATTAGCATGTTTATATAGTTTATGAGCACTTAGTTATAACAAGAATGAATCCTACATATGATACTTGGGTTTTTCGTGGAGAAAATCCAAATATGCATGTGCACAATGAAGATGCTCAAGTGTCAGGTACATATAGGATGTATAGAGATGTCTTTGATCAGGTTAGTGATACTGAAGAAGAATCCCCTAAAAAAAATGAAAGAAGTAATTTTGCAGGAATTGGAAAATGGTGAATCTCCATTATATCCAGGGTGTACAGAATATACAAGGTTATCAGCAACTGTACTTTTTGTACAAACATAAATATGTGCACAGTTTATCGGATAAAAGTTTTAGTGATTTACTTTTATTGAGTTTAAAGTAAGTTTTTTTTCCCATTAATGTACAAGTGTAGTTTTCTGTTAATATACAATAATAGTTTCATTAATCTGACATATCTTCTTACCATAGTTGAAGAGTAAGAGGCTTCAAAAAATGAGATCAAAACAAACTAACATCCACAGGACAAGTCTAAAAGGGATGGCTCGTTCAAGACATGAAATGGTTAGAAAAATACATATCATTAACTTTATTTATTATTAGACAAAACATTAGATGAGTAATCAAATGTTCACTACTACATATTTTAGATGCAAGAGAGACCAAACTCACTAATAACTAGAGTTGATGTGTGGATTCGTGCACATACTAAGAAAGACGAGATTGCAATTAATGAGATGTTGCTGAAAAACTGGTGATAAATTCATTTCTGAATTTTTAGCTCTTTATTCTTATTTTTTTGCTATTAACAATCAAAATTCTCCGTGGACTCAGAAAAAAATTAATGAATATCAGAGGACACAAGTGAGTGAAGATGCCTCAACAATTCATGGTGATGCTTTGACCCATGTGCTAAGAAAAGAACTTAATGAGCATGTACGAGAGCTATGAATTTAGAAGCATTTAACAAGTCTCAGACTGCACAAATTAAAATGGAACTAAAAGATCTCAAAAAACTATTTGAGGAACTCAAGGCTGCATTCATTGAGAACATTAGCAAATATGAGGTAATAAATATGATTAAGAAAATTTATGTTCAATATAGTTAGAAGCAATGCTTGCTTAATAATATTTTTTTAATATAGTTTTAGGATCGAATTGACACAAATAACATGATGAAAAATTCTCCAAACATTCGACTAGTAAGTTAATATTTTACTGTTAGCTTGGAATTATATAATATATAAACCAAGTATTTTGCTTATGTGAATTGTTCTTTCTTTTTGATATTTTCAGGATCACAATGAGACAAGCCACAAGAAGAAATATTGTGAAGATACTTCACATGCGAAAGTAAGTGGTGATTTTTATGAGTTTTATAAATGCTATCCATCATTCATTGTTGATCCTCAAAACTCTGTTTCACACCAAAATGAATAGATTTTTGAGTTGTTTCTGATAAAGAACCATTCTCTTTATGAAAAAAAATGGTTAGACTTTTGAGCTAGGGAAAAACTGTTTGAATTTCTTCGTATTATTTGTTTGCCTCTAATTAGATTTTTTTTTTATTTGTTATTATAGAAGGCTAAAACATGTGGAAGCACTTTCACAAATATTGAAAATGCTCGTTGTAGATTACTAGATCGGATGGGAACAGAGGAAGTTGTAGGAGAAGGAACAATTGCATCAAGAGATCCACTTGCCAAAGTACATCATATATGTCTTGGATCAGATTGCTGGAAAGTTCGGGTGACAGTTGCACTGGTTGAAGATACTCCCTTATATCGTGCTACATTTGAGTTTCATGTTCTGAGTGATGCAATTGGAAGCACAGTTGCTTGGCCAAAAAACTACATCTTGTTAGAGTAGGTTTATAATTTCTAATTTTCTTCATACATATACTAGAATCTTGCAAGTCAGGGAAAAAACAAAAAACATTAACCTGGCTAGAGTTTTAGTTTACACTTAAAGAGTATTATATTTAGTGTCGAGATTTAACAATCTTCAACCAAATTTTTGTTGTATGGATGCCAAGTTCAAAAGATTTTATGGAGATTAATTTTCAGTTGATTGAACTGTTATGGCAGCAGATTTCCTTATGTATTTACTAATTTTTGCAGCAATTTACTCATATAGTAAATGGCCTAGAAAACAACATTTTAATAATGCCGTTATTATTATATTATGCAGCATTTCTTACGGTAGTTGAAAAAGGCTACGAAAGTTTGATGTTATGTACTGCATCCTTCGTTAGGACATTTTTATAAATGCTGTAATTGTGTTTTTGCGGCATTTTTTAATGGTTGTTAAAGATAATATTTCTTGTAGTGCACCCAACGATGCGAGCTACAATTAGCTTCGACTTGAGGAAATCAATAACTGAAAAGAAAATTTTGAATATTAGTAAAATAATAATTCTAAACTGTTGGCATGTGAGATTTTTTTTAATTGCAAAATGTATTCAGCACAAATATTTATTTAAAAGTCTCTACAATAAACACAAATACATTATTAAAATAAACATAATAATTTAAATACTTAAATTTATTTTAATATCAACATATTTTAATATTATTAGTCTAATAAATAGATTAAATTATTTGTAAAACATTTGTATTTATTAAAAATTTTGAAGTTAATTTATTGAAAGGTGTCTATTTTTTAAAATTTGGAGCTTTGCCTGACCATTTTTCTAAAACTTGAGTGTAGATATCATTTTTCCTATATTTTATTTTTCATCTTAAAAACTTTTATATTCCTTTAATATCCACAACAGTTATTACTTATGTCTTTAGTTGTTTTGACCAGAAAACAATAAGAGTTATTGAGATTGAGTTTACCAATATTTCTCAATGTTTGTTAGCATATTTGATGTTAATATTTCTCCAAGTTTTATAAGCATCTTTGATGTTAATATAATTGAAACAATAAGAGTTGGAATTATCTATCTTTTTTTTAAAAATCAATCTCGATAGAATAAGGAAAGTATTATTGAAAAGAAAAGTTGACTACTAATTAGAGGAGCATAATAAGTTTTACCTTCTAAAAATAAATTAAGAACAAAAAATTCAAGTTAGTAAGTTTGGTTTAGGCCCAGAACCAAACCGAGCTGCAACCAAGTAGTTCATGAGTTTGTGAACTAAATATAAACCAAACTATAATATCGAACCAAATTGAATCAAATTAATTCAGTTTGGTTCGGTTTGGATCTATAATATAGTTGGATTTAGCTTGGTTTTATCTTATATATTCATTATTAAAAAAATGATAATATTAATACATTATTACTATAACAATAATCTTAAGTCTATAAATCAACAAACAATAAATAACATAGTAAGATCTAACAATAGTAAATTAACATAATAAAATCTAATAATATTCTAGAAATTGACTACAAATTACAAAATAAACTCCAGTCCAGTTTTTGGGAAGTTACAAAGAAGCTGCAATATCAGGGTTTGTCCTGTCTGTGATGGGAAATAAATGAAAAGTGAATGTCCCAATTTTATCCATCAACAATCTAAATTTAGTTTGAGTATTAAAAAACCAATTTTTTTTTTAAGGTCAATTGAACTTAAATAAGCGAATGCAAAGAAGTGACTTATTGGGTTTGGCCTTGGGTCCATCATTTTTGTTTATCTTTTTGAAGATAAATAATTTTTTTAGTTTAGTTAATTAAAATTAAAATAACAACCGGAACATTCCAAGTCCTCCATTCACGATTTACAAACTACCGTGGATTCCGTCCTGAATAATAAAACAGAATAAAAAATTTGGCCAAGAATTCCGACCAATTTTGAATCAGTTTTAGTAAAAATTTTATACTGAACCGTTATTGTTTGGGATGGGAGAAAGATTTTATTAGACAAAATAAACCTCACTCTTATTGACACAATAGCCTAAACGCTCAATTTATACAAACGAGAAATTGGAAACGAAGGAACGAAGAATAATCACATAATTGTAGGCGATTATGTCTATTAGACGTTGGAGTCAACCCTGCAGCTGTGGATGAAAAGTCATGGTGATTCACTCGCTATTGTGGCCGGTAACTTCCATTGTGCAAGCACGTGGCTGGTTGCTCGTTGAGATTGCGTGCACGGCCCATGCGGCCACACGCTGCGCGTTTTCACTAACCCCAAACTTTGGATATACCGATCCAACAGAGCCGCGACGACCGCCAGTGCGATGACGGGGACCAAATTTTTTTTTTTTAATACCTATTTTACTTTATATGTTCTCTTTTAACCCTAGGTTAGTTTGTAACTTTTTCAATTTTATTTTTCCAACACAATTAAAATAATATTGACCCCTGTGACTCATTTTGCTGGCTCCACCTCTATTCATGACATATGCATAAAACTTAAAAAGAAGAATCTAAAGAACGGTTGCATCCTAGTTTTCTAAGTTAAGAAAAATGTTAAAGAGACTAAAAATTAATAATATAAAATTATGTGGTATATTATCGTGTTAATTTATTATTTTATCTTTTTCTTTTAAAATATATGGCACTATAATTCATTTTATTAACGTTTTTTGAATTTTTTTTTTCGGTAATATCGGCGTTCTTCAATTAAATATTCAACTCTTGGAAAAATTACAGATCCAAAAATTTCCAATTTCCAATTCCCAATTTGCGGGAAGATAAAGGTGGTGGGGTAAAGGAGCTTTTTTCTTCTTGTTTTGACCGTCTCTTCTTTCCTCGTAATAGCCAATTGAGTTGGAGGAGAGGGCAAACTTCATAAAACTTCATAGAGAAGTTTTGGAGAAAGAAAGCCGCAACTTTTGACTTTAATTACTTCCTGTTATATTACGACAAAGGACGTGAACAGCAAAACAAAAACTAGAACAGTGCAAAAGATAACATTTTAAAATTAATTATATTGCTAAAAACGTCAGATGTGGCGTCTGGGACCATGATTAGGACCATCATTATTATTTGCTTGTGACTTCTGTAAAATACAAACAAATTAAATGGAAAAAAATTTATAAATCATGCAAATTAGAAATTATGAACTCATGATCGAGTCTCTACCGACCATTGCGAAGACAGAAAATAAAAGAATATTGTGACTCATAAGGTTTTATTTTAATGAATTGATTTGAATGGTGAGATTAAACTAAATATCTTAATTGAAAAGGTGTATAGTAAAAAAAAATTTCAATGCATTGAAATGTATATTTTTTTATTTGTATTTGAGTGAGAGTAGTACTACTAGCACCCCTCTTTGAGTAAACTCCATTAATTAATATTGTAAAATTAATTGTTGCATAAAAATGCTCTTCTTCTAAACAATAATTTCTCTCACTCCAAAAAAAAAAATCAATTTTTATTTTCTTCTTCTCGTTGTGGAGTTTTTACTACTCATCACCGCCCACAAATTTACGGGCGATAAAAGTTTTCTATGCCAATCATTGATTTTAATCCAAAATACATTAAATTAGAGACTGAAACTTCGAAGATATGAATAACTAACCTTTAAAGAATTACAAGAAAATAGACTGTTATAAAACTTAAGTTAATTAATTGGAAATATGAATTTATACAAACAAATAGCAGCATATTGATTACTTTTCTACTAGAATTTTTTCAGCAAAGAGTAGATATCTTAAACATGCATCCATTACATCCCTCGACATATATCCCTACATGTGACAATATGCGATTGACCAGATATAAGCAATGACAATTTGACACATAACTCAACTGAAAGTCTTGGTCTTCCGAGTGGGGAAGAGAATATTAATTAGTTTGATTAATTAAGTGGCTGCAGTTATTAAAATGTAGCACATTAACTTTTAGCGAAGACCAAGACTTAAATGCAGACTAAGCATTTGATGCTGCTTTTGGCTGCTTTATGGAGGGGCAGCAAGGGGAGGATGTTGTTGCTACGTTGAACCAATTCCTAGTCTTGGTGAAAACCGGCTTGATGAATTTGTTGTAAATCAAACGACCAGGATCCATGATCAATCTGCCATCTTGATAGACAGCAATAAAAACAGCTGCGAAGATCCAAGCAATGCCTAAAATGACATAACCAATCACGCGTGGAACAAGGATGGATACCAGTGAGATTGTAGAAAGTGATCCGAAGACGACAGCTATAAGGCTGCAACTGTTGAAAGAATTTGTTTGATGAATTGGGGTATTTGTATCAGCAGCAGCAACGGACGAATTTGCTTCATGGATTCGGGATTTGATGTCAGCATTAAGTGCAGCGCAGTACCCTCCTATGCCCACAAGAAAAAACCACATATTTATGCCATGCTTTTCCAACAAGGGCTCGTTTGTGCCTTCAGCATTGGCAGCCACAACATTAACGAGAACTGGAATGAGAAACCCGAAAACAACAGCGTAGGAAAGGAAAATTCGGTCACTGCAAATCACAAAACTACAGCAGGTCAGAGTTATAATTTGCTTCCTAGAATCTTAGAAGATGCACTTGAATATCCACGTGTGTGTATTCTCACCCACGGGTGTTCGCATGATTTTTCGTCCCGATTTGAGATTTCGTACTAGTATGAAATCCTAAATCTGTATGAAAAATCTTGCGGCGCCCACGGGAGAGAAAGACTTATACATAATACATTTCTCCCTTATATTAACATAGTGAGACTAAGAGGTTGTTTGTTAAATATCTGAAATCTGAAATTTTATTAATTTCATATCTTTTCTAAAATATGCTTGTTTGTTTTTTGGAACTTATGTCTGATTTTCAGACATTTATATCTGAATTGAAAAAGTAAACTTTTGTGACTTTTATCTGAATGAAAAAAATGTCTGAATGACAAGTAAAGATTATATTCCAAAAATATCTCTGTAAAATAACTTATTTCCTAAACTATAAAATCTAATCCTCTTTTTTTGTTTTAATTTATAAGGACATAAATGTCAAATAACTAAGTTTAAGTTTTTTTATTATAAAAACAAACAAGATGTCATTTATGTTCAGATATTTAAAAAAGAAAAACAAACATGTCATTCAGATTTTCATAATTAAACCCATTCAGATTTTAGAAAAATTTAGACTCATTTAGATTTCAGACAAAAAAAAAAACTACCTACGAGTTTATTTGTTAACATTTGAAGTCTGAAATTTTATTATTTTTAGATCTTTTCCAAAATTTTCTTATTTGTTTTTTATAACTTATGTCTAACTTTCAGATATTTACATTTTAATAGAAAAGGTGAACATTTGTGACTTTTATTCAAATAAAGAAAGGTCTAAATGAAAAGTACATATTGTATCCCAAAAATTTATCTATTGAATATATTTATTTTCTTAACTATAGCACCTAATCCCTTTTTTGGTTTTGATTTACTAGGACATAAATGCCAAATTTCTATGTTGAAAATATTTTTTATTTATAAAAATAAATAAAATGTCATTTGTATTCAAATATTAAAACAGAAAAACAAATGTCATTCATGAGTCTATGTTTAGAAAAATTCAGATTTTAGAAAAATTTAGACCATTCAGGTTTTATACAAAAAAACAAACACTATATTAAAATGTATGTTTTTTCTTGTATTATAATTTATCCTTCACTTTACTAAAATCAACAGTGATATGTGTATAAAAAATGTATATAAAATAGCACACTATCACTAAAAGATAAAAAATTACACTACTAGATGAGAATTTCTTTTGTCTTTTATACAAAATTTGTTGCTATTTTCCTTACATATAGTATTATTCTAATAAAATATGGGATCTTGTTAGAAAATCAATTTTGAAACTGTACAGTGTAATGATATAATATTAATGAGAACATAATGTTAATTTTTGAAGTAACACTGTTACATCGTATTATTTTACTTATTTTGTTATTGTTGTATCAGATCCTTCGGTTCAAATACTCTATATATGTGTATTAAATCTTGCAGCTCCTAGCTAGATCTCCTTTTCTTTCAACCCAGCACACCGCAGCTCACGACTTTCACTCCTTATTTATCCACCCAACGGCGCCGAGCCTCGAGTCGCCACACCCAAGGGCTCTGGGCTTCCATGAGCGATGAGCCGTAACTGAGTTAAAAATCACTCTTACCGTACTAAAAGATGAAGTTAACAGTGAGAAAAATAAAGCAATGAATCGGCATTTACAGAAAAATCAAGTTAACAGTGAGAAAAGAAAATGATATCACAACTAAGTTGAGTGAGCTAGAAAATAACCATACCCATTATTAGTATGACAATGGCAGTACTCGCAGCTCGGAATCGGCATCACGTGTATTGTGTTTTTTCAACTGAAGAGAAATCGAGAGAGTCAATATCTGTAAAAGAGAAGCGAAAAGCAACAGCTGAGACCAAATCGACAGGACTCCACAAATGTGCCCCTTATTGTCTGATTAATTAGTTGTGGTGAGTCATAAGTGCAAGCGATGCCACACAAGTTTAGTGGATGGTACTCCATACACGAACATGTTAAATAGACATGGACTTTGCGTTTGTGTTTAGAAAGAACAGTGAAAAGTGTAGCAACTGGCAAGTTATGTCGACTTCACTTCAACGGCCAGCGCTTTGCCTTTGATTGGTCCCACGTTGACGGTTATGAGTTAAATTATTTTGGAATCCACGTCGGAAAGTAACAAGATGTTCCCCGTCACACAAATAGACAAAGTGCAAATCTTTATCAAACCCTCAAAATCACATAAAAATTCCACAATGTCCTAAAATTCTCACCTAACGTATCCCTCTGAACACGTTGGGTGATAACTTGAGAAGTTTAATGAAGAAATTCGAGAAACTTTGCATGGAGAATGCGAAGACATGTAATTAAAGATTAGAGCTAATTTTGAAAGTAAAGAGAATATTGGAATATTGGTTTCTTTTTTAGTTATAGTCTAATGGCGCCAATCAAATGTACATATTTATATACATATATAATTATTTTTTAGTACGGATGTTTTTTTTTCTATATATAAATATATTTTTAAACAGTATAATTTAATAAAATTAACCCTTAATTTTTAATTTAATATTATTAAATTATTAATGCGCACGTAAATTCGTGGCTAATAAAGAAACAACAATTAAATCAAAGCAAATCCATGTGAACAAGCCAAATGAGGAAAAGCATGGGGTCCCGTAATTCAAATCGATTAATGAAAGAGGAAATTTGATTTATTTTTTTATAGAAAAAGACAGACATAAAAGTTAGCGTTGAAAGGAGACTGATTTTTAATTAGGACAGAGAGTCACGTGCATGGAAAGATACTAAAAAAGGTGCCACATTATTTTTTTATAAATCTCAACTGAGCAACCGAAGATACTGTTGTTTATTCAATTAATACATGCTTAGCCAATGATCTAGTGTCCCATCGGCAAACGCTGCCCTCAAAATTTAAGTCTTAAAATTTTTCTTTTAATTTAAAAAATTAAGTGAGGCAGATTTTTTTTTTCTATCATTATAAATAGAATAGATTTTTTTTTCAAAATTTATGACAATAGAGAAATCTCCAATTAAATAGATTTGTTCTAAAGTTATCTCAATAAATTTTTTATTATAAATATCAGTATATTATAATAAATATATAAAATAAATTAATAAATGTATTGATAAACCCTGTACAATATATATTGATAGGCGAGTGCTTAGTTACCACATCACTCACTATTTATGTGAGGGCGCTCGTACTGATATAGATGTTTATAAGTAAATGATTGTCATCATCATCATTATATTATTCCTCCTCAAGTTCAAGACTCTTCGTTTCCACAAATAGGCCCCACATGTTTGTGATGTTGATGTTGATATCCACGTGTCGTGATGTTGATGTTGATATTGATATAATGGTTCAGGTGATGTTGATATCCACTTTGATTGATAAGCGTGATTGCAGAGTATGCAGAATAAGCCTTATGATCTCAGTGGCGGCTAAGCGTATCAGTCACAAGTTAGTTATGATGACCTGGCAAGGTTGTTAAAACAGGCCTAATAGCTACCAGCTCAGTGTGTATATTTGTGAAGTTTATAGAAAAATCTAGTGAGTAGATTCTCGTATGCAATCATCCAAGTATAAATGTATAGTAGCTTGGATTCATTCATGTACAAGTTGTTAATGAATAAACTTTGAAACTATTTTTCCATCGTCTTCTCATTCATTTTCTCAGTAACCAAACATATTTTTAGCTCATTTCAACACCAGGAAATCTGGAAGGAAATAATAAAAAAAAAAACAAAAAGAAAAAGTCATGAGCCACGTGACTACCATCATTTCATGAGATCTTTTTCATATTAACGGCAAAAGACAAAAGCTTCACACTCAATGGGAGAAAAAGTTATTTTATCACTTGCTCTTTAGGGAGTTGCATATTTCTTTTCACTTTCTGTTATGAATTCTTTTTCTTTTTCTCACAAATTTTGAGACTTTCATACACCAGAAAATGACCCTTAAGTCTTTGGTTTTTTTTTTTTTTTACAATTGTTACTTCTTTATTTATATTTTAATTATTCATGACATCTTGGATGTTAATTAAAACAGTAATATATAGTAATTGTGTTTCAGCTTGTCAATATTTCTCAATGTTTGTATTTGATGTTAAGTTTTCTCCAAATTTGTTAGCATCTTTGAACGATAATATAATTGAAACAATAAGATTTGGAATCATCTAATTAAAGGGAAATAATATATAAGCTTTCCAATTTTTTTTTTTTAATGAAACTCGACAAAAAAGGAAAGTGTTAGTTAAAAAAAAAACACAACTAATAAGGAACATAATATATAAGCTTACCTCTTTTAAAAGTAAATCAAGTACAGAAATTTCATATTAATGTTTTAATTTGCTGATTTTTTTCAGAATTCAAATTTATGTGGCCACCTAAAATTCAAATTTATTTTTATAAGAAGAGAATTGAAATTAAAAAAATTGGGACATCTAATTTAGTTTACAATAAAATTTGACCAAGATAGCACGAATCCCACAAACTTTGTTACAGTAAAATATTTTCCTGCAGTGATTATTGATTTTGGGAAAACACAAAGAAGCTTCTTTGGGATCAGGGCTTTGTCGTTTCTGTGAAAGGAAAACAATTTTTTGACTTTGACATTCCCTCAAAGGATTTGCACTTGTTTGTATTTTTTATGATAATTTTTTCAGTTGGGTTGGTACCAGCGTCACTTCTCCATGTATGATTGGGACATATACTGTATATAGCGTGAGATTAAAGATTAGTATTACGCTCTTTTTAAAGAAAAAAAAAGGTACCTTCACCCATAAAAGTTCAGAAAAATAATTATAAAAATTCTTAAATTTAAAAAAAAAGACATAAAGACTACTTTTTGTCTGTAATATTTTTTTAATTATAATAATTAAAAAATTAACTTTAAAAATTTTAACTAACTAAATAATATAATCTATCTAGTAGACTAATAATATTAAATTATTTTTGACATTTAAAATAATATAAAAAAATTAAATTATTATATTTATTTTAATAATATATTTGTAATATTATAAAGATTTTAAATAAATCTTTGGGTTAAATAGATTTTTCAATTAAAAAAATCCCTATTAATAATATTAAAATTAAATTTTACTTATTATTCATAATAATTTTAATTTATTTATTTTAATATTATGTTTCTATCTATCATTAAAAATTACAATAATATAATAAAATAGTTCTAATAGATTGATAAAATATAAAAATATTTTTAAATAATAAAAATATTTTTGAAATGTATATATTATTACAGTTATTCTAATGCCATATTTCCATTTATTATAAACTTTTGGGGTTATTTTTTGGGATTTATAGAGTTGAAGGGCATTATGGTCAAAAAAGGGTAGTTGTGTCCCTTAATAAAAATTTAGGGGTCTTTATGATTATTTTCCTAAATCTTGAGGGTGTAAGTGTCTTTTTTTTATTTTTAATTGATTATTTTTAAATCACCTTTTTATTTTTAAAAATCTCAAGTTGTCTTTGTTTTTATTCAAAAGTTAAGGGAAAAATGAAAATAGTTGATAAATTCTTTTTGTCTTTTTAACATAAATGAGTGATACATTAAGGTTTTCAAAAGTAAATGGGTAATTTCAAAATGCTCAATTTATAAGAGAAATAATCCAAAATTAACGCTTACCGATTCATTGCTCCATTGATTTTATTTTTTGTGTACTGAATTAATGGTGACTTGGTAAAATAATTAAAAACTAAAAATAAATCTACACTATTAATTAATTCAATGCATAGCACCAAATCAACTGAGTACTCGCGAGATATTAAAATTCGCAATATGCACCATTATTTGTGTTGTCACCTTGATCGTTTGTGTTCAGATGTGATAGCTCGAACATATATTTTTTTCCTTTTTAAGCCCCAGCATAGGTACAAATTGTAGGTTTCAAGTGTTTTGATTTTCCCCAGCGGTATTATGGTCAATCGGAAAGCGCGGCCGTTCGCGTGTAAAACGTGTCATAAAATATTGAGTTTTGAGTGGGATGGTCTAGTCTTATCAATAGACTAGACCCTTTGATTTTTCCCACACAGATTTTCCATTATGGGGCTTTCCAAGACTGTTTAACATGATGCTAATGGCTTTTCTTTCTATCATTTTTATTAGTTAATTTTTTTTTATACATTATTTTTGCTACAGTCTTTCAGATCTTTAATACTTTGGGGGGTAAGCTCATTATGTCCTCTTGTTTGAGTTGACCTGTCTTCTTTTTTTTTAGAAAATTTCTTGCTTTATCAAGGTCATTCGAAAAAGAAAAAATAGTTGACTTAAAATCTGAGCGCAAATTTTGAATCATTAATTAATTATATATAATCATTTATCATAAGATTATAAGAAACCAATGGTCTAAAATTTTTGTCAAATTTTAAGTAATGAATTTAAGTTAAAATAGTCTCATATCTAAGTGAAAGTCAGTATTTTAAGGTGGTGGATGCTACTAATTAAAATTAATTTTAAATTAAACAGTCACTTTTCTGTGAAAAAATGATAAGATGTGAACATAGTGACATGACCAAGACCACACCACCTTTAAAACTTTCTTGGTAAGTTCAAGGTTCATATCATCACAATGGACAAAGAGATTATAAAATGTATTTATTGTATTACATCTTATTAATATATGTATAATATAACTGAAGAACAAACACCTTGTTAAGATATATTTATTTTTTAAAATACTCATCACTCATTAGTTGAGAGGAGAAATAGTCTAAGTACAAGGATGTTGAGATGGCAAATGTAGGCTTGGGCCAGACTTTTTCAAGTCCAACCCCAAGATCGTTAAGGGGGAAGTATAAGGGTCAGGATTGGGCTTTCACTTATATTTTGAATTTTTTTTTTGAAATTATTGTCAATTTGAAATGAGTTAATAATTAACAAGGTATTATAATCAATAATGAATTTAAAAGTTTAGAAACTTATTTTTTAAAATATTGGATTATCTAATTCAAATACTCTTTTTAAGGAAAAAAAAGTACCTTCACCCTTAAAATTTGGAAAAATAATCATAAAAACTCCTAAATTTAAAAAAAAAGACACTAAGACTATTTTTTGTCCGTAATACCCTTTGACTATAATAATTAAAAAATTGACTTTAGAGGTTTTAACTAACTAAATAATATAATCTATCTAGTAGACTAATAATATTAAATTAGTTTTCACATTTAAAATAATATTAAAATTTTAAATTATTATATTTATTTTAATAATATATTTGTAATATTATAAAGATTTTAAATAAATCTTTGGGTTAAATAGATTTTTCAATTAAAAAAATCCCTATTAATAATATTAAAATTAAATTTTACATAATATTCAAAGTAATTTTAATTTTAATTTATGTATTTTAATATTATGTTTCTATCTATTATTAAAAATTACTTTAATATAATAAAATAGGTCTAATAGATTAAAAAATATAAAAATATTTTTAAATAATAAATTTATTTTTGAGATGTATATATTATTGCACTTATTCTAATGCCATATTTCCATTTATTATAAAATTTTGGGGTTATTTTTTGGGATTTATAGAGTCAAAGGGCATTATGATCAAAAAGCTGTCTTGGTGTCCCTTATTAAAAACTTGGGGGTTTTTGTCACTATTTCTCTAAATCTTGACGGTGTATGTGTCTTTTTTTCTTTTTTTATTGATTATTTTTAAATCACCTTTTTATTTTTGAATACCTCAAGTTGTCTCTATTTTTATTCAAAAGTTAAGGAAAGAATGAAAATAGTTGATAAATTCTTTTTGTCTTTTTAACACAAAAGAGAGATAAATTGAGGTTTTCAAAAGTAAAGGGGTAATTTGAAGATAGTCAATTGTCAAGAGGAATAATCCAAAATTAACACTTATAAATTCATTGCTCCATTGATTTTATTTTTTGTGTACTGAATTAATGGTGACTTGGTAAAAGAATTAAAAATTAAAAATAAGTCTTCACTAATAATTAATTCAATGCATGGCACAAAATCAATTGAGTACTAGTGAGATCAAAATTCGCAGTATGTACCATTATTTGTGCTGTCACCTTGATCATTTGTGTTCAACTGTGATAAGAAGGAAAAAGCGTGACAAAAATTTGTGAAAGACAAATCGCTCGAACATAAGGATGACAATAAAATCCGGATCCAGCCCGCATCCACAAGAATCCAAAAGATTCAGATCCAAAAAAATCCGGATCCCCATATGAAAAAATGTGGATCCGAATCTGCAAAATGAAGATCCGTACGGATCCAGATCCGAATCCGGTGTAATTTTGTTTTCATATATATATATATATAAATCAAAACAATCTAACCTACGAGGCTAAATCCTTAACCCTAACAATATCGCATCCAATTTCACACACTCTGTAACTCTCAAGCCTCACGGTACCTCACCAGCAACCGTAACCTTCAAATCCCTAACGCTGCCCAAATCTGAAGGGCTTGTAATGCCTTCGACTGGTCGCCGTCTTCCTCGTAGCCTCGCCTGAGCCTCGCGTCGCAGCCTCGCCTGAGCATGTTGCTGTCGCCGCACATTGCAAGCCTTGTCATTGTCATCTCCCTTGAGCATGTTGCTATTGATGCACCTGCAAGCTTGCCGTCTTCGAAGCCTTGCAGTTGTCGAAGCCTCGCCGTCGTTGAAGCTCGCCTCACCGTTGTTGTTGCACGCGTCACCCACGCCACCGTCGTCCAAACTTTGCCTGATTGGATCATTCATGCTTGTAATTTGCTCTTTGTTTCTGTTAATTTTCTTTTGTTTTTATTAATTACATGGGTTTTTCCTTTCTCTGGTCAATAATACCATTTTCATTAATTACATGGGTTTTTCCTTTCTCTGTAATTTGGTATTGTAGTTAATTGATTGTATTTAACAAGTTTAATATAATGTAAACCTGTTTAAACTTCAAAATATAACTAGCTTAATTTATTGATTCAATTCAATTTGATTTTGATTAATTTTCTTTACTTATTCATTAATTACTCTAATTAAATGCATTAATTTTCTTATTGATTTGTTAATTATTGCATTATGGTTGAATTTTTAAATTATATACTAAATTATTAAATTTTAATTTTACAAATTTGGATCTAGATGCACTTACATCTGGATTAGGATTGAGATTTTGCCAACGGATTAGGATTGGGATTTTGCCAACCCTGCTCGAACATAATATCATATATATAGTTTCCTTTTAAGTCCAAGCATAGGTACAAATTGTAAACCGTGTCATAAAATATTGAGTTTTAAGTGGGATGGTCTACTCTTATCAATTGACTAGACCATTTTTCCCACGCAGATTTTCCATTGTGGGACTAGCCAATGACGCTAATGGCTACAATAGTTCAGAAGACTGTTTTACTATGATGCTAATGGCTTTTCTTTCTATTTTTATTAGTTTATTTTTATTGGTTAATTTTCTTTTTATACATTATTTTTGCTACACTATTTCAGATCTCTAATACTTTAAGGGGTAAGCTCATTATGTCCTCTTGTTTGAGTTTGATCTGTCTTTTTTTTTAGTAAATTTCTTGCTTTATCAAGGTCATTCGAAAAAGAAAAAAATAATTATTGACTTAAAATTTTAACGAAAATTTTGAATCATTAATTAATTATATATAATCATTTATCATAAGATTATAAGAAACCAATGCTTCAAAATTTTTGTCAAATTTTAAGTAATAAATTTAAGTTAAAATAGTCTCATATATAAGTGAAAGTAAGTATTTTAAGGTGGTGGATGCTACTAATTAAAATTAATTTTAAATTAAACGGTCACTCCTTTGTGGAAAAATGATAAGATGTGAATATAGTGACATGCCGGAGACCACGCCACCCCTAAAACTTTCTTGGTATGTTCAAGGTTCATATCATCACAGTCAAACAAAGGGATTATAAAATACATTTGTGGTGCGTTTATTAATCTGTGATTAGAATGGATTGAAATGAAAATGAGCTAAAATAGAATTATAATTTATTATTTACTTTAACTGTAGGAAAATCATAATCGGAAAGAATTATATAGTTGTTGATATGTTTACTTTATTTTAAAATCGGAATAAATAATTACAAATTATAAAAATACCCTTTAACTTATTATTGTCATTGTCTTTATTATTTATTATATGATTATTATTATTATTATCAAAAAAATTATTATTAATAATAATAATAATAATAAGGGAGCCCCTCTATTATATTTGAGTAATAATATAGCCACAAACTCTTGTACAAACTTTTTTTTCTCATTTGATAAGACGTAATGATAAGATTGGTTGAATTAAATATCACTTAGCCCACATGATTTGTTTTTATTATTTTATATTTTCATTCAACTAATGAATTAATGACACATCAGTTTGTACAAAATAAGTTTGTATAAGAGTTTATGGTTGTATCATCACTCATTATATTTAATGTAATATACACACTCCACAATAATCACACAAATTATGAGCCCATACAATTTATATAGTTGTTGTGGAGTATGTAATGTAACGTAGCATTTGCCTAATAATAATAATTATAATTTTTGTCCTTCATTTTTTTTATTATTTTATCTCTCTTTTGTTTCTTTTTTCTCTCTCTTTTCTGCAAATTGTTCGTCACTTTTCGTCATCAATCACGCCAATTTCATCTTCTTCATCAACATCATTATCATCACAATTTCTTCTTTTTCCTCCTGTCGATTTCGGTTCTTGTTCTTCATCAACATCAAAATTTAGTTTCATCTTCATCATCGTCATCACAAATACATCATCATCATCATGTCTATTACTTGTCATAAAAAAATCATCATCATCACCAATCTTACCATCAATAATCATCCTAATCCAATGGTTCTTCGACGACAATGGAGAGGCTGAACATTGACAGCGGCGACATCTGACCGATGACAAGCAACAGAGATGGGCTGCAACTGGCGAAGGTGATGCCGCGGATCGTTTCTTTGGTTCCGGATGATAGATGATGAGTGGGTTAGTTGGCTCGGTTAAGGATTTCGTGGGTTTTTCTTTTTCTTTTTTCAATTTTTATTTTTTAATTGTAAAGAGGGTATTTTAGAAAAATAAAAAAAATGTAATGGGGATAGTTTTGTCCCAAGTCCCCCCACTGGAATTAGAATTTCAGTAATCAAACCTGATTTTGCGTGGATTCCAATACTTTATTCCCATTCTGAACATCAGTTCTAATAAGTAAACAATTTAATCATTTCTTTTTCTCCATTCTGATTCTTATTAAGATTCAGTAAACAGGCCATTGTTAATTTGTTATATTACACCTAATTAATGTATGTATGACATAACTAAAGAACAAGCGTCTTGTTAAGATATATATATATATATATATATATATTAAAATACTCATCACAAGTTGAGAGGAGAAATAGTCCCAGTACAAGGATGTCGGGATGGCAAACGCGGGTTTGGGCAAAGCTTTTTCAAGCCGAAGCCCAAGATTGGTAGGGGGAAGTATAAGGGTCGTGCTTGGACTTTTACTTATTTTTATTAATGAATTTTTAATATATCAGCATATGATTTGCAAATTTTGATATTTTTTCAATAAAGAAATAATTTATTAAAAATCAGAGAACATGAAATATTCTTTTTTGAGGGTCAAATATTGAGGACATTTGAGGTTGAGTTTAGGAGCTGTTTAAAATGAGAAATTTGAGAAAATATTTTTGAAATTGTTGTTAACCTGAAGTGAGTTAATAATCAACAAGTTGTTATAATCAATAATGAATTAAAAAAATATTTTAAAATAAAATAATAAATAAAGATAATCACTAATGAATTAAAGAAAATAAATATTTCAAAATAAAATGATAAATAAAGAAAATGAAGCAAATAGAAGTTTAGATTTTTTTTTCTATCATTATAAATAGAATTGATTTTTTTTTCAAAATTTATAACAATAGAGAAATCTCTAATTAAACAGACTTGTTCTAAAGTTATCTCAATAAATTTTTTATTATAAATATCAATACATTATCATAAATATATAAAATAAATTAATAAATTCTTGCTTTCAATAAATGTTTTGATAAACCCTGTACTGTATATAATGATAGGCGACTGCCAAGTTACCACATCCCTTATTATTTGTGTGACTGAATATAAATTACATATAAGTTAAGGGCTCTGGTATTGATATTGATGTTTATAAATAAATGATTGTCATAATCATCATTATTTTATTCCTCCTCAAGACACTTCGTTTCCACAAATAGGCCCCACGTGTTAGTGATGCTCATGTTGTATCCAAGTGCCGTGATGTTGATGTTGATATAACGGTGCTGGTGATGTTGGTACCCACTTTGCAGCGTATGATTGATAAGCCTGGTTACAGAGTATGCAGAATCAGCTTCACGATCTCAGTGGCAGCTGAGCATATCAGTCATAAGTCAGTTATGATGACCTGGCAAGGTTGTTATAACAGGCTTAATAGCTACCAGCTCAGTGTGTGTGTTTGTGAATTTTATAGAAAAATCTAGTGAGTAGATTCTCGTATGCAATCATCCAAGTATAAATGTATAGTAGCTTGGATTCATTCATGTGCAAGTTGTTAATGAATAAACTTTGAAACTATTTTTCCATCGTTTTCTCGTTCATTTTCTCAGTAACCAAACATATTTTTAGCTCATTTCAGCACCACGAAATCTAGAAGGAAATAATTAAAAAAAACAAAAATAAAAAGTCATGAGCCACCTGACTACCATCATTTCATGAGATCTTTTTCATATTAACGGCAAAAGACAAAAGCTTCACACACAATGGGAGAAAAAGTTATTTTATCACTTGCTTTTTATGGAGTTGCATATTTCTTTTCACTTTCTGTTAATGAATACTTTTTCTTTTTCTCACAAATTTTGAGACTTTCATACACCAGAAAATGACGCTTAAGTCTTTCGTATTTTTTTTACAATTGTTACTTCTTTATTTATACTTTAATTATTCATGATCATGACATCTTGGATGTTAATTAAAACACTAATATATAGTAATTGGGTTTTTCAGCTTGTCAATATTTCTCAATGTTTGTATTTGATGTTAATTTTTCTTCCAAGTTTGTAAGCATCTTTGAACAATAATATAATTGAAACAATAAGATTTGGAATCATCTAATTAAAGGGTAATAATATATAAGCTTTCCAATTTTTTTTTTAATGAAACTCAGAAAGAAAAGGGAAGTGTTAGTTTAAAAAAACACAACTAATAAGGTCATAATATATAAGCTTACCTCTTTTAAAAGTAAATCAAGTACAGAAAATTCATATTAATGTTTTAATTTGCTGATTTTTTCTGAATTCAAATTTATGCGGCCACCTAAAATTCAAATTTATTTTATTAAGAAAAGATTTAAAATTAAAAAAAAAAAGTCATCTAATTTAGTTTACAATAAAAATTGACCAAGATAGCACGAATTCCACAAACTTTGTTACAATAAAAATTTTCCAGAGCTACTATCTTACATCGAATATGAAGTATAACTCTCTCATAAATGATGAGTCTTAGATAAGTTGTGTGAGTGGTGTACCTTAGTAGCAAAATCCAAATTTTCCTGCAGTGATTATTGATTTTGGGAAAACACAAAGAAGCTTCTTTGGCATCAGGGCTTGTCGTTTCTGTGAAAGGAAAATAATTTTTTGACTTTTGACATTCCCTGAAAGGATTTGCACTTGTTTGTATTTTTTATGATAATTTTTTCAGTTCGGTTGGTACCAGCGCACTTCTCCATGTATGATTGGGACATGTACTGTATGTAGCATGCGATTGAAGATTAGTATTACGAGGAGTGCTAGCGAATGGGCGACTGACTCAGTCGCTACTCGCTAGTTTCCTCTGCCGACACGTGTGTGATATTTTGAATTTTGTGTAGTTTTAAATTAATCTTAAAATATTAATATCTTTTAATTTTATTTTAATATTATTATATATATGTATAGTAAATTTACCACAATATCCTTATTCCCTCTCCCTCTTGCCAAGTTTTCTCTTCTTATTGTTCCTCCAGCCACTGCAACTTCGTTCATTTCTTCATCAATTTCTTTTCTTTCTTTTCTCCTTTAATGAAAGCTTGGATAAATTCCTTTAATTTTCTCATTTCTCCTTTCTTTTCTCTTCTTATTCTCTTTGCTTGAAAGATGACTATTTCTCCACTTCTCCGACTTCAGATTTGATATGATATTTTGTTTTGAGTGTGGAATCGGATCTACATTGTTTAGATAATTTTTGTTATTTATTTTCAAAAATAAAATATTTTTTCAAATTTTGTTTTAGCTAAGAAGGGGACTTTTTATTTTCACCTTTTCTCTCTTTTTATTTTCACCTTTTCTCTCTTTTTTCCAAGCTTCGAGTAGAGAGGGAGAGAGAGAAAAGAAATTAAAGAAGAAGAGAAGGAAGTTGCAGTGGCAAACAGAACAAGGAGTAGGGATGGCAAAAATTTGTATGAGACGGTGATTTTTGGGAATATTTTTTATTTGGAGGGGGTATTGGGATGATTTTATATTTAATTATTTATTCGAAAAAGAAATGAAGATAATTTTTTACCAAGTTTTTTTATTTAGGGAAGAAACAGAGATGAGATAGAATCCCCATCTCTTATCCATTTTCTCATTTTATCGTATTAATTTTTAATTTTAATTTTATATTTTAGAATTATTAATAAATGAATAATAAAAGTTGAATTATATTAAATATTAGTATAAATAACAAATATCAAAATATTTATACATATCTACTATAAAAATTTTGAGCATATTTAAATAGTTGTAGTTCTAAATTATTATTTGACTAAACTTTATTCTAAAAGTCTTGGCCCAAAACTGTTTTAGATTATGAGTTATATTGTTTATATTATTTTTATTGTTTTAGATTTGAAACATAATGGTATCTCTCAATTTATCACATTACACGAGTAATACACGAGGAGCATGAGATGGAAGAGTAAATATTTTTATTAAAAATATTAATTTCAGTGTCTATACCCATTTCATTTATTTTTTCATTTATTTTATTATTGATATAAAAATAATTTTTTTATTATAAGATTACGAAGATTAACAAATATAATTATTCTAATGATTTGTATTTTGTAATTTAATTTTTGTAATGGATTAATATTAGTGTAAGATATTGTCAAACCTTACTTTGGTTTAAAGTTTTATTTTAATACAATTAAATTAAGTTTAGAATTTAAATTAAAAAAATATTAATTATTCAGAGATCAAAAATCTTCGGAGATCCCTTTTTATTATTAAAAAAAAAACAAAAATTCTCTTAAATAATTTTAATAAAGACGGAGAAAAGACAAAAATATATATAAAATATAAAAAATAAATACAAAAATATTTGTCCCCTCCCCTCCCCATCCATTGCCTCCCTAATAAGGAGAGAAAGCCTGACGAGAGGGAGAATAAGTATATTGTTGTAAATTCGTTATACATAATAGTAATAATAATAATAATATTAAAATAAAATTTAAAAATATTAATATTTTAACATTAATTAAAATTACACAAAATTAAAGTATCAAGCACGTGTCGGTAGAAGAAGCTAGCGACTGAATCGGTCGCCCTATGGGAAAGTTTTGGAGATAGCCGCAACTTTTGACTTTGCATGCTAGATTCGTAATTGCGTTTAGACTGAAAAAAAGGACAGAACTGGAAAAAAAAGGCCAATGGGAAATTTTTGCTCCATGACAGGCTTGGGACAATGAGTAGGACATGACGATTTTGATTAATTTTGCTTAATTAATTTTGCTAATTTACTTATTTTTTAGGACATGACGATTCTAATAATTTTTTGGGTTATTAATTTTGCTTCCAAAGTCAATAAAACCAAAACCAAAGTTTTTTTCTCGAAGAATGTTGGGTCTCGGGATGCCCATCTCATTGGTGCTACTTTGGGATTGTCGATCACAAATAATTTGGGTGACTATCTTGGAATGCCCTTCATTCACTCGCGGGTTAATCAAACTACGTATCACTCTATTCTTGACAAAGTGGACAAGCGGCTTACTGGCTGGAATGCGGCTCACTTATCTTTTGCTGGACGAGTCACTCTGGCTCAATCAGTTTTGCAAGCACTGCCCATTTATGCTATGCAAACAACTTTGCTTCCCTCTCCGGTGCGTTCCAAAATTGACAAAGCTTGTAGGCGTTTTATTTGGGATGGGAAGTCGAAGAGTCACAAGATGAGTATGGTGGGGTGGGACAAAATCTGTGTGCCAAAAAATCATGGAGGTCTGGGGTTTAAAAAGCTAGACGTGATGAATCAGGCGCTGCTGATGAAATTGAGTTGGGAAGTTGTATCGAGATCGGACAAACTATGGGTGAAAGTGTTCTGCTCTAAATATGGCTTGGAGTCTAGCAACTTACCGATTTCCCTTCCTAATAAGCCGGGGTCTCGGTTTTGGAAAGCTATTAGCAGCACGTGGTCGGCAACTGTGCATGATGCTCGCTGGTCAGTTTGTGATGGAACTCGAATTCGGTTCTGGTTAGATTGTTGGGTTACGAAGCATAATCCCTTGATCAGCCTTGCTATCCAGCCGGTTCCTCAAGACTTTATTAGCGCCACTGTGAGTGAATTTATGAATGGGCATGAGGGCTGGAATTGGTCGCGTTTTGAGCATTTGCTGCCAAATAATACTCTCATGCAAATTGCCTCAGTCATGCCCCCGGATCCTCATTTTGGGCCTGATATAATTTATTGGAGTTTTGATCCAAGAGGCCTCTTTACGGTTCGGTCAGCTTATGATTCTCTTTGCTATCATCTCGTTGCTGATAATGACAGAATTTGGAAGTTACCATGGAGGTGGAAGGGACCTCAATCCATCCGCCTCTTTCTTTGGCAGCTTATGCATGGGAAACTAAAGACTCATGAGGAGCTTGCTAGGCGTCATATTCCTGTTCCTGTGGGCTGTGATAGGTGCGGGGGCGCAGTTGAAGATATCCTCCATGCTTTGCGAGATTGCAGTTGTATTAAGCAGGCTTGGAATAGACTTGTTCCAATGGAAAATCATAGCACTTTTTTCAACTCGAACTTACGTGACTGGATTATTGACAACTTGCAGAATACGTGGAAGATTGCATCTCCTCTTCCTTGGGACTGTATCTTTGGTGTGGCAGTTTGGAGGTTGTGGTTCTGGAGGAACCAATTTTTTGTTGCGGGGAAGGTGGTGGATAGCTTAACCATCTATCTGGATACCATGGCCAGAGCTAATGAAATTCATAGAATTAATAATTCTCATATAAGCCAGCAGCCGAGACGTCAGGAGATTTTTATTCGTTGGGTGCCACCGCCATGGCCATGGTGTAAGTTAAATACAGACGGCTCTTGTAAAAATGCTTGGGGAGCAGGAGCGGGCGGTGTTGTTAGGGACTCTGTCGGTCATTGGATTTCTGGGTTTTGTATGAAAATTGGGGAGAGTTCCGTGCTTATGGCTGAGCTTTGGGGACTGTATCAGGGCCTAATTCTTGCTTGGGATGCAGGCATAAAGCGTCTTTTGGTGGAAGTGGATAGTCTTTGTGTTGTCCAAATGATCTCTAAGCAGGTGGTCGTTCCTAACATGTTCTATACTTTAGTTAGTGCTGTCCAGGATCTCTTAAGTAGAAATTGGCGGACTATTGTCACTCACATCTATCGTGAAGCAAACTCAGCTGCGGACTTCATGGCTAATATGGCTCATTCTGTTCCTCTTGGCGTTCATGTTTTTTCTAACCCTCCTATGGGTATCTATTCTATTATTTCGCAAGACATGTTTGGGGTTACTTAACCCCGTTTTGTTCCTGTTTAGCTCGTTTTAACAAGCCCCTTCTAATAAAAAAAAAAAATTTTGCTTCCCATGGTACAAATTTACGTTAGTTATTTCCTTTGGAATAGCTAGCTGTCAATTAAATGGATCGTTTAATTAGCATGTGAATTCTGTCAAACTCAGATTCAAAGAGAATGCTTGATAAAGTCAAGTTGAGAGTTTGTTTATAGATACGTATGTAATGATATATTGCAGATTTTAGAGGAATTAGATTTAGTTTTCTTTGGAATTTGTTTAAATATATGTAATGATTGTTTAAATATATTTGGAATTTGTTTACATTATTTTTTTTTGTAATGATTATTAAACGGTAGACAGTTTACATTGATGGCGTGGATTGCCAGCTCGCATCTGGTTGTTATGTTATGAGCTGCAGAGGATTACCTAGAGTTTGTTAGAATTAGTTAGAGTGACAAAACTAATAAATGAATCGAATTCGAATTGAATTGTAAATAAATTATATTAAAATTTTTAGGATTTGAATTTAATTATTTATTAAATAAATATTTGTTTAATTTATTTTTATTATAAAAAATTAATCAAATCAAATCGAATTTGGATTCATTTACAATTCGTTTATAAAAAAAATATTTTTGCTTGTTATTATAGCTTATAATTATGAAAATATCCTCCAAATTATTAAATTTACACATAAAAATTTAATGATAAATAAGTAATTTAATTAAACAGATAATAAACGAATAGACTTATATTCAATTAATTTGTAAATCATTTATTAAATGAATACTAAATGAATAAATGATGTAGTGATCTCAAACCCGGATTCAATTTGTTTATTTAGTGATCGAATCAAATTCATTTATTTATTAAACGAAACAATTTTTTCAAACTCAAAACCATTTAATTTGACTTGAATCGAATTAAATAAAAGAATGACTCAAATTGCCACTCTAAGAATTTGTTGATTGCTAAATTATAATTTTAGATTTCTTTTTAATAATCAGTTTAATGGAATCAATTTCATTGGGAAATTGGTATTTTTGCTTAATTTAAATTTTACAATTGGGTTAAAAATTATAAACAAATGAGATTTTTTTAAAAAAAAAATCATAATTAAGTTAATGAAATAGTTAATCCAATAAGGACAAATTTGTAATTTTCATTCAACAGAACAAAACATATCTTCTGAAATTTTTGGGAAATGTGATGGCAAATTCCCAGCAAGTCCATTAGTGGCTCCGCCACTTTCACTATACACTATAAAAAAAAACTATATTACTGAATGAAAATAAACTTTTAGTCTGCGCGCGCGCACACAGATATATGTATGTATATATGATCTATTGAAATGTCTGGAAACATAATTGGAATCTCTCTGTAAAAATCTTGGATCAAATTTTAAAACAAAGATTTAAACTTCTACACTTACACTGCAGGCCGTTGCTTCAGCTCTGTTGAAGATACGTAGTTATTATTATTGGCTTGAAACCAATTCAAAATTTTGCTGAAAAATGGCCTCAACATTTCTTGGTACAGCCAACCACAAGCATCCACAAACTTTCTACCATATTGACGTACAACAATGATAACAGCTGCGCAACTCAATGCAATGTATAAAATGATTTCAGCAATTGAGTGTGAAGAAAATGTCGAGGGTAATGTAACGGCAGAGAGAGATCCCAAGTTAACAACAATAAGCCCCCCACAGCTGCGAAGAATTTGCTTCATCACACTAAGACTCATAATCATGAGCTAAAAATGCAATGCTGCAGAAGATTTGTGGCCAGCAGAAAAGCCCACTAGCTTAATGTATGAGTTTCCATCAACGACTTAGTTGTGCCTTGCACATTCATACCAATGGCAGCGACAAGAGTCGCAATGAGATAATGGAGAATATTTGAATGCATAATCGATGAAAAGAAATTGCGACCACAGCGCAAAACCATCAAAAGTCATACATGAACAGGTTAGTATTTTTTCTATATTTTTCACTTGCTGTGCATATTTCTCTAGAGATAGCTTGGTTTGCCGTGAATGGACCTATCTACTGTTATCCTAGTTCGAATAAAACCAGGATAAGGTACACTCAGAATTTTAAAACGGTTGTCATATCCATTACCTTAGCATATAAGTATAAACAAGGTTACGAGAAATCGTATGTTACCAACCATAAAATTTCATATGTGCATTAAAGCGTCCGATTTTTAAGGACAAATGTTGTAGTATTCATAATCCACCACAAATCCGATCGGTACGTCACTTAAACAAAAATTCTACAATTACTAAATATATCAAAGAATCTACAGTAGCACTCAACGGAAGTTATTTACGCCAGCAGCTTTGACTTTCGTGAACCTGAGCTGGGGTTATAAGCTGGTTACCACAACTATTTCCAGCACCTGTAACTTGATCAAATCAGGAACTTAGCGAGTGTCTAATGACGCATTGTAAAGCTTGTAAACAGATCCATTGATCTGGGTTCTCTTCTTTATAAAAGGAACGTTTAGGTGTTTTTTATTTTTTTTTTTTTGTGGCTCTTGATTGTTAAACTTAGTAGCTTGTGCTGTGTTCTGTTGTATGCATTTTCTGCAACTGATCATTTTGTTATAATTAATCTTGCTTGTTTCTTTTATACAATCTTGATTGTTTGTGTTATTTGTTCATTAAGGGGTGTTGATTGATCATTTAACAATTATTATTATTACTACTACTAAATATAATGGTGTTTATCATGCTCGTGCAAATTAATTATCCGGAAAAAAGATATGATCGGAAGGTTCCTGCACCACCACGTGGTCGAGCATTTGCTTCGTAATCGCTGGAGCCGTGTAAAATTTTTGCTTCTCCTCTCTTTTTTATTTTTCAATCAAAATTTTACATGGCTCGACCCACGTGGCAGTATAGGAACCTTTGGATCACTGACCTACGTGGTGGCATCTGAACCTGGGGATCATCTTTTTCAATCTGCATGAGTGATCAACTAACAAGACCATTATACAAAAGTTGTTTGTTTCATTAAGGTCTCGGTTGGGGATGGAAAAACCCCATGTTTGGGCAGGGCTTGGCAAAGCTCGGGCTCAACCCAGACATGCTTTTTGAACACTTGTGGTAGGGCTAGATCTGGCTTGGCAATTTTATTTTTAATATTTTTATTTTTATAAAATTTATAGAATATAAATTTATACATTGCCCTTGAAAAGTTGGGCTTAAAGGAATTAAAATTTTAAATATATACTCATAAGAAGATTTGGCAATTTTGGAATAAATTTGGAGGAATCGACCAGCTACTATTGCCAATGTAGTAAGCTAGTTGCCAAGCTGCTAGCTATAGAGGAATTAAAATTTGTCCAAGTATACATGATATCAAAATCCTTTTACTGATAGTTATCGTTTATCCTCGTATACAATATATCTATCATTATTCTTTATGTAACTTGATTATTATTCGAATGATCAGAAGAACCTCTTGTATTAATCGAAAACATCAAGTTTGTGTTTGACTAGTTAATTTGTATATAATAATAAATATTTTTCTTTCAAATTTTTTGCGTAGAACAATATATTCCATCAAGAATCACTCCATATCAATTGATTGATAAGACAAAATTCAATTTGACTGTTGAGACAAAATAAACCCTTTGTCACTAGATTTATTTTATCCTAAGACCTAATTGAGACTCCAATATTCAAGGATCAAAATAATAAAAGTCGAGAAAATCACAAGCTCAAAGAAAACAGCACAAAGAAATCAAGAAAACAACGAGATTTAAGTGGTTCAGCACCTTTTACAGTGCCTGCATCCATTGGAGAAAACAATCTCAGGGAGCTACTTTCGAAGGTTACAGAAATGATAAGCACAATACAGAGAATACACTGAAACATTTCACTCTCTCTAATCCTTCCTTATCTCTCTCTATTCGATCGTTCTAGACGAAACCAGAACCATCATATATACCAGCGGTTACTGGTGTTATAGTTACAGTTGATTCCCTCCAAAACTAACCAACCTAACCGTCTGCTCACGAGCCTCTCGCGCGCAACTTATAACCTTCCAAAAACGGCAACGGGTTTTGCCGTTTAAACTTAAAGCAGGCGTATGTTAATCACGTGATAACTTAATGATATTGGATGACAGCACCAAGTTGTCGGTTTTGGGTTCGCTGATCATAAGAAATGACAAGTCACTTGGCTCTTGAATAGATAAACGACAAATCGTCTATCGAGTTTGAGTTCATTTCAACACTGACTGACTAATGGAAAAACAAATACTTGATTATCCAAGGACTTAAGAAGAAAACAAAGAATATAATCAGGAAACTAGATTCAATTGCTGTGATAATTTTTGTTTTAATAATCTCAACATGCGGGAAGATCTAGTGGTGGAGACTGGACAGCCTGCAATTCCTCATCTCCATTCTCAACTAAGAAAGCCATTGCGAGGCCCCAAGTTAAGTGTGAATCTAGGTGACAATGCATAAACCAAATTCCTGTTTCATCAGAGATTCAAGTGAGTTTGTCAGAGGAAAACTTGAATAGAATTATTTGTATAGAAAAATTAAAAAAGGATTGCCCCTGAGTGTTTACTTTTAGTTAAGTTCAGAAAATGGACCTGGATTATTAGCCACAAATCGTATGGCAACCCATCCGCCTGGAGGCGTTCCAATAGTGTTTCTCCTTGGTGGGTCAATGAGATTGAACTTGGCAGTATCTGTACTTGGGTTAAAGTTACCAAAACCACTACCGACAACATAGAATTCATACCCATGAAGGTGCATCGGATGATCATCAACTGTGACAATGCTTGTGTCCTGCCACACTAGTTGTACACTGGAACCAAACTTCAACTTGTACAGCTTAGTTCCTTTAAGTGGTTGCCATAGACCTCGGCTTACATTACCTGTATAATCAAATTTGATTGGAGGAACTGGGGGAAAATCTGTGGTGAAGACACCAGGCTGGTCTTGAGAGTAGGCTTGCATTAGAGAGTTCCCCGTTGGAAATTCAAAAGAGACATTGTTCATGCTGGCAGCAAAACGGGTTCCATTCGGACCTTGGCATCGGGGGCTGTTAGGATTTAAGCAGTTGATGAGACCTAAACCCACCGTGAAAAATAGGTCCTCATCAATCACCGTTGGGACTTTGACCTCTTGTAGGCTTCTGATCTGGGCAATGTATGCAGTTGCAGTGGCGGTGTCCTTAAAGTCTGGGAGGGTTGGGACGACCGGTGCTGAAGAATTTGATCCCCCTTGCTTGGCATTGCAGGGAGCAGATTTGTATGCAAGGATTGCAGTGGTGGTGGTATTGTCAAAGGCAGCATTGGCGCTGTTGTAGGCACGTGCTGCCATGTAGTAACGAGCCGGGGGCTGATCAGCTGTGAGCAGAACATTTGTTGTCTGACCAGGAGCTATCATGATGACCGAGGTTAAAAAAGCCTTGGTATAGGAAGAATCAACACCAACTACAGTTAGTTTGTGATTCGCCACCCCAAAGAAGAGTTCTTGATTCATTGCGGCGTTGATAATTCTAAGAAGAACAGTCTCCCCTGCTTCCACTTGAAATCTCACAGTTTCTGCATTGCAATGCTAGGAAATCACAAGACAGTTTCTAGTTATAAATATATATATATATATCTTTCTACCTAATTAAAGGAAAGTTTTGGCACACCTCTCCTGGAGCATCTGTAGAGATCGCCCGGTTGACCGTTAATTGTAAATGCATCAGAAACATTTGGAGCTGCGCCTGTGAAAATTGCTTGCATCAGGACATCCATGGGGTTTCTGTCCCACCATTCCCCTGTTTATCGTTGCTTCATTTGTTAGAATTTTACCATACTTTGTTCCATGGTGTAACAGATGCTTTGTTTATAACCCTAAGAAACAAAAAGCGAACTAGAACAAATAAATGAAATTAATAACAACAATAGTCTAGAGTTTGCTGGATGTCATTGAGAATCAGCTTATGAATAAGTTACCTAGAAGAATTGGGATTTCTCTATTTGGCACAGGGAAGGGATATGAAGAGCCAAATCTTGGGTAAATGACGATAGCTCCGTAGACAGTTGCTCTAAGCCATCTGCTATGAGCATGCCACCACAAAGTTCCCTCTTGATCTTCAATGGTGAATTGGTACGTGTAACTCCTTCCTGGTTGGATTGGGCACTGAGTCACATATTCAGGACCATCTGCCCATGGATTTCTCTTCAGGCGTACTCCATGCCTGAACAACGACATTAGCAAGCAATTGATATATATATATATATATATGTATATATTGTTAACTCACACACTTATTGAAGCTTGAACCCCGGAGTCTAGGTCCTGGAAAGCCGCTCTTTACCATTAGAGCTAGACCTTGGCTTCAAGCAACAATCAATGTCAAAACGATGTTGTCTTTCTTATTTTTTGATAAACACATTATTATTTGAATGTGCAATAAATGATTACCAGTGGAGGGTAATGTTGTATTGAGCTCTGTTTATAGTCGTGATGATAAGAGTATCTCCATCTCGAACTTGCAATGTTGGTCCTGGGAACTGCCCATTCACTGTAACAGTGTTATGGGTCCTGCATAGCCTCTTCACTGGCTTGGCTTCAATCTGTATTCATCAAAACAGAGATATAAATCCTGTGTCCAAGAACGATATGATTGATGAAGAATGAGAAATTCAATTAGCACGCACAACAAACTCGTGGAATTGAATTTCTGCATGAGAAAGAGAAGCCACGAAAGCAAAGATGAACAAGACACCAAGTAACAGGCAAGAGCTCCATGGCTTGACTGTAATCAGTGCAGGAATACCCATTAGCTGTGTTGAGTAAAGTCTTAATTAGGTGATGCTGTGTGAGTGTGAATCAGACTAATGAAGAGCGGTAAACGACAGCAGTTAGCTAGCTTCATATATTAGTTTCCTTTTTTTTAATTTTCATTAGTGGAAACAAAAGAATATTAAGTTTTAGCTAGGAAATAAGGTTATAAGTCAACAAGGCAAAAAAATTTCAGACCAACCATAAGAGGAATTGGTTCACCCACTAATACCATCAATTTTTTGTTAAATATACGAGATTATGTATTTAAGACACCACTAATAGGTGATTAGTTGCTAGCGTAACGTACTCACATATAATTTGTTTCACTGTGCAGATATATCATAGGTAGTTCCTTGTCTTAAAAAAAAAAAAATCCAATCATGAAAAACTCTGTATCAAAATTGAATTTTGAGCTCATTTTAAGACTACAAGCTAATCGAGCATTACTCCGAATAAGGAAGATCCGGTAAGGTTCCTTTAGAGCACTCAAATATTTGATTATTATGTCTTTAAGTATCTGTAGTTATTTGAATCGAACAAGAAAAAAAGCAAAAATTAAAAATCAGTTGTTAGCTCAACAATTTTTTCGCGCCAGACTTCTGATCATTAGTAAGTCAACTTCTTTGAAGGGCTTTGGTTAGATATGCAGCCAATTGATAAAGGTTAAGTAATTTATAAGAAAAGAAACTCCTTTAAGTGTACGTATTCTTCCTTGGTGCTATTTATGGTGCGATTACCTTATTAGGAAGCTTCTTCTTTGTCAAAATATTTTAGGACATCAATCATATATCTTTTTCATGGAAAAAAATTAAACAATTTACGTATATTTCTTATTTATGGGCGTCATTTAGTTCGAATGATAAAATTTTTGGTGTTCAAAAAAAAAAAGTAAGGTTCAATCTCCAGTCACACGAGTGGAGAGGAATTTAAATTGCCGGTTAAGCTAAATAAACTTTTTTTTTTGGTTAAAAAAGGTATATTTCTTTTTTTTTATTAATCTCTTTTTGAGTTGACCATCTATATGTCCCTATATTGTTTAAAACCTGTGGATAGAAAGTTTTGGGCATTGAAACTAGGCCTTCTTTAAACTGAGGATCAAGGCCTTGTAATTATGTTGACAGATAAGCTAAAATTTACCTTCATGAATGCGTGATCTTCTTCAATCATGATCTAACTGAAATACTCATTAGGTTTTACAAAACAAGCTGTTGGTAAGAAACAGATGAGAAAATTAATGGCAGCTGTAAATTTTTTCTTAAATAAGTAATCAATTAATTATCGTGGGTTCAGGGGCAAAGAAAATTTCCGAACTGACTAACTTCTAAATCTACTACCTTGTGAGGTTCTTCATACCCTGAAACCGACCCAAATCATTCAAGCCCGTGATAATTTTTTTTTTCATCCATAAGTAAAATAATTACTTACCGTGAATTCAAATTAGGGTTGGGACATTGGCACCCATTTAGAAAACTTTTAAAACCTCTCTAATTATTTTATAATTTTAACTTTCATTAAAGTTACATAAAAGAACAAATGTCTGACACATGATTTGTTTAGAAGTTTTTGAAAGCAATTATCTCTCTCTCTCTCTCTCTTGGTTGCTCTAGAGAATTTTGATTGGCAAGAATTGCAAGCTTTAATTAATATTTACAGTAGAGTAAAATAAATTGTTTTATGAGGAGCAATCTTTGTTTACATTTCAAAAGCCATCAAAAAGATGAAAGCAGTCCATTTATGAAATTAAACAATTTAGAACACTTTTAATTAAGTTTATCTCAACTAATAATTTATACTTTTGATTAAATTTTTTATTTCTCTTATTTTCTGGTGAGCAACAAAATGCTACTTTATGTAGGATTCTTCATTCCTGTCAAGAGTTGAAAATTTGAAATAAATAACAGTGTTAATGAAATAAATAACAATGTTATTTTCTGTTTCAAACAAGGGTAAGAGGAGAGATAAAAAGGGGAAAAGAATTTGTGGAAGGAATGAAAACGCCATTGACTTTTGGTTTGAGGAGGAAAATTATTACACTGAGGAGTGGGGCCGGAGGGTTCAATGTTTGAGAAAGATTGAAGAATAGTTTAAATTAAGATTATTTATGTAATTAATAGTGTTGTTATATTAGTTTAAATTAAGATTATATAAAGAAGAGAGATTTTAAAAGGTTTATTGAGGAGCAGTCCAAGTCGATATTATACCAAATAAAAAATAATATTAGATAATTCAATATAATTGAATCTAAAAATTAATCCAATGCCTTCCATAAAAATAGCCCAACTAATTTACTTAAACAGCCAGGACCGCAAGAGACACATTTCTTGTACTCCACGAATCACTTCTCTTCTACAGTCATATAATGCCCGATTCCCAACTGCGAGCATTGTCACTAAGGTGGGGTATGTATATTTAAAAAAAGATCGAAAATATATGCACTGCACAACGAGCAAAACGGGACCCGCTTTCTACATGTATTCAATGATCTAAACCGATTAACCAATTAAATGGTCTAAAGTAAGAATATGGACCGCCAGCTCTGCAAATTAAAGCTGCAAACCGATTAACCAAGTAAATGGTCAAAACTAAAGTAAAGGGCCCATTTCTTCTAAAGCAAAATTCAAGAGGTTTTCCTTTCTCTTTCCCTCTCCCGCGGCTTTGTTTAACTTTAGGGCACATTTCTTCTCTTCTCTTCGCTTCTGTCTTAAAGATAACCTTTCGTCTCTCTACAGTTGAATAAACACAACACTAAACATAATGCCGATACCGAGCTGCGAGCACTGCCCTTGTCTTCGGTATGGTTATTTTCTAACCCAGTTAATTTTTTTTTTAATGATTAACTTTTTTTATAATAATTTTACATAAATATATCTGTAAATGCCGATATATGCATATGCTTTCGCTCGTTGTTGTAACTTTGTTCTTTAGTTAGTAAGGTAGAGTGAGTATTAACTTAGTCACCACTCACTGAATATCTAGGGCAAATGGGAGGTTGCCTATAGGGGTTTAGAACCAAATTTGAAGAAGATTTGAGCTGGTTGCGGTGGCGATGAATGGTAACCAGAGGCTGAGACTTTGAAGCTGGAGCTGGGGAGAGTTTAGTGGATCTAGGTAGTTTTTTGTGCTTGAGGTGTTAAGAGGTGGAGCAAGTGGAAGTATTGGGTGTTTTATTATGAATTTGAGTTTCAAAATCATGAACTGCTCATATTCTGGTCAGGACTAGATTTTGACTTTTGTTGGTAGAAAGAAAAAAGATCTAGTTACTAGAAATGTCAAGATTTAGAATATAGAGCAGTAGTAAGGTTTTGCCCTTTTTCCCCCCTCTTTCCCCTAACGTTTCCTCAGTATCTTCCCACTCATGTGAGTGGCTGTAGTTGTAAGGGTTAATTAAAGAATCAATGGTTTTGATTCTTTGATTTCGCTAATACAAAATTTTTCTTTATTCTAAGAAATTCTGAAGCAAAACAAAACCCTAACCTGTTATTATATTTGTGGTTTTTCTTATGCAGAGACAGAAATTCCCGGATAATTTCCTCAAGGCCGCACGTTGACGTATTTGTGTTTCTTATTCCAGTTCTTGTCACTCTTGTGGCTGCTAATGTTGAAGGCACAAACAAGCCCTTGTTCGAAAAGAATGGCATAATCATGTGGTCTTTTCTTGTCGAACTGGGGGGTTACTGCATTGCACTTGTTGCTGATGTCAACTGCCGAATCCATCAATCAAACTCTTCCGTTGCTGCTGCTGATCATACCCATTCCCGAATCCATCAACAAAATCTGTCCGTTGCTGCTGACACGAATTCCCCAAACCATGAAGCAAATACTTCCAGAATCAGTAGCCTTATAGCTGTCATCTTCGGATTACTCTCTACTGTCTCCTTAGTCTCTACCCTTGTTCCACAGGTGGTTGGTTATATCATCTTATCCATTTCTTGGATCTGCGCAACTATTTTGGTTGTGGTGGTCTATGAAGATGGAAAATTGTATAAGGGTGCTTGTCGATGGATTTACAAATATTTTACGGTGCTGGTTTTAACCTCCACTCGGAATAATAATTGGTTTCATGAAGCCAGTAACAGCAACATGGTCATCTCTTCCCACTCCACAGAGCAGTCACCAGCAGCAATATCAGATATTGTTTAGTCTACATTGTTTAATTAATTAAACTAGTTAATTAAGGCTCTGTCACTGTTATGTACCAAGTTTTCATTGGTTTATTTGGTCAATTGTATTTAATTTAACACACTTTGTAGCTTAGCATGTTTCATTTGGTCAATTGTATTCAATGTAGACTCTTTGTGGCTAGGGATGTTATAGATATGTACAGGATGAAATGGATGTTCAGACTTTCTAGTACTGCTTGATATGTAAAACCCTAATTAATAGAAAAGTGCCACTTTGCAGCAACCCAAAAACGTTATGCTGCTAGCTATTTCATTCTCTGGATTTCTTGCATTTTCTATAAGCTACTCTGGAATGCTTCTGATGCTGCTTTATCGTGGACTAAATCAACAGCATCATCAACATTCATATTTCAAAGTTCAAAGATGCCTTCGGGTGATGTTAATGGCTTCCCTTGTTACCGTTTTTATTAGTTTATGTTGTTTCAACCTTTTCTTTTATTGATTTCTTCTCCGCTGTAGCAGCTTCTTACAAATTTAGAGGGATAAGGCTCATTTTTGTCCTCCTAATTTGGTGTATTGCTAATTTATTTCTTAATAAGAGTTACTCGTAGTCAAAGGGGGAAAAATTGTGCTGCTACTATCATAAACTTTGTTGTGAGATATATAGTAAATATATGTGAACACATTCACATAATTTGAATATGCAAATTAAATTTAATTCTCTTTCAGTATCATTTTAAGGGTTTTTCCGAGAGGCTAATGGAGATTAATCTTTTACAATTAGGACTTAAGAGCAACAATATTGATGGTTAGTGGAGTGGTTTAATCACAGGCGGCACTGATTTCAGCACTAGTAATCTCTTTATTAAGATTGTAGAATGGGAATTTTGGAGTGTGCTCCAGGGATACTAACACTCGCAATCGGGAAATTTTCCATGCATTAACTTTATCAAGCATCCAAACCGTATATGCAAAATGAAAAATATGACTTAAATAGTAATGATGTTTTCTTTTTGACTAACATGGATGAGGACTTTTATTTTTTTGGCAAATCTTGTCGGGATGAGGAAACTTCATTATTAATAATAATTAAAAAAACAAAAGATATAACAGATCAGGGGACAGAAGTGAGCCTTATCTTGCAAAATTGACGTAAAGCCAAAGCATCAAGAAGAGCCAAGAAAGTCATGCTTAGAAGAAACATAAAGATCAAAACATGACCAAACCAATATAAGTCAAGAAACAAACCATGCATGAAACAAAGAATAAATGCAAGAAGCCAAGATTTGAGGCCAGCCAACGTGCAAGAATCTACCTTAATATCAAACACTAAACTGCAACGAAAGTCAGCACAACAAGGGGAATTTATATTTGTTTTGGAAATACTCGTTCACTAGGTTCTTTTAGCAACTACTGAGAAAAACAGTGGCCACTCAAGACATTTTTTTGGTCCTATGCAAAAATTTTTGTTTAGGCATTTTTATATTTAACACAAACTTACAACCCATAATAAGCACTAACAAAATAAGAAAAACGATAATAGAATTTGAACATATGTTATGATTATTTAAAATCTATATATACGTTTTTGAGTATTGTTAGGGATTTTTGGTTCTGCCCAAAATCTTACAATAAAAAATATTAAAAATAATAAATAAAAAATATAGACAGAGAAAAAAATCAATCACGCATCACAAGAATTTACATGAAAAACTCTTACAATAAAAAATATCATAGGAAATCTCCTAACAATTAGATACAAATTCTTATTGAAAAAGGAAACATATTTAGTATGATTCTTACTTTGGTTCTCTATTTCAATAAAAGAAAAAAATCTTAATTTAGTTATTTACTTTTTAATATAATCCTAACAGCATTCAGATAATGCAAGAGAAGGAAGGGTTAGTTAAAAAAAAAATTATTTTAGAAGGTTTAAAGAGGATGAGTTTCAAAAGTCAATTATAAATAAATTTGGAAATAAAATTTTGACTTCTAATTTGTAGGAAATAGATGTTTAAATACATAGGACAAAATAAAAATATAATTAAAGGAATACACGTTAATTAAATGGGGCCCTAACTCAAGCGGGGGCCTAAAAGCAAATTGCCTAATTTGCCTAGGTTAATTTGCGCTTAATTACACGACTTGTATGATCTATTAGTTAAGAGATGGGGACGTAAATAATTATTGAGGATGCAATAGCAATGGCAGTGAGTTGGTTTCATTTGTGGAATATACCTTTTAATTTTTCAAAACAACTGGTTGGAGGAAAAAAAACACTGTGAATGCAAGTATATTTTGAAATATTTGTTAGAATAACAACTAATTGAAAGATTTAATTATGAAAATCATTATAAATATCATTTAAGGCTACCATTTCTAAAAGGATCAAACCCTAACTGAGTTGTGCCAAAGGACCCAGTTGCTTAAAAGATAATACCGTACCCTTGTTTTACCGGTTTGCCTAGTGCTGTCTCCTTTCGCTTTGCAAATTTGTAACTTCCCTTGCAACCATCAATAAGCCAGATCATGATACAGAAAGAAAAAATGAAAATGCAAAGAGAAGTATATGGAAGTGTTGAAAAATGAGCTCGTATACAACTATAACAAGAAGCTCATAAATACTATGATTTAGGGATATTTTGGCCCATGATGTGGACTTTGGCAAAATCATTGGTCTTTTGTGGATGGTGCTTTTTCCGTCTTTCTTTGCACTAAAATTTTTATTGATCTAACGTTCTTACCCTTTTAGCATATTCATCACAATAAAAAATAAAGTAGATTATAATTGAAATCAATTTACTATAAATGGGGATGAGAAAATTTTTTGTCCGCTAAACACTAAATTTTGTCTCTTATATCAAGTAAGCGTGGGCATAAAGTACATTTACCATTAGTAATTAGTTAATCCTAAAGGTAATTCTATTCAAACAGATTATTTCTCAATTTAGAGGTATGTAAGTGATTTAAATAGTGTAATAGTCACATTAGTAACAATTTTGAATAAGGAATTTGAACAGTAATTGTTTTCTCTTATTGTATTGTCAGAACTGAAAGTTAGATTTTTTAATATAAATTCAAAATAAGATTGCAGTATACGCACTTAACACATGCAGGTATACATCATCGAAGAATCAATGGTGCAAGTCACATTTAATAATTAAGCTTGGATGTACCATAAATAAAACCATTGTGATTTAATTAAATAAGTCTCAAAACAAATCTAAGAATAAAACAAATCTCTTATAAACCAGTAAAGTTACCAAAATAACGTCCTCGATCTTCTTCTCAGCGGAATCATCTCGGTTGATGTTGACGATGGGGCAGTGGAATTTGTGCCGAGCTCATACCGAATTTACCAAAATACCCTGTCGAAGAGGATCCCGTGGTGGTGCTGCATGCCTCCGGCGTTACCATGACCTCCATAGGGAGCTTCTGTGTTTCCCGATACACAGAAAAGAAAGAGTGGTAAAGAAAAGAAAATATGGTACCCTTTTTTTTTTTTTTTGGTATGAGGCCTCAGCTAAGGGAGATTTATTAATTTATAAAATTAAAAAAAGCGTACGGAAAAAAGATGGCTGCCTTTTCCTTAGATGAAAGGAAAACGGAAAAAGAATTTCCTTGGAATACTTTCTTTCAACTTTCTTATCTAATTAGTCATCAACTTTACTTTCTTTTTTATTAAAGAAAAAACTAGACCCATCTGTGTGTTTAATGCTTCTGAGCAGTCTGATAATCGTGGACAGTCTATATATAGAAGCACGTTGAAAAGATAATTTCACTCTTATTTATTAAAGAGCACAATGATTTAATTTATATAAAAATGGAAATATTATAACTATAAAAAAAATGAAAATTTAATTGATTTGCAAAGATTTATTTAAATAATCTTGATATTGATGACAATCAATTTATTTAAATAATCTTGATATTGATGACAATCAATCTTTCATTTGGTTGACAAAAATTAAGAAAATAACTCTTTACGATTTATTGTCTTTGTTTCATCTTTGTTTTGATTCTTCTCATCCTCCCTCCAGCTAACGAGGGAGAATAACGGACTCCTAACTTGACTTCAAATATGTCGATACTTGATTTTCTGCGATGGCCTTTATTCAAGTGTCGTTTAACAAATAAAGAAAATATTCCTTTGAATCTGTTATCCACTCTTTCAATTGTCTCCGGGTATACCTTTTTTTTTCCTAACATAAATTATAACCACAAAAATATTCATTTGAGGAATTCTTTTAATTAGAAAGCCATTCCTTTCATCTTGTTTAAGGAAATCTTTAATATCAAGGATAAATTTTTCTCTGTAAGTGTCAAGAAATTCTTTCATCTAGAAAGCCATTCCTTCGATCCTGTCATGTAAATCTTTGATTTTGAGGATTTTTCTTATTCTTTTTTCTTTTGGCATCATTTTCTTTGTGATGGTGGTAATGGTGATTCATGTTGTGGTTAAACGAATTTCTTTTTAATGAGGAAAAAAACTATTATCTTTCTCCTTTACATACCATGCTCCGAAAATCTCTATTGACACGGTGGCTATTTGTTGAGCAGAATATTTTATATTGGTTGAAAATAATTACTATGTCAATAATATAAGCTTGATCGGGTTAAGAAGCCTAGTAACTATTCTTAGCCAATGTGGGATAATATCCTCGACACCCCCATTATGTGGAGGTCTTTTTTTTTTACCTAATTCTTGTCACGAGGTAAGGTGGTGTGTGCCCACTTGTCCATGCTTCTAATTCTAATGTCATATAAAATTTCTAAGGATTGTTGAAAAAATTTAAATGTCATTTTTATTTACTCATGAGCATAATAGTTTAAATTATAAAAAAATTATAAATATGAAAAGGAAAATATTAAAATTATAATCATTTGGAATTCGATTGACTCAAATAATCTAAATCTTAATCAACATTTAATTTTTGATTTGATTGGCAAAGATTGAGAAATCACTTTTCTCGTCTTTATTTCATCTTTACTTTGATTCTTTTCATATAAACACTAAAATCTTTAATTTTTTCTTTTTTTTTTTAGTGTTTTGTAAAGATAATAGATGTGTTAATCTGATAAAAAAGTCAAGGTAAATTATTATTATTATATTTTGAGTTTTATTTACTTATTTCATTTTCTTCTTGATGAAGAACTTGCTTTTTCAACATCTCTATGTGGACATATACTTCGTTCAATTTCTTCATGACTAAGAATTTGCTTTTTTAACACCTCTATTTTCCCATACTTTATCATTTCTAAGGCACAGGCTGTCATGTGCAAGCCTAAAAATTGTTAATATGATTTATAATACTGATCCAAAACCCCATATGCTTGAAAAGTAACGGCATAAGAAATTACAACACCAAATCATTATGCTGGCTTGAACATATGTGTATCAATACCCAAAAAAAAAAAAAGATGTTTTAATTTGCAGGCCCATTTCAACATCACAAAAGCTTGAACTAAAACTAAAAGATTCCACGGATGAAGTCAAATTACTGCCATTGCTATGGCATTCTCATTAATTATTTACATTCCTCTTTCTATACGATCAATGTGTCCAGGAAATTGAAGGGTTTTGGTTTTGGGTTCGGAAATTCAGGCAAAGTGAGAAAAGAAAAGGTTAGCACTAAGGGAAATTCAGGCAAAGTGAGAAAAGAAAAGGTTAGCACTAAGGGCAAGGCAAAGGCAACGTAAATGGAATCTATCTGCAAAGGCAAGGCCCACAATTCACTAAAAATACCGCCTTATGCACCTAAACAAAATTCTGAAATTATTGAATACATCAAAGAATCCACACTATCACTCACCAGCAGCTTTGACTTTTGTTGACCGGAACTGGGTTATTTCCAGCGCTTATAACTTGATCGAATTAGGGAGTTGGAGTGTGTCTAATGACTCATTGTAAATTGTAAAGCTTGGTTTTTCCAGCAGTTATAATTTTAATATTTTCTCAATTTTGATGTTTGCATAATTGTAATTTATCTAACTGTTCTAATAGCAGAAAATAACAACTGATCATCTATCAATCATCCTGGGTTGCATATGAAAATGATATTGCTTCAGATTTTATCTGATAATAATAATTATTATTATTACATCCGAAAATTTTGCTTGTGATGCAGGATGAGAATTTCGCACACCAGAAGATAAAAACTGCAGCATTATGGCTAATAATTAAGGGGACCAGCGACTTTGCTGAAGTCCACATCATCGGGCCAATATTGTCATGTGCTTGCTTCTTACTTGGATCTCTCTATGTCTTACTGTATTTTCCTTTTTTTTCATATTCTGGATCTTTCTTTCAACTGAATCCGAATTATTTATCATCTTTCTTTAAGTATATAAAGTATAGTTGCGAGTTGCTAGATGCTCAGTTGAGAAGTTATTAGTTGTGTTGAAATAGAAGCTAAGGCACAAAGAGAGAAGACAAGAACAATAAGTATACATTCCGCCCAAGAGCAGGTTTGTGTGTGTGCGCGCATGCGCGCTCTACTTACCAATACTGTTTCTTAGTAGTATAATTAGATAAAGTTTAACCGATATAATTGAAAAATATTTGACACTTTGAATAAATAAAAATGAAAAACAAACTCCTTTAATTACTGTCTTCTTCCTTTATTATGCTTATGATCTAATTAATTAAAAAAAATACTCTCAAATTAGTCGTCTTCTTGTTTTTATTTGATTTTCCACTCCATTGTTTCTCTTCAAGAGAAAAGGCTTAATTTAAATTACTTTCAGTAAACATTTGAATACATTAATATAATTATGGATAGAAATTAAAGTTTTGACTTGATATTTTGTAAGTGAATTATTCTATAATGACTTACTGGTAGTTGAACGCTAGGAGGAATGATACTTGGGTTTTAATTTTTTCACTTTTGGCACAGAAAGTCCCTACCTTTTTTTTTTTGTTTTCTAATTACTTATATATCTAACATTAAGACAATAACAGAAATTTTTTTTTTTCAGTTCTCTGTACTATTATATCTTCACTGTTACAATAACGTGATGTGTTTATTAAAGGTACATACATACATAAATAAATATATATAAAGAGTTTTCTATGTCTACAACACATTTATCCTTCAATAATAAAGTTAATATGGAGCTTAAATTCTTCATTAGTTATTTAATCATGAGAAATTAACCAAAAAGAAAAAAGTGAACTACTTAAAGAAGTAACTGATAAACATAATGGGGAAAACACTAGGGCCTAGCGTCAGTTTCCTTAGAAAGTTGATGTATGTGGTGTGTGTTAGATCTTGATTTTATTTAAAATATATAGAGCGGAGTAATAATAACAATACAGCATGACTGGGAAGGCAGCTTATCCTTTTGAACCAAATACTGCAACGAATTTGACAGACAAAGACATCGACTTGAATATATATGTTTTAATAGAAAGAAAAGAATGGATGTGTGAAATTTAAAAAAAAAAAAATGAGAACCCATACTGAGTATATATTATGAATTACTGAAATCAGCAAAACATCTTGGGTGAAATTTAAAAAAAAAAAAGATGAAACGTAGATCGTTGCTGAAGCTCTATCGAAGAGATGTTGCTATTATTATTAACTTGAAATCAATTCAAGACTTTTGCTGAAAAATGGCCACAAAATTTCATTGTAAAACGAACGGCAAGCATCCAGAAACATGCTGCCATATTATGTTTATATTGGCATAAATTTTAAAGTTAAATTTTAGATTAATGAATTTAATTATTAATAAAATCTGTTAGGACGTGTTGAAAATAACTTAATATTAAAAATAATTTTCACGACATTTATATTTTTTAATTAATTGTGTTTTTTTTAATATTTTATTTGTACTTTTATGCTATTTTATTTATTACTTTTATTTAGTATTGCATTTGTATTTATTTTGAAAGTTTTGACCATAATTAAAAGGTGTGATAATTAAAAAAAATCATTTTACCAATTTTGAGATTAAACAGAACTATGTCACCACTTAAGCAAGTCTTGGAGGAGTACGTGGCTTTTTCCTATGAGTAAAACTTGTGTGGATAGAAAGTTTTGGGCTTAATATTTTGTAAGTGTGTTCTGTCTGTGGCTTAATATGAATTAAAAAAAAAAAATTTAAATCTGATGGCAATGGAGCGGTTTGGAGCGGGGACCACTATAAATATTACTAAAACGGCACTCCTTTTAAATATTCCCTCGTCCAATTTCTACGCGTTCATACGACTTTACAAGTATACTTTTTTTTTTTTCAATTTCCTTATAATTCTCTCCCCCACCACCCACAAACCCCACCGGAAAGCCTTCTAATTTGCAGGTTGTGAAAAGGCCATCAAAGGTGTCCTCTCTTTCTTCAGTTGTGGAAAATCAAATATATTATATTATTCCTAAATTTTCTCTCTTGGCTTAATTTTGAAGCTTATTCTTTAGTTAGGGTTTGGTTGATTCAGTTTTGCCTATTGTATGATGTCTTCTTGATTAGCTTTGATAGCTCCAAATTTTGAGTCCGTTGCTTATCATAACTCAGCCATTAATTAACAATTTCACAGCAACCAGATTATGGACAGAAGGTAAAAGAGTGAATATGTATGTCGTGATAGTTCTCTTCAAAATCAAGGGAATCCTAATTCATAAAGATATCAAATTATCATAAACTAACACAGAGTTCGCATTAGAAACAACCAGTACATATACTTGATCAAATTATAAGGAAAATTTAATTTAACTTCTATACAATCAAGCCTGCATACATTTAAAATGAAATTAATTTCTTAAGCGTCCTGTTTCTGCATAAAGATGTTATTTAGCTTGTTGACTACTTATTCTACACTTCTACTTACGGTCCTTGCCTCTCTGTTGAGGAGATGGCATTTTAAGCTTGGAAGCAAATCCAAATGTTGGTGAAAAAAGGCTTCAAGCTATCGTGGTAAAGCTGAAGACAAGCACCAACTAATAAACAATCTGCCATATTGATGATGCACAAAGATAACAGCAGCACAAGCCCATGAGATGAATACACGGATAAGACCTATGAAGCAGCTCGGAAGAAAAGTGGAGACCATCAAGATTGCTGAAAGTGATGTCCTGATGCAACAGCAGTAATGCCAGAGCGTTTGGTGGTACTTTCCTTTTGACATAAAGACTTTATGTCAGCTGCAAAGGCGAAGCAGTAGATTGCTTGGGACACAAGAAAGCTCCACATATTTATTTTATGTGTTTTGGATATTGGGCTCTGTTGTGCCCCGAATATTGGCTCCCAGGACATGAGCACTGGATCCAGTGTGCAAAAATGACTTGTTCGAGCATCAACGAAATGTAATATATGTTTGTGGTGATGAAGATTATTGCTCTGCATCCTCGGCGAAAGCAGCTAAAATATGTCTTAATAAGCAATTAGTTTCGGTGTCAAATTCACAAATATATAGCAACGGCGTCATCCTGACCAGCATTGTTCAGTGCTGCCGATAATGTGGTGGTGGGCAGCAACTGGGTCCCACCCATGGCTTGTTTGCATAATCCCATGTCCCTTTCTTTTTCTCTCTAAATTCTCTCTAAATTGTTGGCATGTCCATGTGCATGGTCGTGACATAAACTATGCAGCTCAGTTATGCTAGTCAAAGAACGGGTTATTGATGAAGCTTGTTATACAGAATTGAGCTTGCTGGATTCTTTTCTCTCCTTTTCTTCTTCGACTTCTCTTTTCGCTTCCCTCTTGTTTTTAGGCTTCGTTCTTGCTTTAAAGACTTCTTGGCTTCTTCGAGTTATTTGTTGCTTCGGCTTCTTTAGCTTATTTGCCACTTGGCTTCTTTCTTGCTTTGTTCCCTTAATTTATTGTTCTGCTCCCTTTGCTCTCACTTTAGTCTGTTGTTTATCTTTTTGTTCTGCCCCCCCAATTCTATCCTTTCCCTTATGTTAGATAATTTCTAGTTTAATGTTTACAGGTGTCAATACTTTGTTAAGCTACACCTACCCTCAAGGAGTTTAATCTCTTACATCACTTATCTTATCATCCAAAAATTAGACATTATCTATTTAAAATTACAAATAATATCCTCAATTTAGGCTAATATATATTTTTCCCTAACATGCAGGTTTGTGTTTTCAACTCAATATGGTTCTTTTTCTTAAGATCTTCAACTCAAAAATGGCGTGGAAAAAAGAATTATGCTGAGTGGATAACTGAAAAGCAGGTTTTCAGGCTATTTATAGAGGAGCGGAGGGAATAGGGGCTTAGCGGGTGTGTAGTAATTTGCCAACAAAATGCCTTGGGAAAACTTGGCGGAAGCAGGATGCGCGCAGGCAATCAAAATTCAATATAACGAAATGTCTCTATCAGGTGACTGAGATGGGTGTCTTTATCAAATTCAAGAAACAAAAATGTCTTTATCGAGTGAGTATCTTTATCTTAATTCTTAACAACAGACTTGAAGTATTTGTCGAAAAAACCTCCGAAGAACTTTTTATTACAAGGGAAGTGAAAGCACATGCTGCACATATGCATGGGCACGTTAGTCTTGTTCAGCCATGTACAGTTTGCAGTCCACGTCTGCAAGGGACCCATTTGACGAATCCCTAATAATAAGTTTAATTCTATAAGCAGTTTGGCTTACTTCTTGATTTAATAAGCAACCCTTTTTTTTTTTTGCCAAAAAGGAAAGGAAATAGCATAGTCGTTCTTTAATTTTTGATTCGATGTTAAATCAAGATGCACTAAATTTTTATAACAATAAATAATTAATATTTAATTATATATTACTTTTTATTTAGTAATTACAAATCACAATATTAAAAAACTTCATCACTTATTTTAGATTCGTTACTTAAACCCTGTGAAGTCAACCAGGCATCTTTCGCGTTATCGCAATAGATTTTTGATAAGTGCCTCACCTTAAGTAGTTTACTTATACCCAGAAGAGGCACATTTCTTGTACTTCACGAAAATCACTTCTCTTCCCCTGTCACATAATGCCGATTCCGAACTGGGAGCACTGTTATTGAAGTGACGTATATACGTTTATAAAAAAATTAAAATATGCACTGCAAAAAAGAATTAACAAAAACTTGTCCAATTAAACAAATATGACCAAAAGTAAATGATCTAAAGTAAAAAAGCGATGCAAGTCAAAAGAGATTCAAAATGGGGCCCTCGAAATGATGAAAAGCAGTTAAAGAGAACAAGCTCTCAGTTGAGGGTTTTTCGTGTCTATTTCTCCCTCTAATGGCTTTGTTTTAGGGCACATTTCTCCTCTTGGTTTCTCTTTTAAAGATCACTCTCTCTTCTCTCTTCATTTGGATAAACACAACATTCACTTATGCCGATTCCAGGTTGCGAGCACTGCTCTTGTCTTGGGTATGGTTTATTTTCTGACCCCGTTAACTTGTGAATTTTTTTGAAAGAAAATTACATTGACATATCTGTAAATGCCGGTACATGCATATGCTTTGTCTCATTGTTAACTTAGTTTCTTTAGTTAGTAAAGTAGAGTAAGTAAAGACTTAGTTACCACTTACCGCTCCTATTTTCAAACTTGAAACTCCGACCACCACGTATTTAGGGCGAATGATAGGTTACCTATGGCGGTTTAGAACCAAATTTGGCGAAGCTGCATCACCTTCAAACGGTGGACCTGCAGCTAACTCAGGTGTGTGCCGGATTTGCAGCTGTGCTCGAGGGTTTAACAGCTGGAGCCGGTAGAGTCATTGGTGGTATTTTAATTAATTTGTTATGAATTTGGGTTTTGAATTTATAAGCTGCTCCTATTCTGAAATCAGGGTTAGTTTTGGATTCGTGTTGGTACTAAGTTTTTTTTTATTATTATTTTATCTAACGATAACTCAATCGCCTCTTTACCCATGGAGAACGCAATAGTATTTATTCAAGAGTCAGTAGGTTCAATTCTTTGATCTCCTTACGGCAAAATTGTTCTTTATTATTTTAATTATTCAAGTAAAAGTTAATTCTAATAAACTGTGAAGCGAAATAAAACCCTAAACTATTATATTAATCTTTCGCTGTTGTTGTGTGTTTTTTCTTTTTCTTTTCTTTTTTTTGTGGGCAGAGACAGATTCATAGTAATGATTCAAGTTCTTGTCGCTTTTGTGCCTGATAATGTCTTCGAAAAGCATGGCATACATAGGTGGGCTTTTCTTGTGGCATTTGACGGTTACTGGGTTGCACATGATATCGACTCCCGGGTCCATCAAAGAAATCCGTTCATTGCTGCTGATACCAATTTCCCAGTTCATCAAGAAAATTCTTCCAGGATCAGTAGCTTTGTTGTTGTTTTCAAATCACTTTCTATTGTCTCCTTAGTCTCCACACTTGTTCCACTTCCAGAGGTGATTGTTTATATCATTCTATCCATGTCTTGCATCTCTGCGGCTGTTTTCATTGTGGTGGTCTACGAAGTTGGAAAATTGTACAAGGGAGCTAGTAGATGGATTTACAAGAAAATTACGGAGTCGGTTTCAACCCACATTCGGAATAGTAATTGGTTTCATGAAGCCAGTAACAACAACATGATCATCTCTTCCTCCTCCACAGAGCAGCCGCCACCAGCATTATCAGATATTGTTTTGTCTACATTATATGATTAATTAAACTAATTAATTAAGGCTTTGTCTTTGTTATGCACCAAGTTTTCATTGGTTTATTTGGTCAATTGTATCTAATTTAGATACTTTGTAGCTAGGAATGTTATAGGTATGTATAGGATGAAATGGATGTTTAAACTTTCTAGTACTGCTTGAGATAAAAAAACCCTAGTTAATGGAAAAGTGTCAGTGGCTGCTAGCTATTTCATTTTCTGGATTTCTTGCATTTTTACCAAGCTATTCAGGAAAGCTTTGATTGGAAGCTGTTTTAATTTGGAATCAATCAATTGATCATCAACAAATTCATATTTCAAAGATGGTTTCTCATGATGTTATTTTTCCTTATTACCACTTTCTTGAGTTTATGTTGCTTCAGCCTGTTCTTTTATTGATTTCTTCTCTGCTGTAAAAGGTAAGGCTCATTTTGTAACTCCTAATTTGGTGTCCTGGTACTTTATTTTTTAATAGGAGTCGCTGGCTTGTTCGAGGTTATTGTGTTGCCACTATCATAAATTTTGTTTTGAAATATCTTATATGTAAACATTTTCTCATAATTTGCATATGCAAATGAAATTTTACTCATTTTAGTATCATTTAATATGTGAGTCCCTTGTTGTTTTATAATAGTACTGAAAGAGCAACAATATTAATAATTAGTGATCATAAGTATAGGTTTTAGCACTAGTAATGTTTTCTTTTCTGTTCTCTTCCTTCCTTTTTTTTGAATTTTTTTTAGATTATAGAATGGGGAGTTTTGGAGTGTCCTCCAAGGATACTAACAGTCGCAATTTGAGATGGCAATCTGTGTTAGAATTCATTTATTTGATTCGGTTTGATGTGAATTAAAGAGATTTGAGTCTTAAAAAATGATTCGTTTGATAAATGGGTGAATACAATTTGTCGTTAATTAAATGAATTGAATCTGGTTTTGAGAACATTTGGTTCATTTATTTGTTTAAGATTTGTTTAATAAATGAGTCATAAACAAATCAAATACGATCCATTTATTTAAAATTTGTTTATTGTTTGCTTAATTAAATTACTTATTTATCCTTCAATATGTATGAAAAAATTTTAAAGTTTAAAGGCTAATACAATAATTATAAATGATAATAAGTTTGTATTTATGTGGTCTTTTTATATTTTATTTTACTTAATTTTTTTATTAATTATATTTTTGTAAAAGAATTCATATTTAACTCAATTCGTTATGAATTTGTTATAGGACAAACAAATAGTAAATAAATCATATTCAATTTTATTTATTTATCAATTCTATTAAACTAATTATATGAATCAAATTGAATGTTCGTTCCATAAACAAATCGAATCCGAATCAGCAAACTTTTGACTTAATTTGTTTACAATTTAATTCGAATTCGATTTGTTTATTCGTTTTGCCACTTCTCAGCAATCATGAAATTTCCTATGCATTAATGTTATCAAACAATTAAATTCCCCATTGAAATTATGACTTAATTTTAATCAGCATTGATCTTTTCTTTTTGACTAACATGGATGAAGACTTTCTATTTTTTGGCAAATCTTCATGGGATGAAGAAATTTTATTAATGATAAGAAAAAAGAAATTAAGATATAACAGATCAGAGGACGAAGTGAGCATTACCTTGCAAAATGGACATATTGCCAGAGCAAGAATAGCAAAGCAACTCATGCTTAGAAGAAACATAAAGATCAAAGCCCACCCACAAAATAAGAAGCTAAAGCCAAATCAATACAAGTCAAGAAGCCAAGATTTGAGATCAGCACAATATGGATGAGGACCTATATGAAGCTAAATGCAATCAAGGAGAATTTATTTTTCATTTTGGTATATTTGGTCACTGAGTTTCTTTTAACAAACAGCCAAAACTGCTAAGAAAAACAGTGGCAACTCAAGACATATTTTGGTCCTGAGCACAAATTTTTGTTTAGGCCTTTTTATGTTTAGCACAAGCTCCCACCGTATAATGGACACTAATGTAATAACAAAAAAGATTGGGATTCTATCCTAATTATCTAATTTTTCTTGATGTTTACAAGAGATTAGGACCCATGAAATTTAAGTCTTTCAAGGGCTAAGATTTTATTTACATTTTTATTTTCTTTTCAAAATAAAAATGTAAAACTAACGGATGTATGGATGTTAAGTTAACTCTTAACTATTGCAATTTTTTTTCCTTTCTTCAAAATCTGAAAACGTAGACTTTACCAAATTTTAAAAAATTCAACAGATTAGTTTTATTACTTTATTTTTTTCTTCTTTCAAAAAACAATTACATTCTTTTGAGAACTAACAGAAAAAAGAAGAGAATGTACAAGAAAATCAAAACTATAACTTCAATAAACTTTTATTTACACAGAACTAATATTTATTATTCACGAATTTAAACTAATTGTGCTAGTTTTTTGAGTTTCAAAATCAAATACAAAATAAGAGAAGAGGGAGTTAAACCAAAAAAGAGTGATGATACAACTACAAACTCTTGTAATAACTTATCTTGTACAACCTGATTTGGCATTAACTCATCGGTTGAATAAAAATACAAAATAATAAAAAAATATTATGTGGACCAAGAGATATCTAATTCAACCAATTAAATCTTGCCACATAAGTTTGTACAAAAAAAATTTGTACAAGAGTTTGTGGCTATATTATTACTCTTATCAATTTCCCTTCTATTGTAATCAATATATATCATTTATCCCCTACTATTTTTATAATAGCCAATACTACCATAACAGTATAATTTTACAATATTATACCCATATTTTTAAATACACTTTTATTCATATTTATTATAAATTAAATTAATCATATGAATGAAAATTAAAATAAAAATAAGTATTAAAAACAAGAAATATATGTTTTGATGTAAACAAAAAAAATAATAATAAATTTTTTGTACTTTTCTATTTTATAAACATTTTATTATAATAAATATATAAGAAAATTATTATAAAATGATAAAATAATTATTTTAAGAAAACTTAAATGATGAAAAAAATTATTATAAAATTAATATTTTTTTTGTAATTTTTACATTTAATTTTAAAATATTGTAAAATATTTATTATCAGAAAAAGATTATGAAAATTAGACGTAATTTATTTTACTTGTTGTTTAATATACTAACAGCATTGAGAAAATGAATTTTATTTTTTTCGAAGATTGAGATCATGCAAGTGAAGAAAAAGCATTTTAGTTTGAGTAGGAGTAAAAAAGAGAAGAGTTTCTATAACCGATCGTAAATAAATATAAAATACTGCTCAGTGGCTAAGCCATTGGTTTCATTTGTCCTTAATTACATTTTACTTGTATGATCTATTTGTTAAGGGAGATGGGTGTAAAATAATTCACGAGGATTCAACAGCAATAGCGTTGATTTGGCTTCATTATTAGTGGAATCTAATATAATTTTTCAAAGCACACACTTATTCGAGGAAACAATTGGAAAAAAAAATGTACGAATGCAAGTATGTTTTGAAAAAGATTTACATATAGCAACTAAATAAAACAATTAAGAATATATTTATAAATTTAATTTTACAATTTTATGGCCACCATGTCCAAAAGAATCAAACCCTAATTGGGTACTATCAAAGACCTAGTTGCTTCAAATATAATACCGTACCCTTGTTGGTTGTACATATAGAGATTTGAAAAAAGCAAATTCCTAGTCAAGAATAAAACTAAATGAAAAAAATAAAACATAAATAATATACTTGCTTTTTTTTTGTTTTTCTTTTTATTTTTCATATCTAACATAGGCATCCATTTTCTTTAAAATTCTAAACGAAAAATCGAGTAGAATTTAAATATTACGATGCATCCACAATTACTTGTCCACTCAAAAAAAAGGTTAAAATAAATAAAAATATAAATATGTCAAGTTATTTCTTTAAATAGAAATAGAAAGAAAAGTGAAGGATTAACTAGATCATAATAAACATAAAAGGTATACCTCCTAAAAGTAATCCTCTTTTTCACTTCCTTCCTTTGAGAAAAGAGGTACCATCTTTCGTTAATTATTTAAACCCTAGTTTCATCTATAACCAAGAAATTATTGGAAAGCATTTACATATACATACCTGTGACTGTGAGAGAGACCAAAATTCCCCAGCCCTAAGGAGTGACAAGAGGATGGCGGCGCGGCGGCATGGCAGTGGCTAGGCTGCCTTGTTTTGCCAGTTTGCCTCGTGCTGTCTCCTTTTGCTTCGCATATTTGTAACTTTCCTTGCAACCTAAAATAATTTTTATCATGAACGATATGGAGAAAAAATATATAAATGAAAATGCAAAGGGATGGAAAGGCATTGCGAAAACTGCAAGAATAAGCTGATCAATACTATGATTTAGGGACACTCGGCCCCACGATGTGGACTTATGGCAAAATTATTGCTCCTTTGTGGATCGATGGTGCTTTTTCTATCTTAATTACCTTGTCACTTTAGTGATCTAAATGTGGACTTCAGCAAAATTATTGGTCCTTCTAGGTTGTGCTTTTTCTATCTTACTTTTTCACTAAATTTTTGTTGATCCAACTTTCTTACTTTGTTTTAGCATGTGCATCACAATCAAAATAAAGTGGATAATTTGCTGTTGTTTAAGCAGTGGAAATCAATTAATTCCATATGGGGATGAGACATTTTTTAATCCATAAAACACTAAATACAAAACCATCTCTCCTGTTATTAATTGAACTCAAGTAACCGTGGATGCAATGTGCAATTATGGTTAAATGATCTCCGCCAAAATATAATTTCTTTTAAACAAATTATTTCCTACTTTAGAGATATGATAGTTATTGAAATGGTGTAATAGTCACATTAGTAACAAGTCTGAATTAGGAATGTGGACAGTAATTGTTTTCTTCTGGTTTTAATATCAGTTAAAATTCAATATAAGATTGCCTGTAGTTAGCATGATGCAGGGATCATCAAAAAATCAGCGGCGCGACTTATTCTTGTACATTTAATAATTAGGGTAGCTTGATACCAAAACCAAAATCACTGTGATTTAAATAAACCTCAAAAGAGAACCCAGAATAAAATAAAATCCCTTATAAACCGGAAATGTTACCAAAATAACCCTAATCAGTAAGCAGAACAGCGTCACCAGGCTCCGTGATCTTCTTCTCAGCAGAATTCTCTGCTGATGCTGATGATATGAGCCAGTGGAATTTGTTGCGGAGCTCATACCGAATTTACTAAAATACCCCAGTTGGTACTTTGTCGAAGAGGATCCTGTGGTGGTGTTGCATGCCTCCGGCGTTACCACAGCCTCATGGGAAATAAAGTGGATATCTCTGTTTCACGATACACAGAAACGAATAGCAGAAAGGAAGAGGAAAAGAAAAAAAAGAAAGAATGGTAATTTTTTTTCCCATAAGGCCTCGGCTAAGCGAGAATTATAAATAACTGAAAAAAAAAGAGTACGGAAAAAGATGGTAACACTTTCTTTGGCAGAAAGGTAAAAAAGAAAAAGGATTTCTTTTAGAATCCTTTCTTTCTTTCTGATTTACTAGTCATTCAATTTTTCTTTATTTTTTCTTAAAGAAAAAACTAGACTCATTTGTGTGTGTAATGCCTCTAAGTGGTTTGGTAATTGTGGACAGTCTAAAATTTTTTAGAAGAATGGAGAAAATATAAATTTCTTAGTTTTATTTATGAGCATAAATATTTAATTTACATAATAATTATAAATATAAAAGGGGAAATATTGCTATTGTAAGTGATAGAAAATTTGATTGATTTACAAAGACTAATTCAAACAATTTTAATGTTCATTGACAATCAATCTTTGATTTGATTGGCAAAGATTAAGACGGTCACTCTTAATGATTTATTGTTTTTATTTCATCTCTGCTTTTATTCTTCTCAAATAGATAGTAAAAAAATTTAATTTTTGCTTAGTGTTCGAAAGAAAAGGGATGTGTTAGATTCGATCAATAACAAATTAATATTATTAATAATATTATTTTGACTTTAATTTACTTATTTGATTTTCTTCTTGATGAAGAACTTGATTTTTCAAAATTTCTATTTGGACGTATACTCTTTTTGATTTCTTCATGATTAAGAATTTGCTCTTTTAATATCACTATTTGCACATACAATTTATCACTTTTAAGGCACAAGCTATCATATTCAATTAGATAGGAATCCTCTACTAATTTAATTTTTCATAATAGAGGTCTTATCTTTATTCTTTTGACGCTACTCCAAGGTAGGATAGTATTCTTTTCAACATGGTGGCCTTAAAATTATAATTTAAATTTATAGGACTGAACCGAAACGCCATTTTTGTGACAAAAAACATCTGCTCGAAAAGTAAGGGCATAAGAAACTACAACACCAAATCACTATGCTAGCCTGAAGAAAATTATTTGTGATTAAACCCACATTTTGCAGGCCCATTTCAACGTCACGAAGCCTTTGAAACATAAATGAAAAGATTCAACAAATGAATCAAAATCACTGCAATTAATTTTTCATTCTCACTAATTATTTACATCCCTCTTTATATATCTATATGATGACTTACACTATCGGCCGTTGTTGCGGCTTTGTAGAAGAGATGTTGTTATTATTATTAGGTTGAATCCAATTTGAGATTTTGTTGAAAGATAACCTTAAAATTTCGTGGTAAATCCAAGCATCCATCAACATGGTGCCACATTAACACAACAATGACAATAGCAGCGCAAATCTATACAATGCATAAATGATTTCGGCAATTGAATGTGTCAAAAATGTCAAGACCAATGAGATTGTAGAAAGAGATCTAGAGATAACAGCAATGAGGCCCCAAAATCGCGAAGAATTTGCTTGATTATGTTGAGACCAATTGTCAGCCACAAATGCAATGCAATAGAAGATTTTGACTAGTAGAAAAACACAAAAGCTTACTCCGTGAGCTCAATTAATGGCTTAGTTTTGCCTTACACTACTGCACCCACAACAGCAGAAAATTGGAATATTCAAAAAACTTTTAGCACGAAATTAAGAAAATGAAATTGCCATTAGTACAAAGGCATCAAAATTTACATATAAAGAGGCTAGCACTCTTATATTATTTTCACTTGTTGTACATGTCCCCCATGTATCAATGGTGGAACCATGATTTTAGTTCGATGGGACCATAATGAAAAAATTATAAACTTGACGTGGCATAACAATAAATCTGTAAAGTTGAAGTGACTAAAAGGGGGGGCTAAAATTGATAAGCCATAAAATTTGTAGGTTATAGAAAAATTATGTTAAAATAAGAGGACCAACCTAAAATTTGTATGATACATTAAATTTCCAATATACTTTTATATTTTTTTGGATTATTCCAAGGTGGCAAAGCAAGTACCTTCACTCCTGCTCTGGACGTAGCTTGGCATGTAAGTGTAAAGAACAAATATATGCTCCCCCTTTGACCAAATTTCTGCAATTAATTTGTAAATCACGGAATCCACCCAGGCACCCACTATCACTTAATGCAACGACAGAATCGTTTCTCTCATCAATGGATCCACGCTTACACGAATTAAATCAGTCATTCTCAAAATCAATTTCTATATTTCTTATAACCTATTTTGATCTCTTTCCAAATTAACCTTTTCCAGCATGTTTTCTGTAATTATTAGAACCCACTGAAATTTTATAGGTAATTCTAATGAAAATCTAATTTCCCCTACCAATGTTAGCTACATTCAAATTCTAGACTTCTTATTTTCAATATAAGAAATTTTACCATCTCAATTAAATGACACCTCCAATAATTGTAATTTTTTTAACACTAAAAATGGCCTCAAAATTTTATTGGTGAGTCCTATATTGAGTCTAATTATTTTTATTTCTTTAAAAAAATTAAATTTCACATTATGACTTATGATTCTATCATATGACATGAAAACTTTTAGAATACATAAGAGGTATTATGTCAGTCATATAACAAGCAAATTATGTTATGAGATGTGTACATTTATTTTGAAAAATTATCATACAAGTGGTGGTTACATTAAATCTAACTACACATGTCATACATACACTAATTTATTAAATTACCTTTAATGTATTCTAAAATTTGTCCATATAATGAAATCTTAGTGGGATAGGCAATGGACCCATTTGCCTAGATTACGAGCATTTGACTTCTTTTAAGTATACAATAGGTCTAAGTTAGACTCTGTTTAGAATTGAATTTAGACAATATTAAAATATCTAGTAAACACTTGCTACTATATTTTAAAAGTTAAATTAATTTGATTTTACGTTTGTATCATAAAAATCTTATTATATCTTCACTAATTTTGTTAAAATTATTATTTAAAAATTACATTTATTATATATTATTAACATTCATTTCATAGTTATAACTTTTTTTACAGCAGCAATACCTCAAAACCAACCAAGGACTTGGAGTCAAAGATACCGACTAAAATGTATTCGATCCATTGGTGGGAAAGACAGACAATGATGGACCGTTGTTTTCAATTCTTGATGGGAGATCAGTAGCAATGAAAATGCAAGGAAAATGAAATTTAGTCAAGATGGTGACAATATTCTGGTGGGCTTTCAAATTTTATTTTATTTTTTTTGCTTTAAGTTTTCTTCTAGCATTCTTCGGAACCTGGGTCCTAAATTCAGTCGAGTGGATCTCAAATTTACTCGATTTATGTCATAAACTTAACGGCTGTGAATACGGAATATGTTGCATCAATTACACCGTCTATCCATTTTATTTTCCGATAACTTTTGTTTTTTGTTGTAAATATATTTTTTGTTTTATTTTCTTTTTTGTTTGTCCAGTAAGAGTGTAAATAATATTAATTGAATTTAAGCAAATATGATTGAAATTATGCAAATGCCGTGCTTAACGAATTGTGATAAATTGTAGGTTTGTTATAAATTGAATAATTTTTTAATACGGAAGTTCTCATTTTATTAATAAGAACAAAAATGAAAAAAATGAAAAGCACATATTTTAATGTAGTATTTTTTTAATAAATTAAAATTCATTTTCTGTCTTTTTAATTTGGTCATGATTAAATAAAAGGATTTTTTCAGACAAATCTGTTTGTGATGTCACACCGCACCTGACCTGGCCGTAGTTGGATCCACTTAAACAAGTGGGATTCACTTAAATTCTCACCCATCTAACGATTGGGTGCAAATATGACACGATATCACAGTTACACCACAGTTTTATCTTAAATAAAATAAGGTCTTCCTCAAACCTGATTAGAAGAAGACTTATTATTAAGTATATCCTATATATCTATTACCATGTAAGTACCACTAATTTCATTTCATTCACACATCAAAAGACATGTGCTTTTGTAATATTTCAATTTCTAAATTGCTCACAGCTGCACGGCATCCAAAAATCAATCTACATATCTTTATTAATATGACAATTAATATAATTTCTTTTAATTTGATGGGCTTTTAGCAAGTTAACAAATTAATTCTTTTTCTTTTTTCTTTTTCAAATTATTTTTGGAAACAAGTGAGATAATGCAACCTCAGAAAAAACTTGCTAAAAGAACTGTGTAAAACTGTGTGTGCGCGGGTGTATATATATAAAATATAAAAAAATTGAGAGAGACTTTTGTATAATAAAAGATACTAGTTATTGTTAACAAAACATAAATTGTTCAAGATCTCTGCAAACACACAAGGAAAATACCTATTTTATAAAAATAAATAAATACAAATTAGAAAAGAAAATGTAAAAGCCAACTTCATTGCCTTGTAATAGAGGACATAAAAAAACAGAGTAAGCTGAAACATGGCTAGTGCACACTGCCATAACAAAATAATTCTGATATCTCAGCAACAATTGAGGAGAAAAATTCAAATACAACATGGTTAACAAAAATTAAATAAAAATAAGTTTAAACAATAAACCACTGAGAGACTGAAAAATTGACATAGAAGTTGAGAGGTGTTTCAGATCAGTCTTGTTGCCGATCATCATGATCACAATGTTGGAGTCTGCATGGTATCTCAGATCCTTCGGCCACCGGCTCACGTTTTCAAATGTTGTTGATTTTGTCACATCATAAACTAAAAGAGCACTCCGAGTGCGCCCCTATAATAGGCAGTCGTTACTGCTCTGTATCGCTCCTGACCTGCAGTGTCCCATATCAGGACTTTTATTGTCCTTCAACCTGAAAATCACAGATTTCTCTTTTCTCATACAACAAAACGCTGCTTTTTAACAAAATTCCAATTTTAATCGACTCCGGAGTTGCTAGAAAGAAATTTTCTTTGTTCCTCCAAGCCTGTAAAAGACTTTAGACAGTTTAATTTGGATATATCTTACAGCAATTCAATCCATTTTACATGATGAAGCAAAGTTTTCAAATATTATGCACTAGATTATTATTTTGTTTCTTGAATTCAAAACTCACAAAACCCAAAGACCTCTTTAAATTTCACACACTAGTATGAGTTGACAATAACTTTACACCATGTGCATTTGTAGGATTATCACAAGTTATTAAGATACTATGTTTTTTTGACTGTCTCTTGTGCCACAAACAAACCACAGGATAGTAACACAATGGCTAAAAATCTTAAATGTTTCAAAACATGAGTTGCACCCATAATAACTCAATAAATAATTTTTTTCACCCTGATTAAACACATATACTTGCTTTTCAGGAAAAGTATAAGATATAGTAACTTGGGATGTAACTCTGGGGCTTTATCTCATGTGGGAAACAGTCAAGACATAGAGGTCAACTACAACCCAAAGTGTGAAATGAATACTCAGCTCTAGCTCAATGTTGACATCCTTTTCTTTCACATCCGCCACTCAGTCCCATCACCCCATGTCCAAACAGGCTAAAGCTGCAATTACTTTCAACCCCAATTCTCAGCTTTGATTCAAGATTTCAAGACATGAAATCCCAACACTAACTTGCCAAAACTCAACATCAGGCTTGAACAGATTGGTTTCGACTTGCATAACTCACTTCAACATATGGAGAACAGTCTTTCTCACATATCCAAGAAAACATTGAATGCCCATCTAATTATCTAATTCAATGCAAAAACCTGGTGGGTCGTAAGTTTCTCTTGATGAATTAATTGCAATTCGGATTCAAATCTAACATGCAAAAAGTCAACATCAGGTTGGTTTCAACTTGCATCACCAAGACACCAACTTCAACATACAGAGAACAGCCCTATTCACATATACAAGTAAACACCAAATGCCAATCTAATTATCCAATTCAATGTCGGAATCTGCCGGTGCATGATTTTCACTTGATGAATAAATTACATCTAAAATATATAATTTAATCCAAACTTTCAACCCGATATGTAGCTATCACAATTTGGCGCTGCCACTTCACTTAACACACAAAATTAATCATTTAAATCGTGGCCCAAAATATTCAGATTTAAATTATAAATCATTCTTTTTCAAATAACTTAAATAGCATTCAAGTCTAAATTCCAAAAAAAAAAGAAAAAAAGTCATTTCATGTGAATTACAATCTCATAATGATAGATCCAATTAAATCTCGTAAAACTAAATCAATAACCGAATTATAAGTTAAAATCACAAATCAATCATCATACAAATAGTAGTTATGCATAAAAAATGAAAGCAGATAAAAAAAATCGAATCACTTCCAGTTCAAATGAATCTACAAGAATCTATCACAGCTAAATGGTGCATGTGTATAAACAACAATCCCGATGGATTAATTTAAACCAGCATCTAAATATTCGAAATAATTCAAAATCATTGCTTTTAAACTTGAATTACTAGCGGCCAAGGCTGGGAGACGAAGGATTGACCAAGACGGAGAGTAAGAGAGGGAGAGAGAAATTTTAAATTTTTTATGACGATTTTTGAATTTTAAGAAAAATATGAATTTAGTTGGATAAAATAACTTTCTTGCAGCTAATTAATTATTTGCTCCTTAAAAGTCTAAAAATCTAAATGGCGATAAATTTATATATATGTTGCGACTATTTTAAAATCCCTGCAAAGTCATCCGCAATAACCAACAGCTGTTGGGGTAATCAATACAGGGACGGACTCCTTCTGGTTGCTCATTAATTAAATCTTCAGCCTTCAGCATTAGTTAAATATCATGTGAACAGACAGGCAAGAGCATTATATGTATCTACAAATATTCTTTTCACCAAAAATTAAAAAAAAAACCTCAAATGCAGGAGCTGGTATTATAAGGAGTGACAGATTGTTTACTTTTGTACATACCTTTTCTTTTAATTCAACGTATACTTTGCTTCCCCCTTTTTTCCCCCTCAAAAAAAAAAAAGTTTGCATCCAAGGAACTACTACAAAAAAATCATCCAGTCAGAAGGTTTTTCTAACAAATAACCTCTAATCAAAGCATATTTTACAGAATATCAATGCAATTAATACACCTTCTTGCACTATTTGTTTTCCACTCTGAGACCAAATACGCGAAATTTAAAGGAAGAAAATGTTCGTTCATTAAAGTATAGTGCGATATAAATGTATGTATTATAAACTGGGTGTTGATTGTTCTGTCAACATACCTGAAGTAGTACTAATTTGCTTGCAATAATGAATGCAGGTACTGATTTCTTTCCTAGCTCTGTTTCTAATACCCTAATATAGCTTAAAGAATGGGTTGATAAAGATAATACAGATAAGTTAGTAAACAGAGTTAAAATATTATGTTCCGTTTGGTTAACAAGAAAGTGAAAGCTTCTTCGATCAAATGAGAGTCAGAGAGCGAGAGCTAAAATTCATGAAATTAGTAACAAATCCATCAAATTTGGTGAGATTAATTGAAAATAAACCTGAAAATTTAGGATGAATAGCGAGATTTAAACCAAACCTCTTCGTCTTCATTGAAACTGAGATAACAGAATTTCAAATGATTGAGAGAGAGAAAGCTAAAGAATTTAGCTTTTTTTTACACCCTCCCCGGGGGCACGAACGAAGGTGTGGGGCCGAGAGCTAAAGAATTTTGCTGTTTTTTTTTGGCTTTTTCGAATTTCAAGTACTAAAAATTTTAAAATATTATTTATTCTTTACCATTTTCATCAGTTTTAGCTTTCGATATATAATTTTATCAAAAAAAAAACATTCGATATATAATTAGGATATGTTTAGGATTGAGATTAGACAGCTATAACTTTTAAACTACAGCACTAAAATATTTATTAAACACTAACTGTTGTATTTTAAAAGTTATATTGATATAATTTTTTACTTATATGATGAAAAATTTATTATATTTTTAATAATTTTATTAAAATTATTATTTAAAATTTATAGTTATTACATATTATAATTTTTATTTCATAATTACAGATTTTTTCATAACAACTCTATCTTAAAAACTACAGCACTTAATCCCAAACAAAACGTTAGTTGAGTTAGTTAATATAATCAAATGTTTTTGACATTAATAAATGTCATGACACATGTTCAATTTTTTTGGTATAATAAACATTTCTTTTTTAAAGAGGTATAGAATGGATATTTTTACTATCAGAATTTAACTCAACCTATTTAACTGTCCTTAAAAATTATCAAGTAATAAATGTTAAAATTTTCTTTGGGGGATTGCCAATTTCCTACTACTAAAATTCACTTACTTCCTACTATTTTCATAATAGACAATAATCCCAGTAGCCAAATTTTATAATATTACTCTAATTTTTAAATACGCTTTTATTTATATTTATTATAAATTAAATAAGTCATATAAATAGAAATTAAATAAAAGATTAAGTATTAAAAATAAAAATATATTTTTAATATGAATGATATGTTAATAATAACATATTTTTCTTGTACTTTTTGTCATTTCATATGTTTATGATAAGAAAATGTTTATAAAATAATATAAAATGCAAGAAAAATATTTTTTATTAATTTTTTCATTCACATCAAAACATATATTTCATATTTTTTGTTCTTAATTTTTTTATTTTAATTTCCATCCATTGGTATCCTTGGAGCTAGTGTCCACGGGGCCTTACCCTAAACACATACAATAAATATGTAGAGTTTTTGTGATCTAGAGTTTTCTTGTGACCTAAGTAATCTAATGCTTTCCCTTTGTAGCTGATATCAATTCTCTAATTTGTCAAGAAAATACAAAAAGATATATATTTATTTTTTATAATAACAATAAAACAAACCATTTAAGAATCCGATATGAACGTAAAAAGTTCAGAAACATAAGTGGAATCTATTAGAAAAAGTCTTAGATGAAATTTTAAAACAAAAATGAAACTTCTTCAATTACACTGCCGGCCGTTGTTGTTGTTCTGTTGAAGAGAAATTGTGATAGTGAGCTTGGAACCAATTCGAGATCTTGCCGAAAAGTGGCCTCAAAATTTTGTGGTAAAGCCCATGACAAGCAGCCATGAGCTTTCTGCCATATTGGTACACCACCAATATAATAGTAGTGCAACTCAATGCAACGTAGCAAATGATTTTAGCAACTGACTGTGTGAAAAAAGTGGAGACCAATGACACCACTGAAAGAGATCCAAAGATAACAGCAATAAGGCCCCATAACTGCGAAGAATTTGCTTGATAGCGTTGAGACATGTTATCGGCAGCAAATGCAATGTAGTGGACAATTATGGCCACTAGAGAAACACACAAGCTTACTCTATGACTTTCCATCAACGGCTTAGTTGTGCCTTGCACATTCGCACCCATAACAGCGACTAAGGTTGGGATGAGACATCCAAAAATTTTTGGATATGAAATTGAGGAAATCAAATTGTCATCACTGTAAAACCATCAAAATTTATTTATGAACAAGTAAGTAATGTTATATTTTTAACTTGTTGCACATGTGCCTCAGGAGTAGCTTAGCTCGAATGGTTGTGAATACACTTATTTAGTACGGTTATGCATATTTTAACAAAAATAGTAGGCAAAATTTGGTGAGGTACGCTCAAAATTTTAGAAATAATTGTCACTGCCCCCTACCTTAACAAATAAAAATAAACAAGAAACAATGCTCCCAATTTTTAACAATCAAGAGGAAAGCTTCCTATGTAAGAGAAAAAGACCAAGAACAATACGCTTAGTGGGCTTAAAAAAGTAATAATCTTCTAAAGTTTAACTTTCTTTAGCTGTTATCAATTATTAATGCATGGACAAACCTCATACAATAGTGTAACATGGAACCATCAAGTTCTAGACTTTACTCTCTAGATCACAGCATGCTCGTAACTATGCTTTACGGATGGCAAATATCCAATTATGATGGATAATATCCATTCAAATATAAATCCATAATTATTCATAATGGATATATCCATATCCATATCCAATATTTAATATTGGACATAAATATGGATTTTATCCATATAGATATGGAGATCCATGGATATTTTATTTTTATTATATAAAAATAATAATATAAAATAATTAAAATTCTAATATCAAATTTGGCTATTAAACTATTTATATTAGTAATATATATATATATATATATATATATATATATATATATAAAATAAAATGGCGGTCCGGTGGCCGGTGGCGGAGGTCCCGCGACATTCCGGCGAAGTCGATGGTGGGCCGGCGACATTCCGGCGGAGATCTGGCGAGATCCGACAAAGGTCCGGCGGTGTCCGGCGTGGTCCGGCGATTTTCCGGTGGAGGTCCATTTATAATATTAAATCAATAAAATAAAATAATAATTATTAATAACATTAAATAAGTTAAAAAATTAAAGAATAATTTTGGAAACTTTAATTTTTAATATAAGAGAAATTTAATATAGGAGGAAATTAGTTTTTTTTTTTCATTTTAGTTTAACAATATAATTTTTTTTAACTTTAAATGGATAAATTAATTGGATTTTGGATATCCATTAAATATTTATATCCATCCAATATCTAATTGGATATTTTTAAAAATATCCATATCCATATCCATATCCAAGAAGATTTTGGATGGATATTATCCAATCCAATTGAATTGGATATATGGATATCCAATTTGGATGGACCAATTTGCCATCCCTACTAAGCTTATAGTCAAGTAAGAAATGCCAAAAAAGATGACAAAGTTAATTAACCTTCATATGAATAAAAGAAAGAACTGTATGTAGTGAAAATTTAGCTCATAACAACTGGAAATGTAAGAAATGCGTACGTATGTACCTTGAAGGATCAAAGTGCTGTCGATGAAGGTGATGATGGCAGGGGCAGCTTATTTGCATCATATTGATTTTCGGAATGCAACCCTACTTTTTCTGACAAAACCGACCTGCTCAGGACTATAAGCTTCTTCTTCTGCCAAAAAACGATGAGCTTCTTCTTGTGTCAAAATTTTATTTTATTTATGATGATTTATTATGACTTGTCAATTAGTTATGAAACTCATCAACTTTGGCAATCTCATACACCATAGTGGAAAATGAGTAATGTTACTTTGACAAATAACACACTTTCGAAGGAAAGGAAAAAGAAAAGGCTACCGTCAGAAAAATAATCAATTTCTTACAATAAAAAATCCTAATTAATTTTTGTCTTTCATACAATCAATTATGTATGGATAAATCATATTTGCTACCATCAAAGAACGGCAAGTCGGTAATAAACTGCAAATATAAGATATTCGAATTTAAAATAATTCTCCATAGCTGATTAAGTAGGAAAACAAAATTATATTTTATTTATATCATTCATGCATGATTCAACCAACTCTATCTTTTTATTTCACCAGATTATTAGATCATTAGAAATTGTGGTAAGATTATTGTTTTAACGTCTAAATTGATTAGCAAGATGTTGGTCAAAGGATGGACGAAGAATATTTGCAAAAGAGGTGATTAATGTAAGGTTGTTTAAATTTGGGAAGAAACTTTCCACTTTTTAATGACCCTGGAATTGGTAGAAACCTTTTTTTTTTTTTCTTTTGCTTTCACGAGCCTTATAAAAGAGTGACCTCAGTAATTTTGTTCCTTCAATACAAAAAAAAAAAAAAAAGTTTCGTAAAAGCGGCAAAAAGTTTCGTAAAAACGGAGTGACGTCGGTACTTTTAAGTTGGCCCCACCCGACCTTGGCTGGCCCATTGACCGCTGATTCGGTAAAAGCGGCATCAGCACTTGTAGGATTCTTGCAAGTACTGAAATATGATGTTGGAAGTTGGATTTTGACATCGGCTTCGGCCAGCGGACTCCAGCACTAAGAGCATGTTTGAGATTAAAATATTATAATTTAAAAATTATATTTGTTGTAAAAAAATTATAATTATAAAATAAAAATTAATAGTATATAATGAATATAATTTTTTAATAATAATTTTGATAAAATTATTAAAAATATAATATATTTTTCATCATATAAATAAAAAATCATATCAAAATAATTTGAAAGTTACAACAGTTAATTTTTACCAAATACTTTATTTCTGTAACTTTTAAAGTACAATTGCCCAACTTCAATCTCAAACGCACTCTAACTTAAGTAATGCATGCATAGCTTTTTAATATAAATTCACTTGGACAGGGTCTAGGTTATATTAGTTCATCATTAGTAACACAAAATGCTAAGTAAATATTTTCTAACTTCCTGTCATTTTACCGTACAGGATTCCGTCTCGTTACCGCAATTAAGTCTAAACAGATCACTTTTGGATTACAATACTTTAAACCTACCCAGAATCACATCCTTGATCCACATTTTAATGTAACAGTCTCACCTCCTCAGCACATATTTTTCTTCACGCATACATGCTTTAAGCTGCAAAAATGAGAGATATTGGAGTCAACCTTTGATTTTTTGATTGTATGAATATATCTTTAAAAATAACTGTACGAAATATTTTCCATCTAAAGCACAGTTTGATGGCTCGAGACTAGTTAGATTCCATTTCCAGCCCGGCAAAATCCTCATAAATGAACAATTCTCTATTTTCTGATCGTATTTTTTCCTTTATCTATGGGGGGGCATAAACTTTAGTAGGCTCCGTAAGGACTAAATCTTATCATTGCATCCCATGGCTTGACCTCAAACAGAAGTACTATTCATTGCAATTAACCAAATCAAAGCTTCAATTTTTTTTTTAATATCAAGCAAAAAATTAACCTCAATCAATTCTGATCGAAACACTCACAATATTAAAAAAGAATTAAACAAAAGTGTATTAATGATTAAATTATGATAGTATAAACTATGATTACTACTTTATACAAATCACCCACCACAACCTTCGATGGAAATCACTACAATGGATAAAGTGTATTAATGAACCACCACCACTTCTTTATTAAAGCGGACAAAGTCTCTTTTCTATAACCGTAGCCTTTGGGCTATTACTTCATTTTATTTTAAGTCTCACCCCATCCTGTTCAAGAACTGTGGTTCCACTCTTTCAGCAGCCAAACTGCAAATTGTAAACATTGAAACATTAACATTCAGGGAAATCATATATAACAATTACGAAAATCATATATAACAATTACGAAAATCATATATAACAATTACGAAAATCAATAATAATGCGTTAATGTATCTGAAGATCATTTGTCTAAATTGTAAACATTAACGTGCCTGGAGATTATTTGCGTAATTTTCATCTACATATAAATTATGAAAATCAATAATAATTCGTTAAGAAATTTATGTCAATAAGAATAATGTAATTATAATAGAGTAATATAAGATTAAAAAAAAAAAGATGTGTTTGTGTGTAAATTGTAATGAAATTCATTAATCAATTTATTTATAAAAAGTAATCCATATAATCTAACCTTTTTAACATTTAATAAAAAAGTACTATGACTAATAGATTTCTACGTACAGAGCATTAAATAATGGGGTCTAGCTATCTTGCAACAGTTGTATGGCACCACAGCTGGATCCAGTCATTGGATCTAATTTTAGTGACAACTGTGGGCTGAATCTAGTTGTGGTACCGTACAACTGTTGCAAGATAGCTTAATCCTAAATAATGAGACTCATATGGGTTCAATTGTGTTTGATTAGCTTTTTCTTCTTTCTAAATTCTTAATTGAATAATCAAGAATGGGATGGCGACAAAAAGAAGTCAAAACAAAGAGAAATAATCAGATTCCTGCGGGCTTCAGTTTTTTCACCAATTGCATTGATGATGATATTTTCCATTCATTAACGAAGGTTCGTTCCCTTATATTAAAGTGAAGAGGGACCCTTTACGCGCAGAATATACAGCTGAAATTCTGAATTATTTGGCCTTTCAATAATGGAGATTCCTACTTTCCTTTAACCTTTGGATTTCATAATGTAATCACTTATATTTTTTAAAACTCCTCCAACACGACAACAAAACAACCATTTGTTTTAAATTAAATTTTGAAAAGAAAGGAAAATCTGTACTGTGTCCAACATACCATTTGAAGAGAATTATATTTTCTAAGACTTATTTTCAAACCCATAAGTATATCTTAAAAAAAAAAATTATTGAAACTTGTTTTCAAAACCATAACATTTGAAGTGAATAATTCTATTGACACTGATTTTCAAACGCATATCTATTTTTATTTTTTCCTTTTTTTTTCCATGCACTGAGCTGCAGATCTTTTCGGAGTACTAATTCATGTCAGATGTTAATGTCAAGAAAAAGTTAATTTCAATGAATTCTGATCGAAAAACTCACAATTTTCAAAAGGCTATGGAGCATCGTGGAGTACGAATCTTAGCCACACACGCAAAGTAATAAATAATAAAAAATTCATTATGACTTTGATCGTGGTTATGAAGCGATGCTCTACCTTACAGCAACTCCAACAGCCAAACTCTATTAAAAAAGGTTAATGAAAAAGAGTGTATTAATGATTAGGTTAGGATAACATAAACTATGATTACTACTTTAAACAAATCAGCTTCCACAATCCTGGATGGAAATCACTCCTATAAAAGGTGAATCACCACGGCTTCTCTGTTGAAACCAGAAATATCTCTTTTCTATAACTTTAGCCTTTGGGATATTACTTCACATATAACAATCTGAAAACACGAAACTTGTCAGAGGCAACTTCTTTCTTAATTGAAATTAATTTTTCAAGGAGACCATTGCGTACTCAAAATGCTCAAGTTCGTAGACCCTTTTTATTCTTAAAAATTCTAACGTTTGATCAAGACCCAATGCAATTATAAAGTAGATAATAATGATGTTGATGATTATGATGATGAAATGAATGATCAAGAATTATGTTAAAATTAAGCAATAAAGGAAAATTAATTTTGATAGTAAATTTGGTATTAAATCAATTTTGATAGTCAATTATGGTAACGAAACCCTGGCTTTATTTAGTGCGCATCGAATCTAAACTGTGTGGAAACTTAAAAATATTCCAAATAAGAATCCACTAGCTTGACTTTCAATTAACAAAGACTTGGCTAACGAACAGTGAATCCACTCCAATAAGCCTACGTTGTGTTTTGAATATCATGATTGTCTCGACGTGCCGTCGAAACGCCATCTGATTTTGACATGCAATCGTACACAATAAGTAACAAAGACAGATCGTGACGCAATGGATATGCTATCATTATTACAGTTTTTATTTTTATTTTTATTTGCATATATTCCCATTTATAATATATTTTTCTTAACTTTTCACAGTTATTGCTAAAAGAAAAGCACAAATACACAAGTTCACAATTATCTAATTCATTTATAATATGAATCTGCAATGTGTGGTTGTAAAAGTTTGCACAAGACGAGATGAAGTTGAGTGTGGTTTCATGTAATTTTACACATGGATAAAATTATTAATCTAGAGTTTTATTAGGAAATGAGGGGGGTGCTAATAGCATCACTCTCAAAAAAATTCAAACATAAAAGTTATTAAAAAAATTATTTGGCACTTAAAAATAAATTCAAATAGTAAAAAAAATTATTTATTTATTTATTTTTGGCTTCTTAACAAATATGGAAGGTGAATTAAGGTTCTAAAAAATAAGGGAGGCGATTTAAAAATAGTCAATTCCCGTGTGAGTAATCCAAAATTAATCTGTAGCCTAATAATGATTGATGATGGGATGAAAAACTATATAGATACGAGGTGATGCTGATCCTGGTGGGATTTAGCTCCGCCCAATTGTAGGCCATGCGGCTTTATATTTTAAACACTGCGAGTTGGGCCTGGAGATGTTATCAAGCTTTAAAATCGAGGATGTGAATTCGATTTCGAATTTCCTAAAATAATAAAAATAAAATAAATACCTTCAAAGGTTTAGATAAAAAAAATGTTTAATGAGGTGGTGAGAGAATTAAAATCTTCTAGCATAATAATTATCCAAAACAACACCATATTCTCATTATTCATGCATGATTTTTTTTCCCCCTTTTTTTTGTTTTGGGGTCGCGGGTGGGGGCTGGTTGGCTTATCGTTCGTGTGGACTAAAATGCCGAGTTCAAACATAAGGAACGGCAGCGATTTGAGCGAAGGGATTTGAGTTAGTTGATCACGAGCTGTACACGTGATTCACTTAAGTTTCATAGGCTTTAAAACGACAGCCTCTAAAGCCGTTTTAACCATGACTTAAGTGGTTCACGTGAGGAAGCATGTGAGGAGCTGGAATCAAAGTCGTTGCAAACCGTTATCCACGTGGCTGAATCTGGTGCAATCTGGGTTTGTAATATAAGCTGGTTGTTGAGACAATTTCAGCATGATTAAGAGTCCGATATGAACGCACATATATTTATATTTTATAATAACTATAAAACAAACAATGCATATAAGAATCCGATATGAACGCACTATCAAAAACTGTATATTATTGAATTAAAAGCTGCATATTATTGGGTATATATTTTGATCTATTGAAATCTGAAAACATAAATGGAATCTTTCAGTATAAAATTCTTGGATGAAATTTTAAAACAAAGATTAAACTTCTTCAATTACACTGTTGGGCGCAGCTGCTGTTCTGCCGAAGAGAAGTTGTTATAACGAGCTTCAAACCAATTCAAGATCTTGCAGAAACAGGGCCTCAAAATTTTGTGGTAAAGCCAGTGACAAGCATCCATAAGCTTTCTGCCGTATTGGTACACAACCATAATAATGGCAGAGCTACTCAATGCAATGTAGCAAATCATTTCAGCAATTGATCGTGTGAAAAATGTCGAGACCAATGACACTGCTGAAAGAGATCCAAAGATAACAGCGATGAGGCGCCATAGCTGTGAAGAATTTGCTTGATGTCGCCGAGACATGTTATCGGCAGCAAATGCAACGTAGTGGACGATTATGGCTACCAGAGAAACACACAAGCTTACTCTATGAGTTTCCATCAACGGCTTAGTTGTGCCTTGCACATTCACACCGATAACAGCGACCAAGGTCGGGATGAGATATCCAAAAATTCTTGGGTATGAAATTGAGGAAATGAAATTGTCATCACTGCAAAACCATCAAAATTTATTTAAGAAATAATTGCCAGTCCCCACTGCCTTAGCATATAAACATCAACAAGAAACGTATGCTTCCATATTAATTTTAACAATCAAGAGGAAAGCTTCCTATATAAGAGAAAAATACCCAGACCAATCGACCTTTTTGCAAACTTTACAATGAGTCAATATTAGAAACTCTCCTAACTCCAAGTTACAAGTGCTGGAATTGCTCTGTCAACCAACTTACAACCCAGCTCTGATCACTGAAAGTCAAAGCATTTTAGTGTAAATAACTTGCGTTGAGTGATTGTGTGGACTCTTTGATAAATTCAATAACTGCAGAATTTTTGTTCAGATGACATACGATTCTATTTTTAATTTAAGATACACTCATTATAAGAAGAGTAAGGACGATTATTTTTTCCTGCTTGTGTTGTGTTCTGTTGTGTGGCCTTTTGTAATTGATTTTTGCCGTGTTCAATCTTGTTTCTTTGACTCAATCTTGATGTTCTTGTGTTATTTCTTGATTAAGCAATGTTAGTTGATCATCTATCAATCATTCTTTCTATTAGTATGATCATTATTATTATTATTATTAAATAATAATATTCATCACGCTTTGCCATGTTCCCCTGTTATGGCAGAGCATGATAAAGGGAATTAAGGAGAAAATGAATAATTCTACAAAACTCAAAAGAGGAGAAACTTATAAACGTACCGGGTTTTAAAAAGTAATGATCTTCTAAAATTTAACTTTTTTTAGCTAAAAAAATTGCCTACATCAGGATTAATTGTTAATGTGTGAACGAACCGCATAACACTAGTCTAACATGGCACCATCAGGTTCCAGCCCTTACTCTCTAGATCACAGAATGCTCATAACTAAGTTTATGGTCAAGAAAGAAATGCCAAAAGAGATGACAAAAGTAATTAAGCTTCATATGAATGAAAGACAGAACTGCATGCATTGAAAATTGAGTTCATAACAACTAAAAATGTGAGAAAAGTGTACGTATGTACCTTGAAGGATCAAAGTTCTGTCCATGATTGCAGGGGCAGGTTATTTGCATCATATTGATCTCGGAATGCATCTCTTCTTCTTCTTCTGCACAAAACCTACCTGCTCAGGAGCATAAGTTGAACTCGTAGTTCTTATAACTACGAGTGCGAGAGAAGAGTCAGCGAAGGCAGGGATGGGGCTCAATTTTTAGTTGTTCATAATATTTTGGGATAATGGGATTCTACATTTGGGTGGGGCCCAATTATAGTTTTCTCGCGGTTGGGGAGTTAGTTATGCACTACTACCATTAACTTTGACAATCTCACACACTATTAGCTGAGGGTAAATGAAATCCCTTCGCTCAGGGCAAAAGAGTAATGCTAGTTTGACAAATCACATCCGTTCAAGGGGATTTGAAAAAAAAGGGGCTACCTTCACACAAATAATCAATTTTTTTACAATATAAAATTCCAATGAATTTTTATCTTTCATACAATCAATTATGTATGATAAATCATATCTCCTACTATCAAAAAAAGGCAAGTCGGTAATAAATTGCAAATATAAGATATTCAAATTTAAAATAATTTCCATAGCTGATTAAGTAGAAAAAAACAAAACTATATTTTATTTATATCATTCCTATCTATTTATTTCATTAAATTATTAGATCATTAGTGATTGTGGTAACTGGTAAGATTATCGTTTTAACGTCTAAGTTCATTAGCAAGATGTTCGCCAAACGATGGATGGATTGGAGAATTTTTGCAAAAGTGATGAATGTGTGGTTGTTTAAGAAAGCAGGGAGAGAAGAAAGAGAATGAGAATCATATTCCAAAAAAAGGGGCAGTCACACGCGTACATCCCCATAACTTCACTAAACTCAATGGCAGAAATATCCTCAAAAAATAAAAAAAATAATAAATAAATCAATGGCGGAAATCACGTCACTTACTGATTAACTCAGGTTAATTAAGTCAACTTCGAACCTTTAAGCTTGCGGGCGGTCTGTGCACCGTCCGCCGCAGAGGACCCTAAGTAGTGCAAAATTAATGTAACTGAACTATATTACGACATTTTCTTTTATCAAATAATCAATATATATTTCTTTATTAATATTATACTTGAAGCCAAGTAAGTTGACACATTATTCCTTTTTCTCCTTCTTTTTTTTTTTTAAAAAAAATAAATAAATAAAAGTATGTTTCCACAAATGAAATAATGCAACGTCGCGACTTGCTATAAAAAACGATGTAATGGTCAAAAGTAATGCAATGAACTGAAAAAATAAAATAATAATGATAACAACGAATTGAGAGAGACTTTTGTACAGTAAAAGATATTTAACGCGATTTGGATGTTGTTTCAAAGACATTATAACTAGAAAATTGCAATTAACACACAAGGAAAATACCAATTTTGTCAAATCAAAATACAAAAACGACCACAGAAAATGTTAAAGCCAACTTCATTGCCTTGTAATGGAGAATGAATCCAACTGAAGCAGTATATTATATACTAAAAGCCAGAGTAAGCTGTAACATTGCTAGTGCACACTTCACACGGCCATAACAAAATAATTATGATATCTCAAGTCGCAACAACAATGAGGAGAATAATTCAAATGCAACATGGTTAACAAAAATTAAATAAAAATAAGTTTCAACAATCAACCATCCAGCGACTGAAAAATTAACATAGATGCAGGAACACGACAAAACAGGAAGAAATTGAGAGTAACAGAGGGCCAGAGGCCATCACCATAGAAGTTGGAGGTATTTCAGATCAGCCTTGTTGCCGATCATCATGATCACGATGTTGGAGTCTGCATGGTCCCTCAGATCCTTCGGCCACCGGCTCACGTTTTCAAATGTTGTTGATTTTTGTCACATCATAAACTAAAAGAGCACTCCGAGTGCGCCTCTATAATAGGCAGTCGTTGCAAGCTTTCGATAATGGAAGTTTTGAGGTTGAAGAAACCACAACTTTTGGTGGCGAGTGTGTTCACTTACTTGATAAAAATTAAACCTGAGTATTTATATGGTGTACTCCGGTCGTCGTGCCACCTGGAGCTTTTTTAGTGGCGTTCTCTACTGTCATTTCAGGAATATGCTCATTTTCATGCGTATGGCGGCTTAGGCGTCTCAAAAAATATGCGTGAAGAGCAAGTTTGTGGCGTATTCACGTGCTGGGCACAGTGGAGTGGTCCCGCGCACCTCTGCAATTCCGTTATAAGTTTGCAGGCGTAGCAGGAAAAACTGATGGTCCCAATTGTCATAATATCAAACTTTTGGCGGATTCGCTAGCGTGACAGGCAGTTGTCTCCTCTTTTGTAGCACGAGATTTCCCCGCCGATTCCTTATTTTTTGACACGTATTAAACCGATCTTTTTGATATTCAGGGCCCACATATCCCTTCACATTTTTACGAAAACTTTTTGTATTCTTACATGGTGCACCCGAGGTACCCCTAGAGTACCTAGGATAGCCAGAGTACCTAAGGTACCTGGGGTACCCAAGGTACTCGAAGTAAACTAATTTCTTAAATATCAACACGTGGCGCTTCATCATTGGCCTCATGTTTCCTTCCCAAACAACCATAGAGTAACATTTATAATATGACCGTGCTAAAAAATGATTCACATAAGTGTGTGAGAAGCCTGGAATCCAGATATAAAAAATTACTTCCAAAGAAGATAACAGTTTTCACATACCGCTAGAGAGTGTTGAACAAATTAGTTGCAAGACGATAAAAGAAGACCAAAAGACCTCCCAACATGAAGCCTATCCTTTCGAATAAACTCATCTGATTGCAAAGGCATTGTAAATGGAGTTGAGCAATTCTAATAGTTGTATATGAATGAAGAAGCTGGTCCAAGTTTCACCACAATGAATGCAGGTACTAATTTCTTATCAAGCTCTGTTTCTCCAGTCCTAATATGGCTTAAAGAATGTGTTAACAAAGACGATAATAGAGAACCCACACAGTTTCAGCCAAACGTAAAACTGACATTAATCAAAGTCAAGACACCTGTTGCAACTTTGTTGGTATAGCAAACATAATTTTTTTTTTTTAAAAGAGATATACAATGTGTATATTTACTATAGGAATTTAATTCAACGTCTCTCTCTCTCTATATACATATAGAAAATCATTTTAGAAAATTAACTGAACTTTGGAATCACCGGATGGGCAAATTCCTTCAGAGACTAGAGGCGAATGCTATATTTTGGGCCTAGTCGCTGGAGTTTCTTTTCGATCATCTATGTATCCAATTTATGTGTGTTAGTTCATTTCATAAAATTTATCAAAAGCCTCTTCAATCTCCACAGGGGCCATCATGTGCTCGAGACTTGTTTTGGTGTCTCCAAAAATCAATTGGATGAATATTGTGTTGGACTCAGAGATGACAACTTCAACCTGTATACATGTAACATAGGAATGGGTAAGTGCTGTTTCTGATGTGGTGTCATGAGGATAAGGTTTAGATTTCCTTGATTTTCCTGTGATTTGTTTATTATTATTTTATTAATTTTTTATTGTAAAAAACAAAGAGAGAAAATGTGCCCAAAAATATTGATCATGCAACAGCATACTACTCCTCGGTCAAACGGTAATTTTCTTTTCATTGTTCTATTGTTGTATTTTTATTTGTACTTTGCACATAGGTGATAAATTATCAAAATGATTAATACCCATGTTCTTCTTGTCAAAAATAATCAATTCTCTCTCACAATTCATCAAAATACTCATATTGTTAAAAGAAAATAAAAAACTTATGTGAATTTCTATCTTTTTTTTTTAACTAATATATCCCAGAATCTTTGCTTCATTATTGGTGGATTTTATCACATCAAAAGTAAAAAATAAAAAAATGCAACAAAATTTTCAAATTAAAGTTAATAGGTTTTTTTCTTAAACAGCCGAAGATTTTGATTATTTTCCCTAAATTAATGTTTTAGGCCAAATGTTGCAATTAAATATATATATATATATATATATATATATATGTGTGTGTGTGTGTGTGTGTGTGTGTGTGTGTATTAACATGTGTACAACAGATAGTACAAAAAACCGTACCCAATCACTATAGGATAAAAAAAATTTACTGTATAACAAAAGAAAACTTCACTGCAAAATATTTTTCTAGCTCTTATAAAATTATTGTGCATACATCACTATTCTTAAAGTATTGTTAAATTAATTATGTAATTGCCACGATAGACTATTGATTTAATATGTTCTAGAATTTTGATTGTAACGCACATGTAAATGAGAATTTTCCACACACACAAAAAAAAAAAAAGATAAAAACTGTGGCATCAAAATTCAAAAGGCACCAGCGACTTTGCTCAAGTCCACTATCATATCATGGGGCCATTCTCATCTCGTGCTTCCTGCCCCTTATCTGGCGTATTACTTACGATAATTTTTATTGTAATGCAGAGAGAAAGAGAGAAGATTACATAAAAGGACAAATATAAATTTGATTGAATTAAAACATTTTTACACTTAAAAAACATGAATCCTCCCATATGTAAATGATATAAATAAATATTTTAAAATGAAAATAATTTTGGGGCAATAAAATATAAATTATATAATGATAAGAATTTTAATTATAAAAATTTATGTTTAATATTTAATTATAAGAGCTATACATATAATAAATGGGGGTTTTATAAGAGTTTTAATTAAAGAGGTGCTAGGAGCTTAACTCCAATTTTAAGAAATTGTAAAACACAAATTCTCAAAAAAAAAAAAGAGAGAGAGAGAGAGAACAGAAAAGAAATTGCAAAACACAAAATCAAGGGCTTTTAAAGGCCCTCCATTTGTATGATTCTGGTGCAAATTAAGACAATTTTGTCAGGATGAAATAAATGACTTTATGGGCATTGGAAACGGAATTATATTTTTAGCAACTGAAAGTGGATGCTATGAAAAGAATGAAATACGCAAGAAAAGTGTACGTACATGCCTTGAAGGATTATAAGTGCTGCCGATGAAGGTAATGATGGCAAGGGCAGCTTATTTGCATCATATTGACCTCGGAATGCAACTCTTCTTCTTCTTCTTCTGCATCACATGATACATTTAGCATAAAAGAAAAGCCAAATGAATGTAAACTTGTGTGGTTACGTCAGAAGTAAAATAGAACTGACCGTTCTGCCCATATATATATATATATATATATATATATATATATATATATATATATATATATATATATATATATATATATATATCCCACCGCTTATGAGGTTAGAGGTGGCCAATGGGCCGGACGGCATGAGACACGGCACTGGCACGAGCAAGTTTCAGTAAAGTACGCGGCACGGCAGGGCACGCACGTGGGCCGTGCTGGGCTTAGATTTTAGGCATATGGGCTTTAAAAGCATGGCACGATTAGAGATGGGTTAAAGCATGACATGCGAAAAAGCACGCAATAAGCACATTTAATTTTTTAATGAAAGTAAACTTAAAATTTTATGATTTTATAAATAACTTGAAATTGAATCTTTTAATATATTTTATTGGCTCAAGTTTTTTAAATTTATTTAATTCTTAGTTTCAAAAAAATTATAATTGATTTATGTTTATAATTTATTAAATAAATAATTGATATCATGATTTTATAAATATGTATTAATATTATTATAAATTATGATATATAACTTTATGTAATTCCAAGTTAACAATTAGGTTAACTCTTAAAAAAATTATTATTATTGTTGTTGTTAAGTACTAAAAAAGAATTAGAATACCATAGAGTCAAACTTAGCAACAATATTATATTCTCTTATTATTATTAATTCATTATTATTGAATATGTACTTGAATTTTAAATTTTTTATTCTATTAAATTTAAATAAAGGCGCATGAATTCAAAAAAAAATACATAAAATTGAAAAAAAATAAGACAACAACTTGGCATGCACTCTTAAAATAATAAAAAAGGAAAAAAGTTTAGTAGGCTATTTTTCCTAAGCACGGCACGACACGGCATGGCCCACGGCACGGCACGTGTGGGCACGAGCACGAGCACGAGCACGTGGGCATAACACGTTTGCCGAGTTGGCACGGCACGGCATGACACGAAATGAATAATTGGCACGACACAGCACTAGCACGAGTACGCGTGGGCTTCTTTTGATGGGCCTAGGCCGGCACGGCACGGCCCATTGACCATCTCTATGGTTAAGTTTGGATTCGGGATGTATTACTGAGATAGGGTCTAGGGGAATATCCCCTCTAATAAAACGTGTGATAATAATTCTCGTGATTCTAATTCTTGGTGGGAGCTCAGAAGCCATGAAAATTCAAAGAAAATGACAATTTTTGTCAAATCAAATTACAAAAATGACCTCAGAAAATGTTAAAGCCAACTTCATTGCCTTGTAACAGAGAATGAATCCAACTGAAGCAGTATATTATACACTAAAAACCAGAGTAAGCTGTAACATTGATAGTGAACACTGCCGTAACAAAATAATTCTGATATATCAAGTCGCAACAACAACGAGGAGAATAATTCAAATACAACATTGTTAACAAAAATTAAATAAAAATAAGTTTCAACAATAAACATCGAGAGACTGAAAAATTAATATAGAAGCAGGAACACGACAAAACAGGAAGAAATTGAGAGTAACAGAGGGCCAGACGCCATCACCATAGAAGTTGGAGGTATTTCAGATCAGCCTTGTTGCCGATCATCATGATCACGATGTTGGAGTCTGCATGGTCCCTCAGATCCTTCGGCCACCGGCTCACGTTTTCAAATGTTGTTGATTTTTGTCACATCATAAACTAAAAGAGCACTCCGAGTGCGCCCTATAATCGGCAGTCGTTGCCGCTCTGTATCGCTCCTGACCTGCAGTGTCCCACATCTGGGCTTTTATTGTCCTTCCTTCAACCTGAAAATCTCACATTTCTCTTTAATCATACAACAAAAAGCTGCTTTAGGACAAAATTTCCATTTTTATATGACTCTGGAGTTGCTAAAAAGAAAAATTTTCTTTGTTCCCACAAGCGTGTAAATTAGTTTAGACAGTTTAATTTTGGACAGATCTTACAGCAATTCAATCCATTTCACATGATGACACAGGGTTTTCAAATATTATACACTAGACTTTTTATTATTAGTATTATTATTTCCCTTCATTCAAACTCACAAAATTTTCATCATCTCGACCCTATCTTTTCCAACCCTAAGACCTTTTTAAATTTCACATCTTTAGACCATGTGCACTTGTAGGACTATTATAGGTAATTAAGATACTATGTTGTTTTGACTGTCTCTTGTACCTTAAAAAACCACGGGACAGCAACATAATGGCTGGAAATCTCAAATGTTTCAAAACATGAGTTGCACCCATGACCACTCAGTAAATTATTTTTTCAACCTGAGTTAACACGTATATTTGTTTTTCAGCAAAAGTATAAGATAAACTAACCCCATAAACTCAAATATCATGGTGGAATGTAACTATGGGGCTTTATCTCAAGTGGGTTCAGTCAAGACGGAGGTCAACGAAAACCCAAAATGCAGAATGAATACTCAGCTCTATCTCACACTAACTTAGATTTTTATTATAAATTCACTAACATCAACACCGTTTTCTTTTACCGTAAATTTAACATCGTGGTTAGTCTACACTTATATTTCTTTATTCTCTAAATTCCATGCACACAAGACAGCTGTGGCCAACACTGGGGGAATATGAATGGAGTTGCGCAACTCTAATAGTTGTATATGAATGAACAAGCTGGTCCAAATTTCACTAAAATGAATGCAGTACTAATTTCTTTCATAGCCTAATATAGCTTAAAGAATGGGTTAATAAAGTCGATAAACACAGATAAGTTAGTAAACTGAACCCATCTAGTTACAGCCAAACGTACAGCTGACCTAATGATAACTCAAATTCTTGTATTGCTTAGTAAACAGAGGCCATCTAGTTTCCGCTTAATAGTTCAAATACAACATAATTAATGTGGATTAATACACTCTCGTTGAAATTATCCAAAGGCTACAAGATTAATAATCAAATAATCAGAGCCCAAACCTAATTTTTTTTAATTAAGAGACATAAATTAAATCCCTAAACATTAGTTAGAGGAAAAACACATCAATTTTGGTGAGATTAATCGGATACAAACATGACATTCTTGAATAAATGCGAGATTGAAACCAATTTTATTGAATAACCTAAGAAATCTAATATTAATAAATGTCACGACAGCTGCTCCAATTTTATTGGTATGGCAAACATAATTTTTTTTTTTATGAGATATACAATGTATTTTTTTTAATGCGAACATGCTATTCAACCGTGCAGTTTAATAGAGTCAGCAAAAACTGTAAAGTTTAATAGAGTCATGTTTTAATGCACTATTAAACTGCACTGTTTACCAACGTGGCATCTGAAAAATATGAGGACGTTCGCACTCGAGCTCCAATAAAGAATTTCATAGGTTATTATGTTAAGACATAAGTTAAAAATTAAGAAAAATATGAACTTTAATACATTACATAATAAAATACATTGCATTGAAGTCTGTGTTTTACTTATCTTTTAATTTATCCCTTAATTTAATAGTTAAAGGAATCGCTCATTGGAACATTACTAATATAATATTTTTGTTTGCTATATAGTGATCATTTGGGATATCTTGCAATCTATGTGAAAGCAAATATGTATTTAAAGTAGAAATTATTTTAAAGTTTTTATTTATTATTTTTAATTAATATCATTTTAGCTTATATGTAAAAAATAGAATAAATAAATAAAAAAGAAACAAGAAATAGATTATAATAAATAAAAAAAATAAGAAGAAGAATTTTTCTTATTTTTAATATGTAACATTTTTTTAACTTTCATTTCAGATTTATCAAACTTAAAAAAATGAATAAAAATGCATTTAGAAATAAGAGTAATAGTGTAAAATTATGATGTCAAGCAAGTTACCAAATATTATAAAAATAGTATGGGCTAAGTGGCAAACAGTAATTTTCGTAGAAGGAAACCAACAATTCTTCTTGATCAGAAGTAAAGATGAATATGGACTTTGACTTTTAAAATTAATCCTATTTCCTTGGATAATTTATGCCTTCCAAGTATTATTATTGTTAATTTTTTTTAAGTGGTTGAAAGTTTGAAAATTTATGCCTTCAAAGTATTATTATTTTTAACTTTTTTTTTTAAGTTTAAGGAAAACTGCCAGTATTTGAAAACAGCAAAAAAAAATCGAGGATATGAATTGGATTTCAAATTTCCTAAAATAATAAAAATAAATTAAGTACCTTCAAAGGTTTAGATAAAAACATGAGGTGGTGAGACAATTAAAAATATTCTAGCATAAAAATTATCCGAAACAGCAACATATTCACTGTTAGTACGGACTAAACGCTGAATTCAAAACTTGTACATAAGGAACGGCAGCGTTTTAAGCAGAGGGATTTGAGCTAGTTGATCACGAGCTGTACACGTGATTCACTTAAGTTTCATGAGCTTTAAAACGACAGACTCGAAAGCCGTTTTAACCACGACTAAAGTGGTACACGTGAGGAAGCATGTGAGGAGCTGGAATCAGCGTCGTTGCAAACCGCTGTCCACGTGGCTGAATCTGGTGCAATCTGGGTTTGTTATCAGCTGGTTGTTGAGACGATTTCAGCATGATTAAGAGTCCGATATTAACGCACATATATTTATTATATTTTATAATAACAATAAAACAAACAATATGTACGAGTAATCTACTGCTTTGCCTTTGCAGCTGACATCAAGTCTCTAATTCGTCAGGAAAATACAAGTACAATACATATATTTATGTTTTATAATAATAATAAAACAATGCATCTAATAATCCGATATGAACGCACTATCAATTATCAAAAACTGTATATTATTGAATAAAAGCTGCATATTATTGGGTATTGTTAATGAATTAATGAAATATAAGCCTAGTGTGCTGGAAAGTGAAGGTGTTGGACATGTGTAACTTGTATTGACACCTGCAAAAGATGAGCACAAAATTATCTATAAAAGGGGCAAGATTATGACAGTAAAAGGGGGGCCAAGAGAGAGGGTTAGCAAGGAAGCGGCAAGTGCCCATAACAGAGAACAGCAGCAACAGAAAATAACAGAGAAGAGCAGCCACGATAATTCAGTTCATGAAAGCCAAGGCAGGAAAGAAATCAAAGAACTCGAACAGAGGAGGACCAAGAGGAAAAAGAAAGACAAAAGGAGGCAGAACTTAAAAGAAGCCTTAAGATCAAGCAACAAAGAAGAAAAAGAGGCAGAGCATTAAAAAGCTGGAAGAAAGAAGCAGCCAAGAAGCCTTAGAGAAAGGAAGCGATCAAGAATTCATAAAGAAGTCAAGCCGTCATGAAGGCATAAAGTGGTGAAGCAGCCAAGAAACTAAAAGGAAACCGAAGATCATGAACCAATGAAAAGCTGAAACAGAGAGTGAAAATAACAACAAGAAAACAGAGATTATTTGTTTGCAACAGCAGGTATGTATTTTAATCAATGGAAATCTGGAAACATAAGTGGAATCTATCAGTGAAAAGTCTTGGATGCAATTTAAAACAAAGATTAAACTTCTTCAATTACACTGCCGGACGTTGCTGCTGCTCTGGCGAAGAGTTGTTGTTATAATGAGCTTTAAACCAATTCAAGATCTTGCAGAAAGATGGCCTCAAAATTTTGTGGTACAGCCAATGACAAGCATCCATAAGCTTTCTGCCGTATTGGTACGCAACCATGATAATAGCAGTGCTGCCAGAGCAACCCAATGCAACATAACAAATGATTTCAGCAACTGACTGTGTGAAAAATGTGGAGACCAACGACGCTACTGAAAGAGATCCAAAGATAAGAGCAATAGGGCCACATAGCTGCAAAAAATTTGCTTGATAGCGTCGAGATATGTTATCGGCAGCAAATGCAATGTAGTAGAAGATTATGGCCACCAGAGAAACACACATACTTACTCTACGAGTTTCCATCAACGGCTCATTTGTGCCTTGCACATTCGCACTCATGACAGCGACCAAGGTCGGGATGAGATATCCAAAAATTTTTGGGTATGGAATTGAGGAAATGAAATTGTCATTACTGCAAAACCATCAAAATTTGTTTAAGAAACAATTGTTACTCCCCACTCCCTTAGGATATAAATATAAACAAGAAAAATATCCTGCCATATTAATTTTAACAATCAGGAGGAAAGCTTCCTATGTAAGAGAAAAAGACCCAGATCAATAGACCTTTTTGCAAACTTTACACTGAGTCGATATTAGAAACTCTCTTAACTCCAAGTTACAAGTGCCGGAATTGCTCTGTCAACCAACTTATAACCCAGCTCTGGTGACTGAAAGTCAGAACATCCTGGTGTAAAAAATTTGCGTTGAGTGATTGTGTAGAGTCTTTGATATATTTATGAACTGCATAATTTTTGTTCAGATGATATATGATTCTATTTTTAATTTAAGATAAACTCGTTTTAAGAAGAGTAAGGATGATTATTTTTTCCTTCCTGTGTTGTGTTCTTTTATGCGGCCGTTTTGTAATTGATCATTTTGCCTTGTTCAATCTTGTTTCTTTGATATTTTTGTGTTATTTCTTGATTAAGCAATGTTGATTAATCATCTATCAATCATTCTTTCGATTAGTATGATTATTATTATTATTAAATAATAATATTCATTATGCTCTGCCATGTTTCTCTGTTATGGCAGAGCATGATAAAGGGAATTAAGGAGAAAATGAATAATTCTACAAAACCCAAAAGAAGAGGAACTTATAAACTTACTGAGTTTAAAAAAGTAATGATCTTCTAAAATTTAACTTTATTTAGCTAAAAAAATTTGCCTACATCAAGATTAATTGTTAATGCATGAACAGACCTCATAACACTAGTCTAACATGGCACCATCAAGCTCTAGCCCTTGCTCTCTAAATCACAGAATGCTCATAACTAAGCTTATAGTCAAGGGCAAAATGCCAAAAAAGATGAAAAAAGTAATTAAGTTCCATATGAATCAAAGAAAGAACTGCATTTATTGAAAATTTAGCTCACAACAACTAAAAATGTAAGAAAATGTAGGTAGGTACCTCGAAGGATCAAAGTGCTGTCGATGATGGCAGGGGCAGGTTGTTCGCATCATATTGATCTCGCAATGCAATTCTTCTTCTTCTGACAAAACCCACCTCCTCAGCAGCATCAGTTCAACTCGTAGTTCTGATAAGCCTCATGAAAAGGTAAAGGTAGGGGGGGAGCAGGGGAAAGCAGGGGAGCAGGCAGCAGGGGAATGAGCGGTAATTTATGGGCGGTCAATTAGTTATGTATTACCTTAACTTTGACAATCTTACACGCTATTAGCAGAGGGTAAATGGAATCCCATCGCACAGGGGAAAAGAGTAATGCTAGTTTGGCAAATCACATCCGTTCAAGGGGGAAATTAAAAAAAAAAAAAGGGCCCACATTCACACAAATAATCAATTTTTTTTATTCTAATGAATTTTTATCTTTCATTTTCTGTCTTTTAATTTGGTCATAATTTGATAAAATAAGGTCTTACTCCTGCCTGATTGGAAGGAGACTTATTGTGTCCTATATATTTATTATTACGTAAATTACGTAAGTACTTACTTCTAATTTTATTTCATTCACACATCAAAATTTATGTGCTTTTGTAATATTTCAATTTCTAAATTGCGCACTGTAGGATGACATCCAATAATCAATCTACATATCTTTACTAATATTACAATTAAGTTTAGTCTCTTTTAATTTGATGGGTTCTTAGCAAGTTAACAAATTAATTCTTGTTCCTCTTTTTTTCAAAAAAAAAATAATTTGTGAAAACAAATGAAATAATGCAACCTCAGAAATAACTTGCCAAAAGAACTGTGTGAAACTCTGTCTGTGTGTGTATGTAATAAAATATAAAAAACTGAGAGAGACTTTTGTACAATAAAAGAAATTGATTATTGTTAAAAAAACATAAATTGTTCAAGGCCTCTGCAAAAGCACAAGGAAAATAAATACAAATTAGAAAAGAAAATGTAAAAGGCAACTTCATTGCCTTATAATAGAGGATCTGAAAAACCAGAGTAAGCCGTAACATGGCCGGTGCACATTGCCATAACAAAATAATTCTGATATCTCAACAACAACTAAGGAGGATAATTCAAATACAACATGGTTAACCAAAATTAAATAAAAATAAGTTTAAACAATAGACCATCGAGAGACTGAAAAAGGGTCTCAGATCAGTCCTGTTGCCTCATGATCGCAATGTTGGAGTCTGCATGGTCCCTCAGATCCCTCACCGGCTCACGTTGGCGTTGATTTTCATTTGATGAATAAACACCAAATTCCAATCTAATTAAATTTCTACCGCAAAAAGACCTTTTTTTCTGCAGTGTTTATAGAAATCAGGCTCTTACCTCAGCCAAGTAATCATTTCCCGATGAGCTGCTTTCATCAAACACTCTGGTTTCACTAGTTCCTGAGCATTGAAGAAAGTTGAAGATAAAGAAAATTAGTCCCTTTTTTTTTTTGGTGGGGGGAGGAGAGTAAACTTATCAAGAAAAATTGAATGGCAGAACCAGAAGAACTCGTTATATGGTAGGCTACTTATACTACCTTAAGCTGGACCTGAATCTCTAAGCTCGTTACTGATAATATGTTTTCTGATTTAGAGTAGAGAAAGGTCTGAAAGCATTCAAATTGAGGTTTTTGGATCAAATGAAACTCAAAATTTAAAGTTTCTGTGTTAGAAACAAACCACATCAACGAACAGCTCTTGTGGTAATCAATAAAGGGACGGACTCCTTCTGGTTGCTCATTAACTAAATCTTCAGTCTTCAAAACTAGTTAAATATTAGGTGAACAGACAAGAAAGAGCATTATATGTGCCTAGATATATTCTTTTCATTCGCCATATAATTTGCTTCCCTATTTTTTCTTTTTTTCTTTTCAGAGAAGTTTCCATCCGAGTAGCTACTAAAAAAAAAAAAAAAATCCTGTCAGACAGACGGGTTTCTATAAGAAATAACTTCTGATCGAAGCATATTTTATAGAGTACCAGAGATGAGTCAGCAACTGATGCCAAGGCAATTAATACACTTTCTTGCCCTATTTGTTTTCCATTCTGGCACTAAAAATGACAAATTTAGAGGAAGAAAATCTGTTCGTTTAAGTATGGTGTGATCTAAATGCATGTATCATAAAGCGGGTGTTGACTGAGGTAGCACTAGCATTTTGCTCACGATACAATCTAAGAGGCACACCTCAAAGCCACATCCAAGCATATAATCTAAGATTCCAATGATAGACCTGTAATTCAGCATGCAAATATCAAAAATTCTAAGAGCCACTAGGCCACAGAATAGCTACACCAATTCCCCAATTCCAATAAACTCATTTTTCACTTTAAACCCCTTGAAAGGTAAAACATAGAATATTCAATGGAAAAAAATCTTCAGAAAAGTCTGAAAGCCATAGAGTAACATTTATAATATGATCGTGCTAAAAAATGATTCACATAAGTATGTGAGAAGCCTGGAATCCAGATATAAAAAATTAAGGTAATGAAGATCACCACTTACCCCATGTACAATGATGTGTACATCCAAGGGAGATACCAATTTCGACATGCCACCAGAAAGAGTTGAACAAATTAGTTACTAGACGATAAAAGAAGATCAAAAGACTTCCCAATATGAAGCCTATCCTTTCTAGTAAAGTCATCCGATTGCAAAGGCATTTTAAATGGAGTTGCGCAAGTCTAATACTTGTATATGAATGAACAAGCTGGTCCAAGTTTCACCACAATGAATGCAGGTACTGATTTCTTTCCTAACTCTGTTTCTACAACCCTAATATGGCTCAAAGAATGTGCTAACACAGACGATAATACAGATAAGTTAGTAAACAGAACCCACACAGTTTTAGCCAAACATAAAGCTGACATTAATCAATGTCAAGTCACCTGTTGCAATTTTATTGGAATAGCAAACATAATTTTTTTTTAAAGAGATATACAATGTGTATATTTACTATAAGAATTTAATTCAACGTCTCTCGCTCTCTATATATATTTATTTATAGAAAATCATTTTAGAAAATTAACTGAACTTTGGAATCACCAGATGGGCAAATTCCTTCAGAGACAAGAGAGCGAAAGCTATATTTGGGGCCGAGTCGCCGAAGTTTCTTTTCGGTAATCTATATGTCCAATTTATGTGTGTTAGTTCATTTCATAAAATTTATCAAAAGCCTCTCCAGTCTCCACGGGGGCCATCATGTGCCCGAGAGTTATTTTGGTGTCTCCAAAAATCAATTGGATGAATATTGCGTTCGACTCAGAGATGACAACTTCAAACTGTATACGTGTAACATAGGAATGGGTAAGTGCTGTTTCTGATGCGCTGTCATGAGAATAAGGTTTAGATTTCCTTGATTTTCCTGTGATTTTTTATTATTATTTTATTAATTTTTTATTGTCAAAAACAAAGAGAGAGGATAGGCCCAAAAATATTGACCATGCAACAGTATAATACTCCTCAGCCAAACGGTAATTTTCTTTTCATTGTTCTACTGTTGTATTTTTATTTTTACTTAGCAGATAGGCGATAAATCCTGAAGATGATTAAATCCCATGTTTTTCTTGTTGAAAATAATCAATTCTCTCTCACAATTCATCAAAATACTCATGTTGTTAAAAGAAAAAAAAATTATGTGAACTTTTATCTTTTTTATTTTATTTTTTTAACTAATATATCTCAGAATCTTTCCTTCATTATTGATAAATTTTATCACATTAAAAGTAAAATAATAAAAGAAATACAACAAAATTTTGAAATTAAAATTAATAGGTTTTTTTTCTTAAACAGCCGAGGATTTTGATTATTTTCCCTAAATTAATGTTTTAGGCCAAATGTTGCAATTAAATTAATATATACATAAATATAGTAACATGCGTACAACAGATAGTACAAAAAACCGTACACGATCACTATAGGATAAAAAAAAATTTTACTGCATAATAAAAGAAAACTTCACAACAAAATATTTTTCTATCTCTTATAAAATTATTGTGCATACATCATTATTCTCAAAGTATTGTTAAATTAATTATGTAATTGCCACGATAGACTATTGATTTAATATGTTCTAGAATTTTGATTGTAATGCACATATAAATGACAATTTTCCACACACAAAAAAAAAAAAAAGAAGATAAAAACTGCGGCATCAAAATTCAAAAGGCACCAGCGACTTTGCTCAAGTCCACTATCATATCATGGGGCCATTCTCATCTCATGTGCTTCCTCCCCCTTCTCTGGTGTATTATTTACGATAATTTTTATTGTAATGCAGAGAGAGAGAGAAATAAGACAAGGCAAATATATTACAAACACAATCATGGTCGCTGCCACAGTCGTCACAGCCACCGCCGCCGCCACTCTGGCTGCTTCTTGGCCACCGCCGCTGTCATCCGCAGGTGTGTGTTTGCATATATAATTTTCTTTTGAAAAAAAATGCTTAATTGATTTATGCATTTAGCTTAGTAAAGCCAATTTATTATTTTTAATTTTACTGGTTAGTTTTAGTACCAGCTTCAACAAGGTGGGGGAAAATAAAAAATAAATTTGATCACGCAACAGCATATACTCCTCAGCCAAATGGTAATTTTCTTTTCATTGTTTTCTTTTTCGAAGTGCTGTATTTTATTTTTACTTTTATCAATAAATATCTTTTGAAATATGTGTTATTAAACCCCATTCGGTTTGTAGAAATTAATCAATTCCCCTCTCACAATTCATCCGAATACTCATGCTGTAAAAAAAAAAAAAATTGTGAACTTTTTTTTTTTTGGGTGTGTTTTAACCAGTATATCTAGATTTTTTTTCATTGTTTAATGGTAGATTTATCACATTAAAAATTTAAAAAATACAACAAAAATTTAAAATTAAAGTTAATGAATTTTTTCTTAAACAACCAAGGATTTTGATTATTTTCCCTAAATCAATGCATCACGATAAATGTGGTAAGTAAATGAAAAAACAAAATCTTCAATATAAGATAAATTGATCAATTTAACACTAACTTGATGTTTTAGATTGGTACAAGATCTTCTTTTGATAATTAAAATCATAATTTGGTCAAGGTTAGAACTATAAGAGATGTGTATGCGAATAAACTATAATAACACTTAATGATTCTTGGTACGTTGCATGGAAAAGTTTTAATTCCTCCACACCTAGCAGGCGATCAAGCTACATTGGCAATTGTAGTTGGTTGTTTTCTCCAAATCTATTCCAAAATTGCCAAATCTTCTTATGAAGCCTCCTGTTATAAGCAACAAGAAGAAGAACAAAAGTCCACATAATGAAACTAAAATGTCCATATGGGTGTGGCAGAATAATGGAGACCAACGAGACTGAACAAAGAGATCCTGAGATGACAGCAATTGCCTTGAATATTTGATGGTTCGATTTCATGGCAACAAAGTATGCAAAGACATAGATGATTAGAGCCAACGGAAACAGGCACATACTCATTGGATTTGTTTCGATCAACATTTTCTTTTCATCTTGAATATTATTAATCTCAATAACTCCGACAAGCAATGGAATTAGAAATAGAAATAGTGTGTGGTCTGGTGCCGATAATGATGGCAAAATTTCCAAACTGCAAAACCATCAAAATAAGATATAATTACTTTATTTGTATAATAAAGCTTTACATCAAAGTAGTATATATTTGCAGTGTATACTCCTTAGCGCCGCTTTCTCTATCATTATTTGATGATGGATCGTTCTTAGTTAGTCTGTATGGGGCAACGCTCTTCTGTCCCCTTGATTTGGATACTTTTTCCTTCGTTCCATCATTTAATATTTTAAATCCTTTTATCCTAACTATTTTAACCATGGTTAAAATTATACAAAAGAAAGAGGTTAAAAAGAAATCAAACTGAATTTGTTGTTTTATGTGGTCTTACTAAGGTGAAATCATAAATATAAAAAAAAAAAGGCTTAATAAGAAAAATCAAGCGGTGGTAGAACCATAGAAGTTACTATCTTTGTGAAATTTAATGAAGATAATCTTGGAGTAGTGCTTTTCACAGCCTCTTAAAATACTTATAAGATTAAGACCCCACATTTTGTAATTGTAGCTCTATTGCTAGAGGAAAATTAGATAAAAGGACAAATATAAATTTAACTGAATTAAAACATTTTTACACTTAAAAAACATGAACCCTCCCATATGTAAATGATATAAATAATTATTTTAAAATGAAAATAATTTTGGGACAATAAAATAATAAATTATATAATGATAACGTCCCCAGCAAAAAGTGATATTATCTAATTACGAATCATACATTTACCTCCCACAGGAAACCCACCAAAATTTTGTCATGAAACCGAAAGGAAATTATTTATATATAATTGAGAGAAGGAAGAAAAGAGAAGAGAAACCATTGACGAGGGCCACTCCTCTCTAGGAGGAATTGATGAGAAACAGCAGTTGTGATTCCCTCAAATTGGTACCCACCATTAACATTAAACCTGCGCACATCCATTTCTTTTCTTTCTCTTTCTGTTCATAAGAGGTGGCAAGATTTTTAAAAGAGCTGGGGACGTTAATTAATTTACTTGCTACTAATTATATATGCACTGCATTGGATTAAGAAGCATGCAAGTGGAAGAGGAAGCTGAAGCCCATGGAAGCAAATGAACTGAGAAAGAAACAAGCAAGTGGTGAAGAAGTTTTAAGAGAGGCGTATATATGGATTTAGTGGTTGTATGTTACAGCTAATGTAGCGTAGCAAATAGCAATGAAGGAGAGAATGAGAAAGCAAGATTCCTTGTCAGAAAGGAAACTCCAAAGTTTTGTGTAAACAGTTACACAACGGGCCCATGTAAAAACACACCCGTTCGAAGGGCAAAAAAATAATTGTACCTTCACACAAATAATCAATTTTTTATTATATAAAATTCTAATTAATTTTTATCTTTCATACAATCAATTTACTACCATCAAACAACGGTAAGTCGGTAATAAACTACCATAAAATTCTATCATGTTACAATATTTTGCTTCTTTGGTATGATTAATTTATTAATTATAAATACTTATTTAATCTTATAAGTTCTTTTCAAAACTTTTATTTTTTTAAGTAAAATTTTTAAAGATTAAATAAGTTATTTTTTCTTTATTGAGACTCCATTCAGTAAAACTTTTCAAATAGAGCTTATTTGAGTAGAGTTTTTTTATTTTTTTTGGTAAAGCTTTCACAAAAAAAAATATTTTTTTTGTTTGTCGATGAGAGTTTTTATTAAAAATTATAAAATTACTTTAATAATTAATTTTTTAAAAGTTATGCTATGAAAGAAATAAAATAAGATTGTTAAAAAAGTGAAGAATATTTTAAATATTTTAATATTTTAAAAAAAAATTTCAACTTCTACTCTCAAAAGTTTAAAATTTGAGTTTAATTAAACTTAGACATATCGATATATTGATATAAAGAAATAACTGAATGTATGTGTTGAAAATTTAGCTCATAATGACTAAAAACTGTAAGAAAAGTGCATGTATATGCCTTGAAGGATTAAAGTGCTGCCGGTTGAAGGTGATGATGGCGGGGGCAGTTTATTTGCATCATATCGACTTCGGATTGCAACTCTTCTTCTTCTTCTTCTTCTGCATCACATGATACATTTAGCATAAAAGAAATTGGTCACTCAGTTCAGTAAGAGTATCTTTAAAAATTAGCACCACTGGACTCAAAAGCCAAATGAATGTAAACTTGTGAACAAGTAATGGTGTGTGGGGAATGGAATTGACCGTTCAGCCAATATATATATATATATACAATCGACAAAAATGGCGCTTGTTACCAATAATCGCTTATGAGGTAAAGTTTGGAATCGGGATGGTGCTTGTTACCAATTGATAATAAAAGGTTGGATTTGTGAATTTCCAATTCCTGATGGGAGCTTGGAAGCTATGAAAGTTCAAAGAAAATGACATTTAGTCGAGAGGGTGAGTGCCAAGTGGTGGCAAGATAGAAGTGCATTTTGATTTTTCGATTATTCTTTTTCATTTCTTTTGAAATTATCAATTATGTATAACTTCAAATCACGACTATTATTGTCTTAAAGCTTAAGGATGCGATGATGCTTCATGACTGCATCAGGTAACGATTTTTTTTCTTTCATATCATTTTCCATTAATTATTGGTAACAATTTTCTCTAAATTGCGCATTGCAACGCGGCATCACACAATCAATATATATTTCTTTATTTCTTTTTCTACTTCTTTTTTTTAAATAAATAAATAAAAGTCTGTTTCCACAAATCAAATAGTGCAACGTCCGGACTTACTATTACAAACTATGTAATGGTCATAATAATGCAATGAACTTTTAAAAAAAAAGAATAATCGAAAAATCAACATTGTTAACAAAAATTAAATAAAAATAAGTTTCAACAATAAACCATCGAGAGACTGAATATTGAGGCTTTTGGATCAAATGAAACTCAAAATTTAAAGTTTCTGTGTAAAAAACAAACCATATCAAAATCAATACAGGGGCGGACTCCTTCTGGTTGTCACTAATTAAATCTTCAGCCCTCAAAATTGGTTAAATGTTAGGTGAACAGATAGGAAAGAGCATTATATGTATCTAGAAATATTCTTTTCAACCTAAAAAAAAAACAGACAACTTCAAATGCCGAAGCTGGTATTATATCTTTTCTTTTAATCCAACATCTTGACTAAATTGTCTTAACGTTTGAATGATTAGCAAGATGTTGGTCAAAGGATGGATGAAGAATATTTGCAAAAATGAGGGGATATGTATATGCTGCATGAATATCCGGCGAAATTGCCCAAAACTATTAAGTTTGTAATATGCAAATAAGCGGAATTATAAAAAAAAATGTCGTAACAGATTAATCAGTACAAAATAGTCTTTTAAATGGTTAAAATAAGAATCATGGGTTAGTAGCCTAGACCTGACCTAGCCAATTACAACGTGTTATGAACTTCCCCATTGTTCCAACTATTAGGATTGGACTAAGGATGGCAATGGACACTGTCCGCAGCGGGTTTGTTATTACCAAACCTAAACCCGTACAAAATTTAAATTACTAAACTCACCCGCAACCCGCAGTGGGTTTTAATTTTTTTAAGAAAACCCACCCGCAGCGGGTTTTGACAATTACCAAACCCGCAATGGTACCCGGTGGATTTTTTGCGAGTTTTCCTATTTAAAATTACAAATGTTTAATATATAAATTTATAATAATAACCTCAAATTTCATATAACATACTCAATTTTATATTTAAACAATGTAAATAAAAAATTAAAATTTCAACATCAATTCAACACAAATTCTCAAATTTAAGTATAAATTACACAAATCTATTTAAAAAAACATAAACTAGTATCTAAAAATAATAATTACATTTCATATTATTATTTAAAACAAGCTCCAAGAGAAGATATTCATTTCATTCATCACCATAAGAACTCATCCAACACGATGCCTATAATAATAATTAAGATTAATATTTTCAAATACTAATTCAAAGAAAAAATTATAATAATAAAATAAGTCATGTATTAAGTTAAAGAAAAATAATACATACAAAATTATAATAGATATATAATAACCATGAATTACATTATTTTCTTTATACATTTTAGATTAAAATTTTTAGATTATTTTCTTTATACACATTATTTTCTTTATATATTTTTAGATTAAAATTAAATTAAAAATATTTGGCAAAAATATTGCGGGTTTGGTGGATATCCATGCGGGTATCCACCGGCTATAAGGTAAATACCAAACCCACCCGCATTCATATGCGGGTTTTAGTTTATAATTCTAAACCCACCCACAACGGGTAAAATTACCCACAGCGGACGGGTTTTAGAGACAGATTTGGACGGGTTTGCGGGTTTACGGATATAATTACCATCCCTAGATTGGACATTTTGTTGCCGAGTCCTAGCCTTGCCCATTACAATATATTTAACATATTTTAACTCTTGTATACGAGCAACCCAATACCCCTTGAACTCAATTATAAAGGTATAATGCACGTTACTTGGTAAATCCCCATAAAATGCTTTGAAAATGAAATTTATTCAAGATGGTCACAAGATTCCAGTGGGGTTAGGCATTTTATTTTATTTTATTTATTTATTTTGCTTTAAATTTATTCAACTTTTAAATCACGTTTTTTTAATTAAAAGAAGATTTATTATAAATCGTCTCTTATATATCTTATCATATAAGTACTGCTAATTTCATTTCATTAACACATCAAAATTTATGTGCTTTTGTAATATTTCAAATTCTGAATTGCGCATTATAGCATGGCATCCTTCAATCTACATATTACAATTTATATAATTTCTTTCCATTTGATGGGTTTTTAGCAAGTTAACACTTTAAAAAAAAAAAATCATTTGTGGAAACAAATGAGATAATGCAACCTCATAAAACACTTGCTAAAAGAGGTGTCTAAAATTGAGAGAGACTTTTGTATAATAAAAGATACTGGTTATTGTTACAAAAACATAAATTGTTCAGGACCTCTGCAAATGCACAAGGAAAATACCCATTTTATAAAAATATAAATACAGATTAGAAAACAAAATGTAAAAGCCAACTTCATTGCCTTGTAATAGAGGATCCAACTAAAGTAATATATTATACACCGGAAAACCAGAGTAAGCGGTACCATGGCTATTGTATACTGCATGACTGCCATAACAAAATAATTCTGATATCTCAAGTCTCAACAACAAATGAGGAGAGTAATTCAAATACAACATTGTTAACAAAAATTAAATAAAAATAAGTTTCAACAATAAACCATCGAGAGACTGAAAAATTAACATAGAAGTAGGAGGTGTTTCATATCAGTCTTGTTGTTGCCAATCGTCACGATCACGGTGTTGGAGTCTGAATGGTCCCTCGGATCCTTCAGGCACCGGCTCACGTTTTCAAATGTCGTTGATTTTGTCTCATCATAAACTAAAAGAGCTCCAAGTGCACCCCTATTATAGACACTGGGTATTGCTCTGTATCGCTCCTGACCTGCAGTATCCCATATCTGGGCCTTTGTTGTCCTTCCTTCTACCTGAAAATCACATATTTCTGTTTAATCAAACAACAAAAAAATTTCCATTTCTAAATGACTCTGGTGTTGCTAGAAAATTTTTTTTTCTATGTTCCCACAAGCCTGTAACTGAGTTTAGACAATTTAATTTGGACAGATCTTACAGCAATTCAATCCATTTCACATGAAGAAGCAGGGTTTTCAAATATTATACACTAGACTTGTTATTTTGTCCCTTGAATTCAAAACTCACAAAATTTTCATCACCTCTACCCTATCTTCTCCAACCCTAAGGCCTCTTTAAATTTCACATGCTGGTATGAGTAATTAAGATATTCTGTTGTTTGACTGTCTCTTAGTACCTTAAAAAGCCACAGGATGGTAACATCATGGCTCCAAATCTTAAATGTTTCAAAACATGAGTTGCACCCATAACAACTAGCAAATAATTTATTCTACCTGATTTAACATATATATTTATTTTCAGGAAAAGTATCAGATACGGTGTAACTCGATAAACTCAAATATCACGGGTGGAATGCAATTCTGGGGCTTTATCTAAAGTGGGTTCAGACAAAATACAGAACAACCAAAACCCAAAATGCTGAAGGAACGCTCAGCTCTAGCTCAAAGCTGCCATAGACTTCAGGGGACTCTCACACTAACTTAATGCATGCTTAGCTTTTTAATCTAATTTCACTTGGACAGGGCTAGTGACATTAGTTCATCCTCAGTAAGAGAAAATGCTAAGCGAATCTGTCCTATAAAAGAGGATTCACACCTAAGCTTATAGAATAAAAAATTGTGTTCATGTAATTAACATTCCTTCCTTTTACCATATACCACTCAGTCTCATCAACCTATGCTAAACTGGCTAAAGCTGCAATCACTTTCAACCTGAAGTCTCAGCTTTGATTCAAGACATGAAATCCCAACTCTTACTTGCCAAAAGTCAACATCATGCTTGAACAGACTGGTTTCACCTTCCATAACTAAAAAATATGGAGAACAGTCCAACTCACATATCCAAGTAAACAACGAATGCCAATCTAATTATCTAATTCAATGAAAGCATCTGGTGGCTCATAGGTTTCACTTAATGAATTAATTGCAATTCCGATTCAACTCTTAACATGTAAAAAGTCAACATCATGTTAGTTTCAAAATTTAAAGTTCGTTACTGATCATATGTTTTCTGATTTAGAGTGGTGAAAGGATGGTTGGTCTGAAAATGTTGACATTGAGGTTTTAGGATAAAATTAAACTCAAAATTTAAAGTTTTTGTGTTAAAAACAAACCACAGTAACCAACAGCTGTTGTGGTAATCAGTACAGGGATGGACTCCCTCTGGTTGCTCATTAATTAAATCTTCAGCCTTCAACATTTAGTTAAATCTTAGGTGAACAGACAGGAAAGAACATTATATGTACCTGGAAATATTCTTTTCAACCCAAAAAAAAAAACTCAAATGCAGAGGCTGATATTATAAGGAGCGACAGATTGTTCACTTTTGTACATATCTTTCCTTTTAATTCAACATATACTTTGCTTCCCTATATTCCTTTTTTTTTTTTTTTTTTTGGTTAAAAGAAGTTTGCATCTGAGCAGCTACTACAACAAAATCATCCTGTCAGACAGCTTTCTATAACAAATAAATTCTAATCAAAGCATATTTTATAGAATACCTGAGATGAGTCAGCAACTGATGCCACGGCAATTAATACACCTTCTTGCACCATTTGTTTTCCATTCTGGCACCAAATATGAGAAATTTAGAGGAAGAAAATGTTCGTTCATTAAAGTACAGTGTGATATAAATATATGTATTATAAACCAGGTGTTGATTGTTCTGTCAAGACACCTGAAGTAGCACTAGCAATTTGCTCGCAATACCATCTAAGTACAATAGAAGCACATCTCAAAGCCAGATACAAGCATATAATCTAAGATTCCAATGATAGACCTGTAATTCAGTATACAAATATGAGAGGAAATCAAATAACTAGGAAAGGGAGTTTATGTAAAATTCTAAGAGCTACTAGGCCATAGAATAGCTACACCAATTTCCGAAGTCCAATAAACTCATTTGTCACTTTAAATCCCTTGAAAGGTAAAACATAGAATATTCAGTGGAAAAAATCTTCAGAAAATTCTGGAAGCCATAGAGTAACATTTATGAAATGATCGAGCTAAAAAATGATTCACATAAGTATGTAAGAAGCCTAGAATCCAGATATAAAAAATTAAGGTAATGAAGATCACCACTTACCCCACGTACAATGATGAGTACATCCAAAGAAGATAACAGTTTCCACATGCCACTAGAAAGCGTTGAACAAATTAGTTACTAGACAATAAAAGAAGACCAAAAGATGTCCTGACACGAAGCCTATCCTTTCTAATAAACTCACCTGATTGCAAAGGCATTGTAAATGGAGTTGCGCAGCTATAATAGTTGTATACGAATGAACAAGCTGGTCCACGTTTCCCTAGAATGGATGCTGGTACTAATTTCTTTTCAAGCTCTGTTTCTAATGCCCTGATATAGCTTAAAGAATGGGTTACTAAAGACAATAATACAGATAAGTTAGTAAGCAGAACCCACCTAGTTTCAGCCAAAAATAAAGTTGACCTAATTATAACTCAATTCTTGTATCGCTTGGTAAACAGAAACCATCTAGTTTCAGCTTAATAGTTCCGATACATTGGATTAATACACTCTCTTTGGCAGTATCCAAAGGCTACAAGATTAATAATCAAACAATCAAAGTCCAAACGTAAACTTTTTAAATTAAGAGACAAAAATTAGATTCCTACCAATGAACTGGAGGAATGAATTAGATCCATGACAATGAATTAGAGGAAAAACACATCAAATTTGATGAGATTAATATGAAATTCTTGAATAAAAGCGAGATTGAAATCAAACCTCTTCTGCTGTATTGAAACCGATCGAGATCGAAAAACTTTCTAATGGAATTGAAAGCTTCTCCAATCGAATGAGAGTGAGAGGTGAAATTCATGAAATTAGGGAACAAATCCATCAAATTTGGTGAGATTAATTGAAAATAAACCTGAAAGTTCATGATAAAAAGCGAGATTTAAACCAAACCTCTTCGTCTTAATTGAACATGATATCATGGAATTTCAAATGATCGTGAGAATGCTTCGAATGATAGTGAGAGAGAAAGCGGACATGTTTTGGTTTTTCCCCAAAAGTTGCGGGGCCCATAATTTCGCTTTTTCTTTTTAATTTTTCAAGTACTAGGAAATTTTAAAATATTTTTTATTCTTTACTAATTTCTTCAGTCTTTCGATTTAAATATATAATTAGTTAAGTTAGTTCAAATTGTCAAATGTTTTCTACATTAATAAATGTCGTGACACCTGCTCCAATTTTATTGGCGCATTAAACATATATAAAGATACACAAAGGATATATTTATTTTGAGAATTTTTTTTAACACTCCATCAGAATTTAGTTCAACGCATTTAATTACCAAAAAATTATCAAATAATAAACGTCAAAAACTTTTTTTTTTTAGAAAGAGGCTGCCAATTAAGTGATACAACAGAACGCAATCTAGCTGAACTTGGGAGTTGCGGAAACAATCTGTACGTAATAACATTTTTTCATATATATATATATATATATATATTTGCTTTGAGAATTGAGCCTACTTTAGATCTTTACATGAAGTAAAGTAATTAAATATATATATATATATATATTTGCTTTGAGAATTTCTTTTAACACTCCATCAGAATTTAATTCAACGTACTTAATTATCCCGAAAAATTATCAAATAATAAACGTCAAAATTTTTTATTTAAAAAGTAGTAATGCTACACATCTTAAATTTTTTATCCTAAAATATTATTCCAAATGATGTGTCATTTATTAATTAGTTGGTGAGATAATACAATTAATTCACTTGGATCTTGTAAAGAATTATCAACCAATCAATTAATGACACATCATTTGGAATAATTTTTTAGGATAAAAAATTTGGGATGTGTAGCATTATTGTTTAGAAAGAGGCTGCCAATTAAGTGATACAACAGAACGCAATCTAGCTGAACCTGGGAGTTGAGGAAGCAAACTGTGCATATATTAATAACAATTTTTCATATATACATACATATATATATATATACATATATATATATATATATATGTGTGTGTGTGTGTGTGTGTGTTACACTAGAGACTGAACCCTTTAAACTTGGGAATTGCAGAAACAATCATTAAGTATATTAAAACTTTTTGAAAGGATTAAAAAAATTAATTTTTCTGCCACCTACATACTAAAAAGTTGAAAATTATTCCGCTTCGTGTGGCTTAGGTTATTCAAGAGAGGTTCCTGCAAGTTTCTGCCCTTCATTCTGCTGCTGTTTCGAGGAGACGATGCTGTTAATTAACTTGAAACCAATTCCAAATTCTGGTGAAAAGTAGCTTCAAAGTATCGTAGTAGAACCGACGGCAGGCATCCATAAACAATATGCCATATTGATAGAGAACAATGATAGTGGCGGCGCAAAACCATGAAGTGTACAAAATGATATGACCGATGGACGGCGGAAGAAAGGTGGAGACCAAAGATACTGCAGAAACAGATCCCGAGACAACCGCAACAAGGCCCGATAACTGCAAAGAATTTTCTCCGTGAAGGCGAGACTGGATATCAGCTGCAAGTGCAAAGCAGTAGATTACCTTGGCCACAAGAAAACCCCACATATTTATTGCATGTGTTTTGAACAAAGGCTCTGTTCTGCCCTGAGTATTGGCTCCCAGGATACCAATGAGGACTGGAATCAGATATGCAAAAATGACTTGGTAAAGCATTGACGAGATCAAATTTCCTTCACTGCAAAAATAAACCATATATTAGCATTTGCAGGGGGTAGTAGAGGGGGGGGGGGGGGGAAGGAGTAGAAAACCTATACTTTGGAGGAGAAGGGTTTCGCGGATGAAGATTGCTTGGCATCCTCGGATGGGAACTGCTATGTGCTGCTGATGAATGTTAAAGATTGAAGAAAAAGGGGAATGGAAAAGAAAAGAAAGAGAAGCGATAAGATGAGGGAGATGGACGGGGGTGGCAACTTCCGCTTCCTGCATGTATATGAAGGCGGATGGGAGGTGCATTTTTAACTCAGCGTTAATTAACGCAATACGATCGGTGTTGAATTTAAACCAGGGTTAATTAACTCTGGTTTAAATTCAACGGCGATGCCTTTTGAATTTTGATGCTCATATATACGTAGGAAACTCGCCAAGTGGAAATTGTCAGTTTGTCACCACTCACCAACTCAGCTGATTAATTGACTCATGTATACGCATACATACGCAGTCACACACATCCGTATAAATTGACTCAAATCATGGCCGGGTCAAGACCACATACCATACCAATTAACCAGGGTTAATTAACTCGAAGTCGGTTCACAAAAGGTAATTAACATCTTTGGGCATTTAGCATAGAAAGGCCGCGTTAATTCGGTCAAATGAACTTTGGGTGCTGCTAAGTTACAGATTCTGTAACTTACAGCTCACCCAAAACAAATTTTCCACAACCCCTGAATTGTTTGAACAACAACACTTAAAGATGTAAAAAAACTAATTTTTAGGTGATTATATATTAATACGCAGCGGATCAATTATTGATTCTGTAACATAAAATAATTTTAAAAAAAAACTTGTTATTTTGCAAGGAACCAAAATTTACCGTTGCCTATATATAATCAAACAAAAAAAAACAAAAAAAAAATTATGCCCCAATATTTTCATGTTCCAAGAATTATAAATTTCCACAATAAAGTCCACCAAACCAAACCAATGCAACCAAAATAGTATAAAATAAAATAAATATCTATTAGTCTATATGTCACATCACTTGGCATCATATTAGATTATCGGTAAAGGGTATTGTCGGCACAAAGATTTAGTGACAGTGGAAAGGAAGTAATATAAAGGCCAGTTTAGTAATATTGAAAGTGATAATGCTGTTATTTTTAAAATAATTACTATAATATGTGTTAATAAATATTTTTATTATGTATATATAATAATTAATAATTAAAATTTTTTATATTATTAACTTATTTTTATTTTTTCTTTCAATATAATTAATAATAACAATAATAATAATTTCTTTAAAGTTAATAATTTTATTTTCTAATTGACAAAGATTTTTAATTTTTATAATATATATGAGAATATATAAATTGATTCTATTAGTCAAATTTAAAAAGTTATCCCTTCCATATTTTTTAAAATTAGATATAAAAATAAAATAATTTTGTCAAAAGTGATTACTAAAAACATTTAGTTAAAATCCTTTCACGAACAATTCGAAATGAACCCAAAATAAACAAGTGGGATCACAAAAGTCATGTCATGATGCTCTAAAAAGTAAATTACAATGTCATCACATTTAACTGATTTATATATAACACTTATAGTGATGGTTTACCATATCTAGTAGTAAATTATTCCAAAAGGATAATCATCATCCGAGTAACTTTGATACATACGATCGAATTCAATCGATCCATATTATCGCAAATCATGACTTTAACGTATAGCAATTTCTTAATAAGAGATTTTCATTAAAAAAAAAAATAGAGAATTTAATCTATTCTTCATATCAAATAACAAATAATTAGAAGAAAATTAAGTCGATTACAAAGAGGGAAAAAAGATCTACATATATAGGAAAATATTTTAATTCAAACTTAAAATTCAACTCATCTGAATTTTATAAAATCTGAAATTTTTGGATTTGAGAACGACTATATAGGCCATGACTACCATGCACTTGGTGCATGGTACCAATGGCCCTTAGAACCATTGGATCTAACGCAGAAACAATTTCTGCGTTAGATCCAATGGTTGCTGGGTCCTAGGGTACCATGCACCAGGTGCATGATAGGTGGACCCCGACTATATATATCAGAGCTTCCAGATGTGGAAATTAAACATTGATTTTGTGCAAAATTCACGTGTTTTTATTTAATATATGCTGTTTAATCAGCTCAAGACTCAGATTTAAACATGTGCCTATATTTTCAAATGATAAAATCCTTAACAATTTTCAAAATGGCGAGTCCTCGACGCTTGTCCACTATATCTACAGCATGAAAGCCGGTATCATCAAACTGTGCTTCAACTTGTACTCCGTTCAAGGCCAGCAATTGAACAAAGTCTTGCTGCCGATCGAACATCGGATCAAAACCAAATCCGATAACCAAGCACCGGGGGAACGATCTAAGCTTGGTCTTATGAGGTCCATCAATAAAAATATTAGCAAATCGATGGTCACGATCTGTCCCTTTTGGGAGAGACAGCTCCCACAATGCGTCTAATACAGGCAATGGCAATAATTGATCCGCTGCGTATTTTATCTCAGTTCCCGTTCTATGAATTAGTTTTTATCTCAGTTCCCGTTCTATGAATTATTTTTAGGCAATGGCAATAATTGATTCTGTAACATAGAAAGGTCCATAAACTTTGCACGCACACAGCAAACGCAACAACTAAATTTGCCTCGATAACTGACCAGGGATTTAATAATGCCACGGATCAATAGATCTTTGAATTTAATAAGGACACGTGTCAATAAATCTTTAAATCAACTGCTAACTCAGTTTTAATTGAGTCAAATCAAAGTGTGGGCATCCTGTTAAAAAAAAAAAAGAGTCAATGATGTGTTTTGCATTGATCATTGACACGTGTCCTTATTAAATTCAATGGCCAAGATTTATTTGTAATTAAATTATTTCCCTGCCTCTTAAATGATGTGTTTTACATGGATGTTTTTCCGCTACACCTACAATTCCCGTTTTTATCAATTTATTCTGTCACCGTCAAAAACTTTTCATCTCCTAAATAATTAGCAATTGAAGTAAGAAAAAATTGAGCAAACTAGTTTACTCCGCTGAACGTGAACTTCAACAACAATAATAGTCCAACGAGGTTAGCTTATGATTCTATAACGCTTCTTGATTTCACTATACTTTTATCCCCAGCAACTTTATATAATGTTAATAATTTTTTTAATGGTTGCTACAGTTTTGTTGTTTTAGTTTTCATTAGTTCTTTAAATGGCCGCAACTGATGCTGTTTCAGAAAATTTTAGCGAATTGTATTGGAAACCTAAGTATGGGATGGAGTTTGATTCTGATGAACAGCATATGATTTCTACAATGCGTATGGGTCAAAAGTGGGGTTCAGTATTAGAAAAGAAACATTTGGTAAGAATAAACGTACAGGTGAAATCACCTCTAGGCAATTTGTTTGTGCTGAAGCGGGCTTGCGATTGAAAGATAAACGAGATCATTTAACTGTAAAACCTAGAGCAGAGACGAGAATTGGTTGTGGTGCTCAATTATGTGTTAAATTAGATAGGAAGAAGAACAAATTTTTTGTTTATCATTTTGTCGAATCACATAATCATCCTCTTGTAATGGAAGAGTGCACTCATATGTTACCTTTTCAAAGAAGAATATCCAATTCACAAGCAATGGAAGTAGATTTGGCAGATGGATCTGGAATTTCACTTAATGAAAGCCTTTTTTATATATATAAAGAAAGAGACATTTTCATTCATTTAGAAAAGATAATACAATAGCTATTTCTGCTGGTATAAGGTCCAGCCATACATCAGTTGTATTGTGATTTACAACATATTTTAGCAAAAGGGTGAGCCTGGGCATCACATAGTCTTGGGATGTGTTGAAATCTGACTTTCTGAAACAGCTTACTCTAGTTTTAGATTTCAGAAATTACCCAATAAATTTCAGCTCTGCTTCCTTTCTTATTGTTGACCAAATCAGCAACTTCCTCTACTACCTTTAACCCCATTTCATAGCTTCAGCCTCTGCAAATGCCACATCCTTCCATAATTGTAATGTCTTCACAGCTGCTGTAATTATCTTGCTATTTGAATCCTTTATGACTACTCCCATTCTTACTAGTTGATTTTGCTTATCAATTGCTGCATCAACATCGATCTTGAAGGCATTTCTTGGTGGAGGATGCTGTTTACACCAGCCTTGAGCATATAGCAAACCCAAAATTTCTCCACAACTATAACTTTAAATGCCAATAGTATCAAATTGTTATAGATTCATATGCAAGTGGCAAACAAAACTCAAAATTTGAGTTTTTTTTAATAAAGGTGAAATAGTTTATTTAATTTTAAAAGGCTCTATTAAAAAAATAACGAACAACAACAAAAATTTTGATTATAATTATAAGATTAAATAAATACTTATAACTATTAAATAAGTAATACGAAGTAGGCACTTCCTTTGACAATCTCACACACTATCATATGAGGGAACCTCAACTATGTCCAAACTACAAATAGATGAATTTTACGGTTAAACTTGGGAGAGGTTACTGTAAATTTGGACATAAAATTAATCTAAATGTGATATTTATATAACCGAGGGGTGGTCGGTGAAAGTTAACTTTTGGATGTAATTGGGGGGCAGGGGGCGCTGTGGCTGTTTTGGAAAGCATGCTCGGTTTCTAGATCACTTTTCTTCTTAAAGTCAAAACGTTGTGTGTGTTATAGAGTATGTTGAAGATTATTCGTGGTCAATTAGTTATGTAATAGTAGTACCATCAAAATCACACCCGTCCAAAAGGGGAGGGAAAAAAAAGGAGCTACCTTCACACGAATAATCATTTTTTTTACTACATAAAATTCTAATTAGCTCATAACGACAGAAAATTCAAGAAAATTGTACCAATGTACCCTGGAGAATCAAAGTGCCGTCGATGAAGGTGATGATGGCAGAGGCAGCTTATTGGCATCATATGATTTTGGAATGCAGCTCTTCTTCTGATGACTCAACCGATCTGCTTATATAGGAAGTCATCATTCTTACTATTATTATTATTATTATTATTATTATTATTATTATTATTATTATGAAATAATAATATTCATCATGCTCTGCCATAACAGAGAACCTCATACATCAAAATTATAAGCTGGTATGCTAACTGGGTTTAAAAAATTAGTAGTTAAGCTTCATATGAATAAAAGAAAGAAATGTATGTATTCAAAATTTAGCTCATAATAATTAAAAATATAATGTATGGAAAGTGTATGGTACTTTCTTCTTTTTGGGGGCCGGTGGGAAATATGATTTATCACGCATGATCGATTGTATGGAAGATAAAAATTAATTGGAATTTTATAATAGTAAAGAAATTAACTGATTGTGTAGTTAAAAAAAAAAATTAATTCCTTTTTCTCGTTTGAACGGGTGATTTTGATGGTACAACTATTACATAACTAATTGACCACGAATTTTATTCCACATACTCTGTAAGCATACATGATACAACGTTCGACTTTAAGGAGAAAAGTGATCAGCGCTTTGCCATCCCACCCAAAAAAAAAAAAAAGGTTAAATTGATTAGCAAGATGTTGGTCAAAGGATATACGAAGAATATTTGCAGAAGTGGTGATTAGCATATATATTGGTTTTCAGGATAAGTATTAAGATATGGTGAGTTGGTGACCTGATAAATATTTTCTAACTTCTTCGTTCCATCTCATCAACGTAAGTCTAAACAGATCACTTCAGGATTAGTTAAAGCTACAATACTTTCAACAGACCCCAAGTCACAGTCTTGATTCAGATTTTAATTAATCAGCTTTGACATATGTTTATTTATTTTGAAAAATATATAAATTATAATTATATTAAATTTAAATATATATGTCATACATGTATTGTTAGTGTTTATATTAGTGATTGCATTACGTTTAACCTCTTTTATAATTTTTCCATATGACAAAACCTTGGTGGGGCAGACAACGGACCGACTTGCCTGGAGTGACGAGCATTAATAGACCCAACTTAGGTGTTAAAATTAACCGACTAAAATGAATTCGATCCATTGGTGGCATAATATTTAAAAAAAAAAAAAAGGAGGGAAAGACAATGATGGACCGTTGGTTTTGTAATTCTGATGATGAAAATGCAAGGAAAATGAAATTTAGTCAAGACGGTGACAAGATTCTGGTGGGGTTTCAAATTTTATTTTATTATTTAATTTGCTTTAAGTTTGTTAACTGAAAAAATATAAATTAATAAATGTCAAAATTTTCTTTTTAGAAGGCAATCTAACTGAACTGGGGAATTGCAGAAACAATCAGTACATTTATTAAAAGATCTTTTAAAGGTAAGATAATAAATAATATTTTACGCTTGTCCTTGCTGCTGCTGCTGCTCTTTCGAGGAGATGATGTTGTTAACTTGAAACCAATTCCAAATTCTGGTGAAAAACAGCTTCAAAGTATCGTCGTAGGGCTGACGACAGGCGTCCATAAACAACATGCCATATTGATAGAGAACAATGATAATGGCAGCGGCAAAACCATGAAGTGTACAAAATGATATGACCAATGGACGGTGGAACAAAGATGGAGACTAAAGAGACTGCAGAAACAGGTCCGGAGACAACAGCAACAAGGTGTTGCCAAATTCTAGTGTTGCCAATTACAATGTGTCTGGCATATTTGAGCTCTCGTAGATGATCGAGCAACTGATCAATACTCCTTGAACTCATTTATAATGGCATAATGTTAGGCTTTGGTGGACCCCCATAAAATGCTCCTAGTTTAAAAAAGAAGAAAAACTTGTAAGTTTAGTGGGTTTAAAAAACCCGTGATGTACCAAAATTTAACTTTCTCTTGCTAAAAAATAAATAAATAAATAAAATAAAATCCTACATCAAAAGTAATCATTAATACATGAACAGGCCTCAGGCACTAGTCTAACAAGGCGGTTGAAAGAGTTTGTATTAAGTGTTTGGCTTAAGAGAAAGTTGACGAGAAAGTTATAGAAAATGAGAGAAACATATTAGAAGAATCTGGAAAATATTCATCTTATTCATCTCTTAACAAATGATTACAACTTGATATTTATACTAGAGAAGAAAACAGAATCTTGAAGCTAACAGTTTGTTAGATCTAATATACATGCATTTTTAGTTCGTTAGCTTTGCTGCTGAGCTGGATAACAAACTAATACACGTAAGCATGACTAGATACAACTTAATCAAATACTCTCATCTATTAACCATTCTCTGTAACATCCCCCCAAGCCGAATCGGCGGGATGGACATTCAGCTTGCTCCTCAGATAGTGAAACTGATTGTAGGTTAAAGGCTTAGTAAGAACATCTGCATTTTGATCTTCACTCGGAATGAATTGAACTGAAATTTGCTTAGCCAGTACTTTGTCCCTGATGAAGTGAATATCAAGTTCAACATGCTTAGTTTTAGCATGATAAACTGGATTGTGAGCTAGAGCTATAGCACTCTGATTATCACACCACAGGATGGGAGCTGTGACAAGATTAATATGCAGCTCGCTGAGTAAAGATTGAATCCAAGTAACTTCAGCTGTGGCTTGAGTCAGAGCTCTGTATTCAGCTTCAGTGCTTGATCTGGAAACAACAGACTGTTTCTTGGAGGACCAAGAGACCAGATTTGAACCAAGATAAACAGCATATCCAGCTACGGATTTGCGATCGTCTTTATCACAAGCCCAATCTGAATCACTAAAACAACTAATCTGCAGAGTACCATAATGATAAAAATGTAAGCCAAAATGAATTGTGCCCTTCAAATATCGAAACAGCCTCTTACAAGCTTCCCAGTGTTCTGCTGTTGGAGAAGCAAGAAACTGACTAAGTTTGTTTACAGAAAAAGCAATTTCTGGTCTAGTGAGAGTCACATATTGTAATGCTCCAACTGCACTTCTATATTGAGAAATATTGGAAATAACATCACCTGATCCTTTTGAAAGATGATGACCAGTTGACATGGGAGTAGGAACTGGACTGCAGTCAACCATACCATGTTTAGTTAGAAGATCAGCTATGTACTTTGACTGAGAAAGATAAAGACCAGAAGCTGTTCTGGTAACTTCTATCCCAAGGAAGTAATTTAACTGCCCGAGATCTTTTAGAGCAAAAGCATTTTGCATATTTGAAATTACTTGCTGCACCAGATGAGAGCTGGACCCTGTTATTATTATATCATCTACATAAACCAGAACAAATAGTACATGACCATCTGTCCATTTGTAGAATAAGGAGTTGTCTGACTTTGAATTTTGAAAACTCCATTGCATAACCATAGCATCTTTCAATCTCTCAAACCAAGCCCTGGGTGCTTGTTTTAAACCATACAGTGCCTTCTTCAATTTACAGACATGATTAGGTCGAGATGAATCAATAAAGCCTTCTGGTTGTCTCATGTATACATCTTCAAGTAATATGCCATTTAAAAAGGCATTATTCACATCCACTTGCCTGAGCTCCCATTTGTTCATGACTGCCAAACTTAAAATAACTCTGATTGTTGATGCTTTTACTACTGGACTAAAAGTCTCTGTGTAATCAACTCCCTGAGTTTGATGAAAACCTTTTGCCACCAATCTAGCTTTGTATCGAGAAATGGTTCCATCAGCATTATATTTGATCTTGAATATCCATTTGTTGCCAACTACCTTAACTGGTTCTTTTGGCAAAACCAGATCCCAGGTATGATTGTTATGAAGAGCTTGATATTCTTCTTGCATTGCCTTAAACCATTTTGGATCAGATAAAGCTGCTGAAACAGAAAGGGGTTCTGAAGGTGTGGCTAATAGTGCAGCTAAATAGGATTTAGGTTTAAAGATACCAGTCTTTGACCTGGTTATCATAGGATGACCTATAGGTGGTGCAGCTGGTAATAAGTGAGGTGGAGATTGTGTGTTATGTGTAGGTGATGTATGTGATGTTGAAGAAGAGGAGGAGGAAGAAGTTGAAGATGTAGGGAATACCTGTGAAGTTGCAGCAGGAGAGTAATCATTTGCTGGAGGCACTTGCAAAGGGGATTGTACTTGAGGTATTGGAACAGAAGTAACCCTGGACTCAGATGAGAAATCTGAGGTATTACAAGATTGAGATATTGCAGAGAAATCTACCCCAGACTCATATGGAAAGGATTGTTCATCAAATATTACATGGTTTGAAACATATACACGACCAGATGAATGAAGACACTGATAGCCTTTATGAGAAGAACTATACCCAATGAAAACACATCTACTTGATCTGAAACTAAGCTTGTGACTGTTATAAGGCCTAAGATAAGGATAGCAAGCACACCCAAAAATTCTAAGAAAGTCATAATCTGGTGCTTGCTGAAAAAGTTTTTGATAAGGTGAAATGTTATTCAAAGTTGGTGTGGGCAGTCTGTTGATGAGAAAAACAGCAGTATGAAAGGCATTCCACCAGAATTTAAGGGGCAAATTGGCTTGGGCTAATAAAGTGAGACCAATGTCAACTATGTGTCTGTGTTTTCTCTCAATTCTGCCATTTTGATGATGGATATGTGGACAAGGATGCCTGAACTGGATTCCATGCTTGGTGAGATATGATGAAAAAATTCTAAATTCCCCTCCCCAATCTGTTTGAACTGTTTTGATATGTTTTTGTAAGTGTTTCTCAATGAATGATTTGAATTCTGTGAAAACTTGAAGAGCATCAGATTTAGCAGATAAAGGAAATATCCATGTAAACCTACTAAAATCATCTAAAATGGATAGGTAATATACATAGCCTTGAGTTGAGACAACATGGGATGGTCCCCAAAGATCAGCATATAGAAGTTGTAAGGGTGCTGTCGTTTTTGTTGGAACAGAACCAAAATGCAGTAGGTGACTTTTACCATGCTGACAGGCATTGCAAAAATTTGGAATTTTATTGAGTACATTATGATCTTTACAAGCTTTCAACACAGATTTGAGTGTGTATAAGGCAGGATGTCCTAGCCTTTTATGAAGAAGATTGACATCAACTGAACTAGTATTGACAGCTAGAGCTGACTTACAAAGCAAATGATTAAAAGAAGTATTCTTATTTAATTCATAAGAAACATCACTAGACAGAGGAAAGTGATAAGCAAACAAAGACTGAGGTTTATTTGAAGAAAGTTGACATGATAAAGCTGAGCCAGTTTCAGAAAGATGATCTGCAGTTTGGACTTGATACAATCCCCCTGTTGCAATTCCTTTAAGCAAAATGATCCCTGAGTTCTTGGCCTTGACAACACAAATATTTTCAAAAAATTCAAGTGTTACATTATTATCTACTAAGAGTCTGGAAACACTGAGTAAATTCTTTTTAATGTTTGGAACATGAAGAACATGATTTAGGCACAAAGGTTTATTAGTAGAGGTAGCAAGCAATACTGACCCAATATGTTTAATATGCAATGCAGAACCATTTCCAACAAGCAACTTATCAGTTCCATCATAGACCTCAGGATTTAGTAATTTACCTGGATCATTTGTGATGTGGTTAGTGGCACCACTATCAATATACCAGGCAGGGTCTTCAATCATCTCAGGAGTCTGAGCTGGAGCAGGAATTGAGAGTGATGATGAAGATCCAGAGTAATCTCCATTTGGAACAAAAGCATGTGCAGGTAAGTAAGCCCCATGAGGGTTGATTTGTTGATAAACATTGAATCTTTGCAGGATCTGAATACATCAAATGACCATGATAACCAGGAGCTCTTGGTATACTGAAATTACCAAATTGATGATTACTAATTCTAGCACCAAATTGGGGATTTAAACCTCCACTAAAGTTTCCATAGATCTGAGGAGGTCTATTATTATTTCCATATCCAAAACCTCTTCCACTTTGCCTCTGACCAGGTCTGAAATTTCCATTATAACCACCTCTTCCTTGATTCCTTGAAGGAACAAAAGCTGAATTGAACCTATTCCTGCATTTATTTGCACTATGACCAGGAATAAAACAGATCTGACATATTACTTGTGAAGAATTACCATCACCAGATCCAGCTCCAGAATTATAAGTTCCTCCATAAGATCCAGTGTTAAACCTCTGATTACCACCAGTATTTTTACCAGGATTGAACTGTTTCTGAGCTACATTAGCTGACAAATTATGTGTAACATCACTGGTAATTTTTCCTCTCTTTTGTTCCACTCGATTTTCATGACTCAGTAACAATGAATAGAACTCATCAAGATCGATATTATCTCCTCTAGCTAACACAGTAGTGACTAATGATTCATAATCAGAAGAATCCAATCCAGTTAAAACATGCTGAACAAAATCATTTACTTCAACTGGTTTTCCAGCTAAGGCTAAGCTATCAGATATTTTTTTCATTTTTGCAAAATAGTCAATCATAGACATTGAGCCTTTCTTAAGAGTTTGGATCTGCATTTTTAGAGGCATTATTCTAGCTTGAGACTGAGAGACAAACATACTTGTAAGTGTATCAAGTAGTTGTTTTGCAGTTGAGCAGTGTATTACTGTAGTCAGCAGATTTGGCTGAATGGATGACAGCATCCAGCTTAGAATCAATTGATCTGTCTTCATCCATAGTGTGTAAGCTGGATTGATCTCTTGATTCACAATTCCAGTCGAGGAGCCTGCTTCACAGCTAGAGAAAAATTTTTCTGGACAAGCTTGACTTCCATTGATGAAATCTTCTAAGCCATTTCCTTTAATGGATGTAAGAATTTGAGTCCGCCATACAATGAAGTTATTATGATCTAACTTTACTGGAGTAATAAAACTATAAGATCCAGAACTTTGATTTGAGTTTGACATTTGTTTGCTCTGATACCATGAAAGAGTTTGTATTAAGTGTTTGGCTTAAGAGAAAGTTGACGAGAAAGTTATAGAAAATGAGAGAAACATATTAGAAGAATCTGGAAAATATTCATCTTATTCATCTCTTAACAAATGATTACAACTTGATATTTATACTAGAGAAGAAAACAGAATCTTGAAGCTAACAGTTTGTTAGATCTAATATACATGCATTTTTAGTTCGTTAGCTTTGCTGCTGAGCTGGATAACAAACTAATACACGTAAGCATGACTAGATACAACTTAATCAAATACTCTCATCTATTAACCATTCTCTGTAACAGCGGTATCAAGTTGTAGCCCTTACTCTCTAGATAATAAAATGCTCATAATTACTAAGCCTATAATCAAGTAAGAAAAGACGGCAAAAATAATTACGCTTCACTTGAACAAAAGAAATAACTGTATGGATTAAAAATTTAGCTCGTAATAACTGAAAATGTAAGAAAGATTTACGTATGTACCTAGTAGGATTAAAGTGCCGTTGATGAAGGTGATGATGGCAGGTGCAGCTTATTTGCATCGTATTGATTTCTTAATGCGACTCTTCTTCTTCTTCTGCAAAAAAAACCGACCAGCTCAGGAGCTTAAGTTCAACTCCTGGTTCTTTTTCTTTCCGGGGTAATTTTCACTATCCTCCTTCAATTATGCTAAATGTGAGTTTGAACATATAAAGTTATTGCATCGATAGTAGTGAAGTTACAGTCAGGGTTAGGGTAACAAAAGGGCGCATGGCATCCTTGTTAACCCTTTTCAGCTAGTTTGACAAATCACACCCGTTCAAAGGTGGGAGAAAAAAAAGCCACCTTCACACAAATAATCAATTTCTTATATATAAAGTTCTAATTAATTTTTATCTTTTATACAATCAATTATGTATGATAAATCATATTTCCGACTATCAAAGAACGGTAAGTCGATAAATACTTAATTTCGTAGTGCATCTCTTCTATGCATTATCTAAACTTAACTCTTAAAGATGCCTTCTCCCAAATAATCAATTTCTTACCATATAAAATTCTAATTATTGTTATTGTTATTATTTTTTTTTAATCTTTTATACAATCAGTTACGTGTGATAAAGATTCATCAAATTTTATTTTTGAAAAAAAAAATTCATAAATTCCCGAGTATCAAATACCCGTAATAAATTACAAATATAATTTATTATTATTTCAATTCCATAGGTGATTTTGTTGGAAAAACACAATTATGTTTTATTTATATCATTCACGATTCAACCAACTCTATTTATAAAATCATCTAATAATTAGTGATTGGGGTAAGGTTATTGTTTTAACGTCTAAATTGATTAGCATGATATTGGTCCAAGGATGATGTGTGAAGATTATTTGTAAAGTCCATGACGTGTGCGGCTACTATAAATATATATAATAGAATAGAAAAATAAATAAAATAAAGTTGATGAATTTGCATCTCATTCCTTTTCTTCTTTTTTTTTTTTTCCAAAGATCTGTTCCGCCGGCCCGACTAGACATGCGGACGTTGATGTTTATTTTGAGTCGCCTGAATCTAATAGTCAAGCATGGTCAAGGACTTTGGGGCTAAAAAAATAAAAACAAGCCAACAAGAAGACGTTGGTAGATACTATTTTACAGTTTTTGAGTTCATTTTAGCAAACAAAAATATTTTTTTTAAAAAAATCGTTTTTAAAAGTAGCACGACAATATTTGGGGATGCCACAAAAAAAAAAAACTTTAGACTTGGGTGACGCAGGCCGGATTTAGCATGGCTCAAGTATAGGCAAGGCCCAAAAGAATATTACATCCCAAAAGTGAAATTGGGCCCTAATATTTTGCTTGGAGACACGGAAAAGCAATCCATTTTGTGAAAGTGAAAAAAAAAAAAAAAACAATAACAAATTTGCTTGCACTTCTGCGATATGGAGCAAGGGAACATTTATAAATTGTCCATCAACAGGATGCCTAAGAAAATTAACAATAAAAGTACCAGACATAATTAAAAAAAAGTACCAGCTATAATTTAAAAAAATTAACAATAAATGATATAATAGTAGCCAAAATGCATGCAATTAATTATAAAATGAGCAATATTACTTTCTTTCAATCAATACAAAATGGATAAAAATCCTCTCCTAGTACTTTTCTCTTGTAGTCTTGTAGTCTTACTTAACCTTCTAAATCTAGTGAAACAAGTTGAGTTAACTGTAAATTAAAAAAAAATGACTTTATTGTCGAAACTAAAATTTAAGATTTAATCTTGACTATTTATTTCACTATCACAAGATCCTGATACATAAAAAATAATATCATTTTCACAAATACAATGAAAGATTGTTACACCGTGAAACGCTTTGAAGATGTATATTGCAATGACACTTTTGCAATCATGTTTAAGGAAATTTAATAATCCCTCTACTCAAATTGCTTAATTTGATATTATCCTATCAAATATGCTTTCAAGATCCGGTTTCTTATTTCTAATTATTCACAATATTGTGTTAAAGTCATAATGTCATTTAAAATGTATATATATATGTATCCGAGAACGGATAAATCGTGTTTAAAGATGTTAATAGTGTCCTTTACATATATTAATCTCTTGATCTTGAAGGTGGCAGTCAGACTGTCAGAGCTTGTCCAGCCTTTCAGCTATTGACTCAAGCTTTAAACACTCCGAAAGTTGAAAGCAACTTAAGCCCCTGAGGTAGATTGCCATTGAATGACAAGAAAGCAAGCTTATGGTACAACTATATCCAATTTCTCAAGACACGAATCGGTGTCGTGCATCCATGCATCAGGTAAGGATTCCGGTGCGTCGCATTTCGAAAATGAAATCACCCTCATCCGAGAAGGCAAGGCAGCCTCAGGAGAAGAAACAGGTTAACCGCAGTTCCAAATCTGCCTTGAAGAACTAAGGCTGGGCATTGCTAGTGGTAGTTTCACAAGACACTGGGTACTCTCAACACTAGAATGTCTTGGCGTGCAAAATCAGAAAAGGAATAATAACCAATTAATTTCGGATGAAAGAAACAGAATGTCTTGGAAAGCAGAATGAGAAAAAGGAATAATAAGCTCATTAGTTTGTGAAGGCCGGAGGCTCCACAAGAGGTAGTGTATATTTTCTCTCGTCTCGCACGAATCACGCGTTTTTTTCCACTAAAGACTTGAGGTAAGTGTAAAACTAAAACTAGGGATGGCAGAAATCCCCACGGGGACGGGTACCTTCGGGGATTTTTTCCATTCGGGGAGGGTATGAGGATAATTTCATACCCAATTTCTTATTCGGGGAAGGGACGGGGAAATTTTTTTATCCAATTTCTTATTCGGGGAGGGGACGGGGATGAGGTGGAATCCCCATCCCCTACCCATTTCCCCATTTTAATTTTAATTTTTATTTTTATTTTTTAAAATTACTAGTAAATAAATTATAAAATTTGAATTATAAAATGATAAATATTGGTAAAAATAACAAATATCAAAATATTTATATTATTAAACTTTAGACCTAATTAAATAATTAAAGTCCTAAATTTTTACTTAGGACATTAAAAAGACCGGATAGATTCTATTAGCCAAAAATTTTATTTTAATTTTAATATTCATTAAATATTTTAAACTTAAATATATTTTTTATTAATTTTTAGATATTATAATTGCCCACAGCGAATCACAATTTTAATATCTAATCTAATCTAATTTAATATTTGCTCTTGATTTGCTCCGACTTAACTATTGTGTTGTAAAGGGGATAGTCCACATTTATAAAGTGCCCACGCCACCATTGAAAAAGTTAATTTTGAATCTAAATTTGATTTTATTTGTAACAATTTTGTATTAGACTATTAATTTGTTCATGATAGTTTGTAAAAGAAGTTTGTATCCCTTGCATGCTGCGTTACTTACTAATTTAATGTATGTGACTTTTGTAATAGATATTAATGTAATATATATTTCGAACTTTACTTTTATTTAAATTTTTTATTTTTATATGATTAACTCAACATTGAAAACAAAAAAAATGTATTAGTTATTCGGGGATCGGGGACTCTCGGGGATCCCCTGTTATTATTCGGGGAAGGGATGAAGATTCTCTCATGTAATTCTAACGGGGACGGGAAGGGGACGGGAACATAGGTAAAATATCGGAGATGGGTACGGGGAGATTGGTCCCCTCCCCTCCCCTCCCCTCCCCATTGCCATCCCTAACTAAAACCCATCACTAATAATTTAGCAACAACACTGGCCGCGGCCCGCGCCCTGCGCCGGTGCGCCCCTGCCCCTGCTGCTGCGTCGGGATCTTGTTATTATTTATAAAGAGTTTGTGGTCACTTCTTCAAATTCAACAAACCCAATAAATCAATCTCTTCGATTTTTTTTTTAATTTACCTGAAAAAATAGCTAGCAATATGTCTACGCCTTCATTATCAGGGGAGAATGGCTATGAGAATGGGATCGCTGGTGGTGATGCAGAAAAAGAGAATGTGATTAAGGTGTTTAAAGATAATGGGTTGGAGAATTGTTTGGGCGAGGATGCTACTGATACAGAAGAAGTCTTTAAAATTTGTAGGGTGTTTGGCGTGGATCAAATAGTAAATGCGATCAGAGCCTTAGTGCCTCCGGAAAGAGTTGATGTTTTGAAGTTTTTTTTTTAAGAATACGAAGAGGATCGCCGATGTTTATGTTGCTGGTGGTCCTAATGCTAGACTAAACTTTTTAGAACTGCAACAACGCTTTCTTCTCTCCTCGATTCAGGCTTTTGAACGGAAAACACAGGCCGTGTTCCAGACTTTAGAAGAGCAGCACCAGCAAGAATGGATCCAGTATTTACAACGGGTACAACCGCATCTTGATCGTTTGCAGAGTACTGTGCCGAGCAACACGTCTTTGCAAAGTTGGAAGGATCAACAACTGAACGAGTCCCTTGCCATTTATGTCAGGGTCCACTGTAACAGCGAGTCCAACAACAGCAGCAAGCCGTGATTGGGTCATTACAACTGCTACAGAAGCAGGCACAACGGCAGCAACAGGCGGTGATGGGATTTTTACAACAGCTACAGCAGCAAATTCAGCTACTGCAGCAAACAGTGATTGGGTCATTACAACAGCTACAGCAGCAGGCAGTGTTGAGATTTTCACAACAGCAACAGCAGGCCATGATTGGGATTTTACAACAGTTACAACCACTCTTTGCGATTGGATTGCTACAACAGCAACAGCAGCAGCACGCCATCATTGGGTTTTTTGCAGCGGCAACAGGCTGTCATTGGGTTCTTGCCACAACAGCAGCAGCAGCAGCTGGCCCAACAACAGCAGCAGCTCCATAATAATGATGCTAGTAGTGCTCAAGTTTCTATTACTGCAAGCAATTATGGGGGGAGTGCTGGAAATGCGAACCCGGGGCCAAACAATGCATCTTTGCAAAGTTCCGATATTCAGCAACAGAATGCTGGCCTTGGTGGTGGCTGATTATTCTTTTCTTTGTGATTCTGAAAAATGTTTATATATATATTTATGTTTGCAAGGATCAAAATGGGTTTTAAATTCGATGTCTTGATAGGTTTGAGACTTTAGAGAAAGATCATATAACTTTTGCCTATTTATTTTCTCTTTTGTTTGTTGTTTGTTGGATGGATACTTAATGCCGCATTTATAATTACAGTAATTTTTCTTTCAAAAAAAATATATATATAGCAACAACACCACTGCTTCTTCATAGTTTTTGTTAACTTTCTTAAGCTGTTGTTATTTAATTTTTTTCAATTTAAAAAATGTATCTTTTGAGAAGTAAAGTCTATCGACGCCTCTTTACTTATATAATTTCCTTTTTGATACAAGCTGAAATTCACATACAGATGTATAATTGTTTCGATTCAAGAACCGGAATTTGTTAAAATCTCAAAAAATTATTAAACCATATGTTATAATAGTATTAAAGTCTAAAATTCTGAACACATATACATACATACATACATACATACATACAAACATACATACATATATAATTGACTTATAATCTAACTCAATTTCGTCTAAAATCATGTCCTTCTGACGAGATTTAGTAGCTCCTAGTCTCTGCAAATTGCAAACATTCAGTTTTTATAATTATCTCTTACAATTTTTTACCGAAAGCATTAGGATTTGATGGGGCCAAATAAGTACCTCACCTATAAATTGAAAAAGAAAAGAAAAAAAGAACATTTGTACATAAAAGGAAATACAGCTTCATCATACAACTGAGAGAAATTTATGTGGGTCGGCCTCACTACTTGATCAACATGTCAAGGTAGTGCAACTAACCAATTATAATTAGCCATTTATGTAGATCATGTGCATCCCAGAGTACAACCCACTTTCTTTTAATGTGGTAGAGCAATTACTTTAAAAATAAAAACTAGTAACACTCAAGTTTCTGATTTTAATTGATCAGTCTTACCGCACAAATTTTTCTCTACACAAACACGCTTTAAGCTACAAAAAATGAGAGATATTGGAGTCAAACTTTGATTGTTTGTATGTATCTTGAAAAATGATTGTACGAAATGATTTCTATCTAAAGCACTTGATGGCCCGAGACTAACTTAGATTCCATTTCCGGCCTAACAAAATCCTCATAAATGAACAATTCTCTATCTTATATCGTAGTTTTTTCTTTCTCTACGGAGGGCATAAACTTTAGTAAGCCCCGTAAGGACTGAATCTTATCATTGCATCCCATGACTTGACCTCAAACATAAGTACTATTCATTGAAATTGAACAAATTCAACGCTTTGATTTTGTTTCAAGAACATTATTTCTAAAAAGTTGCCACAAACAAGCAAGGAAGATGCCCTTTTTTCAAAATTATTAAAAAATATATATATTATGAATTAAGACCGCCAAAAATGTGGAAGCCAATTTCATTGCCTTATGATATGAATCCAACTAAAGAAAATATACACTAAGAACAGAATTAAGCTGTAACATGGCTAATGCACACTGCCATAACAAAAGTAATTCTGATATCACAACAACAAATGAGGAGAATAATTCAAATTTGACATTGTTAACAACAAATAATAGAAGCTTAAACAATAAACCATTGAGAGAATGAAAGATTGACTTGGAAGCCCGACACGACAAAATGTGAAGAAATTGAGAGAAACAAAGAAGGCAGACCCATCTTTAGGATGAAGAGCAACAAGGTTTTTTGGTGTTGGCCTCGGATGCTCCTCCTACTACGATAGTCTGTCCTTCTTTGATGTTTGACGGAGCTGGCTCCCCTGAAGAGAGGGACTTCTTGCTGATTATCCGGTATATCTCTGAGAGAATTGTCTGGAAAGCCTTCTCGACATTTATTGCTTCAAGAGCTGAGGTTTCAATGAAGGAAAGCCCTTCTCTCTCAGCATAGCTTTGGGCATCCTCTGTAGCAACAGCTCGGAGGTGTTTCAGATCAGTCTTATTGCCAATCATCATGATCACAATGTTGGAGTCTGCGTGGTCCCTCAGTTCCTTCAGCCATCGGCTCACGTTTTCAAATGTTGTTGGTTTCGTCACGTCGTAAACTAAAAGAGCTCCGAGTGCACCTCTATAATAGGCACTGGTTATTGCTCTGTATCGCTCCTGACCTGCAGTGTCCCATATCTGAGCTTTTATTGTCCTTCCTTCAACCTGAAAATCAGATATTTCTCCTTAAGCATAAAACAAAAAGCTGCTTTAGGACAAACCTTCGACTTTTTAATGACTCTCGAGTTGCTAGAAACTTTTTTTATCTTGTTTCCACAAGTCTTATAAATGAGTTTAAACATTTTAATTTGACCTGGTCTTACAGCAATTCAATCCATTTTACTTGATGAAGCACAGAGTGACTTCAAATATTGTGAGCTAGACATCAATAATTTTGTTCCTTCAATCCAAAACTCAAAAAAATATTGTAACCTGCGCCCCATCTTTTCCAAACCTAAGACTTCTTTAAGTTTCACAAGCGAATGAGTTGGCCTCACCTAACCTTGGCTGGCCCACAACCACTGATTCAGTGCAAGCAGCAGCAACTTTACACCATCAGCACTTGTAGGATTAGTGTAAGTAATTAAAATATGATGTTATTTTTTTACTATCTCTTGTAACTTAAATTACCACGGGATAGTAACATAATGGCTAAAGATCTTAATGTTTCAAAACATTAGCTGCACCATTACAACTCAATAATTAACTTTTTCTTTTTCCTACCTGATTTAACATATATATTTGTTTTCCGGAGAAGTAGTAAAATATGGTGACCTGATAAACTCAAATATCATGGGTAGAATGTAACCCTAGGGCTTTTAACTCAAGTGGGTTGAGTCATGGTGGAGGTCAACCAAAACCCAAACGTGGAATGAAGAATACTCAGCTCCAAACACAAAGCTGACATACACTTCGGCAGACTCTAGCACTAATTTAATGCGTGCATAGCTTTTTAACATAAATTCACTAGGGCAGGGGCTACGTTATATTAGTTCAACATTAGTAACACGAAATGCTAAGTAAATATTTTCTAACTTCCTTTCATTTTACTGTACAGCACTCGGTCTCATCACGGTGAGTCAAAACAGATCACTTCAGGAATAGCTAAAGCTATAATACTTTCAACCCACCCCAAGTCACAGCCTTGATTCAAGACATGAAACCCCAAGCTTGAACAGATTGGTTTCAACTTGCATCACTAACTTCAACATGTAGAGAACATTCTTCCTACTCGTATATCCAAGTAAGCACCGAAAGCCGATCTAATTTTCCAATCCAATGACAAAATCTGCCGGCCCATAACTTTCACTTACGAATTAACTGCATCTTAAATACATAACTTTAAATCCCAAATTTATATAGCTATCACAATTTGGCGCTCACACATCACTCAATTAAATCGCAGCCCAACACATTCAGATTCAACTTAAAAAGCATTCAAATTTAAATTCCAAAAAAAAAGTCACAAATTAAAATCACAAATCAATCATCATACTCAAATAAAGCTCAGAAATTTATTCAGTAAAAACTTAAAAAACGAAAATTTAAACCAAAAAAAAAGTAATAGTAAGTACAAATAAACATAGCACGAAAAGCAGATCGAAAGTCAATCACTTCAACTTCACATGAATCTAAATTAACCTAATCTAGAACTTTATTTAAAAGATTAAATAAAGTTAATTACATTAACTGGATCTTAATTAATTAATTAATTAATAAAAATGAAGTGAAGTGAAGTGAAAGAGGAAAAGTTAGTTACTTGAAGAGTGCGGGTGGCGAATTCGACGCCAATAGTGGATTTGGACTCCAAACAGAACTCGTTACGAGTAAATCGGGACAGTAAATTCGACTTGCCGACTCCCGAATCGCCGATTAATACCACTTTGAACAAGTAATCGTATTCCTCGTCCGGTCTCCTCGCCATTTATATTTATATCTTTATCTTTATATAACAAATTAAAAATGAGAGACGACCGATTCTTCAGTTGAAGAATTGAAGATGAATTTAAAGCGTAGAGTCGGAAACTGTGATTTTGATTTCCCTGTTGTTGTGAAGTGAGTTTGATTTGATGATTTCAAGCACAGAAACTGTTAACTGAAATTACTACATTATCCCCGAACTTTTTCGGCAGTTTATAACTAGTTGATGGGCATAATTGGGAAGAAAAATTGTCCACATTATTTAAACTTTTAAATTTGACCGGTGTCAAAATGATTATCAATGAGAATGAAATAACCAAGTTTTAATAAGTGTTGCCAAGTTGGTGCACAGGGATAAAATTAATCATCGATATTTTCTTGTGTTAATTTTTTCATTCTCCCAATGGTTTTTCGTTGCAATTTGCTTTTATTTCAATTTTGTTGGTATACTGTTTTGGATATCGTTTTTTTTTTTTAAATTAATTCAATCTAACAGTACTTTGATTCTCTTGTTACCTATATGAGTGAGATTCAAATTTCAAACCTCTTATTTTCAACACAATAGATTTTACTATCTTATATAGATGGTTTTCATGAGATAGGACATCAAGATTTATTATACTACTTTTGTTTATATCTCACTACGAGTTAAATCTAAATAGCATGAACTAAAAAAAAAAATCTTTTGATTTTCAATTTAAAAAAATCTATTTTCAAATATGTATTATGCTAACAATGCCCAACCTCAAACTAAGTTCGAGGGAGATTTACACTCCAAATCTCTTGTATCATTTCAAGAGGTCTTGTTATTTTTTGTTGATGAAAATTGCTATTTATTTATTTTTTTTTTTATTACATAAGATTATTTTTCAAACTACAACTCTATTATATAAGACTATTGCTATAACTTGGAGAGCAGTAATTCGAACTCCCACAAGCGTAATGTGGGGGTATTTCCTTCCTTAATTATATTGTATAATTAAGTGAAGGTAGTCTTCTCCCTTTCCCAAAAGTGAGTAGAGTAGACATCTCTTGAATATTAGTGAGGGTTAAAATCTGGGCAGAGCTTCATAAGTATTAATATAAGTCAGTCCCAGTAATAGTTTTAACCAAATGCAATAAATTTTCTTTAACAATGCTAATTTAGTCACTCATGAGCCAGTAAATTGCATTCTCTATCCCAAGAGGTCTTGCCATTTGAATCAACTAACTAACATGTATTATTTTCGTAAAAATTGATATAGGTTCATTGAAAAATGACTTATTATTAAAAATACAATAAAAAATAATGCAAACAAATATGCTTTTTTTGTTTATATGTCGATACATTCACTTCGGCAAAATGATGAAAAAGAATAATTTTCAATAAACCTTATGCTCTTCTTTTAATTTTACTCGACTAATCTCCTCGCCATTTATATTTATATTTATATAAAAAATAAAATAAAATAAAACAAGAGACAACCAATTCTTCAGTTGAAGAAATTAATTGAAATCGTAGAATTGGAGAATGTGATTTTGATTTCTCAATTTATTTTGTAGTGAGTTTGATCGTATGATTTCAAACACAGAAATTGTTGACTTAAATTACTATAGTATCCCTGAACTTTTTGATGGTTTTTAATTAATATATAGGCATAATTGGAAAGGAATGACTCCTAAATTGTTCAATATTAATATACTATCAATGAAATAACAAGTTTAAATGAAGTTTCGTGATTCTTGAATAAACGAATCATACAAAACTGTCCTATTAATTGAGATACATCATTATTCTTTGGGTTTTGTCTTCATGGAAAGCAGTTTTTATTTTCTTTTAATTTTTAATTGTCTTTCAAATTCATTATTATATATTACATTAATTAATCCCCAACCTCAAATCAAGTGTGAGTAAGATTTAAACTCAAGATCGCTTCTATCATTTCAAAATGTTGTACCATTTAAATTGACTAATTAACACATTTATTTTCATTTAAAAAAGATATATTGTGGTGTTTTTTCTCATGCACTTTATTAATACTTGTTACAAATTAATGAGAAATTATTTATTTTTAATTTTTCTTTACTCATGCTCGGCTTTAACCAAACAGACGATGTTGTACAAACTTTTATCCATTAAGGCAATGCAAACAAAAGCAAGTGAATTCCACAATCTCCCCCAACAACCCCAAAAAAAAAAGAAAGAGTAAGTGAAAGGTGCTGGTAGATTCCCACATAGGAAAAGGAATTCCTGAGCTTGTATTTTTGTTTAATTTTGTTTTTCGAAAAATCTGTTAGCCTATATTAATAAATGTGAAAATTGGTTAAAAAAAAGGTATAGCAGTAGTAACCATTAAACATCATGAACTTCTGATTGCGCTTCGGTAAAACTTATAGGTGGGCTAGGCCCGGAAAATTGCCCGGCCTGAATATCCTGCTGGGATGCAAGCCGAGGAAACGAATAACCCTATGAGAAGGAAAATTCCTCACACGTCCGAGCGGCTGAAACGCGTTTGGAGCTGTTGGATTTCCATTAATGGGCATTAGGGGTGGGCAAGAGGAAGAAGAAGAAAAGAAAACGAGGAGGAGGCCGCGGTTGAATATTTTAGTTAGGGTTAGATTTAATTTTTTGGCATTTTTTTCTTAATTTGCTTATTTAACTCGATTGGGTTGATTAGTCTTTTGGGGTTAAATTCGAGCAGAAATACAACCCAATCATTTTTAAGTTTTGAACTCAGTTGAAAGCTTCAACCATAACCAAACTAAAGCCAAAATAAATTTTAGGTTCGGCTCGGCTTAACCCAATCTTAATGCCCACCCCTAATGGGCATGGATAATGCATATATTTGCACATGCTTCTTTGAAACTTACAAGTCATGCTCTCATGGTTCTAAATTTTTAATTTTTTATCTTGATTTTGAGTCTTTATATTATGAATTTTATAACCTGTACCTATTTTTTTCAATATTTGAGCTTTTTTTTTAATATTCCTAATAACCCCTGTCTATTAATAGAAGGGATGTAAACTCCTAATTACCCCTATCCATCAATAGGAGGGAAATTAAAGTTTTAACACCAACTTTTATTGGTAGAAAAACTCGACATGCACCCCTCAACTTTTAGGGCACAAGTTCTCTCACTTGGCTATAAAGCTTTGTGGTTCCAATATTTGAACTTGAGTGGCTAGCAAACTAAAAGCTACTTTAAAATCACTCAATCAAGCCCTTAGAAGTGGATTTTGATTCAATATGCCTTTAACTATTGTAAACATAACACCTGATTAATACCAATCACATATCAAAGACTACAACTCTATCAAAACAATACAAATTTCTAGTGTGGCTTAAAAGTTCTAAAACCTAGTAAATAGAGCCTTAGTGCATAAAAATCTATCCTAAATTTCTCTAGACAAGCCAAAAGTCCACTATGTCAAAACATTGTGTTCATGTCTCCAATACGTAATTTACAAGGATTTGAAGTTACAATAATAGAGAAAAAAGTAGTTTGAAAAAGAGAATATCTTTGGGAGAAAAAAAACTTCAGAGCTCCTATTTTCAACACAATAAAATTTATTATCTTATCTAAATGGTATTCACAAGTTAAGATATCAAGATTTATTACACTACTTTTGTTTAAATTTCGCTGCGAGTTAAAACTAATTAATTAGCGCGAACCCAAAAAAAAAATCTTTTGATTTTTAATTAAAAAAAACCTATTTTCAAATATTATGCTAACAATGCCAACCTTAAGCCAAATTCCAGTGAGATTCAGATCCCAAATTTTTTGTATCATTTCAAGAGATCTTGTTTTTTTTTTCAATAAAATTGTTATTTATTAATAAACATCATAGGATAATTTTTTTTTTGAATGGATCATAGGATAATAATTTGGCTCTAACAATGCCAATTTAGACAACTGATAAGCCACTAAACTACAAGCTCTATCCTAAGAGGTCTTTCCATTTGAATCAACTAACTAACATCTATTATTTTCGTAAAAATTGATATAAATTCATTGTAAAATGACTTATTATTAAAAATACAATAAAAAAACTAATACAAACATATGTGCTTCTTTCGTTTACATCTAGATACATTCACTTTGGCAAAATGATGAAAAAGATTAATTTTCAATAAACTTTGTGATCTTCTTTTGATTTTACTTGTCCAGTCTCCTCTCCATTTATATTTTATATTTATCTTTATATAAAAAATAAAATAAAATAAAATAAAACGAGAGACAACCAATTCTTCAGTTGAAGAAATGAAGATGAATTGAAATCGTAGAATCGGAGTATGTGATTTTGATTTCTCAGTTTATTCTGAAGTGAGTTTGATCTGATGATTTCAAACATAGAAATTGTTGATGTAAATTACTATAGTATCCGTGAACTTTTTGGTGGTTTTTAATTAATATATGGGCATAATTGGAAAGGAATGTCTCCTACATTGCTCAATATTAATATATTATCAGTGAAACAAAAAGTTTAAGTGAAGTTTCATGATTCTTGAATAAACAAAAAATACAAAAACTGTCCTATTAATTAAGATACATCATTATTCTTTGTGTTTTCTCTTTAAGGACCAGAAGAGTAACTCTCAAGTAAATTTATTGAGATACGGTTTTTTAACTTTTTTTTTGGTTAGTTTTTCATTCTCTCAATGGTTCATTTTTTTTTAATTTCCAACTTACTTCTGTTTAAATGTTACTTGAGATATAAATATATAAAGGAAATTAAATATTATTCGCGATGGCAACACTCGAAAATACTTATTATACGATAAGAATTTTCATCATCTGAACAAATTACCATCGTAAAAGGGGAAGCACATTTTATTTTCTTTTAATTCTTAATTGTTCTTCAAACTCGTTATTAAATATTACGTCAATCAATCCCCAACCTCAAATCCAGTGAGTAATATTTAAACTCCAGATCGCTTGTACCATTTCAAAACGGGTACCGTTTAAATTGACTAATTCTCACAATTATTTTCATTTAAAAAAAGACATATCCTGGTGTGTCTTCTCATGCACTTTATTAATTCAGCCTTTGATTTGTTGCGTACTGCCATGGATTTAAGTTCAGTAAGGATTGTTCGAAGGGCGGCGCGAACTTGGTCAAAAGTAGACTCATGTCTAGCAAGGATTTCGTGGATCTCTTCGCAAAATTCAGCATTTGATTTGTTGCGTGTTGCCATGGATCATTTGACGGCTCGAATACCGCTTGATATGTAAGGATTTGATGCTACAGCAGTAGGGGAAAGAAAAGGATCACTTGCTAGCTGCAAGAATGAGCTAACCAACAATATGTGGAGTTTGTTTTAACCCCAAAAAAAAAAAAAAAAATCAAGAGGAGAGAGCACAATTAAACTAAGGAGAGCGGACAATTAAGCTAACATGAACAGACTAACTTAGTCAACACATTGGACACAATGATATTTTTTATTAATTTCTTTTTTCAAGAAGACACAACAGTACACAAAAGTAAACAAAGGAAATCTCTTATATATCTCAAGATATTTTATAAGTTTTTATAAGTTGAATTAAACTAAATAAAGACACTCACACAATTGATGGGTAATAATAACCCATCATTTTATTTAATTAAACATAATACGTAGGAGTAAAACAATACTTAACCAGTATGGTCAAGATTTCTTCCGTACTGAGGGACGACAATAAGATCTAGATTGTCATTCACGCCCTCATAATTGATAATGCTATACATAGTTATTGGGTTACCCTCACACCATTCGTTCTTTCCTGAAAAATTCATAACAACAATTGTATTCATAAATACATACATTAAAATAAAAATTATAAGTGACATTCAACTAAACATGGCCTAAATACCTGGATAAGGAGTTTCCATATTCTTCAAATCAGAAAAGAAATCTTCAGACTTCTGGTGAACTGTAATCAAAACTTAAGTTTGCTTTTGCTTCTGGTTTGATAATATGCTGCAGATATATTTATATACACATTCACACAAGTAACCGACGTGGGCGATTGGGGACGTGGCAAATGCAATGCATGCATGGTTTGTCGGCATGATGGTGTTTGTCGCCTTGTCGGCAATAATTTAGTTACAAGACAAAATAATTGCAATTATAAGGCTAAAGCCTTATCGTTTCGTTCGGAAAATGTGGCCACACATTCAAATGCCTTTCACAAAGTTTCCTATGCGTGAGATTTTTCACGCGCTCTTCCGTTGTCAAAAACAATACATACATGAGTCTCTGTTTCTTTGGATCTTTTTGGGTGTGTTTATTAATGAGATTGGAGAGATAAAATCTGACAATGATTAATATTGTTTACTTGTTAAAATATAAAAGAAATAAGAATAAAATATACAGAGTTCACTAATTATTATATAATTGAGTAAATGTAGTTTTCTCCCTTACTAAAAAATGAGTAGAGTAGATATCTCTCGAATATTAGTGAAGGTTAAAATTTGAGCAGAGCTCCATAAATATTGATGTAAGTCGATCCCAGTAATAATTTTAACTAAATACAATAATTTTTTTTAACAATGCCAATTTAGACAACTCATGAGCCAGTAAATTGCATGCACTATTCCAAGAGGTCTTGCCATTTGAATCAAATAACTAACACATATTATTTTCGTAAAAATTGATATAAGTTCATTGAAAAATGACTTATTACTAAAAATACAATAAAAAATAATACAAACAAATATGCTTCTTTCGTTTATATGTCGATACATTCACTTCGGCAAAATGATGAAAAAGAGTAATTTTCAATAAACCTTATGCTCTTCTTTTAATTTTACTTGACTAGTCTCCTCGCCATTTATATTTATATTTATATAAAAAATAAAATAAAATAAAACGAGAGACAAACAATTCTTTAGTTGAAGAAATGAAGATGAATTGAAATTGTAGAATTGGAGAATGTGATTTTGATTTCTCAGTTTATTCTGCAGTGAGTTTGATCGTATGATTTCAAGCACAGAAATTGTTGACTTAAAATTACTATAGTATCCCTGAACTTTTTGATGGTTTTTAATTAATATATGGGCATAATTGGAAAGGAATATCTCCTAAATTGTTCAATATTAATATACTATTAATGTAATAACAAGTTTAAATGAAGTTTCGTGATTCTTGAATAAACGAATTATACAAAACTGTCCTATTAATTGAGATACATCATTATTCTTTGGGTTTTGTCTTCACGGAAAGCAGTTTTTATTTTCTTTTAATTTTTAATTATCTTTCAAATTCATTATTATATATTACGTTAATTAATCCCCAACCTCAAATCAAGTGTGAGTAAGATTTAAACTCAAGATCGCTTCTATCATTTCAAAACGTTGTACCATTTAAATTGACTAATTAACACATTTATTTTCATTTAAAAAAAGATATATTGAGGTGTTTTTTCTCATGCACTTTATTAATACTTGTTACAAATTAATGAGAAATTATTTATTTTTAATTTTTCTTTACTCATGCTCGGCTTTAACCAAACAGACGATGTTGTACAAACTTTTATCCATTAAGGCAATGCAAACAAAAGCAAGTGAATTCCACCACCCCCCACCCCCAAAAAAAAAAAGAAAGAGTAAGTGAAAGGTGCAGGTAGATTCCCACATATGAAAAGGAATTCCTGAGCTTGTATTTTTGTTTAATTTTGTTTTTCGAAAAATCTGTTAGCCTATATTAATAAATGTGAAAATTGGTTAAAAAAAGAGTGTAGCAGTAGTAACCATTAAACATTATGAACTTATGATTGCGCTTCGGTAAAACTTATAGGTGGGCTAGGCCCGGAAAATTGCCCGGCCTGAATATCCTGCTGGGATGCAAGCCAAGGAAACGAATAATCCTACGAGAAGGAAAATTCCTCACACGTCCGAGCGGCTGAAACGCGTTTGGAGCTGTTGGATTTCCATTAATGGGCATTAGGGGTGGGCAAGTGGAAGAAGAAGAAAAGAAAACGAGGAGGAGGCCGCGGTTGAATATTTTAGTTAGGGTTAGATTTAATTTTTTGGGATTTTTTTCTTACTTTGCTTATTTAACTCGATTGGGTTGATTAGTCTTTTGGGGTTAAATTCGAACAGAAATACAACCCAATCATTTTTAAGTTTTGAACTCAGTTGAAAGCTTCAACTATAACCAAACTGAACCCAAAATAAATTTTAGGTTCGGTTCGGCTTAACCCAATCTTAATACCCACCCCTAATGGGCATCGATAATGCATATATTTGCACATGCTTCTTTGAAACTTACAAGTCATGCTCTCATGGTTCTAAATTTTTAATTTTTTATCTTGATTTTGAGTCTTTATATTATGAATTTAATAACCCGTACCTATTTTTTTTCAATATTTGAGCTTTTTTTTAATATTCCTAATAACCCCGGTCTATTAATAGGAGGGATGTAAACTCCTAATTACCCCTATCCATCAATAGGAGGGAAATTAAAGTTTTAACACCAACTTTTATTGGTAGTAAAACTCGATATGCATCACTCAACTTTTAGGGCACAAGTTCTCTCACTTGGCTATAAAGCTCTGTGGTTCCAATATTTGAACTTGAGAGGCTAGCAAACTAAAACCTACTTTAAAATCACTCAATCAAGCCCTTACAAGTGGATTTTGATTCAATATGCCTTTAACTATTGTAAACATAACAACTGATTAATACCAATCACATATCAAAGACTACAACTCTATCAAAACAATACAAATTTCTAATGTGGCTTAAAAGTTCTAAAACCTCAATAGTAAATACTAAATAGAGCCTCAGTGCATAAAAGTCTATCCTAAATTTCTCTAGACAAGCCAAACGTCCACTATGTCAACACATTGTGTTCATGTCTCCAATGCGTAATTTACAAGGATTTGAAGTTACAATAATAGAGAAAAAAGTAGTTTGAAAAAGAGAATATCTTTGGGAGAAAAAAAACTTCTCATGTCTCCAATGCGTAATTTACAAGGATTTGAAGTTACAATAATAGAGAAAAAAGTAGTTTGAAAAAGAGAATATCTTTGGGAGAAAAAAAACTTCAGCGCTCCTATTTTCAACACAATAGATTTCACTATCTTATCTAAATGGTATTCACAAGTTAAGATATCAAGATTTATTACACTACTTTTGTTTAAATCTCACTGCGAATTAAAACTAATTAATTAGCGTGAACCCAAAAAAAAATCTTTCGATTTTTAATTTTAAAAAAAACTATTTTCAAATATTATGCTAACAATGCCAACCTCAAGCCAAATTCCAGTGAGATTTAGATCCCAAATCTTTTGTATCATTTCAAGAGATCTTGTTATTTTTTTTTTCAATAAAATTGTTATTTATTAATAAACATCATAGGATAATAATTTGCTCTAACAATGCCAATTTAGACAACTGATAAGCCACTAAACGACAAGCTCTATCCTAAGAGGTCTTTCCATTTAAATCAACTAACTAACATCTATTATTTTCGTTAAAATTGATATAAATTTAATGTAAAATGACTTATTATTAAAAATACAATAAAAAAACTAATACAAACATATGTGCTTCTTTCGTTTACATGTAGATACATTAACTTTGGCAAAATGATGAAAAATAGTAATTTTCAATAAATCTTGTGCTCTTTTTTTTTATTTTGCTTGTCCAGTCTCCTCGCCATTTATATTTTATATTTATCTTTATATAAAAAATAAAATAAAATAAAACGAGAGACAACCAATTTTTCAGTTGAAGAAATGAAGATGAATTGAAATCGTAGAATCGGAGTATGTGATTTTGATTTCTCAGTTTATTCTGAAGTGAGTTTGATCTGATGATTTCAAACATAGAAATTGTTGATGTAAATTACTATAGTATCCCTGAACTTTTTGGTGGTTTTTAATTAATATATGGGCATAATTGGAAAGGAATGTCTCCTACATTGCTCAATATTAATATATTATCAGTGAAACAAAAAGTTTAAGTGAAGTTTCATGATTCTTGAATAAACAAAAAATACAAAAACTGTCCTATTAATTAAGATACATCATTATTCTTTGTGTTTTCTCTTTAAGGACCAGAAGAGTAACTCTCAAGTAAATTTATTGAGATACGGTTTTTTAACTTTTTTTTTGGTTAGTTTTTCATTCTCTCAATGGTTCATTTTTTTTTTTAATTTCCAACTTACTTCTGTTTAAATGTTACTTGAGATATAAATATATAAAGGAAATTAAATATTATTCGCGATGGCAACACTCGAAAATACTTATTATACGATAAGAATTTTCATCATCTGAACAAATTACCATCGTAAAAGGGGAAGCACATTTTATTTTCTTTTAATTCTTAATTGTTCTTCAAACTCGTTATTAAATATTACGTCAATCAATCCCCAACCTCAAATCCAGTGAGTAATATTTAAACTCCAGATCGCTTGTACCATTTCAAAACGGGTACCGTTTAAATTGACTAATTCTCACAATTATTTTCATTTAAAAAAAAGACATATCCTGGTGTGTCTTCTCATGCACTTTATTAATTCAGCCTTTGATTTGTTGCGTACTGCCATGGATTTAAGTTCAGTAAGGATTGTTCGAAGGGCGGCGCGAACTTGGTCAAAAGTAGACTCATGTCTAGCAAGGATTTCGTGGATCTCTTCGCAAAATTCAGCATTTGATTTGTTGCGTGTTGCCATGGATCATTTGACGGCTCGAATACCGCTTGATATGTAAGGATTTGATGCTACAGCAGTAGGGGAAAGAAAAGGATCACTTGCTAGCTGCAAGAATGAGCTAACCAACAATATGTGGAGTTTGTTTTAACCCCAAAAAAAAAAAAAAAAATCAAGAGGAGAGAGCACAATTAAACTAAGGAGAGCGGACAATTAAGCTAACATGAACAGACAGACTTAGTCAACACATTGGACACAATGATATTTTTTATTAATTGCTTTTTTCAAGAAGACACAACAGTGCACGAAAGTAAACAAAAGGAAATCTCTTATATATCTCAAGAGATTTTATAAGTTTTTATAAGTTGAACTAAACCAAATAAAGACACTCACACAATTGATGGGTAATAATAACCCATCATTTTATTTAATTAAACATAATACGAAAGAGTAAAATAGCACTTAACCAGTATGGTCCAGATTTCTTCTGTATTGAGGGACGACAATAAGATCTAGATTGTCAATAACACTCTCATCATTGATAATGCTATACAGAGTTACTGGGATGCCATCACACCATTCGTTCTTACCTAAAAAATTCATAACAACAATTGTCTTCATAAATACATACATTAAAATAAAAATTATAAGTGACATTCAACTAAACATGACCTAAATACCTGGATAAGGAGTTTCCATATTCTTCAAATCAGAAAAGAAATCTTCAGACTTCTGGTTAACCGTAATCAAAACTTAAGTTTGCTTTTGCTTCTGGTTTGATAATATGCTGCAGATATATTTATATACACATTCACACAAGTAACCGACATGGGCGATTGGGGACGTGGCAAATGCAACGCATGCATGGTTTGTCGGCAATAATTTAGTTACAAGACAAAATAATTGCAATTATCCTCAATTAAGATAGTGTTATGTTATTTTATTATTGAATTAATGTTACTTTTATTATTGTAATGCTAGTCGATGATGATGAGAATGACGAGAAGATGATAATATATAATAATAATAATAATAATAATAATAATAATAATAATAATAATAATTATTAAAATAAAAATAATCACAGTTAATACTCGTCGCAATAATTGAATTACAAGACAACCTAATAGCAATGATAGAGTCATAATTTTCTTCCAGAACATCAATTCTTTTGAAAAAGAGTTGAATCAGTGCACTCCTATGAAATTCTTAACCCCTCTTATATTGCAATTACTTTCAAGAACAAAATAAATTTAATTATACACTATTTTTCTATCGAACTCTTTACATTCATACAACTACATTAAAATATTTTATATTTTTTCTTTTCTCACAAATACTTTTGCATTCTAAACTTTTCTTTTCTTTTTTTTTTTTGGCTTACAAGGAGGCTCTGATTCTAAACTTTTCTTTAATTTAGAAAAAAAATTACATAATAGCCATTTGAGTCCACTTTTAATTCTATTTGGTTCATATATATGATTCTCTTTAGTTAAATATATATGATTTAATAATTAAAAAATTTATAAAAAAATTGTAATTGGAGTTGTTTGGAAGAAACTGATTTTTCTTTTTAATTTTCTTGAATCAGAAAGAAACAAAAAAAATGGAAAAATATATTTTGGAAAGTAAAATAGGTTTTGACAGAGAAGAGCTTGAAAATAAAATTACAGCGGTGCTAACAGTCCCAATCTTTGAAAAATATATTTGGCCAGAACTGACAAAATGCTGACCTATTTAATTTTTGATAACGATGATTAGTACTTGCCCATTTCTCCTTAGCTCTGTCACTTGCCTTGATGCATACATTACTTGAAGCTCCATCTTCCTCTAGCTTCCTTTTGTGAAATCGTACTAACAAATAACAGTAGCCTATTAACGAATTAAGATATAATCCAATATCTTTGAGTAGAAATTCGAATAATCTCATTTTGACCTTGAGCAAGCTTTTTAGTTTAATTTTCTTGTAGCTTGTTTTCGTATTTGCACAACATAATATAGTCAGAACGATTTTTTGATGCTCCGAAAGAAAATAAAAGATAGTGTAATTAAGCTGACATGGATAGATTAACTTAATCAATACATTATATTGCACACAACGATTTTTTTTAATTAAATTCCTTTTTTAGGAAGAAATGATTCACAAAAGTAACTAAAGAAAATCTCTTATATATCTCAAGAGAATTCATCAGTTGAACTGAGCCAAACAGAGATACTCACACAATTGCCTTTTTCACTTCGGCCAACACAGATGGAAGAGAGTTACAAATCGATAAAAATGGAGGGAAAAACTCCAAATTCTCGAGTCATTTATCTGTATCTTAACCGTCCATCGCAACGCAGCGCACTATCACGTGACTTCTTCACTGAATTCCCCAAGGCCCCATCTTCCCTCGACCAAAATCCTAACGTCAACGTCATCGTCCTCTCAGGCACCGGCGACCACTTCTGCTCCGGAATCGATCTGAAAACACTAAGTTCCGTCACCGACCATTCCACTTCCACGACCGCGGCCGCTTATCAGAGAAGTTCCGGCGAGATATCAGGTTCTTGCAGGATGCGGTAACTGCCATCGAGCGATGTCGGAAGCCAGTCATCGCTTCTATCCAAGGGGCGTGTATCGGAGGCGGCGTCGACATTGTCACTGCCTGTGATATTCGGTTCTGTTCAAAAGATGCTTTTTTTTTTTTCTGTCAAAGAGGTTGACTTGGCTATCACGGCGGATCTCGGGACTTTACAGAGGCTTCCGGCGATTGTCGGGTATGGTAACGCGATGGAATTGGCATTGACGAATCGTAGGTTTTGGGGTTTGGAGGCTAAGGAGTTGGGTCTGGCTTCTCGGGTTTTCGGGTCAAGTTATGAATTGGATCAGGGTGTCGGACTTGTTGCTGAGGGAATTGCTGAAAAATCTCCTCTTGCCGTCGCCGGGACAAAAGCGGTTTTACTGAGAAGCCGAGAGCTTACTGTGGAACAAGGGTTAGATTACGCGGCAACTTGGAACCCCGGTATGCTTCTGTCCGATGATTTGAAGGAGGCAATGTCTTCAAATATCCAGAAAAGGAAGGCTGTTTTTGCCAAGCTAGATGTTATTACCCCTTTCTTCTTTCATTCATATTTGGGATCTGGAATTTGGAAAGGACCTTCATTAAATAATGCTGCCTTTGGCAAACACCTCTATGTCATCAAATCTTGTATCTTTTGCCCAATAATTAGATTTACAGTGCATGCAATTGCCAATATGTAATTAGAATGGGTTAGAATAAGAATGGACTTGAATCAGAGTGGAAAATGAGGGATACTCACATAATTGACAGGTAATAATAACATTTCATTTATTTGATTAAGTATAATACAAAATAGTAACTTGCACATAGCTAATATGGTCGGGATTTCTTCTGTATTGAGGGACAACAAGAAGATCTAAATTGTCATCTACACCCTCATTGTCAATAATATTGTACATAGTTATTGGGTTACCCTCAAACTATTCGTTCTTACCTGCAAAATTCATAACAACAATTGCTTTCATAAATACATATATCAAAATAAAAATTATAAATGACATTCAACTGAACGTGGCCTAGAACCTGGATAAAGAGTTTCCATATTCTTCAAATTAGAAAAGAAATCTACAGACTTCTGGTGAACCGTAATCAAAACTTAAGTTTGCTTTTGCTTCTGGTTTGATAATATGCTGCAGATATATTTATATACACATTCACACAAATAGCCGACGTGGGCGATTGGGGACGTAGTAAATGCAGTGCATGCATGGTAGATAGATAAGGCGCAAATGGTGCATGCAAATGATCAGTTGTAGGTAACTAGATAACTGATTAACCACTATAGTTTTATCGTGGAAATTACATGGAACCCTAAATGAGTCCCACAACTGGAGATATAATATATAGAGTATGGTGTATAGATTTCTCTCTTTAAGTATAGGTTAGAAACACTTTCATCCAAATTTAAATGAGCCATATACACTTGTCTCTTTAAATTTAAAAACGCTACACTTACTCTTAACACTAAAAATTTACATTATTTTACAATGAAAAAGCCCATATTTTTCTTAATTGATTTAATTATTTTACAAACTGTTAATAATCATCAAAATAAAACATTTTTTTGTGATATGACAATGTTATCGTTGATAAGTAAGTTAATTATCTAATTTATGTTTTTCAATTTAGAATAAAAAGCCTCGTGCGCCGACACGGTGGCTGCTTTTGCCTTTGCCTTTCTGCCGCATTTGACTCTTTTCTCTTCCGAAGAATCAACGTTGTTGTTGCTGTTATATTATTATTCAGCTGCTGTTGCTTCTCTTCAACAAATCGCTGTTGCTCTTTTTGCATCGACTCGACAACTGCAACGGCCACGTCGACGATATTGGATTATTATTACTCTCCAAAAGCAAAAACTTACATTCATATCCATAAAAAATAAAAATGAGCTAAGTATAAAAGGTGATTTTGTGTTATATGGATAACTTATTCTTTTCAAAGTTTTTGAGTATCAGCCAGACTTCTAAACTTTCATTACTTGTCCAATCTAATGCTCACACCATTGTCCCCATACACAGAGTCAACTATCATACACAAAAGGCTTGTAAATTTTTTTGTGTCCTTCATTATTCTATCTTTAGAAATTTTTATTGATTAACAGTGGGTTTTACGACATCATGGATAAAATAAGAAAGGACACAAATAAAAGTTAAAAGTTAAAAATTTTTTTTAACCATCAAGAGAGAGTTTTGATGTGTTTAGAAACATAAAAAGAGAAATGAAAAAATTACCTAATAGAGTGAGTTTTGATTATTTTTCCCATTAGCGTATTTCAAGTATTGGATAAAATGAACCTAAATTCTAAATTATAGCAATATGTGTTTACTAAACACTAAAGTACTGTAGTTTTTCGAGCTACTGCTATCCAATCACAGCATCAAACTGCCCTTAGTTAAGCTCTGAAAAAAACTGAGACAGAAGAAAAGCCAGCAGTCATATTATGAATATGCAACAGTAGTATCAATTTTAATAATTTTTCTTATTTCCATGTGTTCGAATGTTGCTTCTCCATTGATTTACTGGAAGAAGATGATGACAAGACCACTTCCTTGATGCTTCTTTCGAGGTGTTTAAAGGGAAGAAGCGGAGCCAAAAATCAGACATGTTATCTCGGTGTGACGTGCTCTCCTTCGCTTCATTTGCTCCACTTGCCGTGCCACTTTCTTTACCTTTGCGCCCCCTTTTTATAGTGTAATCTTAAGCTTGAATTGCTGGGCTTATTCAAGACAAGGCCTTAGCATCTGCCTAACAACCTAAAGCCTTAGTAGCTGCTTGCTCTATTTATATTTATATTTTCATTGCATAGTGCATTTGAGGTTATATGTTAATAAGGGAAACCAAAAAAAGAAAAAAAAAAACCTTCTGGCAATAATTACCTTTAATTCAGTCGATATACACAGATAATTGATACGAATGGAATTAACCAACCTCCGTACTCTCAAGTGGTTGATAAGATAAACGATGAAATTTTCTTAGTTGAAAATCATGACAAGTTAAATAAATTAATCTCCACAATTAGTAAATATTAATATCTCAAGTTAGCTTAATGAATTCGTAACTTAATAAATCTACATTTTTATGGAAATTAATAAGTCTTACAAATTCATCTTACATGAATTGCAAATACTAAGCGTGACTTCTCCAAAATACCTCCCAATAATCTGATGCTAGTGATCCTTTTACAAATCAATACATGTTTGCTTCGCTAATTAATTAATAAAATTAAAACAAAAACAAATAGACCCCCGCACCAATAATTTTGCGAACAACCCAACCCTATCATCTCCTTTTAAAAAAGAAAATAATAAAATGAGAGAATTGCCACTTTTCTATTTATTTTACTGGTACTTGATTCCATGAAATGTTTCAAAATAAAACAAAATCATTTTGTATTGCTTTTGAAAATAAGTTTATTTGAAAATGTCTCAGAATTAGTTCCATTTCCTGAACAATTATGTGGAAAAAAAAGAAAAAACATGTGTACTCTCCATTTTGTTATTTAAAATTCTATCATTGGTCCTTTGGTTAATTCACCAATGTCCATTTCCTCAAACACGAGAATGCAAAGTTTGCTAAATTACTGTTGGTGAACTGGTGGGTGCTGGCTTTCATTTCACTTTAGCGTAATAATCGTGTTATGTTAACTTTTGTTTTTAGTATATTAAATATGTACCTTTAACAAATGAGTCGAATTCCTCTTGATCTAAAATTTTTTATATCGTATTTCAACACAACTAGAATATAATCGATGATACATATTGTCATTGTCAATATAATTATTTAAAAATAGTGTATTTTAGTAATAAAAGAGAGATTACAATTTTTTTATTTTAGGTTAACGAAGGTAGATACATTCTAATTTCCTCCTTATTCAACAATTTATTTTTCTTTATTCAACATTTGAAGAAAGTAAGAATGTTGATTTTCTTAGTTTAGAAGAATGGATAAACACTCTTCAAACTTTTAAAATGCACCTAAAGAGACGGTAAGAGGAGAAAATGTAGCTTTATTCCTGACATTTAAGATTAAAAAAAGGGTTCATTACTTTCGTGTTCTTTCTGAAGTAGTGCCTAATTAATCATGTTGAGCAAAGGCAAGATTCTTGTTTTGGCTTTTATTTAATTTAATATGTAACGTAAAGGCGAAGTTCTTGGTTTGGCTTTTATTTAATTTAATATGTAAAGCAAAGGCATGATCCTGAGCTTCTCCAATTTTATATTTTTGGTGGGTGTTATTTTTCCTTTTTAAGTTTCATGGTGGGTGGCTAGGAAATTTCCTAGCAGAGATAAGGTTGTTATTCACAGATTCCCTTTAATAGAAAGCCTTACTTTCGCCTAAAAAAAAAAACAAACTTTCGTGGTGGGTTTGCCTAATTGATTTGTAAACTTGCTCGACCTATCACAATCACAAACTCATTCTGCTGTAATTCACTTTCTTATTCGCTTTAATCTCCATAAACTCATAATTCGGTTTCTTTTTCCCCTACCCCCAAAAAAAGAAAACCAAAAAAAAAAAGGAAAAAAATGTCAATTATCGGAGAGGCAATCCTTATGGCATCCTTTAAGTTGCTGATCAATAAGTTAATTAGCTATAGTAGGGATTCGATTGTTTGATCTAATGGCCATGAATGAAGGAGTATTATAAAAAAATGACAACTTAAATAATAGAGCATACGTGTATGTATAAATAGAGATCATGTTTAGGCTATTTAGACATGAATAAAATAACGTTACACCACTCTTTTCTTGGCCGTCTTTCCTAAATCAAGTTTCATCAATTAACATCTATTTTTATCTTTAAATATCTAATATATTGTTTCTTTTTGTAGAAATAATATATTGATTCTTGGCAGATGTACAAATTTAAAAAATTCAAGTTTGCTTCGTCGACATACAACCTAAACAAATAAATAAGCGCTTTATTGTATCATGGAGGTATATTTGCTTAATCCATGTGCATCATTCGATTGGTGGGAGCAAATAACATCTTAAGAAAAACAATATTTATAACATATCTTAAAGTAAACATTAATTTCTTACGGTTTATCCTTTTTATTACACTATATTTTCACTATTTTTATTGCCATTTTCTATAAGAGTATGACTATTGGCACCCCTTCATTAATCTTATAAAACCCTTATTATACTACAATTACATTTAAGGATAAATATAAATAGAATTAAGTCATTTATATTTTCTTTCTCTCTTCAATTTTATTTTGCTTGCACAATATAAATATCTTTTATTATCATTAAAATAATCTGAATTTAAGAAGTAATCCTCTAAGCCAAAAAAAATTCTTTTAATAAACATAACAACTTAATTAATTAAGATACAATACAGTGAAAAAATAAATTAAATAAAATTTTATCCTACTGCAAATAATTTTTTAAGATGCAATATAGTGAAAAAAAATTAAATAAAAATTTATCCTATGACAAATAATTTTTTAAGATTTTCAAACTAATTACTAAGCAAAAAATTTATAGGTGAGACAAAATTGTATTAAACCCATAAAATATTCATTATTTTCTAAATATAATGTTTTTCTTACTTTTTTCAGATTTTTTTTAAAAACTTAAATAATAAAGAAAGTTAATTTAAAGAGAAAGATGCAAATATTAAGACTAAAAGAGTGAGAAAAATATTAAAAACTAAAAAATTCATAAATAAAAAGAGTGTTTATATTAAAAAAAAACTTTGTTATAATTTATTTTGACACGACATTAAGATAACATGATACTAGGAATTACCATTGTGATTATAAAAAAATTGTAGTGCACTTTTAAATCTTGGTTTTAGCATGGAAATTAATTCAATAAATAAAGTAATTATATGGCAAAAAGAGAGAGAGAGAGATATAAACGTTTTGATTTAACTTGGTTTATGAGTTTGAAGACTTGTAAAGCGAAGGTTCGTGGTGGATACATTCCATTTTCCTCTTGATTCAGCATTTACCCGGACACTGGGTCAATGTTGCTGGACCCTGCAAATATCAAGGTGCAATTTATTAAATTCAAGTTATATATATTGTGGTGGGCTCTGTTTTTATTTTCCCTTGAGTGGGATAAACAACAAGTGGAAGACTTGCTCCATGCATTTTGCTTGACCCTTCACACTTACTGCTCAATTTTCTCGTTTTGCTTTTCGAAACTCAAAATTCTGTTTCTTTCTTTGCCGGAAAAAAGAAAAAAAATGTCAGTCATCGGAGAGGCAATCCTTACTGCGTCCGTTGAGATGAAATACCAAACAAATATTGCCAATTTGTGAGATGAGATACAAGCATTTGATGACATTCAGTAAGTTTTTTACTGCCTCTTTAGGAACGTAAAAAAGTGAAAGAGAGTGAAATCAAATCCTAAAAATTAAAATCTAAAAAAAAAAAGTACCTTTTTTTTTCCCAATAAATTGATTGAACCTCATTCTTAATTGCAAATAGTGACAAGTTAAGTAAATTAATCAGCACCACAATTAGTGAATATTAATACCTCAAGTTAACTTAGTGCATTAAATAATATCTTAATAACGATACATTTTCATCAAAATTAATAAGTCTTACAAATTCATCTTACAAAAATTGTGACTACTAAGCGCAATACCTCCCAATAATGTGATGGTAGTGATATTTACAAATCATTACATGTTTGCTTATTGATTAATAAAGTTAAAACAAAAACAAATAGACCCACGCTAATAACTTTGTAAACAAACCAACCCCACCATTTCTTTTGAAAAAGAAAAAAAATACAATCAGGGGATTTCCACTTTTCTCTTTGTATCACTGTTGTTTGATTCCATGTAATGTTTCTAGAAACACGTGCATGCGAAACTTGCTAAATTATTGGTAATAGTACTGTCTTTTATTTCATTTAGTGTAATAATCACGTTTTGTTAGTTATGTTAGTAACCTACTAAATAGATGGCTTTAAAAAATGAGTCGAATTTGTTTTATCTAAAATTTCGTTTTACAATAGGAATATAACATTATGATACGACTTCGCATTGAGATTAGAAAAAAAAATGTAGTGCACTTACAGGAATAAAAAGAGAGATTAAAATCGTTTATTCTAACTTGCTTTTATAAGTAGAAGACTTCTACAGCAAAGATGGATGCATTCTATTTTCCTCCATAGTCAACATTTTTTTTCATTATTCAACGTTTGAAGAAAAAGCAAGAATTTTGATATTCTTAGCGTAGAAGAACTGATAGACTCTCTTCAAACATTTGAGATGAACCTTAATCACGGTTTTGAAAATTATAAAGAACAATATTTTGAAAATGTTAGCTGAGTCGATTTTAGCATTAATTACGGTTCTACTCTAAGTCGAAAATGTGTAGGTTTTTCTCTTATTATTATTTTTAAAATTATGTCATTGATTCTTGGTCCACCCATGTCCAGTTCGTCAAGGAGAAGACAACAAGCGTGTGTGTGAAGATAGCTCATTATGCAGAAGTGAAGAAGAAGAATCAAACTGGTGTCAAGCCTCATGTCAAGAATATTAAGTTACCAGCTGTCATTAGTGCCACGTCAGAGAATCCAAATCAGCAGCAGTTAACAGTCTAACTAATTGTCACTATGCTTGCTCTGCATTTTGTGTCATGTGTGAGCTGAGTGATATTTAGCTTTTAGTTGTTAGTTAGTTATTGAATCTGTTAGAGTGTGCAAAGTGTGTATATATATAGTTACATACTTTGGATTATTATTACAGTACAAAGTATCTGTTCATCAATGAAATAAAAAAATTTCTCTTCATTTTCTTAGTTGCCAAACGGCAATACTCTGTTAATTTTATATTTTCTATATGGTATCAGAGCCAACAATGGCTACCTCAAGCAATCTAAATACAACAGCTGTGAATCAAACTACTTTTTCTTTTATCACACCAATCAAATTAGATAGATCTAATTACATGCTTTGGAGAAATCAAGTACTAGCTTCCATTAGAGGAAATCGACTTGAAGGATACATTAATGGAGAAAGGATAGCACCAAATCGATTTGTAGCATCATCTAGTTTTGCTGGAGCAGCTGCTGGATCTTCTCAACAGATCGAGAATCCTGAATACACAATCTGGAGATCTCAAGATCAAACATTACTCAGCTGGCTTCTCAGTTCAATAACTGAAGGTATTCTCAGTCTTGTTCACTCATGCAATACTTCATTTGATGTATGGAGAACACTAGAGAAAAAGTTTGGTGTACAATCTGAGGCTAGAGTTCTTCAACTTAAGTATGAGATGAGTATCTTAAGAAAAGAGTCATTGACTATTGAAGAATATTGCTTAAAAATGAAACAAGTTACAGATAAATTAGCATGTGCTGGTAGTCCTGTATTAGATAAGGATATACTGCAACAAATTCTTAATGGTCTTGGAGCTGGTTATTTGGATTTAGCTACTTTTATCACAGCAAGCAAGTTGGATTATGACGATGCTTATGCTTTATTACTTACTCATGAAGCTAGACTTGAGCAAAGTCAGAATGAAAAACATATGTTTAATGCAAACTATGCTAATATGTCTAACTGGAATAATAATGGTATGATGAATGCATACTATGCACAAATAAGAGGTCAAACTAGGAGATGAGGATATGTAGGAGGTGTTCAGGGTAACTATAATGGTAATCCAAGTGGTAGAAATGGCACAATTAATGGTAGAGGAATGTTTTTCAATTCTTATCCAAGAGGTTTTCCTGCTGGAACTGGTCATTTTGGTAATCATGGAAGAAATCAGATGATGATGGGAGGTAACAGATCTACTTCTTTTGGAAAAAGCTCATTTGGAAGTACGGGTTTTTCTGGTAATGGTAATCTACCTCCTTTTGAATCACAAGCAGTAAACAGTGAAGATTTCATGAGTACATGTCAGATTTGTTTCAAAACAGGACATACTTTCTTGAATGTTGGCATAGATTTGAAGAAAATTATGTGCCTCAGCCACCAAGACAATTTCAGAAAGGAAAAGGTTCAAAGTCTGCTTATATAGCTAACTATGAACCTGCTCATATGCCTCACTATTCCACAAATGATGATCCATGGCCTATCAATAATTCTGGACAATCTTGTGTATCTGATTATCCTAGTCTACCCTGGGCTGGAACTGCTTATGCTGCACACTTTGAAGGGCCTGCAGATGAAGGCTGGTACCTGGACAGTGGTGCTACTCACCATCTGACCAACAACATGGAAAATCTGAATATCAGAGATGAATTTAGAGGTACTGATAAACTCATTATTGGTAATGGTGAAGGGTTATCTATTACTCATATTGGTGATTCTTATTTTTCCTTCAAAGGCTCAAAATCACAACCTGCATGCACTCACATTACACTTAAAGATGTGTTGCTTGTTCCTTCCATTACAAAGAATCTAATAAGCATTTCCAAACTTACCACTGACAATAACATTTCTGTTGAATTCCTTGAATCATTTTGTGTTGTGAAGGATTTGCTGAAGGGACAAGTTCTAATGCAAGGAATTGCTGAAAAGGGATTGTATAAACTGCTGGTCAAACCAATGTCTTCCACCAAGAATTATGAGTCATCATCTTTTCTTTCTCATAGTCAAGCCAATAAACCTTTATCCATGTTATCATTTTGTCATTTAGCTTCTCATAAGCCATCTGTAGGGTTCATAAATAATAATCAAAACTTTTGTTTACAGACTGGTATTGATGTATGTTCTGATAAGCTTAATAAAATAGCTATTTTACATAGAAGGTTTGGTCATCCAAATTCTCAAAGTTTACTGCATTTACTCAAACTTCATCATGCTGATAAATTCTCTATGAATATGGTTAATCAAGTAACACAACATTTCTGCGAAGCATGTCAGTTGGGTAAAATACACAAACTACATTTCTCTATTACAGACATCAAAACCAAATCAGCTCTTGAGCTCATACACACTGATCTTTGGGGTCCCTCACTTTGATTCTTTCGGGGAAGGTTTTAGATACTATATTAGCTTTGTCGATGATTTCACTAGATATACTTGGATCTATCCATTGAAATTGAAATCAGAAGCTTTAGAAGTCTTTAAGCTATACAAGTTACAAGTTGAAAACCAGTTTCAAACAACCATTAAAATGCTGCAATCTGACTGGGGGGGAGAGTACAGATCATTCACTGAATTCTTAAATCAGTGTGGTATTTTATTTAGGCATTCTTGTCCACATACTCATCATCAAAATGGCTTAGTTGAGAGAAAGCATAGACAAGTGGTAGAATTGGGACTTACATTGTTAGCTCAAGCCAAACTTCCTCTGAATTTTTGGTGGGATTCTTTCCATACTTCAGTTTATCATATTAATAGGTTACCAACTTCAGCTCTTAAAATGATGACACCATATGAGAAACTCTTCAAACATAAAGCTGACTATAAGATGCTGAAATGTTTTGGTTGTGCTTGCTATCCATATTTGAGAGATTACAATAAGCATAAGTTTGATTATCACACAAGTAAATGTATATTCATTGGTTATAGCCCTGCTCACAAAGGATATAAATGTCTGCATCATTCTGGTCGTATATACACAGCAAGACATGTCATATTTGATGAAAATTCATTTCCTTTCTCTTCAGATTCCATTTTCAATTCTGAAAAGAAAACACAATCAATATCTAGTTGTACTTTGTCTCCTCATCAAGTCTTTCATTTGTCAACTCTTCCTGTTGTGTCAAATTCATGTGATAACAGTTTACAATCCTATCCTTCAACAAGTTCCAACAGCACAGAACTGTTTCCATCAGCAGATGATTTCTAAGCAAATGAGACTACACAACTTCAAACACCAAGTCTTAATCCTGCTCTTGTATCTACTCATGATCAAAACTCACCAAACACTTCTGATCCTACTCAAATTCTGTTACCATCTCAAACACAAATAACCTCAAACAGCATTCAACCTTTACAAAACAACCATCCCATGATAACAAGAGGAAAAACAGGTATCTTTAAACCAAAAGTGTATACTACAGTATTAGTTCATAAAGAGCCAGATTCAGTTGATGAAGCTTTGCAGGATACAAACTGGTTTATAGCTATGGAAAGTGAGTTTGATGCACTAATCAAGAATGGTACTCGGTCTTTAGTACCAAAGACAGAAAATCAAAAAATTGTTGGGAATAAGTGGGTGTATAGGATAAAGTATAATACTGATGGGAGCGTAGCTAAGTATAAGGCTCGTTTGGTGGCAAAAGGCTTTCAACAAATTGAGGGTGTGAATTACTTTGAGACTTTCAGTCCAGTGGTAAAGCCAGCAACTGTTAGAGTAGTTCTCAGTCTTGCAGTGATGAATCAATGGACAATTAGACAGGTGGATGTCAACAATGCATTCTTGAATGGTGAATTGTCAGAAGAAGTGTTTATGCAGCAACCTGAAGGCTTTGTTGATAAAAACAAACCTAATCATGTTTGCAAATTACACAAAGCATTATATGGTCTCAAGCAAGCTCCTAGAGATTGGTTTGAAAAGCTTAAAGGATGTCTTCTGCAATGGGGATTCAGAAATTCCAAATCTAATTCTTCATTATTCTTAAGAAGAACTAAGTTGTCATTCATTATGGTGTTAATATATGTGGATGATATACTAGTTACAGGACCTAACAGTGGAGAGTTGGAAAGCTTTATTCAACAATTCAGTTCTGTTTTTGCATTGAAAGACTTAGGAAAATTATCTTATTTCCTTGGAATAGAAGTGTTATATGAACAGAACTGCATTTATTTGTCTCAGAAGAAGTATATAAGGGATTTACTTGCTAAAGTAGATATGCTTGACTGTAAAGGAGTGATAACACCAATGAGCAGTGGCAAGGACTCAAAGTTACAGAAGACAGTAAATGGAGAACTGGGTTACTACATTGAAGATGCCACTCATTATAGGAGTATTGTAGGTGGTCTCCAATACTTGATTTTGACAAGGCCAGAAATTGCTTACTCAGTTCATAAGCTAAGTCAATATGTGTCTGCTCCAACTTTGCAACATCTTATGGCCTGCAAAAGGGTTCTTAAATATCTAAAGGAGACACAAGAGTATGGCTTAAGGTTTGTCAAGGATGGTGATTTGAAAATTACTGCATTGGGGAAGTGATCTGGATGACAGAAAGTCGATTGGAGCCTATTGTGTTTATCTTGGAAACAATTTGATCTCTTGGTCTTCTAAGAAACAAACTGTAGTCACCAAGTCTTCAGCCGAGAGTGAATATAGAGCACTTGCTTCAGCTGCTTCAGAAATAGCTTGGCTGAAATCTTTGTTCTTGGAAATGGGAGTATGCTGCATAGAAAGACCAACTATATGGTGTGATAACATGAGTGCAACAGAACTTGCAAAGAATCCTGTATTTCATTCAAGAACTAAACACATTGAGATTGATATTCATTTTATACGAGATAAAGTGTTAGCTGGTGATCTCAACATCTGTTATGTACCAAGTGAAGATCAGATTGCAGACATCCTAACCAAGCCCTTATCATCTCCTCAATTTAACTACTTAAGAGACAAACTCAATGTCTTTCCATGTCCTTTGAGTTTGAGGGGGGCTGTGAAGATAGCTCATTATGCAGAAGTGAAGAAGAAGAATCAAACTGGTGTCAAGCCTCATGTCAAGAATATTAAGTTACCAGCTGTCATTAGTGCCACGTCAGAGAATCCAAATCAGCAGCAGTTAACAGTCTAACTAATTGTCACTATACTTGCTCTGCATTTTGTGTCATGTGTGAGCTGAGTGATATTTAGCTTTTAGTTGTTAGTTAGTTATTGAATCTGTTAGAGTGTGCAAAGTGTGTATATATATAGTTACATACTTTGGATTATTATTACAGTACAAAGTATCTGTTCATCAATGAAATAAAAAAATTTCTCTTCATTTTCTTAGTTGCCAAACGGCAATACTCTGTTAATTTTACATTTTCTATAGTGTGAAGCTTGCAAAATTAATGGGTGGCGGGCTCTGTTTTTCTTTTCTAAGCTGCAAGGAACAACAAGTGGGGAGACTTGCCACATTTTACGTCGTATTTTGCTTGACCCTTGACACTTAATTACCAAGTATTTTCATTTTGCTTACCAAGTGGTTGTGATGAGTGAATTGCCAAATTATTAGTCATTAGTCAATAAAGTATAAACGCGTGATTTCTACTAAGCTTGCTGGTCCAGACCCTTCACAATCACAAACTCATTCGGCTTAATTATCCATTTTCTCACCCGTTCAATTTTCTCGTTCTGCTTTCCATAACCCATAATTCTGCTCCTTTATTCCTTTGCCCAAAAAAAAGAAAAAAGAAAAAAATGTCGATCATCGGAGAGGCAATCCTTAAGGCGTCCGTTGATTTGCTGGTCAATAAGTTAGCTGCAGAGGGGATTCGGTTGTTTGCACGCCAAGAGCAAATCCAGGCCGATCTAATGAAGTGGGAGAATATGTTGGAGATGATCAAGGCGGTGCTTGATGATGCTGAGGAGAAGAAGACTACTAATCGGTTTGTGAAGAAGTGGCTTGGCAAGCTTCAGAACTTGGCTTACGATGTTGAAGACTTGTTGGATGAGTTTCAAACTGAGGTTTTCCGGAGGAAGTTGCTGCTTGGAAATGGAGAACCTGCTGCTGCTCTTGATCAACCCAGTAGCAGTCGTACAAGAACAAGTAAGTTTCGGAAGCTCATTCCTACTTGCTGCACCACTTTTACACCACAATCGATTCAGTTCGATTACGCCATGATGTCCAAAATCAAAGAGATCAACGACATATTTCAAGATATTGTAACACAGAAAGACTCGCTGTGTTTGAAAGAAAGTTCAGCTGGGAGATCCATAAAAGACAGGCAAAGGCGAGAGACAACTTCTTTGGTGAAGGAAGCCAAAGTATATGGCAGAGAAACAGAAAAGAAAGATGTTGTAGAACTGCTGTTGAGGCATGATTTAAGTAACAATGGTGAATTCTCTGTTATTCCTATCATAGGTATGGGCGGGCTGGGCAAAACCACTCTTGCTCAGCGTGTCTACAATGATAAGCAAGTGCAGGATCATTTTGATCTCAAGGCATGGACTTGTGTCTCTGATGATTTCGATGTTTTCAGGCTAACAAAAACAATCTTGATATCCATTGTTCCTGACCAGAACGTGGATAATCACAATTTGAATAAGCTTCAAGAGGGTTTGAATAAGCAACTATCTGGAAAAAAAATTTTGCTTGTTTTAGATGACGTTTGGAATGAGAATTATAATGATTGGGATCGACTCAGACGTCCATTTGAAGCTGGCGCACCGGGAAGTAAAATTATTGTCACAGCTCGTAATCAAGGGGTTGCAGCCATAATGGGGACTGCTCCAGCTTATCAATTGAAAAAGTTGTCAAATGATGATTGTCTGTCTGTGTTCGCTCAACACACTTTGGGGACAAGAGATTTCAGTTCAAACGAGTCATTGGAGGAAATTGGCAAGAAGATAGTGATCAAATGCAACGGCTTGCCCTTAGCTGCGAAAACTCTTGGTGGGCTCTTACGTGGTAACCTTGACCGGAGTGAGTGGGAAGGTGTGCTCAGTTGCAAGATATGGGATTTACCAGAAGAGAGATGTGACATTATACCGGCGCTTAGATTGAGCTACTATTATCTTTCGGCACCTTTGAAACAATGCTTTGCATACTGCTCGTTGTTTCCAAAGGATTATGAATTTGAAGAGGAGGAGATAATTTTATTATGGTATGCTTCGGGTTTCTTGGATCACAAAGAGAGTGGGAATCCTAATGAAGACCTTGGTCGAAAGTTCTTTCTAGAGCTACGTTCAAGATCTCTTTTCCAGCAATCAAGCAACAATAAATCACGATTTGTGATGCACGACCTTGTCAACGACCTTGCCCATTGGGCTGCAGGGGAGATATACTTCACAATGGAGTATACCTCAGAGATTAACAAGTAACAAAGTTTTTCCAAAAATTTTCGTCACCTGTCATACATTCCTGGATATTGTGATGGCGTTCAAAGGTTTGAGGACTTGCATGATATCCACCATTTGCGAACTTTTTTACCAGTAACATTGTCAAATAGTTCGCGTGGATATTTAGCTCTTAGCATTCTTCCTAATTTGTTCAAACTCCAACGCCTAAGGGTCTTCTCTTTGCGTGGATATGGCATCTCCGAGCTGCCAGATTCAATTGGTGATTTGAGGTATTTAAGGTACCTTAACCTATCTGGAACTAAGATTAGAACTCTGCCTGAATCAGTCAACACACTTTACAATTTGCACACCCTTCTATTGGAGGGCTGTCGGGAACTGAAGAAGTTGTGTGCAGGCATGGGAAATCTCATCAAATTGCATCATCTCAATAATTCAAATACAAGTTCATTGGAGGAGATGCCACTAGGAATTGGTGAGTTGACTTGCCTTCAGACACTGTGTAATTTTGTTGTGGGAAAAGACACTGTTTCCGGGATACGAGAGCTAAAATTGTTGACGCATCTTCGTGGGACACTTAACATTTCAAAATTGGAGAACGTAAAAGACATTGGTGATGCGAAGGAAGCTCAATTGGATGGAAAGAAGAATCTTAAAGTGTTAATGTTTCGATGGACACGTAGTACCAATGGTTTGTCTTCAAGGGAGGCAGAAACTGAAAAGGATGTGCTCGACATGCTAAAACCTCATGAAAATCTGGAACAATTTTGTCTCGGTGGCTATGGAGGTAAAGAATTTCCAACTTGGTTGGGAGATTCCTCATTCTCAAATTTAGCGACCTTAAAATTTGAAGATTGCGGCGTGTGTACTACCCTGCCGTCAGTCGGGCAACGACCCTCTCTAAAGCATCTTGCAGTGCGTCGAATGAGTAGAGTAAAGAGTTTGGGTTCAGAGTTCTATGGGAATGATTCTCCGATTCCTTTTCCATGCTTGGAGACTCTTTATTTTGAAGTCATGCAAGAATGGGAAGACTGGATTCCTCTTAGATTTGGTCAGGGAGTTGAAGGGTTTCCTAAATTGAGAGAGCTTCTTATTATAGGATGTTCTAAACTGCGAGGAACATTGCCAGAATGCCTTCCTGCATTGGAGAAGCTTGTTATTCGGGGATGTGAAGAATTGTCAGTTTCAGTTACGAGTCTTCCAGCTCTTTGCAAATTGGTAATTGGTGGATGTAAAAAGGTTGTGTGGAGAAGTGCAACTGATCATCTCGGATCACAGAATTCAGTGGTTTGTAGAGAAAACTCAAATCAAGTGTTTCTCGCAGGGCCATTGAAGCCGCGAATGCCAAAACTGGAAGAATTGGTGATATATAATTTTAAAAATGAAACATATATATGGAAGAGTCATAATGAATTACTGCAAGACATTTGCTCTCTCAAAAGACTGACGATTACAACCTGTCCCAAACTTCAATCCTTGGTGGCGGAGGAAGAGAAAGACCAACAACAGCAGCTCTGCGAGTTGTCATGCAGACTTGAATATCTAAGATTGAGGTATTGCGAAGGCCTTGTGAAGCTGACACAATCATCGCTCAGCCTCAGTTCCTTGAGAGAGATAGGAATCCACGGCTGCAGTTCCCTTGTTTCCTTTTGTTGGAAAGGTGAAGCTCAAATCTGGATTTCGAAAGTAGAACGACATATCAAATACTTGGTGAAGTTAGTGCTGACATGTTGGTCGTGATGCTTCAAAAGAGCTGTATGACAAAGACTTCGTGTGTCCGTAGGATGGGTTAGTAACGCACATGATCCATCACGTGCTTCACTAATCCAAACGGCAGCTTTAGTTGCGTTTTGGTATATCAGATCTCTCGAGCCTCTGACAGGTGTCCCCAAGCAAATTCAAGAAGCTGTTGAAAGCCGTTAGCTCAGGCGGGAAGCAGCTGGAGTTGATTCTTGCTAAGAACCCAGAAACCAAAGCTGGTTGTTGGGGGGTGTTCTGGATATTTCTAGTTGAAATATAAAGGGCTCAAGGATCAGTAATTGTGATATATCGATTCAGTTACATTAGCTCTAAAATTCTGTATCTTGAATCTTGGAAATTAGTGAAAGCTTGCTTCTCTTTTCAGAGTGGATGTAGGCATGAAAATGGCCGAACCACTATAATCTTTGTTGTGTTGTGTGATCTGTTATCTCTTTCCTTGATTTCTTTTGACAGTTCAATTTCTCTTCAAACTTAAGTTTAGTGTGTAGGCTATTACTTGATCAATTTACTTAGAGCGGATCTTGGGGGTTCCGAATCAATCTTGGTGGTTTATTTGGTTCCAACAAATTGGTATCAGAGCTTCTCTCTGGTTTCTTGGTCTCTGTAATGGCGTCAACCAGACTTGAGGTGGAGAAGTTTACAGGCGAAAATGATTTTCACCTGTGGAGGCTCAAGATGAGAGCTCTACTGGTGCATCAAAGGTTAGATGTTGCACTTGATGAAGAGTCATCATCCAAGAAGCCAATGAAGGTAACTGAAGAAGAATTACCTGATGTGCTTGATAGGGCACACTGTCTTTATAATTCTGAGCCTTGGGGATGGTGTACTCAGAGAAGTTGGTGGGGAAAAAACAGCAGCAGGTTTATGGAAGAAGCTCGAAGATCTTTACACAAAGAAGTCAATGGCCAAAAGACTTGCAACAAAAAAGAAGCTCTATACCCTGCAGATGGATGAAGGATCATCAATCACTGACCATATTGATGTCTTTAACAAGATCATCTTGGATCTTGAAGACATCAATGTGAAAATTGATGATGAAGATAAAGCCATGATACTGCTGTGTTCACTACCAAGTTCCTATGAGAATCTTGTGGATACACTGATGTATGGGAGGCAGACTCTCTCTATGGTAGATGTTAAGAAAGCTCTGAGTTCCAAGGCTGCAATCAAAAGAGATGCCAGGGATGGAGAAAGTCTGACAGCAAGAGGAAGGACTGAAAAGAGAGATACCAGCAAGGGTAAAAAGAAAAGATCAAAATCTAAGCCAAAGAACTTGAAGTGCTTCCATTGTCATAAGGAAGGACATTTCAAGAAGGATTGCCCTGAGATGAAAAACAAGAAAAAGGATGCAAAAGAGAAGAGTGGGGATGCTGCTGTTGCATCAGAATGTGAAGAATCTGATGGCTATGACTCTGCTGGCGTTCTAATAGCAACTGATGGTCAAACCAAAGGTAATTGGGTTTTAGATTCTGGTTGTTCATTCCACATGTGCCCCAATAAAGACCTATTTGTGAACTATAGACCATGTGATGGTGGGATAGTAGTAATGGGTAATGATGCAAGCTGTAGAGTTGTTGTCAGGGGTTTAATAAGACTGAAAATGTTTGATGGCATGATTAGGGAATTGAGGGATGTGAGACATGTGCCTGAACTAAAGAGGAACCTTATTTCTCTAGGAATGCTTGATAAAATGGGGTGTCTAGTTAAGCTGGAGTCAGGAACTTTAAAAGTCATGAAGGGGTCTATGGTTGTGATGAAAGGTATCATGAACAATGGACTGTATGTACTTCATGGATCAGCTATTGCAGGGGATGTTGCCGTGTAAAACCAGAACTTAGATAAGGCCATGTTGTGGCATATGAGATTAGGCCACATGAGTGAAAGGGGCTTAAAGGAACTATCAAACCAGGGGGTTTTAGGTGTAGAAAAGATAGAGTCTTTGAGGTTCTGTGAAAATTGTATCCTAGGTAAATCTTCAAGAGTGAAATTCAGTACTGGTATTCATAATTCAAAGGGAACTCTAGACTACATTCATGCTGATCTGTGGGGGCCTGCACAGACAGCTTCTCTAGGTGGGGCTAGATATTTCTTATCTCTAATTGATGATTTCTCTAGAATGGTTTGGGTATTTGTGTTGAAGAGTAAAGATAGAGTGTTTGAGCAGTTTAAGGTCTGGAAAACACTTGTTGAAACTCAGACAAATAAGAAGGTAAAAAGGCTGAGAACAGATAATGGATTAGAATTCTGTAACAAGGATTTTGATGACTTCTGCACAAAACATGGGATAGTTAGACACAAGACAGTAAGACACACACCACAGCAAAACGGGTTAGCTGAAAGAATGAATAGGACTCTAATAAATAAAGTTAGGTGTATGCTTATTCACTCAAAACTACCCATGAACTTATGGGCTGAGGCTCTAGCTACAGCATGCTACATTGTTAACAGGAGCCCCTCTTCTGCTATCAGTTTTAAAACTCCATATGAGCTCTGGTCTGGTAAACCAGCAGACTACTCCCCATGAGAGTTTTTGGCTGTCCAGTCTATGCCCATGTCAAGCAAGGGAAGTTAGAGCCCAGAGCTTTAAAAGGTGTGTTTCTTGGTTATCCTGCTGGTGTGAAGGGCTACAAATTATAGTGCACTGATATGAAGCCACCTAAGGCAATAATCAGCAGGGATGTGGTGTTTAATGAACATGAGATGCTTAAGAACTCAGCCTCCGAGCCTCTGAGAATCAAACCATTGAGAAACATATAAGGGGTGACAAGAAGACTTCCTTTGAGGTGGAGTTTCCAAGCCCAAGCACTGAAGCTGATATAGAAGTAAGGCATGATAACACACCTGGAAGAGATTCTGCAACAACAGAAGGAGAATCAGAAGGTGATGAGGATATCAGAGATTATCAGCTGGTAAGAGATAGAAAGAAAAGAGAGACAAAGCCACCTAAGAGGTATGCATATGCAGATTTAATTGCATTTGCATTATCGCGACTTCGAGGATAGAAATTGATGAACCAAAAACTTACACTGAAGCTATCAGTAGTAAGGATTCAGAGAAGTGGATAGCAGCTATGGATGAGGAAATGCAATCACTGGAAAAGAATCATACCTGGAACTTAATACCAAGACCAGCAAAGAAAAAGGTGGTTGGCTGCAAGTGGATTTATAAGATCAAGGAGGGTATGACAGGAGTTGAACCACACAGATTCAAAGCAGCCGTGGTTGCCAAGGGCTTCACTCAAAAAGAGGGTATAGACTTCAATGAAGTCTTTTCTCCAGTGGTGAGACACTCCTCCCTGAGGATCTTGTTGGCTCTTGCTGCTGTGAATGACATGCACCTAGAACAGATGGATGTCAAGACTGCATTCCTCCATGGTGAATTGGAAGAAATGATTGTAATGACACAACCAGAAGGGTATGAGAATCCAGATAAGGCTGATCATGTATGCCACCTGAAGAAGTCCCTATATGGATTAAAGCAATCCCCAAGGCAATGGTACTTGAGGTTTGACAAATTCATGTTAGAACACAGCTTTCAAAGATGCTGTTATGACTGCTGTGTGTACCATAAAGACTTAGAAGATGGTGGTAAGATTTATCTGTTGCTTTATGTTGATGACATGCTTATTGCATGTAAAGACATGGATCAGATAACCAGATTGAAGAAGCAGTTGAAAAGAGCATTTGAGATGAAAGACCTTGGAGCAACCAAGAAAATCCTTGGAGTGGAACTACTGAGAGACAGGAAGGAAGGAACTTTAAAGCTATCACAGCACAGCTACATCAAGAAGGTACTTGAAAGGTTTGAAATGGCAAATTCAAAGCCAGTCCAAACCCCACTGTCAGCACATTTCAGGTTATCTTGTCAACAGTGCCCAGGAACTGAAGATGAAAAGGCTGAAATGAGCTCAATACCTTATTCAAGTGCTGTTGGTTGCTTAATGTATGCCATGGTCTTAACAAGACCAGATATCTCCTATGCTGTAAGTGTAGTTTCCAGGTACATGGCCAATCCTGGCAAGGATCATTGGAGGGCTGTGAAATGGATCCTAAGATATCTAAATGGTACTGCTGACTTTGGTCTCATCTATAGAAGAAAAAAGGGGTGTAAGTCAATGTGGAAGGCTATGTGGACTCTGATTATGCAGGGGATCTTGATAAGAGAAGGTCCCTGACTGGGTATCTGTTTACACTCAGCAACTGCACCATAAATTGGAAAGCCTCATTACAAAGTGTTGTTGCACTGTCAACAACTGAAGCAGAGTATACTGCAGCTGCAGAAGCCTTTAAGGAGGCAATTTGGCTCAGAGGAATGGTTACTGAGTTAGGATATGAACAGAAGCAGGTGGCTGTTCACTGTGACAGTCAAAGTGCAATCTGCCTAAGCAAGAATCAGGTGCATCACGAAAAGACAAAGCACATTGACATCAAACTTCACTTTGTCAGATTGGAGGTGTCAAAAGGAGTGGTGAAGCTGATGAAAATTCACACTGATGACAACATTGCTGATATGCTGACAAAACCTGTACCTTTTACCAAGTCGAGTTGTATGGACTGTTTGGAATTTGCAGACTGTAAAATTACAGGATCAAAATGAGAAGCTGAAGCATAGGATTAACTGATTTGAGTTCAAGGTGGAGAATGTTGGAAAGGTGAAGCTCAAATCTGGATTTCGAAAGTAGAACGACATGTCAAATACTTGGTGAAGTTAGTGCTGACATGTTGGTCGTGATGCTTCAAAAGAGCTGTATGACAAAGACTCAGTGTCAGCCGGATGGGTTAGTAACGCACATGATCCATCACGTGCTTCACTAATCCAAACGGCAGCTTCAGTTGCGTTTTGGTATATCAGATCTCTCGAGCCTCTGACAGGTGTCCCCAAGCAAATTCAAGAAGCTGTTGAAAGCCGTTAGCTCAAAGTGAAGTGGAAGCCTGAGTTGATTCTTGCTAAGAACCCGAAACCAAAGTGGTTGTTGGGGGTGTTCGGATATTTCTAGTTGAAATATAAAGGGCTCGAGATCGATAATTGTGATATATCGATTCAGTTACATTAGCTCTAAAATTCTGTATCTTGAATCTTGGAAATTAGTGAAAGCTTGCTTCTCTTTTCAGAGTGGATGTAGGCATGAAAATGGCCGAACCACTATAATCTTTGTTGTGTTGTGTGATCTGTTATCTCTTTCCTTGATTTCTTTTGACAGTTCAATTTCTCTTCAAACTTAAGTTTAGTGTGTAGGCTATTACTTGATCAATTTACTTAGAGCGGATCTTGGGGGTTCCGAATCAATCTTGGTGGTTTATTTGGTTCCAACACCTTTCCTGAGGTTGCTCTGCCTTCCAACTTGAAGAAAATTTGGATTAGAGAATGTGATGCACTGAAGTCGTTACCAGAGGCATGGATGTGCGACACCAATTCGTCTCTCGAGATCTTGAATATTGAGTATTGTCGTTCGTTGACATATATTGCTGCTGTCCATCTACCACCGAGCCTTAAGACGTTGGACATCCAGGAATGTGATAATATAAGGACTTTGACAGTGGAAGAGGGCATCCAGAACAGCAGCAGCAGCAGAAGGTACACCTCATCTCTTCTCGAGAAGTTGGATATTATCGGTTGTCCATCACTGAGATGTATATTTTCAAAAAACGAGTTACCTGCCACGCTTGAGTCCCTTGAAGTTGGCAATCTACCTCCGTCTCTTAAGTCCCTTCATGTTCTCGATTGTTCAAAGCTGGAGTCAATAACAGAAAGGTTGGACAACAACCCATCTCTTGAAACAATCAGTATTTCCAATTGTGGAAATCTGAAGATTTTACCGAGTGGTTTACGTAATCTCCGCCAGCTTCAAGAGATTACAATTCGGCGGTGTGCAAATCTGGTGTCCTTTCCCGAAGGGGGATTGCCTTGTGCGAAACTCAGGAGGCTGGAGATATCTGATTGTGAGAGACTAGAGGCCTTACCCAAGGGATTGCACAATCTGAGCTCTCTTCAAGAATTAACAATACGAGGTGCGCTTCCAAGCCTTGAAGAATATGGCCTTCCCACCAACCTTCAGTCACTCGAGATTCGTGGTAATATGGAGATTTGGAAGTCAATGATTGAGCGGGGCCGGGGATTTCACAGATTCTCCTCTCTGCGACATCTTACAATCAGCAGATGCGATGACGACATGGTGTCATTTCCACTAGAGGACAAAAGATTAGGGACCGCGCTTCATCTTCCTGCCTCTCTAACATCTCTGGTGATTGAAGGTTTTTCAAATCTGGAATGCCTATCTTCTTCAATTGTTGATCTTCAAAACCTCACTTCATTGCAACTCTGGCATTGTCCCAAGCTCAAATACTTTCCGGAGAAGGGCATGCCTTCCTCACTCTTGGAATTAGACATCGTGGATTGTCCGTTGATAGCAGAGAAGTGCAGAAAGGAAGGAGGACAATATTGGGACTTGTTAACCCATATACCTTGCGTTAAAATAGATCGTAAATGTATATTTTGATGACTCAACAGAGGACGACTGAAATATTTTTCAAAGTTAATTAAATGTATATATATCATGGAGTTGAAATTATTTTGATCGTGTACAGGAGTAATTTGAGTAAATTAAATTTGATTACTTAATAGTAAACCGACCATGATTTATTGAAAGCACTTTATTACATAATTTTCGTATATGTGCACCATCATCAAATCCCATAATGACAAAAACAAAAAATTAGAAGAGAAAACAATATCCCACGACTAAGCCAATAAAAACTGAAAAACAAAATGTAATCTAAGCAAAGCATTAGCCAAACAAATATCAAAAACAAAAAGCAAACTAAGGGAATACATTATATTTCTTTGATTACATTTCAGCTTTAACAGCCTTAATATCTTCACCAGAAGAATTACCAGCTGCCTCATCAGCAACAGTGTTATAATGTTCTTTTAATGGTGTTGTACGATATAAAGTAATTTTCAACTGTTAATTAAACACGTAAGGGCTGGACTGTATTGCAATGTTGCTTATACTCTTTAAATTAATGCACTATGGGCAAGTTCTTGAATTAATTGTTTATGTGCCATCGCTATTAATATTTATAAATATAATTTATCAGTTATTGAATATTTGGATTCATCAAAACTGACACATTAATATGATAGAAGAGGAATAGCTTTATGAATTGGAATGTGAATTTTTTTTTCTTAAAATGCATAATATATGCCAAAGAAAAAGGTTTTTTCTTTTTTTATTTTTATTAACAATAAACCAAGCGTATTACTTTCTTTTACAAATTTAGGACCCGGATTTATAAAAAAAACACTCTATTGTTGTTAATACATACAAGCCATCTTAAAAAAACTCATCAAAATACAATAAATTGAACGTCCACAGAAAAACATCCCACAACAAAACTAAGAAAAGATCATTAAAAAAAAGCACATTAAGCGAAGCAAGCACTTCTTTCTTTAATCGATCACATTTGAGCCTTGGTGGCCTTAATATCTTCACCGGAGGAATTACTTGCAGGCTCTTCATTAATGCTAATAACCTTAGGCTGCCTCCTCTTCTCCTCAGCAAGCTTTGGCACTGTGATCCTCAGAACACCATTTTCCAAATGAGCTTTAACATGTTCCAAGTCAGCACTCATAGGCATCCTGAACTGCCTCCAAAACTTGCCAAATGTTCTCTCAGCTTTGTGCCATTTCTCTCCTTCAACTCCCTCCTTATAATAATCATCACTCTTCTTCTCCCCATTCACTCTCAATACCCTGTTCTCTTCAACTTTAATCTTCACTTCATATTTCTTCATCCTTGGAATGTCGAGCGTGATCACTTGTGCTGTTGGTGCTCCATCCAGTCTGCTCTCGCCAGAGCTAGAGTTTGATGATGATTAGCTCCTTTTAGGACTGTTAGAGGGGTTTGTTCAAGAACCCTGAAAGGATCTTCTGTCATTGCGAATATCACGTCAAAGAAAAGGTGATCGTGTGTATGGCATCAGAGCATTTGGTTGTGATGCCATGATCACCAATGTTGCTGCCATAACAAGAAACGGCATTGTCATTGCAAGAATTCTTGATTTCGCCATCTGGGTAGCTAAGCTAGCTTTTTGAGAGTGTTTGTTTCGAAGCTAAGTGTTTGTTGGTCTTCTGGTGAAATGGAGGGAGGTGAAATAGCGATATGCACTTAGATTGGATTATAGCTCAGTGTGTGGATAGTTCTTTAGAAGTCTTTGCAAAAGAAACTTAAGAGAAAATTCTAGCACAGCGTAGAGACTAGAAGAAACGCTTTACAGAATGTTCTGGAGAAAATTGAAAACGTTTCTTTTGAATTGGGAATCTGCGTTGGAAGCTGACTGGAATTAGAATATGCCACATGTTACTTAAAATAGTTTTGTATTAATATTGAACCAATTACTCAGTATAAACACCTGGACTGCTTGATTAAATGAACTCTTAAAAATGAATTTGCATCTATATATGTAATATTATAGAAGTTTCAAATTAGGTATATATTGTCCTTAACATTGGGCACAGAATTAAGATACTAACACCAGCACCAAGGAAATATGACAAAGGTACTGAAGGTTATCATCATCTGAATTTTGGATACTGAACATCATATATAAATACACAATCCCAAACTAACAAAAAGCATTAGGATATTCATTAGATAGAAATTCACATTATAGTTTGTCCAACAACCACAAAGAAAAACGCCATAAAAACAGAGAACAGAGCTCTTATACTCGCTTGTCTATCCATATTTGACACGAGAGCTTAACGGCAACACAATATATAATTTGATGGATAGTTGACCGGTCAGACTTTGCCAAAGATTATTTTGTAATTAATTTCGTATGTTGTATACATATAAATGCTCGAGCCTTTTTTTTTATTAAAGTAGCATAATTGGACATAATTAATATAACGGAAGTCAAATTATTATGTTTGAATTTTACTAGATTAGCATTATTTCATCTTTGTATAACCTAACTTGAGACAATCAATGTTTATATTGATCATTACGTTGATGTATGCTTCTAAAAATTCTCTTCACCTGCCGATTTCATTTAACAAAATTTTTACGCACAGCACAATTGTACAGAAAATTAACAAAAACCAAATAAAGTATCAAGGCTGTAATTAGCTACGATGCGTATGTGAATTTATTTAGAGTTCTTTATGACAGGTAAAAGTTAATTATACATCCTTCGTATTTTCTTTTTGAATTAATTAGTCTCGAAAAGACTTGCAATATAAACCATGTATTTGCTACAAGATTTATTAGAGTAAATTGTTGTTTTTGGGATTATCAAATCACATATTTGAGAGTTATCTATTTTTGTACATATAAAATTGAAATTCTTTAATTATGTACGGGATTTTAAAGGCTCATTAGGAGGTTTTGCGCATTAATGGTTAGTGAAGTAAACCGACCAGGGGAATTTATCAAAACAGCTTTATTACATCATCTTCATACATGTACACTATCTCCGAATTCCATAAAAAAAAAAAAAAGGGAAAACTCGAAAGAGAAAGAATATCCCACCCAATGCCAAGAAAATATCAGAAACAAAAAACAAACTAAGCAAATCAAAGCATTAGCTTGTGATGCCAGAATCCAGACTGCTCTCATCCGATCATGCGCTTCACAATGTGAAAAGGGTACCCCGAGCATTTTTTTGTTGCATAAAAATATTATCAAAAGTGTTACGTAAATATGATATTTCACCCAAAATGATGCCGTTTCGGTAACTTTACCCATCCGATACGACCGGACTTCCAGGTCATAGATAAGCGACAAGAGGGTCACAACAATAAACGAGAACAAAAACTACTTGAACAGCTCTCTTCCCCTAACAAATTTGACCATTTTCTCCTATTTCGTCCCTCTTTTCTTTTTCCCTCGTAAATTGACAGGAATTTGGAATGCAATGGAGCAAGAAATTAAATTTGTTATAAACGGGAAAGAACTTAAAGCAGAAAATAAATATTTGACAGATTAAAAGATTCATAAAATAATGCAGTCAACATAGTTAAAACTGTCTACAATCAGTCAGCTAACATGTAGTAGTAAAATAACATGCTCGGCTAACCACAGCAGTTGCTGTTTTGCTCCAGAAGATTGTTTGCAGTAGGCCGGTTGCCCATTCTGCATCAACAAATTATTTCAGAGACTAGCTACGTTAATCAGCATATGACAACAGGTTTCACCAAGATTTGACACCACAACCACACATCGGTTCATGATAACCACCAGTCACTGCTCAAAAATGTCACAAATTAAAATCACAAATCAATTATAATACTCAAATAAACTCAGAAATTTATTCAGTAAACACTTAAAAAAAAATTTTAAACCCAAAAAAAAAAAGTAATTGTAAGTAAAAATAAACATAGGACGAAAAACAGATCGAAACGAAATCATTTCAATTTCACATGAATCTAAATTAACCTAATCTAGAACTCGAATTAAAAAAATCAAATAAAATTAATTCCATTAACTGGACCTTAATTAATGAATGAATGAATTAATTAACTAATAAAAATGAAGAGAAGTGAAAGAGGAAAAGTTAGTTACTTGAAGAGTGCGGGCGGCGAATTCGACGCCAATAGTGGATTCGGCCTCCAAACAGAACTCGTTACGAGTAAATCGGGAGAGTAAATTCGACTTGCCGACTCCCGCATCGCCGATTAATACCACTTTGAACAAGTAATCGTATTCCTTGTCCGGTCTTCTCGCCATTTAAATTTATATATTTATCTTTATATAATAAATAAAAAAATGAGAGACGACCGATTCTTCAGTTGAAGAAATGAAGCTGAATTTAAAGCGTAGAGTCGGAAACCGTGACTTTGATTTCTCTGTTGTTGTGAAGCGTGAGTTTGATTTGATGATTTGAAGCACAGAAACTGTTAATTTAAATTACCATATTATCCCGAACCCAATCGGCGGTTCTTTTTTTAGTTAATGGGCATAGCTGGAAAGAAAAATCGCCCACATTATTTAAACTTTTAAATTTGACCGGTGTCGAAATGATTATAAAAAATAACTAAGTTTTAATAAATGAAGTTGGCGCACACTGATACAATTAGTTATCGAAATTTTCTTGTGTTAATTTTTTGTTCTCTCAATGGTTTTTCTCTTCAGGTTTCTTTTATTTCAATTTTGTTGATATGCTGTTTTGGATATCAGATAATTTTTTTAATTAATTTAATCTTTTTAGAGTTTACTATCTTATGTAGATGTTATCCATGAGTCAGAATATCAACATTTATTATTCTGCTTTTGTTTAAATCTCACTATGAGTTAAAACTAACTAGTGTTAACCAAAAAAAAAAAATCTTTTGATTTTTAATTTAACAAAATCTATCTTCAAATATTATGCTAACAATGCCAACCTCAAGCTAAATTCGAGTGAGATTCATATCCCAAATCTTTGGTATCATTTCAAGAGATCTTGTTTTTTTAATAAAATTATTATTTATTAATACACATAATAGGATAATAAAATTGTAAGCTAAGCGGGAGTTTTTTTAACCAAATACAATAATTTGGCTCTAACAATCCCAATTTAAACAATGATAAGCCACTAAATTACAAGCTCTATCCCAAGAGGTCTTGCCATTTGAATCAACTAAGTAACACCTATTATTTTCGTAAAAATTGATATAAGTTCATTGAAAAATGACTTATTATTAAAAATACAATAAAAAAGTTAATAAAAACAAATGTACTTCTTTCGTATATATGTAGATACATTCACTCCGGCAAAATGATGAAAAAGAGTAATTTTCAATAAAACTCGTGCTCTTCTTTTGATTTTACTTTTCCAATCTCCTCGCCATTTGTATTTTATATTTATCTTTATACAAATAAAATAAAACGAGATACAACCAATTCTTCAGTTGAAGAAATGAAGATGAATTGAAATCGTAAAATTGGAGAATGTGATTTTCATATCTCAGTTCATTCTGAAGTGAGTTTGATTTGCTGATTTCAAGCACAGAAATTGTTGACTTAAATTACTATAGTACCCCTGAACTTTTTGCTGGTTTTTAATTAATATATGGGCATAATTGGAAAGCAATGTCTCCTAAATTTTTCAACATTAATATATTATCAATGAAACAACAAGTTTAAATGAAGTTTCGTGATTCTTGAATAAACGAAAAATACAAAACTGTCCTATTAATTGATTCTCAATGGTTCATTCTTTTCCAACTTACTTCTATTTAAATGTCATTTGAGATATAACTATAGAAAAGAAATCAAATATTATTCACGTTGGCGATGCTCGAAAATACTTATTATACCACTCTAAGAATTTTCATCATCTGAACAAATTACCATCATAAAAAAAGAAAGCACTTTTTATTTTTCTTTTAATTTTTAATGGTCTTTCAAATTCGTTATTAAATATTACGTCAATCAATCACCAACCTCAAATTAAGTGTGAGTAAGATTTAAACGTCAGATCGCTTTATCAATTTAAAATGTCGTACCATTTAAATTGACTAATTAACACATTTATTTTTGTTTGGAAAAAGATATATCCCGGCGTGTTTTCCCATGCACTTTATTAATACTTGTTACAAATTAATGAGAAATTATTTATTTTTAATTTTTCTTCACTCATGATCGGCTTTAACCAAACAGACGATGTTGTACAAACTTTTATCCATTAAGGCAATGCAAACAAAAGCAAGTGAAAGGTGCAGGTCAATTCCCACATAGGAAAAGGAATTCGTGAGCTTGTATTTTGTTTGATTTTGTTTTCCGAATAATCTGTCAGCCTATATTAATAGATGTGAAAATTGGTTTTTTTTAAAAAAAATTATAGCAATAGTAACCACTAAACATTATGAACTTATGATTGGGTTTTGGTAAAACTTATAGTTGGGCTTGGCCCGGATAAATTCCCGGGCTGAATATCCTTCTGAGATGCAAGTCTCGGAAACGAACAATCCTATTTGAGAAGGAAAATTTCTCGCACGTTCGAGCGGCTGAAACGCGTTTGGAGACGTTGGATTTCCACTAATGAGCATAAGGGGTGAGCAAGAGGAAGAAGAAGAAAAGAAGACGAGGAGGAGGACGCGGTTGAATTTTTTTAATTAGGGTTAGATTTAATTTTTTGGGAATTTTTTTAAAATTTGCTTACTTAAGTCGATTAGGTTGCTTAGTTTGTGGGGGTTGAATTCGAACCGAAATACAACCCAATCATTTGTGAGTTTTGAACCTAGCTGAAAGCTTCAACCAAGCTAAACTGAACCTAAAATAAATTTAAGGTTCGGTTCGGGTTAATCCGATCCTAATACCCACCCTAATTGTAATTGATAATGCATATATTTGCACATGCTTCTTTGAAACTTACAAGTTGCGATCTCATGGTTCTATAATTTTTAATTTATATCTTGATTTTGTGTTTTTGTATTATGAATTTTATAACCCATACCTATTTTTTGAATATTTGAATTTTTTTTTAATATTCCTAATAACCCCTATCTATTAATAGGAGGGGATGTAAAGTCCTAATTACCCCTATCCATCAATAAGAGGGAAACTAAAGTCTTAACACCAACTTTTGTTTATAGTAAAACTTGATCTGCACCCCTCAACTTTCAGGGCACACGTTCTCTCACTTGGTGGTAAAGCACTGTGGTTCCAATATTTGAACTTGAGTGGCTAGCAAATTAAAAACCTACTTTAAAATCTCAATCAAGCTCTTAGAAGTGGATTTTGATTCACTATGCCTTTAACTGCTGTAAACATAACACCTGATTAATACCAATCACATATCAAAGACTACAACTCTATCAAAACAATACAAATTTTCAGTGTGGCTTAAAAGTTCCAAAACCTCAATAGTAAATAGAGCCTTAGTACATGAAAATCTATTGTAAATTTCTTCGTACAAGCCAAAAGTCGACTATGTCAAAACATTGTGTTCATGTCTCTAATATGTAATTTGTAAGGATTTGAAGTTGCAACAATAGAGAAAAGAAAAGAATTTTAAAAAGAGAATATCTATGGGAAATATTTGTTTCCCTCGTCATTCAAACAACTTCTAGGCTTTTTGTAAGAGCCAATTGGAAACACACTATATACGATACTAACTACACTTAGGGTGGCAAAATTATTGTAAATCCAAAAATTTTGCGAGCTGCAATCAAGTTTGTTATTATAAATTTGAACCTGTTGCAAGTTGCAGGTGGGTTTTTATAGAGAAAAAATATGGCAAATAGTTGCACAGGTGTCCGACATTCTTATTTTAATATTTGTATTTTTAATTTTAATCATAAAATTTCACTAAAAACTATTCATAAAATATATAAGGATCTTTAACTTAAAGCATGGAGTATCATATGCCTATTGTAATTTTGTACTTTATATTTTGTTTAGAAAAATCATGTTGAATTGGTGTTCGTGGTAGTGAATGAATTGAAAATTTTAATTCAAGGATCTTGGCGTTGAATGAGACTATGAATTGGGTCAAGGGTGCTACTTTGATTTGTAGTTGTTTTTTCTTTTTTTTTCTCTTTTTTCTTTTTCAATTGAAAGCACTTCGAGTTGGTGATAGACTTATGTATTTGGTAATTGAATTTGAGAATTTGTGTTAAATTGATATATTTTGTGTATTTATTTTAATGTTGATACTTTCATTTCTCATTTGCATTGATAAAATCTAAAATTAAGTATTTTATTTGGTTTTTTTAGGCTACGGTTATAAATTTATAATCTGAATTACTTAATTTAAATTTTAGATTTTGTTGCAAGTGTGATTTTATACGTGGGAACTTGCAAAATATCCACTAGGTACCATTCAAACCCACGAATGATGGGCTTTGTTAAAGAAAAAACGAATAAATAAAACCCGTAACGAATTTGATAATTAAAATTTTTTTACAGATGCGGGTTTAGTAATGCCAAACCCGTACCAAACCCTACCCGCTAACATTCCTAACTACACTGCAAATAACAAAAGACATACTAGACAATAATGCATAAAGTACAGGAAATAAATGGAAAATAGGAGAACATTGCACACGTAGTCATTGAGTCACATGTCAAGTACCTATTTATTTCAAAACAACTTGGGACTAAGTCCTAGACTCCTCTTCTAGCATATGTGGGAAACTTATTGTTGGAAAAATAGCATGTTATTAAGCTATTTTAAGGGCACATTTTGAGTGGGTCTCACTTATCGGAAGTGGAAAATTTTGAGATGTACGGATTATATTCCGTAAATACTTAAAGAATATATATTTGTTTACTCAAAATGGTGCATGGGTGAATGAGAAATTGTCTCACAAGGTGCACCCATGATGTTGAAATTTTAAAGGGAATGAGCTTATCCCACATGGGAAAAATAAGCCTAGGAGTTTGTGTTTATATGTAAACACTCAACCATGCATGAGCAAAAATATTATGGATAAGGCTCTCTCCACACGCGCGTGCGCAGGGGGGGTGCGAATCCAAGACCAATTCGGTTGAACTCGTGTGCGTACGCGAATGTCAGCCTAAAATCGTCCAAGCTTGCATGGCACGTTTTTAATTCTCTTTTTAATTTTTTAAATAACAGTTTGCAGTTTGAATTCAAAGAACTTGTAACAGCTTCCTCATTATGCTGGCTGTTATGTATTTAAAACCGAGAATTCAATTTTGTTTAATTCAAATGGCTGTTATACGAATTAAATAGCTTGAATTGAATTCAAAATGGCTGTTATACAGCATGAATTGAATTTAAAATGGCTGTTATACGAATTAAACAACATGAATTGATTTTCAAATTCAATTCTGGAGCTGCTGTTACACACCCACATGACTATAAAAAGGCAGTCCATCTTCTGTTTTTGATACCAAAAAATCATAAGAAAAACTGCACGATTTCTTCCTTCCGTCTCCTTCTTCCTCTTTCTGGTTTTTCTGGTCGAGTTTTGAACTGTTTGTTCACGGAACAAACATTCGTGCTTAACTGCTTGTTTGTTAAAATGATTTGTTCGTACCCGTTGTATCCTGGGAAACAGAAACCAACAAACCTAAAGCATACTAGTAGGTGGTTAATCTGTTTTAAGGACACTGGTTTGACAGGCCTCGGGTTTGCTTGTTTAAGTTCTTTATTTGTTTAATTTGTTGTTCTTGCTTTATTCTTCTTTATTGTCGCTTCTTTATTCTTGCTTGTTGTTTCGTTTCTTTCATTTCTACTTGTTTTGTTTAATTTGTTATTCTTTATTCTTTACCTTGTCTTTTCAGTTCTTGTTGTTTTGTTTTCTTGTTCTTTATTCTTTTCTTCATGACTTTTAGTTCTTTGTTATTCTTTGTTTAGCATCATTTCATTTTATGTTTCAGTTTCAATTTCAACTTATTAGTGATTACTTGTTTTGTTGCAAATAGACAACTAACCAAGTTTATTCCTTTTGTTTAACAATCTTAAAACAGATTAAGTCGTTGAGATGGAAACTGAAACCAATGATCAAGTTCAATATGTCCCTGTTTGACTCAGCCTTCTTTGGACAAACCCTTTGTCAAGGAACCAAACACTGTGCCAATTCCTGTTAACCATGCGGAGAGGCTTGAAAAATTCAATGGCCAGAATTTTAAAAGGTGCAGCAAAAGATGTTCTTTTACTTGACCACATTGAACCTTGCGAGGTTCTTGACGGAGGAGGCTCCTAAACCCAATGAGGGTGAAACGGATGTTCAAGTTGCAAGTGCAATTGATGCATGGCATCATTCTGATTTTTTGTGTAAAAATTATGTAATGAATGGCCTTAGTGATTCCTTGTATAATGTTTACATAGGAAAGAAAACAGCCAAAGAGCTTTGGGATTCCTTAGACCGGAAATATAAATCTGAGGATGCGGGTACTAAAAAATTTGTTGTTGCCGCTTCCTAGATTATAAAATGGTGGATTCCAAAACAGTAATGAGTCAAGTACAAGAACTTCAGATCATATTATTTGAAATCCTTGCAGAAGGGATGATGCTAAGTGAAACTTTCCAAGTGGCTGCAATTATTGAGAAATTACCTCCTGCTTGGAAAGATTTCAAGAGCTACTTGAAGCATAAGCGCAAGGAAATGAATATTGAAGGGCTGGTGGTTAAGCTTCGAATTGAAGAAGATAACCGGAATGCAGAAAGAAGAGGAGCTAATTTTGTGCCAAAGGCAAATGTTGTTGAACATAGACCTAAAAATGTGAAGAATAAAAAATTGGGTCCAAAAGGAGGAATTTCCAAGAAGCAAACAAAGTTTCAAGGAAAATGCTTTAATTGTGATAAGATGGGTCACAAGGCTTCGGATTGCAGGTTGCCTAAAAAGAAGCGAGAGGCAAACGTGGTGGAAAGCATCACTCAACATGTTTCAGACATAAACCTCTCTGCCGTGGTTTCAGAAGTGAATCTGGTTGGCTCTAATCCAAGAGAATGGTGGATTGATACGGGAGCAACCAGACATGTTTGCTCAGATAAAGGGTTGTTCACTTTTTGGCGATTAGCAATGGGGAGAAGCTATTCATGGGGAATTCTGCTACATCTGAGATTGAGGGTCAAGGGAAGGTGATTTTAAAGATGACTTCTGGAAAAGAGCTGACTCTGAACAATGTGCTTTATGTGCCAGAAATTCGGAAGAATTTGGTGTCTGGATCGCTGCTGAACAAACATGGCTTCTGGATGGTGTTTGAGTCAGATAGGGTAGTTTTGTCAAAGAATGGGATGTATGTGGGAAAAGGTTATGTTAATAATGGGCTCTTTAAGCTCAATGTAATGGTTGTGAAACCAATAATTAATAATAAAGCCAGTACTTCTGCTTATTTGCTTGAGTCTTCTAATCTTTGGCATAATAGATTAGGACATGTTAATTTTAATTCATTGCGTAAATTAATTAACATGAAGCATATTCCCAATATCCAAATTGATTTAAAACATAAGTGTAAAACTTGTGTTGAGGCAAAACTAACCAGGTCATCTTTTCAAACAATTAAAAGAAACACCGAACCACTTGATTTAATACATAGTGATATTTGTGATTTTAAATCTATTCAAACAAGAGGTGGTAATAAATATTTTATTACTTTTATAGATGATTGCACAAAATATTGCTATGTATATTTGTTGAAAAGTAAAGATGAAGCTTTAGAAAAGTTTATTCTTTATAAAAATGAAGTTGAGAATCAACTTAATAGAAAAATCAAAGAATTAAGAAGTGACCGTGGTGGTGAGTATGTTGTTCCGTTTGAAACACTATGTGAACAAAGTGGAATCATACATCAAATCACTGCTCCATATTCACTTCAATCTAATGGGATTGCAGAACGGAAAAATAGAACTTTAAAAGAAATGATGAATGCGATGTTGATAAGTTCTGGATTATCTCAGAATATGTGGGGAGAAGCTGTTCTGTCAGCTAATTATTTATTGAATAAAATACCTCGAAAGCAAGAAGATAAAACCCCGTATGAGCTGTGGAAAGGAAGAGCACCTTCCTATAAATACTTACGAGTGTGGGGGTGCCTTGCTAAGGTAATGGTTCCTTTAAACAAAAAGGTGAAAATAGGACCGAAAACTGTTGATTGCATTTTCATTGGTTATGCACAAAACAGCAGTGCTTATCGATTTCTGGTGCATGAGTCAAAAGTTCCAGATGTCCACAAAAATACGATAATAGAATCAAGAAATGCATCGTTTTTTGAACATGTGTTTCCTTGCAATTCTAGAGGGGAATCGAGTGAACTACGACAATTTCATAATGAAGAGAACGATGAAGTTCTAGAAGAAGAAGAAGAGGAACAAGAAATTGAGGTCAGACGTAGCAAGAGAGCTAGAATAGAAAAGTCTAGAATAGAAAAGTCTTTTGGTCTAGACTTTCTGACATTTTTACTAGAAAATGAACCTCAAAGCTTCAAGGAAGCTGTAACTTCACCGGAAGGCGCTTTATGGAAAGAAGCCATTAATAGTGAAGTTGAATCCATTTTACAAAATCATACCTGGAAGCGAGTAGATCTTCCTCCAGGATGTAAACCTTTAGGGTAGAAATGGATTTTCAAAAGGAAATTGAAAGCCGATGGATCAATCGATAAGTACAAGGCTAGGCTTGTAATTAAAGGTTATAGGCAACGAGAAGGCCTTGATTACTTTGATACCTATTCTCCTGTTACGAGGATAAATTCCATCAGGATGATAATAGCGATTGCAGCTTTGCGCAATCTCGAGATACATCAAATGGATGTAAAGACTGCTTTTCTAAATGGAGATTTAGATAAAGAAATCTACATGGAGCAACCTGAAGGCTTTATAGCTCCAGGACAAGAAAAGAAAGTCTGTAAATTGGTAAAGTCATTATATGGTTTAAAACAAGCACCAAAACAGTGGCATGAAAAATTTGATCATACGATGATCACAAGTGGCTTTAAAATCAACGAATGTGACAAATGTGTTTATGTCAAAGAAACAGAAAATGGCTATGTCATTTTATGTTTATATGTTGATGACATGCTCATTGTTGGGAGTGATAATGACATGATTAAATCTACCAAGAATATGTTGAAGTCTAAGTTTGACATGAAAGACATGGGTCTTGCTGATGTCATTTTGGGAATTAAAATCTCAAAGGCTTCTAATGGACTTATTCTAAGTCAATCTCATTATGTAGATAAAATTCTTGGGAAATTTAATAAAGATGATAATACCGTGTCTAAAACTCCATTAAATACGAGTATACATCTGTCAAAAAATAGAGGAGAAGGTATTTCTGAAGTGGAATATGCTAGAGTAATAGGCAGTCTAATGTACTTAACAAACTGTACTAGACCAGATCTAGCATATACAGTAAGTAAACTGAGTAGATATACGAGTAATCCAGGAACTGATCACTGGAAAGCTATCGTAAGAGTACTTAGGTATCTTCGATACACTCGTAGCTATGGGCTGCATTATACAAGGTATCCAGAAGTTTTAGAAGGATATAGTGATGCTAACTGGATTTCTGATGTAAAAGACTCAAAATCCACTAGTGGCTACGTGTTTACACTAGCAGGTGCAGCTGTATCATAGAGGTCTTCTAAACAAACAGTAATTGCCAGGTCTACAATGGAATCTGAATTCATTGCTTTAGATAAATGTGGTGAAGAAGCAGAATGGCTATGCAACTTTTTAGAAAGTATTCCGAAGTGGCCAAAGCCTGTGCCTACAATTTGTATACATTGCGATAGTCAATCAGCAATCGGTAGGGCACAGAGCAATATGTATAATGGTAAGTCTAGACACATACGTCGTAGGCATCATACCATTAGACAACTTATTTCTACTGGAGTTATTTCTATTGACTATGTGAGGTCAAAGGATAACATTGCGGATCCGCTAACCAAAGGGTTAAATAGAGAGCTGGTAGAAAAATCATCAAGGGGAATGGGATTGAATCCCTTAGAATAATTAGTTATTAACAAAGGAAAACCCAACTTAGTTGACTGGAGATCCCAAGATCTAGGTTCAATGGGACAACCTAATTGTTAAAGACTAAAGTTGAGTCACTGTGGAGGGTCGTTCTCTTGAGAGGATTACCTCATTGACCATTCCTATGATGAAACAGTGATGCCTGTGAGAGATAAAGGTTGAGCTAGACTCTTAATGATTCTTATGCGTCGGAAATCCAAGCGGAGTAATGCGGGTTACTCTTAATTAAGATATCACCTATGTGAGAGAGAAGTAGGGCCGCTTCAAAGGGAGTTGATAGGGGTTCAGCTCTTAGAAACTCTTGCAGAACAAGGTAGATGTTCAAGGCCAAAATGAACATAACCATGAGAACTCAACAGTGTTAGGAGAGATATTTGTGTGTGGTATATGATTATTTACACTAATGGCAGAATAGTTCAAAGACATCGCGTCTACTGATCAGCCAGTAAATTAAATATACTATCACAAGGGAAGGTTCAAAGGATAAGACTTACCTATCCTATGCAATGTACCAATCCAATAAATTCGATCATTAACGTCAAAAATGATTTTGATGTCAAAATTTAGCGGTTTTCTGTTTTACTGCCAATTTTCATTCATGTGGGGGATTGTTGGAAAAATAGCATGTTATTAAGCTATTTTAAGGGCACATTTTGAGTGGGTCTCACTTATCGGAAGTGGAAAATTTTGAGATGTACGGATTATATTCCGTAAATACTTAAAGAATATATATTTGTTTACTCAAAATGGTGCATGGGTGAATGAGAAATTGTCTCACAAGGTGCACCCATGATGTTGAAATTTTAAAGGGAATGAGCTTATCCCACATGGGAAAAATAAGCCTAGGAGTTTGTGTTTATATGTAAACACTCAACCATGCATGAGCAAAAATATTATGGATAAGGCTCTCTCCACACGCGCGTGCGCAGGGGGGGTGCGAATCCAAGACCAATTCGGTTGAACTCGTGTGCGTACGCGAATGTCAGCCTAAAATCGTCCAAGCTTGCATGGCACGTTTTTAATTCTCTTTTTAATTTTTTAAATAACAGTTTGCAGTTTGAATTCAAAGAACTTGTAACGGCTTCCTCATTATCTTTGTTTTGTTATGTATTTAAAACCGAGAATTCAATTTTGTTTAATTCAAATGGCTGTTATACGAATTAAATAGCTTGAATTGAATTCAAAATGGCTGTTATACAGCATGAATTGAATTTAAAATGGCTGTTATACGAATTAAACAGCATGAATTGAATTTCAAATTCAATTCTGGAGCTGCTGTTACACACCCACATGACTATAAAAAGGCAGTCCATCTTCTGTTTTTGATACCAAAAAATCATAAGAAAAACTGCACGATTTCTTCCTTCCGTCTCCTTCTTCCTCTTTCTGGTTTTTCTGGTCGAGTTTTGAACTGTTGTGGTTCGCCGGAACAAACTGTTCGTGCTTAACAGATTTGTTCGTACCCGTTGTATCCTGGGAAACAGAAACCAACAAACCTAAAGCATACTAGTAGGTGGTTAATCTGTTTTAAGGACACTGGTTTGACAGGCCTCGGGTTTGCTTGTTTTAAGTTCTTGTTTTTTTGTTGTTTGCTTTATTCTTTATTCTTTCTTCTTTATTCTTCGCTTGTTATTCTTTGTTTAATTTGTTATTCTTTATTCTTTGCTTCGCTTTTTTAAGTTCTTATTCTTCTTGTTTCTAATTCTTTATTCTTTTGACTTTTAGTTCTTGTTATTCTTTGTTTAGCATCATTTCATTTTATGTTTCAGTTTCAATTTCAACTTATTAGTGATTACTTGTTTTGTTGCAAATAGACAACTAACCAAGTTTATTCCTTTTGTTTAACACTTATTACATGTGTATGGCTGCTTCTCGTTTGGAGAATATAGCATATGTTAATCCCCACCCCTTGCAACCACCTTGTCAACAATGTCCAAGTCTTTAAGAATCGCCACTGGTTTCCCCGCGTATCGTGAAGAAATGTGAGCTGTAGCAAATGGATTGGTTTCCCCGCTGGGGAAGAACATTGGAGAGTGGAGATGCAAGGATTGAAGTTCGGTAAGGATTGTTTGAAGGGTGGCGTGAACTAGGTCAAAACTAGACTCATGTATAGCAAGGATTTCGTGAATCTCTTCTCAAAATTCAGCATTTGATTTGTTGCGTGTTTCCATGGATCATTTGACGGCTCGAATACCACTTGATATGCAATTGTAAGGATTTGATGCTACAGCAGCAGGGGAAAGAAAAGGATCACTTGCTAGCTGCAAGAATTAGCTATCCAACAATATGTGGAGTTTTTTTTTTAAAAAAAAAAAATACCAAGAAGAGAGGGCACAATTAAGCTAACATGAATACACTAACTTAGTCAATACATTGCACACAATGATATTTTTTTTATTAATTTCTTTTTACAAGAAGACGTAGTACATGAAAGTAAATAAAGAAAATCACTTGTATATCTCAAGAGATTTTATAAGTTGAATTAAACTAAATAGAGACACTCACATAATTGACAGGTAATAATAACCCATCATTTTATTTAATTAAACATAATACGAAAGAGTTACATAGCACTTAACTATTATGGTCAAGATTTCTTCCGTATTGAGGGATCAGAATAAAATTCAAATTGTCATTCACGCTCTCATTATTAATAATACTGTACATAGTTATTGGGTTACCCTCAGACCATCCGTTCTTACCTGAAAAAATCATAACAATAATTGTATTCATAAATACATAATATTAAAATAAAAATTATAAATGACATTCAACTGAACATGGCCTAAGAACCTGATAATATGCTGTAGATATTTATACACACATTCACACAAGTAGCCGATGCGGGTCGTGATAGTGTTTGTCGGCAATAATTTGATTAGAAGACAAACTAATTGCAATCATCAGGCTAAATGTGGCCACACATTCAAATGCCTTTCACAAAGTTTTCCATGGGTGAGATTTGTCACAAGCAATACATACACGCGTCTCTGTTTTTTTTTTTGGGGGATTTTTAGTTCCGTAGTTAATGTCGTGTCTATTAATTAAATTATTAAAATAATTGATAATATTTACTTATTAAAATATAATTTAACAAGAAAAATAAGAATAAAATATGTGGGATTTACAAACTATTTATCTTAAAGAATGGTAATTTAAATTTCCTCATACTTACCATTTTTACCTAAATTTCATAATTTCATTCTTATCCTCAATTATATAAAAGGCCACAACTACGATGCACCTCCTCTATTGATAGACCATGTGGAATTAAATATATGCAAAAAAAATAATAACCACAGAATTTTAATAAATGTACAGTCAACGGTGGACATTGAGTACGAAAATTGAGGGGAACCGGGAGAGGCAAGATGTGGTGGCCCAGTTCATGTTGCAGTGAGAAAGAAGAAAATGCGCCAGTGATGTTGAAGTGATTCCGGAGAAACGTAAAAAAACAGCAAAAGTAAACTCGAAAAAAAGGGTAAGGATACGAAAGAGCTCTTTAACTATTCTTCATGTACATTATAGCAAACTTAGCGGGGAAAAAAAAAGGAAAGAGCTTTGCGGTGCGATTAAATTTGGCAAAATATGTGATAGATAAAGATTAACGTTATGATTACAATTTAAATGGTGATGCAGAAATGAGAATGTAGGGGAACATAAGATAAGAGAGGGAACAAAATTATCTAATAAAGAGGTAATTGTAAACTTTTTATGGAAAATAATGTGGTGATAAAGATTAGGATAAGACTATTAGCACTATAAATATTACTTTGAGCACTCTATTACTTTGCAGCTCATAACTTAATTATAAAAAATTAAACTTTACTTTGTACACTATTTAAAATTTAAAAATATTCTTACTTAAACTTTTTAAGTTACTTAACTTTATTTATTTAAAAAACTAATAAAATTATTCAACACTCTATTTTTAAGAGATTTAGCATATACTCACAATAATATAATTAAAAATTAAGTTGTAAAAAAATAATTTAACATAATTTTAGTTACTAATTTTTTATTTAATTTATTTTCAATATTGAATTTTGCACCCAAAATAACTTGCGACGAGAACATAACAATAGAAAATGTTCCATAAATACTACCCCAAAAAAAAAAAAAAGAGAGAGAAGGAGAAGAAGAAGAATGGCCAAAGCCCCCCCCCCCCCCAAAAAAAATTCTTGTGCAATACTTTTGTTTTATTTTATTTTTTAAAAGTATTACACATATTTTGTATTTTATTTTTCTCAAAGTTAATTTCCTTATTATTCATCTACATATTAATTAAGATGTTGGAAATAAAAATTTTTATATTTAAGTCATGAGAATAATAAATTGAATAAGGATTGTGCTATATAAGTATTCAAAGTAATTATATAATGTTGACTTATAATATATTGTCCTTAATAGTAACTTATATGATAAGTATTTTTGTAATGCATATTCTTATTAAAATTAGAGTGTTTAAAATAATTTTTAAAGTACAAATAGCTCCACCCTAAAGATTACTGTTGCTGGATCCACCACCGCGAACAGAGAGCCCAATTAAAGTTTCTTTCTATTTTAAAGACTTGCAGATTGGTCCCCATTTTCCCCAATTGATAACTAGATTTGAACAGAAAAATACTACAACGAGATGGCAAGATGACACGAATAGTCTAATGGCTCAATAAAGACGGTTTAAATGGCGGTTTAATGGACACATATTTTTTTATGCTGTATGAGGTTGACGACATTGCTGGACTGGTTGGGGTTGGTTTATACGCTTTCTTATGGGTTGAGAGTCTTTGCTCGGTGAGAGAGTAGAAATTGATGCCTTTGATAATTTTTTGTAGTTTTCGTGAAGGAAATATTGGAATCTATGGCCTCCATCCAGAACAAACCGTTTTGCTTTTTTTTTTTTTTTTTTTGCTGTTACATAAATTTTTCATTGATTTTTCCAATTAAAACAAGACAATTACAACGCATTTTCTTAAACAAATTTAAAAAAAAAAAACTTAAATTTTGGTCAAAATAATTCAAAATTAAATTTAAATTTCTTTCACAAATTCATTTTATTCTTATTTAATTAATTAAATAACTTATTTTATTGGCAACTTTTCGTTCTAAATTTGTGCCTTAATGTTTACCACTTGAGACAGCAACCGTACCAGTGACATATATTATAATACCTGTAACATTATTGAGCAATAGTTGCGAAAATATCAGACTAATTAGAGAACTCGTAACACAGAATACACAACTTGGAACATAAACACACAAACAAGAGCTCTTGTGAATTCAACCGGAATAACCGGTCACTTTACAGTCTTTATTGCACGCGTGTCAGAATTTAATTGGTTGTATGTCATGTTACAAGGAATTATGCATACACCAGGTGCATAGTAGGAAGACCCGTATTAACGTTATTGTTGTTAGTATAATTCTAGTCATTGCTGTTAAGAGTAACGACGATAATAATAATAATATTTTTAAAATAATAATATTCACAATTAATACTTGTCGGCAATGATTGAAACACAAGACAAACTAATAGCAATGATAGAGTAGTGATTTTATTCCAAGACATCACTTCATTTGAAAAAGAGTTGAAATGTTGGCTCTCCTCTGAAAAATTCTTATAAAACCTGCCCGTTTTAAAGAACTAAATAAATTTAATTATATACTATATTTCTCCATCTAACTCTTTACAATCATACAACTGGCGATTTATATTTTTTGTTTTCTCACACACTTTTACATTCTAAACTTTTCTTTAATTATAAAAAGAATTACATAATACCCATTTGAGTCCACTTTTAATTCTATTCAATTTATACACACACATATGATTTAATAATTCAAAAATTTGTAAAAAAATATTTGTAGTTGGAGTTGTTTAAGAAACTGATTTTTTTTTTTGAATCAGAAAGAAACTAAAAAAATGGAAAAAGATATTTTGGAAATTAAAATAGGTTTAGATGGAAAAGTAGCTTCAAAAGAAAATTAGGGTGCTAATCTTTCAAAATATGGCCAGAACTGACAAAATGCTGACATATTTAAAATTGTCCATCTCTCGTTAGCTCTGTTTCTTACTTTGATGCATATATGACTCGAAAGCTTCATCTTCCTCCAGCTTCCTTTTGTGAAATCGTACTAACAAATAACAGTAGCCTATTAACGATTTTTTGATGTTCTTAAACAAAATTGAAGTAATGTTTGAATCTGCTTTCCCTCTTTGACATAATTTTTAACAAATAATGTTAAGATCATGAGAGCACAACACCGTACATTGAGGTGAGATATTTTTAACTCCCCGCTCAAAAGACCAAAATCTTGTACCTTCGCATTATTTAAAAAATAATTAACAACTTGATTGTGATTATGGTTGACAATCATGTTGATAAACATAAACCTAATAAACAAAAAGACTATGGCAAAGGCCGAAATTACGAGGGTTAATTTCATTGTATATTTAGCAAAAATGATGCAAGGATCACTTGCAAGCTGTGACTTCTGGTGAACCATAATCAAAACTTAAGTTGCTTCTGATTCTGGTTTGATAACATGCTGCGGATATATATATATATATACACATTCACACCAGTAGCGGACGTGGTTAATGCAATGCAAGCAGGGTGGATAGATAAGGCGCAAATGGTGCATGCAATTACTTAGTTGTACATAAGTTGGTAAGTAGGCAACGAACTAATCAGTGTCTCCAGTTCAACTGTGCGAATTACATGGAACCATGCATGGGTCCCATGACTGGATATATAACAAATACTATGGCACTTGTCCTTTTTAAATTTAAAAAAGCTGCACTTAACCCTCGTACACAAGTTTAAGTTTTAATCGATGAATGAAGAATTTTTTACATACACTCTTTCTATTCCCAATACATGCAATATATAAATTCACTAGGATAGGGGCTAGGGTGTATTAGTTCAACATTAGTGACACGAAATGCTAAGTAAATATTTTCTAACTTCCTTTCATTTTACAGTACAGCACTCGGTCTCATCACCGTAAGTCTAAACAGATCACTTCAGGAATAGCTAAAGCTGCAGTGCTTTCAACCCACCCCAAGTCACAGCCTTGATTCAAGACATGAAACCCCAAGCTTGAACAGATTGGTTTCAACTTGCATCACTAACTTCAATGTGCAGAGAACAGTCAGGTTCAACTTAAAAAGCATTCAGATTTAAATTCCAAAAAAAAAAAAGTCACAAATTAAAATCACAAATCAATCATCATACTCAAATAAAGCTCAGAAATTTATTCAGTAAACACTTAAAAACGAAAATTTAAACAAAAAAAAAATAATAGTAAGTACAAATAAACATAGGACGAAAAACAGATCGAAGCTAAATCACGTCAATTTCACATGAATCTAAATTAACCTAATCTAGAACTTTATTTAAAAAATCAAATAAACTTAATTGCATTAACTGGATCTTAATTAATTAATTAATTAATTAATAAAAATGAAGAGAAGTGAAAGGGGAAAAGTTAGTTACTTGAAGAGTGCGGGTGGCGAATTCGACGCCAATAGTGGATTTGGACTCCAAACAGAACTCGTTACGAGTAAATCGGGAGAGCAAGTTCGATTTGCCGACTCCCGAATCGCCGATTAATACCACTTTGAACAAGTAATCGTATTCCTCGTCCGGTCTCCTCGCCATTTATATTTATATATTTATCTTTATATAACAAATTAAAAATGAGAGATGACTGATTCTTCAGTTGAAGAATTGAAGATGAATTTAAAGCATAGAGTCGGAAACCGTGAGTTTGATTTCTCTGTTGTTGTAAGTGTGAGGTTTTTTTTTTTTTTTATAGTAGTGAAGTGTGAGTTTGATTTGATGATTTGAAGCACAGAAACTTTAATTTAAATTACTATATTATTCCCCGAACCCTTTCGGCGGCTTTTTAATTAGTTAATGGGCATAGCTGGAAAGAAAAAACGCCCACATTATTTAAACTTTTAAATTTGACCGGTGTCAAAATGATTAGCAGTAAAAATGAAATAAAAAGGTTGTGTTTGAAAGTGAAGTACTGTAGTGAGGTGTTGTAAGGTTTTGTTTGAAAGTAAAGTGCTGTAGTGAGGTGTTGTACCTTTTAAGTTACTATTGTTATAGAGTAAAAGTTATATCTGTGGAGTAAAAATTACAACTGTAGAGTAGAAGTTGGGAAAAAAAAATTTGTTAAACTGTCAAAATCCAGCTATAAATGTTACCAAACATCTTAATAGTTGGGCTTTGGCAGCCCAACTACCTCACTACACTCTCAAACGAATTACAAAATTTAATAAGTGAAGTTCGCGCACACTAATACAATTAGTTATTGAAATTTTCTTGTGTTAATTTTTCGTTCTCTCAATGGTTTTTCTCTTCAGTTTTCTTTTATTTCAATTTTGTTGATATGTTGTTTTGGATATTAGATAATTTTTTTAATTAATTTAATCTAACAATAATTTGATTCTCTTACTATCTATGTGAGTGAAATTCAAACTTCGGACCTCTTATTTTCAACACAATAAATTTTATTATCTTATGTAATTATTATCCATGAGTCAGGATATCAAGATTTATTATTCCGCTTTTGTTTAAATCTCACTATGAGTTAAAACTAACTAGTGTGAACCCAAAAAAGAAATCTTTTGATTTTTAATTTAAAAAAAATCTATCTTCAAATATTATGCTAACAATGCCAACCTCAAGCTAAATTTGAGTGAGATTCAGATCCCAAATCTTTTGTATCATTCCAAGAGATCTTGTTTCTTTTTTCAATAAAATTGTTATTTATTAATAAACTTAATAGGATAATAAAGTTGTAAGCTAAGCGGATGATTTTTTAACCAAATACAATAATTTGGCTCTTACAATGCCAATTTAAACAATTGATAAGCCACTAAATTACAAGCTCTACCCTAAGAGGTCTTGCCATTTGAACCAACCAACTAACACCTATTATTTTCGTAAAAATTGATATAAGTTCATTGAAAAATGACTTATTATTAAAAATACAATAAAAAAGCTAATACAAACAAATTTGCTTCTTTTGTTTATATGTAGATACATTCACTCCGGCCAAATGATTAAAAAGAGTAATTTTTAATAAAACTCGTGCTCTTCTTTTGATTTTACTTTTCCAGTCTCCTCGCCATTTATATTTTATATTTATCTTTATATATAAAAAAAATTAAAACGAGATACACCCAATTCTTCAATTGAAAAAATGAAGATGAATTGAAATCATAGAATTGGAGAATGTGATTTTGATATCTCAATTTATTCTGAAGTGAGTTTAATCGGACAATTTCAAGCACAGAAATTGCTGACTTAAATTACTATAGTATCCCTGAACTTTTTGGTGGTTTTTAATTAATACATGGCCATAATTGGAAAGGAATGTCTCCTAAATTGTTCAATATTAATATATTATCAATGAAATAACAAGTTTAAATGAAGTTTCGTGATTCTTGAATAAATGAAAAGTACAAAAACTGTCCTATCAATTGAGATACATTATTACTCTTTGTGTTTTCTCTTCACGGATCAGTAGATTAGCTCTCAAGTAAATTTATTGAGATACAATTTTTTAACTTTTTTTTTTGGTTAGTTTCTTCATTCTCTCAATGGTTCATTTTTTTTTTTCAATTCCCAACTTGCTTCTGTTTAAATGTTACTTGAGATATAACTATATAAAGGAAATTAAATATTATTCGCGATGGCAACACTCAAAAAATACTTATTATACCACTCTAGCAAGTGAAAGGTGCAGGTAGATTCCAAAATCGGAAAAGCAATTTCGTGGGCCTGTATTTTTATTTAATTTTATTTTTTGGAAAAATCTGTTGGGCTATATTAATAAATGTGAAAATTGGTTTAAAAAATCTGTTGAGCTATATTAACCAGTAACCACTAAACACTATGAACTACTGATTGGGCTTTGGTAAAACTTATCGGTGGACTAGGCCCGGAAAAATGCCTGGCCTGAATATCCTGCTGGGATGCAAGCCAAGGAAACGAACAATCCTATGGGAAGGAAAATTTCTCACGCGCGCAAGCGGCTGAAACGCGTTTGGAGCTGTTAGATTTCCATTAATGGGGCATTAGGGGTGAGAGCAAGAGGAAGAAGAAAAGAAGATGAGGAGGAGGCCGCGGTTTAATTTTTTTTAATTAGGGTTAGATTTAATTATTTGGGATTTTTTAAAAAAAATTGCTTACTTAAGTTGATTAAGTTGCTTAGTTTGTTGTTAAATTCGAACAGAAATACAGCATAATCGTTTTTAAATTTTGAACTCAGTTGAAAGTTTCAACTAAAATCAAATTGAACCCAAAATAAATTTAAGGTTCAGTTCGGGTTAACCTGATCTTAATGCCCACTCCTAATGGGTATCGATACGCATATATTTGCACATGCTTCTTTGAAACTTACAAGTTACACTCTCATAATTCTAAATTTTTAAATTTTATCTTGATTTCGTGTTCTTGTATTATGAATTTTATAACCCATAACTATTTTTTCAATATTTAAACCTTTTTTTAATATTCCTAATAACCCCTATCTATTAATAGGAGGGGATGTAAAGTCCTAGTTATCTTTATCCATCAGTAGGAGAGGAACTAAAGTCTTAACACCAACTTTTGTTGATAGTAAAACTTGATCTGCAGCCCTCAACTTTCAGGACACAAGTTCTCTCACTTGGTTATAAAGCACTGTGGTTCCAATATTTGACCTTGAGTGCCTATCAAATTAAAAACCTACTTTAAAATCTCAATCAAAAGTGGACTTTGATTCAATATGCCTTTAACTGCTGTAAACATAACACTCGATTAATACCAATCACATATCGAAGGCTACAACCCTATTAGAAGAATACAAATTTCAAGTGTGGCTCAAAAGTTCCAAACTCTCAATAGTAAACAAAGCCTTAGTACATCAAAATCTATCGTAAATTTCTCTGGACAAGCCAAAAGCCACAATGTCAAAACATTGTGTTCATGTCTGTAATATGTAATTTGTAAGGATTTGAAGTTACAATAATAGAGAAAAGAAAAGAATTTGAAAAAGAGAATATCTTCGGGAAATATTTGTCTCCCTCATTATTCAAACAACTTCTAGGCTTTTTATAAGAGCCAATTGGAAACACACGATATACAATACTAACTAAGGACGTGCATGCATGGTTTGTCAGCACTGCTAGAAAAAAAAGTTTTTATGACGGACATTACCCGTCATGTATCATGTTGCATGACGGTTGAGCGACTATCATTGATTCCGGTATCAAGAAAATAAGATGATTGATTTTATTTGTCATTATATGTATGATATATTATCTGTCACGACTCTATCATAACTGTTTTGATGAAAAAATTTCACGGATGACTAATATTTGTCATAAACACTTCCATTCATGACTAATATATGTCATAAAATAATGACACAAATAAATTTGCTGGGATTCTAAAATTTTGAATGAATGTTGTCGAAATTCCAAAATTTAGCTTATATTCATATTTTTTTATTATTCCATTATTAATTTATTTCATTAATTATTATTTATATTTAATTAAATTTTAATTTTGAATTATATAAATATGTTTTATAAACTATATTTCAATTTAATTTTTCCAAATTTTAAAAAATAATTTTTAATTTCATAGGAATATATATATATATATTAAAATCAATACTACAAAAGAATGTGAATTTAAAATTAATATAAAAAGGCCATAATTTATTTCAAATTTTGGTATAACTCATAAACAAAATATTTCTTATTTGGATATACAATCCTTCCCAACAAATATAAAGAAAAAAAACCAATTTCAAACCAATTAGCTGCTACTACTGCTGGGAATAAAGCCTCTTCAAAACATCACCTCCACCATCTTTGAGAGCAAGTCCCACAAGCCCCACAACAGTGGTCTCTAATAAACTGATTGATAAAAGATCTGTATTTGAAGATAATCATGGGTTAGCAAATAAAATGAAAGAATTCTAGAGCTAGATAAATGGATAAAATGTTATCTTCCACAAGTATCAGCTCCAAAGTATTATTGCCTTGCCAATAACTATTGACCAAACCTAATAAATTATGCATTAATAAACTGATCCAAGAAAATTGAAAGCTTAGAAAAACACCCTAGCTAGCTAAAATACTTATCTTCAAATATCTAAGTCTTGTAACTATGAAAACCCAGAAAACTTTACAACAAAATTGTTATCAATAGTTGAAAAAAGAGCAAATAAAAGATAATCAAGAATTATATAATCAAATAAAACCCCCATGTTATGGAAATAAGTAGCCAGCTTGTAGTTTTAGACCTGTTTTACAATACGTTGAGATTAACAAAAAATAAAACACAAAAATCCATTAACAAGCACTTAGAAAATCCAAAATAACAAAGTAAAATCTAGTTTGAAGTTACAATAAATAGGCATCCAAAAGCTCAATAAGTTAAATTCAAATAACACTACTCTATATTTTTTATTCTCTTTATAATGCAGATAACTGTCATTCAAGTATTTTAAACAAACACAAGATGAGCAACAAAAGTAATAACATTTTAACAGAGTTGCTAGAAGTGATAGTAGTAGCTAGCTCCTACCTCCTAGATTCCTTTTTCGAAGCTAACATAGCCTAGAAGATAATACTATTACAATAAAAAAAAATTTACTACTAAAACAAACTACACTTGCAAGAAGCACTTACCAATAGTATAAGCAACAATAAGTTACACACCAGCCCCCGTTACTATCTCGATAAGAGACAGCCCCCGTTATTGTCTCGATAAGAGACGATGCTTTATTTGTAACTCCTTGTGCTGTGATACATATCACTACACGTAATAACACAGCCTTGAGCCTAGCTGGATCTTGAAACCTGAATTCTTCTGCCATAGTCAGTTTAACACAAATAAGAAAAACAACATATTAAAAGTTACTTAAAATTCAGAAGTAAAAATAAAATTCCATGAAAGTTATTATGCACAACATTTAATAAAATATATACTTGTCACAACATTTAATAAAATTCCATGAAAGTTATTACTCACAACATCCACATACCACTATATTTAAAACATAAAAGTTAAAAAGTACTTTCATTAGTATTTGTTAAGCACTTATGAAATTTCCACTAATGCTTATATTAAAAACTAACCATTTCCAAAGCTTGGAGTCGTGCAAAGTCATTCATGGGAGCTTGAATAATTGGCATAATTGAACATAATATTGTGCAAAAACTAGTCATGCAAATCTATTAAAACAATCAATTAACTTAATTTTTCACCATGCACATATTTGAACCTAACATTACAAGAATTTGCTATAAACGTCAAAGAGCAAAGACACCATAAGATGGGATATTCTTTGATCTAAACTCAATCAATTTGATTTGTAAGTGATAAATTCATCATCCAGAATCAGCCAAATTAACCTCCAATTTCGATTTCAAAGAACCCAAATTTTAGTTAGGTCAAAACTCAAGGCATTGAGAGATCAATTTCCATTTTTAACTATGCGTAATAAATGGAAAAAGCCAATTAATCAAGGAATAATAAGGAGCAACGAATTTAATTTTCAAAATCAAACAAGTTATTTTCGTCTTTAACTTCTTCACCAGAGCAACGATGAGCGGCGGATTTCTTCGAAACAAAAACGATTTTGGAAAATTGAATAGCCAAGTTTCAACATTACCTTCTAGAAAACTTCAAAATAATTCGGGAGTTTCTTGTCATTGTGATTAATTAGAGAACATTTCCCTTTTTTATGCAAAAAGCAAGATAGAATCAACAATAAAAGAACACAAATACAAAATAAAGCTTTGTTACCTGGGCCAATAAAGAGTATGCAAGAGGGCACAACCCATTAACACCAATGTAACCTGGAAGTGAAGAAGGAAATGGAGTAAATTGACCACCCACTTCAAGCTCCCCAGTCACCCTTCCCACGGTTGCACCAAAACTCTCTCCACCACCACCTCAGATTTACTCCTCACAACAACCCCTTCAACATTCGACCGCCATCACTGCCCAGAAGCCGCGGCAATTGCCACGACCAGTCATCAAGTTTATGCGGGTCGTGGATCTCGATTCACTGCATCCTGCCACACGTGAGCACTACCATCGCTTTCATAGGTCCATGGCCTAAAGTTTTTCCAATCTAGTAATGACAGCTGACTTAAGTGGGAGGTTGAGTGCTATGAGTTGAGTGTAGGGATGGCAAAAACATCTGGGTCCGGCTCGGATCCGTAAAGATCCGGAAGATTCGGATCCGGAAGATTCGGATCCGGAAAAATTCGGATCCGCACTTTAAAAAATGCGGATTCGAAGTTCAAGAATCATAATCCGTGCGGATCCAGATCCGGACACAAGTGCATCCGGAAAGCCGGATATCCGGATCCGGATTAATTTTAATTATAATATTAATTTAATCTAATTTGTATTGAAAAATATATGAGCTAAGATTGAAAAAAAAAGAACAAATCCAGTAACCCTAAGTCATAAAGCGCAGACAACAACATCACTCACCAAACCGTTCACGCCTCACGGCTCACACCTCCACCACTCACAAGCAATTGAAATCGGAAACCACCCTAAATCCCTAACCGTTGAACACCGTTCGGCTTGCAGTCGCTGTCATCGAACGTCGAATGCCTCACCTGAGCTAAGCACGTGTTGTTGTTGTCGAAGGTCGAACGCCGGCTGCCTTGCCTCGCCTCGCCTCGCTCAGCACACTTCGCTGTCATCAAACGTCGGCAACCCGCTGCATCTTGGCTCGCGTGAAACACACCGCACTTGGCATCCTTGTCCATTCTTCCGCCATCCCGTCGTTTGGTGCTGCCGCCACGAACCAGCCCGCCGTCTCCCTTCTTCCAAATGGTGGTCAATAGCAAAGTGAAGAAGGAAGATGCCTGCCAACTACCGACTTCAGTTCTTAAAGACAGCTTCATTTTTTTCTGGTTTTATTTGGTTCTTTGGATAATATGGTGCAGTAAAGTAATTTTTGTGCAAACCTCTGTTTGTTAAATTCCCGGATCCGAATATTCAAAAAATTCGTTCGGGATCCGCACGGATATTACCCACATCTGAATCCGTATATTTTTTTACGGATCCGAATGCGAATCCGGATGCAGAAAAATCAATACGGATCCGAATGCGGATGCACCTACATCCGGATCCGGAATTTGCCATCTCTAGTTGAGTGAGGGGCTGAGGTGATGGCAGCTGTGAAAGTTTTGTTTTGTTTGGATGAGAGCGAGTTAGGGTTGTGTAATAGTGTTGTTAGTAAGGGTTATTTAAGCGACACCGTTTAATCTACGAAACGCTTAATTTTTGTAGGTGTTGAAAGTTTGGATCTTTTCAAGTATAACGCTTAAACGACACCGTTTAACCTTTTTAAAAAAAATTACAAAATAAAAATATTTTAGTAACGGCATTTTGGTAAATAAATCAATTTTAAAACGAAACCTGTGATTAATGCCTGTCAAGTTTTATAAATAATTAAAAAAATAAAAACATAACATGACATGTTTTTATCAATAATAAATAACATAAATATATGAGTCACAAATAAGTCATAAGAATTTGACAAAAAAATATTAATTACAAAAATATTATTTTTTTAATGATACTTTCGTGACAATTCGATTATATCATAAATTTTTTATCATAAAAACACGTTTTTTAAGTAATGCAGCATGACAGTGTTTGTCGGCAATAATTTAGTTACAAGACAAACTAATTGCAATTATAAGGCTAAAGCCTTATCGTTTCGTTCGGAAAATGCGGCCACACGTTCAAATGCCTTTCACAAAGTTTTCTATGCGTGAGATTTTTCACGTGCTCTTCCATTGTCAAAAATAATACATACATGAGTCTGTTTTTTTGATTTTTTAGGGTGTGTTTATTAATGAGATTGGAGAGTTAAAATCTGACAATGATTAATATTGTTTACTTGTTAAAATATAAAAAAAATAAGAATGAAATATACAGAGTTCATTAACTATTTAGATTAAAAAATGGTAATTTAATTTCCTAAAACTCGCCATTTTACCTAATTTAAATTTTATAATTTCACTTTTATCCTCAATTAAGATATTGTCATGTTATTTTATTATTGAATTAATGTTATTGTTATTATTGTTATACTAGTCGATGATGACGACGACGAAGAGAAGAAGAAGAAGCAGAAGAAGAAGAAGAAGAAGATGATGATGATGATAATGATGATGATGATGATGATGATGATGATAATAATAATAATAGTTTTTAAAATAAAAATAATCACAGTTAATACTTGTTGGCAATAATTTATATAATTATGTAAACTATTAAAGTTTTTACAAAATCAATAATATTTCAGTTTTCAAAACTCTGTGTGAGTATTTGAGTTAGTTAATTCTCGGTATTATGCGGAATCAATGAGTCTCCACCCCTAAATTCGCGTCATTCTTTTGAATCAACGTGAATTTATTTTCTTCATTTATTCTGGTATTTTCTAAAAATCAACGGAATATTGGAACTATAAACTTCCGTTGCATCAAAACACTTGCCTAAATAATGACATTAGGAAAATCCTTATGCTTTGATTTTTTCGGCTCGGATTCAATTAATCCTTGTTTGTATTTTTGACTTTCAATTTAATTTTTATTGCTTCCCAAATTAAACTTCTTCATGCTCTTTTTATCCATAATCTTCAATTAATTTCCTATTCAACAAAATAATTTAATTAATTAAAAATAATAAATAAAAATTACTAATAATTATATAATTAAGGATAAAATATGTAAATGTTATATGCTCATCATGTTGTTACTTTCACTTCGTGATGGTTGCGCCTATAGGTAAACAAATCGATATTGACATTTTGTGAGATAAGATACAAGCATTTGACGGCATTCAGCAAACTTTCACTGCCTCTTCAGCAACATCGACAATCGAAACAAAGTGAAATCAAATCCTAGGAATTAAAAATCTGAAAAAAAAAATTATCCTTCTTTCCATAAATTGATTGAACTTCATTCTTAATTGAAAATCATGACAAGTTAAATAAATTAATCTCCACAATTAGTAAATATTAATATCTCAAGTTAACTTAATGAATTAGTAACTTAATAAATCTACATTTTCATCGAAATTAATAAGTCTTACAAATTCATCTTACATGAATTGTAAATACTAAGCGTGACTTCTCCATAATACCTCCCAATAATCTGATGCTGGCGATCCTTTTACAAATCATTACATGTTTGCTTCGCTAATTAATTAATAAAGTTAAAACAAAAACAAATAGATCCCCGCACCAATAATTTTGTGAACAACCCAACTCCATCATCTCTTTTTAAAAAAGAAACTAATAAAATGAACAACAAGAATATAATGGATGATGCATAATGTTATTTTCAATACAATTATTAAAAAAATAGTATACTTTAGTAATAAAAGAGAGATTAAATTTTTTTATTTTAGGTTTGCGAAGGTAGATACATTCTAATTTCCTCTTTATTCAACAATTTATTTTTTTTTATTCAACATTTGAGGAAAGCAAGAATGTCGATTTTCTTAGTTTAGAAGAAAGGATAAACTCTCGTAAAACTTTTGAAATGAACCTGAAGAGATGGTAAGAGGAGAAAATGTAGCTTTATTCCTGAAATTTAAGACTAACAAAAGGGTTTATTGCTTTCGTGTTCTTTCTGAAGTAGTGCCTAATTAATCATGTTAAGCAAAGGTAAAGCAAAGACAAGGTTCTTGGGTAGGCTTTTATTTAATTTAATATGTAAAGCAAAGGCATGATCATGAGCTCCTCCAATTTTATATTTGTGGTGGGCGCTATTTTTCCTTTTTAACTTTCGTGGTTGGTTTTGCCTAATTGATTTCTAGACTTGCTCGACCTTTCACAATCACAAACTCATTCTGCTGTAATTCACTATCTTATTTGCTTTAATTTCCATAAACTCATAATTCCGTTTCTTTCTCCCCCCCCCCCCCCCCCCCCACCCCAAAAAAACAAAAGAGAAAAAAAAATGCCAATCGTCAGAGAGGCAATCCTTGTGGCATCCTTTAAGTTGCTGGCCAATAAGTTAATTAGCTATATTAGGTTTTCGCTTGTTTGATCTAATGGCCATGAACAAAGGAGTATTATAAAAGAATGACAACCCAAATAATAGGCTATTAGTATATGTATAAATAGAGGTTATATTTAGGCTGTTTAGACATGAATGAAATGACGTTACACCACTCTTTTCTTAGCTGTCTTTCCTAAATCAAATTTCATCAATTAACATCTATTTTTTATACTTTAAATATCTAATATATTGTTTCTTTTTGTAGAAATAATATATTAATTCTTAACAGGCTTACAACATTCAAAAGTATTCAAGTTTGCTTCGTCGACATACAACTTAAACAAATAAATAAGCACTTTATTGTATCATGGAGACATATTTGCTTAATTTATAGGCATCTTTCAATTGGTGGAGGCAAATAACATCTTAAGAAAAATAATATTTATAACGTATCTTGAATTAAACGTTAATTTCTTATTGTTTATCCTTTTTATTATACTAAATTTCCACTATTTTTACTGTCATTTTCTACAAGAGTAGGACTATTGACACCCCTTCATTAATCTTATAAAACCCCCATTATACTATAATTACATTTAAGGATAAATAAAAATTAAATTAAATCATTTATGTTTTCTCTCTCTTCAATTTTATTTTGCTTGCACAATATAAATATATTTTATTATCATTAAAATAATCTAAATTTAAAAAGAAATCCTCTAAGCCAAAAATAAAATTCTTGTAATAAACATAACAACTTAATTAATTAAGATACAATACAGTAAAAAATAAATTAAATAAAATTTTATCTTACTGTAAATAATTTTTAAAGATTTTCAAACTAATTGTTAAATAAAAAATTTATAGGTGAGATAAAATTATATTAGACCCATAAAATATGCATTATTTTCTAAGTATAATATTTTTCATTTTTTTTTTCAGATTTTCTCTTTAAAAATTAAATAATAAAGAAAGTTGAAGAGATGAATACAAATATTAAGACTTAAAGAATGAAAAAAATATTAAAAACTGAAAAATTCATAAATAAAAATAGTATTCATATAAAAAAAATTTATTATAATTTATTTTGACACGATATTAAGATAACTTCATAGTAGGAATTACTATTGTGATTATAAAAAATTGTAAGTGCACTTTTGAGTCTTCGTTTTAGCATGGAAATTAATTCAATAAATAAAGTAATTATATGGCAAAAAGAGAGAGAGAGAGAGATAAACGTTTTGATTTAAAATGGTTTATGAGTTTGAAGACTTGTAAAGCGAAGGTTCGCAGTGGATACATTCCATTTTCCTCTTTATTCAGCATTTACCCGGACACTGGGTCAATGTTACTGGACCCTGCAAATATCAAGGTGCAATTTATTATATTCATTGTAACGAGTGGTGGTGAATTGCTAAATTATTAATGGGTGGTGGGCTCTGTTTTTATTTCACTTAACTGGAATAAACAACAAGAGGAAGACTTGTTACGCGCATTTTGCTTGACCCTCCACACTTACTGTTCAATTTTCTCATTTTGCTTTTCAAAACTCAAAATTCTGTTTCTTTCTTTGCAAAACAAAAAAAGAAAAAAAATGTCATTCATCGGAGAGGCAATCCTTACGGCGTCCCTTGATTTGCTGGTCAATAAGTTAGCTTCAGAGGGGATTCGGTTGTTTGCACGCCAAGAGCAAATCCAGGCCGACCTAAAGAAGTGGAAGAATATGTTGGTGATGATCAAGGCGGTGCTTGATGACGCTGAGGAGAAGAAAACGACCAATCAGTCTGTGAAGTTGTGGCTTGGCGAGCTTCAGATCTTGGCTTATGATGTTGAGGACCTGTTGGATGAGTTTCAAACTGAGGTTTTCCGGAGGAAGTTGCTGCTTGGGAATGGAGAACCTGCTGCTGCTCTTGATCAACCCAGTAGCAGTCGTACAAGAACAAGTAAGTTTCGGAAGCTCACCCCTACTTGTTGCACCACTTTTACTCCACAATCGATTCAGTTCGATTACGCCATGATGTCCAAAATCAAAGAGATCAACGACAGATTTCAAGATATTGTAACACAGAAAGACTCGCTGGGCTTGAACGTAAGTTCAGCTGGGAGGTCCAGAAAAGACAGGCAAAGACTACCCACAACCTCTTTGGTGAATGAAGCCAAGGTATATGGCAGGGAAACAGAAAAGAAGGAAATTGTTGAATTGGTGTTGAAGGATGATTCAAGAAATGATGGTGGATTCTCTGTTATACCTATTATAGGTATGGGCGGGCTGGGTAAAACCACTCTTGCTCAGCTTGTCTATAATGAAGATCGAGTGCAGGGTCATTTTGATCTCAAGGCATGGACTTGTGTCTCTGATGATTTTGATGTTATCAGGCTAACAAAAACAATTCTAAGATCCATTACTAAGCAGACTATTGATGACAGTGATTTGAATTTGCTTCAAGAGGAGCTAAAGAAGCAGTTGGCTCGAAAGAAATTTCTGCTTGTTTTAGACGACGTTTGGAATGAGAGTTACAATGATTGGGTTGACATGAGCCGTCCGTTTGAAGCTGGCGCACCGGGAAGTAAGATTATTGTCACAACTCGTAATCAAGAGGTTGCAGCCATCATGGGGACTGCTCCAGCTTATCAATTGAAAAAGTTGTCAAATGATGATTGTCTGTCCGTGTTCGCTCAGCACTCTTTGGGAGCAAGAGATTTCTGTTCACATAAGTCACTAGAGGAAATTGGCAAGAAGATAGTGATCAAATGCAACGGCTTGCCCTTAGCTGCGAAAACTCTTGGTGGCCTCTTACGTTGTAAACATGACCGGAGTGATTGGGAAGGCGTGCTCAGTAGCAAGATATGGGATTTACCAGAAGAGAGATGTGACATTATACCGGCGCTTAGAGTGAGCTACTATTATCTTTCGGCACCTTTGAAACAATGCTTTGCGTACTGCTCATTGTTTCCAAAGGATTATGAATTTGAAGAGGAGGAGATAATTTTATTATGGTGTGCTTCGGGTTTCTTGGATCAGAAAGAGAGTGGGAATCCTAATGAAGATCTAGGTCGAAAGTTCTTTCAAGAGCTACGTTCAAGATCTTTTTTCCAGCAATCAAGCGACGATGAATCACGATTTGTGATGCACGACCTTGTCAACGACCTTGCCCATTGGGCTGCAGGGGAGATATACTTCACAATGGAGTATACCTCAGAGGTTAACAAGCAACAAAGTTTTTCCAGAAATCTTCGTCATTTGTCATACATTCGTGGAGGTTATGATGGCGTTAAAAGGTTTGAGGACTTGCATGATATCCACCATTTGCGAACATTTTTACCAGTAATGCAGTCAAAGAATTCGCGTGGACACTTGGCTCGTAGCATTCTTCCTAAGTTGTTCAAACTCCAACGGTTGAGGGTCTTCTCTCTGCGTGGTTATCGCATCTTTGAGCTAGCGGATTCAATCGGTGATTTGAGGTATTTAAGGTACCTTAACCTATCTGGAACTGAGATTAGAACTCTGCCTGAATCAGTCAACAAGCTTTACAATTTGCACACGCTTTTGTTGGAAGATTGTCGTCAACTAAAGAAGTTGTGTGCAGACATGGGAAATCTCATCAAATTGCATCATCTCAATAATTCAAATACAGATTCATTGGAGGAGATGCCACTAGGAATTGGCGGGTTGACTTGCCTTCAGACGCTGTGTAATTTTTTTGTGGGAAAAGACAGTGGTTCTGGGATACGAGAGCTAAAATTGTTGACGCATCTTCGTGGGACACTTAACATTGCAAAATTGGAGAACGTAAAAGACATTGGTGATGCGAAGGAGGCTCAATTGGATGGAAAGAAGAATCTTAGAGAATTATTGCTTCGATGGACACGCAGTACCGATGGTTTATCTTCAAGGGAGGTAGAAACTGAAATGGGCGTGCTTGACATGCTAAAACCCCATAAAAATCTGGAACAATTTTGTATCTGTGGCTATGGAGGTACAAAATTTCCAACATGGTTAGGAGATTCCTCATTCTCAAATTTAGTAACACTTAAATTTGAAGATTGCAGCATGTGCACTGCCCTGCCGTCTGTCGGGCAACTGCCCTCTCTAAAGAATCTTGCAGTACGTGGAATGAGCACAGTAAGGAGATTGGGTTCAGAGTTCTATGGGAATGATTCTCAAATTCCATTTCCATGCTTGGAGACTCTTCGTTTTGAAGACATGCAAGAATGGGAAGACTGGATTCCTCGTGGATCCAGTCAGGGAGTTGAAGGGTTTCCTAAATTGAGAGAGCTTCTTATTATAGGATGTTCTAAACTGCGAGGAACATTGCCAGAATGCCTTCCTGCATTGGAGAAGCTTGTTATTCGAGGATGTGAAGAATTGTCAGTTTCAGTTACGAGTCTTCCAGCTCTTTGCAAATTGCAAATTAGTGGATGTAAAAAGGTTGTGTGGAGAAGTGCAACTGATCATCTCGGCTCAAAGAATTCAGTGGTTCGTAGAGATACATCAAATCAAGTGTTTCTCGCAGGGCCATTGAAGCCACGAATACCAAAACTGGAAGAATTGGAGATAAATAAGATTAAAAATGAAATATATATATGGAAGAGTCATAGCGAATTACTGCAAGACATTTGCTCTCTTCGAAGACTGGAGATTGACAGCTGTCCCAAACTTCAATCCTTGGTGGCGGAGGAAGAGAAAGACCAGCAACAGCAGCACTGCAAGTTGTCGTGCAGACTTGAATATCTAAGATTGAGGGAATGCGAAGGCCTTGTGAAGCTGCCACAATCATCGCTCAGCCTCAGTTCCTTGAGAGAGATAGGAATCCACAGCTGCAGTTCCCTTGTTTCCTTTCCTGAGGTTGCTCTGCCTTCCAAGTTGAAGAATATTCAGATTATGAAATGTGATGCACTGAAATCGTTACCAGAGGCATGGATGTGCGACACCAATTCGTCTCTCGAGATCTTGAATATTCGGAATTGCCGTTCGTTGACATATATTGCTGCTGTCCAGCTACCATCGAGCCTTAAGAAGTTGGAGATCTACAATTGCGATAATATAAGGACTTTGACAGTGGAAGAGGGCATCCAGAGTAGCACCGGCTGCAGCAGAAGGTACACCTCATCTCTTCTTGAGGAGTTGTTTGTTCACAATTGTCGCTCTCTGACGTGTATATTTTCAAAAAACGAGTTACCTGCCACGCTTGAGTCCCTTGAAGTTGGCAATCTACCTCCGTCTCTTAAGTCCCTTTCTGTTTGGGGATGTTCAAAGCTGGAGTCAATAGCAGAAAGGTTGGACAACAACGCATCTCTTGAAAGAATCTACATTGATGATTGTGAAAATCTGAAAATTTTACCGAGTGGTTTACATAATCTCCACCAGCTTCGAGAGATTAGCATACAGGATTGTGGAAATCTGGTGTCCTTTCCCCAAGGGGGATTGCCTTGTGCGAAACTCACGAGGCTGAAGATACATGATTGTAAGAGACTGGAGGCCTTACCCAAGGGATTGCACAATCTGACCTCTCTTCAACAATTAACAATAGGAGGTGCGCTTCCAAGCCTTGAAGAAGATAGCCTTCCCACCAACCTTCGTTCTCTTGTGATTGATGGCAATATGGAGATTTGGAAGTCCATGATTGAGCAGGGCCGGGGATTTCACAGATTATCCTCTCTGCCACATCTTATAATCAGCGGATGCGATGACGACATGGTGTCATTTCCACTAGAGGACAAAAGATTAGGGACTGCGCTTCCTCTTCCTGCCTCTCTAACATCTCTAGAGATTTATAGATTTCCAAATCTGGAACGCCTATCTTCTTCAATTGTTGATCTTCAAAACCTCACTGAATTAGCACTCGATGATTGTCCCAAGCTCACATACTTTCCGGAGAAGGGCCTGCCTTCCTCACTTTTGGGATTATACATTGACAATTGTCCGTTGATAGCAGAGAAGTGCAGAAAGGATGGAGGACAATATTGGGACTTGTTAACCCATATACCTTGTGTTCAAATAGACCGTGGATGGGCTTCTTTTAAACGTGCTGCTTTGCTATTCTTTTGAGATTTGAATTTTAAAATTCAAATCTCAGTTGAAAACTATTCTAAATTAATATGGTTCGGTGTCGGTGAGTCTTTATCATGTATAATGGGTTTCGAATTTTTTAATTAAACAATAAAATGCTCGTTAAAAAAAATGAGTTTGCATTATTCAGCTGTTGAAACTTCATTTTCTTTTATTCATCCTTATGCTGTACGGTTGTATATATGTGTGTGTATATTCTCTTCATCAGACTTTGGCAAATATTGTTTTGACATTTTACCTGTTGGATATATATATATTCTCAAGTGGACATAATTAATATAAATGAAAATCAAATTATTATGTCTGGATTCACTAGATTAGAATTATTTCTTCTATCTATGTATAATCTAACTTGTGAATTGTTAGGATGCTGATTATTTTAAGCACTTTATATTTGAAAGTTAATTACATTGAATTGAAATTAAAAGAGAAAACAATATCCCACGACTAAGCCAATAAAATCTCAAAAACAAAAAGCAATCTAAGCAAAGCATTAGCCAAACAAATATCAAAAACAAAAAATAAACTAAGGGAATACATTACCAGCTGCCTCGTCAGCAACAGTATTATAATGCTCTTTTAATGGTGTTGTACAATAAAAAAGTAATTTTCAATTGCTAATTAAACACGTAAGGGTTGGATTGTATTGCAATGTTATTTATACTCTTCAAATTAATGCACTTTGGGCAAGCTCTTGAATTAATTGTTTATGCACCATCGCTATTAATATTTATAAATATAATTTGTCAGTTGTTAAATATTTAGATTCATCAAAAGTGACAAATTAATATGACAAAAGAGGAATATCTTTATGAATTGGAGTGTGAAATTTTTTTTTTTTTTAAATGCATAATATATGCCAAAGAAAAAGGCTTTTTTTTTATTAACAATAAACCGAGCGTATTAATCTCTTTTACAAATTTATATAAAAAAAAAAACACTTTCTTGTTATTAATACGTACAAGCCATCTTCAAAAACCTATTAAAATTCAATAAACAAAACGTCCAGAGAGAAACATCCCACAACAAATTTAAGAAAAGATGATAAACAAATAATATCTCAAGCGAAGCAAGCACTTCTTTCTTTAATCAATTACCTTTGAGCCTTTTTATTAATGTTAATAACCTTAGGCTGCCTCCTCTTCTCCTCAGCAAGCTTTGGCACTGTGATCCTCAGAACACCATTTTCCAAATGAGCCTTAACATGTTCCTAGTCAGCACTCATAGGCATCCTGAACTACCTCCAAAACTTGCCAAATGTCCTCTCAGCTTTGTGCCATTTCTCTCCTTCAACTCCCTCCTTATAATAATCATCACTCTTCCTCTCCCCATTCACTCTCAATACCCTGTTCTCTTCAACTTCAATCTTCACTTCATCTTTCTTCATCCCTGGAATGTCGAGCGTGATCACGTGTGCTGTTGGTGCTCCATCCAGTCTACTCTCGCCAAGGCTAGAGTTTCATCATGATCAGCTTCTTTTAGAGGGGTTTGTTCAAGAACCCTGAAAGGATCTTCTGTCATTGCAAACATCACGTCAAAGAAAAGTGATCGTGTGTACGGCATCAGAGCGTTTGCTTGTTATGCCATGATCATCGATGTTGCTGCCACAACAAGAAACGGCATTGTCATTGCAAGAATTCTAGATTTCGCCATCTGGGTAGCTAGCTAGCTTTTTGAGAGTGTTTGTTTCGAAGCTAAGTGTTTGTTGATCTTCTGGTGAAATGGAGGGAGGTGAAATAGAGAGAGATATATACGCTTAGATTAGATTATAGCTCGGTATCTGGATAGTTCTTTAAAAGTCTTTGCAAAAGAAACTTAGAGAAAATTCTAACACAGCGTGGAGACTAGAAGAAACATTTTGTAGAATGTTCTGGAGAAAAATGAAAACGTTTCTTTTGAATTGGGAATCTGAGTTGGAAGCTCATTGGAATTAGAATATGCCACATGCTACTTAAAATACTTTTGTATTACTATTGAACCACTTACTCAGTATAAACACCAGGACTGCTTGATTAAATGCACTCTTAAAAATGAATTTGCATCTCTATATATATTGTCCATTAACATTGGGTACAGAATTAAGATACTAACACCAACATGAAAGGAAATATGACAAAAGTACTGAAGGTTATCATCATCTGAATTTTGGATACTGAACATCATATATAAATCAACAATCCCAAACTAACTAAAAACATTAGGATACCCATTAGATAGAAATTCACATTACAGTTTGTCCAACAATAACAAAGAGAAACTCCATAAAAACAGAGAAAGGAGCTCTTATGCTCGCATATATCTCACTGTTAGCCAAAGCACTGTCTATCCATATTTGACGTGAGAGCTCAACGGTAGCACAATACGGAACTTGATGGATAGTTGACCGGTCAGATTTTGTCAAAGATCATTTTGTAATTAACTTCATATGTTGTACACAAAGAAATGCTCGAGCATTCTTTATTAAAGTAGCATGATTGGACATATTTAATATAATGAAAGTCAAATTATTATGGTTGAATTTACTAGATTAACATTATTTCATCTTTGTATAATCTAACTTGAGACAATCACTATTTATATTGGTCATTACTTTGATGTATGCTTCCGAAAATTCTCTTCACGTACCGATTTCATTTGACAAAACTTTTACGCACAGCACAATTGTACAGAAAATTAACAGAAACCAAATGAAGTATCAAGGCTGTAATTAGCTGCGATGCATAGATGAATTTATTTAGAGTTCTTTATGACAGGTAAAGGTCAATCATATGTCCTTCGTTTTTTCTCTTTGAATTAGTCTCGTAAAGACTTGCAATATAGATCACGTATTTACTACGAGATTTATTAGAGTGAATTGTAATTTTTGGGATTATCAAATAATATATTTGAGAGTTATCTATTTTTCTACATATAAAATTGAAATTCTTAATTATGTACAGGATTTTTGAGGGTCATTAGGAGGTTTTGCGCATTAATGGTTAGTGAAGTAAACCAACCAGGAGAATTTATCAAAACAACTTTATTATGTCATCTTCATACATGAACACTGTCTCCAAATTCCAGGGAAACTCAAAAGAGAAACAATATCCCACCCAATGCCAAGAAAATATCAGAAACAAAAAACAAACTAAGCAAATCAAAGCATTCGCTTGTGATGCCAGAATCCAGACTGCTCTCATCTGATCATGCGCTTCACAATGTGAAAAGGGTACCACGAACATTTTTTTGTTGCATAAAAATATTATCAAGTGTTACATAAATATGATATTTCACCCAAAATGATGCCGTTTCGATAACTTTACGCGTCCGATATGACCGGACTTCCAGGTCATAGATAAGCGACAAGAGGGTCACGACAATAAATGAGAACAAAAACTACTTGAACAGCTCTCTCCCCCTAACAAATTTGACCATTTTCTCCCATTTCGTCTCTCTTTTCTTTTTCCCTCGTAAATTGACAGGAAGTTGGAATGCAATGGAGCAAGAAATTAAATTTGTTATAAACGGGAAAGAACTTAAAGCCGGAAATAAATATTTAACGGATTAAAAGATTCATAAGATAATGCAGTCAACATAGTTAAAACTGTCTACAATCAGTCAGCTAACATGTAGTAGTAAAATAACATGCTCGGCTAACCACAGCAGTTGCTGTTTTGCTGGATTGGCTGTCCCTTCATCTGAACTGTTCCAGAAGATTTGTTTGCAGTAGGCTGGTTGCCCATTCTGCATCAAATTTGAACTCATAATTAGTGAATCAACAAATTATTTCAGAGACTAGCTATGTTAATCAGCATATGACAACAGGTTTGACAAAGATTTGACACCACAACCACACATCAGTGCATGATAACCACCAGTCACTGCTCAAAAAGACAACTATCAATTCTGGAAATGTTAAATATTTTGGATGATAATGTTTCAATTTCTTAAAGTTTAGAAGTGAGATAAAACAAATCCTCACATCTTGCATATGAATATTAGGAGTGAGATAAAACAAATCCTCACATCTTGCATTTGTACATTACCATGTTATTAATCTGATACAGATGTCAAATTTTGAATCCTTTTATCCACTACAAACCAAAACTAGAAACAATCTTAACATTTTAGAGTCATAAATAAACCCATACACGGTGTCTAAAATGCTCACAATCCTCACATCATGGGATTTCTCAAATCCTGTAGGGCTTTTCTACCAGAGAAATTTGTTCCAACAGAAAACATTAGGTAAATTTAGTCATTGCAGAGTCTTCATCACAATGCATATAACCAGCAATAATGGTGATTGTTGAGTAAGAACAGTCAGCATTGCAAATAGGCAATGGATCACAGAATCAATCATAGGCCAAGAAGGAAAGAGTTAAGTGATTTTACTTTTTCTTAATCTCGCCAGCCATGGTCAAGAAAGCCTGCTCCACGTTGATTGCATCTTTGGCACTTGTCTCCAGGAAAGGAATCCCCAGCTCATCTGCAAATGCCTGCATTTCACTCAAGAGACCAACAGAAAGTCAGAAAAATCAATGTAGTACGTTATTTGGATACAATGATATGGCAGCCATAATTTCTGCATCTGCTGCTTGATGCCAATAGATCAGCCAATGTACTGTCTTAATCAATAACAAGTCAACACAAAGTCCATAACTCGGTCTGGTGCTAAAAACCAACCCAACAAGTTTCTGTCAGTCATACATAAAAGCATTTCCAAAGTCTTGAAAGATATTTTATAGGATAAGTGAAACTTTAATTCACATGAAGAAGCAGAAAAAGATGCTTTCTCCTTAACATCGTGAAGCACTTTGATGTGCAGATCTTGTAGCTTAATAACTCAGTCTATCACATTAGTCTAGGTCATGAGTAGAAAACAAGATTCTTATAAAATCTTATTGCATGCAAATTATGTAGTTAAAATTTACCAATTTATATAGATAACTAGTTAATAGAAACTATTCATGGACAAACAAAAGATATCTTATGCAATGATATTCCCTAAAGAATCAGTCTGCCAAATCTCTGATACGTAATTCCCTTTAGACAACGTTGGAAAAGAAACCAGGAAAACGATACAGATCTCACCCTAACCAACCATTTGAGTGAAGCACTGAGAGTGGCAAGTTTCAAACTGAACTACAGAGGTTAGCAGCCAAAAGCTCAACCAAAACACAAGTATGACTGACTCTGCATTATCTTGCAAGTGTGTGCATGGGCATGCATGCAAACAGGTAAGTGAAAGACAGGGAGGTTGGGAGGGTCTAAATCTAAAGCACAAACCTCATATGGACTTCAATAGATCCATTAGACTTTTTTGTAATTGTGGTTGTCCATATGGTTAAGATTTGACATGGAATGAGAATATGCACCAAAACGGACATTCAAGGCTCAAAACGAATTAGAAAATACATTAGAGGAAAGTAAATGATTCTCTTAGGGCATGTTTTGACTTTCTTTTCCAAAAAAGGGGTAATATTAGGCACCATTTTAGGAAAAAATTGTTTTAATAAAACTTTATTCTCATTACTCAGTGATAAAGGGCAGAATTGCTTAGAGCAATTTGGCACGGCCCCTGGAAAAAAGGAAAAGGTATTTAACGATCCCCCTACTCAATTTTATTGGAAACACACTCAACAGTGAAGGATATGATACAAGACACATTTAAATGGAGAGTCAAACTTGTGTTCTAGTAAGTCAAATTCTCACTGAGCATGCACATGATAAAAGATTAATTAACAAAGAAATACAATTTTATTAAACAATCAGTTGCATTAAAATGAGAACATATTACGAATATTTATTTTAAGGGATATTATTGATTGACTACTTTAAGAATTACAATATATCAAACGACCACAAGAAGTATTTTAGTCTATCATTTTACTATTATATCTTTACAAAACTTATCATTTTACTGCATTTCCATTAGTACCAAAAATACCAATTTCACCCTAGGAAAAAAAATAACACAAATAGAGGTATCAAATATTATATTATTCATAGGCTAATAGGAATTATTTGTAGCTACTTTATATTTTGAATTTATAACATTGTAATACTTTGTATTTTATTTTTTAACCCAAAAAAAAAAAATTCATAGAAAGTGCAGAATTGATATTTTATCAGTCAGCCAACAGGTCAACTATCGGTGCTAATGAAATATAGTCAAATAATAGGTTTTGTCTAGATGTAATAGTAAAATGATGGAATCATATTTTTTATGGACTTTTGATACATTGCAATTCTTAAAGTATTCAAACGATAATAACCGCTATTTTTACAAGTTGTATTGACAGAAAAGATTCCAACTCCAGCTACAAGCTGCCAAAGTTTGCGTGTCCCGGGTATGCAGAAACTTACCAAGCAAATGCATTTGAGAAGAGTTTAAAATTATATTCAAAGTTCAGGCGACAGAAGTCAAGAATATACCTTGGCTGTCTGTGTGTCCACAACCTTGTTCTCAACTAAATCGCATTTGTTCCCAACTAGAAGCTTGCATACACTGTCATTTGCATATCTATCAATCTCGTTCAACCACTGCTTGACATTATTGAAGCTCTCCATCTCGGTTACATCATAGACAATCTGTTGAAATCCCAACACATTTAATGAATCTCACACGGTTGCTCAATTAAAAAATTGGAAAAAAAGAATATCACTTATTCTTTCTTAAAAGAGAATAGAGCATTGCAAGATTTTTACTTCCGACAACATATGTCATAAGAATTTATAGACAATTTGCATCATATTAATGCTCCCATTCTTGGTCTACAACATCTTGTATACAGATTTATTGGAAAATGTACTGCTCCATGGAAGATAAAAAATAAGTTAATTGTAAGCACATACAGGGTTGCTAAGATGTCACATGTAAATCACAAACTTTCTGATTTAAACCAAGAAGTGGGGAGGCTCCTTACTATGATTCCATGGGCTCCTCGGTAATAACTGCTAGTTATAGTCCTGAATCGCTCCTGTCCAGCAGTGTCCCACTAAACAGATGAAAAACAATCAAACATCAGACATTACCTAAATGATGTTTATAAGACAAATACACTCATTTCAACACATCACTCTTCAAACAAAGAAAATAAGACTAGTTCCTTGAACATAACCTTCACTAAATATGACAAATCAATTTTCTCTCAATACAAGATAAAAGGAAATTTTGACTCACAATCTGCAGTTTGATCGTCTTCCCATCCAGCTCCACAGTTCTTATTTTCTGCCAAAATTTAAAAAAAAAAGGGGTAAAATACTGAAGTCTGCCAACATTTCTTTCCACATATGCATACGCATACATACACATACATACCCGTACAAAGACTCATATTATAACTTATACATACATATATTCATACATATAGAAGAGAGACTCACAAAATCAACTCCAATGGTACTGATGTAGCTGTCGACATAAGAATCATCCTGAAAAATTCAAAAAAAAAATTACATTAATAAACCTAAAAACTAGTAATTAACGTAATGAAAACTGAAATTTCCAAGAATAACAATTATTTACCATCTAAATTATCATTCTAACAACACAAATTCAGAGAACAAAAAGCTAAAATAGAAAGTAATTAATATAAAAAAAGAAAAAAAAAGGAGATGGAAAAGTCAACAGACAGCAAATCGGAGCAGCAGGCAGGACTTCCCGACGGACGAGTCTCCGATAAGCAACAGCTTGAACAGATAATCGCTTTAACAACCAAAAAAAAAAATGAAAAGGCAAAAAATAAAAAAATTGAAGTATTGTCAAATGAAAATGAGTAGATGTTAACAATGTTAATATCAAAAAAAAGGAAAGAAACAGGGAGGCTCACTATTCGTTGCTCATGATTTTGGATGGAAGTGAAGAATCTTGCGGCGGTCCTTTTGCTCTTGTTTGGAGAACGAGAAAGAGAAAAAGAAAATGAAAGGGAAAGTTTGTTTGTGCTGTGTCGTGCGGGAGAATTTTCTATCTCACCTCTCGAACTTTGCTTTGTCCACTCATTGTTGTTATTATTAAATTATTGTTTACGAGATCCACTATTATTACTATTTTCTTGGGTTATGTATTTATAATTAGATCCTTGTATGTTTTTTAATCAAATAAAGACATTTTTTTATCCATTTATATTAAATTAGGTCACTTGTAAAAAAAATGGGCCTCTACTTACGGAATGACCAAATTACCCTTCAAAGTATTGAACATGTGGGTCACTAAGTTGAGGACATATTTGTATTCTCAGTTAAGTTGGAGAGAATAAACCATTTATGTCAAATTATGTGCTCATAGGCCATCGGTAAATTGAGAGGATGGGTTCGTGTCCTAACAATTAATGGGACTTATTTCTTCTCCTAGTTTAACTGGTTTCGTTATTAATGTCGGTGGACTAGGATATTCCCTGATATTAAATGTGGCAAAAATTTTTGATGTGTCGTATTATACTTCATATATGATAGTTCCAATTAGTTTATATATTTAATATATGATAGTTGCGAAATCTCAATAAATTTTAAACTGCAAGTATGATTAGATTTTTTTTTTTGTAATATACATATCAGTGTATAAAAAAAAAATAGGAGAATAGAAACTTGGTTTACTTTTAAAATTTAGTTTTATCTAAGTCTTTGATTAATTTTTTATATATAATGTTTTATCCTTGTTGTTAAAACAATCACAGTTAAAACACATAGTTAAAAGGTAAATGTAATCTTTAACAAATAAATTAACTAATTTTAAATCATAAACGTATCAAATACTCAGTTTTTAAGTGGAAATGTCATATCTACCTTCAAATAATTTTTTTTTTTTAAACCATTTTAACACTAATGATCAAATATAGTATTAAAACTTACGGACATACGAAAACTTATAAATCCTAACTACTATTGTTATCACTCAAAACACCCTTCAACATCCTTAAAAAAAAAAAGTCTCTTTTCCCCTAAAATAATATCTAAGGAAAAATAAAATATATTAGTAAGTCGTCCAGTCATTTGCCTATTAATTACTACATTTCCACTCGTCCACGACCAATATGTGAACAACGAGTCATCTATAGTATGTGAGGATGCATACTATTTACACTCGTTGCCAATCTTAATGCAGTGGTACGACATTCCATCCACTTTTTGTTTTAACCCTTACAACACGTTGTTCATTGACGCAAATCATAAACGACGAGTGGAAACGACATGACATCCATATCTTTTGTGCAAGTACATTAAGACGTTTGCCCTCCTAGTCTGTAAACAACAAGTCATCTACGTTGTACCATAAAATTTAATGTATACAATGTAATATTGCTAAAAAATACATGTGTCCAAAGTAAATTTTATGTTGGCTGTCTCTCAAAATATGTCGATTGCTAATCTGACCAATTATTTTTTTACTTTATTTATTTATTTTTAGGAAAGCTACATGTTAACTTGCCCAAAAAATAAAACCTAATTTTGCATGAGTTTAAATATATAATAAAGATACAAAAACAAACTACAACCTGCTGCCACTGATTACTCTCAATGCAAATTTTAACTGTTTTCTTCTTCAATCTCGTGATAATAAAATACTAATTCACATAATATTAAAGGTGTACACACACACACATATTCATCCATCCTTTTAGTTGTAAGTAATTAGAAACTGTTGTGCAATTGATGATTTTTATTAGTAAATTTTATTTTTTTCCATAATTATAATTTTGATGATTATTATTTTATGTAATCATCAGAGAAAAGAAAAAAAAAGATCCCTTCCATTAATTCAAATCCTTTGGAAATCAACATGCCATATAATGCGTCGTTTCACATATACAAGTAGGACTTTTCGTAGTTTCGTTGTGATTTAAACCACTGATGCATTGTTAGTGACCGAATACAAGCGAGGATCCAGTAATAGTATGCTGACACATACTATTTACGTTTGTCGACTGTCTGAAAGCTACAATTGACATAACATCTCTCTCTCTCTCTCTCTTTCTCTCTTTTTTAGGTCATTTTTCATCCAGGACAGTAAATGACGGGTCGTGTGCCGTGCGTGCCGATTAAAATTTAATGTATTCAACGTAATGTTGTGGAAAAATGCATGTCTCTAAAGCAAATTTTGTATTGGTTGTTTCTCAAAATGCATTGGTTGCAAATCCGGCCAATTATTTTTTTATTTTTAGAAAAGCTACATGTTACCTTTATTTTTAACTTGCCCAAATATAAAACCTGATCTTGCATGAGCATAAATATATAATAACGATACAAAGTACAAACTGCAAGCTGCTGTCAATGGTTGCTTTCAATATCCAAATTATTTTTGTGATAATAAAACACATGAACCATGTAATCATTAGAGAAAAAAAGGTCTCTTACATTTATTTAAATCCTTTAGAAATCAACACAGCTGATGATGTGTCGGTGCTCATGTGCAAGGTGGATGTTTCGTTGTTTATTTTTTATTTAATCCATTGACACATCATTAGTATTCAAAATATGAATGACGAGCCAGCTATAGCATGCACCCGCTCATACTATTTATGCTTGTTGGCTGTCTGAATGCTTTGAATGACACGACATCATCTTCTTTCATGGATGTTCATCGTGTCATTTCTAATCCTAGTCCGCAAATGAGGGGTCATTTATGCTGTGCGTGTTGATTAAATTTAATGTATTCGATGTAATATCACTAACAAATGCACATCTCTGAAGCAAATTTTATGTTGGTTGTTTCTTAAAGTAGGCCTATTGCTAATCTGGCTAATTTTTTTACTTTATTTATTTATTTTTAGAAAAGCTACACGTTATCTTGCCCAAATAATAAAACCTAATTTTTGTAAAAAATAAAACCTGATTTTGCATGAATATATAATAATAGTATAGAGTACAAACTGCAAGTTGTTGCCAATGGTTGCTTCCTATATCCAAATTTTAGTTTTTTTTTTTTTACTTCATTCTTGTCATAGTAAAATTCGTAAACCACAAAATATTAAAGGAGTGTGTATGTATACACACACTTTTAGTTGTCGGTAATTAAAAACTGTATTGCAATTGACGATTTTTATTAGTAGTTTTTTTTCCGTAATTATAATTTTAATGATTATTATTCCACGTAATCATCAGAAGGAAAAAAAAGGTCTCTTACATTTATTCAAATCCTTTATATAGATCGACATGCCATATGACTCGTGGTTTCACACATACAATACGGACATCTCATCGTTTCTCTGTAATTTACACCATTGACTTATCGTTCGTGTTCAAAATACGAACAATGAGTCAACAACAGAATGCACCACTTATACTATTTATGCTTGTTGACTGTATGAATGCTTCGAACGACATGACTTCCATTTATTTCTTTCATGTTCATCATGTTTTGTCTCTTCTTGGTCTATAAACGACACATCATCTACGTCGTACATGCCAATTAAAATTTAAAGTATTCGATGTAATGTCAATGAAAAATACGCATCTCTGATGCAAATTTTGGATTGGTTATTTCTCAAAATGTGTCGATTATTAATGCATCCAATTATTTTTTACTTTATTTATTTATTTTTAGAAAAGCTACAAATTGACTGTATATTTAACGTGCCAAAAAAATAAAGCCTAATTTTCTTAAAAAATATAACCTAATTTTGCATGAGTATAAATATAAAATAATGATTTATCTTAGTAAAATTTGTTTATTCTAGGAGTATAATTTTAATGATTACTATTCCGAATAATGCGTTTCCACTAATGCGTCATTTTTCATGTTCATGTATGATGTGGACGTCACATTGTTTATTTTATTTTTGCATCACTGATGCATCTTCCATATTTAAAAATTAAAATATAAACGATGAGTCAGCTTATGCATACACCGTTGCATACTATTTACATTTGTTGGCTGTCTTAATGCGTCGTACGACTTGACATCCATTTGTTTCTTACTCTTTGGGTGTGTCGCTTGTAGGTGCAGCCCATAAGCGATGGGTCATCTACGCCATGCTTGCCGATTAAAATTAAAGTATTCGATGGAATGTCGCTAAAAAAAATATACATATCTGAAGCCAATTTTATGTTGGCTGTTTCTGAAAATGGATCAATTGCTAAATGCTAATTGTATCTTTTTTCATATAATATTTGGCTCTGAAAATAATTTCATACTTTTTTTCATTTTCATGCTAAAAACTACGCCTATTAATTGATCAATGTATTTTAATAATAATTTTCAGAAAGAATATTTGTCATTTAAGTCTTTAATTAATTTCTTATATCTCATGTTTTTCCCATGCTGTAAAAACTTGAAATTTTAAGGGTGAGAAAACTGTTCGAAATTAAAAAATTCAAAGTATAAATGGCCAATGGCGTTTTAGAAGGATAATAGGGGGACCTTTGTCCCTCTCTGGTCTGTGTTACTTGTTAGTCTTGTTACTCTTATTTTTTCTAGGATAGAACCGTAGTACCACAGTTGTACGGTACCATAGTTTTATCCAACAATTGAATTTAGGAAAAAATTAATTATTGACTGGATCCAACGGTTAGATCTAACTGTAATATCGTACAACTGTGGTACCACAGCTAGACCCTTTTTTCTAATAACAATGAATGCGGGTTCGGATCCATTCTCGGCCTTTACGGCATCGCCCACCCCAGGTCGGATCGACATATCGCTATCCTCTCACACGCTGCCACGTGGCAATTTAAATTACCAACTTGACCAGAAAACCCTAGTCACTTGTCAGCTTAACTTGGTCATCAATTCTTCTTCGTCGCGTTTGGAAGCCGCAAACACAAACCAAAGAATAGCATCTCAAATATCTCAAAGCAAAGTATAAAAAGCTCTCTCTCGCTGGCTGTATCTCTACTGAGACAAAGCGCGCCGTTTTTGCACCGCAATGCCCTTCGGTTTTCGGCCCTGAATCACAGGTTTCAACATTATTTTAATTTTTTTTCACTTTCTTTTTTAGTTGAGATTCGGTTTTTAGATAGTAATGAAATCGGCTTAAAAACGGGACGTTGGGTTCTTTTATAATTAATATTTTGTTGCATTGATTGAATGAATTATGAATTAGGGTTTTGTGTTATGTGTGGGTTTATTTATTTGTTTTTACTAAATTTTCTTTTGGGTAAAATTCATAGTTTGTGGGTTTTGTTTTATTGATGCTATGAATCAAAACATACACTACATTATTTGTGCATGATTTATCATTGACTATTGGTTTCATCAGCCTCAGAGCGGTATATTACAATATTCTCTAGTGGATGTGATTGCATTTGACATGTGCTATTTTTAATTTGCATTAGTGTTCTTTGATGCAATCTTAGCCTATGTAATTGAGTTGATCTAATGGTGTTAAACTTTTTGTAAAAAGAAAAGATTGCTCATCAGCTCTTACAAGTGTTTTTTGATGCAGTTTTTCTCAGTTCCACGATATGGCAACAGAAAGTGGGAAAAGCTTTGCGAGGAGAGATCGTCTCCTGGAGATTGAGTCAAAGGTCCACACTTGGTGGGAGGAGAGTAATGTTTTCAATGCTGAACCTGGCGAAAGGCCTCCGAATCCTGAAAGTGGTGAAAAGTTCTTTGGAAACTTTCCATTTCCTTATATGAATGGCTATTTGCATCTAGGGCATGCATTCTCAATTTCCAAGCTTGAATTTGCTGCGGCGTATCATAGATTGAAAGGTGCTAATGTGCTTTTGCCATTTGGTTTCCACTGCACTGGTATGCCCATTAAGGCCTCAGCTGATAAGCTTGCTAGGGAAATGAAGCAGTTTGGGAATCCACCTGTATTTCTCAAAGAAGCGGAGGAGGAAGAAAGTCCACACCCAGAAGAAGCTGAGGATGCAAATGGAGGCGCTCCACCGGATAAGTTTAAGAGCAAGAAGTCTAAGGCTGCTGCAAAATCTGGTGTCCAAGTGTATCAATGGGAGATCATGCGCAGTTTCGGACTTTCTGATAGAGAGATATCTGAATTCCAGGAGCCGGGGAAATGGCTCAAATTTTTTCCGCCATTGGCCAAAGAAGATCTGAAAGCTTTTGGTTTGGGGTGTGACTGGAGGCGCTCATTTGTAACTACAGAGATAAACCCATTTTTTGATTCCTTTGTACAATGGCAGATGAGGAAGCTAAAATCCATGGGTAAGATTATTAAAGATGTGAGATACACCATATACTCTCCCTTGGATGACCAGCCTTGTGCAGACCACGATAGAGCAAGTGGTGAAGGAGTTCAGCCCCAGGATTACACTCTGATCAAGATGGAGGTGCTGCAACCTTTCCCTGCTAAATTTGGACCTTTAGAGGGTAAAAAAGTCTATCTTGCCGCCGCTACTTTGAGACCAGAGACCATGTACGGACAGACAAATGCATGGGTATTACCTGATGGGAAATATGGAGCATTTGAAATCAGTGAAACTGATGTATTAATTGTCACGGAAAGAGCAGCTCTTAATCTTGCATATCAGAATTTCTCTAGGATTCCTAAAAAGCCTACATGCCTGGTTGAGTTGACTGGTTATGATTTGATTGGTCTTCCTTTAAAGTCCCCTCTTTCATTTAATGAGGTCATATATGCTCTTCCTATGTTGACCATTCTAACAGATAAAGGGACAGGGATAGTGACCAGTGTTCCTAGTGATGCTCCTGATGATTATATGGCACTGCATGATTTGCAAGCAAAACCAGCTTTCAGAACAAAGTTTGGCGTGAAGGATGAGTGGGTGTTACCATTTGAGGCTATTCCAATTATCAACATTCCAGAATTTGGAGACAAGTGTGCTGAAAGAGTTTGCACAGATCTGAAAATTAAAAGTCAGAATGAGAAAGATAAGTTGGCTGAAGCCAAGAGGTTGACATACTTGAGAGGATTTACAGATGGTACCATGCTTGTTGGAGATTTTGCTGGGAAGAAAGTCCAGGATGCTAAGCCATTGATTAGGAGCAAGCTGATAGAAACGGGTGAGGCAATTATGTATAGCGAGCCTGAGAAGCGCGTCATATCAAGATCAGGTGATGAATGTGTTGTGGCTCTTACAGACCAATGGTACATCACATATGGGGAAGAAGAATGGAAGAGACTAGCTACTGAGTGCTTAAATTCCATGAATATATACCATGATGAGACCCGCCATGGCTTTGAGCACACTCTAGGCTGGTTGAATCAGTGGGCTTGCTCAAGATCGTTTGGGCTTGGGACACGCATTCCCTGGGACCCACAGTTCCTGGTTGAGTCATTATCAGATTCAACCATTTATATGGCTTACTACACGGTAGCTCACATGTTACATAATGGAGACATGTATGGGAGTACTACCGGTTCAATAGAACCTGGTCAAATGACTGATGAGGTCTGGGAATTTATTTTCTGTGGTGGCCCATATCCAAAATCATCTAATATCCCATCATCTATCCTTAACAGAATGAAGCAGGAGTTTGAATATTGGTATCCATTTGATCTTCGAGTCTCTGGTAAGGACCTCATCCAGAATCACTTAACTTTTTGCATTTATAACCACGCAGCAATCATGTCCAAGCGCCACTGGCCTCGTGGATTTAGGTGTAATGGTCACATTATGCTTAATTCTGAGAAGATGTCCAAGTCTACCGGGAATTTTCGGACGTTGAAGCAGGCCATTGAGGAATTCTCTGCAGATGCCACACGATTTTCTCTAGCTGATGCTGGAGATGGTGTAGATGATGCAAATTTTGTATTTGACACTGCAAATACCGGAATCCTTCGGCTCACCAAGGAGATTGCATGGATGGAGGAGGTACTGGCTGTGGAATCGTCTTTGAGAACTGGTCCACCATCTACTTATGCTGATAGGGTGTTTGAGAATGAGGTAAATATTGCTGTTGAAATGACTGATCAGCATTACAAGAACTACATGTTCCGAGAAGCTCTAAAAACGGGCTTTTATGATCTACAAGCTGCAAGGGATGAATATAGGTTGTCTTGTGGTGCGGGGGGTTTGAATCGTGATTTGGTGTGGCGTTTTATGGATGTGCAGACTCGGCTCATCACTCCAATCTGCCCTCATTATGCGGAGTATGTTTGGAGGGAGATTTTGAAGAAGGATGGCTTTGCAGTGAAAGCTGGTTGGCCAACATATGGCACTCCTGATCTGATCCTCAAGAGCGCCAATAAGTATTTGCAGGACTCGATTGTTTTGATGAGGAAGCTGCTCCAAAAGCAAATTCTTGGATCAAAGAAAGCCAATAAGAAAGGTGCACCTGTTGCAACACTCACTGAGGACAAATTGAAGGGCTTGGTATATGTGAATGAGCAATTTGATGGATGGAAAGCAGAGTGCTTGAGGATACTGCAAAGCAAATTCGATAGTAAGAGTCGTACTTTTGCTCCAGATGGGGAGATACTGGAGGCATTGCAGAACAGCTCTGTTGGACAGGCTTCAAACTTTAAACAGACCCAAAAGCTTTGTATGCCTTTCTTGAGGTTCAAGAAGGATGAAGCGAAAGCAATTGGGCCTCAGGCCTTGGATTTAAAGCTGCCATTTGGAGAGATTGAGGTCCTTCAGGAGAACTTGGACTTGATCAAGAGACAGCTTGGTCTTGAAGAGGTGGAAATATTATCTGCCACTGATCCTGATGCTCTTAGCAAAGCTGGTTCCCTCTCTTCACTGCTAAACCAGAATCCTCCTTCACCTGGAAACCCAACTGCCATCTTCTTGACCAGGTAAGGTAAAATAACTCCTTTGGGTGGATTACAGAATATTCTTTGTTGAGCGTATATTCTTTCTTGCTTGTTTTGGTGCACTGAAATTTATAATTTGCTTTGAGACTTGAGATGATAGTGTTTCTTTTTTATATTTCAAAAGTTTCCTTTTTCACTTCTTGATGCTTCAATTATTTGCTTTAGGATCTATCTTCTCAGTATTTATAGAATTAATAAATCATAGTATATTCTTTTTTTACTACTCTTAGTATGCAGGTGTCATGATGATCAACTCTAGCAGCATTCATCATCTCAGTTTGAGTAGTAGAATGATGCATAAAATGTTAAAATGTGTTGAATCCTACAATGCCTAGATAAATATAGCGTTTTACACACTGCTAACCCTTTTAACTCTATGTTACGGCATTTGGGTTTGATGTTATATCTTTCTTGACTGTTTTCCTGGTAAGTATAACCTTTTAGGAGAATTATTTGTTTGTCTGTTTTTCTCAGAGTAGGTTTTTTAGGCACTAGCTTTGCTCCTTTTTCATAAATCAAGTTGTTTTTATTATTATTGTGCTCAGTTTAGCAGCTAATCTGAGTTACTTTTATGTTTATAGGTAGTCAAACTGCTGCTTAGAAGAGATTTCTGAAGAATGATTTTCTTGACTCGAAAGCTAGTGATTTTGCTGTACCTACTGCTTTGGAAGAATCATTGTGATATTGTTGTGCTTACTGCTTTGGGAGAATATTTAAATTTTCAGGTGCTGGAGTACATTTAGTGTATGGAAAGTTGCTGCCTGGGAAACTGATGGTATGATCGATGCAACTGCTTTTTGATAGTGAAAGAACTTGCTGGTTTTTCTTTTATTGGGGAAATGGTTACCATATTCTGAATTACACTGTTTTTGTTTTGTTGTGGATCTGGTAAAATACATGGGAATTATAGAATTAATATGCTTTAACCCTGTTTAGTTCATTGACTTTTTTTTTTTATTGCATTATGGAAGGATTCCCCCCTTTTTTCAGTAAACAATTCTTCTAGTGCACAAAATATAAAGCAGTTTATCCCTTTGGACTGAGACCAAACAGCAGGAAGTTGACGTAATTGAGCTTTCGATGTTGATGCAAGCTGATGTTATTGTACATTGTTGAATCTTCTGATAGTTCATTCAAAGAAAAAGAACATGTTCTCAAATATGCTTGTTGCTTGTAATTTGTAATTACTCAACCCAGAGATATTTTCAATGATGAAAATGAGTACTTAAGTTTCCTTCGGTAAAAATTGGAATAAGAACAGCATTTAAATGTGGGAAAATGGAAATAGATGAAAAAAATATTCTACTCCGGGCAAAATGGCCTCTCCAGGCCATCTCTGTGACTTGGAATATTGAAATGCCTTATCCTTCCCTCCTGTTTCTTCATGTATCCTTCGCATAAAAATGCTTTGGAGAAATTATCTTCCACCTCTCTGTTCACATCATGCACGAACACATCAGTGTCTCCATCCTCCCTGTTCCTCGCCATCATCCCTGCAGTGTATATAGCTGTCATCCTCCCCGGTGCCTCTTCATAGTAACCTGTTGGAGCGTCAACCATGATCAAGTCCCATTTTATGTCATAAACTTCAGCAGGAAGTCCTTTAAGAGCGAGTTGGCACATTGAGTATTTAGGATCACCAATTGCTGTGCATTCAGGTCCTTTGCCAACATCCATTAAGTTTTCGGCTTGGTTTACCTTGCTATCATATGTGACATGATAGGACTCCAGCATGGGAAACCGCCGTCTAATCTGCTCTATCCAAGCTTCATCTTCTTCGAGAAATATTGTACGGCCGCCATAATTGAGTGTGCTCCACATCAAGCTGTCATGGCCTAAGCCGAAAACCAAGAAATTGCAAGGAGACTTCTTTTCGAGTACTCTTGCAGACACTGAGATTTCCTTGAGTGTCTGTTGTGGGGTAATAGTTGAAGTTGAGTAGTGAATAAGTGCTTGTGCCAAGGAGCGTGGGATCTTTGTACAAGTAGGTGAGCAGTTTGCTGCTTCTGCTTCTGCTTCTGCATTTGTCTTGGCATTCGATGCTTTTGGTAAAGGGGCTTTTGACATGGGAGATGGGTTTTCTTTTGACAATGATAAACTTGATCTTACCACAAAGAGAAGCAAGAAAGCAAGGAAAATGCCCAGTAGAAGCACTTTAAAGTTGAGTGCTTGGTTGGCTTTAGACCTCATTGTTTGTGCAAGATAAGTGTTACTTTGGCAAAGAATATGCAGAAGCAGAGAAACTTGAGGATTGATCTTCTGCAGCGGCTAGGCTTGAAATAAATTGGTGAAGGAAATATGATTGATTTTGTAAGTCGTAATGCTTCTAGATGAAGTGAGGAAACGTTGGATGATGAATGATGAAGACAAGAAAGCTACTATGATTTTGCATGAAGCAATATGAAAGTGGTTGTTGCATCTGCCATGTTTGGTGAAGTGTAGTTTTATCATATTCTGTTTCTTGTTCATTTGGTGATGGAAAGTTTCATCATTTTCCTTCTGTATAATTGCTTCTGCTGCTGTGGATTTGAAGTTGAAAATGATGCATCTCCTTATAGTTATTATATAAAAGGACGGTTGATATTTTGATAACTTCAAGTTGTTCATTTTGTTTGTATTTATTTTTTTTGATGATTGTGCAATCATTGGTTGAAATATCTAAAACCCATTATATGACTAACACATATTAAGTTGAAATTAAAAGAATATCTTCAATTTCACAACTCGGTTAATTATGCATCATCTTTAAAATATTTTGAATATTTCTATTTTAAATTTTTGAAATGATTCTTGGTAAATCCATCAATCATATCCATGCTAAGTGCCTGTCAACTACTTAGGTCTTTTTCATTTGCATAAAATCTTGTCAAATGGTAAACATTGATACCCTATACATCAGCACCTCCTAATAAAAAAATTGATGAATGCTTTTAAATAAGCTGCTGTCTTGTTCAAAAGTGCTTCATGTAAAATGCACCCTCAAGCACAACCATGGATAAACATAATGTTTAGTGATTCTGCTTTTTCATTCGCTATATTTTGAAAGATCACTCAAACCATACAGAGAATGAGGTAAAACAGATATATATAATTGAAAAAATTTTACCTGTACAAGGCATAGCTCTAACAATTGAACATTGCCTAAGAGACCTCTTCCTCAAACAACTAAAGAGTTGACTGTTATGCCAAACCTCAAAAAAACCAATCACCACATGGTATCATTCACTTGGCAATGGATTAAATTCTGCTTTCAGTTACCCACCTATTTAAATCATCTAAAGAATTTCTAGGTTAGAACTTCAAAATGAATTTCTGATTGTAAAAATTATTCATTTGGTGGGCCGAAATCCATGGCCTTTTACCATGGTGAGACTAGTCAGATCCCCAGAAGGGGTACTTCCTAATGTGTTATCAAGCAATTCTGCACTGATGTTCTGCATCAAAATTAAGGCATTTATGATCTTCATTTCTAGTGTCACCTGCCGTTTCTTCCATAGTGAAGAAGAGACCGTGTTTGTCCATTTTCGCCATTTTTCTGGGCCTTGGTCTTGTCCCCACGAGCTTTGCGAACTGCCTGCTGAATTTGTCTCTCATGCTCTTTGAGCATTTCCTCGAGGTTTCCTCCTGGAGGCAGTATCGGCCCAGAGTAATGCATTCGGGTCTTCTTGGAAACATAATCTAGCTGTCAAACAAAAAGACTAAAAAGTTAGTCCATAATTCTAGAAGTCTATAATGAGTGGTTAAAATCATAAAAAACTGTACAACAGTGAAATTAGATTGTTCAATCAATTTGTGAAAACATAGTGAAACAGTGAGATTAGATTGTTCAATCAATTTGCGAAAACATGGGGAACATTTCAAACTGCCAGGCCAACAAACCCAACAGTTAAAAGTTTTTATGCATCTTTAATAAAATTTCAAGAAGTCCGGCACCAGAGTCTCAAGATCAGCCACTAGACCGCCTAAATCAAGAGGATTTGAAGCAGCTTCTTGAATATCAAAAAAAAAAAAAAATCCAGATCAGATTGATTCATGTTGGTTTGTGCGTGAAAATGTATAGTGGATGTTTCTATGGTTTTGCTTTAGCAAAGGAGGGTCCACAAAGTTTTCAAAATAGAATGAAAGGCTCTTGTCATTGATGAAGGTCTCTTAAAATAAATGGTCCGTGGATGTTTCTGTATCTTGAAAACTTAAATTAAAGACTCAGTAATTCTGGGATGCCCTTGGCAATATATAAACAGATATATAGATCATTTATCCAGATAAAATGATTTTCTTTCAATCTAAATTTAATTAAAAATTTCCTTACCGTCTTAGGCTCCTTTCCAGAAGGCTTTTCGCCCTTCCTGTTATATAAAGACATTGGTCTGTCCAGCAAATTTTGGGACCACTCATGTCCAGAGTCATCTGACCACTGTGAATTCACTCTATTGCTACAATCCAACTGGGAATGGCCACCTCTAACTGCAACGGAATTGGCAAATCTGGATAACCCAGCTGCCCCAGGATGCATGGGAGATCTTGAATTTCTGTCGCTGTCCATTGTCATATCGACGGTAGTGGGTTTCATTGTTTGCCCACCAACATTCCTTCCAATTCCTTTGGGGGGCTCAATAGGAAACCCAGAACCACTATCCTCGTCGGAATTGAATTGTTCACTAGTGGCTTTAGGATTACTCTGATTTTGTTGCTTCTGTATCAGTCCAAAAAAGTATAATCGTTAGAGAAATTAGAATTTTGTAAACATGCACAAAAACATGGATACAGCAGCCATGGCATGAAAAGGAGGGAGTTAAAAATTAACTTTAGAATGAATGTATTACCTGTATGGACGTCTGCAACTCAGCATTGGCATCTGGTGCAGGCACAGCCTTAGACTCTTTGCCAGCTTTCCTAATTGACTCAAGACCTCGTCCTTTTCCACCTCCTCCTCTCCTGGATAAGACATAAAATCATTTATCATGAGCTAGTGAAATAAATTCTTGTTATTGAGATTACCGCTTTGCCAAATAACTGCAATTTATCCTCCAGTCAAAAAAAGAATACGAAGGAACCTAATTGCAAGAAAAAAATTCCTTTACCGCTGATTACACTAACAAATCAGAGCTTAGTTACCACTCCATACTGGTAAAATTTCTGTAAGAGGTGTAATTCTATCCAAATTTTGTAAATCAAATAATTTTCATGAGGCTCTAAGCCTGTAAGATATGGATATCAGATTTTGCAAACCAATGAAAAGGCCACAAGGAGTAAAAGAGGCAGTTAAATAAAAACTAAATTATATAAATACTCAGGAAATTATCACCTTCTATCATCATCTCGAAGTTTGACATCAAACTCCTTGCTAGGTGGGTACTTAGGCAAACTAGATGGATCACAGGGAAGAGGCTTTGTCGTAAAAAACTGGAAAACAGAAAAATTTGTAAGTAATGCTTAAGCATGCACAATCAATCTGAGCAAACTCCTTAACAAGGTAATAAACATCTCAAGTCCTACAAATTTACCTCATTTTGAAGTGCAGAAGAAGCTGTTCCACGAACCTCAGGTTCTGTTGAGAGCAGAACATCCAAAAGAGACAATGCCGAAGAAGGAATATCCTTAAATGTTTCAGCAACACAACGCTTGTAAGGTTGTTGTGGTTTGAAAATGGTGGCATGTGGCAATTTTGATCTCTTCCAGTACTCTTCAGATGGTGACCCACAAAGTTTGAAGATCTTATGCAGTTGCTCTACCTATAGAAGATAAATTAAGGGATTTCAATCCTATCAATTTCACTAAAGACTTCATGTGCAAAACAGCTAATAACTGGTTGTGGATGGAATTTGAGAGCTGCCCCTTTAGCAAGGATGTAATTTATGAGTTGCTCATAACTCTTGTAAGTCAACAAATAGAAAGACAAATGAGAATAAAAAATGCAATCAAACAGACAGACAAACTATCTCTGTGTCTATTCTTCTAACACACACAAAAAATGCCCAGCGAGTTATCAAATTGCTGCTGTACTGTAAGAAATTTCTGGATGCAAGATTAACAATGTGTCAGGCAATTGATGGAGATGATAAATAGTAAGTACTCTTAAAAAAACAGGCTAAGAATAGTACCTCTGTTCTTCCAGGCATGATAGGCTTCCCAGCAAATAATTCTGCAAGAATGCAACCAGTGCTCCACAAATCTACTGAAGCTCCATAGTCGGTTGAACCAAGCAAAAGCTCGGGTGGTCGGTACCACAAAGTTACTACCCGACTTGTTAGAGGCTGCTTCTGAGAACATTTGAAGAAATTTGCCAGCCCAAAATCACCAATCTTGAGAATTCCATTATAGTCTATCAGAAGATTAGAGCCTTTGATGTCACGATGCAAAATTCCACGGCTATGGCAATGCTCAAGTCCATGAAGTAGTTGTTTCATGTAACATTTTATCTGCAAGGCCAAAGAATAGAATCCGACATTGGAAACTAAATAAAGAGAAAAAACTCTAGGTTCATTTTTTCCGGTAAAAACTTGCTGTTGAATAAGGAAGCATCAAAGTGACAAATAATGCACAATGCAAAATCTCTATGGCATGCAAAATGATATGATCTTTAAATGAAAAGAAATTTCAACACTTTTACAGTCACTTATTTCTTAAACTTGCAAAGGTTGCAAATGTAACAGGATTTTAGCCAGATTTTGTAGGAAGTCATTTCAAATATTACTTCTTTAGTTCTTGTCATAATAAATATGATTATGCACATTACTATCACTGCAATTTATGTCTCAGCAGCTAAAACTAGAAGGGAAAATGAAGGAACCTGTGCCTCAGTGAACTTCACCCCAGGTGTTGCTGCAAGCCCTGCAAGATCATGCTCCATATATTCAAATACAAGATATAAACTTCCAGACACCCTGGAAGTAATTAAACCTTCAAGCTTCATGATATTTGGGTGATCAAGTCTACGCAGAATAATGATTTCTCTGGCCATAAAACGAACACTTTCTGGATCCATATTAGCAAACCGCACTTTCTTCAGTGCAACCAACTTGTTGTTCTCCAGATCTCGGGCTTTATATACACTGCTGTAAGTTCCTTGTCCAATCTGCACCATTGGCTTAAAAATATTAATAAAAATCCAGAAAACAAGGACTTTATGCTGCTAGTCATGGAGATATCATCCCAGTTTTGAACTCTACACGTACAAACATGTTTTAATTAAAGAAATCAAAATTTACTTACTCTGAATCACACCTTCTGATAGAAAAGCTAACTATTTACTGCAGAACAGAATTAAAAAATACAACAAAAAGGTTTCATACTCACTTCCTTAAAATGCAAGTATTTTTCATATGAACTGCATAGCAGCAAATGGTATATTCAAAAAATGGATATCCAGAGGACTTTCAAATGGAGTCATGAGCTCAAGATGCAAACGAGAAAACAAGACAAATTTTATTATCATTCCCAAATAACAAAGAGAACCTGTAAGCAATCCTATGTAAAATTTAAACTCAGTGAAGAATAGAAAAAAATTTCGTATAATCCATTACAATCAAGAAGCAAAAATAATAAATCAAAATCCTAAATCATATCAAAAGGCAGGATAATCAGCTAACCTTATCTAACTTCTCGAAAGAGTCGGCCTTTCTTGGCACCCATCCGTTGATGGCTTCTCCAGCCACTGCAGTCAGCCAAGAAGGCCAACCAGCAACAACCTGAGCCCCTCTCTCCCCATTGCTCACACTAACAATCCTAGTCATCCGAGGTTGAGCCACTTGCACATTTATGGTGCTGCGCCTTTGAAGCTTACCCTTCTTCTCCCCATCGTCGGATGACCCCACATCGTCATCAGCAACGGATTGATCATTTATCAACCTTGTGGTGGATTCATTGCCAATACCATCCGTTTCCACAACTACTGTTACATTCTCCTTCTTAAAGGAACCTAATCGTTTGTTTGTTCTCTTGGTTAGTTCCTTCTCTTTGGCATTGTTTTTACCAATAAATTTCTTCGCTCGAATTGCTTTCGAGCAAATGCAGCCCATAATGCTTATCCAAATCAGTCACGGTCTCTTGTTCCGAAACAAGAAACCGTATGATTCAAATATTTCTTCGCACATTACTCATTAAAATACACAATCAAATGATGCAAATGCTTGAGCTCTTTGAAATTCATCACCCCAAAAACCTCACATTCTTCTCAAAATGTGAGAAACCAAAGATGCAAAAAACCCAAAAAGAATCAATTTTTCGAATATCCCACAAGAACCCCGATCCCAAAACAGCCGAATCAGTTAAAAGAATCAAACTTTTTATGCGTGTTTATGAACTAAAAAAATTCCCAGATCCCCAAATCAAATGAACTGAATTGAAAAAACCATTTTTAAAGAAAATGAAGGACATTTACTCAGAAAATGAAGGACATTATACAACAAGATCAAAAAAAGAAAAAAAATAGCAACCCAAATTTGAGAATGTACATGTAAAGATTATTAGATTAAGTTGGAGAATTTAGGACCCGAGAAATTCTGGTCCGAATTGGGTAAAGACAAAACAACTAAGTTTGGTATCCAACTGAGGAACCAGAAACAAAACTGGCCAAAAGTTTTCCAAAAGATTATTGAACATAAAGATTAGTTATGTGACGCACAAGATAAAATTACACACATACAGAGTGAAATGCGGATCTGGGGTGATCCTAGGAATGCGAGTAACCAATGGATATTTTTGGGATAATGGCATTAGGACACATCAGACAGTAGACAGACAGTTACGTTTGGTTTTGGATATGTATATATAAATATTTTTTTTCTTTTGACTCTTCACAGGCAAATGGGATCTGTTCAAATACAATCAAAACAACGTTACGAAGAAGAAAGAAGATTGATTAAACAAATACTTTAATAGTGTTCGGTTGCTCTTGAGAAATTATCAATAGATCAAAATTTTGTACATAACATTTAAAATTTCTGTGTTATTATTATTATTATGCCACTGGAGCAACCAGGCTAAACTTTATGCATGCGCCAACTTTCAGTTCGATCAATAAGGATCAAACTTTGTAAACATTTATTTGTAGAAAAATCTTTATTTACCGTGTGTGTGTGGGTGTGTGTATATATATATATATATATATATATGTATGTATGTATATGTATATGTAAATAAAGCTTAAACTCTGCATAATTATACGAATTAGGCGATGATAAATATCTGATTGTAACATTAACATATTATATTACTATAATATAAATAAACGAAAAAAAATTTGTCTTTAAATAAATATTCAAATAAAAAATATATCGTGGTAAAAAAATTAGTTAAGTAACATGTTTATAAACATGATCTCTCTATTTTACATGCATGGAAGATACATCCCTCTCAGATGAACAGTACCTGCAAGATAGGGATTCCCTTATAAACGATATTTAGGACACTGTTGATGCCACTTTCTGGTAGGCATGGCTCAAAATCAGGACTCAATTTGGGATGGGAATACGGTTGAAACACTCAAAATGATTTATTTCATAATTTTTAACAAAAACAATGATTTGATAAATATTTACTTAATAAATATCTCTTTAATAGCGGGTTTTAAAAGCACATTTGAGTTAAACAATCTATTAAATAATCTATCATGTATTTTTCAAATTTTTATTCAATCTATTTGTATTGATTTATTAATTTTTATTTTTATTCGACTAATACAATCATGGCATTTTAATTTATATAGAATTACATGGGACAATAATTTTTTTATATATTTTAGTAAAGGTTTTTATTATAAAAAAAATTACTTGGGATAAATTTGAGGAGGCTCTATTTGTATTTATTAGTAAACATTATAAGACTCCTTCTCTAGTGTGCACATTACTAAAATATAAAATAACATAGATTTTAATACATTAAAATTTATATTTTTTTCTTATTAATATATTAAGACTTATGTTTTTAATTTATTAGTGCATGAATACCCTCACTAGAAATTATTAAAATATATATTTTAAAGTACGAGAATATCCGAAAAAATACATAAGCCGTGTGTTTTAAGTGCTCTAGGTTTTAAACCTTTAAAATTCCGCATTTTTAAAGTTTTCCCGAATATTTTCTGCACTTTATGATCCTGGATCAGGAAACTACTATATATATATATAATATTTTTAATTCAAAATTTTAAAGTGTGAAAATTTTTTTAAAAAGTTTTAAAAACCGCTTTTAAAACGTAATTTCACAATCTTATTAAAATTTATGGTTTCAAAGTTTCTGCAATTTTTTTTAAACTTTAAAATTATGAACCACAAAACTATTAATATGTGAATGTTTATGAAAATTATCCCATGACCTAAAACAGCAGCAAATATTACCCCATAACCTAAAACTGCCGCATCCCTCTCAGGACAGCCAGCCGCCTTATTGTTGCCTCACCACCGTCACACTTGTCCAACAACTCGCCGCGCCACCACCAGCTCTCTACAGCAGCCAGCGCTCATCTTGTTAGCTTTGGTGCTAGCTAATTTTAAGGGTTATTATCATTTGACTACTTTAAAAATTGTTAAATATCAAATGACTACAATAAGTATTATCTTTTATAATTTTCTTACTATATCTTTAATAAAAATATAATTTTACTATTTTTTTGTTATAACAAATATCATTTTACTATTTTTCTGTTACAACTATTAGTTGACTAGTTAGTTGACTAATAAAATACCAATTTTACCTTTCATGATTAAAAAAAATAATAAGACAAATTTATAATCCATATATCATAATTCTAGGAAAAAGAATTATGTTGGTATTATATATTCATTTTAATAAATATATTACATATTTATTTTGTAAATAAGTTTTAAGTATTTGTTTTATTATGAAGGATGAAATTGGTATTTTATTAGTCAACTAACTGGTCAACTAACAATTATAACGGAAAAGTAATAAAATGATATTTTTATAAAGATATAGTAGTAAAATGATAAGAAACAATATTTATTATAGTCATTTGATATTTGATAATTTTTGAAATAATGAAATGATAATAACTTTAATTTTAATTATCTACTTTGAGTTTTGGTGCTTTGCCTTTAGTACATACTGTGAAATGTGAATTTGTTTTTTTTTTAATTTAATTTTTTTCATCAACTATCGTTGCTGCTTTGCTTTGGTAACGTGAATGGTCCAGGGATGGCAACCAAACCCGGATCCCTGTCCGGATCCGACAGAACCCGATAATTCGATCCGGGTTTAACCCGCACCTTTTGAGAGCCCGCATGTTTCCGGGTCAGGATCCGGGTTCACGTAAACCAGTAAATCCTAATCTCGGATCCGGATATTATTTATTTTAATATTAATTTTTTAGAAATTATTAAATATAAAAAGAAAAATTAAAAAACAAAAAGCAGTAACCCTAGCCGCCTAGCGTAATCTCTCTCTCTCTTCAAGACTTCAGCAGTTCTAACTCTCCTCTAATTTCTCTTCTTCAAATCAGCTCCTTCGTGGCGCGGCTATCACCACCTTCCGGCCGCTGTCACCACCTTCACGGCGCGGCTGTCACCACCTTCGCGGCACGGCTCTCTTCGTCTCATCAGCACCACTAGCCTTCTCTGTCGCGACCAGCAAAAGGGGTTGAAATCCACTCGATCGCGGCTGTGTACTGTGTTCATCATCATATTCATTAATATTTGTGAGTCTCGGCTTTTCTCTTTGCAATTTATGCTCTGTTAATTTTTGACTAATCATCTCCACAGAAACTGAAACGGGAAAGTGGCTATGTAAAAGTTGCAGGACATTTGCTGCAGGAACAGATACAACCTTCATAACTAAGCAAAGTAATCCGGGTTTAAAAACCCGGAATCCGGAAACTCGGATTTTCCGGGTTGAACCCGGACTGCAAAACCGGGTTCAATTCGGGTCCGGTAATATAATTGTGTGTCGGCCGAACCCGGACCCGCAAATCCTTGGTTGCTGTCACGATTTTTCAGTTTCCCCGAAATCGTTGAACCCGGCCCGGCCCGTTGCATACTTTGTTCTCGCTTGACTTTACTTTACTCTTCTCTAGTATCCATGAACTGATAGGTTCTGTCGGATTAGAAATTTTATTATGAAGTTTGTTAAATAATGTATGTAATTTTCATTGGTCATATGAGTTTCCTGTTTTATTTTTTAAAATTTTTATTTGTAATGTTTAAGAATACACAGTCAACTTATTTTTTGCTTTTGTAGGGTCTAATACTCTAGTCCAATTTTCTAATCCTGTGGGCTATAGCGTTAGTTTTACATTTTTGATAAAACCCGAGTGGGAACAAAAGAAATTTCCACTAACCCACCGCCCCCTTTTTCAAAATTCTCTCTCTACAAGTCTATATATGTAGATGCTTAAATCTCTTTTAACAGCTAAGCTCTTGTGATTTCGGTCTTACATGACAGCTGCTTTGTTTATTGTTCTTGTTTTACTTTGACATTGGTGTTTTGGTAGTGCAGGTGATGACTATGGAGATTAAGATGTTATCTTTTCCGGCCGACAGCCTTCCGCTATCGGTCATTGCTGCTGCCAAGCTTGCGGGAATCACGATACCTACTGAAACATCAGGCTCTGCTCCTACGTTTTCTTTCTCAAATGGGTATTTATGATCCGTTGCTGCTTTTATTTTTTCATGTTTTAATGCATTTGGGCATTTAGGTAGAAAGAAACCCTTTTGAATATGTTCAGAGTTTATTGATTTCTTTTGGTCTTGCAGCCAATAGTTTCGGTATGAGAATGGCACGATTGTCTAATCTTTGTGTTTCTCTTTTTTAATATCTGTCTTTTAAAATAATCAGGTTATATTTCTTAGCAAAGAAAAGAAAATTATAAGTTGACTAAGAATGTACTCACGTTTTAACTTTTATGCACTGCAGGTCAAAATTGCAAGGAACTTATGTTCTCCTCCGTTATATCGGTCGTGTTGCCAATTTCTATGGTCAGAATGCATATGAAGCTGGTGAGGTAATTATTCTTAATTTGATGAATAGAAGAATGTCAATTTTTCCCCCCTTTTGGAGAGACGCTTAGATTGTAATTCTAATCCTTTTCTTTTCTTTTGTCTTTTTTCAGATTGATGAGTGGCTGGACTATACTCCAGTCTTTTCATCTGGTTCCGAATTTGAAAATGCATGCACCTATGTGGATAAGTATCTTGAGAGACGTACTTTCATAGTTGGCCATAGTTTATCAATTGTGGACATAGCTATCTGGTCAGCTCTTGCTGGTAAAGGTTTCAAAACTTGTGTATTTATCTTGAATACTTAGCTTGTGGCACCATTAAGACCAAAAATAAAAAAAATATATGCAAGATTTACTCTTTAGCGGATAATGCATATGGGTTCAGTTTTCTCTGAAGATATACAAAACAAAGCACTATTTTTTTCTCCTATTTATGATTTTGCATTTTGTTGGGTGCACACAGTGATTGAGCTTTCCACAGTTTCTTCTACATTTTAAACACCTAAAATTTGTTATTCTGTGCTCCAAATAGTAATAGATGCTTAATTTTGTATCCACCTAGGAACTGGGCAAAGATGGGATAGTTTGAGGAAATCAAAGAAGTACCAGAATCTAGTGCGTTGGTTCAACTCGTTATCTGCAGAATATAGTGATTCTTTCGATGAAGTGATAGCAACATATGTCAGTAAAAGAGGGTTAGGAAAGCCAACTGCAGCCAAGTCAAAAGAACAACAGGGTATGAAAGGGGATGTATCTGAGAAGGGAAAAGCTGGCAGCCGTCCTTCTTTTGAAGTGGATCTTCCTGATGCTGAAATTGGCAAAGTGCTTTTGCGATTTGCTCCAGAACCAAGTGGTTATCTTCATATCGGGCACTCAAAAGCAGCTCTATTGAACCAGTATTTTGCTCAACGGTACCAAGGTCAGTTGATTGTGCGTTTTGATGACACAAATCCTGCTAAAGAAAGCAATGAATTTGTGGACAATCTTCTTAAAGATATTGAGACATTGGGCATCAAATATGAAACAGTAACCTACACTTCAGACTATTTTCCTGATTTGATGGAAATGGCTGAGAATTTGATTCGTCAGGGCAAGGCTTATGTTGATGACACGCCTCGTGAGCAAATGCAGAAAGAAAGGATGGACGGGATAGAATCAAAATGCAGAAACAACAGCGTTGAGGAGAATATGAAATTGTGGAAAGAAATGATTGCAGGATCTGAAAGGGGTTTGGAGTGCTGTCTTCGTGGGAAGTTAGACATGCAAGATCCCAACAAATCTCTTCGAGATCCAGTCTATTATCGTTGCAATCCGGTTCCCCACCATCGAATTGGGTCCAAGTACACGGTATACCCAACATATGATTTTGCTTGTCCTTTTGTTGATGCTAAAGAAGGAATAACACATGCACTCAGATCTAGTGAGTACCATGATCGCAATGCACAGTACCATAGAATTCAGGAGGATCTGGGTGTAAGAAAGGTTCATATTTATGAGTTTAGCCGATTGAACATGGTGTATACACTTCTCAGCAAGCGCAAGCTTCTCTGGTTTGTACAAAATGGAAAAGTTGATGGATGGGATGATCCTCGCTTTCCTACCGTCCAAGGAATTGTGCGTAGGGGTCTGCTGGTTGAGGCTTTGATCCAGTTTATTCTTGAACAGGTAAGATGATGTAGTTGAATTATAAGAATTTTCACATCTCACGCATTTTCAGTTCTTATGGACTTGCTGCATATGTTATGCATTGAGATCTGTTAAGTAGAAAGATTAACTTTTGAATCCTTATTTTTGCAGGGTGCTTCGAAAAATCTTAATCTTATGGAATGGGACAAACTTTGGACCATTAATAAGAAGATCATTGATCCTGTTTGTCCTAGACATACTGCTGTCATTGACGACAGACGTGTACTGCTGACGCTAACTGATGGCCCTGATAAACCATTTGTGCGCATAATTCCAAGGCATAAGAAGTATGAAGGTGCAGGAGAAAAAGCTACGACATACACAAAAAGGATATGGATAGACCATGCTGATGCTCAGCTGATATCTGCGAATGAGGAAATTACTTTAATGGATTGGGGGAATGCTATAGTAAAAGAAATTAGTAGGGACCAGGATGGAAATGTAACCCAATTATCAGGATTTTTGCATCTTGAAGGATCTGTAAAGACCACAAAGTTGAAGCTCACATGGCTACCTGAGACAAATGAGTTAGTTAACCTCACATTGGTTGGCTTTGACTATCTAATCACAAAGAAGAAGGTACATAATGATAATGAGAATTTTCCTTGCACAAGATCTTTCTGATATTTTAAACTGTGCAATATTGAAATTGGATCTCTGGAATGATGCGAATTTGTGACTTATTTTAGCCATCAGATTTATTCCTTCTTCACTAATTTCAATATTGAAGCGATCGATTTGAAATGGTCAAAATTTAGTAGTAGGGATACTTCATGTATGGGTATGGGGCTTGCATACTGGAGTTGGTACAGGGCTGTCTTAACATTCTAGTATTGTGGTGCATGTAACTTGACATGCCAGTTGTCATGTATATGAAGTTAGCTGTTTTATTGATGCTTATAATTGTTGTTGATGCAGCTGGAAGAAGGAGAGGACTTCCTTGATGTGCTCAACCCCTGTACAAGATTTGAGACTGCAGCTATTGGAGATTCAAACATGCGGAATCTGAAGCGGGGAGAGATTTTGCAACTGGAGAGGAAGGGCTACTTCAGATGCGATGTTCCTTTTACCAGATCTTCAAAGCCAGTGGTTCTCTTTGCAATCCCAGATGGGCGCCAGCAAGCTGTCTTTAAGTAAAACCTTTATACTTATTAAGGTGTCCACTGTCTTTATGAGTTTATTTAGCTGTGATTGGGAAGCTTTGTGTCTTACATTTCCATACGCATATTTTTTAACCACTGCTGACTTAATTAATTGATTTACTGTTTTGTAGTTCAGTTGCAGCTTGCTTTTTAAATATTCAAGTACAATGGCTTTCTAATATATTGATGTCAGGTTTTAAAAGGAATTGCTGCAAAGATAACCGTTTACAATGTGTCAGATCTCTTATTCTTTCTATTGATTACAACTCAGGTGACTGAAATTGTTAATTCATTAGTGAAACACCGAAAATAGTGATTATAATGAGAAGCAGTTGCTTTATTGGTTGGCTTTATTTATTTTAGTTTTCTGGATAAGTTGTTTTATGCATTGCTGGATATGTTCTTTGTTTCTGGATTGACGGGTACTAGCTTGAGTACGGATAGCATGTTGTTAGTATAATGTTTTAGTTTTGAGTGAGTTTGATGTTCATGTTATCACTACCAAGGAAACGATCATTTAACCCAATGGGCTGACTCATGCGGTGATGAATTTTTCCGTCGATTTTTGAAAATAGATTCGGCTCATTTTGAGTCTAGATCGTTAGACGGCTCACCGAAACATAGATGACTCATGCCACCAGATCTTTTATTATAATATCATTTATAAAAGATATGTATTATTTAAACATGGGTCCAATTATGGTGCATACTACAGTTGCACTCAGTCATTTTCTCTCACCGTAGCGGGATCTAATGACATACTACAATTACACCATAGCTAAGTCCTTTAAACGTAATGGGTTGGCTGCAAACGCCAAATGGGTTGGCTACAATAATGAGTCGTGCTTGCTGTATCTTTGTCATCTCTAAAAATTGCATACAGCTTTTGGCTGGCGTATCTGTTAAGTTTGAATTGCAAAAATCAAAGGTATATTATGCAAAAATCTGATCCAATCTCTCAATTTTAGTAATTAAAAATGCCCCAAGTTAACCAATGTGTTTGAATTCGTATGATCTTTCTAATGATGTTTTTACAATTTCCAATCAAATGATAGCTTATATACTGCATCATATCAGGTGAAGTTTGTGAGACTTTAGGTTAATAATAGTAAAATAATATTCTCTTGTTTATTAGAAAAGCTATTAGTAAGCAACACAAAATAAAGAAATAACATAAGATAAAAAATAAAATGAGAGAGAAATATATTATAGAGTGATTTTATTCATTCCAAGTATGTACAAAACAAAAAAATGAACTCTCATTTTATAGTTACACAGTCACTTCATGAAATTAATAGAAATATTATAAATTATAATTCTTTGTGAGATAATGAAATTTATAGAGAAGTTAAAGGTTGTTAGTAAGAGATAGTGAGAGATTAAGAGGTGTATGTTATAAACATTAACATTTATTTTAATAAATTCGTAACATTATTTAAATTAAAATTGCTAATGTGATTGATTATATGAAAAATCAAATCAATATTTGATATCAACATTGAATACTAACATGATTCATTTATTATTGAAAATGATCAGTAATATAATGGCTTAGAAAGCCTTTCTACTCTTTTTTTTTATTTATTGTTTCAACTTTTAAAATTGGATAAATTTATTTATAGTCTTTATTTTCTTTTATTTTGAGCATTACCTGATAGTTTTTTCATTTTATTAATATTTTTTAAAGAACTTAAAATTATTATTTGGCATTTAATAAACAATTATGCAAGGAATACGGTAGCCTAATAATTCTGCCATAATGCTTATCAGATTGGGAGCTTTATGACAAAATTTTTATAATATTTTGATCGTAAAATGTTAAAAATGCACGTGAGCTCTTACTTCAGCGCCAATCTAAATTCATTTTCATCACGGTCAGATCTTTCAAAAATATTATTTAATTATTTGTTAATTTTCAACAAAGGTATATAAAATTTTTTTTAAATCTAATTATGTTCTTTTTTTTTTTAATAAATATAATCAAATGCCTTCACGAGAAACACTATCAAACAAAAATCGGGTCTTAAATGGGAGGTAATAATGCAAATACAATTTTTTTTTCTTTCTAAATATACATGGAATGTGAGAATCATTACAAAATCTTGTTACCAAAGTCTATGCCTTTTTAATGTTAATTCACGAAGATTTTGTTATAAAATTAATTGCATCTGGACATCAAACATTAAATTGCATTCGTCCAGTTTAGATTTTCCCAATCCTACGCTGGATAGCAGCAGCACAGCTAACGCTCCAGCCAATCATGAACTGTTGTTACTAACCGAGTTTAAGGATTTTCCTGATCCAGCACAGGATTGCGGGCATACAGATTCATCTTAACCAAACAGACAAACTCTTAAAACCGCCCAAAATAAATAAAAGAGAAATGACATAGTATCATTTTGCTCCCTGAGTTTACACTACATAATATACAAAGGCATAATTTGATATATTCTGTTACATAGATCTCTACAGGGGTCGAATAGGAAGTTTATGACTTAAAAGTTTAGAGTCAAGCAGACATCCATACAAGGACAGTTCACTATAAAGATGATATGAAATTAGAAAAATATTACTTAATTTCAAGGAAAATTTGCTCGAAACCTAAAATTTAGATGTATTAAACTTAATTTATTTCGGTTTGTCTTTTTAAAAAATAGTCTTGGTTGACTTAAGAAATCCTTAAATTGATGGATTTTTCAGTTCAATTTATTTTTTCAAAAATTAAATCTAATCGGACTTTGCTCGCACAAAATTATACGCCTAACATGTGATTCATTTAACTATGTATTAATAGAACCTAACATATAGAGGCCAGTAGAGCTAGCAAAATGGGTCGCGGGGTCGTGTTTGCGCTATGTTAGTTTCATATTGTGTTAAATTTAAGTTGACCCAAACCCGACTCATTTAATAATCGTGTTAAAATATTGAGATTCAAACCCGATACAAAAAATAAACGGGTCACCCAATAGCTCGTTTAATATTTATATATTTAACAAATATTACATACACATACCCCCAAAATATTACACATTTATACTATTAAAGTTTTTAATTTTATATGCTTAAATAATACTGCATATCAATATCATTAAGTATACATGTGTATCAATATTTTATACGCTTACACTATTAAAGTTCTAAATCTATATAAAATTTTATAAATAAAACACTATGTATATATTTATTCTTCCAAAAAAAAAATAAAAAGAAAGAATCCTATCCGATATTTGAGTTTTAAAGACAAGGATTTAGAAATTAATTTTTTAAAGAATATAATCGTGTCATTATTCGGATAAATGAGTTAAAAATTTTAATTCTAACGCGATAAAAAAAAATTGTGTTGACTTGAACTAAGCTCATTTAATAATTGTGTCAAATGTGATGATCTATACCTATTTATTCGTATTGTATTTATATCAGGTAATCGAATCGTGTCAAATTTTATCAGAGGCTAGAGACCTATGTCAAAAGTACAGAACAGTTGTTACATTTTCCAATTAGTTAGAACGGTAGGGATCTGGATGATATTACTCGAAATGGAAAAGAATGAAAGAGCACAGAACAAATACAGAAACAAGTCGCCGTAAACGCCGCCAAGGCGAATAGCCACGTAGGCTCGGGTGTAAAAAACCCGAACCAGAAGTCCCAAATAATTTTTTTTTTAAAATCCGAACCTACAGACTCGGACTGCACACAGCTGGAGACAGCCTGTCACCAACAAAGTCCCACTCACCTATTCCCCCTAACTACGTTCTCTCTCTCAATCTCTGTCTCTCTTCTCCTTCCTCTCTGTGTCTCTCTCTCTCCTCACATTGTCTCTCTCTAACTTAGGGTTTCGATCTCACCTCTTGCTCCTCCGATTCGCCTCTCCTTCTCGCCGGATCAGGATTTCGCGTTTTGTAAGCTCTCGTTTGATCTCTCTTTTGTCCATTTTGGCTCTGTTCTTACGTAATTTCACGCTTCTTAGCCTTTACGCCATCGTTTTGTTGGTTATCTTCTGTTGTTTTAATCGTCGTTGTTTTTTTTGTTTTTTCTTGGTGGAATGCTTTGATTTTCTTTGATGATTTGTGGGAGGTTATGGTTTGGCCCCTGTTTGTTTCCTGAGAGGGCAAGGGAAAGCAAATGAAACGAAATTATGAATCTAGCATACTTGACCATATAAAAGTAGAAGGAAAATAGGTTAAAAAAAACGTAGAAATTAGGGGGTGTGTGTGTTTGTGTTTGGACTTTACCTGCATATATCTCTGGAAAAGACGATAGGAGTTATAATTGGCTAATAGAATCCATTGTATAGTTTATATTATATAAGTGGTTTTGGAATGGTGATTTTCTCTGACTTTGTATATACTGTTTTATGTTTTCTACTGTTGTTGTACACGAGTTCCGAAATTGCTTGATTAGTGAAGTAGTGTTTAGTAAGTTTTAAGTTGTGAGCTTGCGTCACCTGTTACTTATGAATCACTCTCAAACTTGTAGATGACGCAATGCTAATGTTCATTTATGTTTCTGCGTAAGCTTGAGCTGTTGATTGCTGAGTATTAAGCTGTTAGTAGTAAATACTTGAGTTGGAAACATGTGTTGTATTGTCTGCTAAATGACATTTAGGTGTTAATGTGGATTTTATATGTTGCTCTGTTCATACAAGTATAGTTTTCTAACTGACGCGATTCTTTAATGTTCATTTATGTCACTGTTTAATCTTTTGTTGTTTATTTGTAAGTAATTAGTTGTTTGAGTATATATTTTACTTGGAAACATGTGTATGTTGTCTGTTATTGACATGCATTGTTAATGTTGATTTTTTATGGTAGCTCTGTTTATACAAGTGTAGAAATCCTACGTGATGTGAGGTCATTAATATTCACTTGTGTTATTGTCGAAGCTTTTGCTGTTGCTTACCAAGTAATTGGCTGGTCGAGTAAGTATTTGATTTGGAAACACGTGTCGTATTGTTTTCCAAGGATGTGCGGCGTTAATGTTAATTTTATATGGCAACTCTGTTTTAACACATTCTAGTTATTATATTTCTTTAATTGGAATTCTTCGCTGTTCTAAAGGACCATTATGTGGTTCATTAAGTTTATTTGTGTAAAAATTTGTCATTCCTTGTCTAGATACCATTTTTAGCCTTAGAAATAAATACTGTGGGTTGTATGTTGCTATAGTTGGGGTTCTATTGATGTTGTTTCCAAAGAAGACATTAATGTTGATTTGTTGGTGTGGCCCTGCTGATTAATGCATGGAGTAGAATGCGTTCATATTTTTGTTCTATAAATTCATCAGTCTGTTTACTTTATTTTCAATAATACTCGTAGTGTTTACTTTATTTTCAATAATACTCGTAGTTTGTGTTTATATTCTCTATATTGTACGTGTGATGATATCGCATTTCCCATTCTTTTGGTTGCTTCTGCTGTGGACTAATTGTAGACTTATTTATGTTTTGCTGTAATACCTGCCATTTGTGCCCAAGGATTAGTGTGTGGCTGAATTTTTTTGCATGCTTGAATTTTTAATGGTGTTTTGGGTTTATGGTTATTTTTTAGTATTTCATTTGACTGTTCTTTGTCACCCTTTTGCTAAGCTTTTTTACTATATATAATGCAGGTGAGTGGGCTGGATACTATCAGCACATCCAAAACGTGAAGTTTTTTAAAGTGATTGGCAGACATACCATTTTTATCTTGTTGATGCTCAAAATAGATGGCTTTGTTGCTTGTATTTGAGAACTGGGGCAAGTTGCTCTATGATTGCTATAGGGGGTTTTGGTAGTTAGCATCTTTCAATATTGTATTGAGAACTGCTATCCGCTATTAATCCTGGGAAGGCAGCACGTTCACTACCTGAGGACCTTTTGTATCCATGCTGGCAGAGAGCATGCGTGGAATCTGTGCTTCGGGTAATGCCCCTGACGAGATTTGTTACCGATGCTTTCGGTGTGGCGACAATATGTCTAGTTGCGATATTGATTATTCTCGGGTTGCTGTGTATTGTTTACTCGTTTTACTTCCGATCTCGCATTCATAGTCAAGGTTTTGGTCAACTTAGTTACTTTAGCGGGCCTTGGATAATCCGAATAACCTTCATTCTATTTGCAATCTGGTGGGGTTGTGGTGAAATTTTACGGTTAAGTTTGTTGAGACGGGAGGGGAGAGTGTTGAATGCTCTTGGTTTGAAATGGCAGGAAAATGTCTGCAAAGGTTACATCGTCTCGAATCTAGGGTTTGCAGAACCTTGCCTATTCTTGACCCTTGTGTTTCTCCTTCGTGCACCCTTACAGAAAATGGACTCGGGAACTCTCAGCCGGAATTGGAATGGAAAAACAGCAGGATATTTATTTCTGTATTGCTTCCCTGTGTTTATTCTTCAGCTCGTCGTCATTCTAATTGGCCCCAAGCTACACAAGGATAAGAGTAACTTACAAAAACTGCCCATTTATTTTACAAGAACATCAGATGGTTCTGTGAATATTGCTCTTTGTACTTACCCTTTACTGAGCACCATCCTCTTAGGGCTTTTCACTACTGTGCTAACTGCCTACTTGTTTTGGCTGGGAAGGCAGGTTTTGAAATTGGTTATCAATAAGGGTTTGCAGAAGAGAGTCTACACATTAATCTTCTCCGTTTCAAGTTTCCTTACATTAAGGGTTCTTTTACTTGGTTTATCTGTTTTATCTAAACCAGAGCATGTTCTGTTTGAAGTTCTTGTGTTCTTAGCTTTTCTTTCCCTATTATGTTGTGCTGGGGTATGTATTTGCTTGCTTGTTTATTACCCAGTTGCGGATTCCCTGGCTCTGGGCAGTTTACAAGACTTGGAGGCTAGAAGAAGGTTTATTGAAGATCATCATGATGCCATTTCTCTTGTTGCTAACCAGGACCGTACTGAGGAAAGTGGTGGAATTAGCCCGGGGAGGACTTCTGACACCTCGACCAAACGGGGATCAATTTCTTTTCGCACAATGGGAAGAGATGGGAATTCTGCTACTCCTTATGTGGAGCTGAGCCTCTTCTCTCCTAGCCATGGTTCAACTCCACCGGGATCTCCTCCTCTTCTAGGCTGGCCCATGCGACATCCTGCACAATCTCATGATCCCTGAAAGAGAGAGAGGGAGACCGGGAACTCATGGTGAATATCAATTTTGTGGTAAAGAACAAACTGATTGTAAAGGGTTTAGCTTCAATAAGGATTTTAATTCTTGGCTTGTTTTCCTTTTTAGATATGATGCCGGTTTTTGCTTTGAAGGGAAATTCGTGATCCATATTTTTCTCCTGTAACATTTCCCATAAGTCATTTTTTTTTTGGCTCTTCAACAGTGTATGCTCTGAGATTCCTGGAATTAGTCATTTGAATGTTACAAAGTAGTATGTGCTTGAAATTATTTGGTGCAACTGGAGAACCCGTCTGTTTATTAAGGGTGTGCTTTCTGAAGTATTTTGTTTTTAGAAAGTGCAAAACTTTTATCGAGTGCTTGGTAGAAACGTGCTTTTATCATTCTGTTGTAAAAAGTGGCCACAGGTTCAAGGATGAAATAATGGCTTAATGACTTTTTGAGTTTCGAACTTTCAGTCTGATGCTGATTATAAAAAATTGCAGTAATTTTTAAAGTTATTATTATTATAATAATAATAATATTATTATTATTATTATTACTATTGTAATTTTTTATGATCATTATGAGACTATACGTTTGAAATTCAAAAAGTCACCAAAGTCATTATTTCATCCTTAAACTTGTGGTTATTTTTTACAACAGAATGATAAAAGTGCGTTTCTATCAAGTATTATTATTATTATTATTATTTGGTTTAATTTTCTCTAAAGTGTGAGTATGTATAGGACAATTATTTAGTGACCACTAATTTTTTCAAAATACACTTACCTCGCCTGAAGTTATATTTTCTTGCATCCGTTCCTGTTATCATTTCACCTGCCTTGTTAAAAGTTTAAACCCAAAAAAAAAAAAAAAAATCAACAGGATATCACTAACTCCAACGAGCAACAAGGGCAGGCCATTGTTTCTCCAAATTCGATCAACCTTCGTGTCTCTGAGATGCCTGACGACGCTTAAAAATTCAACCAACTTTCCCCTAAAAGCGCGCCATTGGTCCTCCAGTTTATTTGCTATCAAGCCTCAATGTTCCGATTTGTGTTGTAACCGGCGTTAATCGTTGTTCTTGGAAACCCTAGAATATAAATTAAGTTGATTCGTAATAAATTTTGGAAATCACCGTCCTCTTGATCCGCTCAGACAACAAAGAAAATATCTCTAAAGACTGCGGACGGGCAACTATTCGAGGTGGAGGAGCCGGTGGCGATGGATTTTGAGATCGTGAAGTCGTTCTTCGACGAGTGACGACGCATAGGAAGACACGGTGGTGTCGCTGCCAAACGTGTCGACGGAGCTGCTGTCGCACATAAACGAATTCGGCAAGGCCTATGTGGAGTTTTGCAAGCAAAGGTCACCGAAAATAGGAGGTGAAGACGTTCAATGAGGAGTTTGGGAACAGCAAGAGCAATGATGAGTTGAAGGAGACGATATTGGTGGCGAATTATTTGAATAACAAGGGATATTAGATTATTGGACAGAGACTTTGGCCAACAGGATCAAGAACAAGAGTGTCCAGTAAGTCGGGAAGTTCTTTGAGGTTGAAAATAATTTCACGCCCGAAGAAGAAGCAGCCAGGACGCAGTGTGAATGGGCTTTTAAGGGTCTCGATCCAGATGGTGACGATTAAGCTTAAGCTTTCCCCATCATTATTTAATTCAAGTGGCTTTATGTTTTACAATAATAACTTTTTTTTTTAGTACTACAATAATTACTGGTTGGCTATTGATTGATGTTGAATTTGCTCAAAGTGTATCACACTTCTTATAATTTATATTTGTTAGCTTTTTTTTTCTTTCTTATTTATTTTTTTGACATTTATTTAAGGTAAAATAGGGATCTTATGTTTGTGAGTAAAAATATCATTCGACCGATATTTTATTAATTCTATTAACAATCTTAAGATGGAAGTAGATAAATGTAAGAAAATGTTATTTTAGGTGAAATTATGTCAAAAAAAAATATTTTTAAAAAATTATAAAAAATAAGTGATTAATGGATAATTGTGTTTATATATATATATAAACACAGACACAAACTCCAAGAAGTTGCAAATTTACGAGAATTTCAATTCAAAAAGTTGTATGATTTGATTATTGTTATTATTTTCTAAAAGGGTTGAATTATTATTATTATTATTATTATTTTTGAAAATGAATTACTATTATTTAAGACAACGATAATCGGCTTTTTTTTCCGGGTCTTCATCAAACAATTTTTGTCTTCAATTTGTGTCTATTCGACGTTTCCTTTCGAACCCCCTACTGTACTTGCACTGGTGCCGACCACAGCAAAATGTGCCCCATCTCTCCACGCTCTACGATCATTTTCCAGCACGTGTCGTTATGAAGGAAAATTCTAAATTATGATGATAATAACATTAGGGTCCCTGAAAGGTGGAAGGCTAAAAGCCCTTCTCCCTAAAAGCCATTCGAATAAAAATTATAAGAAACTCTTAGTTTGTTATTACTTTAAAGATTAGGGGATACATATGAAATTATCCAGGTCAAAATCAACAAGCTTCTAGAACATTCAAGTAAGTTTACAGACCAAGGGCACGACCGTCATTGCACGTCCACTTCAATTATCAATACTAAACCAAACGAAATTGCAGCAGATTCGTTAATTCGATTTTAACCACAATCAAAATGGCGTCGTTTGAGGAAGCTCCACCTGGTAATCCTAAGGCCGGGGAGAAAATCTTCAAGACCAAGTGCGCTCAGTGCCACACAGTCGTGAAAGGCGCTGGTCACAAACAAGGTTTTTTATTTGTTTATTTTTTAAAAATAAAATTTTTATTTTTTCTAATTTTATTTTGTTTTATCATCACTTTTTTTTTTTAATTGATTTTGGCTATCATGTAGCTCGGATCTCTCTGCTACTGTTTATGATTGTGTAGTTACTTGTACATTTGATCGAAATTTTAAAAATAAAAATAAATGTTAACATTGAGAGCTTGTTAAAATAAGTTGATTTTGTAAGCGCTTTCCTTAGAGTTACGAAATATTGTTCCTTTGGTTTTGAGGCTTCATTGATCTGGGCATTGAAATTTTCTTAGGACCAAATTTGAATGGACTTTTCGGGAGACAGTCCGGGACAACTCCCGGGTACTCCTATTCAGCTGCTAACAAGGGTATGGCTGTTATTTGGGAAGAGAAAACATTGTACGATTACTTGCTTAACCCTAAGAAGGTACGAACAAGTTCTAATTCCTAATGTTTAATGCGTCTGCAAATTTTAATAGATCTTTGCATGGAAATGTTATAATTCCTTGATACTAGCAGTAAATTGTCACGCATGGTTTAGTGTTGCGGATTAGATTTGTGCAATCTTTCATGCTCGCTTCAAAGTAAACTTTTTGGTCTGTGATTGTATGAGCAAACACATCTATGACAGACGTTTCGAACTTGAATGGCCGAATTTTTATCTGCATTTTTTATTTCCTTGGATTGTGCTGATAAATGATTATCTTAAGAGTGCAATGTTTATAAGAAATCTGATCAGGTGCGTGACGCACCACATGTTATTGTGCGCGGTTTTCATTGGCTGGCACCTCACAGCGTGACACATGGCATTGTGCACGTCGCCATGCACCTCAGCACATTTCATGTTTATAATTTGTCTCTTTTCTGCATTCATTTTGTCCTTTCTTGTTTCTTCACTGTCTTTTGCTTTGAATTGTACAGTATATTCCTGGAACAAAGATGGTCTTCCCTGGATTGAAGAAGCCTCAGGATCGTGCAGACCTCATTGCCTATTTGAAGGAGTCAACAGCGTGATTTTTGCATAGTGTGGGCTATTTTGCGACCATGGGAAGAGTATGGTCCTTGATGATTCAATAATTTTTTTTTTTGGAAGAAAAAAATGTTGTTCAAATGAGAATGTTCAAAATGTTTTACTCTTTGGAGCCATAGACAATTAGATAAAATGTTCTTCCAATGAAACTTTTCTTTGAGAGGCATTTCACAAATTTTGATGATGTCTAAGCTCTGATGTATTCTAATTTTGCTGCTTAATTTGTTATAATGGATTTTTAAGTTGCATATTCTTCATCGAGTGGACTTTCTTGGATTCAAAGATGTGATTACATTCGGATATGATTTTTTGTGTATATTTGTTCTTTTGAAATCTATTTTTAGCATGGCATGTGGAGTGTTTGGTGGGTTGTTGATGAAGTATAAATCTTGCTATGTCAGCCATATTGTCTTTTCGTTTTCTCAGAGTATAAGCCTTAGAGATTTTATGTAGCAGGACTGCATTCAGGACCCACCAATTTGCCAAATATGGAACCTGCTACGTTTGTGTTTACGTTGTGCTTTTTTCCTTCCCGGAGATGCAAGAGTTTATTAATATTTGCAGCTTTGTTGATACAGATCTGTCATAGTAAATAGAGATGTCAAATGCATTGGATCTTGCTGCTTTAATTCATAAAAATTATGCTTACTTGAGTTTTACTTTGGGTTTCACTATGTCTTCATTGAATCACGCTGCACTTCTCCTTCTCCTTCTTCTTCCTTTTTTTTTTTTGCCCTTTTCCTATTCTGGGGTACAGTTTGGCCTGTTTGAGCTAATCCAGAATTGACAAGTTAGGGTTTAGGTGTCTTGTAAATATTGTGTTGCATTTATTGTTGAAGTACTGTGTTGCATAATGATGCAAATGACTACTATTATGTAGTTTTGCTTCTTTTGTGGTAATAGGGTAGGAGCCATTTTGTTGTTTAGTTGGTGAGAAGTCACATTATGAATAGGTTGGTCTTATGAACGATAATTTTAGTTATGGTTCATGCATTGTGGATATATCATCATGACTGTGATGATGATATGTTAATGAAATGACTCATAGGTATTCTGATGTTGCTCCACCATTTTGGAAGTATAGGTATTCTAATGCCGATTTCATTATGGTTAATTCCTTTCAATTAAATACCAAAAGTATTGTCAATTACCTCTTGCTTTATCAGTTGGCACTTTTACATCTCCAATTTTGTGCTTGAAGGTTTAGATTTCTCATGAGAGGTGATAGCCACTAGAGGAAGAGGTGGTTGGCAATTGAAAGGTACTAATAAAAAAATGATGATGGCATTGTTTTTTTGTTTTATCACTGTACTCTATTTGATAAAACTGTGGACCAGACTTTTTGAATTTGTGTCAAGGTATCGACCTTTTTTTTTTATAATTGACTTTATTTAGTCTTCACAAGTTTGTTTTCCCGTCTTGATTCCTGTCATCAAATATTCTGCTCAGTTTATCCAATATTAGGTTTATTTTAGAAATATTAAAACACATGTATTGGGAAATCTATTGAAAATCTTTTGATCTATAGTGAAGAGTGGGGCAAATATGACAAAAAGTTTGGTGGATACAGTATTTGGCTATAAGGCTACAGCTGTGGGAGAAATTTAGGTGTGTTGGGTTCACCATTTCAGCAACAACCACTGTTTGACAAGTGTCAATAAGTGGATGGTGGATTCCACCTGGGTCTGGTTTTTCATCTGGTTTATCATACTGGTCAGTTGATCCCACCACCTTAGCATGTTGAGGTGGTGAGCGCAGCTTACCTAAATTTCTCTCTTCAGCTGTTGTAGGTCCACTTATCTTGTTTGTAGATCACATCAGGAGGTAAGTGTAGAATGCCTTTGGTATTGTACAACTATTCAATTATGTTGTCATATGTGTATGTTTGAATGCACAACTCGACCTTCTTCCCTTGTACAACTGCAGTCTTTCATCTAAAGGTGTTTTTATAATATATAATACGTATACCTTCTATCAGAAATAGTATTCAATGGCCCAAGTTCCATTGGCTTGTTTGCTCAATTCTGTTTTCTACTTGTTTGTACAGAAACTGGCAATGATGCATTCGTCCATGAAAGGCGACAATCAAGACTATAGCTTGAAAGATTAATCATCATATTCTCCATAATGTCTTTATATAAGTGTTTTAAGCGTTTTGAGTCACCAACAATTTCTGGTACGTTTTCATTTTCTATCATATGATTGATGGCCTTTTAGTTGTATATAGAAAAAATGGTAGCAAAAATCGGCTTTGGGCCTAGCAAACAATGGGCGTGCGTGCTGCAAGTTCATGCCTTGTGTTGTTATTGGTGGTAATGTGCATGTTCTTGTAAACCTGAATTTTGTCTGAAATGATAATTTCTTTGAGAGATGGTGATGAAGTCAGTTCTTGCATTGATAGCACCTATTGTATCCTTTTTTTTTTTTTTTAAATTTTCGTCTAGTGAGATAACACTTACTACTCTCAGTTAACATTTTGAGGCCCAGTAGGCTAATATTGTCTTCCAGAACAAAATCTACTCACTGAAGAAGACGATGTCTTAATTGGGGTAAATTATAAAACAAAGACAAAAGTTAGTCTTTGGTAGACATTTTTCACTTGAGATTATTAAATTCAGACAATATTCAAGTTTACGAATCGTCAACAATATCACCATGTTATTGATCTTGCATCTTGGTTTGATTGCCTCACTGCTTGTTGGAATTTGTGAACTCTGGATGGTTGATTCGCCTCCCCCCCTCAGGATTTTGGCATGGCTTGGTTTGATTGGCACACTTCTTGTTAGAACTTGTGAACTGTAGAAGATTGATTTTTTCCCCCTCTTCTCCCATGATTTTACATGTTAATTGTAATCAATGAAATTATGGAAGTCTTATAGTTTTTGGTGACTCAAACTCTTACATTGAGCCCTTTGTGGTGGATAGTTATAATAAATAAATGTGAACATAAACAAGTAGATTGATTGTGGATATTGGTCTTATGCTTCATGATGTTAAATAATGTATTTCTGATACAGATCATATTTGTACACAAACCTTCAAGAGCCATTTATGTGGACAGAGTGGTATCTTTCCATTTTTTGCAGTTGGGTGGTTGAAGAATGTTTATGGACATGATATGGCAGAATGAGAATATTAGAAGTACATTACTTAAATGTTGCTGTCTGTAGGAATGTTTAGGCCATCTAATATAGAAATAGATTAAAGCTTGGGGGCTATTTTAACTTCAACTTTTTGACGTTAAGTTAGCAAAATTTTATTGCATTCTAGTGCTTGAGCATTACGAATCTTGGTTAGCAATTTAGCTTGGTGTGCATGTATTATTATTCTTCTTCTTTCATTTTTCCTTGATTCTGCTAGAAGAACATGTTATTACACTTTTAAGAAATCTAGGAATTTCTGAAGTAATTTGCTCCAGGGATGAATATACTTCTAGCGTCAATGATAGTTGTTGGTTGGTCAACACTGTTTTCTACATGATTCATAAAAGGGGACTATCAAAAGTAGCTTGAAAGGTTAATCATCATATCATCCTTAATGTCTTTACTGGTATGTTTTCATTTTCTATCTTATGATCAATGGCTTTTAGTTGTATATAGAAAAAGTTGTGGTACCCCTATGTGTTATTGTTGGTGATAATGTAAAGGTTCCCGTAAACCTGAACTTTGTCTGAATTGATAATTTCTTTTAGAGATGGTGGTGAATTCAGTTCATGCACTGAAAGCATCTATTGTGAGTCTTTGTTATTTTTCGTATTTTAAATTTTAATATATTCTTCTAGTAAGATTACACTTGCTCTGAGTTCTCATTTTTGAGCCCTATAGGCTAATCTTCTTGGAAGATGGTGACATAATTGGTGGAATTGATAAAACAAAGGCAAAAATGTAGTTGACATTCTTGGTGCATTTCACTGCAATGTTATTGAGCTTGACCATCTTGGTTCGATCGCCTCACTGCTTGTTGGAATTTGTGAACACTAGAAGATTGATTTTTCCTTTTTTTGTTGGTTCGTTTTTTTGTTTTTGTGTTTTTCATGCTAATTGTCATCAATCAAATATGGAAAGTCTTATGTAGTGGTTGGTGAGGGGTGACTAAAACTCTTATATTGAGTCTTTTGTGGAGGATATGATTCTTGACCTTTTTAGAGGTTTATAAGAATGGTCATAGACATGATTTGCAGAATGTGAGTAGCAAACACAAATTACTTAAAATGTTGCGAAGTTAAAATTTAATTGCTTTTGTAGGAATGTTTATGCCACCCAAATTAAAAATAAATTAAAGCTTATGGACTATTTTAATAACTTAAACTTTTGGAAAATGAAGTTGTACTGTAAGTAAAATGGAGTCGAGTGCAAATACTTGCAAATATTGAATAGCGAATTTTGGCTCAGCCACAGAAGGAGAGTGCAGGGATAGGTTCAAGAATAAAAGCAAAACCAGCGTGGAATTAGTCTCTAAACAAGCATAAAATAATGTAGAGGCTTATTATTACATCAGCCATTGCTCAAATGCTACTGCAGCTACAAGAGCAAATTGCTAGCAGTACAAATAGACGAATGCATGCATACAATCAACAATCAAGATTATCAGTCAGCCCCACAATGTCATTGGAGATGATGATCATGTAGGTCACTTATGAAGCAAATGAGCACTATTGGGCAGGCAAGAGAATAGACTGCGGAAATGATTTAGACCCATTATTTGGAGCACCCTTTATGTTGAGAAGGGAGGTAATAACATTGTATATCTGAACATTCTCAAAGGAAGGCACCTTCCTTCCCCTAGCAAACCGAGGACCATGCCCAATAAATATGGACCTCATTGAGAAATATTCATTGTCATAACCATGTGCTCCTCCGCAATACCGTGCTCCCTCCGTCCTCCTCTGGGCCACCGTGAACCCCTCGTCAACCATCCCAATTATCGGCGGGATCCTGTCACTCGCAGTGTAATGTAACCTACTAGGCAGCTCCTCTTTGAGATACACTCGCAGGCTCTTCCCATTCTCAACTTTCCCAGAATCCAACCCTTGATTCATCCGTTCGACAATCTCTGTAAGATTATGCCCAGCTGGGGGCCAGATTGCAAGTAATGGAAAATAAGAGTGAACCCAATCAGCTGGAATTTCAACCCAAGGGGCTAAATCATCTAAGAATATCACCTTGTCCTCACATGTACCTACCATTCCATGATCACCAAGCAAAATAACTGTCACATCCTTAAACACCCCTCTTTTCTCTAAACCATCAATCAACCTCCCAATCATTGAATCAATCCTAGCAACAGCTTTGGTGATCGCCACGTCATCAGGGCCCACCACGTGACCATGACTGTCGGGATCCTCAAAATATAGAGCAGTAAACGCAGGAATTTCGTCACTGGGCAAATCGAAATAACTCAATACGGTATCAACTCTCTCTTCAAAAGGCACAGAGGAATTATATTTCATGCAGTAACCTTTTGGACAATCCCATGAACCTTTGCGAACCTCTGAGCCGGCCCAGAAATAAGCAGCAGCCTTCAACCCTTGATTGGCCACGGTCTCCCACAGCGGTTCGCCGAGCCACCACTTGGGCTCATGACGTGCCGGAGAAAACTGATCGCCCGTGTGAGGTTCCACGAAACGGTTGTTGATGATGCCGTGAGAAGCAGGGTAGAGACCCGTGACGATGGAGTAATGATTAGGGAACGTGTAAGTGGGGAAAACGGGGATCAAACCCGTTTCTGCCTCGGTCCCCTGGTTGATCAGGCGGTGGATGTTGGGCGTTGGGGTCTTGAACTGGTACCCGAAACGAAACCCGTCCGACGAAACCAGGATAACAACCGGCCTGTCCAGTTTTTTCTTGACCGCAACGTGAGCTCTCGTTTTGATATAAGGGTTGCGCAATGCTGCTGCAGAAACAGCATTGCAGGTGATGAGCAGAAGGGTGATGATGAAGAGGGTTCTTGTGGAAGGTGTAAGAAGAGCTGTGGATTGATTCGTTTGATTTGATGGTGATGTCAACGCATGATGGTCAGAATCCATGATGACCAAAATTTGTTTCTGCGATTGAGCTGACGATGAAGAAGCATGCGGGGTTATATAATAAATGCTGGCCGGTTGCTGTGACTTTTCTCCATACGTCCCACTTGATCTGGTCTGCACACCTTTTTTTTTTCTTTTACTTTTTCTCTTAATCTATGAATATTTAGTTATTTAACAAGTCGGCCTCCTCCTTCCTTTTGAAGTTTTCTGAGGGTCAGATCTTGAAAATCTTGAAAACTTCCTTTGAAGTTTTCAAATGCAGTTTCTTAGATTTATTCTTAATATGAAAACGCGTTTAATATAGCTTATTTTGAAAGTAATATTTGAAACTGAAAATAAAAAAATTCTAAAATATATCTGTTGTATTATAATTAATTAATACATACATAATATGTGTAATTAAATTTAATATAACTACTACTTATATATTAGTTTATAAAATAAATACACACATATCATGATATTATTTACTTAGTGTATGAATAATAAAAATTAACGTAAATTTATTTTAAAAAAAAAGAAATTTTTTTTTATGGCACCATCAATTTGGTTTAATTCGACACGTAGTGGAATTTCCAACGTAAAGGCAAAACAAGCGGCCGCTTATCATAATTACAATGCTTAACAAAAAAGGAAAAAGGGTATAAAGGTCGACATAATTTGGAAGTCAAAATTAAAAAAAGTCAAGAATTAATGGAACCGCAGCCAGTTAGTCAGCATGTGCTGACCAAATAAAAAGTCAATTCCCCAAACTTTGAGGAGAGCATGTGGTGTTATAAACTAAAATAAAGATTTTTATTCCCTTCAAAGTGGCGGTTGCAGTAGACTTTAACAGGAAGTCAACTCTCCGGATATATTATAACGATTGGAAGTTTGGACCAATCCCAAGAACTTTTGTGCACAAAGTAAGGCTTATGTTTTTTTTTTTTTTCAAAATGATGTAACTGGTTTGGTATTAATGAAATTCTGTTTATTTTAATTAAAAAAATTTATAAAAAAATTAAAAAATAAGAAAAACACATGTCTTAGAGTAGTGTATTTTATTCTCTAGTATATTGAAATTTATATTTTTCTTTTTTTAATTTATCTTTTATTATGTTACTATAAAAAAACATTTATTAGATAATGATTGATAGATAAATATAAATGACAGCATTATATAAAAATATGTTCATATTTTGTTAAATTATAATAAAAAAATAATAGATAATGTTGCTATACTTTTTAAAAGAATAGAGTTGAAATTAATTTTTTATTTTTTATTTCTTCTAGAATTAACAGTTCACATGGTCAACCGAATAAAATTGATAAAAAAACAATTTGACTGGACACATGAGGATGTATCGATTTTTAAATTGATATTAAATAAGATTTCAACAACCAAGAAGATTGCTACCAACTCACGATTTCTTAAATTATTATTGTTATTTTTGGTAGTGAAGCGGCGGCTTTGATTGTAGAATTTGCAACCGAATAATTAAAAGTTTTCCTAAAAAAGTAAGGATCTGAAATTTATATTTTTTCTTTGGTCCATAATGTTAAAGTGAACGGTATAACAATTTTCAATACGATCTGTAGACTTGACTCCAACTATATTCCAATGCATTTTTTATTTGTAACTCTATTGCGTGCTTACGAGTGTTAACAAGTAAACGTGAAGTTTTGATTCACCAACTTAAAATTGAAGAAAACGACGCCTATGTCCCTAATATTTGAGAAAATAGTCATGCAAATCCTAGAACTTTTATACAAGAATACTGTGACTCCCGTTTTTGACCATAATATTTTTTTAATATAGTAACTAGAAAATTGACTTTAAAATTTTTAATTAATACAAATATAATATAAATAACATAATTTGTTTAGAAGACTAATTAGATTAAAGTATTTTTAACATTTAAAATAATATTAGAATTTTAAATTATTATATTTATTCTAAATGATATATTTGTATTTATTATAAAGATTTTTAAATAAATCTTTGAGTTAAATAGATTTTACGATTAGCAAAATATCTCACTGTTAATAATATTAAAATTAGTTTTTACATAACATTCAAAATAATTTAAATTTAAATTTATTTATTTTGAAATTATGTTTCTATTTATTATTAAAAATTACTTTGATACAATACAATATCTAATAGTTGTAAAATATAAAAATATTTTTAAATAGTAAAACTATTTTAAAATTTATATTTTATTATTGTAACATTTATTGGGATCAATTTTTTTTTTCAGATTTATAAAGTTAAATGATATTATAGTTAAAAGAGAATTTTTGTGTCCTTTATTGAAAATTTGGGATCTTTGTGATCATTTTTCTAAATCTTAAGGCTGTAAATGTACTTTTCCCCTCAAAATTAATATGGATGTGTTTTGTTATAGGAAAGACGTGTAATGAATAATTTTTTTTTGGTCAATCGACTTTGGATTCTAGAGGGTTCAGGCGCTAAAAAAAATTAATTTGGGATAATTTTTTTATGCAATTATTTAAATTAAGCAAGTCATAATTAGGTGAAAGTTTATGTTGAAATAGAATATTTCAATACAATTTGTGCGCAAATTGAAATAGTAGAATATTAATCAATAACAGCTTTTTACTACATATAAAAAATTGTTCGCATTTGCTTAAATCTATTCGATTTCATTTCAACTCTTTATCTTTCAGGAAAAAGAAATCGATCTTAGTGACATATTGCAAAAATGATAGCTTGTATCAAATTGACAAATTTTGTAAAGAATAAGAAGTTGAACAAAATCAAATAAGAACCCCTTTGATTAGTAGTAGCTCAAGATTCTGCATTGGTCTTTCAGCAGCTGCAGCCTTTACATCCCTGTTCTCTTCTGCTGATCAAACAACATATCTTGGTGCTCTCAATAAGAAACTGAGACATACAAACCAGTTCTTATCATGATTTCATCAGATGGGTTTCGTTTCGGGAAGCAGATCAAGACCTCAGTACCGAACATCCACCGTCTGATCAACACTGAAACCGAAGCTGAAAAGGGGTTGATCCCCGTTTTCCCTTCTTACACTTTCCCTAATCATTATCATCAACAGCCGTTTTGTGGACCCTCACACACGTGATAAATTTTCCCCCAAAGTGGTGGCTTGGGGAGCCATTGTGGGATACTGTGGCTGATAAAGGGTTGAAAGCTGCTGCTTATTTTTGGGCTGGCTCTGAGGTTCATAAAGGTTCTTGGGATTACCCTGAAGATTTTGGAAAAAAAAAAAAAAATTGAAACTGTGGCTTTTGAAGAGGGGGTTGGTGCTATTTTGAGTTATTTTGATTTGCCTAGTGCTGTGTTGGGAATTTTTGGTTCTCACCGAAGATCTCTATTAGCAATATATCAAACAAATAATGAATGGAAAAATAAAATAGAGAAAAAACTAATTACACAATACAAAATTATGTGGAGAACTCTTTTATCTGAGTAAAAACCACAGCCGCGCAAAAGATGACAAGATAAAAATTTTATTATGAGAAAACTGTTGCAACTACACTTTCATATTATTTTATCTCACAACCAAACCCCAATTACATCCAATTCTCTCCATCACACTTAGTTCATTCTCTTTCTCTAACTTTCTAATTATTCACCAGCGTCTCTTGTCTTTGCACTTCTGTGAGCTCTCAATTCAGATGTTCGGGCTCTCATTGTCAAAGAAATATCCGGACGATCAAATCTTGCGGCCACCGAATTTTGATAACTTGGACCAAGCTTGCCGACATTTTACCATGTCTTTGATGCGGCATTTATTGAGCATGCATGAAAGTCAAGAAATCTTTGCATGCATTCAAACTCATCCGTTCATTCAAATGCAAGAGAAGTGGAAGAGATCATCATGCCAGCATTTTAGTGTCCATGCAAATTTCAAAAGAAACTAACTAAAAATTGCCAGCAGAACGCATGCAAGTTGTTAGTTCTATTTTTTTCAACTTTTACTGCAAATAAATATTAAACAATTCAAGTCACTTTTATCCATGCTAATAATCATGTGTTTATAGCTTTATATTTTGACTCCTGATAGTCAAAGGCATATCAAGTTGACCCAGGATGATTCGGAAACAACCGAGGCCGTCGCTAGCATTGATTCAATGATTTGGAGATTGACAGATGGCTTAAGAAAAAGAGGGGCCTTTGAAGATGCGACAATTATTGTGGTTGGTGATCATGGAATTGTGGCTAGATGTGAGAAGGTAATACTCTTAGATGACTTGGCCACTTGGATTTGAAATTCCTGCTTCTTTGGTTCACTATTTTATTCCATTGCTTGCAATTTTGCCACCAGCTGGGCACAATAATCAAACAAAGAATGTTGAACAGTCGAATAAAGGATTGGATTCGGGGGAAGTTGAGAATAGGAAGAGTTTGAAAGTGTATCTTGAAGAGGACTTGCCAAGTAGGTTACATTAAGGGATGAGTGACAAAGGAATATTAAAGAAGTTGCAGAGAGAAAAGTTTTTGTTGGTATAATTTCGTCGAGGAAGAAAGTTTATCAACAGTCAGGATTCCGTAGATTATAGGGTTGATTGAGTGGTTTGCGGTGAAGCAAAGGAAGGCAAAGGGACGAGTATTGTGGAAGAACACATGGTTATGACAATGCAATTTTCTCAATGAGGAGCATTTTTATTGGGCACGGTCCTCCGTTTGCTAGGGGAAGGAAAGTGTGTTCCTTATAGAATGTTCAGATTCATAATTTTGTTACTTCCATTCTTGGCATGCAGGGTGCCCCAAATTATCGGTCTACATCATTTCCCCAGTCTCTTCTTTTGCCTGCTGCATAGAAGTGCTTATTACTTAATAAATTTAAGCCCCAACCCGGCTCTGCTTCCCGAAGCTGTTTGATCGTAGGAACTAGATGATCCCCTTCGATTTGTTCAGTCTTGCAAACTTGTGCCTGAACTACTTATGGTCTGTTGTTGGAATTTTCTTTTATTGTGAGTTGCTGTCTGTTGTAACTTCTAATTATCACACAAGAATTTCCAGAAACAATTTGACGAATTGGATTTGAAAGAACAAACCAGATTGAACCGATCAAGAAAGAAAAACAAGAAAACCAATTCAGAGCACAGTTTCAAGTACGCAAACTGATGAAGGAAAAAACTGCTCTTTTATTGATCACAACAATCGAATTACAAGCTAATTACAAAGAAGATACTACAAGGATCACAAAGAACCAAATTGCAAGCAAAACGAACAAGAAATGAAGAAGATATCGATCTGATATCAGGAGCTGTTCACAAGTGCCTTTTACACTGATGTTTCTGCCACATCAGCATAGGATTTTCAACTAGACCCCTTGAACTGAAGTCGATCTGCACACTGCCCCCAGACTTCTTCAAAACTTTCATTTAAACCCAACGAACCAGCAACTTATTTCCTCACAGTGTCAGAGCTGTGCTTGAACTTTTCTTTTATTATACGTGAATAGTAATTATTGGATAAGAAATAATATGTAACTAAAATGATTCAGTTATAATAGAAGGTAACTGACACTGCTATAAATTCAGTTATAATAGAAGATTATAAAATACTAAGCATGGCTTAGCTCAGTACTAGATCGAAATTCTAGTATTTTAGTACTAAATGGTAATGGTTATAACTCTATTTAATTAAAAAAAAAAGAAAAGAAAATAAACAATTTAGATGCAATACCAAGTTGAAACGTATTATGGTTCGTAACGAATAATAATATGCTATAGTCATACTCATAACAGAGAAGTTACTAAATATAAATATGTTGTGTTTGTGATCATTGATCTTAAGGGAAAGTTTATTGAATGAGGAAAAGATGATTCATATCATGGAGCAATGATATTGACATACTGTATTCGAGTAGCCATTTAGAAACAATGTAACATCGGTCACTAATATTTACATTTTTTTTTTCTACGCAACAAGTTCCGAACTTCACAACCTTTTTCAATGATCTCGTCACGAATAGGTTTATAATATATCTGTTGTCAACTGATGATGAGTTCTCTTTGGCTTTGGAGCTTCAGACATGGACATAATACTAGAAGATACAGTATGTAATCTGACAAGCATTTGCTAATTTTGGATCTAGGTGTTAGAAATAACCAGTGAGTTAAACAGCAGTAAGTACAGCAACTGGAATAAAGACCAGAAGAACTATAAGATTTATTGATATGTGGAGGAAATGTATTTTTAAACAGCACTTGCCTCCACACTTGTTATACCTTTGGGTAGTCATAAAAATACATCTGCAAAAAGATTTATTGATATGCTATTTTTTCAACACTTGGATGAAGATCGAATACTATCGGCATTACCGTTGCAACGTCTATTAATAGATCATCATAATAACAGAGATCAGTAGCAATGTGCCAAACATTGGATGAGAAACAAATGTGGGATCAATATTTTGGCTGCCTGTGGTGCTGCTGTTCTTGGACAGATTATAAAGCTCTGCCAATTGGAAAAGATATGCAGGACGAATCCATATAGGTCCGTAAGAATAGTACCACATAGAGCGCAGCAAGTAAGTTATCAAGATGTCAACCAATCGATATGCAGCAATATGAACTGAGATTGAGAAGACTCACTACAACAAAGAGGGTTAATTGAAAATAGAGTATACTCTGTAACACTGTATCACTAAAGGGGCTTGTAACACTGTATCACTAAAAAAATATACGGAGTGGACTGTATCACTAAAAAGGGGCTTGTTGTTCCACCTCTGCCTGCAGAAGTTGGTGGACCTAACTCATTCCCAAAAGTTTGGTGAAGGGTCGAGGGTTGTCTTAATGCAAGATTATATTATTAGTCCAGTTACTATTCTCAACTAATGGGGGATAAATTCCTGCACTTTGCTCACCGTCAAACAAGTATCAATGTCATATGTATACATAATGAAGATGAAATAATTAATAAAACCAAACAATAGATGCAAATTGGTGAGCGGAGTTTGAACCATCAGGCCTCTTACACCACCCCCAAGAAGTTTTAGTATTTTACAACCGGCACTCAATAAAGAATATCACATTGGAGAGAAGTCACGTTCAAATATACAATGTTTATATACAGAGTGCTCAAAATAATGGCTAAATCATTTCCCAGCCTATTCTTTTGCCTGCCGAGTAATACTTCTTATTGCATAATTAAAAAATGACCTGCTTGATCATCTCATGCAAATGAACTACAAAAGTAAAGCTCCATTTCGGGGTTGTAAAGTGAAACATGTAATTTCCTTTTGGATCTTCGGTTAATTTTATCATTAACAAATAAAAAATTTAAATACATCCCCTGCATGGGTATATTATCGAAGGGGCTTGAAGCTGTTATGCTTGTGTATCATGTAATCAAAATACAAGAACCGCCATAAATGCATCCCCTTACACTGTTGAGACTTGAGATCTTTGAAACATGTCCTTTTTTTTTCCTAGCAATTAAGGATTACATTTATATTGTCCTATGATTGAAAAAAAATTTAAAGGGAATTATTTTAATTCAACTATCGTCTTTTCAAACTTGCCTACTTAAATTGTATTATTTGAATATATGGGACTTTTATTATTGGCATTATTATATCAATAACATTATAATTTATTAATTTATTTACATGTATTAGGGATTTGTCTAGTCAATGGTATTCATTACATTAGATTTTATAGAATATTGAAGAATATTCTTGGAGCCACAAAGAATCAAATTTGCGTGTTTATGAGATTACATATCAAAGAGTTCCAAATAAAGTTGATTATTGCATTGATAAGTATATCAAGTATTTATGAAATATTTGACTTTTAATTAAGTATATCCTAGTACACTACACTTAGATAATGGGAGGTATTTCTCACATTAAAGATATCGAAGATATATCATAATTTATATCTAGAGAAGCATCCAATGTAGAGAATAAGAAGAAAATCTATCCTAGCCGCATATGATGTTCCATATCTCTATGAAGTTTTAGTTTTCGTACCTTCTTCATGTCAAGTCTTTTATTCGTCATTCTATGATAATTATTTTGGTCTCTTCAAGATGAAAGGGTCATTTGTTGTGTTGAGGAGATTTTAAGAAAGCAGCAAACATAATGGAAGACAAATGGGGTTGGCTAAATAAGGTCGACTAAGTTAGTTTCAACAAAGTGGTGGCAAAGTTAAGAGGGAGTCTCAAATTGTATAAGATTTCAATTGGTTGTAATCATTTCATGAATTGCTTAATATTTGGGTGTGGTCTAGTAGATGTAGGATTATAATCTGAATCACGTAAAAATTTTGTGTGATTTATTTTTTACAATTTACAATTTCTAGCATATTTGATAGGCTTAGGGTGAATGACAATAATGTAAAGATTGTTATGAATAACTATGAACAGTGATTTGTAAATATTATTATGTGAATGGTGACTAGAAACAGTATCACATGAATAATAGTCAGTGAACAGTACTTTCAAAATTAATTGATTAGATTAATTAATTTTCTAGTATTTAAGTCGCCCACAGTTAGCAGATTTGCTAATTGCATGCATAATGTACACCAGGTTTAACTCTTACTTCGTGCGATTTTATGTGTGCGTGCGCGTGTGTGTATACACCTTGTAAATGATGATCATTACACTCTTGCTTTTCTCTTTGCTGCAACCCCACCACCAAGGCTCAAACTATTCCCTCAGCCAGCTAGGTTTGATCCAGATTTCAGAAAAAGGTATCTGTGCTTGTAGATACTTTTCAACCTAAGTTACTAAAGACTGATCCTTCCTTGAATGAAGTAAATTAAGCAGCTGGCTCTGGGATATATAGTACAATGAATCAAATTAATTTTTCATTGTCATGGGGAAAATACAAACAGTTAAAGAAAAATATTGGCGACAAGTCTAATTTTCATTTTTTGTGTAGTGCAATATAGCTCCAATTAGTACTATACAAAAGCTTATTCTTGTATCTAAAGAGATATATAACATGGAAGTTTTAGTCTGATTCCTGTATTACTTTTTGGCTAAAATTTCATAAAATCTTTTGTAGTTGTAGGTGTACAAGCTGTCTTGGACCCAATTATTTTAAATCTTTCTGAGCTTTTTTCCCCCCTTTTTACCTCTGCTGTACAAGTGTAATTGTTGCGTTTTATGGACTTTACATTCTTTTCTTTGAACGTTATTGATGTAAGATCCAAATATGAAGCCACATAGACTATCGAGATCATGATTAATTGAAACAGAGGTCAGTAGCAAAGTGCCAAGCAACAATAACAGGATCATCATAAGGTTCTGGAATCATTTGATCTAGAATAAATGCTAAAGACTGTCTTCTGGAATCATTTGATCTACGATGTTAATAGAAAAACAATGATAAGGAATAAAATGTCTCACGATCCAAAATGGTATAGGAGCCACAAAAATGTATGCCAACATCCTCTGTACTCACCATGTACTTCCCACGGGTGTTTTTATCACGTCTAGTGTGGTTTAGGTACATAACCATCTACAGCAAACTTTCGGGTGGCAGCAGGAAAGGCCAAGCGAACTCCGTCAAATTCAGGCCATGTTATTTTCTTCGTCAGTTGGGTCTTTCTAATTTATTGTAGTAGTCCATGTCCATCACAATCACATGACATGTTGAGCAGGCAAGCGAGCCTTCACATGCACCTTCGAGTTGCATATCATTTTCATGAGCCGTTTCTAACATGGACATTCCAACTGGGACCTTAATGTTCTTTTCTTCTCCATCCTTATCAACAAATGTCACGTTTCTCATGTCTTTCTGTATGCGGCTTTCATGAGAATCATCATTTTCAGCCGTGGTACAAAATTGTGGATACTTCTGTCATATGGACCCCTGGAACACCCTGGGGTCTGACTGTGTAATTCAATCTCTTGAGAGCTCTTTAACCATAAAAGCACCAACTCTTAAAAGTTAGAATTAACCATAAGGTTCTAATTAATCAATTAATCTGTACCAAGTAAGAATAATAATAGTTCTATGCTGTTGCAAACAAATAAGCTGCTGCCTTCTTCTTCCTTGTCTTCTTCTTTTCTTTTCTGGTTTTTCCGCTATATGTGTTCTTTGCTTTCTCTGTTGATTTCTTTAACTTCTTTCTTGGCTCGGCTTCTATGTTCTGTTGGCTTCTTTTCTCTTCTCTTTGTTTTCGTTGCTGCTGTTCTCTGTTTTTTGCTGCTGATATTACTCTCTGTTTTCGCTTTTCTTTAGCTTGTGATCTTCGGCTTCTCTTTGTCTTCTAGGCTGCTTGACTTCTTTCTTGCTCTGCTTCCTTGTTGCTTCTATGTTGGCTTTGCCTTCTTTTTCTTCTCATTCCCCCATTTCCTTCCTGCAACCTTGGCTTTTATAGACAACCTCGCAATCTTTTACAGATGTCTACAATTACACCTGTCTAAAACTTACCCTCTAGCACACTAAGCTTATAACCCAATTTAGTTGATATTATCCATTAAGATAATAATCTCATACAATAAATATTTAGTTGATATATTATCCATTAAGATAATAATCTCATACATATATATTATTTATTCACCAACAGTAAGCCCCATTGTGTTATATTTTAAAATAAAATATAAATACATATGTTTTGACATTTGTTAACACACATGTCATTATCTTTAAGCCACTTGTATTTGCCATGGGTCTGAACATTTAAATAACTCCACTTTGCTTTAATCTAATCTGTCTTCTCGATGCTTCAACGATTAATCAATTATGAGCAGTCATAAATATCATCGAGGAAGAGAAGTTAATCATGGTAATTATCCTAGAAGATTTAGTGATTTCGAGGGGGATAACGAAAATCGGAAAGGAACCCGACAAAAAATGCATGAAAATGATCGTCACAGAGCATGAAATGAAGATCGCCAAAGGGTTTGTGATGAAGATTATTCTCGCCACAAACGTAAATCTCGATGGTCAGGGGATTTTTCTGAGAAGGCAAATTATGAAGCTTCAAAATTAAAAGAAGAAAAGAAGAAGAGAACAGAGATTGAAAAGAAATTGCAAGAACTGACATCTGTTGAGAACGTGGAGTTTGCGTTGATGAAAGATCATGGAAAACAGGAGGTAGACTTCTCAGTTGAAAAAGTTCTGATATGTTTTGGGCACTGCAGAAAACAAGGGGAAGCAAGTTTTCCAATATGGCTCGGATGAGGAATTTGCGACATTCAAAACTTTGGAGCCATCCATTCAAAATATTATAGATGAAGCTTACATGGAAAAGTTCATGTCATCAATTGAAATTGAGAAAAAAGCCTCATCATCCTGAGCAATGGTGTGATGCTCGGAAACATATAAAATCTACAGTTTCAGCTGAACTTCCATTTTGGAACATTTTGTTTTTGGCCAAATGTGTATGTTTTTTCTGAGCATATATCTTTTTGTGTAAAGAATCGCTTTCATAATGAAATATGTTAATTTTGTAAATAACTCTTTGAGTCTTAATTTGACTCAATTTGTAGATTTGTTATCTTACAGCAAAAATATTATTTTGCTTAATTTGTTGATGTCTAAGTGTGAATTAAAACTAAATATGTTTCTTTCATATTTCACCAAAAAATTTTAATTTTTCATTTCTTCTCAATACGTTTATAGTTATTTCTAGATGAATTACTATCAAATCAACTTTGAATTCATTAATCGTTTGTACTTTATCTAACCAAAAGTCTAGAAAAAATTATTTATAATTCTATAATCTTCGTAATAGAATTTCTATTTTAACTGATAAGTAATGAATTGTTTAAGCTTTGGACATTCTATTATGACCACAAATAGTTTTTGAAAAGTAAAATTAACTTAAAAAATGGTAAAATCAATAATGTTCATGCCTTCGAGTTCTGTCTTTGCTGATCTTGCTGGCTTGTTTTTTGTGCTCAAGCTATGATTCGGAGCCAAAATATAGGTACCGGCTAATTAATTTTTGAGCCTGAGCTTTTAGGTTGATCAAGGATCGACCTTTTAATTTTAAGTATAGCTGAAGCCTAGAAAGTTAATTTTCTATAATTACTTTTCAACTGCTGAAGCTGTATGTTAATCATGTATTTAACCTTTTAATTTAATGGCCATGAAATATGAAGTAATTAATAGATAGATTTAATTCTTAAAAATTAAATCTAACATTTCAAACTTGCAAGCAAAAGAATTTTGTTGATATATACGTATGTATTTACAGCTCCTCCAGTTTAGTCATAAGACTAATTGGGAGTTTTACCCATGGTAGGTGCGTAAACTGGTAGCGTTCCAGGGCCTTGGTAGTTTTTTCCTTACATGTCCGAGAGCCAATCGGCACCTTTTGATCCGACTCCGACAATCTTATAAGGACCTTCCCAATTTGGACCTAACTTTCCAGAAATAGATTCTTGGTTGTTGTCGAAGATTTTCTTGAGGACTAAACTTCCCAGATGAAATTTTCTGTGTCTGACTTTTTTATTGAAGATTGACTTGGTTCGCTGATGATATGCTTCTAAACGGAACAATTCTTGCTCTGTCAGCAAATCTACATTATGGTTGAGCTCTTCTTTATTAGACATGGAAATTCCAAACTGGGTTCGAAGCTTTGGCGTTTCAATTTCAACTGCGGTGATTGCTTCGGATCCATATGCAAGTGAAAATGGTGTTTCTCGAGAGGCTTTCCGTTTTGTAGTTCGGTATGCCCATAATACTCCAGGAAATTCTTGTACCCAATTGCCTTTTAACCATTCAGAATCATTCGATCTAAAATTTCTGCTTGTCCATTTCCTTGTGGACATCGTGGAGCAGAGAAATTTCTGTCGATACAAAGCTCTTTGCAAAACTCTGAAACTCCTTTCCTAGTAAATTGTGTGCCATTATCAGAAACTAGAATTTTTGGAATTCCAAATCGACATACAATATTTTTCCATTTAAAGCTCTTAACTTGTTGTTCTCCACTTTTTGACAAAGGTTCAGTTCTATCCACTTTGTGAAATAATCTGTGGCCAATATTAAAAATCGTTTCTGCCATGGTGCAATTGGAAGAGGTCCTATAATATCTAGCCCCCATCGATAAAGAGGCCATGGACTTCTAACCGGATTTAGATCTTCTGGCGGTTGTCTTGGTATCGAGGCAAAACGTTGACATTTATCGCATTTTTTCACATATTTGATGGCATCTTCGTGCATTTTGGGCCAAAACGTTGGAACCCTGGTAGCTTCTATCTCTTGAGATCTTGTGTTAATTTATTCATTTTAAGTTTACTTATATCTTTAGTTAAAATTCTAAAAAAAAAAAAATTTACTTATCGACTAGAGTAATTAGCTTAGATTCGATTTGCCTTTCTCAAAGTACAGTCCCTGCAATTAACTCGTGCACTTTCGAGTACATTAAAATTTACCCATTCAGTTAACGTATCTCATTTCCAAGATAAGGCTATAGTGTAATTGTGCGAACCTGGCATACATTTCGATAATCATCACGTTTCAAAACAATTGAACTAAATTAAGCAAGTCAGTTAATTGAATGGTCACATCGATTACGAAACATGAAGACACAATGGTCAGCCATCAGCTGCATCAGCATCACACGCAAATCAACAAGAATCTCGCCAAATCGAATACAATCACGTACGTAAATCGTTAAATTGTAATAAACATGCATGGTTTCAGCTTCAACCTTGGTACAACTGATTAAAGTTGTATATATATATATGGCGAGAGAGAGTGTTAGAATATATTGTGATGATGATAATGATTCAGAGCATGATTGATACAGAGCATGATAAGCTTGGTACTCGAGCTGGTAGCTTAACAAGTCAGTTGTGCTGACTTGTCATATTTCAGCTGAGAGCTTAGTAAATTAGTTATGCTGAGCTCAGCAAGTTAGTTATAACAAATTCAGCAGCTACACTAGCTGCTTGAGTGCGTGTGTGTAACTTCTAGAATCAGAATAATTTCGTAAGCTTTTGTTAATCAATAAAATCAGTATCCGTCTTTCTCTCTTTTTCTTGTTCATTTTCTTGGCAGCCAAACATAATTTTCAACAGAGAGAGAGAGAGAGAGAAACATAAATACTTGAGCGTGCCTTTAAGAATCATCTGTGAGATTATCTCCCTGATGAGAATTATCCTAATCAAACGAACTCCCAATGGAATAATGATTTCAAAAATATTAAATTTTATCGGCTCCGATGAATATATCAAATAAGACATGCCGAGCACACAGCTGCAGAAGAAACCTTACAGAGAAAATGTGAATGAAAATGACTTGACACCAAACTATCTATTTCTTAAAATTTAATATAACGTAAATAATTAATTATCTAATTACCGTTATTTAACGTCTCAATTACCCACCTTGGCACTGTCCGCTATTTCATTCTATTTATACACACTTGTTTATTATACATCATTTTATGTTCGGACAAAAAAAAAAAAAAAAAAAAAAAGAGAAAAGAAAGGATCATCACTAAAAGATTTTACAAAAGAAGATTTCAAAATATTGATATTTAATTTTATATCGGTATCTAAATGATATTAAATTTTACCCGCACTGATGAATATCAAATAAGACATGCGTGCCAAGCACACAGCTGCAAAAGAAACCTTACAAAGAAAATGTCGACAATGAAGATGACTTGATACCAATTCTCTATTTCTTAAATTTAATAAACGTAAATAAATATATATCTAATTACTATTACTATTATTACCAGATATTTATCTAATTACTGTTGTTGATGCGGGATTCTGGTCTCTGCTCGACTACGACCAGGATCTCTCCTCAACGGTCTATTTAGCTGCTCGCAACGAACTCTCCTCGCGTTATGATGTCCCACGCGACCCTTCGTTCCCGTATCTCTCTGCGTACACAAAAACTGGTCAGAGTGCGCCGGGTATTTTTCCCGGCGTAAACCCTCCGACGCTCAAGTCAGTCAATCGGGCTTTACCCCTTTTTGGTGGGAAAATGGTGCCAAATAACTCTTGGCTCTCAAAAATACTGAATTCTTTCTTAAGGTTTCTGATTTCAAAGTGTCTAACCCCTTTACCTTCGCCGAATACCTTTTTATACCTGCTTTCTGACATCGGCGCCCCGTGATCCGCAATCCACGTTCTCACGTTCTCCATTTTCTCCCGTTCATGGAGTGGGTGGCTGAACATCGTGGCTGTTGGTTGACTGGGCTTCGTGCCTAGACTCTCGGATAAAGGCGCGTTCCTCGCTAACCGCTATTTGACTGGGTCCACCCGCCCTTGATGCTCAGAAGAGAAAAAGAACTCTCCGCACTGCGACCTCGAGGAGATCGTCCTCGTGAACGAGCAGGGGGTTCGTACTCGCAGGTTCCTGCTACCAGGCTTCGCTTGTCTGCTCGTCTTTGAGCAGGCTATCTCTTCGTCTAGGGGGTAGCTAGTCGTCCTCGCGAAATACCACCACAACACCGGTCCCCCAGTTTCTGGTATTTGCAATGGAATGGATAAATACCAGGAACTTGCATTAAAGGCTGGGTCGATCTAGGCTTCCTCGGGGTACATCTAACTCTTTGGCCGTAGGAAGTGAGGAGGTCGGTTTTCTCCCACTTCATCTGTTTTGCCCTTCTCCGGAACTAGTAAACTTTCTCCTCGAAGGGTCACGTCATAATTAAATGCAAAAGTGGCGGTGATGATCTGTCCTTTCGTTTGAATTTCAAATCGACGGTTACAGGTGCCTCGGAAGACACGCCCCGTCAGCGGCAATAAAACGAAAGCTTTCATTTTCTTAGAAAAAACCCTAACTTCGAAAAGCAAATCCCCTACTTCACCCTCACTCTCAAATCTCTCTGTAGCCAATCAGCCTCCTCTCCATCTCCGGCGAGCTACACTGTTCTTATTTCTATTCGGGTGCCCGTTACTCCAGGTACTGTTTCCTTCACTTCAACTTTGGATTTTTGCTGTTATTTCGAGTGGGATTGGTTGTGCTGTTTTTCGGGTAGATCTTTAGGAAATGTCAAAAGGGAAAGAAAAAGTGGTAGATGTTGATGACGACGAGCTAGGTTTCCTTCCTAGTTTGCTCGCAGATCCTGCTTTTGATCCTGGGATGCCTTTAGAGCCGACGAAGTCGTCTGGTATAGGTACTAGTGCTAGGAGAATGTCTCCTGAGGTTTCCACCTCGTCTAGTGATGGTGGTGATGAGGGTTCCCGGAGTTCGGGGGATACCTTAAGTGCGGGTTCTGGTGAGGAGTCTAGTGCAAAATCCTCCTCTGAAACAGTGCGACCAGGGAGACGAAAAGGAGCAGGTGGTAGGGCGTTAGCAGATGATTATGCTATTGACTACATAGATTGCCTAACCACCGTAGATGACCTGGTCGAACTCCGGACTATTTACGGCATCCCTCATGAGATTCCCCTCAGAGTCCCTGGTAAGAAAGATACTCCTAGTCGCCCACCTAGGGGGTATGTTACCCTGCTTCTAGAAAGTTTTAAATTTGGAATGAGGCTTCCCTGTGACCTTACTTCATCCAGATACTAGATGGGCTACACCTAGCTCCTGCTCAGCTTAATCCTAACGGGTGGAGGGTGCTCTGCAGTGCATTCGTCCTGTGGAGCAGATGTGGTCACAGTGCACCCACAGCTGACGAAGTCAAGCACCTGTACCAGCTAAAGAGTAGCCCAAAAGATGCTGGCTGGTATTACTTCATGTCCAGTACCAAGACCAGGAAACCCTTGACTGATCTCCCAACAGGTGGTGGTGGGAATTGGAAGAGGAAATTTCTGTTTGCTGGGGGTCCCTGGGGTCAAATGGCAGAAATAGACGAGAGGACGTTTCGCGTCCCCTCCCATTTCACCGTTCCAGGTTGCCTGCTCGTTTTCAGAAATCTAATAGCCCGTGCTCCTTTATTCTGCGCATAATTTCTTACTTGTGTTTTCTCTTCAAAATGCAGCTTCTTGGGGTGTGCACGTCGACCTTCGCCCTGCTCTACTCAAGCGGGTCGACACTGCATTGGCGAACTCCTGCCCGTGCAAAGATCTGCTGTCCGTTCACTGCCTGGTCGAGTCTCAGTTAGTACCAGCAAACCAAGCTATGGAGGATGCTGTGATCGGGGCTCTCAAAGGGAAGCGTGCTCGTCCCACCACTGCGAAGCAGGATCAAAGCAAGGATGCTCGTCCTGCGAAGCGAGCTAGCACGACGGAGCAGGCTGTCCCCCTGAGGTCCTTACCACCTCCCCCCACTAAGACTAAAGAACCCAGCGGCGTGGGGAGCCGCGCGGGTCCTTCTTCCTCCTCTGTGCCAGCTGGACCAAAATTCCAGCCGCATGAAAATAGACCTGAGCACTTGGTCCCTTATGTCAACGAATTTTCCAAACTCGTTAGAAAAAAGGATCTGGAGGACTTCGATGGTAGCACTCTAGGCGAGCTGGTTAGGGCTATGCAATCCAATGCTTTCCACCTCGGTTGCATGGCGACTTACTACAAGGCGAAGGTCGGTCGTTACGACCGGAAAATGAAGGAGGACATTCAATCAGCCAAAAACAAGGCCGATGCTGCTGAGAAGAAAGCTGGTGAGCTCAACCTCGAGAATTTGAGGCTAGTCGAGCAGGAATCTCTCGCGCAGGCTAAGGTCGTCACCCTTGAAGAGGAACTGAACCGGGTTAAGGAGGACTCTCAGGCACAAAAGGCTGTCCTCGAGGCTCAGCTCGAATCCCTCAAAGCTTCTTTCCAAGCCCAGGCAGCCGATTTAAAGAAGGAGGCTGATGAACAGTATGACGAGGGACTTCGGCACTCTTATCGGTGTATCATGGCGGTTCTTGCAAAGCAACATCCTGACCTAAAAATGGGTGATCTTGCTGCTGGCATTAGTGCATATATGAATGCCGAAGCGGATAAGGAGGGCGACGAGGACCCAGCTGCACCTGAGACCGAGGAGAATATCTCCCCTCCTCGTGAAGTCCCAACGGACATTGCCGAGGCGAGTACTCCTCCAGGCGCCACTGGTGATACTCCTCCCGCTCCAGAAGTGGAGCAACCAGGAGAAACGGAGCAGCCCGCAGGAACGGAGCAGGCAGGGGAGGTGGCCTCAGTTACTGATTTTCCATCTTCTTGTTTGTACATATATTTCCTTCGTTTTGTAGATTTCTTCTTAAGACTTTATATGTCGAGACTAAAGGCTGCTTAGCTATGGCAGCAGATTAATAAACAATTGCTTCATTTCTTGTTGGACTAAAAGTACTGAACACGTATTGATAAGCAGACGTTCAGATATATATATATATATTTACTTCGCTGACCTCTCGGGCCTTTGTATCGTCTGCTCGATTTTTGTTTAATCGAGCATATCATGGAGAAGGCTTTGAGGTCTGTGGGGCCTTTGCATGCCTTAACAACTTTTTCGAACTTTAGGGTTCCGCTCGCCTTTGCTTGGTCGAGCAGGATCTGGCACGCTTGGCTTCCTGTCTCGCCGTCGAGCAGGCTTTGAGACTTGCGGAGCCTTTTGCATGCCTTAGCATTTTTCAAACTTAAGAGTTCTGCTCGCCTTCGCTTGGTCGAGCAGGATCTGGCACGCTTGGCTTCCTGTCTCGCCGTCGAGCAGGCTTTGAGACTTGCGGAGCCTTTTGCATGCCTTAGCATTTTTCAAACTTAAGAGTTCTGCTCGCCTTCGCTTGGTCGAGTAGAATCTGGCACGCTTGGCTTCCTGTCTCGCCGTCGAGCAGGCTTTGAGACTTGCGGAGCCTTTGCATGTCTTAGCATTTTTCAAACTTAAGAGTTCTGCTCGCCTTCGCTTGGTCGAGCAGAATCTGGCACGCTTGGCTTCCTGTCTCGCCATCGAGCAGGCTTTGAGACTTGCGGAGCCTTTGCATGCCTTAGCATTTTTCAACTTAAGAGTTCTGCTCGCCTTCGCTTGGTCGAGCAGAATCTGGCACGCTTGGCTTCCTGTCTCGCCATCGAGCAGGCTTTGAGACTTGCGGAGCCTTTGTATGCCTTGACAATTTTTACATGTATCGACGACAACTGAATGAAATTCCTCCACGTTTCATTGATTGCGTAATTAACTTACAGGGAATTTAAAAATGGACTACGATGGAAAGTAAAACTTTAAAACTTAAAGTCTTACTGGAAGTACTTCTTGAGATGCGTTGCATTCCATGGTCGCTTCACCTCGTGGCCATCTGCGTGGACGAGTTTGTAAGCCCGCCCTGACTACCGCTTAACCTGTAAGGCCCTCCAGTTTGGACCGAATACGCCTTGTGTCGGGTCTTTTGTGCTCGATTAACCTTTCTAAGCACCCAATCCCGACCTTGAACGTCAGTATATAGACCCGTTGGTTGTAATGGCGAGCAACCCTCTGCTGGTGGGAAGATGAATGCTCCGATGCTTGCTCCCTCTTCTCGTTTAGCAAGTCCAGATTCAAGCACATCTGGTCGTTGTTTTCGGGCTCGTCGAAATAATTGGTTCGATGTGTGGTCATCCCTATCTCCATTTGGTACAATGTGACCTCATGCCCGAATGCCAAAGCGTACGGTGTTTCCCCGTTGCGGTCTTATGCGTCGTTTCAGTATGCCCATACACACACAGTAGTTAGATCGTCAACCCATGCTCCCTTTCTTGCTCCCAGCCTGGTCTTCAAGAGCCTCTTGATGACTTTATTAGCTGCTTCCACCTGCCCATTAGATTGAGGGTGAGCAGGCGAACAGAACTTCAGCTCTATCCCAAGGTTCTGGCAAAACTCTCTGAAATTATTATTGTCGAACTGCCTGCCATTGTCGGTCACCAGGGCGTAAGGAATCCCATACCGGCAGACCAGGTTTCTCCATATAAAATCAGTTGTCTTCTTCTCTGTTATCCTGCTGAGTGCTTCCACCTCTACCCACTTCGTGAAATAGTCGATTGCGACGATTGCGTGTGTAGCTGTTCCCTTTCCCTTTGGCAGTGGCCCAATCAAATCAACTCCCCATTGAGCAAATGGCCATGGTGAAACCATAGAAGTGAGCTTCTCGGGTGGCCGGGTGGAGAAGCATGCGAAACTTTGGCAACTCACGCAATTTCTGGTTTTTTCTTGTGCGTCTCGGTGCATCGTGGGCCAGAAATATCCCTGCCTAAGGGCCTTGTGGGCCAGGGATCTCGCACCAGAATGGTTTCCACAAACCCCCTCATGTATCTCCCTCAGCACGTAGTCGGCGTCGTCCTCGTCCAAACATCGTAGGAACGGGAGGGTGTACGCTCGTCGATACAACACCCCGTCGATCATTGTGCACCTCGACGCCTGAGCTCTAATCTTTCGAGCTCGCAACTTATCCTCCAGTAGAAACCCATCTCGAATGTACGAGGTGATTGGGTCTATCCATGAACATCTCTGCTCTACTCCAAGCACTTCCGCACTCTGCTCAATACTGGGGCTGGTCTTTACTTCCACAGGCACTGTCTTGGGCATTTTTGGATCTCATTTCGCCGCCATTCTCGCGGGATGTTTTCGATGGTTCTCATCCCTTGGGATCTGCAATACTTCCACCGATTCAAACTTTCCTATCATCTGCTTAACTCTCTTCAGATACCGCTCCATCTTTTCATCCCTTGGCTGAAACCTTTCCCCTACATGGTTAGCCACCAACTGGGAATCAGTTCGGATTTGCACTCTACCCGCTTTTACTGCCTTAGCCAGTTCCAAGCCCGCTACCAAAGCTTCATACTCCGCCTGGTTGTTCGTGGTTTTGAACTCGAATTTCACAGCGTAAGAGACCTCCTCCCCTTCTGGACTCTTTAAGACAATACCTGCTCCCGAACCCTGCTCCCCTGAGGATCCATCAACTGATATCTGCCAGATCTGATTCCCGTCGTTCTTCGCACCAATGCCGGCCTGGTCAATACCTGTTTCTGGCTCTGTGAACTCTGCAACGAAGTCCGCCATTGCCTGTGCTTTTATCGCTGCTCGGGGCTTATAACTTATTTAACTCGCCACCGACAAAAGACCCATTTCACCCGGCCGACCGAGAGGCATCCGCTTATGCAAGGTCCGACGCGGTGATTCGTTATGGCATGGTTATGGGAAATGCCAGAAATGCACGGCCTCACTTTCGAAAGCACCACCACTGTGGCAAGCGCCCATTTCTCCAATGGTGGATATCTGGTCTCCGCGTCAAGCAGGGCCTTGCTCGTATAGTAGATGGGATACTGAACTCCTTCCTCCTCCCTTACCAAAACCGAGCTCGTTGCGCGGTCTGATACGGCCATGTACAGGAACAACACATCTCCTTCCCGCGGAGTAGACAGCAGGGGTGCTTGTTGAAGGTACTTTTTCAGGTGCTGGAATGCCTCCTCACATTCGGGAGTCCATTCTGTTCTCTTCCCTCTCCGTATTACTTTGAAAAATACCTGGCACTTATCTGTCGCTCGGGATATAAATCGGCTCAACGCCGCCAGTTTCCCCATGAGGCTTTGTATCTCCTTTAAATTGCGAGGAGACTTCATCTGCACGATCGCCTGGATCTTCTCTGGATTCGCCTCAATCCCCCGATGGCTCACCATGAATCCCAGGAATTTTCCCGATTCAACTCCAAAGGCACACTTCTCTGGGTTGAGCTTCATCTTGAACTTTCTCAACAGCCCAAATGTTTCCTCGAGGTGCACGACATGTTCGTTCGGGTTCCTGGATTTTGTGATCATATCATCTACATACACCTCCATCGTCCTTCCAATCAGTGGCTTGAAAATTTTGTTCACCAGCCTTTGGTATGTGGCTCCCGCATTTTTCAACCCGAATGGCATAACCTTGTAACAGAACAAGCCCTGGTTAGTGATTAATGCGGTGCTCTCCTCATCCTGCTCGTACATTGGGATCTGATTGTATCCCGAGAAGGCGTCCATGAAGCTTCGATGGCAGTGACCGTGTTGAATCTACTATCTACTAGCTGGTCGATTTTGGGCAAAGGAAAACTATCTTTTGGGCACGCCTTGTTAAGATCAGTGAAATCGACACACATCCTCCATTTCCTAGTGGCTTTCTTAACCAGCACCACATTTGATATCCATTCTGGGTAGTTAGCTTCCCGAATGAACCCCGCCTTCAAGAGCTTTTCGACCTCAACATTTATTGCATCATACCTCTCCTGGTTGAAGCATCTTCTTTTTTGCCTCACCGACCGAGCTCCCTTCCTTATTGCTAATCTGTGGCAAGCCACCTCGGGGTCGATTCCCGGCATGTCCTCATGTGTCCATGCGAACACATCTGCATGAGCTCGAAGGCAATGCACCAGCTCAAGCTTCTGGTCCTCTCTAAGCCTCGATCCGATTCGAACTGTCTTTTAGGATCATCTCGCTTGGGCTTATTGTTTTTAGCTCCTCCACCGGCTCTTGCCTGCTATTCTTAACCCCTGCTCGGGTATCCAGCGATGTGATCTGCATTGTCTCCTTCGCTGCTGTGGAGTAGCAGCTCCGGGCAACCCTCTGGTCTCCTCGCACTACTCCTACTACTCCGTTTACCCGATACTTCAGGGCTAGGTAATGATTGGAGAGAACTGCTTTACTCATTCTTAGGAAGGGGCGGCCTAGAATCATCTGGTAAGGGCTCTCCTCATCAACTACCACAAAATCCAGGAACATTGTCTTCTCGGTTGGGTGACTGCCTATTGTAACAGGCAGCTCGACCACACCCAAGGGAGTGAGCTTTCCACCTCCGAATCCCTTCAGGGAGGTATTAGTGTGCTCGAACTTGAGGTCTGATATTCCCATCTCCTCCAGAGTTGACTTGAACAGGATATCAACCGAGCTCCCCGTATCTACCAGTGTCCGGTCAAACTTTTTGCTAGCCGTGACTTTAATAACCAGGGCGTCCTCATGTGGGTACAGGATTCCCTCCTCGTCCTCATCTGTCCACATGATCGGCACTTGTCTGATTCTTGCTCGTTTAGCTGCTGGGGTATTGAAGAACACCTCCTTGCTGGTCATGGCATACCTCGCATAATTCTTCCTCGATCTATTGGAGTCTCCAGCCAAAGTCGGTCCCCCAGCAATTACCCTCACTACTGGGTGCTCTCGGCTCATACTTCTATCACTCTGCTCCCCTTCACATGACGAACCGACCATCGGGATGACCCCATCTACGAACTCGTCCAGGTATCGATTTCTCACCAGATCTTCAACTTGGGTCTTGAGATCCCTGCATTCGGCCGTGTTGTGGCCGTGGGTGCCATGGAACTTGCAATACCGCCCCCTGTCTCTCCTGCTCGGTATCTTCGTTATTGGGGCTGGCGGGTACAGCAACCCCCTGTCTTTTACAGCCTCAAACACCTCCTCCAAAGGTACTTTCAACGGTGTATAATGCCCATAGATTTGACTCTGATCGATCATGTGTACGGCCCTTTCCCTTTGATTACCGATCGGTCCCGGAAAAGGTACTTCTGGTCTGTTCGATCTTCCACCCTGCTGGTGTTGATAGGGATGACCGTATGTCTGCTCATGTTTTCTCCAAGAATCTCTGATTGGTGAACGGGGAGGTTGCATCCTGCTCTGCTGATACCGAGGTGGCCTCTGGTGAGGCTGATAATTGATGACTCTTCCACCTGCACCACTGTCTGTACCGTGGTGGTTCTTCCTCTTAATTGGCCCCTTTCCTGGAGCGGCTCCCTTCTCTCTTCTCTTCAACCCTTCAGCCTGGTCCGTCTTAATTCTCGCCGCTTTTTCCTCCTCAATAGCTATATCCCTCTTCGCCTGTTCGTAAGCGGCGGAGTACGACTGAATAGTGGGGCTCCTCAAGTTATACCACAGGCGTCCAATCCGCACTCCTTCCTTCAATCCCCTCAATGCTTGGGGATGATTAAAGGCTCCCAGATCGAGAACAGCTCGATGGAACCTTTTGATGTATTCCCGCAGCGTTTCATCCTCCCACTGCTTCATGCTCGTCAGCTCCATCATATCATCTTCCGGTGCCATTGCCCCCCGGAACTGTTCTGCGAACTCCTGGCATATCTGCTCGAACGACTTAATACTCCCGTGAGGAAGCTTTCAGTACCATTCTCGTGCTCGTCCCTCCAGAGACAGCGGGAACACTCTGCACCTCTGAGCTTGAGATAAACCCTGCACCCCAGTTATGTCGTTGAAGCGCTCTATGTGCACCAATGGGTCCGTTCGCCCCGAGTATTTGAGGTCCGGGACGCGGAAGTCTCTCGGGATGACTGCGCTCATAATCCCTGCTGAGAGGGGGGATTCGCTGTCTAGCATTATCCTCCAGCCTGGTGCCCTGCTCCTTCCTTGCATGTCATCTATCACCCGCGCTAACCTGCGCACCTCCTCTTCCAACAGTATGGCGCGACCAGGGTCTCGTGCCGCAACCTGGTCCCGTTCTTGCTCGACATCATACAAGTGCTGCCGGAGTTCCCTTTCCTCCGCATTCGTTACTCCGCCTTCACCATCAAAGTATTGCCTCTCTGGGGATCGTCCTCTTCCTCCCTGGACTTCTCCCCGCTGAACTTGACCTCCCCCTACACCACCAAGTCCACTGATAGTGTGGCCCCTCGCCACGTCGTCGCTGCTCCTTCCAACCACGTTACCTGGCGTCATCCCTCCACTTCTCACCCCTTCTTCTGGAGTTTCTCTCCGTTCATTTCTCAGCTCGTGTAGGATGGCCATCAGAGTATCCATCTGTTTCTCCATTCGTTCCATCCGTTCACCCATTGCTTTCTCCCGCGCTTCATTAGCAATCTCCCTGAGTGTCACGGACTCATTATGCCTGGAATCGCTCCCTTGAGTACTACCCCCACCGATGTCCATGGTTTTCTTCCTTATTTGCCTTCTTCTACTTTCTATCGACAGAAGCTTTTTGCTCGTTTCCCACAGACGGCGCCAAAATGTTGATGCGGGATTCTGGTCTCTGCTCGACTACGACCAGGATCTCTCCTCAACGGTCTATTTAGCTGCTCGCAACGAACTCTCCTCGCGTTATGATGTCCCACGCGACCCTTCGTTCCCGTATCTCTCTGCGTACACAAAAACTGGTCAGAGTGCGCCGGGTGTTTTTCCCGGCGTAAACCCTCCGACGCTCAAGTCAGTCAATCGGGCTTTACCCCTTTTTGGTGGGAAAATGGTGCCAAATAACTCTTGGCTCTCAAAAATACTGAATTCTTTCTTAAGGTTTCTGATTTCAAAGTGTCTAACCCCTTTACCTTCGCCGAATACCCTTTTATACCTGCTTTCTGACATCGGCGCCCCGTGATCCGCGATCCACGTTCTCACGTTCTCCATTTTCTCCCGTTCATGGAGTGGGTGGCTGAACATCGTGGCTGTTGGTTGACTGGGCTTCGTGCCTAGACTCTCGGATAAAGGCGCGTTCCTCGCTAACCGCTATTTGACTGGGTCCACCCGCCCTTGATGCTCAGAAGAGAAAAAGAACTCTCCGCACTGCGACCTCGAGGAGATCGTCCTCGTGAACGAGCAGGGGGTTCGTACTCGCAGGTTCCTGCTACCAGGCTTCGCTTGTCTGCTCGTCTTTGAGCAGGCTATCTCTTTGTCTAGGGGGTAGCTAGTCGTCCTCGCGAAATACCACCACAACAACTGTTACAATTATTATTGTTGTTGTTGTTAATATTAAAAAAATAGCAAACGAATAATTGAAAGTTTTGCCATAAAGAAAAAGCACAATAATGTTCAATGCATATTTAATTAAATTGTGTTGCGTTGAAATTCTATTAATTCATAACTTATGAGTACTTGACACTTCAATGGCAAAATTTTGTTTGATTTATCTAACCTATTATTGAACTCCTAGTTATGTCATTTAACATATTATTTGAAACAAAATTGCAAATAGACTAAGGGCTAGTTTGGGAATGCTGTAGCTTTTAAAATAATTACTATTGGCTGTGCTGTAAAAATAATCAGCTGTAAAGAGAATCAGTTAAGTGTTTGCTAAATTTTGTTTTCAGAAGTACTGTGAGTTTTAAAAGCAGTTATGAACGTTTGATAAATTTTACTGTTAAGCTGCTGAGAGAAAATAAATGACTAAAATGTACATAATGTAGGATAAAATTTATTTAAACATATAAAAACATATACACATAATATTTTTAATTGTGTATTATAATAATTTTTATTAAAAATAAAATTTGTAATATATTGATTTTATTTTTTATTTTTTAATCTTAAAACAATTGATAATTAAATCTATAATATAATGAAACACATTTAATAATAATTCAACCAACAAATTGATATTCATCAATATAAATTTATTAAATTATTGATTTTATTTATAATTTGAATAAGGATAATTTTGAAATTAGGTAATAATTTTAAGGATATTTATAGAATTGTATTAAAGGAAAAAATTGATTCTCAAAATCAGAATCTAAAAGTTATTCATTCCATTCTTTTCAAAATCAACTGTAGGAGGAGCTAATTTTGACAAAAGTGATTTTGATTTTTTTTTTTTAACCAAACACCAAAATTAGATTTTAGATTTTCAAAATCACTTTTAGGCCTCCTAAAAACAATCCCAAACGGGCCCTAAGACTCTTTTTAGTATTGAGGTACTGTAGCTTTGTGAAAAAAAATGATAATGAAATAAAAGTTAATATTGTGTGATAAATATAACTTTTAAATAATAATTTCAACGAATATAATATCTATCCCTTATAAGACACCTTTCATTGCTGAAAATATTCACACACGTGGAGTTGCCTGTATAGCTAGAATTAGATATTAGACTAAGTGCTCGTTCTCCTTTTTTTTTTTTTTTTTTTTACTTTTTTTGAATGGACCTCGACAAAAAATGAGCAATATTCAAGAAAATAGAATTTTAAAACATGACCAGCTAAAAAAAAAAAAAAAAAAGAAAAGGATAATGGTTAACGGAATAAGGAAAAACGACCAAAATCTCTCTCTTAATTGAAAAATTAATCATTTCCTCCTCCACGTTTTAAAACTCAATAGAGCCTCCCTCACCTTAAAGGTCAATCATTCCAATAAGTGTCACAATTTTATATAAAAAATAAAGTGTGAAAATCCATTCATTTTTCAACTGTCAAACTTTACTAATTACCCTCCAAATTGTTGAACTGTTTAACGTACTGGAGGGTTTTTAATTTTGAGGGCAAAAAATGGTTAATTTCACCAAATAAGAGGATAAATTTGTCCTTTGTCTGCACGCTCAAAATTCAGGATAATTGAATCTGATTAATTAGTCACCTGAGTTCGAATTTTAGAGAACTACAAAGCTATAAAATCACCTCCCTTAAGATTTGAGAATCAGAGATAATAAACATAAAAAGCTACGAGTCGCTTTAATTTGTTTTTTTTAATCTAAGAATTAATTAGAGAAAATACCTTAATCGTTACTCTAGTAAATTTTTGTGATGCGCCACTAGGATCACATGCATGCTCGGTTATGATTACCCACGTGATTGGTATTGCGTTTTTTTTTTATCATCTTATTACCAAATTATTTCTTTTGTGGATTCCATTCATGCTCCCACGTTTCGCACGCATATGCAATTTAGCCATAGCCGATAATTTTACCAAATCTTGTGCAATAAAAATTCAGCTGCCGATCCGTTATCCACCTTAGCACTGTCGGTTACTACATATGAATCACTAATCGTATCGAATCAGAAGCAAGAACTCGCAAAAGCAACTTAATTACTTTTTGAGTTTTGATTTGGGAAGTGGAGATTTCTTTTGATTTGAAGAATATGGAAACTACCCATGCCGTTTTTTTTTTTTGGCGAATTTCAGTTGAATATCATTTATAATTCTTAGTTTGATATATTTATAAATAAGTTTAATAATATTAAAATTTCACTTAAGAATGATTAGTGGAGGGTCAAGCAGATATGCCTAATTTGGGTATTGTTGATGATGACATTATGAACAACAATCTTGATTTTCTTACTGTCACTCAATACTGGAGAAATCATGACCACATTAATGAAGTACATGCAGTGTTTAATTAAATAAAAAAAATGAATATACCGTCAATCATGTGAATGTTAGTTTGATTTAGCTGAATTGATAAAATCTCTTCAGATGTCTTCTCATTTGATGAATATGGAACTACTTGGCGCGGGTTTTTCGTCCAAGTTCATTTGAATATTATTAATGAAAGTGTTAATGAAATGTCGGTGCAAGATATGTCCTTTGTTAAGTCCATTATTTATAAAGTTGGCATTTTATGGCAAGTCTAATTAAATTGGAAGTTTATTATTGCATATATTGTAATAGGGATTAATTTATTAATTCCCTAATTTAGTGAGATTACAATTTATTAGGAATATTTATTTCCTAATTTAATTAGATGTCTAATTTAGAAAGTCAATTAATGGTGAGATTCTATAATTGGCGCATGAGATCTATTTAGAGCGAGAAGTTGGTTTAAACAAGAAGTCATTAAATGCTCCAGATATTTCTTGAGAGACAAGTAAGGCAAGAAGATCAGATTTATTACTATTCAGATTCATGGGAATTATAAGAGGAAAGAAACTCTTATTTGGAAAGAATCCAAGTCGTTAAGACTTGCTATCTTGGTGAAACCCTAATGCCTATATAAAGAGAGGTATTTCACAATTGAGGGACACACAATACAGAGCATAACGCAGAGAAGCAAAATTCGGCCTCCTCCCTAGAGAATCCGGATTTGGCGCATCATGTTGTGTTGATTTGTTTTCTTATTTTCTGTTCATCTTTGTGGAGAGTCTATGTGGATCTTGGATCACTAGAAATTGAAGAATTGAAGAATTACTATTGATCACTTTGCGAAGTGTCTTGAGGATCGTGGATCAAGAGGGGTAGCAATTATTCAAGAGAAGCAGATTCAGTCTAAGGTTGAGTAAACTGTATGGTGATAAATTGTAAGTGAGAGTTTTAAGTTTGATAAATCCATAGATTGTAACATCTTTACTTAGTGAATTGCTTTTCATCTGGATGTGGCCTCGTGGATGTAGGATTAATTAATCCCAACCACGTAAAAATCTCCGTGTCATTTATTTTCTGTATTTTATTGTGTTTTTAAAAATTAATAATTTTGATGCGGATGAGCAGTATTCGTGAACAGAATCGTAAAATGCTTGATAATGGTAAAACAAGATACTTAGGAAAATTAATTAAGTTGTTAATTTTTAGTTTTTAATTACGTACATCTATTTATAATAGATCTAAATTCCTTTCATCCTTAAATAAATAAAGAAAAAACGAACAAATCTCTGTGATGTTTGAAAAAATTAATCATTTCACCTTCATGTCTTTAAATTTACTACAACTCCCCCGTACGTTAATAATATTCCGTTAAGTGTGACAATTTTTACCTTAAAATTATGTACAAGTCGATTCATTTTTCAAACTATCAAACTTTAATATTAAAAAAAAAAAACTCAACTACCCTACAAAATAGCTTATTGAGGTACTTAGCATTCAGGAGAGTTAAAAATAATAGTTAATTTTACTAAACAAGAGGAAAATTATGTTCTTTTCACTCAAACCCAGAGAATTATCCTCCAAGAACTTAGTTGAGTGGTCTTCCAGTAATTTACTTTTTAACCCAAGACTCTATAAGACAGTGTCGCAGTTCTGGCCACAGTTTATCTTGCTATTATCTTAAATAATAATAATAATAATAATAATAATAATCATAATCATAATAATAAAAATAAATAAAATTTGCGGCTAGGACCCCATATGCATGCTCCATTATACTCAATCACCTTTGTGTCTGGTATTACTTAACAAGTACTTATTTTGCTGCCCCGTTCGTATAAGCAGCAATGTTATCTTACTTTTGTGCAAAAAAACCTTGTCTCCGGGTTCGCTATTTCCTCCCGAGGGATCCTTAATTCCCCCTTTCGTGAAGTTACTCCTTGAAATGGAATGAGTGTCAAATTTCCTTAATGAACTGAGATTGAGAAGACTGCTAGTACAGAAACAGGGGAAAATATGCCGAAGCCGCGAGTTGCCAATTTGGTTTTTTCGGAGAAAATTGGTCATCAAAGTCTGCACTGGCAGCCCAATATGCCATCCAGAGAATGGTTCGTACCCAAATCCCTGCTGTGAATTTCTCCTGGAACCAAATTTGGTGACCATAATCTGTGAACAAAGGCCAAGTGAAACCACTACCCGAATTCGCGATCCATTCTAATCCCTTCTTATGTTTTCTGGAATAAGTGTCATGGCTCTGCCATACTCTTTTTATCCGAAAGAAACTAAAATGCTTCGCTAACAATGCCAATTAAACACCAACCGAATGAATGGATGAATGAACACATCGCAAAATCTTTTGATTTATTTTTATTATTTTATTATTCATTCAATTCAACCAATCACAACCAATCTTTTATATATAAAAAATTTTTAAAATTCCAAATGAAATGATATTTTGAAATTTCGCAGTTCTGGCTACCTTTTTTCCTTGCTATTATCTAAAGACTACAATCTTTATTTTTGTAATCCGGGTCCTAGTAATCCGGGACTAGGACCACAAGCGTGCTCGGTTACCATCAGCCACGTGACTAGGGTTACGTGATTGGTCAGAGGATCAAGCAAATATGTCTGATTTGATTATTGCTATGATGGCATTATAAACAATCTATCTTGAACTTATAATTGTCCCTAATATTGGAGAAATTTTAACTAAACTGATTAAGTGCATATAGTACTTAATTGAATAAAAAGATGAGTATGGTTATCACCCATTAACGGAATGAACGTTAATTTAATTTAATTTAACTGATAAACTCTCTTAAAGAAGAAAATTAATAAATAAAATCATTGTGTGTCTCAATGTGTCAATTATGTTAACTAAGTCATTTTGTTTTTTGTTTTTTTTTTGTTTTTCCTATTATGCTCTCTCTTCTTATATATTTGTCTGAAATAAACTCCACATGTTGGTTGTCCAAAAAGTACAAATCTCTTTTCAAATGAGATGTTGTTACATTTTGTTAATTTACAACAATACCCTCCTAATCCTCCATAAATGTTATTATAGTCCCAAGATGGTAGAAAAGTGTAGCATTTTGCAACGAAAAACAACAATTGCTTCCTATGCATTAATTGAATACCCATCATGAGCCAAATCAAAATTATATTTTAATTGCTTTTGTCGTCTAGGTACATGTACTATACTTTTGACTAAGTTTTTCTACAAAACAGGTCTTTGAGGCAATAGTTACCTCAAATAACTGCTTTCCATAACATGAAAAAAAAAAACCAAATATAATCCATGCTTTGCAATAAATTAAGAACGACATTGAGCTTAATTTAGGAATAATTAAATGTATATTTCATAAAAGAATTGAATAGAGAAAATAAACTTGCCAAAAAAACCTTAATTTTTATGAATCACAATATTCTCTCATAGTCATAAAGACTATAAATTTTGTCATCGGTCTGGCTGAATAATTTTAAATTGTTTTATTTAGTTAGCCAGCCACTCGAATCCAAATCTTATAAAGTAAGAAGTTAAAATCTTGATTTGGGCTTTACTGTCCCATTTATCTTTAAAAGAACTAAGAATAGTATTAATACAACTACAAACTTTTTTATTCAAAATTATTATACAGATTAATATGACATCATATAAGTGGCTGAATGAAAATATTATATACCCATCAAATTTATTTTTATTATTTTATTTTTTATTCAACTAAATGATAAACAATCTTTTATTTATAAAAATTTTTAACCATTCCAAATGAAATAATATTTTAAAAGATATTAAAACTCTATTTGATATCTGTGCCGTTATGGCCACATTTTTATCTTGCTCTAGGAACCACATGCTTGCTCAGTTATGATTACCCATGTGATGGAATTACTTTGTTTGTCTTGTTATTTACAAATTGTTCATTTTGGGGACCCCATCCATGATCCCATGGTTCACATATGAAATTCAACTATTGCCCTTAATCTTATCTAATTTTCTGCAATAAAACTTTAACCGTCCATCCGTTATCCATCCGCCTGGGAACTCGGGCTACTTCATTCTATAAATACAATACATGTGAATCTCATGCCTACAAGCTACTTGCCTTTGATCACACCACAAGGAAAGTTCTTTTTGGAATATTCAAGAATATGGAAGCTGCTTTTACAGGTACTTTAATTTAGGACAAGTTCATTGTTGAACCTCGCAGAACCTGCAGGGTTAGGAACCCTAATCCAAAGTATCTGGCACTTTTGGACCTGAGCAATACTAGTGACGTGGGGGCTAAAAGGCTCGGTCAAGTGTTGGAGGCATAAAGGACCGGGTCTTGTGCTGGAAAATCTCTATATCTTATTAGTAGCTTCAGTAGTTAAGTTAAAATAGGAGTTAGTCGTTGCTTTGCTTCATTATTTAATAAGTTGTAAAACAAGTGGTTGAGTAGCTTAAAAAAAAATAAGATTTGTCATTGTGGTTTACTCCAAACCCGAATTGGAGAACTCTGAGATTTCAGAAAAAAAAAATCAGATTTATTAATTCCTGCTTCTAAAATAAGAATCTTCTTCCATTCTACTTTAAGTTCTAGCATATTTGGTATCAGAGCAGGTTCTGTCATGGGCACCAACAAAGAACGACTAGACCGAATGGAAATGAAGCTTCAAGAAATGCGTGAAGTCATGCAGCGCTCAGTGTTTGAAACGAGAGAAACACGGGTCCAGATAAATACAATGGAGGGAAAGTTGAAAGAGGTATTATATGCCCTCTCTAGATTACGGTTGACACAGGAAAAACCACAACTGAATCAAGTGGAGTTGGCTTCTTCCTCACTACAAGAAATGGTCACCCGAGAAGAGGGAGCCCACTCACACAATCGTTTCTTCAAAATGGATTTTCCGGGGTTTTTTGGGGACGATCCGACATAATGGTTAACCTGTGTGGAGTAGTACTTTAAGTTTCAAAGAGGAAAGACGGGTCAGCTTAGCTTCCTTTCACTTGGAAGGAGAGGCTAACCAATGGTGGCAGTGGCTTAAGCAAGTGTACCAGGATGAAAGGATAATAATTACCTGGCGAATGTTCAAAAAGGAAGTCTTGGCGCGATTTGGGACAACGGGGTACGAGTGCTTTGATGAAGCTTTATCTCTGGTCAAACAAACAGGAACTTTGCAAGATTGCCAACGGGAATTCGAGAGATTGGTAACTCGGGTCATTGGATGGCCTCAATCGGCTTTGATTGGAACATTTTTGAGTGGCTTAAAGGAGGAAATCACAGATGAAGTGCGAATTGCTAGGCCTCAGTCTTTATAGGATGCTATTGGAATAACAAGAATGAAGGACGATTAGCTCACCAGGAGACGAAGACAAGGAAAGCTGGAATTCTAAAAAACGGGGCCGCAACGGGTTGTAACACTCAACACCACTCTGCCCTTGCACACCTTAGCTTCGAAACCAACTGAAGGTGCCCTGATAAAACGATTAACCTGGGAAGAGATGTAGTAGAGAAGAGAGAATGGCCTATGTTTTAACTACAATGATCGATTCACACCGGGCCACAAATGCAACAGGCCTCAACTTTTTGTGATTGAAGGAGGAGACAGTGGGGAAAATGAATCAGAAGCAGGTGCCACAGCCATGGAACATGAAGGAAATGAGGGAAATGAGGGTCACTATTTTAACATTACCATGCATGCATTTTCAGGATAGAAGGGGCCTCGCACTCTACAACTTCGGGCTTATATTGACAAACATCCAGTAACGGTACTGGTAGATAGCGGGTCAAGTCACAACTTCATCAACGACCGAGTGGCTCACCATCTTCATTTCCTGTCATCTCTACTGAGAAGTTTAATGTGACGGTTGTTGATGGGGGACGAATAACGTGCCAAGACAAACATGAAGGGGTATGCATGAATATTCAAGGAGTTCCTATAATAGTGACATTATTTTCTCTTCTTTTGCAGGGATTGGATGTTGTGTTGAGGGTTCAATAGCTGAGGGAGTTAGGTCCGATTTTATGCGATTGGAATGAATTGACCATGCAATTTTATTGGCAAGAGGAACCAAAGGTAATATACGGGTTGAAGGATCCCAATACCATAACAATTTCCCTACAGTCACTTGAAAAGAAGTTGAGTGGAGGAGGAGTTTTATTTGCTGTAGTGGTTGAGGAGGCGACAGACAACAGTAAAAAACATAAAGAGATTCCTCATGACCTTAGGAGAGTAATGTCCCAATTTATCCCATTTTTTGATGAGCCATGTTCACTGCCATCGGTCCGAGACATAGACCATAAAATACCTCTTTAGGAGGGAATTTCAGCAGTAAACGTTCGCCCCTACAGGTATGCCCATTTTCAGAAAAATGAAATTGAGAGACAGGTGGATGAAATGCTGAAAAATAGAATCATACGACCTAGCCACAACTCCTTCTCTGCGCCGGTTCTTCTAGTTAAAAAAAGGATGGATCTTGGCGATATTTTACAAACTATCGGGCATTGAATGAAGTTACAATCAAAGATTGATTCCCTATCCCAACAGTGGATGATATGATTGACGAGTTACATGGGGCGAAATATTTTACAAAATTGAACCTTAGAGCCGGGTACCACCAAATTCGTGTTCATCCCGAAGATATTCACAAGACGGCGTTTCGAACACATAGCGGCCATTACGAATATTTGGTCATGCCTTTCGGCTTGTGTAATGCACCATCAACTTTCCAAGCAGCCATGAACTCAATATTCAAGCCAATATTACTTAAGTTTGTCCTTGTCTTGTTTGACGATATCCTAATATACAGTTGTTCATGGGAGTTGCATTTGGAACATGTACGGGTTGTGCTTCAAATATTGCAAAAATAATAATTTTTTTTGAAGAAGTCCAAGTGTTCATTCGGGTAAACCAAGATTGAGTATTTAGGATATTTTATTTCTCAAAAAAGAGTCAAAGTCGATGATAAAAAAATTACAGCTATGAGAAATTGGCCGAGACAGAGGAATGTGATGGAGTTACGATGATTCTTAGGTCGTACTGGGTACTACATAAAATTTGTAAAAAATTATGGCACCATTGCAGCCCCTCTCACGCAACTGCTGAAAAAGGGACAATTTAATTGGGGAGAAAATGCCGAATAAGCATTCGAGGCACTCAAAACTGCCATGACTACTACACCGGTATTGGCTATCCCAAACTTTAATGAAATGTTTCTCAACAAGGACGTCCTATAGCTTTTCTCAGTCGAGCTCTAGGACCTCAAAAAAGAGCGTGGCCAATTTATTCTAAAGATATGCTAACTATTATGAAATACAAGTTATGCAACCCAAGAGGGGGGGTGAATTGAGTTTTTAAAAATATGCAATACAATTCGCACAACAATTTAATCTATTACCTTAATCAAATCAAAAATAATAAATTCAATCAAGCACAATATTAAAAGAGTAAGGGAAGAGAAAGCAAACACAAGAATTTTTACGTGGTTCGGCTATCCCCGCCTACGTCCACGCCTCCAAGCTCACCCGGCTTGAGGATTTCACTATCCAAACCTCCCAAGGCTTCAAATGTTTACAATTAACTTCCAAGGTGTCAATGAACCTTTACAACAAGAGATTATCTCCTCAATCTCTTCACCCCAAGTGTTTCCCACACTTATAAACTCACAATTTGATGAGAAATGAAAATCACAACAATAAAACTCTCTTTAAGAGTGGATAACCAAATTATAGCTCAATGATGATTCAATAAATGATGATTTGCGAATTGGAAGCTCAATATATGTTATATGATCTTGTTTATACTTGTATTAGTCCTTAAAATGAAGTTGGGATTGAATTTTTATAGTTAGAGCCCGAAAACTAGCCGTTATAGACAAATTCCCGCAACCAAGCGGTTAGCCGCTTGTAACAATAATATTACCGTTATTTTTGAATTTTGCTACAATAATACTGTTCACTAAAATTACACTTTAGCCCAAAACTTTCTATAATTATACTATGGCCCTAAACGTCATAAAAATAAATAGGTCCAATTTCAGAATTACCAAATACCAATAGTATTCCAAAGCTTTTTGAAATTATGATATGACCCCAAATATATTATTATTTCTCAAAGAGGTCCTTTTTAACATAATACCCATATTTTTTAAAGTTTTCAAAATCTTTCACTTTAGTCCCAAATGTTCATAAAGTATAGTATGGCCCAAACCATTTCAAATATTTACAAAAAGGTCCAACTTCGAAATTCAAAATAATACTTATTGAAAACAAAGATTATAAAACTTTTTCTTTTAAGTCCAAATTACTCAAATCCACAAAATACCTTATCTTATAAATATAAAACATTTTAATTTATGAAAAGTAATTATTGAATTAATCTCTTGAGCTTCTCAAATACTAAATCATGCATTAATTAAATCATACCGGCTTTACAAGAATTTATCGCAATAATTCGTTCGTTGAGCTCTAAACTTCATTCTTGATTTCGCCGTTGTCCGTGGAGTGTCTTTCACTTGATTCACTTCCATAAATATTACCCTTCAAAAACTAATGAACTTGTGAAATACAATATTTATTAAATCACTTAAGACACATGTTTGTTATCATCAAAATTACATTATGTGTAGCCCTTTAGGCTAACATATTATAGAGGCTGTTTGATGTTGGAGACCATGTCTTATTGGGAGAAAATTTCAAATCCTCACGGATCAACGGAGCCTATGGTATTTTCTAGAGCAACGAGTAATTACCCCAAAACAACAAAAATGGTTACTAAATTGTTGGGATATGAATATGAGATTAAATATAGGCCTGGCAAAGAAAATAGTGCTGCAGATTCTCTTTCAAGGGAAGGGGGGTCAATTATACATGCAATCTCTTGGCCAGAATTTGTTATTTGGGAGGAGTTAAAAAAAGAAAGTAGAGAAAATCCGTGGGTACAAAAAATTTTATCTCAAAGGGAAGTTGATTCAAAACAGAGTTGTGAGTATGTTTGGAAAGATGAGTTGCTGTACTATAAAGGGAGTGTCATGATTCCACCTGAGTCTTCCCTCAAAACTTGTCTACTATATGAGTTTCATGACGCTAAAATCGGAGGGCATTCGGGCGTTCTCAGAACATGGAAATGGCTTGCTCGAAACTTCTACTGGGATGGTATGAAAAACGATGTTAAAAAATATGTAGCCACTTTTGATACCTGCCAGCACAATAAGTCTGAATCACTATCACCTGCTGGCCTTCTGCAGCCGCTTTCGGTACCATCTCAAGTATGGGAAGACATTTCCATGGACTTTATTGAAGGGTTACCAAACCCCAATGGGAAGAACTTGATATTGGTGACAGTGGATCGATTGACAAAGTATGCCCATTTTATCGGGGTCAGTCATCCTTTTACGGCAAAAAAGATAGCAGAATTTTTTGTACATCGTGTCGCTAGACTTCATGGGATTCCACGCACTATAGTCAGCGATCGAGATGTTGTATTCACCAGCAACTTTTAGAAGGAGTTTTTCAAATTGTAGAGGACGCAGCTTAAGATGTCATCTGCGTATCATTCGGAGACAGATGGGCAAACTGAGGTAGTGAATTGGAGTTTACAGCAATACCTTCGGTGCATGGTTAGTCAACACCCTAAGCAATGGAGTTCTCATCTTCCTTGGGCAGAATTTTGGTACAATACCACTTATCACAGCGTTATCAGACTCACCCCATTTCAGGCCTTATATGGGAAACCTCCGCCAAGTGTTTCTAAGTATATACCCAGGAGCTCTAATATGCATGAAGTAGATAAGGAATTGATAAGTAGATATGATCTTCTGAAGCTTCTCAAACAGAACTTGGAGATGGCTAAAAATCGAATGAAACAACAAGCTGACCGTCACCCTCGGGATGTGCAATTTGATATTGGTGACTTAGTATATTTAAAGCTTCAGCCTTTTAAGCAACAGTCAGTATTCAAAAGAGCAAACCAGAAACTTGCCAGCAAGTATTATGGTCATTTCCCAATTATAGAAAAAATTGGAGTTTCACCTTACAAATTACAATTGCCTGAAGGGACTAACATACATCCTGTTTTCCATGTATCTTGTCTTAAAAAGCGAAAAGACAGTGAGGTGCCACTATGTACAACACCCCTGTATCTGACGATGGAATTTTAGAACTTCAACCTACAGCAATAAAGGATTTTAGGTGGGTGAAGCACACAGGTAAGTCGCTTATGGAAGTTTTGGTGCACTGGAGTCATTTGCCTGAGGAAGAAGCAACATGGGAGTTAGTGGATCAAATTAAGCAGTAGTTTCCAGATTTTGACCTTGAGGGCAAGGTCAATGTCCCAAAGGGAGGAGATGTTGAACTTCGGAGAACCTGCAGGGCTAGGAAGCCTAATCCAAAGTATCTGGCACTTTTGGACGTGAGCAATACTAGTGACGTGGGGGCTAAAAGGCTTGGTCAAGTGTTGGAGGCATAAAGGACCGAGTCTTGTGCTGGAAAATCTCTATATCTTGTTAGTAGCTTTAGTAGTTGAGTTAAAATAGGAGTTAGCCGTTGCTTTACTTCATTATTTAACAAGTTGTAAAACAAGTGGTTGAGTAGCTTTAAAAAAAATAAGATTTGTCATTGTGGTTTACTCCAAACCCGAATTGGAGCACTATGAGATTTTAAAAAAAAATCAGATTTATTAATTCCTGTTTCTAAAATAAGAATCTTGTTCCATTCTACTTTGAGTTCTAACATTCATCATGAGAATTCCATTTCTAGTTCTTATATAAATAATTGAAATATTTCATTTTTTAATAATTTTTAGGGAAGACCGAATGATTTGTGACGCCTGTTGCAAATGAGGACATTTTGTACCCATGGTCGAGTATATTTTCGTGATGAGATAGCCAATGAAAATCTTGATCTTCTTGTTGTTCCTCAATACGGGAGAAATCAAAATAAGACTGGTTAAGAGGCTAAATTTCAGATGTTTTTGCTTGAGTCATGTTGTGCTTCTAAGGTTTGTAATTTCATATACAAAGTGATATTGTGGTGCCTCCACCCTTATATGTCACTTTGTTACTATGGAATACAAACTTTATAAGCATAATATTGCTCTTTTATGTTATGTTTAAATAAATAAAAGGACATATACTACTTTTTGTCCATGATCCATTATGTGAGTTTCAATTTAGTTCAACCAATAATAACATCTCTTGAGATGTACAAAAGATTTTCTTCAATTACATTCTTGTACTTTCATTTTCCTTATAATAAAAAAAAGTTGTGTGTGTCAAAGTGTTGATTTATTTATTTATTATTGGTGAGACCTTAACTAAGTAGGAAATTTTATTGGAGGAAAAAAAACAACTTATAAGGATAAAGGGAAGCAAATAAAGTAGGTAACAACGAAGCTTAACAAAGCAAAAATGGGAAGCAAATAAGCAAACAAAGATTATGAAAATCGATTGCTTGCGGAGTTATATATAGTAATGTCTGATAATTTAGTTTGCAGGACTTTGCATGGAAATGTTCAATTGCCATGATTGTTTTTCATTAAGTAGGTACCCCATCTAGCCATCTTAATGTCTTCGGCCCAAGCCTCATGTACAGCTAAGGACAGGGCATTAACTTAATTACACAAACTTAGTGTGTTTCTGCTTCGTATGATTAATATTTGAATGATATAGAAATGGTATCAAATTTATGGACATAAAGGTGGAAGTACTTTTATTAATTAATTTCCAGCATCCCAATAGTGAACTAAACGATATATTCACCCGCCATGATAAATTTTGCGCGTAAGTTTATTCTAAAATTTGGAGCAACTTTACTATTAGTTTAATTGTATTTACTCTTGTATCAAGTTGAGTTGGATTTGGAGTGGACTCTACATTATCACTCAAACGATAATTGAATTATCCTAAAACAGATCAAATTTATGTGGTTTGCTTGCATTGCCAAAACTTCCCTTCCCATTTTGGAGGACTAGGAGGGTATTGTGGGTAAATCAATAAGTAAAGGGTATCGTGAATTGGTTTAACCACCTATCAAATTATTTTAATTTCAATAAATTAATATTTGTTCTTGCACATATCTGTTTTTGAATATTGTTGTTGAAGCTTGAAGTTTACAACACAAATGAATTGATGAGAACTTGAAATTCTAAGTTATGATTTTAAGTTGGAACCTGAAGTTTCAAATACATGCATGAAATTTCTACATATATAATAATTTTTGTCTTTATTTGTATTTAAATATTTCATATTTATATTGTACTACTTATTTCTATTATTATTATTATTAATAATAAGGTTTTCGAAAAATGAAAAATCTCACAAATCTACAAATGCGCTTGCAAGCTATGGGCTTGGAAGGCACTATAGTTTCTTACTTGTTTCTGTCTTTTGATTTCGCACAACATATTGCATTTTGGATGATTATTTTTTTTTAGTGTGATTGGATGGTCTTTGTTTTATGGATGCTTGTGATATATGTTTGGATGATTATAGTTATTTTGGCTTGATTTTGCTATGATCCTGGCTTGGATTTAACTACTTTATTGTTGAATTTGATTCATTGGGTGTATTTTTTGCTAATGATTTTTTAGGAGATGATTGATGTTAAGGGGAGGTTCTGCCAAAATTTTCACTTGAACAAAATGGTAACCATTTACATTTTTTTTAATGAAAGGAGAGAATAAGTTTGCATATTGCATATATCTCAAAATTTTCAAAATCCCAAAATCTTTCAAAATTTTCAAACCCGTATTATATTCAAGGGAGCTAGCACATTTCTTATCTCTTCTTACATGCAAAGTTTGCCATCATAAAAAAATGGGAGATTGTTGACATCAATGATCTTATAGTATTGATTTTAATGATAAAAAACCATGTATATTTTGATTAAAAATATTGAAGCTATAAAATTAAATAAACTCTAAAGCCATATAATATTTTAGACAAGTTTAAGAATCTGGTAATAAATAGATAAATGTTAATTTTAATCAAAAAACCATTTTCTAAAAAAGGTTGTTTAATGTTGATTCTAGAAAATAACAGTGAACCATTTACTGATAACAACTAATCGATAAATTCCAAAAAGAAATTAGATTGTAATCGATGAACCATTTAGCACAAACGGTTAGCCAAATTTGTTTTGTAGGTTTCTGGAAATAAACGGCTAACAATAACTCCAAGTGGTTAACCAACTATTTAAAATCTCAGCATAACAGTAATTTGGACAAGTCAAAATGGTGATCCGACAGTAGGTAACGGCGATCCAATTATTCTCAGAAAGCCAACAACGCGAGCTTTCAGCTTCAAGTATAAAAGGCTCAATCCAATTCAAATTTTAAATAGATCCAACAGTTATTATTGAGCTTATTGCTAAGTATACAATATTTATTGAGCTTTAAACTTGTTTTTTTGTTTCACTGATTCACACTTTAAGCTTTTATTTGCAACCGTATACATTGTGTGAGAGAAACTATTTTGTAATCTTTATTTTTGAGTGATTGTAAATATGAGAAATACATGCATTAAGAGATTTGAGATAATATCTTGTTGTAAAGGTTGATTGACACATGTGAAGTCAGTCGTAAATCTTCTTGAAGCCTTGGAGACTATGATAGTAGAATCCTCAAGCCTGTTGAGCTTGAAAGCGTGGACGTAGGTAGGCTTGGCTGAACCACGTAAAAATGTTGGTGTTTGAATCTCTCTTTCCTTATCTCTTTACATTTTGATTATTATTTTTTTTGAATTTATTTAAGATTTGCATTAATTATCATTCAAGCATTGCATAATCTTTTAAAACCTAATTCACCCCCCTCTTGGGTTGCATAGCTAGTGTTTGATAAAATTTAATTAGTTTCCATTAGAATAACGCCAGATTTAAAAACCATCACAATACCACTTAAAATTAGTCAAAGAAAGCATTGCAAATTAAAAAATTATGTGAGGTTTTTGGTTAACTTATTGCTTCTCCTTCTTTTCTTTCTTCTCTAATAACAATTGGTGTTTTGAATGAGGGGCTATTAAGTGACCGCTAACGAGTGTGAGTGCAAAAGGCTTGGCAATTGAAGAGCCTCTCGAAATTCATAATGGGTGCTTAGTTGTTGTGATAGGTTTGGTTTAATTGATTTTCTTCAATTGGGTGATTAGGTTTTCATGAATCGAGCAAAAACAAAGGTGTACCAGCACGCAATGCTTCTCCTGTACTTGTGAGGGTGGAGAACAAAAAAAAAACAGAAAAAAGAAAAAAAAGAAAGGGGTTTCAATCGTTGCAACACTTAGCAAATTTTGCTAAGTGTTTTTATGGTTGTCGAAGCCAACAAAAAAAAACCCTACTCTAAATAAATTACGTATAGTAATTGAGCAAGATCGTGTCCACAGAGATCGGTAATTATTTAAATCCTTTTAAAATGTAAAATACAAAATGGGGGGATTGTTGACAATAATAAAAATCAAATTAAAATAACAAAAATGCAAATTCAAATTGTAATTCAAATTGGGAAAAGCTCTAGTTGATGGAATTAACTCAGCTTGATTCAACTACTGATTATTGATTCAAATAGAAATCATTACTACTTATGAACAGACTGGTTATAACTACTGAGACGCTCTAATAGCCACTCTCTCCTTGACTAGTCGATAACTAAGGTACGACCATTGGTTATTTCCCTAATCAATAGACAACCCTAGATATGATCATAGAATTTAATCAATTGACAGCCTGAAAAACCAGAGAGACCCAAATCCTAATCAACAAACGTATACGAGGGTTCATTTAAATTAGATTGTTTATTCTCATAACACAACACACTGCTATGCTATTTGTCACAAACATTAAAATCTTCATACGATGAATCTTTTAATTGACAATAGATTAAGTTGATAATTATATAGTGGCCAATTATCTAATTAAAAAACATAATCATGATAATAATTTGGAGAATAAACAAATACCCAAAAAGCAATAAAACAATTAAAGCATAAGAAAGATCTCACAATAATGATGATCAAAGCTTTATTAACCTTCAACCAGAATAATGGGTTTAGTTCTTCAGCTTTCAACAATAGATGTATAAAGAGCTTTTTCCATTTGTTTGTATTCTAATTCGTTATTTGGGTATTGCATAAGGATTTCTAAATTGGAATAACACTTGTACAACATTTTTCCATTCTAAATCTCTCTAAAACTTTATAATATATACTTTCTGAGACAATCTTAACAATCCTTCTGGTCTATTGCAGAATATTTCAATTTTAATCACATAGAATGTCTAACCCTTATTTTTTTATTTCAAAGTTCTTAGAGAAACTCCTTAGTCTCATGAAATAGATCAAGATCATTAACAGCAAGCAAAATGTCATCAACATACAGAATCAAAAAGATAATCTTGCTTCCATTGGCCTTGAGATATATACATCATTCAAACGATGTTTTCTTTAAATCTAAGGGAAGTGATGGCATCTTTGAATTTAAGATACCATTGTCGACGGGCTTGCTTAATTTCGTATATTGATTTCTTTAATTTACACATGACGTGTTTTTTTCTTTCAATTGAAAGGCCTTTAGGTTGAGCGGTATAAACATTTTCCTCCAAATTCCTATTCAGAAAGGTAGTTTTCACATCAATTTGGTGTAACTTTAAATCATAATAAGCCACTAATTGCATAAAAATTCTAAAGAAGTCAATCTTAGAGACTGGTGAAAAAGTCTCTTTATAGTCATTGTTATTCTTTTGAGTAAAATCTTTGACAAGGAGTCAAGTCTTGCATCGTTCGACATTGCCATTTGAATGATGCTTAGTCTTATATACCTATTTGAAATACAAGTGTGCAACCCAAGAGGGGGGGGGGTGAATTGGTATAAAAAAAATTCTCCTAACAAAACCACACAACAATTCAATCTAAAGCCTTAATAAATTCAAAAGCAATAAGTTCAATCCAAGCACAATAATAAATAAGTAAGAGAGAAGAGAAACAAACACACGAAATTTTACGTGGTTCGGCAATCCCCGCCTACGTCCACGCCTCCAAGCGATCCAAGCTCGAGGTTTTCACTATCCAAGCCTTCCAAGGCTTAAAGTGCTTACAATTGACTTCAAGGTGTCAATGAACCTTTACAACAATGAGATTATATCTCAATTTCTTCACTCAAGTGTTTCACACACTCAAACACTCACAATTTGAATGAGGAAATGAAAATTACAATGAAAACTCTTTTAAAGAGTAGATGAACAAATTCAAGAACAAGAATGATTCAAATAATAAAGATTTGCGAATTGAGAGCTCAAGATATGTTGTATGCTTTTTGTTTGTGCTTGCTAGAGGGGTTGAAAATGAATTGGCTTTGAGTTTTTATAGTTGGAGCTAAAAAACTAACCGTTATTCACTTTTTACTCATAACCGGATTACCGTTTATGGTATCCGGAATTCCGCTTGCATGTTACCGTTAAGGCAAAAATTTGAATTTTTGAGTATCCGGAATGCCGCTTGTGATATCCGGATTGCCGTTTATGCTCCAGAAGCTTTCGTAAATCTTAGGAATCGTTTGAACACAACCGGATTGCCGTTTATGCTCCAGAACCTTTCTGCCCCATAACCGGAATTCCGTTTATCATATCCGGATTGCCGCTTGCTACAGTAACGGTACAGTGCACTGTTTGTCAAAATTACAGTTTGACCCCAAAACTTTCCATAACTGCACTATGGCCCAAAATGTTATAAAAATTTTCAATTAAGTCCAATTTCAGAATTTCTTAATAATACTATGTGAATCCCAAAACTTTCTGAAATTATGAACAAGCCCAAACTTTGTGAAATTTTAGAATGGCCCATAATATTTAAATATTTTCAAATAAGTCCAAATCCGAAATTCAAAAACAATATTTATTAAAAACAAAGATTGGAAAATTCTTTCACTTTAGTTCACAACTTTGAGGAATAACTTAACTCCATAAAATCAATTTCTTGTTTTAAAAGCACAATATATAAAACTTTATTTTTAACTACTCTCAATTTTCTTTAATTTACACATGTGGTTTGTTATCATCAAAATCAATATTTATAGTCATATAGGCTAACACTATTTACACTCGAATTGTTTACAAACTTTAGGCAATTCAATAAGGTCCTAAACATCATTGTAATCCATTAATTTCAACTTTTCTTTCATGGTGTCTAACCATTTGGTAGAATTAGCACTTTTGATGACTTATGAAAACGAATCTAGATCTTTATCAATCCCCAAGTCAAATTCTATCTCTTGTAAGTAAGTCATCTAATTATTAGAAATAGCAAATCTTCTTTATCTTTGAGATCTTTTCAATGCTATTTCTTGTGGTAAAACTGCCATAGATTAATTATTAATGACTTCATTATGGGATACTGGGTCATTTATTTATTGTTCTTAAAAGTTATTAGTGCGTTCAACAACTATAGGATCAACTTTCGAAGAAGTCATAGTCAAAGAAACTTGCACTTTAATTTCATGGATTTTCAATTTTTGTGGTTCCATACTCCCACTAATTTGACCGTTTTCAATAAACCTAATATTTTCAAATTAAACAATTTCATACTATGGTTAGGACAATAAAATTTATACCTTTTAGATTTTTTAGATAACCAATGAAATATCTACTAGTTATTCTAATTTTTCTTTTTCACGTGGATTTTAAATCTTTTCTTTCGTTTGACAGCCCTAAACATGTACGTGTTTTATGTCCTGTCCATAGTGTAAAAGGAGTTTTTAGAACTGCTTTACTAGGAACCCTAATTAACAAATAAGCAGCAATCTTCAACACTTCTATTCACAATGATAAGGGTAAAGATGAGTAACTTAACATACTCCTATCCATATCTATTAAGGTACGATTATGTCTTTCTATTACACTATTTTGTTCTAGTGTGCTTGGCATTGTGTATTGAGCACATATGCCATGTCATTCAAGGAACTTAGCAAACAAACAAGGGAATTGTTCGTTCTTAGTATATCTTCCATAATATTCACAATCTATATCAAACTTGACAATTTTCACCTTTCTATCTTGTTGCCTTTCAACCTCATTGATGAATACCTAAGGGCATCCGCTGATTAAGACTTTTCATGTAACAAATAGATATAACAATAACGTACAAAATATAAATATAGACGATGAAATATTTTTCTCCACCAAAAAAGATGGAACGTCACAAGGCCCATATATATTAGTTTGCATAATCTCAAGAAGTTGTGTATTTCTTTTGGCTCCTTTCTTACTTTTGCATTTTATTTGTTCTCTAATACAATTCCCACAAATATCAAGATCAGTAAAATCTAAATCTAAAAGCATTTCAGTCTTTACTAATCTCTATGCTCTTGCTTTATAGATGTGACCCAAATGCTTATTCTATGAGTAAGCTGAACTTTTATTCACTAAATCATGTTTAGTTCCAATATTATGATGAAAAATTAACAAAGACTCAGTAAAAACATTATCAAGCTCTAATTCATATAGACTATCAGAAAGAATTGCAGAACCAATAATATTATTATGTCCAAACAAACTGAAAACATTCATTCCCAAATGTAAAAGAATATCCAACATAATCAAGTTTGGACAAGAAAATTAGATTACGAGAATAGAAAGAATATAAAGAATTTGAAAAAGATATGAATGGTGTCCCTTGTCTAAAATCAAATGGTAAGTCCCAATGCCTTCAACTAAAGCTTTAACATAGTTCTCTATGAAGATAAACTTCTTATTTGGGTTTATGATTTGGATCGTAAGGAATCCCTTTCTTTTCGAACTAAACTTTGCGCTTTAAGTAATTTTTAGCAAAGTGTCCATGTTTATTGTAGAAATGACACTTCTCGTTCTTGATGGCCCTCTTGTGGACTTGGTTGGTTGCTCTTTCAACTTTGATGCTTTTTTCCTCTCCTTGTGGTAATTTTTTCTTTCATGCTTCTTTTGCGCTCCTTTATGACCCACAAAGTTAACTGAGTGAGTTCTTTGTTTCTTAAGTCTTGCCTCTTCTTGAATGAGCATGGTCTAAAGTTCATCGGTTTAGTTAAAATAAACCATACTCAGAAGGCAAGGAGTCGATAATGAATCGTACAAGGAAGTTGTCACTCACTTCCATTCCTATGGAACTCAATTTTGTTGTTGTACCTGTCATCTTAGTCACATGCTGATGTATGGTACATGTCAAACTTACATATGATCAATGTACCCATTAATGCCTCAATAATGGATTTATCAGTCGATTCGTACTAAGAATGCTCTTTCATTAATTTCATATATTTTTTAGCACTTTTAGTTCTTGAAATTGTGGACTTAATGTTGCTTGCAACTGTCATTTGCATAAACAACAAGCTTAATCTATTTGATCTCTCTCAAGCCTTATAGAGAGATCTCTCTTCAGCTAGCAGCTAGCTTTTCAGTTAATAGTGCTAAGTCAAGATCCAGAACATCTAAATGAAACTAAACCTGCTCAGACCAATCTAGTTAATTAATGTCATTGAACATAACAACAGATAGAGCTTGTGAATGAAAAGCAACAGACACAGATGCTAAAAATAAACATAAATGCTCACACATTAATGCTTTGAACTTAAACATATAATACAAATTCAGATAAAATTCACATAAACTTTAACGTATTGAAGTTCACCTTTGGATGATAAAATAATACACTAAGATAAACATAATTGATACTTAACTTCAGTTTCACATAACCAATAATCAAATACACATTAACTAGACATGCCTGTTATCTTTAGATATACTAAACATATCTAATCACGCATACTAATTGCTCACAATCATAATCATAGATTATAAAATTAATCAACCTTTGGGAAATTTCTAAATATTTGATAATCTATGAATTCCAATTTACCATTATGTCTTTTAATCATAGGCATCACATTAATTATGAGTACTTGAAACTAAACTTAGTTTGACGAATGGTTGGCAAATTGTGGGCTTGCGCCGGGCTTAAGTGGTCATGGGTTGGACTCAGGCCGGGTTTGGGCTTACAATAACTTATAATTTCATAACAATTTAGTTGAAGGAAAATCTAGTAATCTATATAGCACATAAACAATTTTTAGATTTACGCATTCATCCATCGCTTGCTGATAGTGTGGAATAATTTCATAACAATTCCATAATAATTTAAGTTCTTAACTAAAGGCAAATGGTCACACAATATTTGTCATTATTTACATATTTGAATTTTTTTTCACACAAAATGAAAAGAGCTCAACGAAGAATCTCATACACACAAGTCTCCAGCTCTTGTTTGCGAATCTCTTCTTTTTTGGCCTTTGATCTGGCACTTTTTTGCACCTCTATATAAGATCACATGGGTTTGAAGAGGCTAGCTAGGCACTATTGCTGCTCACACTCGCGTGCTGGGTTCGAAGTGGCTCTGTAGCCGCTGTTGCTGCTCATGCTCGCATGCTGGGTTTGCTGCCGTTGCAGCGTGGTGTGCTGTGATCTCGTGGTGTCTACGTCGTTCGTTGGTGGTGATAGCTGCTGGGTTCAATTGGCATGCAGCAATAGTTGGATTGATCGGTGATGGCTAAGATTCAAGTTAGGTGGGTGTCAGCTGACGGCCATTGGTTTTTTATTCTTGCTTGTGTTTAACTTAGGGATTGGCAGTTGAATAAAACTGTGACTTTTGATTTGTGATACACTCATTTTTGGCTTTTTTTTCTTTTTTTAATTTTTTTTTTTTTACAATTTTATAAATTGTAAAAGCCTGAGCTTTGTCCAAAATTCTTACCCAGTTCTATTTACAATGGGCCTTAAAAATCCTGGCCCAAGTTTATGACTGGACTATGACGACTAGACTTAAAGTCCGTAGGCTTAGGCTAGCATGAATTTTTTGCCAACCCTAATTTGATATTTATGAAAACTTTTTAATTTGACCATTTTAGTGGCCGACAAATTATATATGATATAGACGTCAAAATTAAATCATAACGACTCTTGAAACAATAATAGGCATAAAAAAACTTATGGTGATATTCATATATTCAAGAAGAGGAACATAAGTGCCTTTAGTTCATTAATATTGCATGTAAGCTAATAATATGCAAACAAGTTCAACACTTATCAGACAAATTCGATATAGTTCATAAAACTTGATCAGATTCGAACACGCACATATGCATGCATATATAAGAGCTCAACTTTATAATGCGCATAAATTACAGAAAGTCAATCAATTCTCAATTCACAGGCCATTTCCGTTTCCGTTTCCGTGAGATTCCTAAGCCCATATCAAATTCATAAAACAAAATTCATGGCCCAAGCATAATTGAGATAGAATTCTCAAATCCTAGAAATAATAATAAAATAAAATAAAATAAATAAAGATAAAAGCCCATTATTTATTATAAAGGCCACAAGATTCATGAGCAATGCACGTGATCAGAAGTTCACAATTGCATTTATAAAGGCGAGTTTTGAAACGTGGAGCCAAACTACACGCATTTATTCAAACAAGGACAAAGTTTCATTTATTCGTCAGATTTCATAAATCTCAGGAAAAAAAATCCTACGGCCCGATCGATAAGCAGATTGCAGCGATTTTTTAATGGAAAATTACGATTTCTAATTTAGTTTTTTATACCAATTATTGGGGATTTTTTTACAATTCTCATAAAGAAAGTAAATCTTAATTTGTATAAACTTCAATCCATAAGATTATAAACTATCATAATTTTCACATCATTATATTTGAAAGAAGACATACCTTGATTCATAAAAATTTTCTTGATCAAGTTTCACTGTAAGAATAAAAGGTTAGCAATATTGATTTCTCTCTTTTGACTCTTTTAGAATGACTCATTTTGTTGATAGAGAGGAAATTAATGTAATATCCTTTTTATATGGGTGGAGAGAACCACTAGGTCTTGGCTCAAGTGGATAGAACCACTCCCTCACAAGTGAGGGAAGTGGTTCGAGCCCCCCGCAAATACATTACATGAGTTTAATTTAAATTTTCTTCCTCGGAGCCTCAAGAGCTTGAGTGAAGGCAGTTTTTCTCGTAGAAGGGGAGTTGACGTCCCTCAAATAATTGAGAGTGTTAAAAATCTGAGCGGTGCCATATTAGAATTGATTGTAAACGAGTCTTAGTAATTGTATGATTGTAAATATCATGAGCAATAGATCTCCTAAAAAAAAAATGAGTGGAGAGAAAACTAATTTTAATAAAACTCTAATTTCCACTTTCCATCAAAGTGAGTAGTTAATTTTTCTCCATTGACTAATAAGATTTTAATCCATAATTTATTTTATTATTTAAACCCAAATATGACCCATTCAATATTTGTCACGTGGGCCACTAATACGCCAACCAAAAGATTATAAAATAGTAAGCAGAAAATTAAACCAGAAGATTATAAAATACTAAGCACAAAATTAACTCAGCCATAGATCCCAATTCGAGAAATTTTAGCACTAAATTATTTTTTTAAAAAAAGAAACAATTTAGATTCAATACCATGTCAAACATATTACCGTAAGTATTAATATTAAAATGCTATAGTCAAAACAGAATTCGACTAAATATGTTATGAACTTTCTACCGGGTCAAAGAAAAGTTCAACTACATCAGTATTCACTAATACAGTATAATTTTTATAAATTACTACTCGGTAAATTAATGATTTCTATTACATAATAATTTTTTACGGCCTTGACTTAGGTGTTGTTTGTTTTTTAGTCTGAATTCTGAATTTAACTTTTTTTCAGACATTTGTTTATTTTAAGTTGTTTGTTTTTTTAACTTATTACTTATTTTCAGACAATTTTATCTGAATAGAAAAAGTAGAAAAAGTCTACTTTTATCTGAAATCTGAAGTCTAAATGAAAATTTTCAATTTCAAATTTCAAAAATACCCTTAACAATTCATGTGTTTCTAATATTATGTATAAATCTAATATTTTTGTATTATTCTTGAAGTTATTTTTTTAATTGTTTTAAATTTTTATTCACATGATAACATTAACTAAACTAAAAACAAATCAAATTATGTCCATTGTGATTAATAAAAAATAAGATAACAATTTTGACTTTATAATAAAATTTGATGTTATCATTGCATCTTTTATTAAAAAATTAAATTAAGATCAACAATGATAATATATTTTTTTTAATGTTATCAAACTAATCAACCTGTGAAAATTATAAATTATGAAGAATAAATAGCTGCACCACTTAAAAGGATATTTATGTCAAATACTACCTTTTAAGTTTTTCTCTTCAGATGTTGAAAAAGAAAAAACAAACATATCATTCAGATATTTTCATTTAGACCTATTCAGACTTCAGTTAAATTCAGACCTATTCAGATTTCAGATAAAAAAACAAACGCAACCTTAGGCTAATAAGTTAAATTAATAATTTTGATAAGTTAATTAAATTTTGCTTTTTCAAAAAGTCTTTATAAATTTGCTAAAGTTACAAATATAATTTACTATGATATTTAGTAAATAATACTAACTTTATATTATTTATTTTTTTCTTGAAATTTAAATCTATATGTTAGATCTTATTTCTAATGGTTCTTATTGCATCGGAGATGGTTTCTTATTGCATCGGAGATGGACAAGACAGTAGAAGATGGAAAAGGTAATCTGGACAAGCATTTGCTAATTTTGCAATTCTGGATGAAGTGTATTGGGATTGCAGTTGCAACATCTTTCAAGATCATCATAATAAAGGAGATCAGTAGCAATATGCCAAGCAAGAATGCTAAGACCACAAGGTGTTGAATCATTAAACCATTCCATACTAGCAGGACGTAGTGAGAAGTTTAGTTTAGGGTGGACAATCCAAGAATGATTGTAATTAAGGGTTCCAACTTTAACTTTAAGGGCATATCAACAAAGTTCACCGGCAAAGACTTAAAAAATAAATGCAATTTAAGAAAAATCTTTAGGCATTTGATGTTAAGGTTAAGCAGCCGTAGTATAAAAGATAGAGTAATAAAGTTTTTGAAAAATAATAGCTGTTGTAACTTAGAAATAAAGTTGATTGAATTTCTTACTTATATGATGAAAAACTTATAATATCTTTATTATTTTTATCAAAATTATGTTTATTATACACTATTAACTTATATTTTATAGTTACATTTTTTTTTCACGACAATTATAACTTAAAAGTTATAATACCCTAATATTATAAAGGGTCTTAATCAGTTGTTCCCGCTAGCTTTTAGTAGTTAGCTTTGTCCTTGCATATTAGGTTCACCATTAATATCAATAATATACACTATTTTACGCAAATCACCGCCTTCTTCCATCTTTTAAAAATCCCGGTCGATCATTAGTAATTTTCATCAGCTCTGTGAAGATCAGTTCCTGCAAATCAACCCTCAAATCCTCCCAAGTCAGGTACCTTAGATTCTCCAATGTTCCGTTGAAGGCAAGTAACTTGCCAACTCCAGCACCAGAGGCCACCTGTGACCTGTTTGAGGGAACAGCTAATTAAGTGAAGCTGTCTCAATGATCGGCACACCTCTTGTGATTGCCCAAATTTGGACGAGAAACAAATAAGGTGGGTTCAATATTTTGGTTTGGTTGGCTGGAGTGCGTACTTCGACAAATTATAAAGCTTTGTCCAATCGGAAGAGATATGCATGATAAATCTATATGGGTCCGTCAAAATGATTGGGTTTGGCTCACCCCCTACAAAAAATTAAATTATATTTTTTTTATAATAATAGTTGAATGAAAATTTTATATGATAATCTAGTTTTTTATTTTTATTTTTTAATTCAACCAATCATAAATAATTATTTTTTAAAAAAAATTGGCAAATTTCAAATGAAATGATATTCGATAGAATATCAAATTTCAAAAATTGGCAACTCTACTAAACATTTACTGTGTTACCGAGTTCTGACCACATTTTAGCCTTGTCATATTATCCACAATATTTGTTTTTGTAATCCACAAATAGCGGAAAATATTTGTGTAAGCCGTCCAACCAGCTTAGCCTGCTGAGTTAATGGAACAATTTAAAAATGCTCTGTCATGTGATAAAGTGATGAGTCCCGTGGTGAGACTCTTTGATAATTTTAGTATTAAATTTAATGATTCCGTAGTGGAACCGACTATTATGTAATTGTCAAATTTGGTATATCAAATTTTGTTTAACTAACAATAAAATATTTTTAGATATATAAAAGATTTTCTTTATTTACTTTCTTGCGCGTGTTTTTCTAAAACGAAAACAAATAAATAGAAGCTATGTAGTTGTGTCATTGTGTGTGTCCAGTCGGGCTTAATTATCTTATTTATCCTCACTCTTCTTGATTCTTTATCCTTAACAAACTCTCCGCATATGCTATGATTGATCTTTAAAGTCTCCACCAGCTCCCCAATCTGTCGCCAAATACGCTATCCAGATAATGATTCTTATCCCAATTCCAGATGTCAGCTGTGAATTTTCTCCTAGAACCAAATATGGTGGAGGATGATCTGTGAACAAAGGCCAAGCAAAACCACTACCCGAATTTCCATCCGCTTCGAAAATCTTCTTATCTTTTCTGGAATAAGCTCAATGGCTTTACAGTTCTTTTTTCTCCCCCCCAAAAAAAAAAAATTGAAGTAGTGCGGAAGGAACAGATAAGTGAGATGAAGAACAAACTAGAAATTAGAAACTGTGCTCTAAGAGGCATGTTACATTAGCTTAGGCCCACATAAATGATTGAATCCGGCTTATTATTTTGTAAAGCCATTAGCCCATATTTTCCTAAGTTCCTAAATATTCCTTACCAAAAGGGATTAATCTAAATAAATCATATAGCCCTTTAATTTATTTTTATTATTTTATTTTTTTCAACTGATCATAAACAATCTTTTGTTTATAAAAAGTTTTAGAAATCCCAAATGAATTGATATTTTGAAAGAAATTTAGCTTGTGTTGCGCTGTTCCGGCCACATGTTTTCTTGCTATTATTTACAATATTTGTTTTTGTAGTAAGCAATTTGTAGTACGAAAAATTTTGGTCGGAGGGTCAAGCAGATATGCCTGATTTGAGTATTGCTGGTAATGACATCATGAACGATAATCTTAATCTTCTTATTGTCTCTCAATACGGGAGAGAATCTGATCATATTGGTTAAGTATATGTCGTGTTTAACTAAGTAGTCATCACTTGTTAATTGTGTGAATCTTAATTTACTTCAATTCAATAAATAAGATCTTTTGAGATATATAAGAGATTTTCTTTGTTTATTTTCCCGTATTGTCTCTTCTTAAAAAAAAATAGTAAATAAAATCCATAAAGTTAGTTAAATCTTTATATTTCATTATTCTTTTTCGATTTTTCCTGAAACGAACGCCACACATAGGTTGTAAGGGCATTTCTCTTTTCTTGTGAAATGTTATGTCTAATAAATTTACTACAATACCCTCGTGGTCCTCCGTAAATCATATTATATCCCCAAGATAGTGGAAAAGTGTAGCATTTTGTAACCCAAACAATAATTAGTTCCATCTCTACGATATCCTGTATTGTATTATTACCCGCAACTTCATGAGGCGCGTACGCATCAATCAAAATAAAGCAACTTTTTTGAAAAATAAAAAATAAAAAATAAAAAATAAAAATAAGCTGCATGATTATGTTAGCCATGTGGTTTATGTGACCACTTGCAATTTCCGTCATCTTCACGCCTAGAATATGCTCCCCACGCTACTTGCATGGTTCCTATGTCTTGTATAGTTTGTTTGGGCATTACCCCACTATAATATCTTCTTCATAAAAATTTAGGACCCAATTCCTTGAAAACAGAAGGCTATATTTCATAGAATAATCAAACACCCTTCCGATTTCAATCAACAATTATTAATAATTAAATGTAATTTTGTAGGATAAAAACAATATTGCCATTACAACTTTCTTTCTATTTAATACAATTTATCAAGAAATTACTAATTATTCTTTTATTCTACCATCTAATATTGGACGAATATCACAGATCACTGAGATTTAATAGTTAAAATACCAGTTGAGAAGTGTTGATATTACACTAAAATAAAGAAATAAATAAATAAATCTTAGTCAAGTATTTATGTATTGAATAATCAATAATCAATAATCAAGTGGATTTATAACGATATGTGCTATCAAGTAAATCAGGTTTTTATATAAATTTTTTACAAAATTTATAAATCTTAGCAAGTCACATTTAGGTGGATATTTATATTGAAATACAATATTTCAATACAATATGCCAATATGGGTACAACTAATTATATCAACATTGGACTCCCTTGTATAATGGGGGTTAGTTGTCTCCGCACACTGAGGTAGAATCAATCTTCCTCCGATATTAATAGTGAGGATAGATCTCTCTCCAGTTTTAAGTGAGGGTTGACAATCGGACTCTGTTGTAATAGGATTATTCAGCCCCGATTGATTTCTGATTGTAAATATCAGTAGAGTTTTGATTGTAATATATCAGTGTATCAAAAAAAAAAAAAACATTGGACATTTTTCTTGTTCCTTGGGCATCCAAAGCTCATATCGCCTCCCTTAAGCTTTACAAATCAGAAGATAAAGACAGATAAACTCGTTCTAATAACAATAATTACGAATTAAAAAATATCGAGAGGCTTTAATTCGGATTATATCTTAAACTGAGGCTAAAAGAGAATACCTTAACAGTTTTTGGTGTGTACAATATTTATTTTTGGTGAAATTAAAAAAATCGCGGGACCCACGTGCATGCTCCGTTATAATCAATCACCAGAGTGATCGGTATTACCTAGTCTTCTTATTTAAAATTATTTATTTATTGACACGTTCGCGCTCCGTCGCTCCCGCGTTTCGGAGATGCAGTTTAACCATAGCCATTTATAAAACGTCCTTTTATGTCACTTTATTAATACGCAATACAAATTTTATAAATGTAATATTACTCTTTTCTATTATATTTTAAGTAAATAAAAAGATATTTACTACTATCTATTCATGATTTATTTGTGTGAATGTCAGTTTAATTCTAGTTTCATTCAACTAATCAATAAAATCTCTTGAAATATAGAATAAACTTTTTTTTTACTTCATTGGAAAGTGTTTCCTTAAGACAAAAATAAATAAATAAAAATTACATTGTTGTGTACCTCCCGTATCGATTAAACTAGTCTATCATTGGAAAAGAATGATTTGATTAATCGCAAAGGATTGGAATTATACTTGCATCTGGGAATTTCTTTTTTTTTTTAATCCTATTTTGAGATTAAGGCTTAGCTTTGCTGTTTATTGGGAAATTTTCCTAAAACTTAGGTTTTGGGTTCGATTCTCTTGTAGTGTGTGTGTTTAATTAATAATGTTTTCCGTTAAATTTTACTATTTACCAACAAATAGTATAATTTAATAAAAATTATTCATATTTTTTTACAGTAAACGATTTCATTTCTAGCAAAAACACAATAATTACAACAACATTTTGATCTCTATCGGTACCTCGTCGATCAACACCCGAGGTGCCGAAGTGGATAAGGCCATTTTTGCTAAAGCATGGGCCACTAAGTTATATGACCTAGGAGTAGGGATGACAAAAATTTCCACGAGACGGATACTTTCGGAGATTTTTTTCATTCGAGAAAGGTATGGGGATAATTTTATACACAATTTCTTATTCGAGAAGGGACGGGAAAATTTTTTTACCCAATTTCTTATTCGGAGAGGGGACGGGGATGAGGTGGAATCCCCATCCTCTACCAATTTCCCTATTTTAATTTTTAATTTTATTTTTATTTTTTAAAATTACTAGTAAATAAATAATAAATTTTGAATTATAAAATTATAAATATTGGTTAAAATAACAAATATCAAAATATTTATATTATTAAACTTTTAGGCCTAATTAACTAATTAAAGTCCTAAATTTTTATTTAGGACATTAAAAAGACCGGGTAGATTCTATTAGCCCAAAAATTTTATTTTATTTTTAATATTCATTAAATATTTTAAACTTAAATCTATTTTTTATTTATTTTTAGATGTTATAATTACCCATAGTGAATCACAATTTTAATATCTAATCTAATCTAATATTTGCTCGGACTTAACTATTGTGCAGTAAAGGGAAAGTTCACATTTATAAAGTGCCCATGCCACTATTGAAAAAGTTAATTTTGAATCTAAATTCGATTTTATTTGCAATAATTTTGTATTAGACTATTAATTTATTCATGATAGTTTGTAAAAGAAGTTTATATCCCTTACATGCTGGGTTGCTTACTAATTTTTTTATTTTAATATGATTAACTCAAAATTGAAAAAAAAATATTAGTTATTCGGGAATCAGGGATCTTCGGGGATCCCCTGTTATTATTCGGGGAGAGAATGTGAATTTTTTCAAGTAATTTTAACGGGGACGGAGAGGAGACGAGAACATATGCAAAATATCGAGGGTGAATACTAAGAAATTGGTCCCCTCCCCATTGCCATCCTTACCTAGGAGCATAAGTCATCCGATGTTGGTAATTTTGTTCCATCAAAACTCTAATCTCACAAAATAATATCCATTCCAGCTCTCCTCTACTAGAAGTACCCTTGAGATCTCTAAAATTATTCATTGATTAAACTAGTTTACCCCATGAGAAGTGAGAACAATTGTTTTGCCAATCGTGACAATTCAACCATCTTTTCATCACTTTGAATCCAAGCATTATTTGAAAAAAAAACTATTGTTGCCACGTGACAAGTATCAAGTAAAAGACTGGCCTACACGCATAATTGGAAGTGTTGAGGGCCCACACTGCCTTTTCTCAGCTTTTGAGATAACGGACTTTTGAGACACATAGCACCCTATATCAGATATGTTTACCTGCAGAGTTTTCAAAGAAACAAAAATACGAGCTGTTTGCCCAAAAAAAAAAAGTGTTGCAGGACAAGCGCTGATTCCACAATGGGATGGTGAGTCACCTCTTAAAAAATGTTCCAGAAGACACCTGCATTTTCGAAAATCTAACATTACTATTAGTTTGTCTTGTAATTAAATTATTGCCGACAAGCCATGCATTCAGTCAAAAGTTAAATTAGGCTCTTATCTAAAGTTATGTTAGATTTATAGCTGATTCTTCGAGATTTATTTTCTTGTTAAAACAAAAATTTATTAGTTTCTTTAAACAACCACATTGTTTGTCGTTGTGGAACTTTGAGCCCCAAAATCTAATTGTAAATAAAAAAAGCAACAGTCAAAGCACGAGATGAAAGCAATAAATCCAAGTTAAAAAGACGGGCCTGCAAACATGTTGAGGATTATTACAACACAGCCATTGAGTATGAGTTTAGTTTATGGACTTCAATAACAAGCGTAGACAGATTGGAAATGTAAAAGGAACGCACCAACATGCAAGATATGTATAATTTCATGCGTACACCGAAACAATTCTTTTGTTATGCCGTCCAAAATATAGTTTTAATTTGTAAATTAAAGTAGTCTTTTAGTTCTTTCTTGGCACTTCCTCAATTTGTCAAAATTATATAAAACAAAATATCAATAATATTGTAAACGGAGGTTAACCCATTATCTGTCAATCATGAACAACATAAATGGCTTTCAGTTAAGATTTCATAACTTCAATTCTAATTTTTCTTTTTTTGAAAAAAACAGAGAGGGAGAGAATGAATTTTTCATTTCATAACTATCTCAGGCTCATGCACGGCTGAAAAAGTATTTAATATTTGAAATAAGAGGAGACGTCCATTTCGTTTAAGTTCTAAACATGTCTATCCAATCGCAAAAGTATTATAAGATTGACAATATTATATAAAAATAAAAATCAATAAAATCATTAGCAAAGGACGCATTGTTTGTCATCAATCATTACAATTCAGATGGGTTTCAATAAAAATTTCGGCCGCTTAGGTTTCCACTTTCTTTTTGTTTTTTTTTAACTTTTAACGTTCGTAAATTTGAATAAAATACTAGTTTTTTAAAAAATAATATTTAATCTCGTTGTCTGCGATTATCGAACTGTTTGCGTTAGTAACAACTAATACGTTCGGGTTGATGACAAATTTAAAAAAAAAAAAAATTGTTCAACGAATCAATTCTTTATAATATGGAATGAGATGAGGAAATTAACAAACAATCGAATAGCTAAGAAGCCCATGTCGCGCGTATACATAACTTTTTATCATACATAAGATCAAATGTTTATTTAAAGGGTTGTTTTAGTGTCGATTTATTATTTCTGACATTATCGATAATTTCCTACAAAATTTCTTTGCTTTGCAGGAGCTAACTATTAGAATTGGAATTGTGCAACCGGCAGGCTTAATTGTGCAGCCAGCAGGCTGTGTTTTGTAAAATGCGAAATTAATGATGTCTTATGCATTGTTCAACAAAGAAATGTAATGCTTGCATGCATCACTCAGCAATGATTATTTGCAAAATAAATAAAAAATGTGCATTAAGCATTGTGATGAAAACTAAAGAGGACTAAACTGCACAAAACTAAAACTAAACCTAAAGGACTTTTGATATTTCACAAGAGAAATTCTATAACACTCAGCGGCTCACTCTTGTTTCTTTCTTCTAATTTTTTACCCTTCACTTGATGCTTACAAAAAATCTAAGGGTATTTATAGTATTCTAAAACTAATACAAATCACACAAATATTACAAAAATATGACAAACAGATTTTACAAACATCTCCAAGTATTCAAGTATGAGAAGAAAAAGGTTTTATGAAGAATGAAATATAGTTTGATTTATTAAGAAAAGAATAGAATCAATAACCCAAAAAAAAAAAATTGAAATTTTAGGTTTATGATGGTAGTGAGGGAAAATCAGAGAAAGATGATTTTGAAATTTTTAAAAATTTTAATTTTAATTTTAATAATAAAACATTTTTTTATATAGGTGTAGAGAAAATTTTGTTGTGTTCAAATAGCTCATCCTCTAATATTTTATGTTAAATTTAACATTATATGCACCCAATTAGTCTTTAAATTTTATAAATACGTAATTGATAATCATTGAAATGTATATTTAAAAAAAATACAAAGTTAATAAAGATTTTCCGAAAACTTTAAGCTTTTTTTTTTTTCAGAGACTCCTTGCCGGTGATATATCTTTTGAAAGTAAAAATTTTAATGGAAAAAAAGCTCCATGTTGCGGAAACGCGGGGTGAGCAATTACGAATACTGTGACTTCTGGAGAAATATAAATGTGGTGATAAACAAATACAAAGAAAATAGGACACAATAATTTACGTGGTTCGGCGTAATGCCTACGTCCACAGGTAAAGACTGGAAGATAATTTTACTAATAATGGGAATTTAAAAAAATGGGAGAAACTCTCAACACCCAAAACCCCAATACACCCAAATGGAACCTTATTAGAACACTCAAGTGGAAACTCTCTCAAATCTCTCAAAGAGCTCACTTGCAATGCTCACAAATCTCTCAAATTGGGATGATCTCAAATGAACAAATGGCTTGGTATTTATAGCCAAAGATCATGCATGCATTTAATCCATGTTCCCAAAAGTCTTGAAAATATGGCAACCAAAATCAACAATTTTGAATTAAAACGTTGGCTTCTAGAAAATCATCTCATTTTTCTCCATGCAACTTCAACAAAATCGTGCCACCAACCTTGCCTTTTGAATTTGGCAAGCCCACCAATTTTGCCTTTTGAAATTTGCAAGTTATTCTTTGACTTTCCAACAATTCTCCACCTCGACGAAGATTTATTCAATTCTGAGTCGAATACTAAACTCCCAGTACATTAAATCATCCTCCAATCTCTGCCTTCTCCAACTATTTTCAAACTTGTAAAATATTGATCAAGTTTAGACAATCCTCAAACTTGATCGTCGTCACCGCCTTAGTCAACATATCTACGGGATTCTCTGCAGTCTTGATTTTCTGAATAAAAATCTTCCCCTCATCAACAATTTCCCGCACAAAATGAAATCGTACGTCGATGTGCTTTGTACGTGCATGATAAACTTGATTTTTTGTTAAATGAATAGCACTTTGACTGTCGCAATGCACATTAATGTGCTCCTGTACCAATCCCAAGTTTTCAAGCAAGCCTTGTAACCAAATAGCCTCTTTAACAGCCTCTGTAATCGCCATGTACTCGGCCTCTGTGGTCCACAGTGCAACTGTAGGCTGTAGTGTAGACTTCCAACTAATTGGCCCTCCAGCAAAAGTAAATACATATCCGGTGGTTGACCGTCGTTTATCCAAATCACCGGCATAATCAGAATCGACATATCCGATCACACTTTGACCAAGTGCATCATCTCGCTCAAACAGTAAACCAACATTCATGGTCTTTTGAATGTACTGTAAAATCCATTTCACAGCTTGCCAATGTCCTTTACCAGGATTATGCATATACCTGCTCACTATACCAACTGCATGTGAAATGTCAGGCCTTGTACACACCATTGCATACATCAAGCTACCCACTGCATTTGAATACGGAACTTGTAACATGTATTCTCGTTCCGCATCTGTTGAAGGAGATGGTTGTTCAGAAAGCTTGAAATGAGAAGCCAACGGAGTACTTACAGGTTTTGTCTGCTCTGTCATGCCAAACTGCTGTAGTACCTTCTTCAAATATTGCTTTTGAGACAAGCTTACTTTGCCATGAGCTCTATCTCTGCATATCTCCATGCCAAGAATCTTCTCAGCTTCACCCAGATCTTTCATCTCAAACTCTTGATTGAGTTGAGTCTTCAAATTCTCAATCTCATTTTTACTCTTGGATGCTATTAGCATATCATCGACATACAAGAGCAAATATATGAAAGATCCCTCTTGTAGCTTGCGAAAATATACACAATGATCAAATTTATTTCTTGTGTACCTTTGCCCTTTCATAAATCGATCAAATCGCTTATACCATTGCCTCGGAGATTGTTTCAATCCATAAAGCGACTTTGTCAATTTGCAAACCCAATTTTCTTTTCCAGCAACTTTGAATCCATCTGGCTGAGTCATGTAAATTTCATCTTCCAAATCACCATGTAAATTTCATCTTCCAAATCACCATGTAAAAATGCAGTTTTTACATCAAGTTGAACTAGTTCAAGATCAAATTGCGCAACCATAGCTAGCAAAATTCGAATAGACGAGTGTTTCACAACTGGAGAAAATACCTCATTGTAGTCTATTCCTTCCTTCTGAGCGTAACCCTTTGCTACCAATCTAGCCTTGTATCGAATTTCATTTTTACGAGGAAATCCTTCCTTTTTTACATATACCCATTTGCACCCAATTGCCTTCTTTTCCTTGGGCAGTGTAACTAACTCCCAAGTTTCATTTTTGTGAAGAGACTGCATTTCTTCGTTCATTGCCTTCTTCTACTGTATACTTTTTGGGTTACTTACTGCTTCTCTGTAAGTGGAAGGAACATCATCATCTACAATTGGAAGTGCATAGGCCATCACATCAACAAAGCGAGCAGGTCTGCGTATCTCTCTGTGTGGCCTTCTATATGCAATTGAATCTTGTTGCTGTGAAGGTTCCTGGGTCAGAACCTCTTCATCATCTTCGGTCTCATCGACACCAGTTGGATTAACTTTAACATTTTCAAACTCCACCTGCTGCAAAGTGCTACTGGTCTCGTCATCCTCTTGAGAATCTTTTTGTTTCAACATGGCGGATTCATCAAAAGTTACATCTCTACTGAAAATAACTTTCTTCGTAACAGGACACCAGAGACGATATCCTTTTACTCCACCAGTTATACCCATGAACAATGCTTTCTTTGCTCTTGGGTCTAACTTAGATTCTTTTACATGATAATAAGCAGTGGAACCAAAAACATGCAAAGAATCATAATCAATAGCAGGATTACCAGTCCACATCTCCATGGGTGTTTTGCCCTCAATTGCAGCTGATGGCAAACGGTTGATCAGATGGCACGCATATACTACTGCCTCAGCCCAAAACCCTTTGCCCAATCCAGCATTAGACAACATACATCGAACTTTCTCCAGTATAGTCTGGTCTATGCATTCTGCCACCCCATTCTGCTGTGGTGTATTTCGAACAGTGAAGTGTAGCACAATGCCCTCATCTTGGCATATTTGAAGAAATGGATCATTCTTGTACTCACCACCATTATCTGAGCAAAGTCTTTTGACCTTTCGACCAGTCTGAATCTCGACTATTTTTTTCCATTTCAGAAATATGCCCAAAACTTCATTCTTATTTTTTCATCAAATACACCCACACTTTTCTTGAATAATCATCAACAAAAGTGACAAAATAGTGCATACCTCCCAAAGAAGCTGTTTTGGTAGGTCCCCACACATCACTGTGAACATAGTCCAGAATTCCTTTTGTATCGTGAATTCCTAAACCAAACTTTACCCTGGTTTGCTTGCTCAGAACACAGTGTTCACAAAATTTCAATTTGCAAGAATTTGCACCTTTCAATAATCCTTGCTTCACTAAAGTCTGCAAAGCTTTTTCACCAGCATGTCCCAAACGCATATGCCACAACTTGGTTGCTTCTGAATCTGTATCTTTTTCAGAAATTGTTGATGCTGATCCAATAATTGTACTTCCTTGGAAATAGTACAAGTTATTTCTTCTTGTGCCTTTCATCACTGTCAGCGCCCCAGCTACTACCTTCAACAATCCATCTCTCAAAGTGATTGTGAGCCCTTTAGATTCTAGGACTCTTAAAGAGATGAGATTTTTCTTCAAGCTTGGTACATAGCGAACATCCGTCAAGACTTGGATTGAGCCATCATGATTCTTTAATTGGATTGTACCTATTCCCATGGTTTTACAGGCATTGTCATTGCCCATAAAAACAACTCCACCATCCAGCTCCTTAAAGCTAGAAAACCAGCCCTTGTTAGGACACATATGATAAGTACAACCCGAATCCAAAATCCATTCATCTGAGTGACATGTTAATGTCATGCCAACCAGACTAAAGTCTGACTCCTCATCATGCTCTGCTGCACATGCATCAGAAGTAGCCTTGCCCTTTTGTAACTTAGGACAATTCTTTTTCCAATGCCCTTTCTCGCGACAAAAAACACATTCATCTTTGGCAGGTCTCCCTTTAGACTTTCTTCTTTTTCCAGGTTTGAGGCTTTGTGAACGACCTCTCGCTGTCAATGCTTTTGCAACTGTATCTCTGTGATCCTTTCTATCTTTCTTTCTGGTCTCAGAGTTGTACAACGCACTGCATACAGCATCGAATGTGACACTGCATACAGCATCGAATGTGACACTGTCCTTCCCATGAAGCAAAGTGGTGGTAAGATGATCATATTCATCAGGAAGGGAATTCAACAACAACAGTGCCTTATCTTCATCTTCAAATCTCTCATCCAGATTTAGCAAATCTGCTAATATTTTGTTGAACGAATTCACATGGTCATTCATTGACATGCCAGGTGTATATGTGAATCGATAGAGTTTCTTTTTCATATAAAGCCTATTTTCAAGGCTTTTCTTCATATACTTTTCTTCCAGCGTCTCCCACAATTTCTTTGCCGACGTCTCCCTCATGAAAGAGTATTTCTGATCTTTAGCCAAACATAAGCGAATAGTACCACATGCTTGTCTATTGATCTTTATCCACTCCTTGTCATCCATCGTGTCAGGCTTTTCTTCAAGAGCAACATCCAAATCTTGCTGACATAAGACATCCAACACCTCACATTGCCACATACCAAAATTATTGGTACCATCGAATTTCTCCACTTCAAACTTTGCATTAGTCACAGTAGTCCTCGCTGATGAAGACGACGACGATGCCTCTGCCATCCTTTTATATCAAATGATCAGTTTCTTCAACAACTATTTACACTTGAAAAACAGCCTCTATGATATTTATTTCGTGTGAATAAATGCACCAGGAAAGTTCCCAAGAGACTGGACGGGAACTCGGTCCCAATTAAAAACCAGAATCCTTAGACTCTTATCGCCTTGTTGACAAAACTTTCCTAGACATGCAAAAATACACACTACTTACAATAGACTGTTTCCCAAGTATAAATGGCCGTCTCCACCGTATTTGTAAACAGTACTGTATATGAGAATAGTATCGTATACGTGAACAGTACCGTATACCCCTAAGTATGAACCGTCGGCTCTGATACCAATTGTTGCGGAAACGCGGGGTGAGCAATTACGAATACTGTGACTTCTGGAGAAATATAAATGTGGTGATAAACAAATGCAAAGAAAATAGGACACAATAATTTACGTGGTTGGACGTAATGCCTACGTCCACAGGCAAAGACTGGAAGATAATTTTACTAATAATGGGAATTTAAAAAAATGAGAGAAACTCTCAACCCAAAACCCCAATACAGCCAAATGGAACCTTATTAGAACACTCAAGTGGAAACTCTCTCAAATCTCTCAAAGAGCTCACTTGCAATGCTCACAAATCTCTCAAATTGGGATGATCTCAAATGAACAAATGGCTTGGTATTTATAGCCAAAGATCATGCATGCATTTAATCCATGTTCCCAAAAGTCTTCAAAATATGACAACCAAAATCAACAATTTTGAATTAAAATGTTGGCTTCTAGAAAATCATCTCATTTTTCTCCATGCAACTTCAACAAAATCGTGCCACCAACCTTGCCTTTTGAATTTGGCAAGCCCACCAATTTTACCTTTTGAAATTTGTAAGTTATTCTTTGACTTTCCAACACTCCACCCATGTGGCATATTGGTGATGTTTAAGTCAAATAAAACAATGACGCAAGAGACAAAAAATACATGCCATTTGCCGTGAGTAAATATCAAAAAATCTGCTTCAGGAGAAGCGATGATTCCACAAGGGGAGGGTGAGTCACCTCTTAAAAACTGTTTCAGAAGACACCTGCATTTTCCAAAGGAAATGATATTTTGATATTTAGTTCGTCTTGTAATTAAATTATTGCCGACAAGCTATATATGCATCGTGTCAAAAGCTAAATTCAGTTGTCATCTACTTTTACAAAAGCTATGTCAGATTTTATAGCTGATTCTTCGAGTTTTAGCATTTTCCTTTTTCTGGTCAAATTTTATAGCCGACTCTAGATTTATTTTCTTAAAACATAAATTTTATTAATTTCTTTAAACAACCACATTGTTTGTTATTGTTGAACTTTGAGCCTCAAAATCTAATTGAAACTGATCGAATAAGGTTATAAATGAGAAAGCAACAATCAAAGCAAGAGATGAAAGCAATAAATCGAAGTAAAAAGACGGGCCTGCAAACATGATTGGGGTGTTGAGAATTATTATCACTCGTCCCTCAGGTTTTTTTTTTCAGTATGGGTTTAGTTTATGGACCTCCATTTTGGTTAAAAGAACGCATCAGCATGCAAGATATATATAATTTCAGTTTTTGAGTATGAGATTAGTTTATGACTTCCATTTTGGTCAAAAGAACGCATCAGCATGCAAGATATATATAATTTCATGCGTACAGCGAAACAATTCTTTTGTTTTGATATCCAAAATATAGTTTCATTTGTAAATTTAAAGTAGTCTTTTAGTTATTTCTTGGCACTGCCTCAAATTGTCAAAATTGTATAAAAGAAAATATCAATAATGTTGTAAACGGAGGTTAACCCATTGTTTGTCGATCATGAACAGTATAAATGGTTTTCAGTTGAGATTTCATCACTAAAATTCTAAGTTCTCTTTTTTTTCTTTTTTTTGAAAAAAAGGGAAAGAGAGAGAGAGAGATTTTCATTTCGCAACACTAGAACACTTAGGCAGTTGGATATTACTTTATATTGAAAAGAAATAATTCCTAAATTATATATATATCTAACTCAATCATGATTATAGTTTTTTTTTTATTATTTTATTGTTATTTTATAATTATCTTTTCCTAATAAATTACCAAATTCCTATCTAAAAATTAATAGTTTTAATCTGTGAAAATCTCTATACAATGTTAGAATTATATAGATTCAACCAATTCGTACGTCCAATAGATATCTACAGAGATCATTTGTATAATTCTATCTCTGTACTACATGTGATCACGCATTGATTTTCACTTATGGTGAGCGAAATGTTAGTTTAATAAAAAAATCTTTAAAAAAACTATTTTTTTTACTTATCCATTAAGATTTTTTTCTCCTAAAACAATGACACAATAAACACATTACCAGGCCAAAAAAAAAAAAGTGTTCCTTTTTTTTTTTTTTGGGCTTTCCATAATCATCAGTCATTGCTTAAAGTCTCAAGCCATCATTTCATCCCCAATTTATAGGTTTCATCTTTACATTCTCCTCTTAAATAGATTTATTATTTAGTTGTCTTATTTCCTTTTGGAAATATTATTGTATTCATCCAGTATTATTTTTAATTTTCTAGAATAATTGTGTGCTTGTTCACAGGTTATTGAATAGTAAAATTGATCTTAAATGACTAACGTTTATAATATAATTGATACCCGTATTTTACCTCAAATTTTTTTTATAAAGGCGTAGTTAAAACAATTCACTTAAGACCTCATAAGTAGTTGTACATATTTCAAAAAAAAAAAAAAATAGAGTATTGGATTCAAGTCCAATAGCCCAAAAACGCAGGATCGCTTTTATTAGTTTATATATAGAGTCAGCTTCGGGGTTGAAATTAAAATACAAGTGTTTATACACACACACACACACACAAATATATCTCATATTTTAATACAATATATTTTAATATTTTTAGACTTTAGAAGAATAAATTGAAAAATATTAGGGAGAGGCTATTTGAACTCATTTAAATGCTCAATAAACCCAATTTCTTGTGACACCCATCAACAAAATTTTAAATTCATAATTTTTCTTTAAGCACCCATCTCAATTCGTAAAATATCCTGTCCGTATCTCTGTCTTCACCAATATAGTGAACATCAAAGAATATTATGTCTTTTCCAAACTAATTTAAATTTGTAAACTTAATGAGTGATTCTTCCAAAATTATTACTTTTAGAAATAATATAATTTTATCCATTATAAAGATTGTAATGGGGGAAGCTCCATAATTTTGATTTGGGATTAAGCGAAGAGACTTTTGGAGTCCGTGCATAAATGAATTCAAGATTACCCTCTGCAAAGAGCAATCGAACTGCCACTTACGTTTTGATCATAATTTGTTAATTTGATGCAACTTCTTCCCCTCCTTTTCCCCAAATCTGTTAAGGATTTTAAATTCATGAAACTTGAAAAATAGTGTTGTTACTAGTTCAACATCAATTGAGATTTCATTTTGCATATGTTACATTATAAGAAATGTTAAAATATCTTCCCTAAGTAATTCAGAACGAGAAATGTTTTGTTTTGTCAACGTTATCTTCCAATAAGTGTAAAAATAATTTCATATGTATTTAACAAAGGAATTTATAAATTTAGATCATGAAGAAGAGACCAAGGGTTTATAAGTAAATTTATTTAAGGGTATATTTGTAATATAAAATTTTATAGAAAAAATGAGTGCCAAGAATATTTTATTGGGTTCAAATAGTCTCACCCAAAATATTATCCTAACTAAGGGTAAAATGAAATTTACCCATTAGTATTGCATGTCATTATTAGTTAACGAGTCAGCCACGGGACCCATGCTAAATATCTAAAATTAATGAATTGCAAGCATTAACATGGCCCAATCACACCGACCTAGGCACAGTGGGCAGCTTCGTTCTCTATATATACGTGTGTTTTTATATCAAACCAGTATCAAGAACTCGCAAAAGCTCTTTAAGTTCGATTACGGTTCACCAGAGGCATACTAGATCTTTTCTGATTTCAAGAATATGGAAACTACTTACGCAGGTTTTTGAGCCAACATCACTCGAATGGCCTTTCTAATTCTTATTTTGATATATGCCATTTATGATCGATTTTTTTAATATGAAATTTTCAGGTAGAAACGAATGGTCGGAGGGCAAGTATTCCTATAGACCAAGTATTGTTGATGACGAGATGACAGATGATAATCTTGATTTTCTTGTTATTCCTCAGTACGGAAGAAATCCTGATCACACCGGTTAAGTGTAATGCCGTCGTTATATTTTGTTGTCTTTAATTAAATAAAACGATGGGTATTATATTTACCCGTCAATCTTTTGTGTGTCCTTTAGTTAAAATCTCTTAGATGTATAAGAGATTTTTAGTTCTATAAATGTACTGTATCTTCCGAAAAAAGTAAATCAATAAATAAGGTCTTGTTGTGTTGAATAAGTGCAGTTCTATAAACTATTCTAGATGCTTGATTTGATCAAATAGGTTTGTCTGCGATAATGTGTACCATACCTAGCCGTTAATCTTACTCATCTTTTATCTATACCATATACTTAGCTTTTGTTTGGTAGTTGGTAATGGTACTTAGTTACTTTGTTTGTCTTCTTTTCTACCATTTTTTATTCTGTTACCTTGTTTACCGCATATTGCAATCATTTAACCATTGTCCTTTTTCATGACAATTGTAATAAAACTTTAGCGGTTGATCTTGTTGGCACCATTGGGCGTCGGCTACTTGAATCTTCTCTATATATCATACCAAACCAGAAGCAAGAACTCGCTCAAGCATAAATACATAGTTTTGAATACACGAAGCTACGGTAGCAGAGATCTTTCCTATGATCTGAAGAATATGGAAACTACTCCTTGCGCAGGTGTAATTTTAGGACAACTTCAGTTGAATATCATATATAATTCTTATTTAAACATACGTGTATTTATGAAACAATGTTGTCGTAAGAAAAAAATATTCTAATATGAATAAAATTTTCCGGTGATCCATGGTCAGAAAGTGTCCACCCCGATATTGTTGATGGTGAGATTGCAATTGAAAATTTTAAACTTCTTGTTGTTGCTCAATTTGAAAAAAAATTCTGGTCAAACTGGTTAATTCAATGTACATAATATTATTCTTTTGTGTTATATTATATGATTAAATAAAATGATGGATATTATCGACCAAGTGAGTATAGGTTTGGTTTAGTTACAAGGATTTCTTATACAAGAGATTATTTTTGTTTGTGTCCATACATTTTTTCTATCATGATAAATAAAAATATCGTTTGACAATAAAAATAAAATCGTGTGTTTGTCCAAATTAATGTAATTAATTATTCTCTCTTCTTTAATGTTTTTGTTAAACAAATTCTATGTAATAGTTAGCTAATTATTGCAGCTACAGGGCAATTAAGATCTTTATAATTAATTAAGAATGTTTATTGTTTCTTAAATTGTATCAGTATGATAAGGCCATTGTAACTTTCTTTCTTGTTTCAAAAGTATGTTCTTAGTTACTATCAAAGGAAAATGAATAAATAAAAAAAAAGACCTCAGTGAGATGAATCCGCCAAAGGTTTCAGGATGGAAACCACGTCACAATTGATACAAGCACGATCACCTACAAATAATTAGATTAATCAATTATAGATGCTTACAACGCATAAGTATAAAACGTGACACAATTTTTTAATTTTTAAACACTAATTGTTAAATGACAGATGCAGGCTTTGCATTTGTACGATTAAACTTACCTATCGGTTGCACAATTTCAATTATAAAGTTCGATAATCAGAGAAAAATAATGTTAAATATTAGTTCTTCATAATTTTAGCCACTAATGCATCAAGAAACTTTTAAGTAACTTTTAATTTTAAATTAAAAAAGAGAAAACTATGAACTTTAAGTAACTTTTAATTTTAAATTAAAAAAAACTAGGTACGTAATTCATGTGATATTGAATGTATATTTAAGGTAAAAAAAGAGAGAAAAAAACCTAAAAACCATTTTCCCGAAAACTTTAAGCGTTTTCACGGAGAACTCCTCGCTGGGATGACATATCTTTTGAAAATAAATATTTTCAGAAAAAATCCCCGCACCGATATATGTTTGTCTTGTAATTAAATTATTGCCGATAAACCATGCATCGAGTCAAAAATTATATTCGGTTGCACAACTTCAATTGTAAAGTTCGATAATCAGATAAAAATAATGTTAAATATTAGTTCTTAATAATTTTAGCCACTAATGCATCAAGAAACTTTTAAGCAACTTTTAATTTTATGAACATGAAGTAACTTTTAATTTTAAATTAAAAAAACTAGTGTACCTAATTCATGTGATATTGAATGTATATTTAAGGTAAAAAAAAAAAAAGAGAAAAAAATAAAAAAACGATTTTCCGAAAACTTTAAGCCTTTTCACGGAGAACTCCTCGCTGGGATGATATATCTTCTGAAAATAAATATTTTATCAGAAAAAATGTCCGCACCGATGTGGCGTATTTGGTGATGATATTTTGAAAGAAATACTGTGTTAATAGCTATTTAGTTTGTCTTGTAATTAAATTATTGCCGACAAACCATGCATCGAGTCAAAAATTATATACAGTTATTATCTAGAATTATTAGATTTGTGTGAACGACAGATATTATAGCCGACTCCTAGGGATTAAGGGTTTCTTTTTTTTGGGTCAAATTTTATAGCCGACTGTTCGGAATTTAGATTATAAGATTTATTTTCTTATTAAAACATAAACTTTACTAATTTCTTTAAACTACCATATTGTTTGTTATTGTTAAACTTTGAGCCTCAAAATCTAATTGAAACTGAGACCAAACTGATTGTATCCGGTTGTAAATAAACAAAGCAGCTATTATAGCACAAGATCAAAGCAATAAATCAACCTTAGAGTGCACACAATCAAAGAAAGATCAAATAACGAACACAATTTATGTGGATCGATGTTTGGTAACATATCACACAAGTGAGACGATATTATCCTACATCGGCCGAGAACAGCTACTAACTAATAATATAAGCTTGAGACAACCCTTTTTTCTTGAGCGAGCATTTGAGCATGAGTAGGTCCATTGTCTTATATATGGTATTAGAGTAAGATTTATGCACAAGTGGATCCACAATATCTTTTTACATGACAAGTATCAAGTAAAAAAAATTGGCCTGTACATTTGGTTGGTGATGTTGAAGACTATTATCCTACACCCGTCATCTTTTGAGTATGAATTTAACCCATGACTTCAATAAAAAGCAAAGACAAATTGAAAATGTTGTTCCACTTGGTAAAATGAAAGCATCAACATGCACGACATATATAATTTCATGTGTACAGTGAAACAAATCTTTTGTTTTGATATCCAAAATAGAGTTTCATTTGTAAATTAAAGTAGTCTTTAGTTCTTTATTGGCACTGCCTCAAAAATTGTACTGATATAGTTGCTTGCAGAGTTTTCAAAGAACATGACGATATGGAAACGTTAAAGATCGATAACCTAAGGGAAACAAAGTTTTTGAATAATGAAAATATTATTGATAAGTCTAAATAATAAAAACTAAGATTTTGAACCCTTTTTATACTATCCATAAATATCAAGAATTTATATAATAAAATTTCCTTAATCTCAAGAAGAAAAACAAATCAAATGGTACTTAAATCCAATATTTATAAAAAAATAAAATAAAAATCGTGAAAAAAATAAAAAAATTAATAAAATAACTGAAAACCACAAAACAACCAAGAAAGAAACAAAATTTTTGGCTAGAACACGAGATAGAGCCACAATGTGGTTCTGAATTTGGTTTGTCTCCTTGCATATTACTAACGATATATTTTCACTTAAAACGGACCCCTGTGGCTCAAATTATGACTTCCAGAAGATTTACGACTCATCTTAAGCAACCAACCTACATCAGAACATGGATATCCCTCAAACTGTCAAAAGTATATAAAAGAAAATACTAATAATATTGTAAAGAGAGGTTAACCCATTGTTTGTCAATCATGAACAATTCAAATGGTTTTCAATTAAGATTTCGTCACTTCAATTTTAAGTTTTCTTTTGGGGAAAAAAAAAGGAAATAGAGAGAAAATTTGAATTAAAAGTAATTTTTTTTAAGAAAAATGGGAATAAGAATTTTTCATTTCCAGAATTATCTCAGGCTCATGCATGGTGATTCTATCAGGCCAGTTACGCGGCTGGCTAAGGACCTATAAATATTAAATCAATTATTTTTTGTAAAGCTCGGTGGTACGGAGAGGACTTTATTAAAAAGAACAGAGGAAATAACATTTACGTGGGGACGCAATAAACTTTATCCCTCGTAAAAAGAACAAATAAGTAGAAAATAAACCAAACAAAAGCTAGCAATGCTGCCAATGCATAAAATGCAATCCAGAAACCTGCAGTAAAATATCAAAATAAAAAACAGAAATAAAGACTTCACACAGTCCTTTAAGCAGAGCAAAACCGAGAACGTTATATGAATTTGGAATGGCAGCAGCAATCTCGAAGCGTAGTCTTGCTCGCTACAATATCCGCCATCCCATGAGAACAATTGTTTGTCAATTGTAATTATTCAACAATCTTTTCATCATTTTGAATTTAAGCATTAATTTTTTTAAAAAAATTATTGGCGCCACTACATGCAGGTGAGCCATTGAAAAAGAAAAATGTTAAATGTAGAAAAAGATGAAAGAAAAAAAAAAAAGTAGGTGGGTAAAGAGAGAGAGGACAAATTTCTTAGTCTCATCTTTCGCTACGCTAAGAGAAGAGTGGTAGGACGCGAATCCCTTGCATTTTCCTTTATCTATATTTTACTCATAGCTTCTTGTCCATTTCTTATTTGACTTAAATATCTTCAATGTACATTATATTTACTGTAATTACAGCCATGCCACTTTCAGTTTTACCACATTACCCTTCCAAATCCAAATACAATGCATTTTGAACACGTCATTAGCTCCCCAACTGCTTCTTTGGAGTTCCTTCCATCTACTTCACAATTTCACGAAAATGCTTTCAACTGTTGTTTCTCCTCAAGTTCCGGAGAGACACAGCTTGCAGAAACATAGAAATTATTTTAACTATATTTGTAGCTATCTAAGCTTCATGCAAATTAGTTTTCGCAAAATATTTCAAAGAAGTCAAGACCAAAATTGCCCAAGAATAAACAGTAGTATTTTATATTTGAATCTACTAATTTCTTCTAAAATAATTTTCATAAAATTACTTAACGAACCCTATTTTTCTTTGTCTCTTAATTCATCATCACTTTCACATCAATTACCCCATGCTTTTTCTTTCAACTCCAAGTTAACATGGATGCTTGGTTATCAAGTTCTCAAACTAATTTCACAAAAGCTGTTTCAAATTGGGAGAAACAAAACCCATGATTAAAGAATGAATTTCAATAAATTTTTGCCAACCAATAAACTTATAAAAGTTTCTTTAGGTTTAATATTCATCTTTGAAACAACAAACTAAGAAGATAAAAAAAAAACTAGTTTGATTTATTGGTAAAAGAAAGAATTGACTGTCAGAAAAATGAAACTGAGATTTCAGGTTTGCGATGTTAGAGAGATTTTGAAAATTTTAATTTTAATAATAAATTATTATTTTTAAACGGGTGTAGAGAGAAATTTGGAGGTTCAAATAGCTCCATCTTTTAATATTTTACATTAAATTTAACATTTATGCGCCCAATTAGTTTTCAAATTTTAGAAGTACATAATTTGATAATTATTTAAAATAATTTTAAAGCATTATTTTAATGACAATAAAAAAACCTAAATAACTTAATAAATTTTATAATATAATTACAAAAAAACACAACCTTTTACAAGATACAGTGACACCAAAATCCACCGAAAAATAAGAACATTAAGTAATTTTTAATTTTTAATTAAAAATACTGTACCTAATTCGTGTGATGTTGTGAAATGTATATTTAAAGGAAAAAAAAGGGAAAAATTAAAAATGATTTTCCAAAAACGATAAGCCTTTTTCTAGAGAACTCCTCGCTGGGATGATATATCTTTTGAAACTAAAAGTCTTATCAGAGAAAGCTTCACCCACGTAGCACATTTGGTGACCTTTAAGTCAAACAAAAATTTGATGCACGAGACAAAAGATACATGCTGTGTGTCACGAGTAAACATTAGAAAATGTGTCGAATCCACAATGAGCGAGTGACTGAGTGAGTCACGCCCTAAAAAAAGTTTCAGAATAGGTGTTAATTGCTATTACTTTGTCTTTTAATGCCGACAAGCTATCTATATGAGTTAAAAGTTATATTCAGTTATTATCCACTTTTATCCAGAATCATTATATTTGTGTATTTGTCAGATATTATAGCTGATTCTTCGAGATTTAGTTTTTTTTTCCTTTTATTTTGTTAAATCTTATAGCCGACTCTTCCAGATTTAGATTAATTTTCTAATCAAAAGATAAAACTTTATTAATTTCTTTAAACCACGACATTGTTTGCTATTGTTAAACTCTAGCCTCAAAATCTAATTGAAACCGAGATCAAACGGATCGAATCGGGTTGTAACTAAACAAAGCAACAATCAAATTAAGCACAAGGTCAAAGCAATAAATCAACCTGAGAATATACCTACAATCAAATAAAAATCAAAGAACAAACGCAATTTATGTGGTTGGATGACCATATCATGCAAGTGTTGATGATATTATCTTACATGGACTGAGAACTACTGAATAATAATATAAATTTGAGATAATTTCGTTTTTTGAGCTAACTTTTCAGTATGAGTAGATCCTTTGTGACAAGTATGAAGTGAAAAACTGGCCTACGCGTATAATTGGAGGTGTTGAGGATCCACACTACTTTTTCATGCGACAAGTACCAAGTAAAAAGAAATGCCTGCAGACGAGATAGAAGATGTTGAGGATTATTGTCCACATTTCTCAGCTTTTGAGATAGCTGACTTTTGAGTATGAGTTTGACTTAGTGTAGCCAGATTGGAAACGATGTTCGACTATGTAAAATGAAAGCATCAGCATACAAGATATAAGTAATTTTCGGCGTAGTGAAAAAATTCTTTTGTTTTGATATCTAAAATAGAGTTTCATTTGTAAATTATAGTAGTCCTTTAGTTCTTTCTTGGCACTGCCTCAAAAATTGTACGGATATGTTTACCAGCAGAGTTTTCAAAGGACATAGACATCCCTCAGATTGTCAACATTATACAAAAGAAAATATCGGTAATATGGATAACGGAGGTTAACCCATTGTTTGTCAATCATGAACAATTCAAATGGTTTTCAATTAAAATTTCCCTCACTTCGATTATAAGTTTTTGTCTTGAAAAAATAGAGAAAATTTATATTATTTTTTTAAAATACGAATAAGAATTTCTTTCCATGACTATCTCACACTCACACCCGGCTCTCCTCCGGTGACATTTAGGCGGGTTGGTTAAGGCCCTACAATGTTAAACCTATTATTTTACATTTGGAAAGAAATAATTTTCTAAATTATATACAGCTAACTCAATCGTGATCATAGATTTTTTTGTTATTTATAATTATCATTTCCTAAATAAATTACCAAAACTCCTATCTAAAGAATAAATAGTTTTAATATGTATAAAATCTCTACATAATGTTAGAATTAATAGCGTTGTTTATTCCTTTTAAACATGTGAAATAAAACTATTTTTTTTACATATCCATTAATATTTTTTTCTCCTAAAACAATGACACAATAAACACATTACTAGAAAAAAAAAATCAACTGTTTATTTTTTTAATTCCCATGATCATTGACCACAACTTCAAGACTCAAACCATCAAATTGATTTGTGATTTCATCTCCAATTCCCTTCTTTTTTTTTTTTATGGTAAATGATTCCATTTCCACTAGAGCAAAACAGTTACAATAAATTTTCAATCTCTTTCGAGACTTCCTCAATCCACACCCGAGGTTCCGAACTAGACAAGGTAATTCTCGCTAAACCATGCGCCACTAAGTTACAAGACCTAGGAGTATAAGCCACCCTATTAGTTTTATTTAGTTGTCTTATTTATTCTTGAAAATATTATCGTACTCATCTAGTATAGTTTTAATTTTCTAGAATAATTGCCTGCTTGTTCATACGTTATTATAATTTGCATTTTGAAAACTTAATATAATTGATCTTAAATGAATAGCCTTTATAATATAATTGGTACATGTATTTTATATCAATTTTTTTTTATGAAGGCCCACTTAAAATAATTGCTCAAGACCTCATAAAAGGTAGGTCCTACTTTGTGTAGATTTCAAAATAATAAAAAATAGACCATCGGATTCAAATCCAGTGGCTGAAAATGCGGGATCCCTTTTATTAGTTTATATATAGAGTCAGATTTAGGTCGGAAATTGAACTTCAAGAGAAGTGTGTGCAAACTATATATATATATATATATATATATATATATATATATATATGTTATTATTTAATAAAGAATCTTTTAAATTATTACAATAAAAGATGAATAAAACACGTACTTTACTATAATGTGTTTTAATGTTCGTATATTTTAGGTGAATAAATTGAAGATTGTGATTCTAACCAAGGGTAAAAGAAATTTACTCATTATACCTGTATATAATAGTTAACCGGTGAGCCATGGGACCCATGCTAATTATCTACAATTAATTAATTGCAAGCATTAACTGTGCCCCAACCACACCGACCTAGACACAGTGGGCAACTTCATTATATATATATATATATATATATATATATGTATGTATTTTCATGTCAAACCAGAATCAAGAGCTCGCAAAAGATCGTACTTTCGATTGCGGTTCACCAGAAGCATAATAGATCTTTTCCGATTTCAAGAATATGGAAACTATTTACGCAGGTTTTTTTGGGCCAATATCCCTTGAATGTCATTTCTAATTCTTATTTTGATATATGCGAATTATGTTTAAGCTTTTTACATTCTGAAATTTTCTGGTAAAAACGAATAATAAGAGGGCAAATACTCGCATAGACTCAATATTGTCGATGACGAGATAATAAATTAATGATAATTTTGATTTTTTTTATTATCTCTTAATATTATAGAAATTTTGATTACACTGGTTTAAGTGCAATGTCGTAAATAATTATGTTATGTTTAATTAAATAAAAAGATAGAGATTATAATTATTTATCAATTGTATGAGTGTCGTTTAATTAAAATCTCTTCAGATATGTATCTTCCTGAGAAAGAAAATTAATAAATAAAACGTGTGTTGAGTAAGTGCTGCTCTATAGCCTCCAGATGCTCGAATTGATCAAATAGATTTGTCTACATAGCTGTGTAGCGTATGTAGCCGTTAATCTTACCGATCCGTTATCTATACCACGCACTATCACTTGGCCTTTGTTTGGTTGCTGGTTTTGATATTTAATTACTTGTATTTAATTACCTTGTTTGTCTTCTTTTTCACAATTATTTATTTTGTGGACCAGACTATGTTTAGCACAGTTTCGCACATATTTCAATCATTTAACCACAGTCCTCTATTAATCGACAATTTGTGTACCAAAAAAGTTTAGCCGTTGATCCCGTCCGTGTTGTCCATCTGTTACCTGTACCATGCGTTATGATTTGTTTTCCTACGTCACAATCATCCGTGTCGGCACCGTTGGGCGCCGGCTACTTGAAGCTTCTATAAATATCGTGCCAAACCAGAAGCAAGAACTTGCTCAAGCAAAAATACTTACAATTGAATACTCCTGAAGATAGCTGTAGCAGAGATCTCTTCTGATTTGAAGAATATGGAAACTCCTCCTCCTTGCGCAGGTTTAATTTTAGAGCAACTTCAGTTGAATATCGTATGTATTTGTGAAGAAATTTTTATAGTAAGATTCAATATTCTAATCTGAGTAAAATTTTCAGGTAATGCGTGGTTAGAGATTGCTGTCCCTTTTCCGCCAGCTGCTAGTATTATTGATGGTGAGATTGCAATTGAAGATCTTGAACTTATTGTTGTCCCACAAAATGGGAGAAATCCTAACTATACTGGTTAAGTAATGAATATGGTATTAGTCGTTTATGTCTTATTTGATTAAATAAAAGGATAAATATTATCCATTTGGTTTAGTTCAATTACAAAGATCTCTTGTACAAGAGATTACCTTTGTTTGTGTCCATGTACTTATCCAATCATAATAGTTAAATAAAAATATCATGTGATAATAAAGATATACTCTCTTTCTTCTTTAACGTTACACAAATTCTGTGTTAGCTAGCTAATTATTATAGCTCTCAGGGGAATTAAGATCTTTATAATTTATTAACAATGTTTATTGTTTCCTAAATTCTGTGCATCAGCTAGCACGATAATGCCATTATAAAGTTCTCTTTTCTTTTGAAGGCATGTTCTTAATTACAACTTTCTCTGTAGTAATTTTCAAGCAATAACATGAATCCACCAAAGATTTTCAGGATGGAACACAAGGCACATTATTTCCGAGCAGGAGCTGCTACTAATAATTACGCTAATCTGTTATATATGCTTAAGAAGTACATATTTAAAAGGGGAATGCACAATTTTTTATTTTTAATTTGCATATATATAGTCATTGCTGAATGATGGATGCAAGCACTATTTTGTTTTTCTTTTTCTTTTTTTTTTCGAGTAAGGAGTCATTTTGCGTTCTGTAAAACATAGCCTTGACTGCAGAATAAAAACCCAGTGGTTGCACAATTTCTATTGTAAAGTTTAATAATTGGAGAAAAAATATATTAAATTTTGTTTCTTCATAATTTTGGCCACTAACTAATAAAAAAATTGAATTAATTTTTATAAAATGAACAAAATAAGACATGAAAAATAAAAGGTGTTAGATACTTGAATTTTAGTTGGCTGTTGATGAATCTTTTTCACCATATGAAAAGTAATTATAAAAGTAATTATAAACTAATGATATTGCGAAAAAGAAAATTAAGGTACGTGGCATGCATGGGAGCCATTAAAAATTTGATGTTTTAGCACACTTTCCAAACGAAGGCAACCACATTTTGGCAAACTTCCCAAAAGAAAACAATATTTTGAAAGAAAAGCCTCTATTTTATGGAAAATGATGTTCTCACAAAGTTAAGCATAAAGCTTTGCACAAAACGGTTCGTTTTGAGCAAAGTATAAAAGCTATTCACACGTGCAAGCAACAACGCCACACACGCACGCAGCAAATCCTGCAGCAACGTTCCTTCCATCTCTCTCTCCCGTCTCCCTCTTTTCTTCTACCCCACCACACAACAACATTTTTTTCTCTCTCTCTCTCTCGTGTACACACAAGCTCGATATCAGCTCCGTTTTCCCTCACGATGCAGCAACAGTGACAGCTCTCTCATCTCTCGTTTGAAGCATCTAGCTCGCTCCGTGGGCTCCGATCTCCCTCACTCTCTCGGCTCCGATCTTCCTCACTCTTTCGGCTCCGTTGTCCCTCATTCTCTCGATCTCAGCTGCATCGCTCTCCATCCCCCAATACAATCGGCTTAATTGATTAAAGATTAATTTATAATTAAAGATGTAGACTGCTTAATTGTTAAAGATTAATTAATATGTTTTTGAGGCCTCAGATTTTGAATGGTTATTGTTCTTGTTAAGGATATCGTGGTCTTTAAATTATTTTACAGAGCATACATTAATTTGGTGATTAATGTTGATTGCTTTGCTTATAGTTGCTGGAATTTTGTTCTTACATGAGGGACCTTCTCAGTTTGGTTTGATTGGGTTCTTCAAAATTGCTTATGATTGCCAAAGATTGCAGCAATTGTTCCTCTGAATGGGAAGCATTGTATCATTCGTAACGTTATGAGGATTAGTATGGTTGCTGCACTACTGTGTGGTGGGGGATAAAAGAGGGAGAATGAGAGAGAGAGAGAGAGACGGGAGAAACGTTGCTGCACTCTTAGGGGATTTGTTTTGTTCAGTGATTTGGTGTTGTTGCTTGCAAGTGTAAATGGCTTTTATACTTTGCACAAAACGAACCGTGTTGTGCAAAGCTTTGTGCTGAGCTTTGTGTGAATATCGGTGCTGCTATTTTATTATCTGTTATAGTTTGTCCTTTTCTAATGATTACGGATGGACTATGCGGCTGACTCAAAACTATATTCATTTTGCATTCAACACCTGTCATTGGCATTTTCATTTATATCTGATTTAAATACCATCCCATCCATATACTATAATTACAGCCGTGCCACTTTCAATTTACCGAAATATTATGTTTTTTGAACAAACACGTCTTAGCTCCGCAATTGCTTCTCTAAAATTGTTTCCTCGTATTTCTCCTCAATTTCAATAAATTGATTTCAATTACTTTATCTCTAGAAGCCGAAGGGTGCAAAAACTTAGAAGTTTTTTCTTTTTTTTTTTGGGAACTATTATTTGTAGTGATCTAAGTTCCACGTAATATTTTTATTTTTTTTAGAATCAAACAAAAATTTAAACAAATAAACAACAAATGAACGAATTATTTTTTTGATACCCTTTCAAATATCTAGAGTTATCTAGAGTAAAATATTTCAAACATGTCTTGATCAAAATGGATCAAGAAAAAATATAATCAATAATATTTTATATAAAATTTAGCAATATATGCACCCACTTAGTTTACAAAATTTAAAAATACATAATTTGATAATTATTTAAACATAATTTCAAAGATTTTTTTAATACAATGAAAAAGACCAAATAACTTAATAATTTTTTTTAAAATGCAATGAAAAAAGACCAAATAGCTCTGATACCATATTAGTACGTGGCGTTGTTTACACCAGGTCTACAATGATTAAAATCGTACTTTGGGCGATGTCTGCAAGTCCAGTTTCCAACCGATATATCTTATGAAAGCATCAAAATCCTTAAAACAATTTTGTAGGTTCTACAACCCAAAACAGACTTTCTTTTAGTCTAAAAACAGGTACCAAACAGGATAAAATTTATCAAGTTTTTCGATGCACAGGATCCTTCTTTGAAAGGTAAGTGCAGAGCATACTTCCTTGAGATTTCAAAATGAACAGATAAAATCTTTATTCTTTTCTTTTCTTTAGAACTTCATTTGCAGAGAGAGAGAAAAGAGTTTAGAAAGTCATAGCTTATAGAAAACACGAGAGGTTTTTTTGATGATTCGATCTATGTTACAAGGAGGAGAGAAATCCTTTATATAAGGATTCCAAAGCGTAAAGATAAGACAGGACCCTTATCTTTTTCTTTTTGAAAAGTAAAAGACACACTTATTATACTCCTTTAATTATTACAAGCGACAAAGACTTAAAGCATGACGTGGACATGACTTTTACAAAAGTAAAAGCTTAAAGTAAAAGCAAGCTTTAATGATTACAACAAGACAAAATCATAAAGCAAACATAATTATTACAACAAGACAAACTACTTTAATTATTGCAACAAGACAAACTACTTTATGGAGAAGCGGAGATTCATGTAGTCGTCTTGGATGACCAACTCGATTCATCCGGATCACGATCATTATCTTTTGGGAAAAATGTCTTGGAGAGCTTTGGATGCTTGAACAGCAGGGACCACGGCAAGGTGGATAAGGACAATCTCTCTGTAGCTGGTGGTAATTGTTGAGGTGATGTCCGAGTTGCTTTGTCTTTTTACGAGGCGGAGGTTGAGATGATGATCTGGTTCATGCATGGATGGTTGTGGGAAGCTGTTGAAGGTGTTGGCGAGTGGAAGGAAGTCTTCCCATGGGTCTTGAGAGTCTTAGTAAAGGAAGTCGGTGTAGTCTGGTTTTCTTCCTTGATGATGATCTTAGGTGGACTTTGGTTTGGATATGGTGATGGAGTGGGAATCATAATCATGTCATGTTGAGGGCGAGGATGTGTGAAAAATATCCTTATGCGGTGGAGTTTGGTGGTTGAGTTGGGAAAGGTAATTGTTGAGGTTGGTGGAATTCATTTTCAATGAGGCGGGATGAGGAGTGGTGAGATATTCATATACCTGATCTTGAGTCCAGAAAAGGTTGGTGTCTGGATGTTGGAAATATGGGCGATGGATAATGAACACGAGATGTGAACATTTTGGCTTGAGATGCGGGCATTCGATCAAGATTGTATAATTGGTTAATTCTTGTAATTTCTTTCTCCACCGGGGAATGGGGAGAACCACTCGAAGGGTCGAGATAAGAGAGGTGGATTTTGTCGGATTAAGGAGATGGGACAAGGTTGAATATTTGGTAAAACCAACTTAGTAGCATATAAGACGAGTTAGGCACCGGATGTACCATAACTCATCTTGGTAATTTCATTGGGTGGATCAAGTGTTAAACCAAGTAAGAAACATGTTTTTGGATGGAAGGTTGAGAAAGGAAATGAATCGCTAAAAGGTAAGCTTTCATGAAGAAGCGAAACATAGCCTTTTTGTAAATTCTTGGAGGGCAAAAGGCGAGGTGAAGGTTTTGCCAAGGGAAATGTCTTTTTGGTGATGGCTTGAAGGAAGGAAGTAGCCATGAGAATAATGGGAAAGTGATATCTGGTGGAAACAAGGGCTAGAGGTCATTACGGTTTTGAGAGTCGGGATAGCATATCGGGGATGAGGTTTTGAGATCCTTTTATATGCTTTGAGAGAAATCATATTTAGAAAACCAATCTTTTAACCCCGAGTAACATCTTTCGGGAACAAGATTACCTTTGAAATTGAGGATATTGGGAAAAATTTGAATCTGTCCATTCTGATGAGGAAATGATGTCCAATGAGATGAAACTCAAATTTTTTGATACCATTCTTTACCGCTAAGATCTCTTTGAAAACGCTATGGTAGTGCTTCTGTGTGTCAGAAAATTGTCCACTAGCGTGAGCGATAAAGTGTTCTTTTCCATTGATTTCTTGAAGGATGGCACCCCATGATTCATCACTAGCATCTGTCTGCAATATGCGTTTGCCATCTGTGATCAACTTTAATGGTGGCAGATCTTGCGCAAGTTGCTTTAGAGTAGTGACAGCACTTGTGTGGTCTGAATTCCACTCTGGAGGCTTCTTTTTCAATAAAGCCGAAAGGTGATGAGTGTAATGGTCGACATGTGGGATAAAGTCTACGATGTAGTTGACAATGCCAAGAAATTGTTGGACTTGCTTTTTGGAAAGTTCTTTGATCCGGAAAGTGAAGCAATTCTTGGGCAATGTGCTTTCTGTTTGGTAGTGTCCGTCTTTAATGATCATACCAAGGAATTCAATATTATCCGTTTGCAATGGTGCTTTTCTTTCTTGACAACATGATGCCATGAGTTTGGATAATATCAAAGAATTGATTTAATTTTGGCGATGTTCATCATGTGTTCGAAAACAATAAAATATCGTCAATGTAAATCAATGCATGATGCAAGATGGGTTCAAAGATTTTGACCATGGATTTTTGGAAAATGGAAGGGGCTGTTTTAAGACCGAAGGGTAAAACTGTCCATTGGAAATGAGCATTAGGGATACAAAAAGCAGTTTTGTACCGTTCAGAAGGTTCAATGCCTAATTGCCAAAAACCTGATTTTAAATCAAATTTTGAAAAGATCGGGCATTTTTGAGAAAAGTAAACATGCTTTGTCTTTTGGGCAATGGGAATTTATCATCTTGTAAAAACATGTTTAATGGCTGGTAGTCAATGACTAAGCGTTTCTTCCCTCGGACAATCTCAGAATGTTTTTCAACATAAAAGGCTTGGCAAGCCCATTGAGAATGGGTAGGTTCTATAAGACCTTGGGCTAACAATTGGGAACACTCTGTTTGGGCTAGGACTAAGTCAGAAGGACTCATTCCTGGATGAGTGGCTTTTGTGGGATTAATATCTTCATTTAGTTTAAAGGGTAACTTAATGAAGAAAGACTGATTTTTCCAAAGTGGGTTTGGATGGGTGAACTCAGAATGGGATTCTGGACAATATTGTAAAAGCTTGGTGGAAATGTCGTGGTAAGATGGGGGTGTTTCAGACAGATTGTAAAGCTTCAAGATGTTGGTAAAAGGTTTGAACATGGATTTGACTCGGATGCCATTGGGAATGATCTGGAGGTGTTTGATCTGGTGAATTATGTCAAAACCTAACAAGATATCCTTATTAGGCAAATTGGATCCGATAACTTTGGTCCAAATGACACAATTAGGAAAAAGTTGAATACCAATGGGTTTTTTGGTAATCAATTTGGTAGTGAAGAATTTTCCACTTGCAACCCGGAAATGTTCTTCGTAGTGGGTCCGCTTTTCGGGGAAGAATGGTGGATTTAACATACTTCTGCAGGCTCCAGTATCTAAAAGACCAATTGCTGGAATGGGCCTGTGGAATTTTGAAGGTAAGATTTGGAGTTTAATGGAAGGAATGGGAACAGAAGTGTCGAGAGACAACAACTGTTGATGGAAAATGTTTTGAGGCTCATCATTTTCTGAATCACTAGATGAGTCTTCGGTCGAACACTGTTTCATCAGTGGGTTCTTCTTGTTCAGAAAAATAGAATTCAAGCTCTTCTTTTCAGGAGAATAATCAGTGGTGGCCTGAAGGTGTTCAACTAGCCGAATAGATTTTTCTCGTTTGTTGGGACAATCTTTGGCATAGTGACCTTTTTTCTTGCAGATAAAACATCTGCTTGATTTTCTCCGTTTCGATCTACGAATGAACTTGATTTTTTTCTGAAGAATCAGCAAGGCTTTCGGATTTGCGAGGCTTTGAAGAATATTCGGATTGCTGAATTTAGGAAATGCCTTTTCTTTTGGAACTGCAATCACAATCCTTTTTCTTTTTGCACTTGATCTGGAGATAAGGTTTTTTGCAAGCACTGCGGAATGACTCTTTGTCTTTTTGATTCTTTGAAAACTGTTTTTGCTCACAAAGTTTATCAAGGCATGTCTTAGCAACTGAAAGATTTTGCCAAGAGATATAGTGTCAAGACTAAGATTGTGAGTTTTGAGTGCATTTGGATGTCCTGGTTGTAGTTCATCCGGTAGGGAAGCCGAGAAAGACATGCTTCAATGTAGGTTCATTGAATCCATTAAGCTTGTAGTACAAGAGAGACATTCTTTTGTAATGGAATTCAAGATCTTTAGCATTGAGAAGCGATTTCATTTCATATTGAGATAGTCAAAGCTGCTGACTTCAAAAAGCTATGGTTTGGATCGCCTAGAAATCGATCATGAATAAGCAAGAAGCGATTGAGACTTCAGTATTTGAACAAATTGCGATTTACATCTTGGCCTAATGAATCAAACCAATCTCTTAGGGCACCAGTAAACAGTAGAAATTCCAAGGACGGAATGATTAGTTGCTCTGGCAGTAACATTTGGAGATCAATCCAGTGAGACATTTCGAAAGTCTGTCTCGCCATTTATGAGATGGAATATCATCAAATGTAAACCATGGACCATTGGATGGTTTTTTTGGTTTGACCATGAGGGGTTGAGTTGTGGCAGAAGATTCAGCTGGAGGTTCATCCTCAATATCTGAGGGAATGTCAAAATATGGTTCGGGTGGTCTAGAGGTTTGGCCTTGTTCAGGTGGATTGTCAGCCATGAGGATTCGGGTAATATCAGCATAAGATTTTTCAGAATCACTGGATGTAAATGGTGAAGAAGAGGCTGTGTCAGTAGAAGGTTCTGAAACAGCTAGGTTTGAATCAGAAGTGGATTCATCAGGTTCGGAAGATGGATCGGCTACTTGAGCACTGTATTGATGTATAGGGGTTTTATCTTTGGACTGTGTTGGTGGTGGAGGTTGTGGTGTTGGTGTGTGAGTTGGAGAGTGGTGCTCTGGAATAGTTAATGAGGATTTGTAGGTTCTGACTGGAGGAGGAGGCTGAGGTTTGGGTTTTGGTTTTGATTTGGGTTTAGGTGCTGGTGGAATAGGGTGGTCTCTGAATAGAGTATGGGTCATTCCAAATAATTTGGATGGATCATAAGATCGACAGAGAAAGCATAGAAGCAAATGGGTGGTAAGGTGGACTTATGGTGGGTATGGTGGGTATGTGGTAAACAAGGTAGGTCTTTGTTTTTCAGATTCAATCTGGGCAAGCTCAGTTTGTAAGCGTCTGATCTCTCTTTCTTTTTGGTCAAACTCTGGGCCATTGTATCTTTGAGCAAGCATGGTTCGGAGCTCTGAATCCAATTGAACAATTCTGGATTTAAGATTCTGGTGGATCTGCTCCATTTGAGCTGTAATTGAGTCAACTTTCGTCTCAATCTGTTGGTTAAAGAACGATTTTTCAACCTTGGAATGGATATTCAACAAGGTATCGTTTTGTGCCACGGCATTTTGGGTTTGCCGTTGAGAACCGATTCAAAAGGTTTAGGAGGTTCAAGATGACCGGTTGAGGTAATATTGAAGGAATGAAAGGTTTAGACACAACATTGCGTTGTGAATCGGTATGGGTGTCAAGAGAAGGAAAAGATGAAGAATAGTCGAAGAGGTGGAGGAAAACATCATACAAGCCAATGGTTTGCGATTGGTGTGGAGTTGTGGCGAGGGAACTTGGATGTGCAATTTCTTGCAATCCATTTGAGTTCTTTTTGTAAATGGGTAGTGGACTTGGTGGAGGTGGAGGGTCTTTTGGTGGTTTGGGTTGCGAGTATTTACATGGGACAAGGGAAAGGTTTTCTTTTTGGGTTTTCTTTTCCTTTTGGTGTCATAATCATCGTCCTCTTCCCAATCATCCCACAGGGACAATTTGGGTCGCACATGCTCGATCCGGGGACATCCATAAGAAATGTCCGTTGTATTTGGTTTGGATATACAGGTAACCATCAGAGAATTGAACCGTGATTGGCAGATCTTCTTGAGTATGTCAACGAGCATTTGTGATCATTGAGGAATAAGTGAAAGAGAGCGAGGAGGCTCTTGTGGAGCACTTGGAGGTGGTTTGAAAGTCATACGAACTGTTCCATCGGTCGTCTTTCAAACATGCTTTTGATGTCGAATAGGAGTGTATTATTATGGAATCGCTCATAGTTTGAGATCCATTCAAGAGGCATAAGTGGATGAGCTCATGTCGAGGAATTTGTCTTGGGATCTCGAATAATGGTTGGGATCGATTCGATTCTGCTAACACCATGAGGGTGTCAGAGTGATGTTCAAGTGTGGGTAGATCTAAGGCATGATTTTGAAGCCTATAGACCAACTGATGATGAAGGGTAGCAATTTTGGCTGAAGAAATTTGTTCTGCACCTTGAATTTGGACTTGGACTTTCAAGGCTGTTGGAAGGTTGGTATCTTGAAGAGAAAGGTTGAAATTTGGATAGAAAGTGAGTAAAACACTGCATGAAGGGTTGTGAGGACGAGTACCTATAATGACATCTTGGTCTTGTTTGAACCGGGTATCTAGCATAGCATTAGCAATTGTTTGTGACCGGTAATCCTTTTCTCCATGAAGGGTGAGGATTAATCTTACTCCTCCGAGATGGAGATGAGTATAACCTTCTCTTTTCAGTTTGAGATTAACTCGAGGGGATTTCCAGAGTTACATATTGCTCAGCAGTGGTTGCTTGGAGTGAACACTGGTCAAGTCTAGAAGACTGGATGTATTCTTTCGGGTGAGGCCTTTTAGTGGATATGAGAGTTCTGATGCTTCGGGTAAAAGAACTGGGTCGTTTGTACAACTGGTAAGGACTGATAAGAGGGTAGGAGGATTCACTGATTTGGGCAGATTCAGGAATATAGGAGTATTCTACAAGATTTTCGATTTTATTGGTAGTGTGAGAAGTGCAGGATTTGGGTAAAGAAAGTGTAGAAGAAAGAGTAATAGGATTGAAGGAGTTGAAGTTGAAGATGAAGATGATGCCATGATTTAGAAATTCTCTCTGCTCCTGAAGTCTATGGATCAAAATTGAATAAAAGATTTAATCATACCATTTTGGTGAAATGAAGAACAAAGTTCTGAAAACAAAAATTTTCAAGGTAAGTAAAACTCCGATATGGCTCTGATACCATATTAGTACGTGGCGTTGTTTACACAGTGTCTACAATGATTAAAACTGTACTTTGGGCCAGTAGCCCGCAAGTCCTGGTTTCCAGCCGATATACTTCTATGAGCATCAAAATCCTTAAAACAATTTTGTAGGTTCTACAACCCAAAACAGACTTTCCTTTTAGTCTAAAACAGGGTACCAAAACAGATAAAATTTATCAAGTTTTCTGATGCACAGGATCCTTGCTGAAAGGCAAGTGCAGAGCATACTTCCTTGAGATTTCAAAATGAACAGATAAAATCTTTATTCTTTTCTTTTCTTTAGAACTTCATTTGCAGAGAGAGAGAAAAGAGTTTAGAAAGTCATAGCTTATAGAAAACACGAGAGGTTTTTTTTGATGATTCGATCTATGTTACAAGGAGGAGAGAAATCCTTTATATAAGGATTCCAAAGCGTAAAGATAAGACAGGACCCTTATCTTTTTCTTTTTGAAAAGTAAAAGACACACTTATTATACTCCTTTAATTATTACAAGCGACAAAGACTTAAAGCATGACGTGGACATGACTTTTACAAAAGTAAAAGCTTAAAGTAAAAGCAAGCTTTAATGATTACAACAAGACAAAATCATAAAGCAAACATAATTATTACAACAAGACAAACTACTTTATGGAGAGCGGAGATTCATGTAGTCGTCTTCAGATGACCAATCTGATTCATCTGGATCACGATCATTATCTTTTGGGAAAAATGTCTTGGAGAGCTTTGGATGCTTCAGAACGAGGGGACCGGCAAGGTGGATAAGGACAATCTCTCCTGTAGCCTGGTGGTAATTGTTGAGGTGATGTCTGAGTTGCTTTGTCTTTTTTCTGAGGCGGAGGTTGAGATGATGATCTGGTTCATGCATGGATGGTTGTGGGAAGCTGTTGAAGGTGTTGGCCGAGTGGAAGGAAGTCTTCCCATGGGTCTTGAGAGTCTTGGTAAAGGAAGTCGGTGTAGTCTGGTTTTTCTTCCTTGATGATGATCCGGTGGACTTTGGTTTGGATATGGTGATGGAGTGGGAATCATAATCATGTCATGTTGAGGGCCGAGGATGTGTGAAAAATATCCTTATGCGGTGGAGTTTGGTGATTGAGTTGGGAAAGGTAATTGTTGAGGTTGGTGGAATTCATTTTCAATGAGGCGGGATGAGAGTGGTGAGATATTCATATACGATCTTGAGTCGAGAAAAGGTTGGTGTCTGGATGTTGGAAATATGGCGATGGATAATGAACACGAGATGTGAACATTTTGGCTTGAGATGCGGGCATTCGATCAAGATTGTATAATTGAGTTAATTCTTTGTAATTTCTTTCTCCACCGAGGAATGGGGAGAACCACTCGAGAAGGGTCCGAGATAAGAGAGGTGGATTTTCTGGATTAAGGAGATGGGACAAGGTTGAATGAAGCTGGTAAAACCAACTTAGTAGCATATAAGACGATTAGGCACCGGATGTACCATAACTCATCTTGGTAATTTCATTGGGTGGATCAAGTGTTAAACCAGTAAGAAACATGTTTTACGGATGGAAGGTTGAAAGGAAATGAATCTGCTAAAAGGTAAGCTTTCATGAAGAAGCGAAACATAGCCTTTTTGCAAATTCTTGGAGGGCAAAAGGCGAGGTGAAGGTTTTGCCAAGGGAAATGTCTTTTTGGTGATGGCTTCAGAAGGAAGGAAGTAGCCATGAGAATAATGGGAAAGTGATATTTGGTGGAAACAGGGCTAGAGGTCATTACGGTTTTGAGAGTCGGGATAGCATATCGGGGATGAGGTTTTGAGATCCTTTTATATGCTTGACAGAGAAATCATATTTAGAAAACCAATCTTGTAACCTGAGTAACATCTTTCGGGAACAGTATTACCTTTGAAATTGAGGATATTGGGAAAAGTTTGAACTGTCCATTACGGATGAGAAATGATGTCAATGAGATGAAACTCAAATTTTTGATACCATTCTTTACCGCTAAGATCTCTTTGAAAACGCTATGGTAGTGCTTACGTGTCGAAAAATTGTCCACTAGCGTGGCGATAAAGTGTTCTTTTCCATTGATTTCTTCAAGAAGGATGGCACCCCATGATTCATCACTAGCATCCATTGCAATATGCGTTTGCCATCTCGTGATCAACTTTAATGGTGGCGAGATCTTGCGCAAGTTGCTTTAGAGTAGTAGCAACACTTGTGTGGTCCGAATTCCACTATGGAGGCTTCTTTTTCAATAAAGCCGAAAGGGATGAGTGTAATGGGACATGTGGGATAAAGTCTCGATGTAGTTGACAATGCCAAGAAATTGTTGGACTTGCTTTTTGGAAAGTTCTTGATCCGGAAAGTGAAGCAATTCTTGGGCAATGTGCTTTCTGGTTGGTAGTGTCCGTCTTTAATGATCATACCAAGGAATTCAATATTATCCGTTGCAATGGTGCTTTTCTTTCTTGACAACATGATGCCATGAGTTTGGATAATATCAAAGAATTGATTTAACGGTGGCGATGTTCATCATGTGTTCGAAAACAATAAAATATCGTCAATGTAAATCAATGCATGATGCGAAGATGGGTTCAAAGATTTTGACCATGGATTTTTGGAAAATGGAAGGGCTGTTTTAAGACCAGAAGGGTAAAACATCCCATTGGAAATGAGCATTAGGGATACAAAAAGCAGTTTTGTACCGTTCAGAAGGTTCAATGCCTAATTGCCAAAAACCTGATTTTAAATCAAATTTTGAAAAGATCTGGGCATTTTTGAGAAAAGTAAACATGCTTTGTCTTTTGGGCAATGGGAATTTATCGTCTTGTAAAAACATGTTTAATGGCTGGTAGTCAATGACTAAGCGTTTCTTTCCTCGGACAATCTCAGAATGTTTTTCAACATAAAAGGCTTGGCAAGCCCATTGAGAATGGGTAGGTTCTATAAGACCTTGGGCTAACAATTGGGAACACTCTGTTTGGGCTAGGACTAAGTCAGAAGGACTCATTCCTGGGTGAGTGGCTTTTGTGGGATTAATATCTTCATTTAGTTTAAAGGGTAACTTAATGAAGAAAGACTGATTTTTCCAAAGTGGGTTTGGATGGGTGAACTCAGAATGGGATTTTGGACAATAGTGTAAAAGCTTGGTTGAAATGTCGTGGTAAGATGGGGGTGTTTCAGACAAATTGTAAAGTTTCAAGATGTCTGTGAAAGGTTTGAACATGGATTTGACTCGGATGCCAGTGGGAATGATCTGGAGGTGTTTGATCTGGTGAATTATGTCAAAACCTAACAAGATATCCTTATTAGGCAGATTGGATCCGATAACTTTGGTCCAAATGACACAATTAGGAAAAAGTTGAATACCAATGGGTTTTTTGGTAATCAATTTGGTAGTGAAGAATTTTCCACTTGCAACCTGGAAATGTTCTTCGTAGTGGGTCCAAACTTTCGGGAAGAATGGTTTGGATTTAACATACTTCTGGGCTCCAGTATCTAAAAGACCAATTGCTGGAATGGGCCTGTGGAATTTTGAAGGTAAGATTTGGAGTTTAATGGAAGGAATGGGAACAGAAGTGTCGAGAGACAACAACTGTTGATGGAAAATGTTTTGAGGCTCATCATTTTCTGAATCACTAGATGAGTCTTCCAGTGCGAACACGGTTTCATCAGTGGGTTCTTCTTGTTCAGAGAAATAGAATTCAAGCTCTTCCTTTTCAGGAGAATAATCAGTGGTGGCCTGAAGGTGTTCAACTAGCCGAATAGATTTTTCTCGTTTGTTGGGACAATCTTTGGCATAGTGACCTTTTTTCTTGCAGATAAAACATCTGCTTGATTTTCTCCGTTTCTGATCTCTGAATGAACTTGATTTTTTTTCTGAAGAATCTGTAAGGCTTTCTGGATTTGCGAGGCTTTGAAGAATATTCTGGATTGCTGAATTTCCGGAAATGCCTTTTCTTTTGGAACCGCAATCACAATCCTTTTTCTTTTTGCACTTGATCCGGAGATAAGGTTTTTGCAAGCATGAAGTTCGGAATGACTCTTTGTCTTTTAACAGTTCTTTGAAAAACTGTTTTTGCTCACAAAGTTTATCAAGGCATGTCTTAGCAACCTGAAAGATTTTGCCAAGAGATATAGTGTCAAGACTAAGATTGTGAGTTTTGAGCCGCTTTTGGATGTCGGTTGTAGTTCATCCGGGTAGGGAAGCTACAAAAGAAAGACATGCTTCAATGTAGGTTCATTGAATCCATTAAGCTTGTAGTACAAGAGAGACATTCTTTTGTAATGGAATTCAAGATCTTTAGCATTGAGAGAGCAGCATTTCATATTGAGATAGTCAAAAACTGCAGCTTCAAAAACTGCAGCTGGATCGCCTAGAAACTGATCATGAATAACTGCAAGAGCTTGATTGAGACTTCGGTATTTGAACAAATTGCAGTTGTTCAGATCGCCTAATGAATCAAACCAATCTCTTAGGGCACCCGTAAAAAAAAAGAAATTCCCTAAGGACGGAATGATTAGTTGCTCCTGACCGTAACATTTGGAGATCAATCCAGGCAGACATTTCAGTAAGTCTGTCTCGCCATTTATGAGATGGAATATCATCAAATGTAAACCATGGACCATTGGATGGTTTTTCACTGGTTTGACCGCGAGGGGGTTGAGTTGTGCGAAAGATTCAGCTGGAGGTTCATCCTCAATATCTAAGGGAATGTCAAAATATGGTTCGGGTGGTCTAGAGGGTTGACCTTGGTCGGGTGGATTGTCAGCCATGAGGATTCTGGTAATATCAGCATAAGACTTTTCAGAATCACTGGATGTAGATGGTGAAGAAGAGGCTGTGTCAGTAGAAGGTTCTGAACCAGCTAGGTTTGAATCAGAAGTGGATTCATCAGGTTCGGAAGATGGATCGGCTACTTGAGCACTGTATTGATGCATAGGGGTTTTATCTTTAGACTGTGTTGGTGGTGGAGGCTGTGGTGATGTTGGGGTGTGAGTTGGAGAGTGGTGCTCTGGAATAGTTAATGAGGATTTGTAGGTTCTGACTGGAGGAGGAGGCTGAGGTTTGGGTTTTGGTTTTGATTTGGGTTTAGGTGCTGGTGGAATAGGGTGGTCTCTGAATAGAGTATGGGTCATGCCAAATAATTTGGATGGATCATAAGATCTGATTGGAGAAAGCATAGAAGCAAATGGGTGGTAAGGTGGACTTATGGTGGGTATAGATGGTGATGTGGTAAACAAGGTAGGTCTTTGTTTTTCAGATTCAATCTGGGCAAGCTCAGTTTGTAAGCGTCTGATCTCTCTTTCTTTTTGGTCAAACTCTGGGCCATTGTATCGTTGAGCAAGCATGGTTCGGAGCTCTGAATCCAATTGAACAATTCTGGATTTCAGATTCTGGTGGATCTGCTCCATTTGAGCTGTAATTGAGTCAACTTTCGTCTCAATCTGTTCAGTTCGTAAACTGAATTTTTCAACCTTGGAATGGATACATTCCTGAATCTGCCCAAATCAGTGAATCCTCCTACCCTCTTATCAGTCCTTACCAGTTGTACAAACGACCCAGTTCTTTTACCCGAAGCATCAGAACTCTCATATCCACTAAAAGGCCTCACCCGAAAGAATACATCCAGTCTTCTAGACTTGACCAGTGTTCACTCCAAGCAACCACTGCTGAGCAATATGTAACTCTGGAAATCCCCTCAGAGTTAATCTCAAACTGGAAAAGAGAAGGTTATACTCATCTCCATCTCGGAGGAGTAAGATTAATCCTCACCCTTCATGGGAGAAAAGGATTACCGGTCACAGCTCGAATTGCTATGCTAGATACCCGGTTCAAACAGTACCAAGATGCTGTTATAGGTACTGTCCTCACAACCCTTCATGCAGGAAGTGTTTTACTCACTTTCTATCCAAATTTCAACCTTTCTCTTCAAGATACCAACCTTCCAACAGCCTTGAAAGTCCAAGTCCAAATTCAAGGTGCAGAACAAATTTCTTCAGCCAAAATTGCTACCCTTCATCATCAGTTGGTCTATAGGCTTCAAAATCATGCCTTAGATCTACCCACACCTGAACATCACTCTGACACCCTCATGGTGTTAGCAGAATCAGATCAGATCCCAACCATTATTCAGATCCCAAGACAAATTCCTCGACATGAGCTCATCCAGCTTATGCCTCTTGAATGGATCTCAAACTATGAGCAGTTCCATAATAATACAGCTCCTATTCAGACATCAGAAAGCATGTTTGAAAGACGACCAGATGGATGGAGCAGTTCAGTATGACTTTCAAACCACCTCCAAGTGCTCCACAAGAGCCTCTCGGCTCTCTTTTCATTTTCCTCAATGATCACAGTTGTTCGAGCATGCTCAAGAAGATCGCCAATCACGGGGTTCAATTCGATGGTTACCTCAGTATATCCACCAAATACAACGGACATTTTTATGGGATGTCCCGGATCGTGCATGTGCGACCCAAATTGTCCCTGTTGGGATGATTGGGAAGAGGACGATGATTATGACACCAAAAGGAAAAGAAAACCCAAAAAGAAAACCTTTCCTGTCCCATGTAAATACTGTGAACCCAAACCACCAAAAGACCCTCCACCTCCACCAAGTCCACTACCCATTTACAAAAAAGAACTCAAATGGATTGCAAGAAATTGCACATCTGAAGTTCCCTCAGTTTCTCACAACTCCACACCAATCGTACAACCATTGGCTTGTATGATGTTTTCCTCCACCTCTTCAGACTATTCTTCATCTTTTCCTTCTCTTGACACCCATACTGATTCACAACGCAATGTTGTGTCTAAACCTTTCATTCCTTCAGCTATTACCTCAACCGTTCATCTTGAACCTCTTAAACCTTTTGAATCAGTTCTCAACTGGCAAACCCAAAATGCCAGAGCACAAAACGATACCTTGTTGAATATCCATTCCAAGGTTGAAAAAATCAGCCATTTAATAAGCAGATTGAGACGAAAGTTGACTCAATTACATACCAAATGGAGCAGATCCACCGAGTAATCAAATCCTAATTGTTCAATTGGATTGAGCTCGAACCATGCTTGCTCAACGATACAATGGCCCGAGTTTGACCAAAAAGAAAGAGAGATCGACGCTTACAACCGAGCTTGCCAGATTGAATCAAAACAAAGACCTACCTTGTTTACCACATCACCACCTATACCCACCATAAGTCCACCTTACCACCCATTTGCTTCTATGCTTTCTCCAATCATCTTATGATCCATCCAAATTATTTGGCATGACTCATACTCTATTCGAGACCACCCTATTCCACCAACACCTAAACCCAAATCAAAACCAAAACCCAAACCTCACCTCCTCCTCCAAATTAACCTACAAATCCTCATTAACTATTCCAGAGCACCACTCTCCAACTCACACCCCAACATCACCACACCTCCACCACCAACACAGTCTAAAGATAAAACCCCTATGCATCAATACAGTGCTCAAGTAGCCGATCCATCTTCCGAACCTGATGAATCCACTTCTGATTCAAACCTAGCCGGTTCGTAACCTTCTACCGACACATGACCTCTTCTTCACCATTTACATCCAGTGATTCTGAAAAGTCTTATGCTGATATTACCAGAATCCTCATGGCTGACAATCCACCCGACCAAGGTCAACCCTCTAGACCACCCTAACCATATTTTGACATTCCTTAGATATCGAGGATGAACCTCCTGAATCTTCGCCACAACTCAACCCCTCGCGGTCAAAGGTGAAAAACCATCCAATGGTCCATGGTTTACATTTGATGATATTCCATCTCATAAATGGCGAGACAGATTTTACATCAAATGTCGCTCTGGATTGATCTCCAAATGTTACGGTCGAAAGAGCAACTACTCATTCCGCCCTGGGAATTTGCTACTGCGTTTTACGGGTGCCCTAAGAGATTGGTTTGATTCATTAGGCCAAGACAGTAAAGAATCGCAATTTGTTCAAATACTGTAAGTCTCAATCGCTCTTGCAGCTTATTCATGATCGCTTTTTAGGCGATCCACCAAGTAGCTAAGCCGCACGCAGAGACTATCTCAATATGAAATGCCGCTTCTCTCAATGCTAAAGATCTTGAATTCCATTACAAAAGAATGTCTCTCTTGTACTACAAGCTTAATGGATTCAATGAACCTACATCAAGCATGTCTTTCGGCTTCCTACCGGATGAACTACAACCAGACATCCAAAATTTATCAAAACTCACAATCTTAGTCTTGACACTATATCTCTTGGCAAAATCTTTCAGAGTTGCTAAGACATGCCTTGATAAACTTTGTGAGCAAAAAAGCTTTTCAAAGAATCGTTAAAAGACAAAGAGCCATTCCGCAAAGTGCTTGCAAAAACCTTATCTCCGATCAAGTGCAAAAAGAAAAAGGATTGTGATTGCAGCCAAAAAGAAAAGGCATTTCCTAAATTCAAAGAATCCAGAATATTCTTCAAAGCCTCGCAAATCCAGAAAGCCTTACAGATTCTTCAGAAAAAAATCAAGTTCATTCAGAGATCAGAAACGGAGAAAATCAAGCAGATGTTTTATCTGCAAGAAAAAAGGTCACTATGCCAAAGATTGTCCCAACAAACGAGAAAAATCTATTCGGCTAGTTGAACACCTTGTGCCACCACTGATTATTCTCCTGAAAAAGAAGAGCTTGAATTCTATTTCTCTGAACAAGAAGAACCCACTGATGAAACAGTGTTCGCACTGGAAGACTCATCTAGTGATTCAGAAAATGATGAGCCTCAAAACATTTTCCATCAACAGTTGTTGTCTCTCGACACTGCGTTCCCATTCCTTCCATTAAACTCCAAATCTTACCTTCAAAATTCCACAGGCCCATTCCAGCAATTGGTCTTTTAGATACTGGAGCCCAGAGAAGTATGTTAAATCCAGCCATTCTTCCCCCTGAAAGCTGGACCCATTACGAAGAACATTTCCGGGTTGCAAGTGGAAAATTCTTCACTACCAAACTGATTACCAAAAAACCCATTGGTATTCAACTTTTTCCTAATTGTGTCATTTGGACCAAAGTTATCGGATCCCATTTGCCTAATAAGGATATCTTGTTAGGTTTTGACATAATTCATCAGATCAAACACCTCCAGATCATTCCCAATGGCATCCGAGTCAAATCCATGTTCAAACCTTTTACCAACATCTTGAAGCTTTACAATCTGTCTGAAACACCCCCATCTTACCACGATATTTCAACCAAGCTTTTACAATATTGTCCAGAATCTCATTCTGAGTTCACCCATCCAAACCCTCTTTAGAAAAATCAGTCTTTCTTCATTAAGTTACCCTTCAAACTAAATGAAGATATCAACCCAACAAAAGCCACTCATCCAGGAATGAGTCCTTCTGACTTAGTCCTAGCCCAAACAGAGTGGTCCCAATTGTTAGCCCAAGGTCTTATAGAACCTACCCATTCTCAATGGGCTTGCCAAGCCTTTTATGTTGAAAAACATTCTGAGATTGTCCGAGGAAAGAAACGCTTAGTCATTGACTATCAGCCATTAAACATGTTTTTACAAGACGATAAATTCCCATTGCCCAAAAGACAAAGCATGTTTACTTTTCTCAAAATGCCCAGATCTTTTCAAAATTTGATTTAAAATCGGTTTTTGGCAATTAGGCATCAACCTTCGAACGGTACAAAATCGCTTTTTGTATCCCTAATGCTCATTTCAATGGACAGTTTTACCCTTCGGTCTTAAAAAAACCGCCCTTCCATTTTCAAAAATCCATGGTCAAAATCTTTGAACCCATCCTGCATCATGCATTGATTTACATTGACGATATTTTATTGTTTTCAGGAACACATGATGAACATCGCCAGCTGTTAAATCAATTCTTTGATATTATCCAAACTCATGGCATCATGCTGTCAGCAAAGAAAAGCACCATTGCAACGGATAATATTGAATTCCTTGGTATGATCATTAAAGACGGACACTACCAGCCAGGAAAGCACATTGCCCAAGAATTGCTTCACTTTCCAGATCAGCAACTTTCCAAAAAGCAAGTCCAACAATTTCTTGGCATTGTCAACTACATCAGAGACTTTATCCCACATGTCGACCATTACACTCATCACCTTTCGGCTTTATTGAAAAAGAAGCCTCCAGAGTGGAATTCAGACCACACAAGTGCTGTCACTACTCTAAAGCAACTTGCGCAAGATCTGCCACCATTAAAGTTGATCACAGATGGCAAACGCATATTGCAAATGTGATGCTAGTGATGAATCATGGGGTGCCATCCTCCTTGAAGAAATCAATGGAAAAGAACACTTTATCGCTCACGCTAGTGGACAATTTTCTGACACACAGAAGCACTACCATAGCGTCTTCAAAGAAATCTTAGCGGTAAAGAATGGTATCAAAAAGTTTGAGTTTCATCTTATTGACATCATTTCTCATCCGAATGGACAGTTCAGCCTTTCCTAATATCCTCAATTTCAAAGGTAATACTGTTCCCGAAAAGATGTTACTCAGGTTAAAAGATTGGTTTTCTAAATATGATTTCTCTGTCAAGCATATAAAAGGATCTCAAAACCTCATCCCTGATATGCTATCCCGACTCTCAAAACCGTAATGACCTCTAGCCCTTGTTTCCACCAAGATATCACTTTCCCATTATTCTCATGGCTACTTCCTTCCTTCCTTCAAGCCATCACCAAAAAGACATTTCCCTTGGCAAAACCTTCACCTCGGTCTTTGCCCTCCAAGAATTTGCAAAAAGGCTATGTTTCGCTTCTTCATGAAAGCTTACCTTTTTAGCATTCATTTCCTTTTCAACCTTCCATCCAAAAACATGTTTTTCACCGGTTTAACACTTGATCCACCCAATGAAATTACCAAGATGAGTTATGGTACATCTGGTGCCTAACTGTCTTATATGCTACTAAGTTGGTTTTACCATTCATTCAACCTTGTCCCATCTCCTTAATCCGCAAAATCCACTCTCTTATCGGGACCCTTTCGAGTGGTTCTCCCCATTCCTCGGTGGAGAAAGAAATTACAAGAATTAATCAATTATACAATCTTGATCGAATGCCTCGCATCTCAAGCCAAAATGTTCACATCTCGTGTTCATTATCCATCGCCCATATTTCCAACATCCAGACACCAACCTTTTCTCGACTCAAGATCGTATATGAATATCTCACCACTCCTCATCCCGCCTCATTGAAAATGAATTCCACCCAACCTCAACAATTACCTTTCCCAACTCAATCACCAAACTCCACCGCATAAGGATATTTTTCACACATCCTCGCCCTCAACATGACATGATTATGATTCCCACTCCATCACCCATATCCAAACCAAAGTCCACCCAGATCATCATCAAGGAAGAAAACCAGACTACACCGATTTCCTTTACCAAGACTCTCAAGACCCATGGGAAGACTTCCTTCCACTCAGCCCAACACCTTCAACAGTTCCCACAACCATCCATGCATGAACCAGGATCATCATCTCAACCTCCGCCTCAGAAAAAAGACAAAGCAACTCAAACATCACCTCAACAATTACCACCAGGCTACAGGAGAGATTGTCCTTATCCACCTTGCCGTGGTCCCCACAGAAGCTTTCCAAAGCTCTCCAAGACATTTTTCCAAAAGATAATGATCGTGATCCAGATGAATCAGATTGGTCATCTGAAGACGACTACATGAATCTCCGCTCTCCATAAAGTAGTTTGTCTTGTTGCAATAATTAAAGTAGTTTGTCTTGTTGTAATAATTATGTTTGCTTTATGATTTTGTCTTGTTGTAATCATTAAAGCTTGCTTTTACTTTAAGCTTTTACTTTTGTAAAAGTCATGTCCACGTCATGCTTTAAGTCTTTGTCGCTTGTAATAATTAAAGGAGTATAACAAGTGTGTCTTTTACTTTTCAAAAAGAAAAAGATATGGTCCTGTCTTATCTTTACGCTTTGGAATCCTTATATAAAGGATTTTCTCCTCCTTGTAACATAGATCGAATCATCAAAAACCTCTCGTGTTTTCTATAAGCTATGACTTTCTAAACTCTTTTTCTCTCTCTCGCAAATGAAGTTCTAAAGAAAAGAAAAGAATAAAGATTTTATCTGTTCATTTTGAAATCTCAAGGAAGTATGCTCGCACTTGCCTTTCAAAGAAGGATCCTGTGCATCAGAAAACTTGATAAATTTTATCTGGTTTGGTACCCTGTTTTAGACTAAAAGGAAAGTCTGTTTTGGGTTGTAGAACCTACAAAATTGTTTTAAGGATTTTGATGCTCATAAGTATATATCGGCCGGAAACCAGACTTGCGGCCATCGCCCAAAGTACAGTTTTAACTGTTGTAGACCTGGTGTAAACAACGCCACGTACTAATATGGTATCAGAGTTTTACTTACCTTGAAAATTTTTGTTTTCAAAACTTTGTTCTTCATTTCACCAAAATGGTATGATTAAATCTTTTATTCAATTTTGATCAATAGACTTGAGTGAGCAGAGAGAATTTTAAATCATGGCATCATCTTCATCTTCAACTTCAACTCCTTCTAATCCTATTACTCTTTCTTCTACACTTTCTTTACCCAAATCCCGCACTTTCACACTACCAATAAAATCGAAAATCTTGTAGAATACTCCTATATTCCCGAATCCGCTCAAATCAGTGAATCCACCTACCCTCTTATCGGGCCTTACTGGTTTGTACAAACGACCAGCTTCTTTTACCCAAGCATCGTAACTCTCATATCCACTAAAAGGCCTCACCCTAAAAGAATACATCCATTTTCTAGACTTTGACGTTGTTCACTCCAAGCAACCATCGCTGAAAGCAATATGTAACTCGAAATCCCTTCGAGTTAATCTCAAACTGAAAAGAGAAGGTTATACTCATCTCCATCTCGGAGGAGTAAGATTAATCCTCACCCTTCATGGGAGAAAAGGATTACCGGTCACACGGCTCGAATTGCTATGTTAGATACCGGCTCAAACAGCATTCAAGATGTCAAGATGTTATAGGTACTGCCCTCACAACCCTTCATGCAGAAGTGTTTTACTCACTTTCTATCCAAATTTCAACCTTTTCTTCAAGATACCAACCTTCCCAAATGCCTTTGAAAGTCCAAGTCCAAATTCAAGGTGCGTAACAAATTTCTTCACCAAAATTGCTACCTCTTCATCATCAATTGGTCTATAGGCTTCAAAATCATGCCTTAGATCTACCCACACCGAACATCACTCGACACCCTCATGGTGTTAGCAGAATCGATCGATCCCAACCATTATTCGATCCCAAGACAAATTCCTCGACATGAGCTCATCCACTTATGCCTCTTGAATGGATCTCAAACATGAAAGCAGCTCCATAATAATACAGCCTCCTATTCGACATCGAAAGCATGTTTGAAAGACGACCATGATGGAACAGTTCAGATGACTTTCAAACCACCTCCAAGTGCTCCACAAGAGCCTCCTCGGCTCTCTTTCACTTATTCTCAATGATCACAACTGCTCGCATACCAAGAAGATCCGCCAATCACAGGTTCATTTCGATGGTTACCCAGATATCCAGTCAAATACAACGGACATTTCTTATGGGATGTCCCTGGATCAGGCATGTGCGACCCAAATTGTCCCTGTTGGGATGATTGGGAAGAGGACGATGATTATGACACCAAAAGGAAAAAAAAACCCAAAAAGAAAACCTTTCCTGTCCCATGTAAATACTGTGAACCCAAACCACCAAAAGACCCTCCACCTCCACCAAGTCCACTACCCATTTACAAAAAAGAACTCAAATGGATTGCAAGAAATTGCACATCCAAGTTCCCCATTTCTCACAACTCCACACCAATCGTACAACCATTGGCTTGTATGATGTTTTCCTCCACCTCTTCAGACTATTCTTCATCTTTTCCTTCTCTTGACACCCATACTGATTCACAACGCAATGTTGTGTCTAAACCTTTCATTCCTTCAGCTATTACCTCAACCGGTCATCTTGAACCTCCTAAACCTTTTGAATCAGTTCTCAACTGGCAAACCCAAAATGCCAGAGCACAAAACGATACCTTGTTGAATATCCATTCCAAGGTTGAAAAAATCAGTTTACGAACTGAACAGATTGAGACGAAAGTTGACTCAATTACAGCTCAAATGGAGCAGATCCACCAGAATCTGAAATCCAGAATTGTTCAATTGGATTCAGAGCTCCGAACCATGCTTGCTCAACGATACAATGGCCCAGAGTTTGACCAAAAAGAAAAAGAGATCAGACGCTTACAAACTGAGCTTGCCCAGATTGAATCTGAAAAACAAAGACCTACCTTGTTTACCACATCACCATCTATACCCACCATAAGTCCACCTTACCACCCATTTGCTTCTATGCTTTCTCCAATCAGATCTTATGATCCATCCAAATTATTTGGCATGACTCATACTCTATTCAGAGACCACCCTATTCCACCAACACCTAAACCCAAATCAAAACCAAAACCCAAACCTCAGCCTCCTCCTCCAGTCAGAACCTACAAATCCTCATTAACTATTCCAGAGCACCACTCTCCAACTCACACCCCAACATCACCACAGCCTCCACCACCAACACAGTCTAAAGATAAAACCCCTATGCATCAATACAGTGCTCAAGTAGCCGATCCATCTTCCGAACCTGATGAATCCACTTCTGATTCAAACCTAGCTGGTTCAGAACCTTCTACTGACACAGCCTCTTCTTCACCATCTACATCCAGTGATTCTGAAAAGTCTTATGCTGATATTACAGTAATCCTCATGGTCGATAATCCACCCGACCAAGGTCAACCCTCTAGACCACCCGAACCATATTTTGACATTCCTAGATATTGAGGATGAACCTCCAGTTGAATCTTCTGCCACAACTCAACCCCTCGCGGTCAAACCAGTGAAAAACCATCCAATGGTCCATGGTTTACATTTGATGATATTCCATCTCATAAATGGCGAGACAGACTTTATCAAATGTCTCGCGGATTGATCTCCAAATGTTACGGCCAGAGAGCAACTACTCATTCCCCTTAGGGAATTTCTACTGCTTTTACGGGTGCCCTAAGAGATTGGTTTGATTCATTAGGCCAAGACAGTAAATCGCAATTTGTTCAAATACTGTAAGTCTCAATCGCTTGCAGCTTATTCATGATCGATTTTAGGCGATCCACTGCATAGCTAAGCCGCACGCAGAGACTATCTCAATATGAAATGCTGCTCTCTCAATGCTAAAGATCTTGAATTCAATTACAAAAGAATGTCTCTCTTGTACTACAAGCTTAATGGATTCAATGAACCTACATCAAGCATGTCTTTCTCGACTTCCCTACCAGATGAACTACAACAGACATCCAAAGGCAGCTCAAAACTCACAATCTTAGTCTTGACACTATATCTCTTGGCAAAATCTTTCAGTTGCTAAGACATGCCTTGATAAACTTTTGAGCAAAAACAGTTTTTCAAAGAATCGTTAAAAGACAAAGAGCCATTCGCAAATGCTTGCAAAAACCTTATCTCGGATCAAGTGCAAAAAGAAAAGGATTGTGATTATAGTTCCAAAAAGAAAAGGCATTTCCGGAAATTCAAGCAATCCGAATATTCTTCAAAGCCTCGCAAATCCGTAAAGCCTTACTGATTCTTCAGAAAAAATCAAGTTCATTCAGAGATCAAACGGAGAAAATCAAGCGATGTTTTATCTCGCAAGAAAAAGGTCACTATGCCAAAGATTGTCCCAACAAACGAGAAAAATCTATTCGGCTAGTTGAACACCTTCGTGCCACCACCGATTATTCTCCCGAAAAAGAAGAGCTTGAATTCTATTTCTCGAACAAGAAGAACCCATGATGAAACCGTGTTCAGACCGGAAGACTCATCTAGTGATTCAGAAAATGATGAGCCTCAAAACATTTTCCATCAAGCTTGTTGTCTCTCGACACTCGTTCCCATTCCTTCCATTAAACTCCAAATCTTACCTTCAAAATTCCACAGGCCCATTCCAGCAATTGGTCTTTTAGATACTGGAGCCCAGAGAAGTATGTTAAATCCAGCCATTCTTCCCCCTGAAAGCTGGACCCACTACGAAGAACATTTCCGGGTTGCAAGTGGAAAATTCTTCACTACCAAATTGATTACCAAAAAAACCATTGGTATTCAACTTTTTCCTAATTGTGTCATTTGGACCAAAGTTATCGGATCCAATTTGCCTAATAAGGATATCTTGTTAGGTTTTGACATAATTCACCAGATCAAACACCTCCAGATCATTCCCAATGGCATCCGAGTCAAATCCATGTTCAAACCTTTTACCAACATCTTGAAGCTTTACAAATTGGTCAAAAACACCCCATCTTACCACGACATTTCCACCAAGCTTTTACAATATTGTCCAGAATCCCATTCTGAGTTCACCCATCCAAACCCACTTTGGAAAAATCAGTCTTTCTTCATTAAGTTACCCTTTAAACTAAATGAAGATATTAATCCCACAAAAGCCACTCATCCAGGAATGAGTCCTTCTGACTTAGTCCTAGCCCAAACAGAGTGTTCCCAATTGTTAGCCCAATGTCTTATAGAACCTACCCATTCTCAATGGGCTTGCCAAGCCTTTTATGTTGAAAAACATTCTGAGATTGTCCGAGGGAAGAAACGCTTAGTCATTGACTACCAGCCATTAAACATGTTTTTACAAGATGATAAATTCCCATTGCCCAAAAGACAAAACATGTTTACTTTTCTCAAAAATGCCCAGATCTTTTCAAAATTTGATTTAAAATCAGGTTTTTGGCAATTAGGCATTGAACCTTCTGAACGGTACAAAACTGCTTTTTGTATCCCTAATGCTCATTTCCAATGGACAGTTTTACCCTTCGGTCTTTAAAATGAAATTTCTTCCATTTTCCAAAAATCCATGGTCAAAATCTTTGAACCCATCCTGCATCATGCATTGATTTACATTGACGATATTTTATTGTTTTCAGGAACACATGATGAACATCGCCATTTTGTTAAATCAATTCTTTGATATTATCCAAACTCATGGCATCATGTTGTCAAGAAAGAAAAGCACCATTGCAACGGATAATATTGAATTCCTTGGTATGATCATTAAAGACGGACACTACCAACCAGAAAGCACATTGCCCAAGAATTGCTTCACTTTCCGGATCAAGAACTTTCCAAAAAGCAAGTCCAACAATTTCTTGGCATTGTCAACTACATCGAGACTTTATCCCACATGTCGACCATTACACTCATCACCTTTCGGCTTTATTGAAAAGAAGCCTCCAGAGTGGAATTCGGACCACACAAGTGTTTGCCACTACTCTAAAGCAACTTGCGCAAGATCGCCACCATTAAAGTTGATCACGGATGGCAAACGATATTGCAGATGATGCTAGTGATGAATCATGGGGTGCCATCCTTCAAGAAATCAATGTAAAAGAACACTTTATCGCCACGCTAGTGGACAATTTTCGACACACGTAAGCACTACCATAGCGTTTTCAAAGAGATCTTAGCGGTAAAGAATGGTATCAAAAAATTTGAGTTTCATCTCATTGGACATCATTTCCTCATCAGAATGGACAGATTGACTTTTCCCAATATCCTCAATTTCAAAGGTAATACTGTTCCCGAAAAGATGTTACTCAGGTTAAAAGATTGGTTTTCTAAATATGATTTCTCTGTCAAGCATATAAAAGGATCTCAAAACCTCATCCCTGATATGCTATCCCGACTCTCAAAACCAGAACAGCCTCTAGCCCTTGTTTCCACCAGATATCACTTTCCCATTATTCTCATGGCTACTTCCCTTCCTTCTGAAGCCATCACCAAAAAGACATTTCCCCTTGGCAAAACCTTCACCTCAGTCTTTGCCCTCCAAGAATTTGCAAAAAAGGCTATGTTTCGCTTCTTCATGAAAGCTTACCTTTTAGCAGATTCATTTCCTTTCTCAACCTTCCATCCAGAAAACATGTTTTTCTTGGTTTAACACTTGATCCACCCAATGAAATTACCGAAGATGAGTTATGGTACATCGGTGCCTAATCTGTCTTATATGCTACTAAGTTGGTTTTACCGGTTCATTCATTCAACCTTGTCCCATCTCCTTAATCCGCACAAATCCACCTCTCTTATCTCGGACCTTCTCGAGTGGTTCTCCCCATTCCCGGTGGAGAAAGAAATTACAAGAATTAATCAATTATACATTCTTGATCGAATGCCTCGCATCCAAGCCAAAATGTTCACATCTGTGTTCATTATCCATCGCCCATATTTCCAACATCCAGACACCAACCTTTTTTCGACTCAAGATCGTATATGAATATCTCACCACTCCTCATCCCGCCTCATTGAAAATGAATTCCACCTCAACCTCAACAATTACCTTTCCCAACTCAACCACCAAACTCCACCGCATAAGGATATTTTTCACACATCCCCTTGGCCTCAACATGACATGATTATGATTCCCACTCCATCACCATATCCAAACCAAAGTCCACCAGATCATCATCAAGGAAGAAAACAGACTACACCGACTTCCTTTACCAAGACTCTCAAGACCCATGGGAAGACTTCCTTCCACTCGGCCCAACACCTTCAACAGTTCCCACAACCATCCATGCATGAACCAGATCATCATCTCAACCTCCGCCTCGAAAAAGACAAAGCAACTCAGACATCACCTCAACAATTACCACCAGGCTACAGGAGAGATTGTCCTTGTCCACCTTGCCGTGGTCCCCGTTGCAAGCATCCAAAGCTCTCCAAGACATTTTTCCCAAAAGATAATGATCGTGATCCAGATGAATCAGATTGGTCATCTGAAGACGACTACATGAATCTCCGCTCTCCATAAAGTAGTTTGTCTTGTTGCAATAATTAAAGTAGTTTGTCTTGTTGTAATAATTATGTTTGCTTTATGATTTTGTCTTGTTGTAATCATTAAAGCTTGCTTTTACTTTAAGCTTTTACTTTTGTAAAAGTCATGTCCACGTCATGCTTTAAGTCTTTGTCGCTTGTAATAATTAAAGGAGTATAATAAGTGTGTCTTTTACTTTTCAAAAAGAAAAAGATAAGGGTCCTGTCTTATCTTTACGCTTTGGAATCCTTATATAAAGGATTTCTCTCCTCCTTGTAACATGGATCGAATCATCAAAAAAACCTCTCGTGTTTTCTATAAGCTATGACTTTCTAAACTCTTTTCTCTCTCTCTGCAAATGAAGTTCTAAAGAAAAGAAAAGAATAAAGATTTTATCTGTTCATTTTGAAATCTCAAGGAAGTATGCTCTGCACTTGCCTTTCAGCAAGGATCATGTGCATCAGAAAACTTGATAAATTTTATCTGGTTTGGTACCCTGTTTTAGACTAAAAGGAAAGTCTGTTTTGGGTTGTAGAACCTACAAAATTGTTTTAAGGATTTTGATGCTCATAGAAGTATATCGGCTGGAAACCAGGACTTGCGGGCTACTGGCCCAAAGTACAGTTTTAACTGTTGTAGACCTGGTATAAACAACGCCACGTACTAATATGGTATCAAAAAAACCTCTCGTGTTTTCTATAAAACATCTGCTTGATTTTCTCCGTTTCTGATCTCTGAATGAACTTGATTTTTTCCTGAAGAATCTGTAAGGCTTTCTGGATTTGCGAGGCTTTGAAGAATATTCTGGATTGCTGAATTTCCGGAAATGCCTTTTCTTTTTGGAACTGCAATCACAATCCTTTTTCTTTTTGCACTTGATCTGGAGATAAGGTTTTTTGCAAGCACTGCGGAATGGCTCTTTGTCTTTTAACAGTTCTTTGAAAAACTGTTTTTGCTCACAAAGTTTATCAAGGCATGTCTTAGCAACCTGAAAGATTTTGCCAAGAGATATAGTGTCAAGACTAAGATTGTGAGTTTTGAGCTGCCGCTGGATGTCTGGTTGTAGTTCATCTGGTAGGGAAGTCAGAAAGACATGCTTCAATGTAGGTTCATTGAATCCATTAAGCTTGTAGTACAAGAGAGACATTCTTTTGTAATGGAATTCAAGATCTTTAGCATTGAGAGAGCAAAGATTTCATATTGAGATAGTCTCTGCGTGCGGCTTCAAAACTGGTGGATCGCCTAGAAATCGATCATGAATAAGCGCAAGAGCGATTGAGACTTCAGTATTTGAACAAATTGCGCTTTGCTGATCGCCTAATGAATCAAACCAATCTCTTAGGGCACCCGTAAAACGAGTAAAGCAAATTCCCAAGGACGGAATGAGTAGTTGCTCCCGACCGTAACATTTGGAGATCAATCCAGCAGACATTTGATAAGAAGTCTGTCTCGCCATTTATGAGATGGAATATCATCAAATGTAAACCATGGACCATTGGATGGTTTTTCTTGGTTTGACCGCGAGGGGTTGAGTTGTGGCGAAGATTCAAATTTGGAGGTTCATCCTCAATATCTCGAGGAATGTCAAAATATGGTTCGGGTGGTCAGAGGGTTGACCTTGGTCGGGTGGATTGTCGCCATGAGGATTCGGTAATATCAAAGCATAAGACTTTTCGAGAATCACCTTTGGATGTAGATGGTGAAGAAGAGGTCGTGTCGGTAGAAGGTTACGAACCCGGCTAGGTTTGAATCAGAAGTGGATTCATCAGGTTCGGAAGATGGATCGGCTACTTGAGCACTGTATTGATGCATAGGGGTTTTATCTTTAGACTGTGTTGGTGGTGGAGGCTGTGGTGATGTTGGGGTGTGAGTTGGAGAGTGGTGCTCTGGAATAGTTAATGAGGATTTGTAGGTTCTGACTGGAGGAGGAGGCTGAGGTTTGGGTTTTGGTTTTGATTTGGGTTTAGGTGTTGGTGGAATAGGGTGGTCTCTGAATAGAGTATGAGTCATGCCAAATAATTTGGATGGATCATAAGATCTGATTGGAGAAAGCATAGAAGCAAATGGGTGGTAAGGTGGACTTATGGTGGGTATAGGTGGTGATGTGGTAAACAAGGTAGGTCTTTGTTTTTCAGATTCAATCTGGGCAAGCTCAGTTTGTAAGCGTCTGATCTCTCTTTCTTTTTGGTCAAACTCTGGGCCATTGTATCGTTGAGCAAGCATGGTTCGGAGCTCTGAATCCAATTGAACAATTCTGGATTTCAGATTCTGGTGGATCTGCTCCATTTGAGCTGTAATTGAGTCAACTTTCGTCTCAATCTGCTTCTGCCAGAACTGATTTTTTCAACCTTGGAATGGATATTCAACAAGGTATCGTTTTGTGCTCTGGCATTTTGGGTTTGCCAGTTGAGAACTGATTCAAAAGGTTTAGGAGGTTCAAGATGACCGGTTGAGGTAATAGCTGAAGGAATGAAAGGTTTAGACACAACATTGCGTTGTGAATCAGTATGGGTGTCAAGAGAAGGAAAAGATGAAGAATAGTCTGAAGAGGTGGAGGAAAACATCATACAAGCCAATGGTTGTACGATTGGTGTGGAGTTGTGAGAAACTGAGGGAACTTCAGATTTGCAATTTCTTGCAATCCATTTGAGTTCTTTTTTGTAAATGGGTAGTGGACTTGGTGGAGGTGGAGGGTCTTTTGGTGGTTTGGGTTCACAGTATTTACATGGGACAGGAAAGGTTTTCTTTTTGGGTTTTCTTTTCCTTTTGGTGTCATAATCATCGTCCTCTTCCCAATCATCCCAACAGGGACAATTTGGGTCGCACATGCCTGATCCAGGGACATCCCATAAGAAATGTCCGTTGTATTTGGCTGGATATACAGGGTAACCATCAGAATTGAACCCTGTGATTGGCAGATCTTCTTGAGCTGTCTGAACAGCTGTGATCATTGAGGAATAAGTGAAAGAGAGCCGAGGAGGCTCTTGTGGAGCACTTGGAGGTGGTTTGAAAGTCATACGAACTGTTCCATCTGGTCGTCTTTCAAACATGCTTTCTGATGTCTGAATAGGAGCTGTATTATTATGGAATCGCCATAGTTTGAGATCCATTCAAGAGGCATAAGCTGGATGAGCTCATGTCGAGGAATTTGTCTTGGGATCTGAATAATGGTTGGGATCTGATCTGATTCTGCTAACACCATGAGGGTGTCAGAGTGATGTTCAGGTGTGGGTAGATCTAAGGCATGATTTTGAAGCCTATAGACCAACTGATGATGAAGGGTAGCAATTTTGGCTGAAGAAATTTGTTCTGCACCTTGAATTTGGACTTGGACTTTCAAGGCTGTTGGAAGGTTGGTATCTTGAAGAGAAAGGTTGAAATTTGGATAGAAAGTGAGTAAAACACTTCCTGCATGAAGGGTTGTGAGGACAAGACTATAACAAAGATTTGATACTGTTTGAACCGGGTATCTAGCATAGCAATTCGAGCTGTGACCGGTAATCCTTTTCACCCTTCAAGTTCATTCAGAGATCAGAAACGGAGAAAATCAAGCAGATGTTTTATCTGCAAGAAAAAAGGTCACTATGCCAAAGATTGTCCCAACAAACGAGAAAAATCTATTCGGCTAGTTGAACACCTTCAGGCCACCACTGATTATTCTCCTGAAAAAGAAGAGCTTGAATTCTATTTCTCTGAACAAGAAGAACCCACTGATGAAACCGTGTTCGCACTGGAAGACTCATCTAGTGATTCAGAAAATGATGAGCCTCAAAACATTTTCCATCAACAGTTGTTGTCTCTCGACACTTCTGTTCCCATTCCTTCCATTAAACTCCAAATCTTACCTTCAAAATTCCACAGCCCATTCCAAAGAATTGGTCTTTTAGATATCTGGAGCCCAGAGAAGTATGTTAAATCCAGTCATTCTTCCCGAAAGTGGACCCACTACGAAGAACATTTAGGGTTGCAAGTGGAAAATTCTTCACTACCAAATTGATTACCAAAAAACCCATTGGTATTCAACTTTTTCCTAATTGTGTCATTTGGACCAAAGTTATCGGATCCAATTTGCCTAATAAGGATATCTTGTTAGGTTTTGACATAATTCACCAGATCAAACACCTCCAGATCATTCCCAATGGCATCCGAGTCAAATCCATGTTCAAACCTTTTACCAACATCTTGAAGCTTTACAATCTGTCTGAAACACCCCCATCTTACCACGACATTTCCACCAAGCTTTTACAATATTGTCCGTAATCCCATTCTGAGTTCACCCATCCAAACCCACTTTGGAAAAATCAGTCTTTCTTCATTAAGTTACCCTTTAAACTAAATGAAGATATTAATCCCACAAAAGCCACTCATCCAGGAATGAGTCCTTCTGACTTAGTCCTAGCCCAAACAGAGTGTTCCCAATTGTTAGCCCAAGGTCTTATAGAACCTACCCATTCTCAATGGGCTTGCCAAGCCTTTCATGTTGAAAAACATTCTGAGATTGTCCGAGGGAAGAAACGCTTAGTCATTGACTACCAGCCATTAAACATGTTTTTACAAGATGATAAATTCCCATTGCCCAAAAGACAAAGCATGTTTACTTTTCTCAAAAATGCCCAGATCTTTTCAAAATTTGATTTAAAATCAGGTTTTTGGCAATTAGGCATTGAACCTTCTGAACGGTACAAAACTGCTTTTTGTATCCCTAATGCTCATTTCCAATGGACAGTTTTACCCTTCGGTCTTAAAACAGCCCCTTCCATTTTCCAAAAATCCATGGTCAAAATCTTTGAACCCATCCTGCATCATGCATTGATTTACATTGACGATATTTTATTGTTTTCAGGAACACATGATGAACATCGCCAGCTGTTAAATCAATTCTTTGATATTATCCAAACTCATGGCATCATGTTGTCAGCAAAGAAAAGCACCATTGCAACGGATAATATTGAATTCCTTGGTATGATCATTAAAGACGGACACTACCAGCCAAGAAAGCACATTGCCCAAGAATTGCTTCATTTTCCAGATCAGCAACTTTCCAAAAAGCAAGTCCAACAATTTCTTGGCATTGTCAACTACATCAGAGACTTTATCCCACATGTCGACCATTACACTCATCACCTTTCGGCTTTATTGAAAAAGAAGCCTCCAGAGTGGAATTCGGACACACAAGTCTTTGTCCACTACTTTAAAGCAACTTGCGCAAGATCCGCCACCATTAAAGTTGATCACGATGGCAAACGCATATTGCGATGATGATGCTAGTGATGAATCATGGGGTGCCATCCTTCAAGAAATCAATGGAAAAGAACACTTTATCGCTCACGCTAGTGGACAATTTTTCACACACGTAACACTACCATAGCGTTTTCAAAGAGATCTTAGCGGTAAAGAATGGTATCAAAAAATTTGAGTTTCATCTCATTGGACATCATTTCCTCATCAGAATGGACAGTTCAGCTTTTCCCAATATCCTCAATTTCAAAGGTAATACTGTTCCCGAAAAGATGTTACTCAGGTTAAAAGATTGGTTTTCTAAATATGATTTCTCTGTCAAGCATATAAAAGGATCTCAAAACCTCATCCCTGATATGCTATCCCGACTCTCAAAACCAGAACAGCCTCTAGCCCTTGTTTCCACCAGATATCACTTTCCCATTATTCTCATGGCTACTTCCCTTCCTTCTGAAGCCATCACCAAAAAGACATTTCCCCTTGGCAAAACCTTCACCTCAGTCTTTGCCCTCCAAGAATTTGCAAAAAAGGCTATGTTTCGCTTCTTCATGAAAGCTTACCTTTTAGCAGATTCATTTCCTTTTCCAACTTCCATCCATAAAACATGTTTCTTACTGGTTTAACACTTGATCCACCCAATGAAATTACCGAAGATGAGTTATGGTACATCTGGTGCCTAACTGTCTTATATGCTACTAAGTTGGTTTTACCAGTTCATTCAACCTTGTCCCATCTCCTTAATCCAGACAAATCCACCTCTCTTATCTGGACCCTTCTCGAGTGGTTCTCCCCCATTCCCTGGTGGAGAAAGAAATTACAAACAATTAATCGAATTATACATTCTTGATCGAATGCCTGCATCTGAAGCCAAAATGTTCACATCTGTGTTCATTATCCATCGCCCATATTTCCAACATCCAGACACCAACCTTTTTCGGACTCAAGATCGTATATGAATATCTCACCACTCTCATCCCGCCCTCATTGAAAATGAATTCCGCCCAACCTCAACAATTACCTTTCCCAACTCAATCACCAAACTCCACCGCATAAGGATATTTTTCACACATCCCTTGGCCCTCAACATGACATGATTATGATTCCCACTCCATCAGCCATATCCAAACCAAAGTCCACCGGTATCATCATCAAGGAAGAAAAACCAGACTACACTGACTTCCTTTACCAAGACTCTCAAGACCCATGGGAAGACTTCCTTCCACTCAGCCAACACCTTCAACAGTTCCCACAACCATCCATGCATGAACCAGGATCATCATCTCAACCTCCGCCTCAGAAAAAAGACAAAGCAACTCAGACATCACCTCAACAATTACCACCAGGCTACAGGAGAGATTGTCCTTATCCACCTTGCCGTGGTCCCCGTTTCAAAGCTCTCCAAGACATTTTTCCCAAAAGATAATGATCGTGATCCAGATGAATCAGATTGGTCATCTGAAGACGACTACATGAATCTCCGCTCTCCATAAAGTAGTTTGTCTTGTTGCAATAATTAAAGTAGTTTGTCTTGTTGTAATAATTATGTTTGCTTTATGATTTTGTCTTGTTGTAATCATTAAAGCTTGCTTTTACTTTAAGCTTTTACTTTTGTAAAAGTCATGTCCACGTCATGCTTTAAGTCTTTGTCGCTTGTAATAATTAAAGGAGTATAATAAGTGTGTCTTTTACTTTTCAAAAAGAAAAAGATAAGGGTCCTGTCTTATCTTTACGCTTTGGAATCCTTATATAAAGGATTTCTCTCCTCCTTGTAACATAGATCGAATCATCAAAAACCTTCGTGTTTTCTATAAGCTATGACTTTCTAAACTCTTTTCTCTCTCTCTCGCAAATGAAGTTCTAAAGAAAAGAAAAGAATAAAGATTTTATCTGCTCATTTTTGAAATCTCAAGGAAGTATGCTCGCACTTGCCTTTCAAAGAAGGATCCTGTGCATCAGAAAACTTGATAAATTTTATCTGGTTTGGTACCCTGTTTTAGACTAAAAGGAAAGTCTGTTTTGGGTTGTAGAACCTACAAAATTGTTTTAAGGATTTTGATGCTCATAGAAGTATATCGGCTGGAAACCAGGACTTGCGGGCTACTGGCCCAAAGTACAGTTTTAACTGTTGTAGACCTGGTGTAAACAACGCCACGTACTAATATGGTATCAGAGCCATATCGGAGTTTTACTTACCTTGAAAATTTTTGTTTTCAAAACTTTGTTCTTCATTTCACCAAAATGGTATGATTAAATCTTTTATTCAATTTTGATCAATAGACTTCAGGAGCAGAGAGAATTTCTAAATCATGGCATCATCTTCATCTTCAACTTCAACTCCTTCTAATCCTATTACTCTTTCTTCTACACTTTCTTTACCCAAATCCTGCACTTCTCACACTACCAATAAAATCGAAAATCTTGTAGAATACTCCTATATTCCTGAATCTGCCCAAATCAGTGAATCCTCCTACCCTCTTATCAGTCCTTACCAGTTGTACAAACGACCCAGTTCTTTTACCCGAAGCATCAGAACTCTCATATCCACTAAAAGGCCTCACCCGAAAGAATACATCCAGTCTTCTAGACTTGACCAGTGTTCACTCCAAGCAACCACTGCTGAGCAATATGTAACTCTGGAAATCCCCTCAGAGTTAATCTCAAACTGGAAAAGAGAAGGTTATACTCATCTCCATCTCGGAGGAGTAAGATTAATCCTCACCCTTCATGGGAGAAAAGGATTACCGGTCACAGCTCGAATTGCTATGCTAGATACCCGGTTCAAATTATTAAGTTATTTGGTATCACAACCTTTACCACGTACAACTGACTCAAATCATTTAAAAATTATTAAGTAATTTTAAATTTTAAATTAAATTCACTGGTGTACACAATTCATGTGATATTGTGAAATATATATTTAATAAAAAGAATGAAAATTAAAAAATATTTGGCCTTTTATAGAGAACTTGCTGGATGATATTTTGAAACAAAAATTTTATCCCAAAAGAAAAATGCTCTACATTCCTATCGCCACTCTTAAATTTCAGGAGAAACAATTGAGTTCAAAATGTTCAAGAAAGTTTATAGTTGAAGGGGTAATGTCGTACAATTAAAATGATATAGATGTAATTATTGTGAAAGTCAAAATAAAGGATCCGTGCCACAGTTATATGGTATCATAACTGGATCCAACCGTCGGATTCAGTTCATAATTATTATTAGAACTGAATTCAAGGATCTAACTATAGTACCATACAACTGTTATACCACAATTTTATCCCAAAATAAAATATTGATCAAGAGACAAAAAAAATACGTGTTTTTGGCCAATAAATATAAAAAGGACATGTTATTAGACACCTGTCTAATCTAGAATAAGCGAGTACGGCGGTCCCTAGCACTCCTCATTCAATCATTATTTGTTGGCAATCAATTTGTTGTCAATTTGTGGGGTAAGCTTACGTTACATTTATTGTAAGAAACATAAATGACATGACCAAGTAACTAATGTAAGCGCAACACGTGGCAGGGTGGGGGGGGAGAAATAAAAACTTGTTGAAACCGGTTGGAAACCAGTTGCAAAATGGGTCAACGGTAAAGTCAATCCCATGTGTTTCTCATTATAGCCGGTTGAAGGTTAGTCGCTCATCGCTGAAAAATTAGAAAAAAAAGGAAAAATTGGGAAAAGAAAAATATTTACCGAAAGAGACTTATTATAGAATATGATCAATCGCTTATTGAAGAATCAACATCTCGCGCGTTGCAACTTAATATGCGAAAATTTCATACAGCTTTGAACAAACGCTGAAAATCGAGGGGGAAAAAAATCGTTTTGAAGTTCTGTCCGTTAGTAGTACATGGAGAAATGACGGGGAGCTGCAGTTTCACAGGTTAGATGGTTCGCGAACAACTAGATCTGGAGGGGTTGATGATTGTGAAAGGATTTGTTTCAGATATCAGTAGCCGAACATAACAATATCAGAGTTTAGAAAGCGAGATAAAGAGTGGAAAGTTGTAAACTTGTAATTCACCAGGCTTCTCAGTTTACATCCTGCAGTTGCCAATTACTACAAAGTATGGGGATTCCTTGTTGCCATGCATTTTCAGTTATGAAAACGGAGGACATTCACTCAATCCCAGAATCTATGCAGGTTTCAAGGTGGATGAAAACTGCGAAGATCAATGTCATGCCACAAACCAAAAGCGCCTCCATAAATAACTTCATGAGCACTCAGGCTCGGATAGGCTCCATCAACTCAGCCTGCAGAAACTTAAACAAGTATGCAGCAAATAGCATGGATGCCTACAATGAAGCAATAAAAACTATTCACGATCTGACTTTGCGCCTGGAGGCAATGTCGTTGCCTGCAACACAGTCCAATGATAGACAGACGGGATGTAACCCACAAGTTATTAGAGACCCTGCGTATGTACTGACTAAAGGATCGCAGAAACAAGTAAAGTCGGGGCCCCACAAGTCAAGGAAATGTAGAAGATGTGGCCAACCTGGACACACAATCAGAACTTGTAAGGAGATGCAACGACAAATCCCATGCCATTTTGATGGCATTAATAAAAACGGTGAATACAAGTCAGATGACAAAAGGGAGAAATCAAACAGTAATTGCTCAGGTTGGAGCACCGAGAGAATATCAGACCAAAGCGCTTACAATAACCCATCTCAGCCATCACAATCATCCAGGGATGGCAGTCGACACAACAACATTAACGGCGTATTTGACCTGAATATGTTTACTATTCCATCAACATCTGAGCAGTTTGAACAACAGCATCGAGACAGCTTTAATGATGCATTTTCGCTGGCACCGACTCACTGTGAATCAACAAACATTTCAGCCAACATCGATGGCTGGTGGACTGAGGACACGTCATGGTTACAAGGTACACAGATATTATAGCAATTGCATCGATATGATGATGTCTTTTGGCTATGCATTATTTAGTCATAAAGCAGGATATTCCATTACAGGACAATATTAGAAAATGGCTGGAAAGATCCACATTGCCAGTACATGCGGCCATGCAAAGTATGGGAGTTAGAATCTTCACGATAACTTCTGGTAACGTTTTCAGTATGTTTTAATTTTTTGTTATGAATCGTTTCTTAATTTTGTTGATGAATATAACTTCCATTCGTCGTTTAAAATTTAAATAAAAGCCATTGAACTGATTTATTAACTTCCACATTTTAGTTTGCTTCGAAGACCTTTTACAGAAGGGAACCTTTTTAACATTCGACTCTATGGTAATTCATGTTAAAGGAAGTACGTGTTAAAGTTAAGATGTACGTTATAGTTAGGGGTTAATGAAAGGTACATGTCGCCGACTATTGCTTGATATGCTTATTATTACAAGCTTGCCGCAATCAATTATAACTATCTGTGGCTTTGTATAAGTTAAATCATCCACACAACCAAGTGGATTGGCATGTCAGTGGGTTGCCATTAGAGGAACTGGAAAAAAATCTGGGGATGACAATTAAATGTGTTTTTCCTGCTGTTGTTGTTGATTATTGGTTTTGCAAAGTAAAACCTCTTAATATGTTACATGCGTTTGCAAGACAATTACTTTGGATAAATGTCTATTTATCCCATACCAAGACTCAATGGCTCAATCCTGCACTGCCGCCCATACCAAGGAATGATGTGACCGCCTCTAGCTTCGATTTTATGGTGCTGCAATTTTTTTGGTTTCCCGAATTTGTGATCTGGAAAAATGAAAGTCAGCTTTTTAGTAATTTCGTTTGGCTTCTTCTATTGCTTTCCCCTCATTCAAAACCTATTTACTGTACTTACTCTCTTTAATTTTTCCCATGTCCAGAGGACTGCTCTTTACTCATTTTTTCCCTCTAAAATTTCCATTACCGACTTACCCGTAGCTTCGTTTTGTTGACAACCGTTTTAGCAGGTTGCCATTCTTTTGTTTTTAATAATGAATTTTTCACTAGTACGTGAACCTAATTTTAGGTTAAATTTCAGCACATCCGTTGGATTTAAACATTGACGAATCCAACGATTAATTTTCTCCAAATGTTACTTACAGTAAATGTAAGTTAAGCCCTGCCTAATTTGTGAGATCTTAATGGCCCACGTGCTTTTGCGTTTTGATTACGGTAAACCAGAAGCTAACAGATCTTCTTTTTGGGCAGACTTTTAGGCCAAGTTATTTACTTATTTATTTTTATACATTGATATACTATCATTATAATTCTTATTTAAAATTAAAAATCAATCAAATTGCTTTTTAATAATTTTATTATATCACAATTTAAATTTTTACTTTCATATAATATTAAAAAGATATTTATTTTATCTTAATTTATGGAAAAATAATTATATCCTTACCAATTTTATTAAGAGCGGAATTAACTTAACTCGAACTCAGACACTTAAAAGAGTGGTGCTAATGGGTATGAGCCCATTGGCTCCAAGTTAAGTTAGATTATTATACTTATATCAAAACGAAAGAAATTAATAAAAAAAATTATTTTGTGTGTGTTAATGCGTTGATTACATGATTCATAATTTAGTCTATGTAACGTCAACTTACTTATGCTTTCCCTTCTTAAACATTTTTTCAAAAACAAATTCTACAAATTAGATGTAGAAAAAGATGCATTTTTTTTTTCATAGGAAGGGTTCAGATTTTGTTAATTTACCCACAAATAAATCCGAGTAAGTAGAAGAAATCACCTCAAAACCGGTTGTGAACTACACTCAGGCGGCAAAGGAGATAATCAAAGTTCTTTAATTAGCTAATCTTAAACCAAAACACATAGCCTTAGCTTCAGCCATATCAACGCCATCAAGATAAGAAATTTGGTCAACACTAGTTGATAAGAATCAGAAAATATTAATAGAATTAAAACAAACAATTAAATAATTTATTGTCTCAATCTTAACTGCTCATTAAGTAAAATTGATTGTAAATCAACATAAAAAAAAAAGAATGAATCTTTACTATCAATCATTATTTTTGAATTATGTCAATTGTATTATTCCTTTTTTCATATTTCAAATAATTATACAAATTGAAACCTTTTACTCATGAATTAATAAGAGTCAAATTCACCTTCTTTATATATTGTTGCTAAAAAGTTTCACCAGCTACCATCACCTCTCCACATATCTGAATTAAGAATCACAGCCCCGAGGCCAACCAAACAGATTCCTTCTATCCATCAAATTTAGGCATCCATACTCAGGCTCTAACGTTTAATGTTGCGTCTCATTATACTTGGATTACATGCATTTATGTTTAATTCTTCTATCAAATATGAAATTTTTAATGATTGGTAAGAGGGTTTCAAGTGGGTCAATATTGTTGATGATGAGATCCCAAATGAAAATTTTGATCTTTTTATTATCCCTTAATGCATGATTAATTTATCAGACTACTAGTTAATGTAGAAAGTTATGTTAAGATTCTAAAATTTTTATTATTTTTGAATTTTCTGTTTTAATTAGAGTCAATTATAATATGTGTCTTAATCTTTTATTTCTATTATAATTATAATGTACTTTCCTTTTTTATAATCGCAAAGTAAATTATAAAAAATGGAGTTTTGCTGAATAATTAAAGCTGAAGTTATGAAAATAATATCAAAACTTCTATATTTATAATAGAGGAAATCTACATCCCTTAGTAAACTAATCACGTTGAATAATTGAAGCTAAAGTTATGAAAATAATAGCAAGACTTCTCACTTAAACATGTTATTAAGAATCTCACTGAGTCGTTTGGATTAGAACAAGATCTAATCACATTTCAATTAGAGCATAAGTTATTCATGTAGGCTTGGTCTAGAACTAGAACAATAGCTAGTATTTTCTACCATATCAATTTCACTTCCATTACCTCACTCCGTCATTGGTTAAGTACAATTTTACTTTTTTGTTTTATATTTAATTAAATAAAATAATAATACTATTAATACGAGTTACTTGAGTTTAATTTTATCTCTTGAGATAAGCAATAGATTTCTTTTTTTTTTCTTCCTTAATTAAAGATGTTTATGTTTCTTAAATTGTGCGTATAAACGTGATAATGACATTATAAGTACTTTCTAGGAGCATGTCCTTATTTACAACTTTCTTTCCGCTGGTTACTATTTCATCAAGGAATACTATCAAGAAAAAAGTAAAAATGAAAAAGACCCTAGTATGATTAGTTGAATCCACCGAAAATTGAAGGATCGAAATCAGCACACAACTGATACAAGCTCGAGCAGCTATAATAATTAGACTAATCAATTATATATGCTTAAAATGTACGAATATAAAAGGTTAATGCACAATTTTTTTATTTGCATATATTCATTGAATAACTGAGGCAAGCACTCTATTTATTTTATTAGAGGGTAAATGATCATTTAATTCTAATATTTTGAGTTAAGTATCCGTTTAGTCCTTATATTTAAAAATATAACTCAACATATTCTTTCTATTAAATATGTTACATTCTTACCTTTATTTTTTCTATTTTTTTATAATAGTAGTAACATTGTAACAATATTCTTAGGAATATTAATAAAAAATATAATAATTTATCAAATTAACTTGGAAAGTAATATAAAAGTTTTCATAAGCTTTTATATTCTTATTTTACTTTTAGGATTAATATGGTAAATAATTTTTTTATAAAATAGTTACTAGTAAGATTATTCAACAAGCACAAAAAAGTACTGGTTCTTTCCATTATTATTCTAATTTACTAATTAACATTTTATAGGTAAATTAATTAATATCAAGAATATTGTTGAAAGGGTATTATTATATGTAAAAAAATGAAAAAAGTAAGAGCAAGAATCATATTTAATTACATAAGCATTTTGAGATTATTTTTAAAATGTGGGATCTATAAGAGTATTTTGAGATATTTATTAAAATATAAAAATTAAATGAGTATTTAAATTATGCCATAAGGTAGAAGATCGAAATGGATTTTTACCTTTAATTGGATAAGAAGCATCTTGCGTTCTACAAAATACAGCTTGGCTGTACTCGTAAACCTACTGGTTGCCCAAATTCAATTGCAAAGTAATAATCACGGAAAAATTATATGAAATTCTTCGTAATTTTACTCCTAAGTCTAATCCAGAAAAATTATTAGAATTAATTTTTATGAAGTCAACAAAAAAACACAGAAAAAAGAAAGGTGTTAGAAACAATTGAATTTAATTTGATGTTGATGAATCTTTACCATACAAAAGTTCAAAAATCAAGACCTAAATTAATAAGGTCCGTAGCATTAATGTGAGCCACCCAAAAACTAATGTTTTAGAAGGCATTCACATTTTTGCCGTTCTGGCTACATTTCCCAAATAAAAACAATATTTTGAAAAAAAAAAGCTCTATTATTAAGGTTTGTCTTTTAGTAATGATTGCCAACGGATGACGTATTGGAGTAAAAAAATTGGCACTCAATAATAGAGTTTACCATACAAAAGTCCAAAAGCAAGACCTAAATTAATTAAAGGAGCCCCTATGTTACAAGTAATATAATATACACACTTAATTACAATCACATAATTATATAAGTCTCATAATTTATGTGGTTGTGATTTAGTGTGTATATTACATTAGTTGTAACATCAATAAATCCTTAATTAAAATGGCTAAGTTACAGATGCTGCTTCAGCCTTCAGCCAACCCCCAACCTTGCATTTGCGTACACGTGTGCTATTTGCTTTGGGTGTGTATGTTACAAAAACTACACGTGTGCTATTTGGTTTGGGTGTGTATGTCAGCCAACCTCCCCCCAAAACTAATGTTTTAGGAGGCACCCGCATTTTGCAGTTCTCGCCACATTTTCCAAATAAAAACAATATATTTTTTTAAAAAAAGGAAACTGTATTATTAAAGTTTGTCTTTTATTAATGATTGCCGACAGATGATATCTTGAAGTCAAAAACCATACACTCAACTGTTGTTGTTGGCACTCAATAATTTGTTGGCAATATTTGTATTGATTTATTATTATAATCACCGACCTTGGCACGTCGTCCAAATGTGGCAGGCCGGTATTGCTGATGGGGAGGATGTGAACGATAGTTTCGATTTTCTTATTGTTCGTCAGTATGAAAAAAATGTTGATTACATTGGTTAAGTGCTCGAAATATATATATTTTTTAATGTGTAATAAAATAAGACTATGGATGTGTGTGTTAGTTTCAATATGTACTGTCTCTTTCTAAAACATAAAAAATAAATAAATAAAATTATTGTGTGTTAATTTGTTGATTAATAGATTGATATATGCCCTTAACTTCTTAAATCTTTTTCTATGATAAACTCTATTCGTTGGTTTTATAAAATGATGCAATCTCTTTCATATGAAAGGTTACATTTGATTAATTTACCCATAATTCATTTTGCGGCCTCCCAAAAATATAAACCAAAATTTTAAAATTAGCTGCATGATATTGGCCATCTGGTTTTTAAGCATTTCCTATTGGACTCTGTCGTCTCCAGCCCTAGAATCCACTCCATCTCGTAAGGTCCTATTTGAGTTTTCAGTTTTAAATGTCGTAAACATCTTATTTCATAAAATTTGAAAAAAAAAAGTGTTTTTTTTGAAGCGTGCTTATTTCATAAATTCTCAATTTTGACTAAAACTAATCAATTCAATTATCTTAACAAGTAAGACCAGCAAGACTATAATCGTGCTCGGCTGATTATAGTCTAAATGATTACACCTTTTAAAACTATGCTGGGGCTGGCACTGGAAAGCAGCCATGGAGGCAAGAAGCTACTGAATTTATTAATATGGAGATAGTCAGAAATAATCTTATGGGATACTTATTTCACCTTAAATTATGAAGAGATAATTATACTCCTACCAATTTTATTAAGAGAGGAATTGACTTAGACTCGAACTCAGGCGCTTAAATGAGTGGTCCCATTGGCTCCAAGTTAAGTCAGAATATTGTTCTTCTATCAAAACGAAAGAAATTAATAAAGAAAATTATTTTGTGTGTGTTAATGCGTTGATTACATGATTCATAATTTACTTATGCTTTCCCTTCTTAAACATTTTTTCAAAAACAAATTCTACAAATTAGATGTAGAAAAAGAATTTTGTTAATTTACCCAGAATTTTCTCCTGGTCCTCCAAAATGTAATTACAGCCTCAAGATGATCCAAAAAGTGTATCATTTTGCAACCAGAAACAATTAGTTCCGTCTGTAGCTTCATAAGGCAGAAAAGCAATGCTCATCAACATAAACTAAATTTTAAAAATAAGCTGCATGATTATATTGGCCATCTGCTTTATGACCACTTCCAATTGGACGGATAATTCTGCCATCCCCACTCCTTGAATCCGCTCCATCTCCTAAGATCTGGATTGAGATTGAGGTATAAATGTCCTAAACAGCTTTCATAAATTTTGACAAATAAAAAGTGTTTGGTAATTCTCCTAAAATCTTTTTATTTAATAAGGTTTTCTATTTTGACAATAATTTTTTTAAAAAAATCATTAATTATAAAAAGGCAAAAAAGATGACGAAAAGACTGGCATGGAATTTCTAATTCCATTCAGACAGTAAGATCAGCGAGACCACAAGCATGCTTTGCTAGTGCATCAGCCAAATTTTTAAATATATGCTGGCACTGGGTAGAAACCACTTAGGCAAGAAGCTTTTGGACTTCAGAGATAGACCAAAATAAATCCAAGTGAGAAGAAGAAATCACCCCAAAACCGGTTGTGAACTACAGTCAGGCGGCAAAGGAGATAATCAAAGATTTAAAGTTCTTTAATTAGCTAATCTTAAACCAAAACACATAGCCTTCGCTTCAGCTATATCAACCTCATCAAGATATGAAATTTGGTCAACACCAGCCGATAAGAATCAGACAATATTGATAGAATCAAAACAAACAATTGAATAATTGATTGTCTCAATCTTAATTACTAATTAAGTAAAATTGATTGTAAATCAACGTAAAAAAAGATTGAATCTTTGCTATCAATAATTATTTTTGAATTATGTCAATTGTATTATTTCCTTTTTCATATTTCAAATATTTATACAAATTGAAACTTTATACTCATGAATTAAAAAGAGTCAAATTCACCTTCTTTATATATTATTTTTAAAAAGTTTCACCAGCTACCATCACCTCTCCACATATCTGAATTAAGAATCACAGACCCGAGGCCAACCAAACAGATTCCTTCTATCCATCAAATTTATGCATCCATACTCAGGCTCTAACGTTTAATGTTGCGTCCCATTATACTCGGATTATATGCATTTATGTTTAATTCTTCTATCAAATATGAAATTTTTAATGATTGGTAATAATAATACTATTATTACGTGTTACTTGTTTGAGTTTAATTTTATCTCTTGAGATAAGCAATAGATTTCTTTTTTTTTTCCCCCTTAATTAAGGATGTTTATGTTTCTTCAATTGTGCGTGTCAACGTGATAATGGCTTTATAAGTTCTTTCTAGGAGCATGTCCTTATTTACAACTTTCTTTCTGCTGGATACTATTTCACCAAGGAATACTATCAAGAAAAAATTAAAAATGAAAAAGACCCTAGTATGATTAGTTGAATCCACCGAAAATTGAAGGAACGAAATCAACACACAACTGATACAAGCTCGAGCAACTATAATAATTAGACTAATCAATTATATATGCTTAAAATGTACGAATATAAAAGGTGAATGCACAATTTTTTAATTTGCATATACTCATTAAATGACTGATGCAAGCACTATATTTATTTTATTGGAGGGTAAATGATTATTTAATTCCAATATTTTGAGTTAAGTATAACTCTACATGCTCTTTCTATTAAAAATATAACTCTACATACTCTTTTTATTAAATATGTTACATTCTTACCTTTATTTTTTCTATTTTTTTTTATAATAGTAACCTTGTAACAATATTCTTAGGAATATTAATAAAAAATATAATAATTTATCAAATTAACCTGGAAAGTAATATAAAAGTTTTCATAAGCTTTTATATTCTTATTTTACTTTTAGGATTAATATGGTAAATAAATTTTTTTATAAAATAGTTACTAGTAAGATTATTCAACAAGTACAAAAAAGTACCGGTTCTTTCCATTATAATTCCAATTTACTAACTAACTTTTTATGGGTAAATTAATTAATCTCAAGAATATTGTTGGAAGGGTATTATTATATGTAAAAAAATAAAAAAAGTAAGAGTAAGAATCATATTTAATTACATGAGCATTTTGAGATTGTTTTTAAAACGTGGGATCTAATAGGGATGGCAAAAATCCCCACGGGGACGGGTACTTTCGGGGATTTTTCCCATTCGGGAAGGGTATGAGGATAATTTCATACCCAATTTCTTATTCGGGGAAAGGATGAGGAATATTTTTTACCCAATTTCTTATTCGGGGAGGGGACGGGGATGAGGTGGAATCCCCATCCCCTACCCATTCCCCATTTTAATTTTTAATTTTATTTTATTTTTTAAAAATTACTAGTAAATAAATAATAAAATTTGAATTATAAAATTATAAATATTGGTTAAAATAACAAATATCCAAATATTTATATTATTAAACTTTTAGGCCTAATTAACTAATTATAGTCCTAAATTTTTATTTAAGACATTAAAAAGACCGGGTAGATTGTATTAGCCCAAAAATTTTATTTTAATTTTAATATTCATTAAATATTTTAAACTTAAATCTATTTTTATTTATTTTTAGATGTTATAATTGCCCACAGCGAATCACAATTTTAATATCTAATTTAATATAATATTTGCTCTTGATTTGCTCTGACTTAACTATTGTGCTATAAAGGGAAAGACCACATTTATAAAGTGCCCACGCCACCATTGAAAAAGTTAATTTTGAATCTAAATTCGATTTTATTTGCAACAATTTTGTATTAGACTAATAATTTGTTCATGATACCTTGTAAAAGAAGTTTGTATCCCTTACATGCTGTGTCACTTACTATTTTTTTTATTTTAATATGATTAACTCAAAATTAAAAAAAAATATTAGTTATTCGGGGATCGGGGACCCTCGGGGATCTCCTGTTATTATTCGGGGAGGGGATGGAGATTCTCTCAAGTAATTCTGACGGGAACGGGGAGGGGACGAGAACATATGCAAAATATCGGGGATGGGTACGGAGAGATTGGTCCCCTCTCCTCCCCTCCCCATTGCCATCCTTAGATCTATAAGAGTATTTTGGGATATTTATTAAAATATAAAAATTAAATGAGTATTTAAATTATGACGTAAGGTAGAAGATCCAAATGAATTTTTACCTTTTATTGGATAAGAAGCATCTTGCGTTCTACAAAATACAGCTTGGCTGTACAAGTAAACCTACTGATTGCCCAAGTTCAATTGCAAAGTAATAATCACGGAAAAATTATATGAAATTCTTCGTAATTTAGCCACTAGCTAATCTAGAAAAATTATTAGAATTAATTTTTATGAAGTCAACAAAATAACGCAGAAAAAAGAAAAGGTGTTAGAAACAATTGAATTTAATTTGATGTTGATGAAACTTTATCATACAAAAGTTCAAAAATCAAGACCTAAATTAATAAGGTACGTAGCATGGATGTGAGCCACCCAAAAACCAATGTTTTAGAAGGCATTCACATTTTTGCAGTTCTTGCTACGTTTCCCAAATAAAAACAATAATTAAAAAAAAATCTATTATTAAGGTTTGTCTTTTAGTAATGATTGCCAACAGAAGACGTATTAGAGTCAAAAGCAACATATTCAATTGTTATTGCTGGCACTCAATAATTTGTTGGCAATATTTGTACTGATTTATTATTATAATCTTCTCAATCACCGACCTTGGCACGTCGGCTACCTTATATATATATATATAGACGTTATATCAAACTACACGCACGTCGGCAACTTAATTGCTTTTGAGTTTTGGTTACGGGTTACCATAAGCGAGTATGGAAACTCCTTGCGCAGGTTTGTCGGCTAACTCCAGTTGAATATCATACATAACTCGTATCTTATTATATAGACTTATGATTAAGTTTTCTAACGTAAAATTTTCAGGTAATAACAATTGGTTTGAGGGGGTCCCTCAATTCTGGCAGGCCGGTATTGCTGATGGGGAGCATGTGCACGATAATCTCGATTTTCTTGTTGTTTCTCAATTTGGAAGAAATCTTGATTACACTGGTTAAGTGTACGAAATATTATCTTTTTTTTTTATGTGTAATAAAATAAGAATATGGATGTGGGTGTTAGTTTTAATATGTACTGTCTCTTTCTAAAACATAAAAAATAAATAAATAAAATTATTGTGTGTTAATTTGTTGATTAATAGATTGATATATGTTCTTAACTTCTTAAATCTTTTTCTATGATAAACTCTGTTCGTTGGTTTTATAAAAAGATGCAATCTCTTTCATATGAAACGTCACATTTGATTAATTTACCCACAATTCCCTTTGTGGCCTCCCAAAAATATAAAACAAAATTTTAAAATTAGCTGCATGATTATATTGGCCATCTGGTTTTTAAGCATTTCCTATTGGACAGGTAACTCTGTCGTCTCCACCCCTAGAATCCACTCCATCTCGTAAGGTCCTATTTGAGTTTTCAGTTTTAAATGTCGTAAACATCTTATTTCATAAAATTTGAAAAAAAAAAAAGTGTTTATTTTGAAGCATGCTTATTTCATAAATTTCTCAATTTTGACTAAAACTAATCAATTCAATTATCATAACAAGTAAGACCAGCAAGACTATAATCATGCTCTGCTGATTATAGTCTAAATGATTACACCTTTTAAAACTATGCTGGGGCTGGCACTGGAAAGCAGCCATGAAGGCAAGAAGTTACTGAATTTATTAATATGGAGATAGTGAGAAATAATTCTTTGCTCTTACAAGGTTTCCCCAAAACCAGTTGCATGAATTAGATTTAAGCTGCACAGGAGACAATCCAGCTTTATCTAATCTTAAACTAACACATCTAGCCTCAGCTTCAGCTATGTCAACGTATATAATATCTAATGGTCAGGATTAAAAGAAAATTCTGTTTTTCTTTTACCCCCTTTTTAAAGCTAATCAATAAAACAATAGATCGCACTAGTGAAAATAAATTTTTTCCGTCTCCTCCTCCTCTTCCTCAAAGATTCGTACTTGGTTTTTAATTGTGGATGTTCAAATGAGAATAAATATTAAATAATAATCAACTGTCTCCATGCTCACGAACCCCCCCCCCCCCCCCCCACCAACATCAATGATTTATCGGCTATCACATCTGCTTCACTCTTCCTGCATAGCCTAAAGTACTAATCATCAGAATAAGGCAGCTCCTCTAATGTGTTTCCACTTGTGGGTTTCTTTATTTCTTCTTGCTTTCAGTAGATTAATATTTTTTAAAATCGTTTCATTAATCACTCGATCGGGCGAAAAAATTGTACCTTAAAAAAAAAAAGTTTGATTTGAGCATAAATTCATAGAACATTTTTTTTTTTTTTGGTTTAGATTTCTTTTGAGGTAGGAAATTTCGTGGATACGCAAGATGAGCACGGTCGCTTCCCTGTAGATGCCTCCGACATTCATATGCGCTTTTCCAGTGTGTTTGTAACTGTTTATGAGTCCCCATAAAACCTTGATTACAGGTCGTTAGCAGCTGTCTAAATTAGAGTTGGCAAATTATGAGTTTGGGTCGGGTTTTTTAAGCCCAGGTTCAAGCTTACGTTATTGTCAGTAAGTCTAGGTCTTTTAAAAGCTCGTTCAAAGGCTGGGCTGGACTTCCATAATTTTTATTTTTTTTACTAAAGCTTAAAATGTAAGTACATAATACAAAAGCATGAACAAGCTCATGCCCCAACCAAAAACAAAAGCAACAGCTATAACACTCACTGAAAACACCCACGGAGCCGTTTGAGTTTGACACCGAACAAAATTGTCTTCTTTCTCTTGAAACGACACCGTACAAAGTCATCATCTTTACGTTCTATTCCATTATAACCCTTCTCCAAGCTATCAATTTTTACAACCCCATCTCTTAATTCCATCTGAAACAAACAAATAAATAAATAATCATAATCACAATTAACCCAAATCGAATTTCACCAAATTAAACTAACCCAATTCGTTCAGTTTGCCTTTACATAATCAAACACAAAAACATAAAAAACTAACAATAGCATGTGAGAAGTGCACCTTACCTGTTGATGAATTAATGGCGGCAGATTCTACAAATTCAACAGCATTCAAGCGGCTATTCTCTGTTGCATATTACATATGGAAGATTGAAAACTAAATGATTGTCCACTTTATTTGCCGCATCGCAAAGGTTTGAGGGGCTGCTACTGCGTCGCGCTGCTGGTGTTTGGTTCGAGTGGCTGCGTCGCTTAATGGCCGCATCATGGTGGTGGGTGGTGGCTGCAATTGTTGGGCTGGTGTGAGGATGAAGATGCGGTTGTTAGTTCTTGCTTCACTTGGTTTTGGGTACGTGAGTGTGACTCCTGTGAGCGTGTGAGGTATTAGGAAATTTAGCGTCGGCTGTTTTGCATTTTCTTTCTCTTTTTTTTAAATTTGATTTTATTATATATATATGAAGCCCGTGGGCTTATCTTAAAGGCCAAGCCCAATATATATGGGTTTTACATTTCCTGAGTCCTTATCCATGTTTTTATTCAGTGGGCCGGACTTAAAGTCCGTGGGCTTAGATCCGGTTGGATTTTTTTGCCAACCCTAGTCTAAATGTATAGTTTTAATTTATGACTTGAAATTAGATAAAATAATTGATGTTGAATGGTATTTGTATAGAGAGTTATTGGCGTTGCATATGTAATGTATGAGCTTTCAATTTTCACGTATATGAAAAAACGAGTTGTACTATTGGTATCCTCTAAAAACCTTTTAAAACCACTTTAGATATTTAACAACATTAAACAAACTTAAAATTATATTACTAGATAAAAAATAAATTAAAACCTACACTTCATTTTTAAGCAAAAATTCACATTGTAAACAGCAAAAAAAAAAAGATTATTTAAAAACGCAAACAAACATCTAAAGGCATTTTTAACTTATTGCGTTAAATTTAGTGGGATCGAGAAACCTTCACATATAAGGGCTTTCAAGGTATTATGAAATAATCGTGGTCTTAAGTTGACATATGTTAGGATGCTTTTGGATGAGCGTGAGAGGAGAGGTGGAGTTTAATTGGAGAGTATGCATTTCTTGCTACACAATGATACTTTGCATCAGTATTTTGGCTTGTGGATGTGTGTACTTGGATTATTTAACACAACCCATTTTGTATGTGATTATATTACAACAATTGAATCACTTTATTATTTTGTGACTCTTTTGTAGTATGTATAAACTTCGAACAAATCTTGTAACTATTTATTTATATAGTGATAGTTATTTGCTTCAATCTTTATCTCCTAGGTTATATATTTGGTAATTGTTGAAAAAATAAGTGTTATGTTGTCGAAAATTTTAAAATTTGTTAGTTTTACATATAGTTTATGAAGAATTATGAATTTTTTCATTTAAAAAAAATTGATGCAAAAATTCTAAAATTTTAAACTTCTATATTTAACATTTTTCTAAGTACTAATAAATTACATATTTTCTAAATATATAATTTAAATTAATTATCAAAGAAATTAATACAGTATAGCGCAGCACCTAACATAGTGCAACTAAAAATTAATACAGTATAACACAGCACCAAACGTTATATAGCATTGTCACAACACAATAATAATGTAATACAACATAATATAATACATCTGAATTAAAATAGTATAATGCAGTATAATACAATACAATATATCGAACGCGCTATTAAGAATTAATATAATTTTCAAGCAGACACAATTAATAACAAAGTAAAAATATTTCTCGAAGAGAGAAAAATGAAGAGAAAAGAAGTTGAGAGAAAGAGATCTAAAAAATTAATTATTGCTAGTGCAGTCTATTATGGTTGGGTTTATTTAGACCCACCAAACTATTTATTAAACCCATTTCTAAAAAAAATATTATGACACAAATATCCTTAACTTAAATTACTATTATAACCATTATAGTTAAATATTATAACTTTATTATCTTTAGTTTCTCTCCCTAAAGTTTTTATCTCTTCATTTGTCTTCCATAATGGTAGATGTAGTTTCATAGCTAGCCACGAAGAACGCCACTGACATGTTGTTCTTTCGCTCCCTGGATTCAGTTTCCTTTCTCCTTTGCCTCACTGACAATCTCAATGCCTCTACCCCTTTGTTCTCGCCGTTCATAATTATTTTTATCCGTTTAAAAGTTATCAGGTGCATATGTTAAAAATGAAAAATAATAACAAGAAAGTTTGTATGCATAATTTTGTACTTGTACAGCTCTGCGATAGGAACAGTGAAAAAGACGAGCAAAGGAACAGTGAAAAAGCCTCCGATTAGTTCCTTAAAAAAAAAAGAGAAAAAGAAGAAGAAAAAGAGCTACTACAACAAGCCAAGAACAAAGAGGATTTAGTTATAAAACAGAAACAGAACACCAAGACGAAGTACAAAGAGGATAGTCGCAAAAAAATTATTAGATTTGTGTATATGTCAGATATTCTAGCTGTTGTCAATCATGAACAATTCAAATGGTTGTTAATTAAGATTTCATCAGTTCAATTTTAATGTTTTCTTTAAAAAAAAAAAAAGAGAAAATTTATATTAAAAAATAGAGTTATTATCATTTTACTACTTTAGAAATTATCAAATATCAAATGACTACAAGAAGTATTGTCTCTTATCATTTTACTACTATATATTTATAAAAATATCATTTTACTACTTTTCCGTTACAACTGTTAGTTGACCATTAGTTGACCGCTAGTTGACCGTTAGTTGACCAGTTAGTTGACTAACAAAATACCAATTTCACCCTTCATGATCAAAAAAATATATTTAAAAGTTATTTATAAAATAAATTTGTAATATATTTATTAAAATAGATATAAAATACCAACATAATTTTTTTTTGCTAGAATTATGATATATGAATTATAAATTTATCTTATTATTTTTTTAATCATTAAGGGTAAAATTGGTATTGTGTTAGTCAACTAACGGTCAACTAATGGTCAACTAACAATTGTAACGGAAAAGTTGTAAAATGATATTTTTATAAAGATATAGTAATAAAATAATAGGAGATAATACTTCTTGTAGTCATTTGATATTTGACAATTCCTGAAGTAGTAAAATGATAATAACCCTAAAAAATAATTTTTTAAATCGGAATAAGAATTTTTCATTTCCATAACTATCTCATGCTTACACACGGCTCTTCTTCTTGGCCGCTTAGGAGTTTGGTTAAGGCCCAACAATATTAAGTCTGTTATTTTTATTTAAAAGGAAATAAGTTCCTAAATTATACATAGCTAACTCAATGAAAATTATAGATTTTTTTATTTTATTGTTATTTTATAATTATCTTTTCCTAAAAAAAATTACCAAAATTCCTATCTAACGAATTAATATTTGTAGTCTTGATGAAATCCCTATAAAACGTTAGAATTAATAAGTTTTGATGAAACATTGTTTATTCCTTTCAAAAACTTTAAAAACAAACTACCTTTTTCTACTTTTTTTTAAATGAAAATCCACTAAGATGGTGGGGGGTTTAGGCCGGACCACTACTTGTAAATAAATCAATCAATGAATGAACATAAGGAAGGAGACATAAACCAAAATCTCCCAAGAGAAGTAAATGATTTAGTGATCAATATAAAAATAATCCAAATCAAGGTGATTAATGACAAATATATGGAACTTCGAGAGTATTCAAATGAAAAATGTCCAATAATCCAGCTGAAAGGTCTCCAGGATTGAAAAATCGCTGACAAGTCTGATGAGTACAAGCCCAGTTGACCATAAAGTCAGCAGCAAATATAGCTTCTCGAAAAACATGTCTGATAATAATAGATGGGCTAGAAGCCAATGCCCGAACACAACCAATGAGGTAAGCAAAATCCCACCGCATGAATCCACTTAAAATAGCCCAAGAAACCACAATGGCTGAATCAGATTCCACCTCAAGATCAGAAAAACCAAGCTGAGTAGTAAGATGTAAACCCTACCTTTTTCTACTTATCCACTAACACTTTTTTCTCCTAATACAATGACACAATAGACATATTATTTAAAAAAAAATCAACTGTTTATTTTTTCCTACTTTCCATGATCATTGGTTAATACTTTTAAGTCTCAAACCATCAAAGTTAATTTGTGATTTCTTCTCTTAGTTATTATTTAATTATCTTATTTGTTTTTGAAACTATCATTGCTTTCATCGGGTGTTATTTTTAATTTTCTAGAATAATTGTGCGCTTGTTCATAGGTTACTGTATTTTGCATTTTAGAAATGCAGTAAAATTGATCTTAAATGATTTATAATATAATTAGTACATGTGTTTTACTTCAAATTTTTACATTTTTAATGGCTCAAAGTATATAAAGTCTGATTCATGTACAGAATTAAAATCCTAGAGGAGTTTATATATATGTGTGTGTGTGTGTGTGAAATTATAAACAAAGATTAATATTTTTTTTCAATCATGACAATCAAAAGGCTTTCCAATCGAAATCTAATCAAATAGGTTTTCAATCTACAATTTTTTTGAATTCAATTATTACTGACTTATATATAAATCGAGTCAGAATTTTGTTAATTGTGTTTATTCACTAATTATCAGGAAATTTTCAATTTATCCGTTTAAAATGACAATCTACAATCTACAATTTATTCAAGACTTTAATATATCAATTTATCTCTATAAACTATTAAAAAGAGTTTAAAAAAAAAAGTCCACCCGCCTCCTCATTCTTACCTAGAAATTTTATATTAGAAAATTTCTACACGAGTCATAGACGTTGGTGATTAGGGTGTAGATAAGACAATAATTGAAAATAATTTTTGACTCGATATATAGTTTGTCGGCAACAATTAATTTACAAAACAAACTAATAGCAATAATCAAGTCTTAGTTTCCTTCCAGAACATTATTTCGTTTGGACAATGTCGCCAGAACTTCCAAAATGCTGATTAACTAACCTTTGATTATAATGATTAATATTCTTCCATTTTTCCCTAGTTCTGTTTACTACATTAAAGCATACATTATGACATGATTACAATGGCAATAATCGAGTCTTAGTTTCCTTCCAAAACATCATTTCGTTTAGATAATGTGGCCAGAACTGCCAAAATGCTGATTAATTAACCTTCGATTATAATGATTAATATTCTTCCATTTTTCCTTAGTTCTGTTTCTTAGATTAAAGCATCCATGACTTGATTATAATAGCTATTGATGCAAATTTTTGCTCAATGTACAGTGATTGATTTGTGTTTTGGACTTCCTTCTAAATCAAGTTTTGTAGCTTATTTTCTCTTGATGCAAATGTCTCAAATCACGTGCCCTCTTATGGTTAATTTTTTTCGCAAAATAAAACAATTGTCAAAGGTGGCCGACCTATTGGCAATAACCCTCCGATGCTCAAGTCATTTTTTTACTCAATTTTTAGAGAAAATTTTAGAGTGAAATGGGTAAAGTTTTTGCACTCATTTTATGCCTCTTTTTTTTTTTTTCCCTTATCTTCAAATGTGATCTAGCCTTTATGTAGGCATCTTAGAGTTAATTGGGGAGATTATATGGCACTGTTCTTATGATAAGTATCAAGCAAAACTCATATATGGAGAGACATATTTATATGTGTCAATACTTGTTCATGACAAGTATTCTTTGGATATTTGTCATGTTTTTGGGCCCTTGACTTTTAATAGGCTTGAGTTTGAATTCGGTACTTATGTTGGTTCCTTACTTAGAGGATTGATTTTGCAATATTTTTCCCGTAAGTGTAGTTCGTAAGATTTATATATTTGCCCTTAGGCGCATTACGTAGAACGTTTTGGCCATGGGGGCACTCCATAAAATAGTTACTTACCTTAAGTGCATTCCTTAGTATGCATATATAACTATAAGCGCATTCCGTAAAATGCGTATTTACCCATAGTAGAGCTGGCAAAATTTGGGTCCAGGTCAGGTATAGCAATGCTCGGATCTAGCTTGAATGTAATTTTTAGACACCCGAGCCAGGCTTAAAAAGTCCAACACTAGGCTGGATTTTTTATCAGGTTTTTTGTACCTGGGTTCTATTTTTTAATATTATATATGTATACTTTTTTAATTTTTTTGTAATTTTGTAATTTTTAAATTTAATTCAATGAAATTGAGCATAAAGATATGAACTTTAAATGTTTAAAACTTTACATATATGTAATAAATAGGTCAAATAAATATAATTATTTAAAATAATATATTTTTTATAATATTTTTTATAAAATCTGAGTTCTGAGCTAGGTTCTAGGCTTTTCAAGTGATGTTTAGGACCGACTTGACTTCATCTCAGGGCCAGGTATTGCTCGGGTGATACCTGGCCCGCATAACCGGGGTCCGATCTGGGTCCAGACTGGGCAGTATTTTTAACATCCTATCTTCGTACACTGTATATTTGGCCGTAGGCTAATTTTGTAGAATACATATTTGCCCAAAGATGCATTCCGTAGAATGTATATTTACTGTAAGCGCATTCCGTAAAATGTATATTGCTTGTAGATGCATTCAGTAGAATGTGTACTTGCCCATAGACTCATTTTGTAGAATATATATTTACCCATAAGCGCATTTTGTAGAATGTATATTTGCTCATAGGTGTATTCTATAGAATGTGTATTTGACTGCATGTGCCTTCTATAGGATGTGTATTGTATATTTGCCCGTAGGCACATTCTGTAGAATATATACTTACTAAGTGTATTTCATAGAGTGTTTATTTACCTGTAGGCTCTTACTTAGATATATTTTTTAAATGTCTAGGTCATTCTTTGTAAGTAATGGACCTAGGTCATTCTTTGTGAAGAATGGACCTAGGTCTTTCTTTGTTGAATCATACCTTTGGCGCTTCGTCGAAAACTTGCCGTTTAGGCGTTTTACTTAGAAACATTTTCTAAGTGCCTAGGTCATTTTTTGTAAAGTTTAAGTCATTCTTTGTAAAGAATAGACCTAAGTCATTCTTTATAAAGAATAGACCTAGGTCATTCTTTGTAAAACGTGGACCTAGGTCATTCTTTGTAAAAAGTGGACCTAGGTCATTTTTTATGAATAATGAAACTTGGTCATTCTTTTATGAATCACGCCTTGGCACTTTGTCAAAGACTTGCCTCTTGGGTGTCTTACTTAGAAATTCTTTTAAGTGCCTAGGTTATTTTTTGTTTGGAATGGACCTAAGCCGTTTTTTATAAATAGTAAACCTAGGTCATGTTTTGTGAAGAATGGACTTAGGTCATTTTTTAAAGAATCACGCATTTGACGCTTTATTGAAGACTTGCCTTTTAGACATTTTATGTAAAAATATTTTTTAAATGCCTAAGTCGTTCTTTGTAATGGACCTAGGTTGTTTTGTAATGGACCTAGGTTGTTCTTTGTAAAAAGTGAACCTAGGTAATTTTTTTGTAAAGAATGGATGTAGGTAATTCTTCAATAAAAAAATCACGTTTTTTGGCACATTATCGAACACTCGCTCTTTGAGCATTTTACTTAGAAATATTTTCGATCTAACCAGGCCATTCTTTGTAAGGAATAGATCTAGTTCGTTGTTTGTAAAATTTGGACGTAAGTCATTCTTCGTACAGAATGGAACTAGGTCATTTTTTGAAGAATCAAGCCTTTGGTGCTTTATCGAAGACTTATCTTTTAGTCATTTTATTTAGAAATATGTTTAAGTGTCTAGGTCATTTTTGTAAGGAATTGATCTAGGTTGTTCTTTGTAAAAGGTGGACCTAGATCATTCTTTGTATATATAGAACTTAGGTCATTCTTTGTATATATAGAACCTAGGTTATTCTTTATAAAGAATGGACCTAGTATTTGGCGAATAAATAAGAGAATGCCACGTATCAAGGAAATAAGTAAAATAATATAAGAAATCACCAAGAAGAAGCTGGCTTATCTGAGGTACACCAGGTGATCAAAATGGTACGTGGGATACACCATATAAAGGTTGGTTAGAGAAAAGACACAAAATATAAGCCACAAGAAATATCTCCATCATCCAAAGAGAATAACCGATTTTCTAGATCAATTAAGGAATATTTTGTTAAAAATAGGGGACAGCAGGTTATCACACCTACAAAAAGCGCAAAACAACACATTAAGGACAATGCTCCACAACTAGCACTCCAGAAACTGCCAAGACGGCCTTTGTAGAAGTATGTTGGACCACCCAGCAACATGCACCACATGTAAAAGTGGACAATCTATGTGCTCTCCAAGAATGATCTTGACAACCTAAAATGATGATAAGTGTAAAAGGACGAAAAATCTTAGGAAAAAAGGAAAATCGCCAATGGAAATGCTTCAAGTGGCAAGGTAGCTAGGGTACTCTATATAATGACACCAAGGTTCTATTTTTCTGATTCATAACAAAACACAACTCCACGAAAGGCTGAGTCATTCTTCAATCTCAAGCTGCCATTATCAAGAGCTTGCAAGCTCTTGACACCAAAATAGTCCTAAAATCTGACTTGAACGTCAGAGAGCAATCGCCGACCACCACCGTCTCCACCTCTAACTTTTTTTTTAGTTTTTTGCTTGTCAAGACATCTTTTCAAGTTCTCTCTCTCCAAGATCTTGTTGGGAAATGGACTACCACAAGTAGCTGCAAATTAAACGAAAACAAAACTTTTTTCCTCTTTGTGTGATTAAAATAGGATGTGCACCACAAATAAATAGGCAAAAAAATAAACCAACAAAATCCAAAGTAAAAACCAAACACAAGAGACACATATTTTTACGTGAAAAACCAGAAGCGAGAAAAATTGCGGGACCGTAGTCTGATATAATCTTCCACTATATTAATGAGATTACAACACAAATTCTTCTCTAGATAAAACTATAAGCTAACAACATCAAGAATCTCAATATTCTTGACTTATAGTAATAACCTAATAACTGTCTCTCTAACATGTAAATATCTCAAATAATAGCTAAAGAGAAGATAAAATAAAAATCAAGACCAGTAAGATTGTAGAGGGTAATGCTAAGAACTTACTCTTAAAATTTAAGAAAAAACAGAGTTAATTTCATTTTTCGATCACCTAATTAAAGTTTAAAAATCTTGTCCCAAATTAAAAACCTGTACCGGCATTTCTCTCCATCGCGGCTTCTCCTGCACGCACACACCTATGGTCGTTGATATAGCCAAATTTCATTGTAAAATTTCACTCAGCCCCTCAATGTTTCTTTAATTACTTAATTACTTAATTACTCAAACTTATTTAGCTGTGAGCTTAGGCCACCCAAATGAGATGGACTCAACAGATCTAAACTTCTCACCATAACCATCCTCCGCCCATTCTTCTTCAATCTCTATAAGAGCCTAGAACAACCTATATCTCCCAAAAATAAATTCATTATTCCTAGTTAGGTTTTGTCCATTTCTCTTACATTTCAAAATCTACCTAAAACATACGTAGGTCATTTTTTATAAAAAATGGACCTAAGTATTTCTTTGTAGAATTACGCTTTTGACATTTTGTCATATTTTACATTTAGACACTTTATTTAGAATTCTAAATACCTAAGCCATTCTTATAAAGAATAGACCTAGGTTATTTCATGTAAAATATTTGTATTAAGCCTATATTTTTTTAGGATTTTGGTTCTTTCGTAATTTGGTCTAACAATAGCAATAATCGAGTCTTAGTTTCCTTCGAAAACATCATTTCGTTTGGATAATGTGACCAGAACTGCCAAAATGCTGCCTAATTAACCTTTGATTAGAATGATTAATATCCTTCCATTTTTCCTTAGTTCTGTTTCTTATATACATTAAAGCATACATGATTTGATTATAATAGTAATAATCAAGTCTTAGTTTCCTTTCAAAACATCATTTCGTTTGGACAAGGTGGCCAGAACAGCCAAAATGCTGATTATTTAACCTTTGATTATAATGATTTCTTCCATTTTTCCTTTGTTCTGTTTCTTACATTAAAGCATACATGACTTGACTATAATAGCAATAATCGAGTCCTATAATAGCAATAACCTTTGATTATAATGATTTCTTCCATTTTTCCTTTGTTCTGTTTCTTACATTAAAGCATACATGACTTGACTATAATAGCAATAATCGAGTCCTATAATAGCAATAACCTTTGATTATAATGATTTCTTCCATTTTTCCTTTGTTCTGTTTCTTACATTAAAGCATACATGACTTGACTATAATAGCAATAATCGAGTCCTAGTTTCCTTCCGGAACATCATTTCGTTTGGATAATGTGGTCAGAACTGCCAAAATGCTGATTCATTAACCTTTGACTATAATGATTAATATTCTTCCATTTTTCCTTAGTTCTGTTTCTTACATTAAAGCATACATGACTTCATTATAATAGCAATAATCAAGTCTGAGTTTCTTTCCAAAATATACTTCGTTTGGATAATGTGGCCAGAACAGCCAAAATGCTGATTAATTAACCTTTGAATTATAATGATTAATATTCTTCATTTTCCAATAGAAGTAATGAAGTGGCTGGATTAAGTTTTTGCTAGAACCTGTTTAATTCAATTTACAAAACAAATACACACCAGCCATTTTTAAGCCGTTGAGTTGCCCGTTTTTGACAAATAGAAAAACACTTTCTAAGGAGTATGTCAAGCGGTATTTATTTATTGGATATAAATATAACTAATTTATTACTTGCGGATTTACTTGTTAGCCTATACCATTACCAACTGAATGCTTAACACCTCATTTGAGATGTACAGAATTTACAGTACTATTAGAGAAGTGTTGCAATATTTTCACAACTGATTTAAAAAAGATCAGAAAACTGTAAGTTTACATGGTGTCATTTAGTGGAAATCACATGTTTTTGTTTCATGTATTTTTTTTCCTTAAAAAGATGAAAAACATAAACAAATTCCTTTGATCAAAGGACTGAAAGGTAAATTTAAAAAACCTCTTTTATAGGATTCTTAAACAACTTTTCACTCCAGATTAGGCTTGGCAATTTAGCCCGACCCTATTTTTGGCCCGATTGACCCGACCCTAATTTTTAGGGCTTTGGCCCGAATTTTTAACTTTAGGGTCGGGCTAGGGCCAAAATTTTAAGGCCCGAACAAATTTAGGGTCAGGGTCGGGCTTAATGTTGACCCGACCCGACCCGACCCTATTTAAAAAAAAAAAACTAATACAAGTTAACACACGCACTCAACACATCCTTACAACATCACACATTGTGTGTTTTTAATTTAATTGCATTGTGTTTTTATTTGTATAAGATATGAAATTTTTTTATTTTTTATTTTTTATGTTGGGTTGTTGAATTGAATTGTGTATGACTAAAATAGTTGTGGAATTACATTGTGTGTTTTTAATTTAATTGCATTGTGTTTTTATTTATACAAGACATGAGTTTTTTATTTTTTATTTTTTATGTTGGGTTGTTGAATTGAATTGTGTATGGCTAAAATGATTGTGGAATTACATTGTGTGTTTTTAATTTAATTGCATTGTGTGTTTTTCATGTTGGATTTTGGAATTGATTTGTGTGTGGAGTTGAAATAGTTGTGGAATTGGTTGAAATGGTTGTGGAAAGTGAAATTAAATTGTATTTGAAATGGTTGAGTAATTGCCGAATTAATTGAAATAGTGGTGGGAAATGAGAATTGAATTGTGGGGTTAATTATTTTGGTAGGGTCGGGTTAGGCCCGACCCGATGTTGGCCCGATTCGGGTCGGGCTCGGCCCGACCCTAACTAAATAGTGTTAGGGCTTTTTTAGGGTCGGGCTTCAAATTTTTTTTGTTCGGGTCGGGTAGGGCTTGGCCAAGCCCGAGCCCGACCCGACATTTTGCCATTCCTACTCCAGATCAGTGACGCACGTGTTGCGTAGCTAGATTGACGGGAAAGAGTCCCAATCGCAGCGGGCGGCTCGCAATTATCTATTATTTTTTGGGTGGTGCTATTTGAACCTACCAAATTATTTAATAAATTTATTTTTAAAAATAAATTTTTATAATTAAAATTCTTTTAAATTAAATTACAATTATGGACATTAGAATATAATTTAAAAAAAAAACAGATTTTTTACTCTTTAAACCCATCTTTATATCTAACATAATTTTATTGAACCCTAAACATATTTTTATTAAACCCTAATCAATCAAGAGGTGTGATTATTCTATCAACCCATATATTTTTATTAAATGGGCACAAGTGATTCAATTCAAAATAACAAAGTTGGTTGTTATTAATTTGATGTATATTGATTTTCTAGAGGAACAAAACAATATTAACAATAATTTGAATCAAATAACAGGTATGAAATTCTTTTATTTACATTTGATTTTTGTTTTTCTTTTCTTCTGTTTTCTCCATTTGTCACTCTCCACTGACACCGAGCCTTATCTTCGCCAACCAAACTCAAAAATGGCTTCCGTTGCTTCAATTTCTCAAATTCAATACCCTCCAACGTGTTCTACACCTGCAACAATAGCTACCCGAAAAATCCTTAATAACTTCAATACCAAAAGAGACGATATGTCGTAAAAAAATGGCCAAGCATTAATCAAATAGCCACATATTAATCCACATGATAGCAAGTATTAATGCCAGAAGTATAACATCTACCATAATTCATTTTATGATTCCAGTTTTTTAGTCCAATATAATTCATAAACTGATGTGGAACATGCCAAAGTGCAAAATTCTTTGGATGCATATCCGATGCTAACTTTAACGTACCCTACTTCATCATGAATGTATTCTAAAATCGTCAGAAGCAATAACTTTGTTTCGTTTCCTTTTGCTTCTTTTTTGATTTTTTCAGAAGAATCTTGTTGAATTATATTCAACTGATTTTTTCAGAAGAATTTAATGGGTTTATAAATGAATTTATTGGGTTTAATGAGTAAAATCACTATTATTATAAAAATTGGGTTTAGTAAGGGTATATTAGGTGTTTAAGTGGGTTTATTGAGTAAAAGATAAAATTTCAAAATTGAGGGTGAGTTTATTTAGTAAATAAGTTTATTGAGTAATTTAGTGGGTTCAAATAGCTCCACCCTTATTTTTTTATTATATTTTTGATAAAAATTCAAACCCACCTTGTTGGGGGAATTCTTATATATTATTATTCTATAATGAACATATATCACCATAATTTTGTACAAAATGATCATTATAATTTTCATGTTTACACGAAATAATGACAATGATTTTAGTTCATGATTGAGAAGGTTCAAGATCATAGGATCCTAAAGCGATCCCTATCAGAGCTCCCAATTACTTTACGTACCGCACTTGACAAATAATATTTTGTAAAGAGTTGGTTCATCCATGGTTTAAATAATCATTTCCGCCATTAGTTTATGTTAGGTCAAGATGTAAGATATTCACTAAAAGAGATTTACTAACCAAGATTTCAAAAAACTTAGATATGTAATATGTTTAACATCGTTATCAAAATTGATGTTAAATTTTACAACAACAATATGTGCATAAAAAACAACATATCACATAAAAAAATTTAATTACAAAAAAATTACTACAAGATAATTTTTTTTATCTTTTCTCATTTTAAATTAAATTTTGTGCCATTTTCAGAACATATAACATTACTCTAAATTTTATCTATGCCCATGTATATCAAATAAGATATGCTACGCCCGCAGCTAAGAAATAGATCCTACGAAGAAAATGTCAACAATGAAAATGAGACTTGCTACAAACTCTCTATTAATTTCTTAAAATTAATAAACTAAATAAGATTATTCTTAATAAACTACTTAATAGTAAATTGACAAAAAAATCTACAATTCCTAACTTATTTTACCCGTGTTAACTTCCAACATAAAAAATAAAGTCAATATTATCATTGATGAAAGCTTTGAAAACTATGATAATAATTATGAATAACAACTCTATTTATATACTGGTGGCTAACTTAATTCTAATTATTCTCAAATAAGACAAATACTCTTAAATCTTAAATAAACTACGACTACAAGTACACTAAAACAAGATTAATTCTAACAAAATACTAAACGCTAATTAAACTCAAAAACTATATTTCCTAATTTATTTTACCCTTATCCTTTGCACGTCATAAAACCCACGAAGAAAATGTCGACAATGAAAAAGACTTACCACCAACTCTCCAATAAATTGTTAAATTTAATAGACGTAAATAAATAATAAAAATATGCCATGCATGCATGCATAAACTACGCCCCAACCACCCACCAAATAGCAGAGTGGGCAATCGCTATATATACATGTATATCATAGAACCAGAAGCAAGAACTCGCAAAAGCAACTTAATTAATTACTTTTGAGTTTTGATTCCGAAGCAGCGATCTTTTCTGAATTCAAGAATGGAAACCACCTGCGCAGGTTTTTAGGCCAACTTCATTTTAATGTTATTCATAATTTTCATTTTAATAAACATATGCTTTCATATTAAGTTTTTGAATATGAAAATTTCAGGTAAGAATAATTGGTTGGAGGGTTTCACAGCGTTTTGGGATAGCATTGCTGATGATACCATCATGAATGAAAATCTTGAACTCCTTATTGTCCCTCAATATGGGAGAAATTTTGATTACAGTGGTTAAAAGCATGCCTATACTGTTACTAATCTTTTGTATTATGTGTAATTAAATAAGAAGATGGGTAGATTATTACCTATCAGTCGTCAGTTTGGTTTTATATAATTGATAAGATCTCTTGAGATATACAAGAGATTTTCTTTGTTTATTTATGTATATCGTATCTTCCTGAAAAAGGAAATTAATAAATAAAATTATTGTGTTTGTCAATGTGTTGATTAAGTTAATAGGTCTATACATGTTGGCTAAATTATGCGCTCTCTTCTTGAATCTTTTTCTTAAAAAAAATAACTCCATTCATAATTGTTAAAAAGGAAACGATCTCTTTTAATCTTATAAGATTACATTTTGTTAATTTAGCCATAATACCCTCCTAGTCCTTAAGGGCACGTTTGGCATACTGTATTGTATTATGCTGTATTGCATTATTTTAATGCTGGTGTATTGTATTATGCTGTATTGCATTAGCACTGTATTATAATAATACTGTACAATGTTTGGTGCTACATTGTATTATATTTTTTTGTTATTAATTTAAATTAAATATTATATTATATTAATATATTTAAATTATATTAATATTTTATATTATTATTAATTTTAAATTAATATTATTGAAATTTATTCATATTGAAATTTTTTTATTAGTTATAATAAGTTATAAATTTATTAATAAATTATAATGTAAAAATAAAAAATAATATAATATTATTGAATAATAAATTATTTATTTATATTAATAATTATAATATATAAAAAATATTATATAATATTAAATTAAAAATTATGTTTATTATTATTATTATTATTATTATTATAAAGGAAAAGGAAAAGTCAAAAGAAAAGGACAAAAAAAAAAAGCAAAGCTAATGCGTCGACTGACGCATTAATTTCCCCCCAATCCCAATACAATTCTTCTCCAAACATGACTTTGATATTAAATTAATGTAAACAGTGTTATAAGAAACCATTATGAGGGAGTCGGGTTTAGCTAATGCGTCGACTGACGCATTAATTTCCCCCCAATCCCAATACAATTCCTCTCCAAACATGACTTTGATATTAAATTAATGTAAACAGTGTTATAAGACACCATTATGAGGTGTGTCAAACACACCCTAAAAGAATATTATAGCCCCAAGATGGTTCAAATTGAAAGTGTATCATTTTAACTTATAACAATAATGACTTCCAACAGTGCGATATTCTATATTGTTGCTTGTGGCTTCATGAGGAGAAACGCATTATTCATGTAAACTAATTTTTTAAAAAAAGTTATATGATTAGTTCGAGCGACGACAGAGTTTTGACTTTTGTTGTAGGTTTTGGCTACTGTTTACGGTTGCTTTGGCTTCAATAAAGGCAAATCGTTTAGCATTTAGTTCATTTTTCTTACGGTTTTTATTTTTTATTTTTTGTTTTTTGTTTCCATTTGTTGTTTATAAATTAATTTAAATAGATCCTGAGGAACCTACCTAGTTCTAGAATAACCCAACCTCTATTTGCATCCAATCTAATGTTTTTTCAGATAAAAATAAATACTATTAAAAAGACAAAAGAGTATGAGTGATAAAACTATGTAGAGAACAAAATTTAAGAACAACCCAAAAATCTAGAATACGAGAGATTGCTTTTTATCACATAATATTGGACCATATAACTCCCAATCTTAATAAAATTAATAATGCGATTTGGCAGGAAATATCACAATACATGTGATTGCTTTAAAGCATCAAATATTTCAACTGTGGGTTTTGTTTTCTTCAAGTATATCATATATGGAGGAATTCAGTTACGATGCAACGGGTGTACCATACCTCATTCTTTCTTTTTTGCTTCTACAATTGGGTCTAGCACAAAATAATTTAAAAGATGAAATGTGTTTATTTGATTATTAATACTGAAGTCCTTGTTGTTTGCTGAACATTCAGAAAACTCAAAATTTACAAAAATTTTGCACCAATGTCTTTCTTCCCAAAATCTCTAGACAAGAATAATTGATTATCATCATTGTGTTATAATACCCACTCTCACAAGTTATCATCAACAGACCAAACATGCTAAATGCATCAACAATCACCAAAAAAAAAAAAATGAAGATGCATTTTGAACTTTTGTTAAAGCCTCTACTTTTGGTCATTTGCTATTATATTTTCCACCTAAAACAAATTAAAATTGTTGCCGTAATTAAAGATATGCATTAACACCAGGATATCGCGATCTTTGAGCAAAGGTTTGTCGAAGGCAGACTGTTTATGGAAGTTTACGCTGTAGACAATCGCTTCCCGTTATCTTTGAAAATAAGAACGTTTTTAGAAACAATATAAAGAATATAAATTTCACTCTTAATAATTCATGAGCACAAAAGCTAAATCTATATAAACATTTGAATTATGAAAAAGGAAATGATACAATGAGCATAATTTGGAAATAATGATTAATTAAAAAAGATTTAATCGAACAATCTTGGTATCGATTTACAATCAATCTTTATTACTTAATAATTAAGATTGTTTTATTTCTATCAATATTGTTTGATTCAAGATAAATACATTTTAATAGGAATAATTATGAATTTAAAAATATGGAGAGGTTTAATTAATTTGGCATATATTTTAACTTTAGACTAAAATTAAAAAAAAAAAAGCAAGGATCCTCTTCTCATCTTTTATTTTTCTTTTTCTTTTCCTTCTTCTTGTTAATGAGTGACTAAGATTGAAATGTAATGCTTCTAATATTTTGGCTAGCTACTTACTGCCAGCTAGTGGATTTTTAATTCAGCATTATTAGATTCTTAATCCAACGTTAGGCTTGTATATGAATAACTAAGTGTTGTAGACAGTCATATAAGATTAAGCCCAATTAAAAGTGATCTATTAAGATTTTAGTAATATAGTCTTTAATGTATCTAATAGGGTATAGGTCTTTAATGTGCAGAGACTTCAGGGTAATTTCTATTTTTATGATGGGTTGAAATAAGAATACCTAAAGACAACAGGAAAAGTTATCTATATAAGTAGTTATAGTCCCCAGGTCGCACGTATTTTTCTATTCTTTATAACATCTCATCATCAGAGAGAGAGTACAGAGAAAATTAAAGGATTTTCTAGGAGAATGTGTTAATCTAAAAGGCTAACCAAATAACTCTAAAGAACAATTAAGCACTATGAATTCATGTATGCTTCTGCATATTTTGTTATTGATTTCTACTGATACAACATAAATATTCCTGCATTATAGTTGATGGTTTCAACAAAGGATTTCTTATTCTAACAAGTGGTATCAGAGCCTCTTCATATTGAATCATTAAGACTTAAATTTATTTTTGATTAACGAATAAAGTTTTGGTTTTCTCGAATCTGGTATCATTAAATTTGAGGAAAATTGTGGCTTTTTTTGTTTTTTAAGGATTAATTAAAATAAAAAAATCAAAATACACATTTGGTTTAAGGTTTTTTACCGGTGGCAGCTTCTACAACGACTAGCAACAGCTACAAACCAAAGTTGGTGAGAAAGAGCAGTGGCTTCAACCGCGGCAAAAAGTAAAGCCGCCGCTTCAAGAACAAATAAAAAAAAATTTGTTCTAATTTTTTTTTAGGCCAGCGACAGCAACAACCACCATTTGTGCCAAGATTTGGCACCTCATCATCGTATATAAACGACAAGCAAAGCCACCTAGTTGCGGTTGCTTGAAGTAAAAGCAATGGCTTAGGCCGCCACATCAAGAAAGAAAAAAACCTAAAAAGAGCAACCACGCCAACAAGAAATGACTGCGACAATTAGGTGAGGTGCCGCCGCTCAAAGAAAAAAACCAAAGAGATCAGCCGTACCTACAGGAAGTGGCCACGACAATTAAGTGAAGTGGCAGTGGCCTTGGCTGCCCCATGAAGAAAGAAGGAGCGGCAACCATGGCCGCCACATAAAGAAAGGAAACAATTTTAAAAAAAAAATTAGGGTTTTAACAAAAAATTTAAGGCTTTAAGTTGATCCGAATCGGTTTAGTTATGAGCCAATCAGCAGTTTGACAAGTCAACAATTAATTGCTCAAACCATTGATAGTTGACTTTTTGACTTTGACCCTAAATGAATTGATTAAAGTAATATGTCGCCAAAGTGACCTCTTTTGTGAAAATTAATTTATTTTGGAATATAAACGATTGTATATATATAAGTTTGTGTATATCAATCAACCTAAAAGAAGGTCTGTAATTGATGGAATTGCATGTGCAGCTATGGTAATAAATACGTGATGATAATTCAGTTTTGATTGTGAACAATAAATCGGCCCAAAGGAAGATTCATTGTTTGACATTTTCTTACTATTAATGTTTGATTACTATACCAATATATCACTTACAAGTTAATATTTTGTCCAAAAATAGAATATTAATAGAGTGTTCAGTATCTTGAGATGGGATTTACATTTATTTGAATTTTTTTTTGTTTTGAGACTTATATGAGCTGATTTTGTTTGTTTGTTGTTATCTGTTTAATTATGTCTGCTGTTAATATTACTGCTAACATCAATGCTATTTCTATGCTAAATGGCTCTAACTTCAAATCATGGCAAGAGAACCTCTTAACAGTTCTCGCAGTCATAAATCTTGACTTTGCGTTAAGGGTTGATTCTCCCCCATCTCTTATGGAAGAAAGTACCCTTGATGATAAAAGGAAAATAAAAAGGTGGAAGAGATCAAATTGTATGTGTATCATGATCATGAAGAAGGTCATTCCAGAAGGATTTAGGCACTCAATGTACAAAAAGACAACTATAGTTAAGGAGTTTTTTTTTTTTTGCATAAATTGAATAGAGGTTTGTCAAGAACAAAAAGGGTAAAATTGGTACGCTCTTAACAAACCTAATTTTAATGAACTGTACATGTAAAGGCAATATCAGAAAGTGCATCATGGAGATGTCTCATCTTGCTTATAAGTTAAGAGCACTAAAGCTTGAACTCTCTAAATACTTGCTAGTGCATTTGGTTTTAATATCGTTACCACCATAATTTAACCTATTTACGGTGAGCGATACCTATCAAAAAGAGACATTGTCTCTGAATGAGCTCATATCACACTGTGTTCAGGAAGAGGATAGGCTGAAGAAAAATAAGAAAAAAGTGTAGGGTTGCTTGAGTTGCTGAAAGCGAAGTGATGGTGAAAGATATATCTATGTAGGCAATAGCAAGACAATTAAGGTTGAAGCAAAATGAAAATTTAGATTATTTTTAAAGATTTGGATTTTATTTGGATCTTGATAAAACATTTATTGTTTTATCTTTTAGACGGAATTTGATTTCTGCTTCTGTTTCGGACAAATCTTGTTTTCTTGTTCATTTAGAAATGAAAAATTCAGTTATTTTATGATTCAAAATTGATTAGTTCCAGTTCTTTGTCAGGCAATGATAATCCTTATAGGCTTGATACGATTGCTTTATTTAATGAATCCTTTCAATTAAGTACATGAGATTTAAAGAAAAGATTAACCAAAAAGTCATAGTCCTTGGATATGTTCAAAAATTTTAAGGTTAAAGTTGAGAACCAGCTTGAAAAAGCGTCATATCTGACCATAGTGATGAATACTATGGAAAATATAATAGTTCAGGTGAACAATGTCCAAGACTGTTTACCAAATTCCTAGAAGAATGCAGTATCGTCCCATAGTATACTATGCCAAGTTTGCCCACAATGAATGGTATCACTGAAAGATGAAACATGACTCTTAAAAATATGGTAAGGATTATGATATATCATTCTACCTTACCAGAATCACTCTAGGGAGAAGTACTTAAGACTGCAGCATATATCCTTAATAGGGTTCCAACTAAAGCAACTGCCAAAACTCTTACGAGCTTTAGACAGAAAAAAAAACCTAGTCTAAAACACTTTTATGTTTGGGGATGTCCAGCTGAGGCAAGGCCTTATAGGCTAATGAGAAGAAACTAGACTCAAGAATGATGCTTAATCTAAAATTAGTGATGAAATAGATATCGGAATTCACTTTATAGGGTAAGTAGAATCTAAACATATAATGTTATTTCCTATGTTGGCATAACAATTAGTCACTGTTATGTTGCATATAGATATAAGACATCTAACATGCGACAACTAAGGATACATGAGATTCTACCCAATGTTGTAGCAGATGCTGCAGTAACTAAACTCAAATTTGCAAAAAATAGTCAAGTCATTAAAAGAGTTTAATTACTCAACTATTTCATTCCTATTGATTTTATCCTTGTGCTTGACGTGAAAATTTTATTTTCTACTTATTTACTTATTACATTTTATTAGGTAGTTTTTTAGTTTAATTATTTAATTTATTTTTAATTAGAGTAAAACTATTAAGATTGCTGTAGTAATTTCCGTAACATCAATCCCTGTGGAGACGATCTTGAATACTTATCGTTATATTACTTGTTGTGTACACTTGCACATTGATACCCATAACATTTAACTTTACACCAACAGATACCTCTATTGCTAAGGGAAGTTTAGTCTCAATTAGCGACCTAAGAATAATTTTGAGGAAAAAGAAATAGAGAAAATTCCTTTTGCTTCAACAATAAGAAGTCTGATGTATGCTCAGGTTTGTATGTGCCAGATATTACATACGTTACCAGGATGCTGAAAGATATTTAAGTAATCAAGAAGTAGACCATTGGAAAGCAGCTAAGTGGGTCTTGCGGTACCTCTATTACTAAGGGAGGTTTAGTCTCAATCAGCAACCTAAGAATAATTTTGAGGAAAAAGAAATAGAGAAAATTCCTTTTGCTTCAACAATAAGAAGTCTGATGTATGCTCAAGCTTGTATGTGCCAGATATTACATATATTACCAGGATGTTGACAGATATTTAAGTAATCAAGGAGTAGACCATTGGAAAGCAACCAAGTGGGTCTTGCGGTACTTACAGAGAATAAAAGACTACGTGCTCATGTATCGGAGGTCAGATCAGCTTGAGATTGTTGGGTTATACTGACTCTAATTTTGTTGAATGCCAAGATAGTATGAAATCCACTTCAGGTTACATCTATTTGCTAGTTGAGGGTGTTGTCTCTTGGAAAAGTGCTAAGTAGTCTCTTATAGCGTTTTCTATGATAGCGACAAAATTCATAACATGTTATGAAGCATCCAATCACGGAATATAGCTATAGAATTTTGTTATAGGGGACCACTTTAGTTATTTTGTAACAATAAGTCAATAGTGTTGTATTCTAATAACAATAGGAGCTCAATAAAGTCGAAGTATATAAATACTAATTTTCTAGTTGTTAAAGAAAAGGTTCAAAGAAGACAATTGTCTATAGAGCAGACAGGCGTAAACTCTATGATTGCGGATCCACTTACTAAGGAATTGCCACCTAAGATATTTCATGAGTACACTGCTCGTATAAGTGTCATGTCATTAAAGGATATTCAGTTTCAGCGGGAGTTTGTGATTTTAGATGCTCTTATGTTATAGACATTTTCAATTATTTCAGTTTATGGATATTGAACATTGTTTTTTGTAGAAATAAAATTTTGGTTTATTCATACTCTAATTTTTAGTATAGTTTGATCTCACTAAGGTTGAAAGTGGACCAGTTGGAAATAGCCATGTTAAGATCACATTGTATGAATTTCCATACTACACATCCACATCATGATTCATGTTATTCGGTTGTATTGATATAGTGACCATTGATGGGTCGAGTTACGATAGTTGTAGCGAAGGCCACTTTGATCCTTTGATGGTATAATTGATGGACGGGATTAGTTATAAATACAGCTTAGTAATGACAACAAGGTTGAGCTCATACATTTCTTTTTGCAAAGCCTAATTATAAGTTTCCACATATACCTAAGTGGGAGATTGTTGGATTTTTAATCTAGCATTGTTAGATTCTTAATCCAACTTTGGGCTTATATGTGAATAATTATGTGTTGCAGACTATCATATTAGGTTTTCGGTAATATGGACTTTAATGTATTTGATAGAGTGTGAGCCTTTAATGTGTAAAGACTTAAGGATAATTTTTATTTCTATGATGGGTTAAAATAGAAATATCTAAAGACAATAGAAAAAGTTACCTATATAAGTGGTCATGGTCCTCAGGTTACACATGTCTTTCTATTTTTTCTAACATTTCATCATCAGAGAGAGAGAGAGCACAGAGAAAATTAAAGGATTTTTTAGGAGAACGTGTTGATTTGGATGGCTAACCACACAACTCTAGAGAACAATTAAGTACTATGGATTTAGGTATGCTTCCACATATTTTATTATCGATTCTTGGTGATATAACATAAATGTTCCTGAATTATAGGTGATGGTTTTCGCCAAAGGATTTCTTATTCTAACACCAGTGGCTAGGAGTACTCCTCCAACTTCATTGCAAACTCCCTTTAATCTTATAGTTATGCTTGAAGATGCTCTGTCTAGATTGATAACTTGCGTAATGATGAAGGCTTGCGGATGTGCCGATTGATATAGACTTCAATCAGACTTGATGACAGGGCTCTTTGCTTTCTTGTACCTCTTTTTATCTCATGAGACCATACTTTAATTACACAGAATTAGGAATTTTGAAATTAATTCAACTAATACATCTTGTGGTTACAATAATGAGATGTCTGCTTAAGCTAGTAGTCATCTTATGGCAATGTTCTGTTTGTTGGTCTTCAAATTTTCGTCCCCTCTATTTGTTTTGGAATCTTGTGCCTCTTCAGTCCTTCTCTTCTGTCTTTCTGTTCCGCTCTTCTATTCTGTGCATCTGTTCTGTTTTCCTTCTTGCACTGATTTTTAGCTTGTCTTTTAAGGTCTATGACAGCGCAATATGCGTATGTAGTTATTATAGCCAAGCTGCTCAAGGATTTCCCTAACATCACTACCCCGAAAAGTTTTTAAACTTTTGATGAAAATAATCAGAAGTTTAGAATTAAATTGGCTGTGTTAAAGTTGCGTCAGTCTTTATTAACCACTATTTTCAGGAAATATGTTTGGAGATTTATTTATTTATTTATTTAAGGGGGCTCTATAAAGAGCTAAACCAAAACAAGACGGGGATGAGCAACCTCATACATATCATGAATTAGAACAGATCCTACACCAAGAGGAGGAGGAGAGAAAAGATGAAATCCAAGAGGGAGAGATAAAACGTAATTGGCGAGAAAATCTGCTGTAAAATTTGCGTCCCGATAGACATGACAAATTTTGACATGCCAATCACGCTGGAGGAGGTCTCTAATAGATCGCAGCAGATGAATATACTCATTTGGAGCATCCACCGGTCGTTGTACTAGTTGGGTCACACATGGGCTATCCACTTCCACCATTACCCATCGAATCCCATGCTCCCATGCTATATTCAGTCCATGAAACAGTCCCCATAACTCAGCTGTAGTAACTGAGCAATGCCCGATATTGAAACCGAAGCTAGTGATCCAATTCTCATTATGATCACGGATCAAGCCACCCGCGCTAGCAGCACCATTTTTCTTACGAGCCCCATCAGTGTTAAGCTTGCACCACGGCCAAGTTGGTGCATGCCAGGAAACCCAACTTTCGGTTTTCTTGTGGATTGAAGTCATAGGTGAGGTGTTTAGTTGGTGAATCTCCTCAGCCCTAGAAATAATGTCGTTGACTATGCTCATGCTATCAGTTGAGACACTTCGGAATTTAAATTGGTTCCGCCAATACCAAAGACGCCGGATTGCGACTCCAAGGAAAGTAGTCCAAGTCAGGCCAGAAACTAAGATTTTTTTACTGGTCAAATTAGTTTCAAGCCATTCCTTGATAGGGAGAGAAAAAAACCGCTGCTGTGTATCCGCAGGGATAACATGGGTCCAAACCCGTTTAGAAACTGTGCAGTCCCCCATAACGTGCAGCGTATCCTCCACAAGACAGCCACAACGATCACAACCAGCATCAGTCAGAATATGTCTCCTTGCTAGCTCAGACTTCGTTTTAAAGCGATTGTGCATCACCAGCCACAGGAAGGTCCGAATGCTCTGGGGCCCAATATGTTTGGAGATTTTAAATATAAGAGATACGAGGGAAGCTCCTACATTTGGAACTCATGACTTCGCTTAAGGAATTTTATTTGGATTTTCCTTAAATAAACTTTATGATTTTTAGCGTACGAGCTCAAGCTTTTAATTGAAGAAATTATGATTTCTGTAAGACTTTGATTTTTCCAGAAGGGTATAGGACTTACGATTTAGCCTATAAACTTCGGACTTTTTTCTTGCCTAAACCTGTCTTAGGAACATAGACTATGTTTGAATGTTGGGTAAAAGGTGGGATTGAATTAATTTAAAGGATTAAAAAAAAATCCAATTAAAAGTTATCTTTCGCTGTTAGGACTAATAAATTAGTCCAAATTTTAGTCCAACATTCATAGGTTATTAATACTCATTTTCACATGAGTTTAGAAAAGACTAACTAGTTTCGTATAAATTTACTAAGAATATCAAAATTTTATTCAATAATTTATTTTAACTATTACGTAATTTTGAACATAAAAAATTATTCAATTATTTATTTACAATAATAATGACCATTAAATGTTAAATATTAAATTTAACAATTTTAAAAATAATATAATATTTTAATATTTATTTTAGTTTCATTGGATTAGATTTAACATAATCCTATCAGGCATTTTACCAAACAAAAGACAAGATTATATAATCTAGTATAATTCATTCTAATCTAATCCAATATGATCATAAGAGTTAGGAAAAAGGACATCTACACCCCCAAAGTTTGGGGAAATGGTCACCAACACCCCCAGGTTTTCAAAGAGGGACACCAAGACCCTCTTTTGACAATTATACCATTTATCTCTTTTATCCCAAAAGAATTAACTCTAATATTTTACAATAAATAGAAATATAATATTAAAATAAATGTAATAATATATACATTTTAAAATAATTTCAATATTTAAAAAATATTTTAATATTTTATAATCTATTAGATATATTTTATTATATTAAAGTAAATTTTACGATAAATAGAATCATAATATTAAAATAAATGTATTAAAAATTTAAATTATTTTGAATATTATGTAAAATAATAATTTTAACAATATTAGTATGTGAGAATGTTTTTAATTGTAGAACGTATTTAATGCAAAATTATATTTAAAATCTCTACAATGAATAAAAATATATTATTAAAATAAATATAATAATTTACATATTAAAATTTATTAAAATATTAAATATTTTTATATTGTTAGTCTATTGTAGATATTACATTATTTATATGGTATTTGTATTTACTAAATATTTTATATTTAATTTTTTAGAATAATAGAGGTAAAGGGTATAATGGTCAAAAGGGGGTCTCGGTGTCCCTCTTTGAAAACTTGGGGGTGTTGGTGACCATTTCTCCAAACTTTGGGGGTGTAGATGTCCTTTTCCCTAAGAGTTAATTCAGTCCAATTCGATATTTCAAATGTAGTCTAGGAGTTTGAATCTTCCTAAGGAACTTAGGATATTGAATTTTCCTAAGAAATTTAGGATTTGCAAATCAGCCTAAAAAACATTGAACTTTAAATTTTCCTAAGAAATTTAGGTTTTTAACATCTGCCTAAGGAACTTTGGACTTTGAAATCTTGCCTGAAGAATTCAGGTCTTTAGTTATGCCTAAAGGAACTTACTTAGGTCTTTTGTTTAGGATTGTAGAATTTTATTGCCTAAGAGATTACAGGGTTTAATATCTTATTGCCCTGTGAAATTTTCAGGGGTTTTCCATGGCTTAGAATTTTATTAACTGAGTGAGGTGTTTCAGGACTTCTTTGTCTTATAGGTATAAATGTATGTGTGTGTGTGTGTTTGTACATATGTGTGCGTGTGTATATGTATGTATATATACATGTACAGAAATATTCCATTCCAGGATTCCGGTTTTTATAAAGTTTGGGAAAGATATTCGGCCGTGGAATTTATTAGAAGAATGTTTGTAAAAGTTACTAAGCCGTATGGTTTATAATATAATGACATAATACTATTAAACTTCATAGCTTAATAGTTTTCTCAAACTTTAAAAATCTTAAGATCACAGGCTGGAATATTTATTTATATTTTTATATATACACATATACTAGGGCTATCTGCCTAGATTATTATTTTTTTTCTTGGTATATGAGATTAACATGTATTTTTTTTACTTGAAAGTGCTTTCAGGAATTTTGTAATGAAGTTAATACTTTTTAAGATTTAGTTTTAGGCTTTTAAAAAGAAGAGAGCTTCAAAGACGTTTCGAAAGCTTTTTTTTATTATTTTTTTTATTTCTTGCCCTCGGCTAAAAGAAGTTTTAGCGATGCAATTTCAAGAAAGTCGAACCTCTATTAAGAGCCTGTCCACTGCGTATCCTTCATTCGTAGATGCGATTTTCATCACATATATTCTTGCTAGCTTGAGACATAGGAACTTAATCTGTTGCTGGGCCTATGTTCGTGATTGCATTAGATTGTTGATATCTTGAGGATGCAGTGAATAGGTGCAAGCTATTTCTCTTCAAGATTTCAATTGGGGTCAGCAATCAATTTTACTCGCAACCCTCAAATTTTTCTTCATAGCTTGAAGTCTACAAACAGATGTTGGATGCTGAATTTGCTTCTTAGTTGGCCGATTTTGGATTTTGGCTAAGTTGATGTCCTAATTTTGTCTTTTCCTTTCTAAGCGGCTGAATCTAAGAACCAAAATTGGATTCCTGAATATAAAATCATTCACCTAGTATATAAACTCAGTAATGTAATTCTTGTGCACATTGTCGGAGTTTTTGTCCCTAACTCCAATTCCCTTGATTATGATGTCTTGGTTTTCAATTTGTCAATGGCCTTTTGTTTTTTCCTTTTTTTTTTTTAAATACTGTTTGCAGGGGCTAATCTCAGCCGGTTTGTTTTGTCGATTTAATAGCTAAATCAGACTCATTTTTGGTTTCTAAATATCACATGGTTGCATTGAATTTCTCGGAGAGATTTTTCAGCATTGCCTTGAATTCCTGCATTTTTCGCGAACAATTACCTTCAACTTCTTGAATCTTCTTGTAAAATTGATGAATTCGTTCGTCTTCACAAAGGGGCATCACTTTCTCGATTTGGATGCATCAAGTCATCCATGCATTTTTTTAGAATTGCTAGTCAAATTCATGTCCTTTTTATTAAGAGACACAATTTGTCCCTTTTCGCTTCTGTACGATTTTTCAATTGAAGTGAGAGTCGAAGCAGCTTGTGCTTTTTCGACGTTGAATCTGTTTAAGGCTTTCTACTTCAATTCTTGCCTTACACTGTTCACAAATTTGAAGAATCTAATTGGCTTGCTTTATTTCTTCTCAAGAGTTTTGGGATCTGATGGTAGATGGTAGATGTCGTAACTCGGTAACTTCTGACTTGAGTTCAGTTCAAAATATCCTTTAACTTGCTTTATTTATATTGGTCTGCCTCTTTAGTTCTTTCTGTTCTGCTCTTCCGTTCTATTTATTTTTTCAAAACACAAAAAGCCCAATTAGGCTCGGAACTGAACCAGCTGGTTCGGTTTTGGGTTAACTTTTAAAATGTTAATAATTCTGTTTATTTCACATGATATTGGAACAGAAACAAACTGGTTCAAATTGAAGTAGTTGAAGGAATAATGCTTTAGCACTTAAATGCACATCATTTCCACGAAAGAAATAATCATCAACCATTATTCCTTCAACTACTTCACTTCCCTGAAAATTATAAACAAAGTCGTTCGTTAGAGATTTAACTATCTAAAAGAAGTGAGCTGAGCTGGAAATTTCAATAAGATCATTGAGAAAGAACGCATTGTTTATCATCAATCATTACAATTCAAATGGGTTTCAATAAAATTTTCGATCACTTAGAATTCAACTCTCTTTTTTTTTTCAAACTTTTAATGTTCGAAATTTGAATAAAATACTAATTTTTAAAAAATTAATATTTAATCTCTTTGTCCGAGGTTATTGAACTGTTTGCGTTAGTAACAGCTAATATGTTCAGTTGATGACACATTTTTAAGAAAAACAATTGTTCAATGAACCAATTCTTTATAATATGGAATGAGATGAGGAAATTAGAAAAACAAATCAAATAGCTAAGAAGCCTATGTAGTAAATATAACGTTTTATCATACATAAGATCAAATGTTTATTTAAAAGGTTGTTTTAGTGTTGGATTATTATTTCTGACATTATCGATAATTTCCTACAAATTTTCTTTGTTTTGCAGCTAACTATTAGATGGATTACAATTGAAATTGTGCAACCAGTAGGCTCAATTGTGCAGCCAGCAGGCTGTGTTTTGTAAAATGCAAAATTAATGATGCCTTATGCATTGTTCAACAAAGAAATGCAATGCTTGCATGCATCACTCAGCAATGAGTATATGCAAAATACAAAAAAAAAAAATGGTTCATTCGCGTTATACACACACACACTATAATCTGAAAAATGTAACTAATTAAGGTCTTTTTTTTTTCTTTTTCTTTTTCTATCATCATCGGTATATATATGCTTTTTATTTCTTTGTATCAGTAGCTTTGTTATAGCTTTTACTTTTCTTTGGAGGGGTTTCATAGCTCTAGCCTAGACTTCATTACAGAAGCACATAGACCAAATTTATACTTAAAATTAGCTCATGAGTTGAGAATTGCCTAAAACTCCGTTTGGCATATCTTTTTATGTAAAGCTTTTATTAGTAGAACTTTTACAAGTAGAGCTTTTACCCAAAAAGTTTTAGTTAGTTGATTGTCAATGAGAGCTATTATTAAAACTTATAAATTTATTTTAATAGGTAAGGTTTTTAAAGTTATATTATGAAAAGTATAAAATAATATTATCAAATAAGTAGAGGATATTTTAGATATGTTAACATTTTAAAAAAGCTTTTCAATATTTACTCTCAAAAACGCAAAATTTGAGATTTTACTAGTAGAGGTAGAATAGCTTATTTTAATCTTCAAAAGCCCTACTAAAAAACAACCAAAGTACCAAATAACAACAAAAATTATGATAAGAGCTCATGGGAATAAATTAGTACTTAAACTAGCAATATTTATTTAAATAAAATAATGTTACAATTACTTAAAAATAATAATAATATATTTATTTAAATAATATTATTATAATATTATTTAATAATATTGTATTTACTAAAAATAATAGTTTTAAATTTATTTAAATATAATATTATTATATTTACTTAAAAATAATAATTTATTTAATCTAAGTTAAAATTGTTTAAAAATAATACTATATTCATAAAGAATTAATAATATTACTATATATTTATTTAATTTTAATAGTATTATATTTATTTAATGTTAATAATCAATAATAAAAACACTTTATTCTAAGAAAATATTAATTTCATACTATATTATTAATAATAATATTTCATGATTGCTCTAATCAATAATTTTTAATTTACATAATTAAAATTAATAAAAATTATGATTTACATAATTAAGAATATTAATAATAATTATTAATTTATATAATTAAAATTAATAATAAAATAAATAGTTTATTTTACAAATATATTTTTTTATTCACTTTGTAATTAAAATCTACAATTCTTTAATTAAGGGTAAAACTGTAATTTAAAATAATGCACTCTCAATCCAAGACAGAGTAAATACATAAAAAAGATTTTAATTCATATTCTACACTCTTATTCTAGTGTAAATAAACAATCTACTCCCACTCCCACTCCACACTCCCAATCCCAAGATTCCTACTCTTTGAGATTTCTAATCCAATCTGAGAAATAAACGTTACCTAAAAGTCTTACTTGCACTCACAGCCATCAAGAAATGGAAATTAGGGCTGATAGATGTAAAAAATGTCTTCTTACACGGAGAATTAGATCAAAAAATCTGCATGAACTAACCAAGAGAATTTGAGAATCAAGCTCTCCGAAGTATGTATATAAGTTGAGATAGGCACTTTATGGTTTAAAGCAAGCACCAAGAGCATGGTATGGTGAGATTGCTAAATTTTTAACTCACGGTAATTATTTAGTAGCACATGCAGATTCTAGCTTGTTCATCACAACTAATGAGGGAAAGTTAGCACCTATGCTGGTGTACATGGATGGTTTGATTCTTATTGGTGATGTTGAAGAAGAGATTCGGCGAACAAGAGAGAACTTATCAGTTCATTTTTAGATGAAAGAGCTTGGTCAATTTAAGCACTTATTTGGTCTGGAGGTTGATCAAATAGAAGAGGGATATATTTCTTTGCTAATAGAAATATGCCAAAGACTTGCTGAAGAAGTTTGGAATGTTAGAACGCAAGCCAATCTCAACTCCAATGGAAGTAAATGCAAAATTGTGCACATATGAAGGTAAAGATTTGTAAGACGGAACAATGTATCAATAATTGGTAGGAAGTTTAGTCTACCTAACATTGACTTGACTAGATATTTCATATGCAGTGTGAGTAACAAGTTAGTATATGCAAAACATGAAGCAGCCTCACTTGGAAACGGTTCGGCGAATACGAACATATATGAAAAGTACAATCAACTATGGTCTATTGTACAAGAAAGGTGAAAGTCGTAGATGCTGACTCTGTCAGAGATCATGATACTAGAAGTTTAACTATTGGGTATGTGTTTAGAATTAGGTATGGAGTAGTTTCTTGGTATAGTACGAGACAACCAACTATATCACTATCAACCACAAAAGCAGAGTATAGAGCAGCAGCCTTGGCAACTTAAGAAACTACTTGACTGATGCAGTTGACGAAGGATCTACACCAACCTGTAGATTATGCAATAACATTGTATTGTGATAATCAATCGGCAATTAGCTTGGCAGAAAATCCAATATTCCATGCAAGAACTAAGAATGTGGAAGCGCACTATCACTTCATAAGGGAAAAGGTCTTGCAAGATGAAGTTCAAATACGGTACATCAAGACGAACGATCAGTTTGCGGATTCGTTTGCAATAAGTCTTAGTACTGAAAATTTTGAAGAGTTTTGGCAGCAGCTCAATATAGATCAAATGATGAAAGTTGATGTCAAGGGAGAGTGTTAAAAGCTCAACACAAGTTCATAATTCAATTTAATTATATTTGTCGAAGCCCAAGTTCAAAACTCAATCGATGGAAGATTCAAGAATTATGCAGAAAATGGGAGATATTTCTAGAATTATAATACCTAATGAAGGTAAAAAATATATAAGTCTAATTTTTTCTTGAAGATTTAGAGGTATTTATAAAACGTAGTTGTCATATATTTTGTAATTTAATATTTATATGGTTTATATTAGTTCTGGGTTATTGTAAATATCCCTAAGCTCTTTTGTTGTAGGCAACTAGGCATCAAGTAAAGAATGAAAAATTAGAAGAGAGGAAGAAGAGTAAGCCATGAGTTTTGTAGTGTCTACTTGTAAACTATCAATAAAATCCTTCAGTTTAACAAAATTTTTCGGTTACCCAAATCATTTTAGTTGTGAGCAATTTAGTGCTCCTCGATTTTCAACATGTCAAAGCTATGTTCAATATATAAACGACTGCGGACAAACCATGCATATATATCTAGTTAAAAACTATGCTCGAAAACCATGTTCAGATAGTATCTAAAATTATTCTTAGTTGATCGGTGAGCCATGGGACCCGCACTAATTATCTGCAATTAATTAATTAATCTGTTACCTAATTATCTACAATTAATTAATTGCAAGAACTACCTATGCCCAATCACGCCCACCGTCGGCTACTTCATTCTCACTCTCCCTCTACGTATATATACGAACACATACACATAAATAGACACACACACATACATACCATGCATGTCTATAATATCAAACCAGAAGCAGGAACTCGCAAAAGCAACTTACTTCAAATCTTTTCTGATTTGGAGAACATCGAAACCACTTGCCCAGGTTTTAGGCTAATTTCAGTTGAATACCACTTATGATTATTATTTTAATTTTTGCATTTTCGAATAAAATTTTTTAATATGAATTCTTGAGGAAGGAACAAATGATCAGAGGGCGTCTTCACTTGGTTGTGTACTATTGTTGATGATGAGATTGTAAATAACAATTTTGATCTTCTTATTGTCCTTCGATACGAGATAAATCTAGACCATATTGATTAAATGTAGTGTTACTCTTTTGTTCTAATTTTAATACAAAATAGTAAAAAATTAAAAATTAAATACTAAATTGTCACTGTCCCCTTTCCAATGGAGAAAATTCTGGAGGCCCCCATCCCTCTGCCATATATAGCTTGATTTGATTCAGATTATATGTGAAGCTCCGTTTTGGGACTATAGTCATGTGAAACAAGTAATTTTCCATTGGATCTTTTGATTTATTTTATAAAGCGATTTAAATACATCCCCTGCATATGGATGCCATAGTTAGTTCCAGTCACTATTCATTATATGTTGTAGCTAGGGACTTAATCAATCTTTGATTAATGAATCTTGATCCACGCGAACTTAACAAGTAATGAATCAGAGCTAAATAAAACGTGATTAAGAAACAATGTTGCAGATTAGATGCTACTACTTACTCTCATTCCTCTCAATCTAAGCTTTCAATGTTGGCTCCCAGCTAGCACATGGATATCACGTGCAATGCTACATCAGTAATACTGATTTACCAGAATTTGTAGCCCTTGGATTTTGAATTTTTGAGTAACTAATTCATGAATCAATTGTCGGAGAAACCTTTTTATTCTACAACATTAAAAAATGTTTCAAAAGACAACTACATTTTGGCAGGTCTAGCCACATTACCCAAATTAAATAATATATTGAAAGAAAACTATGTTCAATCAATGATGGCGGACAAACTATAATAATAGATTATCGATTCAAAAACAATGTTCAATTGGTATCTACAATTAATTATTAGCAAATCAGTGAACCCTGGGACCCATGCTAACTATCTAAAATTAATTAATCCGTTATCAAATTATCTGCAATTAACTCACCTTGGCAACGTCGGTTTCGACATCCTATATATATTTATGCTACACATGTATATTAATTATATCAAAACAGAAGCAAGAACTCGCCAGAAGCAGATCCTTTTTATTTGAAGAACATGGAATTTCCTTGCGCAGGTTTTTATGCTAACTTGAGTTGAATTCATTTATATATAATTCTTATTTTAATATATTCATTTATGATTAAGATTTCTATTACGAACTCTTAGGTAAGATCGATTGGTCAGAGGGTTTCACATTGACCAGTATTGCTGATGATGAGATCGAGAATGAAACTCTTGATTTTTTTGTTGTCCCTCAATACGGGAGAAATCCTGACTACAGTGGTTAAGTACACGAGTTCAATGTTACTCTTTTATGTTATGTTCATTTAAATAAAAGGATAGGCATTGTTATTGCCTGTCAATCATGTAAGTGTTGTTTTGTCCAGTTCAACTGATAAGATCTCTTAAGATAAGTGAGATTTTCTTTTGCATTTGTGTACTCCGTGTTCCTTAATAAATAAAAGTATAGTGTCTCAATCAGTTCATTAAATTAGTTTCTCGATAGACATAAAATCATGTGACAGTTTCTGTATCAGAACTCATTTTATCCACTAATAGTGGACAAATATGCATATTACCAATTCACACGCCTACTTTAATTAGTTTTATGCTCTCTTTATTTTTGAATATTTCATTGACAATATACATGTATGATATATACCACAACTAAAAAGTTCAAAAGCAAGCTCTCCCGAGAATTGAGGTTCCACTCGTTGTTGGGCAAAAGTCAGTTTTTTTAAATTTTTATAAAAATTTTTAGAACCGATCTCATACAATATATAGGAATTCGTAATCTAGAAAATCATACCTTGACAATCCGATTTGGTTTTTTCACTGAGTTAATCTAGACTCCCAGATCACAATCTGTCACCATCACGCCTGTTATATCGCGATCTGTCACCATCACGCTTGTTGGATCACGATTCGTCACCAATGATCTTCCAAGTTATGACTCAGTTTTGATCTGCACTTGATATTTAGGTGCCTTTATCACCACTAAAAGCAACTAATAGGAGAAAATTTTTCTCTCAAAATTAGAGAGAAAAATCTTCTTCTCTGATCTGTATAATGTGGTTTCTCTCTCCTTTTGGGTGAAAATAAGCCATTTTATATCTCGATCTAGTGGAAACCCTAAGCTCTATATTTTTATATTTTTTAATTCTATTAAATCAAATATGATTTAAATTAAAAAATAATAAAACCAAAAGTAACGTTACTTCTTCTTGTGTTATAGGGGTCCACCTTGTAAAATAACACAAGGCCCCTTACACACAAGCATATTATATAGAGCCTCCCACTAAATAATATATTTAGGCTTTTAACCCAAATAACTAGTTATCTTGTTTATTAATCCAGTAGCGGCGTAGTCAATTAAATGAGCTAACCCCGGGATCATTTCAATACATATAATAGTGGCTATAATAATTAGGCCCATAATTAAACTAGCCCAATTATTTAATTCCACATCTACTCCACTAAAAGATTAGAACTGACCTCTATAATTGTATGCTATCCAGGATAGTATTCTCGAATAACAATTCGACCCATGCCACATTGATTTCGTTACTGTATAATCATTTGTACCATATCGTTAATTAACTTGATATCTCAACTGTCTAGTCAATTTAATTACATCTTACTTGATATTTATAAGTTTTCTCTAATGATCATTTTTAACATACTAAATATGTTGACATACTCTGGCCAGAGAATTCTATGATCAAGTGCCGAAAACCCATCAAGAGATGTGTTGTACAAATTTTATATTGTTAATCTATAACTTCAATACTCATAATTGCTCCCACCAAGATATCGGGTAATCTTGACTACAAGTATGTGTCGTACCTATTGGTAACTCAAATGGAATAACAATTACAATCATAAAATTATAACTAACTCAAGATTAAGATTACATTAAAATCAATGCCTATGAAATTTAATAAATCTGACAGTTATTACAAAGTTAATTAAATCCCATGTGTGATCATATTTAATGTAGTCGTACTACATCAATAAATTCATACCTGATTAAGACAAATCATTCAATGAATTTATTACAGTCTAAACATAAATAGAACGCCTAGCTTTATTTATCAACTGCGAATTAAATTTATTTAATCATAAGATAACTTGTATTTATATCTTATGTGAATCCATATGATGATCACATGAATACATATAATATGATTAAACAGACCTTACTGAAAATATTTATGCAATTGAAAATATCTCAAATATTTTATTAATCAAAAAATTAATATGCTTTAAAGAGCACATAATCTCAATACTTGTAACATTCAAATGGATCTAGGTCCAATGAGATGCCCATTCTATTAATAATTGTGATCTCTTATTAATAAAGAATGAATGGTACTTAAATCACATATTTTTAAGTTAAGAGTTAAGGAATATGCATGTATGCTCAAAATTGTTTTGAAATAAATATTTTATTAAATTTAAAAAATTATTTTAATCACATGCATTTGAGCAATAAAAATAACAATAATTCCAATTTGATTAGCCAATAAACCTTGGTTTGGTTGGTTGGCATTTCTCTTGTTAACTATTAGGTAAAGAATTTGAGTTTGCCCAGTCGCTGTGGTAGTTTATTACTATTCTAAGTATTCATTGGGTTGATTATACATTTAAGTGGGCTTCAATTGTATTGGACTTGTATTGAATTGTATAACTATTCTATGGCTCTCATAAATCCCTATTTTAATCACACCTGTTAAAAATTAATTAGAATCTCTTTCCCATTAATTACTCCCATTTAGTTCTATAAATATTCTTATACCCTTATTTCTCAAAGGATTAAGAGGATTCTCAAACCAAAGCCAAGGAAAATATACAAAGAATGTCTTAAAAAGCCAATCTTTTGCAATATTGTTATTCAAAATATGGCCATCGGGGATTTTTGGTGATGGAGTAAGGCAGTGGAAGCAGAATTGATAAGGTAGTAAAAACTAGATATCGTTTCAGTACCAAACAATGCTAGCGTGATTAGATTATACTCTATTTGAAGCGTGATTAGATCTCATTCTAATCCAAACAATTCAATGAGATTTTTAATAACGCATTAAGTTGAAATACTATCTAAGCAACCCAAGAGGAGGGTGAATTGGGATTTTAAAACTTAAGCTAAAAAAACCGCACAACAATTCAATCTATTACTTTAATGAAATAAAATAAATAAATTTAATAAAGCATAATAATAAAAGAGTAAGGGATGAGAGAACAAACGCAATGATTTTTATATGGTTCAGCAATTTCTGCCAACTTCCACACCTCCAAGCCCACCGGGCTTGAGGATTTCACTATCCAAGCCTCCAAGGCTTCAAATGCTTACAATTGACTTTCAAGGGGTCAATAGACCTTTACAACAAGAGATTATCCTCGATCTCTTAACCGAAGTGTATCCCAACACTTCCTATCACTCAAAATTCAAGATTACAAATGAATTTTCTCTCAGACAATGTGTTTGATTACAAATAAAATGTCAATGTGTGAATGAATAAAACAAAACAAGTTTAGATATCAATAATGGTTGTATACTCAATAACAAGCTCAATGGTAACTCTTGGATCTCTTCTTATTTGAATCTGATTGATCTTATTTATAATTGAAGCTAAAAACTAGCCGTTATTGACTTTCTGTAAGAAATCAGGTCACCGTTAACAGCTATCGGTTTACCGTTTTGATTAGTCCAAATAACTATTGGGCTGAAATTCAAATAATCGGTTCACCGTTTTCAGTAAACGATTCACCGTTATTTTCTAGCATCATCATTTTAACAATCCTTTGTAGAACATGTTTTCTAAAAATTATCAGTTTGCCGTTTTCCACAAATAGTTCACCGTATGATACAGTGATTGCTGCAGTGAAATTATTTTTCAAAAATTATAGTTTTACCCCAAAATGTTCTATAATTATAATATAGCCCAAATCTTCATAAATATTTATAAATAAGTCCATTTTTGTAGTTTTAAAACTTTTTTAATTAGACTATGAACTTGAAAAATAACCAATTTCATAAAATCATTTTTCCTTTAAGTATAAAACCCGTATATTATCAAAATAATGATTTGTTTAAAATGTATGAAAAATAATTTGATCTTTTAAAAAATTAATCATTCTTAAACAACTTTCAAGCCTCTCAAGTTTTTTTCCAAATCTCACTCAATGCTTTTGCCAATTAACTTTATCTTTGCAGTCAAATTTTCTTCAAGAATAACTGTTTTATTTTCAACATGCATACATAAACATGGCAATCATTGCTAAAGTTTCTTCAACTTGATTTTACAGTACAACGTTGATTATATTACTAAGCTCAGTACTCAAATCAATGGTTAGTTGATCCTTTTAACACTTGTCTTGTCCTCTAAGGAAACATCATGTATATTCTTATACGAATAGCCATATTGAAACTTTAAATCATTTTTTAGCATCACAAGTGAGTCTTCTTCTTCAACAATAGATGAACTCATTGGTACATCTTAAGGCACTATCATAGACACACACCATTGTTTGATTAAATCCTCGTCAATTCTTTTAAGCACATTATCTAAGTTTCTTTGAATCTATGCCTAAATTTTCAACTCGATTTATGTATGACTAAATGAATTGCATGTTGTAAAGTGTAGATAGTGTATGTAGGCATTTTATTTTGAAAATGTAAATCAAGCCCCCTCACAAATCTTGTAATTGTATCTCTTCAGGTTCATAATAATATTTGCATCTATAACTTATAAGCATAATTAGAAGTTGATCACATATCTTGCTATATCAAACAATAACCCAGTGGAATGAAACTCAGTCTCAACATTCTTTCATACATTTGCATGAATAGTTTTAAGAGGACCTTTGCAAAACAATCTGTGTTGTTGCGCTTTGATCTATCATTCTAAAACATTCATTATTAATAAAAAAAATCAGCTATAAATTGTATTTGGTCATACTTCGGCACTCTAATTTTATAATCTTGATCAATCTTATCTAACTATGAAAAAAAAATCCAAGACAACAATTTTCATCAAGCATTTAGAACATGACGCCTTCTAAATTTTTCAATCACAAATACAAAGCCAATGGCAAAACTATAAATAAGGCTAAACTTTAATGTTTAGTGTGGTCGGTGACTGGTGGCCGTGATTTGGTTTGTGATTATCAGATTTAGTAGATATGGTGGTTAAGAGCACAATGGTGGTCAAGGATTGGCCAGATTCACAGTAGTTTGGTCAGAAAATTGACTTTAAGTGGCGACGGTTTATAGTGGATTATGGCAATTTATGGTTGAATTTTGGTAGAGAAATTACAAAAGAAAAAAAAAAGGGTTGTTGGCAATTGGTTTTGGATTTTTGACTAGAGGGAATGTTGGAAATTTTTCAAAATAAATGGTGTCTTATGGTAAAGACCTGTCCAATAATTGTACCTTATAGAAAAAAGTACCTTTCACTAAAGACATATCTAATTGAATGATGTCTTGTTCGGAGAACATATCCATTTAATTGTGCTTTATAGAAAATGTATTTTTTTACTAAAGGATATAATTTTTCATAGTAATATTTCACTTAGAATGCATCATTTCATGGTGACATTTCATTTGAAATTGTGATTGTTCAATTTGGATCATTGATTAAAATTAAATCTAGATCCAATTGTTATGAATGAAGGGGTTTAATAAAAGATGGCACCCTGAGTGAAGGGGCCCAAGTATATCTATAAACAGGGGTCATGTTTAATCCATTTAGACCATAAAATAATGATATAACACCACTCTTTTCTAGAACGAAGTTCAACATAAACATTCATTTCTTTTGTGCATTAAAAATCCAATATATTGTTTTCTACAAGAACAATATATTATTTCTTGGCAGACTTGCAACATTCAAGAGTATTCTGGTTTGCTTTCGTCAATGCAAACGCAAGCAAACAAACAAGTGCTTCATTGTATCCTAGAGGCGTATTTGCTTAACCTATGTGAATCACTTAATTGGTGGGGGCAAATAACGTCTTAAGGAAAGCAACATTTGTAACGTGCCTTGAAGTACACAAATTTTCTATAGTTTACTTATTACTATTATTTTTCTTTCTACATACGGAGTTGTAAACACATTACTTTATCTAGTAAAATTCCACCATTATTGATGTATATTTCTACATTTTGCATTCCCCACAATTAGTGTATACCAGGAACAAGGAATGAGGTAGTGCTATCAGTCAATGGTAAAGGTGGCTGGATTTGTGATAGTGGCTAGTGGAGTGCTCACAAGTTTAGATGATTTGCAACATGCACAAGCGGCAGTTGATGGCGGGATTGGCTAGGGCTTGTCAACAATGGCTAGTGAGTTTTATGGTGGTATTGGCTACCAGTGAAGGCGGATGAACATTGGTAGGTTGAATGATGGAGCTTACGAGTTTGGGTGGCTATTGTGCATTGGTGCCACAATAGTTTATGGTGGCAGTGATTGACGGATAATGGCGAGTTGGTAGCAGTAGCGGCAAGTGGTGATAGTTGCTGGATTATGGCTGCGGTTGTTGTGGTACGTGTTGCGACGGATAAGGTTTCAAATTTTAGGATTTTTTATTTTTTTTTTTGGGATAAACAACGGTGAAGGATTTAGAGGATTTGGGTGATTTGTGCTGGACAGATATGGTGGCCAAGAAAGATATGAGATTCGTACAGAATCACTCTAATATCAACTGATGAAGCAGGAGAACAGAAGCAGAATTCATAAGGTAGGCTTACACTCTAATTGAAATGTCATTAGATTTTGCTCTAATCAAAATGATTTAATAAGATTTTTAATAATGTGTTAAGTAAGATTAGATGACGCTCTAATCTAAATAATTCTACTAAAGAGTTTTTTTTTTAAGATAATCCCAAAAAGAATTATAAAAAAATAGTTTTTATTAATTAGAATGTCGAAGTTATGAAAACAATAATAAGGCATCTCTATTTATAATAGAATGAACCTATTTTCATAATTAACTTAAAAAGTAAAATTAAATCATAATTATAATAGAAATAAAATATTAAGACACATATCATAATGGACTCTAATTAAAATAAAAAATTATAAAATAATAAAATCTTAAAATAACTTCCTACTTCCTGAGATTTTTTATTATTTTCTATTTTTCAAGTTGATTATGAGGTTCTCTTTTGTTGTAGTTAGTGCCAATTTCAATGTAAAATGCTTCTTTAATTTTTTTTTTATTTGAAAAAGGCTTCTTTATTATAAAAAGGAAAAGAAAAAGTGTTTTCCATTTAACTTTTTTCATTTAACAAAAACGAAAAGTTTGGTGGGGTTAGACTTTAGACAAAGCAAAAAGATGAAATGTCACACATTTATCTTAATTATGATAAGCGGTGGAAATGTAGAATGAGTTAATTTTTTTTTTTTTTTTATGGTAGAATGAGTTAATTTAATTAAGAGTTAAGTATGTAAATTTGAGATAAAGGGATTCTAGAAGAATTTTTGAGAGTGTTAATAGTTCCATTCTAAAAAGCAGTCCAATTCTTGTTTTAGTCGTATGGGACATTAATATGTTGGGTTTGTTGTACATTTAAGTGGATATTGATTACATTGGATTTTGAATGAATATAAGATAATATAAAAAAGTCCAAATTTATTAAATAAGATATGACAAAAATTATACATATATTATATGCTAAGAAAGATAGCATAGACAAAAATTTGTCTCTTTGTGTGCGTGCGTGCGTGTGTCTCTGTGTGTGGGTTTTTTGTATGTATTTTAAGTTTGAGTCTGAGTTCAGACTTAAAATTCAGGATTAAAATTTAGAATTGTTATCAAATCATCTCAAATTTTAAAAAAATCAAAGATTCCCAAGTTTGAAAACAAATCCATATTTTTTTTTCCTATTATAATAAAGTTGAACTGATGAGGCAACTTTACTAAAAATAAAGAACAATATGCTCCTACTCAGGAAGAGATATAGTAACCCTTAACTCTCAAAATGGCTAGAAAACGACTCCATATATATGTGTGTGGGTATATATGTATATATTTAAAATTATCAACAAAGATGAATTGTTTGTCAATCATGAAAATTCATATGGCTTTCCGATGGAAATTGCATTGCTTTGAATTTATTTTTATTTAATTAAATTATTTTGGACCGTTGAGTCAAAAATTGTTGATTTTTTATTTAGTTAATTAAATTATTCAAGTGGCTTTCAAAACCATGTTTCATACATTTTACAATCATTTAAGCATGGGTAATGATAAAATCCTAAAATTTTCTTTTAAATTGTATCCTAAATAATGTGACAAGTGATGTTATTATTAATTAAGTGACCGATAATTTTTCATAATTTTTGCTGAAAATGAACTCAAACTCAACTGACCGACATGGCGTTTTGAGAAAAAAAGTCAAAGGACTTGTCGTTTTCTGTATCGCTGGAGCCAAACCGACATTTTTGTAATGTCGTCCTCAGCCATTAAACTGTCATATTGTATAACACGTGATTATTTAAGTTACAACGGCTTGCTGTCGCTGTAGTTTTGTTGCTACTCAAACAAGTCACATGTGATAGGCAGTTACGGCTGTTAGTTTTGGCGGGAACCGGCTGGAGGCTAACAAATTCGGAAACAGTCTTTAAAAAGCTGATTCTAGTGTGTTCTCTTGAGATTTATTCGTAAGAATAGAGAGAGAGGAAGAGAAAAAAGATTGTTGTTTGCAATCTATCTATTCATCTCGTGTTCTCTGTACCCCTTGGATTCAATACTTGAAGCTCGTATTCTCAGTAGATGTAGGCACCATCAACAGGTGCTGAACCACTTAAAATCTTGTGTTAATGTTAATCTGGCTTAAAGGGTTTTGGAGTGAATTTAATCTGGCTTAAAGGGTTGAATTCAATTTAGCCGTTAATGTTACCCATCTGTTATCAGACACCATGCATTATTACTCAGCCTTTGTTTGGTAGTTGGTAATGGTAGCTAATTACTTTGTTTGTCTTCTTTTTTCACAATTGGTTATATTGTAGACCTGACCATGTTTAGCACATATTACAATCATTTAACCAATGGTAGAATTTAACCTTGACAATTTATGTACGATAAAACTCCAGAGGTTGATCCGTTATCTGTTAAGACAATGGTTGGATGTGTTTATTGGAATAGCCTCACTGGCGATCAATTGCGAAAGCAATGCCCAGGGCCACTCACTGGCTGGCCTATGTCTTTTAACAAAAAGTTTATTAATCTTGGTTCCGAGTTGCAGGCCCCATGTTTAAGTATGTTATTGACATGAGCAAAGTTAAGACAGCGGTAGAATTTAATTGTTCTCTCTCTTAGTTAGCAAACTTTGACAGCTAGTCGAAGATCTACATCTCTTAACCAATTAATCATGCTTTTGTTTCCTGAATGGCGTGCATTATTGTGATGATGTCATTAATTACAATACTTTATTAAAATGTTGCTATTCATGGCAATTTTGAGGATGCAAATAGCCTCACCCTCATCATATGTACTATGTTTTCTTCGAGCCACCAAAAGTTAACGTTTGTCAATCTTGTGGAATAATTACTTTCTTCGTACTTTCTTTTCCTTTTTTTGTTTTTGTTCAAAAGGATTTCTTCTTACCAGGATGTGAAAAATAAAATAAATTACAAACAATACGAGCTCATTTTGGTATATTACATATTGAGCTTCAAGCCTTCAACTATTAATTGTGATGCACTTCGAGAAACACAACTTAATAACACTGAAATAAAAAAAAAATAACGTTTCCGAAAACAAAGAAATTAGAAATATATAATCAAATCGTATTTATGAGTTATTACAGTTTTAGTTCCAAAGGTTTTGGCCGTTCCACCATTGGGATTTGATTAGGGATGGCAACGGAGAGAGAAGAAGGGGAGAGGATCGATATTCCCGTACTAATTTTTAGCCCATCACTTGAGAGGAGAAAATGAGGATTCTCAAATAACAAAAAGGAAAATATGAGGGTACTTGATCTTTCAGTAATTGATGATTTTATTTTTCGAACTTGATATAATTTTATTACCATAAAACTATAAAATCATATTATCAACACAAAAGTATGAACTAAACTCAAATAAAAATATTTCAGCCAAAGTAAGTCAGTCTTAATAATATTACAACATAATCTACGAAATTATCTAAAAGTCATACTATATAAGTCATCAACAAGATTACATTTGTGAATCTTCAGATTCCGTTGACAAAAGAAAGGGGAATTTCTTTATTTAAAAAATGAAATGAAAGCACTATAATTGCGGCACTTCCATTTGTGATTTGTTCATAAGATAAAGGTAATTTTTGTCCAAATAATAGAGGCAATGACAAATTTCATTCAAGTTTTTTTTACTATCGCTTAGTTATCTTATTTTCATAAACAATAGGATTTTTTACATTGACTCTATATGTTAATACAATTTAAATACAATCACTAATGTATTAAAAATTAAAAATATGGGAAACTGGAATTGGATGAGTATTTCACCTGATTTTTGTCTCTTTTTCGAATGAAAAGTTTAATATTAAATTGTCACCGTCCCCGTCCCCGAACAAAAAAAAAAATTTGAGGTCCCTATCCCCTTGGAGATTTCTGCCATACCTTAGGCTTGATTCAGTTTATATGTAAAGCTCCATTTTGGGACTGTATTCATCTGAAACATATAATTTCCCCTTTAATATTTTGATTAATTTTACATAGAGATTTAAATACGTCCCCTGCATGCTGCATGTGGATGCCATAGCTAGTTCCAAGCATTATTCATGATATTTTGTAGCTAAGGACCTAATTAAGCTTGATCTAAGTTAAAGCAATCTTTGATCGATGAATCTTGATCCACTTAACAAGTAATGAATCAAGATTAAATAAACCAGATTAAGAAACAATGTTGCAGATCAGATGCTATTGCTTACTCTCTCATGCCTCTCAATCTAAGCTTCCAATTCTGGCTCCCACCTAGCACATGGATATCACCTGCAATGCTATATTATATCAGTAAAACTGATTTAACAGGATTTGCGACCCTTAGAATTTGATTAAATAACTCAAAGATTTTGCAGCAGACAAGCAAAGATCACGAATCAACGGTCAGAGCAACCTTTTTATTCCACCACTACTGTTGGACCAAAACCAGCAAGAAACCGATTTCGATCCCCCAAGGCCCACTCAATCAACGTGATCCAGGAATGGCTGATAATCAAAACAAGATTGATGATGATACTGATATGATAATCAAGAAACAACAGAAATCAAGCCAACGAAACTGAAACAATCACACAGGCAAAACACAAAAGGATTATAGTGGTTCGGCCACGATGTGACCTACATCCACTGTGAAAAGGAAAACAAGCTTTCCCTGATTTTGCTGTTCAAGATACAATCACTTTATAGAAAATGTCACCCTCTCGATCTAGCAATATCACAAGTCACGAGACGTAATATACAACAAAAGATTGCTCTAGAAACAACCCCCAGAAGCCAGCACAACGTTACTGGGTTTGTTAGCAACGAACCCAGAAATTTCCCGCTCTTTGTAACAGCTTTACCAGCCGTTTAAAACAGGCACTGGAAACGTGTCACAAACTCGCCAAAAACGCTATTTCCATCTGCCGTTTTGAGTAAGTAATGCACGTGTTTCATCACGTGCCCAACTTGTTCAACTGACTGACTTAGCAGACTTGTCATACAGCTACCTAATTCGAGACAACTGACATATCATCCACGTCCGAAATGAGAAACGGACATGTCGCACAAAGCCACAACCTCAGATTTGCGGTTCATTTCTCAACAACTACATTAAAAAATATTTCAGAAGACAGCTAAATTTTGGCAGTTCTGTCCGCATTTCACAAATTAAATAATATTTTGAAAGAAAACTATGTTCAGGTAAGATTGTGGCCCTTAGAATTTGAGTAAATAATTCACATATTTTGCAGCAGATAAGCAAAGATCGTGAATAAACGGTCAGGCCAACCTTTTTACTCTTCTACCACATTAAAAAATGTTTCAGAAGACAACTACATTTTGGCAGTTCTGTCCACATTTCCCAAATAAAATAATATTTTGAAAGAAAATTATGTTCAATTAAGATTGCGGACAAACTCTAATATAGATTATCAATTCAGAAACTAAGTTCTATTAGTAGCTATAGTTAATTATTAGCTAATCAGTGAGTCATGGGGCCCATGCTAACTATCTACAGTTAATTAATACGTTATCTAATGATCTACAATTAATCCACCTTGGCACCGTCGGCTACTTCATTCTACAATCAGACCAGAAGCACGAACTCGTAAAAGCAATTTTACTACTTTTGATTTTTTATTACGGCTCGCCAGGAGTAGATCTTTTTTATTTGAAGATTCTGGGAACTCTTTGCGCAGGGTTTTGGTTTTTATGCTAACTTGAGCTGAATATCATTAACATATAATTCTCATTTTAATATACGAATTTGTGATTAAGATTTCTATCAAATAGGATTTTTTCAGGTAAAATTCTATTGTCAATAAGGTTTCTAGTGGGTCGGTATTGTTAATGACGAGATCGAGAGTGAATATTTTAATTTTCTTATTGTCCTTGAATATTTTGATTTACTTATCAATCATATGAGTGTCGATTTTATTCAGTTCAATTGTTAAGATCTCTTAATATAAATAAGAGATTTTCTTTTGCATTCACATACTTTGCATTCCTTAATAAAGGAAAGCATTGCGTGCCAATCGATTGATTGAATTATGTTAGAACTTAAAGTAGAATGGAAGAAGATTCTTATCTTAGCAATAAGAATTAATAAATCTGATAATTCTTCTAATATCTCAGAGCTCTCATTTTCGGGTTTGGAGTAAACCACAATGACAAATCTTATTTTTCAAGCTACCGAACCACTTGTTTTACAACTTATTAAATAATGAACCAAAGCAACGGCTAACTTCTATTTTAACTTAACTACTGAAGCTACTAACAAGATATAGAGATTTTCCAGCATAAGACCCGGTCCTTTATGCATCCAACACTTGACCAAGCCTTTTAGCCCTCACCCCACGTCACTAGTATTGCTCACGCCCAAAAGTGACAGACACTTTGGATTGGGCTTCCTAGCCCTGGTGGTTCTGCGAGATTCAACATCTCCTCCCCCTGGGACACTGACCTTGCCCTCAAGGTCAAAATCTAGAAACTGCTGCTTAACTTGATCCACTGAATTCCATGTTGCTTCCTCCTCAGGCAAATGACTCTGGTGCGCCAAAACTGCCATATGCAACTTACCCGTGCGCTTCACCCACCTAAAATCCTTCACTGCTGCAAGTTGAAGTTCCAAAATTCCATCATCAGATACAGGAGGTGTTGTACATCGTGGCACCTCGCCGTTTTCTATTTGCTTTTAAAGACAAGATACATGGAAAACGGGATGTATCTTAGTCCCTTTAGGCAATTACAATTTGTAAGTTGGAACTCTAATTTTTTCTATAATTGGGAAAAGACCATAATACTTGTTAGCAAGTTTTTGGTTTGCTCTTTTGAATACCAACTGTTGCCTAAAAGGATGAAGCTTTAAATAGACTAAGTCACCAATATCAAATTGCACATCCCGATGGTGACGATCAGCTTGTTGTTTCATTCGATTTTTGGCCATCTCCAAGTTTTGTTTGAGAAGCTTCGAAAGATCATCTCTACTCATCAATTCCTTATCTACTTCATGCACATTAAAGCTCCTGGGTATATACCTAGAAACACTTGGTAGAGGTCTCCCATATAAGGCCTGAAATGGTGTGAGACCGATAACGCTAGGATAAGTCGTATTGTACCAAAATTCTGCCCAAGGAACATGAGAACTCCATTGCTTAGGGTGATGACTAACCATGCACCGAAGGTATTGCTGTAAACTCCGATCACCACCTCAGTTTGCCCATCCATCTCCGGATGATAGGCGAATGACGTCTTAAGCTGCGTCCCCTGCAATTTGAAAAACTACTTCCAAAAGTTGCTGGTGAATACAACATCACAATCCCTTACTATAATGCGTGGGACCCCATAAAGTTGAGCGACACGATCCACAAAAACTTCTGCTATCTTCTTTGCCGTGAAAGGATGACTGACCCCGATAAAATGAGCATACTTTGTCAATCAATCCACTACCACTAGTATCGAGTTCTTCCCATTGGAGTTTGGTAACCCTTCAATGAAGTCTATGGAGATGTCTTCCCATACTTGAGATGGTACCGGAAGTGGCTACAGAAGGCCAGCAGGTGATCGTGATTCAGACTTGTTGCGCTGACAGGTATCACAAGCGGCTACATATTTTTTAACGTCGTTTTTCATACCATCCCAGTAGAGTTCTGGGCAAGTCGTTTCAATGTTCTGAGAACACCTGAATGCCCTCCAATTCTAGTGTCATGAAACTCATGTAGTAGACGAGTTTTGAAGGAAGACGTAGGTGGAATCACGATGCTCCCTTTATAGTAAAGTAACCCATCTTTCCAAACATACTCACAACTCTTTTTGGAATCAATTTCCCTTCGAGATAAAATTTGTTGTACCCACGAACTTTCTCTACTTTCTTTTTTCAACTCCCCCAAAATAACAAATTCTGGCTGAGAGATTGCATTTATAATTGAGCCCCCCTTCTCTTGACAGAGAATCTACAGTACTATTTTCTTTGCCAGGCCTATATTTAATCTCATATTCATATCCCAACAATTTAGTAATCCATTTTTGCTGTTCTGGGCAGTTACTCGTTGCTCCAAAAAATACCGTAGGCTCCATTGATCAGTGAGGATTTGAAATTTTGTCCTAATAAAATATGATCTCCAACATCGAACAACCTCTATAATAGCTAGCATCTCTTTAGAATAAATTGACCATGCTCTTTTTTGAGGTCCTAAAGCTCAACTGAGAAAAGCTATAGGACGCCTTATTGAGAAAGAACGGCTCATATTCCTACATCAGAGGCGTCAGTCTCAATAACAAACATTTCATTAAAGTTTGGGATAGTCAATACCAGTGCAGTAGTCATGGAAATCTTGAGTGCCTCGAATGCCTCTTCGGCATTTTCTCCCTAATTAAATTGTCCTTTTTTCAGCAGTTGCGTGAGAGGGGCTGCAATGGTGCCATAAGTTTTTACAAATTTTATGTAGTACCCAGTAAGTCCTAAGAATCCCCATAACTCTATCATATTCCTTGGTCTCGGCCAATTTCTTATAGCTGTAATTTTTTTATCATCGACTTGGGCTCCTTTTGAAGAAATAAAATGTCTTAAATACTCAATCTTGGTCTGTCCAAATGAACACTTGGACTTCTTTTTAAAAAACTGTTGTTTTTGCAATATTTGGATCATAATCTGTACATGTTCCAAATGCACCTCCCATGAACAGTTGTAATTAGGATATCGTCAAAGAAGACAAGGGCAAACTTACTTAATATTGGCTTGCATATTGAATTCATGGCTGCTTGGAAGGTTGATGGGGCGTTACACAAGTCGAAAGGCATGACCAAATATTCGTAATGGCCATTATGTGTTCGAAATGACGTCTTATGAATATCTTCAGGATAAACACGAATTTGGTAGTACCCGGCTCTGAGGTCCAGTTTTGTAAAATATTTCGCCCCATGTAACTCGTCAATCATATTATTCATTGTTGGGATAGGGAATCGATCTTTGACTGTAACTTCATTCAATCCCCGATAATCCATACAAAATCGCCAAGATCCATCTTTCTTTTTTACTAGAAGAACCAGCGAAGAGAAGGAGTTGTGGCTAGGTCGTATGATTTTATTTTTCAGCATTTCGTCCACCTTTCTCTCAATTTCATTTTTCTAAAATTGGGCATACCTGTAGGGGAGCACGTTTACTACTGAAATTCCCTCCTTAAGAGATATTTTATGGTCTATATCTCGGGTTGGTGGCAAAGAACATGACTCATCAAAAAGTGGGGCAAACTGGGACATTACTCTCCTAAAGTGATAATGAATCTCTTTATATTTTTTCTTGTTGTTTGTCACCTCATCAACCACTACAGCAAATAAAACTCCTCCTCTACTCAACTTCTTTTCAAGGGACTGTAGGGAAATTGTTGTGGTATCAAAATCCTTCAGCCCGTATATCACCTTTGGTTCCCCTTGCCATTTAATTTGCATGGTCAACTCCTTTCAATCGCATAAAATAGGACCTAACTCCCTTAGCCATTTAACCCCCAACACAACATCCAATCCCTGCAAAAGAAAAGAAAATAATGTCACTGTTATAGGAACTCCTTAAATATTCATGCATACCCCTTCATGTTTGTCTTGGCACGTTGTTTGTCCCCAATCAGTGACCTTCACATTAAACTTCTCAGTGGAGATGACGTGTAAACGGAGATGGTGAGCCACTTAGTTGTTGATGAAGTTGTAACTTAACCCGCTATCTACCAGTATCGTTACGGGATGTTTGTTAATGTAAGCCCGAAGTTTTAGAGTGCGAGGTCCCTTTCATCCTGAAAAGGCACGCATGGTAATGTTAAAACAGTGGCCCTCATTTCCCTTATTTCCTTCATGTTTCCATTCCACGGCCGTGGCACCTGCTTCTGATTCGTTTTCCCCAATGTCTTCTTTTTTTATCATAAAAAGCTGAGGTCTGTTGCATTTGTGGCTAGGTGTGAAACGCTCATTGTAGTTAAAATAGAGGCCATTCTCTCTTTTGTGCTACATCTCTTCCCAGGTTAATTGTTTTACCGGCACTCTCCAGTTGGTTTCAAAGCCAAGGTGTGTAAAGGCTGGGTGGCGTTTATTGTCGCGGACCGTTGCTGCCCTATTTTTCTGAATTCCAGCTTCTCTTGCCTTTGTCTTCTGGTGAGCTGATCATCCTTCATTTTCGCTATTCCAATGGCATCCCGTAAAGATTAAGGCCTGGCCATTCGTACTTCATCAGGGATTTCCTCCTTTAAGCCACTTAGAAATGTTCCACTCAAAGCCGATTTGGGTCATCCAATGTCCCGAGTTGCCAATCTCTCGAATTCCCGTTGATAATCTCGCAAAGTTCCCGTTTGTTTGACCCAAGATAATGCTTCACCAAAGCACTTGTACCCTATTGGACCAAATCGCGTCAGGACCTCCCTTTTGAACATTCGCCAGGTAATTATTATCCCTTCATCATGGTACACTCGCTTAAGCCACTACCACCATTGGTTAGCTTCTCCTTCCAAGTGAAAAGAAGCTAAGTTGACCCGTCTTTCCTCTATGGTATCTTAAAACTCAAAGTACTGCTCCACACGGCTTCACCATTCTGTTGGATCGTCCCCAGAAAACCTTAGGAAATCCATTTTGAAGAAGCGATTGTGTGGGTGGGTTCCTTCCTCTTGGGTGGCCATTCCTTATAATGAAGAAGAGGCCAACTCCCCTTGATTCAGTTGTGGTTTTTCTTATGTCAACCGCAATCCCGAGAGGGCATCCAACACCTCTTTCAACCTTCCCTCCATTCCGTTCATCTAGACCCGCGTTTCTCCCATTTCAGTCACTAATCGCTGCATGACTTTCTTCATTTCTTGAAGCTTCATTTCCATTCGGTCGAGTCATTCTTTGTTGGTGCCCATGACAGAACTTGCTCTGATATCAAATATGTTAGAACTCAAAGTAGAATGGAAGGAGATTCTTATCTTAGCAACAAGAATTAATAAATCTGATAATTCTTTTGATATCTCAGAGTTCTCCAATTCGGGTTTGGAGTAAACCACAATGACAAATCTTATTTTTCAAGCTACCGAACCACTTGTTTTACAACTTATTAAATAATGAAGCAAAGCAACGGCTAACTCCTATTTTCACTCAACTACCGAAGCTACTAACAAGATATAAAGATTTTCCAGCACAAGATCCGATCCTTATGCATCCAACACTTGACCAAGCCTTTTAGCCCCCACGTCACTAGTATTGCTCACGTCCAAAGGTGCCAGATACTTTGGATTGGGCTTCCTAGCCCTGGTGGTTCTGCGAGGTTCAACAATTTAGCTGGTCAATACACATAAAATCGTGTGATACTATCCATATGACTTTAGTCAACTATATCCTCTCTGTCTTCTTAAATATTTTTAAATAAAAGTTTAGAAAAATGCATGTGTGCTGAAAATTGTTTTAAAATAGATGTCATAATAAATTGCAAAAATTATTTAATCGGCTGGGTTTGGGCAATAAAAATAACAATAAGTCCAATTTGATGAGCCAAAAGCCTTGGTTTGGTTGGTTCTACACTCCTGCTTCCTCTTCTTAACTTGGAGAGTTCGGGGCTCCCCATACTGTGTGAGAATTTATTGTTGAAGCGTTATTTTTAATGACAATAAAAAGGACCAAATAACTTAATAAATTTTATCATATAATTATAAACAAATACACAACCTTTTAGTGCATACAATGATTCTCAAATCATCAAAAAATACAAACATTAAATAATTTTCAATTTTAAATTAAAAAACACTAGTGTATGTAATTCATGTGAAATGTGAAATGTATATTCAATTTATATATGTATATATATATACACACTTGTTGGGATGATAGATCTTTTGAGACTAATGCTCATTTGGTATAATTTTCTAAGTAAAGTTTATTTAGGTAAAGATTTTATTAGTAGAGCTATTATAACTTTATAAGTAGAGCTTTCACAAAGAAAAAAAAAATTAGTTGTTTGGCTGTCAATGATAGTTTTTATTAAAAATTATAAAATTACTTTAATATGAATTAAATTAAATTAAATTAAATTAAATTAAATTTTCAAATCAGTAAAGAATATTTTATACATTTTAACATGAAATTATTGAATTAGTAAAGAATAAAATTATATCTGCTCTCAAAAGTCTAAAATTTAAACTTTTAGTAATAGAAGTAAAATAGTTTATACACTCTTTAAAAGCTCTACTTAAAAATAAAACAAACAACAATAAAAAAAATTTGAAAAAATATTATAAAATTAAGTAAATATTTATAATCATTAAATAAATTATATCAAATATTATATAGCCATATCAAACATGTACTAAAAATTTTGTATACAAACTCCGACCCATGAGGCATATTCGGTGATGTTAAGTCAAACAAAACAATGATGCACGAGACAAAAATACAAGCTGTGAATGCACAATGACACAGTGAGTCACCTCTTCAGAAGACACCTGCATTTTCCACATGGAATGATATTTTGAAAAGAAAGGACGGTGGTAACTGCTATTAGTTTGTCTTATAATTAAATTATAAACATTAATTTAACACGGTATAGAAATCATTTCGAAAGAAAAGACGGTGTTAACTGCAATTAGTTCGCCTTGTAATTAAATTATAAACAATAATTTAATTGCCATTAGCCGACAAACTATGTATCGAGTCAAAAGTTATAGTCTAGATATTATATCTGATTCTTCGAGACTTAGGTCTTCTCTTTTTTGTTTTTTTTTTTTTCTGGGGTTGGGGGGGGGGGGGCGAATTTTATAGCCGACTCTTCGGAATTTAGATTTATTTTCTTATTAAACATAAACTTTATTAATTTCTCTAAAGCACCGCATTGTTTGTTATTGTTAAACTTTGAGCCTCAAAATCTAATTGAGGCTGAGATCAAACCGATACAATCGGGTCGTAAATAAACAAAGCAACAATCAAAGCAAGAAAGTTCAAAGAACATACACTGTTTACCAGGGATGGTAAAATCCAGATTCAGGCGCTGATATAAAAATGCCCAAACCTAACCCAGATATATTTTTTAGACACTTAAATTGTACTGGGTTTTTTAATCTAGGGTTTTAAGCTCAGACTTTATATTTTATGATATTATATATGTATATTTTTTAATTTATTTTATAATTTTATAACTTTTAAATTTATTTTAATGAAATTGGACATGCAAATATGAACTTTAAATGTTTAAATTTTAAATATATGTAATAGATGGATCAAATAAATATAATTGTTTAAAATAATATATAGTTTACAATTTTTTAATAAAATTTCAGTTTCGAGCAACTCAAGTTTATCAATTGATGCTCAAGACTAGTGCGGCTTCATTCCCGATCTAGGTAATACCTGGTCCCAATTGCCCGAGTCTAGTCTTGTACAAGCCAGGCTGGTATTTTTGATACCTTTATAGTCTATGTAGCTCGATGACTGTTGGTAACATATCACACAATTATTAACAATATTGTCTTACATCGAGTGAGAACAACAGGGTAATAATATAAGATTGAGATAACCATCTTCTCTTGAGCTAGTTTTAGAGCATGAGTAAACCTATAGACTTCTATATCCAGTATCAAAGTTCTACTCATGAATGCTATACTTCCACTATCTTTGCGCGTGACAAATACCAAGTAAAAAAAGCCAATCTGCACACATGATTAAGGGTGGTGAGGGCCCACACTACCATTTCATGTGATAAGTAGAATTAAAAAGGTATGCTTGCACACACTACCACACACGAGAATAAGAAACCTTTTTTTTTCCCCTTCCTTGACTATCTCACGCTCACACATGACTCTTCTCCTATGCCATTTGGACGGTTGGCTAAGGCCTTAGAATGTATCCAAAACAACTTTTCAAATTTTTATGAAGGTCATATAAAAGATAGGTCCTACCATGCATAGATTTAAAAATAAATAAAAATAGTTCACTGGATTCAAATCCAATGGCCCAAAATGTAGGATCCCTTTTATTAGTTTATATAGAGAGTTAGTTTCAGGTTTGAGATTAAAATATAAGAAGAGCACGTGTACACACACACATATATATATATATAGTCCCAATTAGGTCCAGGATCCTAGATTTTATTAAAGTTTGAAAAAGTTATTAACCCATGCAGTTTAGTAGCTTTATGCCACTATACTATTAAACTGCACGGCTTATTAGCTTTTACAGACATTGTACAATTAATTCGTAGGACTTAATAACTTTCTTAAACTTTAAAAAATCTAGTATCATGAAGTATATTTTTACAATAATGATGTAATTACAAACTATTGTACAAATTTTTTTGTACAGCTTGAGTTGGCGGCTAATGTGGCTCTCGCTACATCACCAAGTTAAGTCAACCTAAGCTAACATTGTAAATTCAAATAAAAATCATTTTTTTAATTTCTGTTTTCCTATTTCTCTGGACTTCGCCGGCTCCTTTTATGGCTTCGACTTCTCTTTCTTTACAATCTTCCATTGCTACCATATTTTTTTTGGGTATGTCTATAAAATTGCTGGGTAGATTAAGGGTATTTTCTTTACAATCATCCATGATGTGTCCATATTGCTTTCAATTTTGTTCTAATTGAAGTTGGTTTTTTTTTTTTTTTTGTTGGGAGAATTGAATCCGCTTTTGCTATGTGAAAATCAATCAATTCCTTTTAGCTTTAAGTCAAACAAAATCAATTCGAATCATATATTTACTACAACAAAGACATTATCAATAAGCTTTTTTATTGTATTTCTTCTCTAGGAACAAAAGCAGAGTATTGCTTATTAATTGTTCTGTAAATTTATAGTTGGACAATCTGGAACTTTAGTTTGAATCATGTATTTATTACAACAATTATTGGAAATTTGCCAGGATTAGTTTGTAACACCCAGTTTGAAGAAAAATTTTGCTTAAACAAAATTCGCATAATAATCTTTTAAATTTTTAGATTGCCGGTGGAACCTTTCCTTTGGAAATATAATTATCATGTGCGGACACGGAAGTTAGTTCACTGATTTCAGGTGGGGGCTTTTTGGTTTTTATTGTTTATCAGCATTCTTTGACCTTCATCATGCATTGACATCAACTGATTAATTCCTTTAATTATTGATTACTGAATATCAAAGATGTAGGACTTTGAGTCAAAACATATTGAAGACATTCTCGCAGACTCATCCTGTGGAGGCAAATTCGTATATTTTTTTTAATCTTCATCAATTTAATTTTTATTTGGATTTTTATATGATGTATATTAGGGCAATAATGATGAGGAAATGGAAGATACAATAAGTCCAGAAGAAAAAATTGAGTTGCCTGAGGTTGGAATGGTTTTTGAATCTTTTGAGGGTATTTTTTACTTTCATAAGCAATATGGAAAAGGTATAGGGTTTAAAGGTTTTATTAGATCTTCGAGAAAGGGAGATGATGGGCAACTGAAATTTGTGACAATGTGTTATTCGCATAACAAACCAAAGATCAAAGTCTGTAAATGCCTTCAAGATGCGTCCAGTGAAAAATATTGATTGCAAAGCAAGGATTGGTGCTTTTATACGACTTGATGTAAAGTGGCAAGTGCGTTCTATCATATTTGACGACAATCATGAACTTACTACTCCAGAGAAAACTCGATTTTCAAAGAGCAACAGCATAATGAAGACATATGTAACGAGGAAGCTGGTATTAAATGATAGGGCTGGGATAAAAATGAATAGTTTTAATCCTTTAGCAGTTGAAGCAGGAGGACAGGAGAATTTATCTTATTTGGAGAGAGATTCATATAATGAAGAAATTGCTTGAAAAAACTAAGAGGTTAGAAGGAATATGATTCAACTAAATTTAATCTACAAAATGTTGTTTATGATTCATTAACGCCTGCTGCATTTGAAGGACGTTGAGATAAATTCATTGAAAGATATAATCTGAGTAGTAATGAGTGGTTGTTTGGGTTGTATAATGAAAGAAGATGTTGGGTGCCATCATTTGTGAGAAATTCTTTTTGGATAAGAATATCTACAACTCAACATGGTGAAAGCATGCATGCATTTTTTGGTGAGTATGTAAATTCTAAAACAACCTTGAAACAATTCGTGGGACAATATGAGAGTGCATTGAAGGATAAGGCGGAAAAGGAGAATCAAGCTAATTTTAATTTTTTCAATTCGCAAATCCCTTGTATGACTCATTATGTCTTTGAGAATTAATTTCAAAATGTTTAGACAATTGTAAAAGTTTAAGAGTTTCGGCGTGAGTTATCAGCAAATATTTTGTGAAATATCTTTATATAAAGAGAATGGTGTGAGTTTGGAGTTTGCTGTGAATGAAGACGTCAAGGTTGGAGAAACTCTATGTCGTGATTCTTTTATTGTTTTCTTGAATATGGCATCTCATGAGGTTAATTGTAATTGCCAGTTGTTTGAATTTAAAGGAATATTATGCCAACATGCAATTGCGGTGTTACTTCACAAAAGTATCTTTCACGTCCCACTGAAATATATTATTAGGCAATGGAGAAAAGATGTAAAAAGATGTCATGCTAAAGTGAAGGTAAATTATGATGATTGGAGCGTCAAACCTGAGGGCTATCGCTTCGATAAGATGTGTAATTTATTCTAGAATGTGACAGAATTGGCTTCCATTAGTGAAGAAAAGTGCAATTTGGTGGGGTCAATAATAAACTATTTGGAAACAATGTTGAGTGAAAATTTTGTCAATGAAAAACAGAGTAAGATTAGTTAGACTGATGGAACAAGAAGTAATGGAAAACCTTATGGCACTTCAACCATTCTCCCTCCTTTGGTGGACCAAAATAAAGGTCGTCCTCGATTCAAGAGGAAGCAATCTAAGCTCGAAAAAGTTATCTACAAAATGAAAGGAAAAATAGTGCAAAAGAATTCAAATAGTAAAAAGATGAAAAAGTTAAGCAAATAAAAAATCTTAACAATGGCTTCTTTTTTATTGTATTTTTTATCATATTTATTATTTGTAGTAATTGTATTGTACTATATTTAGAATGATTTCATAGAACCATTATGCGATAAAGATATCTTTGGCACACAACAAAGCATGGTTATGGAGGTATGTAATATTTGTTCAATAATTCCCATTTAAATTGTCAAGATTTAATTTGTTTTAGTTCTATAATGTTTATATTTTTTTTTTGGGTGAATTATAGAATTCTGAAATTGATCAAGTTACAAGTGCGTACATGCCTACAAATACATACCAAGGATGATCTAATCATAAGTAAATCTGATAATAATTTGCAGGTATTCATAAATTATGAATATTGTTATTTGTTTTAACATCATAAATAGTAACGTGTTCGTTTGTATTTGTAGTCCTTTATTCATGTTGTTGAAGTTATACTGCTGCTATTTAGCAAAAGGAATGATGATATATCCTTTCTTCTCATTTGATGCATTTTGCATAAGGGAATATATAGAAGGCTCTTTCATTCAAAATATGTATGTATTTCATCTCATTTTTCATTGTTGTAGTTGGTCAAAAGTTAAAAATTTAATCATTAAAGAGAAATATCATTAAAACAAGCCTAAACGGCCAGAGTAGAAATCACAAGTGTATGTATGACAAGGAAAATCCAGCAGTTGCAGTTCTTGCTTTAGTTTTCAGTAGGAATATCGGTAGGCTAAGACGGAAGCGTAATGAGTGCCACGAAACCACTTGTGGTAGCTATGGTAGTTTCGGTAGCTAAACTCAGCTAGTTGGTAGCTTCATAGCTTCGGCAGTAAAAGTCAACATGTTGCGACCTCTCAAAAGGGCATAAAAGGGTCCATTAAGCAAAGACACTGCAATCTATTAGACGACAATAAGTTAGTAACAAATTGTGCATGGTGATGAGAAAAAATGAATCCAGAAATCTATAAATTGGAAAAAAAAATATAAGTCTTCAAAAATATTCTCAATGATCCTCCTGAGTGATCTTCTTATTGTTCTATAAACTATAAAGCTGCAAAATCTTACAAAGAAGCCACGTCTATGTCAAAATATATTCTAACCAACTTTTAAACTATATAACCCAATAAAAAATAACCAGGCTTACAAGATGAATCTTTAAACATCTACAAAACTCTCAACAGACTAAATTCAATTCACCATTACCCCTGCAAACTCAAAACAGCAATTTAAGAACAAGGCCAAATTTAATTCATCAAATCTCCATTTTTAAATAGGAGTTGTCATATTCAATAGGCTTGATTGCGTTTACTATTAAATATTAATTATGTTTAGACCACAGCCAACACTTACTGAATAATTTGAAGGGCAAAGGAGTACACCACGGCCAGTCTCTCTGTTTTCCACTAGGTTGACTTAGGGAGGACTACAGGGCTTTTCCCAGCGATGTTGACTGAAGCAAGCAGAAACCAGAAGTTTTACATTGTTCGTGCAATGGTTTGGCCCAAGTCATTCTGGAGGATGGTATGTGACTGTACAGTATATTGGATAGGAAGCAGGTCAGCATACTATTGTGGGTGCTGACATATCTGTCCCTTTGCTGCTGCTTTATTCCTGAAACGTCATCGGTGCCCGCCACACACTTCACATCTATTAGTTAAGTCAGAAACAAAAATTTCTGTTATATAGATCAATCACTAAATAGACAAGACCCCAAGCAAACATTAATAACCCGATATTACTGACAAATCATTGTCAAGTCCCCTTTTGCTTTCTTCTCCAAAGAATCTTATACTACCAATAAGTTGACTTCTACCATCACATTGCCAATGAACTCCATTGGATAAGTGCAAATCAATCGGATTACCTTTTTTCCATTTATTACTGAGGCATAACTTAGATGGTGAAAATATATACCTGAATAGAGCTCACACAATGCTTACTAATAAATCTCTGATAAAAGAAGTAATAGCACCACAAACTATTTGTCTTTACGGTAGGCGTTGGCAAAACTTATCATAGCCCAAAAATGAAGATTTGGGAGCCAATATAACAGATAAAAAGTCATACAAAGCAGGAGATGACCTAACATAAGCTGCAAGGTCTAGAAAACATTTGGCAAGCATATCCTAATGCAAGAAATACTGTAGCATTGAAAATGTCAGCAATGCTGGCTACTATAACAGTATTTTTGGAGGTCTTTACTTTATTTCTTCTAACTCAATCATCTTTATCTCAATGAATAAATTATGATACACTCGTTTTGATAATACAATAATACAATAATTGTGAGCCAAACCAACACAATTAGTTAATTCCCCTAATTAATCATCACTAGTGAAACATACAAAAGGAAATCAAAATTATCTACCGGATCATTCCCAACAAAAAGGATGCTTTTTTTTTTACATGATCAGTAGCATTCAACCATTCAAATAATAGATCTTTTGTGATTTCAAGAATATGGAAACTATTGATGCAGGTTTTTAGGTCAACATCACTTGAATGTCGTTTGTAATTCTTATTTTGATATATATATACATATTTCATGTAAAAACGAATGGTCAGAGGGTAAATATTCATATAGACCTAGTATTGTTGATGATGAGATAACGGATGACAATCTTAATCTCTTTATTGTCTCTCAATAAGGAAAAAAATTCTGATCACACTAGATAAGCACAGTGTCGTCACTATTATATGTTATGTTTAATTAAATAAAATGATAGATATTATAATTACTTATCAATTGTATGAGTGTTATTTAGTTAAAATCTCTTGAGATATATAAGAGTTTTTTGTTCCATAAATTTATTGTATCTTCTTGAGAAAGAATATTAATAAATAAAATCGTGTGTGGAATAAGTGATATTCTATAATCTCCCGACTTGATCAAATAGGTTTGCCTGCAATAATGTGTCCCATACGGAGCCGTTACTCTTACTCATCTGTTATCAATAACATGCACTATTGCTTGGCCTCTGTTCGGCTGTTGGTAATGGTATTTAATGACTTTGTTTGCCTTTAAGCATCTTTTCATCACTTTGAATTTAAGCATTAACTTTTCTTTCTTTTTTCAAATTATTGTCGCCATTAGAAGCGTGTGAGCCACTAAAAAAATGATCATTCATTATGAGTATGACACGTTACTCTTAGCTTTTTGTGTCTTGTAAAAAACATCATCAATATAGAGGAAAAATTTTGGGGTAATTGTGATATCGTGTCACAATTATACCCAATCATTAGATTTATTTGAATTTCAATAAACTCCACTTGCCCAAGTGAATCCCAATATATAATATATTTATAGTAATTACAGCTATGTCACTTTCAATTTTACAGTAGGATTATTATCATTTTACTATTTTAGGAATTATCAAACATCAAATGACTACAACAATTATTGTCTCCTATTATTTTACTACTATATCTTTATAAAAATATCATTTTACTACTTTTCCGTTACAACTGTTAGTTGACCGTTAGTTGATGGTTAGTTGACTAATACAATACCAATTTTACCCTTCATGATTAAAAAAAAAGATAATTTGTAATTCATTTATTATAATTCTAGCAAAAAAAATTATGTTGGTATTTTATATCCATTTTAATAAATATATTACAAATTTATTTTGTAAATATGCTTCAAAAAAATTTTTAAATCATGAAGGGCGTAATTGGTATTTTGTTAGTCAACTAACTGGTCAACTAGCGGTCATCTAACGGTCAATTAACGGTTGTAACAGAAAAATAGTAAAATGATATTTTTATAAAGATATAGTAGTAAAATGATATGAGACAATAATTGTTGTAGTCATTTGATATTTGGTAATTCATGAAGTAGTAAAATGATAATAACCCTTTATAATATTACTATTCAAAATTCAAATATAATGCATTTTGAACACGTCTTTAGCTCTCCAATCGCTTCCGTAAAATTGGTTCCAACTACTTTGCAATTTCAAGAAATTGCCTTCAACTGTCGTTTCTCCTCAAGTTCCGGAGAAACATCGGTTGCAGAAACCTAGAAATTATTTCTAGCTATCTAAGCTTGATGAATCTCTGGCCATATAGGAGTAATTATAAAATCAAAATTTAAGATCTAAATTAAGGAGAGGAATGCAGGCTGTGGAAGTTCCCCATTGGCTGCTGTTACTTACAGAATCTGTAACATAGACTTCTCCCCAAGGAGAAGATAATATCTTTGAATTATTGCTATTCGTTTGTCTTGTTTCAATAATTGATTGCCGACCGACTATACCACCGAGTCATAGATTAAATATTCAATTATATTTGTTGGCCCTTGTCAGGTATCTTTAATGGCGGAAGTGACTGGCACTTTTGCTTTAAGTCTGTCACGGCTTTTGTCGCTTCTTCCGACCATTGTGGGGCATTCTTCTTTAAGTGCTTGGATATCTGACTCGTCATTTTTGTCAGATCTTGCACATGGTCTGCTGCATAATTGATTATCCCGAGGAATTGCTGGATCTGCTTTCTGGATGACAGCTGGTCTGGGAATTGGGATATTTTTTCAGCAATGTGTGGCTGAGGAATGATGAATCCCTGTTTAATGTGTAATCCCAAAAAATCAACTTCATCAAGGCCTATCTTCATCTTTGGTTCTGACAAAGCTAATCCATGCTTATAGGTTAGGGCCTTGAATTGAGACAAGTGGTCGGCATGTTCTTCTTCACTGTTGCTGAAGATAAGAGCATCGTCAATGTAGATAAGGCAGAATCCTGAGATGGATTTGTACACCTCATCCATTCTGTTTTGGAATTCTGACGGTGCGTTCTTTAAGCCGAAAGGCATCACGTTCCACTCATAATGCCCATGGGGGACCACAAATGCTGTCTTGTGTCTGTCTTCTTCTTTGATTCCAATCTGCCAAAAGCCTGACTTCATGTCAAACTTTGAGAACACCTTTGCTCCAGCTATTCGCTTTAAAAGGTGTGTCCTCCGTGGAATGGGGTATCTTATGTCCTGCAAGCAATCATTCAGTTTCCTGTAGTCTATCACCAATCGCTTTTTCCCACGTATTTGTTCTGAATGCTTGTTGACATAGAATGCTGGGCTGGCCCAATGAGATAATTTGTTGGCAATATTTGTAAAGATTTATTATTTGAATCTACAGTTGGTTGCTTCATTCTATAAATATCAAACGCTAGAACTCGCCAAAGCAACTTAATTACTTATTGTGTTTTCATAAAGGTTCGCAGCAAGCTAGAGAGATCTTTTCTGATTAATTTGAAGAATATGGAGACTCCCTGCGCAGGTATTTTGGCCAACTACAGTTAAATATTGTTTATAATTCTTGTTTTAACTTATGCGTTTATGATTAAGTCTTTTAATATGAATTTTTCAGATAAGAGCAATTGGTCAGAGGGGTATTTTCGTGCGAGTATTGCTGATGACGATACTGCAAATGATAATCTTGATTTTTTTGTGGTTCCTCAACACGGAAGGAAGCCCGACTACACAGGTTAAGTGCAAGAAATAGTTTTTTCAATTAAATAAAAAGATGGGTATATGATGACCTATCAATTGTTTCCTTTTCATGTACTGTATCTTCCTAAGAGAAGAAATTAATAAATAAAATTAATGTATATGTGTGCTACTGCGTTGATTAAGTTAGTTTATGCATGTCGACTTAATTATGCTCTCTTCTTAATCCTTTTTCTAGAAGAACAAACTTGACACATCGGTTGTTCTAAAAGACGCAATCTCTTTCATCAGAAATATTACCTTTTGTTATAGGCCTAAGATGGTCCAATCAGTCCCATCTGTGCGATATCCTCGATCTATTGTTTCTTGTAGCTTTCATGAGGCAGAAAAGCATTATCGACATAAACTAAATTTTTAAAACAGGCTTTATGACCACTCCCTATTGGATGGGTAATCCCGTCATCTCAGCGCCTATAATCTGTCACATCTGCTAAGGTTCCATTTCAAAATTGAGAATTAAATGTCAAAAAAGTAGTTTATTTCATAAATTTTGATTAAAAAATTATATTTATTTTACAAATTTTTCAGCTTTAATTGACAATAATATATTGTTTGGATGGAATGGAAAACTCATTAACCACAAAAAGTCTGAAATGTAACGAGCAAACTGGCATTAAAGTTCTTTCCACTGAAAAAACTTAAAGCTCGTGTGCAAATCAAATTTATCATTTTGTAACACTGCCAAGAAGAAGATAAGACGCCAATACTCGTCACATGAATGGACAAAATAACTCGGACTTGGGGATCCATCTTGGATATTGGAGAGGCGCAATTAATTAAGATCACAGGTTATCTATGAAATAAAGATAACTGATTAATCAATTTATTTAAACAAACTCCTCTGCTCCTCCAGGAGCCTGACCCCTACTTCCGTCTTATCTACTGCCTTCCTCCTCGGCTCCCTACAGCTCCAGCCGCTCGCTGCAATAGCTTGCTTCTCGGGAAACATCCATAAAATTCTTAATGGCTTTGTTTAATAGAAGCGACGAACAACCAAGCAAGAAAATAGACTGCAATTGATTAGCTTTGTGTCGTGGATTTTATGTAATAAATGAAGGTGATGACATAATTCGCCTAAGGACCCCATAATTATAAACGGTTGAGCCACGTCCCTCACTATTTTTTAAGATTTAATCTAATTTCAAGAGGACACAATTAATAGCAAAGTAAAAGCATTCCCGGAAGAGAGAAAAACGACGAAAGAAGAATCCGGGAGGATACGGGGAAAAAATTAATTATTACTTGTGCGGTCTCACTATTTTATTAATTAGTCTTAAAAAAACAGAATTAAGTTAGATTTAATCCCGATCATTAGTTTTAATGTAATTTGTGTTATAAATTGTATATATAAAGAGGGCCACTCCATTTTGCGCCTGTACGTGCGTATAAGAAAGAAATTATTTTAACTTACATAGAAGATGGTGCCGGCCCATGAGTCCACGGGAACGGTTTGAGTAGACATAAACGGCTCGTGTCTATACAATCCGACGGCATGTGAGCCGGTCCCTTTGACGGACCGATCCACTCATTAACGGGCAATGCTGTATTGGACCGGTCCGTTGGCCATCTCCATGGTCACACCACCAGAAGAGTGCACCGACTATCAAAATTTATAAGGTCATGCAAAAAAATGACTTGTATTATTTTATTTAATCAATTTTGCAAGGCACGAGAACTATGAAAGAAGCATCCCGTATGCATGTACAGATGTTTCAAAACGGCAGGCTCTCTCTCTCACTCGCCTTTTCCTTTCGGTTCTTTCTTTTGTCAAAGGAAAGACCCAAAAAAAAAAAAAATGCTCACATAAATGGAATTGTGCCATTTAGCTTGCAAGATTTAAGTGGTTTTGTGTTAAGCAAGCGGCACGTGAAATAGATTATTCGTCAGGACACCTGTTTGATCTTTATATTTCTTTTTGTCAAAGACAACGGCCCCGGCCACGAGACGGTCATTGTTTGTACACCCTTCACAAGGCAGAAGTGTGGACCTTTCTGCAGATTTAAAACAATTTTTACCTAATAAAACTTCAAATCATTTCTCGTTGGGCGCCATTTATGAAATTCATGAGAACTTTAAAAAAAATTGACCTGCATAAGATCACTTTTTTTTTTATTATTATTTTACTGATATTAAATTAAAAAACTACTTATATTTACTATCAGACTTAAATTATTTTATATTAAAATTATAAAATGCAACCAAAATTTTCTACTCTCATTAATATCGAAAGATATCTACTTACATTTAAAATAAGGTTATAATAAATATCAAATGTATTAGATTATATTATACAAATAAAAGGCCACAAAAAAATAAAAGTAAACAATGTAGATGGCAGCAAATGGCATTTACTTCAAATAATGGCATTAAAATGACTAAAACAAAAATGGAATACGACAATTGCACTCCCATGGTTCAGAAAAATATCATGGAGACACTCAAATTTTATTTTTAATAATGGATGCAAAGACTCCTTCCCGTTGTTTTTCACAATTAATTTGGACGAGGTAGAAGAAAAAAAAACAAAAAGACAATTCGATACTTTTGCTTTGTGTTAACTTAGAATTTGAAAAATGCCGACTTGAGCTGACACCCAATATTTCCAGTCAACACCACTTGCCATAATTTAAAAATTTAATCACGCCTACACCAATTAAAACTCACTTTTCGCATTCTATTGTTCTTCATCTTCTCCTCCACTCTTTGAACAAAATTTTAAAAATAAAAAAGAAAAAGTAACCAATTTTATTAAATCTTTTTCGCTCGAACTAAAATCAGTCAACGATAATTGAGAAAAAAAATTGTTTGGAACAAGAGAAAAAAAAATGGTGACTTCCACATCCCCCACCAAAAAAAACAAAAAGAAAGTCCCCATTCAGAAGAAGAGAAATCATCTGCAGGAATCAATACATAATATCTAGACAGAAAGGTAAAAAAAAAAATGAGCATCTACATCTTAAGCAAGTGAATTCAATTTCATATAACGTTCAATTATTTCTTCCTGTGAAAGGTCAGTATAGTATCCTTTTCCCACAGCCATACCCTCTTCCCCTGCAAGCTTATTGACTTCTAGCTCCTCCTATTTTACTGGGTTCCAACAGATTACATGCTACCTCAGTGCTAACTTCACCATGTGCAAGAGCCATGGCTTGTACCGAAGCAAGTCCACCTCCTCTTTCACCGACTCGCTTTGCTATTCTGCGAACAGCAGCAATGTTTGAGGAGAAGACAGGAACATTGTAGTTATCAACCCACCTTGTTGACCCAATTACAATGACACCTTTTGATTGAGTCACTTGATCAGGACCTCTATCTGGCTTCAGTAATAAAGACTCTGATTTTAGCCCCCCAGCCCACTGGTTTCCAGCTGAATTAGGCTTAAAATATCCCAGTTTTCTTCTAATCGAATCAAGAGTCCTTCCCTCTTCATGTGCAGCTCCATATAAAAAGGTAGGGACTGCAGGCTACATTGAGGATCATCAGCAAGAGCAAAGGAAATTTCCCAAGAGAACAAAACATGCTCATGAGTTATTAATTGTAACCATTGTAGTCCGATAAGAGATGCATTCTGGTAACCCAATTCTATATTTAGGCTCACTATATATAGAGAATTGGAAATATACAATGGAAACACTCCGTGTTAAATGAGAAAAGAGCTCACTCAATGCATGTCCTTTCTCCTGAACAAGAAAGGACACAAAAGAAACCACAAACATCAGAACACTCTAATGTTTACTATCTGTGTAAAACTTCAAAGTGCTTGGTTATCAATAATTCTGGCATCCGAAGTTTGCTTAACAAGATAATAGGATAAAGTAATAAATTGTGTTGGACACACCCCTCGGGCTGGATAAGGTACAAAACAAAACATGCTGTTATTTTAGGTTTATCTGGCCCTTTCACAGTTATAAATTTGTGCAGGAATTTAGAGAAGGCAAAAGTACCAATTCATATTTTCAGCTTTGCTAGAATCTCTAGTAGCTATATTCATTGGACTTTCTAGGAAACAAACCTTGAAGATCAGATCCGATGTCTCCTGCCAAAGACTTTGCAATCTCGGCCACTTGGTCCAAAGGTGCAGAAGCCAAAGGATGAAAGCATATATGGTCCACGACTCCAAGCCTAGGATGACTTCCAGAATGCATATCTAGGTCAATATTCTCAAAAGCAGCTTTAACTATGGCAAACACAGTACTTTTCAGAGGATGAGAGTTTGAAGATGGCTTTGGAGCCAATTTGGAGACCACCGTATAACCAACTCTATTGTAAGTTACATCTTCAAATTTGTTGACAATGGCAGCTTCTGAAAATAGTTTGGCAGCTTGTTCAATTGATTCCAGTGCAGCCTTGTTTCGACTTTCAGATATATAGACCTTGCAGCAAGCAAGCATCAGCTTTAACATTTTTCTTCTCTTTGCTGCCTGCCACCAATTGCACAACAAAGAAAGATTGGGATAATGAAATGGCATTATCAGGAATTTATGTGGCCATAATAGCTGGGGACCAGACTCTAGCAACTCCAAAAGAGAAACTTTCAAGCAATATTCTAGAACTAGTAAAACATTAGTGTTAGATAGCTGCAAATTAAAGCTGAAGACAAACCAGAAACATAGATGTCAACATAGAAATACAGAATAGCAATCACTGCTTAAAACTATATCAAGTGAAAAATATCATAATTATTGTTACAATTTTGGATTGCAAATTAAAGCCTGTATAAACTCAAATAAGAACAGCCAACTGGTGATTTTTTTATGCCTAATCAATATTTGAGTCCGCAAAGCTCAGCATAATTATAATAGCCCTATATTAGTTTTTTATGCTGCTCAATATGCAAATTTACAATTGCATCTCTCTCATCCTCACATTATTAGTTCAAGCTATGCCAATCTGCCTCTTTCAGCTCTGTTTCATTTTCCAGGGTATCCAATATAATATTCCAATGTTTATTTTTTCTCACATAACAATTTCAACTCGATCAGTAATGCAAGAAATATAGAAAGTCATCACATGTTCCATCACAATGTCAACAACATAGCTAAACATGTTGAGTGCTCCAGCAAGAAATTCATGTCCCATCATTCTTTAATCATGCTGAAATAGAATACCAACACATATAGTCTCAATGTACTGAGTATCTCTTCATTTTTGCACGCATGTGCCTGCATGCACTACTAGAAAAATGGTATTTACTGACTTTAGAATAGTGTCATAAATTACTTTCACTGACACTTGTTAATTGTGTCAGTAATCTGGAAGTCAGAAAAATAGTGACACTTGTAAGTGGTGTCAGTGATTACTATTACTACAGTATCGCCGATATTATGACACCATAGTGTTACTAGTTATTGATGTTTTATTAATGTCTGTGATTACTGTTACCATGGTATCACTAGTTAATTTATTTTTAAAAAATAAAAGATTGAATTGGACCATTGTCGATTGATTTATTGGTAAAATTAAAAGGCACCACAAAATAACAAAAAGATATTGATTTATATCACAAAATCTTTCATTTCACATTTAAATATTATTAGTATATATTACAAATTCCAAAACTTCAATAACCAAAATAAGAGATATCCTACTCTCATAACTAAATAATCCAAATTCAATACATAAAAATTTCTACTATCCAATCAAATGCCTACTACTTGTGGCTAAATTTAATAAATCTAGAAGCTAAATTGAGAATGATGACTGCCTTTCACTTTTGAATATGAGTAGTATAATTTTGTTATCACACCAGCAGCTTCTCCATTCAATAGACTGTATGGGTTGGGACACAAGTGAAGTTGAGGAATAAACACTTCAAACAAATTGATCAAATCTGCATATGAATACATGGAAAAGAAAAAAAAATTAGCTGCCAATATCCAGTCATTAGAGAAACAACAATTAACAGAAATAAAATTATTTTGTTCAAAAGAAAAATTACTCATAAGCTATTTATAAAAAAACTAAATTATTCTCTTTTGGTAAAGGTTATATATATAGCAAACTATAGCAGACAAGAAGTTTTCAATGTAATATCTACTTTCAGCACAAGCATGTTACTCTATCTACATATACCAAATGATTTTTGTGCATAGTTAAAAGCTATCACAAATGCTCTATTATAAATAAATCACCACTCATTTCCTCAATTTATTCATTCTAAAAGCTTATTAAACAAGGCAAAAAATAAGTTCTCAAACCGCAGTTTCCTTAAATTGGGCATAAAATAACTATGAATCTCCATATTTATATTAGGCATAATAAAGTTTGGACATAAAATATTTCAATAATTTGAGAGTTCCATCCAAAATTATTATTACTACCAAAAAAAATATTTCAATAACCTTTAAGAATAGTCCCACATATAATGAAAAAAGATTTATGCCTTTGGTACTTTCTTCTCCCATTGCAATTCACAGTGTTGAAACATTTTTTTTTCTTGAAAAGTATTGCAAGTTAGTAGATTTATCACTAATCAGATTTAATAGGAAACATTTACAACTTGAATTTCAGATTTTCTTTAATTCAATTTGGAATGCTATGAAACTTACAAAACATAATTAGACATGTTAATGCACCACAAATAAAATTTCCAAGTCATTTGGACAACTCTACATTTGCTTCTCACATGATAAAACTATGTAAGTTAAAATTGCATATGAAACTGTAAAAGTAGCAGCAGGTGTTTGAATATTTATTAAATTTAAAATACTAAATATATCATAATGATACTTTCCAGATTTTAAGTGGACATATAAGTCAACAATATATTAAAATTTTAGATCATTCCGATATCATTAGGCTGGTGTTTGATAGGATCAAAAATTAATGAACAGTTCTGTCAAAAGAAGTTACTGCAGAGGCAGCAGAGTTTGAAAAATCATTAAAAATAAATTACAAGTTCAATCAAAATAAAATTTTCCAGATTCGAAGTATGCAAATAGAAGTGTAGTTTATTCGAATTTCAGCTTATTCTAACTCTGTTGGACTATACGTTTGCAATATCAAACATGGTACATATGTAATTTCTAATAAAATTGGACAACAACCAAACATATTGAGTAATCCATTCAAAATCAAATATAAACCCAATTCATTCCAAAATTTCCAGAACTAAAATGTTCTCATTTAAACTTAGTTTAATCAAACTTTCAAATCAATTGAAAGTCATTTAGTCAAGTTCGGAAATAACCAAGTTCACAACAACAGTCTATCAATCCTCAAATTTTCAGCATAATTTCATAAACTATTAATTAATCTTTCACCTCAAAATCAAGTGTCCAGCAACTCGAATATCATCAATCCCTATGTTTAAAGTAAAATTAGACATAAAAGCAAGCAATAACCTTACTTTTCACAATAGCCAACTAACTAATGAGCTTTGAACGATTGATATGGCGGTTTCACAATAAGTTTTGGGTTGTTAGCTAGAAAGAGGGGAGAGAGAGAGAGAGAGAGAGAGAGAGAGAAAGTGTGTGTGTGTGATGGGCTTATAGGTCGTGAGGGATAACTGAGATTTTTATTCAAGAAAATTTTAGGTTTTGGGTTTTCATACACACCATTAAACGAAATATATAATACATACTAAACCCATGATTGTCGATTGCCATTATTCTTTTAATTAACAAATTGCATTCAACCTAAATCCATAATCACCGATTGTAATCACTCTTTCACTTAATAAAATGAATTCCACCTATAATAAAGCTGCGTTTTATTTATTTTATTAAATAATAAATTAGATTATAAGCAACAAAATCCCTAGACGGCTAGATTTCAAAATAATACATATTTATAAAATTTAAGATACTTAATATATTGGAATGATATTTTCTAGTTTTTAACTACACGTATGAATGAAAAACATATTAAAATTTGAGGTTATTCTGATATTATTATGTTGGTGTTTTGTAAGATCAAAAGTTAATAAATAGTTATCTCAAAAGAGCTTGCTACAGAGCAGCAGAGTTTAAAAAATCATTAAAAATAACCTGCAAGTTCAATCAACATAAAATTTTTCAGATTTGAAGTATGCATATAGAACTTTAGTTTCTCCGAATTTCAGCTCATTCAGACATGTTTAGACTATTGTTTTGCACCACCAAACATGATACATGAGTAATTTATGAAAGATTGGACAGCAACCAACCATTTTGAAAAATCGATTAAAAATCAGTTATAAACCCAATTCATTCCAAAATTTCCAGAACTGAAACATACACATTTAACTTTAATTATTTCAAACAGATGATAAAGTTTAGACAAAATATTTCAATAATTTGAGAGTTCATTCCAAAATCATTACTTATAAACAAGTCCTATGATTTTGGCCATGAATCATATAAATATAAATAAGAAAAATTAAACAACTGAAGTATATATTGCCTTATTATGAACATAAATATAAATAAGATAAATCTAATATTGCCTTAGTAATGAACTGAAGAAACATATTTCTGTTTTGCCCTGTAAACAAATCCATTAAAGAAATGATAAAGACACCTCATTTCTTAACCTAAGCCACATACTTCAAGCTTTTCCTTTGTAAAAGCATCTATTTTATAGTTTATAATAAGTAACCATCCAATGAGACTATTTATAGCGAATAAAAATTGAAATCTATTCGATATGAACAAAACCCAAAAATAACAACCGAAAAAAAATGAAACAATTGCTTTTGAAAAAAAAACTAATAACACATGAACAAATGGTTAATAAGCAATAAGTTATATCAACATACAACCGCTATGAACCAATATAAACCATCAATTTTAGCATTATCATGTTGCTCTTAAGAATTCCCAAATTAGAAAATTTTAGGGTTTTAGTGTCAAAAACATTTAATGACGAAGTAACCGAAGAAACATACCTTCTAGTTCTTCCAAGTAGCCAAAGAAACATAGCAGCTCTTCTCCAAATCACTTATTTAAACCTAAAAGAACAATTAAAACAAAAAAAAAACTCAAGATCTAATGACAATAAAAGAGACCCGAAATCAAAAAATGAGAAAAGAAAGAAGAAGTTACGATTTTGAAAGTAAATGGTGAACTTGTGCCACCGGTTTGACAAGGATCTTGGCCAAGCACTTTTTGACAATTTGGATGTTAGGGATTTTTTAGATCTGGAGAGCTTAGGAGGGAACGAATACTTTGGTAGAGGGAGTCCAAAAGTTTTTGTTATATTTTGGATAAGATAAGACTTGGTCATGTGTTTTGTTTTTATCCACTCAAAAAGAACTACTCTAAAAAAATTAAAAATAATTCGTAGCCTAGTGGTCTTTTGATTCAATGTAGAAGCTTTAGGTTTAAAAGGTCTTGAGTTCGAATTCTGACTAAAACAAAATTAAAATGATAATTTTTAATTACTGATACCTAAGTGTCATTGATCGCTATTACTAAAGCTATTGATACTTCAGTATTAGTAATTAGTGATACCTATCTATTAAACGCGGAAAATGGTCCAAATATATGTACATACTGATACTTTTAAATTAAGTGTCAGAAGACAAGTATCAGTAAAGACCATTTTTCTAGTAGTGATGGATGGGGTTACTATGATAAGAAAAGTGTTACTGGAAATTGGGGGGGAGCAGTATCCAATTAAGTTCTTCAAAACTAAATGAATGCAAACGAACCGAAACACAACCTAGTAGAAATTTTGCTCACCCTCAACCTTCTAGGCAATCCATAGTAGTCACCAAAATACTACAATACAAACCAACTAAGCAAATACTTGAGACTAAAATGCAACATAGTTATATCATATCAAATTCTCCTACTAAAACGGGGTGGGGGGGATAATTAATGTAACTATTCATTATCACCAAGATTATTACATAAAAAACTAGCTTTTGACTCAAAACGCAATCTCTTTGGGTTCATACTCTAGTTTCACACCTAACGCAGCCCGGATAATTCTAAATTTAAGCTTCAAAGCCTCCATTATCTCTTGAATGTTCTCATTCTCTGGATCACTTACTGAATATTTCTCATTCAATTCGTCCATTTTCTTGATACTCTTTTTGAGCCGGGCCGACAACCAGGTCGGATTGAAATGAATAGCCAAATTCCAGACATCGAGACAGCCTTGTAAAAGCCTAGTTCCTCACCAGTTTCAAAGCCATGTTTCAGGCCTACATCTTTAGCCTCTTCTTTTCTGGTGGCTAGGCCGTGAGTGTAGCCTTCGTCATAGCCTTCTTTGAGATGTGTCTGCTCTAGGTTCAATGAAGAGTCAAAGATGACTTCAATTGAATTGGAATTGTTTGATTTATTATGCAAGTCCATTAAAACAAAAGAAAATTATTCTACAAGGAAAACAAAGAACTGAGAAACTAGTTTGCTTTTATCTTTGTTGAGATTTGGGATTGCTTCTGACTTTTGTAGTGTAAATGGAGAGACGTCTAGTACCTGTCTGTAAGACAGTCACTGAGAAACTTAGTGGCGGGCTGTCGGCGATTGTTTTGTGGCAGTTTACGGTTACCAATCCCTTTTTATCTTTTCTTTTGCTTATCATATCATCTCTTTTTTTCAAATCTTTTTGATTTGGACATTGCATTTGCACTTGTCAATATCATCTGGAATTCTAGTGAACTTCTGCCACTGTACTGATCTTTAAGCTATTTCTTCTTTGGTAATGGTGGTTTCGATGACATCTGCAAGGGATTAAACCAAAAAAAAAAAATTAAGTAATCTTGATCATTTAAAACACCCAACAAAATTCTCAAACATAGAAAAAAATACAAATTATATAAAATACTTGCCAATACAATAAATCCCATTTCTGAGCTAATAACAGCATCACAATTCTTTCAATAACAAGTTCAAAGCTGCCCAAAAAAAAATAAATATATTCATTTGTAAAGGTTTTGCAATTTTCCCCAAATACAACAACGATAGAATTTAGCAACTAACAGCTCACAAACAATCTAATAGCTGCTACAAAAATTAATCTAGTAATTTGATATGAATAGGGAAGAAGTATGGAATTTTAAAAGGAATTTTTCTACAGACATTGGGGAATTACAATTATTCAATACCATCCATAAGGCCACAGCCCCTTAAATATAAAATAAAGTTTACAACTTATTACATAAATACATCAATATTCCATAATTCCTCCATTATTGCTATCAATTTCCATATCTACTCCCTCAATTAATTAACTCAACCACGTGATGGTAACGGTTGGCTGAAGCGACGAATGGCAACTAGATGAGAAGACGCCGACGGCTGAAAAGGCGAGCTGCAACAGGGATGGAGGCGACCAGCTACTACGACGGGCTACTTCCGCCAGACGGTGGTTGTAGGCGTCAGAGAGGAGCGGCTGTCGGCTCACTGTCGTTAGAGTGAGAGACAGTGAGGGTGTGGCGGATTGATTTCATGTATTAGGTTAAACCCATCGGTTTATTGGCTTGGTTCTTTTATGAGCCGAACCGAACACAAATCAGTCAGCTCCTCAGTTTGTTTCTCTTACAGTTTTTGTCTTTAAAACCCTACCGAACCAAGAAATTTCGGTTGGATTAGATTCGGTTCGACAATTCTCGTCTTTGAAATTTACTCGCCCTTAAAATTTTTTGGATTTTACTTTTTAATTGAATAAATATAATTTAGGATTTATTTAATTGTATTAGATTTATAGAGTTGTACTAACGGCCTGTTTAGGATTGTTTTTGGAGGATAAAAAATAATTTTAAAAAGTTAAATGGGTCTACACCAAGAAGCAAGGATCTTAAATCAAGCAACTACTCGATCCAAGGCAAAGCTCGTAGCAAAAGGCTTTGTTCAGAAGGAAGGTATTGACTATAATGAAGTTTTCTCTCCAGTTGTAAAACATACTTCTATTAGTATCCTATTTGCCTTAGTTGTAAAATATGAGTTAGAGTTTGCTCAATTGGATGTTAAGACGGCGTTCTTACATGGAGATTTGGAAGAGGAAATCTATATGACTCAACCTTGTGGTTTCAAAGTTGCTGAAAAGGAGAATCATGCGTGTAGATTGATTAAATCTTTGTACGGACTGAAACAATCACCAAGGCAGTGGTACAAAAGATTTGATCAATTTATACAAGGGCAGAAATTCACCGGAAGTAAACACGATCACTGTGTTTACTTTATAAGACTACTAGATGGAGCTTTCATTTATCTATTGTTCTATGTCGACGATATGCTTATAGCTTCGAAGAATAGAGGTGAGATTGAAAGACTAAAGAAGCAGCCGGCTTCTAAGTTCAAGATGAAAGACTTTGGTGATGCACAAAGAATACTTTGGATGGAGATTCGTAGAGACAAGAAGAATGGGAGCGTATGGTTTACTCAAAAGTCTTATTTGAAGAAAGTGCTAGAAAGATTCGGTATGGGTGACAAAACTAAACCGGTATGTACACCTCTAGCTCCTCACTTCAAATTAAGCTCTTTTTCATGTCCTTCATCACAAAAGGAGCAGGATTACATGGCTCATGTTCCATATGCTAGTGTTGTGGGTAGTCTGATGTATGTTATGGTGTGTACGAGGCCCGATATATCTCAAGTAGTGAGCATGGTTAGTAGATACATGCACAATCGGAGTAAAGATCATTGGCTTGCGGTGAAGTGGATTCTCTGATATCTGTATGGGACAGTTGATGTTAGGTTATTGTTCAAGAAAGATTGTGGTCAACAATGTGTTCGATATTGTGATTCTGATTTCACTAGAGACCTTAACAAGCAAAGATCAACAACGGGCTACGTATTCACATTGGGTGGATGTCCGGTTAGCTGGAGGTCGATTCTACAATCGACAATTACTCTGTCCACTACGAAAGCAGAGTATATGGCAGCAACTGAAGCTATAAAAGAAGCTATCTGGTTGAAAGGCTTGTTAGGTGATTTGGGAGTAATCCAGGAGAATATTACGGTCTTCTGTGATAATCAAAGTGCGATATTTCTTGCGAAGAATCAAACATATCACGCTCGGACGAAGCACATATATGTGAAATATCATTATGTGAGAGAGATTATCGAGAGCGGTGTTGTGTTGGTGAGAAAGATCGATACCAAAGATAATCCATCAGATATGTTGACGAAGGTAGTTTCTGAAGTTAAGTTTCAACATTGCTTGAAATTAATTCAAATCCTTTGATTATGTTAAGTTATGTCCTTCAAGAATTTTGAACTACGGTTGGCTTGATCCCAAATTTTGGGTTCGTAGGCAGTCACAGAGATGCAGCTACTTTGGGAATGATGGTTTGCTGGTAGTCGGATCAGATTTGGTTAAATTTTCGCTGAGGTGGAGAATTATTGAAAATTCATGCACGTGGCATTCAAATTCAAAAAGGCATGCAAAATTTCAAAGGGCTACCAAACAATTAAAAAAAAAATGAAAAATTCGCAAATTTGTCAATGCACGTGGCATTCAAATTCAAAAAGGCATGCAAAATTTCAAAGGGCTACTAAATAATTAAAGAAAACAATGAAAAGTTTGCAAATTTGTCAACTTTTCATTTATTTTCTTTAATTGTTCTGTAACCCTTTGAAATTTTATATGCCTTTTTGAATTTAAATGCCATGACTTTTCAACATTCTCATTTCAAATTAAATTTTGTGCTATTTTCAGAACATATAACATTACTCTAAATTTTATCTATGCCGATGTATATCAAATAAGATATGCTACGCCCGCAGCTAAGAAATAGATCCTACGAAGAAAATGTCAACAATGAAAATGAGACTTGCTACAAACTCTCTATTAATTTCTTAAAATTAATAAACTAAATAAGATAATTCTTAATAAACTACTTAATAGTAAATTGACAAAAAAATCTACAATTCCTAACTTATTTTACCCCTGTTAACTTCCAACATAAAAAATAAAGTCAATATTATCATTGATGAAAGCTTTGAAAACTATGATAATAATTATGAATAACAACTCTTTTTATATACTGGTGGCTAACTTAATTCTAATTATTCTCAAATAAGACAAATACTCTTAAATCTTAAATAAACTACCATTACAAGTACAATTTAAACAAGTACACTAAAACAAGATTAATTCTAACAAAATACTAAACACTAATTAAACTCAAATACTATATTTCCTAATTTATTTTACCCTTATCCTTTGCACGTCATAAAACCCACGAAGAAAATGTCAACAATGAAAAAGACTTGCCGCCAACTCTCCAATAATTTCTTAAATTTAATAGACGTAAATAAATAATAAAAATATGCCATGCAGGCAACTTAATTAATTACTACGCCCCAACCACCCACCAAATAGCAGAGTGGGCAATCGCTATATATACATGTATATCATAGAACCAGAAGCAAGAACTCACAAAAGCAACTTAATTAATTACTTTTGAGTTTTGATTCCGAAGCAGCGATCTTTTCTGAATTCAAGAATGGAAACCACCTGCGCAGGTTTTTAGGCCAACTTCATTTTAATGTCGTTCATAATTTTCATTTTAATAAACATATGCTTTCATATTAAGTTTTTGAATATGAAAATTTCAGGTAAGAATAATTGGTTGGAGGGTTTCACAGCGTTTTGGGATAGCATTGCTGATGATACCATCATGAATGAAAATCTTGAACTTCTTATTGTCCCTCAATATGGGAGAAATTTTGATTACAGTGGTTAAGTGCATGCCTATACTGTTACTAATCTTTTGTGTTATGTGTAATTAAATAAAAAGATGGGTAGATCATTACCTATCAATTGTGTGAGTTTCAGTTTGGTTTTATATAATTGATAAGATCTCTTGAGATATACAAGAGATTTTCTTTGTTTATTTATGTATATCGTATCTTTCTGAAAAAGGAAATTAATAAATAAAATTATTGCGTTTGTCAATGTGTTGATTAAGTTAATAGATCTATACATGTTAGCTTAATTATGCGCTCTCTTCTTGAATCTTTTTCTAAAAAAATTAACTCCATCCATAATTGTTAAAAAGGAAACGACTCTTTTAATCTTATAAGATTACATTTTGTTAATTTAGCCATATTACCCTCCTAGTCCTTAAAAGAATATTATAGCCCCAAGATGGTTCAAATTGAAAGTGTATCATTTTAACTCAAAACAATAATTACTTCCAACAGTGCGATATTTCTATATTGTTGCTTGTGGCTTCATAAGGAGAAACGCATTATTCAGGTAAACTAATTTTTTTAAAAAAGTTGTATGATTAGTTCGAGCGACGAACAGTTTTGACTTTTGTTGTAGGTTTTGGCTACTGTTTATGGCTGCTTTGGCTTCAATAAAGGCAAATCGTTTAGCATTTAGTTCATTTTTCTTACGGTTTTTATTTTTTATTTTTTGTTTCCATTTGTTGTTTATAAATTAATTTAAATAGATCCTAAGGAACCTACCGAGTTCTAGAATAACCCAACCTCTATTTGCATCTAGGGATGGCAAAATCCTCCACGAGTTTGGGGCCTCATGGAAAAATTTTAAATAATTTTTGGAGAATGGGGTGGGGAGTGGAGGAAAAATAATCCCCAAATTCTTAACGGGGTGGGATTTAGTTTTGTATTCCCCACCACACCCCCACCCCAATCTCTATTATATATAAATATGTTTTTAATTCTTATTTAATAAATTTTATTTTATCAACTGTAATGTCAATTAATAAATTTTTTAATTTTTATGTGATATAAACATGATATGAATAAAAGAAAATCCTACAATATAATTTTTTTTCAACTCTAAAACATTATTATGTTTTTTTTCTCTTTTAAGGTGCTACTCTCTTCGAACATTTTTTAGTTTTGATAGCATTTTAAAATATTGTTTCAAACTTTTAGAGATTTTTTAAAAATAATTTAAATACTTTATAATATAGTAATGATTTTATTTTAAGTCTCTAATTTTTAATTTACTGAAATTATGTATTTATACCTACTATAAAATAAGCAAATGGGGAATGGGGTGGGAATGGGGATATCATTTCCCACATGGGGATTCCCCATCCCCACCCCACTAAATTTAATTTATTGGGGAATGGGGTGGAGAATGGAGGCAAAAATTTTTAATAGGATGGGGAATGGGGTAGGTCTCCCCACCCCCACCCCACCCCACCCCATTGCCATCCCCATTTGCATCCAATCTAATGTTTTTTCAGATAAAAATAACTACTATTAAAAAGACAAAAGAGTATGAGTGATAAAACTATGTAGAGAACAAAATTTAAGAACAACCCAAAAATCTAGAATACGCGCGATTGCTTTTTATCACATAATATTGGACCATATAACTCCCAATCTTAATAAAATTAAAAATGTGATTTGGCAGGAAATACCACAATACATGTGATTGCTTTAAAGCATCAAATATTTCAACTGTGGCTTTTGTTTTCTTCAAGTATATCATATATGGAGGAATTCAGCTACGGTGCAACGGGTGTACCATACCTCATTCTGTCTTTTTTGCTTCTACAATTGGGTCTAACACAAAATAATTTAAAAGATGAAATGTGTTTATTTGATTATTAACATTGCAGTCCTTGTTGTTTGCTGAACAATCAGAAAACTCAAAATTTACAAAAATTTTGTACCCATGTCTTTCTTCCCAAAATCTCTAGACAAGAATAATTGATTATCATCATTGTGTTATAATACCCACTCTCACAAGTTATCATCAAGAGACCAAACATGCTAAATGCGTCAACAATCACCAAAAAAAAAAAAAATGAAGATGCATTTTGAATTTTTCTTAAAGCCTCTACTTTTGGTCATTTGCTATTATATTTTCCACCTAAAACAAATTAAAATTGTTGCCGTAATTAAAGATATGCATTAACAGCAGGATATCGCAATCTTTGAGCAAAGGATTGTCAAAGGCAGACTGTTTATGAAAGTTTACACCGTAGAAAATCGCTTCCCGTTATCTTTGAAAATAAGAAAGTTTTTAGAAACAATATAAAGAATAAAAATTTCACTCTTATTAATTCATAAGCACAAAAGCTAAATCTATATAAATATTTGAAATATGAAAAAGGAAATGATACAATGAGCATAATTTGGAAATAATGATTAACTAACAAAGATTTAATCGAACAATTTTTATATCGATTTACAATCAATCTTTATTGCTTAATAATTAAGATTGTTTTATTTCTATCAATATTGTTTGATTAAAGATAAATATATTTTAATAAGAATAATTATGACTTTAAAAATATGGAGAGGTTTTAATTAATTTGGCATATATTTTAACTTTAGGCTAAAATTAAAAAAAAAAAAAAACAAGGATCCTCTTCTCATCTTTTTTTTTCTTTTTCTTTTCCTTCATCTTGTTTAATGAGTGACTAAGATTGAAATGTAATGCTTCTGATATTTTGGCTAGCTACTTACTGCTAGCTATTGGATTTTTAATTCAGCATTATTAGATTCTTAATCCAACGTTGGGCTTATATATAAATAACTAAGTATTGTAAACAATCATATAAGATTAAGCCCAATTAAAAGTGATCTATTAAGGTTTTAGTAATATAGCCTTTAATGTATCTGATAGAGTGTAGGTCTTTAATGTGTAGAGACTTAAAGGGTAATTTCTATTTTTATGATGGGTTGAAATAAGAATACCTAAAGACAACAGGAAAAGTTATCTATATAAGTAGTTATGGTCCCGAGGTCGCACGTATTTCTCTATTCTTTATGATATCTCATCATCAGAGAGAGAGTACAGAGAAAATTAAAGGATTTTCTACGAGAACGTGTTAATTTAAAAGGCTAACCAAATAACTCTAGAGAGCAATTAAGCACTATGAATTCATGTATGCTTCTGCATATTTTGTCATTGATTTCTGGTGATACAACATAAATATTCCTGCATTATAGTTGATGGTTTTCACCAAAGGATTTCTTATTCTAACAAGTGGTACAGAACCTCTTCATATTGAATCATTAAGACTTGAATTTATTTTTGATTAACGAATAAAGTTTTGGTTTTCTCGAATCTGGTATCATTAAATTTGAGAAAAATTGTGGCTTTTTTTGTTTTTTAAGGATTAATTAAAATAAATAATCAAAATACACATTTGGTTTAAGGTTTTTTGCCGGTGGCAGGTTCTACCACCACTAGCAATAGCTACAAACCAAAGTTGGTGAGAAAGAGCAGTGGCTTCAGCCGCGGCAAAAAGTAAAGCCACCGCTTCATGAACCAAAAAAAAATTTTTGTTCTAATTTTTTTTTAAGTCAGCGGCAACAACAACCACCATTTGTGCGAAGATTTGGCGCCTCATCGTCGCATATAAGCTACAAGCCAAAGCCACCTAGTTGCGGTTGCTTGAAGTAAAAGCAACGGCTTAGGCCGCCACATCAAGAAAGAAAAAAACCTAAAAAGAACAGCCACGCTAACAGGAAATGACTGCGACAATTAGGTGACATGCCGCCGCTCAAAAAAAAGAACGAAAGAGATTAGCCGTAGCTACAGGAAGTGGCTACAACAATCAGGTGAAGTGGCGGCGGCCCTGGTCGCCCCATGAAGAAAGAAGGAGCAGTAACCATGGTCGCCACATAAAGAAAAGAAATAATTTTTAAAAAAAATTACGGTTTCAACAAAAAATTAAGGCTTTAAGTTGACTTGAACCGGTTCAGTTATGAGCCAGTCAGCAGTTTGACAAGTCAACAATTAATTGGTCAAACCATTGATAGTTGACTTTTTGACTTTGGCCCTAAATGAATTGATTAAAGCAATATGTCGCCAAAGTGACATCTTTTGTGAAAATTAATTTATTTTAGAATATAAACAGCTGTGTATATATAAGTTTGTGAATATCAATCAACCTAAAATAAGGTCCATAATTGATAGAATTGCATGTGCAGTTGTGGTAATAAACACGTGATGATTATTCGGTTTTGATTGTGAACAATAAATCGGCCCCAAGGAAGATTCATTGTATGACATGTTCTTACTATTAATGTTTGATTACTATACCAATATATCACTTACAAGTTAATATTTTGTCCAAAAATAGAATATTAATGGAGTGTTCTGTATATTGAGATGGAATTTACCTTTATTTGAATTTTTTTTTGCTTTGAGACTTATATGAGCTAGTTTTGTTTGTTTGTTGTTATCTGTTTTGTTATGTCTGCTGTTAGTATTACTGCTAACATCAATGCTATTTCTTTGCTAAATGGATCTAACTTCAAATCATGGCAAGAAAACCTCTTAATAGTTCTCGTTGTCATAAATCTTGACTCTACGTTAAGGGTTGATTCTCTCCCATCTCTTATGGAGGAAAGTACCCTTGATAAAAAAAGGAAAATAGAAAGATGGAAGAGATCAAATTGTATGTGTATCATGATCATGAAGAAGGTCATTCTAGAAGGATTTAGCCGCTTAATGTATAAAAAGACAATTATAGTTAAAGAGTTTTTTTTTTTTTTTGCATAAATTGAATAGAGGTCTATCAAGAACAAAATGGGTAAAATTGGTACGCTCTTAACAAACCTAATTTTAATGAACTGTACATGTAAAGGCAATATCAGAAAGTGCATCATGGAGATGTCTCATCTTTCTTCTAAGTTAAGAGCATTTAAGCTTGAACTCTCTAAGTACTTGCTAGTGCATTTGGTTTTAATATTGTTACCACCACAATTTAACCAGTTTACGGTGAACTATACCTATCAGAAAGAGACATTGTCTCTGAATGAGTTTAAATCACACTGTGTTCAGGAAGAGGATAGGTTGAAGAAAGATAAGAAAAAAGTGTAGGGTTGCTTGAGTTGCTGAAAGCTAAGTGATGGTGAAAGATAAATCTATGTAGGCAATAGCAAGACAATTAAGGTTGAAGCAAAATGAAAATTTAGATTATTGTTAAAGATTTGGATTTTATTTGGATCTTGATGAAACATTTATTGTTTTGTTTTGAGACGGAATTTAATTTCTGCTTCTGCTTCGAACAAATCTGGTTATTCTTGTTCATTTGGAAATGAAAAATTCAGTTTGTTTCATAATTTAAAATTGATTGGTTACAGTTCTTTGTCAGGCAATGATAATCCTTATAAGCTTGATACGATTACTTTATTTAATGAATCCTTACAATTAAGTACACGATGTTTAAAGAAAATATTTACCAATAAGAATTCGGCTACATTATGATATAAAAGATTGGGTCATATCTCCAGGCATAGAATATAGAGATTTTTGTAAGATGAAATTCTCGACCCTATAGATTTTATAGATTTGATATTTGTGTTAATTGTATCAAGGGGAAACAAATCAACAAAAAGAGATTTGACGCCAATAGGACTTTAGATGTTTTAAAACTCATACAGACAGACATTTGTGGGTCATTCACTGCAGTTGCTTGGAATGGTCAATAATATTTTATGACCTTTATAGACGATTTTTTTTAGATATGGCTATATATATTTCATTCATAAAAAGTCATAGTCCTTAGATATGTTCAAAAATTTTAAGGTTAAAGTTGACAACCAACTCGAAAAAAAAAAATTAAAAGCGTCATATCTGACCACAATGATGAATACTATGGAAAATATAATAGTTTAGGTGAACAACGTCCAAGAAAATTTGCTAAATTCCTAGAAGAATGCAGTATTGTCCCACAGTACACTATGCCAAGTTTGCCCACAATGAATAGTATCACTGAAAGATGAAACAGTATTGTCCCACAGTACACTATGCCAAGTTTGCCCACAATAAATAGTATCACTGAAAGATGAAACATGACTCTTAAAAACATGGTAAGGAGTATGATATATCATTCTACCTTACCAGAATCACTCTAGGGAGAAGTACTTAAGACTGCAGCATATATCTTTAATAGGGTTCCAACTAAAGCAACTGCCAAACTTTTACGAGCTTTGGACAGATAAAAAACCTAGCCTAAAACACTTGCATGTTTGGGGATTTGCAGTTGAGGCAAGGCCTTATAGACTACTGAGGAGAAACTGGACTCAAGAGCGATGTTTAATCTAAAATTAGTGATGGAATAGATATCAGGATTCATCTTATAGGGTAAGTAGAACCTAAACATATAATGTTATATCTTATGTTGGTATAACAATTGGTCACTGTTAGGTTGTATATAGATATAAGACGTTCAATATGCGACAACTAAGGATACATGAGATTCTGCCCAATGTTGTAGCAGATGTTGCAGCAACTGAATTGAAATTTGCAAGAAATAGTCAAGTTCATTAAGAGAGTTTAATTACTCAACTACTTCATTCCTATTGATTTTATCCTTGTGCTTGACGTGAGAATTTTCTTTTCTGTTTGTTTACTTATTACATTTTATTAGGTAGTTTATTAGTTTAATTGTTTAATCTATTTTTAATTAGAGTAAAACTGTTAAGATTGCTGTAGCAATTTCCATAACATCAATCCTTATGAAGATGATCTTGAATACTTATCGTTATATTATTTGTTGTGTACACTTGCACATTTACACTCATAACATTTGACTTTACACCAACAAATACCTCGATTGCTAAGGGAGGTTTAGTCTCAATCAGCGACCTAAGAAGAATTTTAAGGAAAAAGAAATAGAGAAAATTCATTTTGCTTCACCAATAGGAAGTCTGATGTATGCTCAGGTTTGTATGTGCCGGATATTACATATGTTACCCGGATGTTGAGCAGATATTTAAGGGAGTAGACCATTGGAAAGCAGCCAAGTAGGTCTTGCGGTACTTACAGAGAACAAAAGACTACATGCTCATGTATCGGAGGTCAGATCAGCTTGAGATCATTGGGTTATACTGACTCCAATTTTGTTGAATGCCAAGATAGTATGAAATCCACTTCAGGTTACATCTATTTGCTAGCTGAGGGTGTTTTCTCTTGGAAAAGTGTTAAACAGTCTCTTATAGCGTCTTCTATGATAGCGGTAGAATTCATAACATGTTATGAAGCATCCAATCACGGAATATAGCTATAGAATTTTGTTATGGGGGACCACTTTAGTTATTTTGTAACAATAAGTCAGTAGTGTTGTATTCCAATAACAATAGGAGCTCGATAAAGTCTAAGTATATAAATACTAAGTTTCTAGTTGTTAAAGAAAAGGTTCAAAGAAGAAAATTGTCTATAGAGCAGACAAGCGTAAACTCCATGATTGCGGATCCACTTACTAAAGGATTGCCACCTAAGATATTTCATGAGTACACTGCTCGTATAAGTGTCATGTCATTAAAGGATATTCAGTTTTAGTGAGAGTTTGTGATTTTAGATGCTCTTATGTTATAGACATTTTCGATTATTTCAGTTTATGGATATTGAACATTGTTTTTTGTAGAAATAAAGTTTTGGTTTATTCACACTCTAAGTTTTAGTATAGCTTGATCTCACTAAGGTTTAAAGTGGACCAGTTGGAAATAGGCATGTTAAGATCACATTGCATGAAATTTCCACACTACACATCCACATCATGATCCATGTCATTCGGTTGTATTGATATAGTGACCATTGATGGGTCGAGTTACGATAGTTGTAGCGAAGGCCGCTTTGATCTTATGATGGTATAATTGATAGACGGGATTAGTTATAAATACAGCTTAGTAATGACAATAAGGTTGAGCTTATACAGTTCTTTTTGCAAAGCCTAATTATAAGTTTACAAATATGCCTAAGTGGGAGATTGTTGGATTTTTAATCTAGCATTGTTAGATTCTTAATCCAACTTTAGGCTTATATGTGAATAATTATATGTAGCGGACTGTCATACTAGGTTTTCAGTAATATAGACTTTAATGTATTTGATAGAATGTGAGCCTTTAATGTGTAAAGACTTAAAAGTAATTTTTATTTATATGATGGGCTAAAATAAAAATATCTAAAGATAATAGGAAAAGTTGTCTATATAAGTGGTCATAATCCTAAGGTTACACATGTCTTTCTATTTTTTCTAACATCCCATCATCAGAAAGAGAGAGCACAGAGAAAATTAAAGGATTTTCTAGGAAAACGTACAGATTTGGAAGGCTAACCACACAACTCTAGAGAGCAATTAAATACTATGGATTCAGGTATGCTTCCACATATTTTATTATCGATTCTTGGTGATATAACGTAAATGTTCCTGAATTATAGGTGATGGTTTTCGCCAAAGGATTTCTTATTCTAACACCAGCAGCTAGGAGTACTCCTCCAACTTCATTGCAAACTCCCTTTAATCTTCTAGTTATGCTTGAAGATGCTCTGTCTAGCTTGTATAACTTGCTTAATGATGAAGGCTTGCGGATGTGCTGATTGATATAGACTTCAATCAGACTTGATGACAAGGCTCTTTGCTTTCTTGTACCTCTTTTTATCTCATGAGACCATACTTTAATTACACAGAATTAGGAATTTTGAAATTAATTTAACTGATACATCTTGTGGTTACAATAATGAGATGTCTGCTTAAGCTAGTAGTCCTCTTATGGCAATGTTCTGTTTGTTGGTCTTCAAATTTTCGTCCCCTCTATTTGTTTTGGAATCTTGTGCCTCTTCAGTCCTTCTCTTCTGTCTTTCTGTTCCGCTCTTCTATTCTGTGCATCTGTTCTGTTTTCCTTCTTGCACTGATTTTTAGCATGTCTTTTAAGGTCTATGACAGCGCAATATGCGTATGTAGTTACTATAGCCAAGCTACTCGAGGATTTCCCTAACATCACTCCCCCGAAAAGTTTTTGAACTTTTGATGAAAATAATCAGAAGTTTAGAATTAAATTGGCTGTGTTAAAGTTGCGTCAGTCTTTATTAACCACTATTTTCAGGAAATATGTTTGGAGATTTTTTTTTTTAATTTAAGGGGGCTCTATAAAGAGCTAAACCAAAACAAGACGGGGATGAGCAACCCCATACATATCATGAATTAGAACAGATCCTACACCAAGAGGAGTAGAGAAAAGATGAAATCCAAGGGGGAGAGATAAAGCGTAATTGGCGAGAAAATCTGCTGTAAAATTTGCGTCCCGATAGACATGACAAATTTTGACATGCCAATCACGCTGGAGGAGGTCTCTAATAGATCGCAGCAGAGGAATATACTCATTTGGAGCATCCACCGGTCGTTGTACTAGTTGGGTCACACATGGGCTATCCACTTCCACCATTACCCATCGAATCCCATGCTCCCATGCTATATTCAGTCCATGAAACAGTCCCCATAACTCAGCTGTTGTAACTGAGCAATGCCCGATATTGAAACCGAAGCCAGTGATCCAATTCCCATTATGATCACGGATCAAGCCACCCGCGCTAGCAGCACCATTTTTCTTACGAGCCCCATCAGTGTTAAGCTTGCACCACGGCCAAGTTGGTGCATGCCAGGAAATCCAACTTTCGGTTTTCTTGTGGATTGAAGTCATAGGTGAGGTGTTTAGGTGGCGAATCTCCTCAGCCCTAGAACTAATGTCGTTGACTATGCTCATGCTATTAGTTGAGACACTTCGGAATTTAAATTGATTCCGCCAATACCAAAGACGCCAGATAGCAACTCCAAAGAAAGTAGTCCAAGTCAGGCCAGAAACTAAGATTTTTTTACTGGTCAAATTAGTTTCAAGCCATTCCTTGATAGGGAGAGAAAAAAAACCGCTGCTGTGTATCCGCAGGGATAACATGGGTCCAATCCCGTTTAGAAACTGTACAGTCCCTCATAACGTGCAGCGTATCCTCCACAAGACAGCCACAACGATCACAACCAGCATCAGTCAGAATATGTCTCCTTGCTAGCTCGGACTTCGTTTTTAAGCGATTGTGCATCACCAGCCACAGGAAGGTCCGAATGCTCTGGGGCCCAATATGTTTGGAGATTTTAAATATAAGAGATACGCGGAAAGCTCCTACATTTGGAACTCATGACTTCGCTTAAGGAATTTTATTTGGATTTTCCTTAAATAAACTTTATGATTTTTAGCGTACGAGCTCAAGCTTTTAATTGAAGAAATTATGATTTCTGTGAGACTTTGATTTTTCCAGAATGGTATAGGACTTACGATTTAGCCTATAAACTTCGGACTTTTTTCTTGCCTAAACCTGTCTTAGGAACGTAGACTATGTTTGAATGTTGGGTAAAAGGTGGGATTGAATTAATTTAAAGGATAAAAAAAAAATCCAATTTCAAGTTATCTTTGGCTGTTAGGACTAATAAATTAGTCCAAATTTTAGTCCAACATTCATAGGTTATTAATACTCATTTTCACATGAGTTTAGAAAAGACTAACTAGTTTAGTATAAATTTGCTAGGAATATCAAAATTTTATTCAATAATTTATTTTAACTATTATGTAATTTTGAACATAAAAAAATTATTCAATTATTTATTTACAATAATAATGACCATTAAATATTAAATTTAACAATTTTAAAAATAATATAATATTTTAATATTTATTTTAGCTTCGTTGGATTAGATTTAACATAATCCTATCAGGCATTCTACCAAACAAAAGACGAGATTATATAATCTAGTATAATTCAATCTAATCTAATCTAATCCAATCTGATCATAAGAGTTAATTCAGTCCAATTCAATATTTCAAATGTAGTCTAGGATTTTGAATCTGCCTAAGGAACTTAGGATATTGAATTTTCCTAAGAAATTTAGGATTTGTAAATCAGCCTAAAGAACATTGAACTTTAAATTTTCCTAAGAAATTTAGATTTTTTACATCTGCCTAAGGAACTTTGGACTTTGAAATCTTGCCCGAAGAACTCAGGTCTTTAGTTATGCCTAAAGGAACTTACTTAGGTCTTTTGTTTAGGATTGTAGAATTTTATTGCCTGAGAGATTACAGGGTTTAATATCTTATTGCCTTGTGAAATTTTCAGGGGTTTTCCATGACTTAGAATTTTATTAACTGAGTGAGGTGTTTCAGGACTTCTTTGTCTTATAGGTATATATGTATGTGTGTGTGTATGTTTGTACGTATGTGTGCGTGTGTATATGTATGTATATATACATGTACAGAAATGTTCTAGTTCAGGATTCCGGTTTTTATAACGTTTGGGAAAGCTATTAGGCCGTGGAATTTATTAGAAGAATGTCTGTAAAAGTTATTAAGCCGCGTGGTTTAATAATATAATGACATAATATTATTAAACTTCACGACTTAATAGTTTTCTCAAACTTTAAAAATCTAGGATCTTAGACTGGAATATTTATTTATATTTTTATATAGACACATATTCTAGGGCCATCTGCCTAGATTATTATTTTTTTCTTGGTATATGAGATTAACATGTATTTTTTTTACTTGAAAGTGCTTTCAGGAATTTTGGAATGAAGTTAATATTTTTTAAGATTTAGTTTTAGGCTTTTAAAAAGAAGAGAGCTTCAAAGACGTTTCCAAAGCTTTTCTTTTAATTTTTTTATTTTTTGCCCTTGGCTAAAAGAAGTTTTAGCGATGCAATTTCAAGAAAGTCTAACCTCTATTAAGAGACTGTCCACTGCGTATTATTCATTCGTAGATGCGATTTTCATCACATATATTCTTGCTAGCTTGAGACATAGGAACTTAATCTGTTGCTGGGCCTATGTTCGTGATTGCATTAGATTATTGATATCTTGAGGATGCAGTGAATAGGTGCAAGCTATTTCTCTTCAAGATTTCAATTGGGGTCAGCAATTTAATTTTACTCGCAACCCTCAAATTTTTCTTCATAGCTTGAAGTCTACAAACAGATGTTGGATGCTGAATTTGCTTCTAAGTTGGCCGATTTTGGATTGTTGGCTAAGTTGATGTCCTAATTTGTCTTTTCCTTTCTAAGCGGCTGAATCTAAGAGCCAAAATTGGATTCCTGAATATAAAATCATTCACCAAGTATATAAACTCAGTAATGTACTTCTTGTGCACATTGTCGGAGTCCAAAATTGGATATCAGTAACTCCAATTCCCTTGATTATGATGTCTTGGTTTTCAAATTTTCAATGGCCCTTTCGTTTATTCCTTTTTTTTTTTAAATACTGTTTGGAGGGGCTAATCTCAGCCGGTTTGTTTTGTCGATTTAAATCAGACTCATTTTTGGTTTCTAAATATCACATGGTTGCATTGAATTTCTTGGAGAGATTTTTCAGCATTGCCTTGAATTCCTGCATTTTCCGCGAAGAATTACCTTCAACTTCTTGAATCTTCTTGTAAAATTGATGAATTCGTTCGTCTTCACAAAGGGGCATCACTCTCTCGATTTGGATGCATCAAGTCATCCATGCATTTTTTTAGAATTGCTAGTCAAATTCATGTCCTTTTTATTAAGAGACACAATTTGTCCCTTATCGCTTTTGTACGATTTTTCAATTGAAGTGAGAGTCGAAGCAGCTTGTGCTTTTTCGACGTTGAATCTGTTTAAGGCTTTCTACTTCAATTCTTGCCTTACACTGTTCACAAATTTGAAGAATCAAATTGGTTTGCTTTATTTCTTCTCAAGAGTTTTGGGATCTGATGGTAGATGGTAGATGTCGTAACTCGGTAACTTCTGACTTGAGTTCAGTTCAAAATATCCTTTAACTTGCTTTATTTATATTGGTCTGCCTCTTCAGTTCTTTCTGTTCTGCTCTTCCGTTCTATTTATTTTTTCAAAACACAAAAAGCCCAATTAGGCTCGGAACTGAACCAGCTGGTTCGGTTTTGGGTTAACTTTTAAAATGTTAATAATTCTGTTTATTTCGCATGATATTGGAACAGAACGAAACTGGTTCAGTTCGGCTTAGTTCAAATATTGAATCGAACCCACCATTCCCGCCTCTTAAGAGCATGTACTCCTACTCGAATTATGTTTTTCCATAAAACAAGAAAAACAATAAACATATTAGCTTCTTAGATTTCGAATCAATAATGCACAGGTATGCGAAATTATGTTTATTGTTTGAATCAATAGCCCAAAGGTTCAACCTCAAAATTAAACAAACTTGATGTGGAAATGAATTTCTTTGTTATCTCAAACTATCACACAAATGTACAGGAGACTGTCAATATTTTATAAAAATAAAAAATCAATGAGATCATTAAGAAAGAACGCATTGTTTATCATCAATCATTACAATTCAAATGGGTTTCAATAAAATTTTCGATCACTTAGAATTCAACTTTCTTTTTTGTTTTTCAAACTTTTAATGTTCGGAAATTTGAATAAAATACTAATTTTTTAAAAATTAATATTTAATCTCGTTGTCCGAGGTTATCGAACTGTTTGCGTTAGTAACAACTAATATGTTCAGTTGATGACACATTTTTAAGAAAAACATTTGTTCAATGAACCAATTCTTTATAATATGGAATGAGATGAGGAAATTAGAAAAACAAATCGAATAGCTAAGAAGCCCATGTAGTAAATATAACTTTTTATCATACATAAGATCAAATGTTTATTTAAAAGGTTGTTTTAGTGTTGGATTATTATTTCTGACATTATCGATAATTTCCTACAAATTTTCTTTGTTTTGCAGCAATCTATTAGATGGATTACAACTGAAATTGTGCAGCCAGCTGGCTGTGTTTTGTAAAATGCAAAATTAATGATGATTATTCTAATTAGTAGCTACATATCTTTTAAGGAAGAGAAGAGAGCCGACCGTGCGACCGTGCGACACCACGTCTGAGTGTTCGTCGATGTTTGTGACTCACGTTCTTGGCTGAGAGTGGGGATCAACATTTCTCTCATGAAGACGTGATGGTACGATGAGGACGCGTGGATGGTCTGATGGAGACGTGGATTTATTGCGCGATTTTGGAGCGTCATTAGATTTTGAGAGGAGGATGGATTGTTTGCGTCTCGTTTCGTCAAAAGCTTTTGTTATTATCCAATTCCATCTCAGGAATTAAAGCCCTCATCATTCGTTTTATGATTTTATTAAATTATTATAATCTATATCATGCCAACAATACCAGTTTCAAGAAGAGAAATTTTTTCGTACTAAAATTACATAAAACTTTAATTTGAAGTTGCTACTGTATATGATCAAGTACAGAATTTTGAGATATTGTATCTCATAATTTGGATATTGCTAAATGATGTCATCAAAATTTGAGCTCTATCAAATAATAATTAAATAATTAATAAAATTTGAATATTTAATGTTCATATTATAGAATATGATACTTATATATATATACACACACACTTTTTTTAAGACTCCTTCCACTCTCCAAATTTGAAAACAATCGTAAAAAATATGTATTTAAAAAAATTGTTTTCAAATTTGGAGTGCCAACTAACATGGAGTGGCTGGTCTTGGAGATAGGGCGAGTAGTTTAAACGCCGTCGTTTAGATTAAGTGTTTTCTTCCATATCCATGCAATTCCTCCACACTTGTTTCACGTGAATCGCGTCCGTATAGCTCATAGCCTTCTTTTGTTTCTTTGACATGCACGCGTATTGTCACCCTCGACACGCCTCTGTTCCTTCTGAGTTCTGACGCATCACACCCGTCCAATCTTGTCCGTTTGAATGTTGAAGCGCATGGGGTGTGGGCCCTACTCAGTCCCCCATCACAGCCGTACGATCAAAATCAGCTTTTCCTTCTCTCAAAGACCTTTAACAAAGCAAATCAGCAGTGCGTCGCCACCTGTCACAAGGCTATTTTTCTTTGATGCGGCAAGCCCGTGATGGCGCTAAGTTTTCCGCTTAGCCAGCCACTCGACAATTCACAACGGAGGCTATGTGTGTGAAACACACCCCAAGATTTTCAACGATACAACAAACACCAACACACTCACAAGGCACAAGAGATTTACGGAAACACCGGCTTCCAACCTTTTCTTATTAATCACAAGAACAAGGAACTACAATAGCTCAAGCAAGAGTGCTAGGAGATCACCACTCACTGATTACAAAACTTGGCTCTCTAAGCTCTCCCTCCCAATGCTATATATAGCATTTGTGAGTGACAACCCCACTCACTAGGATATGAATAGTCTAATCCCACACTATTCATTGTTTCCCACCCACACATAAACAATTAAGCCCACTACCCTAGTGCTTTGCCCATACACTATTGTTTAGGATACTTTGAATAGTGGCGGACCATCCCCACTTAGACAAGCTCCTTAATTTGGGTAGTGCCCATGTAGTGGCGGGCCGCCGCCACCAAGAATTGCTCCAACAATCCCCTTGGCTTGATTGCTTGTGCGTGGCACATATCGTGTGCGTGTGCGCTCCCTCGCGCGCTTGTCCGTTTCCGTTAGCGTGTGCGTGCATGCGCCTTGCGCGCACATGCGCGCTCACCCACCGCCCGCCCACCGGCGTGCGCATGACTTGCGCGCATTCGCGTGCGCGCTCGCCTCGGAGCACTTGTGCGCTGCCTCGCACATTTCTCGCGTCTTTGCCCATCGCCCATTGATTTTCGCCACGCCCACCAGCGCGTGCAGACTTGCCTTGTTTTTTCTCGCACATCTGCCGCCCATTATGCTTGGTACAAGGCTGCAAGCAAGCCAAGCATCGGCGTGCCTCGAGCTTTAAGGTCAGAACAAACCTCCCCACGAAGAACCCGACGCCTCGTCGGCAAAAGAGTCCAAGTACGCCTTAACCTCCCGCTCGAACTCGCCATAATGACACTTCCTTCTCCCGGCCTAGCATCCGCCGCCGCCTCCCCTTCCATTGAACCAGATATTCCGTTCTCCGATTCTTCTTGCTCTGCCCCATGGTTTTGTGATCAAGGATTTTCTCTACTTCCTTGTTATATTGCTTAAATTACACGGTGGAGCACGCTTGGTTTGTTGGCGTCCTACATCCACCAAGTCTTCGTTAAAGGGTTTAAGGCAACTCACATGGAATGTAGGATGGATCTTCAATCTCTCGGGTAGTCAGAACCGATACGCCACCCGACCCACCCTCTTTACCACCTCAAATGGTCCGTCATACCTCGGCACCACCCCGACATGTACCGTTTTGCTGCGATTTTCTTCCAAATCTGGGGCGTTAGCTTCAAAGAACACCTTGTCACCCACATTGAACTCCAATGCCTTCTTCCAAAGATCCGCATACTTCTTCATTCGCCGCGATGCCTTCGCCAAGCTATCAATGGCCCTCTCGATCATTTCTTGCTTGTCTCGCGCGAATCGGTAAGTCTGCCTTGCAGGCATTTCCGCCAGTATCTTTGCTTCACCACTTCGTGAGGAGTCAATGGTTGCTGCCCATAACCAACTCGCCGGCTTATCCCGTTGCCAAGAGCGATGGATGTTGTAGCAAAATTGGGCTACATCCAGCAAGTCCACCCAATTCTTTTGGCTTCTTTGTCACGTAATGCCGTAAGTACTCTTCTAGCAATGCATTCATCCTCTCCGTTTGTCCGTCGTTTGAGGATGATTGGCGAGAAAACTTCAATTCCGTCCCCATCAATTTGAAGAGCACTGCCCAAAACCTTCCGGTGAACCGAGTATCCCGGCCACTAATGATGTCCTCGGAACACCAAAATACTTCACCACATACTTGAAAAACAGCTCATTTGCCTTGTCCTTAGCGGCAAGCATGAGGTGCGGGCACAAATATTGCATATTTTGAAAACCGATCAACTACAACAAGTATCGATTTCTGCCCATCCGATTTAGCCGTTCCCGAAATGAAATCCATTGAGACAGATTGCCATGGTCTCTCCGGATTTGGCAATGGTTGTAGAAGTCCCGCTGGCTTCCTCTTCTCCGACTTGTCTAGTTGACACACTAGGCAAGTTTTAACGTATAACCGCACGTCATCCTCCATTTTGGGCCAGAAATATGAACGTTCCAGCAACGCCATCATCCTTTCCACCCCTGGATGTCCAGCCCATTGAGAATCATGTGTATCCCGCAACAAAATTCTCTGCAAGTCCCCTCCCGAAGGAACATATAATTTTCCACCTCGTGCATAAATTAGGTCTTCATCAACCCAATATCTCCGCACCAAGCCCTGCTTGATCTTCTCACGGAGTTGGCAGTAGCTTGTATCCTTTCCGCTTGCTGCCGCACTTTGTCAAGAAAATCCGTTACCACTGTTGTCAACGCAGCCACATATGCTTCAACAGTTTTGCGGCTGAGAGCATCCGCAACTTGATTCTGCCTTCCCGGTCTATGTACCCACACAAAGTCATATTCGGCAAGGAAATCTTGCCACCTTGCTTGTTTTGGTGATAGTTTCTTCTGCGTCTTGAAATAAGTATTAGCAACATTATCCGTAACAACAGAAAAAACCGTACCTAGCAAGTAGTGCCTCCAAGTGCTTAGGCAATGTATCACTGCCGTCATCTCCTTCTCATGTGCGGAGTACCGTTGTTCTGCATCTTTCAGCTTTCGGCTTTCAAAAGCTACCGGGTGGCCATTTTGAACGAGCACGCCACCAATGGCCCTATCCGATGCATCCGTGTGCACCTCAAATGGCAAGCTAAATTCAGGTAGCTTGAGCACCGGCTCCGAAGCTACTGCTTGCTTGAGTTTCTCGAATGCTTGCTGGCACGCTTCCGTCCATTCCCACCTCCGATCTTTCTTCAACAAGTCCGTGAGTACGCTAACCCGTTTTGAGTACTCCTTGATGAACTTGCGGTAGTAGTTTGCTAGTCCAAGAAACGACCGAAGTTCCGCCACCTTCGTAGGTGCAGGCCAATCAAGAATGGTCTTGACCTTCCTCTCATCCATGCAAATTCTGCCTTGGCTTACCCGATGCCCCAAGAATGTTATCTCCTTGCAACAAAATTCGCATTTTTCTTTCTTGACAAAGAGTTTGTGTTCCCGTAACCGAGAGAACACTAGCCTAAGGTGATCTAAGTGATCCACCAAAGACTCACTGTACACAACTATATCATCGAGGTATACAACAACAAAACGGTCTAAGTAATCATACAATACATCATTCATTAAATTACAAAATGTTGCGGGTGCATTGGTGAGCCCAAAAGGCATCACCAAGAACTCGTATGACCCATACCGAGTTACGCAAGCTGTTTTAGCTTCGTCACCTTCCGCAATCCGTACTTGCCAATACCCCGATCTCAAGTCTAACTTAGTGAAATAAGATGCTCTACCCAATCTATCAAACAAATCCGAAATGTTGGGGACAGGGTATTTGTTTTTGATAGTTACCTTGTTTAAGGCGCGGTAGTCCACACACATCCGCATTGAGCCATCTTTTTTCCTTTGAAATAGAATTGGTGCGCCATAAGGTGCTTTAGATGGTTGTATGAATCCCGCATCCAGCAACTCATCCAATTGTTTCCGAAGTTCCAAGCAACTCCGAAGGCGACATCCGATATGGAGCTGCGCGGTGGTCTTGCGCCAGGCTCTAGATCAATCCGATGATCTACAAAGCATGTTTCGGTGGTAAGGCTCGAGGGAGCTCGTGCATGACATCCGCAAACTCTTCCAACACTTGGGCGTACTCATCAGGCACCTCCGCAACCTGATCAGGTTTTATCTCCAACAACGCAGCCAAGTAAGAGTTCTCCTTCCGTTTCAAGCCTTTTTCAAATTGTCCCGCAGATTGGAGTGATGGTTCCGATCTGCCATGAACCATAAAATTGCACGGCACAATACATGGCGTCTCCGTACCCATGATTAAAATGCTTTTCCGGTAAGGCATTAATTGTACCATTGCAACCAAAAAGAATTCCATACCAAGGATTAAGTCAAAATCATCAAGAGGCATGACAGTAAACTTTACCGTTTTCTGCCAAGTTCCGACCCGCAAAGAAGTTTTGACCCCCTTGAACACCCACACTAGCCGAATTCACAGCCTTCACCTTGCTGCCTACAGCCGTTACTTTCAAACCCAAACGCGCCACTTCATGGGACGCAAGAAAGTTAGCCGTAGCTCCCGTGTCAAGCATAGCACGCACTTCCCTTCCATCCACCAAAACAGTCGTGACCATCAACCCTTGATTGAAGTCATTACACACGACCTCTTCCCTCAAAGTATTCATCAACTGTAAAGGATTCATACGAGAAGTACTTGCCTCATTATTTGAAGGTTCCGCCTCCATTTCCTTAATCATAGCGTTCAACTGTGTTCGCTTTGGGCAATCCCTCGCCCGATGTGGTCCGTCACAAATGAAGCATCCCGAGCTTTTCTTCTCATTTCCTTCTTTTTGTTTGGTTTTCCCAAAGTTCCCTTTCTTCCCGCCATCACGCTTAGAAGGGCCAGCTTTCTTTGAGTCCTTATTTTTTTTAGATTCGGAGGGAGAAGAACTCGCAAACCTAAAATCAACCAAACCTTCCGCAACAGCAATCGCCATCGGCAAGTCACGCACAACCTGCCTTCTCAATTCGGTTTGCGCCCATGGCTGCAAGCCACTCATGAAGTTGAAAAGCTTGTCTTCATCGGACATGTTCTTGACATCAAGCATCAAAGAACTAAATTCCTTCACATAATCCCTGATGGATCCGGTTTGTTTGAGCTTCTTCAAGCCCTCTCTCGCTATCCAGCTTGCATTTCCGGAAGAATTGACCCTTCAACTCTCGCTTCAAAGTGAATCCCATGTCTCGATAGTGGTCGGTTGGCTTGACATCCTCTTGGAGCTCGGCTGCGCCACCAAAGCTTTGCATCCCCTCAAGATACATGCTTGTAATTGAAACTCGCTCCGCTGGTACTCGAGCAGCCTTGAAGTCTTGCTCCATATCCCACAGAAAATTCTCTAGCTCCTTGGCACTCCGCGTGCCCCCAAATGGTTTCGGCTCCGGAACCTTTATTTTCGAAGGCCCTCCCTCCGAATGTGTAGGAGTTGTGCTCACCGCGCGCTTTAGCAAACTCAACTCGCTTTCAAGGTTGGCAACGCTGCCCTTTAGCTCCCCCACCAAAGCAAAGAACATCTTCCATTACCGAACCCAGCTTTTCGGCTACATCCTTAGTCAACCCATCAAAAGCCAACTTAAGATTAGCTAAATCAATAGAGATTACCTCTGTTTTGACAGCCAAAGATTCCTCTCCGGTCTGTACTTCCCCGACAGCAGCTTCAATCCGACTCATTCTATCCTTCATGGAGTCTCCCGCCATGTTGTTGAACCGAGGCTCTGATACCAAACTGTCACAAGGCTATTTTTCTTTGATGCGGCAAGCCCGTGATGGCGCTAAGTTTTCCGCTTAGCCAGCCACTCGACAATTCACAACGGAGGCTATGTGTGTGAAACACACCCCAAGATTTTCAACGATACAACAAACACCAACACACTCACAAGGCACAAGAGATTTACTAAACACGGCTTCCAACCTTTTCTTATTAATCACAAGAACAAGGAACTACAATAGCTCAAGCAAGAGTGCTAGGAGATCACCACTCACTGATTACAAAACTTGGCTCTCTAAGCTCTCCCTCCCAATGCTATATATAGCATTTGTGAGTGACAACCCCACTCACTAGGATATGAATAGTCTAATCCCACACTATTCATTGTTTCCCACCCACACATAAACAATTAAGCCCACTACCCTAGTGCTTTGCCCATACACTATTGTTTAGGATACTTTGAATAGTGGCGGACCATCCCCACTTAGACAAGCTCCTTAATTTGGGTAGTGCCCATGTAGTGGCGGGCCGCCGCCACCAAGAATTGCTCCAACAATCCCCTTGGCTTGATTGCTTGTGCGTGGCACATATCGTGTGCGTGTGCGCTCCCTCGCGCGCTTGTCCGTTTCCGTTAGCGTGTGCGTGCATGCTGCCTTGCGCGCTTCTGTGCGCGCTCACCCGTTGCCCACCAGCGTGCGCATGACTTGCGCGCATTCGCGTGCGCGCTCTGCCCTCGGAGCACTTGTGCGCTGCCTCGCACATTTCTCGCGTGCTGCCCATCAGCCCGCTGATTTCTGCCACGCCCCAGCCCGCATGCAGACTTGCCTTGTTTTTCTCGCACATCTGCTGCCCATTATGCTTGGTACAAGGCTGCAAGCCAAGCATCAGCGTGCCTCGAGCTTTAAGGCTGTAACACCACCCCTCAATCTCTTATTACTCCTGTCTTATTAAACTTATTTTCGAATTTCTCTTATCTCTCTCTCTCTCTAGTCTCTATTATTCTTTCCTCTAATGAGAGGGGAAGGATAGGGTTGGCAAAATCCGGATCCGGATCCGGATTATTATTTTCACATCCGGATCTGTATCCGTATCCGGATCCGTAAATTTTTTTGCGGATCCGGATGTGGGTAAAATCCGCACCGGATCCGGGTGGATATTCCGAATATCCGGATCCGCAAAACTTAAATTTAAATAATTTAAAATATAATTTAAAAATTCAATAATTTAATTAATAATATCATATAAATTCAATTATAATCTAACAATTAATACTTTAACATAAATAACATATAACATCAACATAAATATACAAATAAAAATATCATAACATAGCGACTACTACCACTTTCTACATTCCGTTCAACTTCAACAACATTGTCATTTTTAAGTTCGCGAACATTAAATTACGATTTAATTAATAAAAAAAATTACGATTAAGCATTTACATTATATTAAAATTAATGCATTTAATTGAAATAATTAAACAAAACAGCAAACACAATTAATCAAAATTAAATTCAATTCAATCAAAAAAAAATTAAATTAAGCCAATAACACTTTCAAATTTAAACAAATTCCCAGTAGATTACAATATTACACTCATAACTCATTAAATACAATAAACAACTAAACACAATACCAAGTTAATAACCAAAAAAAAATAAATCAATAATAAAATTAAATTAACCAACAATATTTTAAAGTTTAAATAATTTACATCAACTTAAAGTCATTAAATACAATTAAATAATCAATCACTATACCAAATTATTAACAAAAAACGGCCATATATCTAATTGAAAAAATAAAAAAATAATTGAAATAAGCGGCAAAATCTTTACCGGCAAATTAACTTCTTGGACGGCGCACGACGGCGTCACAGCAAGTCTTCGACGACCGCAGATCAAGCACGGCAAGCTTCGGCAGATCAGGCGCGGCGACAGTCAATGATAGATCAGGCGAGGCGCCGAGGCGAGCTTCAGCAGACAGACGCGGGCCGCGCGCCTTCGGCGAGCTGCGAGGAAGACTCGGCGTCACGATGAGTCGGAGTCGGCGTCACGGCGAGTCGCAGTCACCGGCACGGCGTGTGGGAAAGTTGAATAAAGGAAGAGAGGCCGCAAAAGACTGCAAGGCAGCAAGAGAGGGAGAGAACGAGAAGGAAACGAAAATGAGGGATTTAGGGATATTTTTTTAAATTTAAGTTTATATTTTTTTTTATTTAAAATAAAAAACCGGATTCGGATATCCGGTTTTCCGGATGCAAGTGCATCCGGATCCGCATCCGGATCCGTGCTGATTTAAATTTTTTAAATCCGGATCCGCATCTTAAAAAATACGGATCCAGATTTTTCCGGATCCGGATTTTCCGGATCCATGCGGATGCGGGCCGGATCCGGATTTGGGCCGGATCCGGATTTTTCTGCCATCCCTAGGGAAGGATAATCATATCGGTAACAGTATCTATCAGTAAGTGCTGGCTGCTTATGGAGGGGCCACGTGTACAGACCAAAACTTTGAATATGATGATAGCAACAACATCTGAGGGGTTTAAATTTAATGGGGCCGCATCAAAAGAAGATCAAGATTTGGGCAGCGCTTAACATACATAACTTACATTTATTGTAAGTAATATTCCGAAAAAATAAATCGTTGGATTCGTCAATTTTTAGATCCAACAGATGTGATGAAACTTAACTTAAAATTAGGTTTAGGTATTGGTAAAAAATTTATTATTAAAAACAAAAGAATGACAACCTGCTAAAATGATTGTCAAAAAAACCAAGTTAAGGGTTTAGTCGATAATGAAAATTTTAAAAGAAAAAGACGGTAACGAGCGGTCCTCTGAATATGCGAGAAAATTAAAGAGAGAAAGTACAGTTATTAAGTTTTGAAAGAGGGGAAAGCAATAGAAGCAGCAAACGATATTCTCAAATTCCTATTTCATTTTTTCAGATCACAAATTGGGAAAACTAAAAAATTCCATATTTTGAGCTTGCTCATTATTTAATAATATATTATGTAGTAATCTTCTACTTTTGTATTGGAGATATAATTGTGATAATGTTTTTTCTATTGCTTTAACACAGTTTCATGTTAACTTAATGGCTTCCGTTCTGTTTTTTCTTTTAAGTCCATTTATTTTAAAGTACTTCATTTAAAAAAAAAATTTAACCCGTCACTCCATTTCTAGTTGCATGATGCAGAATCCTATTAATGTTATGCTGCACATATACTGATAAACTTAACTTATATGTTCCATCAAAATGTCTTTTTTAAATTATTTCGACTTAACATTCAATTATTTGCAAAGAAATTTTTAATAGATTAATATAGTTTATCAAGGCCAAATTAAGTTCGGGTAGCCATAAAATTCAAATTTGTATACAACAAAGTTACTAATTTTTTTATATATCCAAGTGTCCTCAATTTTACACTTGTCAAAGTAATTAAAAGTAAATTACGAGTTACACATTGAAGTCCCAGAAGATGTTAAAGGAAATAAGTAAAATATATTAAAGTCATATTTTTGCATTTCAAACTTATATAACATTTGAAATAAAGATTAAAGCATCTATTCAATCAAATAGCACCTAAAAACTATTACAATATAAATATATTGTTGAAAAATTTCAGGTTACACATACATATAAAGTTTTACATCACTTCTAATTCACTAAAAATATGCTTAAATTTATACACATAACATAAGAAGCTCCACGTTTTATTTACATATCGAGTAAAACATACATAACAAAGCTTCATATACATATACAAGTTCTACAATATACACACATAAACGTAAAAACATAATTTCCCATGCTGCCTTCTTCCATTCTCAGCAAAGTTCTGTAATTTTTTTCTCTTTGAAAAATTAGTAGCCTACTTTGCCTCCTGGGACGCAACCCACAAACTTCCTAATTGTTGCACTGACACATCTACAATTTACATGAACCAAAAGTTCCGTCAAATTACATATCAACCAAGATAATAACAAAAAATATCACGAAATATTAAATACAACGTCATAGTTGGAGTTTATTTTTCACCTTCTCCAATTCTGCATTTGTTGTAGGATGCTCATCTTCTTTCATTCTTAGGTGCCATAAATGGTGATGGATCATGTAACTTCGCAGCAAAACTACCTAAAGTATCCAAAGATTATTGGCGATCTGTCAGCAATACATCATCTTGTCCTAACATTGTAGGAATAATCATAGATTTTGAGATAATTGTAGCGGTGTCCACCTTCTATAACCCAAATTTCAGCCTCTCAAGGTGGTCAGCTCTGAAATTATTACTCTAGCATAAGGCTTTGTTCACAATTTCAAATATTTTAGAGCCTTATCATGTACATACAGGAGAGCTATAGCCTTTTCTTTTCATCTCCATGCTAATTAACTTTACTTCTCTTACGGTATCCTCCCATTGAAAGAATGGAAAAGCTCTAGATCTCTAGGTTAAATTCACATTTCTTAATTCAAAATCAACCTATATCTATACATAGGCCATAAGTTCGACAACATATGTTATCTACATCCAATACCCTATAGTTAAAGTGCAGTATCAGAGTGCATGCCTTGCACCTGAAAGAGAATGGTAAGCCTTGAAAGAGAAGCTATACAAGTTTCATTGAGAGCACCATTTACACTTCCAGCTAAAAGCTGGGATATTGTCCCAATCTAGGACTGATTCTACAACGTTTTTGTTGTTGTTTCTATGATATTTTATCAACACAAACACTTCCATTGACTGAACTTAAACCTCTTAGGCCTCCTTCTACCACCACCCCCACTCTTGCTTCTGTTTGCATCCCTAATCTAAATAAACAAAAATTCTTAAGCTCCATTTTTGGAAACTCTAATAACATAGTCAAAATTTGAACTTTTTCCATAATTTAGCAAGGAAATCAACAATGTCCCTTCTTTTTGTTTATAGGTTTTAATTTGTTAACTGATTAACATGTTCAATTTTAACCAAATATTTCTGGGATAACACTATTCAGACATTTCATCGAATACTTGATGAATTTGGTTCATTTAAGAATTTGAAGCAGGATAAAATAATTAGAATAATAATTGCAAAACCAATCACTGATATTACAAGTTCATTATTCCTATGAAAAAAAAATAACGAAATATATTATAAATTTTTGAAACACTCTCTAACCTGTGAAACTGCAGCTCCTCATCATTTCTCCATGTACTAGTAACGAACAGAACTCTGAAACCATTTATTTTTTTTTCCCCTCAATTTTCAGCCTTTGTTCAATACAATCAAATATTAAGCTGTATGAAATTTTCGCATATTAAGTTGCAGAGGCGAGTTGTTGCTTCTTCAATAAGCGATTGACCAGATTATGGAATAAGCCTCTTTCAAAAGCTGCGTAAATATTTTTCTATTTCTAATTTTTCCTTTATTTACAAAATTTCCAATGATGAGCACGTAACCTTCAACCGGCTATAATGAAAAACGCATGGGATTGACTTTACCATTGACCCATTTTACAACTGGTTTCTAACCAGTTTCAACATGTTTTTATTACTGTCCCAAACTGCCACGTGTTGCGCTTACATCAGTTAATTGATCATGTCAGTTATGTTTCTTACAACAAATGTAACGTAAGCTTACCCCCAACATTTGAGGGTTACATGATAGATTGACGAACTCGCCAATGAGAGAAGAGAAGGTGGCGGCAAATCCTTCAAAAGATTGTTTATCAAACGTGGCGGGCTCCTATTGGATGGAAGTGGATTGTTGCTTTTCTAGTAGGGCAGATGTGGAGTGGAATCGAGAAAAGTGCGTATGTGTCTTGACGAATGACAAGTTCGTTCTGTTTATGCCTTTGTTGACTCACACTCGCTTTCGTGGCTCGTGACTCACACTTTTCCGACATTTGAGGCGTCAAAATGGACGTCAGTCAATTGTGTGTGCTAAAATTCCTAGTGGTGTTGTAAAATATTTGAAAAATATAAATTTGTAATGCCCAACTGCTTGAACTTTCAATATTTTTCAACAAAATATTAGAAAAATACAATTATATTAGTATAGACATCAAAACAAATCAGAGACGCAGAAGAATTTTATTTTTAAATCGGTTGTCTTGTTGTTTTCTCTACTTTAATTATGGTGGAATTTTTTTTTAATTACATGAGACCAATACTCAAATTTTAACGCATATTATATGAAATTTATAATTGATATTTACAATTACTGAAACTAGTTTACACTAATTCTTATATAGTACTGTCAAGATTTTTATCCTCTATAATATTTGACAGATATCTACTCCACTCACATTTCGAAAGGGAGAAAACTATCTTCACTTAATTATATACTACAATTAAAAAAGAAAATAAGTTTATGTATGCGTCGCAGGGGCTCGGACCGCTATCTTCATAGTTATGAGTACGAAATCCTAACCACTAGGCCTTTAATTATGGTGGAATACTTGAAAGATGTAAATAATTACAACGGGCATTGGGGTTGTTCAATTATTGCAGCCGCTCAAAAGTAGTCTCTCACAAAAGTGGTTTTTTTTTTAATATTCATGTAAAATTAATACATATCGTTTTTCTTCTTTAAATTTTAATTTAATTAAAACATTGCTAACCCTCCTATTAACATACTCCAAAGCGCTCCATTTCAACGTGGCTTGCTGCTAGCTGAATATATTTTCTCCTATGAGGATACTACTTTCTTAAAGTATCGCATTAATTAATTAATTAATTAATTGGTTGGTGATTGTTAGTGAACAGTTTTTTTTTGGGGATTAAATTAAAGAATTAATATATAGCTCTGTGTTAACATATATTCAAGCTGTAAAATGGCTTGCAATTGGTGCGGCTGCAAATCGCAGCTTTGGCAAGATCGAAGAGATTTTAAACCAAGAAGAGGGATCTTGATGGGACATAACTGGATCCCCTTCTCAAAATGTTCTATTGGTGGAGGTTTTTTATCCAATGATTCGATGTTATATTTAAGGACAAGGCTACGTTGCAGAAGCTGCAACTAATAGCCTCAGCATTTTCACCTTGCATGAACAGCTGCCTTAGCCCTGGTTGCATCAGCACCAACACGCGTGGAGGATTCCCATTGGCTGTGTTACTTGCAGATATTTAATTGTTCAATTATTATTCAATGCTCTGGTACTAACGATTCTATGTCGGTTTCTAAAAAGCAAAGTTTATTATTTGTAGGTATTTTTTAATATTAAAATGTAGTAATTTTTAATTTAATAATTATAAAATAAAAATTAATAATATATAGTAGATATAATTTTTAAATAATAATTTTAATAAAATTCATAAAAAATAATTGATTATTTATTATATAAGTATAAAATTAAATCTATTTATTTTTTAAAATACGATAACTAGTGTTTATTATATATTTTAATAATATAATTTAGTTGTCTAACTTTAATTTCAAACAGATCTATAAAAAAGATTTGAATGATTATTGATGGACCGAAATATATATATATATATAAGTGGTGATATTTAACCTTTAATATCTGTCAACATCCCCCTATAATTAATTTTATTTTAGTTCCTATATTGTCCCTAGATAAAATTACTAAAATAGATATATCTCTTTGTTAATCTTTCCTTCCAATAAACTTCCAATCCCTCAATTAGTAGATCTTTAGCAATTGGTAGCAATGGTGTAATCACACTTGTAAAGGTTCAAGGGTCAGCCGACCATAAAAAGGAGTGTCTGTTTGGTTGCTTGAAACTTAAGCGGGCAAATCTTACACCAAGCTGACAATGTACGCGTATTAATAGGCCTTGCCATTACCATCACTACCGGCATCGTCGACCTAAGGAACACTAAACTGATCAACGTTGAACCCTTTTTTGTTGATGGCGAACACCCCAGCGCCTAAAGGAATATTCAATTATGCTTGGATTAGATTATGGTTATGGAGTAGGGTTTTGGAGTTAAATTTGGTGAAGTGTGTGAAAAATAATAACAAGGATAAATTGGAGATTATAAGGGCTATATTGAGAGAATTTTTTTTTTTTAAATTTTGGATGGGTTAATTGATAAATGGGGATTGGTGAGATTTTTTGAGAGGGTCAGATATCATCACTATACACACACCAGAAACTCCTTAATCTTTTTGTAAATTTGAAGTTTGTTGTCCCCAAATTATTTGCATTAGGCCGAGGCCGAGCCCATGAACATTATGGGTCAGCCCTTGGGCATTTATAATTGGCCCCAGAAAGAAGACAAATCCAAGAGCTCATCATATGGGAAGAGCTTTAAAATAATTGGGAAATTTACATTAATAACCATAAAATTTTAAGCTTTTTTCATCTTAACCACCCAAACTAATTTCTATCAACATTAGCCAAAAGAAAACCTTTGAGACCAAACTACCCCTCTCATATCTCTCCCCCAACAATCTTTCTTTCACTCATCTCTCCCAAACTGAAGAAACACCCATAGTCGGCGGCAACATCAGCCCTCGTCTGCAGCGGCTCCATCCATCATCAGCGTCCGATTTACCATCTACGGCCTTCAACAAAACCTAGGTTAGCTATTTTATTTATATTTCATTAATTTAAAATGAAATTTTAGAATAATAGTGGTTGTAGTTTGAGAATAATGGTGGTGGTGGTGGTGGCGGCGCTTGTAGTGGTGGTTATTGCTTTGGGAGTGATTGGTGAATTTGTTGTTTTGGGGAGAATGGTGCATGCGGAAAGTGCTGCCCAGCGAAGGGCGCTAGCTTTTGGGAGAATGGTGCATGCGAAAAGTACTGCCCAGCGACGGGCGCGAGCCCGTTGCACCAATTTTGGTGCGACAGGATCCCATCGCACCAAAATTGGTGTGACAGGCACCCGTGGCACCAAAATTGGTGCGACAGGCACCCGTGGCACCAAAATTGGTGTGACAGGCACCCGTGGCACCAAAATTGGTGCGACCGGCAGCCTGTCGCACTAAATTACAGCTTTAATTTTTTTTACCAAAAATTAATTTTCCTGTATTATAAATACAATCTAATAATGTTAAAAATATTATAGATACATGGCGAAAAGAAATGAATTAGGCAGGATGAAATTTCCTTGTGCCGATCATTTTCCGGGGTGAATTTCGAGTATGTGTAATTTATCTACGGTGGTAAAAGCCATCGAGCGAAAATCAACAAAACATCAGCTGAATCTGTTTAAAAAAGACATATTTGGGCAATTTTTGGAGTATTGAAACTTTCCGTTTAGTGGTGTAAAGAAATTAGGCAAGTGGCTCATGGAGAATCCAGTGAGGAGGAGGAGGAGGATCAGTTATGGTTTCAAATTGGTGAGCATTTGATATGCTTTTCAATTAGAGAATGGTGCTTGGTTATTGGACTTTCCTATGGCGAAGATACTGCACAACCAACTAATGAAGATCATCATAGGATGCTGAAAACGTATTTTGTTTATGATTTGTTTCGCAACATCAATCTTAAGGAATTCAATACATTATTTGAGAAGTTGAATTTCCAAGCTATGGATGACCTTGACGCATTAAAGATCGCGCTATTTTATTTTGCGGACAGAGTTTTAAATGGAAGAAAGGGTCATTGTCAAATCAATTTTGATTGGTTGGACGAAGTAGATGATATAAATTACTTTCGAAATCGTCCATGGGGTCGTTTATCGTGGGAAATAATATACGATAGTCTTGACAATGCACTGTACGAGAAAGATGAGAAATTTAAGACGACTCGGTTGGAAAATTCAAATCATAAAATAGAAAAGTACAATCTTTATTGCTTTACGTCTGGGGTTCAGGTGTGTTGTTTTTTTTAGTAATAAGTTCTGTAACATTAAATATTTAATGGTAGTTTTAATTACTTTCTCACTTTGGTTGTTGCAGGCTTGGATTTACGAAGCGATCGGAGGTCTGCCGCTAATATGGGTCGTGAAAACAAAGAAGAAGATTCCCCGCATCGTGCAATGGAAGCCCATGGCTTCTTCTAAAATAAACTTTGCTGAGGTTTATTCGTTCTTCAATAATGAATCTCGTCTTGTAAGTAATATGTATTGGTAGACATATAATAATATCTTTGACATTATTAAATTTGAGTTCTGTACACTTACTTAAAATTTTGGGTTAAATTCATGGCAGGGAAACGTTTTGCAAACCCTTGAGCCGGATGCAAAGGAGAGTCGCAGAGAATATTGGCTCAGTGTGAAGGATTGTGTGACATTTATTCCAAATTGGATTCATAAGGTTGGTATTCTATAAGTAATATTATTTATTTAATTGAAATTTTTGACTTTTCATTTACTTATTTTAAATGTTATTTTCTACAGCACCAACTTTCAATCAACGCGCCGCCGGGCGTTACAAGGCAATCAGACGAGTATGACGACATACCGAGCCCAACACCTGAGCAGCGTCATGAGACTTCTGAGGATGAGGTGCCTGTAGATGACCATCAGGAGCAGACAGACAACTCTGATGACGCACGTGATTCCGAGGTTATAAATAAATTCTTTTCTTCATATATAAATCATTATTTTTTACTGTTATTATAAAGTTTTACTTCATTTTTTTTTGTAATAGTCGAGGACAAAGCAATTTAATAATTATATGCGACGACGGATGGACAAGATTGATCGTAACATTTACGAACTTAAGTCAGAATTTAAAGATTTTAAAGAAATCGTAATGAGATTTATTGATTCACTGTCTAAACGTCTAAATAAGGATTCTCAAACTGGACGCTCGTATGCGGTGAGCAAATTTAAATTTTACAATTATATTCGTTTGGCTTTTAATTTAATAGTTGTTTAATATGTTCATCTTGCCGAATGGACAGGCCCCAGATGACTATAGAGTGTATACTAATGTGGGCAATCAAAATTTTTCTACTCCTACGTCATTGTATAGTTTCTACAGGGATGTTAGTGGGGAGAGTGTGCTGGTCTTCACTGAGGTGCCTCTGGGTATTAGTAAGTTAAGTCGAGCACACAAACCGTCATATGTTTTTTATAGTCCTTACATGATGCCTCCATTCAAGCGAGGAAAGAACGTCCGGCATTTACCTCCACCGCAAATCACGGACCATGCGATTGACATGAGTACGAGTGTGGATATAAATCCATTTAGAGGACTGGAGGATTCTAGTCTGTATTCTGAGTTTGATCGATGGTTCGCTGGCGATATGACTGTGGATCGGAGAGTCCAACACCTGCGGTCGTTTTTTGAAGTAATATTGGGTTTAGCTTCAGCGGGATGGCTAGGTGATGCGGTAATAAATTTTTTTAATTTCTGTGAGTGTTGTGGATTTGTGTATAATTTTTTCCTTTTAAATTGACATGTTTCTGTTCCTCTACAACATATTCACAAGTATTTTCGTTTGATTAGCGAGAAACAACGATAGTATCCGAATGCCTTAATTCAACGTGTTACACATACTGACACTTTTTTTTGGGTAACGTGCCGATATAACTTATAATTACCCTTTCTATTTGTTTATTATCGCCGTCGTATGTTTTGCTAATTTATGCATTTCTTTGTTATCTTTGTACTAAGTGTTCTTGAGTCAATTATGGAACAACGGGGATTGTGCGGTCGATTCATTAGTATATACCGACAGTTTGAATAGCTATATTGGTGGGCGACAGCACATCATGTCCAAACCAATGATGGATGTCGATATGGTATGTATTTTATTGCATTTCACAATAAATTTAATATATAACAAACATGATTATTTAACGATAATTTTTTATATACAGTTACTCATCCCTGTTAATGTGGACGGCACGTATTGGGTACTAGCTCGAGTAGACTTTCATAAGAACAAAGTTTGGATTTATGACTCAGTATTGACATATCGTGACAACAAAAATTACAAGTTGAAATTCAAGCTACTTGAAGTTATCTTCCCTCGATGGTTGGAATATGTTGGCTTCTACAACAGCCGACCTGAGTTGCGGAGTGGCAACCCCTAGAAAGTTGTCGCAATTAAGAGTGTGCCACGACAGGAGCCCGAAACTGGCGATTGCGGTGTTTTTTTATTGATGTTTGCGATGTATTTAATGTTCGGACTTAAATTAGAGTTTAACGGTAATAATGAGGAGTACTTTAGAAAGAAGATTGCAGTTGACATATTTAATGATGATATTGTATTGTAAGCCGTTGTAGTAATTCGAATGTTGAAATGTTAATTTTTATTTTAATTTGTGCATAGCTATTTATATAATTGCATGACATATAAGTGTACAATACATAAATTATTGTGATAAATTCTTGTAAAGTCGGTATGATTTAATTAATGCATAATTTAGCATTTGAGAAGCTTAACAAATTAATTCAATAATTACTTTTCCTAAATTAAAAGGTTTTATATCTATAAGATAGCGTATTTTATGGATTTGAGTAATTTGGACTTAAATAAAAAGTTTTGCAATCTTTCAATTTAATAAGTATTATTTTGAATTTTGGAGTTGGACTTATTTGTGAATATTTTAAGCATTTTGGGCCATAATATAATTTATAAAAGTGTGAGGACCCGAATGTAATTCAACTATTTAAAATCCAAATTTGGGCAGAGAGTAAGCGGCTAACCGCCTTAGGCAAGCGGCCAGCCGCTTACTCTCTGTCTCATATTTTAAAATCTTGGACTTAAATAAAAGATTTTGAGAATTTTGAAAAATATGGATATTATTGAAATTGAAAAGGACTTTGTTGAAAAATACTAATATTTTTGGGGCTATATCATAATTTCAAAAAGTTTTTAGAATAATAAGTATTCTGAAATTAGACCTGTTTGTAATTTTTTAAGACGTTTTGAGCTATAATATAATTTATGAAAGTATGAGGACCCAAATGTAATTCAACCATTTAAAATCCAAATTTAGGCAGAGAGTAAGTGGCTAACCGCCTCAGGCAAGCGAGTAGCCGCTTACTCTCTGTCCCATATTTTCAACTCTTGGACTAAAATGAAAAATTTTGAGAATTTTGAAAATTTTAAAAATTATGGATATTATTGAAATTTAAAAAAGACCTCTTTAAAAAATACTAATATTTTTGGAGCTATATCATAATTTTAGAAAATTTTTGGAATAATAAGTATTCTGAAATTAGACCTGTTTGTAAAGTTTTTAAGACATTTTAGGCTATAGTATAGTTATAAAAAGTTTTGGACCAAAGTATAATTTTGGTGAATACTGTTACTGTAGCAAAATTTAAACATAACGGTAAACCGGATAAATCAAGTGGCTAGCAATCAAGTTAAAGCCGTTTTCGGGCTTTAACTATAAAAACTTAACTCGAACTTTATTTTAGAGTCTAATACAAGCATAAAGAAAATCATATAACTTGCATTTCGCTAACTTCGACTCGACGCAATGGGATTCTTACATCGCTTACGATTATGTCCTGGCTCATTACACCGCCCGCATCTAATAGTCCATTGGTTAATGTCCTCGCTAGTTGAGGGCATTCTGAGCTCTTTACGACGACCAGGTGGTGATGCCTCAACTGGTGGATATACGTGCATCTCTTGAATTTCATCTGGAACTTCCCAATCATCCACGTCGCCAACCGACTCCACTGGTTGTGCATAAGTCATCGCTAACGATTCTGTGGTGTAAAAGTCCAAACAAAGGTTAATGAAATCCACTTGGACAGTTAGACACATCGCAATTGCATGAGCACATACAAGCTAGTCAAGCTGAAATACTCTGCAGGAGCAAGTTTTCTTTTGCAGGTCAACTAAACCTTCCTTAATTCCACCACCTACAACTTGAAATTGATGCGAAGACACCGGCCGAACGATCATTCTTTCAGCTATAGTTTTTCTTTCAGTGACTATTTCATCCGCCCATGTCGTTAGCCGAGTACTCATTGATTCAACCACTATTTTTCTATCATAAAACCATTGTTGCAATGTTTTCCTAAAGTAATCAACAAGATGAGTGACAGGAAATTTTCGCGATTTCCTCATGAAAGAATTAACACTCTCCGTGATGTTGGTGGTAAGTATGTTGTACCTCCTACCTTCAAATTGAGACCTTGCCCAATTACACGTACCCACATTATTTTCTAAGTAATCAGCCGCACCTGAGTGGAGCATCCACAACCCTTCAAGTTGTCTTTTAAATTCCTCGTGTCCATATGATTTTTCTGCATTAATAAAGGCAGGCTCAAACAAAGAGCTTTGGACATCCTAAACTTTGACTTAATGTTACCCTTCATATGATAAAAACAAACGCCATGAGTTGCATTGTGGAATACTTTCATAATAGCCCTCCTTATGATAGTGCATCGATCAAAGATAATTACCAACTCCGGCCTATCGCCAATCACTCCGTGTAACTTCATCATAAACCATCCCCAAGCATCATTGTTTTCTGAATCCATGACCCCAATGGCTAACGGATATAATTGATTATTACCATCCAGACATGTTGCTACGAACATGCTTCCACGATATAGCCCCTTTAGATAAGTACCATTTACAGCAATGACAGGCCGAATGTACTGCATAAAACCCTTGATGGAAGATCCAAGTGCTAGAAAGTCGTACAAGAAATTACCATCTCCATCCCGCTTGAGGTGAGTGACTGTACCCTCATTCGCTTTAGTCAGTACGTGAGAGTATTTCGGGAGCAAGTTCTATGACTCTGCAGGGTTGCCTCGAACTATTTCAAGACTAACTTCTCTGGCCTGATATGCTTGCTGGTATGTTAACTGAACACCGTATTCCTGCTGCATATCTGTTCTTATGTCATTCGGAGTATAAATCCTATTTTCTTGAATATATTTATCTACAATAATATGACCGACAACCCGGCTCCTTACTTGATGACGACCATCAACCAAAACCTCATTATGATAAGTGTGTACATTGTCAATTCTCCTCACCACCCAAGGAACATTTTGCTCGCTCGAACTTCTAATTACTCGAATATGCCATTTACATGATTCTGAACAACAGTAAGCCTCAAAACGTGTCGTTGTAGACCGTGCTATCTTGAAATCAAACTTATCCCTAAAGGCAACCTTGCGCAGTTGTAATATTAACTCATTCTTCTCAGTAAATAGCTTACCCACAGTGATATCATCTGAGTTACACTTGCTAAGAAAGCTTGGAGCAACCATGTTTGAAGGCAAATTGGAGCAAGACTTGTGAGGGGGTCAATCCTCCTTCTCGATCGAACCATTGGAGAAATAGATTCATTGTCTCTGTTATTCATAGGAATATCATCTTCACACTCATCATCATGCTGAAACGACGGAATATTAGAAGGACTAGCTCCTCCATCATCACCTGTATTATTGAAATGAGTGCCCTTCAAACTATTAGAAGGTTCTGCACATACATTATCCCCCAATGTCTCATCATGAAAATTATCATTGTCCCGGAAATCATTGTTGTGATACGGAGAATACCGTTGCTCCAACGGCGTCGTTAGTGGTAATACCTCTTCTCCAACCTCCTCTAACGTAATGCCATTATCATCAATATTGTCATAATTGTCGTGGATTGGAGAATAATATTGCTGCAGTGACATTGTCCTTGGCAACACCTCTTCTTCATTATCGGGACCAGACATATTTGCTCTAAAAGAAGTTTCTATTTCAACATGTGGCTCAACATCTCCGCTCGGAACTCGAGGTGATGTGGTAACGAATATAGGAATGCATCCATAGTTGGCTACATTGGATGCCATATGCAATGCAACCCTCACTATTTCATCATCAAATATATCCATGGGCAGTGCACATATACGATATAATGTGTTACTAGACCTCAAAGTTGTCTTCATTGTGATATTATATTCATTAGTATTTATTTGTAACACCTCGTATAATCTTGCCAAAAACTGATCAAAAAAACAATTTTTTCCAACTAAAAAAGCTCTATTTTTACCATTCACATACTCCATACGCCCATCCTCTAATGTCTCCCACTAACCATCGTAACACAATTCAAGCACAACTAAATCCATTAAACCTGAAATTATAAAAGAAAAATTTATTTGCGCACTATCAAATTTAATAAAGAGTCAGGTGCAATGAATCTGCCTCTTGCGACAGCCTGCCTGTCTCACTTGGTCTCGTGCGACAAGCGCCTGTCGCACTTTTCCTCGTGCGACGGGCTGTAGCACCAAAAGCAGATTTTCAAACAAAAATTTTTACTACTCGCAGCAAGTAACCACACTGAATCTCAAGTTCAGAAAATAACTCATACCAGTAATGCCAATTGGTGTTGGATTCGGATGGATTATGATCGAATTTAACTTTTATCGTTCGTCGGTGGTGATTCAAGAGTGCAGAGCTGCTTTTGGAAAAAAAGAGAAAGAAAGTTGCTTTTGTTTTGTAAAGAAGGATAATTTAAGAAGAAAAGCGTGTGTTTGGCTAATGTTGATAAAAAAAATTTACAGGGTTAGTTATGAAAATAATAAAAGTTTTATAGTTATTTTTGTAAATTTTCCAAAATAATTAGGGGAATTGGGAACCTAAGGACTACACCCTCTAGATACCTCTTAACAACCCTTTTTTTTATTAACCTATTAAAATATTTTAAAAATTATAAAATTCTTTTAATACTTCTATCAATGACAAAAATATCCTTAGTTAAAACTCATTAGTGTAAATCATATTCTCCAAATTTTTTTATTATTAAACTCCATTTTAACAACAAGTTTTTTTTCTTTAACAAAACGATGGTTTTCTTCTCTTCATTGTAGCAAATGTTAGATTTCTTCCACTAAAAAACAATCTTTTTATTTTCTAAAATGTTATATTTTTTAAGAAAAAAAATTGATTTTTGAGTGGGAGTTTAATTAGAAATTGTCTTATTATACAATTTTAATAAAGGTTAAAATTGTGAAACAATTAAAGGGATTTTAAGAGTACTTGGAGGGGTGCCAATAGTCCCACTTAAAGCAAAAATATAGTTTAATTGCTTAATTATTTTTGCCACTTTTGTTTCTTTTGGGAAGATTAAACTTTCTTCAGTAAACAAACTAGACAAAATTTGCATTCCAGTTAAGTTGCTTCTTGTTGAATCAATGTAAGCAGTTTGCCTTCTAAATTGACAAAAATTAACTCTACGGATTGCCATCAATTTAGAAATTATCGTCAGTACAATATAAAATGCAAAATGCAAAACCAACAAAAGAACCAAACTTTCCATTAAATTCCAAAATGATTTACATACCCATTTCTAGGGGAAAAAAATAAAAATCTTAATAGCTATTTCAAAATGCTTTTAATTTACGTTTGCTTTGTCTATGTTTATCATTTTACGTAATTGAAATTTGTAATCATAAAGTAGTTTCACTAATTTGCAAATTCTCATTTTCAGCTGTTTTTATACTGGGCAAAGAAGGTGGTGAATGCCTATTTAGATATGTTTGCTTGGTAATTCTTGGGATGTTTCACTTTATTTATTTTGCTAAAGAGCATTGTCAACAAATCATAGGTATAATTTGGAGTAAAATTTTGGAAATTCTAATTTAAAAAATTAAAATTATGAATATTTTGTTTGTGGAAAACCAACAAGGGTATTTTTAGAAATTCATATTTTCACGCAGAGCAATTTTGTTATTGTAGCTTAAAAAATCTAATTTTTAAACAATCAACTTGTAGAAAAGTTACCCTAACTTGCTTTTAAAATTCAATAAAAAAAAATCTTGTTATTTGAGAATTAGATTCTTTGATAATTATATTTAAAGTGTGTTTAGTGACACCTTTTGGCGTAATAATATCAAATAATTATTCACTTTTTGGCAAACTAACACAATCCCAAACATGCTCTCAACGTTGTTTAATAGATAATATATAAATAATGTGAATTAATTTGACAACTATATGCATTAAATTATTTGATATAATAGAGAAACTAAAAATTACCACTCCCAACTCTTTGACAAGTTTCACAATTTGATATGCTTACTTGAGTATGTAAACATTACAAACCCTAATTTGATGAGTCTGTTTATGATATAGATCCAAAAACGAGAGAGAGGCGGCAATAATCAGTATAATTTGCGACCACAAATACAATTATCAGCAATTTCGGGTATAATCGAATGTTCATTATGTAGTTGCAATCCATGATCATCTATCTGGTGGGATTAGATTATTGAGTAATCTATGGTTTCAAAATTGATATACTTACCCAAATATGTAAGCAGTAAAAACCCTAATTTGATAAGATTGTTTGTAAAAGAGATGCAAAAACGAGAGAGAGGTGGCAATTTTCGCTATAATCTGCGACCACGTACAATTGCAATTATCATAAACTTCGGGTGCAAATCATTATCATTTACTCTTGTTGTATTAAATTACTCAATATTTTATGATTTCAAATATCGATAATTTTTTTCCAAATATTAAAGCATTTATCGTTATCACCATATCATAGTTTCACCAAGATTATTTTTAAGGGCTCTAATTTATTTTGTGCTACTTATTAATCATTAACTAATTAAGTTTAAAACAATTCTTTGAAGGCCTAGTTGAGTAGTTTTCGAATAATTTTATTTAACTAACTATTCGAATTCGAATCTTCACAAATAGCGGGTTAAAATTTTCATTTGAGTTTTTTTCAAGCCCCTACCTCTTATAAATTTATTTTTTTAAGTTTAGGAGAAAATTTGATAGACTATGTGGGGACCCACAAGGATTTCTTCCTATATATTGTATTTAGGGATCTAGCTAAACTTCATTAGATATCTAATAAAAATGAGTGATGATACAGCTACAAATTCTTATACAAACTTATCTTGTACAAACTAATGGAGTATTAATTTGCATTAATTTATTGGTTGAATGAAAATATAAAATAATAGAAATAAATTATGTGGACCAAGAGATATTTAATTTCACCAAATTTATCATACCACATTAGTTGTACAAAATAAGTTTGTGACAAGAGTTTGTGACTATATCATTATTGATAAAGTTATCAAATTAAGACAATTTATTTCTAGTTGTTTAATTTTTTCCAAGAACTAACTTAACATAAGTTGTAGTCTTACAATATCTTTTATTAAAAAAAGGTCTTACAATATCCAAAACAAAATAAAAAAGATTTAAGTCTTACCCAAAAAAAAAAAGTACTAAAACATCTTAAAATATCCTAAATGTCTATTAATTTAAATTCTTTATTTATCATTCTGTTTATTAATTTAGCATCTACACTTCCATTCCATCAATTCAGGCACAAATTCAAAAATAGGCATCAGAAAGAAGAAGAAATCCAATGGCCGTCCCCAATGGACTGATCTTCCAAGAGACCTTCAGAGTTTTATTTCCACTGAACTGACGATTGGAGATTTTCTCTCCTTTGGTCATGTTTGTAGAGAGTGGAGGAAAAGTTTCCAAGACACCAAACATCGGTTCATGGAATCTCAGCCTCCACTCTTGAGCTATATCATATCAAGGGCAAGAAAATCATCATGTCATTTCTATGGCATATTTTCTTAAAATAAATATCAAACAAAGCTGCCATATCCATGCAACAACTGGCTAGGTTCTTCAAGTGGGTTCTTGATCTTTGTAGATAATCACAGGAATATCTGCCTTTTACATCCTGTCACAGGCCAGCAAATAAAATTCTCAAATGTGCGCCAGCCCATTAACCAATGGTACAGATATGATCAAGCCATTGTTGCTTCCGTTGAATCCCGTCCTGGTCATATCCTCATTGTCGTGCTCTCTCGCGCACGTTGGAATTCCAACTTGTGTTACTGCATAATTGGAGACAAGTGGCGCCGTTACTCTTCTAGGAGAGACCCCTGGATCATTATTGACATTATTATCTTCCAAGGCAAGATTTTCGCCTTGACGAGTAATTTTCAAACTGGGGTGTTTGATTTAAGAACCTGTGATTTGACGTTACTTAAACTGAGTCACACCTCGAAATTGCACGTTAATTATTCAAGATTCGGGGTTTCAAAAAATAGGTTGTTGGTGATTGATTACGGATACTTGCCCTGTACTAATGTTTACTGGATAGATCTTTTGGGGAACGAATGGATTGAGATGGATGACTTGGGTGATGAATCTTTGTTCATTACCTATAAGATGAGCTCAAGATTGTGCGACGCGACTCAGTGGGAGGAAGAGGCAACTTTGTCTATCACCTTCCATTCATTTCGAAATCTTATTTAGGGCTCTCTCTAAATGGTGAGATAGTGACAGGCATTCCTATTTATCCGGAGAATGCGTCTCCGAGGATGAATTTTTGGTACTTTCTGCACCAATATCAGGGCAAGGATATGGTCAGTGAAGGTTTCTAGTTTTGTTGTAGAGGAGAATAAGATCCTTTATGGTACAATATTTGGCTTTGAAGAAGCTTTATTTTGTTGGCTTTATGTTATTCTTTTTCTTTTTTGGTCTAATGTTATGTGATTGTAATCAAAACAAGTCATTGATACATTTCCATGGTAATTCTTGTGATGTTTTATTTTGTTTCATATGCTCAAAAGCGTGATATCGAGTAGATCTGGCAGCTCACAAAGAGCAACTGTAACAGGACTTTTAACAAACATATGGAATGCAAATCCCAGATCTAACAAATTAAAAAAAAATCATTATTTTACATCAAACCAACCTGCCAACAAGAATCTTCCTCGCAGCACATAACTTTGCCAAAACATCTCTCATCTCCATTCGCTCAATTGGAGATTCCATTGAGCATGCAACGCCAATTCTAATGACAGTTACCAAGCACTCCTCGACTTTAACTCTTCTGCGTCCATCGCTCCAAGCTAACAGCAGTGAAGGATCAACCGTCTCCGTCACTTTTTCTGGCAAAGCCATCTTGCAAAATTCATGGAGAGTCAAGCCTCCCTGGAACATGCAATTCGTTGGTCGCCTTCTTGTAAACATCTCAAGCAACATAACTCCAATGCTGTATACATCTCCGGTCACGGATGCTTCGCTGCCCATGCCATACTCTAAACATGGCAGATGATTCAACATCTTAGCTATGCTATATGATCAATGTTGACATCTATTAAATGAATAAAACATTTCAAAGATAAATCATTGAATATCAGTCCTAAAAAAGACTTGCCTGGAGGAACGTAGCCAACAGTTCCTTTTATCCCAATCGAGCTTGATGGAGTTTCCATCGAAGTATCAAATGGGCGAGCCAATAGAAATCTTGCAAGCCCAAAGTCACTCACATGGGCAACCATGTCATGATCAAGCAGAACGTTGCTTGGTTTTAGATCTCCATGAACAATTGGGGGTTGACAATGGTGGTGAAGATACTCGACTGCGGAGGCCACATCAATGGCTATGTTAAGTCTTTGAACAAGACTTAAATTGCACACTTCGGGTTGACCGTTACTTTGGTGTAGCCACTCCTCTAAACTTCCATTTTGCATGTATTCATAAACAAGAGCTTTGAAATCAACCCCTTTGAAATCTATGCTAGAGCAAACAGTGATGATTTTGACGAGATTTCGATGGCGGGTATTTCTTAACACTTCACATTCAGCTACAAAACTCTTCAAGGCCCCTTTTTGCATAAGATTAAGGATCTTCACTGCAACAAATGTTCCATTGTCACCCAAAATCCCTTTATACACAGAGCCAAAACTTCCTTGACCAATCATGTTTGATGATGAAAATTCATTAGTTGCCTCACTCAACTCGGAATAAGAAACCATTGGAAAGTATTGTTCCATCGGCGCCGAAATAGAAGATTCTCGTTTTGATCTCCTTCTTCGAGCATAAACAATAATAAAGCAAGTTGATAAGATCAAACATGATACTATCATCGGAATCCCCACTTTAATGAGAAGAAAGACAGTTGATTTTCTCGATCTTTTAGAGGGACAGGATGGTAAATGTAATTCATTTAAACCTCCACAAAGCTTCTCATTCCCAACAAGTTGCACTCTTGTTTTATTGCTGAAAACTCCTTTTGTTGGTACTCCGCCACCAAAATGATTGTATGAGAGATTCAAGTATTCCAAGAAAGATAAATTTTCGAGAAATTCTGGAATCTGACCAGACAAATTGTTACATGAAAGATCTAACTCTTTAATGCTTTTCAAGGATCTCAAAGAAAGAGGAATACTTCCCCTAAATGAATTGCCTTGCATATGAAAAATTTCTAAGCCTGTACAACCACTTAGAGTAACAGGAATCTCACCAGAGAACTGATTATCAGATATAGACAATGCAATGAGATTCTTTAAGCTGCCCACTTCTAGAGGAAGAAAGCCGTTGAGATGGTTATTACCCAAATCTAGGTAACGTGAAAGAGTTGTTATGCTGAGAATTTGCTGGGGCAAAGCACCAGTGAGCTTATTGTCAGAGAGGGTCAAGGATATCAAATTCTTGCAATTTCCTAGAGAAGGGGGTATGTTGCCTTGCAAATGATTAGAACTCAATGCAAGATCGGTCAAAAGTGTTAAATTTCCTAGAGATGAGGGAATGTCACCTTGTAAAAAGTTTGCTCCAAGGTTTATTTGCTGCAAGCTTTTAAGCTGACAAATTTCATGAGGTATATTACCAGTTAACTGGTTATACTCTATAGCCAGTAAATTTAGATTGACAAGGTTTCCTATCCCAGAAGGTATGGTCCCAGATATTTGATTATGTCCCATGAGGATGTTGGTCATCGTTGTGGAGAGGTTGGCTATAGAATGCGGCAGAACTCCTCCAAATCTATTTCCCTCGAAAGCAAGAACTTTCAATTTGCTGCAGTTGGCTAGAATGGTTACAAAATCTAGATCATTGGCTATTCCGCTTCCTAAATTATTTCTTCCCAAAGCTAGAGACGAGAAATTTTTAAGTCTACCAAAATTAATCGATACTTTTCCGGTAAAATGATTTATGGGAAGGTCAAGTATCTCAATATTGGAAGCATTGGAGAATGACTCTGGTATAGAACCTGAAAAATAGTTATCCCCAATTGCAAATACTCGAAGGTTTGGAAGAGTTACACCTATGTCTAGTGGTAAATTTCCAGTGAATCTATTTACGTCGAGGAGAATCTTTTCAAGTGAAGACATGTTATAAATTGAAGGTGGAACTATGCCAGAGAATTGATTTTCTCCTACATGGAGATAAGTCATTGAAAGATTCCCAATGGAAGCTGGGAGCATTCCTGTTAGATGATTGGCACCAAGGGAAAGTCTCTCAAGCTTCAACCAGCTATAGCCAATATCTGCTGGAATTTCTCCCACAAGGTTGTTTCTATGGGCAGCAAAGGACAAGAGGTTAGAGCAACTGGACAGATTGGTTGGTATTTTACCTGAAAATGAATTGTTAGCTAGTACTAGAGTTTCAAGCCTGAATAGGAAACCAATTTCGTTCGGAATTTCACCATGAAAGTTGTTGGTTGCGAGGTTGATATTCCTGAGGAAACTGAGATTCCCAACATATGGAGATAAGGAACCACCTATGTTTTGGTATCTCAGATCTAACTCAGTTACCCTTTGATGCCGATGACCGCACGTCACACCTGCCCATTGGCACAAGTTCATAGAATTATTCCATGAACTTGTAACTCCTAATGGATCATGAAGCTGCGACTTTATTGCAAGCAGTGCAAGGCGATCTGTCTCGTTTGTATGGGCAGAAAAGCTTTGAGAATGAAGCAACAAGCTGAAGCTGAATATGAAAGTGGCAAGGCAGGTAATGGAAATGGAAGTAAGCATGTTTGGAGAGTTTGATGATAAGAGTGATGTAATTTGAGTGGTATGGATGATAGTTTGAAGTTCATGTGATGGGTTTTTAAAGCAGAAAATATGAATGCAGGTTCCCAGGTTGGTTTAGTCTTTGGAGAGCGATATCAGACTACATTGCATTGTGTCATTAACAAAATTATTCAAGTCCATGACTAACCGAGAAAGTGTACCTGTCCACGTCAACTCATGAACAAAATCCTAATTCAAAACTGTCGTGCAGCAGTGGCTCCGCCATTGCAACCTATTCGAATTATAAATTTGACAATCCGAAAAAGATACTAATTTCGGACAAACGCTCAGTCCAAAAAATCAAGGAAAAAATTTTAAATTATAAATTTGCCACCATTGAATTAATTAAGTACATTAAATTTAAATTCAAAATTTACTTTAAATTCATACAAACATTTACTTGTTAGTATGAATTTTTGTTGTACTCACACTGGATAATAACAATCTTGCAGATTGTCTCACAATTTAGGTTTGGTTTACTCGGGTTTTACTTGGTGGCAAGAGCCTCCTCAAAAGATTCGTGGCTTTCTATCTCAAGATACAAATAGATCGATTTCTAGAATATCATTTATTGAAATGATTTTCTTTTATAATGTCATAGACTTGTTAATTCAAGTTCATACTTTTGAGTTCCATGCTCAAAACAATTAAGCTTGAAAGGAATTTAGATTTACTTAGAAATAGATTTAGGTAATTAAAAACAAAAAAATTAACAACTTAATTTTTTTAGAAGTACTGTTCATTATTATTGTTCACCGTCACTGTTCACGGCGACAGTTCACAGTTACTATTTACAAATACTGTTCATCTGCATAAAAATATTAATTTTCCAAAAACATAATAAAATGCGAAAATAAATTACACGGAGTTTTTTACGTGGTTCGGATTAATCAATCCTACATCCACGAGGCTACGCTCAGATGAAAATCAATTCACTAAGTTGAGATATTATAACCTATGAATTTACCAAACTTAAAACTCTCACTTACAGTTTATCACTATAAAGTTTTCTCAACCTTAGACTGAATCTGCTTCTCTTGAATAATCGCTATCCCTCTTGATCCACGATCCTCAAGGCACTTCACAAATTAACAATAGCAATTCTTCAATTCTTCAATGTCTAGTGATCCAAGATCCACATAGACTCTCTGCAGAGATGAACAGAAAATAAGAAAATAAATCAACATAACATGATGCGCCAATTTCAGATTCTTTGGGGAGGAGACCGAATTTTGCTTCTCTGCTTTATGCTCTGTGTTGTGCATCCCTTCAATTATGAAATACTTCTCTTTATATAGGTACTAGGATTTCACCAAAATAGCAAGTCTTAAAAGACTTGAATTCTTTCCAAATAAGAGATTCTTTCTTCTTATCTTCTTGTCTTGCTTGTCTCCTAAGAAATATCTAGAGCATTTAACGAACTTCATGTTTGAACCAACTTCTTGCTCTAAATAAATCTCATGCGCCAATTATAGAATCCCACCATTAATTAACTTGCTAAATTAGACATCTAATTAAACTAGGAAACAAATATTCCTAATAAATTGGAATCTCACTAAATTAGGGAATTAATAAATTAATACCTCTTACAAGATATGTAATAAATAAATTTCCAATTTAACTAGACTTGCCATAAAATATCAACTCTATAAATAATGGATTTAACAAAACTTGAAACAATTAAGCTTGAAATCAAATGATCTATTTTGTTTTCCTTCACTGCATCTGCATGTGAGAATCAAACCAAAAGATATTTTCTTTTGAATTGAAATCAAACGGTTTAATTTTTCTTTACCAGCAGCATCGACAGGACAAAGGGAAAATATGTTAATGGACAAATTTGACTCGAGTTGGTGGATTCCTTGACACGAGTCACGCGACAAAGGGAAAATATGTTATGTTAATGGACAAATTTGACTCGAGTTGGTGGATTCCTTGACACGACAAAGGGAAAATATGTTAATGGACAATTTGACTTGTTCATCTAAATAATATTTTTTAGATGTAAGAATTATTATACTAAAATTAATGAGTTTAAAAAAAATAAAGATGTAGGTGCAAGATGAATATTTTTAAAGCAATTGGGTTGTACTATTATTTTTTGAAAGATTTGGGTCCGATAAAAATTAACCTATATAGAAGTTTGACTTTTTTTTGTTAATTAACTGCTTTGAGAATGTACAAATACCTGTTTGTCCTTTTAGCTGTAAAAATTTGATAGAGAGACAATAGCCTTTGGGATAAGTTGAGGTTTATAATAGTTTAAGGCATTTTGAAGTTAGTTAATTTATTTGGGGTAAATCAAAATTAATCCTTAAATTTATTTATAAAATTATTCCTATTGAAACCTATACAAGAATTTTTATATAATTAATTATATTACTCTTTCAACTATCATCAACTTTTTGTCTGAGTTCATCATAAATTTGAAGGATAAATGTGTTATCTAAATAACAAAAATATGTTTAGAACAAATATTTTGAAAGGTAAGACTCAACATGTAGTCTCCCCTTATTAGATGTGTCTTCAATTTCTTATTAATAAAGTTTTTTGTACAATAAAAAAGCATTGAATTAAAGAAAAAAAAAAGCCCACCAAAAAAAGTTTTTAGCTTCATTACAGCTTCCGTGCTTAATGTGCTAAAATTTGTGTTAGATGAATGCAGGTTTCACAACTTCAAGTAAGTTCACAAAACAACACTCATAGCTACTAGAGTATATATGCACGTTATTCATAGTTTATGGTAAGACTTTCAAGTTTTTCATTAATAATATTTTTTATTATTCCCTTTGAGTTTATCTTTGTGGTTAACTCGATATTTTCTCTCTTTGAGAACTATTCTTTCCTGAGGTTCAAGAATATACAATAGAATGACATCTAGTGTTGCTTTTCGCACTGTGTCAAGTGGTATTAGAGCTTTCTCTGTACAAATAGAGCTTTTTTGACCATCAACCACCCTCCATACACAAATCCTTCCTCCATCATCCATTAACTCCATCAATTTAAAAAAGAAATCCAGCAAAAAAAATCGAACCACCTTCACAGCCACCACAAACAGTCGCTATCGCCATCATTCTTCATCTTTTCCGTTGATATCCACCCCCATCAAAACTAGAAGAAGCCGCTCATCAAAATCCGACCCAGCCAGAAATCGTACCTTTGCTTTTTCTAGTCGAGCAATTTTGGTATTGTACCTTACAAAATCAATTTTTAAATACTCAACTTGTAAAACGCTACCCGAACTTGCTTTCAAAATTTGATGGGAAAAAAAAAATCTTGTTATTTGAGAATTAGTTTTTTTGATAGTTATATTTGAAGTGTATTTACCAACACCTTTTGGGTATAAGAATGTCAAATAATTATTCACTTTTTGAGAAACTAATGCGATCCCAAACTTGCTCTCAAGGTTGTCTAATAGATAACGTATAAACAATGTGAATTGATTTTGTTTGCGTAGCTAGTAAGACATATCTCAATTTGACAACTATATGCATTAAATTATTTGAAATAATAAAGAAGCTAAAAATTAACACTAAACTCTTTGACAAGTTTCATAAGTTGATACGCATGATTAAGTATATAAGCCTTATAAAACCTAATTTGATGAGTTTGTTTATAATTTAGATGCAAAAACGAGAGAAAGGCGGTAGCAATCGTTATAATTTGTGACCACAATTACAATTATCAGCAATTTCAGGTATAATTGAATGTTCATAATGTGGTTGCAATTCATGATCATCTATTTGATGGTATTAAATTGCCTGGTACTCTATGATTTCAAAATTGATATACTTACCCAAATATGCAAGCCGTAAAAACTCTAATTTGATGAGATTGTTTGCGAAAAGATGCAAAAACGAGAGAGATGGTAGTTTTCGGTATAATCTACGACCACAGCTGCAATTATCATCAACTTCAGGTGCAAGTCATGATCATTTACTCTTGTTATATTAAATTACTCAATATTTTATTGTTTCAAATATTGATACTTTTTCCCAAATACATAAGCATTTATCGTTACCACCTTATCATTGTTAGATAAAGATTATTTCCAAGGACTCTAATTTATTTTGTGTTACATATTAATTATTAACTAATTAAGTTTAAAATAAATTTCCCAATGTTTAGCTAAGTAGTTTTTAAACAATTTTATTTAACTGATTATCTAAATTTAAATCTTGAGAGAAAGTGGTTAAAAAATTCATTTGGGTTTTTTAGAACCCTTACGTTTTATAATTTTTCTTTTTAAAGTTTAGGAATAAAAACTGATAAACTATTTGGAACCCACAAGGACTTCTTCCTATATATTTTATTCGGGGATCTAGCTTAACTTCATAGGATATTTCATAAAAAAATAATTAAATTAAGGCAATTTATATCTACGTATATAATTTTTTTTCCCCCAACAACTAGCTTAACACAAGTTGTAAGACTTACAATATCTTTTATCAAAGAACAAAAAAGTCCTGCAATGTCTAAACAAAATAAAAAGATTCAAGACTTGTGAAAAAAAAACAGTAAAACATCTTAAAATGTCCTAACTGAGATAGTGCCCTAAATTTTTTTCATTCATTCTTATGCTTGATATAGAATGTTCATTGGTGCCTAGACTGATGTATAATACTTATTTTTGTCTATTAATTTAAATTCTTTATTTATCATTCTGTTCATTAATTTAACATCTAGACTTCCCTCAATTCAGGCACAAATTCAAAAATAGGCATCGGAAAGAAGGAGAAATCCAATGGCTGCCCCCAGTGAACTGATCTTCCAAGAGGCCTTCCGAATCTTATTTCCACTAAATTGACCATTGGAGATTTACTCTCCTTTGGTCAAGTTTGCAGCGAATAGAGGAAAAGTTTCCAAGAAACCAAACATTGGTTCATGTAATCTCAGCCTCCACTCTTGAGCTCTATCATATCAAGGGCAAGAAAATCATCATGTAATTTCTATGACATATTTTCTCAAAATAAATATCAAACCAAGCAGCCCTATCCATGCAACAACTGGCTAGCGTCTCCGAGGATGAATTTTTGGTATTTTCTGCACCAAAATGAGGTCAACGATGGTTTCTAGTTTTGTTGTGGAGGAGAATAAGATCCTATATGGTAAAATATCTGGCTTTGTTGGCTTTATGTTATGCTATTTCCTCTTTGTTCTAATGTTATGTGATTGTAATCAAAACAAGTCATGGCAACATTTTCATGGTAATTCTTGGGATTTTTCATTTTCTTTCATATATATGCTCAAAAGCGTGATATGAGGTATATCCAGCAGCTAGCAAATAGCAACTGTAGCAGGACTTTTAACAAACAAATGGAATGCAAATCCTAGATCTAACAAATGCAACAACATAGTTCGTTGTGCTGAAGTTGGGACAGCATCTTATATTGTTTGTAGATTTATAATCACGATATCAAATAAGATAAAAAAAATAAACACAACAACAATAATGAAGAAAGACTTGAGAATCCACTAATTTGAAGTTAATATACACTAAATGCTGAAAGGCCAATGTTAAAGTACCTTCGAAACATAATTTTGTTTTAAGTTGATTTTAAATATTGTCTAGTAGACCAATCAGCCTTATCCACACCATCAACGTCTCAAGGATCCATATCTTGCTATTAAAAAATTTAAAATAAATGACATATAAAAAATATTTAACGAGCAATCTCATCGTTTGAAATTGAATGTATTAAATTCAAATGCAAAACAATCTGGCATCTTCCATACATGATTTTAAATTTCATTACTACTCCAATACAGAGCAACAACACAGAGCCAGAGTCGTAGTAGCAGCAGAGAGAGCAGCAGTAGCAATCGAGAGAAAGCAATAGCAGCAGCAGCCGAGAGAGAGCGGCAGCAGGAGCTCGGAAAGAGCAGCAGCAGCGGCAGAGAGAGAAAGCGGCAACAACAACGATGTTTTTATATGTTTGGATAAAACCATGTTACGACAGTTACCACAAGCCACTGCTTTTGTCCTTTTTGGTTTAATTATGCAGCAACACTTGATATTTTTGGTAAAATTAAAAAGGAAGCATAGGTTTCAAATTTTTACATTTGAGTCCAATTCCGGTTGAAATTGCAATTGAAAGGCAAAGGAAACTTTAACTGCTGCTTGACGCTCGACTCTTGATAAAAAGGTAGAGGAGGTTTCAAATTCTCCTCCCTCAAATTATAATTCTCTCATCCGCAAAATATGCGCATTCTATTAGATTTAAACAATTTTACCTCTTACTTCTGTTGAAAATGGGGCACCACTCTTCTAGAAGAGGATGCACCCAAATTCTCACACGGCCCACCATGTTTGGTGGTGCCGAAATGCTTGAAGGAGAATGGAAAAAGAAGAAGAAAGAGGAAGAAAAAATGTGCCGGGCCGAAAATGAAGAAGAAAAAAATAATAATAAAATAATAATAATAATTAAATAATTAAATGAATAGTAGCCAAAATTGGCTATAAAAGGAGGGTCCTTCTCCTCATTTCATTCATTCCAATTTGTGATCAATTCCTGCATTTAAGAGAGCAGAGAATTTTATAGAGCTTAAATAATAAAGCTCTAGTTATAGTGATTTGAGAGTTGGGTGTATTGGGGTTTTGGGTAGTGAGCTAAAATACTACAATACTTGTAACTCCTTTTCACTAGTAAAATATTTTCCTTCTGTCTTCGCCCGTGGACGTAGGCTAAAAGCCGAACCACGTAATTCCTGGTGTCCCTGTGTGATTTTATTGTCTCATTATTTCTCAATTTTACTTTATTTTGCGTGTACACCCGCTTCACCCACCAATTTCCTAACAGTGGTATCAGAGCTATTGGTTGTATTTTTTGGAGTCGGGTACTGTTCACGTAAGGGTACTATTCACGTATACGGCACTGTTCACGTATACGGTACTGTTCACGTATACGGTACTGTTCACATATACGGTACTGTTCACGAGAAACGGTGGTTGCGATCCAAGAATTTTGTGGTGCAAAGCAGGGAGTAGTGGTGTGAGTAAAGTAACTGTGTGGTTCTGTACATGTCTAGGAAAGTTCTGTCACAAAGGCGATAAGAGCCTAAGGAGTCTGGGTTTTAAGTGAGACCGTTTGTGACCCCTCCAGTCTTTCCTGGGAACTTTCCTGATGTGCATTCTCACACATACTCACAACTATTCAGGGTGGTACACTAGTTTGTGTGCGGTATTTATCAATAAAATGGCAGCAAAGTATGAAATTGAGAAGTTCAACGGGAACAATTTCTCGTTGTGGAAAATGAAGATGAGGGCAATTCTGAGGAAAAATAATTGCTTAGCAGCAATTGGAGAAAGGCCCATGGAGATAACTGATGACAAGTGGAATGAGATAGATGGCAACGCCATTTCTGATCTACACTTGGCACTTGCGGACGGGGTGTTATCCAGTATAGAGGAGAAAAATACAGCGAAGGAAATATGGGATACTCTCACAAAATTGTATGAGGCCAAGTCACTACACAACAAAATCTTCTTGAAGAGGAAACTCTATACTCTTCGAATGGCGGAATCTACAACGGTGACTGACCATATCAACACCTTGAAGACTCTATTTTCACAACTCACATCGTTGGGTCATAAAATAGAGGAAAATGAACGTGCAGAGCTTCTACTTCAAAGTTTACCAGATTCGTATGATCAACTCATCATCAACCTGACGAACAACAATCCAGCGGACAGTCTAGTTTTCGACGATGTTGCAGCCTCTGTATTAAATGAGGAAAGTAGGCGGAAAAGTAAGGAAGACAGACAAGTAAGTTCGCAACAAGCAGAAGCGCTATCGATGACGAGAGGGAGATCAGAACGTGGCCCCAGTGGGAGTCACAATCATGGTAGGTCAAAATCCAGAAGTAAGAAGAATATTAAATGCTACAATTGTGGCAAGAAAGGGCACGTCAAGAAAGAGTGTTGGAACAACCAGAAGAGAAGAGAGGGCAAAGAACCTGAGTCATCAAATGCTCAGGGATGTGTAGCAAGTACCTCGGATGATGGCGAAATACTCTACAGCGAGGCAATAACTGTTTCAGAAGGCAGAAAACGACTATCTGACGTCTGGCTTATAGACTCAGGAGCTACCTGGCACATGACCTCTCAGAGAGAATGGTTTCACACATACGAACCTATCTCAGGAGGATCTGTTTATATGGGAAATGATCATGCCTTGGAGATCGCTGGTATTGGTACTATCAAAATTAAAATGTTTGATGGTACAATTCGCACAATTGGGGAGGTACGACATGTCAACGGCCTGAAGAAAAATCTATTGTCCTTGGGACAAATAGATAGTCATGGGTGCAAAACTCATGTTGAAAATGGGATCATGAAGATTACTAGAGGCGCGCTTGTATTGATGAAGGCAGAAAAGATCGGTGCTAATCTGTTCATGCTTAAAGGGAAAACACTACGGGGAAGCGGATCGTGTGTTGCATCAAACGGAGAAGAGTCAACGATGATGTGGCATCTCAAACTCGGCCACATGTCGGAACAAGGTTTGAAGATTCTCTCGAGTTTAAAAATTACTTCCAGGGCTCAAATCGGTAAGTTTACCATTTTGCGAGCATTGTGTTACAAGTAAGCAGCATAGATTAAAGTTCAGTAGATCTGTTGCTAGAAGTAAATGCATTCTAGACTTAGTACACTCTGATGTTTGGGAATCACCAGACATATCCATGGGAGGTGCAAAGTACATGGTGACTTTCATTGATGATTATTCCAGGAGATGTTGGGTATATCCAATTAAGAAAAAGTCAGATGTATTTTTAGTGTTCAAACAGTACAAAGCGCGGGTTGAACTTGAATCTGGGAAAAGGATCAAGTGCTTGAGGACGGATAATGGTGGAGAGTATACAGATGGTGAATTTCTTGCTTTCTGTAAGCAAGAAGGTATTCAGAGGCAGTTCACGGTGGCATACACTCCTCAACAAAATGGGGTGGCAGAGCGGATGAACAGAACTCTTACAGAAATGATAAGGGCTATGTTGAGTACTGCGGGTCTACCTAATTCATTTTGGGCGTACGACCAAAAGCACTGTTATATAGTAAATCGGTCGCCATCCACAAAGAATTGGGCTAAAGACAAAGAATGGAGATGTGGTGGAAAGCCCAGTGATTACTCTCACCTACATGTATTCGGATGTCCTGTGTACGTGATGTACAATGCCCAAGAAAGAACAAAACTAGATCCAAAATCTAGGAGGTGTATTTTCTTGGGATATGCTGATGGAGTTAAGGGGTATCGTCTGTGGGACCCCACTGCCCACAAGATTATCATCGCAGAGATGTGATCTTTGCGAGAAGATCAACTACAAAGGAAAGATGGAGATGATGGCCTTTGTAAAAGAAAAGTCGAGACTGTTAGGTATTTGTAGAAAATAATCCAGAGATTGATTCTTGAGCGGCACGAGCACGAGGAACGAGAACCAGTCGAGTCTGAGGCTCCAGAAGTTCGTCGATCAACTCGTGAGAGACGACCCGGCGTGGCTTTTCGGAGTATGTCACAGAGATCAATGTTGCATACATGTCTTCTAATGCGAGAGGATGGAGAACCATCAACTTTCCATGAAGCTTTAAACAGCTCAGATGTTGCTTTGTGGATGACAGCAATGCAGGAAGAAATTGAAGCTCTACACAAGAACAAGACATGGGAACTTGTACCATTACCACGCGGAAGAAAAGCCATTGGTAACAAATGGGTCTACAAGATCAAGCGTGATGGCAATGACCAAGTGGAGCGGTATCGTGCAAGATTGGTGGTGAAAGGATATGCTCAGAAAGAAGGTATTGACTTCAACGAGATATTTTCTCCGGTGGTTCGACTTACAACAGTCAGAATAGTCTTGGCAATGTGTGCTACATTTGACTTACATCTTGAGCAGTTAGATGTGAAAACTGCATTTCTTCATGGAGAACTTGAAGAAGAAATATATATGCTTCAACCAGAAGGTTTTGCTGAAAAAGGAAAGGAGAACTTAGTTTGCAGGTTGAACAAATCTCTATATGGTCTCAAACAGGCGCCGAGGTGTTGGTATAAGAGATTTGATTCCTTCATCATGAGCCTTGGATACAACAGACTCAGCTCAGACCATTGTGAATATTACAAGAGGTTTGAAGATAATGATTTCATCATTTTGCTGTTGTACGTGGATGACATGTTGGTAGCAGGCGCCAACAAAGATCGAGTCCAAGAATTGAAGGCACAATTGGCTAGGGAGTTCGAAATGAAGGACTTGGGACCAGCAAACAAGATTCTAGGGATGCAAATTCACCGAGACAGAAATAACAGGAAGATTTGGCTTTCACAGAAGAATTACTTGAAGAAAATCTTGCGGCGCTTCAACATGCAAGATTGTAAGTCAATTTCTACCCCACTTCCTGTTAATTTCAAATTATCCTCAAGTATGTGTCCTAGCAGTGAAGCAGAGAGGAAAGAGATGTCTCGAGTACCGTATGCATCAGCAGTGGGAAGTTTGATGTTCGCTATGATATGTACAAGACCAGACATTGCACAAGCAGTGGGAGCAGTCAGTCGATACATGGCGAATCCTGGTGGAGAGCATTGGATAGCTGTGAAGAGAATTCTGAGATATATCAGAGGAACCTCAGATGTTGCGTTATGTTATGGAGGATCAGAGTTTACTGTCAGGGGCTATGTGGATTCAGATTTTGCAGGAGATCTTGATAAAAGGAAATCCACTACTGGCTATGTGTTTACACTTGCGAGCAAATTGTAAGTTTGGGTTTAGCTATGAGACCGTTGTGGCCTTATCTACAACAGAAGCAGAATACATGGCAGCTACACAAGCGTGTAAGGAAGCTATTTGGATACAAAGGTTATTGAAGGAGCTCGGGCACAAACAACAGAAAATTCCTGTGTTTTGTGACAGTCAGAGTGCCTTGCATATTGCAAGGAATCCAGCTTTTCATTCCAGGACAAAGCACATAGGAGTTCAATATCACTTCGTTCGAGAAGTAGTGGAAGATGGAAGTGTCGATTTGCAGAAAATCCATACAAAGGAGAACCTAGCAGATGTTTTGACCAAGCCGATCAATGCTAACAAGTTTATATGGAGTAGATCCTCTTGTGGCCTAGCAGAAACGTAGGCGACATGACTATGGCGAAGCAGAAAGGATAATGTGGAGATTGATTGGTTCTCAATCAAATCTCCAAGTGGGAGAAATGTTGAAAATGGGGCACCACTCTTCTAGAAGAGGATGCACCCAAATTCTCACACGGCCCACCATGTTTGGTGGTGCCAAAATGCTTGAAGGAGAATGGAAAAAGAAGAAGAAAGAGGAAGAAAAAATGTGCCGGGCCGAAAATGAAGAAGAAAAAAAATAATAATAAAATAATAATAATAATTAAATAATTAAATGAATAGTAGCCAAAATTGGCTATAAAAGGAGGGTCCTTCTCCTCATTTCATTCATTCCAATTTGTGATCAATTCCTGCATTTAAGAGAGCAGAGAATTTTGTAGAGCTTAAATAATAAAGCTCTAGTTATAGTGATTTGAGAGTTGGGTGTATTGGGGTTTTGGGTAGTGAGCTAAAATACTACAATACTTGTAACTCCTTTTCACTAGTAAAATATTTTCCTTCTGTCTTCGCCCGTGGACGTAGGCTAAAAGCCGAACCACGTAATTCCTGGTGTCCCTGTGTGATTTTATTGTCTCATTATTTCTCAATTTTACTTTAGCTGCGTGTCTGCTTCACCCACCAATTTCCTAACAACTTCTACTTCACGAGGTCTATCAGATTGAGCTAGCCATCATTCAGGAATATAAAATTGTATATAACGTAAACTTTAGATCAATGTCGAAAAACTCTAATTAAAGAGCTCATCACCCATCGGCTTCTGATCTTTAAAGTAACTAGTTATTCAAATATGCGAGTTATATTTTCTCTGTAATATTATCTGAAGTTTATTTTCCGTATAATATATCTCAATTTCCTTACTTACAACCAAAATACTGAAAGCTGCTTGCAAATGGATGGTACTTGCTAGTGCATTCAATTAAATTTTCGTCACGCCTACTTGTATCCAGTGAGGTATCAAATTGATAAGTTTGTCACAGTTATGCTCAGGCGCAACTAGCTAGCAGCTCCAATACACAAAGCACAGAAAGGTACAGTGCATACAAATTAAAGATATATAATAAACACACTGGTAATCTCAAATTAATGCGCATCCTGTTCAAATCACAATATAAAAATTAAAAATTACAACAAATTACGGAGTTACGACGACGTAACCGCAAGCCGAATTAATATTCTATTTGTAAAATAACAAGAAGGAAGAGAAGACAGACGATAAACGACGTTGATGATGGGGAGTGGCAGACGGCTTTAAAAAAAAGGAAGAGAAAAGAGAGTGAGAAGGACCACATGGAGTCACTAAGTGAGAACGCGTCTTAAAAAAATCCCAAAAAATGGTGAGCCGACCGTGCGACAACATATCTTTCAAAGTTTATTAAATTGACATTAATAAAAGAAATGTAATGCTTGCATGCATCACTCAGCAATGAGTACATGCAAAGTACAAAAAAAAAAAAAATGTTCATTCGCGTTGCGCGCTACAAGAAGAAGCTGTATTACCGACCAAATATTTCCGAGAGCATTGTTTACCTTGGTAATAAACACTTTTTACAAGGGCATAAACGAGTTCTCGGAAAATCATTAAAAAATGATAAAGTTTTTCAAGGGTAACTTGCCCTTGATAATAATAAATTTTTGGTAGGAAATACAATGCTAAATTAAAGTAAAATTTTTAAACACCTAAAATAATCTCTTTACATTCTTGGTTACAACCTTATTTGTTGTATTTACGAAGTCTTTTTTTTTTAAAATAAATCCTATAAATATAAAAAACATATAAATAAAACAAAAATAAGATATTATTAGTTTATACACAAGTAACAAAACCAATTAAAATAAAACCCAACCTTTTCGTGGTAAATAAAGCCCATAAACAGAATATGACATTTTAATTTATACAAATTAATTAAAAGAAAATTCAAACGAACAGATGTAGGCGCTACTCTTCATCTCAGCATCTGCCACTCTCTCACTTTGTATATCTCGTTCGCGTAGAAGTACCTCAAGGTAAATTTACTTTTCTAGAATTTTTAGCTTGTAAATTTTTAATTCCTTTTACCTTTTCCTACAATTTCTCTAATCCATTTCCTTCTTTATGATTTTGCATTAATTTCATAAATTTTCTACGGTTTCAGAGTTATAGATTCACAATTTTGTGCAACTTCCGTGCTTTTCCAAGTCAACTCATCAATTCTTTGTAGTCATCTCTTGATCTAGATTCGATGCCTATAATTTTCTTTCTTCTGTCGGTTGTTTTGCTTTCGTTTCAGGCATTTCAATTTTATTTAAGTCTTACGTTCTAGGTTTTAATGACTTGAATTTTACCAAGTTCCTTAAATTTTAGTTGGTAATTATTTGATTCGTTAACATGAATCTGTCATTAAGTGGTTTTTGTGATAATTCTGGTGCAGTTTACGTGTAATTAATTTAGGATTAATGTGTGTACTAAGCAAGGGTTTAGCATTCAGATTAAAGTCTTTAAGTTTTACAAGGAGCTTTTTCTCAATTAGCCTAATCACACACACTGTAAGCATATGATTGATTTTTCTAATTAGTAGCTGCTTTTGGTTGTATCAGTTTTGTTCCACCTTGAAAATCTTTGGTGGATTTAGGCTATAGTCTGAAAAATGTAACTAATTAAGGTCTTTTTTACTTTTCTTTTTCTTTTTCTATCATCATGGGTATATATATGCTTTTTATTTCTTTGTATCAGTAGCTTTGTTATAGCTTTTACATTTCTTTTGAGGGGTTTCGTACCTCTAGCCTAGACTTCATTACAGAAGCACATAGACCAAATTTATACTTAAAACTGGCTCATGAGTTGAGAATTGCCTAAAACTCCGTTTGGCATATCTTTTTAAGTAGAGTTTATTTAAGTAAAGCTTATTTAAGTAAAGCTTTTGTTAGTAGAACTTTTATAAGTAGAGCTTTTACCCAAAAAGTTTTAGTTTGTTGATTGTCAATGAGAGCTATTATTAAAACTTATAAAATTATTTTAATAAGCAAGGTTTTAAAGTAGTATTATGAAAAGTATAAAATAATATTATCAAATAAGTAGAGGATATTGTAGACATATTAAAATTTTAAAAAAGCTTTTCAACATTTACTCTCAAAAGCGCAAAATTTGAGATTTTACTAGTAGGGCTAGAATAGCTTATTTTAATCTTCAAAAGCTCTACTAAAAAACAACCAAACAACAACAAAAATTATGATAAGAGCTCATGGGATTAAATTAGTATTTAGACTAGCAATATTTATTTAAATAAAATAATGTTACAATTACTTAAAAATAATAATATTATTATAATAATATTTAATAATATTGCATTTACTAAAAATAATAGTTTTAAATTTATTTAAATATAATATTATTATATTTAGTTAAAAATAAAATTTTTTTAATCTAAGTTAAAATTGTTTAAAAATAATATTATATTCATAAAGAATTAATAATATTACTATATATTTATTTAATTTTAATAGTGTTATATTTATTTAATGTTCATAATCAATAATAAAAATACTTTATTCTAAGAAAATATTAATTTTGTACTATATTATTAATAATAATATTTCATGATTGCTCTTATCAATAATTTTTAATTTACATAATTAAATTAATAAAAATTATGATTTACATGATTAAGAATATTAATAATTATTATTAATTTATATAATTAAAATTAATAATAAAATAAATAGTTTATTTTACAAATATATTTTTTTATTCACTTTGTAATTAAAAACTACTCTTCTTTAATTAAGGGCAAAACTGTATTTTAAAATAATGCATTCTCGATCCAGGACAGAGTAAATACATAAATGAGATTCTAATTCCTATTCCACACTCTTATTGCAATGTAAATAAATAATCTACTCCCACTCCCACTCCCACTCCACACTCCCAATCCCAAGATTCCTACTCCTTGGAATTTCTAATCCAATCTGAGAAATAAATGCTACCTAAAAGTCTTACTTGCACTCACAACCAGCAAGAAATGGAAATTAGGGCACATAGATGTAAAAATGTCTTCTTACACAAAGAATTAGATCAAAAAATCTGCATGAACTAACCAAGAGAATTTGAGAATCAAGCTCATTCGAAGTATGTATATAAGTTGAGAAAGGCAGTTTATGGTTTAAAGCAAGCACCAAGGGCATGGTATGGTGAGATTGCTGAATTTTTAACTCACGGTAATTATTTAGTAGCACATGCAGATTCTAGCTTGTTCATCACAACTAATGAGGGAAAGTTAGCACCTATGCTGGTGTACATGGATGATTTGATTTTTACTGGTAATGTTGAAGAAGAGATTCGGCGAACAAGAGAGAACTTATCAGTTCATTTTTAGATGAAAGAGCTTGGTCAATTTAAGCACTTCTTTGGTCTGGAGGTTGATCAAATAGAAGAGGGGGATATTTCTTTACCAATAGAAATATGCCAAAGACTTGCTGAAAAAGTTTGGAATGTTAGAACGCAAGCCAATCTCAACTTCAATGGAAGTAAACGCAAAATTGTGCACATATAAAGGTAAAGATTTGTAAGATGGAATATTGTATCGATAATTGATAGGAAGTTTAATCTACCTAACGTTGACTTGACTAGATATTTCATACGTAGTGTGAGTAATAAGTTAGTATATGCAAAACCTAAAGAAGCCTCACTTGGAAACGGTTCGGCGAATACTAACATATATGAAAAGTACAATCAACTATGGTCTATTGTACAAGAAAGGTGAAAGTCGTAGATGCTGACTCTGTTAGAGATCATGATACTAGAAGTTTAACTATTGGGTCTGTGTTCAGAATTAGGTCTGGAGTAGTTTCTTGGTATAGTACGAGACAACCAACTGTATCACTATCAACCACAAGAGCAGAGTATAGAGCAGCAGCCTTGGCAACTTAAGAAACTATTTGACTGATGTAGTTGATGAAAGATCTACACCAACCAGTAGATTATGCAATAACATTGTATAGTGATAATCAATTTAATTAGCTTGGCAAAAAATCCAATTTTCCATGCAAGAACTAAGAATGCAGAAGTGCACTATCACTTCATAAGGGGAAAGGTCTTGTAAGGTGAAGTTCAAATATGGTACATCAAGATGATAAATCAGTTTGCGGATTCGTTTGCAATAAGTCTTAATACTAAAAATTTTGAAGAGTTTTGCCAGCAGCTCAATATAGATCAAAGGATGAAAGTTGATGTCAAGGAAGAGTGTAAAAGCTCAACACAATTTAATAATTCAATTTAATTATATTTGTCGAAGCCCAAGTTCAAAACTCAATCGATGGAAGATTCAAGAATTATGCAGAGAATGGGAGATATTTCTAGAATTTTAATACCTAATGAAGGTAAAAAATATATAAGTCTAATTTTTTCTTGAAGATTTTGAGATATTTATAAAACGTAATTGTCATATATTTTGTAATTTAATATTTATATGGTTTATATTACTTTTGGGCTACTGTAAATATCCCTAAGCTCTTTTGTTGTAGGCAACTAGGCATCAAGTAAAGAATGAAAAATTAGAAGAGAGGAAGAAGAGTAAGCCATGAATTTTGTAGTGTCTACTTGTAAACTATCAATAAAATCGTTCAGTTTAACAAAATTTTTCGGTTACCCAAATAATTTTAGTTGTGAGCAACTTAGTCCTCCTCGATTTTCAACATGTCAAAGCTATGTTCAATATATAAACGACTGCGGACAAACCATGCATATATATCTAGTTAAAAACTATGCTCGAAAACCATGTTCGGATAGTATCTAAAATTATTCTTAGTTGATCGGTGAGCCATGGGACCCGCACTAATTATCCGCAATTAATTAATTAATTTGTTACCTAATTATCTCCAATGAATTAATTGCAAGAACTACCTATGCCCAATCACGCCCACCGTCGGCCACTTCATGCTCTCTCTCTCTCTGTATATATACAAACACATACATATATATAGACACACACACATACATACCATGCATGTTTATCATATCAAACCAGAAGCAGGAACTCACAAAAGCAACTTACTTCAAATCTTTTCTGATTTGGAGAACATCGAAACCACTTGCCCAGGTTTTAGGCTAATTTCAGTTGAATACCATTTATGATTATTATTTTAATTTTTTCATTTTTGAATAAAATTTTTTAATATGAATTCTTCAGAAAGGAACAAATGATCAGAGAATGTCTTCACTTGGTTGAGTACTATTGTTGATGATGAGATTGTAAATAACAATTTTAATCTTCTTATTGTCCTTCAATTAGGGATGGCAAAACCCCGGGCCAGGTCCGGGTATTGCAATGACCGGACCCTGCCTGGATGCAACCGGTCCGGGCCCGAGTTCGGGCTGGGTTTTAATCTGGGTACCCGAATTTTATTTTTTTAATATTATATGTGTATATATTTTTTAATTTTTGGTAATTTTATAAGTTTTAAATTTATTTCAATAAAATTTGACATGAAATATAAACTTTAAGTGTTTAAAACTTTATATATGTACAATAAATGAGTCAAATAAATATAAATATTTAGAATAATATATATTTTATAATATTTTTTTAATGAAATCTGGGTTCCGGGTTTATCAAGTCATGCTCAAGACCGACCCGGCACCCAAAGCCCGGGTACGGTTCGGGTCCGGACCGGACGGGTATTTTTGCCATCTCTACCTTCAATAATAGAGAAATCTAGACCATATTGATTAAATGTAGTGTTACTCTTTTGTTCTAATTTTAATATAAAAAATAAAAAATACAAAATTGTCACGTTGAGTACTATTGTTGATGATGAGATTGTAAATAATAATTTTGATCTTCTTATTGTCCTTCGATACGAGAAAAATCTAGACCATATTGATTAAATGCAGTGTTACTCTTTTGTTCTAATTTTAATACAAAATAGTAAAAAATTAAAAATTAAATACTAAATTGTCACTGTCCCTCTCCAATGGAGAAAACTCTGGAGGCCCCCATCCCTCTGCCATTTATAGCTTGATTTGATTCAGATTATATGTAAAGCTCTGTTTTGGGACTATAGTCATGTGAAACAAGTAATTTTCCATTGGATCTTTTGATTTATTTTACAAAGCGATTTAAATACATCCCCTGCATATGGATGCCATAGCTAGTTCCAGTCACTATTCATTATATGTTGTAGCTAGGGACTTAATCAAGCTTGATCTAAATTAAAGCAATCTTTGATTAATGAATCTTGATACACGCGAACTTAACAAGTAATGAATCAGAGCTAAATAAAACGTGATTAAGAAACAATGTTGCAGATCAGATGCTACTACTTACTCTCATTCCTCTTAATCTAAGCTTTCAATGTTGGCTCCCAGCTAGCACATGGATATCACGTGCAATGCTACATCAGTAATTCTGATTTACCAGGATTTGTAGCCCTTAGATTTTGAGTTTTTGAGTAACTAATTCGTGAATCAATTGTCGGAGAAACCGTTTTATTCTACAACTCCATTAAAAAATATTTCAAAAGACAACTACATTTTGGCAGGTCTGGCCACATTACCCAAATTAAATAATAGATTGAAAGAAAACTATGTTCAATCAACGATTGCGGACTAACTATAATAATAGATTATCGATTCAAAAACTATGTTCAATTGGTATCTACAATTAATTATTAGCTAATCAGTGAGCCATGGGACCCATGCTAACTATCTACAATTAATTAATCCGTTATCAAATTATCTGCAATTAACCCACCTTGGCAACGTCGGTTACTGCATTCTATATATATTTATGCTATACATGTACATTAATTATATCAAAACAGAACAAGAACTCGCAAAAGCAACCTAATTAACTGCTTTTGATTTTTTATTACGGTTCGCCAGAAGCAGATCCTTCTTATTTCAAGAACATGGAATTTCCTTGCGCAGGTTTTATGCTAACTTGACTTGAATATCGTTTATATATAATTATTATTTTAATATTTTCATTTATGAATAAGACTTCTATTACGAACTTTTAGGTAAGATCGATTGGTCAGAGGGTTATACGGCGACCAGTATTGTTGATGATGAGATCGAGCATGACACTCTTGATCTTCTTGTTGTCCCTCAATACGGAAGAAATCCTGACTACAGTGGTTAAGTGTATGAGTGCAACGTTACTCTTTTATGATATGTTCATTTAAATAAAAGGATAGGCATTATGATTGCCTATCAATTGTGTAAGTGTTGTTTTGTTCAGTTCAACTGGTAAGATCTCTTGAGATAAGTGAGAGATTTTCTTTTGCATTCGTGTACTCTGTGTTCCTTAATAAATAAAAGTATAGTGTCTCAATCAGTTGTTTAAATTAGTTTCTCAATAGACATAAAATCATGTGACACTTTCCGTATCAGAACTCATTTTATCTACTAATAGTGGACAAATAGGCATATTACCAAGTCACACGCCTACTTTAATTAATTTTATGCTCTCTTTATTCTTGAATATTTCACTGACAATATAGATATATGATATATACCATAACTAAAATGTTCAAAGCAAGCTCTCTTGAAAATTGAGGTTCCACTTGTAACATTCAAATGGATCTAGGTCCGATGAGATGGCCATTTCATTAATAATTTTGATCTTTTATTAACAAACAATGAATGATACCTAAATCACGTATTTTTAAATTAAGAGTTAAGAAATATGCATGTACACTCAAAATTGTTTTAAAATAAATATTTTATTAAATTCAAAAAGATTATTTCAATTATATGCATTTGAGCAATTAAAATAACAATAATTCCCATTCAATTAGCCAATAAACTTTGGTTCGGTTGGTTGGCATTCCTCTCTTTAACTATAAGGTAAAGAGTTCGAGTTTTCCCAGTCGCTATGGTAGTTTATTACTATACTAGGCATTTGTTGGGTTGATTATACATTTAAGTGGGCTTCAATTGTATTGGACTTGTATTGAATTTTATAATTACTCTATTGCTCTCATAAATCCCTATTTTAATCACACCCTTTAAAAATTAATTAGAAACTTTTTGCCAATAATTACTCCCATTTGGTTCTATAAATATTCTTATACCCTTATTTCTCAGAGGAATAAGAGGATTCTCAAACTTAAGCTAAGGAAACTATCCAAAGAATGTCTTAAAAAGCCAATCTTTTACAATATTGTTATTCAAGATATGGCTATCAGGGCTTTTTGGTGACGGAGCGAGGCAGTGGAAGCGAAAATAATAGGATAGCAAAAAGTAGATATCATTCTAGTACTAAACAAAGCCAGCGTGGTTAGCTTATGCTCTATTTGAAGTGTGATTAGATCTCACTCTAATCCAAACAATCCAATGAGATTTTTAATAGTGCATTAAGCGAGGTTAGATAATGCTATAATCCAAACGACTCTACTAAAGAGATTGTTTTATAGATATTCCCAAAAGAAATTATAAATGAGGTGAGTTTGTTAATTAAAAAAGTGGGAAATTATCATTCATACACCCTAGGTTTGCACCGTTATCAAAATTACTACAAAACTTTGAGGGTACATCACTCGTCCACCTTAGATGACAAAATATGTCTCTCAACCACCATTCTGTCAACTGCTGTTTACAACTTAACAAAATTGAACCAAAATGACAATATTGCCCTTAAACATGAAATTAATGTTAAAAAGACAAGATTGCCCCAAAAATGAAACAAAACCAAATGTAGCCGTTGGAGCCAACAACGGTAACATGTTTGGCTATATAATGAGCAAAAAACAGCAGCACAGGCCTCATTGAAAGAAAGCAAAAATTAGCTACTCCTCAATAACAAAAACTTACCACACACCTCATTCAAGGAAACTAAAAAATTGCTACTCCTTAACAACAATAAATCAGTAGCACATTTCCTTGAAAATGGCCTCTATTAAAGCATTAAGTTCTGGTGTCAGCGGATTTAAAAGATATAAAAAAGTGAAATGTCAGCCAAAATATTGCAAGTGTGGCGTGCAAGCAGTGGCCATAGTGTCAACTATATTGCAAAATCCTAATGCATTGTTTTGGCCATGCAGGTGAAAGCATTGTGGAGTGAAGCATTGTGATTTTTGGGAATGGTTCACTACAAAATCTCTCATATATCCGATTACTAATGATGAGATGCCATATGAGCAAAACCTGAAGCTAAATGATGATGTGATGAAAATAAAAAAGAGGTTGAAACTCATTGAAAGAAGGCTTAAATATATATTAATTTTGCTGGTGTGTGTATTTGTAACTATCTTTATGAGAAAGCAATATGGCTTGTAATGAAGTTTCAATAGTAATGGTTTAGCTCATGCAATGTTCCTTACAAAACATATCCTTAACAATAATGGTTGTCAATAATCAATTGAAACAGTGACAGTGTAATCAGTTAACATCCAAACCGTGTAAATAACATATCTCCTTCAAATTACTGTTTAATAAAAATTCAAAACAGGTTTAGCTCATGCAAAAGCATAATTAAGTTTAGGAAACTGAAATTGACAAAATGAAATAACATAACCAACATAAGAGTTTATAAAATTGAAATTGACAACATGATTCCGAACAAATTGAGCATCAAACTCATTTCAAAGCACCTGTTACAGCCGACGACTATGATGGATTCTGGGATTGGTTGGCTTGGGATGGGTTGACATTTGTTTTCCTTCCTAATTTACAAAAAAAAAAAATTAATCAAACTCCTATTTATACATTATGAACTATGAATTATATATATATAAAAAATTAACGAAACTCAACCTTTTTTTCTGGTTAATCTAGCAACTGCAGTAGTACTTTAATTTTTTTTTCTTTGATCCAACATTGGAGCCCTCGCCTGGACCACTTGCTTGTACTCTCTGCTGAGAGGGTTGACTTGAAAGACTTGCCGGCTAGCTTGAAAAACTTGCTGGCTGGCCTGAAGTATTTGCAGCTGAGAACTGTAAAAAAATATAACTAGTAAAGTTAAGCATTTACATACTGCTGATTTGCATGTACCCTTTGGTGATACTACTAATTTGCATGTGCGCTTGGATGCAGAAATACTACCAATATCAGTTATCAGCATGCTTAATTAGCGTGACATCTAGAAAAACCAGTTATAAGGTAATGACTATTATGTTAAATAACAATGAAAACAGTATAAACAACATTAACATCCAACATAATTGATGGATTAAACACATACTTGAGAATTCGTACTTCTTGCTCAAGCTGCCAGTGCAACAGAAGGCCTCAATGGACAAGATCTTATATTGTGGTTGGAGCCACCACAAACCGAGCGATTGACAAAAAAATTTTTACTTCGTTTTTGGGGTTCAGTTGCTACTCTCTTCCTACATTTCTTTGGCGTCCCAATCTTTTTCTGCACAATCGGGGGATCAATTAGGGGCCTTTCACCACGCTTCCATGTACTTACATTAGGAATTAGACTAAACATAACCGAGTACGTATTAATGTAAGCTTTCTTGGTGAAGCAAAATGGTATGTACTTCTCAATTTCGTGTCTTGCATAACCTATGCAAGCCATGGCGTGAGAGCAAGGTAAACCTGCAATTTCCTAATACCTACAGTCACACGTCATGTCCTCTAATTTCACAACAAACTTCCTAGCCGGATAATAAGATTTATCCATGACTTGAAAATTTAAGGGCCTGTTTGATATTGTTTCTGAATTTGTGTTTTCTGAGAATAAAAATAAAAATGAAAATGGTGTTTTGCAGTTGCTATATTTCAAATTTAAATATACGTCTAGTATCATTTTCTGTATCTTGTATTTTAAAATTGAAAACAATAATATGCATTTGGTAGACACAGTTAAAAATGATAAAAATAGAGAATATGCGTTTGGTAATACTTTTTTCAAAAATATTTTTTACTAAGCATTTACATTATATTTATAGTTATAAAATAATTATTTAGCTAATACATACACAAATACAACAAAATAATTTTAAAAAATTTATTATAAAAAATTACATGATGATTGAAAAAGATAAAAACTAAAAAGATGTGTTCGGTAGTACTATTTTCAAAAATAGTTTTTACTAAACATTTAAGTTATAGTTAAAAAATAATTTTTTAATTAATTAATACATGCACAAACATACCATTAATAATTTAAACAAAAAATAATAATAAATTACATGATGACAATTTTAGTATTAGCATTAATGAAAAAGAGTTTTATATCGTCATTGTTTTTACATTATAATTAAGCTATATATTTTAACACATATAAATTAAATAAAATAATTATAAAAAAATACATGATAGACATCATGCATTAACAAGTGCTGGAGATAAATCAAATTCAACAGCGTACAAGGTACTTGCAAATTACACTTATTTTATGAAAACAAGCTCTAATGACAACAATGTCAACTACGAGCCTACACCTTCACCGTGCAGGAAAAATGATTACGGTATGTCAACAGAGTTTGACAAAATTTCAGCATGTAGTTTCCTTACCAACACAAAGTATAAAACTGCTACTACAGAAATAGAGAACAAAAATGATGGATAGAAGAAAAGCAAGTGCCATGCCAAAGAAAGCATGAACTATATTTGTTTGTCCTTGAAGCTGACTGATCCTAAATGAAATTGTGAAAACCATAAGTCCAAGTTAAGCCAAGAATCCATATTTCCTGCATGCGAGTTATTAAAAATGAAATTAAATACATATATAAATCATCAAAATTAACTGAGATTGCTCCCCTAAACTTAATAACCAGCAAACCCAATAATGAAACTGGTAAGCTAATAACGTGTACATTGATAATTGATGCTACTTTTCAATTTGGTGACCAGTAGTATATTTTCAATAAGGAAGTTCTAATGTGTGACCTATCTAAGCAAGTAAAGTAGTAATCTAGTGAGGGTTATTCACCCAGCTAAACAAACATAATTTTGCTAATTCAAATTCGACACATATATGCACAGATGCACAAGAACAAATAGAATTTTGCACACCATTTATTATAATAATTGAGCAAATCATTTTGCTTTTATTATTATTATTATTATTTTTTTTTTCATATAACCAAACACTTCTCAATCAAATTCATACGATTGTAGTCAATGCGAATATAAGTAAGAGAGCTCATACAGTAAATAAGAATTAGGATCTAAGGACTTTTGAACTACTTTCATTAAGCCACCAAGCACAAAATTTGAACTCCAAGAAAAAGGTTCTTTCCTCTGTCGCACAATTCTCATAAAAGGTTTCCAATCAAATTTCAATTTGAACTACTTTCATTGAGCCACCAAGCACAGAATTTAACTCATTGGATAGGTATTCTAATTTCTTTTATTCTCATATTTCTCATATGGGCATCTAAATAGATATGTGTTTCGTTTCTCACAAAATCAGCCAACAGCAAATCGTTCTTTTTCTAACAATACTTAAATAAGATACAAATGCAGAGCTCAAGAGACAAACATTCTATTTGTCTAAAAAATTGAACGAATATGATTTGGGTTTAAAATAAACAAAAGAAAAAACAACACTCACATACTCAAATCGAAAAATTGAAGACTAGTACAAATGAGCAGAGATGGAGCAGAAACGAAGCAAAGAGCAACAGGAACAATAGTCGAGACTGGGTAGAGATGAAGTAGCAACAGCGAAGATGGGGCAACAGTAGCAACAGAGATGGAACAGCAGCCAATTTAGGGCACGAAGAGAGAGAGTTGTGACGGTGGATTGCGGTCGATGAACGAGTAACAACCACCGAGGGGAGAGAGCTGTGAAGTAGACCGAGATAAAAAGGAAGGAGAGAGAAGATTTGTGCACGATCCAAGTGGATTGTGGTCGAAGGAGAAGTATAAGCCACGAAGGGAGAGCTGTGACGAGATAACCAAAGAGAGAGGATAAGATTTGAGAGAGGAAGATAACTTTTAGATTTTGTTTCGGGATTTATTTTTTAATTTAATTTGTAATTCGTTTGAAAACATGTTTAGGACGTTCTCAATTTTATAACTATAAACGTGAAAATGAATTCTTTGTTTTATAATTTATTTTTTGGATTCAAGCCACTGAACATATATTATGTTTGTACTCCCAAAACAAAAATGAAAACAAGGCCTAAAAAACAGTACCAAACGGGCCCTAAGTCTCCTGAAGGGTGCATAATCATTTTCTCTCATTTCTTGTAAGTTTTATCTAGCTCTTTATAAATCCTCGGAGCAACAGTTTTTTCCGAGCGTTTGCTTAATTTCTTCTTTTCGTAAATCTTTTCATAAGCCTATACCTAATCTCCTCAAGCATTGACAACACTAGCCTATCTCTATAAGGAAAAATCCAACTGTTGAAGCACTCGGATGCGGTATTGTCAGTTCTCTCTACTTTGCAGTTTCTGTCATATGCATGCATGGACCAAGTGTACCCTTGTAGTTCTCTTTCCAGCCAATTATAAGCTTCTATCGTTTCTTCTTTAATCAATGTCATTGCCTCATCAAAATCGTGCTTGTTACTGCTCTTAGCTGCCCTCCAAAAAAGATTCTGTAACTTGGCACCAGCATGGTCTTTGGCAAAGTTAGCATACACATGTCTACAACATGCCCTATGATAGGCATTAGGCCATGTGTTTGGTATTGCGTTCAACAATCCCTTTTGCCTATCACTAATGAATGTGATTTGCCTTCCATCATCTAAATAGTTGTGCAAATGTTCAAGAAACCAAGTTCACGTTTCAGTATTTTCAATTTTGTGCACGCACACAGCCAATGGGACAATCCATTTGTTAGCATCTACAGCAATAGCAGCCAATAGTACTCCTCCATATTTTCCCTTAAGTGGCATCCATCAATTCCGATGAAGGGTCTGCAACCATAAAAGAAAGCATTTTTTGTACAGGAAATGCAACAAAAAATCTCTTAAATAAACATTTCTCGGGATAGCTGACTGCATCGCATAAAACCTTGCAAATAGCTACTAGATCAGCCTGATGAATCACTGCAGGATACTGAAATAGCTTCTCATAGCCCTTAGAATGATCACTATACACCAAAACCCTTGCTTTTTCTCTATCCCTATACATTTTGAGCTTCTCAATCTTCAATCTAAATTTTTCCTGCATGTAAGTCCTGAGAAGAGATATCTTCATATTCGCATCAATAGCAACATGTTCTTTTATCATTTCAGCAATCCATGTGGAAGTCACCTTCACAGATTTCTTAGTAAGCCTACACTCATGCGTTTTGTGGTATCCTCGCAACCAAAAACCATTTCTTTCATTCAGTCTTGCACCATTAACAAACCATGGACAACCGGGCTCTTTATAGGTAGCATAATATCTCATCGGTTTACTATATTTGATGTTAATATTAAACCCTTTTCCTAATCATCACCTTATGCATCACTTCTCTAAAATGACCCACATCTCTGAACACATCACCTATTCTGAGTCTATGTACCCTATCAGCATCTAATTTATACTCATGCTTCTCTAAATAATTTCTAAGTTGTACACTACTTAAATTTATATCCTCATCCGAAGATTTAACAACCATTTGGACCTCCCTAGTATCATCATCTAATACAAAATCAACATCGCTATCACTGTCACGTTGGTCTTCATCACTGCCATCACTGTCATCATTATCCTCTACAAGTGCAGTATTATCAACGGACATAGCAGGTGGTGATTGCAAAGTAGGCTCTTCGCCATCATCATCATTACTGCCAATCCCTTTATCTGACCATTCTGATAACAAATCATCTTCAACATGCTCATCATCATCACTGGCTAATCTCTTGCCTAACCAATTTGATAACAAGTCATCTTCATCTTCAACTGGATGCCTAACTTTTGAAGTACTCTGATGCTCTGCTCCATTAAACTGATCATTCAATGTAGTTATAACTTCTGGAGGTAGATGTATTCCTAAGTTAAATATCAATGATTGCAGTAATTGAGCATCTGCATATTGAGGGTATAACACTGACACCACTTCAACTTCAAATATGGTTATACCCATTGAGTTATGTATCCCAAATAAGCATTTTAACCCAAAATCAGTATCAAACATAACCTTGAGTTTGTTATCTGGATTTCTAATAATTAACAAGATTTTCCAGTTTCGTTTAACCCATGTACTCCTGTTATCTTCAATGCTTTAGCCCTTATTGTATCAACAGAACATCTATTGGGGTAAATCAAACCTACATTGTGTTTTTCTCCTTTGAAATAAATTATTAACTCCATTGGAAACGTGTGCTGTCATACCAAATACAACAAAGTATAATCTAATTAAATTCAAACTCAAGCTTTTTCAAAAAAAAAAAAAGGAAATTAATGAGATTTTATAGCAAAAAGGACTTCAATTAACATACAATCCCTTTCCTAACCATTTCTTTAGTTTCTATCGTCTAGGGTTTCTAACATTAATTAAATTAACACAAATTCAAATAATTTCTTACAAGTTCTTACATCTATTGATTAAATAATAGATATATTGCAAGAAACGAGCATGATATATGAACATACCCAACAACCCAATCCTTTACTTGCTGTCTTCAAGCGTTATCAGCTTGCGCTTTGATTCAAACTCTAATTCAAGCTCCACAGATGTCAGCTACAGTTGTTCGATTGTTAAATATTGAACATATTTGGTGAAAAGTGAATAGAAAAAGGTAGGAGTATCTGGTATGCATGTAAGCTTTCTCTCAATAAAGGAGCAAATTGGGTGAATAGTGGCTGTGATGGAGCTTTTTGATGCATTCAAGTGAAACATCGTCGTTTTTTTTCACCTAAAACGACGTCGTTTTGCATAGATTAGATGACACGTCATCAGTGAAACGACGCGTCGTTCAATGAATCATTCAGTCGCCTGGCAAATGGCTGACATGTCATTTTTTTCTTCAACTCTTCTATCTTAAAAAACCATATTACTCTTATGATGTCAGCATTTGTAAACGACAATTGACGGAATGGTGGTTGAGAGACATATTTTGTCATCTAAGGGTGGATGAGTGATGTACCTTCAAAGTTTTATAGTAATTTTGATAACGGTGCAAACTTAGGGTGTATGAATGATAATTTCCCTTGAAATGTTGAAGTTATAAAAACAGTAATAAGACATCTTTATTTATAATAGAGTAAACCCACCTCCCTAAGTTAACTTAAAAAATAAAATTAAATCACAATTACAGTAAAAATAAAAGACTAAGACACATACCATAATTGATTTTAATTAAAATAGAAAATCCTAAAATAACCTCCTACATTAGTCTTTTCCTCTTAAAAAAAAATAATCCTCGAGCTTATCTGGAGTATAGAACTTGTAGCGGACCATCAATACATCTTGGAGCTTGAACTTGTAGCCTTGCTTATCAATCTTTCTTGAAACTTAAAATTCTTTATACTTCATTTTCTTCTTGATCTTGCAAGTCACTTTGCAAAAAAAGTGAAGTCTTGTAAGAGCAAAAAACTTTCAAGCCTCTCAAGTCTTTTACCTAATCTCTCTCAATGCTTTCACCAATTACCTTTATCTTTGTAGCCAAATCTTCTTCAAGAATAATTTTTTTATCTTCAACGTGGATATATAATCATGCCAATCATTGCTGAAGTCTCTTTAACTTGATTCTACAGCACAACCTTGATTGTACTATTAAGCTTAGTACCCAATCAATAGTTAGTTGTTCCTTTTCTTTAAAAATCTCAGACACTTGCCTTGTCCTCGAAGGAAACATCATGTATATTCTTATACAAATTGTCATATTGAAACTTTAAATCATTTTTTAGCATCTCAAGCGAGTCTTCTTCTTCAACAATAGATGAACTCATCAGTACATCTTTAGGCACTATCATAGACACACGCCATTGCTTGATTAAATCCTCGTCAATTCTTTTAAGCACACTATTTAAGTTTCTCTGAATCTATGCCTAACTTTATGACTTGATTTGTATGACTAAATGAATTACATGCTATAAAGTGTAGACAGTGTATGTAGGCATTTTATTTTGAATATGTTAATCAAGCCCCCTTACAAATCTTGTAATTGTATCTCTTCAGGTTCATAATAATATTTGCATCTATAAAATTATTCGAACTAGAAGTATAATCAGAAATTGATCTCATATCTTGTCGTATCAAACAATAATCAAGAGGAATGAATCTCAATCTCAACATTCTTTCATACATATGCATGAAGTATTTTTTCGCAAACAATATGCGCATGAAGTATTTTTTCGCAAACAATATGCGCCGTTTTGCTTTGATCCATCGGTCTAAAACATTCATTGTTAAAAAAAAATTCAGCTATAAATTGTATTTGTTTATACTTCACCACTCTAATTATATAATCTTGATGAACCTTATCTAACCATGAGAAAAAAAAAATTCAAGACAGCAATTTCCATCAAGCGTTCAAAACATGAGGCCTTTTGAATTTTTCAATCACAAACACAAAATCAATGGCAAAACTATAAATAAGGCTAAACTTTCATGTTTGGTGTGGTCGGCAGCTGGTGGCCGTGATTTGGTTTATGATGGTCAAAACCGATAGATATGGTGGTGAGGAGCACAATGGTGGTCAAGGATTGGCCGGATTCACGGTAGTCTGGTCAGAAATTTGACTTTAAGTGGCGACAGTTTATAGTGGTTCGTGGCAATTTATGGCCGAAGTTTGGTAGCGAAATTACAAAAGAAAAAAAAAAGGTTTGTTGGCAATTAGTTTTGAATGTTTGGTTAGAGGGAATGAGGTAGTGGTGTTAGTCAATGGTAAAGGTGGCTGGATTTGCGGTAGTGGCTAGTGGAGTGCTCACAGGTTTGGATGATTTGCGGGATGCACAAGCAGCAGTTAATGGTGGGATTGGCTAGGGCTTTTCAGCAGTGGCTGGTGAGTTTTATGGTGGTATTGGCTACCGGTTACGGTAGATGAATAGTGATAGGTTGAATGATGGAGCTTACGGGTTTGGGTGGCTATTGTGCAGTTAGGGCCCGTAATAGTTTATGATAGCGGTGATTGGAGTTTGGTCATCGGATAATGGCGAGTTTGGTAGCAATAGCGGCAAGTGGTGATGGTTGCTAGATTGTGGTTGCAGCAGTGGTGGTAGGTGCGGCGACGGACAAGGTTTCAAATTTTATGATTATTGATTTTTTTTTTTGATTTTTTTTATGGATAAACAGTAGTGAAGGATTTGGAGAATTTGGGTGATTTGTGCTGGAAAGATATGGTGGCCAAGAAAGATATGTGATTCGCACAGAATTGCTCTAATATCAACTGATGAAGCAAGAGAACAGAAGCATAATTGATAGGGTACGCTTACACTCTAATGGAAGTGTGAGTAGATCTTGTTCTAATCCAAACGACTCAATAAAATTTTTAATAATGTGTTAAGCGAGATTAGATGACACTCTAATATAAACGCCTTTACTAAAAAGATTATTTTATAGACCAAAAAGAATTATAAAAAAAATGGATTTTATTAATTAGAATGTCGAAGTTATGAAAATAATGATAAGATCTCTCTATTTATAATAGAATGAACATATTTTCCTAGGTTAACTTAAAAAGAGAAACTAAATCATAATTATAGTAGAAATAAAAGATTAAGACACATACCATAATGGACTCTAATTAAGGAAAAAATCCTAAAATAATACAATTCTAAAATCATAAAATAACTTTTTACATCATTTATTCTAATTTTTTTTATTATTTTCTATTTTTCAAGTTGATTATGAGGTTTTCTTTTTTTATAGTTGGTGCCAATTTCAATGCAAAATGCTTCTTCAATTTTTTTTTTTTTAATTTGAAAGAGGCTTCTTTAGTATAAAAAGAGAAAGAAAAAGTGTTTTTCATTTAACAAAAGAGAAAACTCTGGTGGGGTTAGACTTTAGACGAAGAAGAAAGATGAAATGTCACACATTTATCTTAATTATGATAAGGGGTAAAAATGTAGAATGGGTTAATTTAATTAAGAATTGAGAGTGTAAATTTGATATAAAGGGATTCTAGAAGAATTTTTGAGAGTGCTAATAGCTACATTCTGAAAAGCAGTCCAATTCTTACTTTAGTTGTATTGGACATTGATATGTTGGGTTTATTGCACATTTAAGTGGATTTTGATTACATTGCATTTTGAATGAATATAATATAATATTAAAAAAAAGTCCAAATCTACTGAATAAGATATGATAACAATTATACATATATTATATGCTGATAAAGCTAGCCTAGGCAAAACTTTGTCTCTTTGTGTGTGTGTGTGTGCGCGCTAGCGTGCGGGTGCATACATGCATGCGTGCATGTCTGTGTGTTTGTGTATGTTTTTTAAGTTTGAGTCCGAACTTAAAATTCAAAATTAAAATTTAGGATTGTTGTCAAATCAACCCAAATTTTAATAAAATCAAAGATTCTCAGGCCTGAATACAAATCCATATTTTCTTTCCTTTTATAATAAAGCTCAATTGATGAGGCAACTTTATTAAAATTAAAGAACAATATACTCCTTCTCAGTAAGAGATAAAGTAAGTCTTAACTCTCAAAATAGCTAGAAAACGACTCCATTGATATTTGTGCATGTATGCATATATTCAAGACAATTCATATGGCTTTCTGATGGAAATTTCATTGCTTTAAATTTACTTTTTATTTAATTAAATTATTGCGGACGGTTGAATCAAAAATTGTTGATACTTTTTATTTATTTAATTAAACTATTCAAGTGGCTTTCCAAATCATGTTTCGCACTTTTTACAATCATTTAAGCGTGAGTAATGATAAAATCTTAAAATTTTCTTTTAAATTGTATCCTAAATAATGTGACAAGTGATTTTATTATTCATTAAGTGATTGATAATTTTTAATAATTTTACTGTTTACGAACTCAAACTCAATCGAACGACATGTCGTTTTGAGAATAAAGTTTATATAACTTGTCGTTTTCTGTATCGCTGGGCCAAACCGACATTTCTGTAATGTCGTCCTCAGCCAATAAGCTGTCGTATACTCGTATTGCATAACACTTGATCATTTATTAAGTTAAAACGGCATGCTGTTGCTGTAGTTTTGATGCTACTTAAACACACACATGGGAGTCACACGTGATTGGCAGTTACGGCTGTTAATTTTGGCGGGAACCGGCTGGAGGCGAACAAATCCAGAAACTGTCTTCATAAAGCTGATTCTAGTTTGTTCTCTTGAGATCTATTCGTAAGAATAGAGAGAGAGGAAGAGAGAAAATTTGTTGTTTGTAATCTATATATTCATCACGTGTTCTCTGTAACCCCTGGATTCAATACAGTGAAAGCTTGAAGCTCGTATTCTCAGTAGATGTAGGCACCATGCTGAACCACTTAAAATCTTGTGTGTTTGCTTTTACTTTGTTGCTGTTCTTGGTCGATTATTGATTGTGTGAGTTTCTCGATCTGGTAATCTCGTATCTTGAGTATAGATTTCGGTCTTGCAGTGAATTTAATCAGCTGGATTAAAAGGGTTGAATTCACAACAATTTTTAAGTTAATTGATTATATTATCTCACTATTCAATTACCGAATATTTTATCTTTGAGGATAAAATTTTGAGTTGTGTTACATAGCCGTTAATGTTACCCATCTGTTATCTTATACCATGCATTATTACTCAGCCTACGTTTGGTAGTTGGTAATGGTAGCTAATTACTTTGTTTGTCTTCTTTTTTCACAATTAGTTATTTTGTAGACCTGACCATGTTTAGTACATTTTACAATCATTTAACCATAGCCCCTAATCTTCACAATTTGTGTACGATAAAACTCCAGAGGTTGATCCGTTATCTGTAGCATGCATTATGATTTGTTTAGCTGCGTCACAAGCAACAACGCTGGTTGAATGTGTTTATTGGAATAGCCTCATCCTTTTTCCAATAAACCTGCATATAAGTATGTTATTAACATAGGCAAAGTTAAGACAATGGTAGAATTTAATTGTTCTCTCTCTTAGTTAGCAAACTTTGGCAGCTAGTCGAAGGTCTAGATCTCTTAACTAATTAATCATGCTTTTGTTTCCTGAATGGCGTGCATTAGTGTGATGATGTCATTAATTACAAAATTTTATTAAAACGTTGCTATTTATGGCAATTTTGAGGATGCAAATAGCCTCACCCTCATCATATGTACTATGTTTTCTTCGAGCCACCAAAAGTTAAAACGTTATTTGTCAATCTTTTGGAATAATTACTTTCTTCGTACTTTCTTTTCCTTTTTTTTTTTTTTTTTGGTCAAAAGGATTTCTTCTTATCAGGATGTGAAAAATAAAATGAAATTAAAAACCATGCGAGTTCATTTTGGTATATTACATATTGAGCTTCAAGCCTTCAACTATTAATTGTGACACACTTCGAGAAACACAATTAATAACACTGAAATAAAATTAAAAAAAATGTTTCCGAAACCAAAGAAATTAGAAGTATATAACCAAATCGTATTTATGAGTTATTACAGTTTTAGTACCAAAAGCTGTGGCCGTTCGACAATTGGGATTTGATTAGGGATGGCAACGGTGAGGGGGGAAGGGGAGAGAATCGATATTTCCATATTATTTTTTGGCCAATCATTACCATAATCACTTGAGAGGAGAATATGAGAATTCTCGAATAACAAAAAGGAAACTATGAGGGTACTTGATCTTTGAGTAATTGATGATTTTTTTTTTCAAACTTGATATAATTTTATTACAATAAAACTATAAAATCATATTATCAACACAAAAATATGAACTAAACTCAAATAAAAATATTTCAGCCGAAGTAAGTCAGTCTTAATAATATTACAACATAATCTACGAAATTATCTAAAAGTCATATAATATAAGTCATCAACAAGATTATATTTCTGAATCTTCAGATTCCGTCAACAAAAGAAAGGGAAATTTCTTTTATTTAAAAAATGAAATGAAAGCATTATAATTGCGCAACTTCCATTTGTGATTTGTTCATAAAATAAAGGTAATTTTTGTCCAAATAATAGAGGCAATGACAAATTTCATTCAAGTTTTTTTACTATCGCTTATTTATATTATTTGAATAAACAATAGGTTTTTTTACATTGAGTCTATATGCTAATACAATTTAAATACAATCACCAAAGTATTAAAAATTAAAAACTAGGGGAAACTGGAATTGGATGAGTATTTTACCTGATTTTTGTCTCTTTTTCAAATTAAAAATTTAATATCAAATTTTCACCATCCCCTCCCGGAATAAAGAAAATTTTTGAGGTCCCTATCCCCTTCGAGATTTCTGCCATACCTTAGGCTCCGTTGTGGGACTGTATTCATCTGAAACATATAATTTTCCCTTTAATATTTGATTAATTTTACATAGAGATTTAAATACGTCCCCTGCATGCTGCATGTGGATGCCATAGCTAGTTCCAAGCATTATTCATGATATTTTGTAGCTAAGGACCTAATTAAGCTTGATCTAAGTTAAAGCAATCTTTGAACGATGAATCTTGATCCACATAAAAAGTAATGAATCAAGATTAAATAAGCCAGATTAAGAAACAATGTTGCAGATCAGATGCTATTGCTTACTCTCTCATGCCTCTCAATCTAAGCTTCCAATTCTGGCTCCCACCTAGCACATGGATATCACCTGCAATGCTATATTATATCAGTAAAAATGATTTAACAGGATTTTTGACCCTTAGAATTTGATTAAATAACTCACAGATTTTGCAGCAGACAAGCAAAGATCATGAATCAACGGTCAGAGCAACCTTTTTACTCCACTACTACTGTTGGACCAAAACCAGCAAGAAACCGATTTTGATCCCCCAAGACCCACTCAATCAACGTGATCCAGGAATGGATGATAATCAAAACAAGCTTGATGATGATACTGATATGATAATCAAGAAACAACAGAAATCAAGCCAACGAAACTGAAACAATCACACAGGCAAAACACAAAAGGATTATAGTGGTTCGGCCACGATGTGACCTACATCCACTGTGAAAAGGAAAACAAGCTTTCCCTGATTTTTCTGTTCAAGATACAATCACTTTATAGAAAATGTCACCCTCTCGATCTAGAAATATCACAAATCACGAGACTTAATATACAACAAAAGATTGCTCTAGAAACAACCCCCAGAAGCCAGCACAACGTTACTGGGTTTGTTAGCAACGAACCCAGAAATTTCCCGCTCTTTGTAACAGCTTTACCAGCCGTTTAAAACAGCCACTGGAAACGTGTCACAAACTCGCCAAAAACGCTATTTCTATCTGCCGTTTTGAGTAAGTAATGCACGTGTTTCATCACGTGCCCAACTTGTTCAACTGGCTGACTTAGCAGACTTGTCATACAGCTACCTAATTCGAGACAACTGACGTATCATCCACGTCCAAAATGAGAAACCGACATGTCGCACACATCCACAACCTCAGATTTGTGGTTCATTTCTCAACAACTACATTAAAAAATATTTCAGAAGACAGCTACATTTTGGCAGTTCTGTCCGCATTTCACAAATTAAATAATATTTTGAAAGAAAACTATGTTCAGCTAAGATTGTGGCCCTTAGAATTTGAGTAAATAATTCACATATTTTGCAGCAGACAAGCAAAGATCGTGAATAAACAGTCAGGCCAACCTTTTTACTCTACTACCACATTAAAAAATGTTTCAGAAGACAACTGCATTTTGGCAGTTCTGTCCACATTTCCCAAATAAAATAATATTTTGAAAGAAAATTATGTTCAATTAAGATTGCGGACAAACTCTAATATAGATTATCAATTCAGAAACTAAGTTCTATTAGTAGCTATAGTTAATTATTAGCTAATCAGTGAGTCATGGGGCCCATGCTAACTATCTACAGTTAATTAATACGTTATCTAATGATCTACAATTAATCCACCTTGGCACCGTCGGCTACTTCATTCTACAATCAGACCAGAAGCACGAACTCGTAAAAGCAATTTTACTACCTTTGATTTTTTATTACGGCTCGCCAGAAGTAGATCTTTTTTATTTGAAGATTATGGGAACTCTTTGCGCAGGGTTTTGGTTTTTATGCTAACTTGAGCTGAATATCATTAATATATAATTCTCATTTTAATATACGAATTTGTGATTAAGATTTCTATCAAATAGGATTTTTTCAGGTAATATTCTATTGTCAATCGGGTTTCTAGTCGGTCAGTATTGTTAATGATGAGATCGAGAGTGAGTATTTTAATTTTCTTATTGTCCTTGAATATTTTGATTTACTTATCAATCATATGAGTGTCGATTTTATTCAGTTCAATTGTTAAGATCTCTTAACATAAATAAGAGATTTTCTTTTGCATTCACATACTTTGCATTCCTTAATAAAGGAAAGCATTGCGTGCCAATCGATTGATTGAATTATGTTAGAACTTAAAGTAGAATGGAAGAAGATTCTTATCTTAGCAATAAGAATTAATAAATCTAATAATTCTTCTGATATCTCAGAGCTCTCCAATTCGGGTTTGGAGTAAACCACAATGACAAATCTTATTTTTCAAGCTACCGAACCACTTGTTTTACAACTTATTAAATAATGAACCAAAACAATGGCTAACTTCTATTTTAACTTAGCTACTGAAGCTACTAACAAGATATAGAGATTTTTCAGCACAAGACCCGGTCCTTTATGCAAACAAGATTCAGAGATTTTCCAGCACAAGACCCGGTCCTTTATGCATCCAACACTTGACCAAGCTTTTTAGCTCCCACCCCACGTCACCAGTATTGCTCACGTCCAAAAGTGACAGATACTTTGGATTGGGCTTCCTAGCCCTGGTGGTTCTGCGAGGTTCAACAATTTAGCTGGTCAATGCGCATAAAATCGTGTGATACTATCCATATGACTTTAATCAACTATATCCTCTCTGTTTTCTTGAATATTTTTAAATAAGAGTTTAGAAAAATGCATGTGTGCTGAAAATTGTTTTAAAATAGATGTCATAATAAATTAGAAAAATTATTTAATCGCATGCGTTTGGCCAATAAAAATAACAATAAGTCCAATTTGATGAGCCAAAAGCCTTGGTTTGGTTGGTCCTACACTCCTGCTTCCTCTTCTTAACTTGGAGAGTTCGGGCCTCCCCATACTGTGTGAGAATTTATTGTTGAAGCGTTATTTTTAATGACAATAAAAAGGACCAAATAACTTAATAAATTTTATCATATAATTATAAACAAATACACAGCCTTTTAGTGCATACAATGATTCTCAAATCATCAAAAAATACGAACATTAAATAATTTTCAATTTTAAATTAAAAAACACTAGTGTATGCAATTCATGTGATATTGTGAAATGTATATTCAATTTATAGATATATATATATACACATGTTGGGATGATAGATCTTTTGAGACTAACGCTCATTTGGTATAATTTTCTAAGTAAAGTTTATTTAGGTAAAGATTTTATTAGTAGAGCTATTATAACTTTATAAGTAGAGCTTTCACAAAGGAAAAAAAATTAGTTGTTTGGCTGTCAATGACAGTTTTTATTAAAAATTATAAAATTACTTTAATATGAAATAAATTAAATTAAATTAAATTAAATTTTCAAATCAATAAAGAATATTTTATACATTTTAACATGAAATTATTAAATTAGTAAAGAATAAAATTATATCTGCTCTCAAAAATCTAAAATTTAAACTTTTAGTAATAGAAGTAAAATAGTTTATACACTCTTTAAAAGCTCTACTTAAAAATAAAACAAACAACAATAAAAAAAATTTAAAAAAAATTTATAAAATTAAATAAATATTTATAATCATTAAATAAATTATATCAAATATTATATAGCCATATCAAACATGCACTGAAAATTTTGTATACAAACTCCGACCCATGAGACATATTCGGTGATGTTAAGTCAAACAAAACAACGATGCACGAGACAAAAATACAAGCTGTGAATGCACAATGACAGAGCGAGTCGCCTCTTCAGAAGACACCTGCATTTTCCACATGGAATGATATTTTGAAAAGAAAGGACGGTGGTAACTGCTATTAGTTTGTCTTATAATTAAATTTTAAACATTAATTTAACACGGTATAGAAATCATTTCGAAAGAAAAGACGGTGTTAACTGCAATTAGTTCGCCTTGTAATTAAATTATAAACAATAATTTAATTGCCATTAGCCGACAAACTATGTATCGAGTCAAAAGTTATAGTCTACATATTATATCTGATTCTTCGAGATTTAGGTCTTCTCTTTTTTGTTTTTTTTTTTTTTTGGGGGGGGGGGGGGGTGGTCGAATTTTACAGCCGACTCTTCGGAATTTAGATTTATTTTCTTATTAAACATAAAATTTATTAATTTCTTTAAAGCACCGCATTGTTTGTTATTGTTAAACTTTGAGCCTCAAAATCTAATTGAAGCTGAGATCAAACCGATACAATCGGGTCGTAAATAAACAAAGCAACAATCAAAGCAAGAAAGTTCAAAGAACATACACTGTTTACTAGGGATGGTAAAATCCAAATTCAGGCGCAGATATAAAAATGCCCAAACCTAACCTAGATATATTTTCTAGACACCTAGATTGGACTGGGTTTTTTAATCTAGGGTTTTAAGCTCAGACTTTATATTTTATGACATTATATATGTATATTTTTTAATTTATTTTATAATTTTATAATTTTTAAATTTATTTTAATGAAATTAGACATGCAAATATGAACTTTAAATGTTTAAATTTTAAATATATGTAATAGATGGATCAAATAAATATAATTGTTTAAAATAATATATAATTTATAATTTTTTAATAAAATTTCAGTTTCGAGCAACCCAAGTTTATCAATTGATGCTCAAGACCGGTGTGGTTTCATTCCCGATCTAGGTAATACCTGGTCCCAATTGCCCGAGTCTAGTCTTGTATAAGCCATGCCGGTATTTTTGATACCCTTATAGTCTATGTAGCTCGATGACTATTGGTAACATATCGCACAATTATTAACAATATTGTCTTACATCGAGTGAGAACAACAGGGTAATAATATAAGATTGAGATAACCATCTTCTCTTGAGCTAGTTTTAGAGCATGAGTAAACCGATAGACTTCTATATCCAGTATCAAAGTTCTACTCATGAATGCTATACTTCCACTATCTTTGCGCGTGACAAATACCAAGTAAAAAAAGCCAATCTGCACACATGATTAAGGGTGGTGAGGGCCCACACTACCATTTCATGTGATAAGTAGAAGTAAAAAGGCTAGCTTGCACACACTACCACACACGAGAATAAAAAACCTTTTTTTTCCCCTTCCTTGACTATCTCACGCTCACACGTGACTCTTCTCCTATGCCATTTGGGCGGTTGGCTAAGGCCTTAGAATGTCTCCAAAACAACTTTTCAAATTTTTTACGAAGGTCATATAAAAGATAGGTCCTACCATGTATAGATTTAAAAATAAATAAAAATAATTCACTGGATTCAAATCCAATGGCCCAAAATGTAGGATCCCTTTTATTAGTTTATATAGAGAGTTAGTTTCAGGTTTGAGATTAAAATATAGGAAGAGTACGTGTACATACACACACACACACATATATATATATATATATATATATATATATATATATATATATAGAGTCCCGATTAAGTTCAGGATCCTAAACTTTATTAAAGTTCGAAAAAGTTATTAACCCATGCAGTTTAGTAGCTTTATGCCACTATACTATTAAACTGCACGGTTTATTAACTTTTACCGACATTATACAATTAATTCGTAGGACTTAATAACTTTTCCAAACTTTAAAAAATCTAGTATCATGAAATATATTTTTACAATAATGATGTAATTACAAACTATTGTACAAATTTTTTTGTACAGCTTGAGTTGGCGGCTAATGTGGCTCTCGCTACATCACCAAGTTAAGTCAACCTAAGCTAACGTTGTAAATTCAAATAAAAAGCATTTTTTTAATTTCTGTTTTCCTATTTCTCTGGACTTCCCGGGCTCCTTTTATGGCTTCGACTTCTCTTTCTTTACAATCTTCCATTGCTACCATATTTTTTTTGGGTATGTCTATAAAATTGCTGGGTAGATTAAGGGTATTTTCTTTACAATCATCCATGATGTGTCCATATTGTTTTCAATTTTGTTCTAATTGAAGTTGGTTTTTTTTTTTTTGGGAGAATTGAATCCGCTTTTGCTATGTGAAAATCAATAAATTCCTTTTAGCTTTAAGTCAAACAAAATCAATTCGAATCATATATTTACTACAACAAAGACTTTATCAATAAGCTTTTTTATTGTATTTCTTCTCTAGGAACAAAAGCAGAGTTTTGCTTATTAATTGTTCTGTAAATTTATAGTTGAACAATCTGGAACTTTAGTTTGAATCATGTATTTATTACAACAATTATTGAAAATTTATCAGGATTAGTTTGTAACACCCAGTTTGAAGAAAAATTTTGCTTAAACAAAATTCACATAATAATCTTTTAAATTTTTAGATTGTTGGTGGAACCTTTCCTTTGGAAATATAATTATCATGTACGGATACGGAAGTTAGTTCACTGATTTCAGGTGGGGGCTTTTTGGTTTTTATTGTTTATCAGCATTGTTTGACCTTCATCATGCATTGACATCAACTGATTAATTCCTTTAATTATTGATTACTGAATATCAAAGATGTAGGACTTTTGAGTCAAAACATATTGAAGACATTCTCGCAGACTCTCATCTTGTTGAGGTAAATTCGTATTTTTTTTTTAATCTTCATCAATTTAATTTTTATTTGGATTTTTATATGATGTATATTAGGGCAATAATGATGAGGAAATGGAAGATACAATAAGTCCAGAAGAAAAAATTGAGTTGCCTGAGGTTGGAATGGTTTTTGAATCTTTTGAGGGTATTTTTTACTTTCATAAGCAATATGGAAAAGGTATAGGGTTTAAAGATTTTATTAGATCTTCGAGAAAGGGAGATGATGGGCAACTGAAATTTGTGACAATGTGTTGTTCGCATAACAAACCAAAGATCAAAGTCTGTAAATGCCTTCAAGATGCGTCCAATGAAAAATATTGATTGCAAAGCAAGGATTGGTGCTTTTATACGACTTGATGTAAAGTGGCAAGTGCGTTCTATCATATTTGACGACAATCATGAACTTACTACTTCAGAGAAAGCTCGATTTTCAAAGAGCAACAGCATATTGAAGACATATGTAACGAGGAAGCTGGAATTAAATGATAGGGCTGGGATAAAAATGAATAGTTTTAATCCTTTAGCAGTTGAAGCAGGAGGACAGAAGAATTTATCTTATTTGGAGAGAGATTCATATAATGAAGAAATTGCTTGAAAAAATTAAGAGGTTAGAAGGAATATGATTCAACTAAATTTAATCTACAAAATGTTGTTTATGATTCATTAACGCCTGCTGCATTTGAAGGACGTTGAGATAAATTCATTGAAAGATATAATATGAGTAGTAATGAGTGGTTGTTTGGGTTGTATAATGAAAGAAGATGTTGGGTGCCATCATTTGTGAGAAATTCTTTTTGGGTAAGAATATCTACAACTCAACATAGTGAAAGCATGCATGCATTTTTTGGTGAGTATCTAAATTCTAAAACAACCTTGAAACAATTCGTGGGACAATACGAGAGTGCATTGAAGGATAAGGTGGAAAAGGATAATCAAGCTAATTTTAATTTTTTCAATTCGCAAATCCCTTTTATGACTCATTATGTCTTTTAGAATTAATTTCAAGATGTTTAGACAATTGTAAAAGTTTAAGAGTTTCGGCGTGAGTTATCAGCAAAAATATTTTGTGAAATATCTTTATATCAAGAGAATGGTGTGAGTTTGGAGTTTGCTGTGAATGAAGACGTCAAGGTTGGAGAAACTCTATGTCGTGATTCTTTCATTGTTTTCTAGAATATGGCAGCTCATGAGGTTAATTGTAATTGCCAGTTGTTTGAATTTAAAGGAATATTATGCCAACATGCAATTGCGGTGTTACTTCATAAAAGTATCTTTCACGTCCCACTGAAATATATTATCAGGCGATGGAGAAAAGATGTAAAAAGATGTCATACTAAAGTGAAGGTAAATTATGATAATTGGAGCGTCAAACCTGAGGGCCGTCGCTTCGATAAGATGTGTAATTTATTCTATAATGTGACAGAATTGGCTTCCATTAGTGAAGAAAACAATGTTGAGTGAAAATTTTGTCAATGAAAAACAAAGTAAGATTAGTTCGATTGATGGAACAAGAAGTAATGGAAAACCTTATGGCACTTCAACCATTCTCAGTCCTTTGGTGGACCAAAATAAAGGTCGTCCTCGATTCAAAAGGAAGCAATCTAAACTTGAAAATGTTGCCTAGAAAATGAAAGGAAAAATAGTGCAAAAGAATTCAAATAGTAAAAAGATGAAAAAGTTAAGCAAATAAAAAATCTTAACAATGGCTTCTTTTTTATTGTATTTTTTATCATATTTATTATTTGCAGTAATTGTATTGTACTATACTTAGAATGATTTCATAGAACCATTATGCGATAAAGATATCTTTGGCACACAACAAAGCATGGTCATGGAGGTATGTAATAGTTGTTCAATAATTCCCATTTAAATTGTAAAGATTTAATTTGTTGTAGCTCTATAATGTTTATATTTATTTATTTTTTTTGGTGAATTATAGAATTCTGAAATTGATCAAGTTACATGCGCGTACATGCCTACAAATACATACCAAAGATGATCTAATCATAGGTAAATCTGATAATAATTTGTAGGTATTCATAAATTATGAATATTTTTATCTTTTTTAACATCATAAATAGTAACTTGTTCGTTTTTATTTGTAGTCCTTTATTCATGTTGTTGAAGTTATACTGCTGCTATTTAGCAAAAGGAATGATGATATATCCTTTCTTCTCATTTGAGATATTTTGCACAAGGGAATATATTGAAGGCTCTTTCATTCAAAATATGTATGTATTTCATCTCATTTTTCATTGTTGTAGTTGGTCAAAAGTTAAAAATTTAATCATTAAAGAGAAATATCATTAAAACAAGCCTAAACGGCCAGAGTAGAAATCACAAGTGTATGTATGACAAGGAAAATCCAGCAGTTGAAGTTCTTGCTTTAGTTTTCAGTAGGAATATCGGTAGGCTAAGACGGAAGCGTAATGAGTGCCACGAAACCACTTGTGGTAGCTATGGTAGCTTCGGTAGTAAAACTCAGCTAGTTGGTAGCTTCATAGCTTCGGCAGTAAAAGTCAACATGTTGCGACCTCCCAAAAGGGCATAAAAGGGTCCATTAAGCAAAGACACTGCAATCTATTAGACGACAATAAGTTAGTAACAAATTGTGCATGGTGATGAGAAAAAATGAATCCAGAAATCTATAAATTGGAAAAAGAAAATATAAGTCTTCAAAAATATTCTCAATGATCCTCCTGAGTGATCTTCTTATTGTTCTATAAACTATAAAGCTGCAAAATCTTACAAAGAAGCCACGTCTATGTCAAAATATATTCTAACCAACTTTTAAGCTATATAACCCAATAAAAAATAACCAGGCTAACAAGATGAATCTTTAAATATCTACAAAACTCTCAACAGACTAAATTAAATTCACCATTACCCCTGCAAACTCAAAACAGCAATTTAAGAACAAGGCCAAATTTAATTCATCAAATCTCCATTTTTAAATAGGAGTTGTCATATTCAATAGGCTTGATTGTGTTTACTATTAAATATTAATTATGTTTAGACCACAGCCAACACTTACTGAATAATTTGAAGGGCAAAGGAGTACACCACGGCCAGCCTCTCTGTTTTCCACTAGGTTGACTTAGGGAGGACTACAGGGCTTTTCCCAGCGATGTTGACTGAAGCAAGCAGAAACCAAGTCATTCTGGAGGATGGTATGTGACTGTACAGTATATTGGATAAGAAGCAGGTCAGCATACTACTGTGGGTGCTGACATATCTGTCCCTTTGCTGCTGCTTTATTCCTGAAACGTCATCGGTGCCCGCCACACACTTCACATCTATTGGACAAGGCTACGTTACAGACTCTGTATGTGACAGCTCAGTGCAAACTGGCTTTGCATCAGCTAAGTTCCAAGAACTTTTCCTCTCTCCTGCAACGCGTGGATGCTCCCCATTTGCTACGTTACATACAGAGTCTGTAACGTAGCAAGGTCCCACATCTATTAGTTAAGTCAGAAACAAAAATTTCTGTTATGTAGATCAATCACTAAATAGACAAGACCCCAAGCAAACATTAATAACCCGATATTATTGACAAATCATTGTCAAGTTCCCTTTTGCTTTCTTCTCCAAAGAATCTTATACTACCAATAAGTTGACTTCTACCATCACATTGCCAATGAACTCCATTGGATAAGCGCAAATCAATCGGATTACCTTTTTTTCATTTATTACTGAGGCATAACTTAGATGGTGAAAATATATACCTGAATAGAGCTCACACAATGCTTACTAATAAATCTCTGATAAAAGAAGTAATAGCACCACAAACTATTTGTCTTTACGGTAGGCGTTGGCAAAACTTATCATAGCCCAAAAATGAAGATTTGGGAGCCAATATAACAGATAAAAAGTCATACAAAGCAGGAGATGACCTAACATAAGCTGCAAGGTCTAGAAAACATTTGGCAAGCATATCCTAATGCAAGAAATACTGTAGCATTGAAAATGTCAGCAATGCTGGCTACTATAACAGTATTTTTGGAGGTCTTTACTTTATTTCTTCTAACTCAATCATCTTTATCTCAATGAATAAATTATGATACACTTGTTTTGATAATACAATAATACAATAATTGTGAGCCAAACCAAGACAATTAGTTAATTCCCCTAATTAATCATCACTAGTGAAACATACAAAAAGAAATCAAAATCATCTACCGGATCATTCCCAACAAAAAGGATGCTTTTTTTTTTTACATGATCAGTAGCATTCAACCATTCAAATAATAGATCTTTTGTGATTTCAAGAATATGGAAACTATTGATGCAGGATTTTTAGGTCAACATCACTTGAATGTCGTTTCTAATTCTTATTTTGATATATATACATATTTCATGTAAAAATGAATGGTCAGTGGGTAAATATTCATATAGACCTAGTATTGTTGATGATGAGATAACGGATGATAATCTTGATCTCTTTATTGTCTCTCAATAGGCAAAAAATTCTGATCACACTAGCTAAGTACAGTGTCGTCACTATTATATGTTATGTTTAATTAAATAAAATGATAGATATTATAATTACTTATCAATTGTATGAGTGTTATTTAGTTAAAATCTCTTGAGATATATAAGAGTTTTTTGTTCCATAAATGTATTGTATCTTCTTGAGAAAGAAAATTAATAAATAAAATCGTGTGTGGAATAAGTGATATTCTATAATCTCCCGACTTGATCAAATAGGTTTGCCTGCAATAATGTGTCCCATACGGAGCCGTTACTCTTACTCATCTGTTATCAATAACATGCACTATTGCTTGGCCTCTGTTCGGCTGTTGGTAATGGTATTTAATTACTTTGTTTGTCTTTAAGCATCTTTTCATCACTTTGAATTTAAGCATTAACTTTTCTTTCTTTTTTCAAATTATTGTCGCCATTAGAAGCGTGTGAGCCACTAAAAAAATGAGTGTAAGGGGTCAATCATTCATTATGAGTATGACACGTTACTCTTAGCTTTTTGTGTCTTGTAAAAACGTCATCAATATTGAGGAAAAATTTTGGTATAATTGTGATATCGTCTCATAATTATATCCAATCATTAAATTTATTTAAATTTCAATAAACTCCACTTATCCAAGTGAATCCCAATACATAATTTATTACAGCTATGCCACTTTCAATTTTACAATATTACTATTCAAAATTCAAATATAATGCATTGTGAACACGTCTTTAGCTCTCCAATCGCTTCCGTAAAATTGGTTCCAACTACTTCGCAATTTCAAGAAATTGCTTTCAACTGTCGTTTCTCCTCAAGTTCCGGAGAAACATCGGTTGCAGAAACCTAGCTAGAAATTATTTCCAGCTATCTAAGCTTCATTTAAATTAGTTTTACTCTTTAAATAAATAAATAACAGATGATTTCTTGATACCGTTTCAATTACTTATAAGAGTTTAAAGAGTAAAATATTTCAAGCAGGTCAAGACTCTAAGACCAAACCTACTAATTTCTTCCGTGAACCCTTTATTCGTTTGCTAATTCTGTTTGGGTTTCAAAAATAGAGTTATATTTAGATTGTGCTATAATAGAATTGATCAGATTAGTTTTAATAGTTTGTTTAATTATAAATATTAATGTGGTCTTATTATTGTAACATATAAATATAGAAAAATAAAAATAAAATGATTAGGGTAACTTGGGTCATTGTCATTAATAAAAAAAATTATCGTATGTCAATGTATTAATACAATGTTAGTCCATTAATAAAGATAATCTATATATTTTATTGGATAAGAAGCATTTTACGTTCTACAGAACACAGCCTGGCTGCACAACTAGCCCTCTCGTTGCGCAATTTCAATTCCAAAGTTCAATAATCAGGGAAAAATTATATAAAATTTTAGGTCTCGATAGTTTTAGCCACTACTAATCCTGAATAATTATTAGAATTAATTGTCATGAAATCAACAAAATATGACAGAAAAAATTGAAGGTGCTAGAAACTTGAATTTTTATTACGTGTTGATGAATCTCTGACCATATAGCAGTAATTATAAAATCAAAAATCAAGACCTAAATGAATGATAATATTGAGAAAAAGAAAATTAGGGTACGTGGCATGAATTTGAGCCGTTTTAACAAGAAATGTTCAGAAGTCAATCAATATTTCGGCAGTTCTGTCCATTCCTTCCAAAAAGAAGATAACATCTTTTGAAGAAAAGAATTTATTATTGCTATTCGTTTGTCTTGTTTCAATAATTGATTGCCGACCGACTATACCACCGAGTCAAAAATTGAATATTCAATTATATTTGTTGGCACTCAATAATTTGTTGGCAATATTTGTAAAGATTTATTATTTGAATCTACAGTTGGTTGCTTCACTCTATAAATATCAAACGCTAGAACTCGCTAAAGCAACTTAATCATCTTTTGTGTTTTCATCACGGTTCACCGGAAGCAAGAGAGATCTTTTTCTGATTAATTTGAAGAATATGGAGACTCCCTGCGCAGGTATTTTGGCCAACTTCAGTTAAATATTGTTTATAATTCTTGTTTTAACTTATGCATTTATGATTAAGTTTTTTTAATATGAATTTTTCAGATAAGAGCAATTGGTCAGAGGGGCACATATTAGATGTTCGTTCGAGTATTGCTGATGACGATGCTGTAAATGGTAATCTTGATTTTTTTGTGGTTCCTCAACACGGAAGAAAGCCGGACTACACAGGTTAAGTGCAAGAAATAGTTTTTGTTTTAAATTAAATAAAAAGATGGGTATATGATGACCTATCAATTGTTTCCTTTTCATGTACTGTATCTTCCTAAGAGAAGAAATTAATAAATAAAATTAATGTATATGTGTGCTACTGCGTTGATTAAGTTAGTTTATGCATGTCGACTTAATTATGCTCTCTTCTTAATCCTTTTTCTAGAAGAACAAACTTGACACATCGGTTGTTCTAAAAGACGCAATCTCTTTCATCAGAAATATTACCTTTTGTTATAGGCCTAAGATGGTCCAATCAGTCCCATCTGTGCGATATCCTCGATCTATTGTTTCTTGTAGCTTTCATGAGGCAGAAAAGCATTATCGACATAAACTAAATTTTTAAAACAAGCTTTATGACCACTCCCTATTGGATGGGTAATCCCGTCATCTCAGCGCCTATAATCTGTCACATCTGCTAAGGTTCCATTTCAAAATTGAGAATTAAATGTCAAAAAAGTAGTTTATTTCATAAATTTTGATTAAAAAATTATATTTATTTTACAAATTTTTCAGCTTTAATTGACAATAATATATTGTTTGGATGGAATGGAAAATTCATTAACCACAAAAAGTCTGAAACGTAACGAGCAAACTGGCATTAAAGTTCTTTCCACTGAAAAAACTTAAAGCTCGTGTGCAAATCAAATTTATCATTTTGTAACACTGCCAAGAAGAAGATAAGACGCCAATACTCGTCACATGAATGGACAAAATAACTCGGACTTGGGGATCCATCTTGGATATTGGAGAGGCGCAATTAATTAAGATCACAGGTTATCTATGAAATAAAGATAACTGATTAATCAATTTATTTAAACAAACTCCTCTGCTCCTCCAGGGGCCTGACCCCTTCTTCATCTTATCTACTGCCTTCGTCCTCGGCTCCCTACAACTCCAGCCGCTCGCTGTAATAGCTTGCCTCTCGGGAAACATCCATAAAAATTCTTAATGGCTTTGTTTAATAGAAGCGACGAACAACCAAGCAAGAAAATGGACTGCAATTGATTAGCTTTGTGTCTTGGATTTTATGTAATATATGAAGGTGATGACATAATTCGCCTAAGGACCCCATAATTATAAACGGTTGAGCCACGTCCCTTACTATTTTTGAAGATTTAATCTAATTTCAAGAGGACACAATTAATAGCAAAGTAAAAGCATTCTCTGGAAGAGAGAAAAACGACGAAAGAAGAATCCGGGAGGAGACGGGGAAAAAATTAATTATTACTTGTGCGGTCTCACTATTTTATTAATTAGTCTTAAAAAAACAGAATTAAGTTAGATTTAATCCCGATCATTGGTTTTAATGTAATTTGTGTTATAAATTGTATATATAAAGAGGGCCACCCCATTTTGCGCCTGTACGTGCGTATAAGAAAGAAATTATTTTAACTTACATAGAAGATGGTGCCGGCCCATGAGTCCACGGGTACGGTTTGAGTAGACATAAACGGCTCGTGTCTATACAATGCGACGGCATGTGAGCCGTGCCTTGAATTTTTTTGCCATGCCGGCCCTTTGACGGACTGCTCCACTCATTAACGGGCAATGCTGTCTTGGACCGGTCCGTTGGCCATCTCCATAGTCACACCACCAGAAGGGTGCACCGACTACCAAAATTTATAAGGTCATGCAAAAACATGACCTGTATTATTTTATTTAATCAATTTTGCAAGGCACGAGAACTATGAAAGAAGCATCCCGTATGCATGTAAAGATGTTTCAAAACGGCAGGCTCTCTCTCTCACTCGCCTTTTCCTTTCGGTTCTTTCTTTCGTCAAAGGAAAGACCCAAAAAAAAATTGCTCACATAAATGGAATTGTGCGAATTAAAAAAAATTGCTCACATAAAATGAAAAATTGACTCCTTCCCGTTGTTTTTCACAATTAATTTGGACGAGGGAGAAGAAAAAAAAACAAAAAGACAAGTCGATACTTTTGCTTGGTGTTAACTTAGAATTTGAAAAATGCCGGCTTGAGCTGACACCCAATATTTCCAGTCAACACCACTTGCCATAATTTAAAAATTTAATCACGCCTACACCAATTAAAACTCACTTTTCGCATTCTATTGTTCTTCATCTTCTCCTCCACTCTTTGAACAAAATTTTAAAAATAAAAAAGAAAAAGTAACCAATTTTATTAAATCTTTTTCGCTCGAACTAAAATCAGTCAACGATAATTGAGAAAAAAAATTGTTTGGAACAAGAATAAAAAATGAGCATCTACATCTTAAGCAAGTGAATTCAATTTCATATAACGTTCAATTATTTCTTCCTGTGAAAGGTCAGTATAGTATCCTTTTCCCACAGCCATACCCTCTTCCCCTGCAAGCTTATTGACTTCTAGCTGAACTTTATCTCCTCCTATTTTACTGGGTTCCAACAGATTACATGCTACCTCAGTGCTAACTTCACCATGTGCAAGAGCCATGGCTTGTACCGAAGCAAGTCCACCTCCTCTTTCACCGACTCGCTTTGCTATTCTGCGAACAGCAGCAATGTTTGAGGAGAAGACAGGAACATTGTAGTTATCAACCCACCTTGTTGATCCAATTACAATGACACCTTTTGATTGAGTCACTTGATCAGGACCGCTATCTGGCTTCAGTAATAAAGACTCTGATTTTAGCCCCCCAGCCCACTGGTTTCCAGCTGAATTAGGCTTAAAATATCCCAGTTTTCTTCTAATCGAATCAAGAGTCCTTCCCTCTTCATGTGCAGCTCCATATAAAAAGGTAGGGACTGCAGGCTACATTGAGGATCGTCAGCAAGAGCAAAGGAAATTTCCCAAGAGAACAAAACATGCTCATGAGTTATTAATTGTAACCATTGTAGTCCGATAAGAGATGCATTCCGGTAACCCAATTCTATATTTAGGCTCAATATATATAGAGAATTGGCAATATACAATGGAAACACTCCGTGTTAAATGAGAAAAGAGCTCACTCAATGCATGTCCTTTCTCCTGAACAAGAAAGGACACAAAAGAAACCACAAACATCAGAACACTCTAATGTTTACTATCTGTGTAAAACTTAAAAGTGCTTGGTTATCAATAATTCTGGCATCCGAAGTTTGCTTAACAAGAAAATAGGATAAAGTACTAAATTGTGTTGGACACACCCCTCAGGCTGGATAAGCTACAAAACAAAACATGCTGTTATTTGAGGTTTATCTGGCCCTTTCACAGTTATAAATTTGTGCAGGAATTTAGAGAAGGCAAAAGTACCAATTCATATTTTCAGCTTTGCTAGAATCTCTAGTAGCTCTATTCATTGGACTTTCTAGGAAACAAACCTTGAAGATCAGATCCGATGTCTCCTGCCAAAGACTTTGCAATCTCGGCCACTTGGTCCAAAGGTGCAGAAGCCAAAGGATGAAAGCATATATGGTCCACAACTCCAAGCCTAGGATGACTTCCAGAATGCATATCTAGGTCAATATTCTCAAAAGCAGCTTTAACCATGGCAAACACAGTACTTTTCAGAGGATGAGAGTTTGAAGATGGCTTTGGAGCCAATTTGGAGACCACCGTATAACCAACTCTATTGTAACTTACATCTTCAAATTTGTTGACAATGGCAGCTTCTGAAAATAGTTTGGCAGCTTGTTCGATTGATTCCAGTGCAGCCTTGTTTTGACTTTCAGATATATATACCTTGCAGCAAGCAAGCATCAGCTTTAACATTTTTCTTCTCTTTGCTGCCTGCCACCAATTGCACAACAAAGAAAGATTGGGATAATGAAATGGCATTATCAGGAATTTATGTGGCCATAATAGCTGGGGACCACACTATAGCAACTCCAAAAGAGAAACTTTCAAGCAACATTCTAGAACTAGTTAAACATTAGTGTTAGATAGCTGCAAATTAAAGCTGAAGACAAACCAGAAACATAGATGTCAACATAGAAATACAGAATAGCAATCACTGCTTAAAACTATATCAAGTGAAAAATATCCTAATTATTGTTACAATTTTGGATTGCAAATTAAAGCCTGTATAAACTCAAATAAGAACAGCCAACTGATGATTTTTTTATGCCTAATCAATATTTGAGTCCGCAAAGCTCAGCATAATTATAATAGCCCTATATTAGTTTTTTATGCTGCTCAATATGCAAATTTACAATTGCATCTCTCTCATCCTCACATTATTAGTTCAAGCTATGCCAATCTGCCTCTTTCAGCTCTGTTTCATTTTCCAGGGTATCCAATATAATATTCCAATGTTTATTTTTTCTCACATAACAATTTCAACTCGATCAGTGATGCAAGAAATACAGAAAGTCATCACATGTTCCATCACAATGTCAACAACATAGCTAAACATCTTGAGTGCTCCAGCAAGAAATTCATGTCCCATCATTCTTTAATCATGCTGAAATAGAATACCAACACATATAGTCTCAATGTACTGAGTATCTCTTCATTTTTGCACGCATGTGCCTGCATGGATGGGGTTACTATGATGAGAAAAGTGTTACTGGAAATTGGGGGGGAGCAGTATCCAATTAAGTTCTTCAAAACTAAATGAATGCAAACGAACCAAAACACCCCTAGTAGAAATTTTGCTCACCCTCAACCTTCTAGGCAATCCATAGCAGTCACCAAAATACTACAATACAAACCAACCAAGCAAATACTTGAGACTAAAATGCAACATAGTTATATCATATCAAATTCTCCTACTAAAACGGGGCCGCGGGGGGGTGGGGGGGTTGTGTGGCGGAAGGGGATAATTAATGTAACTATGCATTATCACCAAGATTATTACATAAAAAACTAGCTTTCGACTCAAAACGCAATCTCTTTGGGTTCATACTCCAGTTTCACACCTAATGCAGCCTGGATAATTCTAAATTTAAGCTTCAAAGCCTCCATTATCTCTTGAATGTTCTCATTCACTGGATCACTTACTGAATATTTCTCATTCAATTCGTCCATTTGCTTGATACTCTTTTTGAGCCGGGCCGACAACCAGGTCGGATTGAAATGAATAGCCGAATTCCAGACATCGAGACAGCCTTGTAAAAGCCTAGTTCCTCACCAGTTTCAAAGCCATGCTTCAGGCCTACATCTTTAGCCTCTTCTTTTCTGGTGGCTAGGCCGTGAGTGTAGCCTTCGTCATAGCCTTCTTTGAGATGTGTCTGCTCTAGGTTCAGTGAAGAGTCAAAGATGACTTCAATTGAATTGGAATTGTTTGATTTATTATGCAAGTCCATTAAAACAAAAGAAAATTATTCTACAAGGAAAACAAAGAACTGAGAAACTAGTTTGCTTTTATCTTTGTTGAGATTTGGGATTGCTTCTGACTTTTGCAGTGTAAAATGGAGAGACTTCTAGTACCTGTCTGTGAGGCAGTCACTGAGAAACTTAGTGGCGGGCTGTCGGCGATTGTTTTGTTGCAGTTTACGGTTACCAATCCCTTTTTATCTTTTCTTTTGCTTATCATGTCATCTCCTTTTTTTCAAATCTTTTCGATTTGGACATTGCATTTGCACTTGTCAATATCATCTGGAATTCTAGTGAACTTCTGCCACTCTACTGATCTTTAAGCTATTTCTTTTTTGGTAATGGTGGTTTCGATGACATCTGCAAGGGATTAAACCAAAAAAAAAAAAAAAAGTTAAGTAATCTTGATCATTCAAAACACCCAACAAAATTCTCAAACATAGAAAAAAATACAAATTATATAAAATACTTGCCAATACAATAAATCCCATTTCTGAGCTAATAACAGCATCACAATTCTTTCAATAACAAGTTCAAAGCTGCCCAAAAAAAAACATAAATATATTTCATTTGTAAAGGTTTTGCAATTTTCCCCAAATACAATAACGATAGAATTTAGCAACTAACAGCTCACAAACAATCTAATAGCTGATACAAAAATTAATCTAGTAATTTGATATGAATAGGGAAGAAGTACGGAATTTTAAAAGGAATTTTTCTACAGACATTGGGGAATTACAATTATTCAAAACCATCCATAAGGCCACAGCCCCTTAAATATAAAATAAAGTTTACAACTTATTACATAAATACATCAATATTCCATAATTCCTCCATTATTGCTATCAATCCATATCTACTCCCACAATTAATTAACTCACCCACGAGACGGTAACGGCTGGCTGAAGCGACGAATGGCAACTAGATGAGAAGACGCTGACGGCTGAAAAGACGAGCTGCGACAGGGATGGAGGCGACCAGCTACTGCGACGGGCTGACTGCCGCGAGACGGTGGCTGTAGGCGTCAGAGAGGAGCGGCTGTCGGCTAACTGTCGTTACAGTGAAAGACAGTGAGGGTGTGGCGGATTGATTTCATGTATTAGGTTAAACCCATCGGTTTATCGGCTTGGTTCGTTTATGAGCCGAACCGAACACAAATCAGTCAGCTCCTCATTTTGTTTCTCTTACAGTTTTTGTCTTTAAAACCCTACCGGACCAAGAAATTTCGGTTGGATTCGATTCGGTTCGACAATTCTCGTCTTTGAAATTTACTCGCCCTTAAAATTTTTTGGATTTTACTTTTTAATTGAATAAATATAATTTGGGATTTATCTAATTGTATTAGATTTATAGAGTTGTACTAACGGCCTGTTTAGGATTGTTTTTGGAGGATAAAAAATAATTTTAAAAAGTTAAAAATTAATTTTAATATTTAATAAATTATTTTAGTAATTATTTCTTGCCAATATTATCATGTCTTACGGCAGATTTTAAAAAATAAGAAAATAATACCTTTTTAAAATATGATTTTGAAAATTATTTTATACTATTATTATTTCATACATATCTTCATATATATTATAAAATCTAAAAATTCCCCGTATTAATTAGAAAATAAAATCATTAATTTTAGATAGATTATTATTATTACTAATTATATTGAGATAGCTACATTAAAAATAAATTTTAATAATAAAAATTATTTATTTTAGTTATCAATTATTACATATACACAATCAAAAATATTTTATATACATATTTAAATAAATTTTATTTAATATTATGTCAAATTTAATTATTTATATTCTTAGAATAGTTAAGCAATAAGATAGCTCTCAATTTAGGACTAGCTTGGTAATGTTGTAGCTTTTGAAATAATTGTTATTAGCTGCACCATAGAAATAATTAGTTTTCAAAAGAATTAGTTAAAATGTTTGATAAAATTTACTTTAAAAGAGCTGTAAGTTTTAAAAGCAGTTGTATGTGTTTGGTAAATCTTATTGCTTAACTATTCTAAGAATATAAATAATGGATCTTGTGAGAGTTAATTTCAAGAGTTGACATGAGGAGCTTTAGAGAGCTAAGGGAATAGCTTTAGTGAACTCAAAGATAGCTCTCGAGAGCTCATATGCGGAGCTCAATAAACACATAATATTTTACATGGTTCGGCTTTTTGGCCTACCTCCATGGGAGTAATTATCTCTAATCTACTATGTACGTGAAATATTACAAGATTTGCTTTATGATATGAACAAAACCTTATTAAAGGTTGTATATGGTGGGTAATAACATGAGGAAGATATAATTTTATGGAGATTAAAGAGTTTTCTTAGAGAAGAATAATCGGATAGTTTGTTTGCGAGATGAGGTGGTAAAGGTTTTTTATAAAGATATAAAAATGAAGAGAAAAGAAGATGAAACAGTGTGTCAGGAAATCAGATTTGGAAAAAAGGGCCTAAGGTTGGATGGAGCAAAATAAGAGAGATAGAGCTCGAGATCCCAAGATTTGGATGATGAAGTGGCGGGCTCAAGGTGTAAGGGATTTTAAAACTTTAATAATGGCATTTTTGTTCTTGGGAAGAAGATGACTCTTTTTCTTGAATAACAAGAAATTTCCAATTTTTAGAGAAATCTTTAAGTTTCTGTGGAGTGTAGAGTGTGCCTAAGGGTACTTTGATAATTTTAGACACGTGACGTTCATTTAATGGATAGCACCCTTAGTGAGTTATTTGAATAATTTTTCTTGTAGTTCCTTAATAGTGACCCATGAGCTTGAGAGGTAACGAAACCTCCAGTCACCTTTTACCACCTTTTTGCTACCACAGCAGGACACGGAATAGTTGCCCAGCCCTGTGGTCTTATAACTTTTCAAAAAATAATAAAGGATAACTGATCCCCATCTTTAGCCAAAAAGAAAATATTTTGTTCTCTCTCATAATTATATATGCATCGCTTACGTACGGGCTCTAACCATTAAAATTGAGATTTCAATAATATCCTTTAATGTTGGACATATTTATTGAAACTGTCTTTTCTTATAAAACTTATCTTTTGACCTTGGGGAGCTATACTGACGTACCATCAAACAAACAAATTCATTGACTTTTTATACCACGTGTCACTGATTTATTGGTCCTGCCAGCAATAGAATTTCCCACCAAATGCTAACCAAAAAAGGTTTGTATGATTATATTTCAATAAACTAAAAATAGAGAGGTTACCAATGCTATTGCAGATCAGATGAATAATCCACATAACAAGTAATGAATCAAGATTAAATAAACCAGATTAAGAAACAATGTTGCAGATCAGATGCTATTGCTTACTCTCTCATGCCTCTCAATCTAAGCTTCCAATTCTGGCTCCCACCTAGCACATGGATATCACCTGCAATGCTATATTATATCAGTAAAACTGATTTAACAGGATTTGCGACCCTTAGGATTTGATTAAATAACTCAAAGATTTTGCAGCAGACAAGCAAAGATCACGAATCAACGGTCAGAGCAACCTTTTTATTCCACCACTACTGTTGGACGAAAACCAGCAAGAAATCGATTTCGATCCCCCGAGACCCACTCAATCAACGTGATCCAGGAATGGCTGATAATCAAAACAGGCTTGATGATGATACTGATATGATAATCAAGAAACAACAGAAATCAAGCCAACGAAACTGAAACAATCACACAGGCAAAACACAAAAGGATTACAGTGGTTCGGCCACGATGTGACCTACATCCACTGTGAAAAGGAAAACAAGCTTTCCCTGATTTTGCTGTTCAAGATACAATCACTTTATAGAAAATGTCACCCTCTCGATCTAGCAATATCAAAAATCACGCGACTTAATATACAACAAAAGATTGCTCTAGAAACAACCCCCAGAAGCCAGCACAAGGTTACTGGGTTGGTTAGCAACGAACCCAGAAATTTCCCGCTCTTTTTAACAGCTTTACCAGCCGTTTAAAACAGCCACTGGAAACGTGTTACAATCTCGCCAAAAACGCTATTTCCATCTGCCGTTTTGAGTAAGTAATGCACGTGTTTCATCACGTGCCCAACTTTTTTAACTGGCTGACTTAGCAGACTTGTCATACAGCTACCTAATTCGAGACAACTGACATATCATCCACGTCCGAAATGAGAAACGGACATGTCGCACACAGCCACAACCTCAGATTTGTGGTTCATTTCTCAACAACTACATTAAAAAATATTTCAGAAGACAGATACATTTTGGCAGTTCTGTCCGCATTTCACAAATTAAATAATATTTTGAAAGAAAACTATGTTCAGCTAAGATTGTGGCCCTTAGAATTTGAGTAAATAATTCACATATTTTGCAGCAGACAAGCAAAGATCGTGAATAAACAGTCAGGCCAACCTTTTTACTCTACTACCACATTAAAAAATGTTTCAGAAGACAACTGCATTTTGGCAGTTCTGTCCACATTTCCCAAATAAAATAATATTTTGAAAGAAAATTATGTTCAATTAAGATTGCGGACAAACTCTAATATAGATTATCAATTCAGAAACTAAGTTCTATTAGTAGCTATAGTTAATTATTAGCTAATCAGTGAGTCATGGGGCCCATGCTAACTATCTACAGTTAATTAATACGTTATCTAATGATCTACAATTAATCCACCTTGGCACCGTCGGCTACTTCATTCTACAATCAGACCAGAAGCACGAACTCGTAAAAGCAATTTTACTACTTTTGATTTTTTATTACGGCTCGCCAGGAGTAGATCTTTTTTATTTGAAGATTCTGGGAACTCTTTGCGCAGGGTTTTGGTTTTTATGCTAACTTGAGCTGAATATCATTAATATATAATTCTCATTTTAATATACGAATTTGTGATTAAGATTTCTATCAAATAGGATTTTTTCAGGTAAAATTCTATTGTCAATAAGGTTTCTAGTGGGTCGGTATTGTTAATGACGAGATCGAGAGTGAATATTTTAATTTTCTTATTGTCCTTGAATATTTTGATTTACTTATCAATCATATGAGTGTCGATTTTATTGATTAATTGTTAAGATCTCTTAATATAAATAAGAGATTTTCTTTTGCATTCACATACTTTGCATTCCTTAATAAAGGAAAGCATTGCGTGCCAATCGATTGATTGAATTATGTTAGAACTTAAAGTAGAATGGAAGAAGATTCTTATCTTAGCAATAAGAATTAATAAATCTGATAATTCTTCTAATATCTCAGAGCTCTCATTTTCGGGTTTGGAGTAAACCACAATGACAAATCTTATTTTTCAAGCTACCGAACCACTTGTTTTACAACTTATTAACTAATGAACCAAAGCAACGGCTAACTTCTATTTTAACTTAACTACTGAAGCTACTAACAAGATATAGAGATTTTCCAGCATAAGACCCGGTCCTTTATGCATCCAACACTTGACCAAGCCTTTTAGCCCTCACCCCACGTCACTAGTATTGCTCACGCCCAAAAGTGACAGACACTTTGGATTGGGCTTCCTAGCCCTGGTGGTTCTGCGAGATTCAACATCTCCTCCCCCTGGGACACTGACCTTGCCCTCAAGGTCAAAATCTAGAAACTGCTGCTTAACTTGATCCACTGAATTCCATGTTGCTTCCTCCTCAAGCAAATGACTCCAGTGCACCAAAACTGCCATATGCAACTTACCCGTGCGCTTCACCCACCTGAAATCCTTCACTGCTGCAAGTTGAAGTTCCAAAATTCCATCATCAGATACAGGAGGTGTTGTACATCGTGGCACCTCGCCGTCTTCTATTTGCTTTTTAAGACAAGATACATGGGAAACGGGATGTATCTTAGTCCCTTTAGGCAATTGCAGTTTGTAAGTTGGAACTCTAATTTTTTCTATAATTGGGAAAGGGCCATAATACTTTTTGGCAAGTTTCTGGTTTGCTCTTTTGAATACCAACTGCTGCCTAAAAGGCTGAAGCTTTAAATAGACTAAGTCACTAATATCAAATTGTACATCCCGACGGTGACGATCAGCTTGTTGTTTCATTTGATTTTTGGCCATCTCCAAGTTTTGTTTGAGAAGCTTCGAAAGATCATCTCTACTCATCAATTCCTTATCTACTTCATGCACATTAGAGCTCCTGGGTATATACCTAGAAACACTTGGTAGAGGTCTCCCATATAAGGCCTGAAATGGTGTGCGACCGATAAAGCGATGATAAGTCGTATTGTACCAAAATTCTGCCCAAGGAACATGAGAACTCCATTGCTTAGGGTGATGACTAACCATGCACCGAAGGTATTGCTGTAAACTCCAATCACCACCTCTGTTTGCCCATCCATCTCCGGATGATAGGCGAAAGACATCTTAAGCTGCGTCCCCTGCAATTTGAAAAAATCCTTCCAGAAGTTGCTGGTGAACACAACATCGCGATCCCTTACTATAATGCGTAGGAACCCATGAAGTTGAGCGACACGATCCACAAAAACTTCTTCTATCTTCTTTACCGTGAAAGGATGACTGACCCCGATAAAATGATCATACTTTGTCAATCGATCCACTACCACTAATATCGAGTTCTTCCCATTGGAGTTTGGTAACCCTTCAATGAAGTCTATGGAGATGTCTTCCCATACTTGAGATGGTACCGGAAGTGGCTGCAGAAGGCCAGCGGGTGATCGTGATTCAGACTTGTTGCGCTGACAGGTATCACAAGCGACTACATATTTTTTAACATCGTTTTTCATACCATCCCAGTAGAGTTCTGGGCAAGTCGTTTCAATGTTCTGAGAACACCTGAATGCCCTCCAATTCTAGTGTTATGAAACTCATGTAGTAGACGAGTTTTGAAGGAAGACTTAAGTGGAATCACGATGCTCCCTTTATAGTAAAGTAACCCATCTTTCCAAACATACTCACAACTCTTTTTGGAATCAACTTCCCTTCAAGATAAAATTTGTTGTACCCACGAACTTTCTCTACTTTCTTTTTTCAACTCCTCCCAAATAACAAATTCTGGCTGAGAGATTGCATTTATAATTAAGCCCCCCTTCTCTTGACAGAGAATCTGCAGCACTATTTTCTTTGTTAGGCCTATATTTAATCTCATATTCATATCCCAACAATTTAGTAATCCATTTTTGCTGTTCTGGGGTAGTTACTCGTTGCTCCAAAAAATACCGTAGGCTCCATTGATCAATGAGGATTTGAAATTTTGTCCTCATAAAATATGATCTCCAACATCGAACAACCTCTATAATAGCTAGCATCTCTTTAGAATAAATTGGCCACGCTCTGTTTTGAGGTCCTAAAGCTTGACTAAGAAAAGCTATAGGACGTCCTTATTGAGAAAGAACGACTCATATTCCTACATCAGAGGCGTCAGTCTCAATAACAAACATTTCATTAAAGTTTGGGATAGTCAATACCAGTGCAGTAGTCATGGAAATCTTGAGTGCCTCGAATGCCTCTTCGGCATTTTCTCCCTAATTAAATTGTCCTTTTTTCAGCAGTTGCGTGAGAGGGGCTGCAATGGTGCCATAAGTTTTTACAAATTTTATGTAGTACCCAGTAAGTCCTAAGAATCCCCATAACTCTGTCACATTCCTTGGTCTCGGCCAATTTTTTATAGCTGCAATTTTTTTATCATCGACTTGGGCTCCTTTTTAAGAAATAAAATGTCTTAAATATCAATCTTGGTTTGTCCGAATGAACACTTGGACTTTTTAAAAAAAACTGTTGTTTTTGCAATATTTGGAGCACAATTTGTACATGTTCCAAATGCACCTCCTATGAACAGTTGTATATTAGGATATCGTCAAAGAAGACAAGGGCAAACTTACTTAATATTGGCTTGAATATTGAATTCATGGCTGCTTGGAAGGTTGATGGGGCGTTACACAAGTCGAAAGGCATGACCAAATATTCGTAATGGCCATTATGTGTTCGAAATGACATCTTATGAATATCTTCAGGATTAACACGAATTTGGTAGTACCCAGCTCTGAGGTCCAGTTTTGTAAAATATTTTGCCCCATGTAACTCGTCAATCATATCATCCATTGTTGGGATAGGGAATCGATCTTTGACTGTAACTTCATTCAATGCCCGATAATCCATACAAAATCGTCAAGATCTATCTTTCTTTTTTACTAGAAGAACCAGCGAAGAGAAGGAGTTGTGGCTAGGTCGTATGATTTTATTTTTCAGCATTTCGTCTACCTTTCTCTGAATTTCATTTTTCTAAAATTGGGCATACCTGTAGGGGCGCACGTTTACTGTTGAAATTCCCTCCTTAAGAGGTATTTTATGGTCTATGTCTCGGGTTGGTGGCAGAGAACATGGCTCATCAAAAAGTGGGGCAAACTGGGACATTACTCTCCTAAAGTGATAAGGAATCTCTTCATATTTTTTCTTGTTGTTTGTCACCTCATAAACCACTACAGCAAATAAAACTCCTCCTCAACTCAACTTCTTTTCAAGGTGCTGTAGGGAAATTGTTGTGGTATCAAAATCCTTCAGCCCGTATATCACCTTTGGTTCTCCTTGCCAATTAAATTGCATGGTCAACTCCTTTCAATTGCATAAAATAGGACCTAACTCCCTCAGCCATTGAACCCCCAACACAACATCTAATCCCTGCAAAAGAAGAGAAAATAATGTCACTGTTATAGGAATTCCTTGAATATTCATGCATACCCCCTCATGTTTGTCTTGGCACGTTGTTTGTCCCCAATCAGTGACCTTCACATTAAACTTCTTAATGGAGATGACGTGTAAACGGAGATGGTGAGCCACTTAATTGTTGATGAAGTTGTAACTTGACCCGCTATTTACCAGTATCGTTACTGGATGTTTGTTAATGTAAGCCCTAAGTTTTAGAGTGCGAGGTCCCTTCCATCCTGAAAAGGCATGCATGGTAATGTTAAAACAGTGGCCCTCATTTCCCTTATTTCCTTCATGTTTCCATTCCACGGCGGTAGCACCTGCTTCTGATTCGTTTTCCCCACTGTCTTCTTTTTTTATCATAAAAAGCTGAGGTCTGTTGTATTTGTGGCTAGGTGTGAAACGCTCATTGTAGTTAAAATAGAGGCCATTCTCTCTTCTGTGCTGCATCTCTTCCCAGGTTAATCGTTTTACCGGCACTCTCCAGTTGGTTTCAAAGCCAAGGTGTGTAAGGGCTGGGTGGCGTTTATTGTCGCAGACCGTTGCTGCCCTATTTTTCTGAATTCCAGCTTCTGTTGCCTTTGTCTTCTAGTGAGCTGATCATCCTTCATTTTCTCTATTCCAATGGCATCCCATAAAGATTAAGGCCTGGCCATTGGTACTTCATCAGGGATTTTCTCCTTTGAGCCACTTAGAAATGTTCCACTCAAAGCCGATTTGGGTCATCCAATGACCCGAGTTGCCAATCTCTCGAATTCCCATTGAAAATCTCGCAAAGTTCCCGTTTGTTTGACCCGAGATAATGCTTCACCAAAGCACTCGTACCCTATTGGACCAAATCGCGCTAGGACCTCCCTTTTGAACATTCGCCAAGTAATTATTATCCCTTCATCATGGTACACTCGCTTAAGCCACTGCCACCATTGGTTAGCTTCTCCTTCCAAGTGAAAAGAAGCAAAGTTGACCCGTGTTTCCTCTATGGTATCTTGAAACTCAAAGTACTGCTCCACACGGCTTCACTATTCTGTTGGATCGTCCCCAGAAAACCTTGGAAAATCCATTTTGAAGAAGTGATTGTGTGGGTGGGTTCCTTCCTCTTGGGTGGCCATTCCTTATAATGAAGAAGAAGCCAACTCCCCTTGATTCAGTTGTGGTTTTTCTTATGTCAACCGCAATCCCGAGAGGGCATCCAACACCTCTTTCAACCTTCCCTCCATTCCGTTTATCTAGACCCGCGTTTCTCCCATTTCAGTCACTGATCGCTGCATGACTTTCCTCATTTCTTGAAGCTTCATTTCCATTCGGTTAAGTCATTCTTTGTTGGTGCCCATGACAGAACCTGCTCTGATATCAAATATGTTAGAACTCAAAGTAGAATGGAAGGAGATTCTTATCTTAGCAACAAGAATTAATAAATCTGATAATTCTTTTGATATCTCAGAGTTCTCCAATTCGGGTTTGGAGTAAACCACAATGACAAATCTTATTTTTCAAGCTACCGAACCACTTGTTTTACAACTTATTAAATAATGAAGCAAAGCAACGGCTAACTCCTATTTTCACTCAACTACCGAAGCTACTAACAAGATATAGAGATTTTCCAGCACAAGATCCGATCCTTATGCATCCAACACTTGACCAAGCCTTTTAGCCCCCACGTCACTAGTATTGCTCACGTCCAAAAGTGCCAGATACTTTAGATTGGGCTTCCTAGCCCTGGTGGTTCTGCGAGGTTCAACAATTTAGCTGGTCAATACACATAAAATCGTGTGATACCATCCATATGACTTTAGTCAACTATATCCTCTCTGTCTTCTTAAATATTTTTAAATAAGAGTTTAGAAAAATGCATGTGTGCTGAAAATTGTTTTAAAATAGATGTCATAATAAATTACAAAAATTATTTAATCGGCTGCGTTTGGGCAATAAAAATAACAATAAGTCCAATTTGATGAGCCAAAAGCCTTGGTTTGGTTGGTTCTACACTCCTGCTTCCTCTTCTTAACTTGGAGAGTTCGGGCCTCCCCATACTGTGTGAGAATTTATTATTGAAGCGTTATTTTTAATGACAATAAAAAGGACCAAATAACTTAATAAATTTTATCATATAATTATAAACAAATACACAACCTTTTAGTGCATACAATGATTCTCAAATCATCAATAAATACAAACATTAAATAATTTTCAATTTTAAATTAAAAAACACTAGTGTATGTAATTCATGTGATATTGTGAAATGTATATTCAATTTATATATATATATATATATACACACTTGTTGGGATGATAGATCTTTTGAGACTAACGCTCATTTGGTATAATTTTCTAAGTAAAGTTTATTTAGGTAAAGATTTTATTAGTAGAGCTATTATAACTTTATAAGTAGAGCTTTCACAAAGAAAAAAAAATTAGTTGTTTGGCTGTCAATAACAGTTTTTATTAAAAATTATAAAATTACTTTAATATAAAATAAATTAAATTAAATTAAAATTTCAAATCAGTAAAAAATACTTTATACATTTTAACATGAAATTATTGAATCAGTAAAGAATAAAATTATATCTGCTCTCAAAAGTCTAAAATTTAAATTTTTAGTAATAGAAGTAAAATAGTTTATACACTCTTTAAAAGTTCTACTTAAAAATAAAACAAACAACAATAAAAAAATTTGAAAAAAATTTATAAAATTAAATAAATATTTATAATCATTAAATAAATTATATCAAACATTATATAACCATATCAAACATGCACTAAAAAATTTGTATACAAACTCCGACCCGCCATGAGGCATATTCGCTGATGTTAAGTCAAATAAAACAATGATGCACGAGACAAAAATAAAAGCTGTGAATGCGCAATGACAGAGTGAGTCACCTCTTCAGAAGACACCTACATTTTCCACATGGAATGATATTTTGAAAAGAAAGGACGGTGGTAACTGCTATTAGTTTGTCTTATAATTAAATTATAAACATTAATTTAACACGGCATAGAAATCATTTCGAAAGAAAAGACGGTGTTAACTGCTCTTAGTTTGCCTTGTAATTAAATTATAAACAATAATTTAATTGCCATTAGCCGACAAACTATGTATCGAGTCAAAAGTTATAGTCTAGATATTATATCTGATTCTTCGAGATTTAGGTCTTCTCTTTTTTTTTTTTTTTTTTTTGGGGGGGGGGGGGGGGGGGGGGGTGTCGAATTTTATAGCCGACTCTTCGGAATTTAGATTTATTTTCTTATTAAACATAAACTTTATTAATTTCTTTAAAGCACCGCATTGTTTGTTATTTTTAAACTTTGAGCCTCAAAATCTAATTGAAGCTGAGATCAAACCGATACAATCGGGTCGTAAATAAACAAAGCAACAATCAAAGCAAGAAAGATCAAAGAACATACACTATTTACTAGGGATGGTAAAATCCAGATTCGTGCGCAAATATAAAAATGCTCAAACCTAACCCAGATATATTTTCTAGACACCTAGATTGGACTGGGTTTTTTAATCTAGGGTTTTAAGCTCAGACTTTATATTTTATGATATTATATATATATATATTTTTAATTTATTTTATAATTTTATAACTTTTAAATTTATTTTAATGAAATTGGACATGCAAATATGAACTTTAAATATTTAAATTTTAAATATATATAATAGATGGATCAAATAAATATAATTATTTAAAATACTATATATTTTACAATTTTTTAATAAAATTTCAGTTTCGAGCAACACAAGCTTATCAATTGATGCTTAAGACCGGTGCGGCTTCATTCCCCGTCTAGGTAATACCTGGTCCCAATTGCCCGAATCTAGTCTTGTACAAGCCAGGCTGGTATTTTTGATACCCTTATAGTCTATGTAGCTCGATGACTCACTACAAGAATATTGATCTTTAGCGACGAAACTTTTAGCGAGGAAACTATTTTCATCGCTGAAAGTACTTTTTAGCGACGAAAAAAAAACTTTTGTCGCTAAAATCATACTAGAAAAAATAATATTTAATTATTACTTTTAGCGACGAAACATTCGTCGCTAAAGAGTACATATAGCGACCAAATATTAGTTTCGTCGCCAAAAAAATTAAGCGGCTAAAATATATTGGCGCCAATATCTTTAGCGATGAAAATTTAATATATTGCGACGAATAGTTTTCGTCGCTAAAAATAGTTTTAGCGACCACATTTTTTCATCGCCAAAAGTAGTTTTGGCGACGAAAATATATTTCGTCGCTAAAAATAGCTTTAGCGACAAAATTTTTTCATCGCTAAAACTCTTTGTATGCAGAAAGAACTTGTTTTGGCGACGAAAATATATTTCGTCGCTAAAAATAGCTTTAGCGACGAAAAAATTTTGTCGCTAAAAATAGCTTTAGCGACGAAAAAATTTCGTCGCTAAAACTCTTTGCATGCCAAAAGGGCTTGTTTTGGCGACGAAAATATAGTTCGTCGCTAAAAATAGCTTTAGCGACGAAAAAATTTCGTCGCTAAAACTCTTTGCATGCTGAAAGAGCTTGTTTTGGCGACGAAAATATATTTCGTCGCTAAAAGCACTCATTCAGCGACGAAATTCAATTTCATCGCTAAAGTTCTTAAATTTTGGCGCAAAATCGGCCGCCAAAATTTTTTTAAAATTTCACAACTTTTAGCGACGACAAAATTTCGTCGCTAAAGCTATTTTTAGCGACGAATAAATTTCGTCGCTAAAACTCTTTGTATGCCGAAAGAGCTTGTTTTGGCGACGAAAATATATTTCGTCGCTAAAAATAGCTTTAGCGACGAAATTTTGTCGTCGCTAAAAGTTGTGAAATTTTAAAAAAATTTTGGCGGCCGATTTTGCGCCAAAATTTAAGAACTTTAGCGATGAAATTGAATTTCGTCGCTGAATGAGTGCTTTTACCGACGAAAATCACTTTTGGCGACCAAATATTTCGTCGCTAAAAAATGTCAAAATTGAAAAATTTTCCCGGGTTATTTTCCTCCAAAATTAAGTTTTAGCGACGAATTTTTAATTTCGTCGCTAAAAACTCTTATAACCTATTTATATACAATTTACTTCATTTTTTTTCATTCTTTCTTTCATTCTCTCATTCTCTCATTCTCTCATTCCCTTACTTTTATTCTTTAATTCTCTCATCTTTAAATGTATAATTCTCATTTCCTAATTTAATCTCTACTTCTTTTCTCTTTTATTTTGAACTTGGTGTAATTTTTTTTTACTAATCTTATTTATTAGAACTTATATCATTATTAAATTTGTGTTTATTATGTTAACTAATTATTGTGTGTTTATTTGTAGGGAATATTGAAGACCAATTACATCAAGATGAAGAAAACTAAGAAATTTTTATTCATTTGTAACAATTTTCTTTCAAAAAAAGATATTAAATTTTGTAATTATTTTTGTATTATTCATCAATAATAATAATTGTTTTTAAATTAATTAATTCTGTTTTTATCATTATGGTGTTAATTGTCATTGTAATTTAATATTAAAAATAATAATATTTTAACAATAGTAACAATAAATAAATGAAAGAAAAATGATACCTTTTAGCGACGAAATAGTTTTCGTCGCTAAAAGTACTTTTAGGTACGAAGACTAATATTTGTCGCTAAAAGTTCTTTTGGCGACGAAACATGATTCGCCGCGAAAAGTACTTTTGGCGACGAAACATGATTCGCCGCGAAAAGTGCTTTTGGCGACGAAACATGATTCGCCGCGAAAAGTGCTTTTGGCGACGAAACATGTTTCGCCGCGAAAAGTACTTTTAGCGACGAAATTTGAAAATTCGACGCCAAAGACCTAACGCGACGCTCCTATGGCGACGAAATTGCGACGAAAATTTTTTGGTCGCTATAACCTTTAGCGACGAAAATTGCATGTTTTAGCGACGAAACGGTTCGTCGCTAAAGCCCTTTTTTGTTGTAGTGACTATTGGTAACATATCACACAATTATTAACAATATTGTCTTACATCGAGTGAGAACAACAGGGTAATAATATAAGATTGAGATAACCATCTTCTCTTAAGCTAGTTTTAGAGCATGAGTAAACCTATAGACTTCTATATCCAGTATCAAAGTTCTACTCATGAATGCTACACTTCCACTATCTTTGCGCGTGACAAATACCAAGTAAAAAAAGCCAATCTGCACACATGATTAAGGGTGGTGAGGGCCCACACTACCATTTCATGTGATAAGTAGAAGTAAAAAGGCTAGCTTGCACACACTACCACACACGAGAATAAGAAACCTCTTTTTTCCCCTTCCTTGACTATCTCACGCTCACACATGACTCTTCTCCTATGCCATTTGGGCGGTTGGCTAAGGCATTAGAATGTCTCCAAAACAACTTTTCAAATTTTTTATGAAGGTCATATAAAAGATAGGTCCTACCATGTATAGATTTAAAAATAAATAAAAATAGTTCACTGGATTCAAATCCAATGGCCCAAAATGTAGGATCCCTTTTATTAGTTTATATAGAGAGTTAGTTTCAGGTTTGAGATTAAAATATAGGAAGAGTACGTGTACACACAGATATATATAGAGTCCCGATTAGGTCCAGAATCTTAGACTTTATTAAAATTTGAGAAAGTTATTAACCATGCAGTTTAGTAGCTTTATGCCACTACACTATTAAACTGCACGGCTTATTAACTTTCACAGACATTATAAAATTAATTCGTAAGACTTAAAAACTTTTTTAAACTTTAAAAAATCTAGTATCATGAAGTATATTTTTACAATAATGATGCAATTACAAACTATTGTACAAATTTTTTGTTTGACTTGATTGGCGGCTAATGTGGCTCTCGCTACATCACCAAGTTAAGTCAACCTAAGCTAACGTTGTAAATTCAAATAAAACGCATTTTTTTAATTTCTGGTTTCCTATTTCTCTGGACTTCGCGGGCTCCTTTTATGGCTTCGACTTCTCTTTCTTTACAATCTTCCATTGCTACCATATTTTTTTTGGGTATGTCTATAAAATTGCTGGGTAGATTAAGGGTATTTTCTTTACAATCATCCATGATGTGTCCATATTGTTTTCAATTTTGTTCTAATTGAAGTTGGTTTTTTTTTTTTTGGGAGAATTGAATCCGCTTTTGCTATGTGAAAATCAATCAATTCCTTTTAGCTTTAAGTCAAACAAAATCAATTCGAATCATATATTTACTACAACAAAGACTTTATCAATAAGCTTTTTTATTGTATTTCTTCTCTAGGAACAAAAGCAGAGTTTTGCTTATTAATTGTTCTGTAAATTTATAGTTGAACAATCTGGAACTTTAGTTTGAATCATGTATGTATTACAACAATTATTGGAAATTTGTCAGGATTAGTTTGTAACACCCAGTTTGAAGAACAATTTTGCTTAAACAAAATTCACATAATAATCTTTTAAATTTTTAGATTGTTGGTGGAACCTTTCCTTTGGAAATATAATTATCATGTACGGATACGGAAGTTAGTTCACTGATTTCAGGTGGGGGCTTTTTGGTTTTTATTGTTTATCAGCATTGTTTGACCTTCATCATGCATTGACATCAACTGATTAATTCCTTTAATTATTGATTACTGAATATCAAAGATGTAGGACTTTGAGTCAAAACATATTGAAGACATTCTAGCAGACTCTCATCTTGTCGAGGTAAATTCGTATTTTTTTTTAATCTTCATCAATTTAATTTTTATTTGGATTTTATATGATGTATATTAGGGCAATAATGATGAGGAAATGGAAGATACAATAAGTCCAGAAGAAAAAATTGAGTTCCTGAGGTTGGAATGGTTTTTGAATCTTTTGAGGGTATTTTTTACTTTCATAAGCAATATGGAAAAGGTATAGGGTTTAAAGGTTTTATTAGATCTTCGAGAAAGGGAGATGATGGGCAACTGAAATTTGTGACAATGTGTTGTTCGCATAACAAACCAAAGATCAAAGTCTGTAAATGCCTTCAAGATGCGTCCAATGAAAAATATTGATTGCAAAGCAAGGATTGGTGCTTTTATACGACTTGATGTAAAGTGGCAAGTGCGTTCTATCATATTTGACGACAATCATGAACTTACTACTTCAGAGAAAGCTCGATTTTCAAAGAGCAACAGCATATTGAAGACATATGTAACGAGGAAGCTGGAATTAAATGATAGGGCTGGGATAAAAATGAATAGTTTTAATCCTTTAGCAGTTGAAGCAGGAGGACAGGAGAATTTATCTTATTTGGAGAGAGATTCATATAATGAAGAAATTGCTTGAAAAAATTAAGAGGTTAGAAGGAATATGATTCAACTAAATTTAACCTACAAAATGTTGTTTATGATTCATTAACGCCTGCTGCATTTGAAGCACGTTGAGATAAATTCATTGAAAGATATAATCTGAGTAGTAATGAGTGGTTGTTTGGGTTGTATAATGAAAGAAGATGTTGGGTGCCATCATTTGTGAGAAATTCTTTTTGGATAAGAATATCTACAACTCAACATGGTGAAAGCATGCATGCATTTTTTGGTGAGTATGTAAATTCTAAAACAACCTTGAAACAATTCGTGGGACAATATGAGAGTGCATTGAAGGATAAGGCGGAAAAGGAGAATCAAGCTAATTTTAATTTTTTCAATTCGCAAATCCCTTGTATGACTCATTATGTCTTTGAGAATTAATTTCAAAATGTTTAGACAATTGTAAAAGTTTAAGAGTTTCGGCGTGAGTTATCAGCAAATATTTTGTGAAATATCTTTATATAAAGAGAATGGTGTGAGTTTGGAGTTTGCTGTGAATGAAGACGTCAAGGTTGGAGAAACTCTATGTCGTGATTCTTTTATTGTTTTCTTGAATATGGCATCTCATGAGGTTAATTGTAATTGCCAGTTGTTTGAATTTAAAGGAATATTATGCCAACATGCAATTGCGGTGTTACTTCACAAAAGTATCTTTCACGTCCCACTGAAATATATTATTAGGCAATGGAGAAAAGATGTAAAAAGATGTCATGCTAAAGTGAAGGTAAATTATGATGATTGGAGCGTCAAACCTGAGGGCTATCGCTTCGATAAGATGTGTAATTTATTCTAGAATGTGACAGAATTGGCTTCCATTAGTGAAGAAAAGTGCAATTTGGTGGGGTCAATAATAAACTATTTGGAAACAATGTTGAGTGAAAATTTTGTCAATGAAAAACAGAGTAAGATTAGTTAGACTGATGGAACAAGAAGTAATGGAAAACCTTATGGCACTTCAACCATTCTCCCTCCTTTGGTGGACCAAAATAAAGGTCGTCCTCGATTCAAGAGGAAGCAATCTAAGCTCGAAAAAGTTATCTACAAAATGAAAGGAAAAATAGTGCAAAAGAATTCAAATAGTAAAAAGATGAAAAAGTTAAGCAAATAAAAAATCTTAACAATGGCTTCTTTTTTATTGTATTTTTTATCATATTTATTATTTGTAGTAATTGTATTGTACTATATTTAGAATGATTTCATAGAACCATTATGCGATAAAGATATCTTTGGCACACAACAAAGCATGGTTATGGAGGTATGTAATAGTTGTTCAATAATTCCCATTTAAATTGTAAAGATTTAATTTGTTGTAGCTCTATAATGTTTATATATATATATATATATTTTTTGGTGAATTATAGAATTCCGAAATTGATCAAGTTACATGCGTACATGCCTACAAATACATACCAATGATGATCTAATCATAGGTAAATCTGATAATAATTTGCAGGTATTCATAAATTATGAATATTTTTATCTTTTTTAACATCATAAATAGTAACTTGTTCGTTTTTATTTGTAGTCCTTTATTCATGTTGTTGAAGTTATACTGCTGCTATTTAGCAAAAGGAATGATGATATATCCTTTCTTCTCATTTGAGATATTTTGCACAAGGGAATATATTGAAGGCTCTTTCATTCAAAATGTGTATGTATTTCATCTCATTTTTCATTGTTGCAGTTGATCAAAAGTTAAAAATTTAATCATTAAAGAGAAATATCATTAAAACAAGCCTAAACGGCCAGAGTAGAAGTCACAAGTGTATGTATGACAAGGAAAATCCAGCAGTTGCAGTTCTTGCTTTAGTTTTCAGTAGGAATATCGGTAGGTTAAGACGGAAGCATAATGAGTGCCATGAAACCACTTGTGGTAGCTTCGGTAGTAAAACTCAGCTAGTTGGTAGCTTCATAGCTTCGGCAGTAAAAGTCAACATGTTGCGACCTCCCAAAAGGGCATAAAAGGGTCCATTAAGCAAAGACACTGCAATCTATTAGACGACAATAAGTTAGTAACAAATTGTGCATGGTGATGAGAAAAAATGAATCCAGAAATCTATAAATTGGAAAAAAAAATATAAGTCTTCAAAAATATTCTCAATGATCCTCCTGAGTGATCTTCTTATTGTTCTATAAACTATAAAGCTGCAAAATCTTACAAAGAAGCCACGTCTATGTCAAAATATATTCTAACCAACTTTTAAACTATATAACCCAATAAAAAATAACCAGGCTAACAAGATGAATCTTTAAACATCTACAAAACTCTCAACAGACTAAATTCAATTCACCATTACCCCTGCAAACTCAAAACAGCAATTTAAGAACAAGGCCAAATTTAATTCATCAAATCTCCATTTTTAAATAGGAGTTGTCATATTCAATAGGCTTGATTGTGTTTACTATTAAATATTAATTATGGTTAGACCACAGCCAACACTTACTGAATAATTTGAAGGGCAAAGGAGTACACCACGGCCAGTCTCTCTGTTTTCCACTAGGTTGACTTAGGGAGGACTAAAGGGCTTTTCCCAGCGATGTTGACTGAAGCAAGCAGAAACCAGAAGTTGTATATTGTTCGTGCAATGGTTTGGCCCAAGTCATTCTGGAGGATGGTATGTGACTGTACAGTATATTGGATAGGAAGCAGGTCAGCATACTATTGTGAGTGCTGACATATCTGTCCCTTTGCTGCTGCTTTATTCCTGAAACGTCATCGGTGCCCGCCACACACTTCACATCTATTGGACAAGGCTACGTTACAGACTCTGTATGTAACAGCTCAGTGCAAACTGGCTCTGCATCAGCTAAGTTCCAAGAACTTTTCCTCTCTCCTGCAACGCGTGGATGCTCCCCATTTGCTACGTTACATACAGAGTCTGTAACGTAGCAATGTCCCACATCTATTAGTTAAGACAGAAACAAAAATTTCTGTTATATAGATCAATCACTAAATAGACAAGACCCCAAGCAAACATTAATAACCCGATATTATTGACAAATCATTTTCAAGTCCCCTTTTGCTTTCTTCTCCAAAGAATCTTATACTACCAATAAGTTGACTTCTACCATCACATTGCCAATGAACTCCATTGGATAAGCGCAAATCAATCGGATAACCTTTTTTCCATTTATTACTGAGGCATAACTTAGATGGTGAAAATATATACCTGAATAGAGCTCACACAATGCTTACTAATAAATCTCGGATAAAAGAAGTAATAGCACCACAAACTATTTGTCTTTACGGTAGGCGTTGGCAAAACTTATCATAGCCCAAAAATGAAGATTTGGGAGCCAATATAACAGATAAAAAGTCATACAAAGCAGGAGATGACCTAACATAAGCTGCAAGGTCTAGAAAACATTTGGCAAGCATATCCTAATGCAAGAAATACTGTAGCATTGAAAATGTCAGCAATGCTGGCTACTATAACAGTATTTTTGGAGGTCTCTACTTTATTTCTTCTAACTCAGGACCCGTTTGGGGCAGCTGCCCTGCCACCGCGCAGCTGCTCGACAGGCCAATTCTAGGGGAATATTATCTCAATGAATAAATGCCCCAAACGGGACTTCAATCATCTTTATCTCAATGAATAAATTATGATACACTTGTTTTGATAATACAATAATTGTGAGCCAAACCAACACAATTAGTTAATTCCCCTAATTAATCATCACTAGTGAAACATACAAAAGGAAATCAAAATTATCTATCGGATCATTCCCAACCAAAAGGATGCTTTTTTTTTTTACATGATCAGTAGCATTCAACCATTCAAATAATAGATCTTTTGTGATTTCAAGAATATGGAAACTATTGATGCAGGTTTTTAGGTCAACATCACTTGAATGTCGTTTCTAATTCTTATTTTGATATATATATACATATTTCATGTAAAAACGAATGGTCAGAGGGTAAATATTCATATAGACCTAGTATTGTTGATGATGAGATAACGGATGATAATCTTGATCTCTTTATTGTCTCTCAATACGGAAAAAATTCTGATCACACTAGCTAAGCACAGTGTCGTCACTATTATATGTTATGTTTAATTAAATAAAATGATAGATATTATAATTACTTATCAATTGTATGAGTGTTATTTAGTTAAAATTTCTTGAGATATATAAGAGTTTTTTGTTCCATAAATGTATTGTATCTTCTTGAGAAAGAAAATTAATAAATAAAATCGTGTGTGGAATAAGTGATATTCTATAATCTCCCGACTTGATCAAATAGGTTTGCCTGCAATAATGTGTCCCATACGGAGCCGTTACTCTTACTCATCTGCTGTTATCAATGACATGCACTATTGCTTGGCCTCTGTTCGGCTGTTGGTAATGGTATTTAATTACTTTGTTTGCCTTTAAGCATCTTTTCATCACTTTGAATTTAAGCATTAACTTTTCTTTGTTTTTTCAAATTATTGTCGCCATTAGAAGCGTGTGAGCCACTAAAAAAATGATCATTCATTATGAGTATGACACGTTACTCTTAGCTTTTTGTGTCTTGTAAAAAACATCATCAGTATAGAGGAAAAATTTGGGGGTAATTGTGATATCGTGTCACAATTATATCCAATCATTAGATCTATTTGAATTTCAATAAACTCCAGTTGCCCAAGTGAATCCCAATATATAATATATTTACAGTAATTACAGCTATGCCACTTTCAATTTTACAATAGGGTTATTATCATTTTATTATTTTAGGAATTATCAAATATCAAATGACTACAACAATTATTGTCTCCTATCATTTTACTACTATATCTTTATAAAAATATCACTTTACTACTTTTCCGTTACAACTGTTAGTTGACTGTTAGTTGACGATTAATTGACTAATACAATACCAATTTTACCCTTCATGATTAAAAAAAATATAATTTGTAATTCATTTATCATAATTTTAGCAAAAAAAATTATGTTGGTATTTTATATCCATTTAATAAATATATTACAAATTTATTTTGTAAATATGCTTCAAAATTTTTTTTAAATCATGAAGGGTGAAATTGGTATTTTGTTAGTCAACTAACTGGTCAACTAGCGGTCATCTAACGGTCAATTAACGGTTGTAACGGAAAAATAGTAAAATGATATTTTTATAAAGATATAGTAGTAAAATGATAGGAAACAATAATTGTTGTAGTCATTTGATATTTGGCAATTCATGAAGTAATAAAATGATAATAACCGTTTACAATATTACTATTCAAAATTCAAATATAATGCATTTTGAACACGTCTTTAGCTCTCCAATCGCTTCCGTAAAATTGGTTCCAACTACTTTGCAATTTCAAGAAATTGCCTTCAACTGTCGTTTTTCCTCAAGTTCCGGAGAAACATCGGTTGCAGAAACCTAGAAATTATTTCTAGCTATCTAAGCTTCATTTAAATTAGTTTTACTCTTTAAATAAATAAATAACAGATGATTTCTTGATACCGTTTCAATTACTTATAAGAGTTTAAAGAGTAAAATATTTCAAGCAGGTCAAGACTCAAGACGAAACCTACTAATTTCTTCCGTGAACCCTCTATTCGTTTGCTAATTCTGTTTGGGTTTCAAAAATAGAGTTATATCTAGATTGTGCTATAATAGAATTGATCAGATTAGTTTTAATAGTTTGTTTAATAATAAATATTAAACTGGTCTTCTTATTGTAACATATAAATATAGAAAAATAAAAATAAAATGATTAGGGTAACTTGGGTCATTGTCATTAATAAAAAAAATTATCGTATGTCAATGTATTAATTATGTTTTTTTAATGTGTTAATTATGTTAGTCCATTAATAAAGATAAAATCGTGTGCTGTTGTCCAAATCAGTTTAATTAATCATACTCTCTTTCTTCTTGGATATTTTTGTTAAACAAACCCGATGTATTAGTTTGGTAATTGTGGCAATTCATAAGGGAATTAAGATCTGCAAATTAATTAAGAATGTTTATGTTTCTTTTAATTATGTGTATCAGCATGATAATGCCATCATAACTTTCTCTCTTTTTTCAGAAGCATGTCCTTAGTTACATTACAATTCATCAAGGAATACTAACACATAAAAAAAAAAAAAAAGAGACATTAGCATGATTTTCAGGCTATAACATGAATCCCCCAAAGATTTTAAGGGTGGAAACCAAGTGATCACAACTGATGCAGGCTCGAGCAGCTACTAATAATTAGACTAATCAATTATATATGCTCAAAATGTATTTTCATAAAAGGCGAATGCACAATTTTTAATTCGCATATACTCGTTGTTGAATGATTGGTGCAAGTACTGTACATATTTTATTGGATAATTAGAGGCGTTTTACGTTCTACAGAACACAGCCTGGCTTCACAACTAACCCTACTCGTTGCGCAATTTCAATTCCAAAGTTCAATAATCAGGGAAAAATTAAATAAAATTTTAGGTCTTGATAGTTTCAGCCACTACTAATCCTGAATAATTATTAGAATTAATTTTCATGAAATCAACAAAATATGACAGAAAAATTTGAAGATGCTAGAAACTTGAATTTTTATTACGTGTTGATGAATCTCTGACCATATAGCAGCAATTATAAAATCAAAACTCAAGACCTAAACTGATGATAATATTGAGAAAAAGAAAATTAGGGTACGTGGCATGAATTTGAGCCGTTTTAAAAAGTAATGTTAAGAAGTCGATCAATATTTCGGCAGTTCTGTCCATTCCTTCCAAAAAGAAGATAATATGTTTGAATAAAAGAATTTATTATTGCTATTCGTTTGTCTTGTTTCAATAATTGATTGCCGACCGACTGCACCACGGAGTCAAAGATTAAATATTCAATTATATTTGTTGGCACTCAATAATTTGTTGGCAATATTTGTAAAGATTTATTATTTGAATCTACAGGTGGTTGCTTCACTCGATAAATATCAAACGCTAGAACTCGCCAAAGTAACTTAATTACTTATTGTGTTTTCATAACGGTTCACCGGAAGCAAGAGAGATCTTTTTCTGATTAATTTGAAGAATATGGAAACTCCCTGTGCAGGTATTTTGGCCAACTTCAGTTAAATATTGTTTATAATTCTTGTTTCAACTTATACATTTATGATTTAAGTTTTTTAATATGAAATTTTCAGATAAGAGCAATTGGTCAGAGGGGCACATATTAGACGTCCGTTCGAGTATTGCTGATGACGATGCTGCAAATGGTAATCTTGATCTTTTTGTGGTTCCTCAACACGGAAGAAGGCCCGACTACACAGGTTAAGTGTATGAAATAGTTTTTTTTTAAAATTAAATAAAAAGATGGGTATATGATGACCTATCAATTGTTTTCTTTTCATGTACTGTATCTTCGTAAGAGAAGAAATTAATAAATAAAATTAATGTATATGTCTGCTATTGCGTTGATTAAGTTAGTTTATGCATGTCGACTTAATTATGCTCTCTTCTTAATCCTTTTTCTAGAAGAACAAACTTGACACATCGGTTGTTCTAAAAGACGCAGTCTCTTTCATCAGAATTTGTTATAGGCCTAAGATGGTCCAATTAGTCCCATCTGTGCGATATCCTCGATCTATTGTTTCTTGTAGCTTTCATGAGGCAGAAAAGCATTGGCTGCTGTTACTTACAGAATCTGTAACAAAGACTTCTCTTATCAACATAAACTAAATTTTTAAAACAAGCTTTATGACCATTCCCTATTGGATGGGTAATCCCGTCATCTCAGTGCCTATAATCTGTCACATCTCCTGAGGTTCCATTTCAAAATTGAGAATTAAATGTCAAAAGTAGTTTATTTCCTAAATTTTGATTAAAAAAATTATATTTATTTTACAAATTTTTCAGCTTTAATTGACAATAATATATTGTTTGGATGGAATGGGAAATTCATTAACCACAAAAAGTCTGAAACGTAACGAGCAAACTGGCATTAAAGTTCTTTCCACTGAAAAAACTTAAAGCTCGTGTGCAAATCAAATTTATCATTTTGTAACACTGCCAAGAAGAAGATAAGACGCCAATACTCGTCACATGAATGGACAAAATAACTCGGACTTGGGGATCCATCTTGGATATTGGAGAGGCGCAATTAATTAAGATCACAGGTTATCTATGAAATAAAGATAACTGATTAATCAATTTATTTAAACAAACTCCTCTGCTCCTCCAGGGGCCTGACCCCTTCTTCATCTTATCTACTGCCTTCGTCCTCGGCTCCCTACAACTCCAGCCGCTCGCTGTAATAGCTTGCCTCTCGGGAAACATCCATAAAAATTCTTAATGGCTTTGTTTAATAGAAGCGACGAACAACCAAGCAAGAAAATGGACTGCAATTGATTAGCTTTGTGTCTTGGATTTTATGTAATATATGAAGGTGATGACATAATTCGCCTAAGGACCCCATAATTATAAACGGTTGAGCCACGTCCCTTACTATTTTTGAAGATTTAATCTAATTTCAAGAGGACACAATTAATAGCAAAGTAAAAGCATTCTCTGGAAGAGAGAAAAACGACGAAAGAAGAATCCGGGAGGAGACGGGAAAAAATTAATTATTACTTGTGCGGTCTCACTATTTTATTAATTAGTCTTAAAAAACAGAATTAAGTTAGATTTAATCCCGATCATTGGTTTTAATGTAATTTGTGTTATAAATTGTATATATAAAGAGGGCCACCCCATTTTGCGCCTGTACGTGCGTATAAGAAAGAAATTATTTTAACTTACATAGAAGATGGTGCCGGCCCATGAGTCCACGGGTACGGTTTGAGTAGACATAAACGGCTCGTGTCTATACAATGCGACGGCATGTGAGCCGTGCCTTGAATTTTTTTGCCATGCCGGCCCTTTGACGGACTGCTCCACTCATTAACGGGCAATGCTGTCTTGGACCGGTCCGTTGGCCATCTCCATAGTCACACCACCAGAAGGGTGCACCGACTACCAAAATTTATAAGGTCATGCAAAAACATGACCTGTATTATTTTATTTAATCAATTTTGCAAGGCACGAGAACTATGAAAGAAGCATCCCGTATGCATGTAAAGATGTTTCAAAACGGCAGGCTCTCTCTCTCACTCGCCTTTTCCTTTCGGTTCTTTCTTTCGTCAAAGGAAAGACCCAAAAAAAAATTGCTCACATAAATGGAATTGTGCGAATTAAAAAAAATTGCTCACATAAAATGAAAAATTGACTCCTTCCGTTGTTTTTCACAATTAATTTGGACGAGGGAGAAGAAAAAAACAAAAAGACAAGTCGATACTTTTGCTTGGTGTTAACTTAGAATTTGAAAAATGCCGGCTTGAGCTGACACCCAATATTTCCAGTCAACACCACTTGCCATAATTTAAAAATTTAATCACGCCTACACCAATTAAAACTCACTTTTCGCATTCTATTGTTCTTCATCTTCTCCTCCACTCTTTGAACAAAATCTTAAAAATAAAAAGAAAAAGTAACCAATTTTATTAAATCTTTTTCGCTCGAACTAAAATCAGTCAACGATAATTGAGAAAAAAATTGTTTGGAACAAGAATAAAAATGAGCATCTACATCTTAAGCAAGTGAATTCAATTTCATATAACGTTCAATTATTTCTTCCTGTGAAAGGTCAGTATAGTATCCTTTTCCCACAGCCATACCCTCTTCCCCTGCAAGCTTATTGACTTCTAGCTGAACTTTATCTCCTCCTATTTTACTGGGTTCCAACAGATTACATGCTACCTCAGTGCTAACTTCACCATGTGCAAGAGCCATGGCTTGTACCGAAGCAAGTCCACCTCCTCTTTCACCGACTCGCTTTGCTATTCTGCGAACAGCAGCAATGTTTGAGGAGAAGACAGGAACATTGTAGTTATCAACCCACCTTGTTGATCCAATTACAATGACACCTTTTGATTGAGTCACTTGATCAGGACCGCTATCTGGCTTCAGTAATAAAGACTCTGATTTTAGCCCCCCAGCCCACTGGTTTCCAGCTGAATTAGGCTTAAAATATCCCAGTTTTCTTCTAATCGAATCAAGAGTCCTTCCCTCTTCATGTGCAGCTCCATATAAAAAGGTAGGGACTGCAGGCTACATTGAGGATCGTCAGCAAGAGCAAAGGAAATTTCCCAAGAGAACAAAACATGCTCATGAGTTATTAATTGTAACCATTGTAGTCCGATAAGAGATGCATTCCGGTAACCCAATTCTATATTTAGGCTCAATATATATAGAGAATTGGCAATATACAATGGAAACACTCCGTGTTAAATGAGAAAAGAGCTCACTCAATGCATGTCCTTTCTCCTGAACAAGAAAGGACACAAAAGAAACCACAAACATCAGAACACTCTAATGTTTACTATCTGTGTAAAACTTAAAAGTGCTTGGTTATCAATAATTCTGGCATCCGAAGTTTGCTTAACAAGAAAATAGGATAAAGTACTAAATTGTGTTGGACACACTCAGGCTGGATAAGCTACAAAACAAAACATGCTGTTATTTGAGGTTTATCTGGCCCTTTCACAGTTATAAATTTGTGCAGGAATTTAGAGAAGGCAAAAGTACCAATTCATATTTTCAGCTTTGCTAGAATCTCTAGTAGCTCTATTCATTGGACTTTCTAGGAAACAAACCTTGAAGATCAGATCCGATGTCTCCTGCCAAAGACTTTGCAATCTCGGCCACTTGGTCCAAAGGTGCAGAAGCCAAAGGATGAAAGCATATATGGTCCACAACTCCAAGCCTAGGATGACTTCCAGAATGCATATCTAGGTCAATATTCTCAAAAGCAGCTTTAACCATGGCAAACACAGTACTTTTCAGAGGATGAGAGTTTGAAGATGGCTTTGGAGCCAATTTGGAGACCACCGTATAACCAACTCTATTGTAACTTACATCTTCAAATTTGTTGACAATGGCAGCTTCTGAAAATAGTTTGGCAGCTTGTTCGATTGATTCCAGTGCAGCCTTGTTTTGACTTTCAGATATATATACCTTGCAGCAAGCAAGCATCAGCTTTAACATTTTTCTTCTCTTTGCTGCCTGCCACCAATTGCACAACAAAGAAAGATTGGGATAATGAAATGGCATTATCAGGAATTTATGTGGCCATAATAGCTGGGGACCACACTATAGCAACTCCAAAAGAGAAACTTTCAAGCAACATTCTAGAACTAGTTAAACATTAGTGTTAGATAGCTGCAAATTAAAGCTGAAGACAAACCAGAAACATAGATGTCAACATAGAAATACAGAATAGCAATCACTGCTTAAAACTATATCAAGTGAAAAATATCCTAATTATTGTTACAATTTTGGATTGCAAATTAAAGCCTGTATAAACTCAAATAAGAACAGCCAACTGATGATTTTTTTATGCCTAATCAATATTTGAGTCCGCAAAGCTCAGCATAATTATAATAGCCCTATATTAGTTTTTTATGCTGCTCAATATGCAAATTTACAATTGCATCTCTCTCATCCTCACATTATTAGTTCAAGCTATGCCAATCTGCCTCTTTCAGCTCTGTTTCATTTTCCAGGGTATCCAATATAATATTCCAATGTTTATTTTTTCTCACATAACAATTTCAACTCGATCAGTGATGCAAGAAATACAGAAAGTCATCACATGTTCCATCACAATGTCAACAACATAGCTAAACATCTTGAGTGCTCCAGCAAGAAATTCATGTCCCATCATTCTTTAATCATGCTGAAATAGAATACCAACACATATAGTCTCAATGTACTGAGTATCTCTTCATTTTTGCACGCATGTGCCTGCATGGATGGGGTTACTATGATGAGAAAAGTGTTACTGGAAATTGGGGGGGAGCAGTATCCAATTAAGTTCTTCAAAACTAAATGAATGCAAACGAACCAAAACACCCCTAGTAGAAATTTTGCTCACCCTCAACCTTCTAGGCAATCCATAGCAGTCACCAAAATACTACAATACAAACCAACCAAGCAAATACTTGAGACTAAAATGCAACATAGTTATATCATATCAAATTCTCCTACTAAAACGGGGCCGCGGGGGGGTGGGGGGGTTGTGTGGCGGAAGGGGATAATTAATGTAACTATGCATTATCACCAAGATTATTACATAAAAAACTAGCTTTCGACTCAAAACGCAATCTCTTTGGGTTCATACTCCAGTTTCACACCTAATGCAGCCTGGATAATTCTAAATTTAAGCTTCAAAGCCTCCATTATCTCTTGAATGTTCTCATTCACTGGATCACTTACTGAATATTTCTCATTCAATTCGTCCATTTGCTTGATACTCTTTTTGAGCCGGGCCGACAACCAGGTCGGATTGAAATGAATAGCCGAATTCCAGACATCGAGACAGCCTTGTAAAAGCCTAGTTCCTCACCAGTTTCAAAGCCATGCTTCAGGCCTACATCTTTAGCCTCTTCTTTTCTGGTGGCTAGGCCGTGAGTGTAGCCTTCGTCATAGCCTTCTTTGAGATGTGTCTGCTCTAGGTTCAGTGAAGAGTCAAAGATGACTTCAATTGAATTGGAATTGTTTGATTTATTATGCAAGTCCATTAAAACAAAAGAAAATTATTCTACAAGGAAAACAAAGAACTGAGAAACTAGTTTGCTTTTATCTTTGTTGAGATTTGGGATTGCTTCTGACTTTTGCAGTGTAAAATGGAGAGACTTCTAGTACCTGTCTGTGAGGCAGTCACTGAGAAACTTAGTGGCGGGCTGTCGGCGATTGTTTTGTTGCAGTTTACGGTTACCAATCCCTTTTTATCTTTTCTTTTGCTTATCATGTCATCTCCTTTTTTTCAAATCTTTTCGATTTGGACATTGCATTTGCACTTGTCAATATCATCTGGAATTCTAGTGAACTTCTGCCACTCTACTGATCTTTAAGCTATTTCTTTTTTGGTAATGGTGGTTTCGATGACATCTGCAAGGGATTAAACCAAAAAAAAAAAAAAAGTTAAGTAATCTTGATCATTCAAAACACCCAACAAAATTCTCAAACATAGAAAAAAATACAAATTATATAAAATACTTGCCAATACAATAAATCCCATTTCTGAGCTAATAACAGCATCACAATTCTTTCAATAACAAGTTCAAAGCTGCCCAAAAAAAAACATAAATATATTTCATTTGTAAAGGTTTTGCAATTTTCCCCAAATACAATAACGATAGAATTTAGCAACTAACAGCTCACAAACAATCTAATAGCTGATACAAAAATTAATCTAGTAATTTGATATGAATAGGGAAGAAGTACGGAATTTTAAAAGGAATTTTTCTACAGACATTGGGGAATTACAATTATTCAAAACCATCCATAAGGCCACAGCCCCTTAAATATAAAATAAAGTTTACAACTTATTACATAAATACATCAATATTCCATAATTCCTCCATTATTGCTATCAATCCATATCTACTCCCACAATTAATTAACTCACCCACGAGACGGTTGGCTGAAGCGACGAATGGCAACTAGATGAGAAGACGCTGACGGCTGAAAAGACGAGCTGCGACAGGGATGGAGGCGACCAGCTACTGCGACGGGCTGACTGCCGCGAGACGGTGGCTGTAGGCGTCAGAGAGGAGCGGCTGTCGGCTAACTGTCGTTACAGTGAAAGACAGTGAGGGTGTGGCGGATTGATTTCATGTATTAGGTTAAACCCATCGGTTTATCGGCTTGGTTCGTTTATGAGCCGAACCGAACACAAATCAGTCAGCTCCTCATTTTGTTTCTCTTACAGTTTTTGTCCTTAAAACCCTACCGGACCAAGAAATTTCGGTTGGATTCGATTCGGTTCGACAATTCTCGTCTTTGAAATTTACTCGCCCTTAAAATTTTTTGGATTTTACTTTTTAATTGAATAAATATAATTTGGGATTTATCTAATTGTATTAGATTTATAGAGTTGTACTAACGGCCTGTTTAGGATTGTTTTTGGAGGATAAAAAATAATTTTAAAAAGTTAAAAATTAATTTTAATATTTAATAAATTATTTTAGTAATTATTTCTTGCCAATATTATCATGTCTTACGGCAGATTTTAAAAAATAAGAAAATAATACCTTTTTAAAATATGATTTTGAAAATTATTTTATACTATTATTATTTCATACATATCTTCATATATATTATAAAATCTAAAAATTCCCCGTATTAATTAGAAAATAAAATCATTAATTTTAGATAGATTATTATTATTACTAATTATATTGAGATAGCTACATTAAAAATAAATTTTAATAATAAAAATTATTTATTTTAGTTATCAATTATTACATATACACAATCAAAAATATTTTATATACATATTTAAATAAATTTTATTTAATATTATGTCAAATTTAATTATTTATATTCTTAGAATAGTTAAGCAATAAGATAGCTCTCAATTTAGGACTAGCTTGGTAATGTTGTAGCTTTTGAAATAATTGTTATTAGCTGCACCATAAAATAATTAGTTTTCAAAAGAATTAGTTAAAATGTTTGATAAAATTTACTTTAAAAAAGAGCTGTAAGTTTTAAAAGCAGTTGTATGTGTTTGGTAAATCTTATTGCTTAACTATTCTAAGAATATAAATAATGGATCTTGTGAGAGTTAATTTCAAGAGTTGACATGAGGAGCTTTAGAGAGCTAAGGGAATAGCTTTAGTGAACTCAAAGATAGCTCTCGAGAGCTCATATGCGGAGCTCAATAAACACATAATATTTTACATGGTTCGGCTTTTTGGCCTACCTCCATGGGAGTAATTATCTCTAATCTATTATGTACGTGAAATATTACAAGATTTGCTTTATGATATGAACAAAACCTTATTAAAGGTTGTATATGGTGGGTAATAACATGAGGAAGATATAATTTTATGGAGATTAAAGAGTTTTCTTAGAGAAGAATAATCGGATAGTTTGTTTGCGAGATGAGGTGGTAAAGGTTTTTTATAAAGATATAAAAATGAAGAGAAAAGAAGATGAAACAGTGTGTCAGGAAATCAGATTTGGAAAAAAGGGCCTAAGGTTGGATGGAGCAAAATAAGAGAGATAGAGCTCGAGATCCCAAGATTTGGATGATGAAGTGGCGGGCTCAAGGTGTAAGGGATTTTAAAACTTTAATAATGGCATTTTTGTTCTTGGGAAGAAGATGACTCTTTTTCTTGAATAACAAGAAATTTCCAATTTTTAGAGAAATCTTTAAGTTTCTGTGGAGTGTAGAGTGTGCCTAAGGGTACTTTGATAATTTTAGACACGTGACGTTCATTTAATGGATAGCACCCTTAGTGAGTTATTTGAATAATTTTTCTTGTAGTTCCTTAATAGTGACCCATGAGCTTGAGAGGTAACGAAACCTCCAGTCACCTTTTTACCACCTTTTTGCTACCACAGCAGGACACGGAATAGTTGCCCAGCCCTGTGGTCTTATAACTTTTCAAAAAATAATAAAGGATAACTGATCCCCATCTTTAGCCAAAAAGAAAATATTTTGTTCTCTCTCATAATTATATGTACTGCTTACGTACGGGCTCTAACCATTAAAATTGAGATTTCAATAATATCCTTTAATGTTGGACATATTTATTGAAACTGTCTTTTCTTATAAAACTTATCTTTTGACCTTGGGGAGCTATACTGACGTACCATCAAACAAACAAATTCATTGACTTTTTATACCACGTGTCACTGATTTATTGGTCCTGCCAGCAATAGAATTTCCCACCAAATGCTAACCAAAAAAGGTTTGTATGATTATATTTCAATAAACTAAAAATAGAGAGGTTACCAATCATTTCAGTCCAAACGATTGACGTAGTAGTTTTATCTATAACTATCACATCAGTCAACTATTTTACTTATCATAGAGGGAAGAAATTATAATTCATGAAAAATTTTCGTATTTTCTTATAAACTTGATTTTTACCCTGAAAAAATGTAACTGACTAGGAAAAAAAATCTTATTCTACGAAATTACAAATTTTTTTTTTCATAATTACAATATTATATGCCAAATTTATAGCAAATTCTTCGGGATTTAAATTTGTTTGTATGTATTTTATAACGGATTCTTTCGGAATATAGATTTGTTTATACGTACTTTATAGTAGATTCTTCAACATTTATTCGGATCAAATTTAGATTTTGCTTTCTTATTAATACATAAACTTTATTTAATTTCTTTGAAACCACCACATTTGTTTACTATAAATAATGTACAGCTATCCGACAAAAAGAATTCATTTTCCAAGTTATAAAACCTTAGAATTATTCCGTCACAATGATACTTCTGACCGAAAGTCCAATCAAATTTTGTTAAACGAGGAAGAAAAGCTGGAGGAATTAATCAAGTAGGATCTAATGAAGGAGAAGATCAAGAAGAAGAGGAGGATCGTGGAGAAAATTTAAAAACATCTCCTCCTGAATCTCCAATTTTTAAAAATCGGCAACAAAAACTTTTTAAGAATGTATTTATTTTGATGTATGATTAAATTAGATGGTATAAAATATAATTATTTCATATCTTCCTTAATTTAAGATTTGGATAGCATTTATTTTATTTTTGTTACAATACTTTTTTTCAGATACACTTCGGCAACCCCTAAATTTAAATTTTAATTCTGCCCCTACCTATATTTTCGAATTTAAAATCTTATAATTTACTAAATTCGTTAGAAAAAAAAAAAGGTTCAATAGTGAGCAAATTTCACCCAAATAGTGGAAGCTTGTTAGCGACATCTTTAAATAGTGGAAGCTTGTTACCTTACGGTAATGACTATTTTAGAGTTATTTTAAGATAAAATATAAATTATAATTATATACGTAATGTGATAAATAATAAAAAAATATATTATAACTTTAATTGTCTGATTATGAAGACATATTATACCTTAAAATAGTTCCAACATAACTAACCTAACTTATAATTAACAATGATGATCAACAATAAACTTTTCTTTTGTCTGCAGCAACTTCAATCGCCAAGGCTCAAACTTTTCCCTTAGCCAGTTAGGTTGATCCGAATATCAGAACGGTAGCTGAGCTTGTAGATATCTTTCGACCAAGTTATTAAAGACTGATCCTACCTTGATTGAAGTGACGCAGCTGGCCGAGGGATAAAGATAATACAGTGACTCAAATTAAAGTTTCATTGTCGCTGGGACAACACAGTCGAAGGAAATTTTGGCGTCAAAGCTTAGGAGATTGAATCTGATGCGTATGTTAAAGCAGTGACAGAATTTGACGTGGACGATATCCCAAATGCTGCTGACCCCACCAAAAGAGTATTAAAATGGAGACATATGTAGAAAATATTGTTGAAGGATGGTTGTGCTGACCGCCTTGTGTAGTATTAAGGTGTTGTGATTTGAAAATCATAACTGAAAAAAATTATAATTATAAAATAATTATTAAAATTACGTGTGAAATATAATTTTGAATTGAGTTCCGTTATTAGCACCTATTCAAAATCCTCTTGAAATCTCTTTTTTAATCATATTCCATTTAATAACAAAAATATCATTTTTTTCTAAATAAACACTATTTTCATTTACAAATTTTGTAATTTTTAATAGTTTTCTTACTCTTTTAATCTTAACAATTGTATTCATTTCTTTAAACTTTCTTTGTTATTTAATTTTTAAAGAAAAATATATAAAAGAAAAAGTAAAAAAATAAATATTTTATGGATCCAATATAATTTTATCATACCTGTAGATTTTGGTGTAACAATTAGTTTGACAATCCTTAAAATATTATTTCTAATGAGATAAAACTTCATTTAATTTATTTTTCCACTATGTTGTACCCTGATTTTGTTGCTATGCATATTACAATAATATTATTACAAGAATATTATTGTGCAAACAAAATAAAATTGTGAACAGAGAGAGAATATAAATGGGTTAATTCTATTTATATTTGTCCTTAAATATAATTATAATATAACAGGAGTTTTGTAAGATTAATGAGGGATGCCAATAGTCCAACTCTTTTGAAATAATAATTTTAAGAAGTACAGTATCAAATAGGGTTGAAATATTGCTCTCTTAACTAGTGCAAGGTTTCTTTATAAGGGCATATGTAAATTGGAAATTAATGTTGTTACACATTTGTTTATGATTAATTGTATCTGCAGCGCTACTTAGGATGTATTTGGTATTGAAATTGGACAGCTATAGCTTTTAAGCTACAACATTAAAGTGTTTTCAGAAACACTAAATTGGTGATGTACTCAGAACCTATATTAATATGATTTTTCACTTGTATGATGAAAAATCTATTATATTTTTAATAATTTTGTCAAAATTATCATTTAAAATTTATATTTATTACATATTAGTAACTTTTGTTTGATAATTACAATTTTTTTTCACAACAGATGTAACTTAAAAGTTACAATACTTCAATCTCAAACGGAACCTTAATTGATAACATAAATTGTTTAATAATATATAATATTAGATATCATTATATATAACATGATGAAAAATAACGTATAATTTTTTTTTATTACATGAGACTATTGCTCAAGAGTACAAATCACATGACATGAGACTATTGCTCAAGAGTACAAGTCATATTACATGAGATTACAACTTATATTTATAAATCAGACTATTACTAGGACTAGTTTACATCGATTCTTATGAAGCACGCCATGCCCAGATTTTTTACTTTCTCTAACATTCGAGGGACGTCTATTCCACTCACATTTCGAAGGAAAGAAGACTGTCTTCACTCAAATTAAAAAAAAAAAATTAAACCCCCACAATAGAATTTGGGGGTTCGAACTCATAACCTCACAATTGAGAAGTCATGAGTTATCACTGCTCGACTAAAGTGTAGTGACTTGAAAAATAACGTATAATTACTGTTACATAGAGCAGACTAAAAACTAAATAAACTTTTTGTTTAGATGTCGAGGTATTTGATTTAAAAAACTAATATATTAGATAAAGTGACTTTTTTTACTTATAAGTCTAATAAGTGTGTAATATGAGGTATAACTTAATAGTTTTTTCATCAGACGAAGCCACTTTGGGTCCCAGATCTTTCGTCTGAATTTACCGAAATTATTTCACCAACAAATTTCCGCTATAAAGGAAGGTTTGATATACTGCTTATTGTGTGGTTGGGTCCAATCTGAAAGACGAACGTATCCGATTAAGGGACCTATCATGCATATGCTTGTTTCTTAATCGCCATTTATCCAAGTTGGGACAAAAAGAAAGATCTTCACCAGAACCTTTTGGAGAAGAAGACTCCGGAAAACTTTGATATTTTCACATCGCTATCTAAATATAGACACGCCTTTGCCGTCGGATTGAAATATTCTACCTGATTCGTGCTGCAGACAAATGTAAAAAAATGAAAAAGACTTGCTACCAACTCCCTAGCTGTTTCTTAAATTTTAATAAACGAAAATAAATTCTCAGTTTTTCAAAACAATTTTCTGCAATGATTGATTGAAGCATTAGCGTATTGATTGAGAAGAGAAATGGATAGGATAAAAAACAACACAAAAAATATTAAATATTATTTTAGTATCAGAAGAAACCAATGTAATTGAATTACGTTCTAATTAAAGTGTGATTATAATACAAATAAAAGATTAAGACACTAACTTTCATTAAAATAAAAAATGTCAAAAATTGAAAACAATAAAATCTTAAAGTGCTAGAATAACATCCTACATTACATATATATAATTTGAATTTTTTATATGAAAACAAGGATTTACAAATTTTGCTTTAATCTTCAAATTTTGGGTGAATCGTGGAACGGTGGAAGTGTAGTAATTGTCAATACCGTCTATAGGCTCTTCCAACTGCGTTTTAATGCGTTTATATTTTATTTAATTCTTTTGTCTTTATAATTTAATTTAATTTTCTTATGTGAAATTTAATTGACTAATGGGTATAATAATTAAAAAGTGAAATTTTTAATTAAATTATAGGCTATTCCAACTACGTTTTAATGCTTTTATATTTTATTTAATTCTTTTATCTTTATAATTTAATTTATTTTTCTTATGCAAAATTTAATTGACTAATGGGTATAATAATTAAAAAGTGAAATTTTTAATTAAATTATAGACTATTCCAACTACATTTTAATTCATTTATATTTTATTTAATTCTTTTGTATTTATAATTTAATTTAATTTTCTTATGTGAAATTTAATTGACTAATGGGTATAATAATTAAAAAGTGAAATTTTGGTAGATTTATCTAACTTAAAATTGATATATTTACATGACTAACTTATTCATATGAACTCTATTAAGTTAAATATATGTATTATATATACAGTGTAAATTTATTATAAAAATGATTGAAGCTAATAAAATTTATCAATGTGTCAAGTATTATTGAGCAGAAAAAAATGAGAGCTAAAGAGATGAATTACAAAATTGTGAAAAACGATATTTGGAGAGAGCTGGTGAATCCTCAAGTAAGATCTTACGGATAAATGTTGGTGGTTTGTCCAATCATATAAATTAACCAAACTACTGGCCTACTGCATTACCAAACCAAATATCATTTTCATATTTGATTACGTGTTTATATTTTAAAAATATATATGTTAATAGGTAAATACATAATTAATTGTCGTCAATTTGCATCAAACAATTAAGTGGATTTAAAATGGAAAAATTGTGTAACTAAATAAGCCACGTACGTTATGTTGGAGTTGAAATTTTGTCAAAATTTCAATACAATATGGACACCACTAATGATAGGAAATATAATCTAATTGAAGAAATGGAAGAACATTATTTTATGAGGAAACTAATAGAATAAAAATATGAGAATTAACTATAAAAATTGTTTATAGAGAAGAATTCATAATTTAAAAAAATTAAGGAACTCACATGCATTAAACATTACACTTTATTCAATTTTTTTAAAGAATAGCATTATTAGAAACTAAACTCATATTAACAAGCGAAAATAAAAATTGGTTGAAATCTAAATAAATATAATTTTTTATTTAATAAAAAAGATATAAGTTTAAAGTTAATAAATTCTCCTTTATTAGGAAAAACAAAGGAATTATGTTATGATCGTACAATATAACCTCAATAAATTAACACTATTTATAATTTTTCCTATAAATATTACAATATGATAGAGAAAATCTAATTATTTATTGTAGTGTGAATTTCATTTAAATTGCATAAAATCCCGTACGGAAATTATGATACAATATCCAATTATCTGTAACCCAAAAATTCAAAAATTAAATAAAAAATCAAACTGATACAACTATAATTTAAATAAAGTCCAAAAAAACGGTTCAATATTTTTGACCAATCAGCAATCCGTTTTAATTAATTCGATATTATTATCCACAATTTACTTATTTTATTGCAAAAATTGGGCTCTTTAGTTGTTGCATAAGTTCTTTCTGCTTCTTACACTTGCTGAACTAAGACAAAAACAGTTCTCTCCGTTTTCAGTTTCTGACGAAATTTTCTCAGGTCAGTTACAGTTAATAATGTGAATCCCATTTCTCTTTTTGATCGATCTTTGATTGCTTTGAGGCACTTTTGATTGATAGTCAGCACCAAGATTTCATGTGCAGGCATATGAATATGTGTATGTGTGTGAGAATAGGTGTTGAATGATCTTTTTGATGACGTTTATTTGGAATTGAGATTCTATGATGAATTCGTGAAATGGGTTGTGAATGAATCTGGCATTGGAGCTGTTGATTGATTTATACATCGTACATGTAGTTATATGGTTGTATGTATGGCATCCATTGATCCATGCATGTATGTATTTATTTGTTGAAGGATGGATGGACGGGTTTATCAATAAATGAATGAACATGTGTGTGGAGAGACTTTTTTGATGAACTTTATTTGGAATTTAGATGATGGAATGAATTTTTCAAATGGGTCGTAAAGGACTCTGACATTGAAGCTTTTGATCATTTTTGCATTGTACATGTAATTATGTGGTTAGATGCATGTGTCTATGCATGCATGTATTTACTTTTGTGTGTATGTACGTGTGCTCAGCAGATTGTACATGAGTGCTCTTGGTGATACCAGTTCTGGGAAACTGTGAATTTTTCTTTTTCTTTAGAAGGTAGCACTTGTTTGTACATTGTTTAGTTGGATTGGGGTCTATGATTTTTTAGTTCAGTTTCTTCTTCTGTTGGTATTTGACAGAGCAATTGATTAATCAGATAGCAATCGGTTATACTGTATTGAGTTGAGTTTCAGTGTGGCATTGCTTCTTTGCTATACTCATCCAATTCTTCCATTGTCTATGTTGATGTGTAATAATTATGTGAGGGAATCTTATCTTTGAATTTCTTAATTCACGTTTTTCTGAGGATTTAGTTCTTGTTTGGTTGCTATGACGATGGAGAGATGGAGAAGAGAACTTGCAATCTTGCATCACCAGAATGGTTGCTATAGGATATAAGGCATTCTGGTTATCTAACTTGTTGGCAAACAATCTTGCATGAAGTGAATTGCATTTAAGGATTGTATTGTCTAATTAGTAAAGTTTTATTATCTGAGAACCATGTTTTTTGAACAGGAAGAGGATGTTTGAAGGAAAGATTTTGGAGAATGGCCTTCATGAAGAAGAGAAGGAACTGTTGAATTCTTCGTTTGATAAGGTAGACTTGAGCTTGATGCATTCTGAAAACGTTTTTAAAATTTCCAATCTGCACAATGAAATTGCAATAAGACATTCTTTTCAAACGTTCAAAAGATTTAAGTATGTTAGACAATGTTTTTCTTCAATTGGCGTTTATGCAACAGGTCTTGTAGAGGGTACATCAGAAAAACCATACATATGCTCACACTCTCTTTTGATGCTGAGAGTGAGAGAAGTTTTCTTTATCAGTTTATGGGATATTGTTCATGAGACAATTGATGTTGCTGTTTCTTTTTTGGGGGTCATTGAGCTCTTTGTTTCTCTGTAGATGATGCTTTGAGCCTTTTTAAAGAATGCTTCATATCTAATTGTCTCTTTGTGCCTGTACTAAGGTTGACCCAGGGAAACCTGCATCACTTACTTGGCAGAGAAAATTAAGTACTGGGGAAATCCCTCTTTCACAGTTTACATTGAATTGGAAGGAGACGGTTCAGTTGGTATGTTACAGGTTTAGATATCAAAAGCTTCTGAAAACCAATTCTTCGTATTGTATTTGAAAGTGAGAAAGTTATGTTGACTTCCTGTCAATTTTTTTTTCCCCTTTTTTCATTGGATAGGCTCCCATAGGTGTTCGGATTTTGCGCCTTACTAGGGAAGAAGCTGCAAAAGGAAAGGTATACTCTTTTTTAATATCTTCAATCTTCAAAATTTCTAAGAATATTGTCTAAAACTTAAAAATACTAAAATCTTGGTCCCTGTTTGTCTTCATGATATCTTTTGCAGCGGGCTTTCATTGATCCATTCATCAAGCGCCATCTAACATCTTCTCATGGTGTTCCCCTTGGTGGTGTTGGGTAACTCTTTCTCCTTAGTCATTTACCAGAGTGTTTCAGATTTTGTTTTCCAAATTGCGTAGCACCTTGTTAACGTTCTCATGACATTTCCATTGGAGACAGTCCCCTCGATTCTTAATGTCTAGTCCTACTTGTTGCTTGTTTATTTCGAAGCAATTGTAGAACCAGAATAAATTGTTTTGCGTCTCCTCTGACGTTTTATTTTATTTTTTCTTCTTTTTGGGGAAATGAAACCTTCAGTTCAGGAAGCATTGGAAGAAGTTATAGAGGTGAATTTCAGCGCTGGCAAATATTCCCTAGTGTGTGTGAAGATAAACCGGTTTTAGCAAATCAATTTTCCGTAAGTCTTATGTATCTCTCTTACGAAGAGAAGAAAAAAAAAATTTTTTTTCCACTAAATAATTTCATATGCACTATGAAAAGTTCTGTTTGCTAGATTGTAAAAGCTTGTTGAGACTACATTGTTTTGCATTACACATTTTTTAATTTCTTCTGTTCTCTTGTTTATGTGTGATTATTAATCTAATCAAAGAAAGTCTTGATAATCAGTCTCAAATAACAATAAGAACCTTGATCAGCACCTCCAATTTGGAGTCTGTGTGTTCACTTGTCTTCAAATTATAGCATCTCCAATTTGGAGTCTTGTGTTGTTCACTTGTCCCCAAATTATAGCCTTTTTCAGGAAAAGATAATCAACCCCAGCCATGTAGGTTTTTGGCTACTGGATTTTAGTGGTTTTCTCTAGCTTTTGATACAAATCTTGTTGAATGATTGTTGAGGCAGTTACTTTTGCTGATTAATATTTTTTTTTTTTTGTGAAATGATCTTATTCCTTTGTATTGTGTATGTGAACACCACATGCAGGTTTTTGTTTCACGCTCAAATGGCCAAAAATATTCCAGTGTGCTGTGTCCAAAGATGCCAGAGGTGCTGAAGTAAGCCATCAATCTATTGTATAGTAATTTATTCTCAATAATATTTCCTCTCATTTGAAATCTGGCATAAAAGAATCAAGATGTAATAAAACTAAAATCAAGGCTTACTTGATGATGTACGTAAACAGAGATACAACAGCTGCAGGGATTGGATCTTGGGATTGGAATCTGAAGGGAGATAAGTCAATATATCATGCTTTATACCCAAGAGCTTGGACCGTACATGAGGGTAATTTGATTTTAACTATAGGTATCATTGAGATTGTTCGCATCTTAATCTTGGACATATAATTATAGATAGGTTTATCTGTCAATGCAGGCGAACCTGATCCAGAACTTAGAATTGTTTGTCGCCAAATTTCCCCAATTATACCACATAATTATAAGGAGAGCAGCTACCCTGTATCAGTTTTTACCTACACGGTAGGAAGAGCTCCTTGAGAAATTTGCTTGTTGGGCATTCGATAAAGGTCTTTTTGGCATTAAGCTGCTAGTTTTATGTACTTTCAGATATATAACTCAGGAAAGACTTCTGCAGACATCACCTTGCTTTTCACATGGACAGTAGGTGCTTTTTATCCTTGCATGGGTTCTTCAATAATACAATGTTGATTTTTGGACAAGAATATGACCTCTGAATTTTGTATGCCTCAGAATTCAGTTGGAGGGGATTCTGAATTTACTGGTCAACACTACAATTCAAAAACAAAGTAACAATCCTTGTCATTATTTTTTTACTCTATACATACATTTCATGCCCATGGTTTTATACTAACTAATAGTTCTTAATCCCTGTAGGATGAATGATGGCGTGCATGCTGTTCTTTTACATCACAAGCAAGTATCTTTCCTTGATTTAGATGGGAAAAAGAACCGAAGACTTGGATAGGAAATTTCATTTTGCTATATCTTGTGCAACTTAACATAACATCTTGCATCCGTCATTACAGGACTTCACATCAGCTACCCGTGGTGACTTTTGCACTTGCAGCACAGGAGACTGATGGTGTCCATGTCTCATTGTGTCCTCATTTTGTGATATCTGGTAACTCCCTAGGTTTAACAGCAAAGGACATGTGGCATGAAATAAAAGAGGTTAGTACATGATATTATTTGCTTTTGCAACTTACACCAATTATGGATTCAGCTGAAGAGACCGTCATATAAATTATTCTGTTTCTGCAATATCTGGCACTGTATATATGAGATCCGGGCTTTAAAATTTGTCACATGCCTTCCTCATCACAATTTGTTAAAAACATCCCAATGGAGAAGGGTTACTGATATTTCCAGACCATGGAGGTCTCCTGCATTTAGATCATGTTATAGGTGAGGTTATAGACATTTGCCTCACAGTTTTTCTGTAGAAAGTTAAATGGTAAGGCAATATGCTTAAGTTAATAAAATTATAAGAAGGATGATCATCGGATTTGGATTTACAAGATGTGCATTTTGATTAAGTTATCGCTGAAATAGTGTTCACCCGTTAGTGACTACTATGTTGAGGTTACATAGAATTTGTATGGGCTACTATTCTCTGTTGTTGGCAATTTCTCTCTTGGTTCATTCTTTCAAAGAAAGTCTTTCTATACCTCAGAATTCAGGAGGCAATTGATTGCATCAGATTATTGATCTATATGCCTCTTTTGTATTGTAATAGCATGGATCCTTTGATCGCCTTAATTCTATGGAAACATCGGTAACTTCAGAACCGGGATCATCCATAGGGGCTGCCATTGCAGCTTCTGTGACTGTTCCCCCAGATTCAGAGGGCCAAGTTACATTTTCATTGGCATGGGACTGCCCTGAGGTGAACTTTATGAGTGGAAAGACATATTACAGGTAAGCTGGAGATTACATGAGAAAAATCAGATACCAAAATTTGTCTGTATGCTGAAAGGCTTTCATCATCAGGCGTTACACAAAATTCTATGGTACTCATCAGGATGCAGCTGCAAATATTGCCCGTGATGCTATTCTTGGTATGTTTCAATGATCATTGTCCAATTATTTTCTTTCAAATCTTAAATGTGTACTTTCACTACTTTAACTTATAGGATCCTCTCAGTTATATTTTTACTGACTCATTTTTTTCTTAAACAAAGAGCATGGTAATTGGGAGTTACAGATAGAAGCATGGCAAAGACCTATTCTTGAAGACAAGAGGCTTCCTGAGTGGTGAGATGAGATGCATTTGCCAATGTCTTTTATCTGATTTCTCATATAGTAAGATTCTAAAGTTTTTCCGAAGAGTCTTTTGCAGGTATCCCATCACTCTCTTTAATGAGCTCTATTATCTAAATGCTGGAGGCGCAGTTTGGACTGGTATGTACAGTGTACAGTCTACTCTTCTGAAATTTGATTACTTGATGAACATGAGTTAACCTTTTATTTGTCTTGCAGATGGATCACCTCCTGTCCATAGTTTAGTAACTATTGGCCATAGAAAGTTTTCCCTTGATTGGTCACAATCAGATTTGAAGAGAATTGTTGACGTACCGAATCAAAATGATACTGCTGTCAACATTCTTGAGAGGATGAGTTCAATACTCGAGCAAATATACACACCAGTTGCGCTCAATTCTGCTTTTGGAACTAATTTGCTTCAAGATGGAGAAGAAAACATTGGTCAATTCCTTTATCTTGAAGGAATTGAATATCTAATGTGGAACACCTATGATGTTCATTTCTACTCTTCTTTTGCACTGATCATGTTATTTCCTAAAATTCAACTCAGTATCCAAAGAGACTTTGCCGCAGCTGTAATGATGCATGACCCCAGTAAGATGAAGCTTCTAGACGACGGGCAGTGGGTCTCAAGAAAGGTTCTTGGAGCTGTTCCTCATGATATTGGAATTTGTGACCCATGGTTTGAAGTGAATGCCTACTGCCTTTATGACACTGGCAGGTGGAAAGACTTGAATCCGAAATTTGTTCTCCAAGTTTACAGAGATGTCGTTGCCACAGGAGACAAGAAGTTTGCAAAAGCTGTTTGGCCCTCAGTTTACATTGCAATGGCTTACATGGACCAATTTGATAGGGATGGTGATGGTATGATTGAGAATGACGGTTTTCCTGATCAAACATATGATACATGGTCAGTGTCCGGTATAAGTGCTTACAGTGGAGGGCTGTGGGTCGCAGCTTTACAAGCTGCATCAGCTCTGGCTCGTGAAGTAGGTGACAGGGGATCTGAGGATTATTTTTGGTTCAAATTTCAGAAAGCAAAGGTTGTATATGAGAAATTGTGGAATGGTTCCTACTTCAATTATGACAACAGTGGTAGCAATCAAAGTTCATCTATTCAAGCTGATCAATTGGCCGGACAATGGTGTGTTGAACTAAATGTTAACTTCATTTATCTTTTCGGATAAAAATATGCTTCATGATCTTTTAGAAAAAATATGAATATAAAAAATGCTTTGGTTATTGTAAGTAAATTTTTTCTTCTGATAGTGGAATGTACTTTGTTGATCTATTGTAGGTATGCCCGAGCGTGTGGTCTTTTGCCAATTGTTGATGAGGACAAAGCAAGAAGTGCATTGGAAAAGGTTTATAATTACAATGTCTTAAAGGTGATGGGTGGAAAGCGGGGGGCAGTTAATGGGATGCTGCCTGATGGAAGAGTTGACATGTCATCAATGCAGTCAAGAGAAATATGGTCCGGCGTCACATATGCAGTTGCTGCATCTATGATCCATGAAGATTTGGCAGACATAGGATTTGAAACTGCCTGTGGAATCTATGAAGCTGCATGGTCTGGAACTGGACTTGGGTAAGTTAGCTTTTCGTTCAAAAAGCAGTGCTACCAATGAAGCATAAGCAGGCTAGTGTTAACATTCTTAGATAATCTTATTTAATGTTTGCTTACACCTCATTTTTTTCCTAGTGCTTTCTTTCAGAGCATCATGAACTCATAAAGCATCATACTCTAGTTTTGCTCGGCAATTAAAATTTAAGATAATTACAACTGACCCTATTGTTAAATTACTCAGTTTTGGAAAATTTTATCCATATTATAGTAATGGGAAGTCTGTACAGTTTCTGCAGAACTACAATAATCTGCTAAAGATTTATTGTTCTTCAATCACTAACAAATTGATGTTTTCTTCACAGTTATGCTTTTCAAACTCCAGAAGCTTGGAACACCGATGACCAATACAGATCACTGTGCTACATGAGGCCTTTGGCGATATGGGCCATGCAATGGGCTTTAACAAGGCCCAAACCCAAAACTTTGGAAAAGCGGATGAAACCCGAATTAACTGAAGAATCTCTGCTTAGGTGTCATGCTGGGTTTTCCAAAGTTGCAAGGCTTCTGAAATTGCCAGAAGAACAAGAAGCCAAAAGTCTCTTGCAGTCATTATTTGATCACACTTGCAGGAGAATGTTTACATAAATTGATTGTTTTATAACTTTTTATATTACTTGATTTTTGTATAAAGTGAGGGAGGAGATTATCATAGAAATATAAGAGAACCTTGGTGCTTTTGGAGCATTGTATATGGTAAACTAAAGCCATTTGAAATGTTACTGTAGTTGTATTTATCTGATATCTTATACTTAAAATTTCCCAATGGTACTTCCAGTTTTGTGATTAATCTTATGTTTACAAAGTTAAGATATCTCATTTATTAATTGACATTACATAACAGTCACAGTAATAATACACTAACGTACACGTAGCAGTGATTGATTGGCGTCATGTCCAGCTTTATAAACCAGGGAGTATTGCTTCCTCATTTTATGGCCAAAATAACAGACCAAGTACTGTCTAAGCCAGCTTTCAAGGAAGAAGAGTATCAAGGCATGCTTTAATGTCGAAATTGGCCTCTTGAATCATCCATTGCCGTCAAATGTTTGCCTTCAGAAATAAAACTGATGGCACCAGAAAATTCTCCTTATTGATGTCAAGCATAATACCCACCTCTCAGTTTCAGAATAAATAAAAATAGAAAATCAGAAACCTATTATATATAAATGTGACGCTTAGAAAAGCACTATTCTCCAGAAGGAACACTAGTCCTTATATTTAGGCCTCTTAATCAGTCAAAATACAAACTGTGCCAAAAAAGCTAGGACAACAAACCATTTGCGTTTGATTGAACTTCATAAATATATAAATTCAATTTTTCCTCAAATATACCTTGCACTTTGGAAGAAGCCATAACAATAATACTAATAACTGCTTGTGTGAGTTAGAAATTGTACCTGTAAGGGCGGTTTTCTGCTCCTCGGGAAACCGCTCTTCGGGAAACCGCTCTTCGCAGTGCACTACATTGCATTTTATAGACATAGTCATTTCATTTTCTAGACGTAGTATTATGGCTGTTGTTGTTGTTGTTGATGGTTTTGAAAGGCAGAGAATTTTTGTGAGGTGCATACATACAAAGGGATCAAAAGTGTCTCTGAATTGGGTTTTGTACCTGACTCGTTGCTGATCACCGAGGACTTTATCATGCTGTCTTTCTTCATAGATGAAAAAAGAGAGCATAATGGCTGGAAATCATCAACATTCGTGTTCTAAATGCGGGGACTGGGTGAAGGGAAAAGTGGTTGGTTCAGGATCATTTGGTACTGTTTGTTTGGCAACGAACAAGGGCACAGGTGCACTTTTCATTGTAAAATCTGCAGAGTCCGAAGCTGGAGTTCAAGCTTTAAGGAATGAGGCTGAAATCCTTGAAAGTCTGAATTCACCAAACATTGTTCGGGGTTTAGGGATAGATTTCACGGAGGGAAGAAATAGTGAACAAACTTTTAATATATTCATGAAGTACATGGTCGGAGGAAGCTTACCAGATGTGGCAGAGAAGTTTGGAGGAACATTAGATACAGAGGTCATTTGGTTGTATACAAGAGAGAGTCTGCATGGTTTAAAGTATCTTCATGCTAAAGGGATTTTGCATCGTGATATTAAATGCAAGAACGTGCGCCTAGGATCAAATGGGGACGTTAAATTGGCCGATTTTGGATGTGCAAGGAGGGTAAACGACTTGAAAAACAACGGAAACTCAAAGCAGTCTTGGCAATTTATTGGGGGGACTCCATTGCGGATGGCTTCTGAGGTCCTGGGAAATGAAGGATTGGATTTTGCTTCAGATATTTGGTCCTTGGGATGCATGGTAATTGAAATGGCCACTGGAAGGCCCCCATGTGGCGACAAAATTTCTAATGCAGCTGCGACTGTTTTGAAGATTGCATGTAACAATGAGAAGGCTCATTTTCCTACTCAGTTCTCCAAGGAGGGACTCGATTTCTTGGCTAAATGCCTGGAGAGGAACCCAGAGGAGAGGTGGTCAGCGGAGGAGTCACTCAACTATCCATTTATTTCAGGAAATGCAAAGAAAAATTCAACAGAGGAATGTGCACGCTCACCATCAGGCATCTTAGATTTTAAAGACGAATACGATTCTGATGAATCAGATTCTCCGGATGAGGATGAGTTTCAATGCAGAAATCCATTCTCAACTAGGCATTGTGGCAAAAACCGGGCATTGCGGCAACAGATACAGAGTGGTAAGACGACCAGAGCCAGAGACTGACTTTTGGTCCTCAGGGGATTGGCTTACCGTCAGATCAAGTTAGCAATCTGTCGTTGCTCCCAACTAGTAGGAACATTTGAATATAGCAAACCAGATGGACAGTTTGTACACTTTCTCATAGTTTTAGAAATTTTCTTCATCACTATACATTTTAGATGATTTCTGTTAACAGCAACACTGTATTTAGGTTTGAAGAAACCAGTTTCCACAAGACATTATAATTCTGAGCAAAAAACAAAAACAAATCGCATAGTGATTAACCGGAGACTATTAATCAAGACAGTAAAACTAACTCCAGCATAACTTGGTTTTGGGACTCAGTATACATCTTGGACTTTGGCGAAAAGCATGATGGGGGATACTGAATAGATTGTGGCACAAACCAATTCCAAAGCGTTAAATTTGTTAGAGAGAATTAGAGGATACTTCATTTTTCTCCCCTACAAATTAGTGTTCGAATGCCTACAGAAACAAATGAAGCATCAATATGATGAGTTAAATATTAAAGACAAATATACAAAAAACTCAGAAAATTGATTCTTTTTTTTACATCAGATACAGCATTGGTCTTCAGCAACTGCTGGAGCTGGGAATGACCGCTTCTGCTGCCTTACATGTTTGACGGTTGTGACCTAGACTGCCGCACTTCCCACATTTACGTACCATTTTATCTTCCCTCTGCAACTGTTTTCTTTTCTTTGTAGAACGCTCACATGTCCGATGCTTAGCTGGTGGTAGGACAAAATGGTTTCTGACTTCCTCTGAAACATCCCATTCTTCCGGTGTGCCAACAGGGTAAATAGGCTCTGCATATGCGGCCACCAAAGCCTCAGAACTGTAGAAAGATGAAGATAAAGTGTAACAGGAAATGTTATGAATTCTGCAAACAGCAAGGACATGCTCACATGGCAGCTGTTCAAGCTGAAACTCTTGACAACTGCATGATCTGTCAGGTAAGTTAACCTTGTCCTCCACAAACCCATCTTTAACAATGAATTCGTTCAGGTCAGACTCTAAGACCTGATATGAAAGAGACTTATCATGCCTTTGTTGGAGTTCGCCTTCGGCCCAATTTGTCAACTGACTATTCATATTCACAGCTTCATTCCGACGTTCCCAAAACCATACTTGCAACAGCTCCCTAATATGATCGACTAGTTTTGTAATGGGAAGCTCTCGGGCATCCTTTACAATAGCATTCATGCACTCAGCTGTATTAATAGTCATAATATTATACCGTCGCCCATCAGAATATGCACGTGCCCAATTCTCATATCCAATTTCAACAAGATACTGATCAGCTCTTTGATCAACTTTACGAATTTCAGCCATGAAATCATTGAACTCTGACCGACGATATAAGGAAGCTGCTTTGAAGAAAAGTTCGTGCACATTAACATCTTTGAATTTAGCCTTCAGGTTCTGTCCGATATGATATACACACGCACCATGATTTGCATGTGGGAAAATATTTGTTATACCTTTCCTTACGCTTACATTATCATCAGATAAGAATACAAGATCATCAACTTCACCCATTAAATCTCTAAGCTTAGTCAAAAACCAATCCCACGATGAATCACTTTCTGAGTCACCAATACCAAATGCTAAAGGGTATGTTTGATCATTTCCATCTTTGCAAGCAGCAAGAAACATGATGCCTTGGTATTTACCTTTGAGGAATGCCCTATCCACAGCAACTACTGGTCTGATTGAAGATCTAAACCCACGGATTGAACTACCAAGAGCCATAAAGAAAGACTGGAAGTGGTTTTCTAAATCAGTCTCTATATGTGTAATGGTGCCTGGATTTTTCTTTTCAAGCATTTCACAATATGCTGAAAGTAAAGAGAAAGATTCCTCAAGTGAACCCTTTACAGAGTGCAGCGCATATTCTCTGGCCCTCCAAGCCTTGTCATAACTTATGTTAACACCAAATTGCTTCAGGATATCTTCCCTTATGCTACCGGGTTTGTAAGACCGTGCAACGCCATCACACTTAGACTGAATAAACTTGCTAATTAGCTTCGAACTTGCTTGTCGGTGATTTCGTTGACTAATATCCAGAGAGCAATTGTGCACAGGATAATACTTCCTTACCTGGAAAAAATCAGAACCTTTCAACTTTGCAGCACGTAGACGCCATTTGCAATCTTTAGCAACACATTTGAGAACCAAAATGTCCTTTGAGGAGCGCGTCACTCTATACTCAAAGTTTTTCTGCAAGGCCAGCATGCCAATTTTCATTTGCAACTCTTCCTTGTCTTTGAACAATGCTTTTACATACACACCATCATTGTGACCACTGTGACTTACAAAGTCATCCTTGACCTTAACAATATTTCGAACAGCATTAGGATCTACAACAATTTTCTTACTGCTTGCCAACAAACTAATCCTAGGCAGTCTATTCTTATAGGGTGCCGGGTGGCTGCTTCGAGAGGAAACACTCGGTGGTGATTTATTGGGTTGTGAGTGCTGTATATCTGGAACTTCATCAGGAGGCACTTCAATCTCATTTGGTAAGTTATTAGGAAAGAGACCCTCCACGTCCACGTTAGATAATGGTTCTACATGTTCAAAAGTTCCAGGCATCTCTTCCCTAGGACCTACATCAGGTTGATTATACTTCGGCTCCGGTACCACATCAACACAGTCTTTCCCTAGCCTGTAGCCAGACCTAGATTCAGAAGTAACATATAACGGAGTTCTTGCCACACGATTTTCAGCCATGAAAAATTGCACATCTTCATCCCCCGTTATTTCTGTGGGTGGCAATGGTTCTGGTGAGTTCCATGCAAACTTCATGGTGATTTTGGAATCTGATGGATTGGCATTGATAGTTCGAGCCACAGTTTTCAACAACTCTGTATAAGTGGTTGAAGGGGGCAGCATAACTCCTTTACATTCATGGCCATTGAACTTATATTTACCGTCCACGTTAACCCATTCCCCATCAAACACAACCGGAAACCGAACCAGATCCATTACGCTGAGACAATACAAAAAATACATTTAGGTTCTAGCATATTCAGGCTTAAAGCAAGCAAAATGCCCACATATCAAAATCCTCACTACGATATACTCTGTTCCCCGATATGCCATGACAAAACATTGAAACAACAACACTTTACTCACAAAGTTGGTACAGCAACTATCAATAACAATTATGCATTTCGTTATCCCATTAGCAATGTGCGATTAAATTCACCTATGAACGAAAGTACCCACTTCATTTTCTACATCAGTTGAAAAACAAACAATACCAACACAATTGCACAAAGTTTGTATTTCAACTTTGCATAAGTAGCATTACTTGTTAAAAATAAACAAAATTTTGACATTATGTACATGGACATGGACAATCACACTACATAATCATATTCTCATAAAACGTAATTCCCTATATCATTTTAAAAAAAAAAAGGAAATGTAACACAAGCATTTCAGCAAGCACTTTGCATGCAACAAAAGATTCTCTAAAACCATTAAAAAGGTCAATAATTCAACAAAACCGCAGAAACCCACAACAGTATTGGAATCAAAACGAGATATGAAAAGGGAGCAAGGAACATTAAACATAATGAATACATACCAAAGTGCCGGCAATTTAGAGTTCTGTTCTTGATTTTTCGTCTTCTAAAGATTTAATTGAGATTTTTTTCGCTGTAAAGCGTTTGTCCAACTAAAAAATTGCAAACAATGTGCAAAAATAAGTGAGCAAAAATTGGCGAGTGGTAGGGTTTCCCCAAAAGGGAACAAAAAGCGAGATAATTTTTTATTTTTTGAAAGCATATTATATTTTGCTCCGGCCAGTTGGGAGCAAAACGAGAGATTTTGTAATTCAAGGTCAAAATCGTACTCTTATCATATTTGGTTAGTCTTTGGACAGCAATTTTGGCCAAAAAATTGGAGTCCGATCCGGATGTATAAATATCCAAATCCAAAAAAAATTCGAATCCATATGTTAAGAAATATAGAGATGCTAAATATTGAAATTCATGCAGATATAAATTTGAATCTGGATGCATCTAAAAAATCAGATATTCAAATCTGATTTATTTTTTAATTAAATTATTTATTAAATTAAAATTAAATAAAAATACATAAGTTAAATGAAAAAACATAATAAGATTAATTAAAAATTTATAAGTTAAATTATTTTTTAATTAAATTATTTGAAAAATCAGATATTCAAACCTGATTTTTTTAATTAAATTATTTATTAAATTAAAATTGAATTAAAAATATATAAGTTAAATAAAAAAACTTAATAAGATTAATAAAAAATGTATAAGTTAAATTAAATTAAAAATATATTGGGATCCGTATTATTTTATATGGATTTAGGATATTTTTGCAAATTTATTTGTTGATTTGTGGTGGTGTTAGACTTGAATTTACGTTATTCTTAGTATTTGATTTATGTTGTGGTATTATATTTGTGGATTTATGGTGTTGTTCTATATTATTCTAGGTATTGAATTATTGATTGTTGAATTAAGATTGGATTTAATTTAATTTTATTGGGTAATTTTTTTTATTTTTGATTTATATTTGAAATTTTGAATTTAGCATTATGTGAATTAGGATATCCAAAAACTCTGCTTGTAATTTACACAAGTATTACCTGCCTTTGGATCCGCACATTTTTTTTTTTTGTAAATGTCTATGCATATGCAGATTTGGATCCAAATGCACCTATTTTTAGATCCATATTTTGTCATCCCTATTAATAGATTATTCCTCCTCTTTTTCTTTCTTTTTTTCCTTTTCATTTTATAGAGATTATTCCTTATCTTTTATTTTTTTCCATTATTATTAATTTACATGCTCATTAAAGCTCAAATGTAGGACCAAAGTCTAAGGAAGGTCGTTTTCTACTTGTGGAGCTAGACCTTGGATTGAAAATCCTTTTAACCCTTGTCACTGATTCTTTTATTATTGGTTTCTAAATTAAATAATGATATAGCCACAAACTCTTGTACAAACTTATTTTGTACAAACTGATGTAGTATGATAAAATTAGTTGAATTGAATATCTCTTGACCCACATGATTTATTTTTATTATTTTATATTTTCATTCAACCAATGAATTGATGCCACATCAGTTTGTACAAGATAAATTTGTACAAAAGTTTATGGCTATATCATCACTCTTCTAAATTATATTATGAAATTTATTTCTAACAATTCATATATTTAATAGTACATTTAAGCGTACATTTAAAAAAGTTTTCTCCATTTTTCATTTTGTAAAAATGAAAACAACTATTTTCAAAAACAAAGCCAAAAAATTCTTTCACCTTCCACATGAAAAATAAAAGTCACCTTTAATTAAATTTTACCTTTTTGAGCACAAAGCTGATCATTTTTTTTATTATGTTGGACTTTGCAATTAAAAGTTGCATACTTAACCGATTTAGTATTTAAGGCGTGATGGGTTTTGGAAGCATTTGATAAATTCCATTATCTATGGTAACAAAATCACTTTAGTAAAATTTGTGTTGAAATTATTGAATTTAATAATTATATAGTTGTTAAGTTAAATAAATTATTTATTCAGATAGTGCTTTTGGTTAAAATTTAAGTAGTTAATATACATTCGGTATGCCATGTTATGTTAAATCAATAATTAATTAATTATTGTATGCACTAAAAATGTCCTTCGTTGCCGGAGAACTTTCCATTAACGAGCTACGTATTCTTTTTTAATAAAATGTAACAGATTGGAGACCTAATGTTTTTGGAATTTGGATGAGGATCATCTCCTCAATATTTATGTTAGGGGTGGATAAACCCAAATCAACTCAATAAACCCAATTCAATTCAATTTAATTTTGATAGGTTGAGTGAATTATTATTGATTAATTCGGTCAATTTTTTTAATTCAATTAATAATCGAATTGAGTTAACTATGACGAATTCATCTAATCCAACCTAACCCAACCCACATAAATAATAATGATGATGATGATATACTAATCCTCAATTATAAAATCCTAATGACCTAAGTTGGGTTGATTTTATCTCAATCCATTCAATAATAGACTGAGTTGAATTTTCATAAACCTTGTACAATCCAACACATGTCCACCTCTATTCTGCTATCTAAAATTATTCCGTAATTTACTAATATGAACAATTAAATTTATTTTTATAACTCAAAGACAGATAGTATTTTGCATGAAGAATTAAAACATAAGGCTACATTAATGCTACTGTGATAAAAAAATGTACAAACTTTATCTGCACACAACATTTAGCCCAACATTTTGCTTTGTAGTTCACAGCATCTTGATGTTCCAATAGTGTATGATCTTTAGATTAATGAAATGGGTTTTTTTTTTTTTGTGATTATTTTGTTTTTCTATCTTTTTAGTGCTTTTCTCAAGTTCGATGGTCTCCACTTACTTTTTTGCTGTGTCTCAAATTTGATGATCGCATTGTTCCTGACCGCTTATGAAAGCATTATATATGTTCATTAAAACTCAAATTAAATCCTTATTAATTCATACTTGCATTACGAGTAAGCCTCAGTATTCATTCCCTTTTACTTACAAGTTTCAAACTTTGATATGTTTTCAGAAAATAATCTGATAGACACTGTTTTCTCTGTAAACTCTGTTTTCAGTTTTTTCTCTGCTACGATGGGTGGGTTGATCAAAAGCTCAAAAATTTTGCATTCAAGTCCAAACTTTGACCCAATCCTCATTCACTGCTTCGCACAACCAACATGATATCGCCATCACAATATTTTGTTCTGAAAAAGTACTCTTAACACTTTAAAAGACTCTAGCTTCTTTCTCATGCGATAATGCCACACCACACCATTTGTTCTACAAAACTTATTCAACACTTTAAAGACTCTGTTCCTAGCTTTCTTTTTTCTTCTGTTGCATTGTGGCTCTCGGTTCTTGAAGTTTAAAAGTTCAAGGTTTGTTCTTTCCTTTGCTCAAAATTTGTGTTCTTTGTTTTTGTCTTTTTTCATTCTATGTTCTTTGTTTTTGTTTTTTCATTTTCAATGTTCACTTTTGGAGATAGCAAAAACTTATAATTTTTTTCTTTTTTTTTCTTATTGTGGTTTTTTTTTTCATTTTTCTTTTCAAATGGGTTTCTGATTTGATCGCAATGGGCCATTTGGGGTTCTTTTGACTGTTTTATGCCCAAAGTTTTGTTTTTTGATCCACAGTAATAAAAAATCTGAACTTTCAAATTGTCTTTGTATAAAACTCCTTGAACGACATTCAATTACTTTTTTTTATCTTTTTGGTTTTTCAGTCTTCAAAGCGTTATGGGTTTGCTTGAAATGAGTCACTTGGAGTTTTACTCATCAACAGTTTCATATATTTGCATGAAGCACTTGACGTTGATTTTTAAAGTCCCGGAGGGAGAAAAGTTTGTTCCTTATTGCATTTTCTTGAAGGATTTTTAACATTAGAGTAATATTTTGAAGTGTGAAGTCTGTTCCTTCCCCTCCTCCCTTAAACGATTATTGATTCCCTTGATTACGTAGGATTTTTGGGAGAAGAATTTGGACAAAACAACTTTGGGTGGGGGGGGGGGGGTCTAAAGTTGAGATGAGAGGCCTGAAGAAGATGGGAAGAAAAAAGAAGTTGAGAAGAAAAAGGAAGTTGAGGAAGGAAGAAGATTCTGAAGATTGGTGTTTCGTTTGCAAATACGGAGGATCCCTCATGATCTGGTGACCACAAGTAAGCTGTAATTTTCTAATTGCAACAAAGCATTACGGAGTAATGACTATAAAAAGATCATTCACCTTTGGCTGTTAGCAAAGAATATTGGCAGTGGCCCTTAGTTTATCTAATCTAGCTACCAAATGCTCAGTTCTCGTCATTCACGACATTCACATATACCAAATGAAGTGTTTAGATCACACGTATATATACCTTTTCACATTGCAAAGTATTTTCAGTACACTCTGCATTTTGCGTTTTGACCATTACATGTGGCCATAATATAGATTGTTGCTTTCGAATCTCTCAGTTAATAAAAATTTCGTGTCATGTCCTTGTATTCATCTTTCCTCTTTTGAGAAGTCACAATGATATCTGTGGCTCTTATTTGTGAAAATTGTTGCGACAGGTTCCATTCCTATACATGTATTAATAGAAAATGATAATCCTTAGCACAAATTTGTAATACCAAATACATCACTACATGATATTCTCTCAGCGCTTCCATTTAATTTTCCACATCAACATGGTTTTATAAGCAACAAGGTGCTTATAAGTTTTGCCATTGACGAATTTGTTGCTTATGAAATTTCAGAAGCACAAGGTGCATAATCTACTGGCAAAGACTATGAACGAATGACCAAGATCACAATGATGACATACAAGAATCTCCTCCTATCAGAAGTTCTGAAGATGAGTGTCAACTTAACACAGCTGCTTATGACCATCTAGCTGATATAGAAGAATGCGATTCCTTATGAGGATTTAGTTTGAATGAACAGCAGTTGCTTTACTCTTATTACCAACAGCATGAGACTATATCCTAGTAGTTTCATTACTTATTTATTGCTACAGCCATGTAAAATTTATGTCCCTATTTGCCTCTGATAGAACCTTGTCTTTACACTTGAATCATCATTGTCAACAAATGGCAAATTCCTACTGAAGTGCTGCTGCATGATATTAACCGACCTCCAGTTTCTTGAAAGTTTAAATTTTAACTTGTACATGTACAAATGTCAAATGAATTATGATCAACATTTTAATTTTAAATATTTTACTTTATTCTTGCCAAATAAAGGCATAGGTTTCTCCGTTTTATGAAATAGGACCCTCACCTGAATTGCTTCACCTCACCTCAAATAAGTATTCTTATAATAATAATAATGGTTGCTTTTCTTTTAATGGTTATAAATTACATTAAATATAATTTAAGAAAATCTTACTAATAATGAGTGTGGCTATCACGAATAATATCTTATACATTTTCGATAGGAGTAGATATTTATTTGTAATAAATGAATAGATTTATCCTAATATTTTTAAAAATAATTAAACATATATCACAAAGACAATCACATAGTTATTTTCTTAATCCTATTATAAGTATGTTAGAATATGTCTCCGTATATTATAATTGAAGTTTAGATTAAAAAAAAAATGTGCATTAAAATCTGTCAAAATTTACTGACATATTTTAATATATCATAATTGAGGCTCAACCTAAAAATATAAAATTTCAAAACAATATTAAAAAAAAAATGACTTGAATCAAACTGAAATAATGAGCCATGAGCTACTGCCTACTCACAAATGGATAATGAAAGTAAAAAAATCTAAAATAACTTAGGACCCAAGGATTGTGCTGCCCAAAAAAATAATAATAACATTCATATTACATGCTCCTATGCTTTCTCCAACCGTAAAAAGTATCATGTTTCAGAATGTTTATTACAAAAATAATTGAGATAAAAAAATCAAATTAATCCATTTCTATTAGTAGTATTGCTACAGATATTATATTTTTGTTCTCTTTTTCCAATTTTGATCTGTTTTTGGCTTTTGCTGAACACTCAGTACTCTACTCTGTCTACTCTGACCAAACAATGAATTGATGCCTTTGCAAAAAGCAAAACCATTTCTTGTTTTCTCTGCAAAACTCCTCAAACACGCCATCTGCCATTGCTGAAACAGACTTTGTGAAGTTCAAAGGTTTGTTTGTTTTTTTTTTTTTGGGCTTTGTGTCTGAAAAATGTTCTTTATGCGTTGGGTTTAGCTTCTTCTCTGCAAAGGGTCATCTAAAAAAAGGTTAAATCATAAGTGCATGTTCTTTTGCTTTCTCTTAAAATGGGTTTTGCTTTCCATTTTTGTTTTCTGTTTTCATATATGAGAAGATATGCATAATGGTGTAACACTAAGAGAGTTTTAGAGAGACAATGCTATAAAGTCTTGAGCTTGATTGAAAAGTCTTGACTTTTTTTCTTTTTTTTTTTTCGTTAAAATCCAAAGTTTGCTCCTTTCAGTTCATTTGTTTAAAACTACTGATCATCGTAGTTAAAGTACGAAGTTTGTTTCTTTTTGCTTTTATTTAGGAGGTCCCCTGATTTTGTAGGGTTTCCAAGAGAAGAATATTGAAGTGAAGCATTTGGGTTGTTCTTAAATTAGCATTTTGGGCTTAAAGTTAAGAGCTTTGAAGAAGATGGGAAGAAGACAGAAGTTGAAGAAGGAAGAAATTGCTGAAGACTGGTGTTTTGATTGCAAAGATGGAGGAACCCTCATGATCTGTGACCATAAGTAAGCGTTTACAAAGATTATAATAAGCATTTAATATCAGAATGAAAAAAATTCAGATTTTTTTTGCTCGAACTGAAATAACTTATTTGTTTGGAGGTTGAATGTAGTATTCTTATTCTTATTATTGTTATTATTATGTATATACCTCACAAATTATTTTCATTTTTTCCTCTCTCTTTACAGCAAGCTTGGCCGTGCATATTTTATGATAAATATGACAGTGCTTTGTTGTTTTGTCTTTGTTCAGAGCTAATCCTTGAAAGAGCATGTAGTTTATCCCACTAACTATAGTAACCGTTGCCTGCAGGGATTGTCTTAAAGCGTATCATCCCAGTTGTGTAAATGAAGATAATTCTGCAATGAAGACTACTGAAAAGTGGACTTGCAGTGAGTAATTCTTATTTGTGATGATAACTTTCCCTGGGAATTGTTCTGTCATTATCATTGAACATTTTATATTTCTTTTCAACTGTGTCATAACATAATTTAGTAACGTGTCTGAGGGCTCATAATGCGTCTTCCATCTATATCATGCACAAGAATATCCTAAGAGAGAAACTTAGGAATCACATTGTCATCACTTATCACAATCCACAAAACCTAATAACGTGGCATCCACATAGTTGGTTAGAATGGAAAATTATGCACCGTGAAGTGGCATTGCTGCACATCATAACATGCACACCTGACATGTGCGCACTAATGCATGTAATAAATACATCTATGTTACAATCTTACGTGGGAAGAAAAATACAGATGACTACGAGGTGTCTTCTTTCTCTTCAGCATATCAAGTTCAATATGTCGCATAATTCCTTGTACGCATTTCGTATGAAGCTTACCGGTCTTGTACACTTTTCGTATGAAGCTTACCAGTCAAAAAAGTTAACACGGATTTGTTCTTCTTTTCAGTTTATACCTATGATTCTTGTATTTTCTTTGGAAATTTGTGGTATCCCTTGATTGAATTAAGTATTAAATTTCAGATTTGCATATTTGCTTCAAATGTGATAAAGCTCCAAAATTTTATTGCCTATGTTGCCCATCCGCCATATGTGGACCCTGCCTCTATGAAGCTGAGTTTGCAGTAGTTAAAGGGAATAAAGGCCTCTGCGATGAGTGTTTAGAGCTTGTATTGCGTAAAGAAGAAAAGAAGGATGTTGACCCTAATCAGGTATGCATAGTTGGTAATATAGTATGCATCCGCACAAAGTTTTTGCAACTTTCTAGTGTTTCTTATTGCTTACAGCACTATTAGATGCTACATAGACTCTATAAAATATCTTAATCATTTAGACAGTTTGTTCAGCATCACCCACCTACACATTTTTGCGAAAATGAAATGTATGCTTTCTTTACTATAATCCCTTGAAAAGAAAAAAAAAATTATGATGACTAGATGAAGGATCATAGTATTATGGTTCTAGAGCTGAGAGTTATGGATCAGCATTGTAAATAATTTATTTTATAAAGTTTAGTATTGATTAACTTGTGATTAGCCCTTTAAAGGTTGAGCTTTTTATCCCTGATAAATGGACGCATGGTTTACTGATGTTGCAAACTTTAAAGCCATACTTCATCTGATGCTTGTGTCTGCATTCATCTTGAAAACAAATTCACTCCGACTTTAGACGGTGCTTGTTACATCTATAATAAAACAGAGAATTTTATTTGGTAATTAAGTAGTTTATTCTTTCTGCCAAAGGTCACACATGTATCATATCTTTTAGATGCAGTCTGTGACTACCATTATTTTATTTTATTTTTTGATGGTGTTTTTACTCTCTTTCATCTTTATATGTAAATGTTACTATTTTTATTCTTTTATTTGCAATGGTTTTCTTTATTGTTCTACAGTGCAAGAATGACTTCAGTGATCCAAGCACAAAGGAGTTCTTTTTTTATGACTATTGGCGGATAATAAAGAAAAAGGAATGTTTGACTTCAGAAGAAGTCATTGCAGCATCTAACCTGTTGAAAAGGGGTGAAAATTATAAGTTTGCTTCCGATTCAGATGAATATGACATAGGGAAAGACAAGAATAGCAGTAAAAGGAAGAGACCGAAAAGAAAGCAATCTGTAATGAAAAGTAAATTCAAATCAAGCAGAAAAGAGTTTGTTGGATGGCGATCGAAATCTCTCTTGGAGTTTCTGATCTCCATTGGGAAAGACACAACCCGAAAATTATCAAAACAAGTGGTTGCAACCATCATTAGAGAATATTGCAAAGAAAACAACCTTTTCCACCCAGATAAAAAGGAGATATATTGTGATGCGAAGCTACAGGCTCTTCTAGGAAGGAAGTCGGTGGAAAAACGTAAACTATGTGAACTTCTAACTATTCATTTTGCTGAAAACTTGGACTGTTCAGAGGAAGAGCTTTTATGTAGTTCAGAAAATGAGGATGACGACTCAGTGGCTTTTAAACGACAGATGCATTCATGCTCCGTCCAAAAAGCACTTAGCAAGGGAGAAGTTGCTGATGAAATTGCAGAAGCACAAGGCACAAAACCTGCTGGCCGAGACTCCACAGGAACAAATGAGAAAGAACATAATGTTGGCGTACCACAATCACCTCAATTGAACACATCTCTGTATGATGGATTAACGGATATAGTGGAGTACAATCATTTGCTTCGTTGGGGTGAGGAAAGGGAGAGGTCCAATGGAGAGATGTCTGTGGAGAGAGATAAGGTAAGCTCAAGGATGTACCTATTTTTGAAATTTGTTCTAAAGATCATTTTTTAATTTCACTGATAAACTGATCAACTTGTTTTTTGATATTCTTTGCTTACCTCTGCATGCTGCATATTATGGGATCAAAATAGTGGAATGCAGTAAAAGTAGTTCTCTACAAAATTTTGATGATGTGGCAGAAAAGATGGAGTGGAAGAGAGAAAATTCTTTATTGATGTATTTTTGACATACAAATTTGGAGTAAAAAATATTACTCTATTAATATGCAGCAATGGAATCTAATCATTGAAACTTTGGGAAGAAAGAATGAAAAATGAAAACCTGAAAATTATCTAGAGCATTGCGAGTATTTCTGTTTACTATTATGGAAAAACATTCTGCATGTGTGCAAGATATGGATAGCCTAAACTGGCCATGAAGAAAAACTTAACTTGCATTTTTCATCTACATTATCTAAGAACATGAACTGTTTGCCACCACTTCAGATGCAATCAGAGCAGCCACTGCAGTCCTTACATGAGGTTCCGATAGTATTTGCTGACACAGAGTATGCAGAATCTGCTTGGAAGGTGTATTCAAGAAGAAATCGACAAGAATGCTGTGAAGGCTTACCAGAATTGTCCTCTGGAATGATTTCTAATGGCAATGGAATTTCTTTCCACATGCCATCAATTCAACCAAAGTTATCAAATGAGCTTCCAGTTGGAATTGTAGTTTCACATGTGGAACCTGTGTCCGAAGAATCTTCACTTGGAAGAACTTCTAACAGCAATGGAGTTTCTTCCCACATTCCATCTGAACAACCACTGTTATCAAATGAGGTTCCAGTAGTAATTGCAGCTGCAGAACATGTGGAACCTACAATTGAGGACTCTGTGAGAGCAAAAGAACAGGTTGGCTTACCAGAATCATCCCTAGTTAGAACTTCTGAAGGAAATGCAATTCCTTGCGACATGATACCTGATCGTTCAGGTTTGTCCACCTATACTAGTGTTTTTCAATTTGCTTGGTAGTTTATTTGAATGCTTTGTTTTTCGGAACTTCTCTAGATATTTCTGATTACAGAACTGAATACAAGTTGTTTACACACAATTGTAAGCTTTTAGCTTGTTGTCCTTGTAACAATAGCTCCGCCATCACAACCGTCAACTGCTATCTTTCAGTCTGAGCTGCCTGAAGCATCAGCTCCATCATCACAACCATCAACTTCTGTCTTTCAGTCTGAGCACCCTGAAGCATCAGCTCCACCTTCTAAACCTGCGCCTACCATCAGCAAGCCTGAGCAAAAAGTAATAATGATTGAACTCTTAGATGAAAGGGATGTTAAGGAAGAGAGAGAGGAGATCAACTGTTTAGGTGAAAATGATGCCTTCTTTGAAGATCTTCAATTGCTGCTTGACCAGTCTCTTGAAGATCTTTCAGGGCCTTCAGAGCAGCCATCAGTCACACACACATTGAGTTCTGATCAAATTATGGAGGCGAAGCGTTGCTTGCATATCTTCTGTTTGATGAATTTTGATCAGCTAATTGATCATGCGGAAAGGGATCAGTTTTTTTCCTCTCTGGATTTGTTGCTGAAACATGGATTCGTCCCTAAGCACATGCTTGACATGGTAACAAATTTACAATTGACGTTATCAAGTAGCACATTTTTATACTCTCAGTGTCAGGAGAGTGTTAGGAGGGCAGACGAGGAAAGAGAACGTGCTGAGTCCTTAAAGCAAGAATTGGCAGACAAGTTTCGACTTTATGAAGAGATTGAAAGGAAAAAACAAGTTGCAGCCCACAGGATTGAGGAGTTGAAAAATCAGTTGAAAGATGCGAGGGATTCAAGAATCGGTTTATACAAACAAAGCAAGAGTCTAAAGGCATCATTAGAAACATCCAAAGCTGCCCTTTATCAGTACATGCAAAGTTCCAAGACCTTTGCGACGATCAAAGAAACTGGTCAGCAAGTCATGAAAGATATTGACGAATCCTGGAACAGCTCTAAAACTGAAATCTTGAATCTTTTGCATGACTTCTCTCCATAATTCTCCATCTTTGAACAGCAGTAGCTTTGCTTTTGTTTCCACTTGCCAACAAAATGAGACCAGTAACTTGTGCTTTTACCTTCTTCTTTCTTGTTATGTAGAATTTATATTAATATTTCAGTACCCTTTTATCCATGCAGCAGTTTCATGATTAATGCTGATGGCTCCAAATTTTCTTACCTACACTGTTCAATTATCACTTTTATTTTCTTGTGTCAAAGTGTGTATGTTTTATTCATAGCCCATATATATATATATATGTTTTGTTCATAGCTCATATATATATATATATATGTATGCGCTACCAGGTGGTGGGTAACATAAAATAAAAAATAAAAATAAAGGGTTTATTTGGTACAAATTGGACACGTTTTATCCACTCGATCAAGCTGCTGGAGGTTGAGAAACTGCTTAATTATTAATTAACTCTTAACTCTACCTAAATCACCTTGCCACTTCTATTTATGGTCATTAATGGAGTTGGTTAGCCTAAATAAGACTCTGTTTGGAGTGTTTTTAGGTTTCAAAGCATTTTTTTAAAGTAATTTTATTTACTTAAATAAAACTTTACTAAGCAAAAATAACTTTGAGGGGACTCCAATTGTTATGCCCAAAATAATAATAATAACAATAATCCGAAGTTTCCTCCTCCTCATACATAAACAACTTCATTATGCAGCAAGTTCAAATTTTGTGAATCATGTTCATATTGTTTACTAAAAGTTATAGTGTTTTATTTTTGTTTTATTTTTCCAATTTGATCTTATTTTGCCATCTGTACATGATTCCGACCTCTGACCAAACGTAGAATCGATTCATTTTCTAAACCATTTTCACTTCTCTAAAACGTCTCAGGCCTTCTCTGTTTTTAGCTTTTGCTTTGAAACAGTCATTTTAAACACTCAAAAACTTTCTCTTAAAAAGAAAAAAAAACTCAAAAACTTTACGTCTTTACTATCATTGTTGTTCTCAGCTTCTTTAAGTTTAAAGGTCTGTTTTTGCTTCTCTCTCTAGTGGGTTTAAGTTTTTGCTTTTTGTTTATTGTGTTTTTCGTGCTTTTAGATTTAAGTTTTGGTGGAGATAATGCTGTTGAAAAGCATTGGAGTTCACGTTTCAAATGGGTTTTCTCAGACATGGCTTCTGTGTTTTAGCTTTCAGTTTCTTCTCTGCAAAGGGTTCATCTAGAAAGGTTAAAAGTTTGTTTTTTTTTTCTTCTTTTTTTTTTTGTGTTTTTAGAATCATGTTTTATTAATAAGCATTTGGAATTCTTGCAGAACATGCATTATTTTCTTTCTTTTCATGCTTGGATTTTTTCTCTTTGATAAGAGGCATTTGGAGTTACTTGTGCTGATCATAAAATTTAAACTTTTGGTTTGATCAAACTCGTGTACTTATGTTTAGCGCTGATCACTAAAAGCTTAAACTTTTAGTTAATGTCTCATGTAAGGTTTCAAGGTTCTGTTTTTAGCTTCTTTTCTGCAAATGCTTGTCTAAAAGATTCCGTAAATGCATTAGATTCCGTAAATGCATTATCATTCTTGGATTTTTGAAAGTTAAAGCTCTGTTCTTTTGATCCTGATTTTTAAATTTTAAAGTTTCCACCTTTTTTAGATAATGGTTTGAGTTATGGCAAACTTTTAGTCCATCTGTGTAAAACTCTGAGCTTCATTTGAAGTTCAAACATTTTTTTTCTTTTTTTTCATGATTTCCTCAAATAGGATTTCAATAATCCTTTGATCATTGAAATATTTAACATGAGAGAGAGCCTTTTTTACTGATTTCCTTGACTTTTTCTGGTTTGGTGCATCAGTGCTTTGAAGAAGATGGCGAGAAGCAAGAGGTTGAAGAAGGAAGAAATTTCGGAGATTTGGTGTTTTAAATGCAAGCATGGAGGTGAGCTCAGGCTCTGTGACAACATGTAAGTTCAAAAAGGTTTCTAATAACAATTTGCATCAGTCCTTATGTTCCCTATTGTCTTTTTACCATTTGATTCGTTAATTTCTAGTATTATTTAGAATTATCTACTTTACTCCCTATCATTTGTGGAAAATATCATATTTGGTGAAGTAGTCACTTAGTTGCTTTAGTTTCAGAATACATCACTCAGACTTCCAAAAGCTTTGGCAAATGAAGTAGGGCTGAGCATTCAGATTTGCATGCCTTAAAAAAGTTTATTGGCTATCCCATTAATTAATTGTTGTATCCGTGGCTGCAGGAGATGTCTAAAAGTTTATCATCCAGCGTGTGTAGACAAAGATGAATCTTTTCTGGCATCTAAAACTAAGTGGATCTGCAGTAAGTTACTAACATAAATAATGATGTTTCTTTGTTTTATTCTCTTATGTTTGTTAACTCTCTGCCTTTGAATGTGAAGTTTAATGTGTTTCCGTATAACCTTAACAATGTAACAAAGTAAAAGCTGCTTGACTTGCAATAGGCTGTTGAAAAGAATAACAAAGCTCATTATATGATAGTGGTTATCTCGATTTTCCTATTTTTCCTTCTTTGTTTCATGACTTTATCTTTCTTGAATTGTTTATGAGATATACAGTCAACTAGCTTGTAACATGAAATGTTCAACATTGCAGATTGGCATTTTTGCGGTGTTTGCAGAAAGGCCTCAAAGTTTTATTGCTTTTGTTGCCCATCTGCAGTTTGCAAAACCTGCCTCTATGATATTCAATTTGCACTGGTAAAAGAAAATAAGGGATTTTGTAATTCCTGTTTAGAGCTTGCTTGGCTTTTAGAAACAAAGAAGGATGTCAACTATGATGGGGTATGGATGATTAACAGTTGGTAAATGGAATTTTAAGCTAGTAAATTTTCTGTTTTTTATCTTGACCTCATTTTTTGACTTGCTTTCTATTGGTTTATATTATTCTGCTGTGCAAGTTCAACCGGAATGATCCAGAGGAAAGAAAAAGGTTCTACTTTAAGGGGTATTGGCAGATAATAAAGGAAAAAGAAAGCTTGACTCCAGAAAATGTTATTTCAGCATATTACCTGCTGAAGAAGGGTGAAATGCATAAGCTTGTCTCTAACACATTTGAATCTTATGAAGGTGAAGAAGACATTGATGGATTTGAAGATGAAAATCTATTTCATATGTCTGATTACATTGCTTTCATTTATACAGAAGAACACAACCTGTCATTTTGTTGGAATAAGAAAAGGAAGAGATCCAACAGAAAGACATCTGGGAAGAAAGAAAAAGTAAACGCTCAAAGATGTTTGAAATTTATTAAAAACATCATTTCTGATTATTCTTTTTTCAATGCTGATGAAACTAATTATCCTGTGTATTCATGTTGCTTGGTCTATGCATAATTTGGAATCAAAACAGGCCAATGTCAAAGAGCCAGTTTCAATACAGAACTGCGTTGGTAAGGCAACAGAGATACAAGGGAAGAGAGGATATCCTTTGATGATGTGCTTTTTCACTCAAATATCGGCTAAGCAACATTATATCTAATTCAACTAAATGCGTTTATTTACAATTTATGTATAACAGTCTCATGTAGAAGACATGGACAATATAAATTGTCCATTATTACAGGTGTTGTGGATTGGAATTTCCAAAAGATTGTAGCCCCTTAACTTGCATTTTTTGTCTACATTCTCCAAATGCATAGATAGCCTGCCACCACTTCTGATGTCATCAGAGCAGCCACTGTTATTACATGAGGTTCCGGTGGTACTTGGAGATGCACAACATGTTGAAGCTGCATGCAAGGACTTTACAAGAACAAACCAACAAGAACATAATGGTGGCTTGCCGAAATCATACCCAGGAAGCACTTGTGAAGGCATTGCAGCTTCATGTAACACGCCATTGGAACATGTGGAATCTGTATCTGAGGAATCATCACTTGCAAGGACTTCTAAACACAATGGAGTTTCTTCCTACATGCCATCAGAACGACCACTGTTATCAAATGAGGTTTCAGAAGTAATTGCAACTGCACAACCTGTGCAACCTGCATCTGAGGACTTTGCGAGAGCAAAAGAACAAGTTAGCTTTCCTGAATTATCCGTTAGTACAGCTTCTGAAGGAAATGTAATTCCTTGTGATATGCTACCTGATTTTTCAGGTTTGTCCGGCTGTACTAGTGTTTTTCAATTTGCTCCCTTGTTTATTTGAATTAATTGCTTTGTCTTTTGGAACTTCTCTAGTCATTTCTGATTACGGCACTGAATACAAGTTGTATACACACAATTGTAAGCTTTTAAATTGTTATCCTTGCAACAGTAGCTCCACCGTCACAACCGTCAACTGCTGCCTTTCAGTCTGAGCTCCCTGAAGCATCAGCTCCACTATCTCAACCTGCAACTACTGTGTGCAAGCCTGAGCAAAAAGCAATAATGATTGACCTCTTAGACGAAAGAGATGTTAAAGAAGAGAGAGAGGAGATCAACCTCTTACGCGAAAAATATGGCTTCTTTGAAGATCTTCAATCTCTGCTTGACCAGTCCCTTGATGACCTTTCAGGGCCTTCAGATCAGCCACCAGTCACAGACACATTGAGTCCTGATCAAATTATGGAGGTGAAGCGTTGCTTGCATAAGTTCTGTTTGATGAATTTTGATCAGCTAACAAATCATGCAGAAAGGGATCAGTTTTTTTCCTCTCTGGATTTGTTGCTGAAACATGGATTCATCCCTAGGCACATGCTCGACATGGTAACTGATTTACATTTGAAATTTTCGAGCAACACATTTTTATATTCTGAGTGTCTGGAGAGTGTTAAGAGCTGCGACGAGGAAAGAGAACGTGCTTTGTCCATAAAGCAAGAATTGGCAGACAATTATCGACTCTACAGTGAGATTGAAAGTAAAAAAAGAGTTGCAGATGACTGTTTTAAGGAGTTGAGAAATCAGTTGAGAGATGCAAGGAACTTAAGAAACGGTCTTGATGAACAATGCAAGAGTCTAAAGGCATCATTAGAAACATCCAAAGGTGCCCTTCATCAGTACATGCAAAGTTCCAAGACCTTGGCGATAAGCAAACAAACCGGGCAGCAACTCATGAAAGATATTGTGGAGTCCTGGAACAGCTCCAAAACTGAAATCTTGAATCTTTTGATTGGCATCTCTCCTTAATGCTCTTCATCATCAGTGAACAGCACTACCCTTGCTTTTGTTGCCCAAAAAGTGGGACCATTAATCTTCTTATTTCTTGTTACCTAGAATTTATATTAATATTTCAATACCCTTCTTATTTCTTCTTATTTCTTTTGGGAAGCTGGTTAAAATTCAAATCAATTTTTTAATTCTTATCTTTTCAAGATTTAAACTTAAGTAACCAATCAAATAAAACTGCAAGAAACTACTCGATTGTTGCGGAAGCGTGGTCATATTCCTGGAGGCTAGTTAGTAGAAGGAATTGAATATCTTTTGGTTTACAAAATCATTAGGAGAAGCACTTAATATGTATTTCATGTCTTTCTGCACACATGAAATAGGTTTTCAATTTTTATCTTCAAATTGTATTAGTGGTTTCATTGTAAAGCAATTTCTATAATTTTTATTACTACTAATTTGGGGGCCATAATCAAAAGGTGTGCAATTGCATGATAATTGAAAAGCAATTTTGGGCTGTAGATGTAAGGAGTTAAGAGTCGTTATTACCGTTAAGATTTTGACACGAGATTTAAAACCTAATAAGTGCCACGTGGCATTACATGACCAATCAAAATGTTACACATGAAAATAATGCCTTCTCATAGAAGTTTTAATTATTTATACAAGCATATTTTACATGATCTTATAAGTAAGAAACGCATGAATGAGTTGCATAAACATTTTTTTTTTAAATGTTGGCAGCAGTCATGCCCTTAAAACTTAGAAGATGATCACATAATAAGAAACGAAGGCCAATAAATAAATTGATTAAAAAACTTGATCTGATTTGTGAATCAAAATAAAGAATTTTTTCATGATTATATTTTTAGGTAAAAAGATATAAGTATCATGAGTTGTTACATACACATATATGGCAAAGACGTGTCATTGTATGATTAAATGGCTGTTGGTGATAATATAACGAAATTGAATTGGTCTCATTCGATAATAACCATGCAAGAACAGGTACGGACTCAGGTCTTTTTAATATTTTAGGTTAATTTATTAATTCATTGTAAATATTTGTGTGAATGTCGGCCTATATAAAAGAGAGAGAGAGTGTGTGTGTCTATATATATATATATATATATATATATATATATATATAGAGAGAGAGAGAGAGAGAGAGAGAGAGAGAGAGAGAGAGAGAGAGAGAGTAAAAGAATTACGATAATGAAATCATAAGCTTATAATATAAATTATTGAAATTGTTTATCAAAAGATTATTTATGAAATTTATTTTATTTTAGCGATAGAGGACATGAAAGAAATAAACTATTAATTTAATTATGAAAAGAAAAAGAATAGGCATATATCATTATGAAAGAAATAAACTATGAAATTATGAAAATGTTATTAATTGTTACGGTGTCGTTTTGTAACTTTCTAATATTAATGATATTATAACATATTGATTTTTTTTCAATTAGACTGAACCACAAAATTTTTTTATAAGTAATAAAAATATTTTAGCCTCCCTAAAGTAATAATAACAAGAAATTTGTACACTATAACATGCATCTTTTTTTTCTTAATTTTTTGAGAAAGCATAAAGACTTGGGCACTCCAAGTGTCATTACCCCAAAAATAAAACTCATATTACAAGGCCCTCAGCTTTCTTCCCTTACATACATTTTACATGAACTATGTATAACGCAGCAAGTTCAAATTTCATAAATCATGTTCATGATGTTTACAACAAAAAAGTAATAGATTAGGAGTCTCTCTCTTTTTTTTTTCCTTGTTATTTTTTAAATTTAGTTAAAAAAATTAGTTTAATTTTAAATAAAGTAACAAAAATCATTGTGGAAAAATAATTCACACTGAATTTCAAATTGATCCAATCCTATTAATAGCAAAAGCTAAAGTATTCTATTTTCGTTCTCTTTTTCCAATTGGATCTTTCCTTTTGCTGAACAATCTATACTCCTTCCAGAGCCTCTGACCAAACATTGAATTGATTATTGATTCCTTTCACATTATTTTCTTACTTCTCTGTATGCTCTCTAAAAGGTCCCTCCCCTGTTCTTATCTTTTGCATTGATATAGGAATCTCAAAAACTCAGAAGTTGCTTTGCTTGCATTTGTTTTCCTCTGCTTCTTTAAGTTTTAAAGGTCTGACTTTTGCTTTTCTCTCATCTGGATTTTTGTTTCTGTTTTTTGTTTATTCTGTTATTATGTGTTTTGAGTTTTAAGTTTTGGTAGAGAGAATTCTATATAAAAGCAGTTGGAGCTCATGCATAAGCATGGACTTTTCTTTTCTTTTGATGCTTCATCTGCATATCTTGTAAAAAATTTGAACTTTCATACTTGGATTGACAAGGCTTCTATGCTTTGTTTTCAGCTTCTTCTATGCAAAAGGGTCATCTCACAAGCTTAAAGGTATGTCCTTATGCTTTCTCTGAAGTGGTTTTTGCTTTCCGTTTTTGTCTTCTATTTTCCAATTTATAGAAGAATTGCATCATGGTGTGTGAAAAAGAAAGAATTAGAGAAACAATGCATGAAAAATCAAAAATTTAATGTGTAATGTTGTTTCCTTTGCAAATTTCCTTTCTTGCTCAAAAGAGTTTGAAGTCTTAACAAATAACAAGAAGTCTTCAGCTTGATTACCGAGTTCTGAAATTTTTTTCATTATGTTCAAAGTTTGCTTTGTTTTTTTAAGATACAACTCTAGATCTTGACTTTAAAGTTCAAAGTTTGTTCCTTTTTGGCGTTAATGTAAAACTCCTGATCTTCACTTTTGAAGTTTAAAGATTTTTTTCCTTTTTGATGATTTTCTCCTTTTTTCCCCCTCTCTTTATGAGAAATGAGACATTCAAAGTTAATGTTATTGTAGTACTTGCTGATTTTCTACACGAAGAGTAATGTTTTTTCCCCATCAATTTTTTTTTTGGTTGTCCCAATTATACAATGAGACAATAAGCGTACTCTCTGTCAGCTTCTTCAAGTTCTAAGTATGATCTTTACATGTTGAATGGGTTTTGCTGCAGTTTAAAGGCCTGGCTTTTGCTTTTGCTTTTTGTGTTTTGAGAATCAAGTTTTGTTAAGCATAATTTGAAGTTTATGCAGAATCAAGGGTTTTTTTCCTTCTTTTTCATACTTGGATTTTTCTTTGATCAATCTCATGTTTTGCACTGATCATTAAAAATTTAAACTTTTAGTCCACGTTTTCTGGTGTAAGGTTTCCAGATTCCGATTTTAGCTTCTTTTCAGCAAATCGCATTCAAAAACTCCGTAAAAATGCATTGTTTTCTTGGATTTTTGAAAGTTAAAGCTCCGTTCTTTCAACCTTCATTTTTAAAGTTCAAAGTTTCCAGAGGTGAAAAAAAGGCTTTTTCTTTCAGTGCCAAGTTGGTGCATAGAACTTTGAAGAAGAGCCAAGGTACTAGCTTTCGAGCCTTAATAGGGAGGAATGAAGTGAAATCTAATGATCCTCTTTATCTTGCAAAGTTCTTGTGCATCTATGCAAACCTCCTGGGCTTCAGCCGGGTTTCAAACATTTTTCCTTTGTCATGATTTCCAATGGGATTTCGATAGTACTTTGATCATTGAAATATCTAACATGAGAAACAGACTTTTTCTTTGACACTGCGTGGGTTGGTGTATTAGAACTTTGAAGAAGATGCCAAGAAAAAAGAGGTTGACCAAGGAAGAAATTTCCGAGAATTGGTGTTATGTTTGCAAGGATGGAGGCAAGCTCAGGCTCTGTGACAACTCGTAAGTTCAAAAAGGTTTTTAATAATCATTTGCATTAGTCCTTATATTCCCTGTTGCCTTCTCACCAATTGACTCATTAATGTCTAGTATTAATAGATTTCTTGCTTAACTCCCTATTGTTTGCTGAAAATATGAGATTTGGTAAAGTAGTCATTTCAATGCTTTGGTTGAATGGGGCAGGGCATTCAAATGAAATGCTCAGTACTTGCTCTTTTTCCGAACAAAACAAAGGAATTTCCTTGGTCGATTTCATTCAATCCTATACGACCAAAGACTCCTGGATTTTATCTTCATTTGGATAAAATATTTGAGTGCCTTTAAAGAGATCGTTGGCTGTCCCAATAATTAATTTTAATTTTCATAACCATGGCCTGCAGGAGGTGTCCAAAAGTTCACCATTCAGAGTGTGTTGACAAAGATGAATCTTTTCTGGTAGCTGAAACTAAGTGGACTTGCAGTAAGTTACATTCTTCCATTTTTGGAACAAAGCTCATTATTTGATATCAATTATCTAGATGACGTCATCTTCATATTCTTGAATCACTTACGAGATATATCAGTTGACTAGCCCGTAACATGAAATGTTCAACATTGCAGATTGGCATTTTTGCCATGTTTGCGGAAAAGCCTCAAAGTTTTATTGCCTTTGCTGCCCATCTGCAGTATGTAAAACCTGCCTGTATGATGCTCAGTTTGCAGTGGTTAAACGAAACAAAGGATTTTGTAATTCCTGTTTAGAGCTTGCTTGGCTTACAGAAACAAACAAGGATGTCAAATCCGTTGGGGTATGGATAATTTATAGTTCATAAATGGAACTTTAAGTTATATTTAAATTTCTGTTTGATATCTTGATTTCATTTTTTGACTTACTCTGTAATTTGTTTTTTTTTTTAATAAATTTATTGTGCAGTGCAACATAGATGTGAATGATCCAAAAACAACAGATTACTTTTTTAATGGGTATTGGCAGATAATAAAACAAAAAGAAGGCTTAACTTCAAAAAATGTTATCTTAGCATATGACCTGTTGAAGAAGGGTGAGATGCATAAGCGAGCTTCTAATGCATTTGAATCTGACGAAGGTGAAGAAGACATTGATGGATTTGAAGATGAAAGTCTATTTAATATATCTGATTTTAGTGATTCAATTGATACAGAAGAATGCAACCTGCAGCCACCTCGTTGGAATAATAAAAGGAAGAGATCCAATGGAAAGATGTCCAGGAAGAAAGAAAAGGTAAACACTTTTAAGATGTCTGAAATTTATTATAAAGATCATCGCTGATTATTCTGTTTTACGATTCTGATGAAATGAAACTAAGTATCCTGTGTGTTGATGTTGTTTGTTCTATGCATACTTCGGAAAAATAAAACAGTCCAGTGTCAAAAATCTTGGTCAATTGCAGAATCGTGTTGATAAGGCAACTGAGATAGCGGGGAAAGGAGGATATCCTTTGATAATGTGTTTTGTCATTCAAATTTGGACTAAACAACATACTTTCTGGTTCAACTAAATGCTTTTGTTTAGAATTTGTGTACAATACTCTGATAGTTGAGGAAGACATTGTGGATTGGCAATTTTGAATTTGTGGACAACATTCAAATTTGGACCCTTAACTCGCACTTTTCATCTACGCTCTCCAAATGCATCGATAGCCTGCCACAACTTCAGATGCCATCAGAGCAGCCACAGTTATTACTTGAGGTTCTGTTAGAACTTGGAAATGCACAAGATGTTGAACCTGCTTGCAAGGACTTCTCAAGGACGAACCAACAAGAACATAGCGATGGCTTGCGAGAATCACACCCACGATGCACTTCTAAAAGCAATGCAGCTTCTTGCCAGGTGCCATTGGAACGACCACAGCATGAGGTTACTATAGTGATTGCAGACGCACAAGAGAAGCCACAGAAGACATCAGATAAGCCACAGTTATCACACAGGGTTCCATTCATATTTACAGAAGCTCAAGGTGTTGAACCTGATTGCAAGAACTGTACAAGTACGAACGAACAAGAGCATGATGATGGCTTACAAGAATCATCTCCTGGGGGAACTTCTGAAGCCAATGGAACTTCTTGCCGCATGCCACCAGAACAACGAGAACAAGAGGTTCCTGTGGTTATTGCCGATTCACAGGAGCAGACACTGATACCATTACAGCAGCCACAGTTATTTCACGAGATTAGAGGGGCAATTACTGATACGCAAGATGTTGAACCTGCTTGCAAGGACCGGACAAGTACAAACGAAGAAGATCGTGATAATGGCTTGGTAGAAGCATCCTCAGCAACAAATTCAGAAGGCAATGGAACCTCTGGCCACATTCCATCGAAAGAAACACAACACGAGGGTACTGAGGATCACATAGTGACTGCAGACGCACAAGGCGCAAGATCAGCTGTAAAGGAATTTAAGAGAGCAGATAAACACAATCATAATGATGGCCTGACAGAATCAAACCAGAGTTCTTATGAAGGCAATGAAACTTCTTGCTTCGTCCCATCAGAACAACCACGGTTTGAGGTTCCTGCAGTAACTGTAAACGGACAAGGTGCCAAACCTATCGGCGAGGAACCTAAGAGAGGAGAAGATCACAATCATATTGATTGTTTGAGAGAATCCCCTAAAAGAATGTCTGCAGGCAATGGAATGGCTTGCCACATGAATTATTCGCTTGATGTTGCAGGCATGCCAGGTTCACTAGTCATTTCTGATAACAGTACTAAAGAGAAGCTGTATACAAATTAATTAAATTTGTTTTTTAACTTTTTTTTTTAATGTTCTTCTGAAAGCAGGTTCATCATCACCACTCTCAGCTGCTGTGTCTCAGTCTCATCAAGAAGCTGTGCCAGTAGTAACAATAGATGTTAAGGATGAGGTGATAAAGGACTTTAACCCCTTAAGTGTGCAGCAAACTTTCTTCGCGAATCTTCAGTCTATGTTTTATGAGTCACTTGAGGACCCTCCAGGTTCTTCTCAACAGCCACCACACACTCCTGAACAAAACGAGGCTTTGGATTGCTTACGACAGTGCTGTTCCATGAGCTTTGAGCAGCTCATGAATCATGATCTCAAGCAATGCTTTCTTTCCTCCATAAACTCCTTGCTGATGTCTGGATACTTCCCTGAAAGCATGCTCGGCATGGTCACTAGTTTACAGTTGAAGTTTCCAAGCAACACAAGCCTATATTCTCGCTGCCTCGAGAATGTCAGGATGGCGGATGAGGAAAATGAACGTGCTAAGTCCTTGATGAAAGAATTAGCTGAAAAGAATCTACGCTTTCGTCAGATTAATTATGACATAGATGTTACACTTGACATGATTGATAAGCTGAAAAAACAGTTAAGAGAGAAACGGGAATTTAAAGATAGTTTAAGGGAAGAATCCACACTTATTTATGAATCATCATTTGCACCCCACGAGGCCCTTTCTCAATCAATTCGAAGCTGTAAGATACTGGGGAAATGTAAGGAAAGCAGCCAGCAACACATGAAAGAAATTGATGACTCCTGGACCAAGTTTCAAATTGAAAGCTCAAAGCTTCTTGAAAGGTTTCGTTAATTCTTCAGTTCTAATTTTATGATGCTGTAAAAACTCTTCTGGCAGTGGATTGTTTGGCCTGAGTATTATTCTTTCTCTTCGTGTTTTCAACATTTTGAGTCTTCGAACATCGACAACTAATGCTCAAACCTTCGCCATGAGGATACCAGTTTGTCCGTATACGTTATTATGTACTTCATTAACATATTTTCACAGGTCTCGATCACTACACTATGATAGCCACTAAACTCTGTCAAGCTTTTCATTACAATTTTCAAGCCAAAACTTGAAAACTTTAAAAACAAGTAATTAGAGATATAATGAGAAATTTGAGAAATGTTTAGTGAATAATGTGCTAAGCCATATATATATATATGTATGTATAGCAATAATCTTATGTTTCTTACTATATTTCCCATTGTACCGATTTTTTCAGGAAAAAGAAATTGTTAAATTGTTCCGAAAGGCCAGTTCATTTGTCTTATTGATTAATCGTATCCAAACTCTAAGTTTTTACGTAATATGCACCTATATAACGTAATGAATATCCACCATAATTTGCATAGATCAATGCTGCCATGTATTACCTAATTTCTAGGATTAGACACTACTGGCCTACGTTGTACATTTGTACCTCCTTAGTTAATTATCTCCAAAAATTTATTTATTTATAAGAACATACTTACATGTGTACTAAGGATGCCTTTGGCAAAGTGTATTGTATTATACAGTTATACTGTATTGTATTATTTTAATACAGTTGTACTGTATTATTTTATATTGTATTAACACTATATTATAACAATATTGTACAATGTTTGATGCTACACTGTAATGTTTTAATTTTTAATTATACTATATTTGATGTTGCACTATACTTTATTAAGTTTTTTGTGATTAATCTAAATTATACATTTAGAAAATAATATTTATTAGTAGTAATGTTAAAAATTATCATAATTCTTGATAAAGATCAAAGCTTATAGCATTAAATTTTTGAAAGCATAACATTTATTTTTCAATATTCTAAATATGTAATATGTGAGATAAAGATTGAAACAAATAATTTAATCAAATAATCTCTAACTAATATAACAACATAAATAAATAGTTAAAACCTACAAGATTAATTCAAAAGTCATTTTAGGATGATAAAATAAAATTTTATATATGCCACAAGATAATCACAGATAATAAAATGATACAATTAAGACAGCAAACAATGATAAACTATGCTCTTAATGATTTCTTCATTCTAATTACACTCTTGATAGTGTATAAAAATTATGAAATTTCGATTATATATGCAAAAGTTGACATGAAACAAAGGCCTAGTTCGATCCACAGGTTAGTGGGTAGTGCTATCAAGACTTAAGTTTTAGGTTTGATTCTCATGTAGTCTGCTTGTGCTTTTGATTAATAAAATTTAAAAGAAAAATGCAAGGTTGATATGTAATTATAGAATATAATCTAAAAAATTTCGTGCTCCAAATTTGAAAATTTCAGAAGATTTAAAAATAACGAAGAAGCTATGTCAGAATGAGTCAACTCAAATTAAAGTCATCATAATAATATATGAGTGTTGAACTCCTGAAATCAGTATTCGTCCATAATTACGATTATAAATATACACAACCTGAATGAATTAAATTTAACCATCTTTCAAGGCAGAATTGAAGCACAATTAAGCAAAGCACTTACCAGAAGATAACGAGTGTTGCTACCGCTAAAAATCAATACTAGGCCCAAAAACCTAATCTAGCTAGGAATGGTTATGGGGAGGGGAGGGGAGGGAAGGGAAAAGGACCTATATCCCCATACCTATCTCTCAGATTTTGCATATATCCTCATCCCCATACTGTCCTTGTTGGGATTGCTTGAGGGGAGAGGATGGGGATCCTTAAGCAATAATAGGAGATCTCCGAGGGTCCCTGATCCCATAATAATTTTTTATATTTTTTTTTGAAATTGATTTAATTATATTAAAATAAAAATTTAAATAAAATTGTCAATTTATCTTACATTAACATTAATCCATTACAAAATATAAATCATGAGAATAATTATCCTCGTCAATCTTTATAATCCTATAACAAAGAGAAAACGAAATTACTTCTATATCAATAATAAAATATTTCATTATATCAATATAGATACTTAAATTAATGAGATGGGGATGTGGTGTGCTGTTAGACTCTAATGAAATAAGAATGAGTTGAGTGTTGGCTGCAGCGAGAATAACTTAGAAAGGATGAGTAAGACTATGGAGAATGGCTTAGGGGTTTGATTTATGGATTTTCGGCTTGTGAGGTTGTGGGCTTGGGCAGTTAAATCTAAATTATATCAAAGTCTTTATATTAACTAATATTTATATTATGTGTATAAATATTTTGATATTTATTATTTATATTTATATTTAATATTTTACAATTTAAATTTTATTATTTATTCACTAATAATTCTAGAAAAATGAAATTAAAAATTAAAAATTAAAAATTAAAATCCAAAATAGGGAAATGGGGAGGAGATAAGGATTTCACCTCATTCTCGTCTTTTCCCCAAATAAGAAATTAGGTAAAAAAACTTTCCATTCCTTTTCCAAATAAGGAATTGGATATAAAATCATTCTCGTACATTCCTCAAATAAGAAAACTTCCCCAGGACCTTATCTCCATGGGAATTTCTGTCATCCCTAAATTTGGCCAACTAGGTATAAATGTCATGGTGGACCTAAGACATTATGCTGGATTGTGGTTTGAAAGGGATGGATACATTAAAATGAGGCCCATTTCACATTGAACCTGCTTGGTTAAACCCACTTCGGGGCACCTTAACTCATAAGTGAATGCTTTGCGGAATGGATTAGTAGAGGACAAATAAAAGGTCTAAAATAGTATATAAACTGGAAGGTCATATTGGCAATGTAGGTTGTATTAAACCTTTATAGTATTCGGATACAATATTATGCTGCTCTTAAAAAATCTTTCTTAAAAAATCTTTCTTAAAACCCTAATCTCGACCCAACACATTTCTTGCCCCTACAAGATAGATGTTTAATGGCCAAAACACTCTAGAATATGATGCAAATCCTAAGATGCTAACTTAAATAGAAAAGCACCACTTCTTACCAATAAAAGAAGAAAGAACCCTTAAACCCTACCTTATTACATAGTGATTCGTGCTACCTTTTAGGAATAAGACTCTTAGGCCTTATTAACTAGGTTTTCTTTCGAAACCCATACATAAGCACTATAAAACATGATCAACCGGTTGTTGACACCATAGTATCCTACCTTTTAGTAATCCAGCAGCTGTTTTAACAATCTCCAAGCATTTGCCCTTGCAACTATCTATCATCTTTGTTGAAGAAATGGTTTCTTTCCTAAACAAGTACCTAAATTAGGTTCTTTCCACATCCTTTTAATCCATTGTCACCAAAAGCACCATAAGACGTATTCCCTAAATTGCAACCATGCATAATAGTGTCATTAAACCTTAATTCGCATTAGGATTTCACATTAGTTTCACAGTTGTATTAGATACTGAAACAATATCCTAAATCTGGTTCCTCATTATTCATTGATGTAATCTGCTTCCACATCACAACTTACGGTAAGTGCCTTATTGTTTGAAAGGTCACCATCCCACTAGTTGACCATAGTTAAAGCTTCAACGCGGGTTTATCCGGGCCAAGATCAATGCCAAAAAATCTTGTGGATCTTACTTCTCGAATCACAAACAGAATGGTTGGTTTACAGACCACACCTAATCCAAGTCTCAAGGTAGACCCAAATTCCATTCTCTATTGAAGAATGATTGTCTTTAGACAATCCAATAGGGACATTTGGACAGATAAAAATCACGCCAAACAATGGTTAGCTGATAACTTTATGAAATGAGAGTTATCATGACACTTTTATACTTAAATCAAGGTTAGTTAGAGAGTAAATAGCATAACACACTATCACAACAATTTACTAATTTTGGTGGATTTCATAGACCAAATGACAACGTGCAATTTAAGCACGTTGCTAAAAATTTCATCTTCAGCAATATTCTGAAAAGCATGTGGTTAATAAGAATGTACCGCAACAATTCTCTTACTTGTTGTCATTTGTAATCAATTGTGATATATTGTATCATAACTCATAGATACTTAATTTATAATTTTTTTTCTTTTGTCTATGTAATTACAAAGTACTTAAAAAAAAAAATAGTACTAGCAAAGCAAGTGGCTTCAAATAAAAAGTGATTTTTTATATGATAATTAAATTTATCCAAGTAGCACATTTATTTATTTTTCTTTTAATTTAAATAATATATTATATACCATAAATAATTTAATTTTAAATAACATAACATCCAAATCTATTTATTATTTTTAATTCTATTGCATTACTTAAATTTAGAAATAAAAAAAAAATCATTATCTATGTATAAAAAAATTAATTGTTAGTAATACATGAAACTGTGTCGTTTCGTCTGCAACATACAATAAATTATCAACACCGTAGAAAAATTTGCTTGAAAGTGTTGGAAATCATCTCTCCTTTTTGCTCTCACTACCCTCACTACCTTGCAGCCGCAGACGAAGAAGAAGTCAAAGACCCACAAGAGCAGCCATTGTCGCCGAATAGTGGAAGCTGAGACAGCTCAGAAGTTGAAACCCCAACTTCATCTGACACTTTTTCGAAATCGCCTCTCTCGCTAGCATCCCTTGAAAGTCCTCAATCGACGTGGACATCCAGGAGAGGAGAAAGCTCGTGTGGGTAATTTAAAAAAATCTTCTTCTTCATTCATTTAAGTTTTTTATTTTTCTTTCCAATAAAAAATCCATTAACCCTAGATTTGAACTGAATCTTGTTTCTTTTCTTAAAAATAACTCAGTTATTGAGACCTTAGATTTAAACTAAATAAATCGTTTTTTTTTTAACATGATTTATTAGTTTGAAACCTAGTCAATGAGAAGAGTTAGTTGTTTATATGTCTTGATTTAATTCATTTTGAATTGGTTTTGTTGATACATAGCTAGAGTCTAGATCGACATCTTCACTTTGGTGCGAATTAATTTAGGCAATGAAATTAGAATTGATTAGAGTCAATATCGTTCTGATTTAAGTAATCGATTTTGGTGCATTAAACTGTAGAGACAATAGATAAATATGCTTGCTGTTTTTGCTGTTGCAAAACTGCCGAAAACGTTAAATCCTTCTGCCAAAAACTGCAAAAACAGCAAGCACATTTGTGTTGCTTCTGCAGTGTAGAAACAACTGCTGTTTCTTCTGTTCAAAAGTGCAAAAACAGCATCTTTTTATTGCTATTCAAAAGTGCAGGAACGGCCGCCGTTTCTGCTGTTCAAAACAGCAGCCGTTTCTGCAGTTTTGTGCATTAAACTGAATAAATAATTTTTTTTTTTAAATTTCAACTTTGATTAAATGATTACAAATTTCTTGGCATAAGTAAATGATTTTTAAAATTCATCAGTCTCTATGATTATTCTTAACATGATCAACACAAAGAAATGTTAATTAGTTTCGTTAGTGTGGCCGTGAATTATATTATTAGAGCTAAACCAAATCTATGATTTTTAATGCATAAAGGTTACCAATCCCTAAAAATCAAAACAAACAAACAAACAAAAACTAAATTTGTTCTTTCTCATATTTTACAAGTGCAGTGAACAAATCGAAAGATCTTTACCATTTTTTTTAAGTAAAGTTAAGAAACTAACAGAAAAGTAAAAAATCAATCTCTTTGGTCCATGTGTGCACACATGTGAAGTGAGGTGAACTGGAACCGACAGATGAAAAACAAATTGAGAATTATAGCTCAAAAAAGTCAGAGAGAGAGTTTCGAGCTAGAGTTTTACAGTTCCTTTCTTCAATCTTCAGATCATTTTCGTGCTTTAGGTATTTCAACTTTCGATTCTGATTTCGTTTGGTCGCCAATTTTTCTTTTTTTTTGATAGTTAGTTTGTGTTAATTTTTTTTATTATTGGTATATGTACAGAGCCTGTAACTGGTATGCGTATATAATTTTTTTTTTCCCTTAAACAGAAATATTATTCACAACTTGTATTTGCATGTTGTCAAAAATATATAAGTAAAGCTTTTAACCACGTTTACTGGATGTGGTTAAATTAGTTTCAAGAACATGTAAAAGACTTATAACACAATGCTCACTGAATGTTGCTGGAAATAGTTGAACTTAAGACAATATTAACATTCACAACACGCGGCTGAATGTTATCAAAAGTGTTTAACAATGCACATTATACATTGCTAAGAGCCTTTTTTTCCTGTAGTGACTATTAAACTCACGATTTTAAAGTTTTTGAGACTTTCTTGGATAGAATCGAATCAAAAAATTACTATACACACAAATATATATATTTGGGTAATCACGATGGTATGAGGAGGGCTTTTATTAATAAATAGAAAGAAAAATTACACCTAATTAGAGGGGCATAATAAGACTTATCCTTTAAAAACAAACTAATTACAAACAAACAGATCGCAAAAGAAAAGAAAACATGCATGAATGCGACATACAAAGAATATCGAAATCTCAAACCCAAGCCTTAATTGAATCTGTTGGAGGCGGAACCATTTATATAATTACTTTCTGTACAAATCAAGAAATAATCATCACAATTTTTTCTCTCCTATATATCCCCAAGTTCCCCCCCCCCCTTTTTTTAAACCGCTTTCTCTCCCCCAAAATTACATCATTTTTCTTCTCCCTAAATCCATGAGCCTATTTGGTATTGAAGTGTTATAACTTTTTAAGTTACAACTGTGATGGAACAAAACTATAATTATGACTACTACAAAATTGGTATTTAATGACGATTTTAAAAGACATATGATGACGGTTCTAAAACCGTCATCTTAGGCAGTGGCATTAAAGGGAGTATACCTTTTATGACGATTCTAAAACCGTCATTATATGCCATAGATACATAATATTTAATGACGGTTTTTTACCGAAAACCGTCATTAAATGTGTATTTAAAATGACGGTTATTTTACTAAACAGTCATTATTTACAATTTATACTTGAGATTTAATGACTGTTTGTTTGCAAAACCATCATTAAAAACATAACATATAATGACGGTTTTTTAGGAAAAACCCGTCATTAAATTTTTTTTTTTAACGACAGTTTTTTTAAATACTCGTCATTAAATTAATATTTAAATTAATATTTGTAATTACGGTTTTATATAAAACAGTCATCTATCATGTTTTGCTACTTTTTATGACTGTTTATCAATTTATAATGACGGCTTTTATAGAACCATCATCTTTGATGTTATCTAAAAAAAAAAAATTATTATAAGCCTGCTTTAATTGTAATTTTCTATTTAACAAATATATTTTTACAATTACTTTTTTACAAACTATATCATATACAAAATATTGCTTTACAAAAATCTTAAATGTATAATCCTCCATACATCCTCAACAAAATGTTATACATTGAAATTCTTACAAATGCTCTTCCGATATAACAAAATCAACTACTAACTAAGAAAATTCTCATACTCTTTTATAGAGAACTTTGACAATCCTTCATCTTCAACAAAATACTAGCTCTTCCACATGTAATCTAACTACCACATCTAAATTCTCATCAAGTCTTCATAAGCAACATTTTCAAAAAAAATTTGCAGCTGCTAATGACCTATGACATTATTTACAAAGAAAGAAAAAAATAAATATATCAAGCTCATTTATTACAAGTCGTAGTTTAATCATGATAAGTTGTAGTATCTAGTACTATTAGAGACTAACCTTGAATTATCAATCAATTAATTTTCATATGTAGCAACAAGTTGCCATGTATACGTTGCCCACTCGCATCTCATCTCGTCAATCTCCCTTTGAGTGTAGCTTTGTATCTTAACAAACTGTGAAGTGAAAAATATATAAATTATTTAGTGGAGAAAAATAAATAAATATTTGATAACAAATTGCCAATTCCTTGTCTGGAATAGAGACATTACTATTAGCCACAATATCCCATATATATGTTATCACATAATATCCGCAATGCTCAACATTTTTGGGTTGATGAGGACACTACAAAAGAGAAAGTAATAGATTTAAGTTACACAATGAACAAATTCATGCAATAATAGATTATAAATCTCATATACAAACTATTATGAATTTGAATATAAGACTAATATTCCTTACTTTGATTGGTTTCCATATGCAATGCTTTTGATTAATTTTTCCATGTGCCATGCTAAACATTCTCAATGAACTTAATTTCAAAATTGCAAAGCATATATAAGAAAATAATATAAAGAAAATACAAGCTAAAAAGTACAATTTTTTAACATACCTATTAATAAGCTCTTTCAAGTTTTGACGCGGATCATGACTAATTGAATCAAAAAAATAACATTGGCTTTCATATGAATCAATAAGAGCCGACATCGAATGTGCTTTGTGTGCAAAATGCTTATCATTGTAAAATTCCAAATATCATAGCAATATTATTCACTTTGCGTTAAAAACATCACCTGCAACTTTTGGGTGTTGTTTTTAGCCTTAAACAGCAGCATGACAGCACCTGAAAAATTTTTTTGATGTTGTCTAGCTCATAAAAACAGCATTTGGAACTTCCCGGTGCTGTTTTTAACAGCAAATAGCAGCATGATAGCACTCAAAGAATTTTTTGGGTGCTGTCATGCTGCTGTAATTGTGTTAAAATAGCACATGAAACTTTTCAATGCTGTTTTTTTTACAACAAATAGCAGCAAGACACACAGAGAAAATTTTTATGGATGCTGTCCAGTTGTTAAAATTAGTGCTTGGAACAGCATATAGCAGCATGACAACAGTAGAATAAGTTTACAATTGTTGTTTTCTTTGTAAAGCAGTGGCAATCAGAGCTTCTAAAAACTTCAGTATAAGAAAAGAACAATTAAATCCTCTTAATTGAGTTTGGGAGGAAGGAATACTTTTATTACATCAAAACAAAGTTATAAAAACAACAAAAAAAGAAAAATATTATGGCACTTTCAAGGTTTTTCTACCTATTATTGCTAGTCATAGAACTAAACACTTAAAGGAAACAGAGTTTGCTGAAACAAACCTCGTAGATGAATGAACTCAATACTGATATCAAGCACACCAATAATCTCTGAGAGAAGTAGCCATGTTTAGAGTCATCCAATGCTAGGTTACAAAACCATGAAACCTATCCAATCAAATTAATGAGATTTATAAGTAATAAAATGAAAATACAGAGAGAGATAGAGAGCGAGAATGATTTGGCTCATAAATAAGAAATTTCAAATTCCTTTGCAATAATGTATGTGGAAAGTAGAGGGCTTTCAATTGAGGAGCTGATAATGTGTCAATTTGATTACAAATAAATCAAAACATCAAATAGAGCTGACCTAGACAGTGAACTGAGGATGCATTGGTGTATTAACAATGGGATTCAACTCGGTGGCTGCTCAAACGGCACAACAATCCCAAGGTTGTGATAGTTACGAAGTGGGCAACAATCAATTTTGGCTATTCTGGAGAGAAATGAGCGAGTGATAGAAGGAATTTGGGTATTTGGGAGAGATATTTTGAAGTGATGAAATAAAATGCCAAGTCTAGAAATCGGCTTTGCTTTTTTTATTTGTATTATTCCATGACTGTTTACCTAAAAACTGTCATTATAAGTATGTTTTTAATGACGGTTTTTATAATAAACCGTCATTAACCTTAACACTATATTTTAATTACACATTTAATGACGGTTTTTGAATAAAATCGTCATTGTTAGTATTAATATTTTTAATGACGGTTTTTATAACGAACCGTCATTAAAAATTTCATTTTACATTTAATGACGGTTTTCGAATAAAACCGTCATTGTTAGTATTAATAATTTTAATGACGGTTTTTATAACGAACCGTCATTTAAAATTTTATTTTACATTTAATGACGGTTTTCGAATAAACCGTCATTGTTCGTATTAATATTTTTAATGACGATTTTGATAACGAACCGTCACTAAAAATTTCATTTTACATTTAATGACAATTTTTGAATAAAACCGTCATTGTTAGTAGAGATGGCCAACGGGCCGTGCTATGCCAGCCCAGGCCCATCAAAGGAAAGCCCATGCGTGCTCGTGCTCGTGCCGTGCCGTGTCCACTATTCATTCGTGCTGTGCCCACACGTGCTCGTGCTCGTGCTCGTGCCCACTCGTGCCGTGGGCCATGCCGTGCTTAGGAAAAATAGCCAACTAAGTTTTTTTCTTTTTTATTTTTTTAAGAGCGCATGCCAAGTTGTTTTCTTATTTTTTTCAAGCTTATGTACTTTTTTTAGATTCATGTGCCTTTATTTAAATTTAATAGAATAAAAAATTCAAAACTCAAGTCCATATTCAATGATAATAAATTAATAATAATAAGAGAATGTAATATTAGTTGTTAAGTTTGACATTTTTAGTACTTAAAAACAACAACAATAATAATTTTTTTTAAGGGATAACTTAATTGTTAACTTGGAATTACATAAAGTCATATATCATAGTTTATAATAATATTAATACATATTTATAAAATCATGATATTTATAACTTTATTTATTAAAATCATGATATCAATTATTTATTTAATAAATTATAAACATAAATCAATTATAATTTTTTTGAAACTAAGAATTAAATAAATTTAAAAAACTTGAGTCAATAAAATATATTAAAAAATTCAATTTCAAGTTATTTATAAAATCATAAAATTTTAAGTTTACTTTCATTAAAAAATGAAATGTGCTTATTGCATATTTTTTGCATGCCGCGCTTTGGCCAATCTCTAATCGTGCCGTGCTTTTAAGGCCCACGTGCCTAAAATCTAAGCCCGACACAGTCACGTGTGTGCCGTGCCATGCCGTGTGCTTTACTGAAACGTGCTCGTGTCGTGCCGTGCCGTGCCGTGCTGTACAAATACGTGCTGTGCCCGTGCCGTGCCTTGTGCCACTCAGCCCATTGGCCACCTCTAATCGTTAGTATTAATATTTTTAATGACGGTTTTTATAACGAGCTGTCATTAAAAATAATATTATATTTTAATTTGATATTTAATGACGGTTTTTTTATAAAACCATCATTGTAAGTATTAAATATTAGGGTTATTATCATTTTACTACTTTAGGAATTGCCAAATATCAAATGACTACAAGAAGTATTGTCTCTTATCATTTTACTACTATATCTTTATAAAAATATCATTTTACTACTTTTCTGTTACAATTGTTAGTTGACCATTAGTTGACCGTTAGTTGACTAACACAATACCAAATTTACCCTTCATGATTAAAAAAAATAATAAGATAAATTTGTAATTCATATATCATAATTCTAGCAAAAAAAAATTATGTTGGTATTTTATATCCATTTTAATAAATATATTACAAATTTATTTTATAAATAACCTTCAAATATTTTTTTTTAATCATGAAGGGTGAAATTGGTATTTTGTTAGTCAACTAACTGGTCAACTAGCGGTCAACTAATAGTCAACTAACAGTTGTAACGGAAAAGTAGTAAAATGATATTTTTATAAAGATATAGTAGTAAAATGATATGAGACAATAATTCTTGTAGTCACTTGATATTTGACAATTTCTGAAGTAGTAAAATGATAATAACCCTAAATATTATGGAGGTTCACATAATAACGGTCATTAAAAAGTTTTAATGACTGTTATTTTTAAGAACTGTCATAACTTATGGGTCATTATTTTAAATTTTTGTAGTAGTGAAATAAGATTTAGTAGTGCATAGTACATATGAATTTTAAATAATAATTTTGACAAAATTATAGGTTTGATACTATAGTAGGGATGACAATGGGGCAGATATAGATTGGATCTACTCTACTCCAGATCCAAATCCATAATAAAAATTCAGATGTATTTCTATTTCAGATCTGTCATGGATCTATGTTTTTCGCTCCATATTCGGATTAAAAAAAAAAGATCTATATCTGCTCCAAATCCAAAAAGAAAAATTAAAATCTAAATTTGTTTTAAATTCGTCATGAATTCTAAATCTTAACAATAAAAGAGTAATAATTTTTTAGAAAGAAAATTAAAGACAAAAATGCATTGATAACAATTAAATTATATAATTTGTATAAAAAATCTAATAAATATTGTAGCTTTTGCTTTTAACCAGAATAAACTAATAAGAAAGATAATAAAATATCTATCAAAAGTAATTGCAGGAATAAGATTAATGTAATATTCTAATGTGTCCTTCACCATCCTGATATCCCTGGTACACCATCATCATTTCTATAACATTAAATAATGACATCTATGTTAAATATGATTGATTATATTTAGTGATTTGTTATTTTTATTGTGATGATATTTAACTAAATATATGAAGAATGTAATTATTTTATACTCTATAGCCACCACTGATTAGGGACAATACAACATGAATAAGAATATGAGAAAATGATAGGAAAAAAAACTCAAGTCTAAAGATTTACCTAACAATTAAAGGATTGATACAAGCATTCAGGTGAAGTGGAGAAGTGAGAGTAGACTAAAGAGAAAGAACGAGGCTGAATTGAAGAGTGACAAATTTAAAAACATTAGGGCTGGTACCCCAAATTTATTTTACGCTTAGCTAATTTTTTTCTTATTATCATTTAAATACGTTTAAGTTTTACGATATTTAAATACATGCTAAATATGACTAATATGCTATGAATAATTTTATTATAATTTATAATTACATAATTGTTAAGAAATTTTTAAAAACAAAATTAAACTAAATGGTAAATGGATATGGGTCTAGATCTAGTATTAAGATAAATCCATGTCTAATCCAGATCTGCCTTAGATTCGCACATCGATATCCAAATTTATTTTTGACCAATCCAAATCTAATTCGATTAGATTTGGATTCACGTGGATCGTGGGTTAGGTCCAACCCATTGACATCCCTATACTATAGGTTTTTTTTTATCATAGAAGGTTGATCAAATCAACTTCACTTTTTCAAAGCACTGCAATCAATGTTTCCTAAACATTTTAGTATTATAAGTTTTAAGATATTCAATATTAAATAGGATCACCCAATCTAGCAAAGGACCACATCACCATCATCGAATCGATAAATGTGGCTGCATTCTGAAGATAGAAATTGCTATTTTTTTATTCTTTTTCATAGTGTAATTTTATATGTATTCAATTTCTTGAAATTGGATTACTATCAGTCTACCAAATAACGAAGAAATAAAAAGAAACAAATTTTGTTTATCTCTATTGCCTGCAGGGCAAGGAAAAATAAATTACCTGATATTTTCAGCAAATTATTAATTCGTATCCACGAAAATGGATAGCTATCGAATTTAATTATGATTTAATCTAGAAATTTGTAGCCAACCATCTTCCCAAGTTCCAAGTCCATCTTCCCAAGTTCAAGTTGATCATCTCTGCCGAATTTTAAATCAATTCCCATGTGAAGAGACTGAAAACCTGTTAATTAATAGAAACCGAAATTTTAAAAATAATAATAACGTAGCTAATAATTTATAACTATCAATGATTAGTTTATCTACAATTATTTTGTATGCAGGATTATTTGTACCCTAACTTTTTTAAATTAATTTTTACTCTACATACTGTTATTTATAACTACGCTGCATTATTTATATCCATTAACTACGCTGCCATCACCCCACCTTCATTCTATATATAGGCATGGATATCATTATATCAAACAAGAAGCAAAAGCAACTTACTTCTGAGTTCTATTACAATTCATCATCAGAAACTAGCAGAGATATTTTCATTTGAAGAATATGGAAACTCCATTTGCAGGATTTTAGGCCAACTCTGAATTTCGTTTCTAATTTTTATTTTAATATATGCATTTATGAATAAATTTCTTAATATGAATTTTTCAGGTAATAAGTGGTTGGAGGGAATTCTTACTCCACTTCTTATAAGCTTGGTTGATGATGAGAAAGTGAATAATGATAATCTTGATCTTCTTGTTGTTCCTCAGTACGGGAGAAATCTTGACTATACTAGTTAATTGCATGCATTATTAATCTTTTGTGTTATGTTTAATTAAATAAAACGATGGGTATTGTTCTTACCTGTCAATCATGTAAGTGTCAGTTTAGTTTTGTTGAACTATTAAAATCTTTTGAGATAAGCAAGAGATTTTTTTTTTTTTTTGAGTCCATGTAATTTGTCATCTTTAATAAATAAAATTAACGTGTGTCAATGTGTTAATTCCATTACTCCATCAAGAAAGATAAAATTGTGTGATAATATCCATATTAATAGTCTAATTAACTATGGCCTTTGTCTTCTTAAAAATTATTATTACGCAAAGTGTATAAATTAGTTAGCTAATTGTTGCGGCTCCCCGGGGAACCAAGACCTTCATAACTAACTAACTAAGATTAACGTCTATGTAGTTCAAATAGCGTGTATCATCAGAAACACTGGAAGTAGAATAATTAAGTGAAAAAATGTTGAATTGTAACTTGTCTTTTTTTAATTGGTCCAAAATGTTGATAGGAGTCGGGGAATATATCCTTGTAATCTGGTAAAAACATTGATGTAATTATAAATAATTTATGACAAAAGTTAGGATCGAGGTTAATTGCTGGATTTGTGGAGTACTTTAATTAATTATAAGTACCCTACGGCCTTAGCTTATTGTTTTTATCAACCAATAAGCCTGGTAAGTCCCTGAAATTAGCACCCTAAAGATAAAACGTAACTAAGGACAATTAGTGAAGAACACTAGGCAGGATATGCTGCGGAAAAATCAGCTTTTTATTTTTTATAAAAATTTTTAGGATTGATCTCATACAATATATAAAAATTCGTAATCTAAAAATCGTACCTTGAAAATATAAGAAGATAAATAATCTTCGCTTTTTCTGCTGAAGTGCATTAGGCTCTCATATCACGATCTGTCACCACCACACCTGGTAGATCACGATTCGTCACCACCATGCCTGTTAGATCACGATCCGTCACCACCATGCCTGTTAGATCACGATCCATCTCTGTCACCATCACGCCTGTTAGATCACGATCCGTCACCTTATGACTCAGGTTTTGATCTGCACTTGACGTGTGGGCGCCTTTATTACTACTAAAAATAACTAGCAAGAGAATTTTTCTCTCAAGATTAGAGAGAAAAAAATATTTTTCTCTGATCTGTATAAAGTGATTAGAGAGAAAAATTTTCTTTTTCTTTGACCTGTATAAAGTGGCTTCCTCTTTTGCTTTTGGGAGAAAATAAGTCTTTTATTTCTCTCTTTAGTGAAACCCTAGGCTCCAAAAATAAAAGTTACGTTACTTATTTTTTTCTATAAGGGGCCCACCTTGTAAAATAACATAAGGCCCCTTATACACAAGTACATTACATGGAGCCTCCCACTAAATAATATTGAAAAATTCAAAATTGGAATTCCAATACATGCATTCAAATTTGGCTAATACATCATTTAACCAACTTGCATACACATGCATGCATTCAACTTTGGAGAGGCAAATTTGAAGACAAATTCCTAAGGTAGGTGCCTAATTTTTGTTGATAATTTTGTTGGGGTTGATGCAATAGTGCACCCCATTTTTCCCTATAAATAGAAGGCAATTCCTCATTTGGTAGATCATCCCAATTTGAGAGATTTGAGAGAGCTTCCACTTAAGTGTTCTAGTGAAGTTCCATTTGGGTATATTGGGGTTTTGGGTGTTGAGAGTTTCTCACATTTTTGTAAATTTCCATTATTAGTAAAATTATCTTCCAGCCTTTGCCCGTGGACGTAGGCATTACGCCGAACCACGTAAATTATTGGGTCCTATTTTCTTTGCATTTGTTTATCACCACATTTGTATTTCTCCAGAAGTCATAGTATTCGTTATTGCTCACCCTGCATTTCCGCAATAATTGGTATCAGAGCCGAAGGTTCGTGTTTGGGGCATAAGGCACTGTTCACGTATACACACTATTCACGTATACATAACTGTTCACAGATATAGTACTGTTCACGTATACGGTACTGTTCATTGATACAGTGGAGGCGGCCATTTATATTTGAAAGACAGTCTATTGTAAGTAGCGTGTATTTTTGCATGTCTAAGAAAGTTCTGTCAACAAAGCAATAAGAGCCTAAGGAGTCTGGGTTTTAAGTGGGACCGTTGTGACCCCTCCATTCTCCTGGGAACTTTCCTGGTGCATTTATTCACGCGAAATAAACATCATAGAGGCTGTTTTTCAAGTGTGAATAGTTGTTGAAGAAACTGGTCATTTGATAAAAGGATGGTAGAGGCATCATCGTCGTCTTCATCAGCGAGGACTACTGTGACTAATGCAAAGTTTGAAGTGGAGAAATTCGATGGTACCAATAATTTTGGTATGTGGCAATGTAAAGTGTTGGATGTCCTATGTCAGCAAGAGTTGGATGTTGCTCTTGAAGAAAAGCCTGACACGATGGATGACAAGGAGTGGATAAAGATCAATAGACAGGCATGTGGTACTATTCGCCTATGTCTGACTAAAGATCAGAAATACTCTGTCATGAGGAAAACATCAGCAAAGAAATTGTGGGAGACACTGGAAGAAAAGTATATGAAGAAAAGCCTTGAAAATAGGCTTTATATGAAGAAGAAACTCTATCGATTTACATATACACCTGGCATGTCAATGAATGACTATGTGAACTCATTCAACAAGATATTGGCGAATTTACTAAATCTGGATGAGAGATTTGAAGATGAAGATAAGGCATTGTTGTTGTTGAATTCTCTTCTTGATGAATATGATCATCTCACCACCACTTTACTTCATGGGAAAGACAGTGTCACATTCGATGCTGTATGCAGTGCGTTGTACAACTCTGAGACTAGAAAGAAAGACAGAAAGGATCACAGAGATACAATTGCAGAAGCATTAACAGCATGAGGTCGTTCGCAAAGCCGTAAACCTGGAAAAAAGGAGTAAGTCTAAAGAAAGATGAATGTGCTTTTTGTCGCGAGAAAGGGCATTGGAAAAAGAATTGTCCTAAGTTACAAAAGGGCAAGGCTACTTCTGATGCATGTGTAGCAGAGCATGATGAGGAGTCAGACTTTAGTCTGGTTGGCATGACGTTGACATGTCACTCAGATGAATGGATTTTGGATTCGGGTTGTACTTATCATATGTGTCCTAACAAGGGCTGGTTTTCTAGCTTTAAGGAGCTGGATGGTGGAGTTGTTTTTATGGGCAATGACAATGCCTGTAAAACCATGGGAATAGGTACAATCCAATTAAAGAATCATGATGGCTCAATCTAAGTCTTGACGGATGTTCACTATGTACCAAGCTTGAAGAAAAATCTCATCTCATTAGGAGTCCTAGAATCTAAAGGGCTCACAATCACTTTGAGAGATGGATTGTTGAAGGTAGTAGCTGGGGCGCTGACAGTGATGAAAGGCACAAGAAGAAATAACTTGTACTATTTCCAAAGAAGTACAGTTATTGGATCAGCATCAATAGTTTCTGGAAAAGATGCAGATTCAGAAGCAACCAAGTTGTGGCATATGCGTTTGGGACATGCTGGTGAAAAAGCTTTGCAGACTTTAGTGAAGCAAGGATTATTGAAAGGTGCAAATTCTTGCAAATTGGAATTTTGTGAACACTGTGTTCTGGGCAAGCAGACCAGGGTAAAGTTTGGTTCAGTAATTCACGATACAAAAGGAATTATGGACTATGTTCACAGTGATGTATGGGGACCTACCAAAATAGCTTCTTTGGGAGGTATGCACTATTTTGTTACTTTTGTTGATGATTATTCAAGAAAAGTGTGGGTGTATTTGATGAAAAATAAGAATGAAGTTTTGGGTATATTTCTGAAATGGAAGAAAATGGTCGAGACTCAGATTGGTCGAAAAGTCAAAAGACTTCGCTCAGATAATGGTGGTGAGTACAAGAATGATCCATTTCTTCAAATATGCCAAGATGAGGGCATTGTGCGACATTTCACTGTTCGAAATACACCACAGCAGAATGGGGTGGCAGAAGCAGAACGCATGAATCGGACTATACTAGAGAAAGTTCGGTGTATGTTGTCTAATGCTGGATTGGGCAAAGAGTTTTGGGCTGAGGCAGTTGTATATACATGCCATCTGATCAACCGTTTGCCATCAGCTGCAATTGAGGGCAAAACACCCATAGAGATGTGGACTGGTAATCCTGCTACTGATTATGATTCTTTACATGTTTTTGGTTCCACTGTTTATTATCATGTAAAAGAATCTAAGTTAGACTCAAGAGCAAAGAAAGCATTGTTCATGGGTATAACTGGTGGAGTAAAAGGATACCAACTCTGGTGCCCTGTTACGAAGAAGATTATTTTCAGTAGAGATGTAACTTTTGATCAATCAGCCACATTGAAACAAAAAGATTCTCAAGAGGATGACGAGACCAGTAGCACTTTGCAGCAGGTGGAGTTTGAAAAGGTTAAAGTATATCCAGCTGGAGTCGATGAGACCGAAGATGATAAAGAGGTTCTAACCCAGGAACCTTCACAACAACAAGATTCAATTGCATATAGAAGGCCACACAGAGAGATTCGCAAACCTGCTCGCTTTGTTGATATGGTGGCCTATGCACTTCCAATTATAGATGATGATGTTCCTTTCACTTACATAGAAGCAGTAAGTAACCCAGAAAGTATGCAGTGGAAGAAAGCAATGAACGAAGAAATGCAGTCTCTTCACAAAAATGAAACTTGGGAGTTAGTTACATTGCCCAAGGAAAAGAAGGCAATTGGGTGCAAATGGGTATATGCAAAAAAGGAAGGACTTCCTCGCAAAAATGAAATTCGATACAAGGCGAGGTTGGTAGCGAAGGGTTACGCTCAGAAAGAAGGAATAGACTACAATGAGGTATTTTCTCCAGTTGTGAAACACTCATCTATTCGAATTTTGCTAGCCATGGTTGCGCAATTTGATTTTGAACTAGTTCAGCTTGATGTAAAAACTGTATTTTTACATGGTGATTTGGAAGAGGAAATTTACATGACTCAGCCAGACGGATTCAAAGTTGCTGGAAAAGAAAATTGGGTTTGCAAATTGACAAAGTCGCTTTATGGATTGAAACAATTTCCGAGGCAGTGGTATAAGCGATTTGATCGATTTATGAAAGGGCAAAGGTACACAAGAAATAACTTGCATATTAATCCAGTAGCGGCGCAGTCAATCAAATGAGCTAACCCGGGGATCATTTGGGAACATACAATAGTGGCTACAATAATTAGGCTTGTAATTAAACTAGCCCAATTATTTAATTCCAAATCTACTCCACTAAAAGATTGGAACTGACCTTCATAATTGTACGCTCGAATATTAATTCGTCCCAAGCCACATTGATTTCTTTACTGCACAATCCTTTATATCACATCGTTAATTAAATTGATATCTTAACTGTCCAATCAATTTAATTACATCATTATTCCTTGATACTTACTGGTTTTCTCTAATGATCATTTTTAACATATCAAATATGTCGACACACTCTGGCCAGAGAATTCTATAATCAAGTACCGAAAACCCATCAAGAGATGTGTTGTACAGATTCTATATTGTTAATCTATAACTCCAATACTCATAATTGCTTCCACCAAGATATCGGGTAATATTGACTACAAGTGTGTGTCGTGCTCATTGGTAACTCAAATGGAACAACAATTACAATCATGAAATCATAGCTAACTCAAGATTAAGATTACAATAAAATCAATGCATATGAGATTTAATAAGTCTGACAGTTATTACAAGGTTAATTAAATCTCATATGTGATCATGTTCAATGTAGTCGTACTATATCAATATATTCATACATGATCCAAAAAATTATTCAATGAATTTATTACAGTCTATACCTAAATAAAGTGCCCAACTTTATTTATCAACTGCGAACATAATTTATTTAATCATAAGATAACTTGTATTTATATCTTCTGTGAATCCACATAGTGATCACATAAATACATATAATATGATAAAATGGACTTTACTCAAAATATTAATGCAATTAAGATACTAGAATAAAATACCTCTTTTATTTTTATTAATCAGAAAAATTGTTTATTACAATTAAATAAACACATATGCTTTTAAAGAGTATATTTTCTCAACAATCTCCCACTAGCTCTCAAAGCATATTTGGCATCTCACGTATGCCCATGGATTCTAAGTGCAAGTTAAAAGGTTTCCCAGGTATGGCCTTAGTAAAAGGATTTGCCAAGTTTTGCTGTGATGCAATCTGAGTAACCTCCACATCACCTCTCTGCACTATATCCCTTATGAGATGATACTTTCTCTCAATATGTTTTTGTTTCTTGTGGTTCCTTAGATTGAATACTGCACCACTATCATCAAAAAATAGTTTAAGGGGTGCAGTTACAGCAGGTACCACCTCAAGATCTTGCAGGAACTTGCGGAGCCATACAGCTTCTTTTGCAGCTTCAGATGCAGCCACATATTCAGCTTCAGTTGTGGAGTCTGCGATACAAGATTGTTTCACACTCCTCCAACTAACAGCTCCACTTCCTAATGTAAACACGTAGCTAGAAGTTGATTTTCTAGAATCCTTATCTGACATAAAGTCAGAATTTGTATAACCCACTGGAATGAGTTCATCGCAAGCATACACAAGCATATAATTTTTAGTTCTTTTCAGATACTTTATTACATGTTTGACTGCAGTCCGATGGGTTTTTGATGGATGTTCAAATGGGCCCAAGATGCAAATGTAATCAGTGCCTCTAAAGTTATAAGGTCTCCTGGCAAGAAAATGAAAGCATCCGCATGATTTAACATCTCAGATATTCACTCTTGCATACTTGAGACAACGAATTCTTCTTCAATAGGTACATCAGACATGCATCCCAGAGGTTTTTGTTAGCCTAAAGGGCTACACATAATGTAATTTTGATGATAACAAACATGTGTCTTAAGTAATTTGATAAATATTGTATTTCACATTTTCACTAGTTTTTGAAGGATAATATTTATGTAAGTGAATTAAGTGAAATCAAGTTCAAGACACTCAACGGACAACAGCGAAATCAAGAATAAAGTTTACAGCTCAACAGACAAATTATTGCGACAAATTCTTATAAAGACTGTATGATTTAATTGATGCATGATTTAGCATTTGAGAAGCTCAAGAAATTAATTCAATAATTACTTTTCATAAACTAAAATAATTTATATTTATAAGATAAGAGTATTTTGTGGATTTGAGTAATTTAACTTAAATGAAAATTTTTGTAATTTTTAAATTTAATAAGTATTATTTTGAATTATGAAGTTTGACTTATTTGTAAATATTTGAAACGCTTTGGGCCATACTATAATTTATAAAAGTTTCAGGACCCAAATGTCATCTAAACATTTGAAATCCAAAATTGGACAGAGAGTAAGTGGCTAACCGCCTGAGGCTAGCGGTTGGTCACCTGAGAAAAATCTCATATTTTCAAATTTTGGACTAAAATGAAAGGTTTTGAGAACTTTAAAATTTATGGATATTATGTTAAATTTTGAAGGACTTCTTTGAAAATACTAATATATTTGGGACCATATCATAATTTCAGAAAGTTTTGGGATGATAAGTATGATTTAGAAGTTCTAAAATTGGACTTGTTTATAAAGTTTTATGACGTTTTAGGTCATAGTATAATTATAGAAAGTTTTAGTCAACATATAATTTTGGTGAACAGTATTACTGTAGTAAATTCAAACATAACGATAATATCACTATTACGGGCGGTAAACCGGATAAATCAAACGGCTAGCCGCTTGGTTGCAGGAATTTACCTATAACAGCTAGTTTTCGGGCTTTAACTATAAAAAACTCAACTCCAACTTCATTTTAGAGACTAATGCAAGTATAAACAAGATTATAAAACATGTATTGAGCTTCCATTTCGCAAATTATCATTGAACTATAATTTGTTTATCCACTCTTAAAGAGAGTTTTATTGTTGTAATTTTCATTTCTCATCAAATTGTGAGTGTACAATTGTGAGAAATACTTGTGGTGAAGAGATTGGGGAGATAATCTCTTGATTATAAAGGTCTATTGACACCTTAGAAGTCAATTGTAAACATTTGAAACCTTATAAGGCTTGGATAGTGAAATCCTCAAGCCGGGTGAGCTTGGAGGCGTGGACGTAGGCAGGGATAGCCGGACCACGTAAAAATTTTTGTGTTTGTTTTCTCTTCCCTTACTATTTTAATATTGTGCTTGATTGAATTTATTGTTTTTGATTTGATTAAGGAAATAGATTAAATTGTTGTGCGAATTGTATTGCATAAATTTAAAATCTCAATTCACCCCCCTCTTGGGTTGCATAACTTGCATTTCAGTTTTAAGACTCGTGGAATGATAGCTAGTACCTGGTTTCCTCTAATAAAAATAGCTTCTGAGACAAGTTTTGATAACCCGATGTCACCTCCTCTATGTACAAGGTGTAGTTTCTTCTCAGCTATGACACGACCAAGATCTACAGCTGCTTGAACGAACTCCATGTATTTTCCATAATGAAATCCAGAGAGCACATAAATGTTTTTGAATTTTCTACTCGAAGATGTTGCCATTAGAATAATCTTCAAAGCATCTTTAAAAACAAGTTGTGAGTGGTTGGAAAAAGAGCTCATATTTAAAGATCTTAGCGACAAAAAAAATAAGAAATAACTATAAATGGGTTGGTTTATTTGTCAGATGACGCGTAAAGCTCATGTCTCAATAATTCAAAAGTAAACAGTAAAAAAACAGTAAAAAAAATAAATAATGATTAAATACAAAATCACACCACTAAACGCAATAATGCAATTGATAAAATAACAGCAAAAGAAAAAGATATTTATTGGTAGTTGTGATTGTGGCTCATATATTCCTCTGGTTTTACGTCTATTAATGGCTTGAACGCCCTCTATGGGGTGATGATAGGCTTCTCATCCAGTTTTCTTATAAAATGGCAAATATGGTTTTTTTTAGTCATATTCCCAAGACTAAATTGTACATTTTCTTGTTGGAATAGTCTCCATAGCCTGTGTATCTCATATTGTACATGTCCACTTTGATGTGTCTCAAGAGATGGCAAGATATCATCCAACGATTCTTTACTCATGTCATCTTTAATGAATTTAATTTTATCTTCTCGATTATCAGAAACTATTCTTAAAGATTTATAAACTTCTCGTTTGCAACTAAGTCGTACAAAGTTATGACATTCTGAGCCAAGTCTTTTAGCTCTTTTTTTTTTTAGCAAATGTGCTTTTACCAAAAATAGGCATGTCAGAAATAAATGGATCAAGAAACTCACCAGCTAATCGGACATTTGCTTCAATTAACCAACGAATATTAGGAGGTATTCTGTTAATCATTAACAAAAGCAACATTTTTTAACTGATTTCAAATGTTTTTCGAAAAATTCCTTTATCATGAAAATTTTTTGTTCTTGCCTTAATAAATCTTGAATTTTCATATGCATCATTTCTTAATTCCTTAAGTTCATTCAATCGCAATTTTCGCACATTACCAGCATCACCGGAACAAAGCAGGATCTTTTCTGATTTGAAGAATATGGAAACTCCCTGCGCAGGTTGTAGGCCAACCCTCAATTTCATTTCTAATTCTTATTTTTAATATATACTTTATAAATAAATTTTCTAATATGAAACTTTTCTGGTAACGAGTGGTTGGAGGGCTTCATTGTTACGGTTATAAGCTTGAATGATGATGAGAAAGTGAATGACGGCAGCCTTGATCTTCTTGTTGTTCCTCAATATGGGAAAAATCTTAATTACACTGGTTAAGTGCCGGCACCGTTACTCTTTTATGCTGTGTTTAATTAAATAAAATAATAAATAATGTTACTACCTGTTAATTGTGAGTGTGTCGAATTTGGTTCAGTTGAACTATTGAGATCTCTTGAGCTATACAAGGGATTTTTTTCTTTTTAATTTTTGTCCCTGTAATTTGTCTTCCTTAATTAATAAAATTATTGTGTATCAATGTGTTAATTTCATTAGTCCAAAGAAAAAGATAAAATTCATGGTATTTTTCATATTAGTCTAATTAATTATGCTCTCTGTCTTCTTGAATTAATATTATTATTAAACAAACTCTATAAATCGTTAGCTATTTGTTGCAGCTCCCATGCGAACGAAGATCTTCATAACTAATTAGAATTAACGTCTATATTTTTCAAATAGCGTGTATCATCGGAAACAGTGGCAATAGGATAATTAAGTGCCAAAAATGTTGAATTGTAACTTGTCTCTCTTTAATTGGACCAAAAGGTCGATAGCAATCCGCGAATATATCCTTGTCATCTAGTAAAACATTAATTAATGTAATTATAAATAATTTATGACTTAAGTTAGGATTGAGGCTAATTGTTCAAAGAAATTAATGGGGTACACAGACTTTAATCTGCAGAATGTGCGGGGTACTTTAATTAATTATAAGTACTACCCTACGGCCCTACCCTATTCTTTTTATCAACCAGTACAGCTGGTAGGTCCCTAAAATTAGAACCCCAAAAACAAAAGGTAATTGAGGACAATTAATCAAGAGCACAAAGCAGAATGCGTGTTTAAACGTGACAGACGTAATGTGTGCATATATATGTTAGAAATATCTCAATCTAGAATCTAGATTTCTCTGAAGTCCGAAAAGTTATTAAATCATAATTTTAATAGTATAATAGTATTATATTATTAAATTATATGGCTTAATATCTTTTTTTAATTGTCATTATGTTTATGTTTTAAATCAAAAAATATAGGAAAATGAGAGAAGATAAAATGAGAAGAGATAAAAGAAATAAAGGGAGAAAGATGACAATCATGTCTAACCAAACAAAAAAAATGAGATAGATCATTCTCTTTTTCACTTTTTTCTCTGCTCTTTTTTCCTTTCCATTCCTCACATCTACAAATGTAGATGTGAATTCTATGATGTATTGTTCCTTTTCATTGCTAGTTTCTAAAAAAAGACATCTACTATGACATATTTGTTTGGAGGATGATTGGAGAGGAGAGGAATGAAAAGGAAAGAAGAGGAGGAAAATGAGTGAAAAAGAGAATGATCAATCTCATTTTCATTGTTTGGTTAGACATGAATTTCATCTTTCTCCCTTTATTTCTTTTATCTCTTCTCATTTTATCTTCTCTCATCTCCCTAAATTTTTTCGAACCAAAAATGGCAAGATTTGTCATTATACTATTAAAACATATGACTTAATAACTTTCCGGACTTTAACAAAATCTAGAATCCTAGATTGGAATATTTCTAACACATATATGCACACATTACATTTGTCCCGTTTAAACACACATTCTGCTTAGTGCTCTTGACTAATTGTCCTCAATTACCTTTTGTTTTTGGGGTGCTAATTTTAGGGACTTGCCAGGTGTATTGGTTGATAAAAAGAATAAGGTTGGGCCGTAGGGTACTTATAATTGATTAAAGTACCCCACATATCCAGCAGATTAAAGTCTCTGCACCCCATTGATTTCTTCAAACAATTAACCTCGATCCTAACTTAAGTCATAAATTATTTATAATTATATTCATTAATGTTTTACTAGATGACAAGGATATATTCGCGGATTGCTATCGACATCTTGGGCAAATTAAACAGAGATAAGTTACAATTCAACATTTTTGGCACTTAATTATCGGATTGCCGCTGTTTCCGATGATACACGCTATTTGAAAAATACAGGCGTTAATTCTAATTAGTTATGAAAATCTTGGTTCCCCAGGGAGCTGCAACAATTAGCTAACTATGTATAGAGTTTGTTTAATAATAATATTAATTCAAGAACACAGAGAGCATAATTAATTATACTACTATGAAAAATACCATGCTATTTTATCTTTTTCTTTGGACGAATGAAATTAACACATTGACACACAATAATTTTATTAATTAAGGAAGACAAATTATACGGATACAAATTAAAAAGAAAAAAATTCCTTGCATATCTCAAGGGATCTTAGTAGCTCAACTGAACCAAATTTGACACACTCACAATTAATAGGTAATAACAGTACCTATTGTTTTATTTAATTAAACACAGCATAAAAGAGTAACACTGCCCGCACTTAACCAGTGTAATCAAGATTTCTCCCATGTTGAGGAACAACAAGAAGATCAAGGTTGCCGTCATTCACTTTCTCATCATCATTCAAGCTTATAACCGTAACAATGAAGCCCTCCAACCATTCGTTACCTGAAAATTTTCATATTAGAAAATTTATTTATAAAGTATATATTAAAAATAAGAATTAGAAATGAAATTGAGGGTGGCCTACAACCTGCGCAGGGAGTTTCCATATTCTTCAAATCAGAAAAGGTCCTGCTTGCTTCCGGTGATGAACTGTAATCAAAACTCAGAAGTAAGTTGCTTTTGCTTCCTGTTTGACATAATACACATATATATAGAACGAAGGTGGGATGATCGCAGCGTCGTTAATGCATGCAGTGTATATAATGGATCAACGGCTGACGTTTCCTAAGTGTTGATCAACGGCTGAAATTTAATTAAAAGATGAGGGCATCATAGCTGGTGAATGTTGACGTTGAATTTCCTACATCGGTCGGATCTCTGACAAAAAGATTGAGTTTGATTAAAAGATCCCGATGCGGACGGGGATCAAGTTTGTATCAATTAATAATAAAAATAAATAAAATAAGGGTAGAGTTGTTCACCCTCTAAATTTCAGTCTGAACACCCTAATTTTTAATAAAGATTGAAGCCATTGGCACTCTTCATTATCCTTATAAAACCCACATCAAATAAAATTACACTTAAAGACAAATAAGAATTAAGCACATATAGAATTTTTTCCAACAAATTACTTTGTTCCATAACTAATCCCTTTTTTTTTAATTTTCTATTTTTTATTTTCTACCTAACTAAAATAAATTGTACAAATTTGAAATAATCTATTATTCCGTCCATAATTCTTGTTTTTTAAATATTTCTGCACTTACCATTGTTTCAAATTATAATTTAGAAAATGTGTAATTTAAATTACAGTACTGAAGTGTTTATGCAACACTAACTGTAGTGACTTGAAAGTTAAGTTGATTTGATCAACTTTTTATTTGATGAAAAACCTATAATATCAATCTTATAAGTTTGTTAAGATAAGTTTGTCAAGATTATTTTATAAGATAAGTTTGTCAAGATTATTTTTTAAAAGTCACATACTACAAATTTTTTTTCCTAGTTACAATTTTTTTTTCAGAACTTGTAATTTAAAAAGTTACAGTACTTCAATACCAAACATGGCTCATCGATTTAGATTGGGTTGGAACTACTTAGAGAGAGGAAACTGATCTAATTTTGGGGGAGAGAAAGTGTTTTACAAAATTATAAAAAAAAAATCAGCGGATATAGAGAGAAAAACCTACAACCGGCCGGAGTACCGTACTGCAACCTGCTATTCAAGTCAATTAATCTGCCCCAGCAGCTCCACGTGCCGCGAGTATGTGGCTTAACTTGACATATAATTGCTGTTACTTACGGCTGGTGCAACATCGCAGGACCCATAATTAAAAGATTACGGATTAACAGCCGTTGAATGTTGATGTTGAATTTCCACATCGATATCGGAATTAATTAAGATTAATTGATCATCTTTCCAAATTTTTAATCCATTCCCATGTGAACTGAAAATAATTAATTCACTAATAATTAAAATAATTTATAACTATCAAAATAATTGTAGATAAACTAATAATTAATTTGATTGTTATAAATTTTTAGCTAAGTTATTATTATTATTATTTTAATATTTGATTTCCATTAATTAATATGTTTTCGGTTCACATGGGAATGGATTAAAAATTCGGAAAGATGATCAATTAATTGGAGCGAGAAACCCTCCACATCAACCCCTCTATTCTCTTATAAGCAATTGGAACGAAACATCTGTGATGCTCCAAACACTATTCATATGCTCCATCTGTTGTTGCTAATTAGGACCTAGTCGAGGCTTGATTTATGTACAACTTTAAAATTTTTAAATTAATTTAAAGGTTATAACTATAAAAGTTTAGAAAAAGTAAGGATAGGAGAGTAACTTAATTAACACCATGAGTATCTTCAAGTATTTTTTAAAATATAAGAACAATCCAAACGCTTAATCTGAAATATAGGAATGAAAGAAATATTTTTCTTATTAATAATAAGGATATATATTCAAAAAAAGCTCGTCTTAGTTATCGAGAAAAAATTATTTTTGATATAATAAAATAGGTCTAATCGATTGTAAGATAAAAAAATATTTTTTTAAATATTGAAATTATATTAAAATGCATATATTATTACATTTACTTTAATGCCATATTTTTATTTATTATAAAATTTTAGGGTCAATTTTTTGGGTTAATAGAGTCAAAGGATATTATGATAAAAAAAGAGTTTTTGTGTCTCCTATTAAAAACTCAATGTCTTTCTGACCATTTCTCCAAACCTTGAGGGAGTAAGCGTGCTTGGAAAATTTAAGATTGTCAATCAATCTGGTGTAAATTGAAGTTTATCCTTAATGTAAATATAAATAATTTATGACTTATTACCAGTTTGGTAAGACTTATCTAAGAATTACCTATTTAAACCCTCAAAACTGTTCATTAGAACTGGTTTTTATTACTAAAACTTCTCTAACATAAATTAATATTATAGCCTAAACAATATAATTGAACCAAAAAAAAAAAAATTTGCTCCATGCTACCCCCCCCCCCCCAAATAATTTGACTAAAATGGTCATGGAGACATCCAAAATTTCAACAGTAGACACCAAAACCCCTTCTTATTTTTTGCTATTATTAGGGAAAAAAAGAGTATTTCAGTACTTTTACTTTGCGTCGACTCTGAATTTTTAAAATGAGCCACATGTCACTTTCGCCTTTTTTTTTTGTTGGTGTGGGGGAATAAACTAACCCAGTTTACCAATAATGTAAAAAAAGTAAATAAATAAAATGGTTTTGACTGATCTGTTATTATATATATATAATGGTCTAATGGATGCGTATTAGTTTTCATTTTCAGTTTAATTAAAATGTTTTAAATTAAATTAAAAACTCTGGAAAAACAGTCAATATATCGTTCCATGTATATAAGCAAGTGATGACATGATATGGGCATAACTGTAAATTTAGTATTTGACATCCAAATAAACGGCAAAAATAACCAGAGGGAGTCTTGGTATCTATTGTTAAAATGTTGACAACAATACCATTTGTCTACTGAAAAAAATTGATTCCGATGTTTTATAATAAATAAAAATAAAAAATAAATTAAATAGTTTAAAATAATTTCATTATTTTAAAATACTTTACAACCTTATATTATATTAAGCTAAATTTTATAATAAATGGAACATAACGTTAAAGTAAATATATAAAATTTTAAATTATTTTTCAATATGATATATAATAATTTTAATATTATTAATAGACTATATATATTTTATTAATTGTAAAATCTATTCAACGTAAAGATTTATTAAAAAAAATTTATAATAAATAAATATATATTATTAAAATAAATATAATAATTTACATTTAGAAATTATTTTATATATTAAAAATTTTCTAATATCAAATTAAATTATTTAAATTATATTTGTATTTATCAAAAAAATTCAAAGACAAAATTCTAATTACTATTTACAAAAAGTATTATAACCAAAAGGGGGTTTTAACATCATTTAATAAAAATTTAAAGGTTTACATGACTAGTTTTTCAAAATTTGACGTGTAGGTGTCATTTTCTTAAAAAAAAGAAACAAATTTTATTTATTTTATATTGCCCGTTGGGAAATACAGAATAAATTAATTGATATTGCCAGCAAATTGTTGATTCCTATACAACTGAACGCACAGCTGTTGAAATTAATTAGGGTTTAATTTAGAAATTTTTAGTCAACCACCTTCCCAGACGGAATCGGAATCTCAATCTTTTTTCGCAGAGAAATCCGATCGATGTAGGAAATTCAACGTCAACATTTAACAACTGCGGGTTTCTTTAATATGCATCGGTATCATACCAGAACCAAGAACACGCACAACTGGTGGCTACTTAAATAATATTGAAGAATACGGAAGCTACTTTTGTAAACTTTTACGAAACAATATAAAAACAATATAAAGAAAACAGATCTCATTAATTCTCGAGCACAAATGCTCATTTATATAAGTATTTGAAACATGAAAATAGAAATGATACAATTAACTTAATTTAGAGATATTGATTGATTAACAAAAATTGAGTTAATCGACTTTTCTTAATCAATAATTAAGATAGAGATATCATTTCATTGATTGTTTATTTCTATTAATATTGTTTGTTCCTTATCATTCTCTCTCAAGTTGGAGAAGATTTTTTTGAACTTCTAGCTTGTCTTTAAAAATCGTATTTCCTTGATTTTTATCTATAGTCTCCACCAAGTGTCATGCAACAAACAGGGAGTATTCCTCTAAAACTTGTTTAGGAAATCTTTTTGTTATTTTCATGTAGACTTTTTTCAGACTAAGAAAAATCATAAGTAATAAATTCTTTTTATCAAGGAATTCTCTCAATATGAAAATCGTTCCTTCAATTATTTTTAAGGAAATCTTCACTCAATGATTTTATCTTCACTCCTTTGATATTGTCATGGAATTCTTTCATTTAGAAAGTCACTCCATTGATCTGGTCAAGGAAAACATCAGTTTTCAGGATTCCTTTTCATTCCCTTTTCTTTTGAGATCATTTCCTTTGTGATGGTAGAAGTGTGGTGGTTAATGATGCAATTGAACAACTTCTTCTTCTTCTTCTTTTGAAGAAATTGAAGAACAATAAAAAAGGAAATTAATCACATCTCCCCTTTAGACCACCATGCTCTAGAAACACATCATCGACAAGGTGGCTAAGCATAAACCCACAAATTTAAGGACTTTCAAACTCATCTAATACCATAAAAATTTTTAGAAATAAATTAAGAAGATAAATCTCATTCTTACTCATACATGAGCACAAAAAATCAATTCATACAAGTACTTGAGAAATGAAATGAAAATGATACAACTAACATAATTTGACAATAACGATTGATTAACACTGATAGAGTCAATTAAACTTTATTTTGATTTATAATCAATCTTTCTAAATCAATAATATAGGGACAATCAGTCATTTGATTTATTTCCATCATTATTGCTTGATCTTTATCAAATTTTTCAGGTACTTCAATTTAGGACAATTTCATGTGAATTCTATTTCTAATTCTTATATTAATAATATGTCGTCTTTTAATTAATTTTCTATTATAAAATTTTTAGGTAAGACTGAATGGTTTGAGACGCTTATTACATAGAAGGGTGCGTTTTTAGCCAATGCTAGATATAAACTGATGACGTAGCGTATGGCAATCTCAAACTTCTTGTAGTCTCTCAATACGTGAAAACCCTCATGAGCTTGGTTAATTGAATTATAAAATTGATTTGTTTTCATTTGAGTAAATGTTATACTTCTAAAAGTTTGTATTTCCGATACAAGTTGACATTCGATAAGAATCAAATAGGATTCATAAAAACAAAATAATTATTTATTTGATTAATTGTCTTCATCTTAATTATTGACTAAGAAAGATTGATTGTAAATTAATATAAATATTGATTGACTCAATATTTGCTAAATATGAATCGTTATTCCTAAATTATGTTAATTGTATCATTTTTTTTTATATTTTAAATACTTATATAAACTGATGAGTCATTGTGCTCATTCATTTATAAGAGTGAAATTTATCTTCTTTATATTATTTTGAAAAGTTTTCAACATTGTGTCACCTCAAAATGACCTTTCAAATGACTTTGTCAATACGTGTTAGGATTTTTATTATTAGCATCATTGTGTAAATAATATTGTAATTTATTTCTTTCTTTTTATTAGGGATTTGTCTAGCCTTGGAAATTAATTAGATTAGTTTTTGTGCAATATTGAAGAATATTTTTGTAGGCACAAAGAAGCAAATTGGTGTGTAAGTAAGATTACATTATAATCAAGTTCCAAATAAAGATGACTACTACATTGGTAAGTATATCAATGTCAAGTACTTATGGAATATTGGACTCTTAAGGAAGTATATCATAGTACTCCTCTAATAGGGTTTGGGTGAAACACTACACCTTGAAGTATTTCAAACATTGAAGACGGTGAAGAAGACGTGTTGTATTTTATATCAGAGAAGCAGCCAAAGTAGAGAACAAAAAGAAACCTTTTTTGGCCGCATATGATGTTTCATCTCTCTATGATGTTTTGATCTTCTTCATCAAGTCTTCTTCATATCAAGTCTTTTATTATACATTTGTTATTAATACTCTAGTCTCTTCAAGATGAAAGGGTCATTTGTTGTGTTGATGGAATCTTAAGGAAGCAGCAAACATAATCAAAGATAAATAATGCTCGCTATGCAAGGTCGACTTGGTTGGCTCCAATAAGCTGAAGGTGAGAGAAAGAGGGAGTCTAAAATTGCTAAGAGTTCAATCGGTTATAATCTTTTCATTACTTAATGAATTACTTATTGTCTTGGCATGGCCCCGTAGATGTAGAATTGTGATTCGAACCATATAAAAATCTCCCATGCGTATTTCTTTATGCAATTTACTGTTTCTAGCATATTTGATAGATCTAGGATAAATGAGCAGTGACATAAATAGTAACTATGAACAATAACTTGTATAGAGTATCACATAAAACAGTAACTATGAATAATGTCGTATGAATAGTGAATCATTAACAATAATTTCAGGATCACTTAATTAGGGAAATTAATTTCTCTAGTGTTTTAATTTGCCTACACTTGTTAAAGTAGATCTAAATTATTAACAATGCATAGTATTGACTTCGTAAGTGTAATGTTGCACTTTTACTCTGTTTAAATAAGTAAAATAACAGGTATGATTGATGAAAAGATTGAAGAGATACTGTAGGTTAAGAAATATTCAAGTTTGAAGCCATTAGGCTTTGATACCACAAACAATTTTGATATTATAAGATGAAAACTGAATTAGTTTTTCTTAACTTATTGAATCTTTACAGAGAGGCATATATACATGACATGGATAAGGATTTAGTGCTGAACTGAGTATTTATTGAGCGCTAAATCAGTGGTTATTAGGGAAAAAAAAATATTGCAAAAGATAAAACTGAAAAATAAATTATGATCATTCATTCAATGCTCTGTAAAACTCAACTCATAATCTTGACCTTATAAACATATGTACTCAAAAGGAATAGATTATAAGACAATATTCACCAGCCGTTAGAGATCAACATATAAGCTAGCTGTTCTTAAATTTCTGCTCGTTGATGCTTTAATTGTGAGAGGCCATGGTGCTGCAATTTCTTGCCTTGTGTGTCGGAATTGGACTATTGGCACCCCTTCTAATACCTCTTAAAATCCTTTCAGGCATTTGATTACTGTAACCTTCATTAAAATTACATGAAAGGAAAAAATTATATCTAATTAAACTTACAAATTAAATATCTAATTAAAACCTTAATCTCAGCTGAGCACCTTTCCTGTCCTACAAGCTAGATGTTTGACTGCGAAGAAACCCTAAAATAGGAAGCAAATCCTAATATTCTAACCCAAATAGGAAAGCATTACTTCCTACCAATAAAATAAAAGAGGAAAGAATTCTAAAATCCTACCTTATACATAGTGATTCATGCCAGCTTCTAGGAATAAGACTCCTAGGCCTTATTAACTTGCTTTTGTCTCAAAACCCACACATAAGCACCATAAGCAGTGATCAACTAGTTGTTGACACCACAGCAACCTACCATCTAGCAATCCAGCAGCCGTTGTAGAAATCTCCAAACATTCACCCTTGCAACTAGCCATCATCTTTGTTTAAGAAGACTTAATTTAGGTTCTTTCTATACCAAAAAACCCTAAATTAGCCATCTTACTGACCCACCATCACGAAAAATGCACCACACGACATATTCCCTGAATTGCTACCGCATCATAATAGTGTCATTAAACCTTAATTTTCATTACGGCTTCGTATTAGCGTTGCAATCGTATCAGATACTGAAATAATATCCCAAATCTGGTTCTCTATTATTTATTAGTGTAATCTACTCCCATATCACAACTAACAGCAGATGCCTTATCATTTGAACAGAAAGTCACAATCCGACAAGTCAGCTATAGCCAAAGCTTCAACATGAGTTCATCTAGGTTGGATCGACGCCTACGCAATCTTGTGGACCTTACTCCTCACATCACAAATAGAATGGCGGGTTTGTAGACCACGTCTAGTTCAAGTCACAAATCATTCCCAAATCCCATTCTATATTGAAGAATGATTGTCTTTAGCCAATTCGGCAAGAACATGTGGACGAATTGAGGTCCCGCCCAAATAATAAGCAGTTTCTTTCTTCTCATTTATGATTTGTAAACACTATTAGGTGTGTCTTGGAGAGTAACGCTGATGATAAAGCATAGAAGATAGGAGAGTTATGAAAAGTTTTTTTTTAATTTAATTTAATTTGGCGTATCTCTATCTTTTTTTTAACAGGCAATAACAAGAGATTGCAAATTAAAAAGCATATAATAAATTCATTAATTTAAAAGTTCCATCCTTTAAGATAAACATGCAAGTTCAAAGACAAAAACCATCCGAAGTTCTGTGGCCGGCAGAACCACCGTTGTTGGTGAAATGATTTGTCTCAAATTCCAAGGATAAGCCTAGTTAGTTTCACATATCATAACAAAATAAATTTTATTATTAAGAATTTTTTGATATTTTCTATCTCCTACGAAGTTTCCGCAAAATGACCATTATTGGTGAAACACCTGAGATAGTAAATTGATTTTTGTTTTGGGGGTAATCTCAATGGTATGAGGAGAGCTTTATTGATAAATTGAAAGAAAAATGACACCTAATTAGAGGGAAATAGTAAGACTTTTTCCTTAAAAAGAAACTAATTTCAAGCAAACAGATAGCAAAAGGAAAAATATGCGCAGATGTGACATACAAAGAAGACAATAAATAGATCTAAATCTCAAACCCAAGCCTTAACTGAATCTGTTGGAGGCATAACCATTTAGATAATTACTTTCTGTACAAATCCAAAAATAATCACAAGTTTTTCTCTCTATATCCCCAAGTTTTCTTTTTTATAATTTTGTAAAACACTTCCTGTCCCCCAAAATTAGATCAGTTTTCCCCTCTCTAAATAGTTCTAATCCAATATAAACCAATGAGCCCTGTTTGATATTGAAGTACTATAACCTTTTGAGTTACAAGCTTTGTAAAAAAAAAAAAGATAAAACTATGAAAAAAATTTGTGGTATGTGACTTTTAAATAATACTCATGAGACACTTATAAGTTTGATATTATGGGTTTTTCATTATATAAGAGGTTGATCAAATCAACTTAATATTCAAGTTACTACAGTTAGTGCTTTATAAACACTTTAATACTGTAATTTAGGTTACACATATTCTAAATTATAATTTGAAACAATATTAAGTACAAAAATATTTAATCAACAAGAATTATGAAAGGAATAATTCATTATTCTAAATTTGTACAATTTATTTTAGTTAGATAGGAAGTAACAAGTAGAAAATTAAAAAAAAAAAAGGGATTAGTTACAAAACAAAGTAATTTATTGGAAACAAATTCTATATGTGCTCAAATCTTATTTGTCCTTTGATATAATCTTATTTGAAGTGGGTTTTATAAGATAATGAAGAGTGCCAATGGCTTCACTCTTTATTAAAAACTAATGTTCAGACTGAAATTTGGAGGGTGAACAACTCTACCCTTATTTTATTTATTTTTATTATTAATTGATACAAACTCGATCCCCGTCCGCATCGGAATCTTTTAATCAAACTCAATCTTTTTGTCACAGATCCGACCGATGTAGGAAATTCAACGTCAACATTCAACAGCTGTGATATATCCCCTCATCTTTTAATTAAATTTCAGCTGTTGATCAACACTTAGGAAACGTCAGCCGTTGATCCATTATATACACAGCATGCATTAACGACGCTGCGATCACCCCACCTTCGTTCTATATATATGTTGGGAAAGGGTTGGGCCCCCAAATGAGATGGACCCAACAATATATGTGTATTATGTCAAAGAGGAAGCAAAAGCAACTTATTTTTTAGTTTTGATTACAGTTCATCACTGGAAGCAAGGAAGATCTTTTCTGATTTGAAGAATATGGAAATTCCCTGCGCAGGTTGTAGGCCAACCCTCAATTTCATTTCTAATTCTTATTTTTAATATATACTTTATAAATAAATTTTCTAATATGAAACTTTTCACGTAACGAGTGGTTGGAGGGCTTCATTGTTATGGTTATAAGCTTGAATGATGATGAGAAAGTGAATGACGGCAACCTTGATCTTCTTGTTGTTCCTCAATATGGGAGAAATCTTGATTACACTGGTTAAGTGCGGGCAGTGTTACTCTTTTATGCTGTGTTTAATTAAATAAAACAATAGGTACTGTTATTACCTATTAATTGTGAGTGTGTCAAATTTGGTTCAGTTGAGCTACTAAGATGCCTTGAGATATGCAAGGAATTTTTTTCTTTTTAATTTGTATCCGTATAATTTGTCTTCCTTAATTAATAAAATTATTGTGTGTCAATGTGTTAATTTCATTCGTCCAAAGAAAAAGATAAAATTGCATGGTATTTTTCATATTAGTTTAATTAATTATGCTCTCTGTGTTCTTGAATTAATATTATTATTAAACAAACTCTATACACAGTTAGCTAATTGTTGCAGCTCCCTGGGGAACCAAGATTTTCATAACTAATTAGAATTAACGTCTATATTTTTCAAATAGCGTGTATCATCGGAAACAGCGGCAATCGGATAATTAAGTGCCAAAAATGTTGAATTGTAACTTATCTCTCTTTAATTGGCCCAAGATGTCGATAGCAATCCGCCAATATATCCTTGTCATCTAGTAAAACATTAATTAATATAATTATAAATAATTTATGACTTAAGTTAGGATCGAGGTTAATTGTTTGAAGAACTTAATGGGGTACAGAGACTTTACTCTGCTGGATGTGTGGGGTACTTTAATCAATTATAAGTACCCTACGGCCCAACCTTATTCTTTTATCAACCAATACACCTGGTAAAGCCCCTAAAATTAGTCAAGAGCACTAAGCAGAATGCATGTTTAAACGGGACAGATGTAATGTGTGCATATATATGTTCGAAATATTCTAATCTAGGATCTTAAATTTTATTAAAGTCTGAAAAGTTATTAATTCATATGTTTAATAGTATAATGGTATTATATTATTAAACCATATAGCTTAATAGCTTTTTCCGATTTTAATAAACATAGGATACAAGGTTAGATCAATATTCTCTTTCTCTCTCTCTCTATTTATATATAAATTCTCAAGTGTGGGTGTTCTCATTTTTTTTATGCAAACCCTCTATTAAGTCACATGATTTAATAAAGTCAATATTCAATTCACTATAGAACTATAAGGTCAAATTGTGTATCTACTCTAACTCTATTAAACCATATGACTTAATCGTACAACCACATGAAAAACAAAAAAATGAGGACATCCACACCTAAGAATGGCTCATATATATGATAACATCGAATAATTTTTATCTCTATATATTTTTATCTATGGGAAAAGTGATTTTACAAAAAAAAAAAATTTCCCCAATCATTGAGATGAGCTTTTTTTTAGTATATATCCTTGTTATTAAGAACCAAAATATTTCTTTCATCCCTATATTTCAGGTTAAGCATTTGGATTGTTCTTATATTTTAAAAAATACTTTAAGATACTCTTGTTGTTAAGTTACTCTCCTACCCTTACTTTTTCTAAACTTTTATAGTTATAACCTTTAAATTAATTTCCAAAGTTTAAATTTGTACACATATCAAGCCTCGACTAGGTCCTAATTGGCAACAACAGAGGGAGCATATGAATAGTGTTTGGGGCATCACAGATGTTTCGTTCCAATTGCTTATAAGAGAATAGAGGGGTTGATGTGGAGGGTTTCTCGCTCCAATTAATTGATCATCTTTCCGAATTTTTAATCCATTCCCATGTGAACCGAAAACATATTAATTAATGGAAATCAAATATTAAAATAATAATAATAATAATAACATAGCTAATAATTTATAACTATCAAATTAATTATTAGTTTATCTACAATTATTTTGATAGTTATAAATTATTTTAATTATTAGTGAAATAATTATTTTCAGTTCACATGGGAATGGATTAAAAATTTGGAAAGATGATCAATTAATCTCAATTAATTCCGATAGCTACCCTGTACTTGGATACAAATTAATAATTTGCTCGCAATATCAATTAATTTATTCTGTCTGCCCCTACAGGCAATATAGCCACATATAATTCATTTCTTTTAAATTCCAATATCGATGTGGAAATTCAACATCAACATTCAACAACTGTTAATCACAATTAAAAAGATAAATGAAAAGATAAGTGAGCAGCGGCATTATTGTGATTGACACAAACGCCGTGTACAAAAGAAGGAGAAGTCTATGTTACAGATTCTGTAAAATGCCAAAACCACACACAAAGGAGAAAGCCAACCAATCACCCAGTGCCACGATACGAAAATGAAGCAAGAGAAAAAGCCAAAATTAATTAAATAAATAAAAGTGTTCGGAAAATCCGGTTCTAAAAACGCAAATATCGAAGGCTCGCCCTTTCTGTTTGCGTGCACAAACAGCCAAAGGACTGTTCCCAGTTGTTGACCGTTAAATTACCCCCCAAAAAATTAAAAAAAAAAAAAGAAAGAAGATTAATTAATGGGAAATTAATCAATTTTGTTTGTGCAAATAATAATAAAATGCAAAGGAGTTGCAACTACAGAGAGGGACAAATGATAGGGAGAACATATGCTTCCAAAATTTTTCTCAAAGGGAGAAGGACATCTATACCCTAGAGTTTGGGGAATCAGTCATCAGGATCTCCAAATTTTCAATAACTGACACCGAAACTCACTTTTGGCCATAATACTCTTTGTCTCTATTTCTCCAATAAAATTTTCTGCTGCCGTTGAGGTTTCAAAAAATAAATAAATCAATCAACACATTGACATACAATAAATTTTTTAAATATAATTTTAAGGAATATAAATGAACATGGATGCGAACAAATAAAATCTTATTGTTAGTTAAACCAAACACTCACATAATAGATCGTGGTCCGCAATAATTGATAGGAAACCAAATTAGCAACACAAAGGGCTAGAAGATCGCAGCACCTCGTCCTCACAATTAAATCAGACCTTGACTTGCTCCAACGGCTAGCTTATAAATTGATCTCTAACAGATAGCGGATATTGTCTTTACAATCTTTCATTTCTGAGTACATATGTCCAGGTATATTTTCACCTCTGTAACGATTGAATAAGAGAAGGAAAACTAATTCAGTTTTCATCTTACAATAGTGAAATTGTTTAAGGTATTAGGGCTTCAGTAAGCTCGAATATTTCGGAACCTGCACTATCTCTTCAATCTTTTCATCAATAATCCATGCCCGTGAGCATTACACTTACAAAATTTGTGTTCCTTATTGACAAAATGATATGAAAGGTCATTTTGAGGTACCACATCACTTTATATCCGAAATGCAAACTTTTAGAAGCATAGCATTTACTTAACTGTGAACAAATCAAATTTATTATCTAGTTACCGGTCTTGTTAGGATTTCTCGCATGTTGAGGAACTACAAGAAGAACAAAATTATCATAAACTACCTCATCGCTAGTTTGGCTCAAAAAGTGCATCCTTCTGTGTAACAAGTGCCTCAAACCATTCAATCTTGCCTGAAATTCATTATAGAAAACTTTTTAAAACATATGACATATATTATTAATATAAGAAGTGGAAATGGAATTAACATGAACTTTTCCTAAATTGAAATACCTGCAAAAGCAGCTTCCATATTCTTCAAAATTATTCAATTTGCTAGTAGTCGTGTGAGTTCTTGATTCTGGTATGATATACACATTCAAGTAGCACGCGTCTGTTAAAAGTTGACATTAGATTTCCTACATCGATCGGATTTCTCTGATGAAAAATTATTGAGATTCCGATTCGGTCTGAGACGATGGTTGGCTACAAATTTCTAGATTAAATCATAATTAATTTCAACAGCTATCTGTTTACTTGGGTATGAATCAATGATTTGCTGGCAATATCAATTAATTTATTCAGTTTTTCCTACAGGCAACATAAATAAATAAAATTTGTTTTTATATCTTTATCCATCATGTGGCAGATTGACAGTCATTAAACTTCAAGAAATTGAATATATACAAAATTTGAGTACGAATATTTTTAAATAAATTTGTTTTTCTTTTCTCTCTCACATCCGCTCTCAAAATTTGTGTTCCTATTAGTTAAGGCTTCTTAAGTCAGATTTAAGATGATAATTTGTCTTGTTTGCCAATCAAGGATTGAGGGAGAATGGAGAGTGGAGACTGATATCACTGCAACATCATATAATATACGGGCTTTTGAAGTATAAGCAACGAATGAGTAACAAATTATAAAACTTATTCACAAAACGTACAAAATTCATCGGACCACCCCAACTAATTGGAGCAGGAAACCCTCCACATCAACCCCTCCATTCTCTTATAACCAATTGGAACGAAACATCTGTGATGCTCCAAACACTATTCATATGTTCCATCTGTTGTTGCTAATTAAGACCGAGTCAAGGCTTGATATATGTACAACTTTAAACTTTGTAAATTAATTTAAAGGTTATAACTATAAAAGTTTAGAAAAAGTAAGGATAGGAGAGTAACTTAATCAATAACAGGAGTATTTTAAAGTATTTTTTAAAATATAAGAACAATCCAAATGCTTAACCTAAAATATAGGGATGAAAGAAATATTTTTCTTATTAATAACAAGGATATATACTCAAAAAACGCTCATCTTAATGATTGGGAAAAAATTATTTTTTGTAAAATCAAAATATATAGAGATAAAACTGATCTGATGTTACCGTATATACGAGTCATTCTTAGGTGCGGATGCCCTCATTTTTTTGTTTTTCATGCGGATGTGCTATTAAGTTATATGGTTTAATAGAGTCAGCGCAGATTCACAATTTGAGGCTTATGGCTTTACAGTGAATTGAATACTGACTTTATTAAACCATGTGGCTTCATACCGGGTTCGTATAGAAAAAATGAGGGCGCCGACACTTGAGAATTTATATATACATATATATATATATATATATATATATATATATATATATATATATATATACATAGAGAGAGAGAGAGAGAGAGAGAGAGAGAGAATGAGTACTGATCTAATCCTATATCGTAGATTTATTAAAATCAAGAAAATGTATTAAGTCATATGATTTAATAACATAATGCCATTATACTATTAAAACATATGATTTAATAACTTTTCGGAGTTTAGCGAAATCCCTGATTCTAGATTTGAATATTTCCAACATATATATGCACACATTACGTCTGTCCCGTTTAAACACACATTCTGCTTAGTGTTCTTGATTAATTGTCCTCAATTACCTTTTGTTTTTGGGGTTCTAATTTTATAGACTTACCAGGTGTATTGGTTGATAAAAGAATAAGGTTGGGCCGTAGGGTACTTATAATTGATTGAAGTACCCCACACATCCAGCAGATTAAAGTCTCTGCACCCCATTCATTTCTTCAAACAATTAACCTCGATCCTAACTTAAGTCATAAATTATTTATAATTACATTAATTAATGTTTTACCAGATGACAATGATATATTCGCGGATTGCCATCGACCTTTTGGGCCAATTAAAGAGAGATAGGTTACAATTCAACATTTTTGGCACTTAATTATCCGATTGCCGCTGTTTCCGATGATACACGCTATTTGAAAAATATAGACGTTAATTCTAATTAGTTATGAAAATCTTGGTTCCCCTGGGAGCTGCAACAATTAGCTAACTATGTCTAGAATTTGTTTAATAATATTATTAATTCAGGAAGACAGAGAGCATAATTAATTAGACTAATATGAAAAATACCATGCAATTTTATCTTTTCTTTGGAGGAATGAAATTAACACATTGACACACAATAATTTTATTAATTAAGGAAGACAAATTATACGGATACAAATTAAAAAGAAAAAAATCCCTTGCATATCTCAAGGGATCTGAGTAGTTCAACTGAACCAAATTCGACACACTCACAATTAACAGGTAGTAACAGTACCTATTGTTTTATTTAATTAAACACAGCATAAAAGAGTAACACTGCCCACACTTAACCAGTGTAATCAAGATTTCTCCCATATTGAGGAACAACAAGAAGATCAAGGTTGCCGTCATTCACTTTCTCATCATCATTCAAGCTTATAACCGTAACAATAAAGCCCTCCAACCATTCGTTACCTGAAAATTTTCATATTAGAAAATTTATTTATAAAGAATATATTAAAAATAAGAATTAGAAATGAAATTGAGGGTTGGCCTACAACCTGCGCAGGGAGTTTCCATATTCTTCAAATCAGAAAAGATCCTGCTTGCTTCCGGTGATGAACTGTAATCAAAACTCAAAAGTAAGTTGCTTTTGCTTCCTGTTTGACATAATACACATATATATAGAACGAAGGTGGGATGACAGCGTCGTTAATGCATGCAGTGTATATAATGGATCAACGGCTGACGTTTCCTAAGTGTTGATCAACAGCTGAAATTTAATTAAAAGATGAGGGCATCACAGCTGTTGAATGTTGACGTTGAATTTCCTACATCGGTCGGATCTCTGACTAAAAGATTGAGTTTGATTAAAAGATCCCGATGCGGACGGGGATCAAGTTTGTATCAATTAATAATAAAAATAAATAAAATAAGAGTAGAATTGTTCACACTCTAAATTTCAGTCTGAACACCCTAATTTTTAATAAAGAGTGAAGCCATTGGCACTCTTTATTATCCTTATAAAACCCACTTCAAATAAAATTATATTTAAGGACAAATAAGAATTGAGCACATATAGAATTTTTTCCAATAAATTACTTTGTTTCGTAACTAATCTCTTTTTTTTAAAATTTTCTACTTGTTATTTTCTACCTAACTAAAATAAATTGTACAAATTTAGAATAATCTATTATTCATTTGATAGTTCTTATTTTTTAAATATTTCTGTACTTAACACTGTTTCAAATTATAATTTAGAATATGTGTAATTTAAATTATAGTATTGAAGTGTTTATGAAACACTAACTGTAATGACTTAAAAGTTAAGTTGATTTGATCAACATCTTATATGATGAAAAACCTATAATATCAACCTTATAAGTTTGTTAAGATAAGTTTGTCAAGATTATTTTTTAAAAGTCACATACTACAAATTTTGTTTCCTAGTTACATCTTTTTTTTTTCACAGCTTGTGACTTAAAAAGTTGCAACACCTTAATACGAAACATAGCTCATCGATTTAGATTGGGTTGGAACTATTTAGAGGGAGGAAAACTGATCTAATTTTGGGGTAGAGAAAGTGTTTTACAAAATTATAAATGAGAAAATTAGGGGATATACAGAGAAAAACCTTCAACCGGCCGCGAGTACGTGGCTTAACTTGACATATAATTGCTGTTACTTACGGCTGGTGTAACATCGCAGGACCCATAATTAAAAGATTACGGATTAACAGCTGTTGAATGTTGATGTTGAATTTCCACATCGATATTGGAATTTAAAAGAAATGAATTATATGTGGCTATATTGCCTGTAGGGGAAGACAGAATAAATTAATTGATATTGCGAGCAAATTATTAATTCGTATCCAAGTACAGGGTAGCTATCGGAATTAATTAAGATTAATTGATCATCTTTCCAAATTTTTAATCCATTCCCATGTGAACTGAAAATAATTAATTCACTAATAATTAAAATAATTTATAACTATCAAAATAATTGTTGACAAACTAATATTTAATTAGATAGTTATAAATTATTAGCTAGGTTATTATTATTATTATTTTAATATTTGATTTCCATTAATTAATATGTTTTCGGTTCACATGAGAATGGATTAAAAATTCGGAAAGATGATCAATTAATTGGAGCGAGAAACCCTCCACATCAACCCCTCTACTCCCTTATAACCAATTGGAACGAAACATCTGTGATGCTCCAAACACTATTCATATGTACAACTTTAAACTTTGTAAATTAATTTAAAGGTTATAACTATAATAGTTTAGAAAAAGTAAGGATAGGAGAGTAACTTAATTAACACCAGGAGTATCTTAAAGTATTTTTAAAAATATAAGAATAATCCAAACGCTTAACATGAAATATAGAGATGAAAGAAATATTTTTCTTATTAATAACAAGGATATATACTCAAAAAAAGCTCGTCTTAATTATCGGGAAGAAATTATTTTTGATATAATAAAATAGGTCTAATCGATTGTAAAATATAAAATATTTTGTTAAATATTGAAATTATTTTAAAATGTATATATTATTACATTTATTTTAATGCCATATTTCTATTTATTACAAAATTTTTGGGTCAAATTTTTGGGTTAATAGAGTCAAAATATATTATAGTCAAAAAAGAGTCTTGGTGTTTCCTATTAAAAACTCGATGTCCTTTTGACCATTTCTCCAAACCTTGATGGTGTAAGCGTGCTTGGAACATTTAAGATTGTCAATCCATCTAAGGTAAACTGAAGTTTATCCTTGATGTAAATATAAATAATTTATGACTTATTACCAGTTTGGTAAGACTTATCTAAGAATTGCTTATTTAAACCCTCAAAACTGTTCATTAGATCTGGTTTTAAATTAAAATTTTTATTACTAAAACTTCCCTAACATAAATTAATATTATAGCCTAAACAGTATAATTGAACCAAAAAAAAAAAAAATTGCTCAATGCTGCTCCATCTTTAACCCATATCTTTCTTTAATGAATTAGGGAAACCATAGCCACACCCCCCCCCCCAAATAATTTGGCTAAATGGTAATGTAGACATCTAAATTTTCAACAGTAGATACCAAAACCCCTTCTTATTTTTTGCTTTTTTAGGAAAAAAAAGTATTTCAGTACTTTTACTTTGCGTCGACTCTGAATTTTTAAAATGAGCCACATGTCCCTTTGGCTTTTTTTTGGGGGGGGGGGGGCGCGGGAATAAACTAACCCAGTTTACCAATAATGTAAAAAAAAGTCAATAAATAAAATGGTTTTGACTGATCTGTTATTATATATATATAATGGATGCGTTTTATTTTTTCATTTTCAGGTTAATTAAAATGTTTTAAATTAAATTAAAAACTCTGGAAAAACAGTCAATATATCGTTCCATGTATAGAAGCAAGTGATGACATGATGTGGGCATCACTGTAAATTTAGTATTTGACGTCCAAAGAAACGGCAAAAATAACAAGAGGGAGTCGTGGTATGGGCATCACTGTAAATTTAGTATTTTAAAAACTATTTTAATACTTTACAACCTTATATTATATTAAGCTAAATTTTATAATAAATGGAACATAACGTTAAAGTAAATATATAAAATTTTAAATTCTTTTTCAATATGATATAGAATAATTTTAATAAAATTAATAGACTATATATATTTTATTAATTGTAAAATCTATTTAACCCAAAGATTTATTAAAAATTTTTATAATAAATACATATATATTATTAAAATAAATATAATAATTTACATTTAGAAATTATTTTATATATTAAAAATTTTCTAATATCAAATTAAATTATTTAAATTATATTTGTATTTATCAAAAGATTTAAAAATAAAATTTTAGTTACTATTTACAAAAAAGTATTATAGCCACAAGGGGATCTTAACATCCCTTATTAAAAATTTGGGAGTCTACATAAACAAACAAAATTTATTTATTTATATTGCCCGTTGGAAAATACAGAATAAATTAATTGATATTGCCAGCAAATTGTTGATTCCTATACAAGTGAACGCACAGCTGTTGAAATTAATTAGGGTTTAATTTAGAAATTTTCAGTCAACCACCTTCCCAGACGGAATCGGAATCTCAATCTTTTTTTGCGGAGAAATCCCATCGATGTAGGAAATTCAACGTCAACATTTAACAACTGCGGGTTTCTTTAATATGCATCGGTGATCGGTATCATACCAGAACCAAGAACACACACAACTGGTGGCTACTTAAATAATATTGAAGAATATGGAAGCTACTTTTGTAAACTTTTACGAAACAATATAAAAACAATATAAAGAAAACAGATCTCATTAATTCTCGAGCACAAATGCTCATTTATATAAGTATTTGAAACATGAAAATAGAAATGATACAATTAACTTAATTTAGAGATATTGATTGATTAACAAAAATTGAGTTAATCGACCTTTCTTAATCAATAATTAAGATAGAGACGTCATTTCATTGATTGTTTGTTTCTATTAATAATGTTTGTTCCTTATCATTCTCCCTCAAGTTGGAGAAGATTTTTTTGAACTTCTAGCTTGTCTTTAAAAATTGTATTTCCTTGATTTTTATCTATAGTCTCAACCAACTGCCATGCAACAAACAGGGAGTATTCCTCTAAAACTTGTCTAGGAAATCTTTTTGTTATTTTCATGTGCATTTTTTTCAGACTAAGAAAAATCTTAAGTAATGAATTCTATTTATCAAGGAATTCTTTCAATATGAAAATCGTTCCTTCAATTATTTTTAAGGAAATCTTCACTCAATGATTTTATCTTCATTCCTTTGATATTGTCATGGAATTCTTTCATTTAGAAAGTCATTCCATTGATCTGGTCAAGGAAAACATCAATTTTCAGGATTCCTTTTCATTCCCTTTTCTTTTGAGATCATTTCCTTTGTGATGGTAGAAGTGTGGTGGTTAATGATGCAATTGAACAACTTCTTCTTCTTCTTCTTTTTCTACGAAATTGAAGAACAATAAAAAAGGAACTCGCATCTCTCCTTTAGACCACCATACTCTAGAAACATATCATCGACACGGTGGCTAAGCATAAACCCACAAATTTAAGGACTTTCAAACTCGTCTAACACCATGAATATTTTTAGAAATAAATTAAGAAGATAAATCTCACTTTTACTCATACATGAGCACAAAAACTCAATTTATACAAGTACTTAGAAACATGAAAATGAAAATGATACAATTAACATAATTTGAAAATAACGATTGATTGACATTGATAGAGTCAATTAAACTTTATTTCGATTTATAATCAATCATTCTAAATCAATAATATAGAGACAATCAGTCATTTGATTCATTTCCATCATTATTGCTTGATTTTTATCAACTTTTCAGGTACTTCAAGTTAGGACAATTTCATGTGAATTCTATTTCTAATTCTTATATTAATAATATGTCATCTTTTAATTAATTTTCTATAATAAAATTTTTAGGTAAGACTGAATGGTTTGAGGCACTTATTACAAATAAAAGCGCGTTTTTTAGCCAATGCTGCATATAAACTGATGACATAGCGTATGGCAATCTCAATCTTCTTGTAGTCTCTCAATATGTGAAAAACCCTAATGAGCCTGGTTAATTGAATTATAAAATTGATTTGTTTTCAATATATTGATTAAGTTAATCTATATATATCAGCTGGAACTCCATATACTTGCTGTCCAGAAAGACACAATCTCTTTCGATCGTATAAAAAATTGGTTACGTTTTGCTAATTTACTCCCATCTCTACGATATCCAGTATTGTTACTTGTATCTTTACGAGGCAAAAAAGCATCATCAACAATTCAACATAAACAAATTTTTAAAAATAAGTTACATGATTATTTTTCTGCGTATTTTGCTAGAACTTAGTCATAATTTTTAATACGAATTGCTACTTTCGCCGTTTCCGGAACTACAAGCAAGAAACGTTTAACTGACTTACTCATCGGTTAATCCGATAGAAGGTCAACTAGAATCTGCTTTAGTTAAAGATTGAAATTGATAATGTTTGGAAGCTAAGAAAATGAAAGAAAGCTTCGAGTTCATTTCTTATTATTCAACAGTGTACTGAGACAGCTTAAGCTGATCATCACATGCACAAGCGATTACATAACCACCAGGTGCCAGCTGGCAATCCATGTCATCAACTTTTAACCGCATGCAACAGCTGCTGTAATCCTCTGTTTTGTTGACCATGCTGCAAATGTGAGCTTCCTTGGCAGTTTTTCGGTTTGTTCATTCATGACGAATAGAAGGCCTCTTTGTTCGGTAAGCATGCTGAAACTCTCAATGCCTCTTGCTGCTGCTTATTTCCTATTTTCCTTTAATTTCTTCCTTTCGACTTGGCGAGAGAATAATGCCACGGGAACATGACCGCCTATTTTCTCAATTCTGATCTGATGCTTATGCATGCACGGATGGATGATTTTAACCATAACTGATCCACTCATGCACAGATCTAAATATAGTTGAGCTTGTTCAAAGTTATAGCATGATTTAATCAGAAAAGATTAAAGCAAAACGGACACCGTAATGTCTTTCTTATTTATTCGTACACTGATTTCCATGTTAAAATTCCGACACCAATTTCATGGTCCAACTCCAATTACATTTGTCCAAACCCAATTTCAAAGCTCAATCCATAGAAAATTCAAAAATCGTCTCTAATCTAGAACTATCAAATGGTGGTGAAAATAACTTTGTCTAAAAATATCTTAAATAATTGGTGATATTTATAAAATGTGTTTGCCATATTTTTATAATTTAATGTTTGTGTGGCTTGCATTAGTTTTATGTTACTATAAATACCACTAAACTCTTTGACGTAGGCATCAAGTGAAATTTGAAGAACAAGAGAGAAATAAGATGTGTAAGCCGTCAGTTCTATGCGTAGCATCTCTTGTGAGATTTTCATAAAGTCCTTTAAATGTTTGTCAATTTCGGTATTGTCCAAATAGTTCCGATTTTGTTCAGTTCAATCTTATTCAATTTTTCAAAGATTCCAAGGGGCTATGCCCGATCAGAAAATTAACCAAGGATCAGCGAATTCAAACGAAATAAATTGTACCGAAAGATCGGTTCATATATCTAATGATTCGTAGAAAAATTATGAAATTTCGACAGCGCAAAGCTTATTGCAATTATAAAATCTCAAAAATTTCATGCTTAAAATTTGACAATTTTAAAAGATGTATATATAAATAGAAAAACAACAAAGAAGCTATGTCATAATTTGTCAACTCAAATGTTATCCTAATAATAAAATAGGAATATTAAACTTTTGCAACCATAATTAAACTATAAATAAAATCATAAACCATGCAATATTAACTAATTGAATTAAATTAAGGGTACTGATATTTTCTTGTAGGAGGCTGCCGTTTTTGCGGCCAACTTCTTTTTCTTTTTTCTCTTCACAAACCATGGGCCACAAAAAGGGGCAGTAGGGACTCCCTTGATATAGGATGAGGGTGTAAGATGAACAAGATATCTTTCTAGAGCCATAATTTTTTTTGTTAAGGTGTTCTTTTTTTGCTCATCATATACTGTTTTGAAACTTACGAGACACATATGTAGATATATTAAATATTAATTAATGAGTAATGAGAGAGAGCCCGTTTGAACCCCACCACAACTCAACACTAGAATAAATAAAGTTAAACTAATAACAAAGTTGTCTTAAATTTTAAATTAATGACAAATTTGCCCCAAAATTTACCTTGATGGGGCTCATTAACGTAGTGCATGTATATCATTTTTAAAAACAAATGCTTGTATATCAAAATGTGAATTATTTATTTACGTTTTGGAAAAAGGACACTCATGTCACTGTGGTTTGTTTAAATGTACATATACACTCCCAAAATTTTAAAAATGGCCACACTAATCCTTTTTTAAGATATAGTATTTCTAATACAATCTAATTTTACTGGAGAAAAGAAAAACAAGTTAAAAGATTAAAGGGAAGCAAATAAAGCAGAGAACAAAAGAAGCTTAGCAAAGAAAAAACTTGAAGCCAAGAAGCAAAAATAAAGTAACTGTGGCCTAGAACAATTACTTCCATCTCTACGATATCCAGTATCGTTACTTGTTAGCTTGTAGCTTTACAAGGCAAAAAAGCATAATCAAGAATTCAACATAAACTAATTTTATAAAATAAGCTGCATGATTATTTTTCCGCTTATTTTGCTAGAACTTTATATATATATACAACATATACATACACACACGTGTAGCAATCATGTAGCATGTCACATTGGTCTGCATGATAAACTTTTTAATATATAATACTATATTTTACAATTAAGAAGTTATCAGGACCAATCGAAATCATTTTTATTGCAGTATAGTCCAAAATACTACTGCATCAAAAGAAAACAACTGCAATTTTTAAAGAAAACACCTCTATTATTTTTGTTATTTTTGCAGGAATAATGTCATACATTCTAAATATTTTTATCCAAATAATATCAATTGATTAGTAAAATAATATAATTAATTCATTTAAAATTTATAAAAAAATTACTAGCCACTCAATAAATAACACATTATTTAAGATTAAAAAATTAGTAGAGATTGAAATCGTCTGTGTTGTAGTACTTAGCATTTGGCTGCAGCTTCGATGACTTTATCCTTGACCATACACTAATTGGCCACCGACGACAAGCCCGCGTAGAAGTCACCGCAGCCAAACCGCGAACTCTTTGATGTTTTGAAGAGTATTTCGGCTCTTGATGCGCATGTTTTGAAGAGTATTTCGCCAAACCGCCAAACCGCGAACTCTTGATCCGCGTGTTTTAAAGCCCGTTGATCACTCCTGATCCGAGCGTCTGTGTTCTGCCATGTCATCATACTTTTGACCTTGAATTACTTTTAGGAAGGAAGGAGCCCTTTCCGCCAGACAACTAGCCATGTGGCTGCACTGACAGTCTCGTCGTTGACCAATGCGTTGACCACATTGACCAAGCTTTCTGGCCATCGGATGTGCTGGTTTTCGACCAAAGCCGACGGTTATGGATGCCCAAAGTTGCCAGGTCTTGTTCCCTTGATCCAACCTTCACACGGTGGCTGTTTTCGTATTAGTTTCAATGAGCATTGATTTCCTCTCTAAGACTCCAACCAGCCGCTGGATGAAGCTTAGATCAAGGGGACGAAACCTGGCAGCGTTGGGCAATCATAACCGTTGGATTCCCACCGCCACTTCAATTCAACTTTCCATTCAATCCAACGGTTCTGGATGGGCATGTTGACCAAGCTTTTTGGCCATCAGACCGCTACCATACGGAAAGGCCAAAAAGCAAGCAGCGGAGGTGCCATTTTCCGCTGAGCCAAGTTTTTAATGATCTATCAAGCCACTTCGGCCTTGGTCGAAGGGGTGGGCTGCTGCCCTGCGTGAGCCGTGAGGGTTAAATATTGTGGGGTTAAATATTTTTTTTTGTGAAATATGAGCGAAGAAGAAATATTTTTTGTATGTAAGGGATTATTTGTCTGATATTTATTTTATGAAATTTAATATAATAATATAAGTCTTAATTATATATATCTGATTATAAATATTAGTATAATATATATTATAATAACAGTTGTAAATATCTGTATAATGCAGTAATTTAATGTATCATCAATATTTAAAAAAAAGTTTTTAAAGATTTATCATTGGAGGCTTGCATAATTTATTTTGGGAAATAAGCTAGTGAGTGAGTTTGCTATTTTTATTTTCCTAAGATTTACATTTAAGTTTTAAAATTTTAGAGAAATATTTTACTTAAGACCGAGAGAATAATAGCAATCGATTTAGGTAACATTTATATTTTGGATTGGAGTAGAAATCTTAAGATTGGGAGTGCGTAGTGGGAGCGGGAGTGGGAGTAGATTATTTACTTATACTAGAATAGAAGTATGGAATGAAGATCATAATCTAATTTATGTATTTATTTTGTCTTAAATTGAGAGTAAATAATTTTAAAGAATTGTAGTTTTTAATTACAAGGTTAATAAAAAATATATTTGATGAATAAATATTTATTTTATTATATTTTTCTATTAATAATAATTATTAATATTCTTAATTATGTACAACATAATTTTTTATTAATTTTAATTTCGATTATGTAAAATTAAAAATTATTGGTAAGGGCAACATAAATAAAACATTTTTACTATTAATATAGTACAAAATTAATATTTTCTTAGAATAAACTTTTTATTATTATTAATTATTAATTTTAAATAAATATAATACTATTATTTTTAAATAAATATAATAATATTATTTAAATAAATATAAATATTATTGAATTTATTTCATTCAATATAATTATATTAAATGAATATAATAAAATAATATCATTATATTAAATTTATTGTTATATAAAATAATAATATTATTTAGTGCAAAATTAATATTTTCTTAGAATAAACTATTTATTATTATTAGTTACTAATATTAAATAAATAGAATGCTATTATTTTTAAATAAATATAATAATATTATATTTTTAAATAAAGATAGTATATATTAATATTATTAATTCTCTATTAATATAATAATATTACTTTTAAGTAATTTTAACTTAGGATCAATGCAAATTATTATTTAGTTAAATAATATAATATTATTTAAATAAATATAATATTATTTAAATAAATATAATATTATTTATTTTATTTTGGTAAACGGGTGGAAGGAATCCACACTCTTTACTCCTATTCCAAAAAATAAACACAATATTAGAATTAGTACTAAGATTATTCGTGCTTAATTCTTTAAAATCTTTTATACTCACATGTATGTGTATAACATTAAACAATTATAATTTAATCATTTTTATATTTTTATCCAATATTTAGTAATTGTATATTTTTAAAAAGTTAGTAAAAAGTCAATTCTCCATTGAATTTAAATTTAATAATTAATACCACTTCAATATTGATCACAAAAGTCCAAAATAATAAATGTTAAGCCATTAAAAATGAAAACTCCGCATATTGAAATTTATTACAAACAAAACATTGGGTTTGTAAATGTAATTATGTAAAGAAAAGTCGCAAAATTAATTCAATTGGTGGGTTGGTTAGGGTTGAGTTAATAGGTGATTAAGATTATTAAGATTATCAAAAGTAATACTAAATAGCCTAACATGTAAGCTTTAATTTGAATCTCAGGGTATTTATTTGTTAGATAATGGTTGAATAATTTTGTAAGTTATGAATAGAGATGGGCAATGGACCTAGGGGTATTTAGAATCCAATCCAATCCGTTCAATCCGTTTGATCCGTAAAAATTCGATCCGCGGATTGACAGATTGGATTGGATTGAAAATTTGATAATTTGCAATCGGTAGATTGGATATGGATTTACTTTTGTAAATTCATAAAATCTACGAATCCACAAAAAAAGAAAAAGTACTTATTTAATTAAAAAATAAAACTTGTAAATATGGTATTAGTACTTATTAGTAAATAAATAAGTTAAAATATAGTTACATTAACACTATATTATATCTTATTTGATAATAATAAACATATACAGTTTTCTAAATAGTTAATTTTCACGTACTGATCTAAACAAATGAGATTTTTTTTCTTTTTGATGTGTTATATTTTGAAATTTTAAATATATTTTCTAGCTTTATTTAAATAATTAATTTATTTAAATCTTATTTAATTTTAAATTTAATTGGTAGAAAAATTATTTTTATAGTAATTTTTTTATTTAGTTAATTCGTGCATTGGACAAAATTAAAAATTTTCAGTCCATAAACCAGTATGCAAAATGGTAGATTGAATATGGATTGAGTCAAATCCGCATCCAATCTACAGATGTATGAATTGGATTTGGATTAAATTTTATCAATCCGTGGATTGGATTGGATTGAAAATTTATAATCCGTAAAATCGTGGATCGGATATGGATTGATATTTAATCCGTAAAGTCCGATCCGCGAACACTTCTAAATGGACCCATGCGTTCTTATGCCCACTATGTATTTTATATCGTGTCTAATTTTTTTGCTTAGACGCAGCTTGGCACACATGTCATGTCCACTTGCGTTGTACTTACACGTGCCGTGTTGTGCCTAAAAAACACAATAAACTTTTTTCTTTTTTAAAATTTTTTTAAAAGTGCAAGCAAAGCTGTTGCTGTACTTTTTTCAAATTTATTTATTTTTTTAAAGTCTGTACTTTTATTAAAATTTAATATAATCAAAAATTCAAAATTTAAATCCATATTCAATAATAATAAACTAATAATAGTAAGAGAATGTAATATTAATTATTAATTTTGACTTTAGTATTATAATTTTTCTAATACTTAAAACTAATAATAATAATAATTTTTTTAAGAATTAACTTAATTATTGAATTAGACTTACATAGAGCCATACATTATTGTTCACAAAAATATTACTGTATATTTATAAAATATGATATTTATAATTTTATTCATTAAAATTATGATATTAATTATTTATTTAATAAATTATAAATATAATCAATTATAATATTTTTTTAAACTAAGAATTAAATGAATTTAAAAATTCAATTTCAAATTATTTATAAAATTATTAAATTTTAAGTTTACTTAAAAAATAAAACGTATTTATTACAGGTTTTTAAGGGCGCGTGTTGTACTTAGTTCATTTTTAATCGTGTCATGCTTGTCTCGTTTCTAATTTTGCTGTACTTTTAAGTATCTAAAATTTTAAGTTTGGTCTAAACCATGTGTATGCCGTGCCGTGCCACGCTGTGCTGCGTATCCCACTAAATCGTGCTCGTGTTGTACAGTATTGTACGAACATATATCTTATCTATATCATGCCATGTGCTGTCCGGCTCATTGATCTTCCCTAGTAATGAAATTTATCATCTACGAAATAAGTGAGAAAAATTAACTCATCCTAAATTTCTAATACTTCCCAAAAATATAAAGAATTAAATTAAGTGACAGATGGAAAAATTCTTTTTTGCATTTTATTTTGTTTTACTCGATTATCGAATATCGAGAGTAATTTTTTTGGGGGAAAAAACAATGCCAGAAGACTTTTTACTGACCAAAGTACGTCATTCACTGCTTCAGAAGCAATTATTCCGCCGCACCAATTTTAATTGTGAAAAAAGGTCTTTTTAACTCTTAAAATATTCTGTTTCAGTTTCTTGTCTTTAATGGGTCATCTCAAAAGCTCCATCTTCGCATTTTACGTCTTGGTTTCCTGAAGTTCAAGGTATGTTCTTTACTTTTCTTAAAATTAGTAATTTTTTGAAGGTTTTCTGTTTACATTATGAAAAATGACTCGAGTTTAAGTTAATATGTTCATTATAAAAGTTATGCTTTTTTTCGTTTTATTTTTTGATTTTTATAGAAAAAAATTGGGTTTTTGATTTAGATCAAGTGAGTTAGTGGGACATTGTGAATTAATTTTAAATGCTCAAAGTTATGGTTTTTGATTTTTTTAAAATAAATTTTCTGAAATGGGAAATAATAATTAACAAACGAGGCTATATACAGTGATTTGAAGAATTGAACTTCCATTACTTTTACATGAAACACTTGAACTTCGAGATTGTAAGCTCAAAGTTTTTTCTTTTTCAGGTTCCTTTTTTTTTTTTAAAAAAAATGGTTTCGACAATTTCTCTGGAGAGACTATACATTTTATCTTTCTTTCAGTTTCACTAAATTTTTATGAAACTGTTGATCTGAAATTTAAAGTTAAAAAAATGGTTCCTTTTTGCTTTTTTCTTAAATGGGTTTATGATTGATTGTGGTAAATTTCAAGAAACAGAGAGACATTTTTCATTGATTCCTCTGATTTTTTAGGTTTCAGGAGGAGAATTTGGGAGTGAAGCCCTTGGCTTGTTCTTAAATCAGCTGTTTGGGTTTAAAGTTGAGAGCTTTTTGATAAAGATGGGAAGAAAAAAGAATTTTAACAAGGAAAAAATGGCAGAAGATTGGTGTTTTGTTTGCTATGATGGAGGATCCCTTTTACTCTGTGATCACAAGTAAGTAGTGTTTATAAAGAAAGTTTCTGATAGGCATTTTAACTCTGTACCGAATAAAGTCAAGATTAGTAAATGAAGGATAGTTCTGTCTTTTCATTGGGCCTTTGTCAGCTGGGTGTTGGCTTCAAGCTTGCTGATTTGTCTTGATTGATGTTCACTTCTGTTCCCATCTGGTTTTGATTTTCATTTTTCATTTTTGTTCTTGGCCCTTTTCATGTCCTATGATTTGTTACTATTTAGCAAGACAAAAGAAAAGCTGTTATTTGTGTGTTTCTATTGTAGGATTTTGGCTTTTCAATGAATCCATATCAAAATCTGGATGTGAAACAATTTCTTTTTTGTAGAATACTCATACAATTCTTATTACTTTTATTTCATTTTAAAGAATGAGATTTATGTGGCCCTTTTTCTCTTTGGATACTCTGAATGATAAAAAAGATTTATTGGACATTGGTTTGGTTTGAACTTGTTATTATTGGGAAAAGTTAGTAAAATGTAACATTGTTTAATTTTGATGTCAAAACAATAATTGAAAATTGCAATATCAAAATGTAACTTTTTATTTTATTTGGAAGATTGATTATTGTACTTAGATTGCAACTATGTTTAACATTAATTAAAAATCGTACTAATAATAAAATAACCCTATTTGGAGGTTGAATATTGTATCTAGATTAGCAATATACGTACACTGACAATTTTTGCAAAGCAAAGAAGTATCTCTGTAGTAGCTTGCTCCCATATAGTCTGACATTGATATTGTTTGCTATAGGCCTAGGCCCACAACTTTTGCTCTTGGATCCACACAAAATGACTTGTGATGTTTGAGATGGAGCTCTACATATGTAGCCCAGTAGCCCTTAATTTCTAACATTGTGGGATTTTGACATCTCTTCATTGGGTGTTACAATTTACCCAAGACATGACCTCATGTGCGCTAGCCCCCAGGGGTCTCTTGTTCCGCGTGTGCTTATAGTGCTAGAGAGGTCCCAATATGATGCCATTTGTAACAGCCTGCTCCCTCACAGTATAATATGGTTTACATTCGTTCTAGTTATAAACGGTCTTGTTTTTGGATCCATCCAATAAGCTTCATATTGTTAAGGGGCTTTGATATATATTCTCCAGTAACTCTTCTAAACTGGCAATGTAGGATTCTATCACTGCTTTTTTGTGTGTTACATTTCCAGACTCTTTTTAATTTTTTTATGATTGCACAACCATTACACTATATAGTTCTAAAATTTTCACATGTTGCTTAAAAAGCTCTCAGTTTAGGATTTTCATGGTAGTTCCATTTATTCATGCTGTGCATTCATGAACCTTAGGGTAATATATATATATATTTAAGACCTATTGTCGTCATTATCAAGATAATTTCAAAGCAAATTAGTGTAATATATATATTATCATGTTGTATTTTTCATGAATCTTAGGGTAATATATTCTTTTAGAGTAATGATATCTTCTGTTTCTTGATATAAAATATGTCTATCCTACTAATTTTTATATTCCTTGCCTGTAGAAACTGTATTAAAGCTTATCATCCCAGTTGTGTAAACGAGGATGATTCTCTATTGGAGACTGAAGTAAAGTGGAAGTGCGGTGAGTTGTTCTTATTTGTGATGACACTTTTTCTGTTTATTATTCTGTATTTATCATTGAGCCTTTTATTGTTTCTTTTTCTAGTGTGATATATCAGCCTTTAGATATGTAATGTGCATGTAACCTGATAGCCCCTCTTCCATCTATGTGATAAGAGAGGAGGGAGAGGGAGAAGAAAAGCATTTCTCAATCAGTAATGCTATTCACTTAAAGGCGAGCCTCAACATAAAGCAATAGTCACATCATAATGCATGAAACCTAGCAACATGGCACCACATGGTTGGTCAGCGTGAAAGTTATGCACCATGAGGTGGCGCTGCTACCATAACATGCATACTCACTCGCCCACACACTAACTACATCTTTATTTCTGTCTTCCCTGGTTTAAAAGAAAAATATATAAGGGTTTTTTTCTTTGTCTCCATCCAAATGAATTTCAATATGTAGTCCAATACCTTGTAAACTTTCCATATAAAAATTCACCAGTCACATAGTTTGTATGAGATATTCTTATTGTTTACCTTGTCATTCTTGCATTATTTTAAGAATATATGTGGTAACCCTTGACTGAATGAGTGCTTAATGACAGATTTGCATTCTTGCTATGAATGCGGCAAAGCTCCAAAATTTTATTGCCTATGTTCCCCAAAGGCCATATGTGGACACTGTATCTGTGATGCGGAGTTTGCGATAGTTAAAGGGAAGAAAGGCCTCTGCAGTGAGTGTTTAGAGCTTGTGTTGCTGATAGAAGAAAATAAGGATGTCGACTCTCATGGGGTATGCATGGTTTGTAATAAATACCGTTTTCAGCTTTTTTAGTGTTGCTAATTTGCTTACCACGCATCATCTGTTTTCACATGTATGGTGGTGAGTCTAGGAATGCAAGTATGAATAAAATTCTTTCTTTACTTTAATTTCCTATTGAAAAGTAGAAAAAATAATGAAGACTAGATGCAGTATCAAATTAATTTGGTTGTAGAATGGTGGATTGATGCAGTTGCAATTTTCATTTACATATTTACAATTCTTTTGCTGCCTTTGTGACTTGTTGTGAGAACCAATGCAAGTGTAAACAATAGACTTTTGGTTCTTTTATTTTCGTTTTGAAAAGAGCAAAAAGATTAATAAAAAGAAATATAATTTAGAAGAGGTTATTATTTTGTTGTTTTTTCTTGAAAACCTGAAGATTTCAGATGAGGGCAGTGAGTGGTTTATACTATATTTGCAGCCTTTACTGATATACTTTTAACCTTTTCTCGACAAAAGAAATAAAAGAAACTAGAAAGGATTTAATCATCATTCCAACTAGAATTCTTGATTTTTTGGAAAAAAATTTCCTTTTATTCTCTTTATTATTATTATCATCATTGTTTTTTTTGGTTTTTTTGGGGGGAAACAACATGATGAAGGATTTTATTCTTTCTGCCTAAGGTCATGTGTATTATAATATAGGCTGTAACTATCATGATTTTATTGGTTGTGCGTTTACTTTCCTTTAATCTGTATAAATTGAAATTGTTGCCGGGTAGCAGGTTGAGTCATGTAATCATCCTGGTTTGGCAATGTAGGCAATAATAAACACTAACATTTTTATGCAATGGCTTTCTTTATTGCTCTACAGTGCAAGATAGACTTCAATGACCCAGAAAATAAGTACTTTTATGAGTATTGGCAGATAATAAAGGATAAGGAATGTTTGACTTCAGAACAAGTTATTTCAGCAAACAACCGGCTGAAAAGTGGTGAACTTTATTCTTGTGCTTCTGATTCATTTGAATCTGATGAAGGTGAAGACGATAGTGACGAATCTAAAGACGATATTCAAATTAGGAAAAGGAAGAGATCCAAAGCAAAGGTATCTTTGGCAAAAAGAAAAGTGAAGTCTAGGGGAAAAGAGTTCATTGGATGGGGATCGAGACCTCTCTTGGAGTTCCTTGCTTCCATTGGTAAAGACACAACTCGAGAATTATCAGATGACGCTATTACAACTATCATTAGGGAATATTGTAAAGAAAACAAACTTTTTCACCCAGAAAGAAAGAGAAAAATCATTTGTGATGCAAGGCTAGAGGCTCTTTTTGGTCGGAAGTCAGTGAATAAAAATAGTATACCTAAACTTCTGACCATTCATCTAGCTGAGAACTCGGACCTTTTTGAGGAGGAATTTGGAAGTTGTTCAGAAATTGACGTTGAAGAAGACTTGGAGGCGCGTATAAAGCAATCAAACTCAGTAAATAGATCCCATAGCAAGGAAGTTTTTGTGGATGTTCAAAAAAATTCTCATACCAAGGAAGTTGTTATGAATGTTCGAGAAAGCTGTTTTGCATCTATAGTCCCTAAAAATATCAAGCTTGTCTACTTGAGGAAGAGTTTAGTAGAGGAGCTGTCGAAGCAACGTGAGACTTTTGAAGCAAAAGTAATGGGAAGCTTTGTGAGAGTAAGATCAGACCCAAATGATTATATGCAGAAAAATTCTCACCAGCTTGTGCAAGTTTCAGGTGATTGTTTCAATCATGAATACAATAATTCAACTAATGCATCACTGAATAAATAATGCATGGCTTTCTGATTTGACAAAAACCAAACACATTTCCTGCATCGACATTAAATAAGATCATGTTATGATGGAATGCTACTCTTTGCATTATCTGTTTCCTCTGGCTTAGGTAATTCATGTCCTGCTCCAGAATATAATCTTGTATCATTACAGGCATACATAAAACAAGTGTCAATGCAGAAATTCTCCTCGAACTCTCTGATAGAGTAAAATGGGTACCTATATGCAAGCTGTCCAATGATGACTTCTCTGAGGTAACAGTATGTTTAGTATGTAGTTTTATTTATCTAATTTCTTTACTTAAAAAGTAGGTACTTATTTTAAGTGCTATTACTTGCAGGAAGAATGTGAGGATTTGCGTCAGAGAGTGAAAAATGGCCTGGGTAATAGGCCAAATGTTGTAAGTTCTGGATACTTTAGCTGTTTGGTTTTCTTGTTTAGTATGGTGCGATTTGAGAACCACTGTATTGTATGTATTGGATTATGCTCATTCTCACATTGCAGACTTCCATTTTACATGGTAGTTTGTTAAGATTCCTTGTGTATAGCAGTGATTACTCTGGTAATGAACTGTAGTGGCTGAAAAACTATTTAATTTATAAACAAAAAAGATTTAATGGTGTAACATTTTCTGGAAAGGAAAAAATAGTTATCAAGAAATAATTCTTACAGAAATGTTAGTGGATCACAAAACCGCTGATTTCATTATGCATGGGGGAGATCTTTGCAGCAGTCAAAAGTACCTCTAAATTGTAATGCATTGTTTCTGACTGCACACCAGTTTGCATTAAAAAATTTCTCTTATTATTCTCAATGTTGCTAAAATACTAATGGGACAACGTAGGAAATTATGCTGCATTCCCTGATGTATTATAATCTTTTACCTCGATATATCAGCTTTCCCGTATCCCAGGGGTTGCCACGTTGTTGTTAACGCCACGTTGTTGTTAATGCCACATTATTGTTAACGCCACGTTGTTGTTAACGCCACGTTGTTGTTTTAACCTTATGCACTGTTCAGTTTGTACATGATTCCTCAAATGTGTTACATTATAGCCATGAAGTATAAACCAAATGAATTTATTTTTGACATTTATTTCTTAAACCATAGGAAGGCAGACTATTTCTTTATCATAATCTAACTATTTTACTCACATTGCTTTTCTTGGTCTAGCTCTTCAAATTCTCTTTTTCTTTCAACAAATAATTTGTGGCCTTTAAGAAAGTAGTTTTCAAAGAAAATGCATGAGTTTAATGCTGTTAAATGATAAGTGTAAAGGACATTGCGGCTTCCTTTTGCATATCAAAATAATTAACAAAAATGCTATACAGACCTTACCAGAGTGTGTGACTGTGTTGATTTGCAGGTGGAGCTTAGGCAAAAGGCCATTAGTCTGCATGAGGATATAACCAAACATGTATGTATTTTCATTTAACATCTGAAGAGTTGGAAACTTTTGGTATTTCCAGAATTATAATTCCATGGCTTTAGTTCATGTAGCAATGAGCTTAAATTACACTAGAAAGTGGAATTGGAACCAGTAATGAGACCCAGATAATTAAAAGATAAGTAAGAAAGAAAAATAAATTAGTATATAAGGGTGGATTTAGAATTTTTCTCTAAGCAGTGTTTTATGATAACTTATTTTGTTTCTTGTAATTATTAGATGTGCTTGTTTTGGTCACTTTTTAAAAAGACCTTTTTATAACTTCGGCTGACCCCATGCTCGTGTATACTTTTATGATTTGGTGGACCTCTCTCATTTTTTTTTTTTTAACTTTCATAAACTGTTTTCCGTATTTGCATTTGTTGTTTGAATATTTTTTCTTCTTTGGATAAAATTAGTGGATCGCAAGAGAGCTGGATATACTACGAAAGTGTGTTGATAAAGCAAATGAGAAAGGATGGAGGAGACAATATCCTTCATGTAGTGGTCATACAAAGTTGGACTAGTAAGTTTCTCACATGCATGCAATTAGATGTGCATTTAAACAACTCATTAGTGTAGAACTTGTAGAATGGCATTTGCAAAAGGAAAATCGGTCCTCCTTAACCTGCATCTTCGCATACGCTGTATGTGGATATGGATAAACTCCTGAAGCTTCAAACGCCATCAGAACAATCACGTTTATTAAATGAGATTCCGGAAGTAATTGCAGATATAATAGAGCTTCAAGCAGATTGTGAGGACTCTACAAGGATCGATGAAAAAGAAAATATCGGTACCTCACCAGAATCTGGACATCGAAGAACTTATACAAGTCCTGCTCAGAATCTGAAAAGCAATGGAGTCTCTTGCCACTTGAATGACTCAACAGATACTGCAGGTTGTTATTCTCGAGCTTTTTCTTATAAAAAATCAATATTAGTTTATTTGAATGACTGTAAAGTTCTCTAACTATATCAAATGTAATTGTAAATGAGTACATATGCACGCGGAAGTAAATTCTTCTAGAATCTGAGAGAACTTTAATTCTGGTTTAGATCAGTGGAATTGATTAATTTAGAATTCAATTCCTTTCTACTTGTACAGTATTTTTCTCCATACACAACTTTATATTCCAGTTCTTGGAATGATTTCAGTGTGCCATTAAATGGAATATCTTTTAAAATTAAGAACAATGGTAGGCAAATGCTTCTTCTCCTAGATGTTGGCTGTTCAGTTGGGTTTGTCCTATCGTCTTCATCTCTGACAGTACTCAATATCTCTGTCTGTTTGCCTCTATATGTAATTGATAGCAATGGTGACTGAAGACAAGACTCAAATCACTGCTCCTAGTGGCCAGCAATATGGAGTTGGATCTCATAATGAAGCTTATGGATCTGGGCTGTCTTGTGTTCATGCAATGGAACCAAGTGGCAAAGAAGCTCCAAATACTGCTGCAGACTTGGCTGCTGATGGTATTATTTACATTAAAAATTGAAGAATTCCACCTTTACTATTTTAGAACTAAATGTGCTAAATATCTAAAATATTTTTCTCTTATCCCCTTCTTGTTTTAGGCATGACTGAAATGAACAAAAGGGGTGAAAAAAACAGTAATGATGTTGCTCAACGGTGTGGCATGGCAGATGAAATGCACAACAGCAGGTGATGGACATAAGTGGTCTCACGGTTTCTAAATTGTCATTAAAGTTTATGCATTATTTCTATATTTTTTGCTTAAAGTCAAGTATACATGCAGTTCCTCGGAGCATGATAGTCACAACCCTGTTCTTGACCAAACAAATGAATTCGAGCTAGTTGTAAAGGATATTCAAGAAGTGAAGAAAACTATGAAAGAAGTGCTAGAGGGATTTAAAGATTTGAAGGAGCAAATGCGTTTGAAGGTATCTTCATAAGTCATCAGGTGAACCGCCACTTTGGATATGATTATTTTTATCTTTAACTTCTCGTTAAGCACAACTAATCATCTATATGCTATTATCAATCTTAATCTTATATCACTGTCTTTTAAATTTTGTACAGGATGTCGCTTTTGAGTGAAGTAAAAAACAGTGGCATGAAGTTTAACTAAGATATTATTTTGTATTAGCAACAAATACCTGAGGGGCACTCCTTTAGAATTCAGTTTTCAGGGAAACTTGTTTCAAGCTACTTATTTCATATGGTACTTGTGTAGTTTTGTCGTTGAGATTCTGGAAAAATGAAGCAACAAAGTTAACTAATGAGGAGATTCGCGTCGCATATTCATATCTTTTCTTCCGTCTACAGTAATCATTGACACTAAAGTGGCTGTAATTTTATAGCACTATAAAACATTTTTCGAGCTTCTTGTATATAGGCAGACCTGTTAAAACCATGATATGCATAGAACAAATGATGTCTCGTGTCCTCACCAATGAACAAAATGCGGAATTCTTTAATTAGTCTCCCGTAAACCGACTTTTATGTATTTACAGAAGATTTTACACAAAAGTTCAAAACGATCTTGCCATCAAAATAAAAGCTGCTGTTTATGTTGGAGCACGTATCAATTATTTTCCTTAAGCAAACAGAACACGGAAACCACAAGCATTTTTATAATGGCAACATATTTGACGGATTCGATATAGATTTCTTATAGGGAGAAAAAGAATAACAGAATTTTAAGAGTTGCGGTCACGCAACGTAAGACCTTTTAGTTTTTACAGGTTCACCATACCAATCATATCATGCTGCGTCGAAATCTCATATAATTGAGAGTTCAAAATCAAGTTCAAAATTTTGCTTCAGCCTCAGCAGTTTCTTTCCTCAATGCCTCGAGCCTTTCTTTCAATTTCTTGCTCTGTTCGAAGTTTGTCTTCCGCTTCACAGCTTTCTGCAGAATGTAAACACAATAATTTGATCAAAATCTCAGGTACAAATATGCATGTCAGGTAGCAAAATGCATACACAGTGTAGTTGTGCAAAAATTTGAACTCACTTCCTGACGGAAACATCGATCAAGCTTTATTTTGAGCTCCGTACAATCACCAAAGAATTTCCCGATAGGATGATCCAAGTGGCACTTTTGAAACTCCTCAATAATCTGATCCACAATGTCTTCAGTCACTTGATTTAAGCCAAAAAATACAAAATTACCATCAAGGCTAATTTTAAAACTTGATGGTTAAATTTTTCTCCTCTTCACTGTTGAAATTGATTAGACTTTCTGTTCCAACATCCCCCAACTATCTAATGGGCAAATGTATAGTTCAACGATTTCAAAGACTGATGGTAAGTTAAGTTTCACCCTAGAGATATAAGATAGAAGGACCTTTTTAGTCTGAAAAAGCAACAGGTGCACTTTTAAATAAGCACAGGATACATGCTTTTTTAGAACAAAATGCTTCTTAGGTCAAAATGAACTTTAAGTGCATTTTGAAGAACCACTTCAAGGTGCTTTTATAAAACAGAAAGTGGTTTTATTTAAAAGCACTCCTTGCAAGAACATGCCCAGATGCACCTACGTATCAACTGCGCTTTTGTGAGTGCTGCTAGGTTATTGTCACTACCAAAACGATTCTAAAAGACCAAAAGTATATTGTATCTATTTTATAGTGCTCGGCTGAAATAGAAAAAACTACCTTTTTGATCCCAAAAATCATTTCAACTACTTTTTTGAGAAGCAATTGAGGTCTAAAAGTACTTTAACTGCATTTTGAAGAAACATTTCATAAGTGTTTTTTATAAAACAGTTGCAAGTATTTTTACAGAAAACGCTCTTACTTGAAAGCACATTTCCTAAAACATTTCAAAATATGCGTGCTCTTCATACTCACCTATATAATCTCACATTAGCATTTTACCATAAGGTATATGACATGAAGTGCTTTCAAATAAAAGCGCTTTCTATAAAAGCACCTAACTTGCTTTATAAAAAATCACATACATAAAAAGACACTCCAAATATGCATAATCTATCCCAGCAAACAACCCTACAAAAATTCTCTAAGCATAATATTCACTCGAAAAAGGAACCCATTAGAGAGGAGCTTTCTACAGAACCACTGCCATTAACAATTAAATATCGCAAAAAGGAAGGAAAATGAAACTTACCTCAGCACACATCGGATGCCTATGTAACGTCAACGGAGGGTGCATTTTTATGTTTTCTTTGAAAACTAAACTGAAAATTCAAGCTTTTTATTTCCTCGAAATAACAAATACAAATCATCCAGTAAAGTAATAATAGGAAATAAATTTGGATTATTTATAACAAACACGCACCGTTTTTAGAAGCTATTTGTTGGGTTTAAGTTTGTTTGTGCTTCTTCTTCTCCTTCGTAGTCAGTGGTGTAAACCAATTCACAACTGTTTACCCTAAGTCTTCTGCAAATTCACAAAAAACCCAGACGAAGAATTCAGCTCAATTTCACAATAAAAACAGAATTTCAAACAAAACAGACCAAATCACCACCTGGGTATTGGAGAAAATTTGAAAAGAAGCAAAAAGAGCTCAACTGTTGAGAAAGGAAAGAGCCGTTTGAGCTGTTGAGAGAGAAAAGAGCGACCGAGCGGTGAACGGTGGACTAATCGGCGCCGACCGGGTCGTCTCGTCTGGTTTGATTTGGTCGATGCCCATCCCTAGGAGCATGAATTATAGGATTGCTAGATCGGTGGGATGATCAGCATTTATGTGGGGTGCTCTCAGATATCAATTTTATTTGAAGGAGTTGCCTAAATTTCCCTTTTACGTTTACACGAGACTTTGGTTGTTGAGAAAATTACAAATTATATAAGTGAGCATTAGTGTACGTTACATGCTCAGCATATGTATTATGTATAGATAATAGAATTTTACGAGTCTTTTGTGAATAGGATTTAAATTATACATTAATCAGATAGTATCGTATGCGCAGACGCTGTTGATATTAAATTATTATTTCATAAATTATAATTATATATTAATTGACCTCACTATTTGATCTAATTTTGTTTAGACACTAATAAAAGTATGGCTAAATTTCATTAGAATTCTAAAAAATAAATACAATTTAGAAAAGTATTTTCATCAATATTTTAAATTAATTTAGAAATACAAATTATTCTATCCATTTTAGATTCATTGATAAGTGGGATCCACGGTACATAGCGGTACGGTACATCGGTTTTGTCTTTTGTGCCAGCAGTATTGTACAATTTCATTGAACCCCTTTCATTCATTTTTATTTAAACTTTACCTCATAAATATTAAATTAATTTCTATTGCATCCATATAAACATTATAATTAGCACATTATACTATTTGCTATTTATACATTTTTCTTCTATATTGCACCTTTAGCATAATACCCCTCTCTTTATCACAAATACCCGCGAGCTCGATTAGAATTTCGTTTCATTTCTGTCCACGCCACTTGCCAAGGTTCGTACCAATTAGAAGATCGTGCGACGTCGGTCATCTCCACACCATCCTTGTCGTAAAAATAACCGGGTCAACCCGATCCGAATTTTGTTTTCGTTTCTGACTACTCCATCGGCCAAGGTTGGTACCGATCAAAAGCTCGTGCGACGTTGGTCATCTCCATGGCATCCTTGTCGCTGTAAAGTATTCGGAAAGCTGCTGACCGAAGCCGTGAAAAGTCATAGAATCCCCGCTTCAATATGCTGCAGTTTCTTCTGTTTTCAGTGACGCCACCACTTGGGTTTTGTTCTCCACAGTTTCCTCTATTTTTTTCCGACCAACCCCAGCCACCGGAAGAGCCTATTTGCCGTTGAAGGATTCAAAGGCTTGGGAGAAATGAACTTAATATTTGTAAAATAAAATTTAAATAAGAATAAGTGAAAAGACTTCATAAAATTTTACACAAAAAAGATAAAAACAGTGGCATGTGCTACTGTTGCATGATAGGCGGTCTTGATAAGTGTATTATTTATATTATTTTAATAAAATTAATTAAAAAGAAAGGTTAAAATTGTTTGCAAAGGACTCTGTCGCTATTGCGCTACGGAATACCAAGACATGGAGATTAATTAGTTGCTAAAAGAGTCATCGTCATAAAATATCATTCACCTTTATTAGTCTAGGACGCACTTCCACAAAGTGCTTTCCGAGTGTACTCCAAACACATCCTATTGTAAACATACGTCCTCGGATTTTGATAAAACCGCTTCTATTCTGTCCTCAACTTGCTTCAAAGCACAGCACACAACAGAATATTTAGCTTGTACCTGATTGATAAAGTGAACAAATATTGCTATAACATAAACACATGGATAAAGTCATATACATGCCAAAAACAGTTTGTTCTTGTGTATATTTGTATATATCGAATCCTTGCAAAACGCTGTCTGCATAGGAACAGGCAGAATCATCGATGCCGGACAAATACAAGAACGAGTATAATTTCATTGTTGATTGTGTGAAACAAAAACTACAAAATTGACCTGCAAATGCTTTCGATCATGAATCTTAATTTTTCCCTCTTTCCCTTTTTCTTTCCACAAGAATCCAGATGATACTAAAGCTAACTATTTTAAGGTATTTGTTGACTTATAGATTCCTATGAAGTGGGGAAATGTCTCTCAAACCTTGAGTCGAAACTGGTTGCTGTCTAATGCGAGATAAAAGGTAAGAGACTTGTTCGGTTGCAAGATCTAACCTCTCCTTAGACTTGACAGATTCGGCAATTAGAGATGATACCATGCCCTGCAAAAACTGAATCCTTTCTGCATGATCGCTTGGAGAACTTTGAAGAAGCTTTACGGAATGTGTGCTAATCTTGCGCCAACGTAGGGGGAGGTACCTTTCTGGGATCTGAAAGCAGTTTCCTGTTGAGAGAACACGAAGGGTATGCCGACAGAGAATTCCAGAAAACTCAAACTGATGGCAGCTGCAGCTTATGATGCCTTCCTGTGGAGCCCAATACACTTTCCGGCCCCCTTCAAGTTTTGTGTGGTGTCTTACAAGGAAGCCATCTTCAAAGGGGAAAGACGCATAATGAGCAGCCAAAACAAGTTGTTCTTGAAGCTTAGAGAAAGCAAAAGGAGTGAGGACTGAAGCAGCATGAGATTCCATAGGAGCACCAGTCTTCAGGCAAATGTTTTGGAGATTCTGTTGCATTGTCTGTTGTTCAGCAGCTTGATCTTTAAAATCCACAGCTACAGCCACCTGCTTATGCCAAGCTGAGTCAGCAAAATGAAGATCTTTGACACTAAAAAAATAAGACAGAAGATGGAAAGAAAATACAGACAACCACTGCAATGACCTAAATCAGACAGCAGAATTTCTGAAGGCCCCAATGATCAAGACTCCAATTAGAACTTCAATACATGCAAAAACTAGTATTCCCATAAAGAAAGAAAGGAGAAGAATTTAGTTAGGTGCAACTTTCTCAAGTGAGAACAAAACTCGAATTATGATAACAAAGATACAAAAGTTTTTCAAAATTTGGGGGTGGTAAGAGATTCAAGTACTCTTCTAAAGATAAAAGGCAGCAGTCCACAAAGGTTGTGACCCCATAATAACATGAGTGCTTGATTCAATAAACTTGACTTGAAGTTCCGCTCAGCCAAAATTCCAATCCCATACAACAATTCAATTAGGCATGGGTAAAGACGGCAAGCAATCCTGTACCACACCAGCATAATCAAGTGCACTGCCAGGTATTATACACAATAACATACAATTTATATCAAGCTGTAACCGATAAAGGAACTAGAATCCTTCAAAGAAACACAACACCAAGTGTATCCTCGTTTTGCTCATTGGTTTTGTCATCTTCAAAAACGTGTTTCAAAAAGAATTTTCAATTTTAGAAAACTAACCTCCATCCCATAGAATAAATAGAACCAACAGAAATTAAAAGAGCAACTTACTTGTTCCACAAAGTGTGCAAGCCGGGTTTGTGCACCCAAAAACCTTTGAATGAAAGCATTAATAGCTTTTGAGTGGCCAGTTGTAGTCATTCCTGCAAAGAAATTGCTTCTTAAGTATGGTAATGCCCACTGCATGCGTAAGGCAAACAAGTTGGCTATGTGCCTGTTAGTATGAAGCCCAAATGAATTGACCATGTCCCTCCAACCCATTTCAAAGTCCTCAATTGATTCTAGATTATAAAGCCGATAAAACTCAGCCTTCCACTCATTGTAACGCTCCCCAAGAACAGCATTAAACCAGGACGGAAACTTCACCACAATCATCCATATGCAGAGTGCATGTTTAGTCACTGGCATTTCCATGGCTATGGCTTCTTTGAGACACATATTTTGGTCAGTTAATATTGTCTGTGGAGCCTTCCCATCCATAAATGCTAGGAATGCCTGCACAAACAATACAAAACAGAGCACTAAAGTAAATTAGAGAACAATTGAGCTTTTCAAGAGGTTATATGCACACGTATACTTGTGCATGTCTGTGCGTGTACATCTGAGTACAATTGCAATTGTACGAATCAAATGCCCCATGAACATTTAGGCTACCCATTCTAACAGCAAAGATAATAAACACTACAATGTTATAAATGTAAAAAGATGTTACACTGTCATCCCATTTAAAACTCAATAACGAAGCCAACATACATTTTGCACACCACCCTTGCCTGCCTACCAGTCTATTCATTTGTTTTCAATTTCAAAAGCTACATCCCATTCAGTCCTACTATCAGCAGAACAGAAAAGGAATAGATCAGTTGCAATATCTTACTGAAATTTCGGATGTGGCCAGTGAGGAATAAAATGTCATGCTGTTTGAAAAAAGTCAAATCGTTTGACTCTATTACCTTCAGCGCCCATGAGAATGACCTTAAATTTTCCTCTCGTAAAAGTGTGCAGCCAAAGAAGCAAGGCACACCATAATTGTTCACTCCGACCCATATCCCAAGTGGCATGTCTAATGCAGTTAAGCGATGTGTTGTATCGAAAACCACTGCATCACCAAAGATCTCATATGCCTGGATTGATGATGCATACGACCAAGCAATGTTTTCTAACCTGTTGTTAGAATCAAGTGCATACTCATATCTAAAGTTAGGGTCTTTTTCCTTGATGTTTCTACACATTCTTAATAAATCTACACTTTCATCTTCTGGATCTAATTTCCTAATTGACTGAAGTAAATTTCTCACATCTTTCTCAGTAAATGGTAAGTATCCTGGCTCCACACATTTCTCAAGTTCCATGAGTCGCATCATTTGCTGAACTGAAATTCCTGTTTTGGCAAACATAAGTATTCGGCTTTTGTCTGTTTCTGATATAGTACGATACGCAGGAAGAAAACGAACTTGATTTGGCTCTAAGAGTTCATGATTATGGTTATTAGCAAAGCCTGTAACACGCCACTCTGGTGCTCCTAATTCAGTAACTTTGCTTATCCGCATGTATGCTTGACATCCACATCTTGAGGATTTTCTATTTCTTTGAGGTTTATTTTCATTTGAGGTTTTGATAGGGGTATTACCAGCACGGTGGCACACAAAGTAGCGTCTTGTTAGTCCTTTACCTACACCATCTTTTCCTTCGGTGCGATGACGTCGGATAGAGAAACCACAACTTTTTGCAAATTCACTATAGTATTCGTACGCTGCATCATGAGTTGGAAATCTTTGTCCAATGTATGGAACCACATCATTGGTGGATTCTAGAGAGAGTCTCGTTTCATCAGGTGATTCCTCTGTGCTGCTAGTATCATCTAAAGATAATGATCGTTGGTCTGAAGGATCATCATAAACCATCAGCATCTGTCCAGCATCATCAGACATCATATTTTTCTCATTAACACCCTTGAGGTAGACCTTAGAGCCTCTGTCTGTTACATAACAAAAATGCATCAATATCCAAATATATTCCAATGAATAAGGAAAAATAGTAATATGTGTGTGAATGTAAGGTGCTCTCATTTCATATTTATTCAAAGACATAAAAACACATGTTAAAATGATAAGCAGTCAGTCTAAGCGTTGGTGAGAAGCACAAAGGAAAAACAATAAAAGGTATATATAAACACAAATGGTGATGTACAAAAAAGACCTAAATGCTTTACCATTTCGGCATCTTTATGCTTCCACAAAAGGAAAAATATTGTGTCATGACTTAGCCTTCACTTGACTAATTACGTTCATTGGATAGGCATGATGACGTTTCAGGCTTTTGAATTCTCATGTAAACAGTGAAAAAATGATAAGCAAGTCAAATTGTTGAGGGGCTTACCTATACCCCTAATCAGCATCCTCCTAGGCCTTATGGTCTTAAAAGAAAAACAAGTTGTAATATTTCTCTTATTGTGTAACTGTATGAAATGAAAGGGAAAAATACATAAACTAAAAGATCATCTAGCATGTTCTCGATTTGACAATTGAGTCAAATTCACCTTGTTCTTGTCAAAATAAACTAAACATCAAAGTTCTATAAGAGAGCAAACAGAAAAATGGTTTATAAACTTAGCATATATAACTGATGGCACCCACTCGACCTTTTCTCATCATACTTGAATAAACAAATCCAATCAACAGGGCGAGTCATTCTCTTCATGAGAACTCCCATTGCAAATTCTCCTCAAAACTAAAAAAACACTTACTTCTTTCACAAACCCATCTAAAAAATCCACGTCTTCACAGTAAACGCTCAAATTTCACCATGATAATCAAACCATCCAATACCCAATTCACTCATTTGCGCATTACCTCAAACCCATCAATCCAAATTGCATTTTGCAAACAAAACCCCTCTCAATCAATAAAACAATCAGCCATATAGACACTCACAAAGCTAAATTCCACCATTTCATAACACATTATGCAGATTCAACCACTGCCCTGTCTTCAAAAACAGGAAAACACAACTGGAATTTTACTTTCAGCAACAAATAAGCACACAACCAACATTTTTAATTTCTGATCATTTAACATTTTTAATCTGCACATAACAGTAAAAGCAAAATTCACGAGCATACGAGTGATAATAGCGAGCTATAAGAGTTTATAAAGAGAGTAAAGAAGGAACCAACCAGTGACGTCGCATTTGATTGAAACTCAGATTTTGTTAAAGGAGCAGCCCTAATTTGCGCGGGGAGGTGACGGGGACCCTTTTAATGTATCCTGCGCACATTTCTTATCGTACGCTGTCCCTGTAATTTGTGGAAATATTACTTGGGGTAATAACATTGCCACCCCAGGTGCTTTATTATTTCTTAATCGAGGACAAAGTATATCCAAATGTATCAAATACGTAACTTACCATGCTCAATTGACTATAGTACCCTTTAGTCTAAAGCTTAACTGCTTAAGTTATTTTATCCCTTACATTTTGAATGTCGTCCATATTCAAAAGTGAGTTATCCCCATCCATTCAATTAAAACTCAGTGAGGAATACGAATATCACTAATTAATTATTGGGCGGTTCTCTCAACATTTGAGAGCAGCGATGCTACGAATGGGCTATGAGTCTATTAGCACTAACATTTGATACTAAAAATATTGACATGTGGTATGAAGGCGCAATCTGACGAGTTAATTTTTCCCGGCACAACTTCCTTATTTTCTCTCCCTTTCTCGTCATCCAAATTGACTTGATTGTCAGCGTACTTGTGCAGGAACATCCAATCGCCTCTCACGAAGGTCAATTTCAAGTCAACTAACTGCTTGCATCGAGGGAAAATTTGAAATTGTATAGCCCTTCATTGCTGTGAGCACCTTCCAGAACAACGCCCTAATGATATTTGTCCATGACAATGGAAACTCAAAGCAATAATTCTTATCACTTAAAATCGATTTTTCTTTTTTTAATTTAAAAATTTTTGGCCAAAAACCACATCATAGTGTCGCATTTCTGTTGCCCCTTATATATATGGGCAAATATCATTACTAATGTTCAATATCAATGCCTTTATTATACACCATTTTATTGTTAACATATTAATAAACATATTTCCGAAAACAATTAATGCTACAATAAGTTCGTATTTATCTTTCTTTTCCTTTTTATTTTCATACTATTATGTAAGTACAATGGCAATTAGTATCTAAATATTTAACGAATACTAAGCAGCAAGACACATGATTTGAGCTGTAATGATGCCCAAAAAATGGCAGCAACATCGATATTTTTAATGTGCGTTGCTTCAAGAAACAATGGAGTCCACGTAGCAAATCTCTCAGGAAAGCAACATATGAGGGGCGAAAAAAGGGAATTGTAAAAAACTCTCAATAAGCCTCTTGTCAAAAAAATTCAGGTATGAAATTGTTCATTCTTAGGGTCGGTTTGGTATACACTATACACCAAAATAAAACTGATAATAAATAACAAACTTTGCGACACATTCTAAAAAAAAGGGCATAAGTCATAAAAGTATGATAGATTTGTAATAGATTTTGTGTCTATCACGTATTTATGACGGACTTGTAATAAAAACAAATTATGTCAAGGATTTATGATGACTTTGTGATAGAAATTATCACATCAATAATGCATGATAGAATTTTCATGTTGACTTAATTTTGGCACGTTTTTAATCGAAATTTTAGGTATTATTTGAAATAAAATATTATTTGAATGAAGAAATGTCGTCGTTTCAAGTAAGTTGGAACGATGATGTTTTTATCATAAATTTAAAATATTAAATTTATACATTTCTATTATAAAATAAAATTTAAAAATAAGAAAAACAATGTTTTGGCGCTTTCTAATCCTTAATTTTTTTTCTAAGTATTAATTTTTTTTCCTAAGTATCGAATGCAACGCACACAGAGAGAAGGCAAAGGGTATTGACTTAAAACCCTTGGTATTGACTTAAAACCCTTGGTATTGACTTCTTTGAATCTCTCGAAACTGACTTCCTTTTCGCCATCGTCTTGCCGGAATCTCGAACATCGTCTTCCTCACGCACTGATACGATAAGCAAGAAGCATACCAAACGTGCATGGAATTCTACATGCAACATGCAAGTAGCTAAAGGATAAGTTTGGAGCAAAAGGATAAGCCTAGAGCAATCTTGATGAAATCGTTGCCGAATTGGTGGAGAAGTCATCTTTAAACATGTTTCCTCTAAGATTGTTATTTGTTTCGAATTCATAGCTAAGTAGTTTATTTGATATTAATTACTTTATTAACTTTGTTCTATAAATAAACTCCAAAAATCTCAATAAAAGATAGATCAGATTTTTATTCAAAGCTATTAGCAATTGTAGTAGTTCTCACCCTAAGAAGAACAAGCAATTTATTTTTGTCAATTCCGCTAGTTTTGATTGGGACCTATCAATTGGTATCAGAGCTAGACAAGATGACAACCAACAAGGAACGCATCGAACGGCTGGAAGTGGAGCTCGGAGAGATGCAAGATAAGATACAGCGCATGGAATTGGGAATTAATGACAAGTTGGCTCACATTGAGGAAACACTTAGCAAGTTGGCTGACTCCATTGGAGTTTCCAGGGGAACGCCAAGTCATAATATCCATGATCAAGCGGGATCGTCATGGTCACCTCGCGAAGAGGCTGAAAAGGGTCGCCATCAATTCACGTCTCGAACAACCAAGTTGGATTGTTCGCGGTACTCAGACGAGGATCCAACAGAATGGTACAGCCGGATAACACAATTCTTTGAATATCAAGAGGCAACAAATGAGCAGAAAGTATCAATAGCTTCATTCCATCTTGAAGAGGAAGCCAATCAGTGGTGGCAATGGTTACGACGGGCCTATCGAGAAGAAGGAAGGGCAGTTACGTGGGAAGCATTTGTGGAAGAATTATGGGCTCGTTTTGGTCCTACAGATTGTGAAGACTATGATGAGGCATTGTCAAGGGTGATACAGACAGGTTCGCTTCGTGACTACCAAAAAGAATTCGAAAGGTTGGGGAATAGGGTGTAGGGCTAGACACAAAAGGCATTAGTGGAAAATTTTATGGGTGGATTGAAACCGGAAATATCAGAAGATATCCGAATGTTCAGGCCAAAAACATTAAAAGAAGCGATTAACTTAGCCCGTATGAAGGATGATCAATTGTCACGACAGAAAAGGCTGCTGCATAACAACCGTACAGAAGCATCACAATCATGCAACACTCGCGCTCTATTACCCGGATCCATCACAAAGCTGTCGTGGGATGAAATGCAACGCCAACGAGCGCAGGGGCTTTGTTTTAACTGCAATGACAAATTCACAACAGGACATAAGTATCAAGGTCCACAACTATTGCTTCTTGAGGGTGAAGTAACAAAGGAAGACTACACATGTGAGGAGGTACCTAACGAATTGCAGAAGGGATTCGAACCAGCGACCTTCAGGTACTACAGTACTCAAGCAACAATTTCCTCACTTGACCCTTGAGGACAAGGGTCCACTTCGTGGAGGGGGTATTGATACGATAAGCAAGAAGCATACCAAACGTGCATGGAATTCTACATGCAACATGAAAGTAGCTAAAGGATAAGTCTGGAGCAAAGGATAAGCCTAGAGCAATCTTGGTGAAATCGTTGCCGAATTGGTGGAGAAGTCATCTTTAAACATGTTTCCTCTAAGATTGTTATTTGTTTCGAATTCATAGCTAAATAGTTTATTTGATATTAATTACTTTATTAACTTTGTTCTATAAATAAACTCCAAAAATCTCAATAAAAGATAGATCAGATTTTTATTCTCACCCTAAGAAGAACAAGCAATTTATTTTGTCAATTCCGCTAGTTTTGATTGGGACCTATCACGCACTAGCTGCCGATTGCATTGTGAAATTGACTAAGTGAAGGTGCATTTCATGGTGTCACCATCGTCTTCCTCGCTATCGTCGTCCTTGACATCATGATCCTTGCCATCATTTTTTGTCCTCATCTTGCCATCTTCCGCACTGTCATCTTTTCAAAATCCTTGGTATGATTTATTTTTTGTCCTCATTTTGTGTGCTGTTTATTTTGCACAAATCTAAGTTAAATCAATTAATTATTTAAATAATCTGGCAAAAAGCCTAATTAAAAAAATTGATTAATTAATTTATTGAAAGAGAACAAAGGATGTTGGTTTGTTAGGGTTAGCGATAGGAGTCGTAGTAGCAATAGCACAGTGGCAATAGCAGTTGTAATGTAAATTTAGGAGATGAAGGATTAGATAAAAATGGATAATTATTTAGCAACAGTAATGTACTAGTAGCAGGATCAGGAGCCAGATAATTTGTAGATTAATTTAGGGATAATTTTGATTCAAATCTTGGGGTTATTGGGAATTGATGAAGTGGTAGTATTGGTTTTGCAACATATGTATACTATCTAATACTTTTTCATACTTAGAATCTAATTCAACTTTTGATGCTTTTATTTTAATTTGTTGAAAGAGGGTATCTTTCCTTATGTAATAATTTATCTTGTTTTTTTGTTGAAATAGCTTGCTGCCATCTCTTTTTTGTTGCACAATTTGTTGCCATTTCTTTTGTTGGAATAATTTGCTGCAGAGGAATTAATTTAATATGGTAAGTAAATTGCACCTTCTTTATTTTTTAGAGTTTTGAGTAACGCTTTTAGTTGCATGAAAGCAATCTAATATTCTGGTCATTTATTTTTAAAGTTTTGAGGGTATCCTTCCCTATGTAACCGTTAATCTTAGGACTTGGACCATGTTTGCATTGGCAAAGCATATTAGTAGAACACTTTTTTGTTTCTTGTATTATTATAGTGTTCTAGATGTCAATTACTCTAGATGTTTTTGGCTGCACCAAACATGTGATCATGCAATTTTTTTGGACTTAATTTTAATTCATATCAGAACAGAATATAGATAAGTCTATATGGTCATGGCATAGGCCTTCCAACATGTGTAAGCATGTGCCAAGAAAAATTCAGTAAATTTGTTCTAAAAAATTATTAGGATATTTATTAAACTCATTTCTTACATTTGCTTAAGAAACGAAATGTAATATCAAATTAAAGAAAACTTATACTAGATTCATCAAAAAAATTATTAGGAGATTTATTAAACTCATTTCTTATATATGCATAAGAAATGAAATGTAATATCAAGTTAAAGAAAACTCATACTAGATTCATCATAAAAAAATCCCTGCAAATCACACAACAAAAGAGAATGCATACTAATTAATTAATACTAGTCAACATTTCTAGTCCTTCAGTGTATATACTAGCTAGCCAGTTGATCCAAAACAGAAACAAGCAATTTGCGCAAAAAATAAAAGTAAAATTACTAAGATGAAAAAGAAGTGTAACAGTAGCACTGTAGTAGCAGCAGCAGCAGCACTAGAACTTAATTAACAACAAGAGAGATTAAAGATAGAAACACAAAAATTAATGTATATCCAAAGAAACCACAAATTTAATTAAATGATGAATCTTTTTACTGATGTAAGCTGCATGATTAATGTGTTCTTATTGAAAACATCCTTTTGGGATTTGATTTTGCAGTATTTTTTATTTGAAACTGGCTCAAATTGTTTATGAAGATAATATTGAGTTTTAAGTTATAGTTGCTTGATTGTAGGACCTTGAGTTTACATTGAAGTTATCCGAAAGTTAATTTTGATGATGGCATGCATGATTTACAGGGTGCTGGTCTTGAAAATCTTGGAAATACTTGTTTTTCGAATTCAGTGTTGCAGTGTTTGACATATACAAAGCCTCGAGCAACATACTTGCAGAGTGGCAAACATTGACGTTCTTGTAAATAGCTTTCTTCTGCTCCACTACCTTTCATCTACTACTCTTCTCAATATGCGCAATAAAATTATGCAGGCATGTGATCATTTTTTCATCAAAATTGTATGTATAGGTGCAGTTGAATTTGTCAAATTTGTGGATATGTTATTGTCACTAATTTTTTAAATCTTTTTTTTTTTTTCAATTCTTTGAATGAATTTTTCTCTTTTTTTCTTTTTGGATATTGAAAAGATTGCTACTTCAGTTTATGTATCTTCCGTATGTTTTTTTTGTTTGTTTCTGGGTGTTTTTCATCGCATTTGTTTATGATGCTGTAAGGGTATTTTAGTCACTGTTAATTTGTACTTGGTTTATATGTATTGGTAATATATTTTAATTTTTTATTTATATGCAACTTTCTTAATGTGTCAAGATCAGATTTAATTGAAACAAAAAAATGGATAAGTCTTGGATTCATTGTAGTCAAATGTCAAAAGAGTATGGAGATGGGGTTGAAGAACTTATGAAGTTTGCTATTGATGATGCCGAAGGTAATAGCATCATTAAATGTCTGTGTACTAAATACATGAATTTATCCTTTTGTACACTTAAGGTTGTGATTACATTAGATACTAGTTGTATTTATTTTGAAATTATTTTTTTTGGATTGAATGGATGTTAATTAATATTATTTTTTTTAGTTTTTTGACCATATTCATTTTATTAATTAATTAAATCTATAAATAGGAATTCATTAATAAATTATAATTATAATATAACTTTTTTTTAAAAAAAATATAACTCTATGATGGGAAATAACCATCATAAAGTCTATCATAAAAAAAATCTTGCCAAAATTGAATAATAAATTAACAAATGATAACTGAATTCCCGCAAAAAATTTTAGAAAAGGGCATAAAAATTTAAATAAATTAAAATTTTAATTTAATTATTTTTTCACACTAAAATATTGTGTGACGGATATATGAATGTAAAATACTATCATAAGTTAATGATGAAAAAATATTCTGTCATAAATTAATGACAGTGATATAGATGACGGATGAATAGTCTGTCATGCAGCTCCTGTTATGACAATTATTTTCCATCATCTATTATCTGCTTTTTTGTAGTGATACCTTTTCAAGTAAACCTTATTTGAGTTGAAGTTTTGTTAGTAGAGCCTTTATAAGTAAAGTTTTTACATAAAAAATTTTAAGTGTTTGGTTGTAAATAAAAGTTTTTTTTTACAAAAATCATAAAATTACACTTTAATAGGCAAGTTTTTTAAAGTTTATGAAAAGAATAAATTAAAATTGTCGAATAAGTAAAAGATATTTTAGAAATTTTAATATTTTTTTAGAAATTTTAATATTTGAGAAAAAGCTTTTCAGCCTCTAACCTCAAAAGTCCAAAATTTGAGTTTTTACTTGTAGAGGCAAAATAACATATTTAATATCTAAAAATTCTACTAAAAAACAATCAAATAACAATAAAAATTTTAATAAGAGCTTATGAAATTAAATAAACACTTATGACCATTAGATAAGTCATACCACATGGACATTTAGACTTGTACTAAATATTTAGGAGAAATGACACCAATACCCGAAGATTTGAGGAAATAGTCATAAAGACCTACAAGTTTTTAATAAGGGACATCAAGACTCTTTTTTTTACCATAATACCCTTTGAATATACTAATTACAACATTGACTAAAATTTTGTAATTAATGCAAATATAATATAAATAATATAATCCATCCAACAAACTAATAATATTAAATTATTTTTAACATTTAAAATAATATTAAAATTTTAAATTATTAAATTTATTTTGATATAATATATTTGTATTTATTATAAAGATTTTAGATAAATCTTTAGGTTAAATAGATTTTAAAATTGACAAAATATCTCCCTATTAATAATAGTAAAATTATTTTTACATATTATGTAAAAATAATTTTAACTTTAAATAATTTCTTCTAAATTATGTTTCTATTTATTATTAAAAATTAGTTTAATATAATAAAATGTCTAATAGATTGTAAAACAAGAAATTAAAATTAAAATTATTTTAAAAAATATATATTAATACATTTATTTAAATGCTATATTTCTATTTATTATAAATTTTGGGGTCAATGTTTTTGAGTTTATAAAGTCAAAGGGTATTATAGTCGAAAAGGGTCTTGGTGCCCCTCATAAAAAAGCTTGAGGTACTCAGGGCTGTAAGCATCCTTTTCGCAAATATTTATTTCTTTAGTTTATGATAATTGATAGAAAATGATTCAAAGATTTTGGAGAAGAAATATAGTTATGGACAAAATATATATTTTTCACTATAGTATTTGAAAATTCTTTTAGATATATAAACGCTTCTAATTAGATATTTCTCCATATATATATATATATATATATATATATATATTTGTGTATATATATATATATATATGTATTTATAAAATTCTTTTATTTAAAAAAATACGAGTTACCGATATGAGAAAAACTGAACTCCAAACATGGACAAATTTTTGGTTATTTGAAGACTTTTTTTTTCTTTAACTCTGTTATTTTTCTTTTTTTCTTTTGCATATTTAAAGCTTGAGGGAGGTGAAGTTGCTGATTGCATATACTTTTATAAACAAACGTCGTTGGACAATATCATTTATTAATTCCTCTTCGTAGGGGGTTTAACTACGACAGTGCAAACTTTAATTTTAATATCATTTCCAAATAGATGCACCGCAATCATTGCAGCAAGAAGAATGAAACAACTAGAAGCAATACCTACAAATAAAATTTGCCCTTTTGGAACAGTTCCAATTCTAAGAGCCACATAAGGGAATTATCAAGAAATAGCAAGAGCTATCAATCACTCAAAGGTTTACCCCTATGGTAACGGACATTCACATGTAAGTTTATTTTTTTAATAGAATTTTATATAATCTTACAGCGATTGACCACTACCAAAGAATAATTTCATATTGGCTGTGAATTGGTTTTCTACTAATAATTTAAGTTTGAGGAGATCATTTATTATGCCAATGGCTTTTATATTAGTAAAAAAACTCATTTATGAGTGGACTCACAAAACCTTACTAGCTGATCATGATTGGTTATAGGTATACATGCATGATAAAGGTGTTAACGTAACAATTCTACCAAAACTCGTCTTGCTAATAATAAAAGCTAGCTTGGGATAACCATTAATTCTTGAGATTGTTTTTTCAGTATGAGTTTATTTGTGCTTAATTAGATTAAAGTTTAGATCATGAAAAAAGTTTTATTTATCTTTCTAACTTCTAATTATATATTTGAGGAAAAAAGATACCTACAACCTCAAAGTTTTGGGAAATGGTCACAAAGACCTCTAAGTTTTAAAAAAAGAATATAAACACTTCTTTTGACTATTATACCCTTTGGATATAGTAATTAGAAAATTGAATTTAAGGTCTTTTAACTAATAAAAATTTAATATAAAAATATAATCTTTGTAGTAGATTGATGATATTAAATTATTTTTAACATAAAGTAATATTAAAATTTTAAATTATTATATTTATCTTAATAATATATTTGTATTTGTTATAAAGATTTTAAATAAATCCTTGGTTAAATAAATTTTACAATTAAAAAATATCTCCCTATCGATCATATTTAAATTATTTTTTACATAATATTCAAAATAATTTTAATTTTAATTTAGTAATTTTAATATTATTGTTCTATTTATTATTACTTTAATATAATAAATAGGTCCAATAGATTGTAAAATATAAAAATATTTTTTAAATATTAATTTAATTTAAAATATATATTATTATATTTATTTTAATACCATTTTTTTGGGTTAATTACCCCTCGATGATAAATATTCTGGCAAATTTTAAACAGGTGACACATTTTTTAAAAATACTCGAGCGGGTGACAATCTGTTAACTTTGTTGTAACTTTAACAGGAACAATAAATTAATTACAAAAATGATATTTTTGCCCCTAGAATTAGTTATAAAATGATGTTTGTACCACCGTAATAGCTATAAAATGGCATTTCTATCCCTACAATTAGTTACAAAGTATGTTTTTGCCCCTACCCAATTATTTTTATTTTTAAATAAAAAGTATAAAAAATTATATCTAAGTTCAATTAATGAGCTTTTTTTGGTTAAATCAAACAAATCTATTTTAAAAAATTTTCTTGTTGAATCAAACTTTGCTGTTAATAAGAAAATTTTGTTTGATTCAACAAGAAAAAAATTTTAAAAATATTTGTTTGATTTAACAAAAAAAAACCCGTTAATTACACTTAGATGTATTTTTTATATATATTTTTCTATTTAAAAAATAAAAAATAATTGAGTAGGGGCAAAAACATATTTTGCAACTATTATAGGGGTAGAAACATTATTTTATAATGAATTCTAAGGGCAAAAATATCGTTTTACAATTAATTTACTGTTTCCATTAAAGTTAACTGCAAAGTTAACAAATTGTCATCTGCTTGAGTATTTTTATAAAAATGTGTCACCTTTTTAAAAATTGTGAAAACATGTGTCATCCGGGGGTAATTAATTCTGTTTTTATTTATTATAAAATTTTGAGGTCAATTATTTTGGTTTATAGAATCAAAGGGTATTAGAGTCAAAGGGGTCTTATTGTCCCTTATTAAAAATTTAAGGTTCTTTGTAATTATTTCTTCAAGGTGTTCATTTTCCTATATTTGATTCAGTAAGTTTACCTTTATGTGCAAGGGATGCAAGATAGATATAGAGGAGCTAGTGGGTTCAATTCTGTTTACAATTTTACAATATCCAACAAGCAGCAGACCAGCGCCTTTATTGACGTCCGAAATGAACCTAATTATAGTAATATCGGATGGATGGTAATTTACTCTCTCGATCTCTGTTTTATTTATGCATCCATTAAAATTTGGAACAATGATTTTATACCCCATAAAGAAATTTTAAAATAGCCGAATTACAACAATTAGCTAATTAATTTGTAGAGTTAATTTCACAATAATATTCAGGTAGAAAGAGAGCATAATTGATTAACTTAATATGCATAATATCACATGATTCAATCTTTATGTATTGCTGGACTAAGTGAGTTAACACATTGACACACAATAGTTTTATTTATTACGGAAAGTAAATTACACGGACACAAACATAGAAAATCTCTTGCATATCTCAAGAGATCTCAGTAGTACAACCAAACTAAATTGACAGGTAATAATAATACCTATCCTTTTATTTAATTAAACATTATATAAAAGAGTAACACTCTTGGATTTAACCAGTGTGGTCAAGATTTCTCCCATATTGAGGGACAACAAGAAGATTAAGATTATCGTTTGCAGTGTCATCCTCCACAATACTGTGCCAATGTGGAATAGTCCAACCCTCCGACCACTCATTACCTGAAAATTTATATTAGAAAAGTTATTCATAGATACATAAACTAAAATAAGAATTATAAATGATATCAAAAAATGAAGTTGGCTTAAAAACCTGGGTTAGTGGATTCCATATTCTTCAAATCAGAAAAGATCAAAACTCGGAAGTAATTAAGTTGCTTTTGCTTCTTGTTTGATATAGTATGTGTATGTCTTCCTCTATATATATAGACTGAAGATGGATGCACTGCAGATGATAAATAAAAAAAGATTGGGAGTCCGATTCGGGCATAAATCATGTTCCTGTTAGCTGGCCAGATTTTGTTATTTTTTCCTCTGAGGATAAGAATAATAATCTAACCAGATAATATTTTCTATTCTAAGAATACGAATAATTAATTAGGCCAGATTTTTTTCATTTCTTGAAATATTGTCATGTCCATAAATTTATTTGGTATGATTTATTACTGAAACTTTATTGACATTTGAGTAGTGAAGAGGATGATTGGTTACTGAAATTTAATTAACATTTGCCTGACGAAGAAATGCAGTTTATCACTAGAGTTTGAGAAGTTGATAAATTTAGATACTGAGAAATAAGTTTAAACTTACGTTCGTTTTCAATCTTGAGCTTTATTCTAAAAACGTTAGGTTTTGACATTTAAATAACAAAATTGTAGATAAATTAAATATTAGCCTTATAATTTTTTAAATGCAAGGAGTCGAAATTCTCTATTTTTGTTTTGTTTTTTTAAAAAAAAATAATAATAAACACATGCTTTGAGAGGCCCGCTTTTTTTTTTTTTTTTAAATTTCAGATTAAGAAAAATTATATTGGAGAAGGATCCAATCCATTATTAAAGACTATAGTATAACTGTACGAATTAAGCGGGATCACTGAATTCCGTGGCTCACCAGCCATGATCAAGTAAAAATAGTAGATAAAAAGTAGATAACAACGGAAAAAAGTTTTTTGACTCGATGAAAAGTTCGTCGGCAGTAATTCATGATTATCAAACTAATATGATCGTGATGACAGATTATTGAGGAAAAAATGTTTAATTTTATCAGATAACCTTATAATCTTTACAGGGAATGAGATGAGAAAAGAAAAAAAAAAAAACAGAAATTACCATATTTTTTTCATTTATAGATGGCAAAAGCTGAAAAGATATTACAACACTTTGAGATCTGTCATTTTTATACTTGGAAGTTTCAAGAAATTCCATTTTGCATATTGTCGTTAAATCTGCTATTAGATTTATACGAGAAGACGATTTTTGCCATTCTAATTTAATTTAACATTACAATGCGACTCAACACTTTGAAATCTACCATTTTTGTTCTTGCAGTTTCAAGAAATTCCATTTTACACATTGCCCTTAAATCTGTTATTAAATGTATAGGAAAAGACAGATTATGCTGTTATAATTTAATTTAATTTAACACGATGATGCATCACATTCAAGGCAACCTCCATTTTTCCTACATAGTCCCATATAAATTTTAAATATTTCATCTGGTCTTCGGTGCTCAAAGAGTTTCATTACTTTATAAAAACATATTGTTAGAGGATAAATGTGACATTTTCACATACAAATTAATTATGAGAGATATCTACAAATTTCATTATTTAATTTTTTTATAAAAAATTGAAGTGAGAAAAATCCAAAAATTTTTTTTTTTAGTCTCTACCTTCTTTTTAGGATTCAAATTCAGGTAGATGGCAATAAAGTTGCTTAAAAACCACTCTTCCATGCTCTTGGGGATGAAACCTCTGCAACCAAAAACTAGTTTTTTTGTTCATTAAAAAAAATTTCGGCAACCTATCACCAATATGTATTTTCTATTATGGATTTAACACTAAATAGAAATTCAAGTTTTGAAAATTTATTTGGGACTAAACAGCAAAAGTAAATTCTAAAGTAGACCAGACTGTCATTTTCTAAAAAGTAAATGCTTATATGACTTCTTAAAAGATAAAGCTATTCAACCCAAGAAGCTACCCTATAAACTAATGTTTAATAAAAATTTAATTTTAAAATATCGATTAACAAATTTTCGTACAAGATTCTAATGCGTATTGCTAGGTGCTTTGGTATTGGAATCCCAATGCTATGGATAAAACATACAGGTACAATAATAATTTCTTGGGTTATTATTTTTATAGTGTTAAATATCTCTATATTGGAATAATCTCTTTATAAAAATTCTCTTGCAATCACTAACACAACCAATTTTTAATGATTAAAAAAGTAATAAGATAAATTTGTAATTCATATATCATAATTCTAGCAAAAACAAAAGTATGTTGGTATTTTATATCTATTTTAATAAATATATTACAAATTTATTTTATAAATAATTTTTAAATATAATGAAGGGTGAAATTGGTATTTTGTTAGTCAACTAATTGGTCTTTAACGATCAATGTGTCAACTAGCTAATGGTCAACTAATGTCAAATGCAGTTATAATGAAAAGTAGTAAAATGATATTTTTATAAAGAATAGTAAAAAAATAAAGATATAATTCATCATTTGATATTTGATAATTTTTGAAGTAGTAAAATGATAATAACCCTAATTTCTTTTATAGTGATACTCTATATTGGAATAATCTCTATATTCTCTTGCAATCATATTTTTTGTGACAACTTAATTTTTGTCGCAAAATGTCACTTTCTTGGATCTAGGCGATCTCGTTGCTAAATGTCATGTTTTTTTATGAATAAAATTAAATTCATCACAAAATCTCACTTTTTGCAATAAAACACAATTTTTACCACAAAAGCATTTTCTATATATATTTATTTTTAATTTATCTGTGACTAAATATAATTTCATCACAAATTATGTACTTTAGCGACCACTTTAAGGTTTTATCGCCAAAAACAAAAGTGATATAAAAATTAATTTGTAACTTTATTTTTTGGAATGAAACCAAATTTTCATCCCAAAGATCTATTTTTTGCGATCACTGCCAAATTCTTGCAAAAGGCCAAAGATTTTGGCGAGAAATCTACTATCAAACAAAAGAGTAGAGATGTTTATAATAGTTTTCGTGACAAATCAGTATTTGGTCGATCAAGATAAACATTTTATGATAATTTCAAATTAGTTGAGAAAAAATAATATAAAAAATCTAGTAAATTGTAAATTGTTTTTGGCATCTAATCATAATTGTCCCAAAATGTATACTTTTGATAAAACTTTAAGATGTTGTTGCAAAAAATGAAATTTTTTGGCAAAAATTGAACCATCTTATATAATCGAACTCAATTTGAGCAACTTTTTGCAACCAAATTTAAATATGGTCTGAAAAGACTTATATGTTATATATATTTATATTATTCTTTTCTCTTTCCTTTTGCCTCCAAGTTCTCTCATTCTTCTAACTCTAATTCTCTTATTTTCTCTCTATCTTTTTAGCTAATTTTCTTACAAACTTTTTTATTTTTTTATCTTTGTTACATAAATTTGTTTAATTATTATGTTTAGAAGTTTACTAACCTTTTTGTTTTTTTTTTTGGATAGAAATTAAATATGGGAGATCATATACAAAAAGGTGAAAAGTCTCAAGATACAAGGAGGTGAAAAAAAATTCAGAAATTTATGAATACAATGTAATTGTTCCAAATATTACAATTTTTTTTGAAGATCATTATGTAATTTTTCCAAATGTTATAATTATGTAATTTTTTGAAATAATATTATTTCATTTGCTAAAATTTTTGTGTATTTTTTAAATTAATTCTTCTACTTTCATAATGTTGATTATAATTGTTGAAATTTTTAAAGAAAAATTCAATAAAAAACTATTCAAATTTTTATTTTTTTAAATTATAATTAAAAGATAATATTATATTTAAAAATATATTTTTTTGTGACTAGATTAAATATGGTCGCAAATATTGTAAATTTGCATCGAAATAATTGGTAGCAAAAAGCTAGTGGAGACAAAGTGACACTACATTCGACCATTTTTTTTTATTTGGTTGGTACAAGTTATTTTTTGCGACTAAATTATAAAGTGGTTGAATATACTTTTCCTTGATGAACCTAATGTGACCAACTTGCAACCATAACTTTTTTTATCATAAATTATTTTTAACGACGAACTTGATATTTTCTATGACGCATTTATTGGACGCAGATGACCATAATTTTAGTAGCAATTTACTTAGGCCAGTTATAAATAAGAATAAAACTTTTACAGATCCCATCATAAGAAACTTATCTCCACATAATAATAATTATATATAAATGACGAAAAACATATCCTATGTTCCATTAAAGGTTTAGGATAGAATAAAATATTTTTCTAAAGTTGTTTGGGACAATGATTTATTTTGTGAACTCTTAAAATGACTTTGCATGTACTTATTGCTATATAGATATGAGTATTATTTTTTTTGAAACTATATCTATCTTGTTTGTCAACGTTTATGTAATAGATTTGACATGCTCTATTAATTAGTTGTCAATGTAGCATACATATATTTTACCACTATATCACTAAAGATAAGGATAACTAAGTCAAAATAAAATTTTTGTAACTAATAGCTCCATTGAGTTATAACTTCCTCATTGATGTAGGATGGCTATATGTGACGAGTGGGGTGCCTCCTAGAGGGCATAACTTGGATTACAGTTGTCTAGCCATTTCAAAGCTTACAATTAAGGCAATCAAACTGAGAACCATTTGCACTATCCTGCCCTATGGATGAGCAAAAAATTATGCTTCATTCCTGATCATTTTTCAATTTAAAATTTTTCCTTATTTTTCCTTTTTCTATAATGATTTGTATCCTTTTTTTAGATGTCGGATTTGGGTGCGATTTGTTTTGCTTTTCTTAATTTAGATTAGGAAAACTTTATTATAAAATAATAGTTCAAATTTGCCTATTTTCGTAAATTCATGATATTTAGGGTTATTATGTATAAGGAGCCCAAAACTCTAGTTTGATAATTTATACTTATTCAATAAAACTTCATTATTTAGAAACTTTTGTTTCATCTATCTTTCAACCTTTAATGTTTCTATTTCATTAGTTGGTATCAGAGCAAGTTTGCTTGTTATATGGTATGGCCACATGAACAAATGAGCAACTGTCCCAAAGATGATGATCAAGGAATGCAGGCACAGACTGTGGAGGTTGTCAGATAGGCAGCTAGAGAAGCAACCTTGCAAGTGATTTAGGATGCTTATAATCTAAGATTAGTGGCGATAGAGCAGGCAATCGAGAGTTTTAGGCCCTCCTTAAATGAAAATAAAGAGAGAGAGAGAGAGAGAGAGAGAGAGAGAGAGAGAATTCAACAACAAGAAGTTAATCATGAGGAAGAACTTTAAGTAGTCAATTGTGGTGAACAATTAGAATTACAACCATGTGGAGGTATCTCAGGGGGTCAATCTCGAAATAGAACCTCAAGGCATCAATTCTACGTGATGAATGCTAGGGGCACGCATGAAAATTAAGAAACGATTCAAAAAAAGAAGAATCTATGGAGGATGACAAGAGGTGTGGAACTAATTCAGACTACAAGATTAATGTTGATATTAATTTTTATGGTGGGATGCATGTCAAAGAATTTTTGAACTGGATATCAATGATGGGTAATATTTTTTAGTATACAGACATTCCTTAAGAGAAACGGGTTTAAGCTTGTGTGTTTAGATTACACGGATTTAACATGTGTAGATTCGTGGGAATATAATTTATCAAATCATGGTCTAGAGTATAGAGGATGAAGAAAGAGTATTTCCTGCTAGCAAATTACCAGTAGTATTGTATTTCAAATATCAGAATTGCAACCAAGGAAATCGTAATGTGGATGAGCATACAAAAAAATTTTATCATCTACATATGATAAATAATTTAGAGGAGCCAGAATTTTGATTGGTGGGTTGAAGCAAGAGATACAAGATGAGGGAGTAGATATGATTTGGGACTTAGGTTCGTCATTAGGGCTACGAAGTTAGAAGAATAGAGGTAGCGAGCTATTTTTAGGGTATGTTTGGGATTGAAGTTGGGCAGCTGTAGCTTAAAACCTATAGCACTAAAGTGTTTGGTAAACATTAGCTACAGTAACTTAGAAGCTATATTGATCTAATTTTTCACTTGTATGATAGAAAATCTATTATATATTTAATAATTTTGTCAAAATTATTATCTAAAATTTATATTTACTACATATTATTAACTTTTATTTCATAGTTATAACTTTTTTCCTACAGCAGTTGTAGCTTAAAAGTTGCAGCACCTCAATCCCAAACAAGACCTTAGAACTCAACAACAGTAGATCACTTGTCTGCATAATGGACCAAGCGCCAGTAGGGTCTAGATTAAGCAAAAAACATAGGCCAAAGGCCACAACAATCACTGTAGCAATAGATAAGGTAGCAGCTAGTACCATATATAATAAGGTGGATAAAGAATGGGATAGAAACATGAGTAACGAAGTTGTGTCATGTTCCTTTCTCTATTGGAAAGGTTTATAAAAGTGATGTACTGTACAACATGGTGAATATCAATGCATGCCATCTATTATTATGCAAAACTTGGTAGTTCATTGTTAATGCACCTTACAAAAGAAAAGATAATGCATATGACTTTTGGTGGAATAGCAAGAATGTTTGTTTGGTGCTTTTAATGAACGAAGAAAGGATAATGCATGATCATGCAATTTTATACGGAGAGATTGATGAATTATTATGAAAGGGATTCATTCGTGAGAGCATGAGTTCATATATTGTACCAGCCTTTTTGGTGCCGAAGAAGGATGAGTGTTAGTGTACTTGTGTAGACAATAGACAAATTAAACTGATTACAGTGAAGTATCAATTTTCCATTCTAACTTTTTTAGATTTGTTCGGTCAATTGGACAGTGCTTGCTTTTTTTTTAGGATAGACTTATGCAGTGGCTATTATTAGATCAAAATTAGGCCTTAAAATGAGTAGAAAATAACGTTCAAGATGAAAGAAGGGTTGCATGAGTGTTTTGTGATGCCATTTAGGCTGTCAAATGTGTCTAGTACCTTTATGCATTCAATGAACTGGGTTTTTAAACTATTCTCCTACAAATTTATTATAGTGTATTTTGACAATATCCTTGTTTATTTTATTGGTGTAGTAACACACTTAGAGCATTTAAGAATGGTTAAGGAAGTGTTGCGGCAAAATAAGCTTTATATTAACCTAAAAAAATGTAGCTTTCTCTAAAGTGATGTGGAGTTTTAAGGTTTTATAGTCAGTGTAGATGAGATTTAAGCCATTAAGACGAAGATATAAGCCATTAGAGAATGACCTATACCTAAGACATTGAGAGAAGTTAGGAGTTTTTATGGGCTAACAATGTTTTATAGGAGATTTATTCGCAGTTTTGGCATTATCGCTGCACTTATTATGAAGTGCTTGAAGAGAGGAAAATTCAAAAAAACAGAAGAGCAAGACAAACGTTTTTCTTTATTAAAGAATAAGTTGTCTTCCTCTCTTGTGTTAGCCCTGTCAAACTTTGAAAAATTATTTGAAGTCGAGTGTGATGCTTCTGGTAAAACATATTTGGGCTATTCTTTCTCAAGAGGGACGACCAATTGATTATATGAGTGAGAAGTTAAATGAATTATGATAGAAATGGTCCACTTATGACTAAGAGCTTTAAGCAATCCTTAGGGCATTGAAGTTATTGGAGCACTATTTGATTCAGAAGGAGTTCATGTTTTATAGTGACTATCAAGCATTGAAGTATTCAACAACTAAGAAAATCTAAGCAAAATGCATGTGAGATGGGTAAGTTATACACAGAAGTTCACTTTTGTTGTAAAGCATAAATATGGAAAGTAGAATAAAGTGGAGGATGCACTTAATAGGTGAGCAACTTTACTAGTAACACTATTCAATCAAGTTATTGGTTTTGAATGCTTGAAGGAGTTGTACACTGAGGACGAAAATTTTGTGCATATTTGGAATAAATTCATTTGTCATAAGACTGCAAAGATTTCTTAATTCAAGATAGGTATTTGTTCAAAACTAGTCAATTATATATTCGTGACTTGAATGGAGGAGGATTGGGCTTATATATTGGTTGAGATAAGACTAAGGCACCTGTGGAAGAACAATATTATTGGCCATAATTAAACAAAGATTTGTACAAAATTGTGCAGAGGTATCAGATTTGTCGAGAAGGCAAGGGGCATGCACAAATGTTGGGTGAATTCTATTGTTATGCGTGTCAATGTGCAAGTGTACACAATAAGTAATATATTAATGAGTATTCAGATTGTCTCCACAAGGATTGATGTTATTAGATTTGCTACAGCAATCTTAATAGTACAGTTTTAATCTCAATTAAAACAATTAAGGAATTTAATTAACTAGCTAAATAAAAAAATGTAATTAAATAAAATGTAATAAAGAAAAATCTCAAATCTATCTCAAGAAAAAAAATTTCAATAGGAAGAGAGTAATTGAGTGATTAAACTCACTACAATTACATTACCGTTGTTATAGCATCTATTACAACAATGAGCAAAATCTCTCATGCATCCTCAACTGTCGCCTATTGGATATCTTATACCTAATGCAACCTAACAGTGACTAGTTATTACGCTAACATTAGATATAGTATTAAACATTCTAGGTTCCGTTGCCCTACAAGGTGAATCTCTATGTCTAGTTCTTCACTAGTTTTAGATCAAGTATGACCCCATTCAAATCGAAATTAACTTAACTTGGAAAACCCAATCTAAAACAAAGTATTGTCTTAATTTGTTTCACTAAGTCAGATATTTTTTAGACTCATTCTTGGCTAGTATCTTCTAAATGGGTGATCAGCCAAAATAAGGAATTGAAATAAGCACAATTAAGATAAAATGCTATAGCAAATACAGAGTAACACACATATATTAGTCAAATAACCATTAAGATTGTTTATCGCTCAACCACAATAAAGTTTAGTTCATGATTTGTGATAGAACAACAAATAATATTGTTTTAACTATTAAATACATTCCTATAAATAAATAGAAAACAAGATAAAGAATTGAAGTCTACTTAATCTTAGAATCTCTCATTCTTATTCTCTGTGAATCCTCTGTTGCAGCCCTCAAATCTCTTTTATTTTTTTCTTTTTTCTTTTGTTTTTCTCTATTATTTTTTCTTAATTGATGGCTCTCTTTTTTCTTTTCATACATGCTTCTTTTATAACTTAGGGCAACCGAAAGTATATGGGGCATATTCTTTATTTTTGAGAACTTCATATCACAATCTTTTGGTTATTACATGTAAAATCCAGGCTATCGTTGCTCCAGAACTGCTATAGCAATGACTACATCATCTTCACCGATTCAGACTTATTTAAACTCCTCTATAGCCAAGTTCTTTTATTATCTCTGCAAGTTTGTTGCAGCAGCATTCCATGCATCACACTTGAACTTTTCGGTCACCTATAATCATGCACATAATCTAAGCACAAAATGATATAAAGGAAACTCAATTTATTAAAAATAAACTAAAATGCAAAATGTACAAAATGTACAAAATGTAACTAAAATACAATAAAAACACAACATTTACTCTATAAGTAATATTGATTTAAGTCTAAAGTGTCATGATAACTCTCATTTCATAGAGTTATCAACAAAACACAAGATTATACATGCCATTACTTGGTCTAGAGAATATTTAGCTAGATTTTTCCATGTATTTAGTGTTAGGGTTACCTTGCACAAGGACTGGATGAGATTTTATATTGGTTATGGTGGAAAAGTTTTTAACAATAATACATTTTATTACTTGTAAAAATACTGAAGATGCTACTTCAATTGCACATTTGTTTTTTCAAAAAGTGGTGTGATTGCATAGAGTTCCAAGATTGTTACTTCTGACAGGGATGTGAAGTTCATAAGCAAGTTTTGGCAACATCTTTGACGTAAATTTAGTATACAGATGCAGTTTAGTAGTGCTTTTCATCTACAAAAAGATGGTTAAACGAAGGTGGTTGATTGGACTTTGGGCAACATGTTGCATTGTGTTTGTGGTGACAACTATCAAAACTGGGAAGCTTTATTGCCTCGGGTCGAATTTGCTTATAATAATGAGGTGAATCAATCTACTTGCAAGACCCTTTTTTAGATTGTCTGCATTTGTTCCTACATCATGTTCATGATTTTACTATTATGCCAACAGCAGCTGGACAAAAGTAAAGCAATAGATAATGTAGCAGCAAAGCCTCTGCAGATTCATGCCGAGGTTCACACTCATTTGAAGGCTGCCAATGCTAAGTACAAGGCCAAAATAGAAAAGTATCAATGCAAGAATATGTGTCAAGAGGGTGATTTAGTGATGGAGCATCTATGATGTAGTTGTTTCCTTAGAATTTGTGCTAAGTTAGAGAAACAGAAGTGCGATCCATTTTAACTCGCATAGAAGATTATGGTAATACTTATGTGCTCCAGCTACCAGATGATTGGAATATCTCTCACATGTTCAATATGGCTAATCTATTTGAATATCATCCCGATGATGAGGAAATGTACGAGCTAAAATCGAGGACGAATTCTTTTCGAAGTGAGGGAGACTAATGTAAGATGATAGTTGCGGCGAGCAGGTACAATCCAAAGGGCATAATTTAGGCTAAAGGTGTCCATTTTGGGTAGATAATATATCATCTTGAAGCTTACAATGAGACAAATCAAACGGAAAACAAGTTTACACCATTCTACTCAGTAGTCAAGCCAAAAAATTATGCTTTTTTCCTGGCCATTTTTTTTATCTTTTTTTCTAGATTTCAAATTTAGGTGCCATTATTTTTGCTTTTTATTATTTAGATTAGGAGAATTTTATTATAAAATAATATTTAAGATTTGCCTATTTTGGCAAATTCATCGTATTTAAGGTTATTGTATATAAGAGGCCCAAAACCTACTTTTGTAATTTAGAAACTTGTGTTTCGCCTATCTTTCAACTCTAACGTTTCTTTTCATCACTTATAATAATAAAATTAGCTTAATCTTGACATAGTGATTACAAAGAGGTTTTATTGTATTATGCTTAAGTATTGGCGTTTCCCAAATCCAGTTATAGTGGAGCTATCTGATAATGGCATCATGGTGAAGGTGCTATATGAAAATCTACCAGAAAACTATAGTGGATGTGGAATTTCTAGTCATAACAACAATACTTTAAAGTTAAATACTTTAAAGTTAAGGCTGAAATTATGAAATAAGGCTAGCTTAATCGAAGAAGCCTATTTTAAATAGAGACAGAGATGAAAAAACTATGCATAAAGAATACATAATACACATAAACAAATAAAGAAATTTTTTTTGTATATCTTAGTAGATGTTAGTCGTTGAACTGAACAAAAATGATACTCACATGATTGATAGGTATTAACAGTACCCGTCATTTTATTTAATTAAATACATATAACATAAAATGCATTCATTACTTGATTTGAGATCCTAACATTTGAACTTGGACGTGCTTCAATCTTCCTTCTTTGCTTAACCAATGGCTGTTATTAAAACTATTCCATTGATCTTAATATGGGTTGGAATTATTTCATGTTTGTACAATTTAAATTGTTCAAGTTTTACTCGTTTCATATAGGGAATAAGTGGTTGATGACAAAACATAAATGTTATTAAGTTTGCTGACAGAAGAAACTAAGTTTCGGGATAATGATAAATTTTTTTTGAAAGTCTGAATGAATAAAACTAGAGTTTTAAACCCTTTTTATAACAAGCCTAAAGATTGTGAATTTTTCAAAATAAGCAAATCTAAAATATAATATGATAATTAAATTCTCTTAATCAAAATAGGAAGAGAAAAATAAATGGCACCCAAATCTAAGTTCTTACAAAAAGATAAAAATCATAGAAGAATCTAGAAAAATAGGAAAAAAATCTTAAAAGGAAAAAAGCAAAATTTCCAATAAGGTAGAATGGTGTAAGTGATTTTGAATTAGATTCGTTTCATCGCAAACTTCGAAACACTATATTATATGCTGAGAACGGACAACTGTGGCTCAAATTATAGCCTCAGGAAGGTATCCCATTTGAGATACACAACTATCCTACAGCAATTGAACTATAAAGCAATCATCTTTGATATAATTTTGTTTTAATTCTTGCCCTCACATCTCTCATAATTTATGATAATGTGGTGGCTGGCTAGTTTGGGCTAAGTTTTTTTGAGTTTATTATTTTCAACGCACATCTTCTTCAATTAATGGGGCTATGCAATTTCAATGATTTGGGGCATCCCAAATTATAGATAACTTAGTTATAAACGACATAATATTAACATACGAATTAGGAATGGAATTCAATTTAACTTGTCCTAAGTTAAATTACCTATAAAAGCAGCATTCATACTCATCAATATTTAAAAGAGAAATGAAAAAAAAAGATAATATCACATAATTCTGTCTTTACATATTGGCGGACTATCTGAAATAACACATTGACTCACAGTGGCTTTATTTATTAAGGAAGACAAATTATATGGACACGAACATATAAAATCTCTTGCGTATCTGAAGAGATCATTACAGTTCAACTGAACCAAACAGAAATTCATATCATTGACAAGTAATAATAATACCAATCCTTTTATTTAATTAAACATAACACAAAAGATTAAAGCTTTTATACTTAACCAGGGTGATCAAGATTTATCCTATATTGATGGACAATAAAAAGATTAAGAGTATCGTTTGCAGTGTCATCATCAACAACACCGTGTCAATGTGGAATAGTCCAACCCTTCGACCACTTCTTACCTGAAAATTCATATTAGTAAATTTATTCATAAATGCATGTACTAAAACAAGAGTTATAACAGATATTAAATTGAAGTTGGCCTAGAAACCTGCATAAGGATTTTCCATACACTTCAAATAAAAAATATATCAAATCTTGGAAGTAACTAAGTTGTTTATGCTTCTTGTTTGACATAATTTATTCGTCTGCCTATATGGATTGAAGGTGGGTACTTAGGGATTGATGCATGTGTGGTATCTAATGGACCAAAAAGATTGTGAGTTGGATTCAGGCATAAATCACATTCCCATCAGTTAATAATATAGGTGTACAAAATATTTGTAGATAAATTAGCAATTAATTTCATACTTGTTAAAAATATGTCCAACACCACCTTTCATTAAGTCCAAATTAATAAGCCCAACCCATGGAAAGTTCCATGAGTAGGTAAGATTTTTGAGTTATTGGTGGGTAAAATTATTGGTGATAGGAGTGGTAGGTGAAAATAAATGGTTATTAACTTTTGGCAATTTTTTATTTGAATGATTTATATTTATTCTCATGTACTATAAATAGCCCCTTGTACCATTTCGTTATGCGTGAAGAATAAGAGAGAAATAAAAAGTGTGTGCCGCCGTGAGGTGTGTGGTGTTTCGTTGAATCATAAGGAGTTTGAAACTCTGCTAGTTCCTTGGTGAAGATCGAGTTTTCTTGGCATAGTCAAAGTCTTTCAGACGCGATAGGTGACCTTTTAAGTAGTTAGAGGAGTCAAGAAGCTCAACAAAAAAAAATTACAATGCATGAACAATATTGATGGAGTCCTATTTACAAGGCGAGGATCTCTAGGAGATCGTTTATGGTAACGATGTGAAACCACCAACTGAGGGTGCCACTTTGAAGAACTATAACATCAAAGCTGAAAAAGCCATGTTCACTATTAAGAGTACACTTGAAGAAAAGATACTGCTACATATGGAAAATGTTTAAACACCTAAGGAAGCTTCAGACACTTTTGCAACAATGTTTTCAAAGAAGAACGACACGCAAGTACAACTTCTAAAGAATAAAGTCTATTTCATTGAGTTCTAGTACTTCAACAAGATTATTGTCCTACTACTGGGTTTAAATCTAGAATGAAGAGAATTATTGTTCAGGGTTTAAGGGCCGAGTTTAGAAGCTTTGTGATAGCTGTCTACGGTTGGCCAATTTAACCAACCATCGAGGATTTTGAAAACTTACTTTCCTATTAAGAAGATATTGACAAGAAAATTAGTGAGCCTCAGTAAAGAATGACAAGAAAGCTCTCTTCACTGATAAAAAGAGACATATATTTAGATGACATAGCAGTGGAGGATTTAAAGGAGATGTTGACAAGTCACGAGGACATCAATAAGAAGGTAGCCCACAACAAGGAGGAGCATAAAGGAATCACGACAATTATGGCCAATACAAGCCAAAGAAAAGGTTCGAAGGAAATTCCTACAACTGTGGAAAGAGGGCCATATAGTAAAAGATTGTTGGTCCAAGAAAAGGTCCAAATAGGGTAATGTTGGCACTTTAAATCAGAAGAAGAATAATGATGAAGAATGGAAAATTTATATGTGTGTGTTATGCCTTTGTGCCAAGCCATTTACGAAGAAAATTTGACAAAAAAGGCAATTCGTTATATCTTTATTAGATATGACAACCAGAGGAAGGGATGAAAGTGTTATGATCCTACTAGTGGACGATGCTGCATAACACGAAACTGGTGTTTGATGAAACATCTTCGTATAGTCTTTAGACAAAAGAAGAGCTACTATATTCAAAAGAAGCTGAAGATCAAATGAATGAACAAAATGCCAAAATTCACTTGAGCCAGGAAGAATCTGAAGATTCTGATGACCTAAAGGATTATGATATTGAGCATGATGAGGTGTAAAGACAGATGTTCACTAGTGCCCTATTAAAAACAAAGAACCAAGAACTCTTGAACCTCAACTTAGAAGATCTAAAAGAGTGAGAAAGCCAAATCTCAGGTACATTAATGCAATGATTGTAGAAGAAGAAAAAATAAAAGAACTTGAGATGTTCAAAGAAGCAGTAAGTAGTTCTCATTGGATAAAGGCAAGGAAGGAAGAAATCACTACATTGAAGCAAAATCAAACTTGGGATCTAGTTCCAAACTAAAGGATACAAAACCAATATCTTACAAATGGGTGTACAAGATTAAAAAGCATATGATGAAACATTTAGTCTGGTGGCAAAACTCACAACAGTAAGAGTCCTACTTGTACTTGCAGCAATAAAGAATGGAAATTGTGGCAAATGGATATGAAAAATACCTTTCTATATAGAGAAAAAGATCGCTAGATCTACGTGAACCAACGTAGAAGATTTGAGAATAAAGCTCGTTCGTAGTATATATGTAACCTGAGAAAGACACTTTATGGTTTGAAGCAAGCACCAAGGGCATGACATGGTAAGATTGCTGAGTTTTTAACTCAGAGTGATTATTCAGTGGCACATTCAGATTCTAGCTTGTTTGTTAAAGCTAATAAAGCAAAATTAGTAATTGAATTGGTTTACGTGGATGATTTGATTCTTACTGGTGATGATGATGAAGAGATTCAATGAACAAGAGAGAACTTATAAATTTGCTTTCAGATGAAAGAGCTTGGTCAGCTTAAGCATTTCCTTAGTCTAGAGGTTGATCAAACAGAAAAAGAGATATTCCTTTGCCAACAGAAATATGCCAAAGACTTGCTGCTGAAGAAGTCTAGAATGTTGGAATGTAAGCCAATCTCAACTCCAATGAATGTTAATACAAAACTATGCGCACATAAAGGCAAAGATTTACAAGATGGAATGATGTATCGACAATTGGTAGGAAGTTTAATCTACTTAACGTTGACTCGACCAGACATTTTATATGCATTGGGTATAATGAGTTGGTACAAGCAAAATCTGAAGAAGCTTAACGTGGATGCGGTTCAACGAATATTAATGTATGTGAAAAGTACAGTTGATTATGATCTATTGTACAAGAAAGGTGAAAGTTGCAGCTGGTTGGCTATTGTGACGCTGATTACGTTGGAGATCATGATACAAGAAGATCAACTACTGGGTATGTTTTCAGAATTCTGCCTGGAGTAGTTTCTTGGTGTAATAAGAGACAACCAACTATATCACTATCAACCATAGAAGCAGAGTATAGAGTAGCAGTGATGGCAGCTCAAGAAAGTACTTGGTTAATGCAGTTGATGAAGGATTTACACCAAACAGCTGATTGCACAATACCATGTATTGCGATAATCAATCGGCGGTCATCTTGGCAGAAAATCTAATTTTCTATATAAGAACTAAACAAGTAGAGGTGCACTATCACTTCATCAGGGAGAAGGTATTGCAAGATGATGTTGAAATGAAATACGTGAAGACGGATGATCAAGTTGTGGATTTGTTTACAAAAGGTCTTAGTACTAAAAAGTTTTCAGAGTTCTGCCAATAGCTCAATATTGTTCGAAGGATGAAAGTTTGTGTTGAGGGAGAGTGTTAAAAATAAGTCTAACACCACTTTTCGTTAAGCCTAACTCATGGAAGGTTCCATGAGTAGGTGAGATTCTTGAGCTATTGGTGGTAGGTGCGGTGGGTAAAATTATTGGTGGTAGATGTGGTAGGTGAAAATAAATAGTTATTAATTTTTTATAATTTTTTATTTAAATAGTTTAGATTTTTCTCATGTACTATAAATACCCTCTCGTATTATTTAGTTATGCATCAAGTGGAGAGTGAAAAATAACAGAGAAACAACAAGCGTGAGCAGTGAACTGTGAGTTGTGTGTAGTGCTTCTTGTAAAATATCAATTAATTGCTTCAATTTAGGAAAATTCTTCTGTTGCCCAAATAGTTTCAATTTTAAGTAGTTTAGTCCTCCTCAGTTTTTGAACAATAATTACAAAAGAATCGGAAATGGAGAATCTATTCAAATAAAAATGAAAAAAAAGAATAAGAATAATAATCTTACAGGCCACATTATTTTTCTTTTATAGGAATAAGAACAAGAATTGAACCGGCTAATTTTTTCTTTTCTAAGAATAAGAATAATAATATATTCGGCAAGATTTTTTCATTTCTTAAAATATTCTCATGTTGATAATTTTATCCCATATGATTTATTATAAATTCTAATTGACATTTGCGTGAAGAAGATGATTTATTACTGAAATTTAATTTACTTCCGTTAGTCTTCAATTTCAGTTGGTCAAAAACGTTAGGTTTTGGCGTTTAAACGGGAAAACAGTAAATAAATTAAATCTCCGAAACAAGCAGATGATGGCTAATTGAAGTTTACGTCTGCGATCGCGGTTCTCTTCAGGTGTTGGGATCTGAGGGTTGTTTGTTCTTTTCTCTGAGATTTTATATTTTGGTAACTAAAAAGCCACGTGCTGTGTCTTAAAAAAAGAAAAAAATGAGTGCATCAAGGTTTATTAAGTGCGTGGCGGTAGGCGACGGAGATGTGGGTAAAACTTGTTTACTGATTTCTTACACCAGCAACACTTTCCCTACGTATATTGTGCCAACTGTGTTTGATAATTTCAGTGCAAATGTGGTTGTCAATGGGAGCACTGTTAATCTTGGATTATGGGATACTGCTGGACAAGAGGATTATAACAGATTAAGACCTTTAAGTTACTGCGATGCAGATGTTTTCATTCTTGCATTCTCTCTTATTGGCAAAGCAAGTTATGAAAATGTATCCAAGAAGTGGATACCAGAGTTGAAACATTATGCACCTAGTGTGCCAATAATTCTTGTTGGAACAAAGCTTGATCTTCGGGATGATAAGCAGTTCTTTATTGATCATTCAGGTGCCGTGCCCATTAGTACAGCTCAGGGGGAGGAGCTGAGGAAGCTAATTGGTGCACCTGCTTACATTGAATGCAGTTCAAAAACACAGCAGAATGTGAAGGCAGTATTTGATGCAGCCATCGGAGTTGTCCTCAAACCACCAAAGACGAAGAAGAAAAAGAATAAAGCACAAAAGGCCTGCTCTATATTGTGATTGAAATTACGTGTCAAGAGATTATGACCCTCTGTTCCTTCTCAAATTCTCCCTCATCTTTCTTCCTTTGCTCTTGAAGAAATCTCAATTGACAAACTGTCAAGATCTCTCTGTGAATCATCGAGTGGTTTTGTATTGTTTTCATGGAATTGTTTTGATCAGATTCGAATTGTTGAAATGCATTACATTGTTGCACCAAAAAAAAAATTAAATTAAATCCTAAAAAGATTTGGAAGAATTATATAAAGGGAGGGTCCAATTGTGCGAAATACGTGGGGATCATTGGATCCCATTGCTCGCTGATCATGATCATTAACTGAAAATTGCAGATCTAATGTCTTATTTATATTGGCATCTCGTGACAATTTTGGATTTGTGTACTTATGGAATTATAATTATTAAATTGAAATCTTCATTTTTAATATAGTTATTTTTCACAAGGTTTGTTAATTTGGAAGCAAATCAGGATCGGAAAGGAATATGGACTCTCCTGTTAATTGTTATAGTAGGATAACTCTTCCCTATATCTTTCACATTGAAGATAGTTTAACACAAGCAGAGAGTTAGAATTTTGGTGCAGATGAACAATGCATGAAGAGTGTTAGTGAACAATGCCCAGATGAACACTGTTGTGAATACTATTGGGTGAACAGTAATACCACACTATTCAAGGAGTTTTAATTGTTATGTTCCTCTTCTTCAATTCATCAAGCTATATATTTTTAAAGGTAGTTGGGGGCTTCCCAAATTAGAGATTTTTTCATAATCTTTATTTGCTTCCTTGCTTCCTGTTTTTGGTCTGCTAAGCTTCTTTGTTTCCTGCTTTATTTGCTCCCCTTAGGCCTTGTAACTTGGTTTTCTTCTCCAATAAAATTTCCTACTTGGTTAAGATTTCACAGAAAATAAACAAATAAACACTTTGACACACAATAATTTCATTTAAAAAAAAATTGAGGAGGGTCAAAGTATACCGATGTAATAAACAAAGAAATATAAGTGGCTGTGTTATCAAAAGGGAATCAGAAGAAGGAAAAAGAAGACAAGAAAATGCAAAAATGAGGGTTCAGATAACCACAACCTTTCTTAAATGATTACATTATTTCCCCTCTTCTTGCTTTTTATTATTTTTTTCCCTTTTCGGTAAAGCTTAAGGGAGGGGATATCGTTGATTGCGTAGACAATACTTTGCATAAAGATTGCAAGGTCCTGGTATTAGTGCATATCCTTTAGAAAATCGATTTTTTTAAAATTTTACTTTTTGTTGTTAGGGTGCTAGTTTTGAGGATTTACCAAGTGCATTGGTTGATAAAAAGAATATGGTAGTAGGGATATAATTAAACTCCACACATCCGGCAGATTAAAGTTTTAGTCCCCAAATATATATATGTTGGGTCATAAATTATTTACGATTGTAGTTATAGTATTATTATTATTATTATTTCTATCAAGTGATTAAGACCACCCACTTCGTATGCAAAAATACATTAGTTAGATTTCTAATAATGATGGAAGAGGTTACAATGATCTTGCTTAAAACCCAGCCTCCTTAGGTGGTGTATAAAGCCTCGGTGCCATAACCTTTCTAGTAAACTTAAGCTTACTAATAAGCTTCTTATACACTTATCACAAATTTATAAAATAATAATAAATAAATTGAAATAGCAATGATATAATAAATAAATCAACAATATTTACAAATATAAAAAAAAATAATTTCACTATCTTGAGGCCTGTTAAATTATAATGTCTTTACAAAAAATTCGCAACCTTCACAACGGTGCTTGAATTAAATAAGCATCTGTCTCTTAGAATACAATGGATTCAACTAGTGTTGGTAGACTATTCCCTCGAACTTCAAACAAATACTTAAATTCCACCACACTTAAACCTAAAACTAGAATATTTGCTTAAGAGAGAGGAGAAGAGAATCACTGGGATATTACTGTGTTTTGCAAGTGAATATGGAGGCCAATAAGTTTAGATTTCTGATTGGGGGGGGCATCAGTTAACCAAAGATCCCATGTAGGATTTTTATACATTTTTTCACACCAATAGGTACTCTTTGAGATCCAATTTCTCATTTACCCAAGTACCAATTTGAGCGTTATATAATTCTTTGCGAAGAGGTCACAAAAGAGATTCTGACTCATCTATGCAGACATATTTTTTCAATATTTATCTCACTCAAAATTGCCACTTTATACTATTTTTCCAACAATCGCCCACATGAATGAAAATTGGTAGAAGACACAAAAACAATTGCTTTGATATCAAAATCATTTTGACTCTGGCGATAGAATTCAACAGATCAAAACCTGCATAGGATAGGTAGGTCTCAATCTTTGAACCTTCTCTTGTGAAGTTTATTTACTTTACTTATTGATTAGTAGACACAATGTCTTTAAACTATTTTGTTGTTTATGTAAACAATGATATATTTCACATAGGAATTTTTTTCTAACATTTTAAGTTCTCATGGTTATGTTCATTTTGGCCCTAAACATCTTACCTGATTCTACAAGTGTTCCTAAGAATTAAGCCCTTGACAATTCCCTTTGAAGCAGCCACACTTTTCTCTCACATAGGTGATTTCTTAATCAAAAGTAACCCGCCTTACTTTGCTTAGATTCCCAACACATAAGAAATCAAGAAAAGCATAGCTTACCCTTTCCTTCATATGGGCGTCACTGTTTTCATCATAAGAACCTACAGGAGGGTAACTCCAATATGATGTAACAAGATATTTTACAATTAGATTGTTCCTTTGAACCTAGTTTTGGGGATTTCCGGTCAGTTAGACTAGGTTTTCCTTCATAAAATAAAAGAAAGAGATTAAAAAATCATGAAAATTAGGGTTTATTAAGAGTTTAAAAGGGGTGCTAGATGAAATAATATCTAAGCAATCCAAAAGGGGGGGTGAATTAGGTTTCTAAAACTTATGCAATACAAAATTGAATATAGAAGCAAATCTTAAATAAATTTAAAACAATAATAAATCAATCAATCAAAATATAAAAAAGATAAGGAAAAAGAGATTCAAACACAGAGATTTTTACATGGCTCGGCCAACCTCGCCTACGTCCACGCCTCCAAGCACACCGAGCTTGAGGATTCCACTAGTCAAACCATCAAGGCTTCAAGAACACTAACAATTGACTTCTAAGGTGTCAATCAACCTTTACACCAAGAGATTATCCCCAATCTCTTAACCCAAGTATATCCTAACACTTACAATCACTCAAACAAATATTACAAATTTGTTTTTCTCTCACACAAAGTGTATGATTACAAATCAATACCCAAATGTGAGAATAAATGAAACAAGAAAGTATTTAAGACTCAATGAAGATTTTATTCTTGATTATAAGCTCAATGATAACATTGTGATCAGTCCTTATTTGAATTTGATTGAGCTTATTTAGTTGGAGCTGAAATATAGTCGTTGTTAACTTTCTGGGCAAAAACGGATCACCGTTAACCATTATCAGTTAACTGTTTTGACAGGTCCAATTGACCGTTGAGCTGAAATTCAAATAAACGGTTGATCGTTTGCCACTATCAATTTGCCGTTAATTTTCAGAGACCTACAAAACAAATTTCTGTTGATTGTTCTTGCTAAACAGTTAAAGATTAGTATGTAATGACATTCTGGAAATTATCGGCTAGCCGTTTAATATAAACGGTTCACCGTTTAATTCCAGTAGCCTCCCCAGCTTACTTGCTTTGTCCGTTTTCGTTAACCGGTTCAAGTTTAAGGAATTACCCATCTCTGAAAATTATAGGTTAACCGTTTCAAAGTTAACGGTTCACCGTTTGTTTTTAGAATCGAAGTTTTAATCAGCATTTTACAGGAAATGTTAACCGATTTAAAGTTAATGATAATCGATTTAAAGTTAATGATAATTCATATTTTATGAACACATTTAAAAATGTTATATGGCTATTTAATGAAATGTTTATCAAAGAAAAACTCCAACCATTTAATCAAGAACATTTAGGGTTTGTTATCATCAAAATCATTATAATGAACATATACATGTTAACATTAGAAGCTCTACTCTTTAGGCAACTGTTGAGTGTTAGAAAGTGTATATTTATAAAGGAGAAAATCGTCATTTTACACTTCAAATCTCACTAACATCTCTAATTTTATTTATTTAAGTCCCTTGTTATTTAATTATATATGTTTTGTTTTAATTAAGTATTTTGTGTATTTTAGGGGTATCATGGTCATTTCACAATGAACGAGATTTCGGAGAAAAAAACGGATGTCACTTTTGAACTCAGGACAGTCGAAAACCTTAAGAAGAGTATAAAAGGAAAAATGGCCTTTGTTCACACGTGCGGCACTATTCACATGTGCAGTCATTGTTCATCGGTGATTGTTCATGACAGCATTCAGACCGCGTTCTTTGTTCAAACCGTGTGCAAAGCGTGTTCTTGTTCAAACCGCGTGGTCAAACCCGTAGTCAAACCGTGCAGCATTCTTGTTCTTGATGACGTGGCGCAATCCTGTGCGTCCAAACTATTTTTAATCCGATGGCCATGATTCACTTAATGTGTCTATAAAAAGGGGGCCTCCCCCCCCTAATTTGATACCCCTGAATATATTTTTGAGCTTAGTTTTCTATAATTCTCTCTCCATCTTGTATTTTCTACGTATTTTAATAAAATTTTCATTTTACCCATAGTTCAATAATGAGTAGCTAATTTTCTTTCAAGCTTGGGTTAAAGGTGAAGTTTCAACATGTGTCATGGGCTTTATTTGGTAAATTTATTTTCTCTTCCCCTCTAATTTCTGTGGAGGTTTTGACTTTTCGTCGACAAATAATAATAATCTTGTCTAGTTACCGCCCTGATTTTACCGGCACCCTAGTATAAGGTTATTATTATTTGGCACGATAAGCCCTTGACACCATATTGATTAGAGCGTGGTTCATGAGGTGTGGATTCCCCCCTCATTATTTAATTGATATTAATAAGGAATATTTAGCCCATGATGCATGTTGATACGGATCCAGATACCCAAGTGCTTTATCTCAATAGTTTCCATTTCAATTTAATTCCGCTATTCCAATTTAAATTCTAGCATCCTTTAAATCAATTTCTCCACAAATACAACCACCCATTTACAAAATTAATTCTACACACAATTAAAATCCACCTCCTCGTGGGATCGACACTTGTCACCATTAATCTATTCTACAATAGATTTGTGCGTTTGCGAGTTCAACAAAATTTGCACAACAAGTTTTTGGCGCCGTTGCCGGAGAGGTAAGTATTTTAATTTGCAGAATTAATTTTTTGTAAATAATTTTATTATTATTACTATTACTATTATTATTATTATTATTATTATTATTATTATTATTATTATTATTATTTCCTTGTAATTCTTTTCTTAATTAATTAAAAAAAAGCGAATTTACATTTTTAGGTAAGAATTTCTTTTTCTCTTCTTTAAATTTCTGTAATTTAATTTTCAAGTTATTTTTCTTTGTAATTTTTCATTTATCTCATTAATTTATTTTTGTTTTATTTCACGTATTTGTTTTAGTGTGTTTTTATAGAAAGGTTATAACAGCGTGATAAGGTTAGTATCGTAATTTCTCCTTCTTCTTTATTTTTATTTGTTTTGTTCTCAATTTATTTTCTTTATTTGCATGCATGGTCGTAGGTCATTATTACCTAATCTTGAACCTATAGATCTTGAATTAGAAAGAACACTTCGCACACACAAACACATTGCACTTAAAGATAAAATTGAAATGGATTTGCAACAACCAGAACCACAGGAGAGGCCATTTAAGGACTACTTCAGTCCCTTAGCTAATTTGAGCACATCATGCATTAGATACCCAAATGTAGCTGCTAGGAGTTTTGAGCTAAAACCTAGTGTGCTAAATTGTCTCCCAACATTCTATGGCCTAGAAAATGAGGACCCATATAATCATCTGAATGATTTTCATACAATTTGTCAAACCTTTAAATATGAGAATTTTTCAGAAGATGATCACTCATATTCAGATCAAGCCAATGCCATCGGTGTCATGAGGAAGCCATCAAATTACAATCCATACTCCAACACATATAATCCTGGATGGAGAGATCACCCCAATTTTTCATGGTCTCAAGGATTCCAACAGAATGGACCAGCAGCTCCAGCTCCACCAATGCAACCAATTCCTCAAGTTCCTCAAGCCTCTCAGCCACCATTTAGACCATACAATCAGAACCAAAACTACTTTCAACCCAGACAATGGGAGGATGCATTCCAGAATGTCAAGAATGTTACTAACTCCATGATCGAACAACAAAACCACACCATTGATGGATTACGGAATGAGATGAGAGCAGGCTTCAACTCACAAGCCCAATCAGTTTCAAGCCTCGAGAAGATGGTGGGACAACTTGCTTCTTCAGTTCAGACTTTAGCAATGACTGTTGAGAAAGGTAAATTTCCAAGTCAACCAGTGCCTAATCCTAAAGCAGTGCATGAAGCAAGTACTAGTTCACCACAACAGCATGGAGAGGTCAAAGCCGTTATGACCTTACGAAAAGGAAAAGAAGTCGACAACAAAGTGGAGATGCCAGCAACCAAAGAAAATCAAATTGTACTGTAAATCTTTGAAGACTCACCATGAGGAGGAGAAAAAAGAAACCAACATACGAGAATATGTTCCAAAAACTCCATTTCCTCAGAGGTTAGCTAAAGGAAAGAAGGGAAAATCTACAGGTGAGATTTTTGAGATCTTCAAACAAGTAAGTGTTAACATCCCTTTACTTGATGCAATAAAATAAGTTCCATCTTATGCCAAGTTTTTTAAAGACTTTTGCACTAAAAAGAGAAACATTCATGTTCAGAAAAAGGCCTTTTTAACAGAAAACGTTAGTTCTATACTCCAACACAAAATTCCTCTAAAATGTAAAGACCTAGGCTCCCCTACTATTTCTTGTAGTATAGGGAACCACACAATTGAGAATACTTTGTTGGATTTAGGAGATAGTGTTAATCTATTGCCTTATTCAGTATTTGTGAAACTTGGATTGGGAGAATTACACCCAACTCCATTGGTGTTGACTTACGGATCGGTCCACGAAAATACCTCGTGGTATTGTGGAGGACGTGCTTATCCGGTAGACAAGTTTTATTTTCTGTTGATTTCATTGTAATTGACACTCAACCAATACAGGATTCAAGGAAGCACATCCCCATTATCCTAGGCCGACCATTCTTGGCAACTGCCGATGCTCACATTCAATGCAGGACTGGAAACATGCAGTTGTCTTTTGGCAATATGACCATGGAGCTCAACATCTTCAACATTGCCAAACAACCTCACAATGCAGATGATGGAATTGTTGACGTGGATTTAATTGAAGCATTAGTTGATGATACTTTTCTTTCAAACCTTAGTGATGATCCTTTACAAACATGTTTAACTCACTTTGGTTCAGATTTTGATGTTGACAGATCAGTCGATGAGGTCAATGCCTTACTTGACTCAGCACCAGCCATAGACACTAATAAATGAAAGTCAAGAGTTGAACAACTAGCACCATCAGAGAAGAAAATCATCCCATCATCAGAGTCACCACCGAAACTCGAGCTCAAACCATTACCCAACACTTTGGAATATGCATTCTTGGGAGAAGAAAGCACTCTACCGGTAATCATCTCATCATCCCTAAATGACGAGCAAAAAGGTAAGTTGTTGGATGTTTTAAAAGAGCACAAAGGAGCATTAGGATGGACCCATGAGACATAAAAGGTATAAACCCAGTTTGCATGCATTACATTCACCTTTATGAAAATGCTAAATCTACTAGGGAAATGCAACGTCGGTTAAATCCTAATATGAAAGAAGTTGTTAGAACGGAAGTCCTTAAACTATTAGATGCAGGTATCATTTACCCAATTTACGATAGTTCATGGGTCGATCTGTGCAAGTGGTCCCAAAGTCGGGAGTCACGGTAGTTACCAATGCGATAATGAATTGATACCCCTTTAGAGTAACCACAGGATGGCGAGTATGCATTGATTATAGAAAATTGAATTCTGTCACACGTAAAGACCATTTTCCTTTACCATTTATTGATCAAATGCTTGATAGATTAGCAGGCCATGAGTTTTATTGCTTTCTAGATGGCTATTCGAGGATATAATCGATTCCATAGCACCAAAAGATCAAGAGAAAACCACTTTCACTTGCCCTTTTGGCACTTTTACATATAGGAGAATGCCATTTGGATTATGTAATGCACTGCATACATTTCAACATTGTATGTTAAGCATTTTTTCGATATGGTTGAGCGATTTCTTGAGGTCTTTATGGATGATTTTTCTGTCTTTGGTGACTCATTTGATCAATGTTTACATCATCTAACACAAGTTTTGCAGAGATGTATAGAGAAGAATTTGGTCTTAAATTGGGAGAAGTGCCATTTTATGGTAAAACAAGGTATAGTTCTCGGTCACATCATTTCATGCAAAGGTATTGAGGTTGACAAAGCCAAGGTGGATCTCATTTCCAATCTTCCTTCACCTAAAACGATGGAAAGTAAGATCTTTCCTTGGGCATGCTGGTTTTTATAGACGTTTCATTAAGTATTTTAGCAAAGTTTCTAGACCCTTATGCAATCTACTTGCTAAGGATATACCTTTTGTCTTTAATGATTCATGTCTTGTGGCGTTTGAGAAACTAAAGCATTTGTTGACAACATCACCTATCATTCAGCCACCAAACTGGAGCTTACCATTTGAGCTTATGTGTGATGCATCTGATTATGCAGTAGGAGCAGTATTAGGACAAAGAGTAGATCGAATTCCTCATGTTATTTACTATGCTAGTATGACATTGAACGATGCACAGTTGAACTATTCAACTCTTTTCGAAAAAGAAATGCTAGCGGTAATGTTTGCATTAGAAAAATTTCGGTCTTATCTCATTGGTTGTAAAATTATTGTGTTCACGATCATCTTTGCTCTGAAATATCTTCTCACAAAGAAAGATACAAAAGCTAGATTAATTCGTTGGGTGTTGCTTTTGCAGGAATTTGACTTGGAATTCAAAGATAAGAAAGGGACAGAAAATGTTGTGGTGACCATCTCTTTCGTCTCCACTTTGACATCAACATGAGAACCCTTAACATTGAATGAGTCATTTCGGATGAACAATTAATGAGTGTGGAAGTATTACCTTGGTATCTTTGATATAGTTAATTCTCTTGTTACAGGTAAACTTCGAGCATTGGACCAAGCAAAGACAGGGCCAAATTCTTTGCGGAAATAAAGAATTTTTAGGATGACCCTATCTGTTTAAGCATTGTGCAGATTAAATTATTCGACGATGTGTCCCAGAAAATGAAGTTCATAACATCCTTTCGTTCTGCCATGAACAAGCTTGTGGAGGCCACTTCAGCGCTAAGAAAACAGGGACTAAAGTTCTACAATGTGGTTTTTATTGGCCAACTATATTTCGAGATGCTTACACCTTTTGTTCTTCATGTGATAGGTGTCAACGAATGGGGAGCATTACACGAAGGAACATGATGCCACTAAATCCAATTTTAGTGGTTGAGATTTTTGATGTATGGGGTATCGACTTCATGGGACCCTTTCCCCCATCTTTTGGCCATTAATACATATTAGTTGCTGTTGACTATGTTTCGAAATGGGTAGAGGCAATTCCATGCAGAACTAATGATCATAAAGTGGCGATAGGGTTTTTAAAGAGCAACATTGTTTCACGCTTTGGATTCCCTCGAACAATAATTAGTAATGGTGGTACCCACTTTTGCAACAAATCATTCAAAGCACTTTTGACAAAGTACTCTATCACTCATAAAGTGGCGACCACGTATCATCTGCAAACCAGCGGCCAAGTTGAGATCTCCAATCGAAAAATAAAGCACATCTTAGAAAAGACCGTGAGGCCAGACAGAAAAGATTGGTCATTAAGACTCGATGATGCATTATGGGCATATAGAACGGCTTTCAAGACGCCGGTGGGATGTCACCTACGAGGCTAGTGTATGGAAAAGCTTGCCACCTACCTGTGGAACTCGAGCATCGTGCGTACTGGGCCATCAAGAAATTCAATTTTGACATGCAGCAAGCTGGCTCAGAAAGACGATTACAGCTGGCAGAACTTGAAGAAATTCGTAATGATGCATACGAAAATGCCAAGGTTTACAAGCAGCGAATGAAAGTCTTTCATGATAAGCAGATTATGAGAAAATCTTTCACTCCAGGTCAGAAAGTACTTTTATTCAATTCTCGTTTGCACCTATTCCCAGGTAAGCTACGCTCTCGATGGTCTGGCCCCTTCATTGTTCATACTGTTTTTCCACATGGGGCAATTGAAATTAAAGACCCAAAGAACGATGTCATGTTTAAAGTTAATGGTCAAAGATTAAAGCCATATCTAGAGTACCAACCACATGGAGAGGACACCGAAATAAATTTAAGTGACCCACCAGATTTGAATTAAGATTTTTCTTTTCGGTGATTTGATTTATTTATTTATTTTCTTCTGCTAATTGAAATCATTTGTGCATAAGTGTGTTTGTTTAACCATTAAGTTTTCTTTTATCACTTTTAATCATGAGACAGTTCCTCTTGAACATCCTTAGAAGACTTCAACGTGTCCAATCTCATCTCAGAGGCCAGATACGATTTTGTAAAACACATCGTATTTGGAAGCTACAACCACCGGAGTTAATATCCCACGTTGAGGATTTAGAAAGCCAACTCAGAGACATTGAGAGAAGTGTCTACAACATCCAGTTAGAGCTTGAGGTAAATTCCATAAGAGGACGATTGTGATTTTCTTTGTGTGTTTTTATTTGTTACTTTGTTTGTGTGTTTTAGTTTGTCACCCCGGTTAAGTGGCGGATAACGGTATTCCGTGACAATCAAGTCGGTTACTTCAGTTTCCCACAATTACTGATCTTCTGAGGCGAAGGTATGGACAGAAATGAGATCTTGGCAAAGCTTCACAATCGATTCCCTTCACTTCCTCAGAATGCTCTCCTTACAATATATAAAGCTCGGTCTGAACGCATGCGATTGCTCATGAGGAATAACATACCTGCTGATATCTGCTGGTTAATTGAGGCTAAAGTACGCTTGGCAGGTGGGTTGCCTCCTAAATTTATTGCATACATGCCTGGTTGTGGTAAAGGAAATTATGCAAGAAAGCGAAGAGCTCGAAAGATTTCGGTTGCTTGTCATAAGTGTGCCAGAATGATATGCAATAAAAATCGATGTTCTTTAGGAATGGTGTCTGATAACAGAGAAGATAAGATTCAATTCATTAGGGATGGCTTGAATAAGGAGTCATTGGATGATATTCTTTTGTCTCTTGAAACGCATCCCAGTGGATATGTGCAGGAGGCGATTCTCCGGTTATGGCCATCATTCCGAGAAAGAGCATGCACGATCTGATCTCGGAAATCGACTATAAACGACCATGTTTTGAGTTTATAAGAAAACTAGATGGGAAGCCTATCCTCGACCCATAGAGGGCGTTGAAGCTGTTTCTGGACGTAAAACCAGAGGAAGATGTGAGCCACAGTCGCAACTACTTGTAAATATCCTTTTACTTTACTGTTGTTTTACCATTTGCATTATTGTCTTTAATAATTTTATATTTGTCATTACTTGCTTTTCCTTTTTACTGTTTATTTTTTGACTCTTAAGCCCTGTGCATTACACGATTAATTGACACAGACATGATACCTCATTCACAGCTGTGACCCACTGCCGCCAAGATCCTTAAATATGATTCTTTTCATTTGCACTCACAAATTATTTTTTGAGAAGTATCCCAATGGCAGCTACTCCCAATAAACAATTCAAGAACATTTGTGTGCTTTCCGGATTTAACTATGGCAAATACAAAGAGTTCTTTGAGGTAGCCATTGATCTTGGTCGATGCATAGCAGAGAGAAAATTACACTTGGTGTACGGCGGAGGTGACCGAGGGTTATCAAAATTGGTCTCAGAAGCTACTTTTGTCAGAGGAAGTCAAGTGTTAGGCATCATACCACAAGCTCTAAAACCTTTAGGCTGCTTGTCTAACTCACCGACTGGAGAAGAGTTAGTTGTCTCAGGTATGCAAGAAAGAATAACCGAAATGCTTAATCATGCTGATGCTTTTATTTTCTTACCAGGAGATCTTGCAACTCTAGAGGCACTTATCACTTTAGCATCTTGGGCCCATCTGCACATTCATCAAAAACCCATCGGTTTATTAAATGTCAATAATTTTTATGATGGCTTTATCGCATTTCTTAACCATGCAATAAAAAACTACTTCATTCCCTCTACGGTGAAAAAGCTTTTTATTTGTGCTCACACTGCTAATGAGCTACTTGATCTGTTACAAGCTTATCAACCAGAGCCAGATCCCAAGACCTTGGTGTTGGAGTGTACAAATAACGATGGTAACAATAGCAGCAGTAAGAAGTACAAATTAGATTTAAATCTCCGCCTGTAAATATTTTATTCTGTGTTACACCACCCAGGTGATGTCTTCTAAACTCTACTTCTTTCCTTTAAAACATTGAGGACAATGTTTCGTTCTGGTTGGGGGGAGGGGATAGTTGACAATTGTGGAATCTTCGTTAAGTTTTTACTAATTTTTTGTTGTAGAAACTAACTGTTGCTAACTTTTTGTGTTGAAGATGGCTGAATATGGAGTGTAGTTACTCTAGAAACGCATCTTCTTAGTTAAAAAAAAAAAATTGTCTTATTTTTCGTGTGATCTTTCTAACTTTTTCTTTTTTACTTCTCCTTTATAAATATACATTTTCAAATGTTTGAGTCAAAGATGGCTGAATATAGAGAGTAGTGCCTCTAGAAACGTATCTTCTTAGTTAAAAAAAAAAAACCATTTTATTTTTCTATCATTTTAAGTATAACTTTTCCAATTAGTTTTTCTGCATCATTTTCACATTTCTGCATGCATATTTTCCCTTCATGTTTAGAATAGGTTGGGGGGTAGAATGTTGTTTAAAAATAATAATAATAATAATAATAATAATAATAATGTGATTTTGTTTTTATTTTTGGATGACATGATGACTTTCGAATTTTAGTATTTTTATTATCTTTGATCTTGAGTGATGTTACACTATGTTTGCTACTCTACATGTTGATGTCAGAGATAAATATGAGTTGCTTGAAAGAATTGACATGTCGTAATAAATACCAAGTGAGCATTTGAGCCTATTATTTTTCTTGGAGAGTAACCCTTTTTGCCCATTCTTCATACAGCTTAGCAGTTTATTATTTTATACATGATCTTTAGATTTCCTTGGAGTCAACCCTCTAAAAAAAAAAATGCGTTGCTACATCTGAAAGTCCGTCTAGCTAGTAGATATGGAGGATTATCTAGAGCCCTAAAAGATGATGGAAAGGCCATTTTTTACCCGTTTGAGCCTTTCTAGCCATCCCTTATGTGAAATATCCATAGTTAGCCCTTTTTGAGCCTGTTATTTAAAAAAAAAAAAATTTTTCTTTGTCAACTTATCATCTTGACCCACTCCAATTTGGAGTAAGTTCCATCACCTATTCATGTTTGAGAAAAATATAAATAATTATTTTGTTTAGTAAAGTTGTGCAATACCAAAAAAAAAAGAAAAAAAAATTCTCTAAAAAAAAAACAAAACAAAGCAAAAAAAAAAAAGAGAGAGAGAGATATATAATTCAATAAGTGAAATATATTTTTTTTCCATAAGATATTATTTTTCTCAAACATATATTTTGTTTTCTCTATTTTCCTTTCTTTGTTAGCCATGTCCTTAACCTACGTTACATCCTAATAAAAGTCCTTCTTGATTTTAGAGAACTATAGTCTGAAGTAGAAGCTAGTTATATGGGTTGAAAGGATGTAGTGACATAAAAAAAAATAAAAAAATAAAAAACATTGGGTTGACTAATACTTTATTTGACTTGAGATCGTATTATTTCTAAGTTATGGGCATATTTCCTTCATCTTGGTGAGAGTGTCTGATAATGCTTGTTCATTATTTTCTCTCAATTTATCATTTATAGAAGTGACAATTTATATTGGGTTTAATTTCCTTGTGAGAGTGTCACTATTACCGTTGAGATTTTGGGGTTTGACATGTCATTTTTAAAAGTAGTTGTATTTACTTGGTTGATTCATGTGGATGGTTGATGTGGGTGTGATGTTTCTTTAGATTGGAGATAATGCTTATACTTTTATTTGATTGCTATCATTGTCTGATTGAATAAACAAGTTTGTTTAAAAAAAAAAAATTGGTTTGAATTTTATTTTCGCTTTATTTGCTAGGGACTAGCAATAAGCTGGTTGGGGGGTGTGTTGAGTGTTAGAAAGTGTATATTTATAAAGGAGAAAATCGTCATTTTACACTTCAAGTCTCACTAACATCTCTAATTTTATTTATTTAAGTCCCTTGTTATTTAATTATATATGTTTTGTTTTAATTAAGTATTTTGTGTATTTTAGGGGTATCATGGTCATTTCACAATGAACGAGATTTCGGAGAAAAAAACGGATGTCACTTTTGAACTCAGGACAGTCGAAAACCTTAAGAAGAGTATAAAAGGAAAAATAGCACTGTTCACACGTACGGCACTATTCACATGTATGCAGATCGCTTTCATTCATTAATCGCATTCACGACACTGTTCGACCGGCGCGTTCATTGTTCAAACCGTGTGCAAACGTGTTTACTGTTCAAACCGCGTGGTCAAACCGTAGTCAAACCGTGTTCTTTGTTCGCGATGACGTGGCGCAATCCTGTGCGTCCAAACTATTTTTAATCCGATGGCCATGATTCACTTAATGTGTCTATAAAAAGGGGGCCTCCCCCCCCTGATTTGATACCCCTGAATCCATTTTTGAGCTTAGTTTTCTGTAATTCTCTCTCCATCTTGTATTTTCTACGTATTTTAATAAAATTCCCATTTTACCCCTAGTTCAATAATGAGTAGCTAATTTTCTTTCAAGCTTGGGTTAAAGGTGAAGTCTCAACATGTGTCATGGGCTTTATTTGGTAAATTTATTTTCTCTTCCCCTCTAATTTCTGTGGAGGTTTTGACTTTTAAATCGACAAATAATAATAATCTTGTCTAGTTCTGCCCTGGTTTCTGGCACCCTAGTATAAGGTTATTATTATTTGTACGATAAGCCCTTGACACCATATTGATTAGAGCGTGGTTCATGAGGTGTGGATTCCCCCCTCATGATTTAATTGGTATTAATAAGGAATATTTAGCCCATGATGCATGTTGATACGGATCCAGATACCCAAGTGCTTTATCTCAATAGTTTCCATTTCAATTTAATTCCGCTATTCCAGTTTAAATTCTAGCATCCTTTAAATCAATTTCTCCACAAATACAACCACCCATTTACAAAATTAATTCTACACACAATTAAAATCCACCTCCTCGTGGGATCGACACTTGTCACCATTAATAAAATGTGGCTTTGCGAGTTCAACAAAATTTACACAACAGCAACTACCTAGGCCTAACCCTAAAATCAAGGTCCCATCTTAATATGATATGGTATAGTTGCCTCTGGTTTATGTAAAAAATCTGAAGGATATGTTTTATTTGAAAGTTGAAATTATAAATTGCCTCTTTGGATTAATTAAATGCATCAAATTCAAGTTTAAATTTATTTTAAAATCACACACAAATCCTATCTATTTATAAATTATATGTCCAATTGTACAATTTAAATGCCCAAAACCCAATTAACGCCGCTAAAATCAAAGTCTAAGATCTATTATATTTGATCCCATTTAGTAAATGGTTAATTTAATGTTAAAAATCCATCAAAATGAAATTTATTATTTAAAAAAGAGAACAATTTTTTTTTTATTTTCTTGTTTTAAATGTCCGATTTCATTGATTTTGAATTGTATATCATTAAATCTTTCTCGAATTTATGCCCACTAAGATTTAGTTAAGGATAATTCTTCATTTTGAAAGTGAAATTTCCATCAATAACTTATTTGATATAATATATATGTCTGCCTATATATAGATTGAAGGTGAGTGCTCTGTAGATAATGAATAAGAAAGATCGTGTGTCCTATTCGGGCATAAATTACCTTCCTCTTAGTTGTACAGAAAAATAACCGTAGATAAATCAGTAATTAACTTCATATTTAAAATGGAATGGAAAAGGGAGAATCAATTCAAATAAAATGGAACGGAAGAATAAGAATAATTAGCTAACTGGTCAGATCATTTTTTTTCTTATGAGAATAAGAACAATAATCGAACCGGCTAGTTTTTCTTTTTTATCAATAAGAATAATAATCTATTCGGCCAGAATTTTGCATTTCTTGAAATATTCTCATGTCGACAATTTTATTTGATATGATTTATTACGAAAAATTATTTGATATTTGCGTGAAGAAGATGATTTATTGCTGAAACTTGATTGACAATCGCGTAAAGATGAAGCGTAGTGTAGTTTATCATTAGAGTTTGAAAAGAGAAGCTTAGAAGCTAAGAGATAAGTTTAAACTTCCCTTAATTTGCAATTTTAATTAGTCTAAAAACGTTAGGTTTTCGCGTTTAAATAGGAAAATTGTAAATAAATTAAATCTTATCCTTATAGTTCTTTAAATGCAGTTGTCCAAATCTCTTACAAAGAAAAGATACAAATTCTATATTAATTAATTGTGCGAACTACGTGGGAATCATTGGATCCCGTGGCTCACTGATCATGATCATTAACTAAAAATTGTCGATAAAAAGTAGATAGAAATTGAAAAAGGTATATAAAGTTTGTCGTCAATAGTTCATGATTATCGGCAACAACTAATATGTTCATGACGACAGATTATTGAGATTTAAATTGGCATGTTGTGACAATTTTCAGATTTGCGTCCTTGTGGAGTTGCAGTTCTCAAACTGTAGTCTAATTTAATTAGAAGACTTGGTGATTTACTTATTTTGCTAAAATTAGGATTTATGTCTTTTGTGTCAGGGAGATTACCTGAGGAATATTAACTACTATGACTTGTTATGGTAGTATAATTCTTCCCTACAAATAGGGATGTATCCTACACATGGAAGACAGTTTCACCGTAGGAATAATAACTCTATTTTTTAAATAAACTAGATTAAGCTTAACTGCATATTTAGCTATAATTTTCAAATTATTTTTTACCTGTCGTTTCCACACCAAGGGTGACTTCACTTACGAGATTTATACTTCATTAAGGGCCTGGCTATAGCAATTGAGGGCAGACAAAAACGTCAAAGTGATTTCTGAAAAAATTAATAAACATGTTTCTAACTTCCTCATTTTTCCCCCAAAAAACAGAAGACTATATCTCACAGCATAATCAAATTGTTCAAGATCCTCTTATAATTTAATTTTTCAAAGATATGAAAAATATTATGATACTTGTTACTTAAATTTTTCTATGACTGGGATTGAATTTACCTTGCACTTGCCTTGTTGAGCAATAAAACTCATTGTTTTATTGGCTAATCAAAATTCTAAAACCAACAGACAATTAAATAACAAACGTTTGGGGGAAGGGAATTCTCCTCATTCTCATATTTCTTGTTCACGCAAACGAACTTTGATAATTGATCTGCACGGTCAATATCATTCTAGGGACCAAAATTGAATCGAGAATAAGATAAAGAAACGATTATTTATGCATGCAAAATAATTTGCAAACTAGCAGCATAAGTTAAATCGCAGATACGTAAAAACAAGAATGGATTTAATTCTAGTCTAACATTAAGAATTTTTCAAAAAAATTAAGTTATTTTCGATTGCGTGCTGCTGCATGTGCAACTTCTAATCCAATTTATGGCATTAAAAAAATGGTCTGAATTGCTATTTTTTGGCACTATGAGAAAGTGGAATGGCATCAGAAAAATAAAATTCATGAATCGCACGAGAATTAAATTATCCGAATTTTTTAATGTTTTGAATCCTTTCCGTCCGGATATTTCTTTCTTGCTCAAATTTGTTTGTCAAAGTTTTAGGCCTTTGAGAGATAAGAAAAAACGCGAGAGAGAGAGAGGGGGAGAAGAAGAGCGGAAGAAGCACCAGTAAGATGATGAGAAATTAAGCTAATCACGCGAGCTAACGGCGGTTAATTTGCAATTAAAGCCAAAAAAGTTATGGGATTTGGTGTGTAATACGGAAAGCTCAATGTAAATTAAATGCTAACTTACTATAAAAAAATTTAAATGACATGTGCCATTATATCTTACAAAATTCAGAAAAAATTAGATTAAGAGAGGATTCATATCCGAATCAAACACCCTTCGGATTTCATTCAATGAATATTAATAATTAAATGCAATTTAACAGGATAAAAACACCAAAAATTAAGTCATCAATTTTCTTGATGACTTAAAAGACGGAACCATACAAGTGGCATAGGCGCAGGTTCTAGGAGTGCAGACAACAAAATTACCAATGGGAAGTTGTCATATACCGGATGACAATTAAAATAGTGCAGCATTTTTTTTATTCTTTTTCCATTTTCTTTATTTTTTCAGAAAACAACTGTTTATTTGATGATATTTTTGTGCGTTGCGAAGCTGCAAGTAACATTGCAGGATGTCGTAGAGGTAGAAGCAATGATTGCTCCGGTTACTAAATGTACAACTTTTTTACCATCTTAGGGCTACAATATCGTTAATGGGAGATCAAGAGGACATTGTCGGTAAATGAATAAAATGTAACCTTTCATATGATTGAATGATATAGTGTCTTTTTATACAACAAATGTGTGAATCTATTTTGGAACAATATTTAGGAAGAGAAAGCGTAATTAAACCGATATGTATAAACTAACATAACCAATATGTTGACACACACAGTAACTTTTATTTATTCATTTTCCTTTTCAGGAAATCATTTTGCAAATAAAGAAAATCTCTTGTATATCTCAAGAGATTTTGTAAGCTGAATTGAACCAGACTAAGACACTAACAAGATTGATAGGTAACAACATACCTATCATTTATTTAATTAAACATAACATAAAAGAGTAGCACTGCACTTAACCCATACGGTCGGGGTTTCTTCCATATTGAGGGACAACAAGAAGATCAAGGTTGTCATTCACCATATCATCATCAGCAATACTGTGCCACGGCGGGATGTTCACACCCTCCGACCACATATTACCTGAAAAATTCATATTAGAAAATTTATTTATAAATGCATATACTAAAATAAGAATTATAAATGATAGATATTGAAATGAAGTTGGCCTATAAACCTGCGCAGGTAGTTTCCATATTCACAGAAAGATCGCTGCTTACGGGGATGAAAGCTCAAAAGTAATTAAGTTGCTTTTGCGAGTTCTTGCTTCTGGTTTGACAATTTGATGTAATATATATAGATGAGTCAAGTATGCCTGCTGATTCCCAAAAGAAAATAAAGGTATGCTGTTGGGTAAGTAGATAAAGAATAACCGGCTACAGTTCAATTACACTAATTACAAGGGAAAACAGTCGCAATTAACATGAGCGGACTTTTCTTTCGCATCTTATTGCTAATAATTTTGTAAATTACAAAAGTTTCTTTTAGTCGGTTTCGTCTTGGACATAGCTAGTGAAAGATAGTTTTGGAAATGAAAATTTCCAATTTCCAATTTCATTTTTGTTATTAAAAAGAAAATCATTCCGTCAAAAGTTTACTTTTTTCTTTTCTAAGAATAAGAATAATAATCTATTCAGCCAGATTTTTGCAATAATGTCCAGTAGGCAGATCGACTCATCAAGTTCCCGTTAAAATAGTATCCGCACTAGGAAAAGCACTTGCCGTTCTTTGGTTAGAATAATTAGCTAGCCGGCCAGATAATTTTTTTTATAAGAATAAGAACAATAATCGAACCATCTAACTTTTACTTTTCTAAGAAAAAGAATAATAATCTATTCGTTCAGAGTTTTGCATTCCTTGAAATATTCTCATGTCAATAAGATATGATTTATTACTAAAATTTAATTGATGTTTGCGTGAAGAAGATGATTTACTACAGAATTTAGTTGACAAATTGCATAAAGAAGATGATTTACTACAGAATTTAATTGACAATTACGTAAAGATGAAGTGCAGTTTATCTCTATCTTTTGAGTTTGAAAAGAGATAAACTTAGAAGCTAAGAGATAAGTTTAAACTTCCGTTAATTTTCAGTTTTAATTAGTCTAAGAACGTTAGGTTTTGGCGTTTAAATTGGAAAATTGTAAACAAATTAAATCTTATCCTTATAATTCTTTAAATGCAGTTGTCCAAATCTCCTACAAAGAGAAGATCCAAATTCTATATTAATTAATTGGGGGAACTAAGTGGTGACCATTGGATCCCATGGCTCACTGATCATGATCATTAACTAAAAATTGTAGATAAAAAGTAGATAGAAATTGAAAAAGGTATATAAAGTTTGTCGTCAATAGTTCATGATTATCGGCAACAACTAATCTGTTCATGATGACAGATTATTGAGATTTAACTTGGCATTTTGTAATAATTTCAGATTTGCGTCCTTATGGAGTTGTAGTTCTCAAACTGTAGTCTATATTAATTAGAAAACTTGGTGATTTACTTATTTGCGAAAATTAGGATTTGCGTCTTTTATGTCAGGGAGATTACCTGAGGAATGTTAACTCTGACTTGTTATGGTAGTATAATTCTTCCGTCTAAATAGGCATGTATCCTACACACGGAAGACAGTTTCACCGTAGGAATAACAACTGTATTTTTAAAATAAACTAGATTAAGCTTAACTATATATTTAGCTATAATTTTCAAATTATTTTTTACCAGTCGTTTTCACCAAATAAACATGTTTTTAACTGCCTCATTTTTTCCCCAAAGAAACAGAAGACCGTATTTCATAGCATAATAAAAAATTGTTCAAGATCCTCTTATAATTTAATTTTCAAAATATATGAAAAAGATTATGATACATGTTACTTAAATTTTTCTATGACTAGGATTCAATTTACTTAATTAAGTTCTCCTCTTTCTCATATATCTTGTTCACATAAGCAAACTTTGATAATTGATATACGAGGTCTATATCATTCTAGGGAACAAAATTGAATTAAGAATAAGAAAAAGGGATATCTATGTAAAATAAAATATAAACAAGCAGCATAAGTTAAATTGCGGATATGCAATAACAAGAATGGATTTAATTGTTGTCCAACATAAAGAATTTTTAGAAGGAATTATGTTATTTTCGATTATGGGGCTGCTGCACATGCAACATTTAATTCATTGATGGCGTAATGAGAAAAATAGTTTGAATTGCCACTTTTTGGCACTATGAGAAAGTGGAATCGCATCAGAACACCAAAATTCAAGGCTAGTACGAAAATTAAATTATCCCAGTTTTTTAATATTTTGAAGCCTTCCGGTCCTAATATTTCTTTTTTGCTCAAATTTGCTCGTCAAAGATTTAGGTCTGTGATAAAGAAGAAAAAAAGTGAGAGAGAGAGAGAGAGCGAGAAGAAGGTCAGAAGAAGCAACAACAAGATGATAAGAAATCTGTTGGAAAAATATGCTCTTTAAAGCATATTTATTGTAATAAACAATTTTTCTGATTAATAAAATAAATGAAGTATTTTATTTAAGTATCTTAATTGCATTAATATTTTGAGTAAAGTCCATTTGATCATATTATATGTATTTATGTGATCACGATATGAATTCACAGAAGACATAAATACAAGTTATCTTATGGTTAAATAAATTATGTTCGCAGTTGATAAATAAAGTTGGGCACTTTATTTAGGTATAGACTGTAATAAATTCATTAAATGGTTTGTCTTAATCATGTATGAATTTATTGATGTAGTCTGCATTACATTCAACAGATCATATATGAGATTTAATTAACCTGAAATGATTGTCAGGACTTATTAAATCTCATAGGCATTGATTTTCTTGTAATCTTAATCTTGAGTTAGTTATGATTTCATGATTGTAATTGTTATTCCATTTGAGTTACCAATGGGCACGACACACACTTGTGATCAAGATTACCCAGTATCTTGGTGGAGGCAATTATGAGTATTGGAGTTATAGATTAACAATATAGAATTTGTACGACACATCTCTTGATGGGTTTTCGGCACTTGATCATAGAATTTTCTGGCCAGAGTGTGTCAACATATTTAGTATGTTGAAAATGATCATTAGAGAAAACCAGTAAGTATCAAGAACAAGATGTAATTAAATCGATTGGACAGTTGAGATATCGATTTAATTAATGATGTGGTATAAAGGATTATGCAGTAAAGAAATCAATGTGGCTTGGGCGAATTATTATTCGAAAGATACAATTATGGAGGTCGATTCCAATCTTATAGTGGAGTAAAATTGGAATTAAATAATTATATTTGTTTAATTACAAATTTAATTATCAGAACTATATGTATGTCCCAAATGATGGGTTAGCAATTTCATTTAATTGACAACACCATCATGGACCCAAAAGCAAGAAAACTGGCGTATTAGGTGAAAATCATAATTATAATATTTGTTAAAACTTAGTATGTTATATTCAAGTGTAAAAGGGAGGCCATGATATTTTCAATGGTGGTCCTAGTTGGTTCACATTCTCTCTACTTTTACGTAAGTGGAGAAACATTTAATTTAAATATTTAAATATTTAAATTAAAATTTTTAATTCTATTTTAAAATAGGAATCATAATCCTAACATACTTAGGGTTTTCATAAGATATTATAAAATGGGTATTTTTCTCCTTTTCATGAGAGAATAGAATCCCGGATTTTTGAGAAAAATATGAAGACATCTAAGAGACGGTTCTTGATTGGGAGTGGTGAAACAGACGCCCACACGTCCGGTGTTGATCGATCTTGAGTCATATCCGGAAGATCGTTTGGAGACGGATCTACAACTGAGTGGAAACAGATGCCCACACGTCCAATGTTGATCGATCTTGAGTCATAGCCTGGAAAATCGTTTGGAGACGGATCTACAACTCTCAATCGTTCGTCTTCTTAGATTATCAAATGCAATTTCAGATTACTAAATTCTTATATGTTGTATGAGACGATCCAAAAAGGTTTTAATTGAAAAATTAAAAACCCGAATTTTCTCCCATCAATTGGTACGTGAGCCATCTCATATTAATATATATAATTTCGTATTAAATTAATCTTGATATTTATGTATTAGAGTGCACAATTTATTCGGATATATATTATTTGTTTAATATATGAATAAAGATGTTGTGGTTTTGTTTAATTCATAGTTAGATTTTTATTGTATTTTTCGTTTGGATGCAGAATAAAGAGGGGCCATTTCTCATCACCATGTTTCCCTCTTAATTTATTTTACTGTAATAGAAATTTTGTAAGCCAAAATTGGCCTAGGAAATTTGTAAATCGCTGGAGAATAATCACGGATTTCGGATCAAAGAAACAGAAGGCTGAAAATTACAGCGGCAACTACGAACCCACCACGATGCCTCATGACACACGCTGCCAGCAGCTGTGCGCAGTAGGAGTGCGCGCGACCAGCAGCGCTTGCTGTGCTGCTCGCACAGCAAGCTGGCCGCGCGCTGCACCCAGCGCGCAAGCAGCACCCACTGCACGCACATGTCAGCAGCGCACGCTGCGTGTGCTGCAGCTAGCGCGCAGCCATTCCAGCAGCGCACGCTGCGTGTGCTGCAATACCAGCAGCGCAAGCAAAAGCTGCAACGCTTCCAGTTGCGTGCGCGGGTTTGGTGCGTTTCCAGCAAGGCGGCGACGGGTGGCTCGGCGTCGGAGATGCGTCGGAGGTCGGCTGGCGTCTGAACAGTGGCGGAGCTTTTTGGTTGATGGCGGCTGGGGAAGGAACGAAAGAGAAAAAGATGGATTTAGGGTTTCAATGGTTATTATTGGGATCCCTATGGTTCCATAATTTTTCCTTTGGGTAGAAAAGGTTTAATTTTTTGCATTTAAGTCCAAAATTAGTTTTGGGCTTAATGTACCTAATTTTAGGCCTAATTAAAATTAGGCTTAATGGATTAAAATACATAGATAAAATTGAACACATTAAATTTATTTTTGGTCCAAAAGTTTTTATTTATAAAATAAAAAAAAATTATTTAATTATTTATTTATTTCCTTTCAAAATTAAAATTGGACCAATAATAAATTTTAAAGCCCAATTTCCCCTAGTCCATTAACAAAGTCAAGCTTATGGAAGATGGACATTGACAAGAAGCCCAATGAAGATTAGGCTTAGGTTTAATGTAATTTTTCATTTTAGGAAAGCCATGAATTAAGATTATTTAATTATTTTTCTATATGTTATGTTTTGGATGTTAACATGCCATGATAACATGTCATATAGAATAGGTAGTGCCACTCTATGCGTAATGATATATGTCATTCATATAACATGAATTTATGTATATTGTTTGAAATTTGCAAATGCTTGATAATATGAAATATCACTTAGATAATATTATAGGAAGCATGCAATTAACAATATATGTGTGTTTTAAAACGAAAAACCAATTTTAAAATATTGAGTGGGAGAGGGAAAATTCAAGATAATTTTCCCATGGGCTCCATTGTTAGTTCAATAATAAAATTATATATATACCTCGACTTCATAAAATTATAATCTTAATCTTGAGTTAGTTATGATTTCATGATTGTAATTGTTATTCCATTTGAGTTACCAATGGGCACGACACACACTTGTGATCAAGATTACCCGGTATCTTGGTGGAGGCAATTATGAGTATTGGAGTTATAGATTAACAATATAGAATTTGTACGACACATCTCTTGATGGGTTTTCGGCACTTGATCATAGAATTTTCTGGCCAGAGTGTGTCAACATATTTAGTATGTTGAAAATGATCATTAGAGAAAACCAGTAAGTATCAAGGAACAAGATGTAATTAAATCGATTGGACAAGTTGAGATATCGATTTAATTAATGATGTGGTATAAAGGATTATGCAGTAAAGAAATCAATGTGGCTTGGGCGAATTATTATTCGAGCATACAATTATGGAGGTCAGTTCCAATCTTATAGTGGAGTAAAATTGGAATTAAATAATTATATTTGTTTAATTACAAATTTAATTATTGTAGCCACTATTGTATGTTCCCAAATGATCCCCGGGTTAGCTCATTTAATTGACAACACCATCATTGGACCCAAAAGCAAGAAAACTGGCGTATTAGGTGAAAATCATAATTATAATATTTGTTAAAACTTAGTATGTTATATTCAAGTGTAAAAGGGAGGCTTGTGATATTTTACAAGGTGGTCCCCTAGTTGGTTACACATTCTCTCTACTTTTACGTAAGTGGAGAGAAAACATTTAATTTAAATATTTAAATATTTAAATTAAAAGGGGAATTCTATTTTAAAATAGGAATCATAATCCTAACATACTAGGGTTTTTCATAAGATATTATAAAATGGGTATTTTTCTCCCTTTTGCGAGAGAATAGAATCCCAGGATTTTTGAGAAAAATATAGAAGACATCTAAGAGACGCCAGTTGCAATTGGGAGTGGTGAAACAGACGCCCACACGTCCAGTGTTGATCGATCTTGAGTCATAGCCTGGAAGATCGTTTGGAGACGGATTTACAACTGAGTGGAAACAGGCGCCCACACGTCCAATGTTGATCGATCTTGAGTCATAGCCTGGAAGATCGTTTGGAGACGGATTTACAACTGAGTGGAAACAGGCGCCCACACGTCCAATGTTGATCGATCTTGAGTCATAGCCTGGAAGATCGTTTGGAAACGGATCTACAACTCTCAATCATTTGTCTTCTCAGATTATCAAAGGTACGAATTTCTAGATTACTAAATTCTTATATGTTGTATGAGATCGGTCCAAAAAGGTTTTAATTGAAAAATTGAAAAACCTGAATTTTCTCCCATCAAAATCAAGCTAATCACGCTAGTTAACGGCGGTCAACTTTGAATTACAGCCAAAAAAATTATCAAATTTGGTGTGTAATAAGGAAAGCTCAAACTAAATTAAATCCTAACTATAAAAAAATTTAAATGACATTTGCCATAGTATTGTATTGTGGTATGTTAACTAAGTCAGTTTTGAGTCTGTTGCTTGAGTGGCTAATGTAGGAGTTCATAAGTTGAGGAAAAGTAGTAATTTCATTGTATTTAGATTTCATTGGAAGCATCAATAAAAATTAAGCAAAATATTTTACCCAATTATTGCAGTTTGTTCTCACCTAAAGAGAATTCTGTGCGTTGTATAAGTGTAGTTCTAATTGAAACCTATCATAATAATTAAATGTAAGTTAATAGCATAAAAACACCAGAAATTAAGTCCTCAATTTTCTGGACGAAGATATTATAATGGGGTATTTTCTAAACAAAGTACTACTAGATTTAAAAGATGGAACCGTACAAGTAGCATGGCAGCAGATTCTAGGAGTGCAGATGAGAAAATTACCCGGCCTCCAAGTCCAATGTGAAGTGTCATATACCAGATGGGCATTAAAATAGTGCAGCTTCTTTTATTCTTCCTTTTTTCTTTCCAGAAAACAACTAGTTTATTTTGATGATGGTTTTGTGCCTTGTGAAGCTGCAAGTAACATGCAGATAGAAGAAATGATTGTTCTGGGTTACAAAATGGTACACATTTTTACCATATTGGGGTCATAATATCCTTTATGGAGGACCAGGAGGGTATTGTCGCAAATGAATAAAATGTTCATCTTTCATATTATTAAAAGGGAGTGTCTTTTTATGCAACAAATGTGTGAATTTATTTAAGAAAAATATTTAAGGAGACAGTGCGTAATTCAACCGACGTATATAGTCTAATACAATAAATATATTGACAAACACAATAATTTTTATTCATTTATTTCTTTTTTTAGGAAAATATTTTATTCAAAAGTAAACAAAGAAGATCTCTTATATATCTTAAGAGATCTTATAAGTTGAACTTGAATTGAGCCAGATTGAGACATTGACACAATTTTTAGGTAACAATATACATATCATTTATTTAATTAAACCTAACAACATAAAAGAGTAGTATTGCATTTAACCCATATGATTAGGATTTCTTTCATATTGAGGAATAAAAAAAAGATCAAAAATGTTGTTGACGCCTAATTTTTTCCCGCCTGGGTTCAAACCAAGTGCGATGGAGTTAACCTGCACACACAGTAACAAAGAAGAAAAGGGTGAAATAGGGTCGAAGGTGGTGGTTTCCAGTTTGCCCACTCTGATGCTTAAGTTATTGAATGTCTTTGGAGTTGAAATGTGTTTTTAGTTTTCTTGAGTGATCATACCTCTTCCGTGGTGATTTTACCTTAAAATACTTCAATGGAGAAGAAGATGAGCATGTTTTTTGGAGTGGGAGTAGTTCTATTTTTTCGGGGGTGTGTGTAGGAGTAGTGGCTTCGCAGCCAACTTCTTTAGCCATTTTTTGCAGTATTCCCAAGATTCTCTCTTGGTGACTAGCATCATTCTGACATTTTAGCATTATTGGCTTAGCGGTTTTGACTTAGTCATGGTTTAGATCAAGGTTTTCATATTTCCTATCTCAAGGGTTCCTAAACTCTCCCCTGACAGATTTCGTCCCTAACTCTGAGGAACTCAATTTTCCTTTATGGAGATTTTTACCCCTTTGATGTGGTATCGGTCACATCAACACAGGTCCCCGGTTCATGATAAAAGTTTTTCAAATCTCTTATCGTGAACTAAGAAGTTTAAAAGCCTTAATGTAGATTTTGAAATTTAAAATTGTTCATTACCCTCGGGATATGTATCGTTCCCAAACACTATTTATTCTTTCTTTTCCTTCCACGACATTTGGCATCCTTACTTTCTCTCGCTTACTCAAGGTATGTTTCCCTCTTCTCTTTTTCTTTCCCTGTTCCACCTTCGTTCTTGTTTTCCATGGATCCTTCCAAACTAGAACATGGTGAACTGACTAAGGCCGGGGGTCACTTAGACACTTTACTAGGAGTGTCACGCGTTGCTCCTCCTCCGTCTCTCTTTCTTCTACGGCTCCTATCTATATTGCCGATAATGAAGAGCAAGATGGCTCTGTTAAAGGGTTCTCGGCCAGTCGATAGGAATCTAAGGCGACGCTTCAAACCTTAGAGAAATTGAGGAAATATTATCACATTCCTGTCTCCATCCAGCTTAGGATCCAAAACCCTAATGATAACAAAACGACGTCTCTTGAGGGTTTTGTATCCTTATATACCTATTTGTTTAAAGCCGGTGTTAGGTTACCTTTACACCCTTTCATTCGTTCTTTTTTTAGATCTCTTAACGTCGCTCCTGCTCAACTTAACCTGGCGATCTACAAAGCTATTCTGGGTCACTATGTGCCCTGGAAATGCTTTGAGATCCAATCTGACTTCTCTTTCGACGAATTTAGGAGATTATATCAAGTTAAGTTAGTGTCTAAGGGAGTGGCTGGTATTACTTGGTTGGTTGGGCTTGTATTGACCTTATAGTCCCCCCCGACTTCATGGGTCAGACAAAGGGTTGGAAGGATTCACGGTTTTTTGCCTCTAGAAATTGGCGTTCTGATGACCCTAATGTGACGATTTTATTCCTACTTCATTTCAGAATCTAGGTTATCGTTTTGCCTTTGTGACTTTCAGTCCACTGTTTTTCTCATCTAATTTTATTTTCCATTGCAGCGACTTGGCATTCCCCTCTCGTCTTGACCATGGAGTTGGCCAGCAATATCAAGCATGTGCAAGCTAAATTCTTTTAACTACACGTGCTTTCTTTATGTAACAGGACTTTCTACTATGAGCTTTTGTTGGACACCTGGCTGTAACAGCATTTGGCCTAACATTCCACTAAGGTTTCTGTTCCTTTTGCCACGCTTAGAGATATAAGGCCAGCTGTTATGTTATGATAGCAAAATACAAATTCTCGATCCTTCATCTTTGATGGAGAGATGAAATAAAAGCGCAATTGAGAGCTGGTTTTGGTCCCTGCAGCTAGTAATCAAAAAGAAAGAAAAACAAAACTACACCATCTGGTTTTGATTACTGAGGCTACAGAAGCATCAAAATCGCAAAGCAACAACCACACACGGATACATCAATGGCTGGAGGTTAGATTCTAATTTTCCGCATTTAATTTCTATGAGCATATTACGTATGTTTCGGAAATCATACTTAAATATGCTAACAGTTGGTATCAGAGCATGTTAAACCTCTGTCTTGATGCGTTCTGTTTTTGGTGATATATGTGAAAATATCCGAATTATTTTGTAAACTTAAAGTCATTTGTTTTAGATGCTATTATGATTATAAGCCTTTTAAATGATTAGGAAATGGATTCCTGATATTTATATGGTTTGAAATATTTAATTTGGTGTTGGTAAATCATAAATTGAGTCGGGTCTGTAAAACGGGTCATTCGGGTTCAAATATGAACAATAAGACCTGGAGGTTGAGGTTGAAGCCGAACGTGGATGACATGTCGGTTACTATAGATGAACTAAACGACATGTCATATTGTTAGTTACCTATTAAATGACAGTCGGTTACTTATGGATGTCATGTCGTTTTATTTAAGGATATACAAATTCTGTCTTCCGTATGTTGTATGCGATGACATGTCCTTCGTTTGTTTTATTTATGTACGACTTGTCATCTATGTTCGTAAATGTTAAATGACATGTCATTTTATTCCGGCTCGACTTTGTGAATTTAAGCCATCAGAACATAAATTGAAGGTATTTTTGTTATATTTGACTTCTGGAAATTCTGTACGCATGTAAATATCAATGTGATGATGTCATATTAAAATTTGTATGCATTATTTTGATTTAATAGTTGATGCATGCAATTTTGATAAAATAAAATAAAATAATGTCAAGTGATCTAATATGATTTTAATTAATTAAGGAGTAGCCACAACATCCTTAATTATATAAAATTATATATTAAGTATTTTTAGATCACATATAATATAATGACATTAATTGTGATTAAACATATTTAATATAATGTATTTTTCCCACAGGAATTTATATTATATTTGGATGTTTAATTAGGATGAAATATCAAACTATTTTCTTAATGTACCCACAGGAATTAAGAATTGGGATATGGTTTGATAGTTTTATCATAAAGATTTATGTGAATCTATTTGAATTAGAACTTTAGCCCACAGGCAAGTTTTATGTCATTTGATTCATATTTTGTAACATGATTTACATTGGTAAAACATGATATCTATATATGAGCCTAAATTTATAATATAAGCATGTGTTTTAATCTAATGCAGTTGTGCAACCTGCGAGATTTTCTGAAATTAAATGTGATATTCCCGAGTTAATGGTGATAATTATAAAGTTTGGAAGGAAAGAATTCTTCTTCATTTGGGGTGGATGGATATTGATTATGCTATTCGGAAAGACGAACCACTTATTGATGATAACAGCACTGAAGTAGATATTGCTCTTTATGACAAATGGGAGCGATCTAATCGCCTTAGTGTGATGTTCATAAAGACCAAAATCTCTGCTGCTATTCGTGGTTCGGTCGATCAGCATAATGATGTCCGGGCATTACTGAAGGCAATTGATGAACAATTTGTGACTTCGGATAAGGCACTTGCAAGCACCCTAATAATGAAGTTCTCATCTATGAAGCTCACCAATGTTAGAGGTGTGCGTGAGCACATCATGCAGATGAGGGACATTGCGGCTCAGTTGAAGCTTCTTGAGGTTGATATGTCCGAAACCTTTCTTGTGCATTACATACTGAATACACTTCCACAGCAGTATGGACCCTTCAAAATTTCATATAACACGCATAAGGATAAATGGTCAATAAATGAATTAATGACCATGTGTGTTCAAGAGGAAGGGAGACTAATAATGGAAGTTGGTGAAGGTGCATACACTGTATCACAAGGAAAGAATAAGTTTCAAGCCAAAAAAGAAAGGGAAAGGTAAAATACCTCCGCAGGAAGAAATTAAAAAACAATCTAAGTGTTTTTTCTGTAAAAAGAAAGGACACATGAAGAAGGATTGTCTCAAATTCCAGAAATGGCTTGAAAAGAAAGGTAAATCAATCTCTTTTGTTTGTTATGAATCTAATATGGTTGATGTTAATCATGACACATGGTGGATTGACTCTGGTTCTACAATCCATGTAATAAATACCTTGCAGGGTTTGCAAAACCTAAGGAAGCCATTGAGAAGTGAACAATGCATCTTTTCTGGAAACAAGATGCATTCACATGTGAAGGCAATTGGAACATACAATTTGATTTTCAACAGCGACTTTGTTTTAGTTTTGGAAAATACATTTTTTATTCTAAGTTTCTTCAGAAATTTGGTTTCAGTTTCAAGACTTGTACCACCTGGTCTTTCCATTAACATTTCAGATGAGTTTTGTAATGTATATTGTAAATTTGAACTTGTTGGGAATAGTACACTGTCGTCTTTTTCGCCTTAATATGCAGAACAATATTTCTTATACTTGAATGCATGTTCATACTAGTATTAAACGATGTGTTATAAATGAAAATTCCTCGATTTTATGGCATCGGAGACTCGGTCATATCTCCATAGAAATAGTTAAAAGATTAGTAAATGATAGAGTACTTAATACCCTGGATTTTACTGATTTTGATACTTTTGTGGACTGCATTAAGGGAAAACAAACCAACAAAAGAAATAAAGGTGCTCAAAGGAGTTTAGAAATATTAAAAATCATACATTTGGATATTTATAGTCCAGACATGAACTCATATGGTCAGAATTACTACATTTCATTTATAGATGATTACTCACGATATATGTATCTTTACTTAATAATAAAAATGAAGCATTAGATGCTTTTAAGGTATTTAAGGCAGAAGTAGAGAAACAATGTGGAAAGCAAATTAAGATCGTGAGAACAGATAGAGGTGGGGAATATTATGGTAGATACACAGAGAATGGGCAAGCACCTGGTCCATTTGCGAAGTTTCTTCAACAGCATGGGATTGTTGCCCAATACACTATGCCTGGTTCTCCAGACCAGAATGGTGTAGCAGAAAGAAGAAACCGAACTTTACTGGACATGGTGCGCAGTATGCTTAGTGCCTCTAATCTTCCTAAATCTTTGTGGTCTGAAGCTCTTAAGACGGCTGCGTATATATTAAATCGAGTTCCAACCAAGGCAGTTTCTAAAACGCCATTTGAGTTATGGAAAGGTTGGAAACCGAGTTTGCGACATATACGTGTTTGGGGATGCCCGTCTGAAGTGAGAATCTACAATCCACAAGAAAAGAAGTTGGACCCAAGGACCATTAGTGGGTATTTCATTGGATATGCTGAGAGGTCTAAAGGGTACAGGTTTTATTGTCCATCTCATAGCACTAGAATTGTGGAATCAAGAAATGCTAAATTTCTTGAATATGACTTGATCAGTGGGAGCGATCGATCTCAGAATATTATTTTTGAGAAAGATCATTCAGATGCTCAACCTTCCACTTCAAGTGATAGATTGATTGTTATTCACAACACTCCTCAAGTTCAAACAGGTGTTGTGCAACCAATTGTTGAAATTCCACAAGTTACTGATAATAATCCAGTAGATCATGGTATTCAGGAATTACCTGAAACCCTTGAGCAACCAGTTGAACAACATACTCCTCAGGAGAATGTTGGTCCAACATTAAGAAGATCTACTAGAATAAAGAAACCAGCAATTTCTAGTGATTATAAAGTGTATCTACAAGAATCTGACTATAACATTGGAGCCGAAAATGATCCTGAATCTGTTTCACAAGCCATGAATTCCAGAGAATCATATTTTTGGTATAATGCCATGAAGGAAGAGATGAATTCTATGTCATTCAACAGAGTCTGGGATCTTGTTGAGTTGCCTGATGGTGTAAAAGCCATAGGATGTAAATGGGTCTTTAAGACAAAGAAAGACTCATTAGGCAACATTGAAAGATATAAAGCAAGACTCGTTGCTAAAGGATTCACTCAGATAGAAGGAATCGACTACAAGGAAACTTTTTCTCCTGTATCAAAGAAAGATTCTTTTCGTATCATTATGGCATTAATTGCAAATTTTGATTTGGAACTGCATCAAATGGATGTGAAAACAGCTTTTCTTAATGGAGATCTAGAGGAAGAGGTTTATATGAAACAACCAGAAGGATTTTCCTCTAGTGATGGTGAGCATTTGGTCTGCAAGCTTAAGAAATCCATATATGGATTAAAACAAGCCTCCCGTCAGTGGTATTTAAAATTCCATGATGTTATCTCTTCATTTGGATTTGTGGAGAACCTTATGGATCAATGTATATACCAAAAGGTCAGTGGGAGTAATATTTGTTTCCTTAGTCTATGTGTGGATGATATTCTTCTTGCAACCAATAATAAAGGGTTGCTTTGTGAGGTAAAATAATTTCTCTTTAAGAATTTTGACATGAAAGACGTGGGTGATGCATTTTATGTCATAGACATTAAGATCCATAGAGACAAATTTCGAGGAATTTTGGGTCTGTCTCAAGAAATTTATATTAATAAAGTCTTAGAGAGATTTCAAATGCAAAATTGTTCACCTAGTATAACTCCTATTGTGAAGGGTGACAGGTTTAATTTGAACCAATGCCCCAAAAATGATTTTGAAAGGGAACAAATGAAAAATATTTCATACACATCTACTCTTAGAAGCTTGATGTATACTCAAATTTGTACAAGACCTGACGTAGCATTTACTGTTGAAATCTTGGGAAGATATCAGAGTAATCCAGGTTTAGACCACTGGAAAGTTGCAAAGAAAGTAATGAGGTACCTTTGAGGACCAAGGATTACATGCTTATGTTTAGACGGACTGATAATTTGGAAGTAATTGGCTACTCCGATTCAGACTTCGCTGGCTGTGTTGATTCACGAAAATCAACATCTGGATATATTTTTATGCTCGCCAGTGGAGCTATATCTTGGAGAAGTACAAAGCAGACTTTGACTGCCACTTCCACTATGGAGGCTGAGTTCGTTTCTTGTTTTGAGGCTACCTCGCATGGTGTATGGTTAAAGAGTTTCATATCTGGGCTTAGAATTGTGGATTCAATCTCTAGGCCATTGAAGATATATTGTGACAATTCAGCTGCAGTTTTCATGGCTAAAAATAACAAAAGCGGAAGTCGAAGTAAACATATCGACATTAAATATTTAGCCATTAGGGAACATGTTAAAGAAAAGAAAATGGTCGTTGAACACGTTAACACTAAATTGATGATTGCTGATCCTTTAACAAAAGGCATGCCACCACAGAAGTTTAAGGATCATGTAAGCCGAATGGGACTTGGTTCCATCATGTAATTTTCATTGTATAAACAATGTAATATAAATGAGATTCTTGTTTTTGTGATGTTTTCTTGTTTCTATATGCACATTAATTTATATCGAGAAAATATCAATTTTCGTTGGACTTAGAATAAGCGTGGGCTTTCTTTACTAAGTTAAATTATCATACATGGCTTGTATTTAAGAAGAATAATACATTGTAATACATGGAAGATAATACTCGTTTTTTAGAGGACCTATCGCCATGATTCATGTATTATTTTCTTTTTAAGTCTAACAAATTGATATATGTAAATATCAAATCAAGTGAAATGTTTAGACCAAGTGGGAGAATGTTGGACACCGTCAGAATATGATTTGGCCTAACATTCCACTAAGGTTTCTGTTCCTTTTGCCACGCTTAGAGATATAAGGCCAGCTGTTATGTTATGATAGCAAAATACAAATTCTCGATCCTTCATCTTTGATGGAGAGATGAAATAAAAGCGCAATTGAGAGCTGGTTTTGGTCCTGCATGACTAGTAATCATAAAGGAAAATCAAAACTACACCATCTGGTTTTGATTACTGAGGCTACAGAAGCATCAAAATCGCAAAGCAACAACCACACACGGATACATCAATGGCTGGAGGTTAGATTCTAATTTTCCGCATTTAATTTCTATGAGCATATTACGTATGTTTCGGAAATCATACTTAAATATGCTTACTGACTTTGCCTCATCCCCGCTTTGGTAAGTGGACTTTTTGGTTTTTCTTTTATAAGCATTCATGATTTTTTTTCTTTTTCACTCTTACATTGGGATATGTAGTTGCCATACATCAAATCGGTAGTAAAAAGAGGCCTGCCAACTTACCATCTGGGGATTTATCCTCTCGAAAGCGCCATGCAGCCCCTCCCCTTTCAACTTAATCTCAGTCTTCTGGAGCTACTTCAACCTAATTTACTCCTGCTGGTACTTCTCATATTGGGAAGAAAACTCATTTTCCATTTGGCTTGAGATCACTCGAGCATGTTTCAGCCCTTACGTTTGATGACTTGGCCAATTGGACCTTTCAGCACGGTGAACTTGAGCATGATCTTACTAACTTTTCTTCCCTAAAGAGGGCGTTCTCCCATCAAGAATGTCTCCATTCAAGGCAAACTAACCCAGCAGTTTTATTCTTGGCCTTCATAAGCAACACCCATAAGGTCGGCTCCATAAGTCCCTCTTAAATTGATCATTTGTTCTTTCACTACTAGACACTGATTAAGATTTCCTTCTTGTACTTTTATAGGTCACCAGGAACATGATTCAAGCGTATAATTTGTATCGCAATTCAAAGGGTGAATGTTCCAGAGCTAAAAACGAGAATAACAAGATCACGGGTGAAGTTTTCCAACTGAGGGCCGAGCTAGCATGCCTCAGGTCTGTCCATGAATCTCTCAAGTTAGAGCATGATATCAATAATGGGGTGATTAAGACCAAAGATGAAGAAATAGTTCATCTGTGGCAACAGCTCGAGGGCAGCTCTCAGACCTAGATTGAGGCTTACCTCCAATCGGCTGAGTTTAAGTAGATAAAAGATGTGGAATTCTTTGCTGGGTCGATGATTGCCAGATGGTAGTGAAGGATCATCGCCCCGAGTGGGATCTGAAATTCGTGGATGATTATTACTTTGAAGCTCCTCAAGTGGATGACTTTGTTCTGTGTCCAGAAGATAAGCTAGCTAGAGACAAGGATGATAGGGCGTCAGGTTAGCTAGGCGAACCATCTCGTACTCAGCCACAGCCTACTCCACCCATGGGTGCTACAACTAAAGTTGGTGGAAGAACCATTGAGGGAGGAGATAAGTCTTCATTGAATGTCCCACCTCTGGCGGCTATCTATCCAGGCGATATTCCAAAGAGTGGCTGAGATTGATCTTTCCTCCTTTGCAAGTGTTTGGAATTTCAGGAATTATGTTTTAATCTTTCGTTTTGGTTTGTTATGAATGGGAACTTTGTTTCTTTGCCATGCAACATTCTTATTTGAGGTGCTTTTGACCTTTTTGTCTTTAATGGGTTTTTTTTTTCTTTTGCTTTCATTTTGTGCCTCGATGTTTAGCATCAAGCACTTCTTGGATCTAAAAAATGTTACTCCTTGCTTGAATGACGATAATTTATGTTTGCCTATCACTTCAAGTTGGGCTTTTTTGCGCATGCTCATTTCTTAACTAGGTGGTAGTAATCTATTACTTTGTATGAGTTGGCCAGAAGGTAACAATTCATGGCCACCCACCTTTTTGCTTAGGATGCTATAGGTCACGGTTTACTAAATCATATGCTTTTATGCTCGTTGGAAACTCTTCCTAGGGTGTATTATGAACTTGCGCCTCAAAGGTTGTCGTATTTCAGAACTCCAAGGGTTGCATAGTTCTCACCTCATAAGGTAGTTTGTTTTGTACATTATTCAAGCCTTGATTAGGGCCATATGATCCTGCCTCGATTAGGACAACATTTTTCGAGCCTTGATTAGGGCTGTGATTCTCTGTTGATTAGGGCAGCATATTTCAAGCCTTGATTAGGGCTGTGATTCTGCTTTGATTAGGGTAGTGTTTTTTGAGCCTTGATTAAGGCTATGATTCTGCTTTAATTAGGGCAGCGTTTTTCGAGCCTCATAACACGTCTCTGATTTCTTGCCTTGAAAGACTGTACTTTTCATGATTTGAGAGCTGTCATATCCTTGCCTCGTAAGGAGTTTTGAACTTAGCCTCATGGGGCTGTATTTTTTGTGCCTCTAGGCTGATATCATTTTTGCCTCGTAAGGCGATTTGAACTTAGCCTCGTAGGGCTATATTCCTCATGCCTAAAGGGCGGTATTTAGGCCTAATTTGGCAATTTGAACTTAGCCTCGTAGGGCTGTATTCTTCGTGCCTCAAGGGCGGTATTGCTCTTGCCTCGTAAGGCGCTTTAAGCTTTCTTGCTTTGAGATCTCATACGACGTCTTATAACAAGGTTATAGAATAAAATGGAGAAATGTATGAATGTACACGAAAATGCATGAACATTTATGTATAAGGTTTAAAACAAGGCTCCCCCCAGATTGAACTGGTTCGATTACCAAAGCGGAACCAATTTGGGGTCCGGAGCCGTAAATAACAAATGACTGACAATAACATAGAAGACCTTTCCTCTAGCTTGAACCGAACAATCTCATAAGATGCAAACAATTACTAGCTTATTACATCATTAAAATGCTAATAATGAAAAGAAAAACCTACTTGGAAGTTCATGCACAGTAACGCCTCAGATGCTCCACATTTCAGAGTCGAGTCAGCCGTTTTCCATTCATTTTAGCCAGGATATACGTTCTTGGGGTTACTTCCTTGATGACCTTTGTTGTATAATTTTTAATACTATTGGTATTTATGTGCGGGTGTATATAATAAGTAATATAATGATAAGTATTCAAGATCGTATCCACAAAGATTGTTGTTACGGGAATGCTATAGCAATTTTATCAATGCAGGTTCTATTCTAAATTAGAATTAAAAAAATTATTAAACTAAAAAACTACTTAAAATAAAAAGGAAATAAAGTAAAATGCAATAAAATAAAACTACCACGACAAACACAAGAATGTAACCAATGAAAATGGAGTAGTTGAGTGACTAAACTCACTTGATGGTTTTGACTATTTTTCTAATTTTAGGTTCGGTTGCTACAGCATCTATTACAACACTAGGCAGAATCCTTATGTAACCTCAGTTGTCGCTTGTTGGATGTTTTATATCTTGATGCAACTTAACAGTGACCAATTGTTATGCTAACATAAGATATAGCACTACACGTTTCAGATTCTAAATTATCCTACAAGGTGAATCCTTATATCTAGCTCATCACTAATTTTAGATTAAGCATGGTCATTTTCAAATCAAGTTAAACCCAACTCAGGAAACCCAATCTAAAATAAAGTATTGTTCTGATATGTTCTACTAAAATAAGTCTTTTTTAGGCTCTTTCTTAACTTGTATCACTAAATGGATGGTCAGCTGAAATAGTGAATTGAAATAAATATTATCAAAACAACATCCTATAGCAAGCATGTGGCAACACAAAATATCAGTCAATTAACGATCAAGTTTTTTTATTACTCAACCACAAATAAATTTAGTTTATAATTTGCAATAAAACAAAAATTAAAATGGTTTCAACCATCAAACAATTCATCATAACCAGATAAAAAAAAGAGAACAACAAAGAAGAGTGAATTCCGCTTGATGTTCTTCTTGAATCCTTTGTTGTCGTCCTAAATTCTTTCATTTGATCTTTGTTTTCTCTTGTTCTTTTTTTTTTCTGATGACGACCTCCTTTTTTCCTTCGCGTGTGTGCTTCTTTTATAACTGAAAATTAAGGTAAACGGAAGTATAGGGCATGCATCTTCCAGTTTAGGAAACTCTAGATAACAATCTTCAAAGTATTTCGTGTGGAATCTTCTCCGTCAATGCTCTCGGATTGCTACAACAACGGATGCCACAACAATTAATGCTGCAACATTGGCTTCAACACCTGCACTATTTGACTAGGAGATTTAATGGATACTTTAGGAGTTTGACTAGGATATTTAATGGGAGGTTGTTGAGTAGTGGTTGCTGAAGTATTTTCCTCAGATGTGATTTCAGCAATAATATCCAGTCCTTGCTTCAGCAGTGGTCGTAGCCTTGGTAGCAGCGGCTTTAATTTCTGCATTAAGAACATCTTGATCTTTTTCTGATTCTTTATCAATCAAAAATTTTTCTTTGCCTTTACTTGGGAATACTAGAACTAAGGGTTCAACCTCCTGCTTATCCTCTTCATCAACATTTATCATCTGTTGCTTTCTTCTTTCAGGAGGCACCACTGAAGGTGCCTCATCCTTCTCCTCCGCTGAGTCTTCTTCCGCACTCGGCTCTTCCTCTGTTTTTTCTTGTTCTTTTTCATTTTCATCTTTCTCTTCTCAGCTGGTGGTGGTTCTTCATCAAATTATGATTCTTTTTCACTCTCTAATTCAGCCTTTTCTGTTGGAGCATCCCCTGCTGATTCTTGGAAATTAAGCTGCTGCAGCAAGGAGTCAGGGAAGTCTGCATTCTGTTTCTTTATGTAAACTGCAAATTGATGTATATGGCCTTCAAGGGGCATCAAATAATGCCAGAATCTTTGATTTTCTTCTTTTTGTGCGTTGACACATTCATTGATGGTGTAACTCAATTCCTGCAGCCTCCTCTCAATGCCAGTGACATTTCTTGATCCGGATACAGCAACAGGTTCTAGTGTTACTACAGCAAAAGTTTTCTTTGCAATTCTTTCAATAGTTCGAGTGGTAATAGCTCCTTCATTCTTAATGTTTTCATCTTTGGCTGATATTTTCACCCCGGAAATCAGACAAATGTTGGTGATGAGTGAGGGAAACACCAAAGTGGCAGTCTTGTGCTTTTCTATGGCATATTCTCTAATTCCACTCTCTATAATTTTCCTAACATCAATTGGTAGACCCTTGAGAATGGAATATAGTATAATAAACCTTTCATGAGAGACGACGGTAGTATGTGTGATGGGACGGTACTATGTATGATGGGCATCAACCGAGATTTTAGAAATTTTACCCACACTTTGGCTATTGATTTTAAGTCAATTGTATTTACTACCCTGCCTTTCTCATTCAATCGTGAACTACCCTCCACTGTAAGGGTTTTAAACACAATATACTATTTAATCAGAGTTTTAAGAGAACTGAATTGATCATTGCTAGTGTTTCTTTGCGTTTGATTTTACTGGTGAAAACCAAGTGGCTGAGTAGGTCTATTCTATCCACTGGATGCTGTAGCAGTTTGATTCTGATTACTCCATCCAAAGTTTAGGTGTTGTCTCCAGCCAGGGTTATAGGTATTTGAATATGGATTGCTCTGATTTTGTCTATTGAAGCTGCCCACATAATTGATTGAAGCTAGATTTCTAGGACAATTATCATATAGATGCCCCTATCTACAATAAACACATGAGATTTCAGCAACTTAGTTAACTATTGCTGGAGCAGTGGTCATAACTTTGACCATATTTGTCAATAAAGTAACTTGAGATGATAAAACGGTTAATGCATCTGCGTTATGTACTGCTACTCTTTTTGCTGCGGCTTGTCTGGTTGATGGCCATTGATAGTTATTGTTGGCTATCCTCTTCAAAATTTCATAAGTCTCATTATAAGACTTAGATAACAAGGCTCCATTTGCTGAAGTATCTACCATCAATCTAGTGCTTGGATTCAATCCATTGTAGAAAGTTTCCAACTGTATACAGCAAAGAATACTATGATGAGGGCATCTCCTGAGTAACTCCTTGAATCTTTCCTATGCATCATTTAAGCTTTCATCTTCAAGTTAATGAAAGGATGTAATATCATTCTTCAACATTACATTTTTGGTTGGGGGAAAATATGTTATTAAAAATTTATTAGCAAAACCATTCCATGTTGTAATGGAGTATGGTGGCAAAGAATTCAACTATGCCCTTGCTCTATCTCTTAAAGAAAGCCGGAAAAGTCTTAGCCTTAACGCTTTCCGCGATGCTCCAGCAATTTTGAAAACATCACTCACCTCTAAGAACAGTTTAAGGTGAAGATGAGAATCTTCTGATGGCAACCCATTGAATTGCCCAAATGTTTGTAACATCTGAAACATCACTAGTTTGAGCTCGAAATTAGCAGTTTGCACATCAGATCTAATTATTCCAGGTTGTACAACTTGAGGAGTCAACACGGCATAGGCTCTAATGGCTTTGTCTCTATCATCTGTCATATAGATAATATAGTTGCTCCCTGGTTGTCCATGAATATTCTGCTCAATCTGACCCTCTTGGCTATTAACTGGTTGTATTTCTCTGTAAGGGTTCAAGTTCCCCATATCTTGCAAATCGTCCATTGCTACAACAGTTTTTGAATTCTTTTTCTTTTTCCTCAATCTCCTTACAGTTGTTTTAATCTCTGGATCAAATTAGAATTCCACAGGTTTGTATTTGCGCATGCAAGGATTGCTAGAGCACTTCCGCAAACACAGTAAACAAAAAGAAAATTAAAATCTTGCACACACTAAACTTGATTTCACAAACCACAATAAGCACCAATCCCCGGCAACGGCACTAAAAGCTTGTTGTATAAGTTCTAATGTTATTAGTGTCATTGTGCAAGTAAACACAACAAGTAATATAATGATAAGTATTCAAGATCGTCTCCATAGAGATTGTTGTTATAGGAATTGCTACAACAATTTTATCACTACAAATTCTATTCTAAATTAAAATTTAAACAAATTATTAAACTAATGAACTACTTAAAATAAAAAGGCAATAAAGTAAAACTACCATGGCAAACATAAGGATGCAACCAATAGGAATAGAGTAGTTGAGTGATTAAACTCACTTGATGGTTTTGACTACTTTTCTAATTTTAGGTTCAGTTGCTACAACATCTACTACAGCACTAGGTAAAATCCTTATGTATCCTCAGCCGTCGCTTCTTGGATGTCTTATATCTTTATGCAACTTGACAGTGACCAATTGTTATGCTAATATTCAGATTCTAATTATCCTACAAGGTGAATCCCTGTATCTAGCTAATCAGTAATTTTACATTAAGCATGACCCTTTTCGAATCAAGTTAAACCTAACTTAGGAAACCCAACCTAAATCCACCCCCTACAACTAAGTTCTAAATCCACCCCCACACTTAATTCTTACATTGTCCTCAATGTAAGCCTAAGCTAACAAAAGAAGAAAACATGGGGAAGTGAGATGAGACACACAAACAGAAACAAACAAAATTCAACACAGAGTGAATAAAGGAAATGAGAATGAAAGGGAGAAAGATCAAATCTGTTATGGCGTGCTCTCAAAATCTTTTCTCCAACCATTGGGTTGCCTCCCAGTAAGCGCTTGGTTTATTGTCCTCAGCCTGACATGGTTCTCAAGTTTCACTCATCAACATACGCAGGTTCATAGAGTGGAGCCTCATCTACATTGAGTGTCTGAAAGTTTTCATAGTAAGGCTTCAACCTATGACCATTTACCTTGAACTCTTTGCCTGTCTTTAAGCTCCCGATCTCAATCGCACCATGAGAAAAAACGTTAACAATAACAAAAGGCCCAACCCATCGAGAACGTAATTTACCCGAAACAACTTAAGGCGAGAATGGAATAGCAAAACTTTCATTCAACTTTGAAATTCTTTCTCAAGATCTCGCTTATCATGAAAAGCCTTAGTCTTTTCTTTATAGATTCGTGAATTCTCATAGGCATCATTTCAATTTCTTCTAATTCTTGCAATTGGAGCTTTCGTGTTGTCCGTGGCATCCAGTTCCATGTTACATTGTTTCATGACCACCATGCTTTATGTTCAAGTTCCACTGGAAGATGACAAGGTTTACCATATACCAACTTTGTAGGGTGACATACCAATAGGCGTTTTGTATGCAGTTCTATATGCCCAAAGTGCATCATCAAGCCGTAGGCTCCAGTCCTTTCTATTCGGATTAACTGTCTTTTCAAGGATTGATTTCACTTCCCTATTAGACACCTAATCTTGCCCACTAGTTTGTGGATGATAGGCTGTGGACACTTTGTGAGTGATGTTGTACTTTCGAAAGAGTGCTTCTACTGACCTGTTACAAAAGTGAGTGCCTCTGTCGCTGATAATTGCCTTCGGTGTTCCAAACCTTGCAAAGATGTTACACTTTATAAAATCTATCACAACTTTAGAATCGTCAGTTCGGGTGGCTTTTGCTTCCACCCATTTTGAAACATAATCAACCGCAAGAACAATATAGAGATTACCAAACGAAGACGGAAATGGTCCCATGAAATCGATGCCCCAAACATCAAAAATCTCAACAATAAGAATGGGAGATTGTGGCATTTGATTTCTAGGTCCCAAATTACCTGTTCGCTGACAACGATCACAAAATTTGCAAAACAAATATGCATCCTTAAATAGTGATGGCCAATAAAAACCACTTGCAAGTACTTTAAGGGCTGTTCGCTTCGGTCCAAAATGTCCTCCACAAGCCAGAGTATGAAAAAAAGTGAGAATAGAAGAAAATTCAGATTCGGGTACGCACCTTCCAATAATTTGATCAGAACAATGCTTCCATAAGTATGGCTCATCCCACACATAGTACTTTGCATCACTCTTGATCTTGGCCTTTTGTGCACGGGTTAGCTCTTCTGGTACTGTCCTGGTAACCAAGTAATTGAAAATATCTGCATACCAAGGAGTAACTATACCTACTTGTAATAACTGCTCATCTGGAAAATTCTCATGCAATGGGAGTGCATCTTCATTATAGGTAAGTCGACTCAAATGATCTGCCACCAAATTCTCAGAACCTCTGTTATCTAGGATCTCTAAGTCAAATTCTTGCAATAGAAGTATCCATCGAATAAGACGCGGTTTGGCATCCTTTTTGGTGAGCAAGTACCTAATAGCTGCATGGTCAGAGTAAACAATTACCTTAGATCCAATCAAATAAGAACAAAATTTCTCTAAGGCAAAGATAACTGCTAAAAGTTCTTTCTCTGTGGTAGAGTAGTTGAGCTGTGCATCATTCAATGTACGGGAGGCATAGTAGATGACATGAGGAAGCTTGCCCACACGCGGCCCAACACGGCTCCAACAAAGATAGTCACCGGCATCGCACATGATCTCAAATGGTAAATCCCGGTTCGGTGGTTGAATCATTGGGGCTGATGTCAAAACCTCTTTTCACTTCTCAAATGCTCTTTGGCACTCATCATTGAAGTCAAAAGTTGCATCCTTTTGAAGTAAGTTGCGAGAGAGGGTAATGCGATCTTAGAAGTCCTTGATAAACCTACGATAGAAAACCGCATGACCAAGAAAAGAACGAACCTCTCTCACGCTAATGGGAGGTGGTAAAGGAACGAATAAGATCTATCTTAGATTTATCAACTTCAATTCCCTTTTCAGAAATAATATGGCCTAATACAATACCTTGATTAACCATAAAATGACATTTTTCCCAATTAAGCACAAGGTTAGTGTCAATGCATCGTTTAAGCACAAGTGTAAGGTTATCTAAACATCTATCAAAAGAATCACCATAAACTGTAAAATCATCCATAAATACCTCAATGATGTTCTACATAATCAGAAAAAATACTCATCATGCACCTTTGGAAAGTGGCGGGGGAGCGTTACAAAGACCAAATGGCATGCGTCGGTAAGCAAATGTGCCAAAGGGGCATGTGAAGGTTGTTTTCTCTTGGTCTTAGGAGCGATAACAATCGATTATAACCCGAGTAACCATCAAGAAAACAATAATGAGAATGACCACTTAACCTTTCAAGTATTTGATCAATGAATGGCGAGAGGAAAATGATCCTTGCGAGTGGTGCATTCGGATTTACGATAGTCAATGCAAACTCTCCACCCGGTTTGAACTCTTGTTGGTACAAGCTCGTTTTCTTCATTCTTGACCTTTGTGATGCCTGATTTTTTGGAACTACCCGCTGAGGACTTACCCATTTACTATCAGAAATTGGATAGATAATCCCCACATTAAGGAGTTTCAGTATCTCTTTTTTTACGACTTCCATCATTGGTGGATTAAGGCGGCGTTGTGCATCTCTTGTTGGTTTAGACCCTTCCTCTAGTAAAATGCGATGCATACACATGGAAGGACTAATTCCCTTAATATCGGCAATGGTCCAGCCAATCACTGTCTTGTGATCCCGAAGCACCCTGATTAGCTTTTCTTGTTGAACTGAAGTGAGGGTTTTAGCAATTATATTTGGAAGTGTCTCATTCTCACCCAAGTAAATATATTGCGGGTGCTCGGGAGTGGCTTAAGCTCTAAGGTAGGTGCCTGGTTGAAGGTAAAAGTTTCTCGTTTAATAAAGGCAATTCAAGATAAGAAATATTATACCCATTGGTGCGTAATGTGGTTTGCTCCATCTAAGATTGCCATAGCTTCTACCCCATCATCCAACTTTATCAAATTTGCACGATCCTTAGAATTATCTTTCGTAAGATTTTTTGCTTATGGCAATTTCAAATTTTGTCATTCAGGATAATTCAAAGAAATCCTGCACCAAAGTATTAATATCATCTATGGCAAAACAGAATGTACATCACTAGGATACCTCATTGCCTCAAAGATATTAGGCGGATCACTTCACCATCAATTCCGTTGTGAGGTTCCATCGTGAACATCAATCTTAGTTTAATTTGTCTTAAGGAATGGTCGCCCCAGAATAGGAGTGGGATTTGGCGACAACTCATCCTCCATTTCAAGGATATAAAAATCATTTGGAAAGACCAATTCATTGACTGCACAAGAACATCTTCCTGACAACCCCTTTGGGGTAAGCATTAGATCTATCAGCCAATTGAATAATTATACCAGTTTCTTCCATTGGACCTAAATTCAAAGAGTTATAAATCGAATATGGCATAACATTAATTGAGGCCCAAATCTAGCATACAACTTTCGAATCTGGTATTGCCAATAGTGCAGAGGATAGTAAAAGTACCTGGATCCTTGCACTTAGGAGGAAGTTTTCTTTGAAGTACAGTGAGAAACATTCTCTCCTACACTTACCTTTTTCGTTACCGCTCAACTTTCGCTTGTTACTACATAATTCCTTCAAAACTTTGCATAACGCTGACACTTGTTTAATTGCATCAAGTAGAGGAATATTTACCTCTACTTTACGAAAGGTCTCAAGAATCTCTTTTTCTTGCTCCTCTTTCTTGGATTGTTTAAACCTACTAGGAAATGGTGGAGGAATAAAAGAGTCTTAATTGCGGTGAAGGGACACTTACTGGCCGGATGGGTCAACTGGAAATCTTTGAGTGAGAGTCATCTTTCCTTGTTAAAGAAGGAGCCTCAGGGGAGGGATTGGTCAAAGAGTGCGATGATGTTGTAGGGTCTTTCGATGGCTTAGCTAATACTGGTTCCAATTGCTTTCCGCTCCTCAGAGACATAGCACTAGCATTCTCTTTTGGATAAATTTCTGGTTGAGAAGGTAACTTTCCTGAAGCTCTAGCCTCTATCCTACTCATAGATGTGGCCAGTTGGCCAATTTGATTCTCTAAATGTTGGAGCTGTGTCTGGGTAGTTTGTTGGAACTGCATAGAGTTAGTAGCGAGAGCTTTTACAAGATCTTCCAAAGACGTACCTTGATTTTGAGGAGGTGGAGGTGGCCGAACTTGGTAAGGTTGTTGCACCAGTTGTTAGGGGTAGCCTGGTGGTCGAGAAGGTGCCATATTAGCAATGCCTTGTTGTTGGTTTCCATACCTAAAATTAGAGTGATCCTTCCACCCTCCATTGTAAAAATTAGAGTAGGGATCATACCTTTGTCTTGGTTGGCCTAAGAAACCCTCAAGCGCATTAGCTTGCTCATGCGAACTCTCTTGGAGAGTTGGGCACATATCGATCACATGCCCGACCATGGAACAAACGCCACACGATCTCTGTTGCCCTAGAGCTAATTGTTGTACCAAAGAAGTAAGATTTGAAACTTGTTGTTCTAGAGAAGTAGTACTTACCTCGTTGACTCGCTTAGGTGGTGGCAATGGATCGTTCTGGTGTTGAATCATTTGGGAATTAGCGGACCATGTTAGCAATGAGATTTCGGGCTGCTTCGGTGTCTTATCCACGAGTGCTCCTCCACTAGCGGCATCAATCATACTCTATCCATAGGCGGTAGACCCTCATAAAAGTAATGAATAAGGAGGTGATCATTTATTTGATGGTGGGGGCAACTAGCACATAACTTTTGAATCGTTCCCAATAGTCGTAAAGGGACTCCCCATTATATCTTGTCGGATTCCACAAATTTCTTTTCGAATCTTTTGACTTTTGATCTTTGGGAAGTATTTCTCCAAAAATAGTGACGCATCTCATTCCATGTAGTGACAAGATCTGGGAGGAAGATAGTACAACCATTCCTTGGCTGAATCCGCCAAAGAGAATGGGAAGGCCATTAGTTTAACTTGTTCTTGAAACCCCCATTTGGTTTCATTGTGGAGCATACCACATGGAACTCTTTCAAGTGCTTATTTGGGTCTCTCTTACAAGACCATGAAAAGTAGGAAGAAGATGAATCATCATTTGAGTTCAAAGTTTACCGAGGGTTTGGATTCTCAATGCATAAAGGTTCTTTGGTCAAGTTAGGAGCTGCCAACTCTTTAAGTGTTCGGTTGTTGTTCTGAGCCATTGGTTCGGGTTCTGGGCTGCTTGGCTCTGTCTTCGTGAGTGGAATGTGGATGGCAAAATCGAGTTCTGAATGTGATGAGGTTGCTCTAAGTTGTTCGAGTTTCAATCGAATGTCCTCTATGCTCATGAAAATCTAAATATAGAACAAAAAATAGGTAATTAAAATAAAATAAATAAATAAAATGAGAAAATAAAATAAACAGTGATAATAAACAAACTAGACGCTAGTCCCCTAAAACAGCGCCAAAAATTTGGTAGTGTCGTTAGAGTGCACCAAATTTAAAACCTTACTACTAGTATAAATAATTAGTAAAAAAGCGAGTAAGGATCGATCATGTAGAGACTATCTTTAGTTATATTTATTATCAACTCTAAAGCAAGATTTAAAATAAAATAATAATAAGAATAATAATATAAATTAATCTAACTAAAGAAAATGCCAATTATAAATAAAAAGGAGGTTTTGAATTTTTAACTAAATAGCAAGAAATAAAGAAATTAAAACTACGAAAATAATAATTTAATAATAAAAACTCGAATTAAAGGATAAAGAAATAATAATGGGAAAAACTTTGGTCAAAGGATCATTCGCCACCACCAAACATGCACATAATATATTAATTCTATCATCAATTTATATTGAAACTATCAACCGTAGACAACAATAAGCTGTTAATCTCAATCTTTCCTTAGTGTGTCGTTAGGGAAATAAGCTCTTCACCTAATCTCTAACCATTAAATAATTTAAAACAAGCTCTTTAAATTTAAGATAATGGAAGCATTAAACAAAGAAAGATATTAGGTTGATCTAGGCAATAAACACACAAGCTCGGATTATTTAACCTAGGTTATGTTCTCCAATTGAAATCACTGATTCCAACCTGCTACTAATAATTAAAATATCAAGACAATTACGGATCAAGAATTTTAATCTAGCAATAGAAATTATTCAAGTCCTATCTAATTGGCCACTCAAACAAGACAAGAATAAAATCATAAACATTAATTATGGAAGAACATAAACAATTCCAATTAAATAAATTGAATGATAGAAATTAAAAATTAATCATATGACATGTTTGGGGTTTTGAATTCACCCTCAACCAAATAGAAAATCTAGCCTAACATAATTAAATTGGGAATAAGAGAATTAATAAAACCAATCATGGAGATTAATTCACACGGCTGCAACTTTTTCTTCAATTCCTTTCGGCTGTAAATTCTTTCTTTGTGTGTGTGGCTGCCGAATATCTCCTCCTCTCCCTCTTCGCTGCTGCAGACTTTCAGTTTGCTTTTCTCCGAAATCTTTTGTTGCTTCCGTTTTCCTTCTCTCTCCTCTGGCGGCCCTCTCTTGCAAAAGCCAAAGTTCGGCTTTTATATTCTCCAAAAATGGGCCACCGACCTTGTTATTCCTTAAGCCGAAAGGCTTGGCCTCTTAATTTTCTTTACTCTCCCTCACGTGCTCACCAATTAAGCTTGCACTAGGACTCCTTTTTTTCATTTATAAAAGCCAAGTGGGTCCCTTCTTAAAGCTAAAATCAATTTCTCTCGTTTGTCCGCATGTGCATGATGAATTAACTTGCTGAATTCGGTTCCTTGGCTTGATTTCCACGTCTAATGCCTTCCAAAAATCAACTAATCTTTAATGCTTCCAAAATTGAGCTCTTTTATGTCTTTTTATCCAAAATTTTCAATTGATTCCTATTTAATAAAATAATACAATTAATTATAACTAGAATATTTAAGAACAAAAACAAGAAAAAGATGAAGAAATTAATATTAAAATATATAAAAATATGCCATTTACTCTCTAAGTATGGTTTATTCAAGTCTAAAAGTATCATGATAACTGTCATTTCACAGAATTATTACACCCCCAAACTTAAGCCATTACTTGTCCTCAAGTAATGACAATCACATTACCACTCAATCACACAATCATGCAACATAAAATTAGCTCTGTCACAAAAATTGAAAGGATTCTGCAACCCTCAGACTACACTCTTAATCATGCAAAAGTTCGCGATAGCAATCCAGTTCTAGACTAAAGCCTCATTCTATTCAAAGTGTGTGTGTGCACTTTGATTAAATTCTAAAGATGCTGCAGCATTGCGCAAACATTATGTAACTCAAAGGTCGACATAATTATATTCATACATAAGGGAAATAAAAAAATATATATAGCAAACAAGTTCAAACTGTGCTATAGTAACATATTCTTCTTTTGTTTTTTTTTTTCAAATTCTCTTCAATGTATTATTGATTTTTCATGTGAATGTCTATCACTTGTGGTGATGACACCCAGTTACTCAACCAATGTACAAGTCAGAGTTGCTGCAGCAATACTCATAGCATAGTCTTATCTAAAGATATCCTTAACTCAATGCTGAATATAAGACTCGTGAATAAACCTGGCTACTTAACATTTAGATAGAGTACTTTCTTTCTTCTATCTCTCCTCTTTTTTTTATTTAACATCTTCGACCTGGTTACTTAACATATTTGAATTTCGGTAGGTCTAAAGCACATTTTAGATTTTCTAAACTAGTTTTCGGGTGGAATTTAATAATTTTGTTGATTGCTTCCACTTGCCCATTGGCCTAAAGGTGAGCAAGAGATGAGAAGGTGTTCACAATTCCCAAGTCAGAGCAAAATTCTCCAAACTTTGCATTATCAAATTATCTGCCATTGTCAAACACGATGGTGTGAGGGATATCGAATCTATATAATATAGCTTTTTACATGAAGTGCTTCAGCCCATTTCGTAAAATAATCAACCGCGACAATGGCGTACCTCACTTAACCCTTTGCCATCGAAAGGGGACCAATCAGGTTTACTCGCCACTATATGAATAGCTAGGAGCTGCTCATTGGGGTTAGCATCTAAGGTGGTCGTTTAGGTACAGCGGTGTTTTTCTAATATCTGTCACACTTCCTAAAGGAATCAATACAATCTTTTTCTAAGGTTGGCCAATAATACTTTAGTCTGGCAATTCTTCGTGCTAAGGATCTCCTAGCTGCGTGGCTACCATGTATCCCTTTGTGTAACTCCCTTGAAACAAACTCATTTGCTTCTAGTAGTATGCACCTCAGGCAAAGCATTGAGAAGCCTCTCTTATAAAGTGTTTCCTCAATGATTACATATATAACTGCTCGAAGTCTCAACTTTCTCGCCTCAAACTTGTCTTCCGGTAACTTTTCCTCTTTCAAGTAAACTATGATTAGATTCATCCAACTGTCGCTGAAGGCTACTGGTAGCACTGACAATCCCTTGTTTATGCTGGGTAAATTTATCACCTCAATCCTAGCTGACATGGCGAATTCAGTTGGCAAAGATAATGCTAACTGTGTTAACACATCAGCATGTTGGTTTCCCCTCCGGAGATCTGGGTCATTTGCCACTCACTAAATTTTTCCAGCAATGTTCTTACCTTATCTAGGTAAGCCTTCATACTCATTTCCTTGGCCTAGAATTGGTTGCGAACCTAGTTAACAACTAGTTATGAATCACTACAAATGGAGATCCATTTTACACCCAATGCAATAACCAAATTCAGACCAGCTACCAAAGCTTCATATCTTGCCAGGTTATTCATAGCCTTAAATTCGAACTTCAGAGAATAAGGCAACGGGTTTCATTCAAGGGTGACTAATACCAATCATGTTCCACTCCGGTGGGAATTCGCTAATTTGTCAATATATAACTTACACAATTAGGGCTCCATTTCTTTTACTTGAGTGGTGCAATGAATCGAGCGACAAAATCTGTAATCACCTACCCTTTACTTAACTTGCAGGCATATGTTTGATGTTGAACTCATTTAGTTTTACTGCCCTTGTACCATCATCCCAGAAATGCCAAGTCTATTTAGTACTTTCTTAAGTGGAGTGTCGGTTAGGACCTTGATAGTGTTGGTTCGGTTATAATTTTCGGGTTGATACTACCAAAGCTAGTGCTAGTGTTTCCATATTAGGGTAGAGAGATTCAGCCTCAACAAATGCGCGGCTGATGTAGTAAATGGTAAATTCAGTATCCCCTTGACTTCTTAATAGTTCCGCACATACAATTGCCTCTAACATAGCCATGTATTACTCTAACATATCATCTTCCAATGGTTTCGATAAGGTTGGAGTATATGTAATGTACTTTTTCAATGCTTTAAAGGTCACTTCACATCCGTTGCTTGAAGTGAAGTCATTAGTACCCCTAAAGGATTTAAATAAAGGGGTGCATTTATCTGTCAACGGCGAAATGAAATGATTTAAAGCAGCTAATCTTTCTACCAAACTTTGTACTTTTTTTTTAGAGGGGGTCTTCATCTCCAAAATTGCACGCACCTTGGCAGGGTTGGTGTCGATCCCTCAGTTATGGACTAAGCAGCCTTGCCTAAGGTGACCCCGAAGGTGCATTTGTTTGGGTTCAGTTTTATCTGGTATTCTCGAAGTATCATAAATTTCTCTTTGAGATGGTGTGCATGGTCAGCTTCTTTCTAACTTTTGACAAGCATATCATTCACATAGACCTCTATTGCTTTCCCAATCTAATCCTTAAATATGGCATTTGGTGTGTGATTTCTAATGCTATAGATGTCAATGTGCAAGTGTACACAACAAGTAATATACTGATAAGTATTCAGATCGTCTCCATCGGAATTGATGTTATCAGACTTACTACGGCAATCTTAATAGTACAATTTTGTTCTAATGTAAAATAAGACAATTAATGAAACTAATGAACTAATTAAACTAAAATGCAAGAAATAAAATACAATAAAGAAAATTCTCATGTTAAATACAAGGATGTAACCAACGGGAATAGAATAATTGAGTGAATGAACTTTCTTAATGGTATTGACTATTTATTCAATTACAGTACTATTGCTACAACATCGACTATAGAAACTGGGCAGAATCCTTTATGCATTTTCAGTTGTCACTTGTTGGATATCTTATATCTGAATACAACCTAACAGTGACAATTGTTATGCTAACATTATATATAGCATTAAACATTCTAGGTTCTATTTACCCTACAAGGTGAATCCTTATGTCTAGTTCTTCACTAATTTTAGATCAAGTATGACTCTATTCAAATTAAGGCTTATTCAGCTTCGGAAACCTAACCTAAACCCAAGTATTGTCTTAATTTAATCCAGTAAGTCAGACCTTTTTTAGGTTCTTTCCTATCCAATATCCACTAAATGGGTAGTCAACTGAAATAGGGAATTAAAATAAACACAATTAAGACAAAGTGCTATAGCAAATACAGGGCACCACACATATATCAATCAAACATCCATCAAGATCATTTATCACTCAATTACAATCAAATTCAATTCATGAATTTACGATAAAATAGTAAATAAAATTGGTTCAGTCATCAAATACATCCCCATAAATAAATAGAGATTAAGAAAATAAGAAGAAGAACTAATTTCTAATTGATCTCTGTCATTTCTTCTCTGTTACACCCTTCAATTTATCTCTTGATTTTTGTTTTCTTGTTGTTTCTTTGCAGTATATCCCTTGAGTGACGACTCTTTATTTTTCTTTTCATGTGTGCTCCTTTATAACTCAGAATTAGTGCAACCAAAAGTGTGCGGTGCGTATCCCCCATTTTTGAAAATTTAGATTGCAATATTTTATTTGTTGCACATGAAATCCAGTCTGTCATTGTTCTAGGATTGCTACAGCATCTTTACTGTTTCAAACTTGTATTAATTCTTCTTTAGCTAAGTTTTTTTATTGCCTCTGCAAGTCTGTTGTAGCAGGATTCTTTTCTCAAAACTTGAGCTTTCGGTCACCTATAATTATGCATATAATCTAAGCACACATTATTCTAAAACAACTCAATTTATTAAAAATAAACTAAAATGAATGTTCATACAAAATATAACTAAAATGCGATAAAAACACATCATTTACTGTCTAAATAATCTTAATTTAAGCCCAAAAGTGTCATGATAACTCTAATTTCATAGAGTTATCAGCATTCACGAGACGTTGGTAGGTCGCCATGCATTCTTTAACCCATATGGTATCACACGGTAACAATACAACCCTTGATTTGTTATAGAGACTATCTTTTCCTAGTCTGTCGGGGACATCTGTAGTTAATTATAACTTGAAAAGGAATCCATAAAATTTAGCAAATCATTCCCGACAGTTAAGTCAACTAACTGGTCTATTCTTGGAAGCAGAAAGTTATCCTTAAGGCAAGCCCAATCAAGGTCGGTAAAATCTACACACATCTGTCACTGCCCATTTGCTTTCCTAACCAAAACAATGTTAGAAATCTAATTTGGGAAAAGTACTTCTTTAATGATCCCTACCTTTAGCAACTTCTTCACCTCTACTTGAATTACAGCTACCAAAATAATCAGTAACAAATGGGTACATAAAGTCAAGTACAATCCAAATGGAAGTATCTATAAGTACAAAGCTCATTTAGTGGCTAAAGGCTATCATCAAACCCATGAAGTTGATTTCTTTGAAACCTTCAGTCCAGTAGTGAAGTCATGTACAATTAGAGTGGTATTGAGCATGGTTGTTATAATATCACTGGCCTATAGGGCAACTAGATGTCAATAATGCATTTCTTAATGGTGTACTCATAGAAGAAGTTTTCATGCATCAGCTTGAGGGGTTTATCAATCCTACTTATCCCTCTTATGTTTGCAAACTTAACAAAGTTCTCAATGGACTTAAGCAGGCTTCAAGAGCCTGGTATGATAGGTTAAAGGCATCTCTACTTCGGTGGGGTTTTCAAGCTTCCAAGTCAGATACGTCTATCTTTATTCAGCATATTGATAAGTATTTTTTACTTACTCTTATATATGTTGATGATATTTTGATCACTGGATCCAACTCAAAACATATTGAAGCTGTTATTCATCATCTACATTCTGAATTTGCTTTCAAAGATCTTCGTGAATTTAATTATTTTCTTGGTTTTAAGGTTATTCCATCAGTAGAGGGTCAGCATCTTTCTCAAACCAAATATATTGGTGATGTTCTTGAAATGGATAACGTGCTAGAAAGCAAAGGTTGTTCAACCTCTATAAGTTCTGGTGAGAAATTATACAAGGATAAAGGTGCTGCTTTTAAGAATCCTCCCGTCTATAGAAGTATTATTGGCTCTCTGCCATATGTTCTTTTAACCAAACTTGATATAGCTTTTATTGTTAAAAAAATTAGTCAGATTGCAAGCTCCAACAGTCCTCCATTGGCAAGCTTGCAAGAGAGTTTGGAGATACCTTCAAAGTACAGGACATTTTGTTATTTAATTTTTTCATTCTAGTTCTTTATGCTTAACTGCATACTCTAATGCAAACTGGACTTCAGACCCTAATAATCGACGATTTGTTGGTGGCTATTGTGTATTCTTAGGCAACATTCTTATCTCTTGGTCCTCTAAAAAGCAGCATATTGTGTCTAGATCTTCAGCAGAATGTGAGTATTGTGCACTAGCCTTAGCCACATCAGAGGTTCTATGGTTGACTTATTTGTTTCAGAAACTTAAAGTTTCTCTTGTTCACACTCCAGTTTTGTTTTGTGAAATCAAAGTGCTGAAGCTTTGGCTAGCAATGTAAATTTTCATTCTTGCACCAAGCATATTGAATTGGACCTTCATCTTGTTTTTGAACACATTGCACAGCAACAATTGCTATTATCATGTTTCCAGCTCTAATCAGCTTGCAGACATTCTCATTAAACCCCTTGCTTTTGATCATTTTGTCTCTTTACGTAGCAAGCTTAATATCCTTCCCCGACCTTAAGCTTGAAGGGAGATGTTAAGAATATATTTAGCTCAGTATGTAAGCTAGAACAGTTAGTTAACTAACTTTGCTGATCTGGCAGTAGAGTAAGCAAGGTTGTTACAAATTGTTCTCGGGTTGTTAATTAGCTAAGTCTTAGTTCATGCTTCTGGTGTGTGTATAGAAAGTTCTGGACATTAGTATAAATACATGTTATAAATTCAGATTCATAATGAAATGAATAATATCCAGCTTTCATCAATTTTCTCTAGAACTTACAAATCTTCTCTTTGCTTTTCTCTGGAACCAAACAGAATAGGAAATACAAATAAACTCTGATTATATCAAAGTGATATGAATACTCCGAGTAGGTGGAGCATGGTGGTTCTGTGTGTTGGGAATCACGGCTGTTGGAAAGGAAAAGGTGAACCGGCCTTTTCTGTCAAGGTGGAGTTTCTATTATGGTGATTTGTTGAATAAAAGTGACTTGAGGAGTTCAATATTCATTTACCGAAAAAGTTGAAAAAGAGAACTTATAATGGGCATGGGCATTAATTTCTGGCATGATCTCTGCATGGTGTCTTCGACTTCTCTTGTATTTGAATGAATAGATGAGTGTTAATGCATGCATGCACAATTAATACTACATCAAAGGCATGGTAAAATGTCGGCAAGCTTGGTCCAAGCTATTAAGCCGATTTGGTGACTACAAGATTTGTTCATCCGAAATTTCGACCACTTTTCTTTGACAATAAGAAAGCCCCAACATCTATAAATTGAGAACTTTTATTGAACTGAAAATCGGGCTAGACCGAAGTGAATTACTAGAGAGTTAGTGAAAGATAGTGCTCTAAATGAGTGGAAATATTTGGGTGTAATTGAGGCTTAGTTGTGAGATAAAATAATTTAAGAGTGTGATTGTAATAATTTTTTATTTTATCATTCTTGACGGACATAATGTTTTACGTCAGCAGAAGAATTTTTCACATAATTCTTGTGATGTGTAATTAGTATATTTAGCATTTTATTTTTCTATTTGTTATTTGTTTGACATGTTGCTGGCAAAGATCTTGGGTGGGAACCAAATATTTTTGGGCACCAACTTCTATAATTTGCTTTTACTAACGTCATAATATATAAATATAGAGTCTTTCTCCAGTGCGAATGTCCTTAATATATATATATTTTAATTTTAACTCTCTTAAACCATACGGTTTTATAATTCATTAAAAAATAAGTCTAATAAACCCTACAATTTCAGAGTATGTCTGAATTAAAAAAAAAAATGCAGGCGCCCGTCTACATGAGAATGTTTATATATATATATATGTATGTATGTATGTATGTATATATATATGTATGTATGTATGATCGGATTTAACAAATGTTATTTCTAATCATTCACAAATGTTCTGTAAGATTTTTTGACAAAGTTCCCTTTATTAGTCGAGGTTAACCCAAAAAGAAATGGGTAAATTTAATCGATCTTAATTTTAAGCAAGTAATGAACCCACATTATTCAAGCGTGTACATATGCTTTCTGAGGTGTTATAGACCGAGGCTTATATAAAATGTCAAAATTAAACATCGATGGCTTTGAGATGTGATTTGATGGATTATAGAAACAGATACTTACAAAATGGAATCGGTGCAATTGATGTTAATCTAATTTGTTTGTAGTACTTAATCATTTAAATTTATGACCGCATATCATTGAATATATTAGATATTGAGTAATAATTTTCTTTTCTCTTCACTTTTTGAGATTTATGCATGCATTGTATTTTCTGCATTGTTCTGAATTTTTTTCTTTTTGACGTTTAGACTCATTAATTATGCTCTTCAGATTAGGTGCAATATTTTTTGTTATTAATAAATTTTTCCCATTGAAGTTTGTAATAATAATTGTCCAAATATGGGCTAATAACTCAACATACTATTGACATAATAAACATATGTCAATTAAGATTTTTTTTTTTCATATCTCAAGAAATTTTATCAGTTGAACTGAACTTAATTGACACTCACATAATTGACAGATAATAACACCCATCATTTTATTTAATTAAAAATAATGCAAAAAAGTAACAGTATTGTATTTAATCAATGTGGTAAGAATTTCTCCCGTACTCAAGGACAGCAAGAAAATCAACATCATGAGTTGCTATGTCATAATCAACAATGCTGGCAAGTGCTACTCCCTCCGACCAATCGTTATTGGCTCAAAAATCATATTAAAAAACTTAATTAATTATTCATAAAGGCACATGTTAAATAACAATTATAAATTATATTTAACTGAACATGCATGGCCTAAAACTTAACCTGCCCAGCAAGGATTTTCCATACTATTCAAAATTAATTAGAAAAGATCTTTGCTAACTTCGTAATCAAAAGTAGATGTGTATTACCAATAAACGAACAGATCAACTGATATGGGGTTATTATAACTTAACCAAGGTTCTCGATTCGAGAATTGAGAATACAGCTGCATTAAATATTTATTGGGAGAATTTTACCGCCTTAATGATTTTACCCAATACGAATCTGAATTAATCAAGACTCAATATAATTTTTGAATATTAAATAATTTAATAAAAAAAAATAATTGTATACTTTGAGCTTGAGTGAGTACTTCTTTCTGCTGGTTTGATCTGACTCCGTTGTACATAGACTCAAGTAGCCAATGGTGCCAACGTGGGTGATTGGGACGCAACAAAACAAATCAGTAAGTAAAATTGGATTACGTGGGTAGTTCTAAACCGTAGATCAAATAAGCAACGTGCATGGCTGATTGCGACGTCGCAAAACAAGCAAAATGCATGTTCGGCATAATGGCCACATCAACGGCTCAAGACTGAAGTTAAGATTGACTGAATCACACGTGGGAGCACCCAATTATTGTAGATAATAATTCAAAGAATGTTGGTGACTCGATAATAGGACAAACAATGCTTTTTGACTGGATGCTCTAATCAGGTCATTACTAGACAAATTTATGGCAATTGATGAAAAAGGTGTCAAAAGCGAAACAATTCACGGTCGGTATGCCTAACCGATCAACGGCTGATGTTTTATGTGGGGGAATCGTGGCTCACTGATTAACTATATAATTCGAAATAACATGTCAGTAAAGCTGAATTATGCAAATTAAAATCAATAATATAGATAGGGAACACATTGTTTGTTAATTAAGATAATACAATTGCTTTTCTACTAAAATTTCATCATTATTTAAGCTTCTTTCTTTAAAATAACTTAGAAAACTTTTATTACATTTTTTAATAAAAAATTAAATTGGGAATTATAATTTTTCATTTCCAAGTCTACCTAAAATGATGGATTTTTTTTCCGCATCATTATAGTAGTTTTTGGTAAATTCGTTTTTCTTTTTTTTTCTTTTTGATTAAAGTTTATGAAAATAAGAAAAAAAAAACAATACAACGAAAAATTACTAATAGATTATTAGTAAGTTCACGAAAGAAACATATCATAAGCTCGGTGACGAAACCAATTTTAGATTGGAGATCCTCAAAATATATCATAAATTGGAGATTTCCTTGAAAAGTTAGGGGCAGGGCACCTTCCAACTTTGTACTTGATTTCGTCTCTTATCTAGCTTTTACAGTCCAATATTAGTGTTAAGCTCGAACCTACAAACTCAAACTACTGAATCACGAGCGCCGGTGGCTAAGATGAAAATTACTGAATTGATGAACATTCATTAACATATAAATTATACTCATCCAATTCATAAGAAAAAAAATTAAACTAAATTCATCAGATGAACAACGGTTATGATCACATGCTGTCACTCATCTCTATTTCAATTAATGGAGAATTTAAAAATAATAAATTATCAAAAGCAGCCCTCAACACACACACACACGCACGTATATAACGTCTTGTTAAGTTATATTATATGTGTAACTTACAGCAAACTCAAAGGTAGTTACTCATAACCCCCCAATTGATTCACATGCTATCATTTCTTAGTATTAAATGACTAATTTTAAGTTGGCGTGAGTTATACTATATGTAACTTAGCAGCTGCCAGCCGCTACATACATACATACATACAGCTATCCGTAGCCGTGGAAGGAGGAAGATTAAAATAATATATCTTACTAATTATCGTCAATAAAATCATTGAGTGCCGAAGTCATCGTTGCATAACTAACAAATGAATTATTGGTTTATCCACGTGTTTGTGGAAATTTTACTTCTTGGTGATGTTACCACGTCTGAAATTTGAGGATTTAATTTTGAGATTCTTAGGAGTTAATATTTAATAAATTTGTGAATTAATTCAAGAAAGTAAGAGATAGCAGATACTTCTCTTATGAGGAATTGAAGACAATGGAAACCGCTAGTGCAGGTACAGGGGATGCTCCATCACTTCCGGTACTGTCCTTTTCGCCGCGAAGGGATAAAATAATGTTTCTGAAGCGGAGTGCCTTGCCTCCGTTGGTGGAGCTAGCAAGGCCAGAAGATAAGTTGGCTGGTATTCGAATCGATGGGAGATGCCATACCAAGAGTAGAATACCATTCTACACCGGTTTTGGGATACATCAGACATTACCTGATGATAGCCTTGGCCCAGAAAAGGAGGTACATGGACTCCCTGATGGCGCAAAGATCAATTTTGTCACCTGGTCACCAGATGGAAAGCATTTAGCCTTAAGCGTCCGACTTGATCATGATGATGATTGTGAGGATGGAAAGCTTAGAGTTTGGGTTGCTGATGTCGAATCTGGGAAAGCTAAACCATTGTTTGAGTCACCTAGATATGTGTCGAAATGCAGTTTTTGGGAGTTTTGTTTTGGTAAATAGCTCTGTTTTGTTAGTTTACACAACCCCTTTATCACGTGGAGACCCACCAAAGAAATCTTTGGTTCCATTAGGCCCCAAGATACAATCTAATGAGCAGCAAAATGTTATTCAAAATAGATATACTGAGGGTCTGCTTAAGGATGAGTATGATGAGTATTTGTGTGCACACTGTACCACCACACAACTTGTTTTGGCTACTTTGGATGGCACGGTGAAAGAATTTGGACCTCCAGCCATATACACAGCAGTGGAACCATCCCCGGATCAGAAGTACATTTTGATCACTTCAATTCAGAGGCCATATTCTTTTACGGTATCTTATACAAAGTTTCCACAAAAGGTGCAAGTGTGGACAGCTGATGGGAAATTTGTAAGACAGCTTTGTGATTTGCCCCTCGTCGAAAATATTCCAATTGCTTACGATAGTGTTCGAGGAGGAATGCGATTGATCAGTTGGAGAGCAGACAAGCCATCTACATTGTACTGGTATGTTTTAATTTTGAATTCAAACATTGTTTGTGCGCATATGTATTGGTCTTAGTAGATTGTAAAATCCTAACCATCGGACCCAATTGGGTGATCTTAGGGTAGAGACACAGGATGGAGATGATGCAAAATTTGAAGTTAGTCCACGTCATATAATTTACACAGCCAGCAGAGCCTGTAGAAGGTGAAGAACCAGAAATCTTACACAAACTTGATCTTCGCTTCAGGTATGAATCATGATTGTTCTGCTTTTTTAAAGAAGAGATTCTCTGACTCTGCATAAATATCTCTGGAAAGATTTTACTTGTTAGAATGAGGCTCTAGTTAATTATATATACCAAAGTTTGAGCTTACTTGCTTCGCAAACATACTTACTGTTGTTGTATGTGATATTGGCATATCATCACAGAGGCGTTTCTTGGTGTGATGACTCACTGGCCCTAGTTCAAGAAACTTGGTTTAAAACAACGCAAACAAGAACCTGGCTAATATCTCCTGGATCTAAAGATACAGCTCCACGCATATTGTTTGACCGGTCATCGGAAGATGTGTATTCGGATCCGGGTTTACCCATGATGATAAAATCATCCACCGGGACTAGTGTGATTGCAAAGACAAAGAAAGAAAATGATCAAGGGACTTACATTTTACTCAATGGAAGAGGTGCTACACCAGAAGGGGATATCCCCTTTCTTGATTTGCTTAACATGTAAGTAAGCTCTTTAAAATCTTCTTTTTGAATTTGATGCATGGTTTGCTCAACATACTAACTTAAAACCAAAATGTACCAGAAATACAGGCAGCAAAGAACGAATATGGGAGAGCGACAAGGAAAAGTATTATGAGACTGCAGTTGCTTTAATTTTAGACCAGAGTGTCGGGGACGTAAATCTTAATCAGTTGAACATACTGACTTCCAAGAGTCAAAAACCGAAATTACCCAGTATTGGATCCAGAGCTGGCCACATAAGAAATGTCGTCAGATTACAGATTTTCCTCACCCATATCCTCTTTTAGCAACATTGCAGAAAGAGCTGATCAAGTACCAGAGAAAGGATGGGGTTCAACTTACTGCAAAATTATTCTTGCCAACGGGGTATGATCCATCAAAAGATGGCCCGCTTCCAAGTCTGTTCTGGGCTTACCCAGGAGAATTTAGAAGCAAAGATGCTGCTGGACAATTTCGTGGCTCTCCCAATGAATTTTCAGGCATGACTCCAAAATCATCCCTTATATTTCTGGCTAGGAGGTATCATTAATTCCACATTATTTTGGTTTTCTGTTCCTATTTCACAACCTTTTTCATGCTTTTTACATGAAGAAGCCAGATCGAGTAGTTATAGTAAAATCCTTATCCTGCAGGTTTGCTGTTTTAGCTGGACCTTCAATTCCTATTATTGGCGAAGGTGATGAGGAGCCAAATGATCGGTATTTGATACTCACACAACATATTTAAATGGGGTTCAATACTTGTGATCATGTTTTCCATTATAAGGGTTAAAGCTGCAATGTTTAACCGATTTAGTGATTAGGTTTGTGGAGCAATTGGTTTCAAGTGCAGAGGCTGCCGTTGAAGAAGTTGTTCGACGTGGAGTAGGCCTTTTGAATTTTGATCCTCTCTATCAATATTACTGCTTAAATAAGTCCTGATTATAGAGTAGCGATTCGATGCGGATGTCCAGATGAATTTAAATTGCAGATAGAGTTAAAAGACAAGGAAAAACACAGATTCGAATTCTTTTTTATTTTTTTTATTTTTGTCTTTTAACTTCCGTCATGATGAATTTTTCGTAAGGCATCTGCATTTAAGTATGACTCCCTGATTATATATGGGTTTATAGCTAATAAAACTTACTTTTTCTGGTGCTGCGCTTGTTGTTCAGGTGGCTCATCTAAGCAAAATTGCTTTTGGAGGTCATTCCTATGGAGGATTCATGACTGCTAACCTACTAGCACACGCCCCCCATCTCTTTTGTTGTGGAATTGCTCGTTCTGGAAGTTACAACAAGACACTTACACCTTTTGGTTTCCAGGTAGCTAGCCTAGCAAATGCATATATTAAAATAAGAATCATGAATGATATTCAAATGAAGTAAAGTTGGCCTAAGAACCTGCGCAGATAGTTTCCATACTCTTCAAAATTTGAAAAGATCTCAGCTTTCGGAACCAAAACTCAAGAGTAATAAGTTGCTTTTGCAGTGCTTGCTTCTGGTTTGATATAACATACATGTTTATATAAAGGATGCAGTAGCCGACTGTGCCAAGGTTGGTGCATGATCGGCGCGTAGTTAAACCAATAGCAATGGTAGTCTTTTCTTTAAAAAAATTAATTTAATCTGGAAAATGTGGCCAGAACTGCCAAAATGTTGTTTTCACTTTCCTGAAACTTTTTTTTTTTTGATGGCTTGCATGCATCTCAGGGTCTCAATAAATGAAAATTAACGGCTAGATGTTTAATTGTCTAGATTAGTAGAAAAAAAGGATTAAGGGTGATTAGTAGTAAAAATTGTTTGAATATCAAGCGGTAATAATATTATTTTGTGATTATATTATAATATATATTTATTTTTATCCAATATATTAGAAATTATTAATTATGTCTTAATTGTATTTAATTTTATGAATTTTTGTGTGTTTATTAGGTAAAATATTAATTTCATGTAATTCAAGGCTCCAAACAGATAAACAAATGTCAAATTTGAATTGAGGAGGTCCGAAAACTTTAAAATAAGTCAAAATCGGCTTAAAATTGAGCTTGTATAAAAAAAAAATTAACTTTTTCTGTTGACCAAGCACTAATTGGATAATAAAATGAGCTTGTAATAAATATGAGTGTATGAGATAGCTGGTAATTTTGACTAAATCTCAACTGTTCATGATTCAATGACCACAATTGTGCCATTTGGCAATGGTTAGTGAAGCAAATTGTAGGATTCGAATATTTGTATTTGGGTCGACTCGATCCACCCATTAACTGCCAAATCTAAACTATTCTTTGACCAACTCGAACGCTTCACATGATGCCACGTGTGATGTTGACTTTTGAAGTTTGACCAGCCGTTGGATCTTGATCTAATGGTTGTGAGGAGCGCATGCATGAAACTTATGATGGACCACAAAATACTGGATCATGAATTTTATTTTTCTATAGATAATGCCTTATTTTTATGTTTTTGATCATCTCTCTACATCTCTCTTCTCCTCAATTTCTCTCAATCTTCCTGTAATCTTGATTTTCATGTGTCTTTTAATATTTTGCTTATTTATTTTTACAAATAAATTTAGTTTTATTTTTAATTTTAGTTGTTTTTATTCATTTTAATTACGTGTAATTTAATTTTAATAATTACTTTTATTTAAATTATGCTTAACTAAATAATAATAGTTAGGGTAAGGTGAAACTTTTAGAAAATAAATATCATTTAATCAATTTCTATTTTTAATTTTATAAATTAAATTATTTTCTATTTAATTTTATGCATATTTTTATTTTAAATTTTAATTTATTATAGATAAACAAGGGAGTTTGGTACAATAAATTCTTAATATCTTAACATAAGGTATGATAAAATGATAGTTTGATTTATTATAGACAAATTAAATTTTGGCACAATAAATACTTAATCCATAATAAAATTAATGGAAAAATAATAATAATTTATATAATTAATCTTTTGGGTAATAAATCTAAAAAAAGGTAAAAAGAATTTATTAAATTTTATTTACTACTAAGAGTTGATTCATAACCCTAACTAATTCAATTTCATAGTTTCATTTAAATTCAATTGTTTATATTTAAGTTTTATTTTCAATTTTTAGATAAAATAAAATAAACAAATTAAATTTTTTCTCTATTGATCGACCTCGAACTCATCGAGATATAATATAGAAAGATAATCTTATATTTGAAAGTTACAAATTATTTTTAAATTGTGTCAAGTTTTTGGCGCCGTTCCTTAAGACATATCTCTGTAAAGAAGTTGTAGTGGGTGGAGGAGAAAAAGAAAAAAAACACTTGCGAGAGGAAAAAGGATGAGGATATTTAGGTAAATTCATTCAGCATAAAAATAATAATATTATAATAAAATTAAAAATTATCAATATTTTAATATAAATTAAGATTACACCAACATCAAAATAATGGGACACGTGTCGAGAGAAGAAGCTGGCAACTGACACCCTTATGGGCGATTGTTGCTAGCACTCCTCTTCCCCTTTCGCTATAGTTCAAGTTCAAATGAAACCATCATGGTCATGGACGGATAATACAAATCATTGAATATCAGCATCAAAATCAACAAGATTACACTTATAAATTAAGGTTACATTGGGACATAGGATTATATTGCAATGGTTATTAAGATTAGACTGAATTAGATTAGATTAGATTTATAATATTGTCTTATATTTAGTACAATATTAAATTAGACTATGTTAAATTATAGTTGAATGAAATTAAATGATATTTAAATGAAAATATGAATTATCTATGAATATTTAATAATAAGTAATAAAAAATTAAATATTTAAAAAATTAGATATTATGCAATCATAAATGTAATTAACAAAATATAAATTAGTTTAAATTAAATTAAAAACCAGTTAAATATTTAATTTAATTTTTATTACATATTTCAAATATATTTTATTTTATCAAAATGTTAGCAAATAATAGATATACAAGCAACTAATTATTGGTATTACTAATTTTCATGATTAATTTTAATATAGTGATTATTAAATTAAATATTACATTAGATATACAAGTAATGATTAATTAAATGGACAATTGTTTTTCAAATTAATCCTAACTAAACCCATGTTTGAATTGGGATTAGTGACTTTAGCTAAATTCAAATTTTGTCCCTAATCTAATCCAAAATGAAGCTTGCCAAATATAAGATAAACAATTAATCCCCAAAACTAATTCAATCTTATACTCAATCCTTGTTCCCAAACATTGATTATATATATATATACACACACATATACTCTTTGACGTGGGAGCTTGCTGGGTCACATGACTCGTGATCATGGACAGCTAACACAAATCATTCAAGATCAACATCAAAATTAACAAGATTACATTTATAAATTAAGATGTGCTTAACTAATGGGTCAGATTTGATTTATACATTCTTCTATATATATCAGTGGAATACACTCTTTACCATATCACATGATTCTCGTATTAGTTGTTGCAAGCTAAAGATAATATACATATAGAGAGAGAGTACTTGTCTCATCCAAGATTTGGACCTTATTAAAATTTGAAAAATCTATTAGTATAACAGCATTACAATATAAATAAACAAAAAATAACTATAATTTTGTTAGATAATTTTTTACAGCTTTAATTGATTATATTGTTGTAAAAATTTATTAAATCTCTAGAAATTGGGTGTATTGAATAGCTTAATTGGTGTTTTTAGTAAACAAAGTTAGTTAATTTAAATAGTTTGAGTAAGGATTTTTTTGAAATTTAAAAAAGTGTACAAAGTAAAATTCAATTTTTTGAAAATAATAACGAATATATAAAGTAATAAAGCGTTCAAAAATGATTTTTAGAGTGTAAATATCTCCTTCTTTTTTCAAAACAAATTAAAAATTTCAAAAAAATAAGATCATGGCATGTGTCTCCAACGGCGATGCAACTATACCAATGATGATTTTGACGGAGGCAAAGCACCAACTTAATTTGTTTGTCGTTTAACGGATCCCATCATTGCATAGATCATAAAATATAGAGTGCAGCAATGGTAATTAGGGATGGCAAAATTCTTGACCAGATCGGAATTTTTATTCGGGGAGTGTATGGGGATAATTTCATACTCAATTTTTATTCGGGGAAGGGAGGAGAAATTTTTTTATCCAATTTCTTATTCGGGAGGGACTTGATTTGGAATCCCATCCCCTACCCATTTTCCCATTTTAATTTTTAATTTTATTTTTATTTTTAAAATTACTAGTAAATAAATTATAAAATTTGAATTATAAAATGATAAATATTAGTAAAAATAAAAATATCAAAATATTTATATTATTAAACTTTAGGCCTAATTAAATAATTAAAGTCCTAAATTTTTATTTAGGACATTAAAAAAGAGGATAGATTCTATTAGCCAAAAATTTTATTTTAATTTTAATATTCATTAAATATTTCAAACTTAAATCTTTTTTTTTTTTTATTTATTTTTAGATGTTATAATTGCCCACAGCAAATCACAATTTTAATATCTAATATAATCTAATTTAATATTTGTTCTTGATTTGCTCCGACTTAACTATTGTGCTGTAAAGGGGATAGTCCACATTTATAAAGTGCCCACGCCACCATTGAAAAAGTTAATTTTGAATCTAAATTTGATTTTATTTGTAACAATTTTGTATTAGACTATTAATTTGTTCATGATAGTTTGTAAAAGAAGTTTGTATCCCTTGCATGCTGCGTTACTTACTAATTTAATGTATGTGACTTTTGTAATAGATATTAATGTAATATATATTTCGAACTTTACTTTTATTTGAATTTTTTATTTTAATATGATTAACTCAACATCGAAAACAAAAAAAATGTATTAGTTATTCGGGGATCGGGGCCATCTTTAATCCCCTGTTATTATTCGGGGAGGAATGAGGATTCTCTATATATAATTCTAATGGGGACGGGGACATACGTAAATATAGGGGATGAGTACGGGAGATTAGTCCCCTCTCCCCCCCCTCCTCCCCATTGCCATCCCTAATGGTAATAAAGTCAAAAATCTTGTACCAGATCAATATTCAGTTATATATATATATAAAAGGAGAGTGAGAGAGAGAGAGAGAGAGTCCCTGTCTCGAGTGTACTTTATTTTTTTCACACAAACATTTCATTAAGTCTTATAATTTAATAGGGTTAGTGTTTAATTAATTATAAAATTATATGATTTAATAGCGTGTACATGTGAGAAAAATAAGAATGCCTACACCTATATATATCAATAATATCCTTCTTACCAAAAACGTTGGTTATAATTATAATTGTTCTCTTAAGTGTTTGGTATGTGTATGGATTGTAAAATTAAAGTGTTTTTTTTTTTAAACAAAAGAGAGAGATAAAGTGAAGTGGAGGCAGCAATATGTTTATATGGCGGCAACAATTTTCGTTGGGTAGATTTTATATAAAGGGTATTATGTAATTAATGAAATATGTTTAGGATATTTTTGATATTATATATTTTTTGGAAAAGCTTTGCAATCTCTACTCTCAAAAGCTAAAATTTTGGGCTTTTACTAGTAGAGGTAAATTAACTTATTTAAGCTAAAAAAAACTCTACTAAAAAAATAACCAAACACTATAAAAAATTTTAAAAAGTGCTCACGTGATTAAGTAAATACTTATAGCTCTTAAATAAGTCATACCAAACAGGCACTTAGGTAGTGTTTATTTTTTTGTCTAAAATCTAAATAGGTCTGAATTTTTCTAAAGTCTGAATGGGTCTGAATACAAAAATCTAAATGACATGTTCGTTTTTTTTTTTTAAATATCTGAATATAAGTGGTATCTTATTTATTTTTATAATAAAAAATATCTAAAATTTAGTTATTTGACATTTATGTCTTTGTAAATTAAAACAAAAAAAAAGGATTAGATTTTTTAGTTTGCGAAATTAGATTTTTTATATTTTTAGAAAATAATAATTACTTATTATTCAGACTTTTCCCATTCAGATAAAAGTTACAAAAGTTTACTTTTTCTATTCAGATGTAAATGTCTGAAAATCAGATATAAGTTCTAAAAAATAAACAAGTATATTTTAAAAAATATCTGAAATTAATAAAATTTAGACTTTAGACATTTAACAAACAATCTCTTAATTTAATTCAAGATCATAGAACTTTGTTAAAGACTGGAAAAGCTACTAAACAAATTTGTTTACTCTGAGGGAAGGTTATTGGTGAAAGAAATCATAACCATCATCCTTAATCAATCAAGCAGATTCATTTTTTGTCTAGTATCAAACTTAGTTGAGAGTCTTCTTGCCCAAAGGCTTTGATCAAGTCACCAAGAAACCGGGAACCCAACTATATTACACCATCTTTACTGCAAAAGAGCAACTGCAAATGGAAGTTTCTCATCGGAATCTTTGAAGAATTGGAGTATTCATGACCAGGATAAGATAACGCAGGATAAGAACTAATGCCAATACATCAGTTACAATGGCAGAAGGACACCTTTGTAACTGTAAGAGCGGTACGTGTCATTGTCTGTGGATAAAACCCATCACGCACCATTATGGAAACAAGTGCAGAAGCAGATTTCATATATTTAAATATAAACACCTTTGAAGTATCTTATATCGACACAGTGGTCAATCATTATGTTGTGACTTGCAGCATGTGGTGGGATACCACAAGATTTCATATATTTAAATATTTCGATTGCACTGTGTCTCTGAGTGTCTAACAAAATATAATTAGTACTCAAATCACATAATAATATGAAGTAAGAACCTAAACCTCATCGAGCAACAATTGCAAACTATAGCTAATTCAGTGGGAGCACTTACTTCCTGAGCTTCAACAAGGGAATGCTACGCGGTATTGTAGATTGGCGTCCTGATATCTAGTCTCAGTTTTAATTGTCTTATTTTAGCAAATATCTTAACAGCACATTCAGGTTGATCCTGCAAAGTTTAGTACAAAAGCTGTCACTCACAAAAACAAGAAGAATAGGAAAGTATCAAGTGCCAATAAGCTTTGGTAAAGTATCACAACAAAGAACGAATGTATTTTTTTCCCCCTGGTGAAATTAGTTATATAAAACCATTGAAAGTCATGATGGTTCCTGCGTTTCTCTGCCCTATGCTAATACAGATGATTCCAGGTTCACATTTATCTAACATTAGAACCAAAACAATGGGAACTCTATCCAAGCAAGACCCAAAGGTCGACACTTATGCTAGCGTGCTGAAGCACAGATCACAAGTCTAAAGCAACTTTCAATATAGCACAATTAAAGGATGTCATCCGTCACCACCAACCAACCTACACTTTCTTATTTTCTAGGGACAGGCGATGGATGTTGAGTACCATTTCTACTATCAGAAATTCAGTTCGTAATCTTAGTATTCAAAGTGTATTCTCGAATAATTTTCAACGATTTCCTTTTACCAAGTTCAATGTTAGCGATATTAGTCATCATGCTGCAAGAAAAGCGTTGAGAGTCTTTGGATTGGTCTATTAAAAAATTTGGTCCGGTAAAGCCTCAGCTAAGTCCACTTCTAAAGCTTTGCTGCAGTCAATTGAAAGGGTTCTATTTCTGGACGTGCACGAATTTTTACTGAATAATATAAATTGATATGATGATTAGGCTGCTTATGCTTGCTTCAGTTTGAGATTAATATACAAATTACTGAGCATCGTTTTTTGAAAATGACTATCATTGAATAGTTGTTTTTTGAAAATTTGTTACAATATGCGCAGATATTATAATGGAAAATCTACTGAAAATCTGAACTTTCAAACATTTAGAGAGTAATTGTGATGTTAACCTTAACCTATCTACCATTTCATCGTAATGATAAACGAAGTTATGAACTTAATCTCCCCTGTTTCCCATTAGCATAAACGAAAGCACAATTGCATGGACTTGACAGCGAAGTGTCATTTTCTTGTGGGCTGAGGCATTTGTCTCTTTGCTGAACGATGATGTTTGCTCATCATAATAACAGGTTGCCTGCAAAATTCTCAGCATGGAAAAACTCCATAACCTCTTTATTGGAGCTCTTAGGTTTGGTACATATACCCAATGAAACCATCTTTCTCCTTTCCCCCAACTCCTTGAGATAGTATAGCATCAACCAGCTAAAGCTGTATAGCCTGTATTGCTGAAATCTACAATATACCAGATCACTGAAACCTAAAAGTTCTCAAGACGAATCCTCTCTATGAGGTTCTAATAGCTTCCTAGATTTATTGCTTTCCTTTACCTTTCAACCTCTTTAAAATCCAATTGCCACAGAGAATCGCATGAAACTCATGACAGATCATATATACTGCTGAACCTTTTAAAGCCAGGAAACATGGCTAGAAATTCATGGTCTGCAACTCTTGTCTGTTTGGTGATGCAGAAAAAACTTGTAAGCCTTGGAATATCTTGCACAGTTAAAGATTTTGATTGTGTAAACGCTATCTTCTCAATTGGATAAATATTGCTTCACCACGAATTGCAAAAATGTCTTCCATATTGGTGCATCTAAAACTGTATGCATGATAGGGGAAATTATGGAAAATATCTATGGGGAGGACTGAACAGAACAGCCTTTCCAAGATGAAAATAAACAAATATATAAAAGGAAAATAAAGAAAGTCACGTGCCCAATAATGTACTAAAGCTGTGTCTTCTTAAGCATAATTACAAATGGAGATCAATCCCCATTACGCAACTTGGGAACCTCTGTAAACGTAGCTTCTATTATTGTAAAATTTCGAGCATCTGCTGCAATATTTTGAGTTCTTAGCCAATTCATTTTCCACGAAAGTGTTGAGGGATAATATTAACCAACAATATCAAAAATTCAAAAATTAAAAGCATTTGATAATTTAAAATTTTTGATTGAAGCAGCAGCAGCAACTTATTACAGAAAAGAACCTCATGATGATTGTGTTGAGCTTAGAATTGATTAACCCCAATTCTAAACCCCAAGAAATTACCACACACTGATCTTGTCGAATCAATAATGTATTGTAAATCAAATCAGAAACAGACCAAATGAGATTTGACAGAGATGAAGAATAAAGAAACTGGACAAAGGGATTGTAGAGGTACGGCTTGGAAGCCTACATCCTCTTGAGAAACGGAAGCCATAGTCTTTTATTGCTGCTCAACAGATTACAAGCTTAATCAGAGAGTTATAATGAACCGAACCCTTTAAGCTAAGCCTCAGAAACCTTATATACAGCTTACGAAGGCTCCAGAAACAGGCGCTGCACACCAGCTTAAGTTCTGGGTTTGTTGAAACAGACCCAGAAATCTCCCGCCAAAAGTAACAGCCATCAAGGGCTTTTATAATTGAAAACGACACTTGTAGCTGCCGTTTAGTTTTGGCGTGAATCAGTAGGCACACGTGTCGATCACGTGCATTACTTATGCTGTTGGTATGACAGAAGATTAATGTCGTATGAGCAGCAACAACGTTCGGCAGACTTGTCGTTGTAACTTTATTGTTAAAACCGACAACGTCGTTTATCCTATAACCCACAATTCAGGTTCACAATTCAACAGATTGTTTTAACCGCACAGGTGAAGTCAATTGCAGTGAATATTGTTACTTGTTAGTTCTCCAAAAATGATGAATACGATGTCGTTACTGGTAGATTTCAATTAGTGTATTTGAAATTTTTTTCGTGCGAAATTCCAACGTTCGCGACCCAAGCAACAGGCATATAAAATTAAGAGAGTTTATATGTATAAATTTAAACAAATTTTGGGGGATTTTATAGATTTTTCCTCTAAAAAGAGGAATCATGTTATAAACTAAAAAGAAAAAAAAAACTTATACTAGAAAACAAAATAATTATAAGTATCTTTTAATAGGCTTATAAGAAGTCAATTCTTATTATTTTCAAAACAATTATATGCTTAGTACATATATATAGTCATCAGTTTAGATCGAAATTTAACAGAACCAATTAAAATCGGTTATTTTTTTAAAAGAACCCAATAAGAATCGAATAACATAAAGAACCGAACTTGAACCGAACCAATCGATTCGGATCGGATCGATTTTTCGATTCTGAGCCTATTGGATCTATTTTTAAATTTTTAATTTTTTAGCCCATTGAACCTCTTTAATGGAATAATTTTCATTACAGACTTTACGGTTTCATTACAGCAATCAGTTCATCACAGCAATCAATTCATCAGTTTCATTACAAATAAAATTACAGCACGAAATTAAAAAAATTGCAGACAAAAATCAGCACCATTCTCCCATCTTTATCGCATTTTCAACAAAGATCACTTTAGGCATTTTCCAGCTCAATACTTGAAGCTATAACAAAGTTTAAGACAACAATAAATAATTAATAAACAAACTACATAAACAAGACACTAGTTTTTCTATGTTTAAAATTTTAAAAAAAAGAACTTACTATCCAAACACATCAATCAATAGCCATCTGCTCCTCAGCTACTTGTTCTTGTTGAGGTATTTGCATTTTCATTTTTCAGCTACTAGTTTTCAAGGTATTTTTTAAAAATAATGAAGCATTTGCATACATTTCCACATAATCCAACATGCATTTTCATTTTTCATTTTAAAAAAATTAATAGAAGCATTTGCATGCATTTCCATATAATCCAACATGCATTTTCATTTTAAAAAAAAATTAATAGAAGCATTTGCATGCATTTCCACATAATCCAGCATGCATTTTCATTTAAAAAAATTAATAGAAATTCAAACACAACACACGGTGAGTAGAACAGACGCATATCTGGGCTGGTGGTCAGTGAACAAAGGTGGTCACCAGTGGTCAAAGGAGCGTAACAGACGCGCCTTGAGAGAACATACGAACAAGGTGAGCAGATCAAAAGCACGGTGAGCAGAACAGCAGCTGTCTCAAGGTGGTCGCCTGACTGGATGCCTACTTCCGTGATCGGCATCGCTCGGAGGATCTAGAGATGAACCTATTGAGTGCCGCAATCCGCCCCGGACAGTGAGACGAAACCGGAAAATGACTGGCTTTCCTCATTAGCTTAGCTAAAGTGGAATAGTATGAATGGCTTTCTGGAAAATGAGACGAAGCTTTTGGCTTTGAGAGTTTTGGTGATGCCGTGAATCGTGAATTCGTGATGGGTGAGGGCACTGAGGGGGGCTGCAGTGGGTAGTGGGTTTTAATTTTAGGGTTTGTTTTTGGTGAAAATGTTACATATATATATATATATATTAGTTATTGTGTATGTGCAAATGTATTGTAATCATTTTGACTTAACCAATCAAAATATAACGCATTTCAAATTTAACCAAATTATAAAAAATTACCGTTTTTCTATTCGATTTTTCGGTTCATATAAATGAACCGAAAACTGAACCAGTATTCAGTTTTTTAAACACAATTAAATATTCGGTTATTTTTAAGAATTAAAATCATTTCGGTTCGGTTCGATTTTTTCTAAACTAGAATTTTTTTGCCCACTCCTAGGTGTCACATCTTTTGATGTGGGATTTGGGCTTTATGGTGGGCCACTACTTCACAACAATCCCCCTTAGGCCATTCTAAGCCCAAATCACACATAAAAAATGTAACATTTTCCATAACATAATATAAATAAAATAAAAAAATAAAAGAAAATTTTGTATTAGAAAACAAAATACTTGTAAGTACCTTATTAATAGGCTTACAAGAAATCAATTCGTATTATTTTCAAAACAATCATATGCATTACACATATATAATCATTGGAAGCCATTGGGAGATGTTACATTTTCAATGTGGGGTTAGGGAAGGCTATTTTGATAATGCTATGACTTTTAAAGTAATTATGGGTAGCTGTGCTGTAAAAATAATCAATTGTAAAAAAAATCAGTCAGACTTTTAGTACAATTTATTTTTAAAAGTGTTGTGAAATTTAAAAGCAACTGTATATGTTTAGTAAATCTTACTATTAAATTGTTATAAAAATATAAATGATTAGATTAGACATAATGCTGAATAAAACTATTTAAACATGTATATAAAATACTTTTTATTTTGTACATATAATAATAAATAATTAAATAAATATGTTATAATATTTATTTTATTTTATTTTATTTAGTTACCTTAATATAATTTGTAATGATAATATACTTTTTTAAATTAATGATTTTATTTCCTAATTAATAATGATAATTTTGGATTTTTATGATATATATGATGATATCTATGAAATTATATTAAATATAAAAGTGATTCACAAATTAAATTATAAAAAACTACTCCTTCGTTGTTTTTCAAAATTTATTGTTAGATGGGATGATCTTATCAAAAGTGATTCTAAAATTAACTTTTAGCTAATACATTACAGCTACAATTCTTAAATGAATAATCTTGAGCCATCCACTTGAATCAACCAGCAACACCACCTAAAACCAGCAACACCGCTTGAGTTAACCATATGCATAAACCAGCAACATGATTAGCTGATTCAAGCACCTGGAATTAACATTAGCACAACAATAACAATCTTAAATCAACATAAACAATCTGAACTACCATTAAATGCCACAAAACCAAAAACAGCCTGATACTGCCATCAAATGGCAAGTAAACATATGCAACAAAACCAAATATAAGCAAGCTGATGATCAATGTTATTGATACAATGTTACACATTACAAAAACCCAATCCATAATAACATTAGATGATCAATTTATAGCATGTTATGAGTATATCCTTCCAAATATACGCAACTCAAAGAGTTAATGAACAATCCAGTATACCTTACCCATATTAGTAAAAAACCATAAATGATTCAATAGTTGAAATAAAACCTCACTTATCATACTATAAATGTCTTAGTACAATAATTAAATAATGTATAGATTAAACTTAACACATTAATTAAATATCTCAGTATAAATCAGTCAGAGCTTAAGTTCTGAGTTACTATTGACAAGATCCAAACATTAATGTCACGAAACAAAAATCTAACCAAAAACGAAAAGTTTTCTGTAAAGCAATAAGCCAATAATGCATCACTCCAAAGCCAATCATCAATCTTTACTCAACTAATAGTTACAGAATCATATATGAGATTACTAAAATAGGAAAATACATATAAAAACTTAAAGCCAAAGACTTAGTCATAATAAACAAAAATTTGATCATCACCCATCATAATTCCCCCATTATAATGATAATATATTGAAATAAATCAGTCAAATTGAGTACTAAGAAATATTGAAAAACGATGAAGGTTCAACGTGTAAAATTACCAAAATGCCCTCATTTACCAACGATGGCCGAAATTCATGTGATGATGACTGGGAATGTAGTGATAAAAGCTTCATGTCACACTGAATACAACGGTGGTGTCAATGTGCTCTAACATATGGCCACGACATTAGATTGAGCTTCAATAGCTGTGAAATTTTAACGGTTGATTGGTAACAATTTGGCTGTTTTATGAGACGATTTTTGGTTGGGTTTTGAGAAGGGTGTCATGAAGGACAAAACCCAGATGATAGCGTCTCATAAATCTGGCAAAATTGACATCGATTAAAGGTGACAATTACTGCAGACTTTTGGTTTTTTACGATGGCCTCTGGGCATTTTACGACGACAATGATGGCTGAGGAATGACCAGCGGCTCTTGGAGATTCTATTGGTACCCTCTATTACCGGTGAGGGGGCTAGAATCGAGGTAGCCAAGATTGGCTCTTGGAGGTTCTACGTAGTGTTGAGAGAGAGAGGGGGATCTATGAGAGAGAGGGACTTAGTAAATTTTCATATGCGGATATGTTATAGGTTCGTTGTCTTAGTCATTCTTTAAAGAATAATTTAAATATTTAATAAAAAAATATTACAGCTATTTAAACGACATCGTTTTAAAAACCATATAATCCATATTACACAAACGTGACTTATATCTATCATATGTTTATGTCTTTAAGTTAAGTCATGAATATATCACGAATTCATGACATATGTATATATATTTCATGAATCTATCATATTTCCTTGATAAATTCGTGACATAACAAGATAAGTATATATATATGCCAAAAATGAACATATGTAGCCCGAGTTATGCCTTCTACAAGGTATCCTGCTCATAACACATAATTATGGCACATCAGTCCCCTTTAGTTGGAAAAGAACTCTTCTTAACTTTCGCTCGTTCAATGCTTCATCATCTAAGTGAAATTTAAATAGACCATTCACATTGAATTGTGAGGGATATTCTAGTTATTTAGTGTTGGAGCATATAAGCATTGTCATTTATCTTTCATGCCACACAAAACGAACCATACTTGCTCTTCTTTAATTTATTTCGAATACTACGAAAAGGACTTCACTGCGAATGAGCCATCACTAAATCACCTTCCTAAAACATTTTCTTACAGTGACGCTTGTCCGTATCAGCCTTGTTTTTATCATTGGCATACTTCAAATGAGCTCAAACTTCAAAATCAATCAGCAGAGCCTTTTCTGCCACATTATCTATTGCTTTTCTCCTTCCTGCTGCTATAGGCAAGATAGCCAGATGACAAACATTATGTAGGGAACAAGTGTAGGTAATGTCAAAAGAGGTCTTGCCGATAGATGGATTGACCATGGTGTGATAAGAAAACTCGACATAAGGTAAGATAGTTTCCCAGTTTCGTTGCTTGTTACCATAAATATAGTGCAACATATTGCTTCATATGTGATTGACTACTTTTATTTAGCCATCTATCTGTGGATAAGAGGCACTATTAAACTATAATTGTATGTTGAACCTATCCTAGAGCTGTCCCCAAAACTTGCTGATAAACTTCATATCTCTGTCAAAAGTAATAGTCTTTAGAACACCGTGCAAACACACAACCTCTCGAAAGAACAAATGCTCGACTAAAGCAGCATCTTTAGTCTTTTTACAAGCAATAAAATACGCCATCTTAAAAAATATATCGACCACAACCAATATAGAATCTCGACTAATCCTTGTATGTGGCAATCCTTACAAAAATCCATAGATAGATCTAACAAAATGTTTTCTAAAATATGTGATGACATATATAATCCTGTGTTCTAAGTATGTCTATTGCCCTCTTGGCAACTATGACATCTTTGCAAAATTTTGCACACATCTACATTCAATTAAGGTCAATAATATCATTTCTCTACAAACATCTTTGGTCTTATCTTGACTAATATGTTTGCCAAGTCTCCTTCATGCAACTTATGGATAATTTGCTCCCTTAAAGAACTTTGAGGCACTCATAACTAATTAGCTTTGAGCAAATATTCATCTTGAATAAGGAAATTTTTCGCATTCTAATGATTAATACATTGATCCTAAATGTGCGCAAAGTCTTCATCCTCAATGTCCAACTACTTCAAGCATTCACAGCTAGTAACTTCATTGATGAGAGTTACTAATAAATTTGCTCACCTATTAAGTGCATCTGCCACCTTGTTCTACTGTCCAGTTTTACACTTCATAACGAGAGTGAACTTCTACATATAACTTACCTATCTTGCATGCATCTTGCTTAGGCTTTGGTAGCTGCTAAAGTACTTCAATGCTTAATGGTCACTATAAAACAAGAACTCCTTTTAAATCAAGTAATGCTCCCACGACTTTAACGACCTAAAAGTAGCATAAAAATCTCGATCATAAGTAGACCACTTCTGTCATGTTTTACTCAAATTCTCACTTATATACTCAATAAGCGATCCCTCTTGAGAAAGAACAACACCAATGCCTTTCGTAGAAGCATCACACTTGACCTCAAACAACTTGTTGATGTTTGGCAAGGCTAACTCAAGGGCAGTGGACAATTTCTCCTTTAATAAAGTAAAACTCGCTTCTTGCTCCACTACCCACTTAAACTTTCCTTTCTTTAAGTACTCTGTAATAGGTACGGATATGGTATTAAAACCACAAATGAATTTCCTATAAAATGTTGCATGCCAATAAAAACTCTGAAATTTACCTCGTGTTTTCAGGTCTTTACCATTTCAAGCTAGTAGGAATCCGTTCAAGTTAGTACTTTGCCACATCAATAGAATAAATCAATATATCATAGCTCAATAGCTTGAATCACATTTACACTAATTATGAAATCCAAAACTCCACATTACTGTGTAGAAAGCTACATTTCGTAGATTGAAGTAAAGTTTCTTTCTTCGCAATATGTCTATAACCATTCTTAAATGCTCTAGGTATATCACCACATCAACAAAATAAATCATTATATCATCAAAATACACCACAATGAATTTATAGGAAATGGTTTTAAACATGATTCATCAAAGGTATAAAAGTATTAGGGGCATTCGACAATTCAAATGATATCATAAACCACTCATACAACCTTTCCTTTGTCTTTAATGCCGTCTTCCACTCACTATGAGGCCAAATTCTAATATGATGATATCCACTGTGCAAGATTATTTTTGAGAACCTAAGCACTATCCAATTGATCTAACAAATATCGAAATGTTAGAATGAGGAATCGGTACTTCAATGTAATATTGGTAATTCGCCTATGTCCACATACATACGCTGACTCCCACTATTCTTCAGCACTAACAAAGCTAGTATAGCACATGAATTCATACTCTCACGGCTGAACCTTTTCCAAAACAACTTATCAATCTATCCTTATAAAATTACATGTTCCTGAGGGCTTATATGATAGTAGGGGCAAGTTAAATAAACTTGCACTAGGAATTAAGTCTATATGATGTTGTATATCTCGCAAAGGTGCTAGGCTTTCTGGCATCTCTGATGCTATAATATTAGCAAACTCAGCTAACAATGGTTGCATTTTTTCTAGAACATTCTTCACCTCAAATTCATTTTCCTTCTTTAGCTTCTTGCAACCATCACAATCTTGCTGTTAATGACGTTTCACAATAGTTAGAAAATTCTTTCTTTCAATCTTAGAATTCTTTTTCTTATTCGTTATAGCCACCAAACAAACCTTCTTGTATCAACATCGAACTGCCAAGCTTTGCCTAATAATAAATGGCATCCATCCATATCAATGGTACACATCTATATCCACTACATCGCACATATATCATTCTTATAAATCTTCGCAGTAGAGAAAGGTACATGACACACATTTGTTGCTTGTGTTTCTGTTCTTTTCTTTATCAACCGTTTTCTGTAAAGTATTGGATGTTTTTCTTTTAAAAACCCCATCACATCGATAGCGCCTTTGCAACCATGTTCTCGTTACTGCCATCACAAATTATCACATTGCACACCTTATCATTGATTGTGCCACATATTCTGAAAATCTTATTGCATTGATTATCCTTTTTAAAATTTGGCGCCAATAAATCTTTTGCATAATGCAATTTAGCATCTCTCTTTTATCTCCTTTAACTTTAAAGCTTTTATGTCATTCTATCTTTAATGACATTCACCTCGGTTTTGCTGTCTTTAGCCTCTACCAAATTCAAATTCTTTGGACGATAGTCACTCAATCGATGGCATGCTTCCTCTTACTTCAAAAACTTGTTCAACATAGGTTTAGCATATGGGTTATTTTGTGCCTGTGGTTGGTAGTGTTGCCACCTAGATGGCTGTTATTACCTGAGTGGTTGTTGTCTTAGCTATCACTATAGTGGTTCTTGCAACTGACTGCTTTCAGACCATGTTTTCTACTTGTTCTCAACCACAAGACCACTTGTTTATTTGATAGAGCTGCTGAGTTCTAGAAGTAACTCGCTACCTCTGTTCTTCTATCTTCTTAGCCTAGCGACCACTTTCAATCCGTTAATATATTTTGCAATTTTCTAAAATTATAGTTTATCCATATTATTTCTCATCTATATATGATGAAATTCTTTTATATATTTATCCACACTATGACTTCCTTGCCTACAATTCTGAAATTTAAATACAACTGCTACTGGTAATTTGCTAGCAAGAAATATTCTTTCATCATTCTCTATATTTTGGGCCATGATTTTATAAATTGCTTCCCTGTAACTCTTCTTTGATTTTGTATATGTTGCCACCATGCAAAAATTGTGCCCATCAATTTAACGTTACAAGCTTAACTCGCTTCACTTGAGGAATCTGTATATACTTGAGGAAATTATCCACTATTGATATCGAACCTAAAAATTCTTCGACATGCATCCCACCATAAAAATTTGAAATATCAATGTTAATCTTATAATCTGAATTCTTTCCTCACCTTTTATCAGTCTCCAAAAATTCTTTTTCTTCTAAATTGCCTCTTAATTCCTTACGCTCACGCATTCGTATTTGTCTCATGGGCCTAAGTTTTGAGGTAATATTGTGCAATTGATGCCTTATTGTTCTATTTCATTATTGACCTTTGAGGCATCTCCACAGGGCTATAGTCTTCAATTTGTTCTCCACGATTGACCCTTGAAGTTCTTTCTCGTGATTAACTCCTTGTTATTGACCTCTTTCTTTGTTTTTATTGCAGAAAAGCCTAAGACTCTTGATTGGCTGCTCTATCGCCATCAATCTCGAGTTATAAGCATCTTCAAGCACTTGCAAGGCTGCTTCTCTAGCCGACTATCTAATCACCTTCACAATCCATGCTTGTATCCTTTGATCATATGCTTCTTTGTTCATGTGGTCATACCATGATAATAAGCGAATTTGCTCTGATACTAACTAATGAAACAAAAGCATTTAAACTTGAAATATAGATGAAACAAAAGTTTCTGAATATTGAAGTTTATTGAATAATTCTGAAATTAACAAACTAGGATTTTAATCTCTTTTATATAATAACTTTAAATATTGCAAATTTACTAGAATAGATAAAACTGAAATTTAATTTTATAATAAAATTCTCCTAATCAAAATAAGAAATTCAAAACAAACAGCACCCAAATCCGACATAAAAAAAGATAAAAAAATAAAAAAATATATTAAAACTGAAAAATAGCTAGGAAAGAAGCAAAATATTTGGCTTGACCATGGGGTAGAATGGAGCAAGCTTTCAAGTTTCATTCATCTCATCCAAACTTCGAAATAGTGTATTATAATTAAAAAACGAACACCTGTCACTTGAGATATGCTCTTTGGAATACACCCTCCTCATAACATGCAACGATCCAACATCATAAAGCCTTTAAGGCTAAGATTTGTTGTATTTTGATTCCTAGTTAACTCTCTTGCAAGCGTGTAATTTGATTTGAGTTAATGAAAGATACCATAGCCCTGTTTCTCAAGAGGATGTAGGCCACTATGCCTGAGCCTCTATAAACTTGTTTGTTTTGTTCTTCATTTTTCCATCTTTGCACTTTGATGGTTAATTTGTTCTTCTTTTGACTTGTTAATCATTCTTGATCGATACATCAGAGTGTGAAAAGGATTCTTGTGGTCTGATTTTGATCTAATTGTGGTCTAGTTTCTTTCTTCTCTTATGCGGGCGCCTTTATTTTATTTTCATATGAACATACTGTTAAAACATGTAGTTTAATAGAGTCAGTGCAAATAGTATGTACCCATGAGGGCGTCTGAACTCAAACATGATTTTACATATATATAGCTTCAAAGATGCAGATGCTTAAATGTAAATTTCGTACGAATTTGCTATTTCACCATATGAGGTTATAATATTCTGTCTAATTAACTATAGTGCCATATCGTGTAATTAATTATGAATTTGTGCATTTTCCTGTATACATTATATATTGTACTAATATTTTTATTTTTTTTTTGAATTAATTAATACATCATATGGATCTATTTTTTATGAATTTAAATTATTTGATCATTAGAAAAAAGAAATTTGAGTAATTGGAGGAGGTCTCAACCTGCCAAAGCATATTGAAAAGAAAAGAATCAAACTGTTTACAAACACAGCTGTCAACCGTGGCTGGTGGTAAGATTAAAATAATTTATCTTACACATTGCCAACAGATTATTGAGAGCCAATGCCGTTGGCATTGGATACCCATCAAATGTGGCCTATTTTTTATGAATTTAAATTACTAGACCATTCTCCTCAACCTGCCAAAGGATGGTGAAAAGAAAAGAAGCAAAATGTTCACAAACACAGCTGTCAACCGTGGCTGGTGGTAAGATTAAAATAATTTATCTCATAGATTGCCAACAAATTACTGAGAGCCCATGCCGTTGGCATTGGATACCCATCAAATGTGGCCAGAACTGCCAAAATGATGATTAATTGACCTATGATGACTACGTCCAGCAATTGATGATTAATTATTATTTCACTTTCGTTTGTCTAGCCAAAATCATTATTTTACAGGAATTGTAATCAGCCATCCTATTGACATCTTTGATGCGACCGGAATAGTATATTTCTTGATTGATTTGTTTTACGGTACAGTTTGACGAATTTATACATGATTGAGAAGAGAGAATCTACGCTAAGAGTACTCATAGCCGTCGTAGACAAGCCTTGCACTAGTTAAGCCTTTGGCCAAGGCTGGGCATATTGCCAGATTAATATCAAACTGATTTCCAACATATTTATTACCTGTTTGGTATAATTTTTTTATTTTTGTTTTAAATCATTTGATTTCCGACGACCGTATTAGGTCCCGACTAATTTGAATTCGGAGTATAGTTACAGTTAAGGCTTTTTACCCTCCCAAATGGTGTCTTTAATGAAGATCGAACCCGAGAGTTATTTCCACAAACGCAACCTACGTTGCCAACTGAATCACGACCATTTGGTTTGGTATAGCTTATTCAATAGTCATAAATACTTATTTAATCTTACATATTTTTATAATAATTTTTATTATTATTTAGTCATTTTTCTAATAGAGCTTTTAAAATTTAAATAAGATATATTGCCAATATTAGTAAAAACTAAAATTTTAGACTTTTAAGAGTAGAGGTTGAAATTTTTTTTAAATATTAAAATATCTAAAATATTTTATACTTATTTGACTATCTTTTTTTTAATCTTTTCATAACATAATTTTAAAAAACTTACCTATTAAAATAATTTTATAAGTTTTTAATAAAAATTCTTATTGAAAACTAAATAATTAATTTTTTAATAAAATTTTTATTAATAAAAATTCTATTTAAATAAATTCTATTTAAAAAACCATACCAAACGGAGTCTTATCATTTTCTTTCGAAGCCCTTGTGACCTTGAGTTGAATCTTATCACATACATCCAGTTTACCTTTCCCTAGCTCGAAAAGAGCATAAGCGCTACAGGATTGAATAGATAACTATACGACACTGTTTGGAAATGGTGCATGCAGTTAATTAATGGTAGATATTTAAGTAGATTACGGCACTGGGAGAATGTATGCAATAATTGAAAATAGATTTTTGACTTGATATATAACGTAGCAGATAAGTTACAATATATGTAACTTACATCCACCTATAAATTTTTTTTATATGATTTAATTGTTATCAATTAAATATTGAGTTATATAAAAAATTATTTATAAATTGATATAAATTACATCATATGTGCATAAGTTACAGTACATAATTTGTTGGTGATAATTTATTACAGCAAACTAGTAGCAATAATAGTCTTGATTTTCTTTTAAAATATTATTTCATTTTTGGAAAATTTCGTCTGAAACGGCCAATAATGTTCTAGTCTTATGCACATCTTGCATAGAACAGTTGATATAGTAAGTTTAGCCAATAAAGTTTTGTCATTTGGCAGAATTGCGGATCTTACTTAAGATCCACACCAAATTTAAAATTTAAAAATAGTAGATTCCACTTGGGACTCACTGCTCTGCTAAATCCGAATGGCAAAACTTCATTTTCTGAACGTGTCCATTTTATGCCTACGATAATTTGTTAATTACCACCGTTTCCTTTAACCGGAATGTTTCCTCTTGCTCATTGCAAACAAATAAAAGATAGTCTTCTTGGTCTTGGTCCTCTTGGAAATGAAACTTTCAATTCCCAATCTAATTCTTATTAATAAAAAAGAAATAAAATCATTTCTTAACAAAAGTTTTCTAACATTTAAAAAAAGGGTTACGTACTATGGAATCTATATGCATTAGCTATGTTAAGAAAAATCAAATTAAACTATACTTGATTAATGTTATATACTAATATAATTCGTAGAAAGACATCTTACATATCTCAGAAAAGATGAACTGTGCAAAATTATATCAAAGTAAATCAATAAAATAAATAGAGAACTCAATGTTTGTGGATTTAGACAATACAAATGGCTTTTATAATAAATTTCATCGCTGGGAATTTAAGTTTGTTTAAAAAGAAAAAAACTCAAGAAAAAATTAGACAAATGTTTTATTCAATAAAACAATAAAATTGGAAAAATTTCCATCATTATAGTATTTTTTTTAATTAAGTTCCTGAAAATAAACATATCATAATCATTTTCAAATGCTCATCCTTTATATTTTGCAATAGTTATCTAATATTTATGTAACAATATCACCACATATATATCACCATATTGGCATGCATGCAACAATATTATTTATTTATTTTATGCAAGTAATAAACAAAGAAAATCTCTTGTGTATCTCAAGAGATCTTATAGTTTTAATTGAATCAAACTAACACTCGTACCATTGACAGGTAATGGTACCCATCTTTTGTTTGATTATACATAATACAAAAGAGTAACATGTTTAACCAATTTTGTCGGAGTTTCTCCCATATTGAGGGACCTCAAGAAGATCAAGATTATCATTTCCAGCGTCACCATTATCAGCAATACTTATATGAACGTAACCCTCGAACCAGTTGTACTTACCTAAAAAATTCATATTAACAAACTTAATTATTCAGAAGTGCATATATTAAATTAAGAATTAAAAATGTTATTGAGCTGAAGTTAGCCTAAAACCCTGGGCAAAAAGTTTCCGTATTCTTCAAACATGAAAACATCTTTGCTACTGTCACAAGGCTATTTTCTTTGATGCGGCAAGCCCGTGATGGCGCTAAGGCTGCAACAGCTACCCTGTAGTGCACCGTTATTGAAAGTAAGTAGTGGATGTTGAGCGAGTACTTATTTCTGGGCTTGATACATGTGTATATGTGTGTGTGTGTGTTGATCAAATACCCAACGGGAGTGATTGTGACGCCAAAACAAACAAATGCGTGGTTGGTATGCTAAGCGGATCAACGACTCTAGTTCTATCCTACAAAAGTAGGCAAGATTAATGGATCTCATGGCCCAGTGATTAACTAACAATTATTTTTTAATAAATCGGTAAGATTTACCAACAAAAAAAAAAGTAGTTAAAATTTTGTGACTCGATGACAAGATAAACAATTGAATAAAGTCCATGATATTTTTTGTTCTTTTTAACTGGAGAATATCTAATTTCATAGAGAAAGTAAAAGGAAGAGTACAAGAGAAGCCCGAAGGCCTGTTACAACAGTTAAGTGAAAACGGAACTAACTCCCCAGGAGTTGAGTATAAGATCTGTAGAAATTGCTCGAGGAGCAGAGTCCCACCATGTAAAGGCACTGACTATTAGCCATATGTCTCTTGCCTTATCACCTAAAGCGAAACATTAATCTCCATTGGGTGAAGAATGTGCAGACAATAAAACCCTATGGTATGAAGTTTCCAAGGAGGAGAGTATATGTCCTACGGACAAAAGCCGTTTCAACAGCATAAATCACAGCCATAATCTCAGCTATAAAAAAATAAATAAAAATAAAAAATAAACATATTGATGCCTAAAAACATATTGAAAGAACCTTTAGCGTATAATTCTCCTCGTACCGTTGAGGTTCAGAAAGAGGGGGAAAGAGAGGTAAAAAGGAGCTACTAGTAAAGATACGAGTGTTTAAAATATCAAGCAACTAGTGCCAGACTAAAGAGCTTGCGCAAATTAAGTGATCCGTAGTATGGAATTTTGGAATCACAACAATAGAAATGTCCATGGATGTCTGTGGAACCTCGAAATAAAATTAAGAGGAAGCAACCAAGAAGCCTGTCAATGTGACCAGAGACAAACTAATAGCAATAATTAATAGTGTATTAATTTTCTTCCAATATTTCTTTTGTAAAACGTGGCCAGAACTGCTAAAAATGTGGAAGTAATCCGAAATATTTTTCTTTCGTCCACTCTCGTAAGTGGTAATGTAGCTAATTGCTCACATCTATTATTATTTAAATTAGTTTTCTTGTTCAAGAATTACTTTATTTTTGCTGTTTTAGTCTAATTCGGGTTAGAGGTTATTTACGTTATTAGCGTACGATTCCAATTAGTCCATTATAATTAAATTGGGTAATAATCTCGTTATTTTGATGAATTTTGAATGATAAACCCCTCTTTACAATTTTCTTTTGAATTATATATATCTAAATCGCTCTCGTAAAATGTAACTTAAATTATTATCTGCCGTAGGCCATCTCTAGAACAATATGTAGCTATCACTATGAGCTCTTTTTCATATCTTATTTTTCCGCTTCTGCTATCATATTTTTTGCTTCCGCTATCCCACTACATCACTAGTTCTCCATTATAATTTTCTTTTTAAAAAACCATTTTTTAACAAAAGTTTTGTAACATTTAAAACAAAACAAAAAAAGAAGATAAGAAACTCAAATTTAAATTGATGAAATTTTGATGGATTAATGTTCGTTTAGTCCCTATATTTTGAGTTAAGTATTCATTTAGTCTCTATATTTGAAAAAAAAATACTTCAAGGCAACATTGTTATTAAATATGTTACATTCCTACATACCCTTACTTTTTCTTGCTTTTTACAATATTATTGGGGATATTAATGAAAAGACAAGAAGGGTAATTTATCAAACCAACCTTAAAAATAACGTAAAATTTACACATCTTAATATTATTATGTTACTTTTAGGATTAAGTCGGTAATTAATTTTTATAAAAATAACAATTACTAAGATTGTTGTAAGGATATTAAACATTGCTTAAAGCTAGTTGATATACAAATATTGTTATATAGAAACAAAAAAATACTAGTTTTTTCACACCGACGTTTATTAGTTAACTTGCAATTAAATAGTTATTGGTTAATTTGATAATTAAAATTTTTATAAATAAATTAATTAATATAAAGAATATTGTTGCAAGGATATTATTGTAAAAAAAAAATAAGCAAGGATAAAAATATAACATATTTAACTGTTATGGTGTTTTGAGGTAATTTTTAAAATGTAGAGATTAAACGGATATTTAAGTCAAAATATAAGGATTAAACAAATATTTATCCAAGTTTTGATTAAAGAATAGATTAAGGAAGCAATGGGAAGAAAAGGCAATAAACTTTTTACAAAATGATCATCCCACCACCACAATGGTTGTTTTAGGATCCAATATCCCACAGAGAAAACATACAATAATTTAAATGGGAATATAAGGTTTATGGGCATCACTCGCTTGCAAGCTGTTTCCTAAGGATAAGTTCTTACCGTTTGTTCTTATCAGTTTTCTTTATCACCATCACCACCACCATGATCTGAATCAATGGGTGGTTTGTGCCTCTGGTTAAGAGACGAAAAGGCGAGCTTCTATGGCAATACGATGGGCTAGGTTCTTAAAACGACATGATGGTCAGAGACGAAGCTGTATTTTTCAATAAATATAAAAGATTTTGTAAAATAAGTATTGTTCATATTAGTCCTCAATACAATTGTGTATAGTCTCTATAAATTATTAATATTCATATTATTCCCAAACAAAAATTCATATATATAGCTTAAAAAACACATATTAATCTCAATAAACAATGTTTATTGAATGATTATTTTAGTTCAGCTCGGATTAAAAAAAAAAAAACTACTAGGCTAGCTTCGCCACTAATGGTGGTCTTTGAGATTTGTGAATTTTTTTGTAAATCAAGTGTGGGTGATTTTCTTGCTGTTGTTGTTGCCATTGATTTTGATTTTATATGATAACATGCAGAAGTTTAAAATTTTGATAATTTCAATTTGGAAATTATTTTAGGGGTTAATATTTATTGTAGATTGTGAATTAATTAATTTAAGAAAGTGAGGGCGCAGATATGAGAGAAAAATTTTTAAAATTATTTTTATTTATTTAATAATTTTATATGAATATAGTTAATAGAGACTATGTCGCTGTCAAAGGTATTACAATATCTTTAACGGTCAACACTAGTCAACCATCATATTTAACAGAATTTAGGGGCTAGTTGAGGGGATAATTGAAGAAAATGAAACTGCTGGTGCCGGTACGTGTACTTTTTGTTGAGCTTGAGTACCATTTCTAGAACACGTATCATTTATTCAGCTAGTTCTTTTCTAGTGCTTTTGTTTTCCTCCACCTGATGATATTGAGAATGAAAATGATGATCTTCTTGTAGTGGCTCAGTACAAAATGAAAAATACTGAAGGATTTACAAAATTTGTTTGATTTTGTGTATGAGTAATGCGTTCAGCTTTTGTATTTTGGATGGAAAGTGACAATGTAGTACAGCAATTAACCGCATTTTATATCAGGTTGTATGTATGCTAATTTTGATAATTAGAAAAACAAAGAAATTTATTGTTGTGGGTATCTTTTATGCATGCAAGTCCAGGAACGCAGTTTTAAAGGGGGAGGATGGGAACGCATTATTGTTGTGGCATAAAAGCTGATTTAGTTATTAGTTTTGAAGGTTAATGTCCATTGTATTTTTAAAAATACTCAAAACATTCTTATAAGGGCGGTTCAATCAATTTTGGGGCCTTAAGCGAATTGTTTCAATTAGGCCTTCAAAAAAATTTATTACTAAAAATTCATTTATTTAAAATAAATTTTTTTAGCTTTATGGGATGCAAAATTATTGATCAAATTTTTATATTCTAATTTCGTTAATATATTTTTCTCAATAGATAACATAGCTAATCCATTTAATCTTTTTTACAATATGGTTGATCTTAAATAAGTTTTTATCAACTTTAATTTTCAAAAACTTCTTTCTGTAGAAGCAACTATTACTGGTATTGTTAATAATATTCTATAAGCAATATATGCATTTGGGAAAAAATTAATTTTTTTCAAATAATTAACTACATCAAGCGAAGTATTCTTTTCACTTTGAAAAACTTCATTTAAAATTCTCAGCTCTCCAAACAAATTTAAACCATTTATATAAGAAAGCGTATCATGTTTTAAAGCATTTTCAAGATTAATGCAATAAGTTTTTAAAACAACGTCTCTTAACAATTGTAATTTTTTGAAATTAAACAAAAATCTAAACAAATTCTCATACATTTGAAATTGTTCAAATCTACTCATTGTTGAAGAAATAGCTTGATCTACTATGTATATAAAGTCATTAATGCTAAAAGACTCTTCAGGAGATAAAATTTTTTCTTCACTAATAGTTTCATCAAATTTGTTTTTTTCTACGAATTACACATTTTTGTTTTTTCTTTCTTCACTAATAGTTTCATCAAATTTGTTTTTTCTATAAATTACATATTTTTCACTTGCAATTTCTTTAGTTGAAATCATGGGAGACATGAATCCATTATCTCTATACCTTTCAAAAAAAGAAATATGACCTTCAAGCTGATCTATGGCAATATCAATATGCATATCTTCTTTTTGCAAGATCTTACTAACAGAGTAAGATCTTGCAAGATCTTACTACCTAATGTGAATTCAAAATTTTCCAATTCATATGTTGCAAAGCACTTAATTTACTCCTTATTTTAGAATCCTTCAATACAACTTTCTCAACGTGTTCATGACAATGATTTGATAGTTAAATTGGGTATATTATTTTATAAAATTTTCCAGCGCTTCTTTGAAGAAGATAATAATGAATAAATACGTTATACAACTCTAACAAATGAAATAGCTCAAAGACAAGAATTAGCCATATCACAAAGCACTAAATTAAGATTATGGCAACCACATGAGTATAAAATGCTCTAGAATTGACTTATACTCTTTTTTTTACACCTTGGTGTTTTCCTTTCATAATTGAACCATTATCATATCCTTGTCCTCGTACATGATTAATGTCAAGTTCAAGAATTTTTATTGTATCTATGAGTTCATTAAAGAGAGCTTTCCAAGTAGAGTCATCAACTTTTAAGAATATCAAAAAATATTCTTCTATTTTTATTGGGTTTGCTGAAGTATCTACACATCTTAATACAAAAAACATTTGTTCTTGATGGCTTGTATCTAAGGTACAACTAAGTATAATTGAGAAATATTTTGCTTCTTTAATATTATTAATTATTGCGTTTTTTTATTTCAAGTGCTAACATTTGTATCAACTCATTTTGCATATTATGCCCAATGTAAATGATTATGAATTTCACCATTTTTAATACGTCTAACATGTTCTTGCATTGTTGGATCAAATTCTATAATAATTTCAATTAAACATAAAAATTATCCATTGTTATCTTAGTAAATCTTCTCATTCTTTCCATGAAATGCTAAATTATTTTTACCAAGACTTTTTACAATGGCAATAATTCTTATTAGTACTTTTTTTCCCAATGATCTCTTTCTTTATTGATTTTTTGTTGAATGTCTTTGTCAATTGTTCTTTTCTTCACTAATCTTACTTCTAATTCAACCCATAAGTTCATATTAGTAATATGTTCATTACTTGTTTCATGTTCATTGCTTGTTTCATGATTTTTAATTTTGACACTAAGGTTTCCCAATCATTAGTTTCTTTGTTACTTAGTTGACTTTTATTGGAGTTTGTATTGAAGGGTTTGCAGAAAAACAATAGACTTTATCAAAATCCTTTGAATAAACTAGCCACCTTCTATTATATTTTTCTCCATTCGGCAGTTTTTTAATGTAATATGTAGCAGAGAAATGCCTAGAAAATTCATCTTTGGACAAATCAAATCATTGTCTCTAATTGGACCTTTCTCTACTAGGAAATCTCTTAACTTATTATTTATATTTTTCCATCTACCACGATCATAAATATTATTTGAAAAACAATACTCTTTGAAAATCTTCAGTTTCATCTCTAGTGTTACCTTCATTCATAATTTTATTACAAGAAGGAATGTTTTTTTCTTGGGGTTTTTTCTCTCAATTTAAAAATAATTAACCGAAATCCATCATGCTCGAAAATATTACATGTTTTGACAATAATTCAATAGATATTCAGAATTAACCATGTAGAACCACCATAATCTCAGAATTTCTACAATTTAAATCTTCAAATAGCCAACAAATATCCTTGATGGTTGAAAAAATTAATTATGAATCGCTCAGACTACATATTATGGAGGTAATTGTTCATTTAGTCTCTATATTTTAAATAGAGTTCCATTTAATCCCCATATCTTAAAAATACCTCAAGACAACATTTGTTAAATATGTAAATCTTTCACCCTTAGTTTTCTCAGCGGGTACAATAACAATAACTTGCTACAATCTTGAGAGCATTAATTAATTTATCACTAAAAAATTTAATTGGCAAATTGGCCAATAATTATCATTCTAAAGCTACATTTAAAACCTTGATGTCTTGCTAATAATTATGTTTAAAAAATTTATGTTACAATTAATCTTAAAAATAAAATAATAAAAAGAACCTTCATTTGAATTTTCATTTTACTTTAGTGTTAAATAATAATAATAATTTACTTTAACTTTTATCTTAATTTTAATTTTAATTTGATAAATTGACTTTTTTTCTTTTCATTAAAATCACTAAGACTATTGTTGAAAGGGTATTATTGTAAAAGTACAGAAAAATAAGGGGAAGAATGACACATATTTAATACTAAGAGTATCTTGAAGTATTTTTTAAAATATAAAGATTAAACAGGCACTTAACCCAAAATATAGAGACTAAATAAGAATTTACCTCATAGTATGAAGCTAGAACAAATTTGAAAATGCTAGCTGAATTTACCATATGATGCTTGGATGAATTTTGTCTACTAATATTAGAGTGATATATCTATTCTAGTCATTTTTGGTGGATGGATGACATGCTCAATTATTGAACCATTAGGAAAAAAAAAAGGTTATCGGTGGTGGACCTTAACCCACCAAATGATAATGAAGAAAAGACACAAAACTTCTGCATATACAGATGTCGTTCGTGATTGGTGTATAGTTAAGATTAAAATAATTTATCTTACAAATATTGCCAACAAATATTGACTGCCAACGCCATTAACATTAGATACTGATCAAATGTGGCCAGAATGCCAAAAAGATGATTAATTAATTAACCTTTGATGGCAACGTCTTACAAATGATGATAAAATATTATCTTTTTTTAAAGGAAACTAAGACTTTTTTGTTTGAAGATAAATCTGGGTGCTAATGCATGTGACAAAGAAAGTTAGCAAAGTGAAATCAGCTTATTTGACTGAATGGCAATATAGCTCTCAAAAATCAAAAAATAAGCTTTCTAAGAAAAATGGAAGCTTCAGTAAATATGTCGAATATTAAGGGATATTATCCGAACACAAATTTTAATGGTTAGAGTCAGCATATAAACAATACACACGACCGTGAGAACGAATGAAATATATATCTTCTTTTTGGGTAAGCTTAAGGAGCCAATAGGATCCTCTAAAAAGCAGGAAGACCATTGCACCAGCTTCTGCCACATGGCAAGAAGCAAGGATCTCATTAGGGATAAAAGGATTAATTGCTCGCCAAATTTATTTGGTCACTATCAATTGAACAAAAGAAAATGATGAATATAACCCCACTTGAGGAAGGTAGCACCAATAGGAAATCTCCATGGTGTAGAAAAAAGATGAAAATGCCTCTAGGGCACCTACCTTATAAATTTAGCTTAAGACACTAGAAAAAGGGGGATTATTTACAGATATGATTCCTTGCTTGAGAGGCTACTTCATCTTCTTCTTCTTCCCCCATTTTTACACTTCCATGGAAAATTTTGGCCATCTCATCTCTCAAAGAAGCCTTTTCCTTATTTTTTTCTTAGAAAACTCACTAATCTCCATAAAATCCACATCTTTGTCATGTTATTACTCACCATAAACTATCTTTATTAAGGTTTTGTTGATATTGTAAAAAAATCACATAATATTTCACATACATAGTAGATTAGAGATAATTACTCCCATAAATATAGGCCAAAGGGCCGAACCACATAAAAGCTTATGTGTTAATTATTTGTTTATAATTATTTTTTGCTTATTATGATGCTCTTGATGCTCAGATCATATTTCATATATGAGTTCATGTCAATTATCCAATGAGCTCCATAGATAAGCTTTTTAGAGTTATTCTTGAGTTCACCAAAGCTATCACATGAGCTTTCTTAAGCTCCTCGTGTCAACTCTTAAAATTAACTATTACGGGCATCACTGAGCTCTCCTATCAATTCACCTACCAAATCACCTTAGTTTAGCTCTCAAATCACCTCAGTTCACCTTCCAGATCACCTCAGCTATATATCCTGCCTAAAATATTAGAAAAACACACCTCAACCTTTATTAGCCAATCTTCCCCTAAATATAATTTTTTATTTTAATCTAATTTGACTTAGATCCTAAGAGAATATCCATCTAATGATTCGAAGCGGATCTTAACAAAAAAATTGGTTAAAACACTTTTGTTAATCAGAAAATGAATACATTCATAATTTCTACAAGAATTTTATCCGTCATACAACCAGATTATTTAGAGTTAGGAATTGGAGTTGAATTGCAACCTAAAAATGTTGTAGTTTCACCCATGCAAGCATTCGTTTTTCTTATTTTTTTCTTGAAAGTCCAAGCATCGTTGTTTTTTAGTGTATGATGCACCAAGTAGCCCATCATTCTCACCAGATTTCCTTATAAGGGAGTTGTTAGGGTTGAGACGAAATAGATTCTATGGATTGAGTCTGGTAGTGATGTTAGTTAAGTCTGCTACAACCATTCTAAAGATTTTGGATTTTCTCCAATTGCTTAAATTCTTCTATTGATCATAAATATTCGAGATTGAATCCCCCAGGCTTTCTATCTCTCGGATAGGGAATTTTTTTTAAATCAAGATTTTTTATTACTACATCTACATTAGGGTGTAATCAAGAAGAAATCAGGGTTATTTTTAGAATTATTGGGAGTTCATGAGAAAGTTCAACTCCATTAAATTTAAGCTGAATTTCCAAGAATTTAAAGATTGATGATGGGCTAAAGCCCCTCATAGGCCTTAATTTAGTCTGTCCCTGTAGTCAAACGTTAAATACAAAGCTCAATATCTATATTCAATAGATATAGTGAGGTAGTGTGGACTAATTTATGCATGAATCTAACTCTCATATCATATAAAAACTCATGAGCCCAATCCATATTTAAAAAAAAAAGTTCAGGAGTTAAGAGATGTCCAAGCCTATAAACTTAAGATCTACTCTCGATTGATCTGTGATATTGTCACTAACAATTGATAGAATATTAAATTTCTTCCACCATTTCTTTTGCAAAATGTCACCATAACTACCAAAAGCATGGTGGTCTTCTGAAAAAAAATTTTCCTTCTCTAGTATGTGATAATACAGACGCGCCTATTCAACCTTGGAACAATTTAGGCAAGAGTATTGCTTTTCACACCCTTTTGATATACTTATATCACCACACTTTTGTAATATTGGTTCTATTATTACTAAGAATTACTAAAAGGACAAATATGAATTTGATTACACTAAAATATCTTTACAAATCATGAATCTTAACAAATTTTTAATCCTATATACGATATAATCAATTTTGTTGATAAAATAAATGAAGAAACAAATTATTTATTAACAACAATTTTATTATGAAAATAAGTTTACAAAATGTTTTTAAATGGGGACAAAACTATGGTACAACTGTGATACCATACCACAATTACACCCAGCCATTGGATGCAGCCACAATTGTCACCATAGCTAGATTAAATGGCTGAAAGCAACTGTAGTATGACACTACAGTTGCACCATAACTGGACCCTTCTAAATGATAGTCAAATTCAAGTAAAATTTTATAATAATTTTATATACTTTTTTGTAATTTCATAAAAGAAAGAGATTACAAAAAATGAAAAGTGTGGTCTCTCAAGAGTTTAAAGGGGATGTTAGAAGCTTTACTCTTTAGGCAACTGTCTAGGCTTTGCGCTAAAATTGAAGGTCGTATCTTACAAGAGTCATGATGGATATCTTAATTTTTATTTATTTATTTCCTTTGTAGGCATACATTTTGTTCGACAGTAAATAAAGAAGATCTCTTGCACATCTCAAGGATCTTATAAGCCGAACTGAACTAGATTGAGACATTGACACAATTGATAGGTAATAGTATACCTATCATTTATTTAATTAAACATAACACAAAAAAGCAATATTGCACTTAACCAATAAGTTCGAAATTTCTTCCATATTGAGGGATAAAAAGGAGATCAAGATTATCATTCATGATATCTTCATTAGCAATAGACAACCACACTGATAAGTCACCCTCTGACCACTTATTACCTGAAAAAATCATAGTAGAAAATAACTTATAAATGCATATACTAAAATAAGAATTATAAATAACATATATTAAAATTAAGTTGGCCGATAAACCTGCGTAGGCACTTTCCATTTTCTTCAAATAAGAAAGATCTCTGCTTATGGGAATCAAAGCTCCAAAGTAATTAAGTTCTTTGAGAGTTCTTGCTTCCGGTTTGATAATACATACATATATATAGAGAATGCGTTAGCGGACTGTGCCAAGGCATGATTGTGGGGTAGTTAAACCAATAGCAACAAATAGCTTTTTCTTTCAAAAAATTAATTTAATTCGGAAAATTTGGCTAGAACCGCCAAAATGTGGCTGTTTTCACTTTTCTGAAATACTTTTTAATGGCTCACGTGCATCTCATGGCTTCAATAATTTGAAAATTAATGGCCGGATGTTAGCCATAGTTCAATTTGCGAGAATAAGGTGGGAGCTTGCTGGGTCCCATGTCTCAAGGTCATTGACAGCTAGCAAAAATCATTGAAGGTCAGCATCAAAATCAACATGATTACATTTATATATTGGATATAACTGTAGTGCAACTGTGATACTGTGTTACAACTTACACCCAACTGTTAGATTTACTTAAATAAATGAGAATCAATTAACTTTAAGTGTATTCAATGATTAAGTGTAAATATGACACAATACTACAGTTGTATCACAGCCGGATCCTTATATATTAAGATTTTACTTAATTAATGGGTCTGATATCAAGCAGTTATAAATTAAGCATAAATAAAATTATTTATTTTTTTGTGTGATTAAAATATGATGTACATCACAAATAAATAGATAGAAAAATAAATCAATAAATCCAACGTAAAAACCAACAACAAGAGATATATATTTTTATATGAAAAATTTAAAGTGGGAAAAATCACGGGATCGTAGTCTGATATAATCTTTCACTATATTAATGGGATTACAACACAAATTTTTTTCTAAATAATACTAGGGACTACTAACATAAAAAATCTCACTATTCTAAACTTACAATAACAAACTAATAATTATCTTTCTAACAAATAGATATCTCAAATAATAAATAAAGAGAGGATAAAATAAAAATTAAAATAATAAAATTATAGAGGATGATACTAAGAACTTACCCTCATAATTAAAAAAAAATAAAATTAATTTTACTTTCCGATTATCCAATTAAAAATTAAAACTTTTACTGCCTTTTTCTCTCACTCTGGCCGCTTCTTTTTCACGCACACATACACAAGGGCACCGGCACTCACTTGGTTTTATAAGCAAATTTCATAGAAAATGTCATTTGTCCCCTTCAATGTTTCATTAATTACTTAATTGCCCAAGCTTATTTAACTTTGGACTTTTAGACTCCTAAATGAGATGGACCCAACAACAATTTCACATGATTCTCGCATTAGGTGTCGCAATCCAAAGCCAGCATATAATAGAGAAAACTACTAATGAAGTTAATAATTTCTTGTATTCTAATCTTGATCTTTAATATAATAGTTAGAAAATTATGATTAGAAAATTATCATTATTCTTTCGTGTAAGATAATTGGCACCCCTCAGTTACTCTTATGAAACCTTTTTTTCTAAAAGCACCAGCTACGAAGATTAAAATAACACTACCACTAACAATAACCATGTGTTAATTCCAAAAATACCTTGCTTATTTCTTCCTAATGAAGACCTAAAAAACTTTATGGAAAGATGACACAAGACAGTAAAATTATCCTATTTAGTGTATTATTATATAGATCTTCTATCAAAAGATAAGAGCTATAGACTTTCCCATGGCGAGTGCTTTTTTACAAAGAAAAAATTTCTTATGAACTTCCTAATTAAACTAAAACTTAAATGATTTACTTCTTCTAAAGTTATTTGTATACATGATACTTAATTTAGAATTTTGAGAAAAGAATTTCTTGCAAGTTTGCAGCAAAAATGTAGACAAGAAGTAACGGTAACAATAAAGGGTTTAAAGAGAAATTTGCAATTTGAGTTGAGAAAGAGAACTTGTTTTTTTTTTTTTTTGTCATTTTGTTGGAGGTTAAAATTATAAACACACAAGAGGGATTTTATAAGGATTTTAAAGGGGTGCTAACAGCACCACTCATTCTTTTGGTTTTAAAGACAAAAAAAAATTCATGTTAGCATTATTTTTAACCTTTAGATTGATTGCAATTTAATAATTCTAAATATCGCGATTTTACTAAAATATGTAAATTTGAAATATTATTTTATAATAAAATTCTCCTAATCAAAATAAAAAATAAAAACAAATGGCACTCAAATCTCAATACTAAAAAAAGATGAAAATCCTACAAGAATTAGGAAAAAGAAGAAAGAATCTTAAAACTGAAAAATAACGAAGAAAGAGGAAAAATCTCTAACTCAACCATGGGACAGAACGGCACAGGCAATTTTGGATTTGGTTTGTCTCATGCAAGCTTCAAAATAATATGGCCTCCTGAATGTATCCCACGTGTAATAACAGAACTATCCTACATCAGTTCCCCTTAGTTGGAAAAGAACTCGTCCTCGAGCTACGCTGATACAATTCCTCATCATCTGGATGGTACGTGAACAGATCAGCCACTTGGAAAGTGCAAGCGATATTCCAATTGTCCGGCAGCTAAAACACATAAGCATCATCATTAATCTTCCGTGCCATATGAAATGGACCGTACTTCCACTTTTCCAACTTGGCACAAGTACCAGTGAATCGACTATGCCGCAAATGCGCCATCATCAAATCATCCTCCTAAAAAAGGTACTTAACATCTGTAACTTCCAAGTGAGCTCAAACTTTGGCATGAATTTGAAGAGCCTTTTCTACCACATTATCTGTTGTTTTGCCTCCTTCTACTACCGTAGGCGCGATAGCCAAATCACAAATGGCATGGGAAACAAGGGTTGATAATCTTAAAAGAAATCTTACTAGTAGAGTGACCATGCTATTATAAGCAAACTCGACCTGAGGTAAGGTGGATTCCCAGTTCTGTTGCTTGTCACCACAGACACTCTGCAGCATGTTGCCCAAAGTGTGATTAACCACTTTGTTTGATCATCGGTCTATGGATGAAAAGCACCACTAAATTGTAGTTGTATGCCAAACTTATCCTAAAGATGATGCCAAAACTTACTGATGAACTTCACATCTCTGTCAGAAGTAATAGTCTTAGAAACACTAAACAAACGCACCACTTCTCAAAAGAATAAATGTGCAACTAAACCGGCATCTTCAATCTTCTTACAAGCAATAAAATCCGCCTTCTTTGAAAACCTATCCACCACTACCAATATAGAATCTCGACCCATCCTTGTGAGTGGAAATTTTAATACAAAATCTATAGATAGATCCAACCAAATATTTTGTAGAATAGATAATGGTATGTATAAGCCCTATTCTGTGCGTGACCCTTGCACTTCTTAGCAAACCCAACACCTTTGCACAATTTTGTGTACATCTCTATCAAATTATAGCCAATAATAATGCTCCTCCATAAACACCTTAATCTTATCTCATCTAATATGTTCGCCAAATCCTCTGCCATGCAACTCATGGATGATCTGAATAAATATCCATCTTGAATTAGAAAATTCTCCACATTTAGATGGTTGATGCATCGATCCTAAGTATGCCTAAAGTTTTCAGCTGCAATATACAACTCCTTCAAGTACTCAAAACTAGTAACTTCATTGACTAGAATTAGTAGTGAAGTTGCTTGCCTGTTGAGTGCATCTGCCACCTTATTCTGCTACTCAAACTTATGCTTCACAATAAAAGTAAACTTTTGCATGTAGCTTACCCATCTCAAATGTATTTTGCTCAAATTTTGCTAGCTATTAAAGTACTTCAGGGCTTAATGATCACTATAAAACACAAACTCCTTGTGAATCAAGTAAGGCTCCCACGACTTCAACACTATAAGGATGGCATAAAACTTTTGGTCGTAAATAGAGCACTTTTGCCATGCTTTATTTAGCTTCTCACTCATATACTCAATTGGTTGCCCTTCTTAAGAAAGTATAGCCCTAATACCTTTGTCAGAAGCATCATACTTGACCTTAAACTGCTTTTCAAAGTTTTGCAAAGCTAACATAGGTGCAGTGGAAAACTTCTCCTTTAATAAAGCAATACTTGCTTCTTGCTCTTCTCCTCACTTGGTCTTCCTTTTCTTTGAAGATTCTGCAATCACCGTCTGTAGTACTAAGACCACGAATAAATCTCTTATAAAATGTCGCCATCCCATGAAAGCTTCTAACTTCACCAACAATCTTGGGCGTAGGCCATTTTCTAATGGCTTGACTTACTAGCCCTAATCTCATCTGCACCAACTATAAAACTTAAAAACTTTACATTCCTCTATAGAAAGCTACACCTCTTTAGATTAATGTAAACCTTATTTCTGTGCAAGACCTCTGTAACCATTATCAAACACTCCAAATGTATCACTATATGAATAGAATAAACGAAGATATCATCAAAATACACAACAATAAATTTGTAGGAAAAAGGCTTAAAAGCTTGATTCATTAAATGCATGAAAGTACTTGGTGCGTTGAACAATCCTGATGGCATCACAAACCACTCATACAACCATTCTCTCTTCTTAAACACTATCGCTCACTCATCTCGAGGCCTAATTCTAATCTAAAGTTACTGATAACTCTCATTTCATAGAGTTATCATGGCACTTTTCGTCTTAAATCAAGATTACTTTGAGAGTAAATGATGTGTTTTCATTGCATTTTAGTTATATGTTGCATATACATTCATCTTAGTTTATTAACAATCAATTTTGTTTGATTTAGAATAAACTATGTACTTAAATCATATGCATAATTTTAGGTGTCCGGAAGCTCAAATTTCAAGGAAAAAGGAATGCTAATGCAATAGGCTTGCAAAAGATAGAAAGAACTTGGCTACAAAAGAATTGAAACAAATATGAAACAGTGCAGTTGTTGTAGCAACCGTTGTTGTAGCAACCATTGCTGTAGCAATCCTGGAACAACGACAAAGAAAATTCTGTGGATACTTGCAGAATTGCGATCTGCAGTTTCCTAAACTGACATATGCGCCCCCTAGGCTTCTGGTTACCTTAATTTTCAATTATAAAAGAAGCACACATCATAAGAAAAAGGGGGACCATCGCCCAAGGAGAAAAACATAAAGAAACAAAAGAAAAACAAGATTCAAGAGAGAGATTAAGGGCTGCACAAGAGGAAAAATTACAAAGATCAATTGGGAGCTCAATCCTTCTTATTCTTCTCTTGTTTTCTTGTTTTTTATTTATTCATGGGGATGTGTTTCATGGCTGAAACTTTGTTCTTTATTTTTTTTTCTTTGCAAACCATGAACTAAATTTATTTGTGGTTAAATGATAAATAATCTTGATGGTTTATTGATTGAATATATATGTTGCTGCATGTTTGTTGTAGCATTTTATTTTGATATAATTTATTTTTATTAATTATTTCGATTAATCACCCATTTAATGATACTAGCTAAGAAAGAACCATAAAAGGACCTATCTTAGTGTAATATATCAAAGCAATACTTGATCTTAAATTGGATTTCTCGGATTGAGTCTTACTTGAGTCCCAAAAGGGCCATGCTTGATTTAAGATTAGTGATGAACTAGACATAGGGATCCATCTTGTAGGATAATTAGAACCTAAGCGTGTAATGTTATATTTTATGTTAGCATAACAACTGATCATTGTTAAGTTGCATATAAATATAAGATATCCAACATGCGACCCCTGCGAATGCATAAGGATTCTGCCCAATATTGTAGCAGATATTGCAGCAACCGAGCCAACTATTAGAAAATATTTAAGACTATTAGGAGAGTTTATTCACTCAATTACTCTATATTCCCATTGGTTTTATCCTTAAGTTTGACGTGATAATTTACTTTGTTGCATTTTATTAGTTGCGTTGCTATTTTAATTAGTATATTAGTTTCATTAATTGTTTTATCTTAATTTAGAAAAAAATCTGCACTGTTAAAATCCCTGTAGCAAGTCTGATAACATCAATTCTTGTGGAAACGATCTTGAATATTCATTATTTTATTATTTGTTGTGTAAACTTATACATTAACACCAATAGCATTTGATTTTATTTACCAACAGTTACCTACTACGCAAATTTATCTTCGAGAAAACCTACACATCAACCAATTGGCATAACAAATCTCAAAATGTAAAATGGGAAATTGATACTTCAACATAATTTGGTTAATCTGCCTACTTTCCGCATACATCCGCCAAACTCTCATTCTTCTTTGGTACCAGTAAAGCCAGTACAGCACATGGGCTCATGCTCTCATGAATGAACCCCTTCCATAACAATTCATCAACATGTCCTTGTAAAATTGTATGCTCATAATAGTTGTATAATAGTATGGCAAATTAAGTAAACTTGCACTAGACACTAAGTCAATATCATGCTGAATGTCTCACAAAGGCCGCAGCTCATCTGGCATCTCTGATGGCGTAATATCAGCAAACTCAATTAACCATAGTTACACCTCTTCAGGATCAGTCATCACCTCGAATTTATCTTCCTTTTTTAGCTTCTTACAACCTTCGTAATTCTCCCCCAAATGGTCCTTCATAATAGTCAGAAAATTCTTGCCTTTTGTCTTGGCATTCTTTTTCTTGTCCGTTAAAGGCACCAAACGAATCTTTTTATTGTTTCACCATAACTCATACACATTATCCTTTCCTCTGCGGATTGTATCAATATTAAATTGCCAAGGTCTATCCAATAGCAAATGATACGCATCCATATCTACTACATCAAACACATTCACTATTATAAACCTTTCCAATAGAGAAAGGAACATAACACACCTCTATCACTCGTATTTATGTCCCTTTATTTATCCACCTTATTACATAAGGTGCGGGATGTTTCTTTGTTGAAAGCCTCATCACATTAACCGATGCCTTTGAAACTATGTTTTTGCTGCTGCCACTATCAATTATCACGTTGCACACCTTATCATTGATGGCACCATGTGCTATAAAAATCTTATTGCGCTAATTATCCTCTTCAAATTTCAGCACTAATAAAATTATCTGTATAGTTTAATTCAGTATCTTGTTTTCTCTGCCTTCAACTGCAGCTTTTTCTTCACCCTCATCCTTTATAACGTCGACTTCAGCATTTACCAAATTCAAATTCTTTGAACAACGATCACTCGATTTATGGCCTGGTTCTACACCCTTCAAGCATTTATTTAGCATAGGCTTAGCATACAAGTTGTGCTACTACTACCTAGGTAGTTGTCGCTATCTAGGTGGCTACTACCTTAGCTTCTGCTATGGTAGTTGTTGCATCTGATTACTTCTAGCCCATATTTTCTACTTGTTCTCAATCTTAAGACCATTTGATCTATTCTGCACATTAGTGACTAATCATTGCTGAGTTCTATAAATAGCTAGCTGTCTTTATTTCTCCAGCTTCTTAGCCCTATCGACCGTTAAACCTAAATCATAAACCGTGTCCACTATCTCATTTTGTATCTTTAGTTTCAATCCACCAATATATTTCGTAACTATTTGAAACTCTGTCTCATCCATATTATTTATCATTTTAAGACGATAAAATTATTTTGTGTATTCATCCATACTACGGTTTCCTTGCCTATAATTCTAATATATAAAATACAACAACTGCTGGTAATCTGCTACCAGGAAATACTCTTTCATCATCCTTAGCATTCAAGGCCATGATTTAATAAATTGTTTACTCGCAATTCTCCTTCGGTTCTTTATGTGTTACCAACATCCAGAAGCTATGCCTTTTTATTCAAACACCACAAGCTTAACCTGCTTATTTGAAGGAATCTCCACATACTCAAAGAAACTATCTGCAATTTATATCTAATCTAAAAATTCCTCGATATGCAACCCATCGTAAAAATCTAGAATATTAATATTAATCTTGTAATCTAAAATCTTTCTGGGCTTTCTATCTCCTTCGGTTCTTTATGTGTTACCAACATCCAGAAGCTATGCCTTTTTATTCAAACACCACAAGCTTAACCTGCTTAATTGAAGGAATCTCCACATACTCAAAGAAACTATCTGCAGTTTATATCTAATCTAAAAATTCCTCGATATGCAACCCATCGTAAAAATCTAGAATATTAATATTAATCTTGTAATCTAAAATCTTTCTGGGCTTTCTATCTCCTTCTATAGATTATTCTTCTTCAAAATCACTTCCTAACTCATTAGGCATGCACACTAGCATTCAACATGCAGGACCTTAATTCTGAAGCACTGTTTCACAATTAGTGCCTTAAGGTTCTGTTTCACGATTGATCCCCTGAGGTATCTCCATATGGTCGAAATCTTCAGGCTATCCACCACGATTAGCTCCTTGAATTTCTTCTTGTGATTAACTTTTTGCTGTTGACGCCTCTCTTGATTTTTTTTCATGGATAGTCTAAGACTATCGATTGCCCACTCTATCACCACCAATCTCATACTATAGATATATTTCACTCCTTGCAAGGCTACTTCCACAGCCGCCTATCTAATAGCCTCCACAATCTGTGCCTGCATCCCTTGGTCATCGCTTCGGAACAGTTGTTCCTTTGTTAGTGTAGTCATACAATGATGACAAGCGAACTTGCTTTGATACCAACTAATGAAACTGAAACATTGAAAGTAGATTAATCTACATCAAACTCCTAATCCTGTCTCTAAAATTGTATCTCTTGAACCATTATTCATTTTATTTTAAAACTCGTTTACAACGTTTTAAAAGTCATTCCCATATTGATAAAGTGCAAGAACTCTTATTAGAAATTATACATACTCTAATGAGGATATTCTCATTATATATATATAGATAGATAGATAGATAGATAGATAGATAGATAGATATATATAGCATTCGGTATTGCTCGAAAGAGTTTCCCTTTTAATTTTACCTATAAATTAAGTCTAAAACAACTTTCAATATAGCACAATTAAAGGATGTCATCTGTCACCACCAACCAACCCATACTTTCTTAGTTTCTAAGGACAGGCGATGGATGTTGAGTACCATTTCTACTATCAGAAATTCAATTCGTAATCTTAGTATTCAATGTGTATTCTCGAATAATTTTCAACGATTTCCTTTTACCAAGTTCAATGTTAGCGATATTAGTCATCATGCTGCAAGAAAAGCGTTGAGAGGCTTTGGATTGGTCTATTCAAAAATTTGGTCTGGTAAAGCCTCAGCTAAGTCCACTTCTAAAGCTTTGCTGCAGTCAATTGAAAGGGTTCTATTTGTGGACGGGCACGAATTTTTACTGAATAATATAAATTTGTATGATGGTGGGGCTGCTTATGCTTGCTTCAGTTTGAGATTAATATACAAATTACTGAGCATCGTTTTTCAAAAATAAAAATAAAAAATGACTATCATTGAATAGTTGTTTTTTGAAAATTTGTTACAATATGCGCAGATATTATAATGCAAAATCTACTGAAATCTGAACTTTCAAACATTTAGAGAATAATTGTGATGTTAACCTTAACCTATCTACCATTTCATCCTAATGATAAACGAAGTTATGAACTTCATCTCCCCTGTTTCCCATTATCATAAACGAGAGCACAATTGCATGGACTTGACAGTGAAATGTCATTTTCTTGTGGGCTGAGGCATTTGTCTCTTGGCTGAACGATGATGTTTGCTCATCATAATAACAGGTTGCCTGCAAAATTCTCAGCATGGAAAAACTCCATAACCCCTTTATTGAAGCTCTTAGGTTTGCTACATCTACCCAATGAAACCATCTTTCTCCTTTCCCCTAATAACTTCCTAGATTTATTGCTTTCCTTTACGTTTCAACCTCTTTAAAATCCAATTGCCACAGAGAATCGCATGAAATTCATGACAGATCATATACACTGCTGAACCTTTTAAAGCCGGGAAACATGGCTGGAAATTGATGGTCTGCAACTCTTGTCTGTTTGGTGATGGAGAAAAAACTTGTAAGCCTGGGAAGATCTTTCACAGTTAAAGATTTTGATTGTGTAAACTCTATCTTCTCAATTGGATAAATATTGCTTCACCACGAATTGCAAAAATGTCTTCCATATTGGTGCATCTAAAACTGTATGCATGATAGGTTATGGAAAATATCTATTGGGAGGACTGAACAGAACAGCCTTTCCAAGATGAAAATAAACAAATATATAAAAGGAAAATAAAGAAAGTCACGTGCCCAATAATGTACTAAAGCTGTGTCTTCTTAAGCATAATTACAAATGGAGATCAATCCCCATTACGCAACTTGGGAACCTCTGTAAACGTAGCTTCTATTATTGTAAAATTTCGAGCATCTGCTGCAATATTTTGAGTTCTTAGCCAATTCATTTTCCACGAAAGTGTTGAGGGATAATATTAACCAACAATATCAAAAATTCAAAAATTAAAAGCATTTGATAATTTAAAATTTTTGATTGAAGCAGCAGCAGCAACTTATTACAGAAAAGAACCTCATGATGATTGTGTTGAACTTAGAATTGATTAACCCCAATTCTAAATCCCAAGAAATTACCACACACTGATCTTTTCGAATCAAGAACGTATTGTAAATCAAATCAGAAACAAACCAAATGAGATTTGACAGAGATGAAGAATAAAGAAACTGGACAAAGGGATTATAGAGGTACGGCTTGGAAGCCTACATCCTCTTGAGAAACGGAAGCCATAGTCTTTTATTGCTGCTCAACAGATTACAAGCTTAATCAGAGAGTTATAATGAACAGAACCCTTTAATCTAAGCCTCAGAAACCTTATATACAGCTTACGAAGGCTCCAGAAACAGGTGCTGCACACCAGCTCAAGTTCTGGGTTTGTTGAAACAAACCCAGAAATCTCCCGCCAAGACTAACAGCCATCAAGAGCTTTTACACTCCAAAACGACAATTGTAGCTGCCGTTTAGTTTTGGCGTGAATCAGTAAGCACACGTGTCGATCACGTGCATTACTTATGCTGTTGGTATGACAGAAGATTAATGTCGTATAAGCAGCAACAGCATTGGGCAGACTTGTCGTTGTAACTTTATTATTAAAACCGACAAAGTCGTTTATCTTATAACCCGCAATTCAGGTTCACAATTCAACAGATTGTTTCAACTGCACAGGGTCAAGTCAATTGCAATGAATATTGTTACTTGTTAGTTCTCCAAAAATGATGAATACGATGTCGTTACTGGTAGATTTCAATTAGTGTATTTGAAATTTTTTTCGTGCAAAAATCCGACGTTCGCGACCCGAGCAGCAAGCATATAAAATTAAGAGAGTTTATATGTATAAATTTAAACAAATTTTGGGGGATTTTATAGATTTTTCCTTTGAAAAGAGCACATTAATCCACACTCTAAGTGAAATAATAATAATTTAACCTTTATTAAATGTATAGTTTCTAGCGTTAATTATTCCCCCTAACCAGTTTTTTACTAGACCCTAGCAATCAAAGTGATAATATTAAGCAAGCAAATTTGAAATGTAAATTATCTTCTTTTTTTTTTGGAACAATTATGTTTACTTTTTAAATTAAATTAATGATAACATTTAAATAAATGTATAAGCTTTATCTCTGACTTCAAGAAAAAAAAATTTTTTAGAAAAATATTTTTTTTCGCAAAATATCAATTAAGTAAACTCATACAAAATGATTAATTACCAAAGCAACATTAATTAAACCACTCTAAAAAATTACATGTCAAATCCCAAAATCTGATTGTTAAGAGTGATACTCTCAAAAAGAGAATAAATCCAATAAAAACAGTCACTTCATAAATTGAGAAAAATAGAAAAATAAAATCACACACTCTTACTAATATGAAAGAATAATACCCACAGCTTAGAAAAGAACATGATATCAAGTCGAACGAATTAATAGTCAAACCAATAATATTATTTGTATTCACTTTTTTTATGTAGGATAAAACTATGGTACGGTATCATAGTTGGATCCAGTCGTTGGATCCAGTTCTAGTAACAACTATTGATTGATTGGAACTGGATTGGATCCAATCCAATCCGTGGTAACCATCTGCACCATTTGGATCCTTTTATGTATCACAACACATTTTAGTCCATATTATTAGTTTTAATTTCAGATTATAGTTTCCTAAAATCAAGGAGGACTTTTATTAGGACGTAAAATACGCTAGGGATATGGGCAACAAAGAAAGAATAATAGGCAAAATAAAATATATGTTCGAAAATTAGAGATTTTTAGAAATTGCAAGGTACTTTTCAAAGATTTTTTCTTCTTTTTTTATTTTTTCTATTTTTACATTATTTTATTATTATATTTTTAAATAGCATTCTTCTTTTTCTTCTTTTTTTATTTGAATTGTACCATTTTCATGAAACATAATCATCTCTATGTTTCCAAACATAATTGGGTGATGGAAAATGTAAAATATAAGGTAATATTTTAAATTAGAGTGGGATAGGATAATAGATTACCAAAGAAAACGTTATATATATATATATGGGGCTAGAAAAGGGTCAAATAGATTAAATATGGCCTTTTTGTCATATTCTAGGGCTCTAAATAATATATTATATCTACTAGTTCAATAGACTTCTAGATGTAGCTGCATGAATTTTTTATTTTTTAAATTAATTTTTTTTATTGGTTCACTCTAAAAAAAATATAGAGATCTTATATATAATAATAAACTGCTAAACTGTATAGGCACACAAGGTAACTCTCTAAGGATAATAGGTTCAAAAACTCACTTTGAATTACTATGACATGCACATTCCTTAAATAACTCAATCAATTTCACTCATCAAACATCTCAATTCACATACAAAATAAAAAACATAGTGTAAACATAACTTAAAACTAAAGATAATACAAATACAATGTCAAAGAATCACACAAAATATCAACACTTTTTTGAATAAAACAAAATTTTTTATTTTTTATTTTTTTAATAATTAAAATGTCTCAAAAAGATTTTAAAATGTAATAAATAAGAAGAATTGGAGTACTAAAATTTCCTACAGAAGCTTAAAATGAGAAGACAAAGAAAAAGAAAAACATTAAATTTTTTGTTTTTATTTTTAATTTTAATTTTTTTTTCAAAGAATAAACTCTAAGACAAAGAAGATACATTTCTAGAGTTACTACACTCTAAATTCAGCTATCTTCGAAATTAAAATTTATCCAAGTTAGTTTTTACAAGAAAAATTAGTAAAAACATCACTAGCATTAAGACATTCCACAACTATTAATTATTCTCTTCCCTAACAAAAACGAGATATTGTCATCAATGTCTTAAAGTAAAGAAGATATCACTTGAACACTGCAAGAAAATAGTTATAAGTGGAGAGTTAAATCTAATTTGCACTTCTTACTAGGGCTACTGCTATCATCAGTAGTCAACCAATCTAACACCGAGGTCATGGGATCTGACTCTAGTCTGTAAACCTATAAAAGATCAAGTAACACATTACCATTAGAAGCACAAATAAAGAGTTTTTTCATTGAAAATGAAATGAAATAATTCTTAATTGAATGGTTAAGAAATACTATCAAGTTATCATAAAAGTTATTAACATTTAATAAACCGATGAGCTTTTGATAAATGTTTAGATGAGCCTAAGATATAAATGTAATTACCGCCTCTAAAGTTGCAAGATCTCCTGGTAAGAAAATAAAAGCGTTAGTATGCTTTAATATTTTAAATATTCTCTTTTGCATACTTGGGACAATTAACTCCTCTCTAATTAGTGGGTCGGGTGAAAATCCTAAAGATTTTAAGACTTTTAAAATGATGCTTAGCACTTAGCTTCCTGCAACATAACCAGCTTTTAAGATAAGCTTGGATAACTCTCGGTCATCCTCCATGCACCAGGTGTAGTTTTAATCTTGAGTGAGATTAAAATTCCCTAACACTTGCACACCATCTTAACTATAAAAGAGCAGCTGTAAATCCAAGATCGATTCTCATTGGAATCGTTGAAGGATTGGAGTATTAGTGACTCGACTTTCAAATCTTCAGTAAGGATGAAATCCTCAAATTCTTATCTCTTTTCGTCTAAAATGCCAACTTCTTCTTTACAAAGCATTCGCGTACTTAGCACTTGCAATTCTTCTATTGCAATGTTTTAGAAACCACGATAACATCTAGTTAAATCCCTTCTAGGGTAATATGGTCCAACAAATTTAACGCTTGATCAAAATCTCCAAAATCTAATAGAATCTGGCATAAAACATGTCCAACTGGTAGTAATGAGACTAGTAATTCTTGACTAGGATAAGAAAACACAGTATAAGAACTAATGCTAGTACGTCATTTACAATGGCAAAAGGGTACCTTTGCAAGAGAAGTAAATATCATTGTATGTGGACAAAACATATCAAGCACCATCATGGAAACAAGTGCAGAAGTAGATTTGAAGCATTTTATGACGCTACAGCAATCAATCATTATGTTGTAAGTTGGAGCATTTGGTGGGATACCATAAGGTTTCATGCATTTGAATATTTAGATTGCTTTGTGACTCTACATGTTAAACTAAATAAAATTAGTTACCTCAATAGTTGTACTTGTTTCAGGTGGAAAATTGATATGAACCAATCTCGAATATTGATTTAAACTTCAAATCTCCAACCTAAAAATAACATAAACCAGTCAGGACTTGTTGGTGGGGTTCCGGTGAAAACTCTCTGATACTTAAGAACAATAACACTCAAGGGTTCAAGTAAAATAAATAAGATAATGTAAGATAAATTTTGGTTTTTTTCTCTACAATGAAAGATGATTTTCCTCTTTTCATTCCTTATTTTTAGTTCACCTCTCCTGATGTCCACTATTTGCTTAAATACCCCTTAGGAGGCAGACAGATTTATTCCTATTAAGAGTTGCTCATCTTCCTAACATGGGTAGTGTTCACATGAAATAATTGAACCCAACATTAGTACTCAAAATACATATATAAAGTTTGAACCCACAACTCATCGAGCAATAATTATAAACTATAGCTAAGTCATTGGGAGTACTAACATCCTAAGCTTCAATAAAGGAATGCAACACTATATTATAAGTTGGCATTGCTAAGAAAGTTTTGCTATCATGGAAAAGGTTCCCTGTGGCATGTAAATACTAGATCACCTCTCTTATCATTCCATCTGCACCAAGTGCTTTAAGCCGAAGAGACCCTCAAAAGAGAACAAAAGGGAGGAAAACTTTCAAAAAAAAGGTAATACCAAGACCCTCGGCAATGAACAAAATGGTCTAACGACAAAGCTTCATGTCATCACATAAATGAAAACGAGGTCAGCCCATAGTCACATGTTAGATGATGTGACCTCATGATTTTTGGGGGAAGAATAAGAGCTCAATTTCTTTTGGGGATTAATGTTACGTTGATAATCTGAGAATAATTTAGCTTCCTTTGAGATGATATTTATTTGAGGATATGTTATTTCAGAATTTATTTATATTCTTTTGGAGGGTTAGAATATTTATTTTTGGTTATTACTTTGTGAAAGTTTTATATATGAGAATGATGAAATGCAATTTCACTTCAATTCCACCGTAGGACCTTGTTAGTGGAATTAGGATGCCACAATAACATTGAATTACTCTCTAGAGTTGTATAGTTGGTCTTCTGGATCAACCGTTAGATTAAGAATCTAATAATGCCAAATTAAAAAATTCAACATATATTTTTTTTCTCTTGATGAAATTAGTTATATAAAACCAATAGAAGTACTGATGATTCCTGTATTTCTCTGCCGTAATACAGAAACTATGTGACATCAGAACCAAAACAATGAGAACTCTATACAAGCAAGACCAAATGGTCCACCACTCTTGCTAACTTGCTGAATCATTGACCATAAGCATAAAGCAACTTTCAATATAGCACAATTAAAGCAACCTAACCAAATATGTTTGCCAAAATACTGTTCCGTCTCTTACTTTGATGCATTGATGACTTTCGTGTAGAATGAGTTCATAACTCTTTGGGAGGCAACCAATACTTATATAGAGATGAGCCTTTTCATGTCTGCAAATAAAATTAAGAAGCCAATCTTGCTCATCCATGGGGAATGTGACGATAAACTTGGAGTATTTCCCTTGCAGGTCATTTGAAAGCTTCATCTTAAATCTTTCTCTCCTCGTGCTTTTTTTTTTTGCCATATTAACCAATTAATAATCCAATATCTTCAGTAGCTTAATTTTTGCATTTTCACTTGCACATGATACAGTCGGAAAGATTATTAGATGCTTTAAAAGGACATAGTGTTCTCTGTCCTATTTGAGATACAGTCGGAAAGATTATTAGATGCTTTAAAAGGACATAGTGTTCTCTGTCCTATTAAGTTGTGAAGCATCTCTACGGCGCACGCTAGAGTATCATGAATGTTATTTGGGAGACTGATAGATGGCTTCAGAAATATTGTGTCTCAAACACTTAATTGATGTCTGTAAATACTGAAGCTGAAACCTCTGAGTTATTGATTCAAAATCTATGGTGCGTTTGGGATTGAGGTGTTGTATCTTAAAAAAGCTACAGCTGCTGAGAAAAAAAAAGTTGTGATTATGAAATAAAAATTAATAATCTATAATAAATATAAATTTTAAATAATAATTTTGGTAAAATTATTAAAGATATCATAAATTTTCTATTATACAAGTGAAAAATCATATTAATATAGTTTTTAATTCTGTATTTAGTGTTTTCATGCAACACTTTCGTCTTTTGCACCTTAAAAGCAACTGTTGTCCAACCTCAATTCCAAACACACCCTAAAGACTAGAAATTCTATTAAACAAGTTTTACTGATGTAGCCTTAGCTGGGAGCCAAATTAAAAGCTTGGATTGCGCTGCAATCGGTTCTTAATTAGGTGTACTGTTTCACCGAGTTTCTTAATTAATTGGTTTATTTAATCTTGATTCATTACTTATTAAGTGGATCAAGATTCATCAAAGATAGCTTTAGATCAAGCTTGATTAGGTACTTAGCAATAGCGTAAAATGAATAAAGTGTTTGGAAGTAGCTATTTAACACTGATACGTATAAACAATTAGAAATTTATTATCTATCCTAAATCAAATCTATTATATAACAATTCATATTTCTATTTTCACTAATTTTTCTAACCACATATTACGCCACAAAGATATTTTTTCTTTTTTAACTTGGATTCCTTTGCTAGAAAATAAAATTGCTTATCTTTTTGAAGGACAAAACAATTTTCACTTGCAATATTTATCATCATTAACAATACTGCCAAACGGTGGATAAACAATATTCTCACGAAAATTTTATAATAGAAAATTTATTCATAAATGTATAATGCTAAAATAAGTATTTAAAATGATATTCAACGGAAGAAGCTGGCCTAAAATTAAACCTACGAAAGGAGTTTTCATATTCTTAAAATTAGAAAACATATCTGCTAGTTAGCTTTTGGTGAATCGGGATCAATTTTTGTTTAACCATGTTGTGTTTAAATTATCCTCCTTAGTTGTTGTTGAGATATCAGAATTATTTTGTTATGGCATTGTGCACCGGTCATGTTACGGCTTACTCTGGCTTTTCAGATCCTCAAGATATTGAAGTTGGCTTTCACATTTTCTTTTCTAATTTGTATTCATTTTCCTTATGCTTTTGCAGAGGCCTTGAACAATTTATGTTTTTTAACAATAATCAATAACTTTTATTGTACAAAAGTCTTTCTCAATTTTTTAAAGAGAAAAAAAGAAAAAGAAAAGAGAGCATAATAAAGCAGATATATATGGATAGGCTAATTTAATCAACACATTGACAGACGCAACAATTTTATTCAATAATTTCCTTTTTTGGAAAGACACCACACAAGAAAATAAATAAACAAAATCTCTCATACATCTGAAGAAATCTTATTAAGTAGAACTGATTCAACTGAATAAACCATCACTTACACATTGATGGGCAGCAACATTACTTATTTTTTTTATTTAAATAAACATAATACAAAAGAGTAATATTGCCTACCTACGCTTAACCCGTTTGGTCAATGTTTCTCCCGTATTGAGGGAAAACGAGAAGATCGAGATTGACATCATTCGCAATGTTATCATCAACAATACTGGCCAAATTCCACGGCCGACCCTCCAAACAATCGTCATTACCTGTAAATTTTATATTAAAATTATATTAACAAATGCATGTATTCAAATCAGAATTATGAATGATATTCAAATGAAAGTAAAGCTGGCCTAAAAACCTGCGCAGGTTGTTTCCATATTCTTCATATCTGAAAAGATCTCTGCTTCGGGAATCAAAACTCAAAGAGTAATTCAGTTGCTTTTGCGGGTTCTTGCTTCTGGTTTGGTATAACACGCACGTATATATGGATAGGTGATGCAGTAGCCGACAGTGAGGTTGGTGCATTGTGTGGACGTAGTTAAACTAACAGGCAACATCAATGAATAGTCTTTTTCTTTCAAAAAAATAAAAATAATTTGGAAAATGTAGCCAGAACCGCCAAAAGCGCGAAGGTTTTCATTTTTCTGAAATATTTTTTAATGGCTCACGTGCATCTCGCGGCTTAATTTTTTGAAAAAATTAAATAAGAGCTAGCTATAGTACAATTTGCGAGAATAACGTGGGAGCTTGCTGGGCCCTATGGCTCAAGACCGTAGACACATAAATCATTCGAGATCAGCGTCAAAATCAACAAGCCACGAGATACACGTGGCTCGTCTATCATGTGAAATTTATTAAGTAATAAGGGAGAATACCAAGAATGAAATTAATAATTTCATGTCATTTAATTTTGACCCCTCGTTAACTCATTTTTAATCTAATAGCTACAAAATTATTGTTAAAAAATTATATCTAAATTTGTGTTTAAAATTATATCTCTTCAACCATTATTTATTTTTTTTGTTTTAAAAACAAGAAAATTTATGTCAGCTCACTTCAAACCCTTGGATTGATTACAATTTAACTGTGAAAATTTTGTGTCAAAACTTCTATTGAAAATGTGGGGCTGCTGTATAACAAAAGAAAGCAGGAAATTTAACTATCAAACACAAAGTGAATAATGAAAAATACAGAAGATAGAAACTGAAGTGCTGTTATTGTATGTTAACTTAGAGTGCACACTTTAATTTATATAGAAAACACTTTCAACTAACATGACTAAAAACGAGCCAACTCTGCTCTTAAAATTGCTCAACAAGCAAAGATCATAACTAACTCCTAAATAAAATGAAGACTAACAAACTTGTTGACTTATGCAAGTAAAACAAATTAATAGCAGTAAGTGACTTAAAATAACAACAATAACAGTAAGTTTCTGCACTAACTTATGACATGCCGATCCTCTCTCTAAAATTATGTCTCTTGAACTATTATTATTATTATTATCATTTTGGTTTTAAAACTCATTTACAATGCTTTAAAAGTCATTTCCATACTTTAATAAAGGGTAGGAAGTTTCATTGGAAAATATATATATATATATACATACACACACGCTAATGAGGATATCTTCATTTTAATAATGTGAACATGTCACTAATAGATTAAAAAAACTTAGAGTTCAATGTAGTAACCAAAAAAAAAAAATACAGCCATCAATATATTGAAATTTCTGTTTTTAAATATTTTAATAGTAATCATCACTTTAACAAAGTGAAGATGTTCTAACTAAAAAATAATTATATATATATATATATGTGTGTGTGTGTAGACACACACTTATGTATTATCGAAATTCGCATTTATGTATGATGTCGCTATTGCTAAAGATTAATGATAAAGGACTTACTCCAACCCCACTACTCCATCAAAGAGTGGCAAATGGATAGGCTAGGTCAGGTCTTACCTAGTGCTCTATACGCTTGTCCAATTTTGGACCGGCTTGGGCTGGGCCTCTGAATTGATTTTAAATTTTCTAATGTTTCAACATTTCTTTTAAAAGAAAAACGACTTAAAACTCTCAGGAAAGTGAAGTTTGCAAAAATTTACAACTTATATATGCGATTTGAAGTGTGCAACATAAAAAAATTAGCAAAATAACACAATTACCATCACATTCCGATAAAACAATAGCAAATAATAACATCATAAGCTCATAATAAACCATAATTAACTTAACACCAATTCGCAGATAGTATGATAATTTATTTTTATATTTTTTAACATTTTAATATTTTAAATTTAAAAAATGGGTAATAAGTAGGCTAAGCCTAAGCTCAAGCTTCAAGGCTTCACTGCCTCGACACGGCACATTACTGGCCTGCAAAATTTAGGCTCATATCCAGGCCCTCACATAATGGGCTAGACCAAAGATCGCAAGCTTGGGTGGAATCTTGGATGGGTTGGGATGATTTGAGCCATTTTACATCCCTACAAGATTAATTAAAATTTGAAGTAATAATAAAATTATCCTAAATTTTAAATTAATAACAAACTTGCCCCAAGAATTTGCCTTTGTGGGATTAAGATGGAATTTATTGGCAACGATGCATAGAATTTTTCATTGTGAAAACATATGATTCCCACAAAATAGAACTACGTACCATTGCACTTTTTTAAATTAATTTTTTAAAGACATTAATTTAATGCTGAACTACGTTTGTTTTTTTTGTCTAAAGCGTTGGAAGGCTTTGCATTAGTATACTAAAATATTTGGTCCAGTAGAGCCTCAGTTAAGTCCACTTCTAAAGCTTTTCTGCAGTCATTTGAAAGGGTTGCAATAGTTTAATCATATGGCTTCAAGTTGTTTTGAAGTGTTAGATTTAATTCAGTGGCATTTTCTGTAGATGCGGTCATTTTTCGAGTAGCTTCAGATCTTAAGCTGGCCAGCTTTGCTTTCGGTTTTAAAACATCACAACTGCGCGGCGTCCTGGATAGTAGATTAGTGGAGGGATGGCGTGTTGTTACACGGCTTAAGAGACCACTTCGGCTGATTTCTTGGATTCGACCACCTCCGGGGGTGGTGAAGCTGACAGTGGGTGGGTGCTCTAGGGGAAACCCAGGGATGGCTGCTTCAGGAGGCATTTTACGTGACTCTCGAGGAGAGCTCTTAGGCGCTTTTGGATCTTTCCTAGGTTATTGTCCGATCCTTTACGCAGAGCTTATGGCTGTTCATGAGGGCTTAGAGCTTGCTGCTCACCTCGGCCATTCTATTTTGGAGGTAGAATCGGATTCTGCTACTATTGTCGCTTGGATTCAGTCCGATTGCCAGGTGTCGTGGGATTACACATACCTATTACGCCGTGTCGGTAATATGGCTTCTTCATCTACTATCTTGGTCTGTCATGTATTTCGGGAGGCTACTTCTGCTGCAGATTTTCTATCCAATTGGGTTTGTACTCATAAGGTGTATCGTCGGTTTATGAGCCCTAGGGACATTCATGCTGGTTTACATAGCATTCTCCATCCAGATGCGCATGCAGTTCCGCACATCAGGCGTTAGATTTTCTTTTATTCCTTTTCGGCTATGTTATACTTATTTTTCAGTTTCTCTAGGAGGCTTTGGTTTTTATCTCCCTCCTTTATACTTGTAATAGTTTTCAATTTATATTACAGGTAGGGGCCTGCTTAAACCCCCACCATCTTGATGATTTTAAATTAAAAAAAAAAAATTGTTTTGAAGTGTTAACTTATGGTTATAGAACTATAGTTATAGAACTATAGTAAAAAAAAAAAAGTTATAGAATGTTTCAAAAAAACTTATGGTTATAGAAAGATGAACAAACAAGTTAAAAGCAACACTTATGAAAAATAAACACAATAAAGACCAACTCAGACAAAATTATTAGTACAAGGCGAGAAAAAACACGGATCACGCAACTCACCACTTCCATTCCCTCGTCGAAACCTCTATCAGAAACAATAGCTCCACTAAAGCCATCATATCTGTGGCTTGATGGTTGCAACCCGAGATTTTGCGTCTAGATAGAAAAGATTCCCTCAATTTAGTACACAATCTTTTAATGCGCTGAATATAAAAAACAAATTAAATAAAATAAGTCCAATTTAGGTGAAAAATTGGTATCATGTAAGACACATAGACAATATAAAAGTTTAAAGAAATTGCCTTCCAAGTTACTGAAGCTCATAAAAATGCATTTATATGAAATAAAACACTACCTAGTTTTTTTTTTTTTTTTTTAATTTTCACTTCAGCGAAGGCTTTGCCCGTCAGGGAGAATACCGGACAGAACAAAAATCTTCATTTCAGAAACTTGTTTTTGACTCTGCCAGCTTCGCTCATTCCCAGCTTTACTCAGCATATCTTTTTTGACGCTCCCAGGTTCGCTTATTCCCACGTTAAAAATAATGCTTTTCTCACTGTTTCTGACACGAGTGTCCATTTCAAAGCTGCAGCATGATCACTCTCCTCCATCTCAACTTTCAGTGAGCTTAATTGACCATTTAAAGGTATAGGGATGTCCAATCTTGAAGAACACAACTTTTTGATGCAAAATGGTTGCATAGGATGAGCATGGTATATTCCGGAGGTTATAACCTGAACTACAGATGTCCAATTTTAGCATATAATGTATTATTTCGAAGCTAGCGACCAAAACTTTGTTTCTCTTAACTATCAATCTTCTTAAGTTTCCCATCGTCACTTTCCTTCAGAAGTTCTATTGACATAAAGCTGACCCATCGGGGCTAGAGCTGCCATATGTGGCAATGTTTCTGTTGCAGATTTTAAACCTCTCAACCTTGTAAAGGACCAAAAACACTTTTGAAGGGAGAATATGCTCAGACTGTATGCTTAATGTAGTCCTTCCAGATTTCATGGACTGCAGGCAGATTTTTCTGCCGAACTGCTAGTTGAGATCAAGAAGAATTAGAATAATGTAAGATGAAATGGACTTGGAAAATGTAGAAGGAAAATAAAGAAAGTCTTGCGCCTAATATCGTACTAAAGCTCTCTCTTCATGAGCATAATTGAGATCAATACCCATTACATACCTTGAGAACCTCTGTACATGTAGCTTCTATTATTGTAAAATTTCCAGCATTTGCTGCAATATTTTGAGTTCTTAGCCAAATCATTTTCCACGAAAATGTTAAGGGCTAACATTTATAACTAACAATATTAGAATTTCAAAAATTAACCAACAATATTTAAAAAATTCAAAAATTAAAAGCATTTGATAATTTTAAAATTTTGCTTGAAGCAGCAGCCGCAGCAATTTATTATAGAAAAGACCTTCATGATGATTGTGTTAATTGTACATGGTCAAGTCAATTGCAATGAATCTTGTTATTTCTCCACAAATGATGGAAACGATGTCGTTATTGGTAGATTTTAATTAATGTCTCTGAAAATTTTTCGCGGGAAAACTAGACGCTCGCGACCCAAATTAAGGGCCTTAAAAGTTGCGAGGTGAGCCCAACAATTGTCAAATGATGCATTCAAATTATTTTGTTAATTGACTTATAAGTATCTTGTTAATAGAAAATAGTAGTATTTTGTTAATAGACTTACAAGTATTTTGTTAATAGAAAATAAAATATTTATAAGTATCTTATTAATAGACTTATGAGAAGACAATTCTTATTATTTTCAAAAGAATCATATGCATTACGCATATATTTGGAAGCTACTGGAGGTTTGAACAATTAAGCATTTGATAAAATTGCTATTTGCTAATTTAAACTTGATAGTTGATAATGCTGTAATTCTTGAAATAATGCTAATATAAACAATTAGCTATGGAGAGAATCAATTAAGCATTTGATAAATTTTAATTTTAAAAGTGCTATGAGTTTTTTTTTTTAAAAAAAAGAAAAGTGTTATGAGTTTTAAAATCAATAGTATGTGTTTAGTAAATTATTGTTGAACTACTGTACAAATGTAAATGTGTAGATAAGGAATAATGTTGAATAAAATTTATTTAAACATGTATAAAAAAATATATTTTTTCTATTGTGTACATAAAATAATTGATATCTACAATAAATATTTTATATTATTAATTTTATTTCTATTTAGTTATCTTAATATAATTAATAACAATATTCACTTTGAAATTAATGATTTTATTTCCTAATTAATAAGGATAATTTTAGATTTTTATGATATATTTGAAATTGTATTACCTATAAAAGTGATTCTCAAAATCAAATTTTGATAAGCTATCCATTCTCTAATTTTTAAAATCTGTTGTTGTATGAGGTGATTTTATCAAAAAAAAATTAAATTTATTCAAACACTAAAATTATCTTTTAATTTTTTAAAATTACTTTTAAACCTCTCAAAAAAAATTCAAGTGGCGCTTACTAAAATAGTGAGCTACTATTTCACAATAGGTCAAAGAATAAAAAGGGAACTTTTAAAAAAAGACAATATAATATAAAATCAGACAATTGATTACACATTATAAATAATCCTTTTTAACAAAATATTGTGATTACTCTCTTATTGAAAAATCAAGGAATCATTTTACAGAAGGCTAAACAGTAGAGAGAAAGTTTAAACTCGCAACAAAACTTTATCGGAAAAATATATCTCAACTCTGGTATCACTAATAATATGACATTGATTTTAAAATAATTGTATGAAGGATTAAATAATGTGATGATCGATGAATTAACAATAATTGTCATAAAAGTTTGAAACAGAAACGTATGAACATGAACTGTTTTTTTTTTCTTTTTTTTCTTTTTAAAAAAAAAGGAATCTGAGTGTTTAAAAACAAAGAAACGTATGAATTGGATTACCCATTTAAGGTAAGATACTTATATTTTGACGTAAAGTGGAAATAAAATTATTAGAGACTTGTTGTTTTGCTAATAATTGTCGGAAATGATTATCTCCTTTCTTTTTATTCTTATCCATTAGTAGTACAGCCAACTAAAACAAGATAAACATTTAATACTGATTTTTTTTTAAATAGACATTTAATACTGTGTTTATATTGAAAAAAAAAGAATTAATTTTTAGAATATATTAGATGCAAAATTTATTATTTTAAAAATCCAACCAAATCCGAATATAAATGTCATGAACTTTATTGACTTCTCGATTTTTGAAGATAGATTAAAGTGGTTTTAAACTTTTCATAAATCTCTCCCTGCTATAAACTTATTCAATTTCATTGAAATAATCCTTTAAATTTATAAAATCTTGTTGGAGATCTTTTATTTAAAAAAAATTAGAACAGCAAAAATATGCATTAGACATGTACTTGATCAAAGGAAAGAAAAAAGATAATAATACTTTCTCAAATTAAATTTGTGAAGAAAAATAGATATCTTTGTCAAATATAATGTGTCGATAATACGTTAAAATTTAATATAAATTTGATCGAATTTTGTATAGTATACCAAGTTCATGATGGTCAAGATTCAAATGCAAAATAATTTTATAAGTTAATAGGAATTATGGATTTTTTAGAGTGAAAAAGACATTCTAAAGGATGTGGCAGTCTTTGTCAATGGCAATTGTCAGTGGCAATTAGTGTGAAAATAGATATCTTAGATTTAATGTAATTAATTAGGAATTGGGGATTTCTATAATTATACCCAACGTTAAACGTGTCATCAAAATAAAGCGAGTATTAAATAAATTTTACAGCCGCGAAGGCAAATTTAATACATTTTCCCACGTTTTCACACTCCCGTGTAATGCTCTTTGCCGCTTTCCATTAAACAACAGGAATTTTATCAATGACCCCCAACTATTTTGATTTTAGCAAATAAAAACTTAATTTCTCGTAATTCATTAAATAGATCCAAAATCCCTTGAGTAAATATTACTCACACGCTCTCAACACAACTTTAACATAGCGAAAGCACCCAAAAAAAAAACTTTAAAACATGAACTTAAATAAAATATTTGAGCTAACTTAGTATATGAGCTACTATCCAAAATTATTTTAATTCCATAAAACTAATTATATTTATTATTTAAGCATAATGTAACTAGTAATTAGATTACTCTCTCTACTTATTTGAACATAACGTCAACTCTAAATATCTTATTTCAACTTAAAAAGATTTTACTAACTAAACTAGTTAGCCTAACACCCACATAAAATGACCATCACTTACAAATGAATGCTACTCAACTTTACTAAAACTTTAAAGAAAATATATGATCCTAAAAGATAATGATTACATTATATGAAATTCATCAAGTCACTAAGTGCGTAGATGATTAACTTCTATAGTTTCTAAAAATTTATCTCACTATTCGCACAATAACATATCATATGATGGAAGTTCTTCTAGTGATTTATCTTGTTATTCACACAATACGATCATATGATGGGAATCCTTCTAGTCTAATGTACTAGATTTAGAAGGCCGTATGTAGTTTAACTCACGTTAACGAGACGAAGCAAGCAATCAAGCAAATATGAAGAAGTTAGGGAGTTATTTAACATAAACAGATAAATTGTCTTCTTAGTCACTAAAACATTAAACTTCAGGGAGTTCACAATAATTTCCCATCCCATTGAAACAACCAACTCAGGCATCTTCCAGTATGCAGTGTTTACAAAACTCAAAACGACAAAACAAAACTCAATTTCGGCATGAGACGCACGCGCTACAAGTCAACAACCGCAGTCAAATTGACAATAAACAACACATCAACTCCGACTCTTCCCTCTTCCTTTCCTTTGTCTAAAAAATCCTGTCGTTTCCCGTACAAATTAAATTAAATTAGCTTTTGCTTTCGAATTATGACTCGTGATTACGACGCCGTTTTGGGGACCTGATGATGCCTTTCCATTTTCTTTCTGCGGATTCCATTCCTTTCTTTCTACTTGCTAAAACAACTTTCTCTCATTCTTTTCTTTGCCTGTACACTTTTTCTTCCTCTATATGAAAAGGAAGGTAAGTTAATAAAATTATTTTAAAAATGGAGTTATAAAAAAAAAAACTAAAAAAAGCACTTTTTCCTTAAGTACTTATTATTAGCACCTTCCTCTGTTGTTATTAGTATAATTGTTTGGTTGGTTGGGTCTAGCTGGCTATAAGCTTCTTGCCTTGGGAGTTCTTCTGTAAGTATGATGAAGACGACCAATTCTGTAAGACCACTCTCTCTCTCTATTTTGGTTTTGCTTTTATTGATTCTACTTGAGTGTGTGTGCGTGTTAGTAAGGACTCTTGAGAGATATGATTATTGATGATTGATTGATTTTTTATTTATTTATTTGTTTCATTTATACTATGAATATAGCGGAAAGCAAAGAGCTTGTCTAAAAGCCAATAAAAAAGAAAAAAAATGAAAAAAAGAAGTGCTTTTTCCTTCAGTTTGGTTTCTGGCAACTGCTTTTCTTCTTGTTTGGTTTCTGGGAAATGCTTTCTGCTCCTGTCTGGTTTCTGGGAAGTGCCTTTTTCACGTTGTACTTGGTTTCTGGGAAGTGCTTTTTCCTTCTATTTGGTTGCTGGAATGCGTGGTATGTCATCCTCTGTTTGGTTGCTGAGAATTGCTTTCTGCTTTCATTTCTGGGAAGTGCTTTTTTAATTCTGTTTGATTGCTGAGATATGCTTATCTTTCTGTTTTATTGGCGGTAACCTATAGAATCTTAAAAAAAAAATTTATCTGAATTACTCTATGTTGCTAGAGGGAAAAAGCCTTAGGGCCTGACCGTGTTGATTTGAAGTAGAAAATTCAAATAATGAATATTGTATAATTTTCCTTTTTCTTCCCTTAAATTTTTTGTTCACTGATAGTGGCACCTAGTGTTTGGGGGCAAAAAAAAATATAAATAGGTTTTCTTTTTGTTTTTCACTTTTTTGATTGCACAGTGTCTTTGTTTGAAACACTCTGTTTGGTTGGAGCGAAAATATTAGGAAAATTAAGAATCAAATGTGAGCACATGTACTGTCCAACTCTTGTCCCAAAAAAATGTTTTATAAGTCATTCACAATGGTATGGGATGGTTAACTTATGGAGATTACAGAAAGAGGATTGTCAAGCTGAAGCCATTCTTTTCAAAGTGAAAAATGAAAAATAAAGTAAAATTATTCAATTTAATTGATGGATCTTCTCCCTTTCAGATTTCTGTTCTATCAGATCCACCGAGTAGGTCATGCCTCTGCAGTCTATTCATTGCCGCTTCTTTGATTTGTAGTGTTTACTTCATTGGCAGCTCATTTGTTGCAAAGGAAAACAAGGAAGTGAGTTTCTATTCAATTAAAATTCTCCCTGACTTGTATGTTGCAGATTGTAATGGCAAAGGGCTAGTGGTTGTGTTGCTGATGTTCAATGGATCAATTTGGATATGCCAAGATATGTCTGAATTAAGTAGTATTGCCCTGATTTTTTTTTTGCAGAGATTAATGAGATGGGGACTTTTTCAAAGCATGTACAGTGCAATACCTGAAACTTGCAAGGTTAACTATTAGTCCATTTTCTTAGTGGCACATGAAGTTATCTAAATTCCTTTCTGATTTCATTTTTCTTTTCACATCTATTCTATTTAGAATCAACAATGCAGGCTTCCTGGAACTGAGTCATTACCAGAAGGAATAGTGTCCAAAACATCAAATCTGGAAATGCGGCCTTTATGGAGCTCCCCGTCAAAACTTGTATGTGGGATTGTGAATGACCATCATTAGAATCTAATAGCTCATAAACTATAGTCAAAATCTACTTAATTTGTCTGTGATTGCTTTTTAAGTAAATGGAAAATAAAATTCTGTTCACTCATACAAGTTCCGTTTTCCTGTGAGTCATGAGCTGTTTGTTGCTGAGGTTTATGAATTTGAATTTTCATAATTTTTTTCTTTTCTTTTCTTCTTAATGCTTATGTTACATAGTTTTGTGTCAGAACAATCAAAGGCCTCCAATGAACTTGTTAGCCATTGCAGCTGGAATTAAGCAAAAGAAGATAGTTGACCAAATTGTTAGAAAGGTCTTGGCCCCTATTCTGCCACCTCTTTTGTTTTCATAAGTATCTTATAAGTTCTGTGCTTGATTTCCATCTTCTTGCTGCAGTTTCCTTCGAAAGATTTTGTTGTGATGCTTTTTCATTATGATGGTGTTGTGGATGAATGGAAAGATTTAGTGTGGGCTGATCGTGCCATACATGTATCTGCAGCTAATCAAACAAAATGGTATTTAAGTTTTATCAGAAAAACTGTTCTCCTAGACACGAGGGGGCCACCTGTATGTTCATGGGTAATTTTTTAAATTTTACTATGCTTTCTGGTGTAATAGGTGGTTTGCAAAACGTTTCTTGCATCCAGACATTGTTGCCGAGTATAATTATATATTCCTCTGGGATGAAGACATTGGTGTTGAGAATTTTAATCCAAGACGGTAAGTAGACATGGCTTCATTTTAGCTTTTACATTTTTAAAGTGATCGCCAGCAAAAATCTGTGCCTAAGATTCATGCCTAAAATTTTGAAGATCTTAATTATCTTGCAAAACAAAACTGTATGTATTTGTGTATTTTGTGTTTACTGGAGCTAGCTAGACCTCATATTTAGAGTACTGAACCTTTTGTAGATATCTGTCAATTGTTAAAGATGAGGGGCTTGAGATATCTCAGCCAGCACTTGATCCTGTTAAGTCAGAGATACATCATCCGATTACTGCACGTCGAAAAAATTCAAAAGCACACAGGTTTGTGTCAAATTAGTTTATCATCAACTTGGTCTTAATACTGTTAAGTTTATATTCCCTTTTACATAAGCTTTAACCTTCTCTTTGCTGAAACCTTGGTGACCGTGTTGGTTAATATTTCAAAACTCACTGGTCCTACTTATAGCCTTGTCTCTCTTGTGATCTCTTGCATTCGGAGCTGTGCTTTCCTGCTTATATTCCAGATATTGCTGTTAAATGCTGTCTATAACAGATTTGTAGCCATCATGGTACTGGCATTTTCCTCAATTGATTATAATTTTACTATTCAAGAATTTGATTAGTTCATCTTTTTCAAACTAACTTTCAAACAGGAGGATGTACAAGTTTAAAGGTAGTGGAAGGTGTGATGATTACAGCACTGCTCCTCCATGCATTGGGTAAACGGTCACTTTCTCTATGTTTCCTTTTCTGTTAGCCCTTTTTAACTTATCTATTCCATCCTTATGATTGTCGATTCTTTTATTCCGTTATGCAGTTGGGTAGAAATGATGGCGCCTGTGTTTTCAAGGGCTGCTTGGAGATGTGCTTGGTATATGATTCAGGTATAAAAACTTCTTGCAACTGTTTTCTTTCGGGAGGTAGAAGATCAAGATTCTGTTTGCAATCTTCATACTTCTCAGACTTTATAGTTATTGTTCTCTAATTACTTTGTCTCCATCAGAATGACTTGATCCATGCATGGGGACTGGATATACAACTTGGCTATTGTGCACAAGTAATTTTCTATAAGCCTGTCACTTCAGTTTCTCATCCTCTCTGCTGTATTAATGACATTTAACTATGTTTCAGGGTGATCGAACAAAAAATGTTGGTGTAGTTGATTCTGAGTACATTGTTCATCTTGGTCTTCCTACACTTGGTGTCACTACAGAACCTGAGGCAAGTACTTGAATTCACATCAAGAACAGAATCTTGAGACTGAAGTGGTTCAGGAGTTGTCGATTCTCATAATATAATGTTAAAGCATTTAATTCTTAATCGTAAATTGACGATCTGTCTAAGCCAGAATACTAAGAATGCTCTGACCCATGTCCGTTATCTCACTTTTTACCATCTGCTTCATGCAGTTAAAAACTGTTGGACAGGCTTCTGATGATCTAGAGCAAATTGCAAACCCTGTTGCATTGGTATGTATTTTGGACCTTAAGTTGCCTTTCAGCACATTCTTTATCCGTACATAATGGATATTCTTTCTCTGTGGAATTGCAGGCACCATCACAATCCCGTAGATTTGATAATCGGCCTGAGGTAAGAGCCCTTCACTGCTATTGTATTTGTAAAGTGCTTTTTTCTGCTCAATACAAAGTAGATTCTACAAATTTTGCACTTTCCATCCACGTGCATGAATTTTCATACGTACAAATTCTCGGTATGTTTTTACTCAAAACTGCCTTTATAGGTCCGAAGACAGTCCTACATCGAAATGCAGATCTTCAGAAATAGGTGGAAACATGCGGTAGAGGACGACAAATGTTGGGTCGATCCATATGGACAATCAACAAACCAAACCAGTCATTAATTCTATAAACATATTATAGGGCATTCTTCGAAGCATCAAACTAGATTTTGCTTCAAACATGTACACAGGCACAGATACTTCATGCATGCACAGATTACCTTGCATACAATTCTTTCTTTAATGACACCAGACATCTCAGAACTGCTTATTTTAAAGCCCTTAGGATGACATATGAGACTTGACTGCTGTCTCATAGCAAATGCTGGTCATTTCTTTTGCCAAAAATGGGGTAACTCATTCAGATTTCTCCTTTTAGTTGCTTCATTCATTTTTTTTTTTTTTTTACTTTGGTTTTGTGTTTCAGTGACTATTTGTGTTCGAATCCTAATGCAATGTAAATAAATATATTTTGTGGGTTGAGAATTATTGTAAATATAATTTTTCTTGTTGAATGCAATGCCGTATCCCTTCATGTATTTCCAATTCTCTTTACAATCATTTTCTTTTCTTTGATGCATGGATAATTCTAATGCAATGAGCTGAATTTAAATGGAATTATATCAATGGAAAAAAAAATTAAATATATTACACACAGAAATGTTTTTAATGAAATGATAAGGTGTAGCTATTCTTATGTACATCAATCTACATAGGCCACATGCTTACTGGATGATCATGATTTTGTAGCACAACGTGAATTATGTGAAACTATTGATTTACCAAAATAGTGCTTTGTGCTACAGTAGATCACATAATGTGTGGTAATACTACCTGTTAAATCATTAAAATATGAAGTTTTGATCCAGTGGGTGAAGTTGCTCACTTTATAGACATAATGTTGTTTAATTTTCGTTCTTATAGGAGGGTCTTTTATGGGGTAGGGAACTTGTGAAAGCTGGATTATGTTGGCGTATAGGCAATGGCAAAAATATTTACGTGTACAGAGATAATTGGATTCCTAACCAGTGTTTTTCCAACATGTTTCCCCAAAAACATTCCTTATGGACCAAGGTAAGCAGAGCTTATTAATAGCAATGGGACTTGGAACATTCCCCTTATTCAAAACCATTTTCTGTCGCTAGATGCTGAAACGATTACTCATATCCCTCTTCCTCCTCATCCATGCCCCGATCAAGTGTACTGGTTCTACGACAAACAAGGAGTATATACTGCCAAAAGTGGGTATCAATTGGCTTTGCGCTTGAACATCATCAAGGTCCCTCCACTTCATCGTCATCTCAAGCGTGGTGGAAATTCATTTGGTCCCTCTCTATCCCACCTAAAATGCAAATTTTCCTCGGGCGAGCTCTACTCGACATCCTTCCAACCTCATATAACCTGTTTAAAAGGCAGGTAATAGATTCTCCTACTTGCCAAAGATGCAACAGGATGCCAGAGGATACCTTCCAAGCTGTGGTGGGATGTAAGTTGGCTATAAAGGTATGGCGACTATCCCGTCTTGCTAATACTGTATCGAATTATCCAAGCACCAACTCCTCCTGCTTTGTTCAAACATTGGTTGATTCTCTATCCAAGGAGACTTTTAAATCTTTTGTGGCTTTGGCCTGGTCAATTTGGAGGGATAGGTGTAAGCATACTTAAGTATGATTTCCGAAACATACGTAATATGCTCATAGAAATTAAATGCGGAAAATTAGAATCTAACCTCCAGCCATTGATGTATCCGTGTGTGATTGTTGTTTTTCGATTTTGATGCTTCTGTAGCCTTAATAATCAAAACCAGATGGTGTAGTTTTTATTTTCCTTTATGATTACTAGCTGCAGGGACCAAAACCAGTTTCCACCATCTCTTTATATTGAGTCATTTTTCCATCAAAAATCTCAAGTGATGGTAGTTATCTTGTTATCATAATAACTAACTGTTGGCTCCAAACGTGGCATATGTTTCTCCAAATGGCAAAGGAAACGTGTGGAATGTTAGGCCAAAACCTTAGTGGAATGTTAGGCCAAAACCGGTACAGCTAGGTGTCCAACATTCTCCCACTTGGTCTAAACATTTCACTTGATTTGATATTTACATATATCAATTCGTTGGACTGAAAAGGAAAATAATACAGGAATCATGGCGATAGTTCCTCTAAGAACGAGTATTATCTTCCATGTATTACACTGCATTATTTTTCTTAAATCCAGCCACTTATGATAACTTAACTTTATGAATAAACCCCATGTTTATTCTTGGTCCAATAAAATTGATATTTCTCAATAGTAATGAATGTGCACAAAAAGATGAGAAAACATCACCATAAACAAAACTAAGAGTTTCATTTATATTACATTGTATATATAATGAAAATTATATGATGGAACCAAGTCCCATTCGGTCTACATGATCCTTAAATTTCTGTGGTGGCATGCCTTTAGTTAAAGGATCAGCAATCATTAATTCAGTGTTAACGTGTTCAATGACCACTTTCTTTTCTTTAACACGTTCTCTTATGGCTAAATATTTAATGTCGAAATGTTTACTTCGACTTCCGCTTTTGTTATTTTTAGCCATGAAAACTGCAACTGAATTGTCACAATATATCTTCAATGGCCTAGAGATTGAATCCACAATTCTAAGCCCAAATATGAAACTCTTTAACCATACACCATGCGAGGTAGCCTCAAAACAAGAAACGAACTCAGCCTCTATAGTGGAAGTGGCAGTCAAAGTCTGCTTTGTACTTCTCCAAGATATAGCTCCACTGGCGAGCATAAAAATATATCCAGATGTTGATTTTCGTGAATCAATTGGGGACAAGTCTGAATCGGAGTAGCCAATTACTTCCAAATTATCAGTCCGTCTAAACATAAGCATGTAATCCTTGGTCCCTTGAAGGTACCTCATTACTTTCTTTGCAGCTTTCCAGTGGTCTAAACCTGGATTACTCTGATATCTTCCCAAGATTCCAACAACAAATGCTATATCAGGTCTTGTACAGGCTTGAGCATACATCAAGCTTCCAACAGCAGATGCATATGGAATATCTTTCATTCGTTCCCTTTCAAAATCATTTTTGGGGCATTGGTTCAAATTGAACTTGTCACCCTTCACAATGGGAGCTACACTAGGTGAACAATTTTTCATCTGAAATCTCTCCAAGACCTTATTGACATAAGTTTCTTGAGACAAACCTAAAATTCCCTGTAATCTGTCTCTATGGATCTTAATGCCTATGACAAAAGATGCATCACCCATATCCTTCATGTCAAAATTCTTAAAGAGAAATTATTTTACCTCACAAAGCAACCCTTTATTATTGGTTGCAAGAAGAATATCATCCACACATAGACTAAGGAAACAAGTCTTACTCCCATTGAACTTCTGGTATATACATCGATCCATAAGGTTCTCTACAAATCAAAATAAAGAGATAACATCATGGAATTTTAAATACCACTTACGGGAAGCTTATTTCAATCCATATATGGATTTTTAAGCTTGTATACTAAATGCTCACCATCACTAGAGGAGAATTCTTCTGGTTGTTTCATATAAACCTCTTCCTCTAGATCTCTATTGAGGAGAGTTGTTTTCACATCCATTTGATGCAGTTCCAAATCAAAATTAGCAACTAATGTCATAATGATACGCAAAGAATCTTTCTTCTATACAGGAGAAAAAGTCTTCTTGTAATCAATTCCTTCCATCTAAGCAAATCCTTTAGCAAAAAGTCTTACTTTATATCTTTCAGTGTTGCCTAATAAGTCTTTCTTTCTTTTAAAGACCCATTTACATCTTATGGCTTTTATACTATTAGGTAACTCAACAAGATCCTAGACTCCATTTGATGACATAAAATTCATCTCTTCTTTCATGGCATTATACCATAAATATGATTCTTTAGAATTCATGGCCTGTGAAAAGGATTTAGGATCATCTTCGGTTTCATTATTATAGTCATATTCTTGCAAATACACTATATAATCACTAGAAATTATTGGTTTCTTTATTCTAGTAGATCTTCTTAATGTTGGACCAACATTCTCCTGAGGAGTATGTTGTTCAACTGGTTGCTCAAGGTTTTCAGGTAATTCCTGAATACTATGATCTACTGGATTATTATCAGTAACTTGTGGAATTTCAACAATTGGTTGCACAACACCTGTTTGAACTTGAGGAGTGTTGTGAATAACAATCAATCTATCACTTGAAGTGGAAGGTTGAGCATCTGAATGATCTTTCTCAAAAATAATATTCTGAGATCGATCGCTCCCACTGATCACGTCATATTCAAGAAATTCAGCATTTCTTGATTCCACAATTCTAGTGCTATGAGATGGACAATAAAACCTGTACCCTTTAGACCTCTCAACATATCCAATGAAATACCCACTAATGGTCCTTGGGTCCAACTTCTTTTCTTGTGGATTGTAGATTTTCACTTCAGACGGGCATCCCCAAACACATATATGTCGCAAACTCGGTTTCCAACCTTTCCATAACTCAAATGGCGTTTTAGAAACTGCCTTGGTTGGAACTCGATTTAATATATACGCAGCCGTCTTAAGAGCTTCAGACCACAAAGATTTAGGAAGATTAGAGGCACTAAGCATCTTTGCGCACCATGTCCAAAAAGTTGGTTTCTTCTTTTTTTACACCATTCAGTGCGGAGAACCAGGCATAGTGTATTGGGCAACAATCCCATGCTGTTGAAGAAACTTCGCAAATGGACCAGGTGCTTGCCCATTCTCTGTGTATCTACCATAATATTCCCCACCTCTATCTGTTCTCACGATCTTAATTTGCTTTCCATATTATTTCTCTACTTCTGCCTTAAATACCTTAAAAGCATCTAATGCTTCACTTTTATGATTAAGTAAGTAGAGATACATGTATCGTGAGTAATCATCTATAAAAGAGATGAAGTATTTCTGACCATACAAGTCCATGTTTGGACTACAAATATCTGAATGTATGATCTCTAATATTTCTGAGCTCCTCTGAGCACCTTTATTTCTCTTGTTGGTCTGCTTTCCCTTTATGCAGTCCACACAAGTATCAAAATCAGTAAAATCTAAAGTATCAAGTACTCCATCATTTACTAATCTTTTGATTCTTTCTATGGAGATATGACCGAGTCTCCGATGCCACAAAATAGAGGAATTTTCTTTTATAACACACTGTTTAATACCAGCATGAACATGCATTGAAGTATAAGAAGTATGGTTTTGCAAATTAAGACGAAAAAGACCATCAGACAATGTACCATTCCCAACAAGTTCAGATTTATAATATACATTACAAAACTGATTTGAAATATTAAAGGAAAAACCGAGTGGTACAAGTTTTGAAACTGAAACCAAATTTCTAGAAAAACTTAGTACATAAAATGTCTTTTCTAAAATTAAAACAAAACCACTGCTCAAAATCAAACTGCATGTTCCGATTGCCTCCACATGTGAACACATCTTGTTACCAGAAAAGATGCCTTGTTCACTTCTCACTGGCTTCCTTAGGTTTTGCAAACCCTTCAAGGTATTTGTTACATGGATTGTAGAACCAGAGTCAATCCACCATGTGTTATGATTAACATCAACCATATTGGATTCATAACAAACAAAAGAGATTGATTTACCTTTCTTTTCAAGCCATTTCTGGAATTTGAGACAATCCTTCTTTATGTGTCCTTTCTTTTTACAGAAAAAACACTTAGATTGTTTTTTAATTTCTTCCTGCGGAGGTATTTTACCTTTCCCTTTCTTTTTGGCTTGAAACTTATTCTTTCCTTGTGTTACAGTGTATGCACTTTCACCAACTTCCATTATTAGTCTCCCTTCCTCTTGAACACACATGGTCATTAATTCATTAATTGACCATTTATCCTTATGCGTGTTATATGAAATTTTGAAGGGTCCATACTGTTGTGGAAGTGTATTCAGTATGTAATGCACAAGAAAGGTTTCGGACATATCAACCTCAAGAAGCTTCAACTGAGCCGCAATGTCCCTCATCTGCATGATGTGCTCACGCACACCTCTAACATTGGTGAGCTTCATAGATGAGAACTTCATTATTAGGGTGCTTGCAAGTGCCTTATCCGAAGTCACAAATTGTTCATCAATTGCCTTCAGTAATGTCCGGACATCATTATGCTGATCAACCGAACCACGAATAGCAGTAGAGATTTTGGTCTTTATGAACATCACACTAAGGCGATTAGATCGCTCCCATTTGTCATAAAGAGCAATATCTACTTCAGTGCTGTTATCATTAATAAGTGGTTCGTCTTTTCGAATAGCATAATCAATATCCATCCACCCCAAATGAAGAAGAATTCTTTCCTTCCAAACTTTATAATTATCACCATTTAACTCGGGAATATCACATTTAATTTCAGAAAATCTCGCAGGTTGCACAACTGCATTAGATTAAAAACACATGCTTATATTATAAATTTAGGCTCATATATAGATATCATGTTTTACCAATGTAAATCATGTTACAAAATATGAATCAAATGACATAAAACTTGCCTGTGGGCTAAAGTTCTAATTCAAATAGATTCACATAAATCTTTATGATAAAACTATCAAACCATATCCCAATTCTTAATTCCTGTGGGTACATTAAGAAAATAGTTTGATATTTCATCCTAATTAAACATCCAAATATAATATAAATTCCTGTGGGAAAAATACATTATATTAAATATGTTTAATCACAATTAATGTCATTAAATTATATGTGATCTAAAAATACTTAATATATAATTTTACATAATTAAGGATGCTGTGGCCACTCCCTAATTAATAAAAATCATATCAGATCACTTGACATTATTTTATTTTATTTTATCAAACTTGCATGCATCAACTATTAAATCAAAATAATGCATACAAATGTTAATATGACATCAACACATTGATATTTACATGCGTACAGAATTTCCAGAAGTCAAATACAGCAAAAATACCTTAAATTTATGTTCTGAAGGCTTAAATTCACAAAGTTGAGCCGGAATAAAGTGACATGTCATTTAACATTTACGAATGTAGATGACAAGTCATTCATAAATAAAACAAGCGGAGGACATGTCATCGCATACAACATACGGAAGACAGATTTGTATATCCTTAAATAAAACGACATGACATCCACAATTAACCGACTGTCGTTTAATAGATAACTTAAAATATGACATGTCGTTGAGTTCATCTATAGTAACCGACATGTCATCCAAGTTCGTCTTCAACCTCCAGCCGGATCTAACTGTTCATATTTGAACCCGGATGACCCGTTTTACAAACCCGACTCTATTTATGATTTACCAACACCAAATTAAATATTTCAAACCATATAAATATCAGGAATCCATTTCCTAATCATTTAAAAGGCTTATAATCATAATAGCATCTAAAACAAATGATTTTAAAGTTTACGAAATAATTCGGATATTTTCACATATATCACCAAAAACAGAACACATCAAGACAGAGGTTTAACAAGCTCTGATACCAACTGTAAGCATACTTAAGTATGATTTCCGAAACATACGTAATATGCTCATAGAAATTAAATGCGGAAAATTAGAATCTAACCTCCAGCCATTGATGTATCCGTGTGTGATTGTTGTTTTTCGATTTTGATGCTTCTGTAGCCTTAGTAATCAAAACCAGATGGTGTAGTTTTTATTTTCCTTTTTGATTACTAGCTGCAGGGACCAAAACCAGTTTCCACCATCTCTTTATATTGAGTCATTTTTCCATCAAAAATCTCAAGTGATGGTAGTTATCTTGTTATCATAATAACTAACTGTTGACTCCAAACGTGGCATATGTTTCTCTAAATGGCAAAGGAAACGTGTGGAATGTTAGGCCAAAACCTTAGTGGAATGTTAGGCCAAAACCGGTACAGCTAGGTGTCCAACAATAGGAACTTGTTCCTTCATAGTGAAGGGGTGAATGACACGTCTGGCGTAGTGTTTCGAGCAGAATCTGTTAGTGGGAGCTATCAACTTGCGCAACACTCTTCTATCGCAAGGGGTTCTCCCATTCAAAACCATAGAGACGAACAATGGGCTGCTCCACCAGACCATTGGTACAAGCTCAATACAGATGCATCTATTAAATCGTCAGTAAGGCATTTGTGGTCTTGGGGCTATCATTAGAAACGCAACAGGGGAAGTTATGGCAGCTTCAGTAAATACAAGGCTTTTTTCAGGGGATGTGGAATTCGAAGAAGCAGATGCCACCTTCCGGAGGGTTAGGCTAGCAATTAATTTGAACCTCATGCCTTTGATTATCGAACTTGATTCGCTCACTGTTGTTAGTTTGCTTAACAGAAGCTCGCATAGCAGGAAGGAGATTGGTTGGCTGGTAATTGGTATCGGAGATCATTGGCCTGATGGCGAATAGATTTCACATCATAATGAAACACGTGCCTAGATCATGTAATCTAGTAGCTCACAATCTAGCTAAATTGGCTTTTTCTTTCCTAGACGGATACACTTGGATTACAGATTCTCCTATAGAAATTGTTAGTTTATTATAACGTTTTTTTTAAATTTTATATTATGTTTGCTTTCTGAAGTGAAAATAAAGAAAATAGATTCTTCCAACTCTATTATTTATTTATATATTTTAAGAAAAGATTGGGAATCTCACTTCATGAATTCTATTCATTTTTTAAGTGGGGGAGTAGGAGTGGGACTCCATGAGAGAGGTGAGAGTGAAAATTCTTCTTTTTTTATCCTTATTTTATTAAATTTAATGTAATAAGATTTAATAAAATAAAGTAAATAATATAATATTTATTTAAATAATATTATTATATTTAACTAAATAATAGTTTACATTGATTCTAAGTTAAAATTACTTAAAATAATATTAATAAAGAATTAAAAATATTATTATTATTATATACTATATTTATTTAAAAATATAATGTTATTATATTTATTTAATAATAATAATAAGAAGAAATAATTTATTCTAAGAAAATATTAATATTTTGCTATGTTAATAGTAAAAATGTTTCATTTCTGTTGCCCTTATTAATAATTTTTAATTTACATAATTAAAATTAAAATTATTAATAAGTTGTGATGTATATAATTAAGAATATTAATAATTATTATAAATTTACAAATATAATAAATTAAATATTTTATTCTTCAAATATATTTTTTATTAACTTTGAAATCAAAAACTATAATTTTTTAAATAAGGGTAAAATTGTAATTTGAAACTATTTACTCTCAATCCAAGACAAAGTAAATAAATAAATTAGATTCTGATCTTCATTCTATACTTCTATTTTAGTATAAATAAACAATCTACTCCCACTCTCACTCCTACTTCACACTCTCAATCCTAGTATTTTCACTCCAATCCAAAATATAAACACTACCTTAATATATAACTATTCTCCCTTTCAAAAAAAAAAATTTAAAATTTTAACACTATTCACGAGAAAATCACAAAATTATCTATCATCTATTTTGAATGCTCCTTAAAATATATAATTTCAGCTCATTTAATTTTTTTTATTACATACAACTATTGCTTAAGAGTACAATTCATATTACATGAGATTATAACTGATATTTATAAATTAAACTATTATTAAGACTAATTTATATTAATTCTTATGAAACTCACTTAAATGTATTAAATTAAATTAAAAAAAATTAAATTTTCACAATATATTATAGAGACTCAAACTCATGAACAATCATGGGATATTATGAGATATGGAGCCCAGTGGCTTTTAGCTCAATTAATTAGCTTCAGAAAGAAAATATATTTAAAATCCCCTAATCAAATTAGTTAGTCAATATTCTAAGTGGATCGAAGGCCCAATATGTCTGGCCACTCTTTGAAGCCCATACATAAATAAAATGAAAAAAAAAAAAAAAACCACGAAATTCATACAGTTACTTTCTCTAATCTCTTAACTGGCAGGCAGCACATTTCTTGAAACAATCTTTATGGTCAAGGGTTTAAGCCATTTATCTTCTACTCCAAATCAAAATCTCTAGGGTTTAAGGCACATTTTACCAAAATGCCCCTCCTCCGCCTCCTCATCCGCAGTAGCAACCGCCGCCACCACCAACTCTCCTTCTCTCTCCTCCACCAATTCCACAACCTTGCTCTTAACCCCAATTCCCCAAACCCTAACCTTAATCCCATTTCCGCACGCGGCTACGCCTTCTCATCCGCCGAAGAAGCAGCAGCCGAACGCCGCCGCCGCAAACGGCGGCTCCGCATCGAGCCGCCTCTCCACGCCATACGCCCGAACCCAACTCAGCCTACACCGCGTGACCCCAACGCGCCTCGCCTCCCTGACACCACCTCGGCCCTCGTCGGCCCCCGTCTCAACCTCCACAATCGCGTTCAGTCCCTCATCCGTGCGGGAGACCTCGATGCCGCCTCCTACCTGGCCCGCCAGGCTGTTTTCTCTAGGATTCGTCCTACTGTGTTCACTTGTAATGCGATCATAGCTGCTATGTACCGGGCGAAACGGTATAATGATGCAGTTGCTCTGTTTAAGTATTTTTTCGATCAAGCTGATATTGTGCCTAATATTGTGTCTTATAATAATTTGATTAATACTTATTGTGATGAGGGGAAAGTGGATGAGGGGATGAATGTTTTTAGAAGGATTATTGAAACGGCGCCGGTTGGTCCTAGTTCTAATACTTATAGGCATTTGACAAAAGGGTTTGTTGATTCTGAGAGAATAGGGGAGGCCGTGGATTTATTGAGGGACATGTTGAGTAGACAGTTAGGAGCAGATTCATTGGTTTATAATAATTTGATATCTGGGTTTCTGAATTTGGGGAATTTGGAGAAGGCGAACGAGTTGTTTGATGAGTTGAAACAAAGATGTTTGGTTTATGATGGGGTTGTGAATGCAACGTTTATGGAGTGGTGGTTTAATCAGGGGAAAGATAAGGAGGCGATGCAGTCGTACAAATCTTTGATGGAGAGGAATTTTAGGATGACTCCAGCCACTTGTAATACCCTTTTGGAGGTTTTGTTAAAGCATGAGAAGAAAGAAGAGGCGCAAGCTTTGTTTGAACAGATGTTGGATAATCATCAGCCACCCAATATTCAGGCGGTGAATTCAGAAACGTTTAATATCATGGTCAATGAGTGCTTTAAGCATGGGAAGTTTTCAGAAGCTATTGAGACATTTAAGAAAGCAGGAACACACCCAAAATCCAAGCCTTTTGCAATGGATGTTGCGGGATATAATAATATTATTGCTAGGTACTGTGAGAATGAGATGTTGGAGGAGGCAGAGAAACTGTTTAGAGAAATATCCACAAAGTCTTTGTCGCCTGACGTAACGACTTTTAGGACTCTGATTGACGCTTATTTGAAGGTGGAGAGAATTGATGATGCTTTGGAATTGTTTAACAGGATGGTAGAGTCCGGATTGCGCGTGGTTGTGAGTTTTGGGACTAAGGTATTTAACAAGTTAATAACCAAAGGTAAGGTTGCAGAATGTGCGCCAATTTTAACAAAAATGGGAGAGAAAGATCCTAAACCCGACTTCTTGATATATGATGTTGTGGTCCGGGGGTTGTGCAATGAAGGTTTATTTGACATGAGCAAGGATATAGTTGATCAAATGATGAAGTACGGTGTTGGTATTACCCCTGCTCTGCAAGATTTTGTACGCGAGACTTTTGGGAAAGTTGGTCGAGGTGAGGAGATCGAGAGAGTTTTGAATGCAGATAGGTGGGGATATGCTGCGCCTGTTCCACCTCCTCAAACGAGTGGACCACCTCAAATGACTGGACAGCAGTATTCCAGATACAATAGAAGAGAGCAGCAGTTTGGATCAAATCAAATGGCCGGACAGCAGTCTTTAGGACCTAATCAAATGGTAGGACAGCAGCACTCTGGATCGTATCAAATGATGGGGCAGCAGTCTTTTGGCCCTGATCAGATGGCTGGACAGCAACACTTTACATCGAACCAAATGATGGGACAGCAGTCTCTCAGGCCTAGTCAAATGTCAGGATATCAGCAATTTGGATCAAACCAAATGATGGGGCAGCAGTCTTTTGGACCTAATAAAATGGCAGGAGAGCAGCCATTTTCACCGTTTCAAAGGATGGGACAGCAGTCTTCAGGACCCAGTCAGATGTCGGGACAGCAGTCTTCGGGACCCACACAGATGTTGGGACAGCAGTCTCTAGGCCCCAATCAAATGGAAAGACAGCAGCCTCAAGGATCTTATCAAATGTGGGGACAGCAGGCTTTTGGATCCAATCAAATGGGAGGACAGCAGCCTTCTGGATACAATAGAATGGGTGAACAGCAGCACTATGGATGGCAGCAAATGTCAGGGCAGCAATTGTCTAGGCATCAGCCAAATAAAATGGCTCAGTGGACCGGACAGCCACCATCAGCACCCTCGCAAACGACTGGTCAGCAACAATCATGGCAACCTCAAGCATCAGCACAGCAGCAGTCATGGTCTCAAGCAGCTGGGCAGCCACCAGTTGGATCTCCACAAGAAGATCAGAATCCATCAGGATCCCCTGAATGGCAGGAAAACCACCAACAGGCAACAGCTTGATTCTTATGTACATGAAGTTACAGATGGAATGGCCTGGTTTCTAAAGGGTATGCTTTGTTGGTCAAGGAAATTGCTGCGTCATTGTTGTATGTTGAGTATCATTTTCAGCTGCAGTTGTAAAATGGCAAAATTTGCTCAAGTGTAATAATGAGGTAGTTTTTGCTAAGAAACTCTCTCTTTATGTAGATGTTATGCAACTATGTGAAGTGACAGATTAATTATTCTTCTGTCTTGGATCTCACATATTTATTACAGATGTCTTAATTGATTAAGAATTTCTTATGCAATGGTATGCTGTTATGTGCTCAGCTTGTAAGTGTAGCCCTTTTTTTTTTTTATTTATAGGCATCGGTTAACTTGTTCCTCCCAATTTACTGTGGTGTAGGGTTGCTATATATCTGGAATTTAAGATATGATAAAACTTGTTCTTGTTGTTTTAGCAGAATTATGAAATACAGGGATGCTGTCAAAGTTGAGTGCCGTCAAAGTTGAGTGCCGTCTAATTTCCCATGCATTTGGCTGTAATTATTTTTGTCTGTATACCTTGTGGAAACACAATATGCATATGGGTAATCCCACGGAAACTGTCTGGTAGTATGCGTTACGTTTGCGGCAGTCTATATATTTTATGTTTCTTAAGAACTTTTATCTTGATATACTTCATGTTTATTGAGAAAATGATTTTATCTTGATGAGCTTTCAACAACCCAATCACATTATTTTCCGGTTCTGACAATTGATATTGAGAGTGATTCTTTCTTGGTTTTGGACCTTTTGCAGGTTTTTGTTTATTAGGTTGATTGGTGAGTAGTGATGCACTCAACTTTATGTCTCAAGCAGCATCCAAAAGAGTGGTAATTAACACAATATTATGTCTCAATCACCTTTACCAAAACTCCCCTTGTGGCCCTACCAGTGTTTCTCCATAAATAATAACATTTGCCTCCTCATTCTTAAACTCAAAACCTTCCTCTTTCAGTGCATTGGTAGTCAACAAATTAATTAACAGAAAGATAAAGCAAAGAAATGGAAGTGCTCAGGCGTGCCCCTTGTCAAGGGTATGAATTAATTCTCTTCTCTTCTCTTCTCTTCTCTCAGTTATATATGAATCATTTGTAGGGTTGGTAAAATTTAGATCTGGATTAATAGTTTTATATCAGGATCCGCATTTAAATCCGTAAAAAAAGATGCAAATCCGAATGCGGGTAATATCCGCAACGGATGCAGACGGATATTTCGAATATCCGGATCCGCAAAAATTAAATTTTAACAATTTAATATATAATTTAAAAATTCAATAATTTACCTAATAATAGCAAATAAAATTTAATCACAGTTTAACAATTTTAACATGAAATTTTCATCATGCAGCTAATTGTATAAAATTCTGTGTGAATCTGATCATGGTCAAATACCTTTGCCTAGCCTCACTGAAAAATATGGCCTTGGCAGGCTGAAATTTTCCAATCTTCTGTAAAAATTCGTCATAGCTAACTTTTATGAAAAGATTTTATATAAATAGACATCTAGGTCAAGAATTCGAGTGTCTCTGTGTGCGTTTGTTTGGGTGATTTTCATCTTTCTTTGGGAAGCAGATTTTTCGGGCAGGTTAATCTGGGTGGTTCAGGCCCCAGTATGACTTTCTGATACATCTATCAGTAAACCTGTCGTGAAGCCACAGAATAATACACATAACAACCTTATACAAACTGATATGACAAATGAAATATGATTGGTTGATTGACATTTATATGCCAATTAATTGTCATTTTCTATTTTGAGGTACAATGTCAACGTTAGGGGAAGACGCTATTCATCTTAGAAAAAATGTTGCTGCATTCCATCAATAACCCGGAAAAATGTTACCGATGAAGAAAGAAATCAATTCCTAGCATATTTCAGTAGTTTATGTTTATGCTTGTGATGAAGATCCTGATAATCATATTCTTGCACTGCAGAAACAATAGCAATTTATGAAATCAAATCCTTTGACAAAGTCTAAAATCCCAAGTACAGAAAATGGATTATATCAAAGATTGTACAACGAAATCTGAAAAATGATGTAAAACTTTCTGAAAAATGATGTAAAACTTTCTATATTAATGATTTCTTCCTCCAAAAAAGTTTCTTTCAAAATTTGCCAATAAAAGTGTTACCTGTACACTTTGTTATAGCATAAACAATCAGATCAACCCAACCCTACAAAAAATTCGAGCTGCGGCAACGCTCCATGAAAATTTAAAAGCTTAAATAGTATTAAAAAAAGTAAAAAAAAATTGCCTAGTCAATTGTCAAAATTCCATCACCTTTGAACTGATTTTAAGCAAGGGCTCCAGCGTATTAGGAGCAAACTTTCTAGCAAAGAGATAACACCTTGATGTTCTCTGCTCATTGTACAAACATAACGAGCCATTACTGTTCCTAAGAGATTGTATAAATTCTTCTGTAATATTCTCTTTCTTGTACATCGCTGGGTGTGGGCCCAACATTGACCAGTCAACCCAAGTCACACTCCGGTTAGCCATCAGTGATCCGTGGAATATGTTCAGGTAAGTTGGAATGTAATGCTCATCAGGATAGCAAGAAGGCTTACAGTATTTCCTGAAAAGTGTAAGGTACTTGGTATCTGAGATGATATAAATGGCCACCTTACGTTGCATCTCAAACCATTGGGACCCTTTTCGCCATTGATAGATCTTGATATCAGGACGCATCCAACGGCTGTAGCGTCCACGACCATAACGCGAGGGATCATCATACGACTCAACAAAGCTGTATGGAGAACCTGTAAGATACTTGTAGACAGTTGGGAAATTATAGATTGGGATACAGCTCTCAGACAGAAGAACAAATCGCTCATTTGAGAAGTCTAGCAGGGCATTGGCTAGAAGTCGTTTCTCGGCATCAGCCATTTCCACAGTTCCCCATCCAACATTCTGAAGATAAATAAAAAGAAGAGCTCATTAGGAGAAAACACAAAATTAAAACAGACATACAAAAACAAACCAGAGAGCTAGAGAAAGAGAGATGCCAGAGCTAGGCTTAGATGCAATAAAGGGAACACAATCACTGATTTTAAGAGCATGACAAGTTCAAAGAGGCAATTAAAACATACCACACAAAGCAGAAAAATGCATGGTAAACTCAAAGAGTATAAATTTTTGTTATGAATGTATTAAAAATCAAATTAACAATTGCACTGCCATCAAGTTTGGGTACAACCTATGTGCTCTTTATTAGCCCAATAATCCGACTACTCTCAAAATCATAGGTTCTATTTCACATGCTAGGTGATATTCACCATCAATATTCCAGAATTATTAGACTCATAATTCATTTACGACAAAGAATCTGCAAAAGAAAAACTTCAAATTATTGGTCCAGATACACGAACAAGTATATCAAATATGCTAGGCTTGTTTTACAAGGAAACTTCAGATAACATATCAAAACCACGTGTCGATGCTATCACTTTCCTGAATTACGAAGGCCAGAATCTATAAAAATCCATAACATCTGGACTTAAAACACATCTAGTCAAAAACCAAATAATTGAAAAGTGAAAAATAATGAAACTCCAGAAGGAACCATTCCAGCTTCTTTTCCTTCTTCCTTTGTCTAGAGCTCATTCTTGTTTAGCATGATAATGCAATAGATAGACTAAAAGAGGACATAAACTGGAAACTAAGTATTCCCAACAGACTCATCCTGTGATGAATATGGGCATGTTAACTGCTTTCTTATTGATCTCCCGCCTCTGTTACAACATTTTGATTTAAATTTCCAAGAAGCTCAGATATCTGAGTAGCGAATTCATCCAACTACAAGCTCTGTAAGACTATTTTCAAGTCTAGACAATCCTAAAACTGCAGCAGTTTATAAGTGTGGGCTGGGGAATTATCTAAGTTTTTGGACAGTGTTGTTCGCACAGTTGTTTCACCTGAACTGAAATCCCCTATATCTGGAGGTAGGATAGCTATTCAAAAGTTCCAAGCATCCGCGTAGAACCACAGCTCAGAAAAGGGTCTAACAAAATAGTCCATCAGACTACATCCAAGCCTTTAAATAGGCTTCAAGGGAAGGATATTGATTTTATTTTCAATTTTTAGGAACAAAGATTGGTACATAGATTGCAATGCCTAACAACTAATTGAATTAGCAAGCTCATATTAATATAAACAGAGAAGAATATATTTCAAATCTTTTAGCTTCCAAAATCAACGCAAGTTAATGTTGCAAAATAATATAGCATACTTCCTATAAAAGACATTCACATCATGAACACTCTCCAAAGACCACCCCAATATATATCATAAATTCAAATTCTCAATGAGAAAGAAAACAGTTCATTACTAATATTCTCTTCATTGAGTATATATCACGGTTGTAAGTCCTCGCAACTATGCACATTGATCTTTAATCAACAACCACTCTTCTCAAATCTTAAAGAGATTCTACAACTACGAAGTTTGAACTTCACTTAGCTCACTCAAATAACAAACTAACATAATATCTCATAAAGGACCTTATCATAAATCAATAAAATCTTCAACAAATACAACAAAATCTCAAAAGAGAAACATAATAAATTACCCGACTGGGGATTTGCCTCCCATAAAAGGGAGAATCACTGGAGGCATTGAGCTTGTACCCGGGCAGCGCATGAACATAAATAGAGAAATACTTCTCATGCCCTTTGAAAAACCTCTCCCACAGAGGCAACAAGGGCAATGGCCCTCTTGTCAAAAACATAAAGGCTACTTTAGGAGTTCTCTCAAATGGGTACTCTTCCTTGTAAGGCACCATCGAAGCCCTCCAAAAGAGCTGTTCATCAGTCATTCTATGACTCAAATTCGCAGGACGAATAAACTTGTCAATGTTTAAGTAGTCAATATCATCACAAGTTTGAACAACCGCGCAATTCCCTTGGAGAGTTGACGAAGGAGCTGAATAATGACTATCCGAAAATAAAAACGACTCTCTTGTGAAATACCGATTCATATGTGAACTCGTCGCTAATCCTATGATTATTCCTGCTGCGAAAACAACTAAAAACGACAGTACTTGCACCAGTCTAATTAATCCCATGTACTTCTCCGGCTCCTCTTTCTCCCCTCTACTCCTCGCCATTTACTCCTTCCACCGATCGCCACTTTACCCAAAATCTCCGAAGCAACGAGAAAAATTTTTTATACTAGTTTCTCAAACAACAAGACTGATCTTGTTGACTCTCAGATCTTTCTTTCACAATCGGAGAGAAAAATAAATTACTATAAATAAATTTTTATATTAGTTTCGCAACTTGTTAAGATCGCCAAGGATGGGTACTGAAGCAAAGGGAGAGGTAAAGACTGGATCAAGATTGACGATTCTATATGGGAAAAAAATAATAAAATAAAATAAAGAAAACAAAAATTACATGTGATTTGTTGTGTATGGGTTAAAAGGGATTCAAGAGAAAGTGGTGTGTGTGGTTGATGATTTTGATTGAAAACGAAATCGATTTGAGTGGTTTTAGAATTTAAAGAGAAGAAGTTTTTTTGAGTGAGAGATTTGGAGAGAGAAAGAGGACCGAACGGGAAACAATGATACTTCGATGTACTACAACTTCGAAGTCACTTCACTTGAAGGGAATCACAATGTAAGAAAAAAACAGGAATAAATAAATATTATTTGAAAATTTATTAATTCAATGATTTAGTAAAACAAAATTATTAATGATAAGATTAATATTGTCATCATTGCTGTTTTGTCAAAAAAAAATTTCATTAAAATCTTAGGCGTAATTTTATTTTTTCTTTTAATTTGAATGACTTAATTTAGAGTGTAAATTATTTTTTTAGGATAAATATTAATGATTATTATTTATTAATTTTATTTTTTTAAAAAAAAGCATACAATACTATATTGACTGCAATGAAAATAGGAAATTAATGATGTTGACATCGAGGTCCAATTTAGTAATATAACAAACAGAGAGATTTCAATAAAAACAGGAAGGAAACTAATGATGTCAAAGTTGTTAATAAATCGTTGTTACTAAATGAAGAACTTTTTTTTTAAAATAAACATTTTATTTCATTATAGGAGTGACTCAAAGGTATTAAGATTATCATAGTAGAAAATCTTTTACTGATAAATAAAAATTATAATAGTTAAACATAAATTTAGCTACGACATCCCCCATGATTACGGTCTTATGAAATATTACATATCTATACACTCTTAATATATTTAATTGTATAATTTTCATTATTTATATTTAAGCATTACAAATATATATCTTTTTTCATTGGACTATAAATCTAAGAAATTTTACCAGTTGAATTCTTATTTATTTAGCAATGTCAATATTGAAATATTAATGTGAATGATGTGTTAGTTGATATTATTTTTTAAAAAATGAGAAAAAAATAACATTTATGAGTTATGTATTCGGCCTAAATATTTTGAGATGTTAGGTATCTTTAACCTAAATAAAGTCAATTCAATTTAGAATGCTTAAAAAATCATCAAACGGACGTAATATGAATGGAAATTAAACACACGTGTCCAAATATTTTATTAGGACATAACCCTCTAGAGAAATCATAACCTTCTAGAGAAATCTAAGCATGATTCGACAATCATGTTGAAATTTTAGAGAGAATTTTTTACATATTTTACATTTTAATAGTATTTAAGTCAAATTAAGGGACCTCAGCAGGATTTTCCCCAATAAATTATTGCTGTAATTTATTCACTTGCATGAACATCCTAGATAAATATCATAGATATAGTTTTTTTTTATTATTGTTTTTATTTAAAGAAGTATTTAATTTGAAGCTGATTCCTTGTTTGGTAAAGTGCTTTGATAAGAACAGCTTATTAGGAAACTGCTTAATGCCTGTTGCTGTTGCTATTTCTATTGGAGGCCATTCTGATGCTGAAGTGGATAGAGTGGGGCGGCGGAAGATGAAGCAATTTGAGTGGTGGGGCTTTGTAGATGACATAGTCAAACATTAGAAGAAGGCTATCATGCGCCTTGTGCTCATATTACTCGCACTTTCGAGTCAATGCATTTTATTTGCCTTTGTATGTTTATGGACTATGCAAACCGTCTAAGCCCAAAGGCATAACTCATGATTAGAGCACATCACAAAGGCCACAATTAAAGCTCAAATTTAGAAAATAGTGATCCTATGCTTGCTTAGTTAAAAAACTTATTTTGTATTCCCACCGATGAGTAATAAATAAAAATTTATTATTTTAATTAAAAATGATAAACCTTAGTAATTATCTATTACTTAAATTAATTAAATAGTGACACATTATTTATCATATCAGCTGAGATATAAAATTTATATAGTATTATTATTTAAAAATTACGAATACTAGTCCCACCATAATCAGAATCAGGAGACTCAAAATTTCAAAATTTAAAACCTTCAATTTAAAAAATAACTAAAGGAGGTCCCTGATCAATCTAATTAAGAATTTTTTGACAACTGAGATATGTTTAATGTACTTGGACTGGGTTTTTGCGAAAGTGTAAAATTGGGACGTCTTAGCTTGTGATATTGAGCTCAGTTTTTCAAACAACAGCAATAAGTTTATCGAATTGAGATATAAAATTTGTATCCCAACTCAAGTAATAAATGACAGGTTATTTTTATAATGAAATTGTACACGATATTTTCATACATATATAATACACTCAAGAGCAAAAATTATATGACATGCATGTACGTATTATGTGATGAAACAACAAAGGACAAGCGCTGCAAGATATAAAACATGGACGGCATGTCATTTGTTGATGAATCTATAAACATCACACTATGCTGTTCATACTATCACCTTTGCCACAAAGATGTATGCACTTTGCAGCCGAATAAAAACGATATCTCTTACATTTTCTTTTAGACCGGAATAAAAATGGCATGACATACATCTATTTGACAAAATAATAAACAACATGTCATTTGTTTGATTAATCTTTAAACATCATGTCATATATTTTTTAACTCTTGAGTGAATTTTTTACAGCATGCATTGTGACGAAACTGTAATCGACATTACCATACAAAATTTAGTTTGCAGATGGTGTTTCATGTGTATTATGAGAATGTAAACCACATGTAGAGAAAGATCATCATGAAATTATGATAACACTTGATTTTGAGTATGCCACGCCTGGCCCTCGGCAGCTGCTAGCTAGTGGAAGAACCCAATCATGAAACAAGCTAACAGTCACTTTTCATTCTTATCTCTTGGTACCCTTCCCAGTTGTTATTTTAACTTTTTAAAAGAGATTTTTTTTTTTTTTTACAATACCACTTTTTAATTTCAATTATAACATAATTATAATGAACTTTAGGTATCTAAAAATGTTATTTTATGTCCTCCATGTTTTTAAGTTACAGGGTCTATTTCAATTAGGGTTTTCTTTCGAGTTGAGCTCATTGAATTTTTAAGATTTAGTAACACATTTTTTTAATTATATATATGATTAAGATTTTCTTTTCACCAATATGCATGATTGGCCTTTCTTCTTTTATTTCAAGATATACTTATAAAATTTCTATTTTTTACATGACTATAAGTTATTCAGTTAAGAAAACAAAAGAATTTTTTGTCAAAAATCATAATCACAGTTCCACTTTAGCAAAATAAACCGTTCCACGTGAGTAAAATACAAGCTTAATATTGTGGTAATTAGATTAAAATGTTAGAAAAAAAAAAATCCAAAGAATACGCATCTTTCTCATGCCCGGTCAAATTGAATTTGGAAGCGCGAGGAGGGAAAGACGAATGATCTGGTTTTGGGTGAATTCCCTGACGGAAGTTCAGATGTTTCACCGGCGGTGGGTTACTCTGGGCAATCCAAAATTCGGCCCCCGGAAAGGAAATTACAGAGGGAATAAGGAAAGAAGTGGTGCAAAGAGGCCTAATCAAAATAGTTTTGGTAAGCGAAGGTTCCAAATTTGGTGTTTTACGTGAGGAAAGTGAAATGGTTTCAAATGCGGCTGCTACCGCAGATGATCACAGGATGACCGTTGCTCCCCCTTACAATAAGGAAAAGATTAATTCCCGTGTTTCTAAAGGCTCCACCAAAACGATACCGTCTGGAAGCAAGGGTAAACCCGTGACATGGAACAAGAGGGCTACCATGTCTGAACCCACAATTCTCAAACCTACGCATGAAACAAATGCTATCCCACCCACAAGTGACCCTAGCTCATCTAATCAATGCCCAACTATTTCCATGCAAAGAAGATACTTCACGTAACAACCCCAAAAAACAAGTCAACTATGGCTAAATTTCCTGAACCTTGATCCCAACTTCTTTGGACCCTGAATGTCATTCTGCGCTATCCTTTAAAAACAATTCTGAGAGCGGAACCGTCGGAGCCGCACTATTGGTTCCTTCTAAACCCAATCTCCATGAGGAGCCTCCTGATATAGGCGATTTAGACATGGATAATTTGGAGGAGGACTCATCAGATAGTGAATATATAGAGGAATCCGATGATGACGAGTTTTACGACATCAGATGATTCTCAACCTTTGTTGATGAGGATAACATGGATGTTTATCAGGAGGGACCTTGAGCCATTGGAGTAAGTGGTTCCCTTTATACAATTTTTTGTTATGCCAATGAATCTGTTGTTTTTGTTTTGGAATTGCCAGGAGCGGGCCTCGCAATCCTTTCGACAAGTTTTCAAGATGTTTGTTCAAAATTATAGACCCATGCTAGTGGTTCTTTACAAACCTCGAATTAGTGGAATGAAAGCTGATGACTTTATTCGTTTCAGCGGCTATGATCGATTCCACCGAGTTAAGGCGACCGGTTTCTCAAGTGGAATTTGGTTATTAAGGAAAGCGGGGTTAGATGTCACCATCCTTATTAATCATGAGCAGTATATTGGCTTCCAAGTCTCTGATACGAAGGGATTAAACATTTGGGTCACCACGGTCTATGCGAGCCCAACTCCATCTCTTCGTAAGCTTCTTTGGGATGATTTAAACTACTTGGCTGAGAATACTCATGGTTCGTGGATGCTAGTGGGTAATTTCAATGCCACTATCTTAACTTCAGAGAGTAAGGGAGTACAAATAGTCACAGTTAGCCTTGTAAGAATTTTCAAAACTGGTTTCATAGCCATGATATTTGTAATCTCCAATTTACTGGAACAAAATTTACATGGAATAAGGGATCGCTTTATAAACGCCTTAATAGAGCCATTTGTAATGACATTTGGTTCGGCACTTTAAGTAAGGCATTAGTTTTCCACTTACCAAGATTAGGGTCTGACCACCGTCCTATCATTGTTAGTTTGAACAAAGAGGGTATAAAGGCCAAATGTTTAAAGCTGTTTAGATTCCTTGCTTCTTGGCTTGGTAATAATCAATTCGCTGGTTTTGTTTCTCAGGGGTGGAATAAGGATGCAGACTACAATAGTTTAGTCGAGTTTATTGACAAAATCGATCATTGGAATAAGAATAAGTTTGGAAATATTTTTAAGGGCAGAAGAAGAATCTTAGCTAGACTTGGGTGGAATTGTAAAAGCATTGGAGTTTCATCAGTCAAATAATCTTTTAAAATTGGAGACTATTCTTAGTAAACAGCTTGATGATATTCTCAATCAATAAGAATTGTTGTGGCTTTAGAAATACTCACAATGACTTGATTCAATTTGGAGACATAAATACTTTATTTTTCCACCAGAAAACAATGACTAGGGGAAGACAAAACCGAATTGTCTGGATCAAAGATGACAGGGCCAGTGGATTTTTGATGAGGATGAGTTTAAGGCTCATGTCTCATGCTGTTAATTTTTTACTAATTTGTACACGACTGGTGCTAATTCTATTAACGACGGTTTTTATGCAAAAGGCAAACACCCGAAGCAAACACTCCAAGCCAAAGATTATCATCTTGTATTGACATTGATAACAAAAGCATTTCATCGAGAGAACTTGTGGACAATGAGGAAATCTGAGACATTATTTTTAGCGTGGAACCCTTAAAGGCATCTTTCCAGGAATTGATCAAAAACCCATGCCGAGAGGTGCATGCAAGTGAAAAATTTTTACCAATCGCAAGGTAGCTGTTTTATTTATCTGAGCCGGTCCTGGGCAAGGCCAAACCCGGACCGGATCTGGGTTTTGCCAACCCTAGCTCATGCTGTTAATTTTTTACTAATTTGTACACGATTGGTGCTAATTCTATTAACGACGGTTTTATTCCTAAAGATTATCCTTATATTGACATTGACAACAAGCATATCATCGAGAGAACTGTGGATAATGAGGAAATCCGAGACATTATTTTTAGCGTGGAACCCTTAAAGGCATTGGGAATTGACGGCCTGCATGCTATTTTTTACCAATCGCAATAGAAGGTGGTCGGCAAGTCAGTTTGTAAGCAAATCAAAGATATCTTCAATGGAGCAACTATACCTTACAATTTTACAAAGACATTGATCGTTCTACTCCCAAAAACTGATAATCTGACCAATTTCAAGCTTTTTTTGCCTTATTAGCCTCTGCATTGTAATGTATAAAACAATTACGAAAATCATTGCTAATAGATTAAAGGCCTTTCTTCCTATTCTTGTAGGTCCGGATCAAATTAGTTTTGTTCCGGGGTGGCACATCACAGAAAATAATATCATTGCCCAGGAGCTTATTCATAGTATAAGATGAAAGACAGGCAAGCACAGGTTCATGGCTATCAAAGTGGATTTGGAAAAAGTTTATGATAGATTAAGCTGGGATTTCAAATAAGACTCCCGTTTTAGTGGGTCTTCCTACCAACTTTATACTAATCATCATGGAGTGCATCACTTCCTATTCCATGCAGTTGCTTTGGAATGGTGAGCTTACTGATTCAGTCAGGCCGTTCAGAGGGATTCGCCAGGGGAACCCAATCTCTTTGTTGGACGGATGGTTCCCCAATCGTTGTTTAAGAACAAAAAAAAAAACTCCGTATATCGAACACATAGAAACAATAGCTTTTGCTTCTTCTCTTCATCTGAGTTCAATTCTGATAAAGAAAAATTGAACAATCCATTTTATAAAGGTATTTATATTGTAATCAAGAAGAAGATTTTCACTTGTAATCAATATTTCTTTTTGGCTATTGACGTGATCTAACATTTGATTATTCTGCTATTTAATTCTTGATGAAAGGTAATTTTTTGAATCCTTTTTACTTTCCTTTATTGGTATCATTACTTTCTTTTATTGGTATCAGAGCCTAATTTTTATGTTGGATTCGTGCATATGGTTGAGTTTGTTTCATGAAAAAATTTGAATTTTATATGTTAATTGATTGTTGAAGGTATATTGATTTGGTGGCTATTAGTTTCATGTCCTAGAATACTAGAATCAAAGTATAAATTCTAGATTTGATAGACATAGAACGGCCTAGAGTGCATGAACCTTAAGAAGTCATGGAACTTGAAATATTAATTGCTCATGTCTTTTGATCTAGGCAAGTTGACATTGTTTGTAATATATCATTGGAAAGATCTTTTTGAGAGCTTTCGAGCAATATGTGAATTGTTAAAAACAAACTTAAAACAAGAAATTTATGGCCAAAACATGAATCTGATCACTAAAATTCAGAAACCCTAATTTTGGAAAAGATGATGAATACTGACAGAATCAGTTTTTTGACAATTCCAACTTATTTTGACCTCTATATTGAAAATCTGAGGGCACCATTGGCTTTAGGATGAAAAATTGAGTCGGACAGTGCCAAACTCGATGTCACCAGAGTCGCGCAAGGTGACACGTGGGCTTCATGCTTTGACTATGTGCGTGGGGACCGTAGCGCGCACTATAGCCTGCGTGAAGTTCAAACGCCTGCCTAAGCGCTTGGGGTATGTGTGTAGAATGATATTTTTTGCATATCTTTCTACCTGGGATTTAGGCGCCGTTTGTGTCATTTAATTCGAAATTTAGTTTTCTATTTTTTTATATAAAATCAAAATTTCTAATTATTTTTTATATTTATTTTTAAAATAAAATTTTGGATTGAATATATATAGTCTTATGGATGAGCATTATATGTTAAAAATATTTCGCTCTAATGGAAATATAGACATATTAACTCTTTTCACATTCTTAGGTGATTCACTTCCTTATTCTAATGCTCATATTAAAATCATATAACAAATAAATGATAGACCTAGAGTCTATTTCACTACAAGAAATCTGAGTTTTTAAGACAACTTTTTTTTATGATATTTGTATTTTGTCATAAAATAATACTTATTGTGACGATCTTTTAAAATCGTAGTCAATAATCTCGTCCTGGCTCATGTTATATTTTGTAATGAATAATATTTATTTTATGACCCAATAATTGGTCACTTAATCAAATGTTTTGCAACAAACTTAAAATTAGCTGCAAAAGGACATGCTTTTTTTAGTGCAAAAAATTCCCTCTAAAATTGTTCATTTTCTGACAAAATATCATATTTTATGACAAAAAATATGGTAGCAAAATATAATTATACATGACATAATTATTTCGTAACTAAAAGAAGGATGTAAAATTGATCAAACCATTTGTGACAAAAAATATTAGTCTCCAAACCTAATATGGTTTTGATTAATTTTTAAGACCCTATTTTACCCACTATGACAAAACTAAAAAATTGTAGTTTAAAATTTTGTCTTGAGTAATTTTGTATTTCATGACCTTTTTTTCAGAGACACATTATTTAGTATTTGATTCATTTCTTTGACGACAAAAAAAAAAGAATAACAATCAATATATATATATAAAATGTTGTGACAAATATTTTATAAATCATCTATTAAGACAAATATTATAGTCATTATAAATCACTTATTGAGACAAATATTATAGTCACAATAAATCACATATTGTGATAAATATGAAGTGTCATTGATTGCATTTTTGAATCCATAATTTGACCATTCTGAACACTATTTGTGACAATTTCAACTTAATTTTAAGACAATAATTTTTGTCACAAAACATATTTTTAACATGACGAAAATAATTTTGGTTGCTAAAACATTTTAAGATGATCTCTCTATGACTAACACGTAATGGTTTATTTATCATCATAAAAAATATAAGGTGACTAATTGCTATCTTTAGTGACTATTTTTTTTTTGTAATAAACTATCATTTTTCTTGTAGTGTTTTAGTTCCTTTCATGAGATTCGTTTCCAACATCTTAACTTATTTTGTTTTTATCTATTTTTTTTTCTTCTTTTGGAAGGAATGATTATTCATTTCTAAAATTTTCATCAGTCAAATAATTTGAATTGATATTTTTGTCCTAACAATGATAAAAAGTTTCATCTTTTTGACACGTTAATAATTCTGTTTGTGTAAATATGACACGTTAGTAGGAATGTAGGATTATTAGATATTAAATTAAAGACAATGATTTTGGATAAAGATAAAATTGTCCTTGCCCACCGATTAGTTATTTTGCTTTCTTAAATTGCATCCCACATTGTATATTTGAAGTGACATTACATAGGGATGGCAAAAATCCCTATAGGAATGGGGATTTTTGAGAATTTTTTTTTATTTGGGGAGGGTATGAGGACGATTTTATACCTAATTTTTTATTCGAGGAAGGGACGAGGACAATTTTTTTATCCAATTTTTTATTCAGGGAAGGGACGGAGATGAGGTGGAATCCCCATCCCCTACCCGTTTTCCCATTTCCTTGTATTAATTTTTAATTTTGATTTTATTTTTTAAAATTATTAATAAATAAATAATGAAATTTAAATTATAAATTATACAAATCTGTTATAAAAATTTCGAGCTTACTTAACAAGTTGTAATCCTAAATTACTACTCGACCAGATCTTATTCTAAAGACCCTGACCTAAAACTATTCTAGATTATGAATCATATTACTTATATTATTTTTATTGTTTCAGATTTGAAACCTAATGCTATCTTTCAATTTGTCACATTTCTTGAAGAAGAACGGAAGGAGCATGAGGTGTAAAAGTAAATATTTTTATTTAAAATATTAATTTCAGTATCTATACCCATTTCATTTATTTCATTATTGATATAAAAGTAATTTCTTTTTATTATAAGATTATAAAAATTAACAAAGATAATTATTCTAATAATTTGTATTTTGTAGTGTGATTTTTGTAATGGATTATTATTAGTGTAAAATATATTGTCATAACTTACTTTTTTTAAAATTTTTATTTTAATATGATTAAATCAAGTTCAAAATTTGAAAACGTATTAGTTATTCGGGGATCGAGAACCCCTCAGGGATCCCCTCTTATTATCCGGGGAGGAGACGGAGATCCCTTCAAGTAATTCTAATAGGGACGGGGAGGGAATGTAAATACATAGAGAATATCGGAGATGAGTGCGGAAATGTCGGCTCCCTCTCCTCCCTCATTGCCATCCCTAACATTATACATAATATGTCATTCATTGTAAATTTATTACCACAGTTATATGTCATTATCCATCCGTAAATAAGACATCATTTATGATAGAAATTGTTTCTACTATATGTATATGCATGTGTCTGTATAGATATTAATCACATTCACAAACTTGTTATGGCTTCTATTCTAATATAGCCAAATTTGAATTGAAAAAAACAAAAACAAAATCAAATTGAAGATTATGTACACAATATACGTGTCTGAGCCAAACAAAAATTCACAGCTAAAGTTTCCAACAGGGAAAGTTAATTAAATAAAGCCCCACAGCCACGTTTAGGGACGCGAAGCTTTCACTTTACAGTTTAGTCTCATGTTTAAGCATAAAAAAGTTGCCACTTATTTAAATTGTTTGAAATATGCTTATTTTTATTCTGACAATCCTTTTTCTTAATGTTATTTAAAAAAAGTTATCAATTAATTAAGTGTATAATTTTTTTGATAAAAAAAACTGTTATTAAAAATTAAATTTCTATGTGAAGAAACTCTATTCGAAAAAGTTTGAACCCATCTTTGAATTCCTAAAATTTATTTAAAAAACGTTAAAAAATAACAAATACCATACGAGGACGGATCTAATAAAATAGTCAACCAATAATAGTCCTACTGCGTGTGCCATGTAGTTGTTGGCTTGTTAGTTGTTGCTCGCTTAAAAAAATATCTGTTCTTATCTCATTTATAAAAAATAAAAATAAAAATTCCAAGTGACACTGACTCTAACCAGCATTGCTAATTTAAAAAAAAAAAACATAATGCCCGTGCAATTTCTAAGTCACACGTTTTCAAAATTAGAAAAAAAAAAAAGACCATTCAACAAAGTCCGAACTTGTTCTTCAAAACGTGGGCCAATCCAAACAGAGCCTATAAACATAAGCAAACGGAAGTGCTTCTGTTTTTGTATTGCTTGGTAATGACGAAAAAAAAATGCTTGTCTTTTTTTGCCCACAAATTATTTTCATAATTTTTTTTTTCATTTTTAACGTACAGCACCACCTCGCCGGTAGTGTATGTTGACAACTAAATTTTGGGGAATGCCGACATGTATGACATTTGTAAACTTTCCATATACTTCTTATTATTAATTTTTTTAAAAAAAATTTGCGTGGCCAGTATTGAATTTGATGGTCTCCTTACGAAAGGCAAAAAGCAAATAAAGGATTCACATTTTTTTTTTCTTTTTGTAGTGTGTTAATGAAATTGAAACTTCATTTTATTTTATTTTTTGTTGTTGTGAGAAATCTATCATTTTCATACGTTTCAACGCTATACGGATAAAAAAAGTGCTTTTTTTTTGAAAAATTGATCAAAAGTTTCAATTTGAAACAAGAATCATGCATATCCATAGGAGTTTTACATTAAATAGAGAAGTCTAGAAGTGATATAAAAAAGGTGATTTTGTGGATAAAGAGCTGAAATTTTTATTCGTTGATAAAAAAAGAGTTTTTTTTTTTTAAATTTTTTTCGTTCTTTTGGGTGTGGAATCAAAAAATATTTGTGGGTTTGAAGATTGAAGGAAAATGGATCACGGGAGTAGAGGAGATAGGGAGGAGAATGATATAGAGGTTGAAGGAGGAGGGTATAATGGTAGTTTTGAAAGTGAAAGGAGGAAGTTTATTGAGAGAATGGGATCAGGATCATCAGAGGATCAAAATTTGAGAGAGCCATTGTTGTTGAAGTGTAGGACCAATACAACTTCTCAGATTGCCATTGTTGGTGCCAATATCAGCCCGATTGAGTCTCTTGATTATGAGTATGTATGCACACTTCATGTTTTGCTTTATGATTTCTTTCTTTCGTTTTTTTTTGGTTTTTCCAAATTCTGATTTTCTGTTTGCTATCTGGGAGTATGAAGGGAAAATGATAGGAAGTATGAGAATTTTATCAATATGTGCTTTGTTATGAATGTTTGGTTGGCAAGATAGACTTTTGGATCCTATGAATTGGATTTGTTTTGCTATTCTTTATATGTATTTCTTTATGTATGATATTGAGGATCCTATCCTATATATTAGTAGCTAAGGAAGTTAAGAAAAAGAAGGACATATAATATTGCGATTGGGATGTTTCATTGTGCTTGTACTTTGTTATTAAGATGCTAGGACAAGAGTTTGGTTGGCTAAAATCGGTTTGAAATGAATTGAAAGAAAGTTTTGGATCTCATGTTGGATCTTGTTTTGGATTTGTTTTTCTTATTGCTTCATTGTGTGTGTGTGTGTGTGTGTCATTGTCAAGTATTTGAAGTTTTTTTCCCTCTTTTATGGGTGGCTCATTTGGGACTAGATTGTTGTCTATTGGGATATTTCAAGCGTAGGCTACGGGTGTAGATCTTCGGTGCTTCTTGTTGTGTCTTCTATTTGGTTGCATTGGTCATTGGAGAAAAGGAAAAGAAACTGAATATTTTGTGAATTATCATGATTGTTCTGCCTCAAACTGGTAATTTATTTTTCACAGGATTGTCGAGAATGAGCTTTTTAAGCAGGACTGGAGAGCAAGACGGAAGGTTGAGATATTTCAGTATGTTGTCCTCAAGTGGACACTTGCACTCCTTATAGGGGCGCTTACAGGGCTTGCAGCCGTTTTCTGTAACTTTTTTGTTGAGAATATAGCTGGTTTTAAACTTCTGCTTATCAACAATCTCATGCTTAATGATAGGTAAGCTTAACACAACTCCTAAACATTATCTCAGCTTTTAAAAACTAATCAAACCCTCACCCACTTCATGAAAAATTTCTTTTGAACTTGTTTAGGGACTTTTCATTCTCTTACAATTTTTTTCCTTGGGAAACTAACAAATTATTAGGCTTGTAATACTTTGATGAACTAGTAAAAGATCCACTCCAGTGCAGGTACTTTATGGGATTTGTAGCAAATGCGAGTATCAACCTCGGTTTGGCCATTTTAGCTGGAATCCTTTGTGCTTATATTGCCCCTGCAGCTGCCGGCTCTGGTATACCTGAGGTGAAAGCATATCTCAATGGTATAGATGCCCATTCTATATTGGCTCCAAGTACCCTCTTTGTTAAGGTTAGTCAGAACCTAAAAGACTCTCTCTTGCTGATTCTCTGGCCATCCATTTATCAATTAATTAATACCATTTTGATTTTACAATGAACTTGCTATTAATTCCTATTTAAATTTGGCAGATTTTTGGTTCCATTTTTGGAGTTGCTGCTGGATTTGTTGTTGGTAAGGAAGGACCTATGGTACATACTGGTGCTTGCATAGCCAATTTACTTGGACAAGGCGGATCGAAGAAGTACCATTTGACCTGGAGATGGCTCAGATACTTCAAAAATGATCGTGACCGGAGGGATTTGATTACATGTGGTGCAGCTGCTGGTGTAGCAGGTGCTTTCCGTGCCCCTGTAGGTGGGGTCCTCTTCGCTCTTGAAGAAGCTGCTTCATGGTATATTCTACCTCTTCCCGATTTCCATGTAGGTATTGTTGAAGTACATAAAAAAATAAATCCCATTCCTTTTTATTTTGCTTTTGCATTTAAAATTGTTCAGGTGGCGGAGTGCTCTTCTTTGGAGGACATTTTTTACAACAGCTGTAGTGGCAGTGGTGTTGAGAGGTTTCATAGAATTTTGTAGGAGTGGAAGATGTGGACTGTTTGGACAAGGTGGGCTAATCATGTTTGATGTCAATTCTGCAAAGAACTCTTATAGCTCCGCAGATTTACTTGCAGTTATTTTCCTTGGAGTTATTGGGGGCATTTTGGGAAGCTTCTACAATTACCTTGTGGACAAGGTCCTCCGTACATATAGCATTATCAACGAGTATGCCCTACCTAACTTTTTCCTTTATATTGATCGGTACCCAGGTGCATACAGACAATGCTGATAGAGAAACTGATAAGTATTTGATCTTTATAGCTGTCACTGATTTTCTTTCAACTTTTTTAAGGAGTATAATAGTTTTCCGAATGTTCCCAGTTTTTCTAAAGCAAGCATATATTAAGATTGCCATGTATAATCCTACATATTCTCGCTGACTGATATTACCGAGGTCATGAATTATGCTTACATACTTATGCTGCTACAAGTACAAATTTTTGTGTACAAACTTTGCCGTAGCCTTGCTTATTGAGAATGTATTGCAGGAGAGGGCCTATGTTCAAGATCCTGCTCGTCGCCACTGTTTCACTTTTGACGTCTTGTTGTTCTTACGGCCTGCCTTGGCTTTCACATTGCATTCCTTGTCCTACTTACCTGGAGGCTGATAGATGCCCCACCGTAGGTCGTTCTGGAAACTACAAGAATTTTCAGTGTCCAGCTGGCCACTACAATGACCTTGCTTCTCTCTTTCTCAACACAAATGATGATGCAATCCGCAACCTGTTCAGCTCGGGCACTTCAAATGAATTTCACCTCTCTACCCTTCTAGTTTTCTTTGTTGCTATATACTGCCTTGGCATTATCACTTATGGTATTGCCGTTCCCTCTGGGCTCTTCATTCCAGTCATACTTGCTGGAGCATCTTATGGACGCCTTGTTGGGAACCTCCTAGGGGCTCTATCTGATCTTGACACTGGTCTCTTTGCACTCCTTGGAGCTGCTTCCTTCCTTGGTGGCACCATGAGAATGACAGTTTCACTCTGTGTTATACTTCTTGAACTTACTAATAATTTATTGATGCTACCATTGGTGATGCTTGTTCTTCTTATTTCGAAAACTGTGGCTGATAGTTTCAACCATGGTGTCTACGACCAAATTGTCAAGTTGAAGGGGTTGCCTTATTTGGAAGCCCACGCGGAACCATACATGAAGAATTTGGTTGCAAGTGATGTTGTTTCTGGTCCATTGATTACTTTTTCTGGGGTTGAAAAAGTCGGAAATATTATGCATGCTCTGCGTTTAACTCGGCACAATGGTTTTCCAGTGATAGATGAGCCGCCTCTCACACCAGCTCCAGAGTTGTGTGGACTTGTTCTCAGGTCTCATCTTCTTGTGTTGCTCAAAGGAAAGAAATTTACGAAACAGAAAACCATGACTGGATCAGATATTATGCGGAGGTTCAAGGCACATGACTTTGCCAAAGCAGGATCTGGGAAGGGGGTCAAGCTAGAAGATTTGGACATTAAGGAGGAGGAGATGGAGATGTTTGTTGATCTCCATCCCATTACTAATACATCTCCATACACAGTTGTAGAAACAATGTCGCTAGCTAAAGCAGCTGTTCTCTTTCGGCAGCTGGCCCTCAGGCACTTGTGCGTTGTGCCAAAAACACCCGGGGTAAGACTCTTCTGTCTTGGACATGCTCACTTGCGCACACACTCATAACCTAATATAGGCTAGAACTCTTGGGTATATTAAAAAATAAATAAATAATAAAGTTTCCAGAAATCACTTGAAAATTTTAAATAACCATGCATTTGAATGTTCTATATTTGCAGAGGCCTCCTATTGTTGGAATCTTAACCCGACATGACTTCATGCCGGAGCATGTGTTAGGACTTTACCCACATCTTGTTAATCGCCACAAGTAGAGCAGGCAAGCTACAATGTATTTTTCGACCTTTATCAGATTCTGTGATATTAGTATGAGGTCACTTTTAGGTTGAGGAGTTCCATCTTCCGATTGAGTGAGAAAGAGAATTATTAGTTGAAAAAGGAAATTATGATACGTAAGTGTGTTCATTTATGAACTCAATGTATTCAATATTTTAAAGTGAGATATATGACTCTGTATGCAAAGCCAAATTTGGTTACAAGCTTCAATTTCCAGTACGCTTTTCTTTTCTTTCCTTTTTTTTTTTTTTCGTTTGAGTGAAAATAAAGAAAGCAGATAAAATGTCGTATTTCATTCATCTTCTTCGATGTTTAAGTACATATTATAGAGAGATGCAAAGTTGGACTGAGACTGAACAAAAGAAGAAGAGAGTGAGAAGTTGTTGGACCCCATCATCAGATAATAAGATTTTGTTAATTTTTATTGATTTTTTCAATAACTCAATCATTTCCAAATTGGGGGTGCCTATTTGGACAGGCAATGAGATAAAATTCTTTTAGGTCAATAATTAATTAATAGATCCTATAATAATCATAAAATAATAATTTTCTTGTGTTTAATGATTGGCATTGATAATGACCATATATATATATATAGAAACTTAGGAAACAATGGGAAATTGCTATTGTCTTTATTGCTGAAGTTAAAAGGCGGGGAGAAAAAGTTTTAAAGCATTTCTTCTTAATTCTACATTAGAGAGTACTTTCAGGGGGAAAAGAAAAAAGGAAATGCCATTTAGGATTTTTGTGGAAATTATACACAAATATACTAAATTTGTAGAAAATTTATTATTTAATTTAATTTGCAATTTTTGTTTACTCAATTCATTTTTTAATCACATTATTCCTCAACCAAATCCCGGAATTTGTTGCAAGTGAAGTTTTGTGCCCCCAAAACCTTTTTCATCAAATTATATGAGATGTTAAAATAAATTAAGCATAACTTTTATTTTCAAATTTTAACTAGAAGTTCTAAGACTATATTAAAAAATTTATCCTACTAACCTACAGCATACACAATAGTTTTTTAATGTGGGTACCGTTAAGATGGACATAGTTCTGTATTGCATCGACATTAAATAATGTCTATAATGTAAATTCGCATGTTATATAAATTATAAATATCGATAACGTAAAATGATTATACATAAGTATAATTGTATCATTACCTGCTTGTATCCAAATAATATGATGTATTTTTTAAATTATTATTAATTTCATAAATTTTTTTATACTTATTAATTTCTCTTCTAGCGAAAAAAAAGAATTACTTTTTATAAACCTTATTTAAATAAAGAATGAATTAAAATTGAAAATTGAAAATATAAAATAACAAGGATAAAAAAAAAATCAAAAATTCAAAACTGACACATGCACGCTTAAGAAAAAAAAGGCAAAATTGCAGGACTCCCCTGAAAACATTCATCACTTTCATAGTTTAATTTTCACAAAACGCAAAAAGTGTAAACTTATTAAAAGCGAGATAGCGAGAGACAGTTACATTTTATTATTATTATATTAGATCCAACAGAAAACAAACTTTTTTTCTCCGCTTTCAATTTCACTCACATTTTTCATTTTTTATTTAAAAAGAAGGTGAAAGTTTTGATAATTTGAATCTCTAATTTGATCTCATTTTTGAAATTCTAATAAGAGTCTCTACAGAAATAAAAAGTTTTTAAATAATGGAGGCGATTGAAGAACTCGCCGAGTTGTCGGAGTCGATGAAACAAGCGGCCGCCGTGCTTGCCGACGAAGACGTCGACGACAAGTCGTCTTCTTCCAAACGCTCCCCTACTTTCCTTAATGTCGTCGCTCTTGGCAATGTCGTAAGTTTTAATTTACTTTTCTCTGTGTTTTTGTGATACGCTGTCGTATTAGCGTAATGCATGTGCGTTTCAGAGTTTCGTTAAGTGGATCTTTGGATCCCTAATATTATAATGCATTTTGAAAGTTATTTAATTTAGTAAAAATTTGAAACAACTATTATAAAAATTGACATTCAAAATTGATTCTCAATTTACAATAAAATATTTAATCTTAAGAATTCTATAGGAACTGAAATAATTAAAAGAAGTTAGAAAATCTTTAAAAAAAGGTTAAAATATTCAAAAAATTATGTTTTCTAACGTGAAAGAGAGAAATGTCAAATGTAAAATTTAAAAATCTTGTTTTTCTGAAAAAAAAAAAGGAATTATTATATAGTTAAATTATAAATTTTAACTGTATTTACTGTTATTCTCTCCAGTATTTACTGTTGAGATAATTTTTGGTTTATGTATTTCTGATTTAATTGAAATAAAATCCCAGTTACCAGCCAATTTGGATTACAGAGAATGGGATGATATCCCAGTTCTCTGGACTTACTAAGCATATAACAATCACTTCACATTGCACCATGTGACTTTTTGCATATCAGTCAGAATGCTTCAGGTCTGAATGTCTGTTTGGGAATGTTCTTACTTAAATTTGGTAGCACACATCCTACGGTAGTTGTTGATTGAAAGTCATGGTACCTCTGTCCAGCATACCACCCTAGTGTTTTTTATCTGAGTGATTTGATGGAGCTGAGGTTAATACTGCCTGATTAGAGAATGTTACTAATTTTGAAGGAAGTCTGCCTTTCTTTTCTACCTATATTTTCCTAAAGAAAATTTCTAATGGCTATTGTGCTGTCTATATCAGGGTGCTGGTAAATCTGCCATCTTGAATAGTCTGTTTGGACATCCTATTTTGGTGAGTCTTAATTTTGAGTCTTTGCAGTTTAGTAGCATGCATTATTTTAATGGTTTTCTTCCCTGTAATGCGTTGTGAAAAGCCAACCGGTGGAAATGGTGCTACTCGGGCTCCTATCTGTATTGATTTAAACAAGGATGGTTCTTTAAGCAGCCAATCAATCGTCTTATTAATTGACAATAAATCACAAGATGTTTCACCAAGTAAGAATTTTTTTTTTTTTCAATTTACAAAAATATGCTATTGCTATGCAACTTTATTTTTCTATTTTGGTGGCCTAGTGGAGACTGACTCGCAGCTAAGCAATCACTATCAATGTTACATGTATTTATTTTGTACGGACTTTTTTTTTTTTTTTTGGGGGGGGTTTTTGATTGTCCTTGGTCTTTTTGAATTGGCGCATCTTAATTCATAGGTGCTCTTCGGCATTCACTTCAAAACAGGCTAAGCCAGGGCGTGAGTCGTGATGAAATATATCTGAAACTTCGTACCAGTTCAGGTAAGCCTTGATCTTATTCTTCATTTTTTGTTGATTATAAATGGACTTTGTGCCCCTCCAAGAAGTTAGATTGAATGGCATCTTACATGTGCATTTTGTGGGAGTTAATTTTGTTACACATTGTTTGATTGGTTTTGGAAGCTGAATCTTTGTTTTCTCATATTTGGATCCTTTCAACTAATTATTAGTTGCATAGACTCCCAGAAAGTCAATTGTAAACCATAAAGATATTCTCTTTACCTAGAAATCTGGTTAATGTTGGCAATATATAAAATGTTTTACTGTCCCTGGGATAATACATGCAAAGAATTCAGGCTATTCTAAGATTGAAAACTATTAGTGAGAAACAATGTGCTTCCTCATCTCCATTTAGTTGGAGTTTCTACCTTCAGTGCCGCTCATTCGGGTGAGCAATATAAAAATTTAACTTCTAAATTTTGAAAAATTAGTGTTTTAAGAAGACAGATTTAGAGAGCAGTTTTATAGGTTCCATTTTCAAGATTCTGGTCCAATATAAGAATCTTGGAAGTATTGTATGTAAAACACCATTAAAACTGAGCACAATAGCTCATAGTGGAGTGTTTGACATGTTTGAGTAAACTTGATAGATTCCCTTCGATGTAGGATGGGCTGTCCTATGAAGATACACAGATAGGAAAGGTAAAGAAAAATAGCTTTAGATATCTTTGAGTAAACTTGATAGATCCCTTTGAGTTATTGATGTAGGATTCATTGCCCCATGAAGATAAAACAAATGGAAAAGGGAACAAAAATAGAAGAAACAGAAGAGACAATAGAGGTGAAAACAATTTTTTATTCCAATAATCATCAAATTCTTTCAAACAAGATAAGAAAGGCCCGATTTACAGTAGCCGAACTCTAAATATCATGAAATCAAGGAAATCTACTTCCTAAGATGAAAAATAAAATATACTCAAGGAAACTAAATATAACTCAGACGCTTGATAAAAATAAATAATAATTATAACCCTAAAATCTCGAAAAGATCTTAACTTGCATCAATTAGATTCTCTTTTGCCACTTTACCTGGGATGAAAAGATTTTTCCTAGTTGATCTGAAAGTTGTTTGCTTTCATGTTGCCATGGAAATGACTACACTGTTGCTTTATGACGGGAAATATTTATATGTAGCTTAATTGCATTTCAGATGTTGATCATCACTTCCCCCAGGGGCTTTTGATCCTTTTAATAACTTATGATACTTGACTGCTGATGAACTTAAGACATAGTGTTTAGACGAAGAAATGAGAATTTTGAGAATGTGCAATTAGGGTAGAAATGGTGAAAAAGGAAATTGAGATTTGAAAAGTTTAATCTAGACATGTATTTTAGGAGGCTTCTATCCAGCACAAAGACAACAAGGACATGTTTCAACTCATCAGATCTCCTTTCTCTCATAAATCTACAAGTGCCTTTGGACAGGGGGAGGTAATAGCCATCTGGATCTCTATGGACATCATAATACATAATAGATTTTATACCTAACCCTTAATCTGATGATCGCGTAAAGATATTCAGTTAAAACCTTAAGTATTTCTTAAATCTCTTTTTATTCAATATATTGTATATCTAAAAGTTAAATGTATGAAACTTTTAGAAATAAGTATTACAAAATCTGCAGGGAAACATAAAAATTTAATTGTAGTGACACTGGCTTGCACTTTTGCTTTTGAAATGATTATAACATCTCTTTCTAGTTTATGAGGGAGACTTTCTTTTTTCTCCAGCTCCACCATTAAAATTGATCGACTTACCTGGATCAGATCAAAGAATTATGGATGATGCAATGGTGAGTGGTCGAATGCGATCTTCTCTTTACTTAAATTTTAGTAGCGAGGATTTTATGACTGTTGCTATTTTATTTATTATTATTTTTTGTCATCCTAAAGTCACATACTATGCTGCTTGTTACAAAATTCTTTGGATTCAATTATTCAATTTCAAGATACCCATCCTGTAAATTCCTTTGATTATTTAATTTTTGTGGCTGTTTCTTCAGATTAGCAAATATGTTGAGCGCAGCGATGCTGTTTTGCTAGTTATTATACCTGCTACTCAGACACCAGATGTTTCATCATATCGAGCTCTCAGAATTGCGAAGGAACATGATGCAGATAGTGGGTCATTGTTGACTCGATCTGCTTTTTGTAGATTCAAAGAGTTATAGATTCAATGTCTCTTTAAAACTTGTTTTTGGAGTGTGAGTTTTATTAATTTTTTTTTAATTGATCATAGGTACTAGAACAGTTGGTATTATTAGTAAAATGGATCAAGCAGAGGGAGACTCGAAAGCACTTGCAGCCGTTCGGGCACTCCTATTGAATCAGGGCCCACCAAAAACATCTGATATTCCTTGGGTTGCTGTAATTGGTCAGTCTGTTGCTATAAGTTCTGTAACATCCAGTGGGGCTGCGGCTGATAGCTCTTTAGAAGCTGCTTGGCGAGCTGAGGTCGAAACTCTGAAAAGGCTACTAAGTGGAGCCCCTCAAAACAAGCTCGGTAGAGTTGCTTTGGTGGATACCATTGCTGGCCAGATTCGTAATCGTATGAGTCTTAGGGTTCCAAAACTTCTTTCTGGGTACATGCTTATATCTCAGTTGATTTGGTATAATGTGGGCATTATCTTATGCTTTTCATCATTATTAGTAATAAAGATGTTTTGACATTACTTGAAAACTCTGATAGGTTGTTCAGAATTTTGTTTGGTCAGACTCAAATACGAGTGTTCCTTGGCAAAAAAATATCTGTGTCTTTGCTTGAATTTTTATTTATACATTCTTTTTGGGGAGTGTTCGCTTGTTTATAAGATTGATTTCAACACTTTACAATGCTGAGACTGATTCGGACAAATACATTGTTGAGCCTAAGCTCATGGATTGATGCACAGATGAGAATTTCATACATTGTTTATCTCCAATCTGAGTTCCTGTATCTTCACTACAGGCTTCAAGGGAAGTCTCAAATAGTTCAGGATGAATTGTTGAAGCTTGGTGATCAAATACTTGAGAACACTGAAGGTACAAAGGCTTTAGCTTTGCAGCTGTGCCGTGAATTTGAGGACAAATTTCTCCAACATATAACAGGCGGTGAAGTGAGTTGTTTCTTTAGTAGTGGCACATGCATAATTTTTTATTTTCTATATGAAATGAAAAGCAGAGATGTTATGCCTTTGAATATTCTCTGTTCATTTAAGAGAAGGACTGGAGTTTTTCTGGCCTCTAGATAACATTCACTTATACCTTACTTCATTGATGTGCTGTCCTGCTGCCTCAACAGTAGGTTTTTTGAATTGTTCCTGCAGGCGCCCATTCTTTGTTCTTATTTTTATAGTCTTTGTCTTATCTGGTATGCTCCTTGAAATTGGTGTATTTGAAGAGGTTGATACATTTAAAGTACGAGTAAGAAAATGGTACATATTTATAGCTTTTCTGGAATTCCTCCAAGTAGTTGGACAATTGGTGAAATCAAGGAGTACATAGTGTAGGATATAGTCCTGTAAAGAAAAAATTGACTTCTGTTGATTGATAGGACTTGGTCAAATCTATTTCTTGTCTGACAATTTTGTTTTGCTTCAGGGTAATGGTTGGAAAGTTGTTGCAAGTTTTGAGGGCAATTTTCCTAATAGGATGAAACAGCTGCCCTTAGACAGACATTTTGACATGAAAAATGTGAAGAGGGTAGGTCTTACTTCCTATTTCATTTTGTTTGTGTTTGGATGATTTGCTTTTTCTTGAATGGTTTAAATTGTATCAGGTTGTCCTAGAAGCAGATGGTTATCAACCTTATCTCATATCTCCTGAAAAAGGGTTAAGGTCCTTAATAAAAAGTGTCCTCGAGATGGCTAAGGAACCATCACGTCTATGTGTTGATGAGGTATGTGTGCCTTATGCTTATACATCTTAATGGACTTTCGCACATCAGATTTGCAAATATTTCTCTTGAGTTCTGCAATATTGGGCTTTCGCTTTGGTTGGTTTATCTTCCATGCAACTTACCTTTCATTGGAATCATGTTCTTTTCATGGCAGTAATCTACATAGATAAATATTAGTCATCAAAATCACAATTCGCTTGAAACAAAAATCATGTAGCATCTGCAAATTTGATTGGAGTCATTTTATTTCACTCTGTTGTATTTTCTGTGTTGCAACGGTAGCACCTACACCTTGTAGCTTGATTTACTGTGTCATGTTTGTGCACAATCCTATTATTGGAATGGGTGGCTTCTTATGGGTAATAGTGAATTCTAGTAGCACTTAATTCCTTCTGCTATTGATTGTGCTCCATTTTTGCTACAGTTTTCACTTGACCATGAAGCGCATGGATCTTCTTGTAGTTGTATTTTTCTTGCTTTTGTCGTTAAACCAATTTTTTTGTTGGTTACAAATCAGGTGCATCGTGTTTTGGTGGACATTGTTTCTGCAGCGGCAAATGCCACTCCTGGTCTTGGAAGATACCCTCCTTTTAAGAGAGAGGTAATAATGTTTACCAATTCATATATACCTTTTACTAGTCTTGCTAGTTCCATTTTTTATTATCCATCTTATATTTATAAATCTTTTAACCAGGTTGTGGAAATTGCAACTTCTGCCCTTGATAGATTTAAGAGTGATGCAAAGAAAATGGTAGTTGCATTGGTTGATATGGAGCGTGTGTTTGTTCCACCTCAGCACTTCATCCGATTAGTGCAAAGGAGGTATGTTAAAAAAGAAACATATGCCTGAATTGGATTTTCTTTTCTCCAAATTGTTTTCTTTGTGAAACAATGCCCCTCCTGTTATGACGGTTTTATGCGTTCCTTTTATTTTATCCAATCCATTTGATTTGATAATTTTTCATTTTTCATATTGTATAGTTGTTGAGGATTTCTTTGGCTAATATGCATGCTTTTGCCAATTGTTTTGTGAAATATATGAATAGTGGTTTAAATTCTGTAATTGGGCATTAGGTTCGATTTCTAATGAAATTGGTTGATGATGTGACGGGTCTTAGCACGGAAAGAGTAAACATGATTTGCTATGAAGGGACTGAGCAAAGGCTAATAAAATTATAATTTGTGTTCTCTCTTTCTGGTATGTATGAAATCATAAATAGAAGATATTAAATAATATTGATTATTGCTCCTAAAAGCATAAATATCCAAGTACCTGTTTTAATTTTTTTTTTTTTAATAAGAACTTGTGGGACTGAAACACATGGAAATTGTTGTAGTTGTGGGTAACAACGTGAGTAGTGTGCAGCAAATTTACGTGAGTATATTCTCCCTTTCCCTCAAAGACATGCAGCTTAAACACTTTCTGAGTAAAGTGAAAAAGGAAAGTGGAGAGTGTTCATGCCTAAATTTTCACATCTTGTTTGTCATTTGTTTGTGTGAAGATATGTCAATATACATTTTCAAGAAGTCTTTCGTAATCATGTCCATGTTTGTGTGCCACTTTACTAGCGGTTACTGTAGACAAATAATTCGTTCTTGTAGTTCGCCAAAGAGTTCCACTGCCCAATGTTTAGGAGTTTGTTCTGTTTGTGGTGGCCATCTAAAAACTCCATGTTGAAATGTTCATTTTTTGATATAATTGTGTGGTTGTTTATTCTTTCCTTTTAAAAATTTTCCTTGTTTGATATTCAAATGTTTCCCTAGTTTGTTTTGTTTATCTGATCTTTTAGCATTGTTTTTTACTAGAATGGATAGGCAGCGTCGCGAGGAAGAACAGAAGTATCGATCTTCTAAGAAGGCAGCTGATGCAGAGCAGTCCATACTAAATAGGGTGTGGTTCATTTTACCTTTTTTTTTTTTTAAACCTATGTTGGATTTCATGTGAAATTCCTTTAAGTAGGTTTCTTGATTTTGTATCTGTTGCATATACCATCTTCTCTCTTTTATTTTCAGGCAACCAGTCCTCAAACAGGTGGACCAGAACCTGGTGGAAGCTTGAAATCAATGAAAGACAAGTCCAGTCCACAAGATAAGGATGTACAAGAGGGATCAACCTTAAAGACTGCTGGGCCTGGTGGTGAGATAACAGCAGGTTTGTGCTTAAAATGTCAGATAAATTTATAGTTATTTCCACAAATTTTTTCAATGATAAATTTATAGTTATATCCAGGATGGAAGGATGATCTTTCCACGTGGGTGGTTCTCCCCAGATAACTGAATCACCTAACTGTATATTTTAAAATTCTATCTATGATGTGAGGAACATTTCTTTACACATAAGATACATAACTTGATTTTTCTTATTTATGAAAAAAAAAATGTTTTCCTGAAGTTAGGGAAGGGGAACAAGTCAGAATTTAATGTTTTTTTTTTCTTTTCTTAGGCCTTTATTTTAAAGGACTTTAAAGATTCATCCTTTTCCTTTATTTAGCTCAATTGCTAAGGAGTTGCAAGGTAGCCTGGTCAGGATTGCTGAGATCATTGTGATTTCTTACTTGGGGATTTCTAGTTGCAGGGTTTTGGGGCTTTCTGTTTACAGTTTATTGCAAGTTTGGATGAGCATATCACATTGTATAGCTTTTGTTCCCATTTACGATTTATTTTTTCCTCTCCAGGTGACATCAAATTCACTTTTGTAATGTGTATTGGTATAATTTTTCTTGTTTCTTATTAACAAAAACGTAAGAAAAAAAAAAAGAAATGATTTTGAGTAGGCCTGTCTAATGTTCTAAGCTTTTTAATGCCTTCTTAATTGCTCTTCACTGTGTATTGGAAGTTTTATCCCTCCTTGTGGCCCATCTAAACCAAGAGTTTATTGCAAAATTTGGCAAATTGTCAACCCTATTGGAAAAGCTCCTGTTATTAAATTTTAGTTTACATGTTTAGTTTGATAACAGTTGTGTTTCTCACTCTATAGATGGACTACATTATTTCTTTTTGGCTTGTCTTGTTTTACTCTGTTTCTGCAGGATTTTTGTTGAAGAAAAGTTCAAAAACAAATGGATGGAGTAAGAGATGGTTTGTTTTGAATGAGAAAACTGGCAAGGTTAGTTTGTGTACTTCAGCCTATGTGTTGAGGATTAATGATACTTGAAACCCTCAGTCCCTCTGCGGATTATTTTGTCTCATTGATGGATCTTTCATGTATTTTAAAATAGTCTATCTTCTTTGGCAATATGGTTGATTTTGAAAATCTTGCGAGATCCTTTTTTGTGCACTACTATAAGTCTGTGCTTCCTCCACCCAAAGTTTTACCCCACCATGAAAATGCTTCTTTGTAACTAATCAAAACAAATCACATTGGTTGATCAAATTAATTATTTTGTAGTTCTCCTTTGATGTGGATAGTGTTCTTTTTATTTGATTTGGTAATATTATTTTAGCAGGAGTGTGCTAGTAATTGTTCTTTTAATAAAAGCATATAGGGAGTTAATTAGCAAGTATTTGTTGGCTTTTGACAATGCTCAAGTGTCATGGGAGAATTAAAAAAAGGGCAGTTTGGCTAACGTGTTTGGGAAATAGGAAGATCTGTGCATATTAATCACACAGATGAATGACAGAAAATTGCAATTAAATAGTTGGTGCAAATTCTTTTGTCTTTTCTATTGATCTGTCCTTTGTAAAATGAATGAACAGAAATCTATCATTTTTTAGAAAAAAAATGTAATTCCCTCTTTATTAATATGTTTTACTTTTTCCTAATTTTGACTTTGTATTGCAGCTTGGTTATACCAAAAAACAAGAAGAAAGACATTTCCGCGGTGTTGTCACTTTGGAGGTATGACATACCTGCTATGCCAATTATCTTTTTGTTCTAGACTCTGCAAATTGCACTTCTTTTATACACCTAAATTTTTGGTGTTTGATTGGTTTTTCTCTTTCAATTTCATGTGTTCATCTTGTGATCCACATATTTTTTACTTTTTATATTTACTGCCTCTTGATTTAGTTTTGGCTTTTGGGTTAGCTGTATATTTATGATCTGTTTGGCTGTTGGCTGGCTTTGTTTAAATTGACTTTGATAATAAAATTATTTAAGTTTTTCTGTATTCTAACTGCATTTGCTGCCCAATATTTTAATCAACTGATTAGGAATGCTATATTGAAGAAGTTGTTGAAGATGAAGATGCAAAGAATTCGAAGGATAAAAAGAAACAAGCAGAAAAAGGACCTAGTCTTGTATTCAAGATCACGAGCAAGGTCCCTTATAAGACTGTTTTGAAAGGTAGTGATGCGCATATGTAGGGTGCCTGCATATTATTTTGGTCGTTGATTATTTACATTTTCCTTTGGACTTCCATGCCAATCTATGATGTATTTTTTAATTTGCAGCTCACAGTGCACTTTTGTTAAAGGCTGAGAATATGGCGGAAAAGTTTGAGTGGCTAAACAAGTTGAGAGTTGTAATCCAAGCTAGAGGAGGTGATGTGAGAAGTGACTCCATTCATCCCATGAGGCAAAGCCATTCTGATGGTTCACTTGTAAGTCAACCAAAGATGCCCATTGTTGCTTCTTATCTAATTTCATGGATAATTGGATGTAATGATATCGTAGTTTCTGTTGATTTACTTTCGATTTTCCCGCCCTTTCTTGAAATAATTGGGATCCTATATGTATATTTTCTCTCCATCATTCTGCTCTTCTGATGGTTTTGGTGGTTGTTTAGTTCACTGCACATTTATTAAACAAAATTTGTAGTTTTTTACTAGCAATCTATGCCTGTGCTTGTTTGATTGCTTCTAAAACTTTGGTGGTTGTGTATCTAATCACAGTGCAAACTCATACGCTTTTGTAGGATACAATGGCTAGAAAACCTGCAGATCCTGAAGAAGAGCTTAGATGGATGGCCCAGGAAGTACGCGGTTATGTTGAAGCTGTTCTTAACAGCCTTAATGCCAATGTCCCAAAAGTCAGTCTCTTTTCTTAAATGCAAACAATTATTCTACTCTTTTCTTAAATGCAAACAATTATTCTGTCTCTATCTTTATTGTGATATGGTTCTTTTCATAATTGTCATTATTGTTCTGGTGAGCAGGCAGTTGTTCTTTGCCAAGTAGAAAAAGCCAAGGAAGACATGCTTAACCAGTTATACAGTTCGATTAGGTTAATATCTCCTCTTATACGTAAATGCTGTATTATGTGCTCCTGTCGAGCTTTGATTGTTCTGATAAAGCAGTTATATGAACTGGGATATAAATTTCTAAAATATCATGATATACTTTTAAATCTGTGCATGTGTGAGAGAATGTTGGTGTGAGATACTAACCTAATGTGCTCTTGTCGAGCTTTGATTATTATGATAAAGCAGTTATATGAACTTGGATTTACATTTCTAAAATAACATGATATCCGTTTAAATCTGTGCATGTGTGAGGATGTTGGTGTGTTTCAATAAAAGGACTAACTTTGGCATATGTTTTGCTGGGTAGTGCACAAAGTACAGAAAGGATTGGGGAGCTGCTTCAGGAGGATAAGAATGCAAAAAGCAGGAGGGAGCTTTGCCAGAAACAGTCTACCCTTCTTTCAAAACTTATCAGGCAACTCGGTGTCCATGACAATCGAGCAGCTGCTGCAACTACCTGGTCTAACGATGCGGTTGAACCAGGTAAAGATGGCTGCAGAGCAGTTCACATCTTTTCTTTTCTCTGTCTGTGCCACACTTTTGCATGTTGATTTTGAGGTATGTGTAAGGATGGTAGGTGCTCTATATCCGTTTTAATGCTAAAAGCTGTAGAACATTATTCTCTTCTCAGCTTAATCTATGAGCAATGTTATGAATGGTATGGTACATTCTGTATATGAAACCGGTTGAAAAGTGAAGTAGAACTCCTGTGATCTGGTACTTTTTCAAGAACACTATTTGTTTCTTAGAGATTTCAAATTCCAATTTTCCTTTATCATGACCCCAGAAGAATCATGAAAAAGAAAAGATGAAAGACCAGCTGTTTTTGTAATCTCACTATACCCAAGATTTTCAGGTATTGGCCACAAGGGTGAATTGTTGGTCACGGCAAGTTACATTGTTTTGTGCATATCTTCTCTTTTAATTTTCTGCTAACTGCTGTATTATTTTTCTAATATGTTTATATTCAGAGAGCAGCCCGAGAAACAGTGGATCCGCAGGAGGTGATGAATGGAGGAATGCATTCGATGCTGCTGCCAATGGACCCACTGACTCATTCAGATCTGGATCCAATGGTCACAGTCGGCGCTACAGCGATCCGGCTCAGAATGGTGATGAGAGGTCTGGCTTCGGCAGCCGTCGCACACCTTCCCGATTGCCGCCGCCACCACCACAATCAGGTTCATCATACAGATTTTAGATATAATTAGATCAGCTAATAATATCCATGCAATTTTGCCAGCTGGGTGTTTGGTCCTGGCCCATTTTTGAGCATTTCTTGATCTCAGATCAGGTTGCCATAGTGTCAAAGATGTAGAACAGGTATCATTGTAGATATATGCAGTTAGAACCATCAAATTTTTTGATGTAATTTCTATTTTTCATTAATTCTTCTTCCTCTTTTTTCCGCTGGGGAAAAAGCTGCTATTTCTTTATTTGTAGCCATATATTACAAATGTATTGGTTTGTATGTATCGAATCTGACGAGCCAAGTAAAATTTTGCCCTTCTAATTTTTACCACAACTTTGTCATCTCCTTTTGGGGATTCCGTTTCCTGTGTGAAAGATTTGAGTTTTCATCAAAAAAAGTCGAGTCTAATATTACTAATTATTGTTCTGAGTTCTGAAGTTTAATATGTGGTGTTTGGAGACTGGAGTTTATACTGGAACATTGTGAATTGATTTCTTGAAAGGTATTTTACAAGATGTTTTATAGGAAAATGTTGAGTTTATTTTATCTTTGCAAACAGGTTGACTTTTCAAAACGCTAAACCATTGGACAAAAGCACTTGTACAAGCTTTGTCTCTCCCAACTTCATGTGCCTATTAGCACAACAAATAATTATGTTATCTTCTATCAGTAATATCCCAAATTAATACCCCGAGTAATAATGCAATATTGCAATTGCATGAACGAAACAAAGGCCTTCTTTGATATTAAAGTGCTGTAATTTAAAAGTCACGTTTATTGTGAAAAAGGAGCATAATCATAAAATAGAAGTTAAATTTTGACAAGAATAATAAAGAGATTTAAAATTTTTCATTTTACAAAGTCTTTGCCGATTCTTATCACCATGTTGCACCTCTCAGTAGAGGGGCGTGAAAACGCCATGGAGATTTTTACCGACTGAATAGGGGTGCTATACTTTTGTAGCTGTCTAATCATAATGCCAAACAGGGCCTAAGCAAATTTGGCTGTGCCCCCTAGCAGCATCTCCCAGCCAAGATGTGATGCAACCAGATGATTTTCCCTAGTAGTTTTGTGTTACGACAAAGCTCCAAGCAGAAAAGAAGAGGCAATATTTCTGAAAGAAAAATTCAAAGATTTATTTTGCTTACAATTTTCTGATTGAAGATGTGCAAATGTATGTTATTACCAGCTTCATTTTATACTTGCAATCTTTTTCCATATTATGTACAAAAGCTTGAAATAAGGTTTTGATAATTATAGTTACAAGAAGTTCAAGATGGCATTTACAATGTTTTGAGAATACAGGAAATACTGCTTTCCTTTTCAACAAGGCAACTACCTTGTATTTTCATTTTATACCATCCTTAAAGGGACCAGATTCGTGTAAGAGCTTCATCACAAGGTTAACCTGCGAAAAAGGGGGGAAAATGAAAAAAGAAAGAAAAGGAAGGAATATGTATAAATAAGAGAGCTAAATTTCATAGGGGCAAGTCTCTCTCTCTCTCTCTCTCTATGGGTGATCTTATTTAGCGGAAAATGTATAAATGATAGCAAAAGCACAAAAAAAAGAGATGTTGATATTATAAAACACAAAATTCTTCTTATTGGTTTCTAGAACTAAAGAACCTGGATACTGCATATTTACAATAAATTTATCATGATATCTAGTTCCATAAAGGAGGTTACACGAGAACATCAAAAATAGAGAATAGCAAGATTCGAGAAGCAAAGAAACAGAGTGAATAAAATCATTAAGCAAGCAGCACTTCGTTCAAAAATTGCGGTTCTGATTTTGACAAGATGTCCTAAAAATATCTGTATATGCATTAGAATGGGATGTTTTGTGGTACCTGAGTTGATTCACGCACTAGAAAGCTCTCTATAGGTTTCCTGAAATCTTCATGCAGAAGGTAATGGCAGCTGTAAGTCGTCACCGGAAGATAACCCCGCTGGATCTTATGCTCCCCCTGTGCTCCAGCTTCAACAGTGCTCAGACTTAGTTCTATAGCTGCTTCTATTGCCTGAAGTGCCACAAGATACCAAAAATAAATAACTCTGTTTGAATTCATAATCTAGTTCGCTTTTTTGTATATCATCAGAACTTGAGCAACGTAATAAAAAACCCCAAGAAATATCCCTTTGTCAATTAGCTTAACTTTATTCATACCCCAGGTCTCACATTTGCCGTTGGTTTTTACATGCACCATTTTCCAGATTATTCTCCTACCTAGAAATGTTTAAGAGGTAAGAAATATACCTGGTAATAGCATGCTTCAAAATGCAAACTGGGATAATAGGCTCGTGGGTGACAACCCCACAGACGACCAAAAAGCGTGTCTCCGCCGATAAGATTTAATGCTCCAGCGACAAGTTCATCTCCATCTTCAGCGACAATGAGTAGCACCTGATCTTCCATCTTTGATCCCATGTCATGGAAGAAATCCCTTGTTAGATAAGGACTGCCCCACCTAAGGAAAAATCCAAAATACATTTAAGATCTAACAATTTTGGGTCTGGAAAATTTAAGGCAAACAGATGTGAGAAATTCATATATGTACTTAACAATCGCAAAGGATCTGAGGATAAGGAACAAACTTGTTATCAGTGGTGTTCCTGTAGAACCAGTAGAAGGAATCCCAATGCTTAGCCTAACAGGACAATCATTAAGTGAAATTAAGAGCTCAAGAATTTACTGATTGATCACTACATTCTCCTGTTATAAAATGCTAGAACTATCACCAAATACCTTGATCTCATGACCTCGGAGCCGTTTCATGGTCAACTTCTGTGCAGAAATCTGCGTCAAGAAATTTCGCTCAAGATCATTAGCAAGTTGCATGAACCAAACAAAGAAGCCAACTGATTTCCAAACTATTCAGAAGTCGAGAACATATAAAAAATATTGTTGCAGGAAGATATTATGTTTAAAAATGTTACAATTCAAAAGGATTCACATATTTGACATTGAAAGAAAGCACCAGCACATTCGAGGTACCTAATAAAGGTTATATTTACCAAATTGACACAAATAAAAGTAACAATGTTAACACGGTTCTTTAACTAATGCTATAATTCAATAGTGTTAAGAACTCAAAACTCATCACATTTTTCTTGTAAAAGAAAAAAAGTTTGAAAAAGAACAACCTTTTTACGCTCTTGACGAATATTTTTCCTTTTATTTTGCTTCATATCCATTAAGAACTCATCAAAGCTGCACCAATAGATGGAAACTTTTTTATCATTTCCATCTTCTTACATGATAAAACAGATGATGAATTGGCCAGGAGCGAACCCTTGGCATTGAATATAAATGGGAACAAGATAAAGTGAGACAGCCTTGTAAACCAATTTCTCAATATTACAAAATGACATTTTACCAATAAAGAAAAAGGATAGACACTACTAACTTTTTGTAGTTACGATTTCTCCAGTGGTACTGCATCCCAATCCTCTTAAGGAAACCTTTCTCCCCCAGTTTGTGCCACTCATTTTCTGATGGGAAGGTAATGTGCAGCGATGAAACCCGAGACTGTCGAAAATATGAAGGCACATTAAGAGGTCAAGACACAGCAGATGATCCCGGTAGCCAACCACAATATCGTAGCAATCTTTTGAAACAAAGAATCATTTCTCTCGCATTATCAAATATAAAGGATGGACTAAGAAATGAATGTTTCTTCCGTTTGGGTTGGGGGGGGAGGGGGGAGAAGAAGAAGAAGAAAAGAAAAAACAAGTCCAGGATATGAAAATCTGCAAACAAATTTTAAACTGAATATGGCTTTAAATGAAATGAAAAGAGAACAACTTCATGCATTGCCAGTAGCTTTTATTTGATTCATACAATACCTTGGCCGTAAGATCCTTCATAGCAGAAATTATAACATCAATAACTTGATCTTTGATCGAAGTGTTACGTACTAAAATTCTAGGACCAGTTACTGGAGTAAAAGGTACACAACATTGGAACTTCGGATAATATCGTTCTCCATATCCATAGTAGGCATCTGCCCAAGCATGATCAAAAACAAATTCACCATAGGAATGGCTGCATATCCAAAATAAAAGTGATGAGAAACAGTCAATAAAGCGGTTGAATTGAAGCTTGTGAAAGAATTATATAGGAAGCTACATGAGATCTTGCTGCAGTAGATGCTAAACCTTTTAAGATAGAGTGGAACACCACCTAAAACATTTTCACACTCATCCTTGACAACAATATGGCATGGCGTCCATCCTGTCTCCTGAACACAGTTTACAGACAAAATTAAAATAACAGTGGAATCTTCAGGATGTTCAGATTGATCATATTGCAAAGAAGAATAGCACTGTAGACAAAACAACAAGAATAATCAGACCAAATTAATTTAGGCAAAGGCGTCTAATAATTGTTTATATTTTTTCTCAATGTTAACATTTTTGAGTCACTCAAGGAAAGATCCAAAAATGAGTGCCAGTAAAAATGAGTGCCAAAAAAAGAAAAAAAATAGATTGAGAAATGTTATATTTTAGAACTCGAAGTTAAAAAGTAAAAACAAAACTTATATGATTGCTCTTTCTGTAATGTTGAGAAAACAAATGAAAAAAGCCTACCTTTCTAAAGCAGGAGAAATTTGGGAACCAGAATTAACGAGGTACATGCTCAATGAAGAAGCCTCTATAAAGGGTTAATTAACAGTAAATTAGAATTCCGTACTTGCTAGATGTCCAAATTGATTAGCAACTATTAATAAAACTAAAAAAGATGCAGCATGCTGAAGTAATTATTTACCTTCACGGCACAACCTGTCTCTTCTAAGCTCGAAAGAAACCCATGGGTAAGAAATGGATTAAATTTCTCAGGGCCTGTAGCATCCAGAGCACATGTGTCCCAGTCATTTGCTGAAACCTCTGAGATTGAAGAAATAACTGAAAGGCATATCTTCTTAGGCCCTCCATCATTTTCAGCAACTCCCTGAATTTAGCATCAATAATATGCATTAACTGAAGGACAAAGCTGGTAAACACAACCACGTAAAGATAGCATCCATATAATCATAGTTGTTATAGGACCATCAAAAGAGAACACCTCTGATCCTGACCCTGTTAAAGTGAAATCTCCCAGCGAAGAGTCCAATACTTGTTGCTGCACAGACTTCTTAGTTCCCCAAAACAATGCACAAATTCGAGACGACTGCACATGTCTCCCAAAACTGTGTCTACCTGGTGATTTCCCCTACAATTTCAAAAATCAAACGCCTATAATCACATGAACATTATCAGCATCAAAATCCGGCAATAAACAAAACAGTAATGATTTAACCGACACCAGCAACCATTCTTTATTAGCACATGCAACACAACTGCGAGCCTTCATCAGGGAACTTTGGACAGCATTAAACAAAGCCTGCACTTCTCTTAACCTTTTGAGTCAGATACGCTCATCAAACCCAATTTTGGATTGGTGCCCAAATAACATTGAATGAATCATAACAGGCTTCCAAACATTATCATCAATATTTTTCTTGATTTGCTTGGGGATTCATTTATCTTATAACCTAATGAATTCATTTCATTTCCATTTTCATATCAATTTAAAGAAAGAACTAATGATGCATCAGGAAGCGCTTCTGTAGAAACACCTAAGAAAAACACTTTCTTTTTAATCAAAATCAGCTTTTGACTGTATCAAAAGCACTTCCAAATACACCTTAACTTCATAATAAAAACTACCATTAAATTACTGAAACTGGACAAACAAACAAACCATAACAACAACAAAAATAAAGAAGCTAAAATTAAAACAGAACATAATAAAAATTATAATATCAATTTGCAAGAGAGAAAAGAAAGTTACGAGCTTGGGAGAAAATCGACGGCCAAATGGCGAAGGCTTGCAGTAGCTGCTTACTACTACCGCTACTGCTGCCATGCTATTTTTTGTTCGTAACTGGGTTCTGGTCTTTGAACTCGAAACAGAAGAAACATTGAGCCCATCAAAATTGGGAAATAAAAGATTATATATCTTCTACGTGGCAACCTACGAGGCATATATTTTAAAATTGTTGTTTTAGTTTTACAATCTTTTTTTTTTTTCCTTTCTTCACCATTTACTTATTATAAATGATATTATTTAACTTTAATTTTTGGCCGAGACTGACCAAGTAATTTTCCATCAGTTTTATTTAACTGACTGTCAAGGTCAGAATATAGTTTTATTGTTATAATTTCATATTTTTACTTTGAGTTAGTTTTAGTTTCCAAATTAAAATCCGAGATGAATTTGTAATGTTGTAACTGTCTTTTTCATTATTTTACAATATTATAAATTCTAAAAATTCATTTACAACATTATCAACTTGTCTCGAATTTTAATCCTAATTGGAAAATTTTTGCTTTTACTTTACCTGGTAAAACCATTGTTTTCTTTACTCTCAAATAGTGTCTTAATAATTTACAAAGATCAACAGTCAAAACACTTTTATGTGTGAATCAGGATTTAATATGTTTTCTCATGTGTATTATAGAAGTTGATTTGCTTTTATATTTTAGAAGTAGCTTTGACATTTTCTGAACAAATATTTGCATTTTATGCAGAGGGATGGGCCCAAATCAAAATTTTAAACCATTATCTCCCCTAAAATTAAAATTTGAGTGAATTGTGGACAGTCAAATAAAATTGTCTAAAAATCACATTACCAAAGAAAAGGTAAATGTTTCTTTTATCCATATAGTTTAAACTAATTAATCTATTAGTTCCTATATTTTAAAAAATTACCCAAAAACTCTTGTATTTTCGAGGTTTAAGTGGAATTGGCTACAAAGAGTGCTCGTACACCAAAAAAAAACTTCTTGTTAATATTCCTCCGAGGGATCTAAAGCTACAAAGCTTGAATATAATATCGGAAAAATGTGCGGTTTGTATACTATTTGAGCTATACATATTTTATTTCACCGTGCCGATGCTTTTATTTTTACAGTGTTTCCATTAGAATTTCCTCTTTTTATTTTCACTCGAATCTTTGGCACCATTTTCTTTGAGTCTTTATATTGCCTCCACAACAATGAAGCTGCTTTTGTCATCTGAGAACTCTTCGATCTTCTCAGCAAAGTGAAACTGCCTTACAAAATCTTCTCAGCAAGGTAGATTTGCCTGCTCAGCCACTGAAAGAAGAAAGACGTTTACCCCTCTGGAGGTCATGGGACAACTTAGTGAGGATCAACCAGGAGGATTTGGAGGAAGTGCAACATATGACCAAGGAAGAATCTATGACCCAGTCTTAGATGGTAAGCCTTTTCTAATTGCATGTACGTAAAGTAAAAGTAGAGGGCAAGGCTTCATAACACCTACATATGTATTTAATTATTAGTCATGACTTTATAATTAACTTGCAAAATTAATTTCAGGAAAAAGTTTAGCTTCTCCAAATTGCTTCTCATTACCGAAGAGCCTCTAGTTAATTGATTTACAGGCCCTTCCATTGACTACGCCTTTTGGCTGCGTTTGATAAATTCAATTCAAAATTGATTATTATTAAATAATTTGATATTTAAATAATCAGATTTGATAGATTTTTAAAAGTAGCTTTTCAGAAATATGATTATTGATATTGTAAGATAAAACACCAAAAATACCGTTACTAAAATATATAGCTCGAAAACCATCTTTACACTAAAACCATTAATTAATATTTATTAGTGTAAATTAAAATTTAAAAAAAATCATTGGCTATTGTTTTCACGAAATTTTGGTTGGGATATGATTGGAACTAATTGAGTGGTTCTCATCTGGTCTAGCTCAAATCTAATTCAAACAAATAAATTTATATTTAAGGGAACCTTGTGCTAAATTTAGATTTAGGTGTGTTTTTCTAATATTTGAGGCAAGTGGTTTAGTCGAGATACGTTGGGTGGCAAGCTAAAGTAATGTGCGTTGTGAGCTGAGGTGGTTATATGAGGAATAATAGGGAGAGCTAAGTGGAGCACAATAGCAGTTAATTTAGGTATTTGATATGGAGGGCTGATGTGTGCTTAGGAGTAGCTCCGGTGTACTCCAGAGATAGCTCAGGTGGTCTAACAGAATACTCACCATAATTAAAGTAACTTAGGTAAGCTCATACATGAAACACAATCTCGACCTCAAAATTGAAAGTATAGTGAAATAAACGTAAATGTGAAAAAACACACACAATATTTACGTGGTTCGGCCTTTGACTTACATCCACGAAAGTAGGCCATTACCAATCCACAATATAAATTAGAGATTATATAAGATTTTATATTATCCGAGATGAATAAAACAAACTAGATAGCTATATAAAAATGTTTGGTGGTGATAAGAATGAAGATAATGAATAATAATATGGAGAGTGATAATATGGTGAAGATGATAATGAAGGTAGAGAATAGAAAAGTGGGTGGTGATCTAAAGGATAGAGAGAGAGGGGGGGGGGGAGAAGGCCTCCTCATATGGGTTGAATAAGACATTTATATAGCAGGAGTTAATGGTGAAGAGTGTGCATAAAAGTCAAGGTTAAATGTCATTATTAAATTAAAAGAGGAGAATATTTTAGAGTTGTGTTATTAAGGAACAAAGGAGAAAAATATTTCTTTTGTATTAGGTTTATTCTTTCTTATAAATATCTTGAAGTATCCAACCTCACCGATGATTTCCAAGCCCATCCAATTTAGTAAATGATTCCAAATGACATCTTCATACTGCCTAAGTATTTTACCTATTTTATCCTTATAATTGTCTATGTGTCATTTATTTATTGGTCAAAAAATATCATTTTAAATTTTGGCCACAAATAGCTATGTCAGTGTGTCGTCAACTGTAACAACGCCACCATCGGCAACGAAAGATTGATTCAACGAAATCAAAATCGGCATACTATATTAGGTTCAAAATTTGCTGATCTATATGGTATAGTTGCATCATTTGCCAAGGAGTTCTTTTGGCGGGTGACAACGGTACCATTTGCAAAGGAGTTCCTTTAGGTGGGTGACAACCAATTTACGGTGACAAAAAGCATCATATAAGGTGTTCATAAATAAAGAAATTTAAGTATATGACAAATTGCATTAAGTCTGAAGTTTATATTTCTCACCTCAAGTAATATTTGGTAAATCGCTGATTCAATAATCTTAAATTTTCTTCATGATCTTCTTCTTTAGATCCTACATCTGATGTTCCTCCACATTTCCTTCCTCGTTCAACAACTTTGGTCGTATTTTTCGCTAGAAATACCGTTGTCAGGGAGTATCTCTGAAATTTTTGAAGTCGGAAAATGAAACCTTTTTGTCAGATGTACAAAATTGATAGAGCTGTAGTATTATCTATAACAAACAACATGTGGTCGTTTTAAAGAAATTAAATAAAGTTTATATTTTAAGAAGAAAAAAATCTAAATTCCGAAGAATCCGCTATATAACCTGACATATAGTATTCTATTTATGAGACAAAAAGTATCTGGTTCGATGGAATGAGATTTTGTCCTAGTCATTTTTTCTTCGAAGAAAAATTTCAAGTATATAAACTGTAGTTATTGAGTAAGATAATAACAGATATGCAGGAACTAGATATTTTTTTCTCATTACATTCGTACCTCCAAGATTTGCAAATATATTGTAGCCCTGCTTCATCAAAAAATTAATGGACATAAAACTCGTATTTTATTATTATACCCTTTAATTGTAGTAACTTTACTTTAACTAAAAATTTAAAATTAATATTAATAATAATTGACAAGAAATTAATGAAAAAGTAACCGTTCATATAAAATCAAAATGTGATGTGCTGCAAAGACATTATTATAAAATCGTCGTGATTATATTTACACTTTTAATAAATAAAATCTTCGTGATTATATTTATACTTTTAATAAATACGGGGTGACTGAGAAATGATTTTATGAGGTGATCGAGGAATAATTTCTAAATATTTAAAATAAAATGACATAATGTATAATATTTGTTGTTGTCAATTCATCATTCGGATCTACTATTTCAAATTATAAAAGCCCATTTAACACATTTGGTCTAGATTAGGTCACATTCATAACGGATATAAAATTCAAAATTGGAGGGGATAAGTGTAAACGTGCAATGCTCTTTCAGTCTCTAAACAGTTGGCTTTTACATGTACTGAAACTGTAGTTTGGTTGGTGGGTTTTCTAGCAGAAGTAAATTGTGTACTCTTTACTGATGAGCTTTTGGTCCAATGTGAGAAGTCTTACACTTACAATATTAAGTGAAATGGTTCGAGCCTTCATAAGCGACTTATGGAAGTTAGTTTCAGTACTCCCTCAATTATCAACTAATTGAGTTGAGACAGTCTCTCCTTTACAAAATATGAGTGAAGTAGGCACTCCTCGAATATTTGAAAGGGTTTAAAGTATATGAGCAAGTGCTTCAGTGTGTCAATATATGACGATAGTCCCAGTTGTATAGTATGATTGTATATATTAATTGTCATGTCGGATGTAATATCAGTAACAATTTGTGTATAACAGAATTCAAAAAAAAAAATTGTGTACTCTTTGATTTTGTTTAAATGAAATAATTTTTTTTTAAGGAAAAAAGATTGATTTTGAGTTGTTACTCTAATATTAGAGATTAATTAATAATTAGATATTTACTAATTGAATAGTGATGGATTATGAAACCTTGTAATTGTTGTCTTATTAAATTCTCCTTTGTTTTAATTGTTTTCTTAGTTTAATTAGTTTAATTTCTCTTAAAACTTAATTTGCTCAACTACATTAAAATTAATATTAATTTTAGATTTACATTAGACTTTTTAAATTATAATAACCCCTATAAATTCGATCTTATTACCCCAATTCTATTTCTACATTCGTGTGCTTGTAAATATATTAAAATTTTTCACAACAAAAGTAATACAAGTGGAAAAACAATCAATTTTTAAAAGAATCAGTTCTTTCAATTGATAAATGACATATAACGTTTAAGACTCCAATTATGACTCAAATATTGTGATTCCCGATAGTACTGAAGTAAGTGAAGTCTTCTTACTTGAATTTTTGACTTTAAATAGTGGCAAAAAAATCTCTCATTTGATTTATTATATGCAGTACGGTCGTAAATATTTAAACTGAAATAGCATGATTATTTATTTGTATTGCAGCGCCAATCCCCCACGCCCGCACTGTCTGCTTCTTGTTTCTATACGTGTAGATGCGAGACATGATCCCATATAATTAATTTGGTTACTGTTGGCCAGAAAGCAAAGTTCTTTTCTGGTTTAAAGAATGTGGAGACCACTTTTGCAGATTTTTAGGCATAGTACAGTTCAATACCATATAATCTTTATATTTTGGTAATGACAACGTCGTCAATACGAAATTTGATAGCATAGAATAATTGGCTTTGCGTCGGAACACCTATCAAATGAAAGTGACCCATCAACTGGTCTCTAGAGACTTTGGATTTTAACCACTTCTCTTTGGCTAATAAATTAAGTTCAACTCAAAGCCACGGTCTAACGTCAATAGTAAGTAGTGGCCTTTCTAAGCAGTAGGTCTTGGATTCGAAGTTGAGTAGGTGCATCAATTAATAATAATAATAATAACTTGAGTTCAACCTATGAAAAAGCTAGTGTTGGGAATTATATTTAGGCTCCATCCATTTTTATCTTAAGAATAACAAGGAAAAAAAAACTGTTATTTTACATATAGTGCTATCTACGATTGATTTTCAACCTTGTAGTTCCACTGTACTGATTAGAAGCTATTCCTTCAGTACATTGCTTAGATTTCTTTTAGGTGAAGACACTAAGCATTTGACTACCGGCCGCCATGCATGTCTTTAACTTGCGGCCAATCTTGAAAAATCTACCTAATGGTCTCAACGTAGTCATTTAAAACTAATGTCACAAGTTCTGATGAATCAGCTTAACTTGCCTTCAACGAAACTCGAGAACGTGTTAGTTTTGATTTGCAGGGACTGCTCTTCGCAGAGCTGATGAAAAATGCTAATGATCAACCCGAACATTTCGGATAACGGAAGAGGTTGTAACGTGCTTAAAAGATGGTATGGTAAACGTATGCAATGGTTTACTGATGAAAAGCCTTGTGATCTTAGCATTCTTGCTTGACACATTGCTACTGATCATGGTCTCTGTTATTATAAATATCGCTTAATTTATGATCAGGAATCAAAAGAACGAATAAATAAGGCAAATATATGTAGAAGTAGCAAAGGGGTTGGATTAATTAAGCTTTTGCTGCAAAAGCAGTTTCTCACGTTTAATTCAATTAATTTACAAAGTAATATTCAACGGCCATTTTCAAATGGCCGAGTTGTTTGATTTTGACATTAGTAAGGCTATTTTCACTCTAAAACTTACTTTGAACACTTAATTACTCTTAACCCTCAAGTGCAAAAATTAAAAATTAAACCCTTATTATGCACACTTGGTTAAATCTCAAAAATAACCATAATTATTTTTTTCAACACCCACAGCATTCTTCTTCTTCTTCGTTCTCTTTGTTTTTATTCTCTTGGCTTTGCTTTCTTAAAATAAACGTAGAAGATAAGATTTGGAGAAAGAGGTCACAACTATTTCAAAATAATTTAGAACATTTAAGGACAAATTAGTGGGTTTATAGGTGTATTATTAATTGATAACAGTTCTTGTTAAAAAAAAAATTCTGAGTAACTTACACGATAGCTAAGAGTTGCAGCAATTGTTTAATCCTTTCATGAATGTTTAGCTTTTTCCCTTTATGAATATTCATTCTTGTTGATTGAATTTCATTGATGAATTTTAAGTTATAACTTGCCGAATCTATTTTTTCTAAATTAATGTGATTGGTGAGATGTAAATTAAACTCATTGGTGAAAGCATTGAGGTTTTGATCCATACACCGACCAAGAATTTACAACTCTGGTTTTGTATCTTTCATGAGCCTCAAATGATGAATTGTTAAAGAAAGTAAAGATTTAGGGTTTATAATAAATGGGTTTGTAAATTATTTTTGTTTTCAAGTAATTATGTTCTTTTTAGTTATTTCATGAAAGGATGATAAAAATATTTTCAAAATAAATAGTACTTGAAGTATTTAATTGAGTGTAAATAGTCTCATTCTTCTAATAAATATGAGAACAATTTCGAAGTATTTACGTAAAGTGACATTTATTTATTGGATATATGTATATACGGTCCGGCTACAATACATTTATGGTTTCATACCTATTTTTTTTGTCTTTTTGTGCTCCAACCATTGTATCCAACCCAAGAGTTGCAAAGGTTATTCTAATTTAATAATATGGTCCCTTATGTTTACTAAAAGAATAAGAAAAAATTAAGTTTCAAAATTTTGACACATTGGTCCGTTTTATTATCAAAGGTAATTTAGTAAAATAACATATTTATATATTAAAAATATGGATGGATTATTTTAATTTGCTAAAATCCTCTCAACTTCCATTTACTTAAAATACGAATTAGATTTTAATAATATTATTTTGTATTTAGTGTAACACAAAATTAGACAAGGTTTTATATAAATTTTGACAATATTAAAATGAAAAATAAATAAATATTAAATAAATGCTCTCTTTCTTAATTGTGAGATATTTTATTATCAAAGGGAATTTAGTCCGTCAATAAAGAAAAAATATAATTGTGAGATATTGTCCAAATTACTTTAATCAATTTTGCTCTCTTTCTTTCTCCAAAAAAAGAAAAAAAAAGAGTGGCCGTAATTAATTGTGAAACAAACTCTTCGAATTAGTTAACTAATTATTGCAGCTTGCTGGGCGTCAAAATACTGACAATTTTTTTTAATTTTGTTGTACATAAATCGTTACTGACATTACATCAGACATTACAATTAATATTTACAACCATACTATATAACTGAGACCATCACCATACATTGACACACTGAAGTATTTACCTAGATATTTTAAATCTTCTCTAATATTTAAGGGATACCTACTTCATTTATATTTCGTAAGAAAAATTACCTCCACTCAATTATTTTGATAATTAAAAAAATACTGAAACTAACCTGCATAATACTCTTATAAAGACTCTAATTTTTATCCCCAACATTATAAATATAAGAGTTCTCCTATTGGACGAGAGGTCCATCGGTAGAATCATGACAATTAATTGAAAATGGTTGCGTTTTTAAATGGCGTTTATCATCATGATATTCTTCCGTGCATCTGCAAGATATCGGTAATGCATTGCAGCTGGCTCTATATCTAGCGCATTATTATTGAAAATGAAGTCTGGAACAGGCCTTGCTTTAGTACGATTGCTTTGTTTCCCCTATTTTATTATCCCAGCCTTGCTTGCCTTTCTTATAGTCTGGGTTGCTGTGCCAAAAGCCTTAATTATTTAATGTACGACACCGAGATACAGAATAGTTTATCAAGCAGAAGATACAGGCAGAGAGTAAGTGAAATTACCTAGAGAATCCACTCTAGTTCCTTTTGACAAGCCTATAATTTTTCTGAAACTTGACAAAATTAATTAGCCATAACCAATAAATACAGGCAGATATATATATATAATAAACGGTAAGAAGCTTTTACCGTTAGTTTTATTTCCTGTACATTTTTTCCTGTACATGTAATAAAAATGCTTACGGCCGTCTAAGATTGGCCAAATATTCGTCCTTGGTCAGATGTGCATTTCCTCCAAATCCTTCTGGTATACAGTCAGCTATATATATAAAGAAGGAGGGATATTAATTAATTAAGAAATAACCAATTAAATTTATAAGTACAACCTCTATAAATTAATAATCTATATTATGTAATAAATTAATAATCTCTATTAAGAAATAACCAATCAAATTATAAGTAAAGTCGGCGACGATAATGCATCTTGAAAGCTCTTATTATCCCAGCATCACATGATTGGATTTGTGATGCCATGTTAGGTGGCAAATAAAATAGCTCTATATTTTGTAATCCTTCAATATTTTTTGTATGAGCTGGACAATTATCTATCACCAAGAGAAATTTTCTCCCTCGCATTTTTCTGTCAAGCCATCGAACATATTCCCCAGAAAGCACCCTATTCGTCCATGATCTTTTGTTGGCTCGGTATTGACAATTGAAACTTGTCATGTTTACATTTTGGAGGCAACGTGTTTCGCATATTTCCCAATGATCCATAGAGGAATTTTTCTGAGCTATCCTTGTTACAGTAGATAACAACCGCAATCCTTCCTTTGTCTTGCTTTCTTCTGTTGCAAGAGAGTGATCTGCTTGTAATTTATCCATTTTGAAAACGTCTTTCATGGCAAACTGATCTATTTTTCCTCTTATGGACCCCAATTGGTTCTCCATGTCTTGTGCATCAACTGATCCACTTTCCCCAAAACGACGAAATGACTTAATACCATGGCTTAACTTGAACTTCTCAAGCCAACTCAGAGAAAAGTTGAATTCTAAAGTCTCTTTAGGGTTTAATATTTTCATAGTCCCTCTTGTCTTTTCTAAGATTAGGTTTCCTGTTATATTCATGATCTTGTTATTCAAGAAACCACTCATAAACAACCTTCTCCATGTTTGGAAATTTTGACGGTTTGTGCCGCTTAGCATGACCAACTTTTGCCAAGTCAATCAAAAGATATTTTGATGATCGTTTGAGAGTATTTGACATTGTACCTTGACTAGTTTTCAAGTGAAAATTTTCAAAAACCATTGCTGCAATTCTTTTTGCGTGCAAATGGGGTGCTCTTTACTATACTCGCATAATGCTTTACACATCTATCTGTCTTGGTTGGTTTTCGAACACTTTTCAAATGAGAAGTCATCGTAAATGTTCAAGTAATTTAATATGAAATAAAAGAAGACTTAGTGTTTGTTTATATAAAGATTATTTTTAATTAAATTCATTGAACACATTTAATTAAATTAATTAACATGAATATTATTTAATTAACTACATAGATAAGTACACTGTACTTATTTTTTGGCTAAATGCTTAGTAAAATACATTAAATAACATGAATTAAATTATTTTTAATCTAATTCACTGTATACATTTAATTAAGTTAGCCCAACTTGAATATTATTTAATTAAGTAGAAATGTAAAATGAATTTATTATTTTGGTTAATTGAATGTATAGTTTAATTCATAATCAATATTGGTAAAGTGCATTGAATGTTTAGTTATTAAATATATGTTAATTGAGTTGTAAATGACTTTGTAAATTAATAAATTATTAATTTATTGATTATTTAATATCTCTTTTAATTAATAGATTTTAAATGGTACTAACCCTATTAGTTTATAGAAATTCTACAGATAACAAAAAATTTGAAATATGTGTGTATAAAACGCACAGGAAAATCTCCTTGGACCAAATCGTATTAAGAGAAGCCAAGTCATGAACTTGACTGCTGTCATTTCTTCATCTCCATTTAACTGTAGTACGGCCGACATAATATCTTCGGTGTATTCAAAATTTTTTCTTCGCAGCTTTCTCTTCAATTATTTCAAAACCCAATTTATAATTACTAGTGATCTTTCCTAAACAAATATGTGTCTATCGATGATTTCAAAGTCACAGGACTTACCGAGTGTTCGAAGGTAAATGCCTATGGTTTGCTTGGTATTTCTTAGGGTCGGTTTGAGATTGCAGAGGCTGATGAAATAAGCCGCTTGTGTTGTGCAGATGAAATAAGTTACTGATTAAAAAAGTAGTTTGGTGTTTAGTAAACTGTGCTGTTGCGGTTGCCGTGAGTTTAAAAAGTAGAGTATATCCGTTTGGTAAATTTTATTACGAAAGTGTTGTTTTATTATATAATGACCAAAATATATATAAGTTTTAATTGCTATTTATAGTTAGAGTATGTTTAATAAGTTATTTAGACATATTTTTTTTTTAAATATGTAATATACATTAAACTTTAAAAGTCATAGTTCGAAAATTAGAATATAAACTTACTAGATCAAAACTACAGAGAACTTACGTAGTTATGACGGTAATATGATATCTGATGATTTATATATAAGGGTTTATGGATAAGTGAGATACAATTATCTTTTTATTAAAATATAGGGTTATAATAAGAATTTTTAAAAGGTGTGGTAGTTTATTCAATAATCTGCTTATAAAAAATAACTTCCTACCTGTTTTTAAAAGCTGTTGGCAAAATAGAGAAAATTATAAAATTAACAGCTTTACAAAATTTACCAAACACTATTTTTATCAAAAATTATAAAATAAACAGCATATTAAATTTCAACTGCACTCTCAAACTGGCCCCTAGTCTTGCTTGGGTTTCTGCGTTAAAAGCCCTAATTATTGTATTTACAATAGACCTTTTTTAAAAAAAAAAATCTTCGCTCCAGGAAAATATAGAGATGAAAGATATTATACAATCAAAATTAGAGCGCGTTTAGGATTGAGTTGGATAGTTGTAACTTTTAAGTTACAGCATTAAAATGTTTGGTAAACACTACTTGAAGTTACAACATTAAAATATTTGGTAAACACTACTTGTTGTAACTTGGAAGATATGTTAATATAATTTTTTCACTTATATAATAAAAAATTTATTATATCTTTAATAATTTTATCAAAATTATTATTTAAAATTTATATTTACTATATATTATTAATTTTTGTTTCATAATTACAGTTTTTTTCTCTACAGCAACTGTAACTTAAAAGTTATAACATCTCAATTTCAAACAAGATCTTAACTACCTAGACTCTCCGCCGAGGTAATTGGAAGCGCCTTCTGAGAAGGCTATTCTTTTTCCGGAATTTGAAATTTGGGAAAATAAGTTAAAGCCACAATTAATTAGTACAAAATGGATGAAATTAATTAAATACTATCCATCAATTAATTTCCTTCATAGTCTAACTTTCCAAACAGGCCCTGCCTTTCGGCTGTGTTTGGTGACCACCAGGCCAGGTAAAGACATGCTTCGACAACGAGCATCCAGGGAATGTTGTTAAATTCAATTCAAAACTGATTATTAAATAATTTGATTTTCAAGTAATCAATCAAATTTTGTAGATTCTTAAAAGCAGCTTAGCTAATTATAGCTAAAAAAAAATTGCAAGGCAACTTTTAAAAATTTGATTATTTGATAATAAAATTTTAGGAAAAAGAACAGCTACACCTCTAACATCAGGGAAATGATCAAGCAAAATTCTCGAGTTTTTAATAAGGGATATAAGATCTTTTTTTACTATAATATTATTTGAATATAATAGCTAAAAAAATTGGTTTTAAATTTTTAATAATACAAATATCATATAAATAATTTAATTTGCCTAGTAGAATGATAATATTATTTAAATATATAAAATAATTTAAAATTTAAAATATTTTATTTATATTTATTAAAATATTTTAAATAAATCTTTAGTTTAAATAGATTTTGCAATTAACTCAATATATCTCACATATTAGTAACATTAAAGTTATTTTATAAGATATTCAAAATAATTTAAATTTTTAAATATTTATATTTTGTTATGTTTCCATTTATTATAAAATTAAGCTTAATATAATAAAATATATCTAATAGACTGTAAAATGATTACATATTTTTATTTAAATATTAAATTTATTTTAACATTATATTTCTATTTATTTTAAAATATTAGAATTAATTTTTTTAGAATAATAGAGTCAAAGGGTATAGTAGTAAAAAAGAAATTTTGGTGTTATTTATTGAAAATTTGGGGTCTATATGACCATTTCCCAAATATTAGGGGTATCGATGTTATTTTTCCTAAAATTTTTAACTTAAATACCAAAATATCCTTTACTATAAATTAAATTTCTAAAATACCCTTACACCAAAAATTAATTGATTTTTAATTTATTAAAAATAAAAATTCGTCGCCTGTGTCACTGTGCCATCAACGGTGATAACACTACCGCCTAAAACAAAAAATTGATCTAATGAATTGAAAATCGATGCCATCAAATTCAAATTTTATTTCTCACCTCAAATGGTTTCTGGTAAATCTCTGATTCCATAATATTAATCTTTCTCACGATCTTCGTCTTCTTCTGGATCTTCTCCAGTCCTCCTTCATATCCTAAATCTGCTGTTATACTGTATTTTCTTCGACGTCGTTCAACAACTTTTGTTGGATTTTTTGTCAGAAATATCATTGTGAGGGAATATTTCTGAAGTTTTTTAACTTGGAAAATCAACCCTTTTCGTCAGATGTGCAAAACGGCTGGAGCCTACAGCATTATTTATACAAACGAAGTGGCGGTTTTAAAGTAATTAAATAAATTTTTTTATCTTCAATATTAAAAAAACATCTAAATCAAAATCTGTTATCCAACATATAGTATTGGATTTATTAGACAAAAGATATGTAATTTTATGTAATAAGATGTTCAAAGACACTGAAGCTCCTATTTGATTTTTTAAAAGTTATAAATTGTCCATTTTTAATTTGATTTACTATGAAAATTCTTGTTAAAATTTAAAAATAATCATTTTCTAAAAATATGAAATTAAAATCATGAAGAAAGATTTAATTTGTTTATTTTAAACTAAAAATTGAAATTAAAACTTAAATATAAACAACTTAATTTAAATGAAACTATGAAGTTGAACTAGTTAGGGTTATGGATCCATTCTTAGAAATAAATAAGACTTAATAAATTCTTTTTGCCATTTTTAAAGATTTATTACCCAAAAGATTAATTATATAAATTATTATTATTTTCCTTTAATTTTATGATGGATTAAGTATTTATTGTGCCAAAATTTAATTTGTCTACAATAAGTTAAAATACCATTTACCATACCTTATATTAAGATCTTAAGAATTTATTGTGCCAAATTCATTTGTTTGTCTACAATAAATCAAAATTTCAAAATATAAAATATGTATAAGATTAAATAGAAAATAATTTAATTTATAAAATTAAAAATAGAATTTGATTAAATCATATTTATTTCCTAAGAGTTTCACATTACCCTAACTAATATTATTTAGTTAATCATAATTGAAATAAAAAGAAATATTAAAATTAAATTACTTATAATTGAAAGTAATAAAAACAACTAAAATTGAAAATAAAACTAATTTTATTTATAAAAATAATTATACAAAATATTAAAAACACACTTTAGAATCAAGATTACAGGGAGATGGAGAGAATTTGAGAAGAAGAGAGTTGTAGAGAGAGATTAAAAACATAAAAATGAGGCTATATTTATAGAAAAATAAATTCATAATCCAGTGCTTTGCGGTCCATCATAAGCTTCATGCATGTGCTCCTCACAACCTTTAGATCAATATCCAATGGCTGGTCAAACTTCAAAAGTCAGCATCACACATTGCATCATTTGACTCATTCGATTTGGCTAAAGAACAGTTGAGATTTGGCGGGTTAATGGGTGGACCGGGTCGACCCGAATACAAAGATTCGGATCCTGCAACTTGCTTCACCAACTACTGCCACGTGGCATAATCATGGCCATTGAATCATGAATGGTTGAGATTCAGTCAAAATTGCCAGTTATCCCATGCACTCAAGTCTATTGTAAGCTCATTTCAGCATCCAATCAGAGCTTAGTCAACAGGAAAAGTCAACTCTTTTTACACAAGCCCAATTTTTAGCCGATCTTGATTGATCTTAAAGTTTTCGGACCTCCGAAATCCAAATTTCACCTCGGTTTAACTGTTTGGAGCCTCGATTTACGTGAAATTAATATTTTTCCTAATAAACACACAAAAATACACAAAATTAAAAATATTTAAAACATAATTAATAATTTCTAATATATTACATAAACACAAATATAAATTATAAATTAAACATAAAATAACATTATTATCGCTTGATAATTATACAACTTTTAACACTAATCACACCCCCCAACCAGCTTATTGCTAGCCCCTAGCAATTAAAGCGTTATATTAAATTAAGATTTACAAAATTCACATGTAAATTAATAGTTGTTCATCTATCCTCTAAACTACCAAATAAATGAACTCTCCTAAATTTCTTTACCTCGTTGATGTTCACTCATTATCAGAATATCATCAAACATTCTTTTGTGCTCAAGTAATTAACACAATACTTATGGGATTTCATTAAAAGAAAAACAACATTTTCGTTCCAAAATTCATTAGAAATTCTATCTTTAGGCAGTAGATTATTCACACATATTTTTAAAATATTACATTTTTAACCCGTGTAGCGAGTTTTAGGTCGGTGACTCCCGGACCCGGTTGGCCTTAGGGCACTAGGTGTTGAAGCACCCCAACGGACTTAATTACTCGGGTTTCTAATAAATAAGTAAACAATATATCTATAACCCATGTAGCGAGTTTTAGGTCGGTGACTCCCGGACCCGGTTGGCCTTAGGGCACTAGGTGTTGAAGCACCCCTATGGACTTAATTACTCGGGTTCTAGATATAGCAAAATTAAAAATATTCATTTTTTGTTTTTCTTTTTCATTTTTTTTTTGTTTTTTTTTTTTTTGTTTTTTTTTTTTTTCAATATACACTTTCTACTACCTTAGATGTTATCCCCAATAAATCAAAAGAACTAAATGCTGCAAAAATTTTAACTTACAACCCACTAGTATGTGTTATAGTGTGTGTGTGAAGAATGATTCAATAATATCATTAAATGAGTAAACAATTAAATTTCTTAATAACCAAGTGGAGAGTTCACAAATTTGAGTAATTCAAAGAAAAGGGAACAAAAACAATTTACTATGAATTTCAAAATCAAAATATAATACAACAAGACTATTAGGATGCGTCTCAAAAGTCGTAACTCTTTTTGACCATCCTCGACAAAAACAAAAGCGTTTTTTTTTTTTTAAGGAAAAAAAAAAACAAACACACATATTTAAAAACATCGTCAATTATCCCCACCCTCCAACCTAATCTAAACATTATCTTAACATTTTTTTATTTTAGAAAAAAACTAATAATAAAAGAAGAAGAAGAGGAGATCTCACTTTGAACTTGATGCGAAGCTTAAAAGCGAGATAACAAAGAACAAGAAAAAGTCAAGTTTTTTTTTTTTTTTTTTTAAAATAACACTCTAAGATTAAGAAGATGCGTTTTAGAGATCTACATTCTCATATATCCATCTTAAGAAGCTAATTTATATCCAGCCATCTCAAATTTAGTCTAAGTTAGTCAACCTAAGTTAAGAAGATGCGTTTCTAGAGATACTACACATTCTCCATCTTATCATATCTTCGACTCAAATTTAGTCGACTCAAAAGTCGGTCTTTCTGAGAAAAAAATTTTGTAAAAACATCACCGGGACTAAAACATTCTACAAATATCAACTATTCCCTCCCCGACTTGAAAGAGACATTGTCCTCAATGTTTTAAAAGGAAAAGAAAGAGTTTAGAAGATAACACATGACACTAATATTTCTGAGAGAGAGAGTTAAATCTAATTTGCACTTCTTATTCTGCTCTTGCTACCATCATCGATCGACCAATTAGCGCAAAGTCTTTGGATCGGCTCTGGTGTATAAGCTTGTAAAAGATCAAGTAGCTCATTAGCGGTAGAAGCGAGAGATAAAGAGTTTTTTTGAGAATATGGAAGAAAATGATTCTTTATTGCATGGTTAATAAAAGTTAGCAAGCCATCATAAAAATTATTAACATTTAACAAGCCGATGGGTTTTGATGAATGTTCAAATGGGCCAAGATGCAAATGTAATCGGTGCCTCAAAAGTTGCAAGATCTCTGGCAAGAAAATGAAAGCATCGGCATGATTTAACATTTGAGATATTCTCTCTTGCATACTTGATACCACTAATTCTTCTCCAAATGGTGGGCAGGACATGCATACTAGCGGTTTCATGGCTTTTGGGATTATGCCTAGTACTTGGCTTAGCTAGTAAAAGCGACTTACGAGACAAGCCTTGATAACCCTCGTTTACCTCCTCCATATACAAGATGCGGTTTCCTCTCTGCTGCTATGACACGACCAAGATCTCAGTTTGCTTGAGCGAACTCTTTGTACTTTCCATAGTGAAACCCGAGAAAGCACACAAATGTTTTTGAATTCTTTACTCGAAGATCTTTGCCATTGGACTAATCTTTCAAAAACAAGTTGTGAGTGTTTGAAAAATGAGCTTATATTTAAAGATCTTGGTGTGAGAAATAGTAAAGCTTGTTTGTAAATGGGTTGGCATATTTGTCAAATCTTTGAGTAAAGCTCGTGGCTCAATAATTCAAAAGCAAGCAGTGAAAAAAAAAAAAAAAATAGTGATTAAAAAGCAAACGAGTAATTAAAAACAACAGTAAAAGAAAACAAATATTATTAAATACAAAATCACACCACTAAATGCAATAACGCAAATGATAAAATAACAACAAAATAAAAGGATATTTCTTGGTAGTTGTGATTGTGGCTCACATCTTCCTCGGTTTCGTCCGATGTGGCTTGACGCCCTCATGGGTGAGGATAGGCTTCCCATCCAGTTTTCTTATAAAGCGGCAAAGAGTCTTTTGAGTGATTCCCAAGACTAAAAGCTGTGCACTTTCGGTTTGGAATAGTCTCATAACTTTTGTGTATCACATATTGCACATGTAAAGCCGATCGTCTCGAGAGATCGTAAGATATTATCCAACGATTCTTTACTCATGCCATCTTTAACGAATTTAATTTTATCTTCACGAGTATCGAGACACTATTTCTAAAGATTTACAAACTTCTCGTTTGCAACTAAGTCGTACACAATTATGACATTAAGAGCCAAGTCTTTTAGCTCTCCTTTTTTAGCAAATGTACTTTTACCAAAACCGGGCATGTAAGAAACAAATGGATCAGAAAACTCACTGCTAATCGGACCTTTGCTTGATTAACCAGCGAGCGTCGGAAGGAATGCCATTGATCATTAACAAGCGAAGTCGTTCTAGCGAGCTTTGTAAATTTTCTGAGGGCATTACGAGGGAGAGAGAAAACGCTTATGCGGTTTATGTTGTATTTCTTCCATGTTTGATTTTGGGGTTTGGTTATTGTGGGAGGCGAAGATCCGAGCTTAAAGTCACGAATACCGTTATCCGCCATTTATACGGGAAAATAAATCAAAACACACCAAAATCAAATCTGCAAAATCAAATCAAACGTGGCGAACAAAAGAAACTTACAATGTAAAAGGAAAATGAATTTACATCGTCCTCTTATTGAGTTAACCTCAAGCTCAATTGAATACTATATATACCACTCTCTCTTGCTCACGAGTTGGCTTTCTTGGTTTTCAACATAGGACACCAATTCCGGTGGTTGCGAGATCCCAAAGTGGATGTGATTTCTGACTTCGTATCGGGCTTTTAAGTGAAATTTTATACTGTGAGAAATGTTCTCATTTGTTTGAACATGAAATCTCTTAGTGAAGTACTCATGATGTAAATGAAAGTTGGTGAGAGAAAGTACAAGCTGTCAAACAATCACGCTTACACAAGAAAAAGTAATGCTAAGAAATATATACAGGGCATCAATCAAAAGAAAAAAAAAAAAATGAAACGGCAAAATAACGATAAACAAAACAAAAAAACAAAATTCAATCATTCATTAACGACTCAATCAAGAAGTGGTGGGTCACCCAAATTGATTTCGGTGTCTTCTTCACGTGGTTGGTATTCGGATAGGGCTTTATTCTTTGTCCGTTAACTTTAAATGTGACATTATTTTTGGGATTCTCAATTTCTGACCCCGTGTGGATATACATTTTTACAATAAATGGGCCACTCCATTTTGACTTTAACTTCACTGGAAATAAATGGAGCGAGAATTATAAAGCAACACTTTTTGACCAATCTCAAATGTTTTTGAAAAATTCTTTTATCATGTAATGCTTTTGTTCTTGCCTTAATAATTCTTGAATTTTCATATGCATCATTCCTTAATTCCTCAAGTTCATTCAATTGTAATTTTCGCACATTACGACATCATCCAAATTTGAATTAAAAACTTTAATAGCCCAAAATGATTTATGTTCAAGTTCAACGGGTAAATGACAAGGTTTACCATAAATTAACCGATAGGGTGACATTCCTAATGATGTTTTAAATGCGATACGGTAGGCCCAAAGTGAATCATTAAGTCTAAGAGACCAATCTTTTCGGTTTGGGTTAACCGTTTTTTCTAAAATTTGTTTTATCTCCCTATTTGCTAATTCAACTTGACCATTTGTTTGAGGATGATAAGGGGTAGCAATTTTATGTGTAATTTCATATTTTTTCATTAAAGACTCAAATGACCTATTACAAAAATGCTTACCTCCATCAGCGATAATGGCTCGAGGGATTCCAAATCGACTTAAAATGTTTTCTCTTAAAAATTTAACCACAGTTTTACTATCATTATTTCGACAAGAAATTGCTTCAATCCATTTTGAGACATAATCAACTGCAACTAATATATACACAAATCAAAAGATGATGAAACGGACCCATGAAATCAATTCCCCGACAATCAAATACTTCAATTTCAAGTATGGGATTTAAGGGCATCATGTTTCTTTTAGTAATTGATCCCAATTTTTGACATTTTCACAAGTTTTGCAAAATTCATATGTGTCTTTGAATATGGTAGGCCAATAAAATCCACCTTTGCAAAATTTTAGCGGTAGTTTTCTTGAAGAAAAGTGTCCACCACATGCTTGAGAATGACAAAAATTAATGACACTACTTACCTCATTATCGGGAATGCATCGTAGAAAAATTTGATGGGCAATATTTAAACAAGTAAGGGTCATCCCGATAAAATTTCTTTACTTCAACAAAAATTTCTTCTTCTCTTGAGCATTCCATTGCAAAGGAATTTTACTGTAACAAGGAAATTAACAATGTTAGCATACCATGGTATTGAAGTAATAGAAAATAAAAATTCATCGGGGAAAGAATCATTGATGGGTGTTATATCGGTGCGAATTCGGATGTGAGTCTTGATAAATGATCGGCAACGACATTTTCAGCACCCTTTTTATCTTTGATGGTAAGGTCAAATTCTTGAAGTAACAAAATCCAACGAATTAATCTCGGTTTGGCATCTGTTTACTCATCAAATATCTCAGCGGCGTGGTCGGTAAACACAATGATTTAGAGCCAAGTAAATATGAGCGGAATTTGTTTAATGCAAATATCATGACAAGTAATTCTTTTCGGTTGTAGAATAATTCATTTGAGCACTATCCAAAGTCTTACTCGCATAATAAATCATAAAAGACGTACCATCCATTCTTTGTCCTAAAACAGCACCAACAGCAAAATCACTTGCATCACACATGAATTCAAAAGGTAAACACCAATCAGGAGATTGCATAATAAGTGCAGATGTTAAAAGATAAATTACTTTCTCAAAAGATTTTTGACAATCATCATTCCATTCAAAAGGTGCATCTTTTAATAAGAGGTTACAAAGTGGTTTAGATATGGCACTAAAGTTTTTTATAAACCTCCTATAAAATCCTGCATGTCCTAAAAAAGATCGCACATCTCTAGCTTGTTTTTGGTTGTGGCAATTTAGATATGACTTCAATTTTTGCTTTATCAACTTCAATTCCTTTATGAAACAACATGACCCAAAACAATTCGAAGTAACCATGTAGTGACATTTTCCCAATTCAACACGAGTTCTTTTTCAACACATCTTTTCAAAACTTTTTCCAAATTATCAAGGCAATCATCAAAAGAATTCCCAAACACGGTCAAATCATCCATAAAGACCTCTAAACAATGTTCAACCATATCACAAAAAAATGCTTAGCATACATCTTTGAAATGTTGCGGGGGCATTACAAAGCCCAAATGGCATTCTTTTAAATGCAAATGTTCAAAAGGACATGTAAATGTGGTCTTTTCTTGGTCTTCAAGTGCTATAGGAATTTGATAATAACACTGAATATCCATCTAAAAAGCGGTAGTAAGGATGTCATTACTCTTTCTAAGATTTGGTCAAGAAATGGTAATGGAAAATGATCTTTTCTAGTGGCTTCATTTAATTTTCTATAATCAATGCACATGCGCCAACTAGATGTAATTCGTGTTGGAATTAATTCACCTTTTTCATTTTTAACAACGGTGATTCCAGGACTTTTTAGGCACTACTTGTGTAGGGCTTACCCCCTTACTATCGAAATAGGGTAGATAATTCCCACATCAAGCAATTTAAGGACTTGTTTTGACTACCTCTTTCATGTGTGGGTTTAATCTTCTTTGAGGTTGTTGACATGTTTTAGCATTTTCTTCCAAATTAATTCTATGTGTGCAGATTAAAGGGATTAATACCTTTAATATCATTTAAAGTCCATCCAATTGCATTTTTATGCTTTTTAAAACGATTACTAACTTACCTTCTTGGTCGCTTGTTAAAGTAGAGGAAATCACAACAGGATAAGTTTGTTCTTCTCCAAGAAAAGCATACTTCAATCCTTGAGGTAAAGGTTTCAATTCAATTTAGGTGCTTTGGTTGTTCTATTTTTCAATACTTCCAAGCTCTTCAAATTTTGGCTCATCATCATAGTTTTGTGAAGTCTGCATAGAATCAAGCAACGAATTTATATTAGAAATATCAAGTTCAAGTTGCTTATTTGAATTAATTGAATTAACTAAACAAACATTAGAGAGTTCAGAAAAATCCCCTTTATGAATATTTTCCTCAATACAAGATTCAAGCAATTCTTTTTGTTCATCAGTATCATCTTCATTCTCATTTTCTTCATTAAGTTGCCTGCACATGTTGAAAACATTCAATTCCAAAGTCATATTTCCAAAGGATAAATTCATTAAACCATTCCTACAATTTATCAAAGCATTAGCGATTCTTTAAAAATGGTCGACCTAAAATTATAGGAATTGGTTTATAATTATTCTAACAGTTCGATTTCAAGACAATAAAATCCACAGGATAGATGAATTTATCAACTTGTACTAAAACATCTTCCACTATTCCTTTTGGTACTTTAATTGATCTATCGGCAAGCAAAAGTGTAGTTGAAGTTGATTTGATCTCACCAAGATTAAGTTGAAGATAAGCTGAATATGGAAGTAAATTAACACTAGCACCAAGATCTAGTAAAGCATGCTCAGTCTGTGATCACCAATAATACAAGAAATGGTAGGACAACCGGGATCTTTATATTTCAACTTATTATTAGTAGGCAATTGTACTTACTGTTCGGCCATGAAAGCACTCTTTTTACCTTGAGTTTCCTCTTAATGATTGCACAAGTCCTTTAAAAATTTGGCATATGAAGGTACTTGCTTGATTGCATCTAATAGAGGAATGTTAACTTTCACTTGCTTAAAGATTTCATAAATTTCAGAAGAATTGTTTGATTTCCTTGGTTTATTCAATGCATGCGGAAATGGTGGTTCAAGTGGAACACTAGTTATTTCTTCATTAGGTGTAAGTTCATTTAGTCCTTCCTTTCCCTTTGAATTTTGATCATTTTCACAAGGTTCAGGCATAGGTCTATCAACAACCTTACCACTACGAAGAGTTATAACTGACTTGACTTGGTAGTGGGTGGATTTTGTTGAATCTTAGGATTTGGTTGTGGTTGGGCTGGAAATTTTCCTTTTTCTTGAATGGTGAGTGCGAAGCAATTTTAGCAAGAGTATCTTTCAAATCAGAAAAAGTTTGTGCATTTTGATTGTTAATAACATCTTGCTTTCGATGAATGAATGCATTGTGTCTTCCAAATTTTTCCATGGTGGTGGAACATATGGTGCATAAGGTGAGCATTTTGAAAATTTTGTGGAGGTGGCACTTGTGAAGGTTGTACATTATTGTTATTCCTCCAACTGAAATTTGGATGATTTCTCCAATCGGGATTATAAGTCTATGAATATGGGTTTGGTTTATTGAAAGTGTTAATGGCATTAGCTTGATCATTTAGACATTCTTTAAGTGCGGGCGAGTGGGACAATCTTGAGTGAAATGATCATTCAAACTACATATGTTACATGCAATTTCTTGAGCAGATTTTACTTGATCACTCTTTTTATGTTCCAAAGCTTCAACTTTCCTAACTAGGGATGCAAATTTTGCTTGTAAATCATGATCTTCCCTAAGGTTATGGATTCCTCCACTAGATGGAGATGGTTGTTGTTTATTTGTCAATTCAAAAGTTCCAACAGTATCCCAATGTTGTGCATTTTCAGCTAATTGGTCAAGGTAATCTAGTGCATCCTCAGGATTTTTATCCCTAAATTCACCATTACACATTATTTCAACAACTTGTGTACTTTGGGGTATTAAGCCCTCGTAGAAATAAGTGACCAATCGCCAAGTTTCAAAACCATGGTGTGGGCATATGTTAAGCAATTCTTTAAACCTATCCCAACATTGGTATAATGTTTCTCCATTTTTGAGTGAAAGAAGTGATTTGCCTTTTAAAAGAATTGGTTCTATGAGGTGGAAAGAATTTTTTCAAAAACTGTTCTTGCATGTTATCCAAGTTCTTATTGATCCAGATCTAAGGTTTTGTAGCCAAGTTTTGGCTTTATCTTTTAATGAAAAAGGAAAAAGCTTTAATCTAATTATGCTCATGCTACAATTTTGGTCTGTGTATGTATTACAAACTTCCTCAAAATCTCTTAAATGCAAGTACGGATTTTGATTCTAAACCATGAAATGTTGGTAAAAGTTGGATAATACGGTTTGAAATTGAATCGAGATGCTACGGAGGAAATATTATACACGATGGTGCTCGGTTTGGTTGGATTCATGTAGTCTCTCAGAGTTCTTGGTTGATTCTGATCATGTCCATGTTGAGAATGGTTGTCTCCTTGATCAATTTGCGGATTAGGTTCGCCCAAAAGGTTTTCGTCTTGGATCTCGTCCATGATTGGTGGTGGAGATTGAGATCTGAATTAACCTGCCACTTGACGTTCGAGACCAATGTCTCATGCAATAGTTATATCACAAAAATAATATTCAAACAAATTAATAACAAAATAATAAAAAAAACTAAATAAAAATTACAAAAAAAAAAAATTATATATGTAAATAATATAAATGTACAAAAGAAAATTAAAATTAAAATTAAACAACAATTTTGGCGGTTGAACCCACCAATTAAATTAACAAAATAAAATAAATGCGAAAAAAGAAAATAATATGGTGGTTGAACCCACCAATTAACAATAAAATAAAAAATAAAAATAAATGCAAAATAATAAAATAACTAAAAAAATGGTGGTTAAACCCACCAATAAAAAAATAAAGCAAAAATAAATAAATACAAAATAAAATAAATACTGAAAATTAAATGACTGAAAATAAAAATTAAGAGTTAGTAGTTAGTTTGGTGGTTGAACCCACCAATAAAGCAAAAATAAATGCGAAATAAAATAAATGCAGAAAATTAAATAACTGAAATTAAAAATAAAAGTTAGCAGTTAGCAGTTAGTAATTAGAGTTAGTTTGGTCCAAATTAAGTCCAAATATGTCCAAATATGTCCAAATATGTCCAAGATGTAAGTCCAAGTCTTGATTCTTATGAGGAATTTCGTTTAGGGATCTTATTGCAAATTATTTATAATTTTATGGCCAAACCGTAATTTTTAGAAGTTTAGAATTGAGCCATTTAGGGTGAAAGTGAAACTTCTGAAAGATGTTGGGGTCAAAACATAATTATGAGAAGAATGAGCTAGAAACGAAAATTGTTGGGGTGAAACTAGAATTATGAAAGATGTGGGGATAACAGAGAATTTAAGAAAGGAAAAGGGGGCAAACGAAAATTGACATATAAGAGAAAAATAAAAACGGAAAAACAAACCAAAATAAAAACTTTTTTTGGCAAGAACTGCGCAAAAACTTGACACAACTTAAAAGTAATTTTAAACTCCCAAGTATAGGAGTGCCTTGTTGTATTATAATTTCGGTGAGTCAGGTCGATCCACAGAGAAAAGATTTAATTTGTTTATTTTATTTTATCTAAAAATTGAAATTAAAACTTAAATATAAACAACTTAATTTAAATGAAACTATGAAGTTGAACTAGTTAGGGTTATGGATCCATTCTTAGAAATAAATAAGACTTAATAAATTCTTTTTGCCATTTTTAAAGATTTATTACCCAAAAGATTAATTATATAAATTATTATTATTTTCCCTTTAATTTTATGATGGATTAAGTATTTATTGTGCCAAAATTTAATTTGTCTACAATAAGTCAAAATACCATTTTACCATACCTTATATTAAGATCTTAAGAATTTATTGTGCCAAATTCATTTGTTTGTCTACAATAAATCAAAATTTCAAAATATAAAATATGTATAAGATTAAATAGAAAATAATTTAATTTATAAAATTAAAAATAGAATTTGATTAAATCATATTTATTTCCTAAGAGTTTCACCTTCCCTAACTAATATTATTTAGTTAAGCATAATTGAAATAAAAGGAAATATTAAAATTAAATTACTTATAATTGAAAGTAATAAAAACAACTAAAATTGAAAATAAAACTAATTTTATTTATAAAAATAATTATACAAAATATTAAAAACACACCTTAGAATCAAGATTACAGGGAGATGGAGAGAATTTGAGAAGAAGAGAGTTGTAGAGAGAGATTCAAAACATAAAAATGAGGCTCTATTTATAGAAAAATAAATTCATAATCCAGTGCTTTGCGGTCCATCATAAGCTTCATGCATGTGCTCCTCACAACCTTTAGATCAATATCCAATGGCTGGTCAAACTTCAAAAGTCAACATCACACATGGCATCATTTGACTCGTCCGATTTGTCCAAAGAACGGTTGAGATTTGGCGGGTTAATGGGTGGATCGGGTCGACCCGAATACAAAGATTCGGATCCTGCAACTTGATTTACCAACTACTGCCACGTGGCACAATCATGGCCATTGAATCATGAACGGTTGAGATTCAGTCAAAATTGCCAGCTATCCCATGCACTCAAGTCTATTGTAAGCTCATTTCAGCATCCAATAAGAGCTCAGTCAACAGGAAAAGTCAACTCTTTTTACACAAGCCCGATTTTTAGCCGATCTTGACTGATCTTAAAGTTTTCGGACCTCCGGAATCCAAATTTCACCTCGGTTTAACTGTTTGGAGCCTCGATTTACGTGAAATTAATATTTTTCCTAATAAATACACAAAAATACACAAAATTAGATATATTTAAAACATAATTAATAATTTCTAATATATTACATAAACACAAATATAAATTATAAATTAAACATAAAATAACATTATTATCGCTTGATAATTATACAATTTTTAACACTAATCAATACCTCCAACTCGTACAAAAATATTATTATTTTGAAATCTCCAGCTAGGACCCTAACTCTCCTTACATAAAAGAACAGAAACTACCTATCGTCCTGAATTTTATCCAATTGATTTTTCTTCAATGGATTTTATGGCTCTTGAAATTCAACTTGATGTTTTCATCATAGAGGTGGATTTTGATAACAAATTTTCAGGATTAAAAGGATTGATGAACCAGTAAGAAAAATAGTTGATGTAAGAATAAATTGTGTTAATTAATTTCTTTATTGATGACATTACTATTGATTTTACCAGTTGCCACAACTATAATATAAAAGGCATTCTCAGCAAAGAATTTTGTGAAAAATCATTAGTGAATCAGATGGGAGAAACCAATTGTATACATAGAAAATGATATATTTTGTAATCTTCATATTTTTTAAATATTTTCAACATATAAAAATATGTCAAGGACAGTTATAAATATATTGAATTGAATATATTAATGAACTTTTATTTTATTTGTTGAGCATTTTTAAATTATATTATTGTTTGAACTTAGCCATTGCTAATTGAATTCCTAAAACCGCTACTGAGAATAATAATACACTACGCATGCACTATATGTTATTATTTTATTACACCATACCTCTGAGGTTTGTAATAATATATTATAGACCTCCTTAATTTAAAAAATGGACACAAAAACCCATATTTTATTATTATGCCATGTAGTAATGGTAACATAAAATTGACATTTCTTATAAAAAATTGAAGAAGTAATTGATAACTGATAAAAAGGTCATTGAATAAAAGGCAGAGTTTGGTATAAACTTAACTGTAATTTGAATTGCTATAATGTATAAATCTAGAAGGGTGGAGGACTATTTCAACTTGAAATAGTGGCAAAAATTCTCTTTCATTTATTGCATCCAATACAATCACTAATATTTATTGTGCATTTATCAATTGGTGTTGCAATTAAAATGAAGATGAGAATAAGAATTAAAATAAATTATTTATTTGAGTTGAAAGAATTGGAATTAGAATAGGTTGCATTTCTATTGATATATTTATTTTGTCTAAACATCAAGATGGATTGTTACAAACTATTAAAATATCCTTAGTTAATTATAGTCCATATTATTATTAATAATAGTAATAATAATCACAATAATAAATATAATAATTCTAAAAATAACAATAATAGCACAACATTTGATGTAGTCAATTCATCATTTCCACAAATTTGGTCTAATTTAATGGGTAACATTATTCTACTCATATGTTAACAAAGTTGGCTTTTACATTTATATTCAGAAATTTGGTTTAAATGAAATTCGTTTGTCTTTTCTTAAGGAAAAAGAAAAGAAAGTGTAATGCCAACAAAATCAAGCAAGATTTTTTGTGCAGTTGTTATTTTTAATTTCTACATTGGAGGAATTCTAAGGTCCCGACTTTATTAGTTCATATTTTATGCTCCTTGTCAGCTTGCTTTTATTGTATCACTCATTCTTGCATTTTATTTTCTTCTTCGGTTTTTTTTTTTTGGGGTTCGCGCGCCGGGTTGGGGGGGCGGCGGTGGCGGGGGGTTGGGGGGTTCGTGCATATCGCTTAATTGTTGATTTATTTTTCTTTAATTAGTTTCTCCTAAGAAGTAAGGTTTATTACATCTCCTCTTTTTAGGTCTCACCTATTTTCCTATTAATAAAATTTTTCCTTGTTTTGTCAAGATTAATCACCTTTAATTTTTATTTGCAAAATATTTGTTTGCTGTATCACTGGTTTGAGCCCTCACGAGGGCCCTGACCTCTTTTCACAAAAAATGTTGAATAGGGGTAATATTGTTAGTGAGCGTAATTTTTTAAGTTAATCTCGGTAGATTTTTAGGTTGTATTATGAGTATATATCTAAAGTCGCCGTAGAATTTAATTATTACCTTCTATTGCTAAAGATAATTTTAACTTGTATCGGTTCCTCGGAGAGACTCGATGCTTATGTATATAAAATTAATTACATTTTTTTCAGTATATTAAATTATTTGGTATCCGAATACTATATTGGACCTCGATTAATCCAAATTCGAGCTGGGTAGGATCATTAGGGCGGCAAAATTCTCCCAACAAGTATTTAACGCAGCTGCATTTCCAAGTCTTGAACTAAAAACTTTAATTAAGTTAGAACAACCTCATGTTAGCTGATCTAAGAGCTTGTTGGTATATTGTTTTTCTCTTTACTCATAAATATGTGATGGTTGTCGAAGGCAACAAAAATAAATACCTACTCTAAATAAATTGTGTATAGTGATTGAGCAGGGCCGTGTCCACGGAGATCGGTAATTATTTAAATTCTTTTAAAATGTAAATTCAAAATGGAGGGATTGTTGATAATAATAAAAATCAAATTAAAATAACAAGAATGCAAATTAAAATTGTAATTCAAATTTGGAAAAGCTCTGGTTGAAGGAATTAACTCAGCTTGATTCGACTACTGATTATTAATTCAAATATAAATCGTTACTATTTATAAATAGACAGGTTATACCTACTGAGACCCTCTAATAGCCAATCTCTCCTTAACTAGTCGATAACCAAGGTACGACTATTGGTTATTTCCCTAATCAATAGACAACCCTAGATACGATCATAGGATTTAATCAATTAACAGCCTGAAAAACCAGAGAGACCCAAATCCTAATCAACAAACGCATACGTTGGTTCATTTAAATTAGATTGTTTATTCTCATAATACAACGCACTGCTATCCTATTTGTCATAAATATTAAAATATTCATACGATGAATCTTTTAATTAACAATAGATTAAGTTGATAAATTAAATAGTGGCCAATTATCTAATTAACAAACATAATCATGACAATAATTTAGAGAATAAACAAATACCCAAAAAGTAATAAAACAATTAAAGCATAAGAAAGATTTTACAGTAATGCTGAATCAAAGCTTTATTAACCTTCAACCAGAATAATATGTTTAGTTCTTCATAGAAAGAAAAGAGAAAAAAAATTAGATCTAGGGTTTCTTTTTCAATTTATTCTCCTTTTGCCTCTTCCCCCATTCTCCTCTCTAGAGTTCTTTTCAAAATAAAATACTAATATCTAAAATATTATCTAAATATTAAATTCGGAATTACAAAAATAACTAAAAAGGCAAAACACGTTAAATTAAAAACTGCGGGTCTGTAGTTGATAGCATGCACCCACGCCTTATCAACAAAGTTCTTCTAAATCTCATAATTTCTCCAAGAAAACAATTATCCTTAAAAATTATTTTGTAGCTGAATTTTAGCACCAATCAATAGAATTGTACCTATAAAAATAAAACACAAGTAAATCACTATTATTAAGTGCAAAACATCGAAATTAAAAGAAGTAAACAATGCAAAACTAGTGCATAAATTGCACTCTAACAATATGATGCCATATATCACACTTTTAATAGTGGCTCGACCTCTAGGCAACTTAGGCGGTTGCCTAGAGCCCCGCTTTACATGAAGGCCCATGAGATTATTATTATTATGCATTTAATTTGTTATTATTTTGTAATTATCTTTTCTTAAATAAACTATCGAGTTCCTATAAAGTTTATTTAATATAGTACTTAGTAGTTTTAATTCATACAAAACTGATAAATTAATAGCTTCAGTTCTACAAAATCTCTATTTCATTATTAGAATTAATATGTTATAATTAAAAAGTTTTATATTCATTTTAAACCTCTATAAAAGCCCCACATTTTATTACTTATCCATTAAATTTTTCTTCCAACAATCAAGACATGATATGTTCTTGGTGTTTGAGAGAAAGAAATAGAGAGAGGGAAAAAAAAATCATGCTTCCTCTACTTTCCACTCAAGAAGAAAAGAAAAAACTTAATAGTTTTCTCTATTCTCTATGGCCATTGGTCATTACTAAATTTTTCAAACAATTAATATAAAGATAAAGTTAATTCATGATTTCATCTCAAATTTCAAAATTTATCTTTTTATTATTCTCTTAATTAGTTGTGTTATTTATTTGTTCTTATTTCTTTTTAATATATTCTTTTATTCATCTACTATTTTGTTGTGTGCTTGTTTTATCTATTTTGGAATAAAACTATATCGAGAAACTTTAGAAAATAGAAGAATAGAAAAATTAGTTTAATCTAGAAAAGGAGTAGTAAAAAAGATGTAATTTGAGTTAAAAACAATAAGTGAAAATGTTATAATTGAATTAAAATTTCATGGATTAGCAATAGTAAAATAGAATTTTATTTAATAATTATACATTTAGAGTGTTTAAAGAATTGATTTTCAATAAATAATATATAACTAATATATATTTTTTTTCCTAAATTTTAAGAAGAACTAATCAAAACTCCTTGGCTAAGGCCCTAAATATGGTTGAGCCACCCTTGTACACTTTTATAACGTATTCTTCTAAGTATTTAACGCAGTTGCATTCCTAATTCTCGAACCGAAAACCTTAATTAAGTTAGAATAATCTCATGTCAGCTGATCTAAGCGTTTGTTGGTAGTGGCGAAGCTAGCATTGTTTTATGAGGTGGGCTATTAAATTTATTTTTATTTTTTTATAAGTATTAATAAAGTTAAATTTATAAATTATAATTAACTTAAAAAAAAAAGACCTTCGCCCTTGCTTATTGGTACATTATTTTTCTCTTTACTCATAACTATGATGCCATATATCACACTTAATTTATAACGGATTCTTCAAGATTTAGATTTGTTTTCTTATTAAGTCACTAATTTAATTTAAATTCCTTAAAATCACTAAATTATTTATTATAAATAGAGGGTTAGGTGTTTATATCCATCATGCACATTGCATACAAGGTCTCTTTTCTTAAGTCGTAAATCGCGATGATATAATTTCTAAAAAAATTATATCATATATATATATATATATAGAGGAGAATTTGTTGAACGGGGTAGAAAAGGTGCAGGAATAAATGAGGCAGATCCAAAGGAGAAGATCAAGATGATACAGATATTGAAATTATTTTTACAAAATCGAATTAGTGATTTACCAGAAAGTATTGAAAGGCGAGGCATATAAATTTAAACTTTATTACTGCAGTTAAATTATGGTGCCATTAATAACTATGTACTGATTCCGTGCCGGCGAGCCGTGGGCCCAAGCGGCAAATTAAGTGACAAATTAACAAAGTATTTTAGATCCAAAGAGCCACGAACCAATCAAAACGTAAGGCATTTCGAATACTTTAAGGGTATATATGTAATTCCATTAAATAATAAGGGTAATTATGTAATCTGATGAAACCTTGGCCTAAAACTCTGACGGGGGAGCTGATAAAGGCGTGGTACCGAATTTTGGGCTTTCGGTACAAATGTACAACCAAGTGAACTACTTTCCCGCCACATGTTCATGATTTTATTATAACAGCCCACAGAAACGAAGAGTGTGTGTGTGTGTGTCCTATATATATATATATATATATATATACATATATAGAGAGAGAGAGAGAGAGAGAGGATAAGAAAAACCCATTTGAGTACAGAACTAATGTGCTTTGAGACAATATGATTTAGGGCTTTAGTTGTTGCCATTGTTGCCAAAATTGGAGTTGGGTTGACTATAGTTATATAGAAGTGTAAATGAGGTCAGCAAGTGTACACTGAATGTGAGTTGACAAAACAAGAAAGAATCAGGTCAGCTTTCTCTGGCATTTTGCTCTTTTTCTCTCACTAAAATTGTTAATGCGACCACAAATGTATCTGTAGAGAGAGTGAGATTTGTGTAGAATCAACAAATGGGTTGTCGGTTTTGAGCATTTCATGCATAAATTCAGAGCTTTCTGAAGAGAAAGTGAGCAAAAACTTAAGTGGGTGCATAAAAGCAGCAATTTTTGTAATATCAGAAGCAAAGCTTTGTAATATGATTTAATTAGACAGAAAATCTGAATTTTTTTTTGTTTATTTATAACGTAAAACTTTGTGATTCTTATAGGTAATGCTGTACATTTGGTTTTTGTCTTTTTATTTTTCTGCATTTTTGGGTAGGATATTTAAAAGTTTACTTTTTTTGACGTCTTATGGTTCAATTTCAGGTTGTTCTCTGTATAAGTTTAAGTTTTCTGATTGTGTTTGTTTGTGTGGTGTTTCAATTTTGTTTTGCTTACTTTTGAATGCTTCATGCTACCACATTTGGCGCAAGAAACATGTATCCTGTTTAAGTTGCTCAGTGTTCTATTTTTATTTGATACAGTATATTCGGGTTGTCGATACTCATAGTCATGTTTTTATTGACTTCTGTGAGTTTTTCTTTTGATCATTATTGTCAATATCATAAGATAATGGATTCGTAAACTAATTTTCTTACTTATCCTATTCAGATTCCCTTTAGATCATTTTATTGCATTACTCCTATTCAGATTTCTTTTAGATCATTTTATTGCACTACTTCCTATATCAAAGTAACCATAGAGAGCGATAGTATGTCCATTTTAATTTCATGTTTTGATTGGATATTTGTTTCCAGAAATGGTAAAAATAGCCAAAAAAAGGCAATCTAATGCCTCTGACGCTAGTAAAACAGATGACAAGTCTGAGGTGGCCAGAAAACATAACAGAAGCAGATGTGAGAATAGTGAAAAAGCTTCTGGTTCTCGGAAAATGCCAAAGAGAGCTGCTGCGTGTTCAGATTTTAAAGAGAAATCTCTTCGCTTGTCCATAAAGGCATCTCTTGTTGAAAACAGATGGGATGATGTTGTGGTAGATGAGAAGGCTGCTATATACTTGACTGCCGGGAAGGATGACATTCGACAGAATCGAAGGCTAACAGACTTTGCCTTTCATGATGCTTGTGGAAACCTAAAGTCTGTTGAAATGTTGGAAGTTGGTAACTTGTTTGTTTCAGGTCTTATATTGCCTCTTGAAAAATGTGGTGGAAGGCAGAAGGAAAAAGGCGTTAGATGTAAAGATTTTGGTCGAGTTGAATCTTGGGCAATATCTGGATACGAGGAAGGCTCACCAGTATTTTGGATCTCAACACTCACAGCAGATTATGATTGTATTAAACCTGCAAATAATTATAAAATGCTATATAACCTTTTCATTGAAAAAGCTCATGCCTCTGTCGAGGTCTATAGGAAATTGTCAAGAACCTGTGGAGGGAACCCTGATCTGACTGTGAATGAACTTCTTGCAGCAGTTGTTCGTTCCATGAGTGATAGCAAGAATTTTCCTCACAGGACATCTATGAGGGAATTTATAATCTCACAGGGTGAGTTCATATATAATCAGCTCATTGGTTTAGACGAAACATGCAAGAAAAGTGATCAGATTTTTGAGAACTTGCCTGTGCTCCGTGCACTGCTGGATGAAACTAAGAAGCAAGGGAGTTTACTGGCTCTGGAAACTACTGTATCAAGCAATTTCATAAATACAGGTCTGTAATACTTATTAGTTAGCTGTTCTGTTTTCTAGAATCTTTTTTTTTTGTTTGGGTTCTAATTACTGATAGCATCTATGGTTTTCTAATATTTTTGGTCAGTGGTATACGAAGAATATAGCCATATCTAATTTCGGAATTTGCTTCAACTTGTAAAATAGTTTTGGTATGTCATTTACATTTAGTTGTGTTAATTCGGGCAAAATAGTCATCAAAAGTTTATGTGAAGAAAGTAATAACACCATTAAGAACATTCTGTATTTAGCACGATGAATCCTAAGCAGCTTGCTTCATAGTGTTCTGGACATGCATTAATTTAAAGATTGCTTTATTACTTTTGAATGCCCTGACTACCACATTTGGCATATGTAACAAGTGTCGTCCTTAAGTTGCTCAGTTTTCTGATTGTTTAAATTTCTTTTTATTTGTGCAATAGTTTCTGAATGTCAGTACCGTACTGTAGATTCTGAATGTTGTTACCCCATGCTTTAGCCTTTATTGACTTAAGTGAGCTTACCTTTTCTATTTTCTTATCCACATCAAAAGAAAATAGATGATTAATTATCGCTCCCAAACTCGATCGTTTCCTTATTTATTCTATTAGAGTTCCTTTTTGGTCATTTTATTTCTTCATATACCACAGTAACCATGGAGTTTAATAGTATCTGCTTTTATTCCTGTTTTTAATTGGATACTTATTTCTAGATGTGGAAAAAATAGCCAAGGGAAAGCAATCTTGTGCCATTAAAGTTAATATAATAGATGAGAAGTCTGAGACGACCAGAAAACAAAAGAGAAATAGACATGAGAATAGTGAAAAAGCATCCAATTCTTGGAAAATGCCAAAGAGAGCTGCTGCATGTATGGATATCATGGATAAATCTCTTTCCTCCTCTCGAAGTGCATCTTTTGTGGAAAGCACAAGGGAAGTTGTTGCAGAAAATGAAGAGGTTGCAATAAGCTTGACCGCTGGAAAGGATGACTTTAGACCAAATCGAAGGCTAACAGAATTTGCCTTTCATGATGCTTGTGGAAACCTAAAGTCTGTTGAAATGTTGGAAGTTGGAAACTTGTTCGTTTCAGGTCTTATATTGCCTCTTGAAAAATGTTGTGGAAGACAGAAGGAAAGAGGTGTTATATGTGAAGATTTCGGACGAGTTGAATCTTGGGCAATATCTGGATATGAGGAAGGGTCACCGATATTTTGGATTTCAACTGTCACTGCAGACTATGATTGTGTTAAACCTGCTAATAGTTATAAAATGCTATATAACCTTTTCTATGAAAAGGCTCGTGCCTCTGTGGAGGTCTATAAAAAACTTTCAAGGACTTGTGGAGGGAACCCTGATCAGACTGTCGATGAATTGCTTGCAGGAGTTGTTCGTTCCATGAGTGATAGCAAGAATTTTCCTCACAGGACATCTATGAGGGAATTTATAATCTCACAGGGTGAATTCATATATAATCAACTCATCGGTTTAGATGATACATCCAAGAAAAATGATCAGATTTTTGAGAACTTGCCTGTGCTCCTTGCACTGCTGGATGAAACTAAGAAGCAAGGGAGTTTAATTACTCTGGAAACCAGTGCATCCAGCAGTCTCATAAATACAGGTATGAGAATTGGTGAAGAAGAGCAAAACAATCAGTCTAGTTCATCTGCTTCTGGAGGTGAAGAAGATAAAGATATGAAATTGGCAAGGCTGTTGCAGGAAGAGGAGAATTGGCAATCAACGAAACATAATAAAACTCAGAGGAGAGTTGCTTCATCAAGCAAGTTCTGCAGTAAAATCAATGAAGATGAAATTGTTGATGACTATCCTCTGCCTGCATATTACAAGCCCAGTGAGGAGGAAAATGATGAGTATTTAATCTTTGATGCAATTAATCCTGATGAGCTTCCTCGAAGAATGCTTCACAATTGGTCACTTTACAACTCAGATTCGCGGTTGATTTCTTTGGAGCTCCTCCCAATGAAACCATGTGATGATAATGATATTACCATCTTTGGCTCCGGGATTATGACAACTGGTGATTCAAGTGGATTATGTGTTGATGCTAATTTTGATCAGTCTTCATCTGTGGCAGAGAATGTTGGGGGAATACCAGTATATTTGAGTGCAATACAGGAATGGATGATTGAATTTGGATATTCGTTCGTTTCCATATCAGTTCGGACAGATATTTCCTGGTATGCATCTATATCCATATACTATCAAGAGGTTTGGTGGTGGTACTAGTGCTTAAGCTTGCCTTTTTGTACTCTTTATCTTCTGTCAGTGTTAGTTCTTATCAAATTTGCGATTTTGTTTTCAGGTATAGGCTTGGAAGGCCATCAAAGCAGTATGCAGCGTGGTACAAACCAGTTCTAAAAACTGTGAGGCTTGCTATTGCCCTCATTACAATGTTGAACAATCAGAGTCGAGCATCTCGACTCTCGTTTGCAGATGTAATAAAAAAAGTGTCCAAGTTCAGTAAGACTAATCCTGCTTATATTTCTTCCAATCCCACAGAAGTTGAAAGGTATGTGGTGGTTCATGGACATATCATACTCCAACAATTTGCAGAGCTTCCTAATAAAAGGATCAGCAAGTGTGCATTTGTGTCTGGTCTTTTTGAAAAAATGGAGGAAAGACGCCACACCAGGTCTTTGGTGAAGAAAAAGGTGGTGCTGAAGAAGGAAATAAATTCAAACCTGAGAGCATCAAAAAACAAGGTAATGCAAGCAACAACCACGAGATTGATAAAGAGAATTTGGGAAGAGTTTTACTCAAATTATTTGCCTGAAGATTCAAAGGAGGCATATATCCGTGAAGTGAAAGTGGATGAAGAACTCGATGAAGAACATGGAGAAAACAGTGAGGAATATCCTGAAGACATTAAAGTGGAACAGATGCAAGTTGATAAGAATATGGAGAAATTTTGTTTATCTGTGAAAAGTGTTAAGCCACCTTGCTCTTCGAAGGCTACCAAATGGGATGGGGAGTTAATAAGAAAAACATGTTTCGGAGAGTCTCTTTACAAACGTGCCATTGTTTGTGGCAATGTGGTTAATGTTGGTGGTTGCGTGCTGGTTGAAACTGCAGACTCAGATCATTTGCCTTCAATATATTTTGTAGAGTTTATGTTTGAAAAGTCAGATTCAAGAAAGATGGTTCATGGCAGACACATGCTAAGAGGCTCTGAAACGTTTCTTGGTAATACTGCAGATGCTAATGAGGTTTTTCTGACAAATGATTGCATGGCAATTGAACTGGAAGATGTTAAAGAAGTTGTGGCAGTTGAAATCTTATTGATTCCTTGGGGGCATCAACATCGGAAGACTAATGCTTGCAAGGACAAGATTGTTCGTGAAAGAGCAGAGGATCGAAGAATTGATCAATTCCCCTTGGAATATTTTTGTAAAAGCTTGTACTGGCCTGAGAGAGGTGCTTTCTTTAAGCTTCCAAAAGATACCATGGGACTTGGAACGGGAGTTTGCCATTCTTGTAAAATAAAGGAAACCGAGAGGGAGAAGGGCGTTTTCAAGGTAAATTTGAACAGAAATGGTTTCACTCTCAAAGGAATGGAGTACCATGTTCATGACTATGTCTACGTAGCTCATCATCATTTTGCTGATAAAGATAGGAACCGAGATACATTTAGAAATGAAGGGATGAAAGCATATGTTGTTTGTCAGTTGCTAGGTATTGAAGTACCAGAGACTTCCACAAAAGCTTGCCCTGAATCCACTAAGGTTAAAGTTCGGAGATTTTTCAGACCCGAGGACATATCAGAGGAGAAAGCATACTACTCTGACATTAGAGAAGTAAGTATGTTCTAGGAACCGATCTAAACATTGCTTTTTTATTGAATGGAGTAAAATCTAAATATTTTACGTGTTCTTTTGTCTTATATTTTCTGTGATACAAAGTTTCTATTTGACTTTTTGGTGTTATTATGTTGTTGTGGATCTTATACACAGTGTCTTTGCTATTGAACCTTTAGGTTTATTACAGTAAACTAGTATTGACAGTTCCTGTTACTGGAGTAGAAGGCAAATGTGACATTAGAAAGAAGCAGGATCTTGCCCCTTTGGATAGCCCCACAATCTTTGAGCATATTTTCTTCTGCGAACATTTATACGATCCTGATAAAGGAACCATCAAGCAGGTAGTTTATATTTACTCATTTTCCTTTTAATTCAGTTCCTTAACTAGATTCATGTGAATTATGTTTGTTAAACTGTGGTTTCTTCTTATGCTGACTGTAATGACTGTATAATGGCCAGTTGTCGCCTCACATCAAGACTAGTGTGCTAAAAGAGTGGGTGGCTGATGATACTGCTTGTAGAAAGATAAATGGGAAATGTAAAGAGGAAAAGCATGATGGTGCTTTTGACAAACAGACGGATGCTGTCCATAAGAATCGCTTAGCCACCTTAGATATTTTCTCAGGTTGTGGTGGCTTATCTGATGGCCTACAGCAAGCAGGTAACTTTCAAAGTTCCGTGAGCAAGTAAACCGATTTAGGCCTATTGTGACTGACAAATATGCAACTAAAGGTGTGTCGATAACCAACTGGGCAATAGAGTATGAGCAACCAGCAGGAGAAGCATTCAAGGTTAATCATCCAGAAGCTTTGGTGTTTATTAACAACTGCAATGTGATCCTGAGGTTGATGTTTGCTTTCATTTAAGTATAATAACTCATGGCTTTATGTTCGATTCGGTGATAATTGCTTTGTAATCAACTCTTATATCTTCAGTAAATCAATGAATCAAATGCAGGGCTATTATGTCAGCATGTGGGGATGCTGATGACTGTATTTCAACTCCTGAAGCTGCTGAGCTAGCAGCAGAACTTGATGAAGAGACAATTAAGAATTTGCCTCGGCCAGGACAAGTGGATTTCATCAGTGGAGGGCCTCCTTGTCAGGTACATCGATCAGTCCTCCAGTCTACTTCTAGGATTTATTTTGTAAGCAATTCTAACAATAAATGTGTACAATGGACTTATTAAGTTTAGCTATTGGTTCTTTGTTATTTCCAGGGATTTTCTGGAATGAATAGGTTTAATCAAGGCTCTTGGAGCAAAGTTCAATGTGAAATGATCTTAGCATCCTTGTCTTTTGCTGATTATTTCCGCCCCAGATTTTTCCTTCTGGAGAATGTAAGGAACTTTACATCATTTAACAAAGGGCAAACATTTCGCTTAACTCTGGCTTCTCTCCTCCAGATGGGTTATCAGGTAGATACCATTTTTGATTTACTCACTCGTAACTTTATGGAGGGGTACCTATCAAAATTCCCTGAATTTGTTTCTCCATTTCATTCGTCAATTTAATTTGAAAATTGTGAAAGTATCATGTACCTTATATAAATTATTCATCTAATTTTGTTGTTGTAGGTGAGATTTGGTGTCCTGCAAGCAGGAGCATATGGCATGTCTCAGTCTCGTAAACGTGCATTCATATGGGCAGCATCACCTGAGGAAACCCTCCCAGAATGGCCTGAGCCAATGCATGTGTTCACTGGCCCTGAGCTTAAGGTCAAGTTAGCTAGAAATTCCCATTATGCTGCTGTTCGAAGCACCGCAAATGGTGCTCCTTTTCGTGCAATAACAGTTAGAGATACAATTGGAGACCTCCCAGCTGTTGGCAATGGGGCTTCTGTAACAACCATGGAAGTGGGATTTTCTTCACCTGTCTGTGATGCTCATTTTATCTTTATTGTTGTTCCTTCTACCAAAGGTCTTGTTTCTTGTATTTTCCTACCGTGCAGTATAAAAGTGAACCTGTGTCATGGTTTCAAAAGAAAATCAGAGGAGATATGCTGGTCTTAAATGATCATACATCAAAGGCAATGAGTGAGCTGAACCTTATTAGGTGTCAAAAGATCCCAAAACAGCCTGGTTCCGATTGGCGTGTTCTTCCTAGTGAGAAGGTGTATAGTTTTTCTTTTGATCCAACTGAAATTATCATTTCATAATTGCTTTGGTTTTAAAAATTTTCCTTTTCAAATTCCCCCTCCAGGTTCGATTGTCTAACGGACAGGTTGTAGATTTAATACCCTGGTGCTTACCCAATACAGCTGAAAAGCATAATCAATGGAAGGGTCTGTTCGGAAGGTTGGACTGGGAAGGAAATTTTCCAACCTCCGTTACTGATCCTCATCCGATGGGTATGGTCGGAACGTGTTTTCACCCAGATCAGGATAGAATAATCACAGTTCGTGAGTGTGCTCGATCACAAGTAAGTCTTTTTTGGCTATATATGTAAATACCTGCAGTTAGTTGGAATGATAAAAAACCAGAATGACCAAAAATAATTTTCATGCAGCACCGGTGACACTTTTAACTTGACAAGCTAATTATTGAATCAAACAAGATAAATTTTGCCAACTGTTTCTGCTGTCATCTTACCCTGCTCTCTTGATTCCCACAGGGTTTCTCCGATAGCTATAAATTTGTTGGTGACATCCAACACAAGCATCGGCAGATTGGAAATGCTGTTCCACCTCCTCTGGCGTTTGCACTGGGGAGGAAACTAATGGAAGCTGTAGAAATGAAAGCATCAACATCATAGAGATGAAATTCATGTGTTCTGTGAAATGTAACCCCTGTTCTTTTTTAATGTCAAAAACTACTGTTTTTATTTTTTATTTTTACAACTTCAGCCTATTTCTTGGTAACACACTAACACTAACCCATCTGAAGACATTGGGCCGTAGTGGGCCATATTTTCTGAAGTAACTAGATTGATGATATGTAACCCCTTCAATTTATCTCACTAGCTCATATTTGTAAGAAAATTTTCATGGTTTTAAAAAATATATTTTCTCTTTAAAACATAGTTCATATAATACTTTATTACAAGTTTTATCCTTTTCATATTCACACTCGTATCAACGTGATTAGCCAACAATAAAATTTACCGCAAAATTTATTTGGAAGAGTAAAGGTCCGTGTATCTTTGCTTGAAGAGTGGGACTAATAGCACCTTGTAATTTTTTTTCCTCAAGCCCCCCTTTTTGTTAAAACTTACTTTAATTTCTCAAAAAATCTTTTTTAAATTTTCATTTTCTTTTTTATTAAAAAATATTTAATTTCTTCCACAAACCTTCAATTAGGGATATTGGTTTTACAAATTTTTGAAAATTTAAGTCATATATATTTAATTAAAAAGAAAATTTTATATACTTCAATTGAGTAGAACTAAAAATGGACTCAAATACCTATTATGTAATATACAAAGTGTTTGAGAGAAAACAAAAAATATATAAAAGACTTTGGTGTAGTTATGTGGGGGTAATGAATTAGAAAAAGAAACTTTAATTAGATTTATTTTATCTTTTAATATAATTAGAGAACGGTTTTAAAATGATTATACAGATCTGCCAACAGTTATAACTCTGGCTTGAATTTGGTGGCATTACACTTATCCAATCACTTATGGGTCTATGAAAACCCTTAACACTTCTTAAGAACATGTGGGCCTTTACACTTATGTACAGCTAATTAACACTAGGTTTGGGCGAATGAGCTTTTACAATTTTAAATGGTAAAAAAGATTATGTAAATTATAAAATTAAATTTAAATTTATTCACATTTTAATTAGTATAATAAGTTTGAATCAGTTTTGTATTTGGAGTAATGTAATAATATTTTTATTTAAAGATCAATTACTCAATTCTACGTATGTTTGATTTTAATTGTAATGTGCACATATTTAACTCTTAAAATTTATAATAAGTATAAATAATTCTTACAAAAACATAAATGTTAAATAATCATATTTTGGATATTTTTGATTTATATAAAAAAAAAGATGCCACTTATATTTGGATATCGAAAAAGAGAAAACAAACATTTCATTTAAACATATACAATTTAAACATATTCAGATTTTAGTCAAATTCAGACCTATTCAGATTTCAAATTAAAAAACAAACGCTACCTTACATCATGAATTCAAAATCCGTAATTAAGTTTATTCAAATGTCTTTATACAGTTGTTTTATTAGTTCAATATAAAGATATATTCCGATATTGACATTAATAGTTAAAATCAAATAACATAACAAAATAACTATATATTTAAATATTGATTTACTGGCATCAAACCAGAGATTGGATAAACCTTTGTAAAAATAATCCAGTTGTACAAAATAATGATATTGCCATACATGTGCCTCTGTTTTCCAGATTTTGTCAAATTATACAGCGGATTCTTCGAGAGTTGTATTTGAATTTTTATTAAATAATAAACTTTATTTAGTTTCTTTGGATAAAAATTCATAAAAATAATCCAATCGTACAAAGTAATGATATTGCCATGCATGTGCCTCAGTTTTCTAGATTTCGTCAGATTATACAACGTATTCTTCGGGATTTGTATTTGACTTTTTATTGAATAATAAACTGTATTTAGTTTCTTTGGATAAAAATTTATAAAAATAATCCAGTCATACAAAGTAATGAATTGCCATGCATGTGCCTCGGTTTCCTAGATTTTGTCAGATTATACAACTTATTTTTTAGGATTTGTATTTGATTTTTTATTAAATAATAAACTGTATTTAGTTTCTCTGGATAAAAATTTATAAAAATAATCCAGTCGTAAAAGATAATGATATTGCCATGCATGTGTCTCAGTTTTCTAAATTCTGTCAAATTATACAGCATATTTTTAGGGATCTGTATTTGACTTTTTATTAAATAATAAACTTTACTTAGTTTCTTTAAAACCACCACTAGTCTCTTTAAAACCACCACATTGTTTCTTATAAATACTGACATGTACTCTATCCTTCATGTACATATCATATAAGGTCTCATTTCCAAGTTGTAAACTTTAGAAATACTCTTCTCACAATGATATTTCTGACAAAATCTTTAACGAAAGTTGTTAAAAGAGGAAGAAAATGTGGAGAAACATCAGAAATAGGAATATTAGAAGGCGAAGACCAAGAAGAAGATGATGATCATAAAGAAAGTTTGACTTTATCGAATCAATGATTTACCAGAAATTATTCGAGGTGAGAAATAGAAATTTCAAATTAACTTCATATTGCAACTTCTCCTAGGTTCAGTTTTGGCATTATAATTAACAACTATATATTCATTAAAAGACCTTGTATATGAATCACTCTTCATATTTAGTGGCATTTAAAATTTAACATTTTCGATTTAGCTAAAATTATTATATTTCACTCTTATCAGACATGCAGCCATGTAGGCTGAAATTGAGCAAGCCTTGTCAGTGCCGCCATTGGTTCTCAAGACGAAATTTCAAACAAATAAATGGGGTAATTTATGTCTTTGCTTAATAGTATAATTTCATTCTCAATTATTTAATCACCTTCAGGCAATCAATTAATTAAGCCATGATCTGTTATTTACACTGCTTTAGCTTCGTGAACACTAATCAAAGTATAATTGCATGTGCCCCGCAGGCTCTGTCAGCTAGTTCTGCTACGACCGATGGATTGCATGTCCATAAAGAAGTTGTGGTATGTTATTGTTGTCTACTATTATAAATCTCACTCACTGATATTTAGTTAACTTAACGTAGATGGGTGCCTGTCAAGATGCCCTGACTTTTAAAGTAAATATGTTTGAAAAAATAGTAAGTTGTGGGGTGGTGCAAAAAGCCTGAATCAACTTCTTAGGTTCATACCACTTACAGGGTTTAAACTTGAGTGACTAGCCAAAGAAAGTTGATTAAAAAAACTCGGTCAAGTCTTGGCCAAGATCTAATTCAATTTCTTCAAACAATTGTTGAGTAAAATTATCTTTATCTTCCAAATCATAATTGAAAGTCCTTATAAAACACTTTTTAATTGCCGAACCAATCCGAAATTGAGCATTAGTCTGGGAATTAATTGTGCAATTTTGTCATAGTTGAAATAAATATATTATTCATCAATTTATTGTTGTTATTATAGGTGAATGCCGAAATGGCCAGAACCAATGCACGTCTTTGCCGGTTCTGAGCTTAATGCCAAGTTACCAAATGGCGCTCCTTTCCGTGCAATAACAATTAGAGATACAATCGGTGAAAGTTAGTGAACGTGCGATTGATCTCGAGTTAGTGAATAGCTCCGAATGGAACGTCGCTACAGGTTTGGTTAACCAGAAGATGATAATTGTAAAAGTTCTATATATTGACAATAATAATGCCACAGCAATGTTGCCAAGATGAACTTCATTTTGATGTATAAGAGGAAAGAAAATGTAAGCATTGATTGATATATTGATAGATAGATGCTTCTAACGAGTGAGAGCTAGCAAGGGGTGAGTGAGCTTTATAAAAAGACTTGATTTGAAACATCTCGCCTCGAACTCCACGCGGGTCTATCTGATATCGTCTAACTTGACTGATAATAATTTAATTAGTAACGATTCTACTGAAAATTTGGCAGTTATTTCTCTTATAAATATAACAATCCCAAAATTGTAAAACTATACAAGCACTCCTAACATAGTTTAATATATAACCAGTTCCATCAATGAAGTAAACCATATTTGCGTGCGGTTGGGCTTGTCGTACCTGGAGCAACAAAGGATAGATCAATGAAGTGCTATCTCATATATATAATCATATCTCATCATAATGCATGCATAAAATAGTCCTCAAATGACAAAAGCACCCAAGCACACGATGCAAAGCTTTTATGCGCACACAGACAGGCCCAAAGGCCTCTATCTTATCTGTATTTTGAATCTCTTTTATTATCATTCAGCATACATAAGCCTCCAAAAGGCAAAAGCACTAAAAAGCACCGCTATTAACCTCTCTATGTGTTTAGAGGGGCCCCAAAGGACTCTCATCTGAGCTGTATCATTGCAATTAGAGAGAAAGAGTCTTGTCTCATGATTTTTAATAACAAATTTTTATACGCATACATAACACATTTTTAATCGTACTTTAGGTCTTCTTTTCTTTCCATTAACATACTTTAAATTTACTTTTTTTTCTTCAAAATACTATTATGCATTACTCAAAATCGATAGGGAAAACCAATAATCATAAAATTTTTAATAATGTACCAATACGTAAATCAAATTTATTCTAGAAATCATTAAATTAGAGCATTAAAATCTTATTTTGCAAATATGGTTTACTACACTCTAAAATCATAATAAAATATGAAAATGGGTTTACATATTTCACTTATAGTGATAATGCTTAAACTCGACTATCGTTCATATTTGCAGCTTGGTTCTCACTCGTAGTTTCTCCTAATCAAGGAAATGACATAATTACTTTTCATAAATGTGAAATACGACTAACCGCACGCAATGTAGTTCAAAACAAACATCTATCCACAACATACAACTCTTGTGTCCATAAAATTACCAAAATACCCTCACATTCATAAAAAATAAATGTCAATTAGACATGAATAAAATGATCCTACACCATTTTTTTTTGTAGTCCTCTTTCTTCAAAAGAATTTCATCAATTAACATTTATTTTTTATACATCAAATATCCAACTTTTTTTTTTGTAAAAATAATATATTAATTCTCGGTAGGCTTGTAACATTCAAGAATATTCATGTTTGCTTTCATTGATGTACAACATAAATAAACAAATCCTAGATGCATATTTGCTTATTGTATCCTAGATGCATATTTGCTTAGTCCATATGCGTAACTCAATCGGTTGGAGCAAATAACGTATTAAGGAAAACGATATTTATAACGTACTTTGAAGTAAATATTAATTTATTGCAGTTTATACTTTTTTATTATATTAGATTTGTACCATTTTTACCGCCATTTTCTATAACCATATATATATGTCCCCAACATAATTATCGCATCTTAGAAACTTATAAATACTAATAATATCATTATTCAATCATTTAGAAACATCTAAGTATTTATGTTTAATTTATCTCACATTTAGAACTCGACCTACACACACGTGTGTGTGTGTGAGCTCTAATTAAATGTTGATACGTGTATTGCACACGAGCCATAAAGTGAGTTCCAATTTCTACTTCTATTTTCTAAATGCTAGATAGATGTACATATCAATCGATATACTAAGTAAGAAGCAACACATAAAGATGGATTTTCTGTGCTGGACACTGATTTTTTTTTTAAATTTTTTTCGAGTTGCTCAATGATGCTCGGTCCACCCATGCCCAGTTCGTCAAGCATACAAGCACAAGCATTAGAAGCTTGCTAAATTATTGATGGTGGTAGCGGCTGTTTTTGTTTTCACTAGTGTAATAAAGTGATGCTTGCTAAATTATTGATGGTGGTGGGGGCCGATTTTGTTTCCACTTTAGTACTAAAAGCTTGCCAAATTATTGGTGGTGGGACAGTTTTTGTTTTCACATTAGAGTTTCTATTTGATTGATAACATATTAATTGTGTTATTATTTTATTAAATATATATATATATTTAATAAATAAGTCAAATTTATTATATTTAGTTAAAATTTTATTATAATTAATTTTGACACGACATTAATATAAGATAATAATTAAAATTATCATTATGATTATAAAAAAATTATAGTGTACTTTTAAGGCTTCGTTTTAGTATGAAAATTAATTCAATAAATAAAGTAATTATATAAGAGAGAGAAACAGTTTAATTTAACTTGGTTTATGACTTTGAAGACTTGTAAAGCGAAGGTTCGTAGTAGATACATTCCATTTTCCTCTTTATTCAGCATTTACCCGGACACTGGATTAATGTTGCTTGACCCTACAAATATCAACGTTCTATTTTATATTTATTGAATCTGGCAACGAGTGGTGGTGACCGGTGATTTGTGAATTGCTAAATTATTAATGGGTGGTGGGCTCTGTTTTTATTTGCACTTTCCTGGAATAAAGTAATAAACAACGAGTGGAAGACTTGGTACATGCATTTTGCTTGACCCTTCACACTTTCTGTTCAATTTTCTCATTTTGCTTTCCAAAACTCAAAATTCTGCTTCTTTCTTTGCCATAAAAAAAAAAAATGTCAATCATCGGAGAGGCAATCCTTACGGCGTCTGTTGATTTGCTGGTCAATAAGTTAGCTTCAGAAGGGATTCTGTTTTTTGCACGCCAAGAGCAAATCAAGGCCGATCTGATGAAGTGGGCGAATATGTTGGAGATGATCAAGGCGGTGCTTGATGATGCTGAGGAGAAGAAGACGACTAATCAGTTTGTGAAGAAGTGGCTTGGCAAGCTTCAGAACTTGGCTTATGATGTTGAAGACTTGTTGGATGAGTTTCAAACTGAGGCTTTCCGGAGGAAGTTGCTGCTTGGAAATGGAGATCCAGCTGCGGCTCAGGATCAACCCAAGAGCTTGATCAAACGAGAACAAGTAAGTTTCGGAAGCTCATTCCTACTTGCTGCACCACTTTTACACCACGATCGATTCAGTTCGATTACGCCATGATGTCCAAAATCAAAGAGATCAACGACAGATTTCAAGATATTGTAACACAGAAAGACTCGCTGGGTTTGACCGTAAGTTCAGCTGGGAGGTCCAAAAAAGACAGGCAAAGACTACCCACAACCTCTTTGGTGAATGAAGCCAAGGTCTATGGCAGGGAAACAGAAAAGAAGGAAATTGTTGAATTGTTGTTGAAGGATGATTCAAGAAATGATGGTGGATTCTCTGTTATTCCTATTATAGGTATGGGCGGGATGGGTAAAACCACTCTTGCTCAGCTTGTCTATAATGATAAGCAGGTGGAGGATCATTTTGATCTCAAGGCATGGACTTGCGTCTCTGATGATTTTGATGTTATCAGGCTTACAAAATCAATCCTAATTTCCATTGCTGCTGACCAGAATGTGGATAATCACGACTTAAATTTGCTTCAAGAGAAATTGAAGAAACACCTGTTTGGAAAGAAGTTTTTGCTAGTTTTAGACGACGTGTGGAATGAGGATTACAATGATTGGGTGGACCTCAGCCTTCCATTTGAAGCTGGCGCACAGGGAAGTAAGATTGTTGTCACTACTCGCAATCAAGAGGTTGCAAAAATCATGAGCCCGGGTCAAGCTTATGAATTGAAAAACTTGTCAACTGAGGATTGTCTGTCTGTGTTTGCTCAGCACTCTTTGGGGACGAGAGATTTCAGTTCACATAAGTCATTGGAGGACATTGGGAACAAGATAGTGATCAAATGCAATGGCTTGCCCTTGGCAGCAAAAACACTGGGAGGACTTTTACGTGGAAAACATGACAGACGTGAGTGGGAAGATGTGCTCAGTAGCAAGATATGGGAATTAGCACAAGAGAGATGTCGCATTATACCAGCCCTTGCAGTGAGCTATTATTATCTTCCTCCAACTTTGAAACAATGCTTTGCATACTGCTCATTGTTTCCAAAGGATTACGAATTTGAAGAGGAGGAGATAATTTTGTTATGGTGTGCTTCGGGTTTCTTGGATCACGAAGAAAGTGAGAATCCTAGTGAAGATTTAGGTCGAAAGTTCTTTCAAGAGCTACATTCAAGATCTTTTTTCCAACAATCAAGCAGCGATACATCACGATTTGTGATGCACGATCTTATCAACGACCTTGCCCATTGGGCTGCAGGGGAAATAAACTTCACAGTGGAGTATACGTCGGAGGTTAACAAGCAGCAAAATTTTTCTAGAAATCTTCGTCATCTATCATACATTTGTGGAAAATATGACGGCGTTAAAAGGTTTGAGAAATTGTATGATATCCAACATTTGCGAACTTTTTTACCACTGATGTTGTCAAATAGTTCGCGTGGATACTTGGCTTATAGCATTCTTCCTAAGTTGTTCAAACTCCAACGATTGAGGGTCTTCTCTTTGTGTGGATATCGCATCTCCGAGCTGCCAGATTCAATCGGTGATTTGAGGTATTTAAGGTACCTCAACCTATCTGGAACTAAGATTAGAACTCTGCCTGAATCAGTCAACAAGCTTTACAATTTGCACACTCTTTTGTTGGAAGATTGTGATCGGCTGGAGAAGTTGTGTGCAGACATGGGAAATCTCATCAAATTGCATCATCTCAATAATTCAAATACACATTCGTTGGAGGAAATGCCAGTAGGAATTGGCAAGTTGACTTGTCTTCAGACGCTGTGTAATTTTGTTGTGGGAAAAGACAGCGGTTCAGGGTTACCAGAGCTAAAGTTGTTGATGCATCTTCGTGGGACACTTGAAATTTCAAAATTGGAGAACGTAAAAGACGTTGGTAATGCGAAGGAGGCTCAATTGGATGGAAAGGAGAATCTTAGAGAATTATTGCTTCGATGGACATGCAGTCCCGATGGTTCATCTTCAAGGGAGGCAGAAATTGAAATGGGCGTGCTTGAAATGCTCAAACCCCATAAAAATCTGGAACAATTTTGTATCTGTGGCTATGGAGGTACAAAATTTCCAACATGGTTAGGAGATTCCTCATTCTCAAATTTAGTAACACTTAAATTTGAAGATTGCGGCATGTGTACTGCCCTGCCGTCTGTCGGGCAACTGCCCTCTCTAAAGCATCTTACAGTGCGTGGAATGAGTAGAGTAAAGAGATTGGGTTCAGAGTTCTATGGGGATGACTCTCCAATTCCATTTCCATGCTTGGAGACTCTTCGTTTTGAAGACATGCAAGAATGGGAAGACTGGATTCCTCATGGATCTGGTCAGGGAGTTGAAGGGTTTCCTAAATTGAGAAACCTTCACATTTTAAGATGTTCTAAACTGCAAGGAACATTTCCAGAACACCTTGCTGCATTGGAGATGCTTGTAATTGAAGGATGTGAAGAATTGTTAGTTTCAGTTGCAAGTCTTCCAGCTCTTTGCAAATTGGTAATTGGTGGATGTAAAAAGGTTGTGGGGAGAAGTGCAACTGATCATCTCGGCTCACAGAATTCAGTGGTTTGTAGAGATACATCAAATCAAGTGTTTCTCGCAGGGCCATTGAAGCCGCGAATACCAAAACTGGAAGAATTGGAGATAAATAATATTAAAAATGAAACATATATATGGAAGAGTCATAACGAATTACTGCAAGACATTTGCTCTCTCAAAAGACTGACGATTGGATGGTGTCCCACACTTCAATCCTTGGTGGCGGAGGAAGAGAAAGACCAACAACAGCAGCTCTGCGAGTTGTCATGCAGACTTGAATATCTAAGATTGTTGGATTGCGAAGGCCTTGTGAAGCTGCCACAATCATCGCTCAGCCGCAGTTCCTTGAGAGAGATAGACATCTACAAGTGCAGTTCCCTTGTTTCCTTTCCTGAGGTTGCTCTGCCTTCCAAGGTGAGGAGAATATCAATTAACAGTTGTGATGCACTGAAATCGTTACCAGAGGCATGGATGTGCGACACCAATTCGTCTCTCGAGATCTTGAATATTTGGGATTGCCGTTCGTTGAGATATATTGCTGCTGTCCAGCTACCATCGAGCCTTAAGAAGTTGACGATCTGACGTTGCGATAATATAAGGACTTTGACAGTGGAAGAGGGCATCCAGTGTAGCAGCGGCAGAAGGTACACCTCATCTCTTCTCGAGGAGTTGTATATTTTCGGTTGTCCATCACTGAGATGTATATTTTCAAAAAACGAGTTACCTGCCACGCTTGTGTCCCTTGAAGTTGGCAATCTACCTCCGTCTCTTAAGTCCCTTTGTGTTTATCATTGTTCAAAGCTGGAGTCAATAGCAAAAAGGTTGGACAACAACGCATCTCTTGAAACAATCAGTATTAGGAGTTGTGAAAATCTGGTGTCCTTTCCCGTAGGGGGATTGCCTTGTGCGAAACTCAGGAGGCTGGAGATATCTGATTGTAAGAGACTAGAGGACTTACCCAAGGGATTGCACAATCTGAGCTCTCTTCAACACGTAACAATAGGAAGAGGAGGTGGGCTTCCAAGCCTTGAAGAAGATGGCCTTCCCACCAACCTTCATTCACTTGAGATTCGTGGTAATATGGAGATTTGGAAGTCAATGATTGAGCGGGGCCGGGGACTTCACAGATTCTCCTCTCTGCGACATCTTATAATCAGCGGATGCGATGACGACATGGTGATGGTGTCATTTCCACTAGAGGACAAAAGATTAGGGACCGCGCTTCCTCTTCCTGCCTCTCTAACATCTCTGGAGATTGAAGATTTTCCAAATCTGGAACGCCTATCTTCTTCAATTGCTGATCTTCAAAACCTCAGTTTATTGCGACTCGATAATTGTCGCAAGCTCAAATACTTTCCGGAGAAGGGCCTGCCTTCCTCACTTTTGCAATTATACATCGCGGGATGTCCGTTGATAGCAGAGAAGTGCAGAAAGGATGGAGGACAATATTGGGACTTGTTAACCCACATACCTTGTGTTGTAATAGATAGGAAATGGGTTTTTGATAACTGAACGGAGGACGGCTGAAATATTTTATTATTAGTATTTGGAAAAAGGACACCTACACCCCCAAGGTTTGGGGAAATGGTCACTAACATCCCCAAGTTTTCAAAGAGAGACACCAAGACCCCTTTTTGACCATTATACCCTTTACCTCTACTATTCTAAAAAATTCACTTTAAAATTTTTAGTAAATGCAAATACCATATAAATAATGTAATTTATGCAGTAGACTAATAATATTAAAATATTTAACATTTTAATAAATTTTAATATGTAAATTATTATATTTATTTTAATAATATATTTTTATTCATTGTAGAGATTTTAAATAAATGTTTGCATTAAATACGTTCTATAATTAAAAACATTCTCACATACAAATATTGTTAAAATTATTATTTTACACAATATTAAAAATAATTTAAAATTTTAATACATTTATTTTAATATTATGATTTTATTTATCATAAAATTTACTTTAATACAATAAAATATATCTAATAGATTATAAAATATTAAAATATTTTTTAAATATTGAAATTATTTTTAACTGTATATATTATTACATTTATTTTAATATTATATTTTTATTTATTATAAAATATTAGAGTTAATTCTTTTGGGATAATAGAGATAAAGGGTATAATTGTCAAAAAGGGGTCTTAGTGTCCCTCTTTAAAAACTTGGGGGTGTTGATGACCATTTCTCCAAATCTTGGGGGTGTAGATGTCCTTTTCCCTTAGTATTTTTTTAAAAATGTTTGTGTATGTAATTTTAAAATTCAAATATTAGTTGAAAACTATTTTTAAAAAAGAAGAATTTTAAACTATTTTTCGAAATAAAATTAAAAATAGTAAGTAGAACAAATGGGCTCGCATTATTTAGCAGAGGAGGACTCTATTAATTAATTAATGAATTAATTTCTTACGCCTATCTCATTCTCAGCTGTTGAAACTTCATTTACGGTTACATATATATAATATTTCTCTTCATCAGACTTTGGCAAAAATTGTTTTGAAATTTTACCTGTTGGATATATAAAATGATTGGAAATAATTAATATAAATGAAAATCAAATTATTATGATTGGATTTGCTAGATTAGCATTATTTGGTGTATGTGTAACGTAACTTGTGAATTGTTGTTCGGTAATTATTTTAATTATTTACACCAAATGAATTACTAGCTGCCTTAAAATTCATAATAAATTCCGGAGAAAAAGATTTTTTTAATTTTTATTAATAAAAACCAAGCTCATTAATTCTTTTACTATTGCAGGACCAGGATTTACAAAACGCACTGAGGAATATCCTTATGAATTGGAGTGTGATAATTTTTTTTTTAATGCATAACATATGCCAAAGAAAAAGACTTTTTTTTTAATATATTTTTATTAATAATAAACCACGCGTATTAATTTCAAAGTACAATAAACGGAACATCCAAAGAGAAACATCTCACAACAAAACCAGGAAAAGATCATAAACTAACATGTTCCAACTCAGAACCCCATTTTCCAAATGAGCAATTAACATGTTCCAACTCAGCACTCATTATACTACTTCGACCTTTGTCCATCTCCCACTTCAATGTCAACACAAAAGTCTGACTGCCCAGTAATTTTCATTAAATATATCATCTACTGCAATTACTAATTTTTACTGTCACTTGAGGAATAAAGGCAACAGGTAAACAATGTGCTGAGTTCATATCTGATATTTCATCATCCAAAAACTTCTGTGGTGCGTCCAGACTAGTATGTGTGCAAACAAGGCAATAAGCACTATTACTTGTTCCAAGAATAGCAAAGAAAATCTGCCAAAAAATGACATCTTCAACTATGTCAAAAATAACACAAAAATAAATCAGAAATGGATCATACCTTGATTGCTAAACTTGTTAACCATTGCTTCGGTAAGTGTCTGGTCAGATGTTCAAGGTGAGGTGAAAACAATGGAAGAGCATTCACAATTGCCACAGCTCTTGAAGGAAAGACAACATTCTTGAGAAACAAGTGGAGAAGAAAAGTTAGGAATGTGGATTGTTTTACTCGTATACAAAAGAAGAGAAAGAGGCAATTAAGCAACTTTAAGTTTGGCTAGTTTATTCATGCAGCATTTACAAACCGTCTTAGAGTGTAAATGATTTCACACTTATTAAAATAGATATAAGTTTAATTTTTTTTAATAAATTATTATGTTCACTTGTTCATCTTTTTATCTTTTTACATTTATTTATCTTTTAAAATTGAATGCTTGTGTTTAAATATCTTTATTCAGTATGTGCCTATATATGAATCATCTCTTAATTTAGATATGATCTTATTAGCAAGTATTTCGTGATTTCATGGCGAGAAGTACAAAAAAGTATTAAGCAATTAGCTAATTATTACAAAGAAACCAATATACCTCGATGGGTTGATTAATTAATAATAACGTTTGCTAATAATAACGAAAAATAAATTAACTCTTTTACTCCAGATACATCGCTACCAGGACTCTTGCATCATAAAATAATAGAACAAGATAAACACCAAAGAATTGATACAACAAAACCCAGAAGACTCTAGTATATGACATGAATTTACAAAATTGTACATAGAAAGCCGAGATTATTAATGTGCTTAAGTACAGCAATTCACTTTCCCCTGTTTATTGGCTCTGCTTAACTTGTTCGTTCACTGTTTGTCTATTTCCCCAACTTTTTTCTTATAAAACCGAACCAATCGAATCACGACTATTATTGTCATACTAATTTAAAAAAAAAAATAATTTCAAATTCAAATACTATAGTTTGAAGGAAATATCTTATCATATAAATCCATATGACGTGTCTATATAGCTTGTGCAAAATATGTTCTTAGCATTGTTTGCTTCTTTTTTAAATTAATTTCAACTTAAATCTCGTCTTTGACTTTTTGTAATGTGAAAAGAAATCTTAGTTGGTATTGTTGTTTTGTGACAAAAAATTATTCAACGTCAGTATCATCTACTTTTTTGTTTGAAATTATAAAGCTGCTAATTATTGAAAAATCTTCTTAAAAGAAAAGTATTATTCAAATAAAACATAACAAATTCCAACTCAAGGTAAATCATTACTATAAACGTAATCATACTTTTCTAAAATAACGAATATTTTCATAAATTAATAATTAATTAATTTATTAAATAATTGATATTCGTTAAATTTTAATAAATTATTTCATGGTCCCAAACCTATTAATTTATCGAGATTTTATTGTATTTGTTATATGGGAAACGATGCAATTTATAATAATATACTGTTGCAATGGTGGATTAACAAAATTTCTAGCAATTCTCTTTTCATGAATAACAACCATGTGATCTCAATGATATTAACCATGTAAATGTTAACGGCACATGATTACAGTTTTACCATCCCGCCACGGCGCCACAATTTGCAAAACGTAAATCCATATAACGGTGCATTTAATATTTGCCATCGATGGCTGCCGATGTTTTCAGAACTAGTCAAGCATTATGGAGAAGAAAGAGAAAAAAATCACAAAACCAATTAGAAGCAATGGGCTCAGTAGAAGCCAAATTAACACCACTTCATTATTCCTTTACAAATCCCAACCGTTAGGTTAACGTAATTAAAATCTAACGGCTGAGCAAGACAACAACAAAAAAGAGGGGTATGGAGCTAATCGATCCTAGAGTAAAGAAGAAGAAAAATTAACTACTGTATATGATTTTTTTTTAAATATTTTGTGACAATTTGAATATTATTTTTGTTAAGTTAGATTGTGCATCAAAAATAAAATAAGGTTGAAATTTATGGGTATCAATATGAAAGAAGTGATAAATTCGCGATGGCCGCACGTATAAAGAAGCCAATCGATATTGCCAATTTGTGAGATGAGATGCAAGCCTTTGATGAAATTCAACAAGCTTCTATTGCCCTCTTCGACAACGTCAATAATCGAAAAAGAGCGAAATGAAATCCTAAGAATTAAAATCTTAAAAAGTAAAAAAAATAATTATTTTTTCCATAAATTGATTGCACTTCATTCTTAATTGAAGACTATGACAAGTTAAATAAATCAATCACCATCATTAGTAAATATTAATGCCTCAAGTTAATGAATTCATAACTTAATAACACTACATTTTCATCGAAATTAATACGTCTTACAAATCCATCTTTCGTAAGCTGGTGCCAGTGATCCTTTTTCAAATGATTACATGTTTGCTTCGCTAATTAATTAATAAAGTGAAACAAAAACAAGTAGACCCCCGCACCAATAATTTTGCATACAAAGCAATCAGACCATCCCTTTTTTTTTTTTCTCTTTGTATCACTGTTATTCTGATTCCATATTCTTGCAATGCCATTCCTTATGTTTTCTTTTTGAATGCGTCCTAAAAAGACTTGCAATATAGACCATGTATTTATTACGAGATTTATTAGAGTGATTTGTTCTTTTTGTCATTATCAAATAATATATTTGAGAGCTGTTCATTTTTGTATTATTCTGTTCATTTTCGTTATCAAATAATATATTTTTTTTAACGTATTATGGTTCAATTTCAGGTTGTTCTCTGTATAAGTTTAAGTTTTCTGATTGTGTTTGTTTGTGTGGTGTTTCAATTTTGTTTTGCTTACTTTTGAATGCTTCATGCTACCACATTTGGCGCAAGAAACATGTGTCCTCTTTAAGTTGCTCAGTGTTCTATTTTTATTTGATACAGTATATTCGGGTTGTCAATGCTCATAGTCATGTTTTTATTGACTTCTGTGAATTTTTCTTTTGATCATTATTGTCAATATCGTAAGATAATGGATCCGTAAACTAATTTTCTTACTTATCCTAATTCAGATTCCCTTTAGATCATTTTATTGCATTACTCCTATTCAGATTTCTTTTAGATCATTTTATTGCATTACTTCCTATATCAAAGTAACCATAGAGAGTGATAGTATGTCCATTTTAATTTCATTTTTGATGGGAGAAAATTCAGATTTTTCAATTTTTCAATTAAAACCTTTTTGGACCGATCTCATACAACATATAAGAATTAAATAATCTAGAAATTCGTACCTTTGATGATCTGAGAAGACGAACAATTGAGAGTTGTAAATCCGTCTCCAAACGATCTTCCAGGCTATGACTCAAGTTCAATCAACACTGGACGTGTGGGCGTCTGTTTCACCACTCCCAATTGCAACTGGCGTCTCTTAGATGTCTTCTGTATTTTTCTCAAAAACCCTGGAATTCTCATCTCCGACCGAAAAGGAGAAAAGTACCCATTTTGTAATATTTTATGAAAAACCCTAGTATGTTAGGATTAGGATTCCTATTTTAAATACTATCTCTCCACTTACGTAAAAGTGGAGAGAATGTGTAACTAACAAGGGGACCACCTTGTAAAATATCACAAGCCCCCTTTTACACTTGAATATAACATACTAGGCTTTAACAAATATTATAATTATGATTTTCACCTAATACGCCAGTTTTCTTGCTTTTGGGTCCAGTGATGGTGTTGTCAATTAAATGAGCTAACCCGGGGATCATTTGGGAACATACAATAGTGGCTACAATAATTAAATTTGTAATTAAACAAATATAATTATTTAATTCCAATTCTACTCCACTATAAGATTGGAATTGACCTCCATAATTGTATGCTCGAATAATAATTCGCCCAAGCCACATTGATTTCTTTATTGCACAATCCTTTATACCACATCATTAATTAAATCGATATCTCAACTGTCCAATCGATTTAATTACATCTTATTCCTTGATACTTACTGGTTTTCTCTAATGATTATTTTCAACATATTAAATATGTTGACACACTTTGGTCAGAGAATTCTATGATCAAGTACCGAAAACCCATCAAGAGATGTGTCGTACAAATTCTATATTGTTAATCTATAACTCTAATACTCATAATTGCCTCCACCAAGATACCGGGTAATCTTGATCACAAGTGTGTGTCGTGCCCATTGGTAACTCAAATGGAATAACAATTGCAATCATGAAATCATAACTAACTCAAGATTAAGATTACAGTAAAATCAATGCCTATGAGATTTAATAAGTCTGACAGTCATTTCAAGGTTAATTAAATCTCATATGTGATCCTGTTCAATGTAGTCGTACTACATCAATAAATTCATACATAATTAAGACAAACCATTCAATGAATTTATTACAGTCTATACCTAAATAAAGTGCCCAACTTTATTTATTTTTTTTGTGAACATAATTTATTTAATCATAAGATAACTTGTATTTATGTCTTCTGTGAATCCACATGGTGATCACATAAATACATATAATATGATCAAATGGACTTTACTCAAAATATTAATGCAATTAAGATACTTGAATAAAATACCTCATTTATTTTATTAATCAGAAAAATTGTTTATTACAATAAATATATAAATATGCTTTAAAGAGCATATTTTTCCAACAATTTTTTGATTGGATATTTGTTTCCAGAAATGGCAAAAATAGCCAAAAAAAAAAAAGGCAATCTAATGCCTCTGACGCTAGTAAAACAGATGACAAGCCTGAGGTGACCAGGAAACAGAACAGAAGCAGATATGAGAATAGTGAAAAAGCTTCTGGTTCTCGGAAAATGCCAAAGAGAGCTGCTGCATGTTCAGATTTTAAAGAGAAACCTCTTCGCTTGTCCATAAAGGCATCCCTTGTTGAAAACAGATGGGAGTATGTTGTGGTAGATGAGAAGGCTGCTATATACTTGTTTGCTTCAGGTCTTATATTGCCTCTCGAAAAATGTGGTGGAAGACAGAAGGAAAGAGGCGTTAGATGTAAAGATTTTGGTCGAGTTGAATCTTGGGCAATATCTGGATATGAGGAAGGCTCACCAGTATTTTGGATCTCAACACTCACAGCAGACTATGACTGTATTAAACCTGCGAATAATTATAAAATGCTATATAACCTTTTCATTGAAAAAGCTCATGCCTCTGTCGAGGTCTATAGGAAATTGTCAAGAACCTGTGGAGGGAACCCTGATCTGACTGTGAATGAACTTCTTGCAGGAGTTGTTCGTTCCATGAGTGATAGCAAGAATTTTCCTCACAGGACATCTATGAGGGAATTTATAATCTCACAGGGTGAGTTCATATATAATCAGCTCATTGGTTTAGATGAAACATCCAAGAAAGATGATCAGCTTTTTTGAGAACTTGCCTGTGGTCCGTGCACTGCTGGATGAAACTAAGAAGCAAGGGAGTTTACTGGCTCCGGAAACTACTGTATCAAGCAATTTCATAAATACAGGTCTGGAATACTTATTAGTTAGCTGTTCCGTTTTCTAGAATCTTTTTTTTTTTTTTTTGGGTTCTGATTACTGATAGCATCTATGGTTTTCTAATATTTTTGGTCAGTGGAATTCGAAGAATATAGCCATGTGCATATCTAATTTCGGAATTTGCTTCAACTTGTAAAATAGTTTTGGTATGTCATTTGCATTTAGTTGTGTTAATTCGGGCAAAATAGTCATCAAAAGTTTATGAGAAGAAAGTAATAACACCATTAAGAACATTCTGTATGTAGCACAATGAATCCTCAGCAGCTTGCTTCATAGTGTTCTGGACATGCATTAATTTAAAGATTGCTTTATTACTTTTGAATGCCCAGACTACCAAATTTAGCATATGAAACAAGTGTCGTCCTTAAGTTGCTCAGTTTTCTGATTGTTTAAATTTCTTTTTATTTGTGCAATAGATTCTGAATGTCAGTACCTCACTGTAGATTCTGAATGTTGTTACCCCATGCTTTAGTCTTTATTGACTTAAGTGATCTTACCTTTTCGATTTTATTATCCACATCAAAAGAAAATAGATGATTAATTATCGCTCCCAAACTGGATCATTTCCTTATTTATTCTATTAGAGTTCCTTTTTGGTCATTTTATTTCTTCATATACCAAAGTAACCATGGAGTTTAATAGTATCTGCTTTCTTTCCCATTTTTAATTGGTTACTTATTTCTAGATATGGAAAAAATAGCCAAGGGAAAGCAATCTTTTGCCATTGAAGTTAATATAATAGACGTGAAGTCTATTATATTAAAACTATTTATGATTTTAAAACTATTTATGTTTCAAATTTATCTTGCAGTGAAAATCTGTTTAGTTTCATAGGAATATGCTTAAATAAAATCCTTGGACATAACCTTTAGTACAAATGCCCAAATGGGTTTATTTAACTGTAATTATAAAAGTATCTCTAATTTTTCAATTTATGTCCATATATTTATTATGAATTGAAAATATACATAAATATCCATCCCTTTGAGTACTAAATCATCTAACTACGCTGAGATGTATGCTAGCTATTATGGCCTCGGAGATTATTGCAGATAAAGATTGGATTTACATAAGGCTAGAGTGTGATTCAACGGCTATTATTGCTTGTTACCATCCACTACATATTATCCACCTCAGGAGCTGTATGCAAAATAGTTTAAGTTGCTGTGCTCTATCACTTTCAAATGCTCTAATTTTTTCAGAGAGAAGAAACTTTATTGGGGACTTTCTAGTAAATATTGCTATTTGTAAGAGTTTGTATGAGAATTTCTGGGACTTGCTTAAATACCGATTTTTCTTAATTGGTGTTACAAATTCAATGTCTTCTAATTTCATTTTTCTTTATAGAGCTTCTACATTTTTTACATAAAAATAATAATAAATAAATTTTTAGAACTATCATCCAATATTAAATAATGTAAGTCTGGAAATACTGTAAACAATTTAAAATTATCAACGGCATACCGATTGTTTTCAAAATGTATCAACTTTTTTCTTTAGGGTTTTAAAAATTAATCACTATTCTCGTGACATTATCGAAAATTGACGTTGTTAATAACGGAGTGAAAAATTGATAGATTTTAGGTGGACTGCTGATGATTTAAAAAATAAATCGAGATATTTTTGAAATATTTTTAAACATTGGCGGTAAAATTGATAATTTCCCAAAATGATGCCTGCCATATAAGTGACGGCAGCTTAATTAATGTCACGGGCACACAAACTTTAATGTGATTATCCGAAAAGGGTTCCCCGAAAAAGAATCCAACTGAGCAGCCCTCTAATATATCTCACACATCAGAGTTCAGAAAGTTAACGTACATACAGTCCACAGTCCAGCCATTTTGTGCAAATATGGGAAATAAGAGTGGAGCCAACCATTTTGTGCCAATATGGGTAACAAGAGTGGGGCCAACACCTTGGACTTCAAATTACTCATGCTGAAACTCCGTAAAAATTATATATAATAATAATAGTGTCACAAATTTTTATATAAATTTATTTTATATAAATTAATATGATATAATAAAATTAGTTAAATTAAATATTTTTGGATGCATATGATTTATTTTTATTATTTGTGACACTAAGAAGCAAGGGAGTTTAATTACTGGATGAAACTAAGAAGCAAGGGAGTTTAATTACTCTGGAAACCAGTGCATCCAGCAGTCTCATAAATACAGGTATGAGAATTGGTGAAGAAGAGCAAAACAGTCAGTCTAGTTCATCTGCTTCTGGAGGTGAAGAAGATAAAGATATGAAATTGGCAAGGCTGTTGCAGGAAGAGGAGAATTGGCAATCAACGAAACATAATAAAACTCAGAGGAGAGTTGCTTCATCAAGCAAGTTCTACAGTAAAATCAATGAAGATGAAATTGTTGATGACTATCCTCTGCCTGCATTTTACAAGCCCAGTGAGGAGGAAAATGATGAGTATTTAATCTTTGATGCAATTAATCCTGATGAGCTCCCTCGAAGAATGCTTCACAATTGGTCACTTTACAACTCAGATTGGCAGTTGATTTCTTTGGAGCTCCTCCCAATGAAACCATGTGATGATAATGATATGACAACTGGTGATTCAAGTGGATTATGTGTTGATGCTAATTTTGATCAGTCTTCATCTGTGGCAGAGAATGTTGGGGGAATACCAGTATATTTGAGTGCAATACAGGAATGGATGATTGAGTTTGGATATTCGTTCGTTTCCATATCAGTTCGGACAGATATTTCCTGGTATGCATCTATATCCATATACTATCAAGAAGTTTGGTGGTGGTACCAGTGCTTAAGCTTGCCTTTCTGTACTCTTTTTCTTCTGTCAGTGTTAGTTCTTGTCAAATTTGCGATTTTGTTTTCAGGTATAGGATTGGAAGGCCATCAAAGCAGTATGCAGCGTGGTTTAAAAACTGTGAGGCTTGCTATTGCCCTCATTACAATGTTAAACAATCAGAGTCGAGCATCTCGACTCTCGTTTGCAGATGTAATAAAAAAGGTGTCCAAGTTCAGTAAGACTAATCCTGCTTATATTTCTTCCAATCCCACAGAAGTTGAAAGGTATGTGGTGGTTCATGGACATATCATACTCCAACAATTTGCAGAGCTTCCTAATAAAAGGATCAGCAAGTGTGCATTTGTGTCTGGTCTTTTTGAAAAAATGGAGGAAAGACGCCACACCAGGTCTTTGGTGAAGAAAAAGGTGGTGCTGAAGAAGGAAATTGTTGAAAAGTCAAAGATTAGCTTGCAAATTTCAAAAGGTAAAATTGGTGGGCTTGCCAAATTCAAAAGGCAAGGTTGGTGGCACGATTTTGTTGAAGTTGCATGGAGAAAAATGAAATGATTTTCTAGAAGCCAACCGTTTAATTCAAAATTGTTGATTTTGGTTGCCATATTTTGAAGACTTTTGGGAACATGGATTAAATGCATGCATGATCTTTGGCTATAAATACCAACCCATTTGTTCATTTGAAATCATCCCAATTTGAGAGAAGTAGAGAGCAATTGTAAGTGAGCTTTCTTTGAGAGATTTGAGAGAGCTTCTACTTAAGTGTTCTAGTGAGGTTCCATTTGGGTGTATTGGGGTTTTGGGTGTTGAGAGTTTCTCCCATTTTTGTAAACTCTCATTATTAGTAAAATTATCTTCCAGTCTTTGCCCGTGGACGTAGGCATTACGCCGAACCACGTAAATTATTGTGTCCTATTTTCTTTGCATTTGTTTATCACCACATTTATATTTCTCCAAAAGTCGCAGTATTCGTTATTGCTCACCCCGCGTTTCCGCAACAATTGGTATCAGAGCCGACGGTTCGTACTTAGGGGGATACGGTACTATTCACGTATACAGTACTGTTCACGTATACGGTACTATTCCCATATACGGTACTGTTTACAAATACGGTGGAGACGACCATTTATACTTGGGAGACAGTCTATTGTAAGTAGTGTGTATTTTTGCATGTCTAGGAAAGTTCTGTCAACAAGGCGATAAGAGTCTAAGGATTCTGGTTTTAATTGGGACCGAGTTCCCGTCCAGGTCTCCGGGAACTTTCCTGGTGCATTTATTCACACGAAATAAACATCATAGAGGCTGTTTTTCAAGTGTAAATAGTTGTTGAAGAAACTGATCATTTGAGATAAAAGGATGGCAGAGGCATCGTCGTCGTCTTCATCAGCGAGGACTACTGTGACTAATGCAAAGTTTGAAGTGGAGAAATTCGATGGTACCAATAACTTTGGTATGTGGCAATGTGAGGTGTTGGATGTCTTATGTCAGCAAGAGTTGGATGTTGCTCTTGAAGAAAAGCCTGACACGATGGATGACAAGGAGTGGATAAAGATCAATAGACAAGCATGTGGTACTATTCGCTTATGTTTGGCTAAAGATCAGAAATACTCTGTCATGAGGGAGACGTCGGCAAAGAAATTGTGGGAGACACTGGAAGAAAAGTATATGAAGAAAAGCCTTGAAAATAGGCTTTATATGAAAAAGAAACTCTATCGATTCACATATACACCTGGCATGTCAATGAATGACCATGTGAATTCGTTCAACAAAATATTAGCAGATTTGCTAAATCTGGATGAGAGATTTGAAGATGAAGATAAGGCACTGTTGTTGTTGAATTCCCTTCCTGATGAATATGATCATCTTACCACCACTTTGCTTCATGGGAAGGACAGTGTCACATTCGATGCTGTATGCAGTGCGTTGTACAACTCTGAGACGAGAAAGAAAGATAGAAAGGATCACAGAGATACAGTTGCAGAAGCATTGACAAAGGAGGAGAGGTCGTTCACAAAGCCGCAAACCCGGAAAAAGAAGCAAGTCTAAAGGAGGCCTGCCAAAGATGAATGTGCTTTTTGTCGCGAAAAAGGGCATTGGAAAAAGAATTGTCCTAAGTTACAAAAGGGCAAGGCTACTTCGGATGCATGTGTAGCAGAGCATGATGAGAAGTCAGACTTTAGTCTGGTTGGCCTGACATTGACATGTCACTCAGATGAGTGGATTTTGGATTCAGGTTGTACTTATCATATGTGTCCTAACAAGGGCTAGTTTTCTAGCTTTAAGGAGTTGGACGGTGAAGTTGTTTTTATGGGTAATGACAATGCTTGTAAAACCATGGGAATAAGTACATTCCAATTAAATAATCATGATGGCTCAATCCAAGTCTTGACAGATATTCGCTATGTACCAAGCTTGAAAAATCTCATCTCATTAGGAGTCCTAGAATCTAAATGGCTCACAATCACTTTGAGAGATGAATTGCTGAAGGTAGTAGCTGGGGCGCTGACGGTAATGAAAGGCACAAGAAGAAATAACTTGTACTATTTCCAAAGAAGTACAATTATTGGATCAAAGATCACAGATTTGGAAAAGATGCAGATTCAGAAGCAACCAAGTTGTGGCATATGCGTTTGGGACATGCTGGTGAAAAAGCTTTGCAGACTTTAGTGAAGCAAGGATTATTGAAAGGTGCAAATTCTTGCAAATTGGAATTTTGTGAACACTGTGTTCTGGGCAAGCAAACCAGGGTAAAGTTTGGTTCAGCAATTCACGATACAAAAGGAATTCTGGACTATGTTCACAGTGATGTGTGGGGACCTACCAAAACAGCTTCTTTGGGAGGTATGCACTATTTTGTCACTTTTGTTGATGATTATTCAAGAAAAGTGTGGGTGTATTTGATGAAAAATAAGAATGAAGTTTTGGGCATATTTCTGAAATGGAAGAAAATGGTCGAGACTCAAACTGGTCGAAAGGTCAAAAGACTTCGCTCAGATAATGGTGGTGAGTACAAGAATGATCCATTTCTTCAAATATGCCAAGATGAAGGAATTGTGCGACACTTCACTGTTCGAAATACACCACAGCAGAATGGGGTGGCAGAACGCATGAACCGGACTATACTGGAGAAAGTTCGATGTATGTTGTCCAATGCTGGATTGGGCAAAGAGTTTTGGGCTGAGGCAGTAGTATATGCGTGCCATCTGATCAACCGTTTGCCATCAGCTGCAATTGAGGGCAAAACACCCATGGAGATGTGGACTGGTAATCCTACTACTGATTATGATTCTTTACATGTTTTTGGTTCCACTGCTTATTATCATGTAAAAGAATCTAAGTTAGACCCAAGAGCAAAGAAAGCATTGTTCATGGGTATAACTGGTGGAGTAAAAGGATATCGTCTCTGGTGTCCTGTTACGAAGAAAGTTATTTTCAGTAGAGATGTAACTTTTGATGAATCAGTCATGTTGAAACAAAAAGATTCTCAAGAGGATGACGAGACCAGTAGCACTTTGCAGCAAGTGGAGTTTGAAAAGGTTAAAGTTGATCCAGCTGGTGTCGATGAGACCGAAGATGATGAAGAGGTTCTGACCCAGGAACTTTCACAGCAACAAGATTCAATTGCATATAGAAGGCCACACAGAGAGATTCGTAGACCTGCTCGCTTTGTTGATATGGTGGTCTATGCACTTCCAATTGTAGATGATGATGTTCCTTCCACTTATAGAAGATAAGAAGTAACCCGAGAAAGTATACAAATGGAAGAAAGCAATGAACGAAGAAATGCAGTCTCTTCACAAAAATGAAACTTGGGAGTTAGTTACACTGCCCAAGGAAAAGAAGGCAATTGGGTGCAAATGGGTATATGCAAAAAAGGAAGGATTTCCTCGTAAAAATGAAATTCGATACAAGGCTAGATTGGTAGCGGGGGTTACGCTCAGAAGGAAGGAATAGACTACAATGAGGTATTTTCTCCAGTTGTGAAACACTCGTCTATTCGAATTTTGCTAGCTATGGTTGCGCAATTTGATCTTGAACTAGTTCAACTTGATGTAAAAACTGCATTTTTACATGGTGATTTGGAAGAGGAAATTTACATGACTCAGCCAGATGGATTCAAAGTTGCTGGAAAAGAAAATTGGGTTTGCAAATTGACAAAGTCGCTTTATGGATTGAAACAATCTCCGAGGCAGTGGTATAAGCGATTTGATCGATTTATGAAAGGGCAAAGGTACACAAGAAATAAATTTGATCATTGTGTGTATTTCCGCAAGTTACAAGAGGGATCTTTCATATATTTGCTCTTGTATGTCGATGATATGCTAATAGCATCCAAGAGCAAAGATGAGATTGAGAAGTTAAAGGCTCAACTCAATCAAGAGTTTGAGATGAAAGATTTGGGTGAAGCTAAGAAGATTCTTGGCATGGAGATATGCAGAGATAGAGCTCGTGGCAAAGTAAGCTTGTCTCAGAAGCAATATTTGAAGAAGGTATTACAGCAGTTTGGCATGACTGAGCAGACAAAACCTGTAAGTACTCCGTTAGCTTCTCATTTCAAGCTTTCTGCACAATTATCTCCTTCGACAGATGCGGAACGAGAATACATGTTACAAGTTCCGTATTCAAATGCAGTGGGTAGCTTGATGTATGCAATGGTGTGTACAAGGCCTGACATTTCACATGCAGTTGGTATAGTGAGTGAGTGTATATGCATAATCCTGGTAAAGGACATTGGCAAGCTGTGAAATGGATTTTACGGTACATTCAGAAGACCATGAATGTTGGTTTACTATTTGAGCGAGAAGATACACTTGGTCAAAGTGTGATCGGATATGTCGATTCTGATTATGCCGGTGATTTGGACAAACGACGGTCAACCACCGGATATGTATTTACTTTTGCTGGAGGGCCAATTAGTTGGAAGTCTACACTACACCTCTGATTAATCATTGATCGACCACAGAGGCCGAGTACATGGCGATTACAGAGAGGTCATTAAAGAGGCTATTTGGTTACAAGGCTTGCTTGAAAACTTGGGATTGGTACAGGAGCACATTAATGTGCATTGGGACAGTCAAAGTGCTATTCATTTAACAAAAAACCAAGTTTATCATGCACGTACGAAGCACATCGACGTACGATTTCATTTTGTGCGGGAAATTGTTGATGAGGGGAAGATTTTTCTTCAGAAAATCAAGACTGCAGAGAATCCATGAATATGTTGACTAAGGTGGTGACGACGATCAAGTTTGAGCATTGTCTAAACTTGATCAATATCTCACAAGTTTGAAAGCAGTCGGAGAAGGCAGAGGCTGAAGGACGAGTTGTTGATAGTCGACTCAGATTTTGATAAAATCTTCGTCGAGGTGGAGAATTGTTGAAAAGTCAAAGATTAGCTTGCAAATTTCAAAAGGTAAAATTGGTGGGCTTGCCAAATTCAAAAGGCAAGGTTGGTGGCACGATTTTGTTGAAGTTGCATGGAGAAAAATGAAATGATTTTCTAGAAGCCAACCGTTTAATTCAAAATTGTTGATTTTGGTTGCCATATTTTGAAGACTTTTGGGAACATGGATTAAATGCATGCATGATCTTTGGCTATAAATACCAACCCATTTGTTCATTTGAAATCATCCCAATTTGAGAGAAGTAGAGAGCAATTGTAAGTGAGCTTTCTTTGAGAGATTTGAGAGAGCTTCTACTTAAGTGTTCTAGTGAGGTTCCATTTGGGTGTATTGGGGTTTTGGGTGTTGAGAGTTTCTCCCATTTTTGTAAACTCTCATTATTAGTAAAATTATCTTCCAGTCTTTGCCCGTGGACGTAGGCATTACGCCGAACCACGTAAATTATTGTGTCCTATTTTCTTTGCATTTGTTTATCACCACATTTATATTTCTCCAAAAGTCGCAGTATTCGTTATTGCTCACCCCGCGTTTCCGCAACAGAAATAAATTCAAACCTGAGAGCATCAAAAAACAAGGAAATGCAAGCAACAACCACCGGATTGATAAAGAGGATTAGGGAAGAGTTTTACTCAAATTATTTGCCTGAAGATTCAAAGGAGGCATATATCCGTGAAGTGAAAGTGGATGAAGAACTCGATGAAGAACATGGAGAAAATAGTGAGGAATATGCTGAAGACATTAAAGTGGAACAGATGCAAGTTGATAAGAATATGGAGAAATTTTGTTTATCTGCGAAAAGTGTTAAGCCACCTTGCTCTTCGAAGGCTACCAAATGGGATGGGGAGTTAATAAGAAAAACATTTTTGGGTGAGTCTCTTTACAAACGTGCCATTTTTTGTGGCAATGTGGTTAATGTTGGTGGTTGCGTGCTGGTTGAAACTGCAGATTCAGATCGTTTGCCTTCAATATATTTTGTAGAGTTTATGTTTGAAAAGTCAGATTCTAGAAAGATGGTTCATGGCAGACACATGCTAAGAGGCTCTGAATCGTTTCTTGGTATTACTGCAGATGCTAATGAGGTTTTTTTGACAAATGATTGCCTGGAAATTGAACTGGAAGATGTTAAAGAAGTTGTGGCAGTTGAAATCTTATTGATTCCTTGGGGGCATCAACATCGGAAGACTAATGCTTGCAAGGGCAAGATTGTTCGTGAAAGAGCAGAGGATCAAAGAATTGATCATGTTAGAATATGTGTTTAGGACTGCTGATGTGGAGTCATAACTGTTGCTTAGTTGAATGTTTCAAATTTTTCTCGTTTTTTGGTGTTGGTTATTTTTCTTCTTGTGATCGTGGCACAACCTTTGGACCATAATTCTAGTGGGTCGTTATTTGGCTTTGGTGTGTTGTTATTTAAGCTTCAAACTGTAATGTTTTTCCGTGAATGAAAGGTGTGAAGCTCTCTTGACAATTCACGTGGCTTTTATTTCACCTGTAAACTTTGTTTTCTGTTCTTATTTGAGTAACAACAGATCAATTCCCCATGGAATATTATTGTAAAAGCTTGTACTGGCCTGAGAGAGGCGCTTTCTTTAAGCTTCCAAAAGATACCATGGGAATTGGAACAGGAGTTTGCCATTCTTGTAAAATAAAGGAAACCGAGAGGGAGAAGGGCGTTTTCAAGGTAAATTTGAACAGAAATGGTTTCTCTCTCAAAGGAACGGAGTACCATGTTCATGATTATGTCTACGTAGCTCATCATCATTTTGCTGATAAAGCATATGTTGTTTGTCAGTTGATAGGTATTGAAATACCAGAGACTTCCACAAAAGCTTGCCCTGGATCCACTAAGGTTAAAGTTCGGAGATTTTTCAGACCCGAGGACATATCAGAGGAGAAGGCATACTACTCTGACATTAGAGAAGTAAGTATGTTCTAGGAACCGATCTAAATATTTCTTTTTTATTGAATGGAGTAAAATCTAAATATTTTACGTGTTCTTTTGTCTTATATTTTCTTTCTTTCCATTTTATTTTTCGATTACTTTTGATTACCTGTTCTTTTGTCTTATATTTTCTGTGATACAAAGTTTCTATTTGACTTTTTGGTGTTATTATGTTATTGTGGATCTTATACACAGTGTCTTTGCCATTGAATCTTTAGGTTTATGACAGTAAACTAGTATTGACAGTTCCCGTTACTGGAGTAGAAGGCAAATGTGACATTAGAAAGAAGCATGATCTTGCCCCTTTGGATAGCCCCACAATCTTTGAGCATATTTTCTTCTGCGAACATTTATACGATCCTGACAAAGGAACCATCAAGCGGGTAGTCTATATTTACTCATTTTCCCTTTAATTCATTTCCTTAACTAGATTCATGTGAATTATGTTTGTTAAACTGTGGTTTCTTCTTATGCTGACTGTAATGACTGTATAATGGCCAGTTGCCGCCTCACATCAAGACTAGTGTGCTAAAAGAGAGGGTTGCTGATGATACTGCTTGTGGAAAGATAAATGGGAAATGTAAAGCATGATGGTGCTGTCGACAAACAGACGGATGCTGTCCATAAGAATCGCTTAGCCACCTTAGATATTTTCGCAGGTTGTGGTGGCTTATCTGATGGCCTACAGCATGCAGGTAACTTTCAAAGTTCCGTGAGCAAGTAAATCGATTTAGGTCTATTGTGACTGACAAATATGCAACTAAAGGTGTGTCGATAACCAACTAGGCAATAGAGTATGAGCAACCAGCAGGAGAAGCATTCATGGTTAATCATCCAGAAGCTTTGGTGTTTATTAACATCTGCAATGTGATCCTGAGGTTGATGTTTGCTTTCATTTAAGTATAATAACTCATGGCCTTATGTTTGATTCGGTGATAATTGCTTTCTAATCAACTCTTATATCTTCAGTACATCAATGAATCAAATGCAGGGCTATCATGTCAGCATGTGGGGATGCTGATGACTGTATTTCAACTCCTGAAGCTGCTGAGCTAGCAGCAGAACTTGATGAAGAGACAATTAAGAATTTGCCTTGGCCAGGACAAGTGGATTTCATCAGTGGAGGGCCTCCTTGTCTGGTACATCGATCAATCCTCCAGTCTACTTCTAGGATTTATTTTGTAAGCAATTCTAACAATAAACGTGTACAAAAGACTTATTAAGTTTAGCTATTGGTTCTTTGTTATTTCCAGGGATTTTCTGGAATGAATAGGTTTAATCAAGGCTCTTGGAGCAAAGTTCAATGTGAAATGATCTTAGCATCGTTGTCTTTTGCTGATTATTTCCGCCCCAGATTTTTCCTTCTGGAGAATGTAAGGAACTTTACATCATTTAACAAAGGGCAAACATTTCGCTTAACTCTGGCTTCTCTCCTCCAGATGGGTTATCAGGTAGATACCATTTTTGATTTACTCACTCGTAACTTTATGGAGGGGTACCTATCAAAATTCCCTGAATTTGTTTCTCCATTTCATTCGTCAATTTAATTTGAAAATTGTGAAAGTATCATGTACCTTATATAAATTATTCATCTAATTTTGTTGTTGTAGGTGAGATTTGGTGTCCTGCAAGCAGGAGCATATGGCATGTCTCAGTCTCGTAAACGTGCATTCATATGGGCAGCATCACCTGAGGAAACCCTCCCAGAATGGCCTGAGCCAATGCATGTGTTCACTGGCCCTGAGCTTAAGGTCAAGTTAGCTAGAAATTCCCATTATGCTGCTGTTCGAAGCACCGCAAATGGTGCTCCTTTTCGTGCAATAACAGTTAGAGATACAATTGGAGACCTCCCAGCTGTTGGCAATGGGGCTTCTGTAACAAACATGGAAGTGGGATTTTCTTCACCTGTCTGTGGTGCTCATTGTATCTTTATTGTTGTTCCTTCTACCAAAGGTCTTGTTTCTTGTATTTTCCTACCGTGCGGTATAAAAGTGAACCTGTGTCATGGTTTCAAAAGAAAATCAGAGGAGATATGCTGGTCTTAAATGATCATACATCAAAGGCAATGAGTGAGCTGAACCTTATTAGGTGTCAAAAGATCCCAAAACAGCCTGGTTCCGATTGGCGTGTTCTTCCTAGTAAGAAGGTGTATAGTTTTTCTTTTGATCCAACTGAAATTATCATTTCATAATTGCTTTGGTTTTAAAAATTTTCCTTTTCAAATTCCCCCTCCAGGTTCGATTGTCTAACGGACAGGCTGTAGATTTAATACCCTGGTGCTTACCCAATACAGCTGAAAAGCATAATCAATGGAAGGGTCTGTTCGGAAGGTTGGACTGGGAAGGAAATTTTCCAACCTCCGTTACTGATCCTCATCCGATGGGTATGGTCGGAACGTGTTTTCACCCAGATCAGGATAGAATATCATATAAGGTCTCATTTCCAAGTTGTAAACTTTAGAAATACTCTTCTCACAATGATATTTCTGACAAAATCTTCAACGAAAGTTGTTAAAAGAGGAAGAAAATGTGGAGAAACATCAAAAATAGGAATATCGGAAGGTGAAGACCAAGAAGAAGATGATGATCATAAAGAAAGTTTGACTTTATAGAATCAGCGGTTTACCAGAAAATATTCGAGGTGAGAAATATAAATTTCAAATTAACTTCATATTGCAACTTCTCCTAGCTGTAATTAACAAATATATATTCATCAAGACCTTGTATATGAATCACTCTCCGTATTCAGTGGCATCAGATTTAACATTCTACAATTTAGCTAAAGGCACTGTATTTCACTCTTATCAGACATGCAGCCATGCAGGCTGAAATTGAGCAAGCCTCGTCAGTGTCGCCATTGGCTCTCAAGACGAAATTTCAAATAGATAAATGGGGTAATTTAGCTTATGTCTTTGCTTAAAAATATAATTTCATTCTCAATTATTTAATCACCTTCAGGTAATCAATTAATTAAGCCATGATCTGTTATTTACACTGCTTTAGCTTTGTGAACACTAATCAAAGTATAATTGCATGTGCCCCGTGATCTCGTCACTAGTTCTGCTACGACCGATGGATGGCATGTCCATAAAGAAGTTGTGGTATGTTATTGTTGTCTACTATTATTAATCTCACTCACTGATATTTAGTTAACTTAACGTAGATGGGTGCCTGTCAAGATGTCCTGACTTTTAAAGTAAATATGTTTGAAAAAATAGTAAGTTGTGGGGTGGTGCAAAAAGCCTGAATCAACTTCTTAGGTTCATACCACTTACAGGGTTTAAACTTGGGTGATTAGGCAAAGAAAGTTGATTAAAAAAACTCGGTCAAGTCTTGGCCAAGATCTAATTCAATTTCTTCAAACAATTGTTAAGTAAAATTATCTTTATCTTCCAAATCATAATTGAAAGTCCTTATAAAACACTTTTTAATTGCCGAACCAATCCGAAATTGAGCATTAGCCTGGGAATTAATTGTGCAATTTTGTCATAGTTGAAATAAATAGATTATTCATCAATTTATTGTTGTTATTATAGGTGAATGTCGAAATGGCCAGAACCAATGCACGTCTTTGCCGGTTCTGAGCTTAATGCCAAGTTACCAAATGGCGCTCCTTTCCGTGCAATAACAGTTAGAGATACAATCGGTGAAAGTTAGTGAACGTGCGATTGATCTCGAGTTAGTGAATAGCTCCGAATGGAAGGTCGCTACAGGTTTGGTCAACCAGAAGATGATAATTGTAAAAGTTCTATAGTATTGACAATAATAATGCCACAACAATGTTGCCAAGATGAACTTCATTTTGATGTATAAGAGGAAAGAAAATGTAAGCATTGATTGATATATTGATAGATAGATGCTTGTAACGAGTGAGAGCTAACAAGGGGTGAGTGAGCTTTATAAAGAGACTTGATCTGAAACGTCTCGCCTCGAACTCCACGCGGGTCTATCTGATATCGTCTAACTTGACTGATAATAATTTAATTAGTAACGATTCTACTGAAAATTTGGTAATTATTTCTCTTATAAATATAACAATCCCAAAATTGTAAAATTATACAAGCACTCATAACATAGTTTAATAAATAACCAGTTCCATCAATGAAGTAAACCATATTTGCGTGCGGTTGAGCCTGTCGTACCTGGAGCAACAAAGGATAGATCAATGAAGTGCTATCTCATATATATCATCATATCTCATCATAATGCATGCATAAAATAGTCCTCAAATGACAAAAGCACCCAAGCACAAGATGCAAAGCTTTTATGTGCACACAAACAGGCCCAAAGGCTTCTATCTTATCTGTATTTTGAATCTCTTTTATTATCATTCAACATACATAAGCCTCCAAAAGGCAAAAGCACTAAAAAGCACCGCTATTAACCTCTCTATGTGTTCAGAGGGGCCCCAAAAAACTCTCATTTGAGCTGTCTCATTACAATTAGAGAGAAAGTGTCTTGTCTCATGATTTTTAATAACAAATTTTTATATGCATACATAACACATTTTTAATCGTACTTTAGGTCTTCTTATCTTTCCATTAACATACTTTAAATTTACTTTTCTTTTCTTCAAAATACTATTATGCATTACTCAAAATCGATAGGGAAAACCAATAATCATAAAATTTTTAATAATGTACCAATACGTAAATCAAATTTATTCTAGAAATCATTAAATTAGAGCATTAAAATCTTATTTTGCAAATATGGTTTACTACACTCTAAAATCATAACAAAATATGAAAATGGGTTTACATATTTCACTTATAGTGATAATGCTTAAACTCGACTATTGTTTATATTCGCGGTTTGGTTCTCACTCACAGTTTCTCCTAATCAAGGAAACGACATAATTACTTTTTATAAATGTGAAATACGACTAACCGCACGCAATGTAGTTCAAAACAAACATCTATCCACAACATACAACTCTTGTGTCCATAAAATTACCAAAATACCCTCACATTCATAAAAAATAAATGTCAATTAGACATGAATAAAATGATCCTGCATCATTTTTTTTATAGTCCTCTTTCTTCAAAAGAATTTCATCAATTAACATTTATTTTTTATACATCAAATATCCAACATTTTTTTTGTAAAAATAATATATTAATTCTCGGTAGGCTTATAACATTTAAGAATATTCATGTTTGCTTTCATTGATGTACAACGTAAACAAATAAATTAGCAGTTTATTGTATCCCAGATGCATATTTGCTTAATCCATATGCATAACTCAATCGGTGGGAATAAATAACGTATTGAGAAAAGTGATATTTATAATGTACTTTGAAGTAAACATTAATTTACTGCAGTTTATACTTTTTTAATATATTAGATTTGTACCATTTTTACCGCCATTTTCTATAACCATATATATATGTCCCCCACATAATTATCGCATCTTAGAAACTTATAAATGCCAATAATATCATTATTCAATCATTTAGAAACATCTAAATATTTATGTTTAATTTATCTCTCAATTAAAACTAGACACACACACACGTGTGTGTGCACTCTAATTAAATGTTGATACGTGTATTGCATACGAGCCATAAAGTGAATTCCAATTTCTACTTCTATTTTCTAAATGCTAGATAGATGTACATATCAATCGATATACTAAGTAAGAAGCAACACATAAAGATGGATTTTCTTTGCTGGACACTGATTTTTTTTTAAAATTTTTTTCGAATTGCTCAATGATGCTTGGTCCACCCATGCCCAGTTCGTCAAGCAGACAAGCACAAGCATTTGAAGCTTGCTAAATTATTGATGGTGGTAGCGGCTGTTTCTGTTTTCACTAGTGTAATAAAGTGATGCTTACTAAATTATTGATGGTGGTGGGACAGTTTTTGTTTTCACATTAGAGTTTCTATTTGATTGATAACATATTAATTGTGTTATTATTTTATTAAATATATATATATATATATATATATTTAATAAATCAGTCAAATTTATTATATTTAGTTAAAATTTTATTATATATAATTTTGACAGGACATTAACATAAGATAATAATTAAAATTATCATTATGATTATAAAAAAATTATAGTGTACTTTTAAGGCTTCGTTTTAGTATGAAAATTAATTCAATAAATAAAGCAATTATATAAGAGAGAGAAACAGTTTAATTTAACTTGGTTTATGACTTGATTGAATTTAATTTGACCCTACAAATATCAACGTTCTGTTTTATGTTTATTCAATCCGGCAACGTGTGGTGGTGACTGGTGATTCGTGAATTGCTAAATTATTAATGGGTGGTGGGCTCTGTTTTTATATGCACTTTCCTGGAATAAAGTAATAAACAACAAGTGGAAGACTTGGTACATGCATTTTGCTTGACCCTTCACACTTTCTGTTCAATTTTCTCATTTTGCTATCCAAAACTCAAAATTCCGCTTCTTTCTTTGCCACCAAAAAAAAAAAAATGTCAATCATCGGAGAGGCAATCCTTACGGCGTCCGTTGATTTGCTGGTCAATAAGTTAGCTTCAGAGGGTTTCGGTTGTTTGCACGCCAAGAGCAAATCCAGGCCGACCTAAAGAAGTGGAAGAATATGTTGGTGATGATCAAGGCGGTGCTTGCTGATGCTGAGGAGAAGAAGATCGATCTGTGAAGTTGTGGCTTGGCGAGCTTCAGAACTTGGCTTATGATGTTGAAGACTTGTTGGATGAGTTTCAAACTGAGGCTTTCTGGAGGAAGTTGCTGCTTGGAAATGGAGATCCAGCTGCGGCTCAGGATCAACCCAAGAGAGCGATCGTACGAGAACAAGTAAGTTTCGGAAGCTCATTCCTACTTGCTGCACCACTTTTACTCCACGATCGATTCAGTTCGATTACGCCATGATGTCCAAAATCAAAGAGATCAACGACAGATTTCAAGATATTGTAACACAGAAAGACTCCCTGGGTTTGACCGTAAGTTCAGCTGGGAGGTCCAAAAAAGACAGGCAAAGACTACCCACAACCTCTTTGGTGAATGAAGCCAAGGTCTATGGCAGGGAAACAGAAAAGAAGGAAATTGTTGAATTTTTGTTGAAGGATGATTCGAGAAATGATGGTGGATTCTCTGTTATTCCTATTATAGGTATGGGCGGGCTGGGTAAAACCACTCTTGCTCAGCTTGTCTATAATGTTAAGCAGGTGGAGGATCATTTTGATCTCAAGGCATGGACTTGCGTCTCTGATGATTTTGATGTTATCAGGCTTACAAAATCAATCCTAATTTCCATTGCTGCTCACCAGAATGTGGATAATCAGGACTTAAATTTGCTTCAAGAGAAATTGAAGAAACACCTGTTTGGAAAGAAGTTTTTGTTAGTTTTAGACGACGTGTGGAATGAGGATTACAATGATTGGGTGGATCTCAGCCTTCCATTTGAAGCTGGCGCACTGGGAAGTAAGATTGTTGTCACTACTCGCAATCAAGAGGTTGCAAAAATCATGAGCCCGGGTCAAGCTTATGAATTGAAAAACTTGTCAACTGAGGATTGTCTGTCTGTGTTTGCTCAGCACTCTTTGGGGACGAGAGATTTCAGTTCACGTAAGTCATTGGAGGACATTGGGAACAAGATAGTGATCACATGCAATGGCTTGCCCTTGGCAGCAAAAACACTGGGAGGACTTCTACGTGGAAAACATGACAGACGTGAGTGGGAAGATGTGCTCAGTAGCAAGATATGGGAATTAGCACAAGACAGATGTCGCATTATACCAAATTTTCGCAGTGAGCTATTTTTATCTTCCTCCAACTTTGAAACAATGCTTTGCATACTGCTCATTGTTTCCAAAGGATTACGAATTTGAAGAGGAGGAGATAATTTTGTTATGGTGTGCTTCGGGTTTCTTGGATCACGAAGAAAGTGAGAATCCTAGTGAAGATTTAGGTCGAAAGTTCTTTCAAGAGCTACATTCAAGATCTTTTTTCCAACAATCAAGCAGCGATACATCACGATTTTTGATGCACGATCTTATCAACGACCTTGCCCATTGGGCTGCAGGGGAAATAAACTTCACAGTGGAGTATACGTCGGAGGTTAACAAGCAGCAAAATTTTTCTAGAAATCTTCGTCATCTATCATACATTTGTGGAAAATATGACGGCGTTAAAAGGTTTGAGAAATTGTATGATATCCAACATTTGCGAACTTTTTTACCACTGATGTTGTCAAATAGTTCGCGTGGATACTTGGCTTATAGCATTCTTCCTAAGTTGTTCAAACTCCAACGATTGAGGGTCTTCTCTTTGTGTGGATATCGCATCTCCGAGCTGCCAGATTCAATCGGTGATTTGAGGTATTTAAGGTACCTCAACCTATCTGGAACTAAGATTAGAACTCTGCCTGAATCAGTCAACAAGCTTTACAATTTGCACACTCTTTTGTTGGAAGATTGTGATCGGCTGGAGAAGTTGTGTGCAGACATGGGAAATCTCATCAAATTGCATCATCTCAATAATTCAAATACACATTCGTTGGAGGAAATGCCAGTAGGAATTGGCAAGTTGACTTGTCTTCAGACGCTGTGTAATTTTGTTGTGGGAAAAGACAGCGGTTCGGGGTTACCAGAGCTAAAGTTGTTGATGCATCTTCGTGGGACACTTAAAATTTCAAAATTGGAGAACGTAAAAGACGTTGGTAATGCGAAGGAGGCTCAATTGGATGGAAAGAAGAATCTCAGAGAATTATTGCTTCGATGGACACGCAGTACCGATGGTTCATCTTCAAGGGAGGCAGAAACTGAAAAGGATGTGCTTGACATGCTTAAACCCCATAAAAATCTGGAACAATTTTGTATCTGTGGCTATGGAGGTACAAAATTTCCAACATGGTTAGGAGATTCCTCATTCTCAAATTTAGTAACACTTAAATTTGAAGATTACGGCATGTGTACTGCCCTGCCGTCTTTCGGGCAACTGCCCTCTCTAAAGCATCTTACAGTGCGTGGAATGAGTAGGGTAAAGAGATTGGGTTCAGAGTTCTATGGGGATGACTCTCCAATTCCATTTCCATGCTTGGAGACTCTTTGTTTTGAAGACATGCAAGAATGGGAAGACTGGATTCCTCTTAGCTCTGGTCAGGGAGTTGAAGGGTTTCCTAAATTGAGAGAGCTTCGCATTTTAAGATGTTCTAAACTGCGAGGAACATTGCCAAAATGCCTTCCTGCATTGGAGATGCTTGTTATTGGAGAATGTGAAGAATTGTCAGTTTCAGTTACGAGTCTTCCTGCTCTTTGCAAATTGGAAATTGGTGGATGTAAAAAGTTTGTAGAGATACATCAAATCAAGTGTTTCTCGCAGGGCCATTAAAGCTGCGAATACCAAAACTGGAAGAATTGGGGATAAATAATATTAAAAATGAAACATATATATGGAAGAGTCATAACGAATTACTGCAAGACATTTGCTCTCTCAAAAGACTGACGATTACAAGCTGTCCCAAACTTCAATCCTTGGTGGCGGAGGAAGAGAAAGACCAACAACAGCAGCTCTGCGAGTCGTCATGCAAACTTGAATATCTAAGATTGAGTCATTGCGAAGGCCTTGTGAAGCTGCCACAATCATCGCTCAGCCTCAGTTCCTTGAAATGGATAGAAATCTACAAGTGCAGTTCCCTTGTTTCCTTTCCCGAGGTTGCTCTGCCTTCCAAGTTGAAGAAAATTGAGATTAACGAATGTAATGCACTGAAATCGTTACCAGAGGCATGGATGTGCGACACCAATTCGTCTCTCGAGATCTTGAATATTAAGAATTGCCGTTCGTTGACATATATTGCTGCTGTCCAGCTACCATTGAGCCTTAAGCAGTTGGAGATCTGGGGTTGCGATAATATAAGGACTTTGACAGTGGAAGAGGGCATCCAGTGTAGCAGCGGCAGAAGGTACACCTCATCTCTTCTCGAGAGGTTGTATATTTTCGGTTGTCCATCACTGACATGTATATTTTCAAAAAACGAGTTACCTGCGACGCTTGAGTCCCTTGAAGTTGGCAATCTACCTCCGTCTCTTAAGTTCCTTTATGTTTGGTATTGTTCAAAGCTGGAGTCAATAGCAGAAAGGTTGGACAACAACACATCTCTTGAAACAATCGTTATTTTTAATTGTGGAAATCTGGTGTCCTTTCCCGAAGGGGGATTGCCTTGTGCGAAACTCAGGAGGCTGGGGATAGCTGGTTGTAAGAGACTAGAGGCCTTACCCAAGGGATTGCACAATCTGACCTCTCTTCAAGAATTAACAATAATAGGAGGTGCGCTTCCAAGCCTTGAAGAAGATGGCCTTCCCACCAACCTTCAGTCACTTCATTTTGGGGGTAATAAGGAGATTTGGAAGTCAATGATTGAGCGGGGCCAGGGATTTCACAGATTCTCCTCTCTGCGACATCTTACAATCGGAGGACGTGATGACGGCATGGTGTCGTTTCCACCAGAGGACAAAAGATTAGGGACCTCGCTTCCTCTTCCTGCCTCTCTAACATCTCTGGAGATTTCTGGATTTCCAAATCTGGAACGCCTATCTTCTTCAATTGTTGATCTTCAAAACCTCACCCAATTGAATCTCGAGAATTGTCCCAAGCTCAAATACTTTCCGGAGAAGGGCCTGCCTTCCTCACTTTTGCGATTAAGTATCGAGGGATGTCCGTTGATAGCAGAGAAGTGCAGAAAGGATGGAGGACAATATTGGGACTTGTTAACCCATATACCTTGCGTTAAAATAGATAGTAAATGGGTTTTTGATGATGGAACAGAGTACGACTAAAATATTTTATAATTACTATTTTTTTTTAAATTGGGCGTGTTTGTGTATGTAATTTTAAAATTCAAATATTAGTTGAAAACTATTTTTAATTAATATGGTTCGGTGTCGGTGATTAATGGGTTTTCGAAATAAAAATAAAAATAGTAAGTAGAACAAATGGGCTCGCATTATTTAGTAGAGGAGGACTCTATTAATTAATTAATGAATTAATTTCTTATGCCTATCTCATTCTCAGCTGTTGAAACTTCATTTACGGTTACATATATATAATATTTCTCTTCATCAGACTTTGGCAAAAATTGTTTTGAAATTTTACCTGTTGGATATATAAACACTGGAGTGTTCTTCTTTAAAAAATAGAATGATTGGAAATAATTAATATAAATGAAAATCAAATTGTTATGATTGGATTTGCTAGATTAGCATTATTTGGTGTATGTGTAACGTAGCGTGTGAATTGTTGTTCGGTCATTATTTTAAGGAAAATGAGACTCTTACAACATTAAGCACAACACATAGCACCGAACGGTGCGTTTGAAGGCAAATATAAAAGGTCACAGTAAATCGACAATTGCACACACACGCTCTCAACTACAGAACACGCTCTCTCCCTCACGTTCTTCCTCACGCTCTCTCTGTTCTTCCTCACAACACATGGCGCTCTTTCTCCCCCCTCCAAATCCAACAGCCGTGGGTTACTCTCGCTCTCCCCCCTCCAAATCCAAGATCTATGGATGCATAATAGAGTAAATAGCAATCCCCATCCACTCTTGTAACAGAAAATGACAGCTTCTGTGATTGTGGTGAAAAGTTTCCCCTAGTAATGCTAAGTACAGCGAGGAAACCAGCAAGGAAACCATCAATTCTCTACCCATATAGATGCCAAAAACAAGCAGTGAATTGTATCAGATATTAGTGAAGAATAATTACCAACCGTAAACTCAGCTCCTTCAGTTGCTAGTGTATACCAATAAAGCAATAGGTTGTGTTTGGGGATGTTAGATGTCGAAATAATTGAGGCAAAATTTTTTTTTTATGCCGTTGTTGGCTTGTGTCGACTTTTTACAGGAAACTTATTTTTGTGCTGTCAATGTTACTTGTTTGTTAGTTTATTTCTTGGGTTTTGTTGTTTGGGATATTATGTATTGGATTTCATTTCCTTTTGCCTCTAGTATCTAATAGAACTTGATGTAATTCTTTTTGGGATATGTTTTTCTGAACTAGAGATGACATCATTAGCATCTGGTCCTTCTCTTTGAAACAGCCGAGAGGGTGCGGTGCCGTGAGAGATGCAATCGATGGGGGAAAGAGAGAGAGATGGAGCTGACAGTGAGAATGGTAAGGAAGAACGGAGCGTAGTGAGATTAGTGGATTGGTGAGGAAGAGCGTGAGGGAGAGAATGAGAGAGCATGTGTTGTGGTTGAGAATGTTGCAATTAAGAATTTATACTTGCCTCAAAACTCACCGTTTTGTGCTAACTATTGTGCTAAATGTTGTAAGAATATCGGCACTGTTATTTTAATTATTTACACCAAATGAATTACTAGCTGCCTCATCAACAACAATATTAACGCACGAGGACCGGACTGTATTACAAAATTGTTTAATTTAACTAAATATTTTCTGTGCCATTGCTAGTAATATATATAAATACAATTATTTATCAGTTATTAAATATTTAGATTCATCAAAAACTGTTATAATTGAAATGAATCTTCGTATTAACACATCAACTATGAAAGAACAAGGAATATCTTTATGAATTGGAGTAGGACTTTTTTTTTCTCCTTAAAATTCATAATAAGCTCCGGAGAAAAAGATTTTTTTAATTTTTATTAATAAAAACCAAGCTCATTAATTCTTTTTCTATTGCAGGACCAGGATTTACAAAACGCACTGAGGAATATCCTTATGAATTGGAGTGTGATAATTTTTTTTTTTAATGCATAACATATGCCAAAGAAAAAGACTTTTTTTTTAATATATTTTTATTAATAATAAACCACGCGTATTAATTTCAAAGTACAATAAACGGAACATCCAAAGAGAAACATCTCACAACAAAACCAGGAAAAGATCATAAACTAACATGTTCCAACTCAGAACCCCATTTTCCAAATGAGCAATTAACATGTTCCAACTCAGCACTCATTATACTACTTCGACCTTTGTCCATCTCCCACTTCAATGTCAACACAAAAGTCTGACTGCCCAGTAATTTTCATTAAATATATCATCTACTGCAATTACTAATTTTTACTGTCACTTGAGGAATAAAGGCAACAGGTAAACAATGTGCTGAGTTCATATCTGATATTTCATCATCCAAAAACTTCTGTGGTGCGTCCAGACTAGTATGTGTGCAAACAAGGCAATAAGCACTATTACTTGTTCCAAGAATAGCAAAGAAAATCTGCCAAAAAATGACATCTTCAACTATGTCAAAAATAACACAAAAATAAATCAGAAATGGATCATACCTTGATTGCTAAACTTGTTAACCATTGCTTCGGTAAGTGTCTGGTCAGATGTTCAAGGTGAGGTGAAAACAATGGAAGAGCATTCACAATTGCCACAGCTCTTGAAGGAAAGACAACATTCTTGAGAAACAAGTGGAGAAGAAAAGTTAGGAATGTGGATTGTTTTACTCGTATACAAAAGAAGAGAAAGAGGCAATTAAGCAACTTTAAGTTTGGCTAGTTTATTCATGCAGCATTTACAAACCGTCTTAGAGTGTAAATGATTTCACACTTATTAAAATAGATATAAATTTAATTTTTTTTAATAAATTATTATGTTCACTTGTTCATCTTTTTATCTTTTTACATTTATTTATCTTTTAAAATTGAATGCTTGTGTTTAAATATCTTTATTCAGTATGTGCCTATATATGAATCATCTCTTAATTTAGATATGATCTTATTAGCAAGTATTTCGTGATTTCATGGCGAGAAGTACAAAAAAGTATTAAGCAATTAGCTAATTATTACAAAGAAACCAATATACCTCGATGGGTTGATTAATTAATAATAACGTTTGCTAATAATAACGAAAAATAAATTAAATCTTTTTACTCCAGATACATCGCTACCAGGACTCTTGCATCATAAAATAATAGAACAAGATAAACACCAAAGAATTGATACAACAAAACCCAGAAGACTCTAGTATATGACATGAATTTACAAAATTGTACATAGAAAGCCGAGATTATTAATGTGCTTAAGTACAGCAATTCACTTTCCCCTGTTTATTGGCTCTGCTTAACTTGTTCGTTCACTGTTTGTCTATTTCCCCAACTTTTTTCTTATAAAACCGAACCAATCGAATCACGACTATTATTGTCATACTAATTTAAAAAAAAAAATAATTTCAAATTCAAATACTATAGTTTGAAGGAAATATCTTATCATATAAATCCATATGACGTGTCTATATAGCTTGTGCAAAATATGTTCTTAGCATTGTTTGCTTCTTTTTTAAATTAATTTCAACTTAAATCTCGTCTTTGACTTTTTGTAATGTGAAAAGAAATCTTAGTTGGTATTGTTGTTTTGTGACAAAAAATTATTCAACGTCAGTATCATCTACTTTTTTGTTTGAAATTATAAAGCTGCTAATTATTGAAAAATCTTCTTAAAAGAAAAGTATTATTCAAATAAAACATAACAAATTCCAACTCAAGGTAAATCATTACTATAAACGTAATCATACTTTTCTAAAATAACGAATATTTTCATAAATTAATAATTAATTAATTTATTAAATAATTGATATTCGTTAAATTTTAATAAATTATTTCATGGTCCCAAACCTATTAATTTATCGAGATTTTATTGTATTTGTTATATGGGAAACGATGCAATTTATAATAATATACTGTTGCAATGGTGGATTAACAAAATTTCTAGCAATTCTCTTTTCATGAATAACAACCATGTGATCTCAATGATATTAACCATGTAAATGTTAACGGCACATGATTACAGTTTTACCATCCGCCACGGCGCCACAATTTGCAAAACGTAAATCCATATAACGGTGCATTTAATATTTGCCATCGATGGCTGCCGATGTTTTCAGAACTAGTCAAGCATTATGGAGAAGAAAGAGAAAAAAATCACAAAACCAATTAGAAGCAATGGGCTCAGTAGAAGCCAAATTAACACCACTTCATTATTCCTTTACAAATCCCAACCGTTAGGTTAACGTAATTAAAATCTAACGGCTGAGCAAGACAACAACAAAAAAGAGGGGTATGGAGCTAATCGATCCTAGAGTAAAGAAGAAGAAAAATTAACTACTGTATATGATTTTTTTTTAAATATTTTGTGACAATTTGAATATTATTTTTGTTAAGTTAGATTGTGCATCAAAAATAAAATAAGGTTGAAATTTATGGGTATCAATATGAAAGAAGTGATAAATTCGCGATGGCCGCACGTATAAAGAAGCCAATCGATATTGCCAATTTGTGAGATGAGATGCAAGCCTTTGATGAAATTCAACAAGCTTCTATTGCCCTCTTCGACAACGTTAATAATCGAAAAAGAACGAAATGAAATCCTAAGAATTAAAATCTTAAAAAGTAAAAAAATAATTATTTTTTCCATAAATTGATTGCACTTCATTCTTAATTGAAGACTATGACAAGTTAAATAAATCAATCACCATCATTAGTAAATATTAATGCCTCAAGTTAATGAATTCATAACTTAATAACGCTACATTTTCATCGAAATTAATACGTCTTACAAATTCATCTTTCGTAAGCTGGTGCCAGTGATCCTTTTTCAAATGATTACATGTTTGCTTCGCTAATTAATTAATAAAGTGAAACAAAAACAAGTAGACCCCCGCACCAATAATTTTGCAAACAAAGCAATCAGACCATCCCCCTTTTTTTTTCTTTTTTTTTTCTCTTTGTATCACTGTTATTCTGATTCCATATTCTTGCAATGCCATTCCTTATGTTTTCTTTCTGAATGCGTCCTAAAAAGACTTGCAATATAGACCATGTATTTATTACGAGATTTATTAGAGTGATTTTTTCTTTTTGTCATTGTCAAATAATATATTTGAGAGCTGTTCATTTTTGTATTATTCTGTTCATTTTCGTTATCAAATAATATATTTTTTTGACGTATTATGGTTCAATTTCAGGTTGTTCTCTGTATAAGTTTAAGTTTTCTGATTGTGTTTGTTTGTGTGGTGTTTCAATTTTGTTTTGCTTACTTTTGAATGCTTCATGCCACCACATTTGGCGCAAGAAACATGTATGCTCTTTAAGTTGCTCAGTGTTCTATTTTTATTTGATACAGTGTATTCGGGTTGTCGATACTCATAGTCATGTTTCTATTGACTTCTGCGAGTTTTTCTTTTGATCATTATTGTCAATATCATAAGATAATGGATTCATAAACTAATTTTCTTACTTATCCTATTCAGATTCCCTTTAGATCATTTTATTGCATTACTCCTACTCAGATTTCTTTTAGATCATTTTATTGCATTACTTCCTATATCAAAGTAACCATAGAGAGTGATAGTATGTCCATTTTAATTTCATGTTTTGATTGGATATTTGTTTCCAGAAATGGCAAAAATAGCCAAAAAAAAGGCAATCTAATGCCTCTGACGCTAGTAAAACAGATGACAAGTCTGAGGTGACCAGAAAACAGAACAGAAGCAGATATGAGAATAGCGAAAAAGCTTCTGGTTCTCGGAAAATGCCAAAGGGAGCTGCTGCATGTTCAGATTTTAAAGAGAAATCTCTTCGCTCGTCCACAAAGGCATCTTTTGTTGAAAACAGATGGGAGGATGTTGTGGTAGATGAGAAGGCTGCTATATACTTGACTGCTTGGAAGGATGACATTCGACCGAATCGAAGGCTAACAGACTTTGCCTTTCATGATGCTTGTGGAAACCTAAAGTCTGTTGAAATGTTGGAAGTTGGTAACTTGTTTGTTTCAGGTCTTATATTGCCTCTTGAAAAATGTGGTGGAAGGCAGAAGGAAAAAGGCGTTAGATGTAAAGATTTTGGTCGAGTTGAATCTTGGGCAATATCTGGATATGAGGAAGGCTCACCAGTATTTTGGATCTCAACACTCACAGCAGATTATGATTGTATTAAACCTGCAAATAATTATAAAATGCTATATAACCTTTTCATTGAAAAAGCTCATGCCTCTGTCGAGGTCTATAGGAAATTGTCAAGAACCTGTGGAGGGAACCCTGATCTGACTGTGAATGAACTTCTTGCAGGAGTTGTTCGTTCCATGAGTGATAGCAAGAATTTTCCTCACAGGACATCTATGAGGGAATTTATAATCTCACAGGTGAGTTCATATATAATCAGCACATTGGTTTAGATGAAACATCCAAGAAAAATGATCAGATTTTTGAGAACTTGCCTGTGCTCCGTGCACTGCTGGATGAAACTAAGAAGCAAGGGAGTTTACTGGCTCCGGCAACTACTGTATCAAGCAATTTCACAAATACAGGTCTGTAATACTTATAAGTTAGCTGTTCCGTTTTCTAGAATCTTTTTTTTTTTTTTGGGTTCTAATTACTGATAGCATCTATGGTTTTCTAATATTTTTGGTCAGTGGTATATGATTCCTACAGGGTTTCTCGGATAGCTATAAATTTGTTGGTGACATCCAACACAAGCATCGGCAGATTGGAAATGTTGTTCCACACCATAGAGATATTCTCGTTCTCTTTTAATATCAAAAACTACTGTTCTTATTTTTTATTTTTAAAACTTCGGCCTATTTCTTAGTAACACACTAACGCTAACCCATCTGAAGACATTGGGCCGTATTGGGCCATATTGTCTGAAGTAACTAGATTGATGATATGTAACCTCTTCAGTTTAGCTCCCTAGCACATATTTGTGAGAAAATTTTCATAGTTTTAAAAATATATTTTCTCTTTAAAATATAGTTCATATAATTCTTTATTATAAGTTTTATCCTTTTCATATTCACACTCATATCAATGTGATTAGCCAACAATAAAATTCACTGCGAATTTTATTTGGAAGAGTAAAGGTCTGTGTAACTTTTTTTGAAGAGTGGAACTAATAGCACCTTGTAATTTTTTTTCTCAAGCCCCCCCCCCCCTCCTCTCAAAACCTATTTTAAATTTTCAAAAACTCTTTTTTAAAATTTCAGTTTCTTTTTTATTAAAAAAATATTTAACTTCTTCCACAAACCTCATATTAGGGATATTGTTTTTACAAATTTTTGAAAGTTTAAATCATATATATTTAATTAAAAAGAAAATTCTATATACTTGAATTGAGTAGAACTAAAAATGGACTTAAATAGCTATTATGTAATATACAAAGTGTTTGAGAGAAAATAAAAAAATATAAAAAACTTTTGTGTAGTTGTGTGGGAGTAATGAACTAGAAAAAGAAACTTATAGAGAGAGAGAGAGAAATATAAGAATTTAATTAGATTTGTTTCGTCTCTTAATATAATTAGAGAACTGTTTTAAAAGGATTATACAGATCTGTCAACAGTTATCACTCTAGCTTGAATTTGAGGGCATCGCACTTATCCGTTAACTTACGGGTCGATGAAAACTCTTAACGCTCCTTAATAACATATGGGCCTTTACACTTATGTACAACTAATTAAGACTAGGTTTGTCGAATGGGCTTTTACAATCTTAAATAGTAAAAAAGATGATGTAAATTACAAAATTAAAATAAAATTTCTTTAAATTTTAAAGTATAATAATCAATAAGTTTGATTCAATTTTGTATTTGGAGTAGTGTAATGATATTTTTATTTAAAGATCAATTACTCAATTTTACATATCTTTGATTTTAGTTGTAACGTGCACATATTTAACTCTTAAAATTTATAATAAGTATAAATAATTCTTACAAGAGCACAAATGTTAAATAACTATATTTTAGATTTTTTTATTTATAAAAAAATAAAATGCCACTTATATTCAAATATCGAGAAAGAGAAAACAAACATATCATTTAGACATATGCAATTCAAATCTATTCATATTTTAATTAAATTCAGACCCACAAAGATTTCAGATTAAAAAACAAATACTACCTTACATCATGAATTCAAATTTCATAATTAAGTTTATTCAAATATTTTTATATAGTTGTTTTATTAGTTCAATATAAATAGATATTCCAATATTCACATTAATAGTTAAAATCAAATAACATAACAAAATAACTATATATTAAAATATTGATTTACAGGCATCAAACAAGGGATTGGATAAAAATTTGTAAAAATAATCCAGTTGTACAAAGTAATGATATTGCCATGCATGTGCCTTTGTTTTCTAGATTCTGTCAGATTATACAGCGGATTCTTTGGGATTTGTATTTAACTTTTTATTAATTAATAAATTCTGTTTAGTTTCATTGGATAAAAATTTGTAAAAATAATCCAATCGTACAAAGTAATGATATTGCCATGCATGTGCCTCTATTTTACAGATTCTGTCAAATTATACATCGGATTCTTTGGGAGTTGTATTTGACTTTTTATTAAACAATAAACTTTATTTAGTTTTTTTCTATAAAAATTTATAAAAAATAATCCAGTTGTACAAAGTAATGATATTGACATGCATGTGCCTCTGTTTTCTAGATTCTGTCAGATTACACAGTGGATTCTTTGGGATTTGTATTTGACTTTTTATTAAATAATAAATTTTATTTAATTTCTTTGAAACCACCACTAGTCTCTTTAAAACTACCACATTGTTTCTTATAAATACTGACATGTACTCAATCCTTCATGTACATATCACATAAGGTCTCATTTCCAAGTTGTAAACTTTAGAAATACTCCCCTCACAATGATATTTCTGACAAAATCTTCAATGAAAGTTGTTAAAAGAGGAAAAAAATGTGGAGAAACATCAGAAATAGGAATATCGGAAGGTGAAGACCAAGAAGAAGATGATGATCATAAAGAAAGTTTGACTTTATCGAATCAGCGGTTTACCAGAAAATATTCGAGGTGAGAAATATAAATTTCAAATTAACTTCATATTGCAACTTCTCCTAGCTGTAATTAACAAATATATATTCATGAAGACCTTGTATATGAATCACTCTCCATATTCAGTGGCATCAGATTTAACATTCTACAATTTAGCTAAAGGCACTGTATTTCACTCTTATCAGACATGCAGCCATGCAGGCCGAAATTGAGCAAGCCTCGTCAGTGTCGCCATTGGCTCTCAAGACGAAATTTCAAACAAATAAATGGGGTAATTTAGCTTATGTCTTTGCTTAAAAATATAATTTCATTCTCAATTATTTAATCACCTTCAGGTAATCAATTAATTAAGCCATGATCTGTTATTTACACTGCTTTAGCTTCGTGAACACTAATCAAAGTATAATTATTGCATGTGCCCCGCAGGCGCTGTCAGCTAGTTCTGCTACGACCGATGGATTGCATGTCCATAAAGAAGTTGTGGTATGTTATTGTTGTCTACTATTATAAATCTCACTCACCGATATTTAGTTAACTTAACATAGATGGGTGCCTGTCAAGATGCCCTGACTTTTAAAGTAAATGTGTTTGAAAAAATAGTAAGTTGTGGGGTGGTGAAAAAAGCCTGAATCAACTTCTTAGGTTCATACCACTTACAGGGTTTAAACTTGAGTGACTAGCCAAAGAAAGTTGATTGAAAAAACTCAGTCAAGTCCTGGCCAAGATCTAACACAATTTCTTCAAACAATTGTTCAGTAAAATTATCTTTATCTTCCAAATCATAATTGAAAGTCCTTATAAAACACTTTTTAATTGCCGAACAAATCCGAAATTGAGCATTAGCCTGGGAATTAATTGTGCAATTTTGTCATAGTTGAAATAAATAGATTATTCATCAATTTATTGTTGTTATTATAGGTGAATGCCGAAATGGCCAGAACCAATGCACGTCTTTGCCGGTTCTGAGCTTAATGCCAAGTTACCAAATGGCGCTCATTTCCGTGCAATAACAGTTAGAGATACAATCAGTGAAAGTTAGTGAATGTGCGATTGATCTCGAGTTAGTGAATAGCTCCGAATGGAACGTCGCTACAGGTTTGGTCAACCGGAAGATGATAATTGTAAAAGTTCTATACTATTGACAATAATAATGCCACAACAATGTTGCCAAGATGAACTTCATTTTGATGTATAAGAGGAAAGAAAATGTAAGCATTGATTGATATATTGATAGATAGATGCTTGTCACGAGTGAGAGCTAACAAGGGATGGGTGAGCTTTATAAAGAGACTTGATTTGAAACGTCTCGCCTCGAACTCCACGCGGGTCTATCTGATATCGTCTAACTTGATTGATAATAATTTAATTAGTAATGATTCTACCGAAAATTTGGCAGTTATTTCTCTTATAAATATAACAATCCCAAAATTGTAAAATTATACAAGCACTCCTAACATAGTTTAATATATAACCAGTTCCATCAATGAAGTAAACCATATTTGCGTGCGGTTGGGCCTGTCGTACCTGGAGCTACAAAGGATAGATCAATGAAGTGCTATCTCATATATATCATCATATCTCATCATAATGCATGCATAAAATAGTCCTCAAATGACAAAAGCACCCAAGCACACGATCCAAAGCTTTTATGTGCACACAGACAGGCCCAAAGGCCTCTATCTTATCTGTTTTTTGAATCTCTTTTATTATCATTCAACATACATAAGCCTCCAAAAGGCAAAAGCACTAAAAAACACCGCTATTAACCTCTCTATGTGTTAAGAGGGGCCCCAAAGGACTCTCATCTGAGCTGTATAATTGCAATTAGAGAGAAATGATCTTGTCTCATGATTTTTAATAACAAATTTTTATACGCATACATAACACATTTTTAATCGTACTTTAAGTCTTCTTTTCTTTCCATTAACATACTTTAAATTTACTTTTCTTTTCTTCAAAATACTATTATGCATTACTCAAAATCGATAAGGAAAACCAGTAATCATAAAATTTTTAATAATGTACCAATACGTAAATCAAATTTATTCTAGAAATCATTAAATTAGAGCATTAAAATCTTATTTTGCAAATATGGTTTACTACACTCTAAAATCATAATAAAATATGAAAATGGGTTTACATATTTCACTTATAGTGATAATGCTTAAACTCGACTATCGTTCATATTCGCGGCTTGGTTCTCACTCACAGTTTCTCCTAATCAAGGAAACGACATAATTACTTTTCATAAATGTGAAATACGACTAACCGCACGCAATGTAGTTCAAAACAAACATCTATCCACAACATACAACTCTTGTGTCCATAAAATTACCAAAATACCCTCACATTCATAAAAAATAAATGTCAATTAGACATGAATAAAATGATCCTACATCATTTTTTTTGTAGTCCTCTTTCTTCAAAAGAATTTCATCAATTAACATTTATTTTTTATACATCAAATATCCAACATTTTTTTTTGTAAAAATAATATATTAATTCTCAGGCTTATAACATTCAAGAATATTCATGTTTGCTTTCAGTGATGTACAACGTAAACAAACAAATTAGCGGTTTATTGTATCCCAGATACATATTTGCTTAATCCATATGCATAACTCAATCGGTGGGAGCAAATAACGTATTGAGAAAAGTGATATTTATAATGTACTTTGAAGTAAACATTAATTTACTACAGTTTATACTTTTTTAATATATTAGATTTGTACCATTTTTACCGCCATTTTCTATAACCATATATATATGTCCCCCACATAATTATCGCATGTTAGAAACTTATAAATGCCAATAATATCATTATTCAATCATTTAGAAACATCTAAATATTTATGTTTAATTTATCTCTCAATTAAAACTAGACACACACACACGTGTGTGTGCACTCCAATTAAAGGTTGATACGTGTATTGCATACGAGCCATAAAGTGAATTCCAATTTCTACTTCTATTTTCTAAATGCTAGATAGATGTACATATCAATAGATATACTAACTAGTAGGAAGCAACACATAAAGATGGATTTTCTTTGCTGGACACTGATTTTTTTTTTAAATTTTTTTCGAATTGCTCAACGATGCTTGGTCCACCCATGCCCAGTTCGTCAAGCAGACAAGCACAAGCATTTGAAGCTTGCTAAATTATTGATGGTGGTAGCGGCTGTTTTTGTTTTCACTAGTGTAATAAAGCGATGCTTGCTAAATTATTAAGGCTTCGTTTTAGTATGAAAATTAATTCAATAAATGAAGTAATTATATAAGAGAGAGAAACAGTTTAATTTAACTTGGTTTATGACTTTGAAGACTTGTAAAGCGAAGGTTCGTAGTAGATACATTCCATTTTCCTCTTTATTCAGCAATATCAACGTTCTATTTTTTATTTATTGAATCCGGCAACGAGTGGTGGTGACTAGTGATTCGCGAATTGCTAAATTATTAATGGGTGGTGGGCTCTGTTTTTATGTGCACTTTCCTGGAATAAAGTAATAAACAAGTGGAAGACTTGGTACATGCATCTTGCTTGACCCTTCACACTTTCTGTTCAATTTTCTCATTTTGCCATCCAAAACTCAAAATTCTGCTTCTTTCTTTGCTACAAAACAAAAAAATGTCAATCATCGGAGAGGCAATCCTTACGGCGTCCGTTGATTTGCTGGTCAATAAGTTAGCTTCAGAGGGGATTCGGTTGTTTGCACGCCAAGAGCAAATCCAGGCCGACCTAAAGAAGTGGAAGAATGTGTTGGTGATGATCAAGGCGGTGCTTGCTGATGCCGAGGAGAAGAAGACTGATCAGTCTGTGAAGTTGTGGCTTGGCGAGCTTCAGAACTTGGCTTATGATGTTGAAGACTTGTTGGATGAGTTTCAAACTGAGGCTTTCCAGAGGAAGTTGCTGCTTGGAAATGGAGATCCAGCTGCGGCTCAGGATCAACCCAAGAGAAATGCACGAGAACAAGTAAGTTTCGGAAGCTCATTCCTACTTGCTGCACCACTTTTACACCACGATCGATTCAGTTCGATTACGCCATGATGTCCAAAATCAAAGAGATCAATGACAGATTTCAAGATATTGTAACACAGAAAAACTTGCTGGGTTTGACCGTAAGTTCAGCTGGGAGGTCCAAAAAAGACAGGCAAAGACTACCCACAACCTCTTTGGTGAATGAAGCCAAGGTCTATGGCAGGGAAACAGAAAAGAAGGAAATTGTTGAATTGTTGTTGAAGGATGATTCGAGAAATGATGGTGGATTCTCTGTTATTCCTATTATAGGTATGGGCGGGCTGGGTAAAACCACTCTTGCTCAGCTTGTCTATAATGATAAGCAGGTGGAGGATCATTTTGATCTCAAGGCATGGACTTGCGTCTCTGATGATTTTGATGTTATCAGGCTTACAAAATCAATCCTAATTTCCATTGCTGCTGACCAGAATGTGGATAATCAGGACTTAAATTTGCTTCAAGAGAAATTGAAGAAACACCTGTTTGGAAAGAAGTTTTTGTTAGTTTTAGACGACGTGTGGAATGAGGATTACAATGATTGGGTGGATCTCAGCCTTCCATTTGAAGCTGGCGCACTGGGAAGTAAGATTGTTGTCACTACTCGCAATCAAGAGGTCGCAAAAATCATGAGCCCGGGTCAAGCTTATGAATTGAAAAACTTGTCAACTGAGGATTGTCTGTCTGTGTTTGCTCAGCACTCTTTGGGGACGAAAGATTTCAGTTCACACAAGTCATTGGAGGACATTGGGAACAAGATAGTGATCAAATGCAATGGCTTGCCCTTGGCAGCAAAAACACTGGGAGGACTTTTACGTGGAAAACATGACAGACGTGAGTGGGAAGATGTGCTTAGTAGCAAGATATGGGAATTAGCACAAGAGAAATGTCGCATTATACCAGCCCTTGCAGTGAGCTATTATTATCTTCCTCCAACTTTGAAACAATGCTTTGCATACTGCTCATTGTTTCCAAAGGATTACGAATTTGAAGAGGAGGAGATAATTTTGTTATGGTGTGCTTCGGGTTTCTTGGATCACGAAGAAAGTGAGAATCCTAGTGAAGATTTAGGTCGAAAGTTCTTTCAAGAGCTACATTCAAGATCTTTTTTCCAACAATCAAGCAGCGATACATCACGATTTGTGATGCACGATCTTATCAACGACCTTGCCCATTGGGCTGCAGGGGAAATAAACTTCACAGTGGAGTATACGTCGGAGGTTAACAAGCAGCAAAGTTTTTCCAGAAATCTTCGTCATCTATCATATATTCGTGGAAAATATGACGGCGTTAAAAGGTTTGAGAAATTGTATGATATCCAACATTTGCGAACTTTTTTACCACTGATGTTGTCAAATAGTGGGCGTGGATACTTGGCTTATAGCATTCTTCCTAAGTTGTTCAAACTCCAACGATTGAGGGTCTTCTCTTTGCGTGGATATTGCATCTCCGAGCTACCAGATTCAATCGGTGATTTGAGGTATTTAAGGTACCTCAACCTATCTGGAACTGAGATTAGAACTCTGCCTGAATCAGTCAACAAGCTTTACAATTTGCACACATTTCTATTGTGGGCCTGTTGGCGACTGAAGAAGTTGTGTGCAGACATGGGAAATCTCATCAAATTGCATCATCTCAATAATTCAAATACAGATTCGTTGGAGGAGATGCCACTAGGAATTGGCAAGTTGACTTGTCTTCAGACATTGTGTAATTTTGTTGTAGGAAAAGACAGTGGTTCCAGGTTGCGAGAGCTAAAATTGTTGACGCATCTTCGTGGGACACTTAACATTTCAAAATTGGAGAACGTAAAACACGTTGGTGATGCGAAGGAGGCTCAATTGGATGGAAAGAAGAATCTTAAAGTGTTAATGTTTCGATGGACACGCAGTACCGATGGTTCATCTTCAAGGGAGGCAGAAACTGAAAAGGATGTGCTTGACATGCTTAAACCCCATAAAAATCTGGAACAATTTTGTATCTGTGGCTATGGAGGTATAAAATTTCCAACATGGTTAGGAGATTCCTCATTCTCAAATTTAGTAACACTTAAATTTGAAGATTGCGGCATGTGTACTGCCCTGCCGTCTGTCGGGCAACTGCCCTCTCTAAAGCATCTTACAGTGCGTGGAATGAGTAGAGTAAAGAGATTGGGTTCAGAGTTCTATGGGGATGACTCTCCAATTCCATTTCCAAGCTTGGAGACTCTTCGTTTTGAAAACATGCAAGAATGGGAAGATTGGATTCCTCATGGATCTGGTCAGGGAGTTGAAGGGTTTCCTAAATTGAGAGAGCTTCTTATTATAGGATGTTCTAAACTGCAAGGAACATTGCCAGAATGCCTTCCTGCATTGCAGATGCTTGAAATTGAAGGATGTGAAGAATTGTTAGTTTCAGTTGCAAGTCTTCCTGCTCTTTGCAAATTTGAAATTGGTGCATGTAAAAAGGTTGTGGGGAGAAGTGCAACTGATCATCTCGGCTCACAGAATTCAGTGGTTTGTAGAGATACATCAAATCAAGTGTTTCTCGCAGGGCCATTGAAGCCGCGAATACCAAAACTGGAAGAATTGGTGATATATAATATTAAAAATGAAACATATATATGGAAGAGTCATAACGAATTACTGCAAGACATTTGCTCTCTCAAAAGACTGGCAATTAGAAGCTGTCACAAACTTCAATCCTTGGTCGCGGAGGAAGAGAAAGACCAACAACAGCAGCTCTGCGAGTCGTCATGCAAACTTGATTACCTAGGATTGAGTAATTGCGAAGGCCTTGTGAAGCTGCCACAATCATCGCTCAGCCTCAGTTCCTTGAGAGAGATAGACATCTACAATTGCAGTTCCCTTGTTTCCTTTCCTGAGGTTGCTCTGCCTTCCAAGTTGAAGGAAATTAAGATTGGGGAATGTGATGCACTGAAATCGTTACCAGAGGCATGGATGTGCGACACCAATTCGTCTCTCGAGATCTTGAGTATTCAGAATTGCCGTTCGTTAACATATATTGCTGCTGTCCATCTACCATCGAGCCTTAAGAAGTTGTACATCTATGATTGCGATAATATAAGGACTTTGACAGTGGAAGAGAGCATCCACAGTAGCAGCGGCTGCAGCAGAAGGTACACCTCATCTCTTCTTGAGCACTTGTTTATTCACAATTGTCGCTCTCTGAAGTGTATATTTTCAAAAAACGAGTCACCTGCCACGCTTGAGTCCCTTGAAGTCGGCAATCTACCTCCGTCTCTTAAGCGCCTTTCTGTTTCGGATTGTCGAAAGCTGGAGTCAATAGTAGAAAGGTTGGACAACAACGCATCTCTTGAAACAATCATTATTTATAATTGTGAAAATCTGAAAATTTTACCGAGTGGTTTACATAATCTCCACCAGCTTGTAGCGATTGGTTTTTGGAGGTGTGGAAATCTGGTGTCCTTTCCCCAAGGGGGATTGCCTTGTGCGGAACTCATGATGCTGAAGATACATGATTGTAAGAGACTGGAGGCCTTACCCAAGGGATTGCACAATCTGACCTCTCTTCAACACTTAACAATAGGAGGTGCGCTTCCAAGCCTTGAAGAAGATGGCCTTCCCACCAACCTTCGTTCTCTTGTGATTGATGGCAATATGGAGATTTGGAAGTCCATGATTGAGCGGGGCCGGGGATTTCACAGATTCTCCTCTCTGCGACATCTTATAATCAGCGGATGCGATGACGACATGGTGTCATTTCCACTGGAGGACAAAAGATTAGGGACTGCGCTTCCTCTTCCTGCCTCTCTAACATCTCTGCGCATTTATAGACTTCCAAATCTGGAACGCCTATCTTCTTCAATTGTTGATCTTCAAAACCTCACTGTATTGACAATGGAGAATTGTCCCAAGCTCAAATACTTTCCGGAGAAGGGCCTGCCTTCCTCACTTTTGCAATTAGGGATCTGGGGATGTCCGTTGATGAAAGAGAAGTGCAGAAAGGATGGAGGACAATATTGGGACTTGTTAACCCATATACCTTGTGTTGAAATAGACAGTGGATGGGGTTGTTTTAGAAGTACTGATTTTCTAAGGCTGTGGTCTTGTACGTAATTTTAAAATTCAAACCTCAGTTGAAAACTAATTTAAATTAATATGGTTCGGCGTCGGTGAGTCTTTATCATGTATATAATGGGTTTTGGAATTTTTTAATTAAACAATAAAATGCTTGTTAAAAAAAATGAGTTTGCATTATTCAGCTGTTGAAACTTCATTTTCTTTTATTTATCCTTCTGCTGTCGGTTATATATATATGTGTGTGTATATTCTCTTCATCAGACTTTGGTAAATATTGTTTTGAAATTTTACCCGTTGGATAAATATATTCGCAAGTGGACATAATTAATATAAATGAAAATCAAATTATTATGACTGGATTCACTAGATTAGAATTATTTCTTCAATCTATATATAATCTAACTTGTGAATTGTTAGGATGCTGATTTAATCTCTTTTACAAATTTATATATAAAAAAAACACTTTCTTGTTATTAATACATACAAGCCATCTTCAAAAACCAATCAAAATTCAATAAACAAAACGTCCAGAGAGAAACATCCCACAACAAATTTAAGAAAAGATGATAAACAAATAGCACCTCAAGCGAAGCAAGCACTTCTTTCTTTAATCAATTACCTTTGAGCTTTTTCATTAATGTTAATAACCTTGTTGCCTCCTCTTCTCCTCAGCAAACTTTGGCACTGTGATCCTTAGAACACCATTTTCCAAATGAGCCTTAACATGTTCCAAGTCAGCACTCATAGGCATCCTGAACTGCCTCCAAAACTTGCCAAATGTTCTCTCAGCTTTGTGCCATTTCTCTCCTTCAACTCCCTCCTTATAATAATCATCACTCTTCCTCTCCCCATTCACTCTCAATACCCTGTTCTCTTCAACTTCAATCTTCACTTCATCTTTCTTCATCCCTGGAATGTCGAGCGTGATCACGTGTGCTGTTGGTGCTCCATCCAGTCTGCTCTCGCCAAGGCTAGAGTTTGATGATGATTAGCTCCTTTTGCGATTGTTATAGGGGTTTGTTCTAAGAACCATAAAAGGATCTTCTGTCATTGCAAACATCACATCAAAGAAAGGTGATCGTGTGTATGGCGTCAGAGCGTTTGCTTGTGATGCCATGATCATCAATGTTGCTGCCGTAACAAGAAACAGCATTATCATTGCGAGAATTCTTGATTTCGCCATCTGGGTAGCTAGCTAGCTTTTTGAGAGTGTTTGTTTCGAAGCTAAGTGTTTGTTGATCTTCTGGTGAAATGGAGGGAGGTGAAATAGAGAGAGATATATACGCTTAGATTGGATTATAGCTCGGTATCTGGATAGTTCTTTAAAAGTCTTTGCAAAAGAAACTTAGAGAAAATTCTAACACAGCGTAGAAACTAGAAGAAACATTTTGCAGAATGTTCTGGAGAAAAATGAAAACATTTCTTTTGAATTGGGAATCTGAGTTGGAAGCTCACTGGAATTAGAATATGCCACATGTTACTTAAAATACTTTTGTATTAATATTGAACCAATTACTCAGTATAAACACCAGGACTGCTTGATTAAATGCACTCTTAAAAATGCATTTGCATCTCTATATATATTGTCCTTTAACATTGGGTACAGAATTAAGATACTAACACCAACATGAAATAACTCAATGGCATCATAACTGCTTTTGATGTATTTCATACTTAAAAAATACTTGTATAATACATGTTTTATTGTTTGTTTCTATAGGATACCATGTAGAGGTGGAAAATGTACAACACCGATAGAGGTGACATCCTTCCAGTTGGTTATAAGTGAAGTCTTCCCTGAATTTGTGGCCAAGGTTCTTCTATACCCTGGAGCATTGGCAAGTGCTATAATGGAGGGAAAAAACATTCCAAGCTACAGCAAATTGCTGCGGTTCTATAACTTTAACAATCCAGCGAATTCCCGGAAACTGATATCCTTCGCCTAGAGGTTGTCGTATTTTTCTTGAAACCATCATAATCATATCAATTATTTGCTATTCTGAACATTACGAGCCTTATGCTTAAATATGATCTTTGTACAAAAGGAGTCATAAAACCATAGGCAAAATGAAACTCCTAACGTTTATCTAAGGAGGTTTTTCCTCGAATTTAGCAGTACATTGCATTGCATTTCATTTTGTCATTTTTTTTTCTTTTGGGGGAACATCAGGTTCTTGCAGGAAGCTATTTGTTTGTGGCAGGAGCCTTAATCGGAGCTCGAAGGATGAGCCTAATTGGGACACTTTGTATAATCTAATTTGAGACAATCAATATTTATATTGATCATTACTTTGATGGATGCTTCTAAAAATTGTCTTCACCTACCGATTTCATTTAACAAAACTTTTGCGCACAACACAATTGTACAGAAAATTAACAAAAACCAAATGAAGTATCAAGGCTGTAATTAGCTGCAATGCGTATATGAATTTAATTAGAGTTTTTATATGATAGGTAAAAGTTAGTTATATATCCTCTGTATTTTCTCTTTGAATTAGTCTCGAAAAGACTTGCAATATAGACCATGTATTTGCTATGAGATTTATTAGAATAAATTATTGTTTTTGGGATCATCAAATAATATATTTGAGAGTTATCTATTTTGTACATATAAAATTGAAATTCTTTAATTATGTACGGGATTTTTGAGGGTCATTAGGAGGTTTTGCCCATTAATGGTTAGTGAAGTAAACCGACCAGGGGAATTTATCAAAACAACTTTATTACGCCATCTTCATACATGTGCACTATCTCCAAATTCAATGAGTGAACAACACATCTCTGAGTCCCTTGTTGTTTATGGATGTTCAAAGCTTGAGTCAATAGCAGAAAGGTTGGACAACAACACATCTCTTGAAACAATCAGTATTGGGAGTTGTGAAAATCTGGTGTCCTTTCCCGAAGGGGGATTGCCTTGTGGGAAACTCAGGAGGCTGAAGATATCTGATTGTGAGAGACTACAGGCCTTACCCAAGGGATTGCACAATCTGACCTCTCTTCAACAATTAACAATAGGATGTGCGCTTCCAAGCCTTGAAGAAGATGGCCTTCCCACCAACCTTCAGTCACTTGAAATTTGGGGTAATATGGAGATTTGGAAGTCAATGATTGAGCGGGGCCGGGGATTTCACAGATTCTCCTCTCTGCGAGAACTCACAATCAGCGGATGCGATGACGACATGGTGTCGTTTCCACCAGAGGACAAAAGATTAGGGACCGCGCTTCCTCTTCCTGCCTCTCTAACATGTCTAGAGATTTCTAGATTTCCAAATCTGGAACGCCTATCTTCTTCGATTGTTGAGCTTCAAAACCTCACTGTATTGCGACTCGGTGCGTGTCCCAAGCTCAAATACTTTCCGGAGAAGGGCCTGCCTTCCTCACTTCTGCAGTCAGGCATCAGGGGGTTTCCGTTGATAGCAGAGAAGTGCAGAAAGGATGGAGGACAATATTGGGACTTGTTAACCCATATACCTTGTGTTGAAATAGACCGTGGATGTACGTTAATACCTTCTGTTCGAATGGATGCTAAATAGGTTTTTGATCACTGAACAGAGGACGGCTGAAATATTTTATTATTAGTATTTTTTTAAAAAAATGTCTGTGCATGTAATTTTAAAATTCAAATATTAGTTGAAAACTATTTTTAAGTAATATGGTTCGGTGTCGGTGATTAATGGGTTTTCGAAATAAAATTAAAAATAGTAAGTCGAACAAATGGGCTCGCATTATTTAGCGGAGGACGACTCTATTAATTAATTAATGAATTAATTTCTTATGCCGATCTTATTCTCAGCTGTTGAAACTTCATTTACGGTTACATATATATAATATTTCTCTTCATCAGACTTTGGCAAAAATTGTTTTGAAATTTTACCTGTTTAAAAAATAGAATGATTGGAAATAATTAATATAAATGAAAATCAAATTATTATGATTGGATTTGCTAGATTAGCATTATTTGGTGTATGTGTAATGTAACTTGTGTATTGTTGTTCGGTGATTATTTTAATTATTTACACCAAAGGAATTACTAGCTGCCTCATCAACAACAATATTAACTGCCCAGTAATTTTCATTAAATATATCATCTACTGCAATTACTAATTTTTACTGTCACTTGAGGAATAAAGGCAACAGGTAAACAATGTGCTGAGTTTCATATCTGATATTTCATCATCCAAAAACTTCTGTGGTGTGTCTAGGTATGTGTGCAAACAAGGCAATAAGCAGTATTACTTGTTCCAAGAATAGCAAAGAAAATCTGCCAAAAAAATGACATCTTCAACTGTGTCAAAAATAACACAAAATAAATCAGAAATAGATCATACCTTGATTGCTAAATTTGTTAACCATTGCTTCGGTAAGTGTCTGGTTAGATGTTCAAGGCAAGGTGAAAACAATCGAAGAGCATTCACAATTGCCACACAACTCTTGAAGCATTCTTGAGAAACAAGTGGAGAAGAAAAGTTAGGACTGTGGATTGTTTTACTCGTATACAAAAGAAGAGAAAGAGGCAATTAAGCATCTTTAAGTTTGGCTAGTTTATTCATGCAGCATTCACAAACTGTCTTTTATAATTGGACTAGAGAGTGGAAAATCTACAAATAAAAATTGTAGGTCTTGATCCATTCCAGATCTCAAAAAGTTCTTCATTTTACACGTACATCAATAAGTAGGCCAGGTGCAAATATCTCAGGTCCAGTATACATACGAGTACGTCCGAACCCGTATGTTTACATAAAAAGACTAGACGAATAACAAGCACGTGCAGCGTAACTCACAGCAACAACATATTCCATGGTCAAGTTGAATAAACAGATAGATAACATGAGAATCAAGATTTCATCAAACCAAATAAATTGACAAATCCAAAAATACATTTAACTACTAGAGGGGACAAGATGCAAAAGGAATAAAGGACACCATTAAATAAAATTTCATATTACAGTATTTGTCCAACAGACATAAGAAAGACCACAAAAACAATACAACTTATCACAAATAGCATGAAGTGGAAGTAGTCTGAAGAAATTCTAATGAGGATAACAGAAGACAAGCAATTGGTCCATAGAGCTCTACATATTGAGAACAAAAAATAAAAAGATTGTTTCATACATTATTTGTTACAAACAAGTAAATGACCAATAGATTCACTCCTAAACTAATATGAATGCTCCAAGTTCACATGCAAAGAAATTGAAATAATGCATCAAGGGGAACAGATCCTAGGACTTCATGTGCAAAGAAATTGAAATAATGCATCAGGGAAAACAGAATCTAGGACAGACAATACAAAAATTACTTGTCCAGAGAAGTAAAAAAACAGATGAGTGGTGAAGGTTTTCTCACATCAGCATTTAGTGGAATATGGTGGTACATTTTCATGAAGTCAGCAATCAGATTCCTGAATCTTTTGCTTCCAGCTGGTGGCTCATATGGGAAAAAGGAATGCTCCTTTAGAACACTGGCAAGATAAGCTAGGAATGGAATTTTCTCATCAGCAACCAAATCATATTCGAAAGATAAATCCAAAGAACTGCTGATCTCATGGAAGCCATTTTTCAGGAACTCAAAAATTTTCTTAACCTGTCTATAAATAAAAGTTGATATCATTTTAGCTCACTTCTCTCGTCAGAGCAATTTCCAAGAACAAGCTACAAACATTAAGAAGTTACAAGCTTTTCATATGGCTCAACTATAGCCTCTAAGACTATATATACAGATCATGAAGAATCTAGAAACATCCCCCACTCACCAGCTGCCTTCTGGGTTTGTTGTAAGAAATGTAGAATTTTCCCGCCTTACAATGGTCAGTTAACAACATTGAATCACGTGCTTAACTCGTGCTTCAATAAGTGACAAAAACAACTGCTAAATCCGTATAAAGTATGTCAAGTCATGTGAAGAACATGTGATTCACATACTGGAAGTAAAAGACAATACACAGATGTCATATTCTCCTGTTTCATCCAGAAACTGATAGGGCATGCACAATCAAGGATACAAACCGACATGTCAGAAACTTCTAAAACTCATTTTTAAGCTCAAAATTCAACACATCTCTTTTAGGATCCTTTTCGATAATTTTCAGTTTTCTGACAAATACAACATAATATGGTCATGTCCTACTTAATAACACAAAGCATAAATGCAGCTCTTATATTTTTCATACTCAGCCAAAGTTGTTGGACATATAAATTCTCATGTATTCAGTGTTCGTTATTAAATTAGCATGATTGGATATAATTAAAATGAAAATGGGATAATTATGATGATTGTATTAGTTAGCCAGATTGGTGTTTTTTTGACTAATTATCAAGGAGAACATTCAATTATATATAATATGTCCTTTGCATTTTCTCTCTTAATTAAAATCATAAAAAGACTTGCAATATAGACCATGTATCTATTATGTTGTTTATGGGAGTGAATTGTTGCTGTTTTCGTGATTGTCAAATATTTTCTCTTTTAGTGAATCATAAAGAACTAGCAATCCTATAAATTAATTAGTACGAGCTAGCTAGCTAAATGTTCAATGTTAATTGCACTTTTGAGCTACATATGGCATGGCATGCTCGGGCAATGAAATTGAGTTTTGAGTTTCTGTCACATGATGCTGTTCAATCAAGCAACTTTATTCTTCAGTGATAGACACAAATGAAAGTGCACATGCATTAGCTAGATGATAATTAAAAGACCAAGATTATATTCCCATCATAATTAACAACTAACAATCCTACATGATCCAGTGTCAATTAATTTTCAGTTTCTCATATTAATTTCTTTTTCTATATATATAATGGCAATCTCATGAGCTGAATATGTTAATTAAACTGTATTAGGCACCTTTGTGATATTTTATTAGGCACATTCTCGTATAGATGGATCATATTCTTGCACAAATTTCAAATAATCACACCAAAGAGGGACAGACTGCATCAGAAAAAGGAGTATTCAGCTGCCTTCACTTTCAATGAACTACTATGATGAAAATCTCCAGATATGAAATTAACAACTTCTTCTGTGATTCTTATTGTCATCATGAAGGACTTTATTTACCACAAAGGAGATGGAAACAAATGATATAAGATGCAATTGAACTTTGATATAAACGAAGATGCTGCTCTTCAGCACATTTCTTTGGTTGAAAATGATTCAAATATTAAATTCATGTATCTATCAAGAAGATTTCTTTTTTTCCCCACCTCTTTTTGTGCATCATGAACTGTTAGCACCTCTTGGTAGTAAATAAAAACAAAGTGAATCAAGCTTACCAGTGGTACGCTTTACTATAATGCTTCAATTTCATCAAATCTTTCTCAAAAATAAAATCTTTCTCAAAGAATCATAAATTCATGCATGGTATGAATGATAATTGATGTAGGCATAAAGAGAACAAACCAGATAATCAGAAACTCCTCTTTCGTAAATCTTCCCAACTCCCAAAAGAGCCTCAGGTCTGCAAATTAAAGCCAAGTATCAGCAAGAAACTGATTATGTAATTATCAAAGTATACATTAAGCTTTAGGTCACAGTTATGAAAAACCAGAAAAAAGTATGAAATCTTAACAATTAGCTGAGGCCAACAGAAACAACATCAGACATTGTGATTAATTATCTTCCTCAACTAACTCAGCGATCAAATGTCCAATTCTGTAAACATATAAGCTGTTTCTTCTCCCATCAATTAAACCCCAAAGAATAGAACTCCCACTATAAGTATCCGCTTCTTCAAATTGGTTCTCTTTTTCTTTCTTTAATACCTTTAAGCATGTTTTCTTCCTTTTTACATTAGCAAATCTTAACATCAATTATTAAAATGCTCCAAAGTACAGAGCAAGATTAGTGTTTCATACAGAACTCAAATTATCTAAGAGAAGTTCATCCATTGAACTTTGTTCATGCACTGATGACAAATTTTCAGGAAACAAAACCATTTAAATCTTGGACTTATTGTTGAATGATGTACGAACTTATTGAAATAAATTAACAGCGGTAATTATTTTAGTCTTACCTAAAAAGCAAATTCTATCTACCATAATAGCATATTTTTAGTAACACACATTCCACTCCCAAGTCAGCTTCAGATATTAATTCACTTCCTATTTTGATAGCACTAAACCTATGTATTATTCGAGTTAGGGTGAATAATTAGACCAACAGTTAACACTTAATCCTGATCTACTTGATTGTCAAGAAACAGCAGGAAAAGAAGGGAAAGAAGCAAAAGAGAACAAAGTGAAAACAAAAGCTCACTGGGCTCACAGAAAAAGACAAAAATATAAATTAATTTAAGCTACGACTACGGCTTCGTTTTTGCATTCTAGGAAACTGAATCCTGAAAATGATCCGCACTCCACCCAAGTTTTCTCAAGACACTCATTGGTTCCTCAGAACACCCAACTAAGGTGGACCCAACCAAAGTCTACTGCATTGTTGAATGAAAGTAAGAAATCTTAACAATTAGCTGAGGCCAACAGAAACAACATCAGACATTGTGATTAAATATCTTCCTCAACTAACTCAGCGATCAAATGTCTAATTCTGTAAACATATATGCTGTTTCTTCTCCCATCAATTAAACCCCAAAGAATAGAACTCCCACTATAAGTATCCCCTTCTTCAAATTGGTTCTCTTTTTCTTTCTTTAATACCTTTTAAGCAGGTTTTGTTCCTTTTTACATTAGCAAATAACGAACATAAACATCTATATCTCTAAGCAAAAAAATATTTGTTCAAAAAATCGAAAACCACTGCAAAAAGGAAATGACAGATACCCAGTTGAAATAGAGGCTTCATCTCTCGCCCATTCTTGACACCTAGCAGGAGTCAATGGAAAAAATCTCTTTCATCGCTTCCCTAGCTTGTCTCAGCTTCTCTATCTCACCCATTTTTCTCAAAACCTTTATATACTGCAGAAAAAAAAGCCATTTTTATCGCAACCCAATTAAGAAAAAACAAGCAAATGAGTATCCACAAAATCACTGAATAAGTATGCGTATTGAAGTTACTTGAACATGGGTGTCGCAATTGGAAGGTTCATTGGATAGTTGCTACTCTAGTTTTGAGGCTCCATGTTCTGTTTTGCTTCGTCTTCTGAGTCAAAATCCGAGTCGGAGTCAGAGGCATCGCTCGAGTCCAAAGAGTTGTCTTTTGTTTTTGTTTTAGGGTTGTGGTTAACGTTGGGCATGGCCGTATCTTCATCATCATATTATTCTTCTTCTAGGATTGTTGCTAGGGTTTCTTCTTCGGGTTCCATCTTTTGAAATTTGAACTCTCCTTACTCTGTTTCTCTCGTTCAGTGACCAACATTAACTGTTTCTGTCTTCCCTATTTGTTGATATTATCATTTTCCTAATCTTATTTTCCATAGTTATCCAACATATAAAATTTATATTCGTTAAAATTTGAAAAAAAATTGGACAGTTGAGATTGCTTCTACATGTTCGTAGAACAGTTATTTGTGTATATACACAGGCCATGTTTGTGCAAAAAATTAAAATTTAATGAGCATATTCTACACTTGTATCTGATTTTTTTATTTGTTTTTCAGCAGTTGGTTATTCCCGTAGAACCTCCTCGAAATCTAAGTCAAAAAAATATGCTTTTAAATGAGTTTTGATGAAGAGTATTCTACAGTTTCAGGTTTAAGAATTTTACATGAATATGTGCACGCTACATGAATGTCAAAAGTATTATTGTCCTATTTATTTATATTTATTAGTAAATGGAATTATGAAGTTTTTTGTAATAAAAAAATATGAGTGCTCAAAATAAATTTTAGAGTATAAATGATTTCACATTTATTAAAATAGATATAAATTTAATTTTTTATTTAATAAATTGTCATGTTCACTTGTTCGTCTTTTTATCTTTTTACATCTATTTCTATTCACTCCTAGCATTAAACCTTTAATTATTAGGTATATCATAAAATTCAATGCTTGCGTTTAAATATCTTTATTCAGTATGTGCCTATATATAAATCATCTCTTAATTTAGATATGATTTTATCACATCACAACACACCACCTCTATGATCTTTTTACTCCAGACACATCGCTACCAGGACTCTTGCATCATAAAATAATAAAACAAGATAAACACCAAAGAATTGATGCAACAAAACCCAGAAAACTCTGGTATATGACATGAATTTACAAAATTGTACATAGAAAGCCGAGATTATTAATGAGCTCAAGGACAATAATTCACTTTCCCCTGTTTATTTGCTCTGCTTAACTTGTTCCTTCATTGTTTGTCTATTTCCCCAACTTTTTTCTTATAAAACCGAAACCAATCGAATCACGACTATTATTGTAATACTCATTTTTATTTTAAAAAAATAATTTCAAATTCAAATACTATAGTTGGAAGGAAATATGTTACCATATAAATTAATAATTACCTAGTATAAAAATGAAGGCCATATGACATGTCCATATAGCTTGCGTAAAATATGTTCTTAGCATTGTTTGCTTCTTTTTTAAATTACTTTCAACTTAGATCTCGTCTCTGACTTTTTGTAATGCGAAAATAAATCCTAGTTGGTATTGTTGTTTTGCGACAAAAAAATTATTCAACATCAGTATCATCTACTTCTTTGTTTAAAATTATAAAGTAGTTAATTATTAAAAAAATCTTCTTAAAAGAAAAGTGTTATTCAAATAAAACATAACAGATTCCAACTCAAGGTAAATCAGTACTATAAACGTAATCATATTTTTTTAAAATAATGAATATTTTCATAAATTAATAATTAATTAATTTATCAAATAATTGATATTCGTTAAATTTTAATAAATTATTTTATGGTCCCAGAGCTATTAATTTATCAAGATTTTACTATAATTGTTATATGGAAAACAATGCAATTTATTACAATATATTGTTGCAATGTTGGATTAACAAAATTTCTAGCAATTCTCTTTTCATAAATAACAACCATGTGATTTCGATGACATTAACCATGTTAATGTTAACGGGAACATGATTACAATTTTTACCATCCCGCCACGGCGCCACAATTTGCAAAACGTAAATCCATATAACGGTGCATTTAATGAAATTCGACAAACTTTTATTGCTCTCTTCGACAACGTCAATGATAAAAAAAAGAGCGAAATGAAATCCTAAGAATTAAAATCGTAAAAAGTAAAAAAATTATTATTTTTTCCATAAATTGATTGCACTTCATTCTTAATTGAAGACTATGACAAGTTAAATAAATTAATCACCATTATTAGTAAATATTAATACCTCAAGTTCATGAATTCATAACTTAATAACGCTACATTTTCATCGAAATTAATATGTCTTACAAATTCATCTTTCGTAAGCTGGTGCCAGTGATCCTTTTTCAAATGATTACATGTTTGCTTCGCTAATTAATTAATAAAGTGAAACAAAAACAAGTAGACTCCCGCACCAAAAATTTTGCAAACAAAGCAATCAGACCATCCCCCTTTTTTTTTTTTTTTTTCTCTTTGTATCACTGTTATTCTGATTCCATATTCTTGCAATGCCATTCCTTATGTTTTCTTTTTGAATGCGTCCTAGAAGGACTTGCAATATAGACCATGTATTTATTACGAGATTTATTGGAGTGAATTGTTGTTTTTGTCGTTATCAAATAATATATTTGAGAGCTGTTCATTTTTGTATATATAAAACTGAAATTATTATAATTGTGTAGAAGAGTTTGAGGGTCACCCGGAGGATTTGCTCATTAATGGTTTGTGAAGTAAAACCGACCAGGCGAATTTATCAAAAGCACTTTATTATATCATTGTCATACAGAAAATCAAAAAAGAAACAATATCCTCATCCTTGATTGATAGTTGGATGCCTAATAAACGAGCTTGAATATTTTGTTAAAAGAAAAATAATTGTTATTCAGTTAGTAAATGTCATGTCATGTCGGGCAATAAATCATTTGCGCTGTGAAAAAATTGTGTTCTTCACATACATCAATAGAGAATATTTAATTTAAAATATTGCAAATAGATATGGTTAATACTTAACGCTATGAACAACAAAAAGTACTAATTATTGATTCTTTTTACATTTGAAAGATTTGAACTCCTTACTCATTGCACGTATTATAACAAAAAGTTTATTAGAGATATTTTTGACGCATTATGGTTCAATTTCAGGTTGGTCTCTGTATAAGTTTAAGTTTGCTGATTGTTTCAATGTGGTAGCATGAAGTATTCTTTTTGAATACTTCATGCTACCACATTTGGCGCAAGAAACATATATCCTCTTTAAGTTGCTCAGTGTTCTATTTTTATTTGATTCAGTATATTCGGGTTGTCGATACTCATAGTCATGTTTTTATTGACTTCTGTGAGTTTTTCTTTTGATCATTATTGTCAATATCATAAGATAATGGATTCGTAATACTGGCTCATAAACTAATTTTCTTACTTATCCTATTCAGATTCCCTTTAGATCATTTTATTGCATTACTCCTATTCAGATTTCTTTTAGATCATTTTATTGCATTACTTCCTATATCAAAGTAACCATAGAGAGTGATAGTATGTCCATTTTAATTTCATGTTTTGATTGGATATTTGTTTCCAGAAATGGCAAAAATAGCCAAAAAAAGGCAATCTAATGCCTCTGACGCTAGTAAAACAGATGACAAGTCTGAGGTGGCCAGAAAACATAACAGAAGCAGATATGAGAATAATGAAAAAGCTTCTGGTTCTCGGAAAATGCCAAAGAGAGCTGCTGCGTGTTCAGATTTTAAAGAGAAATCTCTTCGCTTGTCCATAAAGGCATCTCTTGTTGAAAACAGATGGGAGGATGTTGTGGTAGATGAGAAGGCTGCTATATACTTGACTGCTAGGAAGGATGACATTCGACCGAATCGAAGGCTAAGAGACTTTGCCTTTCATGATGCTTGTGGAAACCTAAAGTCTGTTGAAATGTCGGAAGTTGCCTTTCAGGTCTTATGTTGCCTCTTGAAAAATATGGTGGAAGACAGAAGGAAAAAGGCGTTAGATGTAAAGATTTTGGTCGAGTTGAATCTTGGGCAATATCTGGATATGAGGAAGGCTCACCAGTATTTTGGATCTCAACACTCACAGCAGATTATGATTGTATTAAACCTGCTAATAGTTATAAAATGCTATATAACCTTTTCATTGAAAAAGCTCATGCCTCTGTCGAGGTCTATAGGAAATTGTCAAGAACCTGTGAAGGGAACCCTGATCTGACTGTTGATGAATTGCTTGCAGGAGTTGTTCGTTCCATGAGTGATAGCAAGAATTTTCCTCACAGGACATCTATGAGGGAATTCATATATAATCAGCTCATTGGTTTACATGAAACATCCAAGAAAAATGATCAGATTTTTGAGAACTTGCCTGTGCTCCTTGCACTGCTGGATGAAACTAAGAAGCAAGGGAGTTTAATTACTCTGGAAACCAGTGCATCCAGCAGTCTCATAAATACAGGTATGAGAATTGGTGAAGAAGAGCAAAACAATCAGTCTAGTTCATCTGCTTCTGGAGGTGAAGAAGATAAAGATATGAAATTGGCAAGGCTGTTGCAGGAAGAGGAGAATTGGCAATCAACGAAACATTATAAAACTCAGAGGAGAGTTGCTTCATCAAGCAAGTTCTGCAGTAAAATCAATGAAGATGAAATTGTTGATGACTATCCTCTGCCTGCATATTACAAGCCCAGTGAGGAGGAAAATGATGAGTATTTAATCTTTGATGCAATTAATCCTGATGAGCTTCCTCGAAGAATGCTTCACAATTGGTCACTTTACAACTCAGATTCACGGTTGATTTCTTTGGAGCTCCTCCCAATGAAACCATGTGATGATAATGATATTACCATCTTTGGCTCCGGGATTATGACAACTGGTGATTCAAGTGGATTATGTGTTGATGCTAATTTTGATCAGTCTTCATCTGGGGCAGAGAATGTTGGGGGAATACCAATATATTTGAGTGCAATACAGGAATGGATGATTGAATTTGGATATTCGTTCGTTTCCATATCAGTTCGGACAGATATTTCCTGGTATGCATCTATATCCATATACTATCAAGAGGTTTGGTGGTGGTACTAGTGCTTAAGCTTGCCTTTTTGTACTCTTTATCTTCTGTCAGTGTTAGTTCTTATCAAATTTGCAATTTTGTTTTCAGGTATAGGCTTGGAAGGCCATCAAAGCAGTATGCAGCGTGGTACAAACCAGTTCTAAAAGCTGTGAGGCTTGCTATTGCCCTCATTACAATGTTGAATAATCAGAGTCGAGCATCCCGACTCTCGTTTGCAGATGTAATAAAAAAAAGTGTCCAAGTTCAGTAAGACTAATCCTGCTTATATTTCTTCCAATCCCACAGAAGTTGAAAGGTATGTGGTGGTTCATGGACATATCATACTCCAACAATTTGCTGCAGAGCTTCCTAATAAAAGGATAAGCAAGTGTGCATTTGCGTCTGGTCTTTTTGAAAAAATGGAGGAAAGACGCCACACCAGGTCTTTGGTGAAGAAAAAGGTGGTGCTGAAGAAGGAAATAAATTCAAATCTGAGAGTATCAAAAAACAAGGTAATGCAAGCAACAACCACGAGATTGATAAAGAGGATTTGGGAAGAGTTTTACTCAAATTATTTGCCTGAAGATTCAAAGGAGGCATATATCCGTGAAGTGAAAGTGGATGAAGAACTCGATGAAGAACATGGAGAAAATAGTGAGGAAGATCCTGGAGACATTAAAGTGGAACAGATGCAAGTTGATAAGAATATGGAGAAATTTTGTTTATCTGCGAAAAGTGTTAAGCCACCTTGCTCTTCGAAGGCTACCAAATGGGATGGGGAGTTAATAAGAAAAACATGTTTAAAAACATGTTTCGGTGAGTCTCTTTACAAACGTGCCATTGCTTGTGGCAATGTGGTTAATGTTGGTGGTTGCGTGCTGGTTGAAACTGCAGATTCAGATCATTTGCCTTCTGTTGTGGAGATATTTAGCGATGGGACCAGCCATCCCCTAGACGAAGAGTCAGCCTGCTTATAGGCGAGCAGACAAGCGAAACCTGGTAGCAGGAACTTGCGAGCAGGTACCTTCTGCTCGTTCGCGAGGACGACCTCCTCGAGGTTACAGTACGAAGTGGACTCCTCCTAAGGGCCCAAGTGCCTTTCCTGCTAGAGATCGGGGATGACAGACCCAGTCAAATAGCGGTTAGTGAGAAGCACACCCTTAACCGAGAATCTAGGCATGAAACCCATTCACGAAACCGACAACCACGTTATTCAACCACCCACTCCGTGAACAGGGGGAAATGGTGAACGTGGATCGTGGGAGGCTGAATCCAGAGGATAGCTATAAAAAGGTAACCAACGAAGGTAAGAGGGTTGGACTTTTGGAGATTAGAACAGGAATAAAGATCTTATTTGAGAGCCAAGAGTGGGGCAACAGTGTTTTCCTACAGAAAAGGGGTAAAACCTAAATTACTGACTTGAGCGTCGAAGGGTTTATGCTGGAAAAACACCCGGCGTGCTCTGACCTATTTTTGTGTACACAGGGAACTACGGGAGCGAAGTTCGTATGGGGCATCGTTCTGCTCGTCTGGAAAGGAACACGATGAGAGTTCGTTGTGAGTAGCGAGTTCGATTGTTGAGGAAAGATTCTGGTCGTAGTCGAGCAGAAGCCAGAATCACGCATCAACATTTTGGCACCGTTTGTGGGGAACGGAGCAAAAAGCTTCCGTTGACAGAGAGTAGAAGAAGACGAATAGGGAAGAAGACAATGGACATTGGTAGGAGTAGTACCCAAGGGGGTGATTCGAGACATAATGGGTCCGTGACACTGAGAGAGATTGCTAATGAAGCACGGGAAAAAGTAATGTGTGAACGAATGGAACGGATAGAGAAACAGATGGATACTCTAATAACCATCTTACACGAGTTAAGAAATGAACGAAGGGAGATTCAAGAAGAAGGGAAGAGAAGTTGTGGGATGACGCCGGGGAACTTGGTCGGAAGGAACAACGACGACGTGATGAGGGGTCCTGCCATCAGCGGACTTGGTGGTGTAGTGGGAAGCCAAGTTCCACGGGGATAAGTCAAGGGAGGAAGAGATCAATCCCCAGAGAGGCAATTCTTTGATGGCGAAGGCGGAGTTGCGAATGCGGAAGAAAGGGAACTCCGGCAACACCTGCATGATGTCGAACGAGAACGGGATCAGGTTGCGGCTCGTGACCCTAGGCACGCCATACAACTAGAAGAGGAGGTGCGCAGACTAGTGCAGGTGATAGATGACATGCAGGGAAGGAGCAGAGCTCCCGGCTGGAGGATAATGCTAGACAGCGAATCCCCCCTCTCAGCAGGAATTATGAGCGCAGTCATCCCGAGAGACTTCCGCGTCCCAGACCTCAAGTACTCGGGGCGAACTGACCCATTGGTGCACATAGAGCACTTCAACGACATAACTGGGGTACAGGGATTATCTCAAGCTCAAAGGTACAGAGTGTTCCCACTATCTTTAGAGGGACGAGCGCGAGAGTGGTACCGAAAGCTTCCTCGAGGGAGCATCAAGTCATTTGAGCAGATATGTCAGGGGTTCGCAGAACAGTTCCGGGGGACAATGGTGCTTGAAGATGACATGATGGAGCTGGCGAGCATGAAGCAGGGGGAAGATGAAACCCTTCGGGAATACATCAAAAGGTTCCATCGAGCTGTCCTCGATCTGGGAGCCTTTAACCATCCCCAAGCATTGAGGGGACTGAAGGAAGGAGTGCGGATCGGACGCCTGTGGTATAATTTGAGGAGCCCGACCATTCAGTCATACTCCGCCGCTTACGAGCAGGCAAAGAGAGATATAGAAATTGAGGAGGAAAAAACGGCGAGGATTAAGACAGATCAGGTGGAAGGGTTAAGGAGAAAAGAGAGGGGAGCCACACCAGGAAAGGGGCCGATTAAGAGGAAGAACCACCACGCCTCGAGCAGTAGTGCAGGAGGCCGAGTCACCACTTATCAGCCTCATCAGAGGCCACCTCGATATCAACATAGCAGGATGCAACCTCCTCGTTCACCAGTCGGAGACTCCTGGAGAAAGCATGATCAGACATACGGTCATCCTTATCAACACCAGCAGGGTGAAAGACCGAGTAGACCAGAACCACCTTTTCCTGCTCCGATCGGTAATCAAAGGGAAAGGGCAGTGCACATGATCGACCCGAGCCAAAGCTATGGGCGGTATACCCCGTTGAAAGTATCCCTGGAGGAGGTGTTTGAGGCCGTGAAGGACAGGGGATTACTGTATCCCCCTACCCCAATAACAAAGTTGCCCAGCAGAAGAGATAAGGGACGGTATTGTAAGTTCTATGGCACCCACGGCCACAATACGACCGAGTGTAGGGATCTCAAGACTCAAGTGGAAGATTTGGTGAGAAATCGCTATCTGGATGAGTTCGTAGATGGGGTCATCCCGATGGTCGGCTCGTCATGTGAAGGGGAGCAGAGTGATAGAAGTATGAGCCGAGAGCGGCCAATAGTGAGGGTAATTGCTAAGGGACCGACTTTGGCAGGAGACTCCAACAGATCGAGAAAAAACTACGCGAGGTATGCCATGATTAGCAAGGAGGTGTTCTTCAATACTGCAGCAGCCAAACGAGCGAAAATCAGGCAAGTGCCGATCATGTGGACGGATGAGGACGAAGAGGGAATTCTATACCCACATGAGGATGCCCTGGTTATTAAAGTCACCGCGGCTGGCAAAAGGTTCGACCGGATCCTGGTAGATACGGGAAGTTCAGTTGATATCCTGTTTAAGTCAACTCTTGAGGAAATAGGAATAGCAGATCTCAAACTCGAGCACACCAATACCTCCCTGAAGGGGTTCGGTGGAGGAAAACTCACTCCTTTGGGCGTGATCAAGCTGCCCGTTACAATAGGCAGCACCCCAACCGAGAAGACCATGTTCCTGGATCTCGTGGTTGTCGACGAGGAGAGCCCTTACCAGATGATTCTAGGCCGCCCCTTTTTACGAATGAGCAAAGCAGTACTTTCCAATCATTACCTAGCTCTGAAGTATCGAGTAAACGGAGTAGTTGGAGTAATACGAGGAGACCAGAGGGTTGCCCGAAGCTGTTACTCCACAGCAGCGAAGGAAACAATGCAGATCACATCGCTTGATACTCGAGCGGGGGTCAAGAATGGCAGGCAAGAGCCGGTGGAGGAGCTGGAGACAGTTAGCTTGGGACAAGACGACCCGGGAAAGATAGTCCGAATCGGAACGAGGCTGAGAAAAGAGCAGAGGCGTGAGCTCGTGCATTGCCTACGAGCTCACGCAGATATGTTTGCATGGACACATGAGGACATGCCGGGAATCGACCTCGAGGTGGCCTGCCACAGGTTAGCAATAAGGAAGGGGACTCGGCCAGTAAGACAAAAAAGAAGATGCTTCAACCAGGAGAGGTATGACGCAATAAATGTTGAAGTCGAAAAGCTCTTGAAGGCGGGTTTCATTCGGGAAGTTAATTACCCCGAATGGATATCGAATGTTGTACTGGTTAAGAAAGCTACTGGAAAATGGAAGATGTGCGTTGATTTCACTGATCTCAACAAGGCGTGCCCGAAAGATAGCTTTCCCTTGCCCAAAATCGACCAGCTGGCAGACTCAACAGCCGGTCACGGGCTGCTGAGCTTCATGGATGCCTTTTCGGGATATAACCAGATCCCAATGTACGAGCGGGATGAAGAAAGTACCGCATTTATTACTAACCAGGGCTTGTTCTGTTACAGGGTTATGCCATTTGGTTTGAAAAATGCGGGCGCCACATACCAAAGATTGGTGAATAAAATCTTCAAGCCGTTGATTGGAAGGACGATGGAGGTCTATGTAGATGACATGATAACAAAATCCAGGAACCCGAGCGAGCATGTCACGCACCTCGAGGAGACATTTGGGCTCTTGAGAAAATTCAAGATGAAACTCAACCCAGAGAAGTGTGCCTTTGGAGTTGAATCGGGAAAATTCCTAGGATTCATGGTGAGCCATCGGGGGATTGAGGCGAATCCTGAGAAGATCCAGGCAATCGTGCAGATGAAATCTCCTCGCGGCTTGAAGCAGATACAAAGCCTCATGGGGAAGCTAGCGGCGTTAAGTCGATTTATATCCCGGGCAACAGACAAGTGCCAAACCTTTTTCCAGGTAGTACGGAGAGGGAAGAAAACAGAATGGACTCCCGAATGTGAGGAAGCATTCCAGCACCTGAAAAAAATATCTTCAACAAGCACCTCTGCTGTCTACTCCACGGGAAGGAGATGTGCTGTTCTTGTATATGGCAGTATCAGACCATGCAACGAGCTCGGTTCTAGTGAGGGAGGAAGAAAGAGTTCAATATCCCATATACTATACAAGTAAGGCCTTGTTGGATGCGGAGACCAGATATCCCCCATTGGAGAAATGGGCACTTACTCTGGTGGTTGCTGCTCGAAAGCTGAGGCCATACTTTTAAGCATTTCCCGTATCAGTGATAACGAATCAGCCGTTGCGTCAGACCTTGCATAAGCCGGATGCTTCTGGTCGGCTCGTGAAATGGGTTGTCGAGCTGAGCGAGTTCGATATAAGTTATAAGCCCCGAGCAGCGATAAAAGCCCAGGCAATGGCAGACTTCGTTGCAGAATTCACAGAGCCAGAAGCAGGTGTTGACCAGACCAGCAGTAGTATAGAGAATGACGGGAATCAGATCTGGCAGATATCAGTGGATGAATCCTCAGGGAAGCAGGGATCAGGAGCAGGAATTGTTTTAAAAAGTCCAGAGGGGGAGGAGGTCTCTTACGCTGTAAGATTCAAGTTCATGACCACGAACAACCAGGCGGAGTACGAAGCTTTGATAGCGGGTTTGGAATCAAGCTAAAAGAAAAGCGGATAAAGTACAAATCTGAACCGATTCCCAGTTGGTGGCTAACCATGTAGGGGAAAGGTTCCAGCCGAGGGATGGAAAGATGGAGCGGTATTTGAAGAGAGTCAAGCAAATGATAGAAAAGTTTGAATTAGTGGAAGTATTACAGATCCCAAGAAAGGAGAACCATCGAGCAGACATCCTGGCCAGAATGGCAGCAGCGGCAGATCTAAAAATGCCCAAGACAGTCCCTGTGGAAGTAAAGACCAGCCCCAACATTGAACAAAGTGTGGAAGTGCTGGGGGTAGAGCGGAGATGTTCGTGGATGGACCCAATCTCCTCGTACATCCGAGATGGGTTCTTGCCACAAGATAAGTTGCAAGCTCGAAAGATTAGAACCCAGGCGTCGAGGTACACAATGATCGATGGAGTGTTATATCGGCGAGGGTACACCCTTCCGTTCCTTCGATGTCTGGACGAGGATGACGCAGATTATATGCTGAGAGAGATACATTAAGGGGTTTGTGGAAACTATTCTGGTGCGAGATCCCTTGCCCACAAAGCCCTTAGGGAGGGATATTTCTGGCCCACGATGCACTAGGACGCACAAGAAAAAACCAGAAATTACACGACTTGCCAAAGTTTCGCAAGTTTCTCCACCCGGCCACCCGAGAAGCTCACTTATATGGCCTCACCATGGCCATTTGCTCAATGGGGAGTTGATCTGAATGGGCCACTACCGAAGGGAAGGAGGACAGCTACACATGCGATTGTTGCAATTGACTATTTTACGAAATGGGTCGAGGTAGAAGCCCTTAGCAGGATAACAGAAAAGAAGACAACCGATTTTATATGGAGAAACCTAGTCTGCTGGTATGGGATCCCTTTCGCCCTGGTAACAGACAATGGCAGGTAGCTCGACAATAATAACTTTAGAGAGTTTTGTCAGAACCTTGGGATAGAGTTGAAGTTCTGTTCACCTGCTCACCCTTAGTCCAATGGGCAGGTAGAAGCAGCTAATAAAGTGATTAAGAGGCTTTTGAAGACCAGGCTAGGAGCAAGGAAGGGAGCATGGGTTGACGAACTACCAGGTGTGCTATGGCCGTACAGAACGACACATAAGACCGCAACAGGAGAAACTCCGTACCCTCTGGCATTCGGGCATGAGGCTGTTGTGCCTGTGGAGAGAGGGGTGACCACACACCGAACTAATTACTTCGACGAGCCTGAAAACAATGACCAGATGTCCCCATGAGTGTGACTTAATCTGTTCTTTGCTTTCAGTCATTGTTGGAGCACAAAAAAAATCAATGAAACATGGAGAAATTTCACTCAATTGTCGTCGGCACGTATATAACAAAATAAAAAGGGCTAAGGCATGCAAAGGCTCCACAAGTCTCAAAGCCTGCTCGATGGCGAGACCACAAGCCAAGCGTGCTAGGTTCTGCTCGACCAAACAAAGGTGAGCAGAACACTAAAAACCCAAAAAATTACTAAGGCATGCAAAGGCTCCATAAGTCTCAAAGCCTGCTCGATGGCGAGACCGGAAGCCAAGCGTGCCAGGTTCTGCTCGACCAATGAAGGGGAGCAAACCAACAAAGTTTGAAAAAATTACTAAGGCGTGCAAAGGCTCCATAAGTCTCAAAGCCTGCTCGATGGCGAGACCAGAAGCCAAGCGTGCCAGGTTCTGCTCAACCAAATGAAGGCGAGCAGAACACTAAAGTTCGAAAAAATTACTAAGGCGTGCAAAGGCTCCATAAGTCTCAAAGCCTGCTCGATGGCGAGACCGGTAGCCAAACGTACCAGGTTCTGCTCGACCAAACGAAGGCGAGCAGAACACTAAAGTTCGAAAAAATTACTAAGGCATGCAAAGGCTCCACAAATCTAAAAGCCTGCTCGATGGCGAGACCGGAAGCCCAACAGAAATGCTCGCTCGACCAAACGAAGGCGAGCAGAGCACTAAAAGCCCAAAAAATTGCTAAGGCATGCAAAGGCTCCATAAGTCTCAAAGCTTGCTCGATGGCGAGACCGAAAGCCAAGCGTGCCAGGTTCTGCTCGACCAACTGAAGGCAAGCAAACAAACAAAGTTCGAAAAAATTGCTAAGGCGTGCAAAGGCTCCATAAGACTCAAAGCCTGCTCGATGGCGAGACCGGAAGCCAAGCGTGCCAGGTTCTGCTCGACCAAATGAAGGCGAGCAGAACACTAAAGTTCGAAAAAATTTCTAAGGCATGCAAAGGCTCCATAAGTCTCAAAGCCTGCTCGATGGCGAGACCGGAAGCCAAGCGTGCCAGGTTCTGCTCGACCAACCGAAGGCGAGCAAACCAACAAAGTTCGAAAAAATTGCTAAGGCATGCAAAGGCTGCACAAGTCTCAAAGCCTGCTCGATGGCGAGACCAGAAGCCAAGCGTGCCAGGTTCTGCTCGACCAAACGAAGGCGAGCAGAACACTAAAGTTCGAAAAAATTGCTAAGGCATGCAAAGGCTCCATAAGTGTCAAAGCCTGCTCGATGGCGAGACCAGAAGCCAAGCGTGCCAGGTTCTGCTCGACCAAACGAAGGCGAGCAGAACACTAAAGTTCGAAAAAATTACTAAGACATGCAAAGGCTCCACAAGTCTAAAAGCCTACTCGATGGCGAGACCGGAAGCCAAGCGTGTCAGGTTCTGCTAAACCAAACGAAGGCGAGCAGAACACTAAAAGCCCAAAAAATTGCTAAGGCATGCAAAGGCTCCATAAGTCTCAAAGCCTGCTCGATGGCGAGACCAGAAGCCAAGCGTGCCAGGTTCTGCTCGACCAAATGAAGGCGAGCAGAACACTAAAGTTCGAAAAAATTACTAAGGCGTGCAAAGGCTCCATAAGTCTCAAAGCCTGCTCGAAGGCGAGACCGGAAGCCAAGCGTACCACGTTCTGCTCGACCAAACGAAGGCGAGCAGAACACTAAAGTTCGAAAAAATTACTAAGGCATGCAAAGGCTTCAAAAATCTAAAAGCCTGCTCGATGGCGAGACCGGAAGCCCAGCGTGTCAGGTTCTGCTCGACCAAACGAAGGCGAGCAGAACACTAAAAGCCCAAAAAATTACTAAGGCATGCAAAGGCTCCATAAGTCTCAAAGCTTGCTCGATGGCGAAACCGAAAGCCAAGCGTGCCAGGTTCTGCTCGACCAACTGAAGGCAAGCAAACCAACAAAGTTCGAAAAAATTGCTAAGGCGTGCAAAGGCTCCATAAGAAGGCAAGCAAACCAACAAAGTTCGAAAAAAATGAAAAAAGGCTAAAGTTCGAAAAAATTTCTAAGGCATGCAAAGGCTCCATAAGTCTCAAAGCCTGCTCGATGGCGAGACCAGGTTGCTCGTGATGCTCGCGAGGCGGAACACTAAAAAAAAAATTTCTAAGGCATGCAAAGGCTCCAAGTCTTCGCCAGGAACCAAGCGTGAGCTCGCGACCAACCGAAGGCGAGCAAACCAACAAAGTTCGAAAAAATTGCTAAGGCATGCAAAGGCTGCACAAGTCTCAAAGCCTGCTCGATGGCGAGACCAGAAGCCAAGCGTGCCAGGTTCTGCTCGACCAAACGAAGGCGAGCAGAACACTAAAGTTCGAAAAAATTGCTAAGGCATGCAAAGGCTCCATAAGTGTCAAAGCCTGCTCGATGGCGAGACCAGAAGCCAAGTGTGCCAGGTTCTGCTCGACCAAACGAAGACGAGCAGAACACTAAAGTTCGAAAAAATTACTAAGACATGCAAAGGCTCCACAAGTCTAAAAGCCTGCTCGATGGCGAGACCGGAAGCCAAGCGTGTCAGGTTCTGCTCAACCAAACGAAGGCGAGCAGAACACTAAAAGCCCAAAAAATTGCTAAGGCATGCAAAGGCTCCATAAGTCTCAAAGCTGCTCGATGGAGAGACCGGAAGCCAAGCGTGCCAGGTTTTACTCGACCAACTGAAGGCGAGCAAACCAACAAAGTTCGAAAAAATTACTAAGGCGTGCAAAGGCTCTGTAAGTCTCAAAGCCTGCTCGGTGGCGAAACAGTAAGCCAAGTGTGCCAAGTTCCGCTCGATCAAGCGGTGACGACCAGACGGTATAAGAACCCAAGGGGTCTCCATGGCACGGAAAAGGCGCTATAAGTGTCAAAGCCCGTTCGTCGGCATGTGGTCCATACTTCTGGTCCAGAATAAAATAAAATAAAGCAAAATATATTTATTCATTAATCTGCTGCCAGAGCTAAGAAGTAGTAAATCTTGACACACAAAGTCCCTAGAAGAAATCTACAACAGAAAATACAATCAAGAAGGCGGAAGATCGGTAACTAAGGCCACCTCCCCTGGCTGCTCCGCTTCCCCTGGCTGCTCCGCTTCAGGAGCAGAAGGAGTATCACCAGTTGCGCCTGGAGGAGTATTCATCTCGGCAACATCTGTTGGGGCTTCACGAGGAGGGGAGATTGCCTCCTCGGTCTCATGTGTAGCTGGACCTTCGTCGTCTTGCTTGTCTGCCTCAGCATTCATATACGCACTAATGCCAGCAGCAATATCACCCATCTTCAGATCAGGATGCTGCTTTGCAAGAACTGCCATGATACATCGATACGAATGCCGGAGTCCCTGGTCATATTGATCATCAGCTTCCTTCTTTAGATTGTCGACCTGAGTTTGGAAGGAAGCTTTGAGGGATTCGAGCTGAGCCTCGTAGACGGCCTTTTGCACCTGGAAGTCCTCCTTAACCCTATTCAACTCTTCCTCAAGAGTGATGACCTTAGCCTGCGCGAGAGACTCCTGCTCAACTAGCTTCAAATTCTCGAGGTTAAGCTCACTAGCTTTCTTTTCAGCAGCGTTGGCCTTGTTTTTGGCTGACTGAACGTCCTCCTTCATTTTTCAGTCGTAACGACCGACCTTCGCTTTATAATAAGTCGCCATACAGCCAAGGTGGAAAGCACTGAATTGCATGGCCCCAACAAGCTCGCCCGGAGTGCTACCATCAAAGTCCTCCAAATCCTTCCTGCTAACGAGCCTGGAAAATTCGTTGAGATAAGGGGCCAAGTGCTCGGGTCTATCTTCGGGCAGCTGGTGTTTCGGTCCAACTGGTACAGAGGAGGCATAGGGACCCGCGCGGCTCGCCGCGCCACTCGTTTCTCTAGTTTTATGGGGTTGAGGAAGTAAGGTCCTCAAAGGGACAGCCTGCTCGATGGTGTTAGCTCGCTTTGTAGGACGAGCATCCTTGTTATGGTCTTGCTTCGCAGTAGTGGGACGAGAACGCTTCCCTTTGAGAGCCCTAACCACAGAATCCTCCATAACTTGGTTCGCAGGTATCAATTGAGACTCGACCAAGCAGCGAATAGACAGCAGATCCCTGCACAGGCAGGAATTCGCCAATGCAGTGTCAACTCGCTTAAGTGAAACTGGATCGAGGCCGAGATGCACACCCCAAGACCTGCATTTCATAATAAAAACCAAGTAAGAAATTACTCAAGGGTTGAAGTAACGGGGGCTATCAGATTTCTAAAAGCGAGCAGGCAACCTGGAACTGCGAAATGGGAGGGGACACGAAACGTCCTCCCTCTTATTTGCGCCACCTGACCCCAGGGACCCCCAGCAAAAAGAAATTTCTTCTTCCAGTTCCCACCACCACCTGTTGGGAGATCAGTCAAAGGTTTTCTGGTCTTTGTACTTGACATGAAGTAATACCAGCCAGCGTCTTTTGGGCTACTCTTTAGCTGGTACAGGTGTTTGACCTCGTCAATTGTAGGTTCACCTTGACCACATTTTCTCCACAAGACGAATAGACCAGAGAGCACCCTCCATCCGTTAGGGTTAAGCTGACCAGGAGCTAGGTGTAGCCCATCAAGCATCTGGATAAAGTAAGGCTGCAGCGGGAGCCTCATCCCAAACTTGAAACTTTCCAAGAGTAGAGTAACGTATCCTCTAGGTGGGCGACTGGGAGTATCTTTCTTCCTAGGGACTCTAAGAGGAATATCATTGGGGATGTCATAAATAGTTTGAAGTTCTACCAGGTCATCTACGGTGGTCATACAATTCATGTAGTCAATAGCGTAATCATCGGCTAGAGTCCTACCACCTAGTTTCCTTCGCTTCCCTGGTCGTGTTATATCAGAGGAGGATTTTTCACCAGACTCCTCACCTGAATCCACACTTAAGGTATCCTCCGAGTTCCGAGTACCCTTATCACTACCACCACTAGGCGAGGTGGAGACTTCAGGAGACATTCTCCTAGCACTAGTTCCTATACTAGGAGATCTTTTCGGTTCTAAAGGCATCCTAGGATCGAAAGCAGGTTCTGCAAGTAAACCAGGAAGGAAACCTAGCTCATCGTCATCAACCTCTATCACTTTCTCCTTGCCCTTGGACATTCCCTAAAATCTATTCAGAAAAAATACAACCAGCCCCACTCAAAATAACAACAATAATTCAAAGTTGGAGGAGAGAGAACAGTACCTGGAGTAACGGACACCCGAACAGAAATAAGAGCAGTATAGTTCGTCAGAGAAAAAGGGAAGTTTGTTTGCCGCAGAGAGATTCGGGAACAATGGCGAAATGGGAGATTGCTTTTAGGAGTTAGGGTTTTAGAGTAAAGGGAGAGCCTTCGGTTTATTGTCATCTAGAGGGCGCGCTCTCCGAGGGTCGCGTAACCGTCGATTTGAAATTCAAACGAATGGACGGATTCTCCCCACGTTTTCTGCATTTAATGGTAATGTGACTTTTTGAGAGTGAAGCGTGTTAAAACTCCAAAAAGGGTAAAACAAATAACGTGGGTGAAAATCGGCCTCCTAACATTTTACGATCAGGGGTCCAGGTCATCTCATAAAAGGCCAGATCCATCCAGTTTTTGGTACAAGTTTCTAGTATTAATCCATTACATTGCAAATACCATAAACTAGGGGACCGGTGTTGTGGAGATATTTAGCGATGGGACCAGCCATCCCCTAGACGAAGAGTCAGCCTACTTATAGGCGAGCAGACAAGCAAAACCTGGTAGTAGGAACTTGCGAGCAGGTACCTTCTGCTCGTTCGCGAAGACGACCTCCTCGAGGTTACAGTGCGAAGTGGACTCCTCCTAAGGGCCCAAGTGCCTTTCCTGCTAGAGATCGGGGATGACAGACCCAATCAAATAGCGGTTAGCGAGAAGCACACCCTTAACCGAGAATCTAGGCACGAAACCCATTCACGAAACCGATAACCACGTTATTCAACCACCCACTCCGTGAACAGGGGAAATGGTGAACGTGGATCGTGGGAGGCTGAATCCGGAGGATAGCTATAAAAAGGTAACCAACGAAGGTAAGAGGGTTGGACTTTTGGAGATTAGAACAGGAATAAAGATCTTATTTGAGAGCCAAGAGTGGGGCAACAGTGTTTTCCTACAGAAAAGGGGTAAAACCCAAATTACTGACTTGAGCGTCGGAGGGTTTACGCCGGGAAAACACCCGGCGTGCTCTGACCTATTTTTGTGTACACAGGGAACTACGGGAGCGAAGTTCGTACGGGGCATCGTTCTGCTCGTCTGGATAGGAACACGAAGAGAGTTCGTTGTGAGTAGCGAATTCGATTGTTGAGGAAAGATTCTGGTCGTAGTCGAGCAGAAGCCAGAATCCCGCATCAACATCAATATATTTTGTAGAGTTTATGTTTGAAAAGTCAGATTCAAGAAAGATGGTTCATGGCAGACACATGCTAAGAGGCTCTGAAACGTTTCTTGGTAATACTGCAGATGCTAATGAGGTTTTTTTGACAAATGATTGCCTGGAAATTGAACTGGAAGATGTTAAAGAAGTTGTGGCAGTTGAAATCTTATTCATTTTCCCTTTAATTTATTTCCTTAACTAGATTCATGTGAATTATGTTTATTAAATTCATTTTCCCTTTAATAATACAATCTATGCAATAGACTAACAATATTAAAATATTTAATATTTTAATAAATTTCAATATGTAAATTATTATATTTATTTTAATAATATATTTTTATTTATTGTAGAGATTTTAAATAAATATTTGCATTAAATATGTTCTACAATTAAAAACATTCTCACATACTAATATTGTTAAAATTATTATTTTACATAATATTCAATATAATTTAAAATTTTAATACATTCATTTTAATATTATGATTCTATTTATCATAAAATTTACTTTAATAATAAATATATCTAATAGATTATAAAATATTAAAATATTTCTAAATATTGAAATTATTTTAAAATGTATATTTAGTACATTTATTTTAACATCATATTTCTATTTATTGTAAAATATTAGAGTTAATTCTTTTGAGATAATAGAGATAAAGGATATAATCATTAAAAGGGGTCTTGGTGTCCCTCTTTAAAAACTTGGGAGTGTTGATGACCATTTTCTCAAATTTTGGGGGTGTAGATGTTCTTTTCCCATTAAAAAAAAACTTAGAGAGAGAGAGAAATATAAGAATTTAATTAGATTTATTTTGTCTTTTAATATAATTAGAAAACGGTTTTAAAAGGATTATACTGATCTGCCAACAGTTATAACTCTGGCTTGAATTTGAGGGCTTTACACATATCCATTCACTTATGGGTCTACGAAAACTCTTAACACTTCTTAAGAACATATGGGCCTTTACACTTATGTACAGCTAATTAAGACTAGGTTTGGGCGAATAGGCTTTTACAATCTTAAATAGTAAAAAAGATTATGTAAATTATAAAATTAAAGTTAAAATTATTTAAATTTTAAAGTATAAAAATTAATAAGTTTGATTGAATTTTGTATTTGGAGTAGTGTAATAATAATTTTATTTAAAGATCAATTACTCAATTCTACATATCTTTGATTTTAGTTGTAACGTGCACATATTTAAGTGTAAAATTTATAATAAGTATAAATAATTCTTACAAGAGTATAAATGTTAAATAATCATATTTCGATGTTTTTTATTTATAAAAAAAAGAGAAACAAACATGCCATTAGACATATGCAATTCAAATCTATTCATATTTCAGTTAAATTCAGACTCACTAAATTTTCAGATTAAAAAACAAACACTATCTTGCATCATGAATTCAAAATTCATAATTAAGTTTATTCAAATGTTTTTATATACTTGTTTTTTTAGTTCAATATAAATATATATTCCAATATTCACATTAATAGTTAAAATCAAATAACATGACAAAATAACTATGTATTTAAATATTGATTTACAAGCATCAAACAAGGGATTGGATAAAAATTTGTAAAAAAGAGCCCCCTATGTTACAAGTAATGTAACATACACATTAAATCACAACCATATAATTGTGTGGGTTCCATAATTTGTGTGATTGTGATTTAGTGTATATGTTACATTACTTGTAACATAAATAAATTCTTGTAAAAATAATCCAGTCATACAAAGTAATGATATTGCCATGCATGCGCCTCTATTTTCTAGATTCTGTCAGATTATACAGCGGATTCTTTGGGATTTGTATTTGATTTTTTTTAATTAATAAAATTTATTTAGTTTCTTTGGATAAAAAGTTTGTAAAAATAATCCAATCGGACAAAGTAATGATATTGTCATGCATGTGCCTCCATTTTACAGATTTTGTCAGATTATACAGCGGATTCTTCGGGATTTGTATTTGATTTTTTATTAAATAATAAATTTTATTTAGTTTCTTTCAATAAATATTTATAAAAAATAATATAGTTGTACAAAGTAATGATATTGCCATACATGTGCCTCCGTTTTCCAGATTCTTTCAAATTATACAACGTATTCTTCGGGATTTGTATTTGACTTTTATTAAATAATAAACTTTATTTAGTTTCTTTAGATAAAAATTCATAAAAATAATCTAGTCGTACAAAGTAATGATATTGCCATGCATGTGCCTTAGTTTTCCAGATTCTGTCAGATTATACAGAGTATAATAAACTTTTATTTAGTTTCTTTAGAACCACCACTAGTCTCTTTAAAACGACCACATTGTTTCTTATAAATACCGACATGTACTCTATCCTTCATGTACATATCACATAAGGTCTCATTTCCAAGTTGTAAACTTTAGAAATACTCCTCTCACAATGATATTTCTGACAAAATCTTCAATGAATGTTGTTAAAAAAGGAAGAACATATGGAGAAACATCAGAAATAGGAATATCGGAAGGTGAAGACCAAGAAGAAGAAGATGATCATAAAGAAAGTTTGACTTCATCGAATCAGCAATTTACCAGAGATTATTTGAGGTGAGAAATATAAATTTCAAATTAACTTCATATTGCAACTTCTCCTACCTGTAATTAACAACTATATATTCATAAAGTCCTTGTATATGAATCACTCTCCATATTCAGCGGCATTAGATTTAACATTCTACGATTTAGTTGAAGGCACTGTATTTCACTCTTATCAGACATGCAGCCATGCAGGCCGAAATTGAGCAAGCCTTATCAGTGCCGACATTGGCTCTTAGCACAAAATTTCAAACAGATAAATGGGGTAATTTAGCTTATGTCTTTGCTTAATAATAAAATTTCATCCTCATTTATTTAATCACCTTCAGGTAATTAATTAATTAAGCCATTATCTGTCATCTGCTTTAGCTTCGTGAACACTAATCAAAGTATAATTACATGTGCCCCGCAGGCGCTGTCATCTAGTTCTGCTACGACCGATGGATTGCATGTCCATAAAGAAGTTGTATGTTATTGCTGTCTATTATTATAAACCTCACCCACCGATATCCATTTAACTTAACATAGAGGGGTGCCTATCAAGATGCTCTGACTTTTAAAGTAAGTATATTTGAAAAAATAGTAAGTTGTGGGGTGGTGCAAAAAGCCTGAACCAATTTCTTAGGTTCATACCACTTACAGGGTTTAAACTTGAGTGACCAGCGAAAGAAAGTTGATTGAAAACGCTCGGTCAAGTCCTGGCCAAGATCAAATAGAATTTCATCAAACAATTATGGAGGAAAATTATCTTTAACTTCCAAATCATAATTGAAAGTCCTTGTGAAACACTTTTTAATTGCCGAACCAGTCCGAAATTGAGCCTTAGTCTAGGAATTAATTGTGCAATTTTTTCATAGTTGAAATAAATAGATTATTCATCTATTTATTGTTGTTATTATAGGTGAATGCCGGAATGGCCAGAACCAATGCACGTTTTTGCCGGTTCTGAGCTTAATGCCAAGTTACCAAATGGCGCTCCTTTCCGTGCAATAACAGTTAGAGATACAATCGGTGAAAGTTCGTGAATGTGTGATTGATCTCGAGTAAGTCTTATTGCTATTTTCAATGCTGATCTCGAGTAAGTCTTATTACAAGATTATGATCAGCGATGGATCAAAATTCGTGTAATTGTTTAAATGAAAAATTAGAATACGCAAAATAAAGTTTAAAACCGATGAACAAATCTCCATTCTTAGAAGTTTGACTGTACAGCTTCTTAATTGTTTAGATTTCGTTACTATTTGCAGCACTTGTGATTATACTTTTAAAATAATCTTTACTTCCTCGTCACGTAGGGTTTTTGGGGTGGCTTCAAGATTGTTGATAACATCCAACAGAAGAATGGCACATTGGAAATGTTTTTCCACCTATCCTGGCATTTGCATTGAGAAGAAACTAAAGGACGAGTAGAAATGAAAACATCAACATATAATGTAGAGGTAAGATAAATGCATAAATCCATTTTTAGTCTACAGGTCTTCAACTAATTACCCAGTTTATCCATGTACTGTAAACAATGATCTAAAACATTGTTATTCTCTATTTAACATATTAGATTTGAATTAATTTATATTAATCAAATAAATCTTTTAGTAGTGAAGGTAATCAAATGTTATATGTGATCTAGTTGAATATAGTCATATAAAATTTGAGCTAGGCTCATTTTGATCACTCAATTGTTAACACAGTAAAAGGAGTTAATTTTAACATTATTTTTGTCAGCATTCTACCATTATTTTGTCTCTTTAACAATTTTTTTTAATTTTTTAATTTCTCTCTGCAATATTTTTTTAAAAAATAATTTTTTTTCCTCATAAGTCAGAAAACTGTTTAAGGTACCAAAAATTTACCAGCAGATTTATATTTTATAAAAGTGAGCAAAAATTAAGTCAACAGATATTTATGTATTGATTAATTGACAATTAATCTTTAATATTTGCATTAATTGATTAACACACATGAAGACAATCAATTAATCGTTTTGATTTCCATCATTATTGATTTTTTCAGTTCTGTGAATCCACTTAATTAGTCATTCATGATCATCAACGTAATTAAATAAATAAAAGCATCAAATACTTCAATCAACCAATTAAAAAATTATTCATTGCAACATAAGCAGAAAGCTGCTTCAAAGAGCACACATTATTATTATACATAACACATTTTTAATAAGTCTTCTTTTCTTTCCATTAACATACTTTAAATTTGTTTTTCTTTTCTTCAAAATACTATTATGCATTACTCAAAATCGATAGGGAAAACCAATAATCATAAAATTTTGAATAATGTACTAATACGTAAATCAAATTTATTCTAGAAATCATTAAATTAGAGCATTAAAATCTTATTTTGCAAATATGGTTTACTACACTCTAAAATCATAATAAAATATGAACTCATAGTGACAATGCTTAAACTCGACTATCGTTTATATCCGCGGCTTGTTTCTCACTCGTAATTTCTCCTAATCAAGGAAACAACATAATTACTTTTCATAAATGTGAAATACAACTAACCGCACGCAATGTAGTTCAAAACAAACATCTATCCACAACATACAACTCTTGTGTCCATAAAATTACCAAAATACCCTCACATTCATAAAAAATAAATGTCAATTAGACATGAATAAAATGATCCTACACCATTTTTTTTGTAGTCCTTTTATTTCAAAAGAATTTCATCAATTAACATTTATTTTTTATACATCAAATATCTAACATATTATTTTTTGTAAGAATAATATATTAATTCTCGGTAGGCTTGTAACATTTAAGAATATTCATGTTTGCTTTTATTGATGTACAACATAAATAAATAAATCAGCGCTTTATTGTATCCTAGATGAATATTTGCTTAATCCATATGCATAACTCAATCGGTGAGAGCAAATAACATATTAAAGGAAAGCGATATTTATAACATACTTTAAAGTAAATATTAATTTATTGTAGTTTATACTTTTTTATTATATTAGATTTGTACCATTTTTACCGCCATTTTCTATAACCATAAATATATGTCCCCCACATAATTATCGCATCTTAGAAATTTGTAAATACCAATAATATCATTATTCGATCATTTAGAAACATCTAAGTATTTATGTTTAATTGATCTCTCAATTAAAACTAGACACACACAGACGTGTGTGTGTGTGCACTCTAATTAAATGTTGATACGTGTTTTGCATACGAGCCATAAAGTGAGTTCCCAATTTCTACTTCTATTTTCTAAATGTTAGATAGAGGTACATATAAATAGATGTACTAAGTAGGAAGCAACATTTTTTTTCGAATTGCTCAGTGATGCCTGGTCCCCCCATGCATGCCCAGTTCGTCAAGCAGACAAGCACAAGCATTTGAAGCTTGCTAAACTATTGATGGTGGTAGCGGCTGTTTTTGTGAAGCTTGCTAAATTATTGATGGTGGTGGTGGCCGATTTTGTTTTCACTTCAGGATAATAAAGTGGGACCTGTTTCCCTTGCAGCTTCTGCAAGTAACGCAGCCAATGGAATCCTCCACGCGTGTTGGTGCTGATGCAATTAGGGCAAGGCTGCTGTTCATACAAGGATTCCCATTGGCTGCGTCACTTGCAGAAGCTGCAACGTAGCCTTGTCCAATAAAGTGAAGTTTGCTAAATTATTGATGGTGGTGGGGGCCGATTTGTTTTCGCTAGTGTAATAAAGTGAAGCTTGCTTAATTATTGATGGTGGTGGGGGCCGATTTGTTTTCACTTTAGTGTACTAAAGTGAAGCTTGCTAAATTATTGGTGGTGGGACAGTTTTTGTTTTCACATTAGAGTTTCTATTTGATTGAAAACATATTAATTGTGTTATTATTTTATTATATATTTAATAAATAAATCAAATTTAGCATATTCGGCTAAAATTTTATTATAATTTATTTTGACACAACATTAATATAATATGATAATTGGAAAGGAAAATATCCACAGTCCATATATTTTTTCTAATTTTTTAAAAAGATATAATTTTTTTTTACTAGAATTCACCTATAATTATATTTTATTTTACTTTTCTACTTCTGTTTGAAATTCGTTAAGAAAACTAACGGAATCTTATCTAAATAACCATTTTACCCCAAAACAAAAATTACAATTTCAACTAAAAAAATGTCAAAAATAATTAGATTAAATCTAATTATTTATCTAATTATTTCCCCCCATCGGTCAATCAAGAAATGAATTCCACAACCATCAAATGTAGGGTTTTTTTTAAAAAATGTATTTGAGGGTTTTTTTAAATATGTTTATAATTATAATGCTAAATTATAACAATAGTATTAAAAATAGTCCAATCTCACAAATCATCAATTGAATTTAAGATAAGTAGAGTTTTATTACTCATTGAGTTATAATCTCTAGTAGTTAAGATTTTTTTGTACTTCACTAACGTATCAATAATGATATTCATAAAAAAAAAATTATAAATTCACCCTAAAAAATGCCAAAAATAATTAGATTAAATTTGATTATTTTTGTAGCTAATGGCAAAAATATTAAATCTAATTATTTTTGGCATTTTTTAGGGTGAATTTATAATTTTCGTTTTGGGGGTAAAATGGTCATTTGAATAAATTTCCATTAGTTTTCTTAATAGATTCCAAACGGAGGTGGAAAAATGAAACATGTAACTTTAAGTAGATTATAGTAAAAAAAAAATTTGTATATTTAAAAAAAAAAACAGATAAATGATGGATATTTTTTTTAATTAAAATTATCATTGTGATTATAAAACATTGTAGTGTACTTTTAAGTCTTCGTTTAGCATGAAAATTAATTCAATAAATAAAGTAATTATATAAGAGAGACACAGAGAGAGAAACGTTTTGATTTAACTTGGTTTATTATGACTTTGAAGACTTGTAAAGCGGAGGTCCGTAGTAGATACATTTCATTTTCCTCTTTATTCAGCATTTACCCGGACACTTGATTAATGTTGCTTGGCCCTACAAATATCAACGTGCGATTTTATATTTTTATTGAATCTGGCAACGAGTGGTGGTGACTGGTGATTGGTGAATTGCTAAATTATTAATGGGTGGTGGGCTCTGTTTTTATTTGCACTTTCCTGGAATAAACAACAAGTGGAAGACTGGGTACATGCATTTTGCTTGACCCTTCACACCTTCGGTTCAATTTTCTCATTTTGCTTTTCAAAACTCAAAATTCTGCTTCTTTCTTTGCCAAAAAAAAAAGAGAAGAAAGAAAAAAAAAATGTCAATCATCGGAGAGGCAATCCTTACGGCGTCCGTTGATTTGCTGGTCAATAAGTTAGCTTCAGAGGGGATTCGGTTGTTTGCACGCCAAGAGCAAATCCAGGCCGACCTTAAGAAGTGGAAGAATATGTTGGTGATGATCAAGGCGGTGCTTGATGATGCTGAGGAGAAGAAAACGACTGATCAGTCTGTGAAGTTGTGGCTTGGCGAGCTTCAGATCTTGGCTTACGATGCTGAGGACCTGTTGGATGAGTTTCAAACTGAGGTTTTCCGGAGGAGGTTGCTGCTTGGAAATGGAGAACCAGTTGCGGCTCATGATCAACCCAGTAGCAGTCATACGAGAACAAGTAAGCTTCGGAAGCTCATTCCCACTTGCTGCACCACTTTTGCTCCACAATCGATTCAGTTCGATTATGCCTTGATGTCCAAAATCAAAGAGATCAACGGCAGATTTCAAGAAATTGTAACTCAGAAGGATTCGCTGGGTTTGAACGTAAGTTCAGGTGGGAGGACCATAAAAGACAGGCAAAGGCGAGAGACAACTTCTCTGGTGAAGGAAGCCAAAGTATATGGCAGAGAATCAGAAAAGAAGGATGTTGTAGAACTGCTGTTGAGGGATGATTTAAGCAACGATGGTGAATTCTCTGTTATTACTATTATAGGTATGGGCGGGCTGGGCAAAACCACTCTTGCTCAGCTTGTCTACAATGATAAGCAAGTGCAGGATCATTTTGATCTCAAGGCATGGACTTGTGTCTCTGATGATTTCGATGTTTTCAGGCTAACAAAAACAATCTTGATATCCATTGTTCCGGACCAGAACGTGGATAATCACAACTTGAATAAGCTTCAAGAGGATTTGAATAAGCAACTATCTGGAAAAAAATTTTTGCTTGTTTTAGATGACGTTTGGAATGAGAATTACAATGATTGGGATCGACTCAGACGTCCATTTGAAGTTGGCGCACTGGGAAGTAAAATTATTGTCACTACTCGCAATCAAGAGGTTGCTAAAATCATGGGTACTGTTGCATCTTATCAATTGAAAAATTTGTCAATTGATGATTGTTTGTCCGTGTTCGCTCAACACTCCTTGGGGACAAGAGATTTCAGTTCAAATAAGTCATTGGAGGAAATTGGCAGGAAGATAGTGATCAAATGCAATGGCTTGCCCTTAGCTGCGAAAACTCTTGGTGGACTCTTACGTGGTAAGTACAAGCAATGCGAGTGGGAAGGTGTGCTCAGTTGCAAGATATGGGATTTAGCGGAAGAGAGATGTGACATTATACCGGCGCTTAGAGTGAGCTACTATTATCTTTCGGCACCTTTGAAACAATGCTTTGCATTCTGCTCATTGTTTCCAAAGGATTACGAATTTGAAGAGGAGGAGATAATTTTGTTATGGTGTGCTTCGGGTTTCTTGGATCACGAAGAAAGTGAGAATCCTAGTGAAGATTTAGGTCGAAAGTTCTTTCAAGAGCTACATTCAAGATCTTTTTTCCAACAATCAAGCAGCGATACATCAAGATTTGTGATGCACGATCTTATCAACGACCTTGCCCATTGGGCTGCAGGGGAAATAAACTTCACAGTGGAGTATACCTCGGAGGTTAACAAGCAGCAAAATTTTTCCAGAAATCATCGTCATCTATCATACATTTGTGGAAAATATGACGGCGTTAAAAGGTTTGAGAAATTGTATGATATCCAACATTTGCGAACTTTTTTACCACTGATGTTGTCAAATATTCGGCTTGGATACTTGGCTCATAGCATTCTTCCTAAGTTGTTCAAACTCCAAAGCTTAAGGGTCTTCTCTTTGCATGGATATTACATCTCCGAGCTACCGGATTCAATCGGTGATTTGAGGTATTTAAGGTACCTCAACCTATCTGGAACTGATATTAGAACTCTGCCTGAATCAGTCAGCAAGCTTTATAATTTGCACACCCTTCTGTTGGAGGGCTGTCGGCGACTGAAGAAGTTGTGTGCAGACATGGGAAATCTCATCAAATTGCATCATCTCAATAATTCAAATACAGATTCGTTGGAGGAAATGCCAGTAGGAATTGGCAAGTTGACTTGTCTTCAGACGCTTTGTAATTTTGTTGTGGGAAAAGACAGCGGTTCGGGGTTACCAGAGCTGAAGTTGTTGACGCATCTTTGTGGGACACTTGACATTTCAAATTTGGAGAATGTAAAAGACATTGGTGATGCGAAGGAGGCTCAATTGGATGGAAAGAAGAATCTCAGAGAATTATTGCTTCAGTGGACACGCAGTACCGATGGTTCATCTTTAAGGGAGGCAGAAACTGAAAAGGATGTGCTCGACATGCTCAAACCCCATAAAAATCTGGAACAATTTTGTATCTGTGGCTATGGAGGTACAAAATTTCCAACATGGTTAGGAGATTCCTCATTCTCAAATTTAGTAACAGTTAAATTTGAATATTGCAGCATGTGCACTGCCATGCCGTCTGTCGGGCAACTGCCCTCTCTAAAGCATCTTACAGTGCGTGGAATGAGTAGAGTAAAGAGATTGGGTTCAGAGTTCTATGGGGATGACTCTCCAATTCCATTTCCATGCTTGGAGACTCTTCGTTTTGAAGACATGCAAGAATGGGAAGATTGGATTCCTCATGGATCTGGTCAGGGAGTTGAAGGGTTTCCTAAATTGAGAGAGCTTCTTATTATAGGATGTTCTAAACTGCGAGGAACATTTCCAGAACACCTTCCGGCATTGGAGATGCTTGTAATTGAAGGATGTGAAGAATTGTTAGTTTCGGTTGCAAGTCTTCCAGCTCTTTGCAAATTTAAAATTGGTGGATGTAAAAAGGTTGTGTGGAGAAGTGCAACTGATCATCTCGGCTCACAGAATTCAGTGGTTTGTGGAGATACATCAAATCAAGTGTTTCTCGCAGGGCCATTAAAGCTGCGAATACCAAAACTGGAAGAATTGGGGATAAATAATATTAAAAATGAAACATATATATGGAAGAGTCATAACGAATTACTGCAAGACATTTGCTCTCTCAAAAGACTGGCAATTAGAAGCTGTCCCAAACTTCAATCCTTGGTGGCGGAGGAAGAGAAAGACCAACAACAGCAGCTCTGCGAGTTGTCATGCAGACTTGAATATCTAAGATTGAGTCATTGCGAAGGCCTTGTGAAGCTGCCACAATCATCGCTCAGCCTCAGTTCCTTGAGAGAGATAGTAATCTACAAGTGCAGTTCCCTTGTTTCCTTTCCTGAGGTTGCTCTGCCTTCCAAGTTGAAGGAAATTGAGATTAGGGAATGTGATGCGCTGAAATGGTTACCAGAGGCATGGATGTGCGACACCAATTCGTCTCTCGAGATCTTGAATATTGAGAATTGCCTTTCGTTGAGATATATTGCTGGGGTCCAGCTACCACCGAGCCTTAAGTCGTTGTACATCGATGATTGCGGTAATATAAGGACTTTGACAGTGGAAGAGGGCATCCAACGTAGCAGCGGCAGAAGGTACACCTCATCTCTTCTCGAGAGGTTGTATATTAACGGTTGTCACTCTCTGACATGTATATTTTCAAAAAACGAGTTACCTGCCACGCTTGAGTCCCTTGAAGTTGGCAATCTACCTCCGTCTCTTAAGTTCCTTTCTGTTTGGCATTGTTCAAAGCTGGAGTCAATAGCAGAAAGGTTGGACAACAACGCATCTCTTGAAACAATCAGCATTTCTGATTGTGGAAATCTGGCGTCCTTTCCCGAAGGGGGATTCCCTCGTGCGAAACTCAGGAGGCTGGAGATATCTAATTGTAAGAGGCCTTACCCAAGGGATTGCACAATCTGACCTCTCTTCAAGAATTAACAACAGGAGGTGCGCTTCCAAGCCTTGAAGAAGATGGCCTTCCCACCAACCTTCATTCACTTGAGATTCGTGGTAATATGGAGATTTGGAAGTCAATGATTGAGCGGGGCCGGGGATTTCACAGATTCTTCTCTCTGCGACATCTTACAATCGAAGGACGTGATGAAGATATGGTGTCATTTCCACTAGAGGACAAAAGATTAGGGACCGCGTTTCCTCTTCCTGCCTCTCTAACATCTCTGAGGATTTCTAGTTTTCCAAATCTGGAACGCCTATCTTCTTCAATTGCTGATCTTCAACACCTCACTGTATTGCGACTCGGTGAGTGTCCCCAGCTCAAATACTTTCCGGAGAAGGGCCTGCCTTCCTCACTTTTGCGATTATACTTCGAGGGATGTCCGTTGATAGCAGAGAAGTGCAGAAAGGATGGAGGACAATATTGGGACTTGTTAACCCATATACCTTGCGTTAAAATAGATTGTAAATGGGTTTTTGATAACTGAACAGAGTATGACTTTTTTTTTTTGCCTTAAAATTCATAATAAGCTCTGGAGAATTTTTTTTTTAATTTTTATTAATAAAAACCAAGCTCATTAATTCTTTTACTACTGTAGAACCAGGATTTATAAAATGCACTTTATTGTTGTTAGCATTAAACCTCATCAGCAACAACGTTATTATGTTCTTTTAATGGGTAAAGTAGTTTTTGATTGCTAATTAAACGCATAAAGACTGGACTGCATTACAAAATTATTTTAAATTAACGCACTATAGGCGAGTTCTTGAATTAATTGTTTCTATGCCATCGCAAGTAATTTTAATAAATAAAATTTATCAGTTATTGAATATTCGGATTCATCTAAGCTGTTATAATTCCAAAAGATTTTCGTATTAACACATTAATATAACACGAAGAATATCCTTATGAATTGGAGTGTGATAATTTTTTTTTTTAATGCATAACATATGCCAAAGAAAAAGACTTTTTTTATATATTTTTTTATTAACAATAAACCGAGCATATTAATTTCTTATAGTGCTGTAGGATTAGGATTTATAAAAAGCACTTTATTGTTGTTAATACATACAAGCCATCCTAAAAAACCCATCAAAGTACATAAACAGAACATCCAAAGAGAAACATCTCACAACAAAACCAAGAAAAGATCATAAACAAAAAGCACATCAAGCAAAACAAGCACTTCTTCCTTTAATCAATTACATTTGAGCTTTCGTGGCGTTAATATCTTCACCGGAAGGATTACTAGCCTCTTCATCAATGTTGATAACCTTAGGCTGCAAGCTTTGGCACTGTGATCCTCACCCATTTTCCAAATGAGCATTAACATGTTCCAACTCAACACTCATTATATTACTTCGACCTTTGTCCATCTCCCACTTCAACGTCAACACAAAAGTCTGACAACCCAGTAATTTTCATTAAATATATCATCTGCTGCAATTACTAGTTTTTACTGTCACTTGAGGAATAAAGGCAACAGGTAAACAATGTGCTGAGTTCATATCTGATATTTCATCATCCAAAAACTTATGTGGTGTGTCTAGACTAGTATGTGTGCAAACAAGGCAATAAGCAGTATTACTTGTTCCAAGAATAGCAAAGAAAATCTGCCAAAAAAATGACATCTTCAACTATGTCAAAAATAACACAAAATAAATCAGAACTAGATCATACCTTGATTGCTAAACTTGTTAACCATTGCTTCGGTAAGTGTCTGGTTAGATGTTCAAGGCGAGGTGAAAACAATCGAAGAGCATTCACAATTGCCACACAGCTCTTGAAGCATTCTTGAGAAACAAGTGGAGAAGAAAAGTTAGGAATGTGGATTGTTTTACTCGTATACAAAAGAAGAGAAAGAGGCAATTAAGCATATTTAAGTTTGGCTAGTTTATTCATGCAGCATTCACAAATTGTCTTTTATAATTGGACTGGAGAGTGGAAAATCTACAAATAAAAATTGTAGGTCTTGATCCATTCCAGATCTCAAAAAGTTCTTCATTTTACACGTACATCAATAAGTAGGTCAGGTGCAAATATCTCAGGTCCAGTATATATACGAGTACGTCCGAACCCGTATGTTTACATAAAAAGACTAGATGAAAAACAAGCATGTGCAGCGTAACTCACAGCAACAACATATTCCATGGTCAAGTTGAATAAACAGATAGATAACATGAGAATCAAGATTTCATCAAACCAAATAAATTGACAAATCCAAAAATACATTTAACTACTAGAGAGGACATGATGCAAAACGAATAAAGGACACCATTAGATAAAATTTCATATTACAGTATTTGTCCAACAGACATAAGAAAGACCACAAAAACAATACAACTTATCACAAATAGCATGAAGTGGAAGTAGTCTGAAGAAATTCTAATGAGGATAACAGAAGACAAGCAATTGGTCCATAGAGCTCTATATATTGAGAACAAAAAATAAAAAGATTGTTTCATACATTATTTGTTACAAACAAGTAAATGACCAATAGATTCACTCCTAAACTAATATGAATGCTCCAAGTTCACATACAAAGAAATTGAAATAATACATCAGGGGGAACAGATCCTAGGACTTCACGTGCAAAGAAATTGAAATAATGCATCAGGGAAAACAGAATCTAGGACAGACAATCAAAAATTACTTGTCCAGAGAAGTAAAAAAACAGATGAGTGGTGAAGGTTTTCTCACATCAGCATTTAGTGGAATATGGTGGTACATTTTCATGAAGTCAGCAATCAGATTCCTGAATCTTTTGCTTCCAGCTGGTGGCTCATAGGGGAAAAAAGAATGCTCCTTTAGAACACTGGCAAGATAAGCTAGGAATGGAATTTTCTCATCAGCAACCAAATCATATTCGAAAGATAAATCCAAAGAACTGCTGATCTCATGGAAGCCATTTTTCAGGAACTCAAAAATTTTCTTAACCTGTCCATAAATAAAAGTTGATATCATTTTAGCTCACTTCTCTCGTCAGAGCAATTTCTAAGAACAAGCTACAAACATTAAGAAGTTACAAGCTTTTCATATGGCTCAACTATAGCCTCTAAGACTATATATACAGATCATGAAGAATCTAGAAACATCCCCCACTCGCCAGCTGCCTTCTGGGTTTGTTGTAAGAAATCCAGAATTTTCCCGCCTTACAGCGGTCAGTTAACAACCTTGAATCACGTGCTTAACTCGTGCTTCAATAAGTGACAAAAACAACTGCTAAATCCGTATAAAGTATGTCAAGTCATGTGAAGAACATGTGATTCACTTACTGGAAGTAAAAGACAATACACAGATGTCATATTCTCCTGTTTCATCCAGAAACTGATAGGGCATGCACAATCAAGGATACAAACCGACATGTCAGAAACTTCTAAAACTCATTTTTAAGCTCAAAATTCAACACATCTCTTTTAGGATCCTTTTCGATAATTTTCAGTTTTCTGACAAATGCAACATAATATGGTCATGTCCTACTTAATAACACAAAGCATAAATGCAGCTCTTATATTTTTCATACTCAGCCAAAGTTGTTGAACATATAAATACTCATGTATTCAGTGTTCTTAGTTAAATTAGCATGATTGGACATAATTAAAATGAAAATGGGATAATTATGATGATTGTATTAGTTAGCCAGATTGGTGTTTTTTTGACTAATTATCAAGGAGAACATTCAATTATATATAATATGTCCTTTGCATTTTCTCTTTTAATTAAAATCATAAAAAGACTTGCAATATAGACCATATATCTATTATGTTGTTTATGGGCGTGAATTGTTGTGGTTTTCGTGATTGTCAAATATTTTCTCTTTTAATGAATCATAAAGAACTAGCAATCCTATAAATTAATTAGTACGAGCTAGCTAGCTGAATGCTCAATGTTAATTGCACTTTTGAGCTACATATGGCATGGCATGCCCGGGCAATGAAATTGAGTTTTGAGTTTCTGTCATATGACGCTGTTCAATCAAGCAACTTTATTCTTCAGTGATAGACACAAATGAAAGTGCACATGCATTAGCTAGATGATAATTAAAAGACCAAGATTATATTCCCATCATAATTAACAACTAACAATCCTACATGATCCAGTGTCAATTAATTTTCAGTTTCTCATATTAATTTCTTTTTCAATATATATAATGGCAATCTCATGAGCTGAATATGTTAATTTCACTGTATTAGGCACCTTTGTGATATTTTATTAGGCACATTCTTGTATAGATGGATCATATTCTTGCACAAATTTCAAATAATCATACCAAACAGGGACAGACTGCATCAGAAAAAGGAGTACTCAATGCCTTCACTTTCAATGAACTACTATGATGAAAATCTCCAGATATGAAATTAACAACTTCTTCTGTGATTCCTATTGTCATCATAAAGGACTTTGTTTACCACAAAGGAGATGGAAGCAGATGATATAAGATGCAATTGAACTTTGATATAAACGAAAATGCTGCTCTTCAGCACATTTCTTTGGTTGAAAATGATTCAAATATTAAATTTATGTATCTAGCAAGAAGATTTCTTTTTTTCCCCACCTCTTTTTGTGCATCTTGAACTGTTAGCAACTCTTGGTAGTAAATCAAAACAAAGTGAATCAAGCTTACCAGTGGTACGCTTTACTATAATGCTTCAATTTCATCAAATCTTTCTCAAGAATAAAATCTTTCTCAAAGAATCATAAATTCATGCATAGTAATGAATTCAAATTCTGTAGGCATAAAGAGAACAAACCAGATAATCAGAAACTCCTCTTTCGTAAATCTTCCCAACTCCCAAAAGAGCCTCAGGTCTACAAATTAAAGCCAAGTATCAGCAAGAAACCGATCATGTAATTATGAAAGTATACATTAAGCTTTAGGTCACAGTTATGAAAAACCAGAAAAAAGTATGAAATCTTAACAATTAGCTGAGGCCAACAGAAACAACATCAAACATTGTGATTAATTATCTTCCTCAGCTAACTCAGCAATCAAATGTCTATGTCTGTAAACATATAAGCGGTTTCTTCTCCCATCAATTAAACCCCAAAGAATAGACCTCCCACTATAAGTATTCCCTTCTCCAAATTGGTTCTCTTTTTCTTTCTTTAATACCTTTAAGCAGGTTTTCTTCCTTTTTACATTAGCAAATCTTAACATCAATTATTAAAATACTCCAAAGTACAGAGCAAGATTAGTGTTTCATACAGAACTCGAATTAACTAAGAGAAGTTCATCCATTGAACTTTGTTCATGCACTGATGACAAATTTTCAGGAAACAAAACCATTAAAATCTTGGACTTATTATCGAATGATGTACGAACTTATTGAAATAAATTAACAGCGGTAATTATTTTAGTCTTACCTAAAATGCAAATTCTATCTACCATAATAGCATATTTTTAGTAACACACATTCCACTCCCAAGTCAGCTTCAGATATTAATTCACTTCCTATGTTGATAGCACTAAACCTATGTATTATTCGAGTTAGGGTGAATAATTAGACCAAAAGTAAACACTTAATCCTGATCTGCTTGATTGTCAAGAAACAGCAGGAAAAGAAGGGAAAGAAGCAAAAGAGAACAAAGTGAAAACAAAAGCTCACTGGGCTCACAGAAAAAGACAAAAACATAAATTAATTTAAACTACAACTACGACTTCATTTTTGCTTTCTTGGAAACTGAATCCTGAAAATGATCCGCACTCCACCCAAGTTTCTCAAGACACTCATTGGTTCCTCAGAACACCCAACTAAGGTGGACCCAACCAAAGTCTATTGCATTGTTGAATGAAAGTATGAAATCTTAACAATTAGCTGAGGCCAACAGAAACAACATCAGACATTGTGATTAAATATCTTCCTCAACTAACTCAGCGATCAAATGTCTAATTCTGTAAACATATAAGCTGCTTCTTCTCCCATCAATTAAACCCCAAAGAATAGAACTCCCATTATAAGTATCCCCTTCTTCAAATTGGCTCTCTTTTTCTTTCTTTAATACCTTTTAAGCAGGTTTTGTTCCTTTTTACATTAGCAAATAACGAACATAAACATCTATATCTCTAAGCGAAAAAATATTTGTTCAAAAAATCAAAAACCACTGCAAAAAGGAAATGAAAGATACCCAGTTGAAATAGAGGCTTCAACTCTCGCCCATTCTTGCCACATAGCAGGAGTCAATGGAAAAAATCTCTTTCATCACTTCCGTAGCTTGTCTCAGCTTCTCTATCTCACCCATTTTTCTCAAAACCTTTATATACTACAGAAGAAAAAAAGCCATTTTTATCGCAACCCCATTAAGAAAGAACAAGCAAATGGGTATCCACAAAATCACTGAATAAGTATGCGTATTGAAGTTACATGAACATGGGTGTCGTAATTGGAAGGTTCATTGGATAGCTGATACTCTAGTTTTGAAGCTCCATGTTCTGTTTTGCTTCGTCTTCTGAGTCAGAATCCGAGTCGGAGTCAGAGGCATCGCTCGAGTCCAAAGAGTTGTCTTTTGTTTTTGTTTAGGGTTGTGGTTAACGTTGGGCATGACCGTATCTTCATCATCATATTATTCTTCTTCTAGGATTGTTGCTGGGTTTCTTCTTCGGGTTCCATCTTTTGAAATTTGAACTCTCCTTACTCTGTTTCTCTCGTTCAGTGACTACTGGTTTCTTAATTTTATGAATTTTTTTTTTCTTAATGAGAAAATGATAAATACCTGGAGTGGAAAAATTTTGTTGATGTCCCTCGCTTTTGATTAAAATACAAACAAATTCATTTATTTTTGGTCAAATTAAAGATGCCACGCATGTTACATGTATCTGAAATAAGCACTTGCCTGAGTTCTTATCATTGCAATAATCTCCCTAATTTTCTCCTTAATTTCTCCTTTCTCCTAGTTTATTATACTCCTATTGAATAATGGAGTAAAGAAGAAGAAAAATTAACTATATGATTTTTTTCTTCTCCTTTTTGTTGATAATTTAGGTAAAATTTATGAGTATTTATATGAAAGAAGTGATAAAAGTAATTTGTGCATCATATGAAAGAATGCTTTTGATATTACCAATAGCATTCCTTTTATTATCTTTATTTTTCTTAGTACACCCATAAAAATATTCATCGCACCAATATTAACTGCCTTTGCTTTTCCCATTTGTTGATAATATCATTTTCCTAATCTTATTTTCTATAGTTATCCAACATATAAAATTTATATTCGTTAAAATTTAAAAAAAAATAGGACCGTTGAGATTGCTTCTACATATTCGTAGAACAGTTATTTGTGTATATATGCAGGCCATGTTTGTGCAAAAAATTAAAATTTAACGAGAATATTCTACACTTGTATATGGTTTGTTTAATTTGTTTTTCAACTATTGGTTATTCCCATAGAACCTCCTCGAAATGTAAGTCAAAAGAAATATGCTTTTAACTAAGTTTTGATGAAGAGTGTTCTACAATTTAAGGTTTAAGAATTTTACATGAATGTGTGGGCGCTACATGAATGTCAAAAGTATTATTATCCTATTCACTTATGTTGCATCGTGTCCTTATTAGTAAATGGAATTATGAAGTTTTTTGTAATAAAAAATATGAGAGCTCAAAATAAATTTTAGAGTGTAATATGATTTCACACTTATTAAAATAGATATAAATTTAATTTTTTATTTAATAAATTATCATGTTCACTTGTTCATCTTTTTATCTTTTACGTTTATTTCTATTCACTCCTTTTTAACCTGAGTAATAAATCTTTGATTATTAAGAATATCGTAAAATTGAATGCTTGTTTTTAAATATCTTTATCCAGTATGTGCGTATCTATGAATCATCTCTTAATTTATATATGAACTAAATTTATCAGATCACAACACACCACCTCTATGATCTTATTTGCAAGTACTCCGTGATTTCATGGCAAGAAGTACAAAAAAGTATTCAGCAATTAGCCAATTGTTACAAAGAAACCAATATACCTCGATGGGTTGATTAATTAATAATAACGTTTGCTAATAATAACGAAAAATAAATTAAATCTTTTTACTCCAGATGCATCGCTACCAGGACTCTCGCATCATAAAATAATAAAATAATAGATAAACACCAAAGAATTGATGCAACAAAACCCAGAAGACTCTAGTATATGACATGAATTTACAAAATTGTACATAGAAAGCCGAGATTATTAATGTGCTCAAGGACAGTAATTCACTTTCCCCTGTTTATTGGCTCTGCTTAACTTGTTCCTTCATTGTTTGTCTATTTCCCCAACCTTTTTCTTATAAAACTGAAACCAATCGAATCACGACTATTATTGTAATACTAATTTTTTTAAAAAAATTATTTTAAATTCAAATACTATGGTTTGAAGGAAATATGTTATCATATAAATTAATAATTACCCAGTATAAAAACGAAATCCATATGACATGTCCATATAGCTTGTGTAAAATATGTTCTTAGCATTGGTTGCTTCTTTTTTAAATTAATTTCAACTTCGATCTTGTCTTTGACTTTTTGTAATGCGAAAAGAAATCCTAGTTGATATTGTTGTTTTGCGACAAAAACTTATTCAACGTGAGTATCATCTACTTCTTTGTTTGAAATTATAAAGCAGTTAATTATTAAAAAATTTGCATTAAACATAATGTAAATTACATCTTAGACTAATGTTGTAATTTACTTATTCAACGTCAGTATCATCTACTTCTTTTAATGCAAATTGGGTATGGCTTCTAGAACTGCACTGCACTTAGTCCCAACCCAGTAACTTAATTGTTCATTGATCAGGCTTCAAATATTATATAATTAAATTCCCATTCATTTTTTGTTTAATTATTGATTATTTTTCCTTGTTAATGATGTTTAAGCACAGAAAACTTGCTCGTATTATTAACACATTATTAACACAATGCAGAATGTATGCCAAATAGCACAAGAGTGAAGCCATACCCAATTTGCATTAAACATCTTAGAGTAGATAAATCTATAATACAAGAAATAAATAAATTACAACATTATTAACACAATGATGCCAATAACAAAAACCGTATTAATTGGCAATAATAACAAAAATCAGTTATTGCCAATTAATGAAATTCCCAAAATCAAAATTGTATCATTTCCTTCATTGTGTTTTGCGATTAGTGTTAATATAAATTAAACCTCCGTGCTTATGAATTAATAAGAATTTTAAAACCAATAATAGTTGAAGCATGTAAACCACGATAGATCGATGCTTCACGCTGTAACTATATGCGCGCGTATTACTTTCTGTGATCAAATAAAACTTTGAATAATCTTATATGCGGTGGAGATTGTTTTGTTTTTTCCTCTTGCATGAGACTCATGAAAAGGGTATTTTGATCAGCTTGTAAACAATTAATTATAATAAATGTTAAAGGTCCAGGTAGTTTTCCAGATTTGATTGGGTCAAAATCTATTTAAAGAAAATGAAAATTTCGCAAAGAGTAACCGATCGCTGATTGGATCTAATTCAATGGTAGTTGTTATTTCTCAAAACCTTTGAATATCTATCTATCTACCTATCCTCTCATCTGCAATTGCAATTGCAATTGCAATATTTGGTAGGCTATCCTCTCATTTGCATTTGCAATAGCAACATTTGCTTTTCCTCCTAATAATCAAAATGAAGTCCGTCACGATCATCTTGGTGGTGGCTATTATGGCTTTGTATAACGTGGAGGCCATCATCAATATTGAAGAGGTCCAGAAAGCCTGCGGCGGCTCTCATTTTGAAGAAGACTGCGCAGCCTCGATCAGCTCGAAACTGGGCCCTGAAGTTAATGCAAGTGAAATCTCCCTGGCGTCAATAACCGTCCTGGAGGAAAGAGCCAGGGCATGTCTCGATGAGGCTCGAAAACTGGAATCCCAGACCCCAGAAGTAAGCCCAGGTGGTCCCCTCTGGGATGCCATTCGTGAGTACGAGGCTGTGTTAGATTCTTGCAATAAAGCTAGAGAGGCTTTTAAGGCTAGAGACCGTGAACAAATGCGTTCTGCGCTCAGTGATGCCTATAAAGCTAGTGGGCACGTTACTGATTCTCATGAGCAACAAACCGAACCACTCAAAGTTCTCAATACCAATTTGGAAATGGCCGCTCAGTCTGCATTTACCGTAATCCCAGAGACATTCTATTAATTTGTTTCTTTCGATTTTGTCTTTATATGATCACGAGATGATGGATTCACGAACAAAAGATATAAATTAATTAATACAAGTTTCTTGTGATTATATAAATCGTTATTATCGTTTCACCACTTTCAAAATTTCGAATAAGTGCAACAAGACACAATTATTGTTTCACTACTTTAATGAAAATGTAAAAAACTAAAATCAGTAGACACCAAAAATCATCAAATAAAAAGGGAAAAATACGCAAATACCGTTGTTGATTATAGAAATAAAGTAAAGAGGCACTTAAGGCTAAAGATCCTGCCCAAATGTCATCTTCACTTCGTGATGCCTATGACTTTGTTACTCACGTTAATGAATTTTCTGTTGAGAATAATCCACTCCAAGTTGTTTACACCCACTTGCAAATGGCTGCTTAAACTCCACTGCGCTTAATCCCAATCGCACTTATCAACAACTTGCTCACTGATCAGGATTCAAACAATATGCCCACACTAGCTCTCGCTGGTTATTTGTTTAATTATTTTGATTTGTTTTCGTGTTGGGACAATAATGTACGCTATTTGAAGCAGAGAGATTTTTTTTTGGGGGTAATTATTTATATAATAAATTATTTTTATTAGTATTTTGATTAATGAAACAAATGAGGTACTTTTATTTGTTTATGTTAAATAAATAAATAGAGTTCGCAGTTGAAAGAGAACGTATTTTATTTTAATTACTCGTCTAACTTCAATTGCCGATGTCCGTGACTGTATTGCTCAGGTTAATCAACAGCTTTACGCTGGTGGACTTGCTCCCACGGATCATCCACTGGAATCTTTTAATGCAAATTGGGTATGGCTTCTAGAACTGCACAGCACTTAGTCCCAACCCAGTAACTTAATTGCTCATTGATCAGGCTTCAAATATTATATACTTAAATTCCCATTCATTTTTTGTTTAATTATTGATTTTTTTTGCTTGTTAATGATGGGACAATACACAATGTATGCCAAATAGCACAAGAGTGGAGAAATACGAGCAAGTTTTCTCAATTCGTATTTGTAAACTTTCTAATTGCTCCTAGCTAGCCATTCTAACTTTTCTTCAATTCCCATGATACAACCTATCGGCAACCGATTATAGAATAGCAAAATAGCTAGAAACAAAAACGTACAGCCTCTAACAAAGATCTTTCTATTTTAAGTTAAATCTCCATTTATTAACTCTTATATTTCGAACCATGCCGCAAGATACGCTTTGTAGATATTTATGGTTCAATTAAAAGTTACTTTTCTTTACTACGAGGATGATACTCTTAGGCTATATATGTTCGGGAGTGGGACTATGTGTAGGATTAGACTAATTTTTTGAACAAACTATTTATCCTATGTTTGTCGTACTCATTTGAATTGGATTAAGTGGACCAAATTCAATTTTAATCTTAAAATTATAAGAATAATTATCTTAATTTTCGCATGATTTTAAGGAGGATATACTAGACTAGTCAATGTTTTGCCCCTTTATTACCTTTTCTTCTTTTTTTTTTCAATTTATTTATGCATAGTTATTAATTAATTTATATGTACGGGCGAAACCAACATTTACTAACGACAAAGGTATCTCGGGTGTCTGAGTTTCTTCTCCGTGGTAAAATTTGAACGATATGGCATTTATATGTTGGATACGTAAACGTCATGTCATACATATACCTGAAATAATTTCGTCATGTCATCTATGATTAAGTTATGAACAGCATAGGAAAAAAGATATATTTTCTCTTTTTTTCTCTCTCGCCCAACTTAATTTATAAAGCATACTTAAATTATTTAGTGTTGGAACTATATGAATATTTTAAAAATACTAATGGTCCTCATTAGAGGGAAGTAAGAGCAATTGTTTTATGTTTGATTTATTATTTGTATGTGATTTGAAATTAGTCATGTATTGAATTTAATTACAAGTTAGAGTTGAATAAGTCGAATCTACATATGATTTAGATTATAAAAATTATCTTTGCACCATCTCTGTTTTGGCATATGTACATTTAGTCACTATAAACTTTTGACACATTTTTTGCAACACCTTTATTTCTAAACTTATACCAATCAAGTACTTTGACAATAAAAATAAACATTTTATCTTAAGTGAACTAAAAGACTATTTTGTGAAAAATAAAAAATTATAATGAAAAGAATACCCTTGCATTTAATAAAACAAATAAATAGTAAAATCCAAGATTTTTTATAACAATAATTTCATTTAAAAATTATCATGTTAATTTTTTGTAATTATACTTTCATTAAATTTTTGTAATTAAATAAAGTATTGGGAAGTTTACAAAAATTAACATGAAGAGAAAAACTCCCTATAATTATTGTATACTTCCCCATAATTAAAATTAAGAAACTTCTCTAAACAAATTAAAAATAGAATTCTCACATAAAATAGAAATAGTTCATTCGATAAAAAATTTTCACTGAAAATAGGAGCCTTAGGTTTCAACCAAACTAAAATAGGAAAAATAAGTTCTAAGAGGTCTTAGGTTTGCTATTAACTACTCATAACATACGGCTGGTTTTGCGCCGCTGATGAACAGATGTATTTAAATCTTGTACAAATTATTACAAAAGTCTGGTTTTAGATTTTAACGGGTCAAATTCTACAAACAGAAAACGAAAATTTCTCGAAAGGATCCAGTGGTTAATCTAATTCTATAGATAGTTGTCATCTTCTCAAATCCTCTATAAATTCCCTCAACCTTTTGTTAGCTCTAAATTGCTTGCTTTTCCTCTTAGCAAGACCAAAAAAAGGAGAGGGAGAAAAAAAAAAAAATACAAGAGATACATCAAAATGAAGAACTATAACTTTTTCATCATCTTGGCCAATATTATAGCTTTGTCTTGTGTCTTCTCGTTGTATAACGTTCAGGCCAATTCTGAGGTCGATAAATTCTGTCACAATGTTGAATTCCAAGCGGATTGCTCCGCCTCCATTCCTGCGAAAATTGGTAACGTAGTAAACGAAAAGGAAGTCTTCCACGCTGCTGTAAAAGTCCTTGAGGACAGGGCTAATGCAGGAATTGATGAGGCCACGAGTAAGAGACCATCAAGCTCACAAGAGGTTCAAGGCATGCTTATGGCTGCAATTAGTGATTACACTAATGTGGTGGAAGCTTGTGAGAAAGCCAAAGGATCTAAAAACGTAGCTGAAGTTGAATCTGCACTTAAAGAAGCTGATAATAGTATTAAAAATGTTAATGACATTTTTGCTATCCAAGAAAATCCTGTGCAAGGTATCAATGACAACATGCATATGGCAGCTAGGACTGCCATTCAATTAATCCCGAAGTCACTTGAGTAAATAAATGATTCGAGGATTCAAAGGATAAGGTGACTGTATTTTGATTTTCAGATTGTTTGGAATCATGTATGCTCTTTGAAAGCAGATAGTTTTGCTTATTATATAATGATTTTTTAGTTTAATTAATAAAATGATCGATGTATTTTTGAATTTACGACGGTCGAGATGCATTCATAAACGACATAAATAAAATTTATCTTGCGATTAAATAAATGATGCTTGTAGACTGTAGTTGAAAGACAAATGTATTCATGAGAGGACATTTGGTTCTCAGGTCTTCATGCACAGAAAAGGTTAAACATTTTTAAGTATCAGATATTAAGATCTGAATTTTAACCCTGTTTGGTATTGAGATTTGAACTGTAATCAACAAGGGTGTTTGTGTATTTATTAAGGCACTTAAGCATTAAGTGCCTCTTTACTTTATTTAACCCTTTGGGCAGGATCTCTAGCCTTTAAGGCTAGAGATTTGAACTGTAATCAACAAGGCTATCGTATTAATTTATTAAGGCACTTAAGCATTAACTAAGTGTAACAGATTTGAACTCAACGACTAATATTGCATTGTTCTAATGGTAAAAAATCTTAAATTTCTGATGTCTATCAAAAATATTGTGCCAAAGATATCACAATCCCAGGGAAAAGCCAAACAAATTTCACTTTGTTTATTCTGTTTTCCAATCTACCTTCATCAGAAGTCTAATAAAAATATATTGATACCAATCTCAATGAGCACAATGCAATCTACGGAAACCATCTCAATCAGTACAACAGTAATGAGTGTGAATTTTTTTTTTTCCCTCTATCGAAAACGATTATTGAATTTCACCCCGTTCCTCCTAATAAGACTCAAAACGTGAACTTGAAACATTGGACCCAAATAAATAATGGATAACTCCTAACGAGCTCATTCTGACCCCACTCCATCTTGCGCAGAATAAATAAAAGTTAAACTCATAATAAAGTGGGACTCATTCGTAGTTGCATGTCATTTTTCTTTTGCATATAAAACACGATTAATCGTTCCGCAAATTGGACGAAATAGCAGTGGTTGGCTAAGAAGAATATAAAGCACTTGAGGATCTCATGAATTAAAACAAGACCATTGACTGTTTACTTCAGATTTAAAGTTTGCTCACCGTTTGCTTATTAAGAGCTTGTGAGCATTTCAAAATTTTGATTTTCTTTCAGTAACTATGCAGCTTTTCGCGGAAAAAGTAAGAAGATTTTGGAACGGATGGGAAATTCGGACACTAGTTTTGGTTCCCCTTTCTTTACAAAGGCTTCTCTGTTTTGAACTAAAACATCTCATAGCAATTATTAAATGGTGATTTAAGTAGAAATGGAGTTTGCAATTGAAAGAAAATGTGCTGTGTCTAAGGCATTTTCTTTTACTTGTTGGTCAAGTTATCGTTGGAAGCATTAAGTACTGCAAGTGGACCTTTGGTTCTCTAAGTCTTCAAGCAAGGATAAATTTAAACATTAATTCCAAGGTATCAAATAACTAAGACAGAGTATTTAACTACTTTGTTCAACAGCCTCCCTATGGGAGTTCGCCACGCTTGAAGCTACGCACCATAAGGTGCTCCACCTTCTCACACTAGATTTGATGCTATGTCCACGATCATCCAGTTTTAGTTAATCATGATAGGTGGTGCGATGTAGATTCATTTAGAAGAATTTGTAGGCCTGTTTGGCAGTAAGGTTCTGTGATAATCCAACTTCTAGGCAATGGAAGCAAACAGAACTTATTCTAATTTTTTCCGACATATTATTTATCTAAATTTCTTATAATCGAGTAATTTGCATACATAAGCTGACTGATGTTCGCCTCTAATGGTACATCTTGGCTTAAATCCACAATTGGTTTATAAACTAAACTATAACACACAAAAATTTGCATAATTTAATGTGCATTTATTTTCTTGTAATCTTGGAATTGTAGAATGTGCTTCATGCTTTCTTCTTTCTTGTTTTCGAATGAACCTTCATTCCTTTATTTTGACTAACATTTTAATGTAGTATTAATAAACCGGCAAACGACTTGAGCGTTAGACCAACCATAATAGCTTTTAACTCAAACAACTAGAGTTGCATTGTTTTTATGGTATAAAAACTTTAATTTTCTGATTTATATGAAAAATTTGTGCCAGTCAACACACTCCCAAAAGAAAAACCTACAATTTCACTTCTGAAATAATTGAGGCACATCTGAATCGTCATCTTAATTAAACCATACAAGATTTTGTTGTGTACATGCACATCTAAGATAGCACGAGTTGAGTGAATTCAATTCCTAAAATGTACTTCTATTGGGAATTAATAGTACTAACCTACAGCCACAACAAGCACGCTCTTCCACTGGTCAGAATCTACTGCCTCAGCCTAAGACCAACATTGTAAATGGAGAAGAATAACCACTTTCCTGACAATGAGGTGTCATAGCAGTCAGAAAAGGTGAATTGAGTTCACTCTGCTCTACTTTTTGATTCAAGAGTGAATTCATTGGTGAACTGTTACGCCTGCCTAGCTGGATCCCAGTGTTTTGAATGTAAAAGCTTTTGTCACACTGTAAGAGATGCACCATTGTCTGCTCCTGTAAGATTGAGTATCGTCGTAGCTGCCTTCAAAGCCCTGGTCAATAGATGGGATGAAAGAAACATCTGTTAGGTCAGCCAATAAGGTAATAGTATGAACATATCTACCACATTTAAAATTCATACGACCGAGATTTATTATGTAATAACAGAGGTATGGTATTCATGAATTTTCTGCAGCACGGTTAAGTTCAACACAAAAATTGTCTTAAACTCTCATTCTTCCCCCAGGTTGCAGTATTCTCTTTTCTCTTCATAACCATACATGATGAATGCTTAGCAGGCACCAAGGCAGTCTAATTATTTTTTATATATATAGCTAATGATTATGATAACAAATATAAATCGGCACAAAGTTCAGTCTTATATTAAAGAATGAACAAAGGATGTCATTGTATTAAAATTTAACAGATTTAGACGGCATCTAATTATTGCCATTGAAGTAAGCTTCCAATACTTTACCAGAAGATTCCTTCTATGATTTTGTTCAACATTTTGTTGATTTATTTTCAATAGGAACCCAGAACATCCTAACTTGATCAAAGAATCCTGTATACACATTTTTTCAGTTCATTGATTTGCATAAGTGATTACTGATTAGAAGCAAGTTTCCCAAGTAGTCAGCGGCAGAACCAAACAAATGTAGAAAGGAGATGGTATTTTTTTTCCATAAAAAGAGAGTTACATACCATGCATCAGGTGGCTGGTATGATGCAGCAGAAGTGCCAAAGCAGGACATAAGCATCTCAGTGTTAATAACGCCGGGATTTAAAGCAACAATTGCCATCCCATCAGGCACCTCCTTTGCCACTGATCTGGACAACCCTTCAACTGCCCATTTTGAAGCACAATAAGGTGCTACCTGTTGAAATAAAAAGTGGTTTCAAGCATAGACTATCACAGTTACAAGGGAAGTCAGGAATGCCAACCTCACTTGGACATAGGTAATAAAAGAAAAAATGAGGTCATTATACAACCCTAAGAATGCAGTCTCACAGACCGCATTCTTTTCAACTTGACACAGTAGTTTTGTTTCAAAGGAGTTGATGGTAATGTTACAGAGAATCCATAATGTATAAATAAAGAAAAGGCAAAGCCTACTTTTACCAGAGTTCTGGCAGACCAAAAACAAATCTAAAAAATCAATTTCGTTTCAGATACCCACAAATTCCTCGAACTTCGCACGTTTAGAGAGTTCTGATCTGGGGACTACTAAGAAACCAATTTCAGACCTCAACTGTAATTACCAATGATGACATGCCAACTATATCATCTCCATGATTTATTTCCCTAACGAAATGCCTGCTTCAATGGATAACTTCTCTAAGGTCTACTAACCATAAGGCCTAGCCCCACTGGGTGGAAGGCAGCCTTATCAAGACTTAGGTCTTTGGTTCAATTCTCATGTACTGTGTGTAATTAATTATTCAAAAAAAAAAAGAGAGAGTGAGAGCGGAAGGCAAGGTGAGCTGCGAGAAAGGGCAACAGAGAAGAGAGAGGTGACAAATAGGAAACCAAGAGAGAAGCAAGGAGACAAAGAATAAGCAAGGAGACGATACAAAAGAAAGAGAGAAAGGAAGGTGTGGAGTAGAGAAAGGATAAGGCTATTAATTTGATTTTGATAAATAATTGTCGTGACATTAGAAATTTCAGCATATCAAGACATTTGACTATTACATTTTAAGATATCTGGTCATTAAACATATTGGTCACGTTCATTTCAACATTTGGCCAAACGTTAGGAATATCAACAAGAAATTGCCTATACAAGTAGACAAGTCAGCTAATTTCACTGTAATGTTGACCAAACTAGGAGGAAAAGAATTATCGTTTATTCAAGGAAAAATGTTTGATATTTCATTCAAATCTAGCTATGTACTCTGAGTGCACTGTTATAACAATAAAAGCAATATTAAGCTAATTATAAATCAATATAATTCAGAAAATACTAACATGTTTCAGATAAATTACAATGGACATGTCTTTAAGCTAATTATAAATCAATATAATTCAGAAAATACTAACATGTTTCAGATAAATTACAATGGACATGTCAAATTACCAGGGCAGCACCAGATCTTCCCCAACCAGAAGACATATTAACGATAATCCCTTGCTTGATTGGAATCATCAAAGGAATGAAGTGACGCAACATATTTGCTATGCCTTTCACATTAGTATCAATAACAGTATCAAATTCTTCTGGCGAAACATCCCAAATCTTGTTATTTTTGTTAATAGTACCTGCATTGTTTACTGAATATACATTCAAGTTAGCCCTATGGGCAAAGCAGTTTCACATTATGAAGGATTATAAGAAAAAGAAAAAATGACAGAATCAATACTCTCTAATTGTTGCGCAAGCCATCATTTATCTACATCAAAGTGTACAAGAACATTCAAGAAAATATCATTTCACAACCAGAACAGACGCACGATGTTTTGAATCAACATACAAGTATATTCAGACCATAAAATCAAAATGAGAACTAACCACCATATTGATGCATACACAGGCAAGAGTCAAGTACATTTCAAGTCAAAAACTTGTCCTCATAGTCCTGAACTGATAAACTGCTGACTACTCATTTCTTTTCATTCTAGCAACATATTTGTGCAACATCATCATACATACCTACAATTTATTGTTCAATCAATGAACATGAGTAAAAAAATTGTACGATACACCACTTTTAACTGACATAACAAATCCAGTTGAGTTTAGCCGAAATTCTCAAATCAGCAGAACTAAACCAAACCCAGCTAATCAGTTTAGCAACGGAAATATTTCTAACACTTAAAGTTATGTCAAATGCTAAGAACAACGAATCAAACATTGAAAAAAAAAAGGTAAAAAGAAACATAATCATATACCTATAATATCAGGAACGCCTTTCTTCTCCACGATAAGACGTGCTAGTTCTTCAACACTGCTATTTGACCTCTGCAAAAATAATATCAAAACACTCACTATTGTTTCCATAAATCACCCGCAAAAATTAAAAACAATTCAGCCAACACACATTGCAACACCCATATCCGATCCTATTACATTTCTTCTTCAAGAACGCACACAATGCTTCGCTCAATAGTCAATATTGCTATGTCAATACCAATCACATCATCCAACTCAATTATTACAGATTTTGTTCCATCTTAATTGATATAAAATTTAATTTTCCTTGCTCAGTAGTAAATAGTAAAATTGAGATGAAGAGGCAATTATAGATAATTGAAAAAAATAATTCTTTTTGATAAAAAATTTGAAAGTTCATTCACTATTATTACTCATAAAGCTTAATGTAATAGCAATTAAATGAATGAATGAATGAATGAGGAAGAGGCAGACAGAGTACTGACGATGTCGACATTGAGGAAGAGGTGGTGGTCGGGGTTGGGAAGTTCTGATTGGAGGGAGGTGAGCTTATCCTGAGTGCGGGAGCAGCCGATCACGGTGTGGCCGCGCTTGGCCATCTCTAGAGCTAGGGCTCGCCCTAATCCTCTGCTCACTCCCGTTATCAGTACTGTTCGCGATGCGCCCTTCCCTACCCCGTTAAACGGCGTCGTTGCTGCCATCGCTGTTATTGTTATTTCCCTCCCTCTCGAACTCTCGATTTCGCTCGCTTTTTCTGTTTTTATTTTGTTTGCGAATTTGTGGGTTTTTATACGATGCGGTCAGTGGCTTCTTTCGTGCACACGTTGTGGATCAGACTGATTTTGGTGATTTTTTTTTTAATACGGTGAGTAACAGGTAGGAACGGCAAAAGCCAGATCCGGATCCGGATCCGGTTGTAGATGTATCCGGATCCGGATCTGTATTCATATTTTAAGATTTGGTTCGTATTATTTATTACAGATATGAATATAAGTAATATCTGTGCAGATTTTGGATGCATATCTAAAGTATTTGGCTATGCACATATAAAATATTTATTTGTAAATTTATAATAGTTTAACTATTTTAAAAATAAAAATTAATTATCCAATACTAGACAATCTAAAAAAATCTAAAATAATGTTTATGGCTACTTGGGTGTATTATGGTATTTGTGTGTGTGATGTGCTTTTAGCTAAGGGTTTGTCTTTTCTCATATAAATTCTATATTTTATTTAATTTACTTCAAAAAAATATGTGGATCCAGATATCCAATTTCTAAATGTAAATGATCTGGATCTACATCCAACTCCATATAGATCCTAAATTTCTATATCTGTATCTTCAATTCTTATTACGTGGATCCAAATTTTCCTGAATTCAAATCTTTTGGATTTTTGTGGATGTGGGTAGCGTCCAGATTTATTTGTCATCTCTACTACCATCCAATAGATTGTTCCCCAATTTTAATAGTAATTATAATGAAAATTCCAATTATAACTACAACTATCACTTACAATTACAACTATAATTATGATTATAGTAAAATAACAAAATAATAAACTTCGGCCATGGAAATACATCATTGTAGCATAACATTGTGGACATGAAATCTACAGAATTCTTTTTTTTTAAAAAAAAAAAACTTTTTTGCAATTGTTGTATATGAAATTGGAATAAATTGTATTGTCATTTGTGTGCTTACTACATCTAGGAATCGAAAATGATTGTTACAAACTACCGAAATGTCCATAGTTAGTTATTATCCTTAGCATTGTTATAATGGATTATAATAGTAACAATAATAATGATAAAAATAATAATAAAAATAATAATAATAATACATATAATAACAATAATAATGATAATTATAATGACAATAGCAATAATAATCAAAAAAATATTAAAAGTATTTTAATTAGCACAATGATATGTGATGATCCGTCGTTTATCATTTTACAAAAAAATCAACAAGTCATTCCAAAAGATATAAGATGAACGACGCACTGTCCATTATATTTTTACAACCAACATATGTAAATACTATGTTCTAGCGCATACTATTTACGTATTCTCATTTGCACTTTGACTAAAAACAATGTGTCATCATTACCAAAAGACCATAGAAGATCAAACACTCGTCCCTTTTATATGAGAATGACATGTCATCTGCATCACTAAATTCCAAATGATTTTAGCAAAAGTGATCGATTGCTTGTCTTTTAACAGCTACATAGAATAATAATCATTACGGTTGTAATTATAAAATTGTGAGGGATCACAACATTTAAATTTAAATTTCAGTCCTAAATATTGTAGATCACTCATCTAGTAGATGATAAATTTATAGTTTATAAAATTGTTCATCTACCATCCAATAGATTGGTTCTCTAATTTTAATAGAAATTATAATAACAATTCCAATTGCAATTGCAACTATTGGTTAAAATTGAAATTATAATTTTAATTATAGTAAAATAACAAGATAACAAACTTTGCTATAGAAATACACCATTATAGCATAAAACCTTGGACATGAAATGGACAAACTTTATTTTTTTGTTCTTTCTCATATTTATTGTATATGAAATTGGAATAGGTTGTATTCCCATCCATGTGCTTACTACATCTAAGAAATAGAATGAACTGTTACGGGTTGCCAAAATGTCCTTAGTTAATTACTGTATAGTATTGTTATTATCTATTATAATGGTAATAATAATAATGATAAAAATAAAAATAATAAAAATAATAACAATAATGATGTAATTATAATGACAATTGTAATAGTAATAAAAAAGTATTTAAAATATTTTAATCGGCACAATGGTATGGGTTGATCCATTGCTTATCGTTTTAATAGAAGAGGACAAGTCATTAAAATAGATATAATCTGAAAGATTATATCTTCCCTCAAATTTTTACAGCAGACATGCGCAAATAGTATGCACCAACGCATGTTATTTCATTGTTTGCGAATTGATTGTAAATGACATGTCATCGGCTTCAAAATGCTGTGGATATCAAGACTTCCATTTCTTTCCTATGAGAGCGATGCATCATCTTCATCATTGAATTCTAAATGATTTTAATAAAAGTGATCAGTTGTTTATTTTTAACGGTTACATGGAATAATAATTACAATTACTTTTGGGAAAAAGAAAAAATAAATTTAAAAAAATATAGAAATGCGAGTGATCACAACATTTGATTTCAAATTTCAGTCCCAACTATTGTGGGTCACTCATATGTTAGATAATGAATTTATAGTTTATAAAAATTGCTTATCTATTATCCAATAGATTGGTTTTTTGATTTTAATAGAATTTGTGATGACAATTCCAATTACAATTGCAACTATTAGTTACGATTGAAAATATAATTATGATTATAATAAAATAACAAGCCAATGAACTTCGACTATATAAATACACCATTATAGCATAATACTGTGGACATGAAATCCACAAACTTTATATATTTTTTTTCTTTTTCATATTTCTTGTATATGAAATTGGAATAGATTGTATTCTCATTTGTGTGGTTATGCATCTAAAAGAATCGAAAGGGACTGTTATGAGTTACTAGAATATCCTTAGTTAATTATTGTCCTTAATATTGTTATCTATTATAATAGTAACAATAATAAAGATGGAAATAACAAAATAATAAATATAATAACAATAACAATGATAATTATTTGACAATAGCAATAGTACAAAAAATATTAAAATATTTAATCGGCACAATGGTATCAGATGATTGGTCGTTTATCGTTTCACAAGAAAATGACATGTCATGCACTCAGATATATGTCCATGCATCATCCATCATTGTTTGGTCTTGTCCTATCTAAACCAATCTGTAGAGAAGTTAGGATTTTTTAGTTAGTTTTAAAGTCTTATCAGAATAAAGTTTTAGATAATTAGTTTTTTGAAATTCAAGTTTAGATAAGTATCCTATAATTTTAGGGATATTTTTAGGAGTTTGTTTTCTGCATTCTATTTATGTGTAACTTGTAGAATGAATGAAATAAGAAAAATAGTATTTCAGACTTTGTTAGAGTGCAATTTATGCACTAGTTTTGCATTGTTTACTTCCTTTAATATCGATGTTTTGCACTTAATAATAGTGATTTACTTGTGTTTTATTTTTGTAGGTGCAATTTTGTTAATTGGTGCTAAAATTGAGGTACAAGATGATTTTTAAGGATGATTGTTTTCCTGGAGAAATTATGAGCTTTAGAAGAACTTTGTTGAAAAGGCGTGGGCGCGTGCTGTCAACTACAGACCTACAGTTTTTAAGTTTAACATGTTTTGTCTTTTTGGTTATTTTTATAATTTCGAATTTAATATTTAGATAATATTTTAGATATTAGTATTTGATTTTAAAAAGAACTATGAAAAGGGAAAGAAAAAAAAAAGACATGAAGGAAGGAGGCGAGGGGAGAATCAATTGGAGAAGAAACACTAGATATAATTTTTTCTCTTTTCTCTCTATAAAGAACTAAACCTATTATTCTGGTTGAAGGTTAATAAAGCTTTGATTCATCATTGTTGTGAGATCTTTCTTATGCTTTAATTGTTTTATTGCTTTTTGGGTATTTGTTTATTCTCTAAATTAATGTCATGATTATGTTTGTTAATTAGATAATTGACCACTATTTAATTATCAACTTAATCTATTGTCTATTAAAAGATTCATCGTATGAAGATTTTAATGTTTGTGACATATAGCATAGCAATGCGTTGTGTTATGAGAATAAACAATCTAATTTAAATGAACCATCAAATGCGTTTGTTGATTAGGATTCGGGTCTCTCTGGTATTTCAGGCTGTCAATTGATTAAATCCTATAATCGTATCTAGGGTTGTCTATTGATTAGGGAAATAACCAATGGTCGTACCTTGGTTATCGACTAGTTAAGGAGAGATTATCTATTAGAGGGTCTCAGTAGCTATAACTTGCCTATTCATAAGTAGTAATGATTTATATTTGAATCAATGATCAGTAGTCGAATCAAGCTAAGTTAATTCCTTCAACCAGAGCTTTTTCAAATTTGAATTACAATTTTAATTTGCATTCTTGTTATTTTAATTTGATTTTTATTATTGTCAACAATCCCCCCCATTTTGCATTTTACATTTTAAAAGGATTTAAATAATTACTGATCTCTGTAGATACGACCCTACTCAATTACTATACACAATTTATTTAGAGTAGGTATTTATTTTTGCTGGCTTCGACAACCATCAGACTTTAAATTCTCACATGGTATCAGAGCAATTAATATTTAGAGGTCTGTTTTTTCAATGGTGAAAATTGCCATGATTAGAGCCACAAAAAGCTCATTTGCATTTAGCGCGGAAGATGATGATAGTAATACCACAACTCCTTAGCCGCTGCTGCAGCAGTCCAAATATAACCAGGATAGCTCTTCTTTGCAACTAGTTGTTCATAAATTGAATGGAAAAAATTACTTAGAGTGGGCACAATGCGTAAAGTTGGTAATTGATGGAAAGGGAAAGCTAGGGCATTTGACTAGTAAAGTGAAAAAAATAGTGGCTGGAGATCCTTCTCTTCAGACCTGGAGATCAGCAAATTTGATGGTTATTGCATGGTTGACAAGCTTAATGGAGCCTAGGATTGGTAAGCCTTATCTCTTCTTACCGACAGCCAAGCTAGTGTAGGATGCAGTCCAAGATACCTATTTTGATTTAGAAAATTCATCTAAGATATTTGAGTTGAAAACTCGATTGTGGCAGTCCAAGCAAGGTAATCGGGAGGTCACTGCTTATTGTAATTAACTATTGATCCTTTGGTAGGAGTTAGATTTTTGCTATAATAAGCAATGAGACTGTTCAAGTGATAGTGTAAGGTATAAGAGGATGTTGGAAAATGACAGAGTATATGTGTTCTTGGCTGGGCTTAATCGTGATTTAGATGAGGTGAGAGGTAAAATTCTGAGTAGAAAACTCCTTCCATCTATTTGAAAAGTGTTTTTTGAGGTAAGAAGAGAAGAATCACGACGGAATGTCATGCTTAGTGATGTTAAAGCCACTAGTGAAGTAGAGAGTTCTGCTCTTGTTTCAGGTTCAAAGGCACTTAAACATGATGAGGATCGAAGGAATTCAAAGAAACCTTGGTGCGACTTCTGTAAAAAGGCTTGGCATACAAGAGAAACTTGTTGAAAGCTACATGGCAAGCCTCCTCATGTGAAGAAGAAACAAGGAAGTGATGGACGAGCCTTCCAAGCTACTTCAGATCAAGAGCAATCAGGTTCTTCAGAGTCATTACCTTTCACCAAGGATCAATTAGAGCACTTGTATAAATTGTTTCAATTCTCATCATTCAATTTGTCTACTCCCTCTTGTTCATTAGCTCAAAAAGGTAATTATCTTTCTGCTGACTTTGTTTGTCATCCTTGAATCCTTGTTCTTGGATTATTGATTCAGAAGGAACCAATCAAATGAAAGGCTCTCCATTTTTTTTTTATGCTTATAAGCCATGTGTAGGAAATCAAAAAATCAAGATCGCTGACGGATCCCTTTTGACTATTGTTGGAAAAGGGCCTATCATTCTTTCTTCCACTCTTACTCTTCATAATGTTCTGCATGTTCCTAACCTATTTTGTAATCTTTTGTCTATTCGCAAATTAATTCTTGACCTGAACTGTTGTGCTAATCTCTTCTAAAATCATTGTGAATTTTAAGATTTGACCTCGGGGAAGATGTTTGGCAGTGTTAGACAAAGTGGGGGGTTGTATTTCTTTGAAGAAGTACCAACTTTTAGATGACAACCTCCACGTACCTATTTCAATTCTATTTCTGCTGTTAATAATAACAATGAAGTTTTGTTGTGGCACTTTAGGTTAGGCCATGCTAGCTTTCAATATTTATAAGATTTGTTTCCCAACTTGTTTGCTAATAAAAGTTCTTTTTCCTTTAAATGTGAAATTTGTGAATTAGCAAAACATCATCGTGCATCATTTCCTTCCCAACCCTATAAAACCTCAAAACCTTTTTATGTGATTCATAGTGATGTTTGGGGACTTAATAGAATTTCTACATTAACAAGAAAAAAGATGGTTTATTACCTTCATTGATGACCATACCTATATTTCTTGGGTATATTTAATGAAGGAAAAATAAGATGAGGGAACGACTTTTAAAACTTTTAACAGCATGGTACAAACTCAATTTCAAACTAAAATTCAAGTTTTCCAAACTGACAATGGGAAAGAATACTTTAACAAGTTTTTACGAGATTATTTTGTGGAAAATAACATATTTCATCAAAGTTCATGTAGGGATACCCCCTAATAAAATAGAATTGCTGAACGCAAAAATAAGCATCTCCTTGAAGTTGCTAGATCCTTACTTTTTACAATTGAAGTTCCTATATATTTGTGGGGGGAAGCTATACTACTGCTGCCTATTTGATAAATCGCCTTCAAAAGGTTTACAATTTCAAACTCCATTTGATTTCTTTAATCAATGTTTCTCTGTCTCAAGAATTTCAGTCACACTTCCACCCAAAATATTCGGTTGTGTTTCTTTTTTCCATATTCACAACTAGAATTGTGGCAAACTTGCTCCAAAGGCAAGAAGATGCATTTTTGTTGGATATTCTCCAGCATAAAAGGGTTATAAGTGTTTTGATCCCTTTTTTTTTTAATGTTTGTTACCATGGATGTTACATTTTTTGAAAAACGAAGATATTATATAGATAATCATCTTCAGGGGGAGAATAAGGAGTAAGGATTATATGTTTAACACTATTCACCTAGAAACCTCTTCTATTTCTTCTGTGCTAGACTCACTCAATACAGAAAAAAGTGTCAAGGCTATTATACCTGAGCCTAATACTGTCATACATGTTCCAAACAATACTATACTTAGTTCTGCCATTCTTAATCCCATATTAGAACCTAGTGCACATGAACCACAAGAAAACCTTACTAAATCTGATAATGTAAATACTAATCAACCTGGACAGCCTTCTAATGTGCCATTAGAACCAGATTTTTGTACAAGACAAGGTAATAAACAATCTGAGTTTATTGTTTACTCAAGCAAGGGTACTAATTAAAGAAGAGAGAACCCTACTTTGCAGCAAGGCCATGATTCCAATCCAAGGTCAGATCAGACTTTTTCTTCCTCGGGTAATTCTGATTCTAATCATTCTTGTGAGTTAAATTCAAATTCTCAGGTTCTTAGTGATCGAGACATACATATTGCTCTTAGGAAATGTATTAAAAGTAGTGCCAAATACCCATTATCTAACTTTGTTTCATATCACAACCTATCACCTTCTTTCTATAGATTTACTTCACAACTTTCTAGTGTAGAAATTCCAAAAATGCTTTAAGTGTGCCTAAATGGAAGGCAACTGTCCTTAAAGAGATGAATGCTCTTGAGAAGAATCAGACTTGGAATGTGATCAATTTGCCGAGAGGAAAGTCGATAGTTGGCTGCAAGTGGGTATTTTTCTGTCAAATACAATTCAAATGGTTCACTTGAGAGATGCAAGGCTTGCCTAATGGCAAAATGGTTTACTCAAACCTATAGGATTGACTATTCAAAGACTTTTGCACCAGTAGCAAAGTTAAACTCTGTACGAGTTCTCTTGTCTATCACTACAAACCTAGATTGGCCATTACAACAGTTGGAAGTGAAGATTGCATTTCTCAACGGGGATTTAAAAGAGGAAGTATACATGGATCCTCCTCCTGGTTTCTCTGAAAAATTTGGGTCAAATGTGTGCAGTTGCAAAAGTCTTTGTATGGTCTCAAACAATCGCCTATGGCTTCGTTTGAGAATTTTACTACAGCTGTGAAGAGATAAAGTTACAGACAAAGTCAGGCTGATCGCACAATGTTCACTAGAGTTTCAACTAAAGGTAAAATCACTATGCTTATAATGTATGTGGATTTCATTATTCTTATTGGAGATGATTTAGTTGAAATGGATAGATTGAAGCAAAGCCTAGCCACTAATTTTGAAATCAAGGACTTAGGTGCCTTGAAATACTTTCTTGGAATGGAAGTTGCTCATTCCAAGAAAGGTATAGTTGTCTCACAAAGGAAATACATCCTTAATTTATTGAAGGAAACTAGAATGAGTGGTTGTAAACCAGTTGAGACGCCTATAGAGTACAATCTAAAGCTAGGTGAAGGAGAAAAGCCTTAATGGATACACGATGATATTAGAATTTGGTGGGAAAACTTATTTAATTGTCTCATACTAAACCAGCCATCACTTTTGCAGTCAGTACAATAAGTCGCTTCATGGATCATCCTCGGGAAGATCATCTTAAAGCTGTTTACAGAATTCTCAGATATCTAAAAAGTACTATAGGAAAGGGACTTTTGTTTATAAAAACTGGGAATAGAGGTATCAAGGTATACACTATTGCTGATTGGGCAGGTTCAGTTACAGACATAAAGCCTACTACAGGCTATTGCACTTTTGTACGGGGTAATTTAGTGACTTGGAGGAGTAAAAAACAAAATGTGGTTGCACGAAGTACTGCTAAACCAGAATTTAAAGCTATGACACATGAGCTCTGTGAAGTATTGTGGCTAAAACAAGTTCTAGAGGATTTGAGAAGACCTACATTTCTACGTATGAGGTTATACTGCGACAACAAAGCAGCAATCAGCATTGCACATAACCCAGTGCAACATGATAGGACCAAACATGTTGAAATTGATCGTCACTTCATTAAGGAGAAACTTGAGAATTAGATTATCTGCCTACCGTTTGTTCCAACAAAACAACAAACCATAGATATCCTAACTAAGAGACTCCTCAAACCTAATTTTGGACATCTTGTCGGCAAGTTGGGAATGATTGACATCTACGCACTAACATGAGGGAGAGTGTCGAGAAGTTAGATTTTTCAGTTAGTTTTAAAGTCTTATCAGAATAAAGTTTTAGATAATTAGTTTTTTGAAATTCAAGTTTAGATAAGTATCCTACAATTATGGGGATATTTTTTAGGAGTTTGTTTTCTGCATTCTATTTAAGTGTAACTTGTAGAATGAATGAAATAAGAAAAAATAATATTTCAAACTCTAAATTCTCACACAATTCAACTATAAAATTTTCAAATGTGAATTAATTAAGAATGCAGAAAAATCGACTTGACTTGAGTTTTGGTGTTTTGGGCTGACTTGGCTCACCCCAACATGTTTTCTAAACACTAAGGTCAAACTTGAACTTCATCTAGGAAGCCTGAGTCCAACCCAAAAGCCCGAGAAATGTTTAAAATTTTTAAATTTACATATTACTTTAATTAAAATACACCTTTTAACGTATATTTTAAGTTTTCAATTCTTTAAGCCAACTTTTTAAGCTAATCTAATAAAAAAATGAAGTTTTATAAACTATAAATTTATAAAAGATTGGTATATTTCGTTCTCTAAAATGTACTTTGAATGTTCGTATTTTAATAAAATTTTATATTACTAAAATATCCGCAATGTAATTTACCGTTATGGACAATTAAGAATAATAAATTAAAATACTTTTACTCAACAACCACTAAACCTTATATACAAAATCTGAGTTTTAAAACGTACATCAAAATCTAACTTATCGTGCAAATAATATAAATATCCCTGCTTCATTAAAACTTGATCTCCCTAAAGCCGTGCTAGGGTCGGGCTCGGGCTTTCCAGCCTAAGCCCAATATTTTACTATCCCTAAAATTCATTTATAAGCAATCCATGAAGTAATGTCAACTAATTTATCAATTTATCGGCAAAAATATTTTCTTGGTTGATAAGTAGTTTTTATCGATTACTAGCCATCTATCTTTAGTTACTTGCGTCTTCATTATATAAAAATTTGGATCAAACTCATAATTTCTTAATATTCTATTGATTTCAAATTTTTACTAGTTTGTTATATTTTTAGTATTATAGTTTTTGTTATTATTGAGAGGGAAAAGACACCCGTAAGATTAGGAGAGACATGCGGGAAAGAATCAAATGATGAAATTAAATTGTGTTACATGTAAGTGAATAAATGGATGAGACACTTTTGCTATAATCGGAGACCAATTTCATGAGTTATTTTAATTCTTTGTGCCAGCCTGAAGAACCTGGTGTAGTCCTTTTTAGGTAAGCCTCCCCATCTAACGTGTGGTTCGGATATATTCTATTATGTATTAAATAATTATTTTTAATTTAAAATTACTTTATTAAAAATTTATTTTAAAATTAATATAAAATCCAAACCCGGTCTAGTTCTGACCCGTATAAATTTGGAGGGGCTTTTAAAAGCGAAAGACTTGGAAAAGTCCGGTGGAAGCCTGCAATTTGCCAATCCTGATTAAAATCCTATTTGGTATCATGATTAGCTAATTATAATTAAAAAGTTAGAGTATACTAGAGATTTTGATAAATGCTAACTATTGTTACTTAGAAAGGAAATTAATTTGATATAACATTTGTACAATGAAAAATATATAATATATTTATTTATCAAAATTATTTTTTAAAAATCATATTTACTAGACGTCATTAACTTTTGTTGTTTAGTTCTTTTTTTTTTTTCCTCTGCAACAATGGAAACTTAAAAGCAATAAACCTCAACCCTAATTAGGGCTTAAATCAAAATTCGAAAGACGTGACATAAAAAGAACGATTATTATTATTGTACGAAAGCAATATTTTTCAATCAACTTGCTCGAAATAGTAAAAAGGGCAATTATTACTATAAAAAATGGTTTCACAATTTTAGCTATTGTCATCATAAGGCTAAAGAATGGTTTCCGTGAGTGCTTGACTAAAGATTGACTTTTGACTAAAGACTGACTTGACTTAGACTTATTTATGTTGAATATTTGCATTCGGAATTGGGAAACTAAGCTTGCTATTGCCTATAAAAGGAAGCCAAGATCCTTATATTTTCTTCACACATATGAAAACTGACAAATTTATTGTTAGGAAACTATGGGTGGCTTATCGTTCACAATATTTATGCATTTTGTTTTTTCCCTTATTTTCTTTAATTTTACAGTTGCTAATTTCAATTCTTCTATGCTGTCGCCACTCTGCCATGAAGATGAGCGCTCTGCTTTGTTACAATCAAAGAAAGCCTCATCATTAGTGAGAGTAAAGAGATTGATACTTTATACGGTCCCATTTTTTGTCACCCTAAAGCGGCGTCATGGAAACCAGAAGAAGGAAATAATATTGATTGCTGCTCGTGGGATGGTGTCCAGTGCAATGAAAACACAGGTCATGTCATCAAGCTTGACCTCTCCGGTAGTTGCCTCCAGGGTTCTATCAACTCTAGCAGCAGCCTTTTCAAGCTTGTCCATCTTGAATGGCTTGATCTTGGTTTTAACGACTTCGATGGTTCTGAAATCCCACCAGAAATTATTAACCTTCCAAGCTTATATTATCTAAATCTCTCTTCAGCTGTTTTTTCTGGCCAAATACCATCGGAAATCCTGGAGCTCTCCAAATTGGCCTCCCTTGATTTATCACATAATTCATATTATGATCCAGTTGAACTCAGGAAGCCAAGTCTTGGAAATCTAGTTGACAAGTTAACAAACCTCAAAGAGCTCGTTGTTGGTGATGTGACAATTTCTTCTCCAATACCTTATAGCTTGACATATCTATCTTCTTTGACTACTTTATCTCTCTCTGGCTGTGATTTGCGAGGTAACTTAATTCTTGCTTTGCTTAATTTTCTACTTAATGTGTCATACCATCATTATTTCACCGAATTTGATTCGAATTTTTTTTTGTCTCCTTCAAAATCTAGGAAAAATTCCATCTTTACTTGGGAACCTAACGAGGCTCATCCATTTGGACCTTTCATCTAATCAATTATCAGGTCAGCTGCCTGCTTTCATTGCGAGAAATCTAAATTTTTTCACTTTGCTTAATTTTCTCTTTAATATGTCATCACGCCATCAGTATTTAATTGATTCTGATTTTTATTTTCCTTTCAATTTTCAAAATCTCAGGAAGAATTCCATCTTCACTCGGTAACATAACGAGACTCATCCATTTGGACCTTTCATTTAATAAATTATCGGATGAGCTGCCAACTTTCATTGGAACCCTTGGTTCCTTAAAAGAACTGGATCTTTTGCAGAATAATTTATCAGGTGAGTTGCCAAATTCCATCGGCAATCTTGCTTCTTTGGAACAGGTTGATCTTTCATTAAATAGATTTCTGGGCAAAGTTCCATCTTCATTGGGCAATTTGACCCAACTATATTGGTTGTCTCTTGCATCAAATGATTTTTCGGGTGAGTTACCTGCTTCTTTTGGCAATCTTAGATCATTGAGAACATTGGATGTCTATGAATGCAAATTTTCCGGTCAAATTCCATCTTCACTCAGTAATCTTCCCCATCTCAGCTTCCTTGACTTTTCTGTGAATAATTTTAGTGGAAAAATGGATCTAGATATATTTCTTGTTAATCTCAAACTCCTATATCATCTATTTCTATCAACAAATAGATTGTCATTGCTCACGAAAGCCACCTCTAATACCACTTCACACAGATTTAGGGCTGTGTCATTGTGTTCATGCGACCTCACTGAAATCCCAAAATTCTTGAAAAACCAACATCATTTGGAGTTGCTTGACCTTTCCTCCAATAAAATTAATGGGAAAGCACCTAAATGGTTGTTAGACCCAAGTATGCAAAATTTCGGCCACTTGAACCTTTCCCATAACTTTTTAACGGGGTTTGATCAACACCCTGTTGTTTTCCCATGGAGTTATGATGGCTTTTCATTCGATCTTTGCTCTAATCTTCTACAAGGACCACTCCCAGTTCCACCCCAGAATACCGTGAACTATCTAGTTTCAAATAACAGCCTAACAGGGGAAATTCCATCGTGGATATGCAATTTAAGTAACAGTCTTGAAAGCCTTGATTTGTCTTACAATAACCTAAATGGCCTGCTTCCCCAGTGCCTGGGCAATTTTAGTGATTGGTTGTCAATATTAGATTTACAACACAACAAATTTTCCGGAACCATTCCTGACAACCTTTTGAAGGGAACATCCTGAAGGTGATTGATTTAAGCGACAATATATTACAAGGAAGAATTCCGAGGTCTTTGGCCAATTGTTCAAATTTTGAATTTCTTGATCTTGGGGATAACCAAATTAGAGATATTTTCCCCTCTTGGTTGGGAACCCTTCCCGACTTAAATGTTCTCATCCTAAAATCCAACAAATTTCATGGCATAATAAGGGAACCTAAAATAGATTGTGGGTTTCCTAAACTTTGCATTATTGACCTCTCTAAAAACAGATTTACTGGGAAGCTTCCATCAATGTATTTCCAGTGTTGGAATGCCATGAAAGTTGTCAATGCAAGTGAGCTAAGATATATGCAAGAAGTTATTCCTTTCAATGAGGGCAATGGCATTTATGATTACTCATTGACAATGAGCAACAAAGGTCAAATGATGTCGTATAAAAAGATTCCAGATATCCTCACGGGCGTGATCCTGTCAAGCAATAGATTTGATGGGGAGATTCCAACATCCATTTCCAATTTAAAGGGGCTTCGAATTCTCAGCCTCGCCAACAATAGTCTCCATGGCCATATTCCATCTTGTTTGGGCAACCTGACAGATTTGGAATCGTTGGATCTCTCAAATAATAGGTTTTCAGGACAGATTCCTCAGCAGCTGGTAGAACTCACATTTCTGGAATTCTTTAATGTCTCGGACAACCACCTCACAGGACCCATACCGCAGGGAAAGCAATTTGCTACCTTTGAGAAGACTTCTTTCGATGGCAACTCAGGATTGTGTGGAAGGCCTTTGTCTAATGAGTGTGAGATTTCTGAAGCTCCTAAAAATGAAGATCAAATTGAAGGCTCAGAGGAGTCTCTGTTGTCAGGTGTGTCTGATTGGAAAATCATTCTAATAGGCTATGCAGGTGGACTTATTGTTGGAGTGGTTCTCGGGCTCAACTTCAGCACAAGAATCCTGGATTGGCTTTTGGAGAAATTTGGGATGCAGTCAAAGAGGAGGATGAAAGGAGGAGATGTAGGAACTGAATGACGTGATTATACCTCCAGCACGTGTGAACTTTATTATCTTTCCGTTGTATGTACAATAATTTTCTTTGAAGAAATATCCAATACAATCATACAAATTACGCTCATAGTCAAAATGAGCACATCTGGCTATTGATCTTGAGTTATGTACAGAAAAATTTCTCCTTTTTCTAAGAGCCTGTTTAGTATGGCTTATTAAGAGGCATAAGTGCTTATTTAATCCAATAAGTATTTTTTAAAATTTGTTATGGTGTTTGGTTATATTTTGAGTAGAGGTTTTTTTAGCTTAAATAAGTTAATTTACCTCTACTAGCAAAAGCCTAAAATTTGAGCTTTTGGAAGTAGAGGTTAGAGAGCTTTTCAAAAAAATATATAATATCAAAAATATCCTTAACATATTTCATTAATTACATAATACTCTTTGTATAAAACCTACTCAACAAAAATTATTGCCGCCACTTCACTTTATCTCTCTCTCTCTCTCTCTTTTTTTTAAATAACCAGCACTTTAATTTTGCAATCCTTACACATACCCAACACTTGAGAGAGTATATATCAATTATGCAATTTAATTTGGATAGTATTATTTGTTTGGGAGAATATATTAATGATGCAAATTTTAATTTTGAAAATTAAAGAAGTGATTGAACTGAATTTTCTTATTAATTGATAGCTTGGATACATTCTGTTACATGTTATATAATTATAAATACATATCCTTTTTGGTAATTTAATTACACAAAAGGACTTTTAGTTACACAACAAAATAATTTAATAGTTCAAAAGTATTTTTTTAATTGACAACCAAACACTTAATGGCTTTTTGTTCAAAAGCTCAATTGGTATAAGCTCTACTCCTATAAGCTCTATTGCTATAAGCTCTATTTAATAAGCTGTACCAAACGGAGCCTAAACCATTTGAGCTTGCTATTGCAAAACCAAAATCTTACCAGAGTTGTCGCTGCTTTCAAGCGCTTTGAATCATTCTTGATCACCGAAACAAGAATTGCCTTTCAATTTGTAGTGTTTATTACATGCATCTTTTGATTCCCAGTGATCATCATCAATCTTTTCATTATTGTGTAGCATTAATTCTGAATCGAAATCCTGCGATTTACTTCTCCCATCCTGAACTGTCACATTGTCAGCTCTGCTTTTGTATTTTCTTTGACTGAGAGATCTTCTCCACTAACAGTACTTGTGCGTTGTATTTCATTTGGGATCAGATTTCTCACGTTCAAGAAATGTCATTTTAGAACGGGCTCATACTGTTTTGAATTAACGAACAAGATTTGGGATTTGGGTCAGAAAAAAGACGCTATTGGACTCTGCAAAATATTACCAATACAATCGTTACCAGTTCCATAAGTCACTCCCAAAAATCGAGAGCAGTTCAGCCAATACACATATGTCATTACCAGTAGCATCGTCCAAATCAGTTATCACAGATTTTGTTCCATCTTAATTTGTGTAAAATTCAATTTTCCTTGCTTAGTGGTAAAATTACGAAAAAAAAACAATTATAGATATAATTCGAAAAATATTTTTTTATAAAAAATTTATCTTCAATATTGTCACTACTGGACGGGTGGGCACCCAAGATGGGCCGACCCGACCTGACCCACACGTGGTAACCACTTTTTTGGTTACCATGTACGTTTGGGAGAGGGAAGTTGAACACAAATCAACTTCCCAACTGCTCCCAACCGCTACTTATAATCATCAAAGTCGCTGTTGTAAAGGAGTGACGATAATTCCATTCATTCAAAAAGAAAAGCAGTGTGTGTGTGCGGGAAACGAAAAAACGAAAAAGATTAAACAACAAGACCATTGAACAATTCGGAAAAAGGTAAATACGCTGTGACTTGAGGAGGATTTCCATTTGTGATTTCTTTCCGACCTGTGACGTGATCCAACGCTTGTTTATTCTGCTGCATAATTCCAAAAGGTAAGGCTTATTAAATCCTTTAGAATTTACTTCATTGATATTAGAGCCTGAATTGTGTTGGATTCGTGCATTGGTTGGATTTGATTCATGTAAAGCATGATTGTTTTTTTTAATTTTTGTGATGGCTGTTGTTTTAAGTGTTCTGGAATGTTTAATATGAATGGATAAGTTCTGGAATTAATATGATTAAAACAAGCCTAGGGTTTAGATTACATGAACCTTAAATTTATATGAAACCCGAAATTACAATAGATCATATCTTTTGATCTAGGACATCCGACAATATGTGTAATATACCATTGGAAATATTTTTTCAAGAGCTTTCCAACGGTATGTGATTTGTTAAAAACGAATTTAAGACTAGAAAGTTATGGCCAAAATACGATTCTGGTCGGATTAGGGTTTGGTAAGGGTTAAAAAACTCTAATTTGGAGAAGATGATGAATAGTGCCGGAATTAGTTTTTTGACAATTCCGGCCTATTCTGACCTTCGTTTGAAAATCCGAACACACGATTAGATTCATAATTATAAATGGAGTCGGATGGTGCCGGACCCAATGTTACGTAAGGCCGCGCATAGGTCCCACGTACCGATTGTGTGTTGAACGCGCACTGTAGTGCACTGTAGAACATGTTGTGTTAACTGTAGCGACACTGTACTTACACTATAGCGATACTGTAGTTAACATGTTGCGTTAACTGTAGCGTGAGTGGGGTATATATCCAGATTCGTAAATTTTAACATATTTTGCTATTCGGGATTCTGATTTGAGTGCCGTTTGCGCCGTTTGATCCGAAATTTAATTTTTTTATTTTTTAATATAAAATAATTATTATTAATTATTTTTTTTGAAATAAAATTTTGGATCGAACATATATAGTCTCACGGATGAGCATTATATGTTAATAAATGTTTCGCTCTAGTGAAAGCTTGAAATATTTATTTTTATGGGAATTGGCTGAAATCTGATCTCATATTTAGACGTTTGTTAACAATCACTAATTTGAATTTTTTATTTTTTTTTGATATTTTTCTCGTAGATGCCTCTCATTAGTAAGTTGTGGACTGAGGAAGAAGGTTTAATGACAATTAGAGCTTGGGTTTCACCTAATGATCTAATTGAGATTAATAATAGTCTGTCTTATTAAGAACTTATGGAGAAAATGGAGAATTATAAGATGGACCCTGAGCGTCCTATATGCATGAACATAGAAGATTTATATAGGGCTTTTAACTGCTTAATGTCCGCAAATATACCTATGGTGTACACGAACTGGGGTTATTATCAATGGCTCCTCATTCAATCATTGCCCGATGATGACAATACACTTGCCTTTAAGGTTCGCATGTTAAATGAGATTGAGAAACCTTCACACTATTATTACATGCTAAGGTGTGAGAAGGAGTTGATGGAGGAGCGCCGTCTTATTTCAAAGATGAGGTGAACCTCAATGCTTAGCATTCACACGAACCTTCGAAGTGGGAGACGAGCTAGTCGCCTTGGAAGAGGGCAGAAGTTATGGTATAAGAAAACCATAAACACAATCATCAAGAGGGAGCAATTATTTTTATTTGGAGATAAATTTAAATATAAGTTAGATGAAAGACTCATGAGAAACAAAGAATATTTTAAGAACATGTAGAAGATTCTATGTTTTAGTTTGACCATGTTAGGTTATTTCATTTGTTTGTTGATAATATTTTTTTAATTGGTTTTATTTTGTTGGTTGAACTATATGTTGCTATGACTTTATTAATGAAATTCTACATTAATTGTTGCTCGAATTTACATACTCTTTTGTCATATCTCATAAATTGTTCTATTGAGTGGGAGCTCTAATTAAATTGAATTTGATAAACTCATAATTAGAATTGATAATTTTGTGTATTAAAATCGAATTAATGATGAATATAATAAAAAGAATTAGATGATGATTGGAAGCCACGACGACCTTTTGATTTCATTCCCAATATTAGTTCGTCATGTTTTTTGGTTCACGTTTGCGGCAAAATTAATTGTTTTTGTGTAATTATTAATTATGCCTTTAGTGATTGTATTTTTGAATTGTCTCTGTGTTGAATTATAGTTCAAATGGCCTCTGCATCTAAAAACATTGTGGCTGAGTTGAACAAGGGTGAGAAACTGAATGTTGACAATTACGATATTTGGCACTGCAAGATTCAGTACATCCTTGAAGAGCAAGAGAATCTAGAAACTCTTAACAACACCCTAGCTGAGCATGAGTAAGGAAATACTGCTCAACACAGGAGGGATCTTGAGGCCTATCAGGCTTGGAAAAAGAAGAATAGCAATGCTCGCATAACATTGTTGAGCAGCATGCAAGATGACCTCATGTACGAAAATAAGAAGTATGAGATTGCTCAAGAGATGTGGCTCGCTCTGAAAGACAAGTTTGATGGTACCTTGACCACTAAACTCAGGAGGCTTACGATCAAATTCGACTTATATCGGAACCGCCCGAACCACACTATGAGGCAGCATCTGAGGGAGATGTCGAACATGGTTCGTGAGCTTAAGTCTGCTAGACATGTTCTGACTGATAAACAATAAGTTCAAGTAGTGATAAGATCTTTATTCGATACCTGGGAACACATGAAGGTGAATATGACTCATAATGAGAATATTAGAACTTTTAAAAATATTGAGCATCACTTAGAGCTGGAAGTAGGGCGCCTTGAGGTAGCTAAGCTTTCTGATAATGTTTTTATGGTCGAGTCAAGCTCGCGCAAAGCTTCGGGTTTCAGGTGCAAGAGGGGCCATAAGTATAACTAGAAGGGTAAGGGATCTGATCCTGATCAGAAGAAGCCCAATGATAAAAAGCGCCCAAGGGGTAAGCGTGCTAGCAAGAAAATGGACAAATCCAATGTGAGATGCTACAACTGTAGCAAGCTGGGTCACTTCGCTCGTGAGTGCACTGAGCCAAAAAAGGTAAGACCCTACTGCACTTTGTTAAATTATGCTTTAGTTACGAGTTCTGTACTCCTAACCGAATCTCGTCCTGTGTGACTGTAGACTCAGAAGCAACATACCATATAGCTCGTGATCGAGGTGCATTTGTGGAGTATCCTTGAATTAGTTAGGGGAGTAGATGGATAGGCACATGCAAATTGACTTTGCGTGGTGGACGTATTCTTTTGTTACACGATATTCTGTATGCACCGGAGATTCGACGAAACTTGATTTTTGTCCCTGTTCTTCTTGAATTAGGATATTATTTAACTTTTCAAGGTATTTGTTTAGAGATCTTTTTGAATTCAGTCCTTATGAGAACTAGAAGGGTAAGGGATCTGATCCTGATCAAAAGAAGCCCAATGATAAAAAGAGCCCAAGGGGTAAGCGTGCTAGCAAGAAAATGGACAAATCCAATGTGAGATGCTACAACTGTAGCAAGCTAGGTCACTTCGCTCGTGAGTGCACTGAGCCAAAAAAGGTAAGACCCTACTGCACTTTGTTAAATTATGCTTTAGTTACGAGTTCTGTACTCCTAACCGAATCTCGTCCTGTGTGACTGTAGACTCAGAAGCAACATACCATATAGCTCGTGATCGAGGTGCATTTGTGGAGTATCCTTGAATTAGTTAGGGGAGTAGATGGATAGGCACATGCAAATTGACTTTGCGTTGTGGACGTATTCTTTTGTTACACGATATTCTGTATGCACCGGAGATTCGACGAAACTTGATTTTTGTCCCTGTTCTTCTTGAATTAGGATATTATTTAACTTTTCAAGGTATTTGTTTAGAGATCTTTTTGAATTCAGTCCTTATTAGAACTGGGCATTTAATTAATGGTTTTATTGTATTAGATACAATACTTGATGGTTCAAGTTATTATAATAGTTGTTTTTCTTATTTTACTTCTTCTAGTAATAAGAAATAGATGCCATCACTTGGGATGCTAGACTAGGTCATATAAGGCAAGAAAGAATGTATAAACTTGTAAGAAAGGGCCTGTTGGGCCCACTCACTAAGATTGAATTGCTCATATGTGAAAATTATCGAGCTGGAAAAACAACTAGAAAACCATTTAGTAAAAAAATTAGAGCCTAAAAACCATTGTAGTTAATCCACTCTGACATCTGTGGACCAATGAATGTAAAGGCTAAACATGGAGCCTCATATTTTATTACATTCATTGATGATTATTCACGTTTCGGTCATATCTACTTGATTTCTCATAAATCAGAAGTATTTGATTGCTTAGATTATATTTGAACATGGTAGAGAATCAACTAGACAACAATGTTAAAGCACTAAGAACTGACCGAGAACGTGAATACCTTTCAGAACAGTTCAAGGAACTCTGTAATAAGAAAGAGATAAAAAAACAGTTGACTTTTCCTGGAATTCCGCAACAAAATGGTGTAGTAGAAAGAAGGAATAAAATTTTATTGGAAATGGTTAGGTTAATGATGGTGCAAGAAAATCTTCCAGTATCCTATTGGAGAGATGCTTTGTTAACTGCAGCCTATGTACTTAATCGAGTTCCTTCAAAATCAGTCAGTTCTACCCCATATGAGCTATGGACGGGTAGAAAACCTGACCTATCTCATCTGCAGCCATGGGGGTCTGCAGCTTATATTAACAACCCTACTTATAAGTTTGAAAAATTATGAGCTAGGGGTAAAAAGTATATTTTTATTAGATACTCAGAACACTCTAAAGGATGTGTGTTTATTGGCGAACAAGTAAGTGGAAATGTGTCTGAACTGGAATCACGAGATGTCAATTTTCTAGAAAATGAATTTCCTAGTATTGGAGAAGTTGATAAGGATTTTCAGTTCTATGAATTAAAAGATCCAAATGAGATTATCACTTCTAACGATGTTGTTGGTGTTAATACGAATCTTTTAGGGATTGCCACTCTGAGTGGGAGTAAAACACCAGACACTTCGATTCCAGCTGGGGAATCAACTCGAAAGAGTAATCGTAGGCCAATTCCTCGTTGTCGCTTTGAGATTGAGGGAGAAGATTTTATGATTGCTTCACACAATGGTGATGAACCAAATACTTATAACGAGGCTCTCACATCGTTTGCTAAGGATTTGTGGATGAAAGCAATGGAGGAAGAGATGGAGTCTATGAAAATCAATCAGGTCTGGGACTTAGTTGATCTTCCGCTTAACCGTAGAGCTATCGGAAACAAATGGGTTCTCCAGATAAAGCGTAAGGCGGATGGGACAATCGAAAGATATAAAGCAAGATTAGTCGCTAAAAGTTATACCCAACAGGAGGGTGTAGACTATGAAGAGACCTTTTCTCCTGTAGTAAGGTTTGGTTCTATACGATTAATCTTGGCTATCGTTGCACATCTAGACCTTGAGTTACATCAAATGGATATAAAAACTGCATTTCTCAATGGAAAACTAGAGGAAGAAATTTATATGGAACAACCACAAGGTTTTATTGTTAAAGGCCAAGAGCGCAAAGTATGCAAGCTCAAAAGATCAATATATGGCCTTAAACAATCCTCTAGACAATGGAACCTTAAATTTCATCAAGCCGTAGTTTCTTATGGCTTTAGGATGGTTGAGGAAGACCATTGTGTGTATGTTAAGAGATCTAAAGACGATTTTGTGATATTGTCTTTGTATGTGGACGATATACTGTTAGATGTGATAGTAAAGAGTTTGTCAAAACTATTAAAGATTGGCTATACTCAAATTTTGACATCAAAGATCTGGGCGAAGCAGCTTATATCTTAGGAGTCAAAATTTTTAGGAATCGTTCAAGGAAACTTTTGGCTCTGTCAGAAGAACCTTATATTAAGAAGATCTTTGAAAGATTTAATATAGCTGATTGTAAGCCATTGGATACCCTAATAGCTAAAAGAGAATCTCTTAGTCTTGATATGTATCCCAAGACTCCTCAAGAAAAGGAAAGAATGACTAAAGTTCCTTATGCAAATGCCATTGGAAGTCTCATGTATGCTATGATGTGTACAAGGCCACGATATCGTTATCTTTGCCAGAGGACTGGTGAGTAGATACCAGTCAAATCCTGGACAGAAGTATTGGAGTGCAATTAAGAGGATTTTGGCATATCTCAAAGGCACTGCAGATTATTCTTTATGCTATCAATGAGGTAGTTTGCGAATTATTGGATATTCAGATGCCGACTGGGGTAGTGATCTGGATGAGCGCAAATCGACCTCAGGATATGCATTCTTGCTAAAAAGAGGAGTAATTACATAGAGTAGTAAGAAACAAACATGCACAGCTTTATCGACAATGGAAGCTGAATATATTGCATGTTTTGCAGTAGTGCAAGAAGTTGTGTGGCTTAAAAAATTTGTGGAGCACTTAGAGATTAATATTACCGCCACTAGTCCAGTAACTATCTATTGTGATAGTCAAACTGCTATATCATTCTCTAAAGACGCCAAATATCACAGCAAGTCGAAACATATTGAGACTAAATACAATTTTATAAGAGACATTTTGGCAAAGAAGGATGTAGCCTTACAATATATATCTATGCATAGTATGATAGCTAATCCACTTACAAAAGCTGTAACGAGGGATGTATTCGCCTCTCATGCTAGATCATTGGGGCTATGTAGATTGTAATATTGCATTGTATAGATATTTTTATTTTGAAAACATTTTTATTACATGGATTATTTTGAAATGCAATGATGTTTTAAGTTATCTTATTTTAATTTAGTTTGAGAAAGGTATAATTACACACATATGAAAGTATATCGTCAAGTCAATGACCGGCTTTCTTACATGAGTGGTCACCTCAGTTGCTCTGGGAGCAAGCTGAGATGAGACAAGTAGAAAAATGAGACAATGTGTTTTTTGTCTAAGAGCCAAAGAACAAAGTAATATTCTACAAATTTTGTCGCCTTGACTAGAGTCAAGATGAGGTCGTATACGATATTTTCTCGTTGACCGACTATGATGTACCCCACCATCATAGAGACCTGATTGAAGCCAGATGTGAGATCTTATTTTAACGCTAAAAGAGAGCGTTCACTTTAAGAACTCAGGTCAGGCGCTGTAGAAGAGCGACTGGACTAAGATCTGTACAGTGAATTGGATTAATGAGACATACGCACTGAAATGGAAGATTCACTGCAGCGCATGTATCATACCGCGCGTGCTTGGTGACCAAAAATGGAAAATGAGTGAATCTCCCTTCTTCTTCATTGTGTAAGTTCCATATGACTTTCTATAAGTCAATTGTGGTATCCCTATGACTATCAACTGTGTTTCTGAGATTTCATACTGGTGTCTGCTACTTTAGCATGTTATCTATGACCTTGACATGATTCGGTCTATGAAACATAACTAGGAAAGCAATTATTCTGGATTGATAGACATGAGTGTGATGGGAAGATTTAATTTTTTCTTTTATATAATTCACTGGTCGACCAATTGCTTAATATCTTTGTGATATTACAATTGTGAATACATAAAGAGATTGCGCAATTCTGGCATACAGAGGGAATTTAGTATGCTTAAGTATTAAAGTAAATTAAATCTGGGATACAATGAACATATGTTAAGTTCTTTTGCATATGATTGCAATTGAGACATCTTTTACCTGGATTAGCAATTGGGATACGTTTTTTAGCTCCCTGGATGGGCTTTTGGATATGTTCATGGTCACACAGTATATTTGCCTGTATGATTAGAGATATGTGATTATTCATTGTTTCTTTGTTCACTGCTCTGCTGTCTCGATGTCGTCCCATCATGTGCGAGTGGGAGATGTTGGACAGGTGGGCACCCAAGATGGGCCGATCCGACCCACACATGGTAACCACTTGGTGGTTACCATGCACGTTTGGGAGAGGCATGCACATTTGGGAGAGGGAAGTTGAACACAAATCAACTTCCCAACTGCTCCCAACCGCTACTTATAATCATCAAAACCGCTGCTGTAAAGGAGTGACGATAATTCCATTCATTCAAAAGAAAAGCAGTGTGTGTGTGTGGGAAACGAAAAAACGAAAAAGATTAAACAACAAGACCATTGAACAATCCGGAAAAAGGTAAATACGCTGTGACTTGAGGAGGATTTCTGTTCGTGATTTCTATTCGTGATTTCTTTCCGACCTGTGACATGATCCAACACCTGTTTATTCCGCTGCATAATTCCAAAAGGTAAGGCTTATTAAATCCTTTAGAATTTACTTCAGTCACACATACAAAAGCTTAAACAATGTCGTTGCTGCCGTGGTTGTTGCTGTTATAAATTTTCAATCCTTGCGTACACGTTGTCGATTTCACTCCTCTTTTCTGTTTTTGTTTATTTTGCTGCCATGGTTGTCCTTGGTGTAGACATAGTCGATGGACAATGATTTGTGTGAAATTATTCAAATTATAAAGAATTAAATTATATGAATTTAAAAAAAATAAAGTTTTAGCTAATTTATAAAATACTGTAATCATAACTTAAGCTTGTTCTTTTATGTTAAATAAAAGAGTACTTTAGGCAGTACTCTGATTATGACGACAACATGTCAACCAAAATATTTTTTACTTAATCAATAAGTAATGTTTGACAATTGGTGATTTCATTCTATTAAATTTTTGGTCAAATTCAAAATTCCTCTATATTCTACTGATTTCAAACGTTTATTAACTGTTATTATCATTGTCTTTGTCATTATTATTATCATGATTATGATGATTATTATTAAGTGAAAAAAAAATACTTTAGACGAAGAAAGAAATGAAAGAAAATCTAAAGGAGACGAATTCTTGTTGTTGTTCTTTTTTTTTTCTTTTTCTTTTTAAATAAGAGATGAAGAGTTGATTTAAAGAAAAATAGGGAGCCCATAAGAAATTGAGCGCCCTTTTATTGTTAACATAATCGTCAGAGACACTTGTCAAATAAGAGGTCAATTTAATAAGAGTAATTTTATTTTGGGTTTGGGCCTGGTGCGGCTGTAACATGATTCGGCCGCTTTGCGGGCTCGCCTCCGGGCTCCATATGAGAAAGATAGGTCGGATACTATTTGTTGTTTTTTTTCCCTTTTTTAAATTATGATATGAGTTTTTGTAAATTGTAAATAAGGAAGAAGGAGCCAATTACATTGATAGACACGTTACATGTATCAAAGAAAAATTATTATGTGGTAACAATTTCCAAGCAACTTTCATGAAATATTATCGTTCACGCAACTTTTGTGGACCTAAATAATTATTTCCTGATACCCATTGATGGAGAGTGACTTGACTTCTTGACTTAGATAAGTATGTTGAATTCAGAATTGGAAAATCAAGCTTATCGCTCGAAATTATTGCCTATAAAAGTAAACCAAGATCCTTACGTTTCTTTACATTTATAAAAAATTTTAAATTTATTGCCAGGAAGCTATGGGTGGTTCATCATTCACAATATCTATGCAGTTTGTTGTTTCACTCATCTTCTTCAATTTTACAATTGCTAACTTCACTTCTTCCATGCTGTCGCCACTCTGCCATGGCTATGAGCGGTCTGCTTTGTTGCAATTCAAAGAAAGCCTCACGATCATTCGTAAGACTTCTTCGTATTATAGCTGGGATCCATGTCATCCAAAGACAGCTTCATGGAAACCAGAAGAAGCAAATATTGATTGCTGCTCATGGGATGGCGTGGAGTGCAATGAAAACACAGGTTATGTCATCAAGCTTGACCTCTCCAATAGCTGCCTCCAGGGTTTTATCAACTCTAGCAGCGGCCTTTTCAAGCTTGTCCACCTTGAGTGGCTTGATCTTGCTTTTAACTTTTTCATTGGTTCTGAGATCCCACCAGAAATTATTAACCTTTCGAGATTATCCTATCTAAACCTCTCTTCTGCTGGTTTTTTTGGTCAAATACCATCAGAAATTCTAGAACTCTCTAATTTGGTGTCCCTTGATTTATCACATAACTCATATTATAATCTTATTGAACTCAAAAAGCCAAATCTTGGAAATCTAGTTAAGAAGTTAATAAACCTTAAAGAGCTTGCTCTTGGAGGTGTGACAATTTCTTCTCCAATACCTCATATCTTGACAAATCTATCTTCTTTGACTTTTTTATCACTCTCAGGCTGTGAATTGCGAGGTAATTAAAATCTTACTTTGTTTAATTTTCTCCTTAATATATGTGCAACATCTGCATTTCACTAGTTCTGATTTTTTTTTCTTTTATTTCAAATTCTCAGGAAGAATTCCGTCTTTACTCGGTAATCTAACCAAGCTCATATATTTAGACCTTTCGTTTAATAATTTATTGGGTGAGCTACCTACTTCCATTGGAAATCTTGATTGTTTGAAAAGACTTGATATTTCATGGAATGAATTATCGGGTGAGCTGCCAGCTTCCATTGGAAATCTTGTTTCTTTAGAACAACTTGAACTTTCATTAAATAGATTTCGGGGCAAAATTCCACATTCAATGGGTAACTTTACCCAACTATATTGGTTATCTCTTGCATCAAATGATTTTTCTAGTGAGTTACCTGCTTCTTTTGGCAACCTTAGATCATTGGAAGGATTGGACATCTCTGAATCCAAATTTTCAAGTCAAATTCCATCTTCACTTGGAAATCTCGCCCAACTCAAATTCCTTGACTTTTCTCATAATAATTTTAGTGGTCCAATAGATCTAGAGATGTTTCTTGTTAATTTTAAACATTTAGAGCATCTATCTCTCTCATCAAATAGGTTGTCCTTGTTTACCAAAGCCACTTATAATACCACTTCACAGAAATTTAGTTTTGTAGGACTGCGTTCGTGCAACCTTAATGAATTTCCAAAATTTTTGAGAAACCAACATCATTTGGAAGTGCTTGACCTTTCCTGCAATAAAATTCATGGAAAAGTACCAAAATGGTTAATAGACCCAAGTATGCAGAACTTCAGCTACTTAAACCTTTCCCATAACTTTTTAATAGGCTTTTCTCAACACCCTATGTTTTTTCCACGGAATTATGATGGCTTTACATTAGATCTTAGTTCTAATTATCTACAAGGACCACTCCCAGTTCCACCCCCCCAAACCAAACACTATCTAGTTTCAAACAATAGCTTAACAGGGAAAATTCCATTTTGGATATGCAATTCAAGTAATAGTCTTGAAATCCTTGATTTGTCTTACAATAACTTAAGTGGCTTGCTTCCTCAATGTTTAGACAATTTTAGCGATCATCTCTCAATATTAGATTTACAGCACAACAAATTTTTTGGAAGCATTCCTCGAACCTTCTTGAGCCGAAGGTCTCTTAGGATGATTGATTTGAGCGATAATCTGTTACAGGGAAGAATTCCGAGATCTTTGGCCAATTGTTCAAGTTTAAAATTCCTTGATCTTGGGAATAACCAAATTAGTGGTACTTTCCCCTCTTGGTTAGGAACTCTTCGAGAATTGAACGTTCTCATCCTAAAATCCAATAATTTACATGGCATGATAAGAGAACCTAACTCTGGTTGCGGGTTTCCTGAACTCCGTATTATTGACCTCTCTAACAATAGATTTACTGGAAAGCTTCCATCCAAATATTTCCAGTGTTGGAAGGCTATGCAAGTTGTCAACACAAGTGAGTTAAGATATATGGAAGGTATGATTTATCCATTTGCATTGGTGTCTTATGTGGCCCTTGGCATTTATGATTACTCGTTGACAATGAGCAACAAAGGCCAAATGATGTCATATGACAAGGTTCCAAATTTTCTCACCGGCGTTATTCTCTCAAGCAATAGATTTGATGGAGACATTCCAACATCAATTGCCAATTTAAAAGGACTTCAAGTTCTCAGCCTCGCCAATAATAGTCTCCATGGCCATATTCTATCATGTTTGGGCAACCTAACGGGTTTGGAATCATTGGATCTCTCAAATAACAAATTTTCTGGACAGATTCCTCAGCAACTTGTTGATCTCACATTCCTTGAATTCTTCGATGTCTCAAACAACAATCTCACAGGACCCATACCACAAGGAAACCAATTTCCTACATTTGACAAAACGTCATTTAATGGAAACTTGGGGTTGTGTGGAAAGCCATTGCCCAAGGAATGTGAGAATGACGAAGCTCCAACAAATGAAGATCAAGTCGAAGGCTCAGAGGAGTCTCTGCTTTCAGGCACAACTGATTGGAAAATCATTCTGATGGGCTATGCGGGTGGACTCATTGTTGGAGTCGTTCTTGGGCTTAACTTCAGCATAGGAATTCTTGAATGGTTTACAAAGAAATTTGGGATGCAGTCAAAAAGGAGGAGGAGAATCAGGAGAGCTAGGAACAGAATGTGACTATAAAGTTACATTTAATTCTCTTTTATATGATTTATTGCTATGATGTGCTATGAGGGGATGTGGAGAATTCATTACTTGTAGTCTCATTACGTGTCAATGCAATTTTCTAACAAGAAAGTTTAATAAAATTCTGTTTATAATTCATTTAACCAAATCAATTTTACATTTTTACGGGCATAAAAATGCGCTCATAAGTAGATCATATGAGCTTTGAAGGATTTTTTGGCACATGCATTTTTATTTATGTATGGTCAAGATTTTCTTATTATTATTATTTATTTATTAAGTACCAATCATGTGAATTTATTTACTAAAATGAAAGATTAAATTAGGTGGGAATCCTGATTTTTTTTTTAATAGGTTTTTGATGTCAAAGAATTGAGCCCGAGCAAGACACAATAAATAAATAAACATATGATAAACTTAATGTTCAAGTCGTTTAGTAAGGACGAATTAGACGTGTATGGATAGCACTTTTTTAACTCAATTCACCATAGTATTTATATGTATAATTTTTTCAAAAATCTTAAGGCCTGTTTGGAGGTGCTGTAGTTTTTAAAGTACAACTGCTGTGAAAAAAAAATATAACTATAAAATAAAAGTTAATAGTATGTAGTAAATATAATTTTTAAATAATAATTTAGACAACATTGTAAAGATATAATATATTTTTCATCGTACAAGTATAAAATTAAATCAACTTATCTTCCAAACTACAGCAATTAGTGTTTATTAAATACTTTTGTGCTGTACCTTTTAAGTTATAAAGTAAAAGTTAATAGTATGTAGTAAATATAATTTTTAAATAATAATTTAGACTAAATTATAAAGATATAATACATTTTTCATCATACAAGTATAAAATTAAATCAACTTAACTTCCAAATTACAGCAGTTAGTGTTTACCAAATACTTTAGTGTTGTAACTTTTAAGTTATAAAGTTATCCAATCTCAATCCCAAACGGGGCCCAAATTCTTCTATCACTATTTTTATCTTTTTCAGTTGTAAATGAGAATGATAAATATAGTTTAGTATTTAGGTTTACTTTGGCAGGTAATATTTTTTAAATTTATTAAAACCGAAAGGATGGAAATGTACCCCTCAAGATTGGCAGAAACACAAAATTTTTAACTTAAATTGTAAAAAAGACTTGACTGTTCTCAGCCTAAAATATGTTCCGTTAAAAAAATCATAATATTGACAAATATTTATAACTAAGAATGACTGCTACTATTTAATCGATTTACTGTATTTGAAGTATTAATAGAAGATTTCTTTGGTATTTTTAGACAGTTAGATAGTAGCATAGCTTTCTTATAATTGTTGGGTCAAAAGCGGAAGAAAAATAACAAGTTAGATCTATCGAACTTGCTCATCGGGGCATTATTATTTCCTTTCATTTTCAATCATTAATTGTTCATATAACGGGTCAATAAATTTGCCTCTTTTCTATCCTGTTCACTAAAATTTTCCTTCACATCACGTTGAATATTCTGCATACTCGAGGGCAGTGTCATTGATGTTGATACATATTAAAAAAGTCATACGCATAATAAATCAGCATTTAAAAAGTCATGCGTATGATGTGACAAAGGTTCAAGACTGGTAAGTAGTCATCGAGTATCGAATAACTAATAATTTAATTAAACCAGTTTAGTTAGTAGGATGAGGATCTGTCGACTTGTCTAACACGGATTTATTTCTACACAACGTCATTGGTCAACTAATTTTTCTTCACTAAGCCCGGATTTCTTAATATTTGGTAATTCAGAAGAGAACCACAAATTATTTTCAATGAATCAACATGAATAATTTCGATACCACTTATAAAAAAATAATCATTTGATGAAAACTATCACCTAAATTGTAGAAAAATTTATATTGTATCACCAAAAATCAATGAATAAATATATGAAAGTGTTGGGTCATTTGGGGGCTCAAAAGCCCAAAGTCTAAAAATACTTGTTTGATGTGCAATTAACATTAAGGTTTGGAATTGAATGAAAATTGCCATGAAATTTGGTTTTAATAAGAAGCGGCAGCCCTAGTTTATGATATGGCAAAAAGACGAGTGGAGAGAGAGAGAGAGAGAGAGAGAGAGAGAGAGAGAGAGAGAGAGAGAGAGAGAGAGAGAGAGAGAGAGAGAGAGAGAGAGAGAGAGATGTAGAGATGTGGCTGCTTATTATAATTTGGGATAAGATTTTGAATCTTTAATTGGGCGATCAAAATGCGAAGTTATTGGGCGATCAAAAGGCGAAATTAATTTTGTTTTTTCTTAAATTTTGAGGGTAAGTTCCTAGCATCGCCTTCGACAATCTTATTGGTCTTTATTTTTATTTTATCCTCTCTTTGGCTATTATTTGAGATATCTACTTATTAGAGAGACAATTATTAGACTGTTTCTGTAAGACAAAAATATTGAGATTCTTGATGTTTGTAACCTCTAGTATTATCTAGAGAAAAATTTGTGTTGTAATCCCATTAATATAGTGGAAGATTAAATTGGACTACGGCCCCGTGGTTTTTCCCGCTTTAGGTTTTTCACGGAAAAATCCGTGTCTCTTATGGTTGGTTTTTGCTTTGGATTTCGTTGATTAATTTTTCTGCCTATTTATTTGTGATACACATTCTATTTTAATCACACAAAGAGAGAAAGAGTTTGTTTCCGCTTAATTTTCAACTGTTTGTGGTAGTCCCTTTCTCAATAGGGTGGTATCAGAGTTTTAGGTTTTGTCTTTTTTTATTACTTGTATAATTGAAATAGAGTAGTCCTTAGCATGCATGATTAAATTAAAATTATGGAATGATGGTATTTTGAAGTCTAGAATCGAGGATTTGTTATACATGAAAGACTTACATGAACTCATTGAAGGCAAAGAAGCTAGACCTATCAATTTATATGATAAGAAATGGGCTCAATTAAACAAGAAGGTCGTGGGTACTATTAAGTCATAGATTGATCAGAGTGTGTATCACCATGCTGTTAAGGAATCCAAGGCTGATGTTCTTTGGAGAAAATTAGAGACAATTTATGAGCAATTGACAACGTAGAATAAAGTTAATTTAATGAAAAGACTTGTTAACTTGAAATACAAGAAGGGGAACATTATAACTAAACACACTAATGAGTTTCAAGGCTTGATTGATTGATCAATCAACTACTATGAAAATTATTTTAGATGATGAATTACAAGTATTGTTATTACTTAGTTTTTTACCTGACAGTTCAGAGACATTAGTGGTGTTAGTGAATAATTCAGCGCCGAACGAGAAATTAACCTTAGATATTACTGCAAATAGACTGCAGAATGAACAATCTAGAAGAAAAAGTGTTGAAGCAGTTCCTTCTGAGTTAGATTCACTTGTTTTGGAAAAGCAAGAAAGGTGGGGAAGAAGCTAATCTAGAAATTCCCATCAGTAGAACAATAATAACCCCAGAGAAAGATCTAAGTCCTAGAGGAGAAACATGAAGTACTTTTATTATCAGAAAATGAGTCATATTAAAAGAGTTTTAGATTGTGGAAAAGAGCATAGGCGAAAAAAAGGTGATGTTCAGAAAAATAACAAAGAGAATGCTATAACCATAGTTGATGGTGATTTGGGTATTGTTTATGATAATAGTTCAGTAAATCTCACTTGCCATACTAGTGATTGGGTGATTGATTCGGGTGCTTCATTTCATGTTACTGCACATCGCGATTACTTTACGTCCTATATTACAGATCCCATGGAATCAAACTTGAGAAGACTGTACCAAAAACGCCGCAGCAAAATGGTGTTGTAGAAAATATGAATAGAACAATCGCAGAGAGGGTCAGGTGTATGGTTTTTGATGCCAAGCTTCCTAAATCTTTCTGGGAAGAGGCTATGCATACTACTATTGTCTTGATTAACCTTTCTCTTTTAGCTCCATTAGATGGCGATGTACCTGAGAAAGTTTGGATTGAGAAATATGATTCTTATAGACACTTAAGAGTGTTTTGTTGTAGAGCATATGTTCACATCCCTAAAGATTAGAGATTGAAACTTGATAAAGCCAAAGAATGCATTTTCTTAGGCTATGAGCATGAAGAATTTGGGTACAGATTATGGGATCCAGTGGCAAGAAAATTGATTAGAAGTAAAGATATTGTGTTCCTTGAATATCATATAGTTAGTGATGCAATGAATAATGATGAGTCTTAGTCATCTCTAAAGATTCCTATTATTTTAACTTCAGTTTATCCACCTGTAGTTAATGATGATCACGGGGGAGCTGGAGAGGATAATAATGATGGTCCAATAAAACCAGTTGATTAGGCACTTTCAGAACCACTAGCACTATCAGTTGAGCCAGAATTGAAAAGATCCATTAGAGAACAGCGACTTTCCACTAGATATCCTCCACATGAGTATGTGATGCTTACAGATGAAGGGGAACTAGAATGTTTTGAAAAAGCCATGTCTCACTAGCTTAAAAATGAGTGGGTTAAAGCCATAAAGAGGAGATAAAATCCTTGAATAAGAACCACACTAATGACTTAGGAAAGCTGCCTAAGGGGGAAAAGGCATTGAAGAACAAATGAGTTTATAAGTTGAAGACTGAAAATAACTCACAACAACAATACAAGGCTAGATTAGTTGTAAAGGATTTCGGTTAGAAGAAAGGTGTTGATTTTGAAGAAATACTTTCTGTTGTGTGGAGATGTCTTCTATTTGAGTTGTTCTGGGATTAACAGTTAGTTTGAATTTGGAGATCGAACAGCTTGATGTAAAGACAACTTTCTTGCATGGTGACTTATAAGAGGAAATGTACATGGAGCAATCTAAAGAAGATCTTGTATGCAAGTTGAAAAAAAGTTTGTATGAGTTGAAACAGGCACCAAGGCAGTGGTACAATAAGTTTGATTCTCTTATGGAGAATCATGGTTTCAGCAAGACTGTATGCGACCATTATGTCTTTGTGACGAAGTTTGGTGATAATGATTTCATCATTCTTTTGCTTCATGTAGATGAAATTTATTAGCCAGGATGCTAGTAAAATTAACAATCTGAAGAGAGAGATTAGCAAGTCTTTTGCAATGAAGGACTTGGGACTGGTGAAATAGATTCTTGGTATGAAGATTTCCTACGATAGAAAATCTAGGAAGTTATGTTTATCTCAAAAAGCATATGTTGAAAGGATTCTTGAAAGATTTAACATGAGCAAGACAAAATCCATTTGTTCTCCACTTGCGGGCCATTTCAAGCTTAGTTTCGAGCATTGTCCTACAAGTGAGAAAGAGAAGCAAGATAGCTTTATTGTATACTGCGACAGTCCAAGTTCCATTCACTTGGCAAAGAATTCGACATACTATTTGAAATCCAAGCACACTAATGTGAGGTATCATTGGATACAAGATGTATTTGAGAAGAAACAGTTACAGGTTGAGAAGATATAGACAACGGACAATGAGTCAGACATGATTACAAAGCCATTGCCCAATGAGAAGTTGAAAATCTGTATGTAGAAAGCAGGCTGGGCGGTGGCCCTCAAACGATCTGGGGGGGAATATTTGATGGGTCCATCTCATTTGAGAGCCTAAAATCCTAAATTCTAAAAAGGTTTACTTGATGTCCAATTAATATTAAGTTTTGGACTTAGATGAAAATTACCATGAAATTTGGCTTTAAAAGCAAGCGGCAACTTTAATTTGTGGTATCATAAAAAGACGAGTGTAGAAGAAAAAGACGAGAGAGAGAAAAGATAGTGGCTGGTTATTATAATTTAGGGGTAAGATTTTTAATCTTTAATTGGGCGATCGAAAGGCGAAATTAACTCCGTTTTTTCTTAAATTTTGACATTGCCCTCTATAATCGTACTGATCTTGATTTTTATGTTATCCTTGACATGACTTAAAAGTGTTTAATTTACTTCCAACTATAAGAGTGCCTAGTTATACTATAGCTTGATAAGTCCGAGGTCGATTCATAGGGAAATTTATTTATTTAAGTTATCTAAAAAAAATAAAATTCAAATATATGCAATTTAATTTGAGAAAACTATTAAATTGAATTAGTTAGGGTTATGGATCTACTCCTAGTAAAAAATACAATTTAATAAATTTTTTTTATATTATCACACAAAAGATTGATTTTATAAATTACAATTATTTTCCCATTAATTTTATTATGGACTAAGAATTTAATGTGCCAAAACTTAAATTGTCTACAATAAGTCAAAATATCATTTTAACATAGTTTATACTAAGCTATTAATTATTCATTGTGCCAAACTGTCATGTTTGTCCACAATAAATCAAAATTTCAAAATATAAAATGTGGATAAAATTAAATAGAAAATAATTTAATATATAATTAAAAATAGAATTTGATTAAATCATATTTTTCTACTAAAAGTTTTACCTCACCCTAACTGTTAGTATTTAGCTAAGCATATTTGAAATAAAGAAAATTATTAAAATTGAAAAAATAATTAAAAAATATTTGAAAATTAAAAATAAAACTAATTTTATTTATTGTAAATATATTACGAAGAGAGATGAGAAGAAGAATTTAAGGGGAAAGAAGAGAAGAGAATGTATGAAGAGGTGTGTTCCCCCCCTCTCTATTTATACTAATACATGATTAATCCATACCACACAAATAAATAAAACTAATTACATCTTAGTCTTACACTTGTCCTACTAATAAAATATAAACCAACTTAATCCACTCAAGCACATTCAACACATTCCACGAACAATTATCATACCTAATATGATAAAAACTTATAATATCACAATTACCACATTTACAGTAGTAAAAACTTATAAATTTACAATTAAAGTCGCAAATCCTCCTCAACAATGACCAAATTTCTTGAACTTCTGGAATCCAAATTTGACATTCGTACATTTGTTTAAAATCTAAATTTGTGTGAAATTATTATTTTTACCTAATAAACACACACAAATACGCAAAATCAAATATTTAGAAAAATAATTAGAAATTCACAATAGGTTACATAATTAAAAATATAAATTATAATATAAGCACAAAATAATACTTTTACTCTTTAATAACATACAATGTTTAACACTAGTCAATTCTCTTTTTGGCTATTATTTGAGATACCCACTTGTTAGAGAGACATTTATTAGATTATTATTGTAAGCTAAGAATATTAAAATTCTTGATGTTGGTAGCCTCCAGTATTATCTAGAGAAGAATTTGTACTGTAATCCCATTAATATGGTGGAATATTAAATCGAACTACGTGTTTTTTCCCGCTTTGGGTTTTTCACGTAAAAATCTGTATCTCTTGTGATTGGTTTTTGCTTTGGATTTTGTTGATTAATTTTTTCCCTATTTATTTATGGTACACATCTTATTTTTATCATACAAAGAGGAAAATAATTTAATTCCGTTTAATTTTTAACTGCTTGTTGTAGTCCCTTTTCCAACAGGAAATATACCTGAATTCATAACCCTTAATTACTCTTTAGAGCCATATGAGTTGTCTTTCAAATCAACATATTATCCTCGAGAATCCTTTACACTTCTCTCTTTACTCTCTTTCATAATAGGATGTCAAAAAAGAATAGAATGTTACTTGTGATTTGGGAATAATAACCACTTATATAGATAACTTTCCTGTTATTGATAGGTGTTCTTATTTTAACCCTTCATAAAAGTAAAAGTTACCCTTTAATCTCCACACATTACAGGCCCACATCTTATTAGATATATTGAAGCCCAAATTACCAAAAACTTTAATAGATCAGTTTTAATTAGACTTAACCTTAAGCAATAACTTGCAACACATAATTATTCACATATACTTCTAACGTTGTATTAGGGATCCAACATTTATTTCTCCACTATTTCATCGGTCTATTTAATTGCCTCTTTTTTTCCCCTTTCCCACTATTGCCAATTCATTTAAATTTTCCTTCATGGCATTTACACGTTTGAATATTTTGCATATTGAGGGCATTTATCAAGTGTTTGGCAAATACATGCAATCGTAGTTTGAAAGATTTAAAGCTCTGCATTAAAATTGTTCTAACAACTGCATCTCTAACTGCAAAATTAGATGCTGATATTAGAAATACATCTAGAAGGATTCTCCTCTTACATGTATGAAATAGATCCTCTGTTTGTGAACTACCTTATTATTGATGACCTTTTAACTTATCAACATGTCTTTTAGATCCCCACCACTATGTCATCTGAATCTATGTCTCTTCTTATTGGTGAAGAGCGTTTCCTCGTCATTCTATACTGAGGCTCCACTCATTTGCTTATCAATTGCTTCTCGATCAGCAAGCAAGTTTTTAAATTCCTCAATGGTTGGTTGAGTTGCCAACCTTAGATAGCTGTATCAAAGTTCTAAAACTCAGGTCTCAAACTATGGATAATAATTCTCTTCATTCTGGATTTAAAAATTGCAGCAGTACGATCTAACCCAAAAATTTTGTGGTATAGGGACTTTACCTTATTGAAGTTGCTTTGCTATGAAATTGACTATAGCTCATTGTCCAAAAGGTGTAGCTGTGTGTTATTCTTCATTGAAAAAAATCGTTGCAAGAGTGTCCCAAGCTTCCTCAAGCGTTTTTTTTTCCTTTTTGTGTATAGTAACATCTCTTATTTAATCATACTCTTAATGGCAAAAATGGACTTCCCAACTTTAATGTTCCACTTCTTTGAAGCGGCATCCTCCATTAGTGGTTTCACATCGTTACCACAAACAATCTCCCAGATGTCTTGACTTTATAAGGAGGACTCCATCATTACTGCCCATATATTAAAATTTTTGTTGTTGAGCTTTTTGACTCCTCCAACCACTTAAAGATCATCCATCGTGTTTGTAAGACTTTGACAATGCCAAGTAAACTCGACCTTAACCAATGAACTTGCAGAGTTTGAAACTCCTCATGATTCAACAAATCTTTATCAAACGATTCTCGATCGTCCTCGCTGTACCTTTTCCACACAGTCCTTGACTATAGTGAACTTTTGGCAGCACTGCTATAGTATTCCCAACCAACCTGGCTCTGATACCAATTGTTGAAAACTAAAGAGGACTAAATTGGTCAAAACTAATAATATTTAGCAACAAAAGAATTTTACTAAACCAAAGAACTTTATTGATATTTTACAAGTGCTCACGGCTTACTCTTCTAATTCTTCACTCTTCACTTGATGCCTATATTAAACAGCTTAGGGGTATTTATAATAACCTAGAACTAATACAAACCACACAAATATTAAATTACAAAAATATGACAACCACACTTTACAAAAATCTCTAAATATTTAAGAATTGTCTAGACTTAGATTTTTTTTTTATCTCCATTAGATATTTTTAGATTAGAAATATCTACCATTCTCTACATATTTCTCTTATCTTTCATGAATTGGACTTTGAACTTAGGCTTAGACAAATGTAATTGGATTGGATCACGAAATTAGTGCTAGACTTTTAACAAGAATAGTAACAAAAAACACCACATTGTTATATTGGGAACCAAATGAGATGCTTATCCACATGGTATGATAATTTTTAACATGGATGCAGTTTCACCCTTCTCATTTCAATACAATACATAATGCTCAAACCATAAAGAAAATAAAGAAAGATTGTGCATGATACAATAGTTATTTGTAACTGATAATTAAGCTATTAGCTAATAAAAATTAATTTCTAAAGAGACAAAGTCCCACCAAATAAAAATAATTTTTGATTTAATGTGTTATTGATAATCTTTTTTTTTTAAAAAAAAAACTTTAATAGAATCTATCAAACTTGTCCGATTATATTTCTTTTCATTTTCTATAGATTGTCATCTAATCGATTGATAAATTAATTTGCTCTCTTTTTTCTCTTTTCCTCACTTGAATTTTCCTTCATGGCATGTTGAGTATTCTGCATATTGTGTTGGGTCATCTCATTTGGGTTGCCTAAGCCCAAAGTCTAATAGGCTTGGCTAATTAATTAATTAAAGAAAACTTGAAGGGGCACATGAAATTTTCCAATATAAAGAAGAATAAGTGGAGGCAGCAACCTTTTGGTTGAAGAAAAAGACGAGTGAGAAATGAGAGACAATAGAGTTGAGATTTTTAATCTTTGATTGAATGATCAGAAGGAAATTTTAACTCCGTTTTCTCACAAATTTTGAGGGTAAGTTCTTGGTATCGCCCTCTATAATCCTACTAGTCTTGATTTTTATTTTATCCTCTCTTTAGCTATTATTTGAGATGTCCACTTGTTAGAGAAACAGATATTAGGCTATTATTGTAAGCCAAGAATATTGAGATTCTTGATGTTGGTTGTCTCTAGTATCATTTAGAGAAATTTTTTTTTCCAAGCTCACAAAAAGTCAAAATTCCTGACTGGTCAACTCAAGGAACGACGCATTAATCGCTGAACTGTCCATGGAGGCGGGAGAAAGGGGTTTGCAAACCTAACTATGTTAGTGGTACAAGTCAAATGGAAAGAAAGAAGCATAATTTACTGCCACCTTTTAAATCTGCTTCTGAGGAAATTATCAAAGCAAAAAGCTCTGAAGGATCATATTGTAAGAGGAATTCATATCCAGGAATAAATGCCTATGAAAATAGAAGTGCATTGGTGATGAGGGATGAGAAAGATTCTTTTGGGCATGATAGAGGACAAGAAAACTTTCACCTGGGTCAAAGATCACATGTTTTTTATGTGACCCTCCCTCTTCATCCCAGGAGTTCAAGTGGTAAAGGTTCTGAAAATGATACTATTGGTGCCCGAAACAAGGTATGGGAGACATTGCGTCAATTTCAAGCTGTTGATAGGAAGCTGTTGCACGAAGAAGAAGCAAAACCCGGCAGACAAAATTCTCATAAGATGGTTGATTATCTAGCAGCAAGGATTCCAAGGATAAAATGTAACACCCCGCACCCATTTCTTAGACTTTTTCCCAACCCTTTATAAAGAGAAAGAGAGAGAGAATAGAAAAAAGAAGAGAAGCTTATGGGGAGAGATAGAAAACAGACCCGGAATCCGGATCCGACCCGTGACCGTGACCCGGCCATATCTCCCGATTTCGGCCACCACTCCGGCCAAGCTTGGTACCAATCTGAAGCTTGTGAGACGCCGGTCATACCCCTACCATCCTCGTCGCTAGAAAACAGCCAGAACGCCGGCGATTTAGCCCGAAAAGAAAGCGGCTCCACCCTTTTTTGTCGCCGTCGATCTCATCAGATTTCAGCTACGCCACTGCTTTGATCTTGTTCCTCACGTCACCAGCATCACTTTCCAACCGACCATGACCACCGAGGACGCCGTCTTGGCCGTAAACAACCACCGGGAAACTCACGGCCTTTGGAGCTTTGATCCGCTGCCGTCGCCGCGCGTGGGAGGTCACCACCACCACCGTTGGACTCAGTGTGGCCAGAACATTTAGTCTTGAGCTTCCCGTCGCTACCGGTTGAATTCCGGTGACCTTTGACCGGCAAGGGCATTTCGGTAATTTCATACTTTTGGGGTAATTTCGTAATTTTAGACTATGTGGGTATTTTTGTAATTGCTGAAATTGAGGATAAGTTGATAATTTATGTTGTCGAGGTTAAGTTATTAGATTATGATTTTATGGGTATTTCGGTAATATTAAATCCAAGGGCATTTTGGTAATTCTAACCTCCCGAGGGTAATTTCGTAATTTCTGATATTGTGGTTATTTTTGTGGTATGAATTGAGGCAATTTGATAATTGAAGATTTTGAGGATAATTTGGTAAATATTGGTGTTGGGGGCATTTTGTTAATTTTGACATGTAGGCGTATTTATGTAATTTGAGGCATACGAGAATAGTTGATTATGAATGAATATTTGTTTGGAGCTCTAATGCGTAAAATTAGTTATATTTATATTTACGGGAAAATGATTATGTCGTTTACTTTATTAGGAGGACCCGTGAACGAGAATCAAACCGCGGACGTTGTTGATACCGAGTCTGGGCGTTGTCACTGTGAGTGGAATATACAAAACCTATTTTCATAGTGATTATGATAGTGAAGCATGTTTGCGAAATAAGAATTTTGAATGTTCGGATTTAATGATGATTTTACGATACAGTACAACATGATTTGATAAATAAGTATTTGATGTTTCGATTTAATAATTTTCTAGAAAATGGATTTTTGTCTACGTGGTAATATTTATTATTTTTTTAAGGATGAGTTTGATTAATGAGTTGTTTATCGTTTTTGAGTAAAAATATGATAACAGAATTGAGTGGGTTTGAGATAAGTTGAATAAAAATGACATGAGATTTCAGATGTGATTATATGTTTATGTACATGTGCATAAGATATTGTTTTAAAAGTATTAGGCAGTACCCATCCCCTCTAGATACAGTGTTACAGATGAGATATATGAGATATGAGGTGATGATGATACAGATGAGATATATAAGATATGAGATGATATTTCTCCGTGTATCCGTTGTAGCTCCGGGGTATGATGGTACCCAGATAGTACATCAATGCCCGTCCGTCGAGGTCCGAATATGATGAGATATGAGATAGCTTTTCCCTGTCTATCTGTGTAGCTCCGGGGCATGGCGGTACCCAGATAGTACGTCATTGCCCGTCCGTTGAGGTCTGGATACGACGAGATTATTGCCTTGGGTACTTGTTTAGTGATAGTTTTGGGTATTCAGTATTTGATATTATAAGTGTTATGATTTCATTAATTTTATACGGATTTATGTGATATTGATATTCGAGTATATGGTTTGAATTAAATGAGTTTTGTTTAAGTTTTTATGATATTTTGATCAGATATGATTCCGATGATTATTTGATACGGTATTATATATGCTTTTCATGATAAGTGATCTGATTTAAATGTTAAATGATTTATTACGGGTTTCTCGTACATGGTTTGATGAAATCGTGTTTAGAAATGTTATGATTATTTCTTTTTAAGTAAGATTAATTTTTAAACAAACTACTATTCACTCACTGATTTTCACTGAGTTTTATACTTATTCCATTTTTATTATATTTTCCTCCCCTCACCAAGAGGTTGCAGGTACATCAGACCGACCCAGCGACTGTAGATATATTTTGAGTCTTGGCCACATGATGGTGCTAGAGATATAGATGATTTTTGTTATGATATTTTGGTTATCTTGTTTTTTTTGGGATTGTATAATTTTGTTATATTAGTCTTTTGGGATTAAGAATTTATTGAGGATGTTAGTTACTGGAGTTTGTTGTATAGTGAATTATTTTGGGAGTGTATACTTTACATATTTGCAGATTGGGATTGTTATATTTACAAAGGAGACTCTGCCGAATTTTCGGCAGAATCTTTAATAATTAGCTTATTATCGATTCAATTAGACGGGGTTAGATAGACTTGCCCTGGGGTGCGGGACGGGTCGTTTCATAAAAAGAAATACATCCCTATCGACAAAAAAGTCATTGGATCGGTTCCAGGAGTTGAAGTAGGCGATGAGTTTCAATACAGGGTGGAGCTCAATATGATTGGTCTTCATCTCCAAATTCAGAGTGGTATAGATTATGTCAAGTACAAAGGAAAAATTCTTGCTACAAGTATTGTAGCATCTGGGGGTTACGATGATAACTTGGACAACTCAGATGTTTTGATTTACACTGGTCAGGGAGGTAATGTGATGAACGGAGGCAAGGAACCTGAAGATCAGAAGCTTGAACGAGAGAATCTAGCTCTAGCGAACAACATACATGAACAGAATCCTGTAAGAGTGATCCATGGTGATACAAAGGCTTTTGAATCTAGGACGTACATTTATGATGGTCTGTATTTGGTGGAGAGATATTGGCAGGATGTAGGCTCAAATGGTAAGCTGGCTTTTAAGTTTAAGTTGGCCCGAATTCCGGGTCAGCCGGAGCTTTCTTGGAAAGTGGTGAAGAAGTGCAAAAAATCTAAAGTACGTGAGGGTCTATGTGTTAATGATATCTCACAAGGAAAGGAGTTGATTCCCATTTGTGCTGTGAACACCGTAGATGATGAAAAGCCCCCATCATTTAAATACATAACCAATATTATATATCCTGAGTGGTGCCGTCCTATTCCTCCAAAGGGTTGTGATTGCACTAATGGATGTTCAAAGTTGGGGAAATGTGCTTGTGTGGCTAAAAATTGAGGGGAGCTTCCTTACAACTACAATGGGGCCATTGTTTAGGCAAAGCCCCTTGCCTATGAGTGTGGTCCTTCTTACAAGTGCCCTCCTTCTTGTTATAATAGAGTCAGCCAGCAGAGTATCAAAGTTCAGCTTGAGATCTTCAAAACTTAGGCACGGGGATGGGGTGTGAGATCCCTAAATTCCATTGCTTCAAGAAGTTTTATTTGTGAGTACGTGGGGAAGCTCTTTGAAGAGAAAGAAGCGGAAATAAGAACCAATAATGATGAGTATCTGTTTGATATTGGGAATAATTATAATAATGGCTCTCTTTGTGGTGGACTTTCAAATGTTATGCCTGATGCACCATCAAGTTCTTGTGGAGTTGTGGAGGATGGCAGATTTACCATTGATGCAGTGGAGTATGGCAATGTGGGCAGATTTGTTAACCACAGTTGTTCGCCTAATTTTTATGCCCAAAAGGTCCTTTATGATCATGAAGACAAGAGAATGCCTCACATAATGCTCTTTGCTGCTGAAAACATTTCTCCCCTGTAAGAGCTGACTTATCATTGCAATTACGTGATAGATCAAGTTTATGATTCGTCTGGCAACATTAAGAAGAAGAGTTGCTTTTGTGCTTCTTCAGAATGCACTGGTCGGTTGTACTGAGGAAGGTTAACAGTAGTAGTTTTGATTTTCACCAGAAAGGTACATTCAAGTGCCACTTGTTCCAAGTCTTAGCATCTTTCTCGCTCACCTATGCTCACAAATATGAGGATGTATGTGTCTATCTGTGTGTATGTACGTCCGTGAAATTGCATTATGCTGTCTTTGTTTGTTGGACAAAACATTTAAATTTTAGTGCCTTGTTAGTTATATCACTTGTTCTATTATCTAATGTTTAATGGATGCATATATACTGTTACTCCCATGGACGGCTCAAACCAGTAACTGCGTCAAAATGTACAAACAACTGATAACTTGTGCAAGTTGACGGTCCTTTACTGACAGTTGCTCTGATTCTGGAGAACCCAACACAATCAATGCAATCCTTGTTTGATGCATTCTTCCCTTCCAATGCCAAATGTTAAATTTTCTTAAAGGTCGCTGCTTTAATATGTGCAAGTATTATGATGCTTCCAAGGGGTGTTCTGTTCTGGTCATTGCTTGTAAGATTACAACACTTCCGAAAGAGGAGAAATAGATATTGTGCCGTCACTTGTTAATTTATTTTTCCAAATACATGTAGCAGTATCATTTTGAACATGCTATATATGTTGTTTGCATATGAGAAATGTAACAAATTACAAAAAAAATTCACAATATCATTTATGTTAAGAGTGAACCAGAATTTAGTTTACAGGACATACAACAAGTCATCCATAAGTCTTAGAAGAAGACGACTTGCCAAATAGAAGATGATCAAGGTTGTACGACAACCATCTCATGTCATTCTGAAAATGTTAAGTGATGCACGTGTGTAGCACGTGATCCCCTAACATATTATTAATCTGAAACGACAACTCACTACTGTCGTTTTTGTTATATATCTGTTAAAGCACATGCTCAGCACAGGGGAGGGTGATTACAGTCAGTTAAAAGAAGCGGGAAAATTCTGGGGTCAGGTGTAACAAACCCAGAACGAGTTGCAGGCTTCTTGTAACTGTAAAAGCTTGTGTATAAGTGAGTCTTGATGACTGAAAGAAGAGAGAGTATTTTTCTTTGTAATTCTCTAAAAAGGCTTGAGCCTTGTATTCTGCTTTAATAAAGAATCATAGCCCCTTTTTGAAAGAGGATGTAGGCTGAAATGGCTGAACCTCTATAAAAGTTTGTTCTGTGATTCTTGTCTTTCTCTGTGGTGTGTTCAAAACTATTGTTTTCGGATTATATTGATTCCTAATAAACCTATTAATCATTCTTGTCAAAGAAATCAGTGTGTAGAATTGTTCCTGTAAAAGAAAAGATCTTAACAATTTATTTTCCTTTTATGGTGTACCTAAAATCATTAGCTAACCAGTGCTTACCAGAAGAGTTGAAGATGATATTAATGTAGTACATTGGTTGAAAATTTTATTATATGTAGTTTTATGGGTAAATATTCATTAACCACCTAATATTCTGCATTTTATTAAAAATACACCAAAATTTTTTCTTTTGCAATTTTTTATTATTTTTCTACTTTTCAATTAATAACATTAGATGATTTAACAGGATATTGATAAAAGACTATTTTATCCCTAAATGTAAATAGATTGTTTATTAGTTGTTGTTTTAGATACTTTTAGAATATGTTTTACTTTGAATTGATGGAAACAAACTATAAATTCTATGTTCATCATAACTAGTTTTACATTGTTATTTTTTGATTGATGGCAACAAGGTATAATACTTAAAGTTTTCTATAACTACTTTTATGTTTGTTTTAAATGTATTTTCAATAATTATGATTGTTTTTATTGGTAATTTATTGCTTTCGAAGACTTGTTATTGTTGTCAAAGATTATTAAGGATGGATTATATGAGCAAAGGTTCTGGATTTATGTTGTAAATGAACTACAAATTAGTTAGGGTGGTTATATTGGTAATTTTATATTGTTAAATTAGTAGGTTTGGTGAATTTATCTAACTAGTTTTATAGCTGCTATTGGTTCCAACAGCTACAAATTGGAATTTTTTTCGTCATTTAGCTACTAGCTAGGATTAAATAATATTTTAACAGTATAGTCGTCGTTTAATTAATATTTTATTAAATCTTTAATTATGTTAATGAAAAAGAAAAAAGGTCATACATTTTGTAAACCTTATGTGGATAGCTACAAAAGAAAAAAAATTTGGTATATTTTTTAAAGTGCAAAACAATGAGTTGTTGGTAGATATTTATCCTACTTTTATAAACAATTGACAAAAGATTTGGCTAATCTCCAATTCTAAAATGGAATGGCTCGTCAGTTTGTTTTACAATTTTTGCATTTGAAATATATTGTTTAACATATTGTAATCACCAAAGAATATTATCGATGATGTATGTTGTTTGATAATACATCAATTTTACTGATTACTCTTAAATATAGTGGAGTTATTTAAACATTCAAAAGAAATTAAACAAGACACACACACACACACACACACACTACAAACGAGACGGATGAGCGGTTTTATCTTAAAGAAAGCGGAAGTTTATTCATTTATTCCTTCGTTAATTAGATCAAAAGATCTAATTAAAGTACACAATCCCACTATTTATTTAGCAACTAGTTAAGTATTGAGCAGACAGGGGTACACAATACATGCTAAGCAACAAACTAAAAAAAAAGATTAAGTAGCAGCACTTGCTGATGCTGGGCAACGAAATATTAGAATATCTAAACGACATTAAGAAGCTGATAACCAGGAACCAGTAACCGACAAGTTGTTCCTATATATATATATATTCTTCTATTCCATGATATGTCATATAATAATAAAGCTTGGGATATCTCAAATTTATTCAAGCTGAATTTCTGACTCATAAGCAACTCCAGCCTTCCAATCACTAGGAATAGCATTGTTTGCCACAACCCATGTGAGCCCCGCGCTGCCACTCACTTGAAACCTCAAATTAAGTGCTCCTTCTGGTGGACTAGAGATGTCAAATACTGCACCGAAAGCCCTTCTCATTGCCACCCAGCCTCGATAATCCTCCTGCACCAACGAAAGCATTACATGCGATGGACGGGCCAAAAATCGGTTGTTTAGAAGTTAATTTGATACTTAATTTGTAAGTAATTACCTGCGATATTTCAACTGCTAGGACGTCATTTTGGCCAGCTACGTACAGAATGGCTATGGCCAAGTAATGTGGGTACCTGCTGTTTTCATGGACCTTGAACATGAGGTTGTAGCCTTTGTACCAGCAAGGGACTCTCCGGAATTCAACGTTGACGACACCATAAGAATAGAGCTCTGCTGACTTATCTGGAAGTGCCATTCTTCCATATGCGCGCGGGCTGAGGATGAAGTCTGTTTTGTCTCCTTCACCATAGTCAGTCACCACCACGTACACCCCATAATCTGTGCAAAGTTGTGGTACCTTGCACCTGACCTGAAGTTAATTAATTAACTAATCATAATTAGTTGGTGGTACAAAACCAAAAGAATTAGTTGTTTATTACTAGTGGCAATAAAATTGTTGAAAATGTTGAATTTCAAACGATTTAAGCAGGTTTATGGAGACTATGCTTGCAACTAGCTTTTTATATATAAGCGTTAATGTTGTAGTAAATCAAGTTTTCAATTTCCATTCACGCACAGCCTTAGCACTCTTAGCAATATTTGTTCACTTTACACTTGTTGTGTAACTTTATAATAAACTGAAATGATTAAGTGGGTTGAAATTTAATAATCATTACGTGATAGCAAGCTCCACAACCAGTTCCATTTTTCCAAAGCCTCGACACACCGGCCACGTTGGCATCATTTACAGTTCTTCCATATTCACCAAACCCGCAAGCACCAGCTGATGAATCATCAACATGATCATTAATTAATCTAAAATATAAACATATACAAAAAAAAAAAATATCTCTAAGTCATAATGACATGAACTAATAGTTCGCGTAAACGTGTGCGTGAGTTTAATGTACAGAGCTTTGTAAATGTGAGGTTTTTACGTACTTGGTGTCCCAAAGCAATCAGGGCTACCATAGTATGTAGCTCTAGAATATGTGGATGTGTACTGAGAGTAACACAATGCAGGCAAAAGCAGCATGACGGAAAGAAGGTAGTATTGATATAACCCCATTTGCAAAATATGGAAATCTTTGTTAGCAATACGAAGGAGGAAGAGGAATAATAACAAGTTATGAGATGGGTTGCTAACAAATGTTAATGGACATATTTATAGTAGAGGCCTTGAGGGCTGCTGCTAAGGGGAAATTGCCACCTCTTTTCTTCCTTTTGGGACTAGAGTTGGATTAGATTGATGATGTGTAAATGTAGACCCCATTTTTGACCCCTCAAGACCCTTCTTTGAAATGAATTGGGCTCATTATCATAATTATTAGCAGAAAGTTACAGTTTCCACATAAAGGTTTTTCGCTTTATGCCTAACACTTGTCTATTTTGGATACTTCCCTTGCCACCCACAGACTTTGAAGTCGTACACTTGTGCTACACGAGTCAGTGACGGTAGTTGTCTGAGAGTGAATCTCATCCGTTGTGAAGCAATCAATAAAACCATTAAATCACCTCCCGTGCCATTATTATTTATCAACCGAGTAATTGTTTTGTAATTGTTAATTACTGGTTTGGTTTTGCTTCGTTTAGACGTTCTAATAGCATAAATTATTTATTTATTTATTTAAAATATTGAATGGAGAAGAAAAACTTCAACCATTAAACACCAATCCTTATTCTTTACTGTTATTCCATTTTTGGTGATTACGCCAAAAGATCTAATACCGCACACCTTGTGACTTGTGTGCAAGAGAAAACTCAAGATTTTTCTATTAGAGATGACAAAATTCTATACAGGTTTGGGTTCTCATGAGGCCCATCCTAAATAGGATGAATTTTAAATAATTTCTAAGGATTAGAGTAAGGAATAAGGGAAAATAATCCCCAAGCTCTTAATGGGATGGGGCTTGATTTTATATTTCCCACCTCACCCCTACCCTACTTCTCATTATATATAAATATTTTTTAATTTTTATTTTATCAACTACAATGTTGATTAAGAATTTTTTTTTATCTAATATAAATAAGTTATTATTAAAAGGAAATCCTACAATATAATTCTTATTCAACTCTAAAATATTGTTATGTTTTCTTTTATTTCTTAAGTGCTGCTCTCTTCAAATATTTTTCAGTTTTGATATCATTTTAAGATATTATTTCAAAATTTTAGAGATTTTTTAAATAATTTAAATATTTATAATATGATAATGATTTTATTTAAGTATCTAATTTTTAATTCACTGAAATCACATATTTATGCCTATTATACAATAAATAAATGGGGAATAGAATAGAGATGAGGAAATCATTTTTCATATTGAGATTTTTCATCCCCATCTTTCTAAATTTGTTGGGGAACGAAATAAAGAATGGAAGCAAAATTTTTTATGGAATGGGGAATGGGGTGGGCCTCTCCATGCCTGCGCCACCCCCATTGCCATCTCTATTTTCTATCACTATGCTAAGTGTAAATTGTGGAATTAAAACCTATAGAAACTAGCTGGAAATTGCTTATTGAGTCAAGAACTGAAGACTAATAGGGAAATCGCACCAAGCAATTGGATTTAGTACATATGTACCGGTATCCAAAATGGCATTTTTTTAAATTGTTTTGTCGAGTCAAAAGCAAATGCTATAGGCTCATAGCAACTGGATTAACCCACTTGATCACCATCAGTCGTTTGGTTGTAACGCACTAATAAACGGGTCAAGCCAGGTAAACGTATTTAGCTAAACTCAAAAATTAGGGACGGAAGCACTCACTAATCATAATTAATTTAACAGTTGTTGCACTGCAAAATGCAAAATCAATTTTAAACTTTGTGGTTTTTGACACGATTGGTGCGACCCAAGATAAAAAAAAACATGTGTACTGATTGCATGAGAGTGGAGGTTAGTCGGACAATTAATAAATAGAAAATTACTATTTATTGGCAAGTGAGGTAGGTGAGGGTTGCTCGTCGTCATCCATCTGTCAGCTCTAGCCATTCCCTTTTAACTAATTAGCCTACGTAATGTTGTATTTGTATGCAAGCCAGTGAAACAATGAAAAAGTGTAATGAATGGGACAGTACATACGGCTACTTGATACTTCCCCAAGCAAGTCGAAACTAGACCAATGGGTCTTATATATTAAACTAATAGGTCTTTAGCTTAGTGGGACAATCTTTTCATTTACAATGTTGAGCGCTATAAAAGTATTATACAGATTAATTTATATTCTCCTTCAATTATTCCAAAAAAAAAAAACAAAAGCAAGTCGAAACTAAGCATTTGTGGTGGAATAACTTATTAGAGAACTTTTTCTTAAACTCTTTTTGTGTTTAAATAAATATTCGAAACTGCATCATCACAAAAATGAGTTCTTTTTATTGCGAGTTTCAGTCAAAATGCGGGGAAGACCCTTCTTAGTTTTGAGGAATTTCGATCTCTACAACAAAAATTATACCGTCAGAACCGCAAAGGACGTCTAGACTGAAAATGGTCGCTCGTACAACATCAAGCGCAGGGAGAGTTCTGATTTCCACATTTTTTGACAATGCTAATTATTATCACAATTCATCAATATTTGTGTCGATCCTCATGTTAGAATATGACAAAGTTTGAAACATAAATTTAATACAGAGAAAGCAAACGCAACTGTTGGACATTACTGGAATACTCTAAATTTATTCAGTGGTGTCTGATGTAAAAGAATCATTGATATTCCATGCTTGGACAGGCTTGTAAATAACGTGCATGGATAAGATAAATGTACATCACATAGATCCACGCACTTCGGTAGCAACATTGTATCTTTCCAAAACCTATCTTCATTCTGACCCACATTGCTCCCCCTCCTCTTGCCGATGCATTGACATTGGCATCACCATTACCTCTTTCAAAACCACTACTTTTTCAGCTTTGTTTGGACATTGTCGATTCAATCTACCTATAGATCCAGTGAATAACAAAATATTGAAGCCAGGGAAAAAATAATTTCAATGAACTGATTCACACTGAAAGAATGTCAAGTCCCTAAACATGGATTAACTAATTGGAAGAGAGGGGGAGGAGATCAAATAGAGATAGTGACTGTCATAATGGACTCGAATAATGACAGGACCCTCCTTAGTGGGGCATCCCCCACTAGTGTAAATAATGGAATAATACTGTGGAGACTTGGGCCCAAAGTATGTGTATGGTTGATGTCTCTAAACTACTTATCTTCTCGCAGCATCCTCTTCCTACACTTTGCAAAAGATTTGGATGATGCGAGGGCCAAGGTGATGTGGCTGGGGTTGAAACTAGAAAAACCAAAAGCCACAAGCATACGTACCACCAACAAAAAATGCCTCTTCCACCACTTTCAATCTCAATAGAAAAAATCTAAATGCGAGCTGTAAAGCAATTGAACCACATAGTCAAACAATCAACTATCGCTATTGCCGAGTATAATTTTCCAGGTGTCTTATGCTAAATATTTTGTGCAGAAAGAAAGATCAATAATGCAAAGGTGGTTGTGTGACAGAAAAGAACAAGCAATTACTTTCAGTTCCACAGCACAATAATTGAGAATGGAGTTATTAGGAGATGTCTAGAAGTGTTGGTTTCTCCTCCATGCTAACATCTAGATATCATTCACTTACTTGTTGCATCTATAAATCAGTTCAGGTTATGGAATTAATAACTTTGTTAAGCGGAAGCAAGTTGGTAGATTCACTGATTAACTCTTCTAATTGAATTGTAGTAGCATCCTGCTGGTAAGGTTTATGGTGACAAATCTGAAAAACCAGATGGGCCACTTTGTCATAGGATGTTAACCTTGCCCAACTCTCAGTCTTTCCACAAGAATTAGTACTAAAGATAATTAAAGAGATCTTGTGGCCTGGTAGACTAACAACTGACTACAGTAATTACAAGTATTGTAAAGAAGTTGAGAAAGAAGACTTAGCTTCTTTTGAATGCATGCTGGTGCGAAAGGGAACACCAACACTACTAAAAAAATAGTCTTTACTAACATTAGAATAGTGTCAGTAATTACTTTTAGTGACACTTATTAATTGTGTCAGTAATCTGGCAGTCAGAAAAATAGTGACACTTGTAAATGGCGTCAGTGATTACTATTACTATAATATCACTAAAATTATAACACCATGGTATCAAAATATTACAATACTATATTAGTATTTGTGATTACTGTTACTATAGTATCACTATTTTATTTATTATTTAAAAAAATAATTATATAAAATGATATGTTGCCCATTGATTTGTTGATAAAATTAAAAGACAGTGAGAAATAAGAACAAAAATCAATTTATATTGCAAAACCTTTCATAACATTTAAATATTATCAATATATATTACACAATCCAAATACTTCAATACATAATACGTCTTATTACAAGACATCTTATTCTTATATCACATTGCTTCTACTCGTAGCTGAATTTAAGGGCTAAATTTACCAAATCTAAAAGCTAAATTTAGAAGGATTACTATTTTTCACTCCATGAACATAAGCACTGCAATCATGTATTATCACGGACAGCTTCTTCTTTCGATGAATTTGATGGGTTAGGGATATAAGTTGAAGAAGAAACACTTTAAACATATGAATCATATCTGCAAACAAATAAAAGAAAAAGGAAAAGAAATTGGTTGCCAAATTCCAACAGTTGCAAAATAAATTAACAAGCAATACAGAGACATCAACTCAATTATCTTAAAGGAAAATTAGAGAATAAGAATGTTGTAGCTCATTTGATTAGACATAAGGTAGAATATATTTGACTATAGATATAAATTAAAAAAAAAGGTAATGGTGAATTCATTCTCTTATATATATGAATAAGAGAGAGTGAGAGAGCAAATTATAGCATTCAAGTTTTCAGTATAACATCTAGTTTCAAGAAAGTGTTTATTTCTCATTATATAAAAAACAATGATTTTCCAGCTAAAAAAATTCATAATAAAATTTAATATCTAATACAACATAGTATTTTTTTCGAAAAAAGGCTTGCAATTATGTTTTTTAGCCACCAAGCCTAAGTGTGAGAGTAAAGCATTTAACTCTTGATAATTACACACTTTCTACATAATGCAATTAGTGTCAACTCATTCCAAATTACTCTACTAGAATAATAAAACATTTCAGCCATTATATTGATGGAACTAATCCAAAATATTCACAATAAATATAGAGTTGAAGGCAATTAAGAGATGTACCTCTTAAAGCTCTGCATATTTTCTATCTTTCTAAGGCAATCTTTAATTCATATAGTTCCACCCCCTTGGAATTCACAAACCTAGACTTTACAAACAAAGGCCTTATATAATTAATCTTAATACCTTTTTATCAAAAATATCACTATATTTATAAATAAAAATCACAAGTTAACGCTTTAACCTCGTGTTGGGCTGTCTTAGTCTGCACATGGCAGAGGAATCTATGATAATGCGTATGTTTTCCTGAGAAGAAAAAGGAACAAAAAATAGGGAAAGGAAGTCAAGACTAAGAAATAATTATTCAATAAGTTGAAAAATTATCATCTATCATGCATGTTTTATTGAAATTGATGATCATATATACACTCACTCACTTACACACACACACTCACTACTACACACGTGTCCATAAGAGACAACCAATAAAGTTAGAAAAGAACATACAATGCAAGCCAAGACCACCGCAAACAGGACATGCTGTGATGTTTGATAAAAAGCCAAGACAAAAGTAGAGGGCACGATAAATTTTTTTTTTCCTTCTTAAGTATTGATATTGATACATGGTTGGTTGAATTTGATCAAACGGGCAAGTACTTCTCCAATCTTTGAAAAAACAAAATGCTTTTGATTATTTCAATAAACACCATAGTCCATAATCACCCCTAAAAAAAAAAATTTTGCATTTGCCATTTGCCTGTACTCTGCAGCATCTTTAAATATCTTGTATTCATTTTAAGTACTTAAAATGGTGTATTAATGTTTGAAGGATAGAAAGAAAGCATACACTAGGCTATCAACTTGCATGGAATTGGCCAAATATGGCATCTGAACTTCATTGTTTCCTAAAAATTTAAAAAGAAAAAAATAAAAAAAGAACAAAATTAAATATCATCACAACACACAATGTGTTTGTCTATTAAATTAAAAACCCAATAAAAAATTAACTCCAAGCAAAAATAAATATTTTGTATTAGGCTCTACTCAAGCTTCATAGAAAACTAATGGAAAGCACCATTGCCAAAGTAGTAAAGCTGGGAAGGCACTGAAGAAAGAAAGGAGTTTCTTATTTTTAATTTATTAGACCAACAACCTGCAATGACATAATGTAAAGAAAATAAATAACTGAACGGAAATAATTTCATAATGAAACTTGGACCCATTGAAGCACCATCTACAAAGTTCCTTACCTCTGATGAAAGCAAATGAAAAAGCACTTGTGCAAAATGCAACTTTAAAGAGAAGAACTTCTATAGGAAAAAGGAAAGGAAAGAGGGCTAATAATGGGACTGGAACTTGAAGTTGAAGGGGTTTCTTGCAGCAAAGGCTTTTTAACATCTATAGAAACTATGGCTATTTATTGCATGAATATGAAATGTCCAGGTGACTCATCAAAAGATAGAAACCCAATTGCTTTATATAATTACTAAGCTATGGGCGGCTCCTTGGCTATTTAGCTAATAAATAATTCATCTGTTTGATTTTCCTTTCATTTAAGTTTGACTTGTGTTTTAATTTGTGTTGGGTATAGTAAAAAATTGTATAATGGGATTAAATTAATACAAACCTAGCTAGTCAAAACTTAACGTACGTCAAAACTTGTGCAAAAAGAAAATTCAAATGCTAATTGGGAAATAAAAAGTGAAAAAAATTTCACAATTCATACCTGGTACCAGCAGTCTTGATAGTAGCTGCAAGAGAGCCAGCCACGTGCATGGATACTTCCTTGCCTTTACTCTTCTTTTTAGCAGCAGCAGTACTTCTTCTACCATAAACAGAAGAAGGCTCCATAACTTCATGCTTATCACCGTTACCTAAACTCCGTACACAACACACACGTTAGCACTTAGAACACAAATAATTTAACACAAACCACAAAATGAATAAAAAGGAAAAATACTCATAATGAGAATCGTGACTTAAACTTGATATTATCATTGTCTTTTAACTCCATCATCATTAAATAAACTATTGAGAAACCCTTCAAATAATTTAAGGTTATCCACAAGGCATACTCATTCATTAAAAGAATACGAATAATTTCGACAAGAATAGAACAAACCCATCTATAGAATCAAAGTTCAAGCTCAAAATTGACATCAATTTCAGTTTCACCAAATCACAACCTCATTCAAGTTCGCAAACCCTAGAACACCTAAATCCAAACACACCCACAAAACTTCCTGATTACAAAATCACCAAATTCTCTAACAAAATAAAATCTCTAAGATAACCAATACAACTCAAACAAGCTCAATTCATAACCAAATTACAAAATGAAGAATGAACCAACTGATAACAAACATATCACAAGAAGGCATCTTAGTTTCAAAATCACTCATAATTTAAAAAAATTCTTGCTCGATTAATTCGACCGAGAGCCTCTTCTCTCTTCGCTGCTTCTTCTTTGCTTTCATAAAGCCCAGCTTCAACAAAAAAGATCAACCCCAAAGGAAATCAAAATCAGGGTTTCATATATATATATATATATAAGAAATTATAGATAAAGATAAAACAAAACCTTTTCTAAGTCACAGGTTCTTTGTATATCAGCCTCTGTGGATTCTATAACTGATATTGGTTTCGTCGATGGTGACAAACTCATTCTCTCTGAACTTAACATTAAAAACAATAAAATATCCCTAACAAAAAAAGCCCTAATTTTTTTAATCTGACTTTCGAACCCTAACTTTGGCCAAGTTCTTGACAACATTTAAGGCGTCTTTCCAGGGGTATTTTAGCTCAAGGATAGCGGCTTTGAAGGTTTACAGCAGCAGCTTGTGAGGTAGATCGTTATTAGAGAGAGAGAGGTAGAGAGAGAGAGGGGGAGAGAAAGAGAAGAGAGCTTCGGTTCAAAGAAGAAGATGGCGGTGGGGATAGATTTTTTGCTCGTCAAAATTTTTAGATTTTAGGTGTCCATGTACACCTCGTTAAGACGACATAGTTTCTAGTTAATTTAATTTAATTTTTGGCAGTTAAAGGCAACTTGTGGTCTAGTGGTTTAACGTTTAAAATTAAAAAGCTAAGTTTAGAAGTTTCGGGTTCGACTCCCAGTGAATACAAAATTAAAATTTTATTTTTTTAATTACTAATACCTTAATGTCACATATCTCTGATACTTAATTTACAAACACTATAGTATTAGAAATTTGTAATACTTATCTGTTAAACACGGAAAATGCCCCAAACACATGTAATTACTGATACTTTTTAATAAAGTGTCACAAGACAAGTGTCAGTAAAGACCATTTTTCTAGTAGTGCAAGAACTATAACAATATGTTTTATCACGTAAAAGAGAAACCTCATCATCACATGATTCATGGTCTGACAATGACTTTTATGCTTTACCTGAATACTCCAAAAAACTACCAGTCTGAGTTTTCCTACTGTTAAATCAGTTGTGCCTTCTTCGGGTCAGAAACAACTCCACGGTCTTCCGGGCTTTTCTCAGCATGCAGTACCTGCAGAATGTTAAAGGTAAATGTATTCAGTAAGGCATGACAATGAGGTTCAATGAAAAATCTTTCTTGACTGTAGGATGTTAACATTTATGTTAACATAATATTGATTTTGATGATAACAAACAAAATTAAGAATGATTAAATTTTTGAAAGCTTAAATTATTTTTCATACATTTTAATAAATCATTATTTTCACATTATAAAGGTTTTATATCTAATGGAAAAATGATTTTATGAAATTGGTTGTTTTTCAAGTTTATGGTTTAATTGAAAGAATTTTGAAAACTTTGAAATCAACAAGTATTGCTTGAAATTTTAGAGAAGGATTTATTTGAAACATTTCATAACATTTGGGCGATATCATAATTTCAGAAAGTTTTGGGATTCACAAATTATTATTAAGAAATTCTGAAATTGGACTTAACTGCAAATTTGTATAACATTTTGGGCCATACTATAGTTTCATAAACTTTTGGGGTCAAAATGTAATTTTGGCAAACAGTGCACTGTACCGTTATCTTTTTGTAGCAAGCGGCATTCCGGATATGATAAACGGAATTCCGGTTACGGGGCAGAATTCATCCGAATGGAAAGCGGCAATCCGGTTATGCTAAACGGCAATCCGGTTATGGGCGTAAACTCTCCAGCAATCCGGATTTTTAATGTAATCCGGTTATTGCAGAAAGCTTCGGAGCATAAACGGCAATCCGGTTGTGCTAAATAAAGCACGGAGCATAAACGGCAATCCGGTTGTCAAGCAGTGAATCCGATTCATGAAAGAAAAGGTTCTGGAGCATAAACGGCAATCCGGATATCACAAGCGGCATTCCGGATGTTCTAAAATTCAAATTTTTGCCTTAACGGTAACATGCAAGCGGTATTCCGGAAACCATAAACGGTAATCCGGTTATGGGCAAAAAGTGCATAACGGCTAGTTTTTGAGCTCCAACTATAAAAACTCAAATCCAATTCATTTTCAAGAACTCTAGCACGCACAAACAAAAGGCATACATCATATATTGAGCTTCAATTGTGTAAATCATCATTTTATTGAATTATTCTTGTTCTTCAATTTGTATATCTACTCTTTGAGAGAGTTTTTCTTGTAACTTTCAATTCCTCATCAAATTTGTGAGTGTTTAAGTGTGTGAGACACTTGAGTGAAGAGATTGGGGAGATAATCTCTTGATTGTGAAGGTCCATTGACACCTTGGAAGTCAATTGTAAACATTTGAAGCCTTGGGAGGCTTGGATAGTGAAATCCTCAAGCTTGGGTTGCTTGGAGGCGTGGACGTAGGCGGGGATAGCCGAAACCAAAAATCCTTGTGTTTGTTTTCTCTTCCTTACTCTTTTAATATTGTGCTTGATTGAATTTATTGTTTTCGATTTCACTAAGGCATTAGATTAAATTGTTGTGTGATTTGCTTAGCTTAATTTTTAAAACCCCAATTCACCCCCCCTCTTGGGTTGCCTAGTTAGTATTTCATTTGGTATCAGAGCAAGGTGCTCTTGTGTAGACTTAACCGTCTAGAGTTAAAGATCCATGGCTACCCATAATGACTCAACCTTTAGAGAAGGACAGTCCACAATTAGACCGCCGTTCTTTGGTAATGATTACTCATATTGGAAAACTAGGATGAGAATTTATTTACAAGCATTAGATTATGAAATTTGGGAAGTTGTTTGTGATGGTCCATTTATGCCTTTAAAAAAAAATGAAGTCGGGGAAGACATTCCAAAACCTTCACGAGAATGGAATGAATTGGAAAAGAGAAAAGCTACTCTAAATTCCAAAGCCATGAATGCCTTATTTTGTGCACTAGATAAGAAAGAGTTTCATAGAGTATCTAGTTGTGAAAGTGCTAATGAAATTTGGCACAAACTTGAAGTTGTTTATGAAGGCACGAATCAAGTGAAAGAGTCTAAAATCAGTAGGTACACTCGACAATATGAATTGTTCCGAATGGAACAAAATGAGAGTGTGTATTGTATGTATACTAGATTTACGGACATAGTGAACACTCTCGGAGCCCTAGGAAAGAACTTTTCAAATAGCGAGAAAGTTAAGAAAATCATTAGGTCGCTACCAAGGAATGGAGACCAAAAGGACTGCCATTGAGGAAGCCAAAGATTTAAATACTTTGTCTATTGATGATTTAATTGGCTCTCTTATTTCTTATGAGGAAGACTTGGCAGCAGAAAAAAGGGATGATGAGAAGAAGAAAAACATTGCTCTCAAAGCTTCAAACATGAGAGTGATGAGGAAGCGAGCTGGATGAGGAGGAGATGGATATCTTTGGCTAGAAAGTTCATAAAATTTTTAAGAAATCCGGTGAGCGAAGAAAATTTAGAGATCTCAAGAACCGAAAGGAGAAGAAGGAAGTAATCAAATGTTATGAGTGCAAGAAGCCTGGCCATATAAGATCGGAATGTCCTCTTCTCAACAAGCTTAAGAAGAAAGCAATGGTAGCCACATGGGATGATAGCGATGAGGAAACAAGTGATGATGAAGAGCATCAAGAAATGACAAATCTAGCTCTCATGGCAATTGGAGATGAATCGGATGATGAACTTGATGAGGTAAATGATCTTTCTACTTATGATGAATTACATGATGCTTTTAAAGAGTTGTATGATGAGTGGATGAAAATTGGTAAAAAGAATGCATGTCTTAAAAAGAAAATAGTAGAGCTCACAAATGAAAATGAATCTCTAAATGAAAAGATTAAAGGACTAGAATTAGAAAATAAAACTTTGCATAATAGAGTTGTATTATCAAATGAGAAACAAGCACTTCACATGAGCATTTAGAGCCACATGTAGATGATTTGAAAAAGGAAAATGAAATGCTTAAGAAGAAGAGCAATGAGTTAAATGAGATTGTTTTAAAATTTGCAAATGGGCAAAAGATGTTGGATAACTTGATTAATTCACAAAAATATGTGTTTGATAAAGGAGGACTTGGCTATAAGCCAAATTTGAAACAAAAGTATTATAAGAATTATTTTGTGAGAAGTACATCTATTAACAATCAAGTTGTATGTCATTATTGCAATCAAAACGGTCACATGAAGCTTAGTTGTCCTATTAAAAGAAAAGTATATTATGGAGTAAAATGTGTTTGGGTTCCAAAAGGAACCATTGCTAACACTCAAGGACCCAAGAGTATTTGGGTACCAAAATGTACAACTTGAATGTTTTCTTTGTAGGTACCACAATCAAGGAATGGTGGAGAGTTCCTTGATGAAAGCTTGTGTGGATAATCACTTGATTATGATCTAGGAGAAAAGATGAGGCAAGATGATTTAACTATTTTGGTAACAATTCTTGCCATATTGATTTTGTTGAGTGGATCATGATAAATGGATAATAGCTTGAATTTGTAAAAGTATGCTTGTTTGTTTACATGATTGAATTATCATTGTGTTTAACATTGAGTGCTTTATCATAATGCATGGTTATATATTTATGATGATAGCTCAACTCATCATGATAGATTTGTTTGATTTTGATGATTATGTAATGCCTAAGCTTGATAAATGAGTGATATGTTTGAATTCTCAATCTTTAAATGCTCAGTTATTTCATGATTGTGTAAAATATATACATGATGATTGAATTATACGTGTGAATTCTTGTGCCGCTAATTGTATGATGGATATGCATGATAGATGAGTTATATGTTTGCATTTATATTTCATGCATTAAGAGGCTTATTGAAAAGTTTTGAATCTCAAAATGGTTTAAAATCAATCAATTTCTAAGCCAAAAATAAATTAGTGTGTATAATACAAGCTTAAGAGCTTACCAAATTTCAAAAATGTTTTCCAAAGCTTAATCGGTACACCACTTCCTATCATCCGGAAAAACGTTTCTCTTATTGATTATTCTCTAGATTAAATCCGGATAACCGGATTAAGCAAACGGGAAGCCGGATTGGCTTTGGTTGCTCTCGGGTTAAATTTCGGATAACCGGATGCAAACCGAGTGAGGGCTGGACACTTTCTGGGCATCTTTCGGACAACCGGATAAGGAAACCGGTAACCCGTTTTCAGTCTGGAAGCATTCTGTCCACTAATCGGCTAACCGGCTAGCAGAACCGGTAAGCCGTTTTCGGGTTTGATGATTCTGTCCACAAACCGGATAACCGGTTATGTTATCCGAAATCAGATTCGCGAGGATGAGTTTCTGGAATGCAACCGGACATCCGGTTACAAACATCCGGTAAACCGGATTCGCGTGTGATCTTGCTGCCCACTTTCTAGACCACAACCGGATATCCGGTTATCCACATTCGGAATTCCGAATTCGCTTTGGAATATAAGTTATTCATCTTTTTCTTCTACATTTGTTCTTTCCTCACCAAAACCGTGAACAACTCCTATATTTCTATTCAATTTCTACTCTTTTCTCAACCATTTTTATGCCAAGATCTCTCTCAAACCGTTTCTTCCTCTCTCTTTTTCACTCCGAAATTCATCATTTTCATTTGTCTTTGATTCAAATTGATTCATAAAACTTATTCCCCATCCATTCTTATATCCAAAATAATCTTTCAAATCCTTTTTCAACACCAAACTCCCTAGATCCGAAATTCAACCATGGTTTTCAAACAAATTTTTTCTAGATTTCATCTCTTTAATTGTCTATCATCATGTTTCATGTCATGTATTCATCTTCATTATTTTTTATCACTTATGTATGTGGGAATTCATATGTCATTTATTGTATAATATCATCATTAATTAAATTGGCCTTTGTGAGCATTTGTAATAATGGATTTGATCATTTATTCTTTTAGCTCATAATGATGACTTATCTTAATAGCTTTGGTGATTTTGATGATCTATATATTACCATTATATACTTATGCTTTGCTTAAGTTTTGATGATAAAGAATGTGCTTTAATGATTATATTGCATTTGATGAAGTTTGATCTTATGCAATCTATGATTGGTGAATGGATGCATTTTTGTACTTTATCGTTGTATTGTTGAATATGCATTGCTTGTTTTAAATGGTATCGAAAGGGGAGATAAATATGATATATTTTTGATAAAATTATTTTGGTTAAAGTTTTTAAATTAACCATATATCTAGGGGAGCATACAATATGATTTTTGGTTAATATGCAATTTGAATTTTTTTGTTGTCAAAGGAGGAGACAAAATTATATATTATTTTGATGTTGTCAAAAGTAGGAGAATAATATGCATTTTGAGTATTGTTTTGATGATTGATTTATGATTTTGATGATTTTAAGATATAATGATGATTTGATTACATTGGTGTTTTATATGATAATTTTATGTTATGAGTTATTGACTTGGTAATTGATGGAATAATGGTTCATGATATTTTGGTGTGATGATTTGTGTATCGAGTTGGTTTGTATGATAATTTATGATAATTTGAGAGTAATATTACTAAACTTGTATTTAAGGTGATGCTTGTTGTTAGGGGGAGATTTTATCAAAATTTCTACTTGGACAACATGGGTAACAAATTTGCTACTCTTATTCTTTTCCTTTAAAGTTTTCTTTTCAATAATGAAGGGGGAGAAGAATAAATGTTTTTAAATTTACAAAAAATTTCTACTCTTTTTCTTTGCCAATTAAGTTTTTCTTTTTGATGATGAGGGGGAGAAAAATGCATGTATTTAAATTTGTTAATTTAATTCATTGGCAAATTGTGAGAGAAGTTTACATTTAAATGGAGCAATTTATGGAATCATTCTTTAAATACATGAAAGGTTTGTCATCATCAAAAAGGGGGAGATTGTTAACATATATGTTTCCATAATGATTTTGATGATAACAAACAAGATTAAGAATGATTAATCTTTTAAGCTCAAATTATAAGGAGAGCTTGCATTTAGGGCGAGAAATTTATTTAATCATTCTTTAAATACATGAAAGGTTTGTCATCATCAAAAAGGGGGAGATTGTTAACATTTATGTTAACATAATATTGATTTTGATGATAACAAACAAAATTAAGAATGATTAAATTTTTGAAAGCTTAAATTATTTTTCATACATTTTAATAAATCATTATTTTCACATTATAAAGGTTTTATATCTAATGGAAAAATGATTTTATGAAATTGGTTGTTTTTCAAGTTTATGGTTTAATTGAAAGAATTTTGAAAACTTTGAAATCAACAAGTATTGCTTGAAATTTTAGAGAAGGATTTATTTGAAACATTTCATAACATTTGGGCGATATCATAATTTCAGAAAGTTTTGGGATTCACAAATTATTATTAAGAAATTCTGAAATTGGACTTAACTGCAAATTTGTATAACATTTTGGGCCATACTATAGTTTCATAAACTTTTGGGGTCAAAATGTAATTTTGGCAAACAGTGCACTGTATCGTTAAAGCAAGCGGCATTCCGGATATGATAAACGGAATTCCGGTTACGGGGCAGAATTCATCCGAATGGAAAGCGGCAATCCGGTTATGCTAAACGGCAATCCGGTTATGGGGCAGAAACTCTCCGGATGAAAAGCGGCAATCCGGATTTCGTAAGCGGTAATCCGGTTATTGGGCAGAAAGCTTCTGGAGCATAAACGGCAATCCGGTTGTGCTAAACGGAAGTCCGGTTATGGGGCAGAAAGCTTCTGGAGCATAAACGGCAATCCGGTTGTGCTAAACGGTAATCCGATTCTGGCAGAAAGGTTCTGGAGCATAAACGGCAATCCGGATATCACAAGCGGCATTCCGGATGTTCTAAAATTCAAATTTTTGCCTTAACGGTAACATGCAAGCGGTATTCCGGAAACCATAAACGGTAATCCGGTTATGGGCAAAAAGTGCATAACGGCTAGTTTTTGAGCTCCAACTATAAAAACTCAAATCCAATTCATTTTCAAGAACTCTAGCACGCACAAACAAAAGGCATACATCATATATTGAGCTTCAATTGTGTAAATCATCATTTTATTGAATTATTCTTGTTCTTCAATTTGTATATCTACTCTTTGAGAGAGTTTTTCTTGTAACTTTCAATTCCTCATCAAATTTGTGAGTGTTTAAGTGTGTGAGACACTTGAGTGAAGAGATTGGGGAGATAATCTCTTGATTGTGAAGGTCCATTGACACCTTGGAAGTCAATTGTAAACATTTGAAGCCTTGGGAGGCTTGGATAGTGAAATCCTCAAGCTTGGGTTGCTTGGAGGCGTGGACGTGGCGGGGATAGCCGAACCACGTAAAAATCCTTGTGTTTGACTCTTTTAATATTGTGCTTGATTGAATTTATTGTTTTCGATTTCACTAAGGCATTAGATTAAATTGTTGTGTGATTTGCTTAGCTTAATTTTTTAAAACCCCAATTCACCCCCCCTCTTGGGTTGCCTAGTTAGTATTTCATAGGAACCTTATCTATGATGCGGTATTCAACAGCCTCACTGGGACTAAAATATTTTAGACCCCTTATGTTTTTGGGGAATAAAAGCATGAATCCAAGCTCAAATGTTGGTCTGCTCACAACTTTATATATCTACCAACCAAAAAATACGGTTAGGACACGCTGGTGCTTAAGTTAGAAATAGTGTATATGAGGAAGGAAAATGAGAAGGAAAAATTGTGAAAGGTCCAAATCGATGAGTTTTTCCAGTTGAGGGACTGGCAATCTTGTAGGGAATATTAAGTAGAAGTTTTTGGTTGATTTTGCTAACCCCTTCCTCAGTTGCCCTTTCTAACTTAAATAGGCCATTGGTCGTGGGTGGTTACCACCTTAACTTCCACCAACTGTCTTCAGCAGTTGCACGTGGTTACCAGTTGGAGGTGGTTAAAATGGATCGTGGCACACAACTTTCCTAGAAATTAGACCATGTTATCTTAATCAATAGCTTTCTATGTCAAGCTAATTCTCAGGTCGGACAAATAAATTTCGAGGTCGGATTGCTTCACTTCCAGAGGGGACTGATGATTTTCTTGGTCGCTCATATAGGCTTAAAGATGTATTCTTAAACTAGGTCATTCACATAAATCCCAAGTTGTACTTGTAAACCAGGTCGCCAACATAGGCTCCAGGTTGTACTTACAAGGTCAGCTCGACAACAATGAGTTCTAAGTAGATTGGGGTCGACTATATTTTTAGACTTTTCAAAAAAATCCAACCCAAACACAAATTGAAGTACATATGTTAGATGTTTAGCTGTCATATTTGCTCATGCACATCCAAATGCAAAGTTCCTAATGCGGTCAATTTTTCACCTAAGAAATAGAAGAAATAAATCACCAGAAATAAATAAAGTCCATCAATCAAATTCAGATAATTCAAAGCATAATTTCAAATGTTAACTTGGCAAATAAGCAGAATCCTTCTTGTTTAATCTACTTTCCTTGTGAATAGAAAGAAAAGAAAATCATTCTTGTTCCCCCCCCCCATTAGAAGGGTAAAATTAACTGATTTCGGAAATTAACTTCTAACACTTCTTTAAATGAGAACTTTGGCCACTCATGAAAATTTTGATATGCATGTCAGCATAAATATGCAAGGTCATGATAGAACAATTTGAGATTTAGTTTCTTTTGAAAAATAATTATAAATTCATAAAAGTATATGTGAATTTATGGCCAGGTTCAAAAGATATAAGGTTATGTTTGGCATGCAAGATTGGATTGGACTAGTTATTAGGATTGGACTGGATTAGATTGGAATGGATTAAGTTGGATTATATTATATAGTCTTATGTTTGGTACAGAACTGGATTAGATTATGTTAAATTATATTTAAATAATATTAGATAGCATTTGTAACACCTGTGGGTGGGGCTGTTAAAAGTTAAGTAAAAGGGGGATACTATAAAAGAGGAAGCTGGAAAAGGGGGGAAAACATATACACGTGGGAGAGAGTGAGAGAAAAGTTGTCAAAACCGACCCGGAAACCCGACCCAACCCGTGAACGTGACCCGGCCGTATCTTGCGATTCCAGCCACCACTCCGGCTGAGCTTGGTACCAATCTAAAGCTTAAAGACCAGCCATCATACCCCTGCCATCCTTGTCGCCAGAAACCAACGGGAACGCCGCCAGTTGAAGCTCGAAAAGATGCGACTCCATCCGTTTTTTTTGTCGTCGATCTCGTCGGATTTTAGCCGCGCCACCGCTTGGATCTTGTTCCTCAACCCACACTCTTCACTTTCTGACCTACCACGACCACCAGGGACACTGTCTTGGCTGCGAACGACCACCAGGAAACTCCCGGATTTTGGAGCTTTGATCCACCTTTATTGTCACGAGTTGGAGGTCACCGTCGGCATCATTGGACTCACCGAGGTTAAAACTATCAAACTTGAGCTTCCCGTCGCCGTTGATTGAGGTCTTGTCACCGTTGACTGGCAGGGGCAATTCTGTAATTTCACAAACTTCAGGGATAAGTTTGTAATTTCTAGAATTATGGTTATTATTGTGATCTGAACTGAGGGCAGCGTGATAATTTAGGACATTGTGGATAATTTAGTAAAAATCGACGTTGGGGACATTTTGGTAATCTTGGCATGTAAGGGTATTTTAGTAATTTTATGCATACGAGAATAGCTTATGCGGATAGAGATTTGTTTCGAGATTTATTGAGTAAAATTAGTCGTAATTCCTATTTATGGAAAATAATTATGTCGTTTCCTTGATTTAGGAGGATCCGCGACCGAGAACCGATCCGCGGATGTGGGCGATAGCCGAGCGTGAACACCGTCACTGTGAGTGAAATATACAAAACCTATTTTCATAGTGATTATGATGGTAAAGAATGTTTGCGAAATATGTATTTTGAATGTTCGGATTTAATGATTTTCTCGAAATGGATTTTATATATGCATTGATATTATATTAAAATGTTTGGTCAATGATTTTCTGTATCGACTTAAAATGGAATATGATAGTATTTTAAAGACGAGAAAAGTGGATTTCGATGCGATGTGACTTTATTGTTATTTTTGAATAAATGTATGATATTAGATTTCAAATGTGATTATATGTTTATGTACATGTGTATAAGAGATTGTTTTTAAAAGCATTAGACAGTACCCATCCCCTCCAGATATAGTGAAACAGATGATATGAGATGAGAGGCATTTGGGGCCCGTCTGAACACACATAGAGGCTTTGGGCCATGTGTTTGGGCGCTTCTGCCTTTTGGGGGCATATGCATGCTGTATGATGATTACAGAAATACAGATATGAGATGCAAACAGAAATTGAGATATGATGATACAGATGAGATATGGTGATACAGATGAGATATGATGATACAGATGTAATATAGGCCTTTGGGGCCCGTCTGAGTACACACAGAGGCTTTGGGCCGTGTGCTTGGGCGCTTTGTCCTTTGGAGACCAATTATGCATGCACAGATATGATGAGATATAAGAGGTACTTCCCTGTCTATCTGTGTAACTCCGGGGCGTGACGGTACTCAGATAGTACGTCATTGCCTGTCCGTTGAAGTCCAAATACGACGAGATTATTCCCCTGGGTACTTGTTTGGTGATAGTTTTCGATATTTAATATTTGATATTATAAGTATTATAATTTCATTGATTTTTCGGATTTGTGTGATATTGATGTTCGAATACATGGTTTGAATTAAATGAGTTTTATTTAAGTTCTTATAATATTTTGATGAGATTGTTTCAGATTTGTATATTCAATATGATATTGTGATATGGTTTCTGTGGTTAGTAATCTGATTTAAATGTTAAATGATTTATTACTGTTTTCTCGTGTATGGTTTGATGAAATCGTGTTTAGAAACGATATGATTATTTCTTTTAAAGTAAAAATTAATTTTCTAAAAACTACTATCCACTCACTGACTTTCACTGAATTTTATACTTATTCCATTTTTATTATATTTTTCCCCCCACCAGGAGGTTGCAGGTACATCAGACCGACCCAACGACTATAGATATATTTTGAATCTTAGCCACATGATGGTGCTATAGAGATAGATGATTTTTGTTAGAATACTTTGGTTATCTCATTCTTTTGGGATTGTATAATTCTGTTATATTATTCTTTTGGGATCAAGACTAAATTGAGGTGTATTAATATTAGTTATAACATTATCTTTTGAGATTCTGGAGATATCTTGAGTAAAACTCATCATTTTGGTTGAATCTTTATGATTGCTGGAGTTTTTTGTATACTAAATTATTTTAGGAGTGTTTACTTTACATATTTGCAGATTTGGGATTGTTACATTTACAAAGAAGACTCTGCCGAATTTTCAGCAGAATCTTTATTAATTAGATTATTATCCTAGATATTAGATTTATTATCGATTCGATTAGACGATATTAGAAAGACTCACCCTGGGAGTGCGGGGCGGGTCGTTTCAGCATTTAAGTTAGCATTTTAGTATAAAATATCAATTGTCCATGACATTTTATAATCATAATTAAAATAAATTTAAAAAGCAGTTACTAAGAAAATTAAATATATTGCAAATAAGTTATTGGTAGTCGTAATATAATAAACAAATAAAAATAAATTAAATATTTAATTAATTTTTATCAAATATTTAAAAATATTATATAAAATCAATTACTTAGTGGCATTATTAATTTTCATGTTTATTTTTAATATTATATTAGTGATTATTAAATTTAATACAATCAAATAATGTAATAAATAATTAAACGTTTAATTTTATCGATTAATAATTAAATATATAAGTAATGAAAATTTAATCTCAAGAGTTGGTTCAAGTAAAAAGTACCAATTTAATTAGATCATAGATAATAAATAAAAATAAATTTTAAGTAAATCATAATCAAATAATTAATTAATTAATTAATTAATCAATCAATATTAGGTGTAAATAAAAAAAATGATACAAATAAAAATCTCATAAATTGACAACATCTTATCCCAACTAGACCCATGTGTAAATTAGGATTATTAATCCCATCATTTTAGGATTAAATTCAAATGTAGTCCCCCTTAATCCAATCCAACTAAGCTTGCTAAACATGCAATAAAAAATTAATCCCAAAATTAGTCCAGTCCCATACTTAATCCTAGCATCCAAACATTGCCTAACTGAATTAAGCATCATATAAGCTCCTAGATTTTCAACTAATAGTGACAGCCATTTGTTCTTCAAGAATACGTAGTCCTTTATTCTTCAAGAACACGTAGTTCAGCACTGTTCCTGATTGATAAGCTATGGCATCAACCACCACAACTACTCATGCAAGTTTAATGAACTTTGTCAAATATCCAGTTTACAGAAACAGATAAATGCACAAAAAATTATGTCATAAGTCTAGTTCTGGTCATCTTCAATTTTTTCCCCTCTTGTCCTCACACTGCTAAGATAAAAATCCTAACTAAGAAAGATTTATCTCAGAATCTTGATTAATAGAGACGAAATGTGTAATCATTCAAGTATAATCATCAATATTACCAACTTTGACTGCTTGGCCTCCAGTCCTCCTAGTTGGCTGCAGATAGGTAGAGAAAGAATAAGAACATACAATTTAACAGAGTTTGCCCATGTCAAGGAGCTCTTAAGCAAACAAATTCCAGTATCTCCAACCTTGCAAGACACTCGAGCAATATTTCATAATATTCTTAAACAACAAGGACATTGGAGATGGTCAAGAAAGAACCTGCTTTATCATGATCATTGACGATGGCAGAGCTGCACGATTTCCTTTGGCATCGACACCCAAGAGAAGCGCTGCCTCACCCCAAGCATTGCCAATACAAAGAGTAAATATAGGCAACTTGACATAATTGCATTGGAAGAAGATAATAATTAAATTAAACATTGGCTTAGAAATCACTAAATTAAGAGGGATACAGATGGTTAGAGTTGGTTATGAAAATTATTTATTTATTTTAATAGGAAACAAAGAAACTAGCATTAATAAGAACAATAATTACAAAATGTGAACAATATGAGAGAAAAATACAAGTACTTGGAAGAAATTGGAATTGTATTATATATTGGAATCGTTTACAGTGAGACAGATTGAGGTCTTTATATAGTACAAATTATAGCCGTTTGAGAATTAAATAGCATTCTTAAAATATAATGGAATTGACCACAATCGAGGAAATTGTGATTGCTATTGATACAGGAAATCTCGGCTTTATTAGCTTGCAGTCAAGGCTGATCTTTTGGCTGATTTTCTTGATTCCTTTCCTTGATTCTTGACTCATTGATTGCTTTTTCTACAGCTTGATTCTTTCCTTTAACATCCCCCCTCAAACTTGGCCGTGGTAGAGTCCAAAGACCAAGTTTGGTGCATAAATTATGAAAGGCAGTTCTGGAGAGAGGCTTTGTAAATATATCAGCAAGTTGATCTTTGGAACTCACAAACTGAGTGATTAGTTTCCCTTGAGCCACTTTCTCGTGGATAAAGTGATAATCAATCTCAATATGTTTTGTGCGAGCATGAAGAACTGGATTGATTGTTAAATGAAGAGCTGACATGTAATCACTAAATAGTGTTGAAGGTTGAGGAAGATGAAGGCCAATGTCACCAAGGAGATAGGTGATCCATGTGAGTTCTGCAGCAGCTGAAGCCATAGCACGATACTCAACTTCTGCACTTGATCGGGCAACTGTAGGTTGTTTCTTGGCTGACCAGGATACATAATTGGGACCCAAGAAGGTACAAAATCCTGTAGTGGATCTTCTTGTTAGAGGGCAAACACCCCAATCCGAATCTGAAAATGTATGCAAATTAGATATAGTACGAAAAAGTAATCGAATACCATGATCTAAAGTTCCTTGGACATATCGGAGAATTCTTTTGACTAATTGAAAATGAAAATTGTTCGGTTGATGCATATGATGGCAAACAAAATTAACACTATAAGCAATGTCTGGTCTAGTAAATGTCAAGTATTGTAATCCACCTACAATGCTTCTATAGAAGGTAGGATCAGAAAATAAACTTGTATCAGTGGGGTGATTATGAGGCACCATAGGAGTAGATAATGGCTTACTAGCATGCATTTTTGCTCTTCTAAGCAAATCGGCAGCATATTTTCTTTGATGCAAGATAAGACCATGAGAAATTTTATCTACTTCAACACCTAAAAAAGAATGAAGGTAACCAAGATCTTTCATAGCAAACTCATTTCCAAGTGAGTAGAGAAATTGATTTAAAAGAATAGGGTTGCTTCCTGTTAAGATTAAATCATCAACATAAACAAGTAAAAGTATAATACTATGATTTTTTCAAAAAATAAACAATGAAGAGTCAGCAGTGCTACAAACAAATCCATAAGTTAAAAGGAACATACTAAACCTATCAAACCATGCTCTCGATGCTTGTTTTAGCCCATATAAGGCTTTGTCAAGTTTACAAACATGGTGTAGATATTTTTCATCAATAAATCCAAGGGGTTGCTCCATGAAAACTGTTTTATCGAGCTTGCCATGTAGGAATGCATTTTTGACATCTAATTGTCAAATGTCCCAATTGTGGGATAGTGCAATTGTTAAAACTATCCTAATGGTTGTAGGTTTTATAACGGGTGAAAATGTTTCTAGGAAGTTAATTCCTGGAATTTGATTAAAGCCTTTGGCCACTAGCCTAGCTTTTAGTCTTTCTAGAGTGCCATTAACTTTAAGTTTTTTTTTTGTATACCCACTTACAGCCTATGACATTCATGTCATTGGATCTGGGAATTAATGTCCATGTCTTATTTTGATACAAGGCAAAAATTTCCTCTTTCATAGCATGCAACCAGCCTGGATGGTACAAAGCATCTTTAATGCCTTTAGGCTCTGTTGGCACATTATAACTAAGTAATGCAAATTCAGTAGGGCTATAACTGGTGTTGCGTTTATATATACCTGCTTTTCCACGTATTGTCATGTTGTGAGATAGTTGCATACTTACAGTGGAATCTAGAGTAGGTTTTTGTCTCGTGTCTTGATCTATTTCTTGTTGAGATGCTACGATGTTTACAGCTTCTGAATCTTTGTTAGGCTGAATGCTAGTTAGATCAAACTCATAGGAGACTTCAGTCTCTTGCTGAGGAGCCAATGCGTCTTGATTAAAGTCATGTTGAGGTGTTGAAATATCTGTAGCCTCAAAATCTTTGCTAGTTGGATCAGGTTCGTGAGGGGTCTCTAACATATTTATATTTCTATATTCTTGGCCTCCATTTCCTTCATTATTAGTGGTAGAGATATCCAGGTGAGTATGCTCATTTTGGTTGATATCCGCTACCCTGTGGCTATTTTCTATTATAAGTACTTTCATGTTTGTTTGAGGAGATAATCGGTTATAGTTGTTTCCAATTCCTGCAGTAGTAAAAGTTCCTGCAATCCGCTCATTGAAACTTGTTAAATTTGTGTGTTCACCACAACTACTATAAAGTATACCTGGCTTTGTGTAGGGAAAAGTCTTTTCATCAAAAACCACATCTCTTGACAAATACACTTTTCCAGTAGGTGGGTGAAAACATCTTTAACCTTTATAAAATTCACTATATCCAAGGAACACACAAGGAAGAGATTTTGGATCAAATTTATTTTGAGTTATTCTTCTAAGACATGGAAAACATTTAGAGCCAAACACTCTTAAGGAAAAGTAGTCAGGTTTCTTACCGGTTAACTTCTCAATCGGACTTTTCATGGCAAGTATGGCTGAAGGTAATCTATTGATTAGCCATGTTGTAGTAGAAAATGCTTCCACCCAGAAGCATTTAGGAACTCCAGCATGAAACAACATAGTAAGTCCAAGCTCAGTGATGTTCTTATACTTTCTCTCAGCAACACCATTTTGTTGAGGTGTTCCTGGGCATGATTTCTGTGACTTGATTCCATGATTTATAAGGTAGTCTTAAAATTCTTTGCTTCCAAACTTACCTCCTCCATCCGATTGAAAAATTTTGATATTTTTCTTAAACTGGTTTTTCAAAAATTTATGAAAAGAAATAAAGCAATGAAAGAAATCAAATTTTTTCCGTAAAGAAAAAAACCAAGTAAACCGAGTGAATTCATCAACAAATATAACATAAAATTTAAAAGTCTGAAATGATTTAACTGGAGCAGGACCCCATAAGTCACAATGAATTTTACTAAAAGGTTCCGAGCAATGTTCATCAATATTAAGAAAAGGAAGTCTACAAGATTTGCCTAATTGGCAACTTTCACATAAAAAATTTTTCCCGTCATGCTCATTTATAGAAATGAGCTTATTATGCTTTAAATAACTAATTATTTTCATATGTGGATGCCCAAGCCGTTGATGCCATGTGGTATCGCTAGTTGCTTGAAACCTTGATGAGTAGAATGTCATGTTTTGATTTGGTTCCAAGCTGTAGAGGCCACCATTCCTAGTTCCTTTTGTGATCACCTTCCCCGTTTCCCTGTTCTTAATCACAAAATCATTTGCAGTGAATTCAAACATGTAAGGAAAATCAGTGGTTAATTGACTTACAGAGAGAAAGTTCTTTTTAATCTCAGGAACAACTAAAACATTTTTTAATTTGACAAAGTTTTTATCTGTATGCAAAATAGTATCTCTTATTTGAGTAATTTTCAATTTATGTCCATTACCTACCATTATCTTATCTGATCTATGATATGGTTGACAGTGAATTAACTTACCATTGTCTGAAGTCATATGTTGAGTTGCTCCTGTATCAGGAAACCATGCATCAGTCTCATTTTCTGATATTGCCATAGCAGCAAGAGCTTGTGTTGCATTATTAGGCTGATAGCCTTGTTTGAATCTGTGCCAACATTCAAAGGCAGAATGTCGAGGCTTAAGACAAATCTGACAAATTGAATCATCTTTGTCTTGCTTATTTTGGGAAGAATTCTGATTATTCCTTTGTGGTGCCTCCGAAGGTTTTTGTACTGCTTGAGGGAAGCCTCTTCCTTTTGAGTTGAAGGAATTTTGCCCTTGTTTGTTAAAGGAACCCTACATGTTGAAAGGAATTTGTCCCTGCCTAGTGTTTCTAAATTGTTTTCCATTATTTTTATTTTGAGCAAAAAAGGCAGAGTGTTCATCAGTAGCACTTGTAGAGCAATGAAAGGATTTCATGTTCTCATGACTTTGAAGTAATTGAATGACATCATTATATGAAGGTATTGGAGGTTTCATCATAGAAGTAACAAAAGATTTGTAACCTTTACCTAATCCTTTAAAAAGACCAAAAACCTTTTGTTGATCTTCCATCGATTTGCCAATGGCATCAAGTTCATCACATATCTCTTTGAAGCCTCTGATGTAGTCATTGATAGTTTTGTAATTTTGCTTGCTGTGCAGATGCATCTTTTGCATGAGAAAGAACTCTCTATCTTTGGTGTTTCGAGCAAAGTATTCTGATAAAGCTTTCCACACTACTGCTGACGTTTCTAATCCCACAGCAAGTCCGAGGACTTCCTCTGATAGGGTCCCCACAATCCATCCGCGAAGAAGTCGATCTGATCTCCTCCATATTATGTAATCAGAATTCATCACATATTCTTGTTTTGTTGTAGATGGTTCAGGTTCTACGGTTGATTTTAAGACAAATTCTTCAGGCTCGGGATATGTTCCATCTAGGAAACCACCCATATCTTGGCTTTCAATAAGCCCACTTATTTGTGTTTTCCACAACATGTAGTTGTTTTGGGTGAGTTTTAAAGAGACGAAGTTGCTTATATTCAATGTGGAAGGATATGGATGTGATACGGTGGATGTAGTTTTTGAAGACACAAAAGCCATGGTTGACTGATAATATTTAATTATACTGCCAGGAGCTATTGCTCTGATACCATGAGAGAAAAATACAGGTACTTGGAAGAAATTGGAATTGTATTATATTTTGGAATTGTTTACAGTGAGACAGATTGAGGTCTTTATATAGTGCAAATTATAGCCGTTTGAGAATTAAATAGCATTCTTAAAATATAATGGAATTGACCATAATCGATGAAATTGTGATTGATATTGATGCAGGAAATCTCAGCTTTTTTAGGTTGCAGTCAAGGTTGATCTTTTGGCTGATTTTCTTGATTCATTTCCTTGATTCTTGACTCATTTATTGCTTTTTCTACAGCTTGATTCTTTCCTTTAACACAATAAGTCCACAAAAAAAGAACCCCCCAAAAGATCACTAGAAGATCTATACAGTTAAGAACTGACCAGATGAAAAAATAAGGGATCTAAAAGACTATGAAAGCTCTACAGCAAAATCATAACAAAAAACACAGAATTAAGCCAACAACCATTCCCAGTTTAGATGAATGAAGAAGAAAGAAGAATCTTGAAATTCTTAATAACTGTGGCCCCAAGAGAAGCTAATAATCACGCTCTTTCCCACAAAAAGATGGTATCTTCCTCTGAATCTTTCAAAATCTGTCTATTTCTTTCAAGCCAAATCATCCAAAAGGTGGCCATAACTGAACACTTCCACAGCACTCTAGCTTTTTCACCTTTCCCAAAAGCTTGAAAAACTCTGAAAGCTTAGATATACTAGAAGCTGGCATCACCCGAGAGATTTTAGCTGCCTGAAACAATCTATGCCATTGCTGGACAGCAGTGTGACAATGAAAAAACAAATGATCCACACTTCCGCCATTTTTCTTGGACATGATACACCAAGAAGGAGACAAAGAAACATTAGGATTCTGCCTTTGAATAACATCACTGGTATTAAGTTTACCAAGAGCCAAGGACCAAGCAAAAATTTGAACTTCAATTACTTGGGATTTTAGCTTTCCAAATCATATGGGCTGGCTGAAAATTCAAAGGAACTTGATCAGCAATCAACTTATCCAAAAAGGATTTGCAAGAAAAGATCCTTGAAGGACTTAGGGCCCGTTCGGTACCCTTTTGCAATCATTGTTTCCGTTTTCGTTTTCATAATACAGATATGATACATGTTCGGCAAAGTGTAATTAAAATATAAATTACAAAACAAAAAATCCAAATCCAATATCACAACTGATAAACCGGAAACATGTTTAACATGTTTTCCTAATATTACAAAACCAAACCCAAAAATAAATTAAAAAACAAAACCACCAAATCGTGAGCTATCTCCTTATCCTTATCTCTTCGTCACGCTCTCTCTTCCTCCTCACCTTTCTTGATCCAGTTACAGCAGATCTGCTCTCTCTCTCCCTTTATCTTCATCCAACAGCATTTACTCTCTCTTGCTGTATTTCGACTCTGCCCCTGTTGTTATTCATCTCAGCCACTGCCCTTTTCTATCTTCACCGTAGCCGCTGCTGATCTGTCTCCACCTAGCCGCCGCTGTTCCGTCTTCGCCTAGCCGCTGCTGCTCCGTCTCCGCCTAGCCGCCGCTGCTCCGTCTCCGCCTAGCCGCCGCTGCTCCGTCTCCGCCTAGCCGCCGCTGCTCCGTCTCCGCCTAGCCGCCGCTACTCCGTCTCCGCCTAGTCGTTGCTGCTTCGCTCGACAACTTCAGCTGTTGCTAATCGCTTCGCTTTGTCTCTTGCTGGTACCCGTTTTATTTGAGTAATTACTTGGGTGATTTGATTAATTATTTTTAATAGCATGTAATTATTTGAGTGATTATTTGAGTAATTATTTGAGTGATATGATAATGTTCACGATTGCTTGAGTTCGTTGCTTGTTACTGTGGTCTATTGAAAAATTGTTTGTACAGTTTTGTTAGCTTCTAGCAGCATTATAGGATTGTCTAAACAATTATCCAATGGTTAAAGATCGAATTAAGCAAAGGAAATACTGGTGGGTTTAGTAATACAATGTTACAAGTCCATAGTTTTTGCAGTCTTTGATATTATGAAAAATCTTTATTAGTGAAAATAAAAATGATGGTGGAATATCAAAGGTCAACGTGTTTTTTGGTTGGGTAAATTAATAAACCATGCGACATGCAACGTGGCAGTATCAAATTAGCTAGATAGAAATCTTCACTAATAAATTGTTAATATATAATTTTTAAAATTGTGATTATTAGAATTTGGGATGGGGCTTGTAATAAGGTTTCTTCAATTTTCCATTTTTCTCCATTAATGAAGTGGTGGGGTTGCTGAGCAAACTCACATTGATGTTTAGAGTTTGAACAAAAGACCTTTTACGGTATTGGAAAGAATTATGTAGGTCAATGTCTTAAAATGGAACTTCTTGATTAAAAAAAAAAGGTAATATGCAATGTTAAAATTAAAATTTACAGGCCTGTTTCATTTTCACCTTATGATCATACCCAATCACATGCACATGTTTGGACTGTCAAATTTGGAATAGCATTGCACATTTGAAAGCTGCCTTTTTCTACACAGACATGCTCATGCACATACACACCATGATTTTTCAATTTTTTGGATTTACAGGGAATGTTTATCTTTTTTTTTCCATTATGCCACAACAGTGAATAGAGAAAAAAATAAGAGCAGTTTTTGAATTTGATATGTGTACATGTATGTGTAAGAGCAGTGTCTTTAATTTGATTAATATTTGATATATGCTTCTTTTTTTCGAGTAACATTCAGTTTTTTATCTATAACATGTTGCTGAAATTACTTTCATGTTACGTTGAATCTGATTAATATTTGATGTGTTATTTTTTTAAAATTTTTCAAGATATGGATCCACATGATGTTGAATCTGATTAATATTTGATATGTGTTATTTGGGGACTTTGCTGTGCAAGATTTGGTTATCAATGAAGAATGAGACACTAGTAGGCCCCTTACTAATATTTATTTATCTCTAGCAAGTGTCGCAGAGATGAATGCTGCAAGAGATAGAATTACAGCTTCTATGTGGAATGATTACATATGTAATGCATAATGTCTATCATGTAATTTTTTTATCATTATTTTGTTTAAATCATGTGTTGTAATATATATCTTAATTATGATGTAAAAACAATGACGATGTAAAACTTTTTTTTAATTAATGTTAATTCTAAAACTTGATCATCATGTAATTTTTTATAGTAATTTTGTATAAATTATTATGTTGTATTTGTGTATGTATTAGCTAAATAATTATTTTATAACCATAAATATGACATAAATCCTTAGTAAAAATTATTTTTGAAAAAAGTATTACTGAACACATATTCTTTGTTTTTATCATTTTCAACTAAGTCTACCGAACGCATATTACTATTTTTAGTTTTAAAATACATGATACAAAAAATGATACCAGACACATACTTAAATTTAAAATATATCAACTGCAAAACACCATTTTTATTCTCCAAAAATATAAATTCAAAAACAATACCGAACAGGCCCTAGCTTCCGAATTCTTTTATCTTCTATCATAACATTAGCTGAAACATTATCTCCAGTAAAGTCAAAAGAACAGAAGTTTCTTGTATTTCTCCCTCATTCAAGTTCCTTAAAAATTGAATTCCAATTCCAATCTAACGAGGAATAAGCAATCTCACCCTTGAGAGAGACATTGGAATACAGATATTCATCACCATTACTACAATGGGATAATCTTAGAAAGGTTTTTATATATAAAAAAAAAAATTACTAGATTGAGATTAGACTCACCAAAAACTTAAAGTAATTTGGTCAGTGAGATAACAATATGTGGACATTAGCATGCATCAGGCTGACACTAGGCACAATATTTCCTTAACTTGAAGATTACCATACAAAAGCATAAAATATGTGAAATTTAGGCCAAAATATTTTTCCCACAATCAGGACCAAAGGGTCTCTTCGGATAATGCACCTAAGAAATCACAAGAAAGTATAGAAAGCATTTGTTAAATTCATTTTTTTTTTCATTTGTGCATATTTGAAGGCTTCATCCTGTACTTGTGGGCAGTTATTTTTTAGGGAAAACCAACATTTTACTGCCTGAAGTCACCTGCAAGTTGCTAAAAGCCAATATGTTAATGTTGCCAACAAAACTAGAAAAAAGGGGATGAAATCCATTTTTACATTCACTCAGAGCAAACAACAAACTACTAAACACATTTCAATAAGAATAGGTTGCTTAAGAAGAGAGGCATAAATGGATTTTATAACCCAACTTCTCGCCACTCTGACAAAATAAAAAACTTTGTTATTAGCATTTTTTTTTTCAATTTGAACCATGAGGTGGTCCTGAGTGGGCCCCAACTGTGGGAGGCATCTTTAAGCCCTTACCACAACCCAGACTAATCCCCACTCGCACCGGGTCGGCCCGTAAGGGATAAAGTGCTGGCCAAAATGGTGACTCCATACGAGAACGGGGCTTGAACCCCGGACCTCTCTTAAAGAGTGAGAGTATCGAACCACTCACACCAACCAACTTTGGTTAACTCTGTTATTAGCATGAATCAATAGATAAAAGCCAAGGCAACATGGTTTTAGCAACGTATTATTTAATTTTCTCACTTAATAAGGAAAAAGAAGTAGAAAAGACAACATATTTATAACTGCTAAACTTGGCTTTTGGAGAAAAAGAGAAGACAAAAAGTCTAGTTTAAGTATAAATATAAATACTGGCCAAGACTGCAACCATAATTGAGAACAAGAACGCATGATTGCTGATCCTAGCATAACTATTCATGAACCAGTGTCCGTGTAAGAGAACCAGAAGAAAAACTGAAAACCCAGTACATAAGATGTTCGCGATTCAAAATATTTATTCAGCATTAATAGATGAAATCTGAAAGAAAACTGGAGCATAACATAGAAAGCTTCTAACCTTGGTGGTTCCCGTAGAGTTTATGTATAAGTAAATGGGCTTCTTAGCATCTTCATACTGGAGGTAAAGGAATTCAGCAAGAATCGGCTTTGTGATAGAAGGAACAAAAGACATGCCCAAGTAAACAATTCGATTCTTGTACAAATAAGATGCCAAGTCTGGTTGAGGTTGCTCCCATGCAGTTCCACTAGTAAAAGGATTGACCTGCCCAGAGGACCATGGCAAGCTAAATAGATAAGTAGACCACTTGTATGCAGGAATGATGCAAAGAAAATTAATGCTAAAAAAATAATCAAATATCACATGCTAAGAAACAGGATGAAGATAATCTATTACAAGACATGAAGTCTTAAACTAGCATACTCTTTTGTCGCATAAAAATCAAGTTCAAATAATCAACACAAGAAGTATCTGAACACTTAGCTTTTCTCCCCATCTTACAATCCTACTTGCTGTCGATGGTATGGTCAACTAGCTCAGAGTTACTTTCCTCTTTCTTTAATTCCCATAAGGGGAAGAGGGAGGATGTGTATCATTTGGTGTCGTGGTCCTCAGCCTATAGATCGTTTCTTTCAGAATGAAGGCAACCTTGTTTTCGACAATGTAACCTCAAGGAACGACGCAATGAACTTTGGAGTTGTTTCAATCCTAGCAAAGGTAGATTCTTTAGCAGGGTACCCACTTGAGAAATTACCAAAATCTTTCTTTCTCTCTATCCTTTTTGCAGTATTTAAAGAGTGCCCATTTGAGAACTCGAATTTTTTTTTATTATTTTGTTTTTATTTTGAGATGCTGTTAAATGTTGGATGTGCAGGAATTGATCGTCAATGGAGAGTAGAAATGGTTACCGCAAGCAGAACAATGCTCTTTGGAGATCATTGAGAGATGGAGATTTTGAAGAAGCAGATGTTTGGGCTGTTTTCAAAGAAAGAAAAGATTCAACTTATGCAAAAGCCGACCAATCTCCTTCTCAAGTTCAAAGAAACCTTTATATGCCTTCAGGTGCAAGAATGATTACAAGAACAAGCAGCAGCAATCAGCACCAGTCAAAATTCCTGATTGGTCAAAGATTAGTCACAAAAAGTCAAAGAATAAAGCTCACAAGAAAAGAGTTCTGCTTCCGCTTAATTTGCAGCTACTTGTGGTAGTTCTTTTCCCAACACAACTTTGTTATCTTGCCCAAGCATGACGGAATATGGCCTTGGAGATTATTGTTGTTGAGGTTTAGAACTTCAAGACCCTTTAAATTGGCAATTGAAGGTGGAATGACCCCATAAAATCTATTCCTTGAGAGATAACTCCCCTGAGGATATCTGGGATCTTATCGTATCTCATCATTTGCCTTTTGTTGTTCATTGTCAATGAGTAATCGTAAGTGACCATTTCTTCATTGAAAATCATTTCATTTGGATAAATCACATGCTACTGATATTTTAGCTTACTTGTGTTGGCAATTTTCATGGCAGTCTTGTTGGAGAAAAATCACTTTTTTAAAATTTTATAAAAATTTTTAGGATCGCTCTCATACAATATATAAGAATTTGTAATTTAGAAATCGTACCTTAAAAATCCGATTCGGCTTTTTCCGCTGAAGTGATTTAGGCTCTCAGATCACGATCCGTCACCACCACTCTTGGTAGATCACGATCCGTCACCACCACTCTTGTTAGATCACGATCCGCCACCAAATAATCTTCCAGGCTATGACTTAAGTTTGATCTGTACTTGACGTGTGGGCGCCTTTATTACCACTAAAACAACTAGAACGAGAAAATTTTACTCTCAACAATAGAGAGAAAAATCTTTTTTTCTGATCTGTATAAAGTCGACTCTCTGCTCTTTTAGGAGAAAATAAGCCATTTTATATTTCTCCATTTAGTGAAAACCCTAGGCTCCATTTTTATATTATTTTAATTCTATTAAATCAAGTTTGATTTAAATTAAAAATAATAAACCAAAAGTAACGTTACTTCTTTCTTGTCATGGGGGCCCACCTTGTAAAATAACACAAGGCCCCTTAGACACGAGTACATTACATGGAGCCTCCCGCTAAATAATGTATTTAGGTTTTTAACCTAAATGACTAGTTATCTTGCTTATTAATCCAGTAGTGGCGTAGTCAATTAAATGAGCTAACCCAAGGATCATTTAGGAATATACAATAGTGGCTACAACAATTAAGCATGTAATTAAACAAGCCTAATCATTTAATTCCAACTCTACTCCACTATAAGATTGGAATTGACCTCCATAATTGTATGTTTGAATAATAATTCATCCCAAGCCACACTGATTTCTTTACTGCTCAATCCTTTGTACCGCATCGTTAATTAAATCGATATCTTAACCTCCAATCAATTTAATTACATCTTATTCCTTGATACTTACTGGTTTTCTCTAATGATTATTTTCAACATACTAAATATGTTGACACATTCTGGCCAGAGAATTTTATGATCAATTGCTGAAAACCCATCAAGAGATGTGTCGTACAAATTCTATATTGTTAATCTATAACTCCAATAGTCATAATTGCTCCCACTAAGATACCGGATAATCTTAACCATAATTGTGTGTTATGCCCATTAGTAACTCAAATGGAATAACAATTACAATCATGAAATCATAACTAACTCAAGATTAAGATTACAGTAAAATCAATGCCTATGAGATTTAATAAGTCTGACAGTCATTTCAAGGTTAATTAAATCTCATATATGATCTAGCTCAATGTAGTCAAACTACATCAGTAAATTCATATATGATTAAGACAAATCATTCAATGAATTTACTACAGTCTAAATATAAATAGAGCGCCCAACTCTATTTATTAACTACGAACTAAATTTATTTAATCATAAGATAAGTTGTATTTATGTCTTCTGTGAATTCATATGATGATCACATAAATACATATAATATGATTAAACGAACCTTATTCCATGTATATTTATACAATTGAAAATATCTCAAATATTTTATTAGTTAGAAAATAAATTAATATGCTTTAAAAGAGCATATAATCCTAACAATTCGAACAAAAGAAACACTTTGATGGAAGCATTACAGTAAATATATTGTTGGAAAATCCACAGTGCAGAGTTTAGAAAATCCATAATCAATTTTAGGCTCTCTTGTAATGCCATAAAATTTGTTAGATTGTAGGATAGGAACTTTCAAGTTTGGAATATTTCCTAGCCAAGAAGGAAAAGTGTCACTCGGCTGGTTGTTTCTAAGATCAAGAAATTCCAAATTTGAACGTTTGATCAACGATCTTGGAATTCTTCCTTGAATTAGATTATGGCTTAAGTCAATCATCCTTAATCTACTTTCTTTCATGAAAGTATTTGGTATGGTCCCAAAGAAGTTGTTTGCTGCCAAGTCCAGTACTGAAAGTTCATCACTGAAGTTGCCTAAACGCTAAAGAAGCAAGCCACTTAAGTTATTGTGAGACAACTCAAGGTTTGTAAGCCTATTCAAATTGCATATCTAGGATGGAATTTCCCCTGTTAAGCTATTGTTTGAAACTAGATAGTGAACGATTTTTAGAGGTGGAACTGGGAGTGGTCCTCATAAATTACTAGAGCTAAGATCTAAAGTCAACAATGTCCCGTTAAATCCAAGAAGAACGACAGGATGCTGATCAAACCTAATTAACAAGTGGGAAAGGCTCAAGGAGTAGAGATTTTGGTCTAATAACAATTTAGGTACTTTTCCATGAATTCTATTGGAGGAAAGTCCAAGAACATTAAATCATGTTGGTTTTTCAAGAAATTTTGATATTTAGTAAAGTTACATAAATGTAGTCTTACATAACAAAATTTCTGTGAAGTGGTATTAGAAGTGGCAATTGGTGAGCAATGACAACCTATTTGATGAAAAAGATAAAATTCCCAAAATTTTTAGGTTGATGAGTAAAGAATTCTAAGAATTCTGAGAATGGTCAAGGCCAATGAGTTGGATAAGATTTGTGAGTGAAGATGGAATTGGACCTAAAAAATTGTAGTTTTCAATGTCTAATATCTCTGATGACCTAAGATTTTCGATGGAAGCAGGAAACTCACTTGAAAATTTGTTAGAATAAAAGGCCAACAATTGCAGCTCGGTAAATTACCAATTGAATGTGGAACTTTGTCCCCAAAACTACATGATGCTGAAGATAATCACCTCAAGGAGCTATAATTTCTAGTGGACCATGGGAGCTCTCTCGATAAGTTATTGAATGAAACGTCAAGCTCTTCCAAATAAAAAAGATTTCACATGGAAATAAACAACTCACCAGGCAAGTTATTTTTAAAAAGATATAGTTTTCTTTTTCAAAGAACAAAGATTTCTAAAGGAAACAAGTAGCTCACCCATTAATTCATTTATTGTAAGGTCTAACTTAAAGAGCTTGGACAAATTATCGAGTAAAGATAGAGTACTTCCTGAAATTTATAATATATATATATTAAGTAGAAAATTAAAAATAATAATAGTTTACAGTAATGAATTTAACATTACAATTGGCGATTTTAAGCCAAAAAAAAAAATACTTAACAACAACATGCGTGTATGTTAGTTTAGGAGAAAATGTATAAAATTGAATTACCTTGCAATTCATAGTTTTGGAGAGATGAAATGTCAAACAAGATAGATTTATCAAGTTATGAAATATCGTTGAACGAATAGAAACATCACCAAGGTCAAGTGATTTTAGATTGCTTAACTTCTCGACCAGATTTGCGAGATTGGGCTTCTATAGTTCAAGTCTACCATGATTGTGTCTGTTTCGTGATAGATTAAGGAACATCAAGTTAGAGAGCTCTAGAGTTTTTTATGGTATTTGATCAGATAAAGTATCTTCATATATCTACTTAGAGCCACTTGGCAAACTTCTTCCATTTACTTTTTGACAATCCCTTTTAACTAGTCTTGATTGTCTACACACCCAGTAGACTTTTTTCTTCTTAGAGTTATCTTTCTTACAACTACCAACTATCAATGCCAAATCATCATAAGCTTTATTATTTCCACCACTCATCCTTTTTTCTTATAAAATTAAAGTACCGCTAACTTCTTCAAGATCCACAGCCTTTTTCCTATACAGTAAAGTAGGCAACAAATGCTTATAGGAAGTTGAAAGAGACCACAATAGCCTAAGTACCTTGTCTTCCTCTTTAATTTTAACTCCAATTGCTTTTAATTATGTCATTAAGATGATCATAAATTTTTGCATCTTCAATCATTCTTAACATACAAACAATTAGAGATGCTTTTTATTGATGCAAATTTTCTAATCTCTCCTAAATTTCTTTTGTTGAAGGAACATTTGCAAGAGCATTCTTTCTTAGACATAATCATATGGCACTTGCAGCTCTTTCATCCAATTCTTCCCAATCTTCATCACTTATAACAAATTTCCCAGAGTCATTACTAGAAGCAGGAGATGGTTTGCTCTTCTAAGCCTTGCGTACGCCAGATTGAATCAATACATCCTTGACTTAAATTTGGTAGATTTGAATTTAGTAGAAGCCAAACTTGATTCTTCCATCAAGCTTTCAACCTCAATTCTCACAGGATATGAAAATTTGTTTGTATACATAATTGTTATGCATAACAAACTTTATCTTTGATACCACTTGCTAGGGAATTTTAATCCCATCCAAGATCCTGCAATCAAAAATATCAAATAAATAATAAACACAAAATAGATAGAGAATAAAACCAATCATACAATACAAGAATTTACATGGAAGACTCCTATACTGGAGGAAAAACCACGGCCACCAAGGACAACAAGAGAAAAATCTAATATGTGATAAATTGTTACAATCGCTTTAGTATTTTTCTCACACTTGAAACGCCAATAACACTCAATCTCTAAATAGAATTACCATTGCTCTCACACTAGAAGTTATCTACTTGCAGAAAATTGATTGTTGTGCTATCTTATATAAACAAGTGAACCCAATCTTCCTACATATAGTGATTATTTCTTGAAGGAGAAGTATTCCTTTTCTTATACTAATTGTATTCCTCATTCAATAAATAAAAGTCCTAAATGAGAAATTACTTATTCCTTAAATAGGAATCTTACTCAAGAAGAAAATATTATAGGAAATACTTATTGAAAAGTAAGACATATTTCCTAATAGATTCAATGTATTAATTGTACTTGCATCATAAATTACCATCCCTATGTATGACTAGGACGTGATGAAGGCTCATGGAACATTGACTCGAGACTAGTGAGAGTCTATCTTTAATAAGTATCAATTTCGGTCTTCGTCCGCTCCGTATTGGAAAATACTTTCGCTTTTAATCTAGCCAACAAAAAACTGAAAGCTAACTAAATTTTTAACTGAAAATTTTGCCATTAATTTGCTAACAAAAATTAATTTCTGGAGCGGCAACATCCCCCAAAAAAAAATAAAAAACTAATTTTTTTGTTTAATGTGTTATTCAAAATCTTTTTTTTTTTTTTTGGGAAAAAATTATTTTATAGGATATATCGAACTTGTCCATCGGGGGTTTTATATTTCCTTTCACTTTCAATAATTTCTCACCTAATGCTATTACCTGTTCACTTAATTTTTCCTTCGCGGCATCTTGAGTATTCCGTATCCACAAGGGCATTTATCATTGATGTTGTTGACATAATCTTTCTCTACCAGACCGATCCATTTTGTATTGCTATCTAACAGTTGTCTTGATAACTTTTAAACTACAACTCTAAGGTGTTCGGTGTATTACTTGGGGGAACCGGGCCTAGGATGTTTATCCAATCCAAAAGACTAATTTATTGAAAAATATCCTACCTCCAAACTCAATTAATTAGCTTTTGCTAGCTAATGTGAGACGTGTGGCACGTGCCTTAATATAATTTTATTTAATTGAAAGTTAAAGTGATGTTATCTCATAGTCATCTAGCAACAAGATTACACTGTTGTCGCCAATTTTAGTTTCATAAAATTATTATTTAAAGTTACACTTAACAAAAACTCTCGCATTTTATTTCGTAGCTAAAATTTAATTTCACTACACGGCAACTATCGCTTAAGCACTATAGTAGTAAACGGAGCCTTAATTTAGCATAAGTTGAGATTGAGTTTTAATTATATATTAATGTTTCTGGTACGTCATATGGGAGTTTACTTCGGTGATTTTTGTCAATTTTTTTCGAGTCAATGTCGGTGAGACGATCGAGCTATATATGTGTGGTTATTGCATCTTTCGGCTTACGAATGCAATACGATTAACAACCCAAAATTCCATTATTTCATTTCGTGCAAAACTAAAACTAGATGTCAAGTCTCAAATGTCGTGTACTTTGTTAAAAATAGAAGATAAAAACATCAAAACATCTTGATTACTTTTACTAGCACTCGTAGTTACAACATTGGAAATCTAAAATGTAGTGTTCATCACATGGTTCTTTTGATTTCCAGCGATGCCTTGAAAATTCTATTATCCGTATGGACACCGTTTTTTAACTCAATTAATTCGCCAGAGTAATTATATGTACCATTTTTTTTTCAGAAATTCTAATCCTTTTATCACTCTTTTTATACTCTTTAATTGCAATTGTGAATGTTAAATATACTTTAGGTATTTAGGTTTACTTAGGTAGTTAGCTTATTTCAGTCATGTTAGTATTTATTGAGCTCACAGATTTAGTCGCTTCCGTTTTATAATCTTAAGTTATGAGCATATATAATAAAGTCGCATCTATTGTACAATTTCATGTTAATCTTGAATAAAAGTTTTCGTTTATTCACAGAGAATATTTACCAATTCCTCTTATTCAATTCACAGAGAATATATTCCAATTCCTCTTATTATGATATCCATTTTTTTTAAAATTTTTGGGTGAAATCAATATCAAATAATTTATTAGTATGGAAAGAAAGAAAATGTGTAGCCCTCAAGATTAGATAAAAACGTATTTCTTATTTAAATTCTGAAAAAGGCTTGAATGTTCTCATCTTAAAATAAATTCCATTAGAACAATCATAATATTTATCAAATATTTATAACTAAGAATGAGCGTTACTACTTGGCTAAGATATGTTGAAGTGACCCAATTTAAAGGTTCGATCCGCTCAACCTGGGTCAGGAGGGATTTTTTTTTCGGTATATTAAACCATCTGGTATCCAAAGACCACATTGGGCCTCGACAAATCTAGATTCGAGCCGGGTAGGACCACTAGGGCGACAAAGCTCTCCCAATGAGTATTTAACGCAGTTGAGTTCCCAAGCCTCGAACCGAGGACCTTGGTTAAGATAGAATAACCTCATGCCAGTTGATCTACACGCTTGTTGGTTCAGGAGGGATTTTTTATTCATGGGGGCCTTATTAATTCCTTTCATTTCCAATAATTAATTGTTCATAAAATGGGTCAATAAATTTTCCTCTTTTCTATCCTGTTCAATAAAAATTTTCCTTCACGGCGCGTTGAATATTCTGCTTACTTAGGGCATTTGTCATTGATGTTGATATCTTCTTGCCTACGATTTAGGCTGATCCGTTTGAAATTTTCTAATTGTATTTAGGGAAAAGAAGACCTATACTTCAAGATTTGGGGAAATAGTCATGTAAATCTCCAAATTTTCAATAAAGGCCATTAAGACTCTTTTTTTAAGTATAATACCCATTGAACTTAATAATTAAAAAATTGATTTTAAAGTTTTTTATTAAATATAAATATAATTTAAATAGTTTAATTTATCTAGTAGACTAATAATATTAGAATTTTTAGTATGTAAAGTAATTTTAAAAATGTAAATTATTATATTCATTTTAATAATATATTTCTACTTATTATAAAAGTTTTAAATAAATCTTTGGGTTAAATAGATTTTACAACTAATAAAATATATCTCATGTATTAATAGCATGAAAATTATTTTATACAATATTGAAAATAATTTAAATGTTTAAATATTTATTTCAATACTATTTTTCTATTTATTACAAAATTTAGTTTAATATAATATAAGATTGTAAATTATTAAAACATTTTTAAATATTGAAATTATTTTAAAAGGTATATATAGTTTCATTTATTTTAATATTATATTTCTATTTAATAAAGTAAAAGGGTATTATAGTTAAAAGAGGATTTTAGTGTCCCTTAGTGAAAACTTGATGGTTTACATAATTATTTTCCCAAACCTTACGGGTGTAGGTGTCCTTTTCCCTTGTATTCATAATTTCAAAGTTATTTGAGGTAATTTTATCTTGTCGGAGAATATAATTGATTGCCATAATGCCCTCTCAATTACAAAACTTTTTGTTCTCCAATTTTATATGCTTTTCTACTTTTATTTCCTTAATTTTAGAGATTTTACAGCTTTGCATTCAGTTGCTTTCCTTTATTAACCTTTAGGAGTCAACTGGAATTTTGCAGATAATCCTTTGCATTTTACACTCGTAAAAATAATAATATATGAAAGCATTTTCCGAACCTTTCATTTTAATCATAGTATTAGCCTATCAGAGTGAGGTTAGTGCTCTTGAATCATATATTTCTTATTGCTCTTCCTTTTCTCTTCTTTCGAGTTTGGTTTCCTTTCCATTAAGGTAAACTCTAACATACATTTAATGTATGTTACTCCACTCGAACTGTGAGTGAACCCCACGCCACTCACTGTTCATGTGAGTGGTTGTAACATACATTAAATGTATGTTAAGGGGATCCTTCCATTAAATATGGATGTTTGATTTGCAGTTTGAATAACTCTTAAATTAATTAAGAAAACAAATTATATTTAAATATGACACAAACAAGAACCATGAAAATTTAATTCAATTCGGTACCGCTAATTTCGTGCCAGATTCATGAACCATGTAATAATAAATCAGCATTTTAAAAGTCATGTGTATGATGAGACAAAGGTTCAAGACTAGTGAGAAGTAGTCAAGTGTCAATTAATTAATAATTTAATTAAAAATTTATTTGGTAAGATGAGGTCCTATCAGGGATTTATTTCTCCACTATTTCATTGGTCTATTCAATTGCCTCTTTTTTCTCCTTTCCCAACTATTGCCGGTTCAATTAAATTTTCCTTCTCGGCATTTACATATTTTAATATTTTGCATATTCGAGGAAGTTTATCAAGTGTTTGGTAAATACATGCACTCGTAGTTTGAAACTTTTAATGCTCCGCATTAAATTTGTTCTTGACGATTGCAGCTCTTACTGCAAAACCAGATGCTGATATTAGAAATGCATCAGAGTTAGTTTCCGAAATAGATCCTGTTGGTTATTTGAGTCAGTTTTTATCTTAAAAAAATAAAAATAGAAAGAAGAAAAGAAGTAGACAGAAGAGTGCAGTGAAGAAAATTGCCTGGGCGATCTTTCCAAAGTCCTCTGCCTTATATTTCAAAGGAGATGGCCTTGGTCCATTTTTGAAAACTATTTTCTTCATTTTGAGTCCGAAATAAAAGTTTTCAGTGACTCCACGCCCACGGTGTGTTGAATATTCTTTGCTTACTCGAGGGCATTTGTCATTGAAGGTGATATATTCTTGTCCAGCGAAGGGAATCTTAAAATAATCAAAATTTTCATTAAAAGTTCTCCATCAGTAATTAAACATCTCTTTGAACACATGTTACCACTAAAATGATATAGTTGACTTGAAGATTTGGCTACCATGGGCTCCACTCGAGAGTCACCGTCACTCTTCTTCGTAACTATGCACTCATCGGTTGAGTACCGATACCACCTCAACTTAATTATCCTCAAGGTCAAGAATTTGAGTTTTACTCCCCGAGTACTGTGGGAGTATATTTCCTTCAGATATCTTGAGCTGAGCTACTAATGCACGCTATGCATCAATTTCCAATGAGCTTCAGCTGATGATTTCTGAGATGGGCTCTGATGCATCTAAATTTCTTGCCAAGGATGCGCAAGGTTTCCATTCCGATAAATTTAGCTATCTTTTGTGGTTGATTTAACTAATGTTGTGATTTATCTATGCTATTCGATAGAACTTTCCATAGTTTTTCCTGCACGACTGATTGGAAATTCTTCATCGGCCAAGAACTCAGATACAAAAACTCAAGTATATCAGATTATCATGTCCATGAGCATTATTAATTGGTTTCACTCTGATTTGCAGCATTTTCCAAGAAATTGCCCATTCATCCATTCTTCCGGCATCCGTTAGATATCCATATCTGTATACATACATCTTTCAAATGCAATACAGTTAGTCTAATAAAATTGTCATTTGGTCACACGTAAATTTCCCAAAGACAATGAAAATGTAACCCATATCTCACGTTAACAACCCATAATTTCATGCAAAACCATTCTAGAAGTCAAAATTAGGTGTCAGGTCTCAAGAGTCGGAAGACTTCTTGAACACGTATATTCGCATTCGTGCAAATTCTTCAGGCGATACATCCCAATCTTGTTATTTTCATTAATGCCACCTGCACTGTCAAGTTAGCCCTATGGACAAACCAGTTTCGCATTAAGGAGGATTGAAGTAAAAGAAAAGGACAGAGTCAATAATTCTCTTATTTGTTCCACAAGCTATCAGATTTCAACGTTATAGTAATTATAGGCGAAAAACATTCAAGAAAATGTCATTTCAGAACAAGAACGGACGCATGGAGTTTTGAATGAGTAAGAGAAGCGACCACCGCATTGATGCATGCACAGCTTCATAGGCAAGAGTCAATTTGATTCCAAGTCAAAAACACGTTCTCGTCGTCCTGAACTCATAAAACTGCTAACTACTCTTTTCTTTTCATGCCTAACAACATATTCTTGTGACATTGTATGTCGTCTTACAATCAATGATATTGCATTAAAAGCTACACCACTTTAACTCACATAACAAATCCTATTGAGTTATAGCTGACCTAAACCACTTTATTTTATTTTTTTTAAGAAAAATTATTTTTCCTTGCCTAGTAGTAAAATTAGAGAGCCTGAATTTTGTTTATATAGCTACATAGATATTGCATTAAAAGCTTGAAAAAAAAAAGGCAAATATAGATAATTGAAGAAAATATAATTTTTTAAAAGAACAAAATTAATTTATCATTCAGTATTATTACTACTAAAAGCTTAATAACCAATTAATTAATTAATTAGTTAGTTAATGAAGAGGCAGTACTGACGGCATCGACATTCAGGGGGAGGTGGTGGTCGGAATTGGGGAATTCTGATTGGAGGGAGGTGAACTTATCCTGGTTGCGGGAGCAGTCGATTACGGTCTGGCGGTGCTTGGCCATCAATCATCATCTCTAGAGCTAAAGCTCGCCCTAAACGGCGACGTTATCAGTACTATTCGCGATCCGCCTTTTGTTATCCCATTAAACGGCGTCGTTGCTACCGTGATTATTATTATTATTATTATTATTATTATTATTATTATTATTATTATTATTATTATTATTATTATTTTCCTCCTTGTGCACACGTGGCCGATTTTGCTCCTATTTTCTGTTTTTGTACATTTTGCTGCCATGGTTATCCTTGGTGTACACACGTCGTCGATGGAAAATGATTTGTGTAAAATTATTCGAACTAAAAGGATCAGGGTCTTGCACTCTTGTTACGTTACAGCTACTGTAACTTCATACAAAAATTATAAGGGTTCTAATGTCTGTTATTATTTTATATATATTTTTAATTAGGGTGTAAGTTACAGCAACGGTAACTTAGTAATTCTTAAGGAATTAAAGGATATGGACTTAAAAGAAAAAGAAAGTTTTTAGAATTGTCCATACGTTTTAAGCTAATTTATAAAATACTGAAATCATCACTTAAATTTATTTTTTATGTTTGAAAAAAGAGTGCTTTAGACAATAATACCCCAATTATGACGTCACTGTGTCAACAAAAGTATTTTCTTGACTTAAATTGATAAGTAATAGTTAACAACTTATAATCTCGTTCTATAAAATTTTGGATCAAACTCATAATTTCCCAATATTCTACTAATTTCAAATTTTTATTAATTGTTATTATGATTGTCTTTATTTTTACTATTATCATGATTATTATTAAGTAAGAAAAGATATACTTCTGATATACTTCTGATATACTTCATGATTATTGGTTTTGATGCAAGGAGAAAATTCAAATTAAATTCTGTATGCGTTACTGACTTACTGAAGAAAAAAAATGAAAAAATTCACGAAATTTTTTTTTTTTTTCAAAATAAGAGATATGAAGAGTGGATATAAAGAAAAAAAAAAGAGCCCCAGTAAGACAATGGGTGCCTTTTTTAAACATAATCGACAGAGACAGTTGTCAAATAATGAAAGGTCAATTCAACATGTGGACTTTTATACGTATGTTGAATATTTGAATTCAGAATCGGAAAATTAAGCTTTGCTATGGGCCTATGGCTGCACATTATTGCCTATAAAAGGAAACCAAGATCCTCATGTTTCTTCACATTTATAAAAATTTAAGAATTTATCGTCAGGAAACTATATAGGGTTTTATTATTCACAATATTTATGTTGTTTGTTTTTTCCCTCATCTTCTTTAATTTTACAATTGCTAATTCGATGTTGTCTCCACTCTGCTATGATGATGAGCGCTTTGCTTTGTTGCAATTCAAAGAAAGCCTCATCATTAATGAGACTTATACCTAGCATCCATGTCGTCCCAAATCAGCTTCATGGAAGCCTGAAGAAGGAAACATTGACTCCTGCTCATGGGATGGTGTTCAGAGCAATGAAAACACAGGTCGTGTCATCAAGGTTGACCTCTCGAGTAGCTGCCTCCAGGGTTCTATCAACTCTAGCAGCAGCTTTTTCACGCTTGTCGATCTTCAGTGGCTTGATCTTTCTTTTAACGACTTAAATGGTTCTGAAATCCCATTTTTTAACCTTTCGAGTTTATCTCATTAAACCTCTCTTTTGCTGCTTTTCCTAGTCAAATAACATTGGAAATTCCAGAGCTTTCCAACTTAGTGTCCCCTCGTTTATCATTTAATCATAATCTCCAACTTGAGAAGCCAAGTCTTAGAAATCTATTGAGAAGCTAACTAACCTCAAAGAGTTTGATCTTGATGGTGTGACAGTTTCTTCTCCAATACCTTAAAGCCTGACAAATCTATCTTCTTTGACTTTTTTATCACTCTCAGGCTGCGAATTGCTAGGTAACTAAATTCTCACCTCGCTTGACTTTATCCTTAATATATGTGACAACATTTGCATTTCACTGATTTTTTTTCTAAATTCACAGGAAAAATTCCATCTTCACTTGGTACCTGTCATCTAACAAATTATCTGGTGAGTTGCCTACCTCCATTGGATATCTTGATTCTTCGAAAGAACTTGACATTTCAATGAATGAATTATCGGGTCAGTTGCCAACTTCAATTAGAAATCTGGCTTCTTTGGAAGAACCACAGCTTCCATTTAATAGATTTTCACGTGAGTTGCCTTGGTCTGTAGGAAATTTTAGTTCTTTGAAAATATTGCATGTGGAATCAGGTAAAATTTGGGGCAAAGTTCCACCTTCACTAGGTAATTTGACCGAGCTTTATTGGTTGTCTCTTGCATCTAGTAATATTTATGGTAAGTTACTTATTTCTATTGGTAATCTTAGATCATTGGAAATATTACATTTATTTGAATGCAATTTTTTCAAGTCAAATTCCATCTTTACTTAGTAATTAACCTTATCCAACTCGGCTCCCTTGACTTTTCTTACAATAGTTTTAGTGGCACAATGGATCTAGATATGTTTCTTGTTAATCTTGAACACCTAGGGGAGCTATTTCTCTCATCGAACAAGTCGTCGTTGCTCACCAAACCACTTCTAGTGCTGCTTCACAGAATTTTTTGTTTGTGGGATTGCGTTCATGTAACCTCACTGAAATTCTAAATTTCTTAAAATACCAACATCAGTTGAAGTTGCTTGACCTTTCCTCCAATAAAATACATGAGAAAGTACCTATATGGTTGTTAGACCCAAGTATGTAGAATTTCGGCTACTTGAACCTTTTCCATAACTTTTTAATAGTGTTTGATCAACACGTTGTTGTTTTTCCATGGAGTTATGATCGCTTTTCATTCGATCATAGCTCTAATTGTCAACAATGACCACTCCTAGTTCCACCTTAGAATATCGTGAACTATCTAGCTTCAAATAACAGCCTAACGGGGGAAATTCTATCCTGGATATGCAATTTGAGTATTCTTGAAAGCCTTGATTTGTCTTGCAATAACTTAAGTGGCTTGCTTCTTCAATGTCAAGGCAATTTTGGTAATCCCCTTGTAATATTAGATCTATAGCACAATGAATTTTCTGGAAGCATTCCCTTAATCCTTCTTGAACAGAAAGTTTTTTAGAATGATTGATTCAAGCAATAATCTATTACAAGGAATAATTTCGAGATCTTTGGCCAATTGTTCAAGTTTATAATTTCTTGATCTTGGGAATAACCAAATTAGTGATACTTTCCATTCTTGGTTAGGAACTTTTCCATATTGAACATTCTCATCATAAAATCCAACAAATTGCATGTCATGATAACAGAATCTAGAACTCAATGTGGGTTCCCTGACCTCTATATTGTTGACCTCTCTAACAATAGAATTACCGGGAAGCTTCCATCCAAATATTTCCAATATTGGAATTCTATGCAAGTTTTCAATGCAAGTGAACTAACATATGCAAGGTTTCATTGCTCTCGTCCCAATAATTATTTGAATTGGGTTTGACAGCATTTATGATTATTCATCAACAATAAGCAAAAAAGGCCAAATGATGTCATATGGCAAGATCCTAAATATTCTCTCTGACATTAGCCTCTCAAGCAATAGATTTGTAGGAAAAGTTTCATTGATTTGGTTATTCCTAAGATCAGAAATTTCTAACACTGCACAATTGGCCAATGATTTAGGAATTTTTCCTTGTAATAGATTATGGCTCAAATCAACCATCCTCAAATCACTTCCATTCATGAAGGTATCTGGGGTTGTCCCAAAGAAGTTTTTCCCTTGCAAGCTTAACACTGAAAGTCCACCACTTAAATTATTGTCCGACAAATCAAGGACATAAAGACTACTCAAATTGCATATCCATGATGGAATTTTCCCTGTTACATTGTTCTTTGAAATTAGATAGTGTCTTATTTTCGTGGATAGAGCTGGGATTGGTCCTTGAAGGAAATTAGAACTGAGATCTAAAGTAAATGAATCACTAGTCCAGGGAAGAACAGTAGGATGTTGATCAAACGGAGCAAAAGAGTTTTTGGGAAGGTTTAAGTAGCTAAAATTCTTCAGCTAAAATTCTTCATACTTCTTGATAGAATAGATTTTTATCATGAGTCCTTGATGAAATTTCAATACACTAAAAAATCTATCACAAAGCTGTCTTGTGTTGATGACATAACGTCTTTTCCTCAAAATCTGTCATGTGGTATTTGTCATCTATTGCCTTTTTTTTTAGTGAATTTACAAATAATTTTAGTTCTTTGATTGTTAATGAATGCTTTTATTAAAAGTTAGAAAATTATATTTTATTGAAGACAAGGATTTTTAAAGTTTTATTATCAATAAAATAAGAATGTGTAATAAATAAGGTATTGTACACAATTTAACTTTTTAAAAAAGTTCTATAACTTTATCCCAAAAAAGCTGATTACTATTAGGGTTAGTTTAAATTTACTTTTGGGAGACTTAAATTTGAAAGCTAAAAACTAATTTTGGTTTTTGATAAATTTTATTAAAAATCCCTTTTAGAAAAATCTTGTATCCTACAGTAGATTTTGAAAAATAATGAAAGAATAGCTTTTATATTTTTTAAAATCTGATTTTGAGAATCACTTTTATAAATAATACAATTTTATTCGTATATATATTTTATGAAAATCCAAAATTCTCCTCATTAATTAGGAGATTAAAATCACTAACTTTAAAGAGATTGTTATTATCATTACCAATTATATTGAGATAACAAAATAAAAAATAAAACTAATATTATAAAATATTTATTGAGTTCTCAATTATTATATATACACAAAAAAATATTATATATATATATATGTTTATAAATGTGTAAATAAATTTTATTTAATATTATGTCCAGTTTGGTCATTTATATTTTTACAGTAGTTTAACTGTAAGATTTACCAAATATATATGTTGGTTTTAAAAATCACAGTACTTTGAAAAATAAATTTTACCAAACGTCTAATTAATTGTCTTTATAGTTAATTATTTATACAAAATATCTAATAACAATTACTTAAAAAGTTACAGCATTACTAAATTAATCATATTCTAATAATGTTTAATGTGATAATTAATTGTGAAAACTTTTACTATGTCCATAACGTTTCACGAGAGATATCACATTAGCCACGGAAAACGTGTTTAGCAAAAGTAAGAACTAGGAAGAAAATTAGTAAAAAGCAAAAGACGGCGTCCGGCAGTTCGCTTTTCAATTATTTTTCTATTTTTTTTTCATAGTTCACTTTAACAACACTCGAATGCACAAGGATTGTGAAAAAAAATATCTCTACACATTTTTTGGCTCAATTTTTTAATATAATTTAACGGTTTTACTTTTAATGACTTTAGATTATATGTGGAGCTATTTGCACTCTAAAATTATTCTAAACACTATTATTTTATACACTCAAATATTAATTTAGAAAAATTAAGTTGCACTTGTACAATCTTTAAAATTCTTAAAAAATTTCTGACTTAAACTATTTAATTAATTAACTTTATTTACTTGAAACACCAACAAAACTACTCAATACACCCAATTTTTAAGAGATCTAACACATACTTGCCACAATACAATCAAATAAGTTGTGAATGAATGATTTAACACAATTGTAGTTATTAATTTTTTGTTTAGTTCTATTCAATATTAAATTTTGCATTCAAAACAACTTACAATAATAATAAAAAAATTCGATAAGTAATACCAAGAAAAGAAAAGCGGGAGAAGAATATGAAGAAGACCAAAAAAAAGAACAAGAAGAAAATGAGTAAAAAGCATAACAAGAAGGTTTTGGCCTGCTGACTTTTCAATTCTATTTTTTTTTCCACATTTATTCAGATTAATAACGTAAATCTGTATTCTCTCTGCTTCTCAGATTTTCTCTTCAATTTCACAGTAAACAAACATTATCACAACACTTCATAAATTCTGATATAGTTGATTGTAATATTTACTATGCACAGTAAATCTGTAATGAATAGATACATAATAAAAGATTTAAAGAAAATCCACATATATAGATAAATATTAATAAAATACTAAAATACTACATATGTTGTTAAAAAGATACGGGTATTTTTAGTACTAAGGGCCCATTTGGGATTGCTTTTGGGAGACTTAAAAATGATTTTGAAAATCTAAAAGCTAATTTTAGTTTTTGGTTAAAAATAAATCAAAATCACTTTTGTTAAAATCAGCCCCTCTTACAGTTGATTTTGAAAATAGAGAATGAGTAGCTTTTAGTTTCTGATTTTAAGAATCAATTTTATCCTTTAATACAATTGCATAAATGTTCTTAAAATTATTACCAAAACACCAAAATTATCCTTATTTAAATTGGAAACAAAATTAATGTTTTAATAAATTTTTATTATAATTCATTTATATAAATTTATTAATATCAATTTGTTGTTCGAATTATTATTAAATTTATTTCACTATATTATAAATTTAATTATCAATTGTTTTAAGATAAAAATAAAAAATAAAAAAATAAAATCAATATATTATAAATTTTATTTTTAGAAAAATTATTATAATACACAATTAAAAATATTATATGTACGTGTTTTTATATGTATAAGTAAAATTTTATCCTACATTATATACATTTTAGTCATTTGTTTTCTCTCAACAATTTAACAGTAAAATTTACCAAACGCATAATTGATTCTCTTCACAACTAATTATTTCTACAGCATAGCTAATAACAATTATTTTAAAACTAGCCCTAAATGGATTCATTTATCAAATAACAAAAATGGTGGGCCCATTTGAACCCACTAAAACACTCTTTAAATTCATTTACTCATTGTACCCACTATTAAAAATTAAAAATAAAATTTATACTTTACACACCCATCTAAATATCAAAACTAAACTTTTAAAATTAATTTCTTATGTTTATAATAATTTTTAAATAAACTCATTACAATAATTTACACAACCATTAATAAAAAATAGTAGCAGTAGTTTTCATTACATTATATATACATATGTTATCAATGTCTTAGCCAAAAGAAAGCAATCAAGCTACGTCACTTAGTCGCTGAAGACGATCAGGAAACGGCGAGTCAGAGGTCATCTAGTAAAAAAGCAATATGGTTAGTCGAGTTAGTTCGGAACAAAGGCAACGTTTTTGGTCTCAAGAGCAGCCATGGCAGGCACTTGACGGCTTCTGATATTCCGCTTCTGCTGGGCGTGACTGGCAACGAAGTTGTTCAGACGGTTCCTGGGAAAAAGAACATGGACTGCCTACTTGAGTGGGAGCCCAAGAGTCGGCTTTCAATTCAAGTTCAAAAGTTGATGCAGTAAGTACTTTTTGCATGCAAACGGAGACAAGCCACTGGGGAGGAACTCGGTGACTCATCATGACGCTCATACAGTGTCCTTTTCGGAGTTTTGTTGTCTGTTTCGAGCTTTGGCCCAGTTTCTGATGATGTTTTGCAAGTCTTGTCCGATGGGGCTTCGGGTTCCGGCCCTGAGTCTCCCTTATCAGTTGCGTCTCCGATTAAGCGTTCCGGATTCTCCCTTTTATCTGCAGACAAGGTCCTTTTTCTTAACTTGTTAGATAAATTAATTAATTATGCATTATTTTGCTAAATCTTATGGATTAATTGATTTGGTATATTTGTTTATTAGTTCATTCTTTTCTTGTTTAGATGATGATCACATAGTCAGGGTCAGATATTTTGACTAAATTAGTTAGCTATAATCGGAACATCTTATCTCTCATGCACGCAAAGTGCGTACAGAATAAGTTGCCGTTTTGAAAATTTAAATAATGGCTAAGCTAAATGCCAGGAGAAAGGACAATTAATTTCGATTCATGTCATGATAAACAGGAAGTCATTTTAATCTAGGAAGAAGCTTATCATTGCCTCTATGTCACAGGTTTAGAAATTAGTCAGAAAGTGTAAGAAACGTACAATTGCCGCGCTTTCCCTTGTACGAAATTTATTTACACGTCTTGTGTTGGAGGCGACATCGTTTGTGGTATTTCTGCTCAGTTATCTTCTGTCGGAAGCGATTCCATCTTTGCGAGATTCACTTATTTATCTTGTTTTGGAGGCAGCATCATTTGTTCAACAAAAACTGAAATATCATGTCCTGGAATCAATCTCATCCGCGCAGAAGCTATTGAGTAATCTTGCTTTGGAGGCAAAATCATATGTACAGGATCTAATCAAGAAAAGCAAGTGGAGCATCCTTCTTGCTTTTGGTATTAGTGTTTATGCTTGTATTATAGCAAGAGCTACTGCAGCAACCAGAAAAGAATTTGAGAGGCAGCTAATTGGGGCAGTGGTGATTGTCTTCTCGGTGATCCAATGGACTATAACATCCGTTTATTTCGCACTAGCAGGTTTGGGAGTCGAGCAATTGCAGTGCATCAGTTTTGCTGCTACTCTTTTCTGTAGCAACTCTGTCGTATTTCACAAAGGATGAGGATGCTACTGATTCATCACACAGCGTTTATTATAATTCATCAAGAAATTCTAGTGTTTCACATATTCCAGTTGTTGATTATGTGCCTAGCACAGCCAATCACTTCTTGTTGCTTATAATCCGGCCCTCACGAACCAGTTTAACTTGCTGAATGACTTGCTCTTGGTGTCCAGTCCTGCCCTTCTTATGGCACCAGCTACCCGTCCCGTCAGTCAGCAATACCAATGGCAGACCATCAAGCAGGTACAAATATCAAAGTTTCTGAGATATATGATGTAGTTCTTTTATTACAGGTTTATCAGCTGCTTGGAAAATATAAGAAACGTTTACTCGCTGTGTTTTATTTTGTGTTGGAAGCAGCATCATTTTTTCTGGATCTATTTGGGAAAAGTATGAGGGGTTTCCTTCTCGCTGCATTTCTACTGTCGGCATTTGGTTTTGTTATGAATATGTATACTTCTTTTATGGGAACAAGCGTAGGTGCAACCAGGATGCGTAGTCTGAGGCAACTGGTTGGGACAGTGGAAGTTGCTTTCTCTGTGATCCGGTTGATTGTTACACTCATTCTATTCTGGTAGTATTGCATCTCAGGAACAATTTTAGAGCGCCGGTTTTGCCTCTAGTCTTCTCTGTAATTGTTGCTGATTTTACTTTCAAATATGACGGGGAAGTTTCTGATTCGTCAGGCCACGCGGACGATGATTTATATGGAGATTTGCCTGTTACAAATATTCCACTCATACAGGCTTTACCTCGTACATCTAATGAGCTTTTTCCAATTGGTATGATGGTGGAAAGTTGGAACCCTGTGCCTCTACAATGGCACCAACCGCTGGTCATCAACTCGATCTGTTTTAGGCGAGTTTACACGTCCAACAAAGGAAGAAGAAAACTGAACCGAACAGAAATATTGAAAGCTAACTAAATTTAATAACTGAAGAGGACAGTAGCCAAAAAAACTTAATAAACTGCACAAATAGTAAAATGTAATGTTTGTTCTTCTGATAAATTCATATTAGGCAGTTAGATAATCGCATAGCTTTCTTTTAATTGTTGGGTCCAATTAGCGGAATAAAAATAACGAGCTGGGTCTTTGAGTAAATATCTTTGTTTTTTTTAGATCTATCGAACTTTGCATTGGGGCTTTACCTTTTATTTTTCAAGAATCGTGTCATCTAATTAATCAATAAATTTGCCTCTTGTTAGTCCAGTTCACTAAAATTTTCCTTCTCCGCATGTTGAATATTCTGCATACGCGAGTGCATTTGTCTAGAGATTTAGGCTGTCATGACTTTTAGACTATATATAGCTCTAAAGTGTTTGCAAAAAGCAGAAACAGAGCTGTCGCAGAGGAGTGCAGAGGAGAAAATAGCAGTAATATTATTTCTTAGCTTTTAAGACAGGAATGACGGAGGAGAGAAGCATGGGCACCGTTTTAAGTCAACCAAAGTTAAATTGGCCAATTGGCCATGTCATTCAAGTGTCATCATTAGTTTGGATGCATGTGACGATGATTTTAACTCGTAGTTGTTGCGTAAAAACCTTTGTTATCTTTACTTCTGTTCTCAAAATTATTATTATTATTATTTTTAATGGTAGGCGTAGGAGCCTAATTCCTCACAATTATCATTTAAATAACATGTTAACTGCCAAACACTACACCTAAAGCTTCCATTTCATATTAATAGTGATTTAAATTATTTTAGTTAAACACAATAAAGCTTCTTGTTTAGCAGTTGATAGCTAATATGCATCATATATTTGCCTTGAAGGTTTTGGGAGAACTGAATTATTTTCTTGGAATAGAATTTACCAAGACAACAGATGGATTGCATCTTTCTCAAGCTAAGTATATGCAGATGTTTTAGTTAAACACAATGTGGCTGATTTAGTCCTGTTCCTACACCTATGTCTACTAAACATCCTCTTACTAAAAGTTCTGGTGCCGTTGTCTCCAATGCCTCACAATATAGGAGCATTGTTGGTACTTTACAGTATGTGACACTTTCTAGACCAGAAATAACATTCTCAGCTAACAAACTTAGTCAGTTATTAGCTTCACTGACAGCAGATCAGTAGGAAGCTTGTAAAAGGCTGTTAAGATACTTAAAGGGAACAATTCGTTTTGGATTTCAGTTTTATCAAAGTGGCTGTCTCCAATTAAATTGTTTTGGTGACTCTGATTGGGCTTGTGATAGAGATGATAGGAAGTCAGTAGCAGGTTATGCTGTTTATCTATAGCCAAATCTTGTTTCTTGTCTTTCAAGAAGTAGCCATTGTTTTCCAAATCAAGTACAGAAGCTGAATACCGGGCTTTAGCTCAAGCCAGTTCTAAAGTTATGTGGATTCAAACTCTGCTTTATGAGTTGCATATTAGATTACTTTACCTATCATGTGGTGTGACAATGAATCAGCAATAGCTTTGAATTATAATCATGTATATCATGCCAAAACTAAGCATGTTGAACTGGATATTTATTTCATAAGAGAAAAAGTTGCTGCCAAGAAGATTATTGTATATTTTGTTCCAAGTGAAGATCAAACAGCAGATGATCTTACTAAGGCACTTACATTTGGTCAGTTTCACTATTTGAGAAGCAAACTAAACATTCATCTCGGACTGTTTAGCTTGAGAGGGGATGATAGTGTTTGTGATTATAAAACATGTGAAGATACAGTGGGGTGACACACACATGGTTAAAGAGTGTTGCTCATCTGTCATAGCTTGTTAAGTTGTTAGATTCTGTTGAATACACATTTAGCTTGTAACAAATACTGACAGCTGGAATCATTAGTATAAATACTCAAGTTGTAATCAATTTTAGAAAAGAATAAAGAGTATACTTTCCCAGAAACTTCTCGCTGTTTCTTTGTCATTTTCCTAGCACTTTCTTACTTCCTAAACACTTTGTATTACATTTTCAATCACGCATTATTACTACAATCGAGGTTCCTGGATGTGAAAACTACTCGATACAAATATTTGGTAGATTGTATCTTTTCTAGGTCCATATGCCAAATAAAATTATGTGCTGCTTGGAGAGCCATTGATTTGTCCTTGTTCACTCGCAATGCGGACGCAGAAGCAAACAGCAACTCGTCTATGTTGATGATACCGATATCTGATGTTTAATTACCAAACACTATTAATTTTTTATTTAATATCTAAAGCTTCCATTTCATATTAATAGTGATTTAAATTGCAAAAGGCACCATAAACCAATTTTAAATATATAATACACCAATTTCTTAATTTTTTTTTTAAAGGAGAAATGTAAGGATCCATTAAAAAAAATCAAACCAACATTATAATGACAATTTAAAGGGAAGAAAAAAACCGAGGACACATAATAGTGCATAGTCTTAAAAGAAAAGCCTAATTGCATTCAGTTTCTACGTATTCCCTTCTTCCTTGTTGCCATTTGCTGGATTCCCAACTTGTCCAGAAACCATCCGACAATTACGGTGCTAAAGTTGAACCCGAGGACCAATCCTGTAACAAGTCCACCTGCATAGCCAATCAGAATAATTTTCCAATCAAATGCGCCTGAAAACAGAGACTCCTCTGAGCCTTCAGTATGATCTTCATTTGCTCGAGCTTCATCACCCTCACATCCTTTGGACAAAGGCCTTCCACACAATCCGGAGTTGCCGTCGAAAGAAGTATTGTCAAATGTAGCAAATTGCTTTCCTTGTGGTATAGGTCCTGTAAGGTAATTGTCTGAGACATCAAAGAATTCGAGAAATGTGAGCTCAACCAGCTGTTGAGGAATCTGTCCTGAAAACCTGTTATTTGAGAGATCCAATGATTCTAAATTTGTTAGATTGCCCAAACATGACGGAATATGGCCTTGGAAATTATTGTTGTCGAGGTTTAGAACTTGAAGTCCCTTTAAATTTGCAATCGATGTTGGAATCACCCCATCAAATCTATTGCTTGAGAGAATAATGCCCGTGAGGATATCTGGAATCTTGTTATATGCCATCATTCGCCCTTTGCTGTTCATTGTCAATGAGTAGTCATAAGTGCTAATTAGATCAGGGGACAGTTGTTGATATGGAGAAATCACATCTTGCAGATATCTTAGCTCACTTGTATTGACAATTTTCATGGCATTCCAACACAGGAAACTCTTTGATGGAAGCTTTCCAGTAAATCTATTGTTAGAGAGGTCAATAATGTGGAGTTTAGAAAATCCACAATCAGTTCTGGGTTCCTTTATAATGCCATAAAATGTGTTGGATCGCAGGATGAGAACATTGAAGTTTGGAAGAGTTCCTAACCAAGAGGGAAAAGTGTCACTAATATGGTTGTTCCCAAGATCAAGAAATTCCAACTTTGAACAATTGATCAACGATCTCGGAATTCTTCCTTGAAATAGATTATGGCTTAAATCGATCACTCTTAGTCTACTTTCTTTAACGAAAGTATTTGGGATGGTGCCAAAGAAGTTGTTCCCTTGCAAGTCGAGAACTAAAAGTTCATCACTGAAATTGCCTAAACATTGAGGAAGCAAGCCACTTAAGTTATTATGAGATAAAACAAGGCTTTCAAGACTAGTCAAATTGCATATCCACGATGGAATTTCCCCTGTTAAGTTATTGTTTGAAACTAGATAGTTAATGGTTTCCGGGGGTGGAACTGGGAGTGGTCCTCGTAAATTATTAAAGCTAAGATCAAAAGTCAACAAATCAACTTTATTCCCTGGAAGAACAACAGGATGCTGATCAAACCCAGTTAACAAGTTATGCGAAAGGTTCAAGGAGTTGAGATTCTGCATACTGGGGTCTAACAACCATTTAGGTACTTTTCCATGAATTCTATTGGCGGAGAGGTGCAGCATCACCAAATGATGTTGGTTTTTCAAGAAATATGGAAATTTAGTAAGATTGCATGAAATCAATCCTACATACCGAAATTTCTGTGAAGTGCTATTAGAAGTGGCTTTGGTGAGCAATGACAACTTGTTGGATGAGAGAACTAAAGCTTCCAAATTTTTCAAGCTAGTAAGCAAAAAATCTAGCTCTATTGTTCCTTTATAAGAATTTTGAGCAAGGTGAAGGATGATAAGTTGGGTAAGATTCCTGAGTGAAGATGGAATTCGACCTGAAAAATTACACTTAGCAATATTCAAAACTTCCAATGACCTAAGATTTCCAATGGAAGCAAGTAAGTCACCCGAAAAATTATTAAATGTAAGATACAAAACCTGTAGCTGGGTGAAATTACCAATTGAATGTGGAACTTTGCCCCAAAAACTACATGACCTCAGATCTAATTTCTTTAAAGAACTAAAATTTCTAGTCGACCACGGAAACTCACCTGATAATTTATTGAATGAAAGGTCAAGTTCTTCTAAAGAAAAAAGATTTTGAATGGAAGCAGGCAACTCACCAAAAAGTCCATTCTGTGAAAGGTCAAATTGTTTCAATGAACCAAGATTTCCAATGGAAATAGGCAACTCACCAAAAAATCTATTTTGTGAAAGGTCAAGTTCCTTCAAAGAACTAAGATTTCCAATCGAAGTAGGCAACTCACTCAATAAAATATTTGCAGAGAGATCTAGTTCTTTCAAAGAATGAAGATTACCAATGGAAACAGGCAGTTCACCCTGTAATTCATTTAGTGAAAGGTCTAAATGAAGGAGCTTGGATAGATTACAAGTGAAGATAGAATTCTTCCTGAAATTTGAAAAGAAAAAAGAACACATTAGTTAAGTAGAAAATTAAAAATAATAATATTTTTTAATAATGAATTAAACATTGCAATTAGCAATTTTCAAGTAAAATATATATGTATATTTAAAAATAACATGCATGTATATTAATTAAGGAGAAAATATATAAAATTTAATTACCTTCCAATTCACAGTTTCGAAGAGAAACAAACGTCAAAGAAGATAGATTTGTCAAGTTATGAGGTATTGTTGAATGAATACAAACATCACCAAGGTCAAGTGTTTTTAGATTGCTTAATTTCTCTACTAAATTTGCGAGATTGGGCTTCTGGAGTTCAAGTCTACCACCAGGACCATCATTTAGTGATAAATCAAGGGACACCAAATTGGAGAGCTCTAAAATTTCTAATGGTATTTGACCAAATAAAGAAGTTCCAGAGAGGTTCAAGTATGATAACCTCGAAAGGTTGATGATTTCTAGTGGGATTTCAGAGGAATTGAAGTCATTAAAAGCAAGATTAAGCCACTCAAGATGGACAAGCTTAAAAAGGCTGCTGCTAGAGTTGATAGAACCAAAAAGGCAGCTATTGGAGAGGTCAAGCTTGATGACATGACCAGTGTTCTTATCGCAATGAACGCCGTCCCAAGAGCAGCAATCAACATTACCTTCTTCTGGCTTCCATGATGTCGCTCTAGGGCGACTGTCAAATTTCCAAGCATCAAAATCCCTATTGATGTGGCTATCTTTGAATTCCAACAAAGCAGAGCGCTCATCATCGTGGCAAAGTGGCAGCATAAAAGAAGCAGTGAAGTTGGCAAATGTAAAATGAAAGATGAAGGAAAAAGCTAACTGCATAAATATTATGAATAAACATATAAAGGATAAACCCATAGTTTTCTCAAAGTAAAATCTGTTTAACTCCATAGATATGAAGAAACTTAAAGGCCTCGGTTTGCTTTTATAGGCAAATTGCAGCAATTCAAACATTATAATCATTGGACTCTTGTTTATTTTTTCAAGTCAACAAAAGTTAGTCTTAATAATAGTTATTATTTAATGTGATGCCATAAACATTTACTATTCTGTCACCACCGAAAACACGATTATAGCAAAAGTGAGGATTAATTAATAAGCGGAGGGAAAAGATGACAATGAGTAAATGCAAACAGTTGCATCAATACGGTGTCGGGCTGTTGGCTTTTTAATTCTAACTTTTTTCCTTTTTTCACTTTTTTTTTTTTGAAGACCGTCTTTTACTTTTCACTTCACTTTAACGACACTCATATGCATCCAGGATTGTGAGAAAAAGTACGTTCCTTTACACCCCTTTTTGCACATAAATCTACTCATAAAAGTATTACATAAAGGATTTCTGAATCTACACAATGCAATCAAGTGAATGCGATCTTGCAACCATTCATATTCCCCTTTCCACATAAATCTACTCCTAAAAGTGATGTTTACAATTATGTTCAGATTCACACCAGTATAGCAAAGCCAACTCCTTTTAGATTTCCCAAATAGACGCTGTTGGTTATTTCAGTCAGTTTTTGAAGCAAAACAAGAAATTAAAAACAGAAACAGAGGAGCGGCTGCTGTTTTATTTCAATATCCTCTGTTTTTGAATACTTTGGAGTTTTTTAAAACGTTATAAGGAGATCATCTTGTTCCTTATTGGTATATATTTTATGGTTTTGTGTCACTGTTTTATCACTAGGAACAAGATGAGATAATAAAAATTTTCAGGAATCCAAATGGCAAAAACAAATTTTGAGATAGGATGGAAGTTTTACTCCGTAAATTTTTTTCAGGAATCCAAGTAGTAAACATCAAATCTAAAATAGGGTGAAAGTTTATAACGAACATTGAAGAAAATAAAGAAAGAGTGCACATTACGCTGTAAGTCTTAAAAGAAAATTACTTAACAGTTTCTGCTACGTCTCCTGTCTCTCCTCATTCCTTTTTACTATCCCAAATTTCTCAATCACCCGTGTTGAGTGTTGAAAAAACAAATATTATTACCTATAATAAATAACTGAATGATGATAATTTTTGTTACCAAATCCTTATTAAAAACCATTGGACTATTCTCTCCTACTGATGTTTACCATATGTATAATACATGAATTTTTATTTTTGTTTGAAAACAAAATGAAAAACATAATACCAAAGTGGTCCAGACCACTTGAAAAAAAATAATAAATATTATTTTGATATGATATCAGCCCAAAATTTAAACAAATCTTACAAACAACTGGTGAAAAATGGTGAGTTCCATTCCTTAACCGAGGTTTATTAAGTTAAAAAACTAGTGAAAAAAAGATAATAATTAAATAAATTTTAATGGAAACAAAGTCATAATGGTAGAAGTGACAATTTTTGGCACGATTAACTAATTAATCAGACACCAACACAAGACAAATGGCACGATTAATAATTAATCAGACACCAACGCAGGAGAAATTAGTGAATTTGGATTTACTAAAATTGACATGATTTTCAATTTAGATCAATTAAAGACCTTTCATTTAGCATCATCGGACTCACTATTAGTAAATTATTTTCAACAGAAGATCAAGACTGGCAGGCCGAGACTCAAGACTATTAATTAGAAGTCTTTGCATGCTATGCGCATATGACGTGTCAGAAAATTATTTCTTAGTTTTTGATGCAGCGGAAGTTTAACGTTCAAAATATTGCGTTGATTTTAGAGAATAGTGGAATAAAAGAACAGTTAAATTCACGTTGATCCAAAAGGAATACCGCGAATTTAGAAATTAAGACTCGATGATTTAGAAAAATACCGAGCATTAACTGTTCAAATACTCACAAAGAGATTTGAAAATTGAATCTCCCTTTGTAAAAGCTACAAAAGACATTTATGTATACCAACTAGGATTTATCCTAATTTGATAAGAAAACCTATTTTAATAAGACCTATACCTAAAAGAGAAATGTTACTCAAATAAGCAATGTCTAAACAATAAGACTAAATATGAAACCAAATTAAACTAGAATATAAATTAATTAAATTTTCCTGAATATTATTAATTTAAATCTAATTAGAATTTCTTCAATTTTTTGATATGCATCACTCCCGCCAGGGTGGAGAAAATTTGTCCTCTAATTTTGTATGTTGCAACCTTCAAGAACATCTTCATGTATATAAGGAATAATTTTCAAAATAGAGTTTAAACGTAGACAACGAACTTTAAATTTTCCGACTTTTGTAATAATATCCATCCAATCACTCCAATGGCGAAAAATAAATTCTTCTATTAACAATTTCTCTAATAATCCACTAATTGTTGAAGAATATCACAACTCTTTTTTTCTTCTTTTGGCAAATTAAGAGAACAATAAGAGATTGTATCAACAATGTTGAAAAATAAGAAAACCACATGCATTTTGCTAACAAATGTCAAGGTTAGCCGAAATATTGGATTCAAATTTGGAGAATTTTTCAAGATTGGCCAAAGATTGGACAATTTGTCAATAAACTTGACAAATTGGCCAAAGAAATATCAAACTCCTAGACAAATTGCAAAGGGGTTGGTGCAATAGTGCCATTGTTTTCCCTATAAATAGATGACACTTCTTCCATTTTAATCATCCCAAAATTGAGAGCAACAATTCAAGTGAAGAATTGTTGAGAGAGTGAGCAATTGGAGAGTGTTTGTAATTGAGAGGTTTTTTCTTTCATGTGTGTGAGAATACTGGGTGTATTTGGGTTTTGGGAAGTAAGATTTATTTACTCAAATTTTGTACTCCAATAATTGTTAGTTATACAATTATTTTCTCTTGCTCCCGTGGACGTAGGCATATTGTCGAACCACATTAAATTTTGTGTCTGTTGTTGTTCTGTGATTATTTGGTGCGCTTGATTTCTCATTCCGCGCACAACAAACAATTACCTCTCTTTCCTCCACAAATTCAAAAGATGTATGAACCATTACCTTTTCTCATCCTACAATATCAAGGTACTCATCAAATTTCGGCAGTTGATCCAAATCAATGTTTTTGTGTTGAGAATTTGTTGTAGACACAAATGGCCAATTAATATTCTCCTCGAAAGAAATAAGAGCATCTCCAAAAGACTATTCAAATTTTACTCTTCAAATATCAATTTGCTTACTCATGTGGCAAATAAGAGGATGAAAAAGTACAATCTCTTCCAAAAGATTCATCAAATAAGAACAAGTAAACATTATTTTAATAGACTAAAAAAAAGCCGTTGAATTATTGTTATCTTTTTTAAAGGAAACATAAATGATAATTATAGCAGTCTTATCTTTTCAATAATTAATAATAACTTATTAATAGAAGAGGGAGAAACTCACTCAACAATGTTGAAGAGTGAGAAACAATTCTTATTTGAAGAATTCAAATTAATGTGTCTTTTGAAGTGTTTAATTTTGATATAGCTTTTCAAATAAGAAGTAAAATCTTATTTGAAGAGTCTTCTGGAGATGCTCTAATATTGTTGAGTGAAATAAACTTGCTATTTTCCCCATTATCCTCATAACATATATCATCACAAACAACTTCATCAAATTCATTTGCTTGCTTTATGTGTAAAGATTTTCTATTTTGAAGCTTTTCTAAATCTTGAGAAATCAAAAGCAGAATCCTTAACATCTTAATTAAAACTTCTTTCAAGACATAATCTTCTCGAGGATGTTGTGGTTTCATGATTCAATCTTTTTTCTTCTTTTTCTATTTTCTCTCTCTTTTTTTGCTTCTTTCTTTTGGTATTTTTTGGGTTTTTTTGCTTAAATCAGAAAACAAAAGGGCAATAATAGTAAAACTGAAAGCACTGGGTCAAAACTGTAAATAAGCAAAAGATAGGGTTATCGGGGACGGTGATTGTTAGAGTGCAATTTATGCACTAGTTTTGCATTGTTTACTTCCTTTAATATCGATATTTTGCACTTGATAATAGTGATTTACTTGTGTTTTATTTTTGTAGGTGTAATTCTATTGATTGGTGCTAAAATTAAGCTACAAGATGATGTTTGAAGATGATTGATTTCCTGGAGAAATTATTAGCGTCAGAAGAACTTTGTTGATAAGGCGTGGGCGCGTGCTGTCAACTAAGGACTTGCAGTTTTTATTTTAACGTGTTTTATCTTTTTGGTTATTTTTGTAATTTCGAATTTAATATTTATTTTGAGTTTAGATATTAGTTTTTTTTTTAAAAAGAGAACTCTAAAAGGGAGAGGACGAGGCAAGGAAGAGAAGAAAGAAAAAAACCCTAGATCTAAATTTTTCTCTTCTCTCTATGAAGAACTAAACCTATTATTCTGGTTGAAGGTTGATAAAGCTTTGATTCATCATTACTGTGAGATCTTTCTTATGCTTTAATTGTTTTATTACTTTTTGGGTATTTGTTTATTCTCTAAATTAATGTCATGATTATGTTTGTTAATTAGATAATTGGCCACTATTTAATTATCAACTTAATCTATTGTCAATTAAAAGATTCATCGTATGAAGAATTTAATGTTAGTGACAAATAGCATAGCAGTGCGTTGTGTTATGAGAATAAACAATCTAATTTAAATGAACCATCGTATGCGTTTGTTGATCAGAATTTGGGTCTCTCTGTTTCTTCAGGCTGTCAATTGATTAAATCCTATGATCGTATCTAGGGTTTTCTATTGATTAGGGAAATAACCAATGGTCGTGCCTTGGTTATCGACTAGTTAATGAGAGATTGGCTATTATAGGGTCTCAGTAGCTATAACTTGTCTATTCATAAGTAGTAATGATTTATATTTGAATCAATGATCAGTAGTTGAATCAAGCTAAGTTAATTCCTTCAACTAGAGCTTTTCCCAATTTGAATTACAATTTTAATTTGCATTCTTGTTATTTTTATTTGATTTTTATTATTGTCAACAATTCCCCCATTTTTCATTTTACATTTTAAAAGGATTTAAATAATTACTGATCTCTGTGGACGCGACCCTGCTCAATCACTATACACAATTTATTTAGAGTAAGTTTTTATTTTTGCTGGCTTCGACAACCATCAGTGATCGAAAATTTGGACAAGGGTGGGTGGATCGAAAATATTTCGGGTCAGTGACTATGATGGTGGTGGTGATTTGTCCGAAAAGTTGGTATTTTGGCCGGAATTTGGAGATAAAGTCTGCGGTTTTTTTGTTGGTTTCGATTCCGGTGACAAGTTAGTTGATCGGCGGCAGGAAGGGGTGAGAAAGGTTGAGCTGGCGGCGAAGAGTGGATTGATGATGGTGGTGCTGACCGACGCGTGGGTGAACCGGCAAACTTCAGCGGCGGCCTTCGCGACTGTTTTGGCTAATTTTCCGGTGATTTCGAGGCTGTTTTGGCCTTGATAGCCGGATTATTCTGACTCGGATGGTGGTGGCTGATTGTCTTAATGGCGACAAAAAATTGACGACAGTAGCCGTGTATGGTGGTTGGCGCGGCTGTGGTTTCTGCTAAGTTTTTTTTCTGAATTTTTTTAAAAGCTAAACGGAAGAATCAAAAAAGGGGAAAAAAAAGGTTTGGCGCTAAATGGGATTAGATTGGTGATACCAGGTTTTAGCTCTAATATTAAGCTGATGCAGCGGAAGTTTAACATTCGAAATATTCCATTAATTCTAAAGAATATTGGAATTTAAATATTCTATTGATTCTAAAGAATATTGGAATAAAAAAAAGCTAAACTCATGTTGATTGAAAAAGAATACCGCGAATCGCAAATTTAAGAGTTAAGACTCGTTGGTTTCGAAGAATACTGAGAATTAATTATTCAAATACTCATAAAGAGATTTGAAAATTAAAAATATTATTGAAATCGAATCTCCTCTATAAAAGGTACAAAAGACACTTATTTATATTAATTAGGATTTATCGTAATTTGATTAGAAAACCTATTTTAATAAGAGCTATACCTAAAAGAGAAATATTACTCAAATAAGAAATATCTAAACAATAAGACCCTAAATAGAAAACTAAATTAAACTAGAATACAAATTAATTAAAATATTCCTAAATATTATAAATTTAAATCTAATTAGGATTTTTTCAATTTCTTACTTTGCATCAGCTTTTAAGATAGGATGACAAAGGAGAGATGTACATTTGGACACTGTTCTAAGTCAACTAAAATTAAAATTGGCCATATCATTATAATGGATGTTAAGATAATTTGAAGTCATAGTTGTTGGATAAAAAAAACATTGTTATCTTCATTTTTGTTCACAGAATTATTATTCCTATAGTTCTTTTAAAGGTCTCAAAATTTTTATTTAAAAAAAATGTTCCTATAATATACCAAAAAAAATTGAACAAAAAATTTTTTTTTAACAATATAACACAAATAATAATGGTGAGAGTAATCTGGGTCAGTTCAAAGTCGCTAACTTGGAGTCAGATTCATTTATTAATTGTATCATAAGTTACCATCTTTGTGTATGACCATGGCGTGACAAAGGCTCATGGAAACTCCAGTAACGTGAATGCAAGATTAATAAAATTTGTAACTGATGATCTACCCATTAGCTAACAAAAATCAAATTCTGAAGAGGCAACGTCCTACCAAATAACAATAATGTGTTATTAACAATCTACTTGAACAAGGAAAAAAAAATCTTTAATAGGATCTATCGAACTTGTCCGACAGTTTATATTTCCTTTCATTTTCTATATATAATTTGTCATCTAATAGGTCAATAATTTTAATTTGCCACTTGTTTCTCCTTTCCCCATTTGAATTTTCCTTCACGGCATGTCGAGTATTCTTCATACTGAGGGCATGCAATTGTTTTGATGGCTTTTAAACTATATGATGAAATTGCAGGTGGTAAAATTCTGTAGAATAATGATGTATGCATAATAATCAGTATTGAATCTATAAGGGACAAAAATAAAAAATTTGTCTTGCGGTGAAATTTTCTTTCGGAAAATGCTATTTTTGACCAAAAAATTGGCCCACAAAATTTTGACAAAAGTATAAAAAGATTAAAATGTTTTGACAAAAAACAAATTCATTGATAACTACCCTAATATTTTATTGTAAAATATTTTTATCCTGTAGAGATGGTGTGCTATTTGTTTGTTGTACACATATCACTACTGAATTTTATATTAACGCAAACACAACTTATTTCATAACCATAGCAACAACTTAAATACGAAAACAGTATGTTTAACTAACATGTGGAAACAAAATTTTAAGTGTTTAGCTCGTTAACCCCTTCAACTCGCAACTAACACAGATTTAACTCAGCTATTCAGCTAACACAAATTTCACCTTTCAATGAATGATTGTTAATAAACACACTTTCTAAAATAATTAATTAATGAAAATAAACATGGATGTTTAGAGTTTGAACATTTTTTAATAAATTAAAGTAAACCTATAATTCCTACAAATGACCAAAAAAAAAAGAAACCTCTTTTGTATCAATTTTAAAAGTCAAAAAATTGAAAAAAACGATTATTAACAATCTATTTTAAAAAAATCTTTAATAAGATCTATCAAACTTGTTTGGGGGTTTATATTTCCTTTCATTTTCTATAATTTGTCATCTAATGGGTCAATAAAATAATCTGCTTCTTTTTTTCTCCTTCCCCACTTGGATTTTCCTTCACGGCAAGTTGAGTATTCTGCATACTCGAGGGTATGCCATTGTCCTGATGACTTTTAACTGCAACTCTAAAATTTTCCTCCACAGCGTGTTGAATATATTGTGCTTACTCGACGGCATTTATCGTTGATGATGATATACTCTTGTCTAGCGAGGGGAGTCTTAAAATAATCAATTTTTCGTCAAAAGTCGTTCCATCGATAATTGAACACCTCTTTGAACGCAGGTTACCATTGAAATGATATAGTCCACCCGAGACTCACTGTCAATCTTCTTTGTAAACTACGCACTAGTTGGTTGAATGATAACACCTCGTCAACTTAAATATTCTCAAGGTCAAGAATTCGAGTTTTATTCCCTTAGATTTCTTACCTGAGCTACTAATGCACCAATTTGTAATGAGCTTTAGCTGATGGTTTCTTAGATGGGCTCTAATTAATGCACCTAAAATGTAACAAACATCTCACGTTAACAACCCAAAACTCCATAATTTCATGCAAAATCATTCTAGAAGTTAAAATTAGGTGTCAAGTTTGAAGAGAACACTAACACTTCTGTTCGATGTCTCTGTATTTTCTTGAGCTATTAGTAATCATAGTATTAGTGACAATTTTTGACGCGATCAGCTAATCCGACACAAACACCAGAAAAATTAATGGAATTTGGATTTACTAAAATTGACATGATCTTTAATTTAGATCACTTAAAAATATTTCATTTTATATCGTCGGATGCACTACAAATTGTCATAAATCATCATCAACAGACGATCAAGGCCTGCGAATAGAGACTCAAGACTAGAATTAGAAATCTTCAAGTATCAATTTTCGGTGATAGCAAGCGCAATTTCAGTCAAGTGGTTTAGGTCTTTGCATGTTCTATACAAATCTGTGGACTCTAAAGTGCAATGAATTCAAAACTCAAGCATTTGATACGGCTGCGTTTTAAGTAAGTGATTTCACTTACGAGTCACATGCTGCACACGTGATGTTTTAAGCTTCAACAAACGACATCGGTTTCAGCCATTTTGGGCAGGCTTAAGTGACTCACGCGCTAAGCATATGAGCTGAGAGTCAAATCAGTTAAAAGCCGTTACACACGTTTCACAAACTGGTGCAATCTGGGTTTCTATATCAGGCGTATAAAAGGGCTGATTGTTAAGGCAGAGTGTGAGTGATTTTGAGAGCTTTCCGGAGAGTTCTAAGAAAGTGAGAAAGAATCACCTTGTTCCTTGTATTCTCGTCTGTATAAACTATGTAAAATCCATCTTGTATCATCAAGGAATCCTTCTCTCTGGCTTCTCCCGCGGATGTATGTTGTGTGTGAAAGCAAATCCGGAAAATCAAAACTGCAACTTGCTATTAAAAGTTAGAAATTAAAAATTAATCAAATCATATGTCATTGATAAATAATCGTGATTTCCACGCTTCTCCGTCACCGCCAGCTCCCTTTTTTTTTTTTTATTTACGTGAGCCGTTAGGTTAGCTACCCAAAGTCTTTCTTTTGATATTTCATATGAAATTTACAGTACAACAAAATTATTACTAAAATAAAATTTTCATTTATATATTTATTTATACACACTGGAAGAATTAGAGAAATCTGGTTGTGCCGTAGTGGTATGGCTATGGCCCGTGACACAAGTGGGAATAAAACTTTTTTTGTGCAATTAAGTAAAAATGTCACTTTTTGTACGTTAAGATTTTTCTGTCAGACTCAGATTCATGTTCAAAATCTAAGTAAGTTGAAAAGTTTTCTCTGTAAATAGGTTAGTTTATTTCTTTATTTCTACATCAAGCAATTCAACAATCAAACAATCTGTCTCGTCATTATTTCTGTTAATAATCAAATCCTACAGTTCTTGTCGAAGCGTCAAGATTAGCTGATTCTTGAATGAGCATAGCGTCTCTTTCATGCTCTGTTATCGTCTTCAATCAACGGTTAATACACTTTTTTTTTCCTAGTAAATATTAATGAAATCTGATCTGGGTTCTTGATATTTTCTAGTTTAGTACTGTTTTTCATTGATGAAAGTGAATCTTGATTCTTGATTCTCTGAAGAATTTACTGTCTGTTATGAGAAGTTGAGGTGGGGTTCTGATAAGGGATTGATTCTTTGTCCATTCTATATCTTTTTTTTTCTTAAATCCAGTTGGTTAATTGTCACACTCCATTGGTTAATCTTAGTCAAGTTCTTCAGTCATCAATCTTGAAGCATCTTGGTTATTTGGTTGGTGATCTTGGGCAGGATCTAAGGTTGCTTGATCTGTTTATAGCACCTCAGGTCCTACAATGCAGATTGTGCATTCATGCATAATTGAACCACGTTAAATCCGTTCATTGTGTGAGTGTGTTTTGCTTCCAATTCAGTTTAATCTTTTGATTCTAATCTCCATAAACCTTGAACTAAGATTTGAGGCAGCGTTGACTCATCAGATTGGTTGTTGGTTTAATTGCAACTTGGACAGATCTTGACAAGGTTCTTGGGCAGTGGTTTATTGCTAACAAGAGAACAAAGCAATCAAATCACTACAATATGTCGGGTCAGAGAATTATTTCTTAGTTCTTTAGATAGGAATGACGAAGGGGAGATGTATATATGAACACCGTTCTAAGTCAACTAAAGTTAAATTCGCCATATCATTATAATGGATGTTAATATCGCTAATTTGGAGTCAAAGTCATGCATTAATTGTATTTGTATCGTAAATTACCACCCCTATGTATGACTAGGACGTGAAAAAAGGCTCATGGAACATTGACTCGAGACTAGAGAGAGTCTGTCTTTAATAATGAGTATTAATTTAGGTCTGTCTTTATTAAATTTTCGTTCTGTCTTCTCCTTTACCCACTATTACCAATTCACTTAACTTTTCCTTCACGGCATGTTGAGTACACTGTATCCTCCAACAATGCCTTGAATGAGATCTTCTACTCCATCATACAGGTGTCTTTATTATATTGGTTAGTGTTCCCAACTTTGTCCCCAATTATATACATCTATCATTTCTAAAAAACAACGAAGATGTGCATACTTCTTGGAGTACATCATTTGCTACTAAAACAATTCACGAGGGATTTATATTTTTGTGGGTGTAATAAAGAAACAAATGTGCCAATTGGCCTCCACAATGGTTACACTTCTTGGAGCAATCGAGTTAATGCAATCCTACAATTATTCGTATTCCCCTCCAACAATGCCTTGAATGAGATCTTCTACTCCATCATACAGGTGTCTTTATTATATTGGTTAGTGTTCCCAACTTTGTCCCCAATTATATACATCTATCATTTCTAAAAAACAACGAAGATGTGCATACTTCTTGGAGTACATCATTTGCTACTAAAACAATTCACGAGGGATTTATATTTTTGTGGGTGTAATAAGGAAACAAATGTGCCAATTGGCCTCCACAATGGTTACACTTCTTGGAGCAATCGAGTTAATGCAATCCTACAATTATTCGTATTCCCCTCTTCCATATAAATCTACTGACTAAAGTGATACGTTACCCATGTGAAATAAGCGGTTGCTGCTTGATGCTTACAACTATGTTCAGATTCTTACAAGTATAGCAAAATCAAATGCTGACAAAAGAAATGCAGCAAGAAGACAACTTCTCTTACATTTCCCAAATAGACACTGTTGGCTATTTCACTCGGTTTTCAAAGCAAAACTAAAAAATAAATAAATAAAAACCGAAACGGAGCTAAAACAGAGGAGTGCAAAGAAGAAAATAGCTTGTGCAATCCTTTAGCAAAAAACCAAAAAAAAAGAAAGAAGTGGCTACTGTTTTTCAGTATCCTCAGTTTTTGAATACTTTGATTTTTCAACAAACATTATAAGTTAAGGAGTTCATCTTGTTCCTTGTTATTAATTATATTATTAGTTTTTTGGGTCACTCGTTTAACACTCGGAACGATATGAGGTGATAAAAATTTTCCAGAATCCAAGCGGTGAAAATAAATTCTGAGATAGGATGACAGTTTTATTCTCTATAAAAAAATTTCAGGAATCCAAGTGTTAAAATTAAATTCTAAGATAGGAAGTTTAATTCTTACATGAAGAAATTTTTTTTTTTTAAAAAAAAAAAAGTTGTAAACGTGATGCTAGAAGTCTTCAAAGAAAGTTACAGGTTCTATACGTCTCCTGATTCTGCTCAACTTCACCCCCACCCCCCGGCGTTCTCGCATCCCAAATTTCTATATAAACCATTAGCCTACTGTTTTGTCAAAACTGATGCATTTCAAGCAAAACTACCCCTCATACTGAAGTTGACTTTACGTAATACAAACAATTTTTTATTTTTTATAAAAAGAAAAACATAAATTTCCACTAAAATAACCACAACAGTATTACAATAACAGATTTAAAAACGGTATAACAATGACAGATTTAAAAGCAATCAAAACAATATTGCAACGATAATTTAAAGAAAAGAAAAACGCGTACACATGCTAGTGCTTACTCTTCAAAGGGAAAAGCCTGATTACATTCAGTTTCTAAGTCTCCTCTTCCTCCTCATTATTTTGTGCTGCATTCCAAATTTCTCTAAAGTCCATCCGACTATTCCTGTGCTGAAGTTGAACCCGAGAACCAATCCTGCTACAAGTCCACCCGCATAGCCTATCAGAATGATTGTCCAGTCAGATGCGCCTGAAAACAGAGACTCTTCTGAGCCGTCAATATGATGATCCTGATTTGTTGGAGGTTCAGAATTCTCACATTCTTTGGACAAAGGCCTTCCACACAATCCCGGGTTTCCATCGAATGAACTATTGTCAAATGTAGGAAATTGGTTTCCTTGTGGTATGGGTCCAGTGAGATTGTTGTGTGAGACATTAAAGAATCCAAGGAATGTGAGATCAACTAGTTGTTGAGGAATATGTCCTGAAAACCTGTTGTTTGAGAGATCCAACGACTCCATATTTGTTAGATTGCCCAAACATGATGGAAGATGGCCTTGGAGACTGTTGTTGGCGACGCTGAGAACTTGAAGTCCTTTTAAATTGGCAATTGATGTTGGAATCTCCCCATCGAATCTGTTGCTTGAGAGAACAATGCCCGTGAGGAAATTTGGAACCTTGTCATATGACATCATTTGGCCTTTGTTGCTCATTTGCAATGAGTAATCATAAATGCCATATTCCTCGCTGACATAAGATTCTCGTAAAATCGCACCTTGCATGTATTTTAGCTCACTTGTATTAACAACTTGCATAGCATTCCAACACTGGAAGTACTTGGATGGTAGCTTTCCAATAAATCTATTGCTAGAGATGTCAATAATGCGGAGTTTAGGAAATCCACAATCAGTTCCAGGTTCTCTTATAATGCCATGAAATTTGTTGGACTGTAGGATGAGAATATTCAAGTTTGGAAGAGCTCCTAACCAAGAGGGAAATGTGTCACTAATCTGGTTGTTCCCAAGATCAAGAAATTCTAAGTTTGAGCAATTGACCAGAGATCTCGGAATTCTTCCTTGTAATAGATTATCGCTTAAGTCAATCATCCTCAACCACTCTACCCCTAAGAAGGTTTGAGGAATGGCTCCAAAAAATTTGTTGTGCTGTAAATTTAATATTGAGAGGTGATTACTCATATTTCCTAAACAATGAGGAAGCAAGCCACTTAAGTTATTGCGAGACAAATCAAGGCCTTCAAGAAAATTCAAATTGCAAATCCATGGTGCAATTTCCCCTATCAGGCTATTGTTTGAAATTAGATAATTCCTGGTTCGTGGGGGTGGAATTGGGAGTGGGCCTTGCAAAAAATTAGAACTAAAATCTAAAGAAAATAGACCGTTACTCCATGGACAAACAACGGGATATTGATCAAGCCCTGTTAACAAGTTATGGGAAAGGTTCAAGGAAGAGAAATTCTGCTCTAACAACCATTTAGGTATCTTTCCATGAATTCTATTAGAAGAAAGGTCAAGCACGGCGACATTCTTTTGGTTTTTCAAGAAATTTGGAAATTCGGTAAGATTGCATGAACGCAGCCCTACTACACCAAATTTTTGTGAAGTGGTACTAGAGGTGGCTTTGGTGTGCAGTGACAACCTATTTGATGAGAGATATAATATTTCTAAATTTTTTAGGCTAATAAGAAAAACATCCAACTCCATTTCTCCACTAAAATGATTCCGAGAAAGGTCAAGGCGGCTAACTTGGGTAAGATTCCTAAGTGAAGAAGGAATTGGACCTGAGAAATTGCAAGAAGAGATATCCAAAGTTTCCAATGACCTAAGATTGCCTATAGTAGAAGGCAAGTTACCCAAAAAATTGTTAGAAGCAAGCCCCAACCATTGTAGTTCGGTTAGATTACCTACTGATGGTGGAACCTTTCCCGAAAAACGACATGACTCCAGGTTCAATCTCTTCAAAGAAGTAAAATTTCCAATGGAGTTAGAAAATTCACCTGATAATTGATTCTCTGAAAGGTCAAGTTCTTCCAAAGAAGGAAGATTTCCAATGAAAATTGGCAACTCACCAGAAAATTTATTCAGTGAAAGATCAAGTATTTCTAAAGAAGGAAGATTTCCAATGAAAGCTGGCAAGTCACCAGAAAAATTATTCTCTACAAGAGCAAGTGCTTTCAAAGAACTAAGATTTCCAATGACGGCAGGCACCTCACCCGAAAATACATTCATTGAAAGGTCTAGTTCTTTCAAAGCACTAAGATTTCCAATGCAAGCAGGCAACTTACTTGATAATATATTCCCTGAAAGGTCTAGTTCTTTTAAAGAACCAAGATTTCCAATGGAAGCAGGTATCTCACCCGATAATAATTGATTCAGTGAAAGGTCTAAATGGATGAGCTTCAATAAATTACCAAGTGAAGACGGTATTCTTCCTGCTTTTTTTTTTTAAAAAAAAGAACATTAGTATCCAGTGAAATACCAGTGGACATGACATATTAATTGAAGTAGAGACAATTTTAATAATAATAATGAAACTAACCTCGCACTAGGCAATTTTTCAAAGATAGAAATCTCAAAGAAGATAGATTACCCAAGTTATGAGGTATCGGAGTATTAAATATCGACACTTGACCAAGGTTAAGTATTTCAAGATTGGTCAACTTCTCCGCTAAATTTGTGAGGCTGGATTTCCCGAGTGCAAGATTACCGCCAGGATATACGTTTCCTGATAAATCCAGGGATACTAAGTTGGAGAGCTCTAGAATTTCTGATGGTATTTGACCAATAAAGAAAGAATTTGAGAGGTTTAGATAAGATAATCTCGAAAGGTTGGCGATTCTTGGAGGGATTTCAGAGTAACGGAAGTCATTACCAGCTAGATTAAGCCACTCAAGATGGATAAGATTGAAAAGGCCGCTGCTAGAGTTGATGGAACCTTGGAGGCAGCTGTTGGAGAGGTCTAGCTTGATGACATGACCATTGTTCTCATTGCACTCAATGCCGTCCCAGGAGCAGCAGTCAATGTTACCTTCTGCTGGCTTCCAGGATGCTACTTTAGGACGACATTCGTAGATCCAAGGATAAGTATGGTAACTCTCCTCAATGGTCTCATTAATGATGAGGCTTTCTTTGAATTGCAACAATGAAGAGCGCTCATCGTCATGACAGATTGGCAGCACAGAAGAAGCAATATTGAAGTTTGCAATTGTAAAATTAAAGAAGATGAGGGAAAAAACAAACTGCATAAATATTAAGAATAAACTTAGGGATAAACCCATTGTTTCCTCGCTGTAAAATCTATCAAACTTGATCAATGTGTAAGGGACATCAACATCTTTGTTAGCTTTTATAGGCAATTTGCAATTAATTTCTATGTGAAGCCAACAAGTGATTGAGATTAATTAATATTTGAATAAATAGTTTTGTCTTTTGTTTAAATTCTATTATAAATGAAGTTAACATTTTTAATATGTCTACACAGTTATTACGATTTCAACTATTTTATTATGTTAATAATCAATAAAAAACCTTTCTAAACTAATTAATTGAAATAGTACTTAGCTAGCTAATTAAATAATCGGTTAAATAAATAATTATTAATACGTATATATATTTTTTTGGAATGTAAGTAATAAGGATGTTTAGTTTTAGAGTTTAGATTGCTTTTAATAAATTAAAGAGAAACCTATTATTCTTGAACATTAAGCAAAAAACAAAGCGACTCTCTTTAATCAATTTTAGACTTGTTCACAGGTTAAGTCTAATTCAAAAATAGACCGGAGACTAGTGATGAGTGAGAAATTAAGTGACGTCTTAATTAATTATCAATTTTCTTCTAATGCCAGAGCTCAATTTTAAGTAGTCTTCGAGCGCACTGTACATGACGCATTACAAAATCATTAGACTAGGGAAACGGACGGCAATAAACAAAACAAGCATTAGCTACCAAAAATTAAATTGCGAAGCGACAAAGTCAGACTAAAATAATTTTTTTTATTTAATGTATTACTGATAATTTATTAAAAAAATTACTCAAGAGGATCTATCAAACTCGTCTATGGTAGGTTTATTTCCTTTCATTTTCAATAATTTGTCACCGACTGGGTCAATTTGCCTTACTTTTCTCCTAAATTTCCCCATTGTTGCCAGCTGAATAAAATTTGCTTTTACGCATGTTTAAATATTCTGCATACTGACGGCAATTGTGATTGATGCTGATATGTTGTTCTCAAGTAAATGTTCCTTTATATTATTTTATTTAAAGAAAAGAGCTTATTAGAAGACTAGAATCAAGTAAGAATGTTTTGCCTTGATGGCTTGTTAAGAATAATCCATAAGTTGTAGTTATAAAGAGAAAAAGGATGAGGCAAGCCAATGGAATTATGAGTGATTAAGAGAACCGTATTTTTGAGGTTTTACGGTATTGATAATAAGATTGTTGTGCAGAGGAGCAGATCCAAAAATTAATTCATTGGGGGGAAATATTATAAAAAAATAATAGAAATAAAAATTCAAAATTTCATATCCATTGCTACTAGTGAAAAACATTCTTACACTAGTTCTTGATGCATTTTCGTACTTTGAAAACATTTAATAATATTTTCATTATCAATACTATGAAGTACCTCTCTCATGTAACCCAAAACTATTGTCACCAATAAACACACTAATGGATTCAAGAAATATCATATTGACAAGAATCCTGCCAAGAATTGGCGCAACCCTAATTAGTTAGCCTCAAAGAATAAATCCTAACCCTAGAATGCAATGGAATCGTGACCCAGTTCTTATTGAAAGCACAAACCTTGGTATGTGAGGATGCCAAATTAATTATAAACAAAACAAGCATTAGCTACCAAAAATTAAATTGCGAAGCGACAAAGTCATACTAAAATAATTTTTTATTTAATATATTACTAATAATTTATTAAAAAAATTATTTAAGAGGATCTATCTAACTTGTCTATGGTAGGTTTATTTCCTTTCATTTTCAATAATTTTTCATCGAATGGGTCAATTTGCCTTACTTTTCTCCTTAATTTCCCCATTGTTGCCGGTTCAATAAAATTTCCTTTCACCGCATGTTTAAATATCCTGCATACTGACGGCAATTGTCATTGATGCTGATATATTGTTGTCAAGTAAATGTTCCTTTATTTTATTTTATTTAAAGAAAATACTTATTAGAAGACTAGAATCAAGTAAGAATGTTTTGCCTTGATGGCTTGTAAAGAATAATCCATAATTTGTAGTTATAAAGAGAAAAAGAATGCGGCGAGCCAATTGAATTGCGAGTAATTAAGAGAACCTTTTTTTTGAGTTTTTTAAGTTATTGATAATGAGGTTATTGTGCATAGGAGCAGATCCAGAAATTAATTCATTGGAGGAAATGTTATAAAAAAATTAATAGAAATAAATATTCAAAATTTTATATCCATTGAAACTAGTGGAAAAACATTCTTACACTAGTTCTTGATGCATTTTCATACTTTGAAAACAATTAATAATATTTTCATTATCAATACTATTAAGTACCTATGTTTCTATATATGCACCCAAAACTATTGTCACCAATAAACACACTAATGGATTCAAGAAATATCATATATCTAAGAATCCTGCCAAGAATTGGCGCAACCCTAATTAGTCAACCTCAAAGAATGAATCCTAAACCTAGAAGGGAATGGAATCGTGACCAGTTGCTTATCGGAAGCATGAACCTTGGTATGTGAGGATGCCACAATAAGTTATAGATGTTCTGATTCATAGGTCTAGGATTTGATTGCCACAGGGAATCTGATAAGTTCAAAACGTTCATTTAATAATCAAAGAGAATTAAGCTTTCTAACCAATTGCATTAAAAACTATTTTGATTCATTATTGGATTGAAATACATTATATAAGGCTGCTTTACACAAATTTCCATCCCGTAATTGCCCTTACAAAATAAACCCTAAACCATGTGAGGAAAGTTTAAACAAATCAAATTAGAATTAACACCCAGAGAAACGCCTGATCTAAGCAAATAAAGAAAATCTCCTAATGGACTTAAATACCTTTCATAAATTGAAAACACACTTTATTAATAAAAAGGGAAATTATGCAATTAAAAGGTAAATAACTGATTTGTCTCGCCACTTTCCTCCTTATGGAAGTGAGTATTTAGAAACTTCAAAAGCCTGAATAGCGCATTTGGTGGCCTGAATATCATGTGTAATTCCTTTAATGGGACTCCATGAATTTGATTGGGCCCAAGTTACTTCAATAAGCCCATTAAACACTTCTTTGAATTTCTTTACACGAGCTCTTGTGAAAGATCCGATGGGAACTTGAATAGGATCAGAACATGCCTCATCTCATGTGCTTGTGCCAACCTTGTCTTCAATCTCATCAAATATGCCCCAACTGCGAAAGATAATTTATAAAATTGATTCATTATTGAATTTTCTTCACAAAATTACCCCACAAAAAAAAAATCTCCCAAAGATCATAATTAAATTTAAGACACTTTTTTCTTTCATTGGGGGCAATTGCCCTCACTGCCCAACAAGTAGATCTAGCCCTGTTTGATAGTAGATGATTTCACAACAACGTTTTGGATCAAGCTCACAACACCTCAATAAACATTCTAGTTATTTCAAATCTTTATGAATTATTTATTTTATTTTCTGTATCAGATTTGAATGGATCTATGTTTGAGTAAATTGAATAAATATAAATGAACTTATTTAATGATTTGCAAAATTTTGTTCTATGTTTTTGCTACTAGCTTCTTATTGTTTTCATATCATCATTTTTTCTCTTAGATTTCAAATTTTCTATTGAAAATTCATCCTATCCAAATAATTGGCTCCTGTGTTTTCTTAAAATTTTCTGAAACATTACTTATCAGTATTTGTGTAATTGTTGGATCAAAGTTTTTAAGAATAAAATATTATTTTGATATGACATCAACTTAATATTCAAACAAACCTTAACATACAATTGGTGAAAAATAAATGATAATTAAATAAAGGAAAAAGGACACCTATACCACCAAGGTTTAGAGAAACCGACATGTAAACCCCTAAGTTTTCAATAAGTGACAACACAATCTCCTTTTGTCTATAATACCCTTTGTGGATAGTAGTGAAATACTAACTAAACAACCTAAGAGGGGATAAATTGAGATTCCATAAATTTAAGCAGTTAAAACTTAATGCAATTTAAACAAATAAACCAAATTTGAAATAAACAAATTAATGTGCAATAAAAAATAAAGAGATAAGGTAAAAAAGAACAAACACATGATTTTTTACGTGGTTCGGCCAATTGTGCCTACGTCCAATCCTTCAAGCTCACCAAGCTTAAGGATTTTACTAAGCAATCCTTCAAGGCTTCAACAACACTTACAATTGACTTCCAAGATGTCAATAGACCTTTGCAACAACAGATTATCCATAATCTCTTAACCTAAGTGTATCCCAACACTTACAATCTCTCAACTTGATTTTACGAAAAGGATTATAAATAAATTTCCTTCACATAGTGTGTTTGATTACAAATGAAAGCCCAATGCGTGAATGAATAAAATAAATACACAAATTTTAAGCTCAGATTGTAGAAGAATACTCAATGATAATAGTAGTTATCCAACAACTTTTTTTAATTGTATTGAGCCATTTTATAGTTGGAGCAAAAAACTAGCCGTCATTAACTTCCTGGTACTAGCTGGCTCGCCGTTTTATGATAACCGGTTTGCTACTTGATGTTACCGTTATTAGTTAAAGATTTGAATTTCTGCATAACTAATTTGCCGCTTATCATTATCCGATTAGCCGTTTTTATTCCAGAGAGCTTCTACAAGATAATCAGTTTGCCACTTGTTAAATCTGGTTAGCTGCTTTGATTCAAGAGTGCATCTCTCTAATAACCGATTTGCTGCTTTTGAATCCAGTTAACCGTTTTGATTCCAAAGAGCTATTGTCTTTTAACCAGTTTTCTGTTTATTTTCTTCGATTATCCGGTTAGTTCTAGAAATACATTTTTGCCTTCAATATACTCATTTTCTTGTTTTACAAGACCATAAAGTGTAATTCCTTGTTTATAAATAGTATGTGACTTGTTATCATCAAAATCAACATTTTATAGGCATACAGGCTAACAATCTCCCCATTTTTTATGATGAAAAAACACATCAAGTATTTTAAAGATAAAAAAAAATACTTTAAGAAAAATCCTTTTCAGTTTAAGAGAACTCCCCCCGTAGATATGTATTATGTCATACACATGCCAGCACTTTAAACACATAATTTCAACAATTCAAAATATATCCATAGATATCTCTACCTTCACCATAAAAAAGAAATCAATACGTTCCCCCTACCAATCTCAACATAACCATTTAACCTCAACAATTCATAAACAAAGCATATAAAGAGTCATGAAATCAAAACGAAGGCTGGAAAATATCTATATCATCTAAAAACATAAAATAAACTTCCTAACATAATGAAATAAAATATCAGATAAAAAATGAATGTGGGTGTGCTAAACATATAAAGGTAGAAACATAATAAAACTACTGAGGCAGCAAAAGTGGTGATGGAGGTGGAAACCAAAATGGAATGCCAAAATGCTCAGAGGAGGCGTTGGCCGTGAAAGAGTTGTTGACACTGTTGTGAGAGACGTTGGTGCTCCTCAAGAATGTGTCACTGAAAGCTGGTCTACTGCACAGAAAGTGTCCTCGCCTCGTCTATAAGCTGCTGAAGAGTAACCTCTTCAGAGTGATGAGGCTCTAAAGGTGTACAACATATACAAAAGCATCAAGATCAAGTGTAGATACATAAGGGTCCTGGCGTCTATGCTAACCTCGGAAAGGAAGCGAAAAATCAGGAAGCTGATCAGCAGGAATTACATCATTTAGAGGACGATCATCACTCAAAACAATCATAGTGTACTTATTTTCAGTAAACTTCACCTATGCTCCATTACACCCCTCAAATCCTAATGCACACACGGCCTCATCCCTTGTACTCTTAGAGGATTCACAAGATGGTTCATTGATGGGTATTTTAAAGTATTTAAGGATCTGTGTAATGAAATGACCATATGGAAGGGAACGTGTGATCAAGTTGGGTATGGAAAGCATGGTGCATGTAATAGTGTACCCAAGGTTAATTAGACGATGCCTAAGGATAGAATCAATCAAAGCAATATTCATGTGGGAAACCTCATCTAAGTGCCTTGAACTAGGAAGAACAATAGTCTGAATAAGACGAAGTAAAGTTCGGGATGTGAGGCATAGACATTGAGTACGAAATTGGATGTTACAGACCTTATCAAAAAGATTAATGCGCCTACATATGTTTCTAACAACATCAACATGAACAAAGTTATCAATGTTAGGAGCTTTCCTAGCAGAAAAGAGTTCTAAGCCAATATCGGAAATTCCTAGGATAGAATTCAACTCCGCATTATTAAATCCAATGAAAACTCTTCCAACATTTATTACTTGATTCTCTTTCTCTACGGAAATATCCATATTCGAGTAAAATACTCTCACTAAGTTGGGATACACATTCTTCTCAACTATAATGGCATTAATCCAACCAACTTCCTCCAACAATTGCAACAAATTTCTATTGCTAATACTAAGACTACAAAGCCCATTAGTCAAAATATAGAAGGTAGGAAATATTGTTATGGGTCATGAAATTTTAGTGAAAACACTTGTCCGGGAAGTGCCTTGATTCAAAATCTGCAGTGCCCCCTTCTTGGCAGGGTCGTTTGGTTGGTGGAATAGGTTCTTTCCCTTTCCTCTGCTTGGCCTTGAATTTTCCATGATGATTGTGGAGCGATTTAAAGAGGAATGAACCAATTAAAAGGAAGATAATGGTGTTTAAAAAGGATATATGAGTTCAATTTAGGCAAAAATTAACCCAAGATTGAAAACTTTTAAGAGAGGAAAAATAATTAAAAACATAGGTTATATTTGGAATTTCGTGATTTTGACGACGAAAACAATTTTTAGAGAGAAAGAGAAGCGGTAGATCGAATGAAGAGGAAGAAGATGAACACTGTTTAAAAACACAAATTTAGTTTACCGTTTGTCTATAACCGGCTGAATGGTTATGTTCTAGAGAGTAACCGCTGCGAAAACGGCTTACCGTTTTCATTAAACGTTAGACGAGTTTGGTAAAGAAAATAAGAGCTTAGGAAACGGCTTGCCAGTTAGCCATAAATGGCATGCCGTTTATAGTCAGAAGTCATTCTACCTTTTATTGTGTTTTGGTTAACTAGTTAACTTGTATTTTGCACACTAATTTATTTTTGGCTTAAGGGTTAATCAATTTTAAATATTTTGAGATTCAAAACTTTTCAATAAGCCATTTAATGCATGAAACATGAATGTATACATATGCAAACATATAAAATATATCAATCATATCAATCAATAATACCATACAAAGAGAAATCACAATTTAAGATACAACATTCATCATCCCAAGCTCATGCCTTATTTTTATGAACTGCTCTTCACTAAAGGGTTTTGTGAAGATATCTGCAAGTTGATTTTCGGTAGAAACAAATTCAATCTCAACATCTCCTTTTTGAACATAATCTCTTAAGAAATGATGTTCAATCTTTGTATACTTAGTCCTAGAATGTTGAATGGGATTCTTCGCTAAATTTATAACACTTATGCTGTCACATTTAATAGGAATATGATCCAGTTTAATGCCATTGTCTCTAAGGGTTTGTTTCATCCATAATGCTTGTGCACAATAACTTCTAGCTGTAATATATTATGCCTGAGTGGTAGAAAGTGCAATCGAATTTTATTTTTTTGCCAAACCAAGAGACTAAAGACTGACTTAAAAAATGACATGTTTTGCTTGTGCTTTTCCTATTAATCTTATAGCCAGCAAAATTAGCATCCAAATAACATGTTAAGTCTATATACGTTCCCTAAAGTACTAAAGGCCAAGATCAATGGTGCCAATCAAATACCAAAAAATTCGTTTAACAGCAAACAAGTGTGACTCTTTAGGATAAGATTGAAATTTGGCACACAAGCACACACTAAACATAATATCAAGCCTACTAGCAGTCAAGTAAAGTAAGGATCCGGTCATACCTCGATGCGTCTTGATGTCAACCTTCTTACCCTTCTCATCTTTGTCTAGCTTGATGGTAATACTCATAGAGTGCTTTTTGCAATTCCATTTTCATAACCAAATCTTTTGAGTAAGTCTTTCACGTACTTGGCTTAATTTATGAAAATTCCTTCCTCATTTTGTTTTATTTACAGTCCTAGAAAGTACTTCAGCTCTCTCATCATGCTTATCTCAAATTCTTTACTCGTACAAGTATATCTTCGTTCTTATGCTTGATGAAGAGAGTTATGTCAAGCTTATAACTAAAAGATTATTTTCCAACAAGAGATTATTAAGTCTATCATACCAAACTCTAAGTGCTTATTTTAAACCATACAATGCTTTTGTTAACTTATAAATTCAAAACCGAGAGGTTGTTTTATATAAACTTCCTCTATAATGTATCCAATTAAAAATGTACTTTTAACATCCATTTGATACAAAATTTTTATGACAAGAAAATGCTAATAGCATTGTAATAGATTCCAATCTAGCTATTGGTGCAATAGTTTCATCAAAATCAATTCCTTCTGATTTGTAACCTTAAGCCAGTAATCTATCGTTATTCCTCACAACCACACTAGATTCATCTGTTTTATTTCTAAATACCCATTTAGTGCCTATGATGGATTGATGTTCCTGTTTAGGAACTAATTTCCACACATTGTTTCTCTCAAATTGATTTAACTCCTCTTGCATTGCCATAATCCAAGATTCATCGTTTTCCACATCCGAAAAAGATTTTGGTTCAATTTGAGATATGAATACTGCATATTGATAGATACTTTTAAATGATGACCTAGCGGTTATACCTCTTGAAGGATCACCTAAAATTAATTCTTTGGGATTAAAGATACATACCTCTATTCCTGGAGGAGTGTTTGAGAAATACCTACTTATTGCTCTATATTTGTTTCTACTTCTTATCTATCATCTTGATTTTCATGTGGTATGTCCTCTTATTTATCTTTGATGATTCTTCTTGTAACTTTTCATCTGCATAATCATTAACAACAACTTTCTCCATAAAAGAGGCATTAGACTCATCAAACGTAACATGCATATTGACTCTTCAACAACCAAGTTTCTTTTATTACATACTCTATAAACTTTGCTTGCATTGAATAACCAAGAAAGAAGGGAACATCATATTTAAGATCAAATTTTCCAAGTTTGTCCTTTGTATTTAATATAAAACCTTTGCATCCAAAGACTTTGAAATAATCAATGTTTGGTTTTCTATCTTTTCAAAGTTCATAAGGAGATTTATCGATATAAGATCTAATCAACACACGATTTAAAACATAGCAAGTACTGTTGATGGCTTCGACCTAAAAATATTTAGGTAAAATATTTTCATTCAACATGATCCTAGCAATTTCTTAAATAGACATATTCTCTCTCAACAACTCCATTTTGTTATGATTTCTTAGGTGAAGAGAATTGACATTCAATGCCAAACTCATTACAAAAATATTCAAATGCATTATTTTCAAATTCTTCTCCATGATCACTCCTAATGAATGCAATACTATAAGCTTTTTCATTTTGAATCTTTTTACAAAACACTTTAAAAGCATCAAGGGCATCCTTATTCGCTAAGAATAATACCTATGTGTATCTACAAAAATCATCAACAATTAAAAAAGCATAATACTTTGCCACTCAAGCTAGCATATATAGAAGGTCCAAATAAGTCTATACAAAGTAGTTGAAGTGGAAACATGATTTTTTTTTTAAAAGAAGTTTTGATTTGTTTGCCAAATTGGCGTGCTTCACAAATTCTATCTTTTTAAAAACTAATTTTTAGAAGGCTTTTAATCAAATCATTTTTGGAAATTATTGAAATTAAATCCATGCTTGCATGTCGTAGTCTTCTATGCCATAGCCAACCATCATCATGCAATGCGGAAAAACATTTATCATGGGTAGATGTACATCCTATCAATGGTATAAATATTACCACATCTATTTCCAACAAACAAAACTTTGCTATCACATGCATTCTCAATAGCACATCTAGTTTTATCAAAAACAACTTTATATACATTTTATGTCAATTTTATAAATATTACCACATCTAGTTTTATCAAAAACATCTTAATATTCTTTTTCTTGAGCATTTCATTTTCTTTTTTCAACTCATCTACATGTGATTCTATATACTTATGTGAAGTACTAGATTTCTCATTTGGTAATACAACTCTATCATGCAATGTTTTATTTTTTAATTCTAGGCATTTAATCTTTGCACTTAAAGACTCATTTTCATTTGTGAGCTCTACCATTTTCATTTTAAGACACGAATTCTTTTTACCAAATTTTATCCAATCATCACGCAATTCCTTAAAAGCAACATATAATTAATCATAGGTAAGACCGCTTACTTCTTCAAGTTCATCAAATGATTCATCCTTAATTGCCAGGAGAGCTAGATTTGACGTCTTTTGTTGTTCTTCATCACCTGGGACGGAGCCAGCATGGGACTAGCTGGGGCACAGGCCCCATTTGGCTTTTAATTTTTTTATGATTATATTAAAAAATTGTATTTAATTTGTTATTTATGAAAAGTGCCCCAGTTGAATTGTAAAATTTGAGAGTGACTCTAGTAATTTTAAAATATTTCATATTGTCCCTAGTTTAAATGTCTAATTCTAAATAATTTAATTAGTTATTAACATTTCACGAAACTCATTTAAAGACACTAGAACAAATATTAAAATAAAAACAATTATAACAAAATGTCAGTATAGTGGTTATTTGGTCTTTCAATATTGACCCATAAGTTGTAAGTATACCTAATATAACTTTTAATTTTCTCATTAATCTTTTGTCTAGTTTTAAAATCTATAATTTTATCATGCATTCATGTTTACTTTCTGTGTTGCAATATATGAATATTTTTTTATTATTAAAAGATTTTAAGAGCAAATTAAGTAATAACCTAGTCTTGTATATTGAAAATTATATTTTTGCTTATATTAATAATGAAACTATCATACATTATTTTCAACTCATAAAATCTTATTAAGAAGTTTTCAACTAGAACAATTGTAATAAGTAAATTTATTATCAATGAATACTATAGTTGTAATGTTATATATTGTTATCCAAATTTTTAGAAGTGTATTATACTTTAAATAAGGTTTTAATTAGATGCATGCAGACGCACTCTATAAGGAGCACGATTGTCCATTTGGCAAGCTCCCATTTGGAGTTTTAGGGCCCACAACACAGTTTCTGAAATGAGAACTTACCACACGCGTAGTTGCGCATTCAAGTCATCTTTGATTTTAAATGTGCCCTACCTCGATCAAAATCCCGGCTACGTCCCTGTTCATCATCACTTGTTTTCTTATCGTTGTCGTCTTATTTTGCTATCATTGCCTTCTTCTTGAGCTTGTTGAGAAAAGGACACTCCGATCGTATGTGTCCAGGCTTCTTACACTTATAAATTGACTCATTCTTCTCCTTTTGGTTCTATAGTTTCTAAATCTTTTCTGCTCACTAGTTTTCTTGAAGAATTTTCTGAAGCTCCAGGCCATCATAGCCATTTCCTCATTATCAAGCTCGCTTTCCTAATCACTCTCATGTTTTAATGCATTGAGTGCAATGCTTTTCTTCTCCTTTTTCTCATTGCCTTTTTCTACTACCAAATCTTCCTCATACGAAATAAGAGAACTAATCAAATCTTCAATAAATAGGGTGTTTAAATCCTTATCTTCGTTGATGGCAATTCTTCTAGGTCTCTATTAAGTTCGTAAAGACCTAATGATCGTCTTAACATTTCGCTGTTTGAAAAGGTTTTTCTTAGGATTTCTAATGAGTTCAGAATATCCGTAAACTTAGTATACATGGAATAAACACTTTCATTTTTTTTCATTTGGAACAATTTATACTGTCTAGTGTATCTATTAATCTTAGACTTTTTGACCTAGTTTGTGCCCTCATAGACAACCTCAAGTTTGTTCTAATTTTCCTGAGCACTTTCACAACAAGACATTCTATAGAACTTTTTCTTTTCAAGTGCAAAAAACAAAGCATTTATAGCCTTAGAGTTTAGAGAAAACTTTTTTTTTTCTGTCTTACTCCATTGACATGATGATTTGGGGATACCTTCCCCTTTTTAATTTTTTTGTAACGGGTACGATTGGACCATCATTAAAAAATTCCTCCAAATTTCATAATCTAAAGCCTACAAATAAATTCTCATCCTTGTTTTCTAATGAGGATAGTCATTTCCATAAAAAAATCAAGGTCTAATGGTTAATCGACCTTCCCCAAATGTGGAATCATTTTGAGTTGCGATTGACCTTTAACTCTAGACAGTTAAGCCTAAACTAGAGCACCTTGCTTCGATACCAAATGAAATACTAATTAAGCAACCCAAGAGAGGGGGTCAATTGGGATTCTAGAAATTTAAGCAATTAAAACTTAATACAATTTAAACAAAAATGAAATTCGAAATAAACAAATTAATGCGCAATAAAAAATAAAAAGATAAGGTAAAAGATAGCAAACACGTGATTTTTTACGTGGTTTGGCCAGCCGTGCCTACGTCCACACCTCCAAACTCATCGGGCTTGAGAATTTTACTAATTGAGCCTCCAAGGCTTCAACAACACTTACAATTAACTTCTAAGATATCAAAGACCTTTACAACAATAGATTATCCCCAATCTCTTAACCCAAGTGTATTCCAACACTTACAATCTCTCAACTTGATTTTACAAAAAGGATTACAAATAAATTTCCCTCACACAATGTGTTTGATTACAAATGAAAGCCCAATATGTGAATGAATGAAATGAATACACAAATTTTAGGCTTAGATTGTAGAAGAATACTTAATGATAACAGTAGTTGTCCAACGATTCTTTTGAATTTTATTCAGTCATTTCATAGTTGGAGTAGAAAACTACCTATTATTGACTTTCGGGTGTTAACCAACTTACTGTTTTATGAAAACCGATTTGCCACTTGATGTTACCATTATTAGTCAAAGTTTTAAATTTCTGCATAACCGGTTTGCTGCTTATCATTATCCAATTAGCCATTTTTATTCCAGAGAGCTTCCACCTGATAACCGATTTTCCACTTACTAAATTCGGTTACCCGTTTTGATTCCAGAGATCTCTTTGATAATCGGTTTGCCGCTTCTGAATCCAGTTAGCCGTTTTGATTCTTGAGAGTTGCTGTCTCTTAACAAGTTTTCTGTTTATTTTATTCAATTATCCAGTTAGTTCTAGAAATACATTTTTTTTTAAAACATACTCATTTTCTTGCTTTATAAGACCATTAAGTGTAATTCCTTGTTTATCAAAAACATATGTTTTGTTATCATCAAAATCAACATTTTTATAGCCATATAGGCTAACAAGTAGAAGTGACAATTTTCAACTCTATCAGCTAGCATGATACAAGTATGACATGAATAATGAATTTGAGTTCACTAAAATTGACATGATTTTTAATTTAGATCAATTAAAATTGCCGTATCTATTCACAACTCATATCATAAATTATAGTCAATAGATGACAAAGTTTCCAAGATCTTAGACTTAAGGATAGTTAGAAGTCTTCAAGTATCATAAATATAGATGAGCTATCGTTTCCTTCTGCATCCGCATAGCAAAAGAAATACAATAAAGTAAAGGAATACAGTCAAATTTTAATTTTCATAATCGATCGCTAAATCTACATAGGCATATTTAGAGACCTCATGCAAGTAAATTATTGACCTACCCAATAGAATCAAGTTAATGCAATTCAATAATACATTTCTTATGTGAATTCACCATGTGTTGCTTGATGCAATTCACACAAGCATGGGCGGGCCTACCATAGGCCTAGGAGGGGCTTCAACCCCTTATGAAATTTAAAATTTATTTAAACATATTATATTTGGTCTATTTAAAAAATTAAAGTCCCTTCTAAAATTACAAATTTTTCTTTTAAATATGTTATATGTCTGGCCCATTTCTTAGTTTGTTATATGTGTTCTAGACTTGAAAGCAGTGCCCAAGTCATGATTCAATTGATTGACATAGTTGTCCATCTTATAGTTTTAAATTATCAAAAATATCAAGTAAAAGTCATTGATTTTTAGCTTCATAATTACCCAACCAATTTTAGCATCCTTTAAAAAAAAAAAATTTGCACGGTCCACGGTCTCTAATTTCATCCAGCCTCCTATATTCTATGTTATTTAGAATTTATTCATAAGTATTATAAAACTTTCTGGATTATAAAATTTTGTTTAGCCCCTTACACTCAATTTTATTTTATTGAAACCCTAGAGTATGAATTCACCCCCTATCATTTTAAATTTCCAAAATACCCTCCATTTAATTCATAACTATTATTTTATTATAATCATAAATATAATTATGTTTTTTAAATAGATTATTATTGTTGTTATTAATAACAAGAATAAAAAGTATTATAATTAATTAATCTATTAACAATAATTAATAATAATTTTTTTGTTAATTTGTTAATAATAATAATAATTAACGATAATTATTATTAATAATTAATTTTTGAATAATAATAACAATAACAATAATTAAAATATAAAATAATAATTATGATAAAAATTAATTAAGGATTTTATAGCAATGTTACAATTTAACTTATTCTGATTTTGATTTTAAGACAAAATAAACATATAAATGGTAATATAGCTCATTCTAATTGCGATTACTGTAGTTTAAGTAAATAAATTATTCTGATTTTAATTCCTTATTTTGATTCTAACTATTCTGATTGTAATTCATTATGTTTCCAGCTAAATTTGATTTTTATTTAGTGAATGCACTATAAAATTCATAATACTTATGAATAAATTGTAAATAATATAGAGTGGTCTAATTGAATAATTTATTTGCTTGAATTGCACGAATCGTAATTAAATGACCTTTATTACTATTTATGTGTTTACTTTGTCTTAGAATCAAAATCAGAATTAGTTAAATTATAATCAATTGCTATAAAATCATTCATTAATTTTTATCATAATTATTATTGCATATTTTAATTATTGTTATTGTTGTTATTATTCAAAAATTAATTATTAATAATAATTATTGTTAATTATTATTATTATTATTAACAATTTAAAGAAAAAATTTATTATTAATTACTGTTAATAGATTAATTAATTATAATATTTTTTATTCTTGTTATTAATAATAACAATAATAATCTATTTAAAAAATATAATTATATTTATGATTATAATAGAATAATAGTTATAACTATAATTTATTTGATAATAATTATGTTTTTTAATTAAATGGAGATTATTTTAGAAATTTAAAATTATAGGAGGCAAATTCGTACTCTAAGTTTTCAATTAAAAAAAATTGAGTGTAAAGGGCTGAATGAAATTTTACAATTGAGAAAGTTTGATAATACTGACAAATAAATTATAAATAACATAGAGTATAAGGGCTGGATGAATTTTTACAATATACTGTAGTACTTACGGTCCAGTTAACATCGCATTTAAATTCTTAAGGTACTGAAACTCTCTACAGTACACCAAGTTAACGAAAAATTGATATATGACTTAAAATTTTCCCAAGGACAAATCCACGGTGATTTTGGCTGGTCTACCAAATCTTTGAAATTGTTTTGCCATTCATTAAGTGAAAAATTTTAGTATCATAAATTGGAACCCAATTGTATGCCAAACTTTGATCTTCTTACCTCGATATATAATCCAAACAGGAAAATGGATATTCGACCCTTTTTCAAATATAAAAAGAGCAAAGTGCAGTTTCTGGAAAGCAATTAACAGCAAGTTTTACAGAACTCTCCCCTGTTAGGAAATTGGTGGGTGAAGCAGACACGCAGCTAAAGTAAAATTGAGAAATAATGAGACAACAAAATCACACAGGGACACCAGAGATTACGTGGTTCGGCTTTTAGCCTACGTCCACGGGCGAAGACAGAAGGAAAATATTTTACTAGTGAAAAGGAGTTACAAGTATTGTAGAATTTTAGCTCACTACCCAAAACCCCAATACACCCAAACTCTCAAATCACTAATACACGAACTTATAATTTTAAGCTCTCTAAACTCTCTCTCTAAAATTGCTTATTTGCTCTCTCTCAATGGAATTGATCTCCCAAATTAGAATACACAAATGAGGGAATGAGCCCCTCTATTTATAGCCAAATCTTGGCTACTATTCACGATTTTTTTTTTAATTATTGTTCGAAATTCAAAGTTTGATATTCAAACTTTGAATATCTAGAATTTTGAATTTGATATTCAAAGTTTGAATATCTAGAATCTTGACATTCTCCCACTTGGAGATTAGATTGAGAACCAATCAATCTCCACACCATCCTTTCTGCTTCGCCATAGTCATGTTGCCTACGTTTCTGCTAGGCCACAAGAGGATCTACTCCATATAAACTTGTCAGCATTGATCGGCTTGGTCAAAACATCTGCTAGGTTCTCCTTCGTATGAATTTTCTGCAAATCGACACTTCCATCTTCTACTACTTCTCGAACGAAGTGATACTGAACTCCTATGTGCTTTGTCCTGGAATGAAAGGCTGGATTCCTTGCAATATGCAAGGCACTCTGACTGTCACAAAACACAGAAATTTTCTGTTGTTTGTGCCCGAGCTCTTCCAATAACCTTTGTATCCAAATAGCTTCCTTGCAAGCTTGTGTAGCCGCCATGTATTCTGCTTCTGTTGTAGATAGAGCCACAACGGTCTGCAGTTTTGAAACCCAGCTTACAGCTGCTCCCGCAAGTGTAAACACATAGCCAGTAGTGGATTTCCTTTTATCAAGGTCTCCTGCAAAATCTGAATCCACATAGCCCCGACAAGAAACTCGATCCTCCATAACATAATGCAACATCTCGAGGTTCCTCTCGATGTATCTCGAAATCCTCTTCACATGGCTATCCAATGCTCTCCACGAGGATTCGCCATGTATCGACTAATCGCTCTCCCCCTTTGCTTGTGCAATGTCCGGTCTTGTACATATCATAGCGAACATCAAACTTCCCCCTTTCTTGATGCATATGGTACTCGAGACATCTTCTTCCTCTCTGCTTCATTGCTAGGACACATACTTGAGGATAATTTGAAATTAACAGGAAGTGGGGTAGAAATTGACTTACAATCTTGCATGTTGAAGCGCCGCAAGATTTTCTTTAAGTAATTCTTCTGTGAAAGCCAAATCTTCCTGTTATTTCTGTCTCGGTGAATTTGCATCCCTAGAATCTTGTTTGCTGGTCCCAAGTCTTTCATTTCGAACTCCCTAGCCAATTGTGCCTTTAATTATTGGACTCGATCTTTGTTGGGGCCTGCTACCAACATGTCATCCACGTACAACAGCAAAATGATGAAATCATTATCTTCAAACCTCTTGTAATATGTACAATGGTCTGAGCTGAGTCTGTTGTATCCAAGGCTCATGATGAAGGAATCAAATCTCTTATACCAACACCTCGGCGCCTGTTTGAGACCATATAGAGATTTGTTCAACCTGCAAACTAAGTTCTCCTTTCCTTTTTCAGCAAAACCTTCTGGTTGAAGCATATATATTTCTTCTTCAAGTTCTCCATGAAGAAATGCAGTTTTCACATCTAACTGCTCAAGATGTAGATCAAATGTAGCACACATTGCCAAGACTATTCTGACTGTTGTGAGTCGAACCACTGGAGAAAATATCTCGTTGAAGTCAATACCTTCTTTCTGAGCATATCCTTTCACCACCAATCTTGCACGATATCGCTCCACTTGGTCATTGCCATCACGCTTGATCTTGTAGACCCATTTGTTGCCAATGACTTTTCTTCCGTGTGGTAATGGTACAAGTTCCCATGTCTTGTTCTTGTGTAGAGCTTCAATTTCTTCCTGCATTGCTGTCATCCACAAAGCAACATCTGAGTTGTTTAAAGCTTCATGGAAAGTTGATGGCTCCCCATCCTCTGTTAGAAGACAGTATGCAACATTGATCTCTGTGACATACTCCGAGTGCCACGCTGTTGTGCAAATTTTGTTGAACTCGCAAGCGTACGAATCTATTGTAGAATAGATTAATGGTGTTGAGTGTCGATCCCACGAGGAGGTGGATTTTAATTATATGTAAAATTAATTATGTAAATGGGTGGTTGGATTTGTGTGGAAGTGATTTAGATGATGCTGAAATTTAAATTGGAATAGCGGAATTAAATTGAATTGGGAACTATTGAAATAAAGTGCTTGGGTATCTGGATCCGTATCAACATGCACCATGGGCTAAATATTCCTTATTAATACCAATTAAATCATGAGGGGGGAATCCACACCTCATGAACCACGCTCTAATCAATATGGTGTTAAGGGCTTATCGTGCCAAATAATAATAACCTTATACTAGGGTGGTAAAAAACGGGCGGTAACTAGACAAGATTATTATTATTTGTCGACGAAAAGTCAAAACCTCCACAGAAATTAGAGGGGAAGAGAAAATAAATTTACCAAATAAAGCCCATGACACATGTGGAGACTTCACCTTCAACCCAAGCTTGAAAGAAAATTAGCTACTCATTATTGAACTATGGGTAAAATGGGAATTTTATTAAAATACGTAGAAAATACAAGATGGAGAAGGAATTACAGAAAACTAAGCTCAAAAATGGATTCAGGGGTATCAAATTGGGGGAAGGCCCTTTTTATAGATACATTGAGTGAATCATGGCCATCGGATTAAAAATAGTTTGGATGCACAGATTGCGCCACGTCATCGTGAAAAGAATACGGTTTGACCACGGGTTTGACCACGCGGTTTGAACAAGTAACACGGTTTGCACACGGTTTGAACAAGAACGCTGTGCGAAGCGAAAGTCGTCGTGAAAAGCAGATATCCATGAACAATGACGTACATGTGAATAGTGCCGACGTGTGAACAGTGCCATTTTTCCTTTTATGCTCCTCTTAAGGTTTTATTGTCCGAGTTCAAAAGTGACGTCCGTTTTGCTATCCGAAATCTCGTTCATTGTGAAATGACCATGATACCCCTAAAATACACAAAATACTTAATAAAAACAAAACATATATAATTAAATAACAAATGACTTAAATAAATAAAATTAGAGATGTTAGTGAGATTTAAAGTGTAAAATGATGAATTTCTCCTTTATAAATATACACTTTCTAACACTCAACACACCCCCCAACCAGCTTATTGCTAGTCCCTAGCAAATAAAGCGAAAACAAAATTTAAACCCAATTTTTTTTTTTTTTTAACAAACTTGTTTATTCATTCAGACTAATGATAGCAATCAAATAAAAGTATAAGCATTATCTCCAGTCTAAAGAAACATCACACCCACATCAACCATCCACATGAATCAACCAAGTAAATACAGCTACTTTCAAAAATGACATGTCAAACCCCAAAATCTTACCGGTAATAGTGACACTCTCACAAAGAAATTAAACCCAATAAAAATTGTCACTTCAATGAATGATAAATAGAGTGAAGATAGTAAAGAAATAATATCACACACTCTCACCAAGATGAAAAGAATATGCCCACAACTTAGAAATAACACGATCTCAAGTCAAACAAAATGCTAGTCAACCCAATTTATTTACTTTTTTTTTTTTTTAATTATGCATTACTACATCTTTTGGCCCATATAACTAGCTTCTACTTCAGACTATAGTTCCCTAAAATCAAGAAGGACTTTTATTAGGATGTAACGTAGGCTAGGGACATGGCTAACAAAGAAAGGAAAATAGAGGAAACAAAATATATGTTTGAGAAAAATAATATCTTTTGGAAACTAAAAAGTAAGTGCATTTTACTTATTTATTATTGTATTATATATCTCTCTCTTTTTTTTTCTTTTTTCTTTTTTTTTTTTTAGAGAAATTTTTTTTCCTTTTTCTTTTTTCTTCTTTTTTTTTTTCTTTTTTTTTTCGGTATTGCACAACTTTACTAAACAAAACAATTATTTATATTTTTCTCAAACATGAATAGGTGATGGAACTTGTAAGATATTGGGTAATACTCCAAATTGGAGTGGGTAAAGACGATAAGTTGACAAAGAAAAGTTTTTTTTTTTTTTTTTTTTTAATAAAAGGCTCAAAAGGGCTAACTATGGATATTTCACATAAGGGAAGGCTAGAAAGGCTCAAACGGGTCAAAGACGGCCTTTCCATCATCTTTTAGGGCTCTAGATACTCCTCCATATCTACTAGTTAAATGGACCTTTAGATGTAGCAACACATTTTTTTTTTTTTAACTTTTTTTTTTTTTTAAAGGGTTGACTCCAAGGAAATCTAAAGATCATGTATAAAATAATAATCTTTGCTAAGTTGTATGAAGAATGGGCAAAAAGGGTTACTCTCCAAGAAAAATAATAGGCTCAAAAGCTCACTTGGTATTTATTATGACATGTCAATTCTTTCAAGCAACTCATATTTATCTCCGACATCAACATGTAGAGTAGCAAACATAGTGTAACATCACTCAAGACCAAAGATAATACAAATACTAAAATTCGAAAATCATCATGTCATCCAAAAATAAAAACAAAATCACACCATTTTTTTTTTAAACAACATTCTACCCCCCAACCTATTCTAAACATGAAAGGGAATTATGCATGCAAAAATGTGAAAATGATGCAGAAAAACTAATTGAAAATGTTACACTTAAAATGATAGAAAAATGATTGATTTTTTTTTTTTTTAACTAAGAAGATGCGTTTCTAGAGGCACTACACTCTATATTCAGCCATCTTCGACTCAAAATTTGAAAATGCATATTTATAAAGGAGAAGTCAAAAAGTTAGAAAGATCACACGAAAAATAAGAAAATTTTTTTTTTTCGTTATTTTTTTTTCTTTTTTTTTTTTTTTTTTTTTCTGAAAAGATGCGTTTCTAGAGAAAACACCCCCCATTTTCACCCATCTTCAACACAAACGAGTTAACAAATGTTAGTTTCTACAACAAAAAATTAGTAAAAACTTAACCAACATTCCACAATTGTCAACTATCCCCTCCCCCCAACCAGAACGAAACATTGTCCTCAATGTTTTAAAGGAAAGAAGTAGAGTTTAGAAGACATCACCTGGGTGGTGCAACACAAAATAAAATATTTACAGGCGGAGATTTAAATCTAATTTGTACTTCTTACTGCTGCTATTGTTACCATCGTTATTTGTACACTCCAACACCAAGGTCTTGGGATCGGCTCTGCAGTCGATAAGCTTGTATGCAGATCAAGTAGCTCATTAGCAGTGTGAGCACAAATAAAAAGATTTTTCACCGTAGAGGGAATGAAGTAGTTTTTTATTGCATGGTTAAGAAATGCGATAAAGCCATCATAAAAATTATTGACATTTAACAAACCGATGGGTTTCTGATGAATGTGCGAGATGGGCCCAAGATGCTAAAGTGATGAGTGCCTCAGAGTTGCAAGATCTCCTGGTAAGAAAATAAAAGCATCAGCATGATTAAGCATTTCGGTTATTCTTTCTTGCATACCTGAGACAACTAATTCTTCTCCAGTCGGTGAGTTAGACAAGCAGCCTAAAGGTTTTAGGGTTTGTGGTATGATGCCTAACACTTGACTTCCTACGACAAAAGCGAGTTTCGAGACCAATTTTGATAACCCTCGGTCACCTCCGCCGTATACTAAGTGTAATTTTTCTCTGCTATGCATCGACCAAGATCAATGGTGCCTCAAAGAAGAACTCTTTATATTTGCCATAGTTAAATCCGGAAAGCACACAAATGTTCTTGAATTGTTTATTGGGAGTAGCTGCCATTATGATACTTCTCAAAAATAATTTGTGAGTGTAAACGAAAAGAATCATATTTAAGGATCTTAGCGGCAGTGGGTCGCAGCTGTGAATGAGGTGTCATGTCTATGTCAAATTAATCATGTAATGCACATGGCTCGAAAGTAAAAAAAAAGAAACAGTAAAAAGGAAAAGCAAGTAATGACAAATATAAAATTATTAAAGACAATAATGCAAATGGTAAAACAATAGTGAAATAAAACAACAGTAAAGTAAAAGGATATTTACAGGTAGTTGCGACTGTGGCTCACATCTTCCTCGGTTTACGTCCGAAACGGCTTCAACGCCCTCATGGGTCGAGGATAGGCTTCCCATCCAGTTTTCTTATAAAGCGGCAAACAGATGGTCGTTTATAGTCGATTCAGATCAGACTGTATCGTGCATGCTCTTTCTGAAATGATGGCCATAACTGGAGAATCGCTCCTTGCACATATCCACTGGGATGCGTTTCAAGAGACAAAAGGATATCATCCAATGACTCTTTATTCAAGCCATCCCTAATGAATTGAATCTTATCTTCTCTGTTATCGACACCATTCCTAAAGAACATCGTTTTTATTGCATATCATTTCGCACACTTATGACAAGCAACCGAAATCTTCGAGCTCTTCGCTTTCTTGCATAATTTCCTTTACCACAACCAGGCATGTATGCAATAAATTTAGGAGGCAACTCACCCCAAGCGTATTTTAGCCTCGATTAACCGAATATCAGCGGGTATGTTATTCCTCATGAGCGATCGCATGCGTTGGATCGAGCTTTATAGATTGTGAGGAGGGCATTCGAGGAAGTGAAGGGAATCGACTATGAAGCTTTGCTAAGATCTCGTTTTATCCATACCTTCGCCTCGGAAGATCGTAATTATGGGAAGCTCAAGTAACCGACTTGATTGTCACGAATACCAGTTATCCGCCACTTAACCTAGGGTGACAAACTAAAACACACAAACTAAAACACACAAACAGAATAACAAACAAATAAAAACACACAAAGAAAATCACAATCGTCCTCTTATAGAATTTACCTCAAGCTCCAACTGGATGTTGTAGACACTGCTTTCAATGTCTCTGAGTTGGCTTTCTAAATCCTCAACGTGGGATATTAACTCCGGTGGTTGTAGCTTCCAAATACGATGTGTTTGACAAAATCGTATCTGGCCTCTGAGATGAGATTGGACACGTTGAAGTCGTCTAAGGATGTTCAAGAGGAACTGTCTCATGATTAAAAGTGATAAAAAAAAAAAACTCAATGGTTAAACAAACACACTTATGCACAAATGATTTCAATTAGCAGAAGAAAATAAATAAATAAATAAATCACCGAAAAGAAAAATCTTAATTCAAATGTGGTGGGTCACTCAAGTTTATTGGTGTCTCTCCATGTGGTTGGTACTCTAGATATGGCTTTAATCTTTGACCATTAACTTTAAACGTGACACCATTTTTTGGGTCCTTAATTTCAATTGCCCCATGTGGAAAAACAGTATGCATAATGAAGGGCGGACCATCGAGAACGTAGCTTACACGGGAATAAGTGCAAGCGAGAATTGAATAAAAGTACTTTTACGACTGGAGTGAAAGATTTTCGCATGTCTGCTTATCATGAAAGACTTTCATTCGTTGCTTGTAAACCTTGGCATTTTTATGCATCATTCGAATTTCTTCAAGTTCTGCATTTTTATGTCGTCTTTTCGAGCCGACTTGCTGCATGTCAAAATTGAATTTCTTGATGGCCCGGTACGCACGATGCTCGAGTTCCACAGGTAGGTGGCAAGCTTTTCCATACACTAGCCTGTAGGGTGACATCCCAATTGGGGTTTTGAACGCCGTTCTATATGCCCATAATGCATCATCAAGTCTTAATGACCAATCTTTTTCATCGGCCTCACGGTCTTTTCTAAGATGTGCTTTATTTCTCGATTGGAGATCTCAACTTGGCCACTGGTTTGCGGATGATACGGAGTCGCCACTTTATGAGTGATGGAGTACTTTGTCAAAAGTGCTTTGAATGATTTATTGCAAAAGTGGGTACCACCATCACTGATTATTGCTCGAGGGAATCCAAAGCGTGAAACAATGTTGCTCTTCAAAAACCCTATCACCACTTTATGATCATTGGTTCTGCATGGAATTGCCTCTACCCATTTCGAAACGTAGTCAACAGCAACCAATATATATTGATGGCCAAAAGATGGGGGAAAGGGTCCCATGAAGTCGATACCCCATACATCAAAAATCTCAACCACTAAAATTGGATTTAGTGGCATCATGTTCCTTCGTGTAATGCTCCCATTCGTTGACACCTATCACATGAAGAACAAAAGGTGTAAGCATCTCGAAATATAGTTGGCCAATAGAAACCACATTGTAGAACTTTAGTCCCTGTTTTCTTAGCTTATTTGAAATAGCCTCCACAAGCTTGTTCATGGCAAGCGAAAGGATGTTATGAACTTCATTCTCTGGGACACATCGTCGAATAATTTGATCTGCACAATACTTAAACAGATAGGGGTCATCCCAGAAAAAATTCTTTATTTCCGCAAAGAATTTAGCCCTGTCTTGCTTGGTCCAATGCTCTGGAAGTTTACCTGTAACAAGATAATTAACTATATCAGCATACCAAGGTAATACTTCCACACTCATTAATTGTTCATCTGGAAATGACTCATTCAATGTTAAGGGTTCTGTGTTGATGTCAAAGTGGAGCGAGATAGATGGTCAGCCACAACATTTTCAGAACCTTTCTTATCTTTGAATTCCAAGTCAAACTCCTGCAAAAGTAACACCCAACGAATTAGTCTAGCTTTTGCATCTTTCTTTGTGAGAAGATATTTGAGCAAAGCATGATCTGTGAATACAATTATTTTACAACCAATGAGATAAGATCGAAATTTTTCTAATGCAAACACTATTGCTAGCATTTCTTTTTCAGTAGTTGAATAGTTCAACTGTGCATCGTTTAATGTCATACTAGCATAGTAAATAACATGAGGAATTCGATCAACTCTTTGTCCTAATCTGCTCTCTTTGCATAATCGGATGCATCACACATAAGCTCAAATGGTAAGCTCAGGTTTGGTGGTGAATGATGGGTGATGACGTCAACAATTGCTTTAACTTTTCAAACGCTACACGACATGAATCATCAAAGACAAAATGTACATCCTTAGCAAGTAAATTGCATAAGGGTCTAGAAATTTTGCTAAAATCTTTAATGAAACGTCTATAAAAACCAGCATGTCCAAGGAAAGATCTTACTTCTCTGACTGATTTAGGCGGAGGAAGATTAGAAATGAGATCCACCTTGGCTTTGTCAACCTCAATACCTTTGCATGAAATGATGTGACCGAGAACTATACCTTGTTTTACCATGAAATGGCATTTCTCCCAATTTAAGACCAAATTCTTCTCTATACATCTCTGCAAAACTTGTGTTAGATGATGTAAACATTGATCAAATGAATCTCCAAAAATAGAAAAATCATCCATAAAGACCTCAAGAAATCGTTCAACCATATCAGAAAAAATGCTTAACATACAACGTTGAAATGTAGCAGGTGCATTACATAATCCAAATGGCATTCTCCTATATGCAAAAGTGCCAAAAGGGCAAGTGAAAGTGGTTTTCTCTTGATCTTTTGGTTTATGGGAATCTGATTGTATCCTGAATAGCCATCTAGAAAGCAATAAAATTCGTGGCCTGCTAATCTATCAAGCATTTGATCAATAAATGGTAACGGAAAATGGTCTTTACGTGTGACAGAATTTAATTTTCTATAATCAATGCATACACGTCATCTGCAGTCACTCTAATGGGTATCAATTCATTATCAGCATTGGTAACTACTGTGACTCCTGACTTTTTAGGGACAACTTGCACAGGACTGACTCATGAACTATCAGAAATGGGGTAAATGATCCCTGCGTCTAATAGTTTAAGGACTTCCGTTCTAACAACTTCTTTCATATTAGGATTTAACCGACGTTGCATTTCCCTAGTAGATTTAGCATTTTCATCAAGGTGAATGTAATGCATACAGTCTGCTGGGTTTATACCTTTTATGTCTGCTATGGTCCATCCTAATGCTTCTTTGTGCTCTTTTAAAACATCCAACAACTTACCTTTTTGCTCGTCATTTAGGGATGATGAGATGATTACCGGTAGAGTGCTTTCTTCTCCCAAGAATGCATATTCCAAAGTGTTGGGCAATGGTTTGAGCTCGAGTTTCGGTGGTGACTCTGATGATGAGATGATTTTCTTCTCTGATGGTGCTAGTTGTTCAACTCTTGACTTCCATTTATTAGTGTCCATGGATGGTGCTGAGTCAAGTAAGGCGTTGACCTCATCGACTGATCTGTCAACATCAAAATCCAAACCAAAGTGAGTTAAACATGTTTGTAAAGGGTCATCACTAAGGTTTGAAATAAATGTATCATCAATTAATGCTTCAATTAAATCCACATCAACAATTCCATCATCTGCATTGTGAGGTTGTTTGGCAATGTTGAAGATGTTGAGCTCCATGGTCATATTGCCAAAGGACAACTGCATATTTCCAGTTCTGCATTGAATGTGAGCATCGGCAGTTGCCAAGAATGGTCGGCCTAGGATAATGGGGATGTGCTTCCTTGAATCCTGTATTGGTTGAGTGTCAATTACAATGAAATCAACAGGAAAATAAAACTTGTCTACCTGGATAAGCACGTCCTCCACAATACCACGAGGGATTTTCGTGGACCGATCTGCAAGCTGTAACACCACTGGAGTTGGGTGTAATTCTCCCAATCCAAGTTTCACAAATATTGAGTAAGGCAAAAGATTAACACTAGCTCCTAAATCCAACAAAGCATTCTCAATTGTGTGGTTCCCTATACTACATGAGATAGTGGGAGCACAGGTCTTTACATTTTAGAGGAATTTTGTGTTGGAGTATAGAACTAACATTTTCGATTAAAAATGCCTTTTTACGAACATGAATGTTTCTCTTTTTAGTGCAAAGGTCTTTAAGAAACTTGGCATAAGATGGAACTTGCTTTATTGCATCAAGTAAAGGGATGTTAACACTTACTGTTTGAAGACTTCAAGAATCTCACTGTAGATTTTCCCTTCTTTCCTTTAGCTAACCTACGGGAATGGAGCTTTAGGAACGTACTCCGTGGGTTGGTTTCTTCTTTCTCCTCGGTGGTGAGTCTTGACATTCACGGGTACAATTTGATTTTCTTTGGTTGGCATCTCCACTTTGTTGTCGACTTCTTTCCCTTTTCGCAAGGTCATGTGACTTTGATCTCTCCATCTTTGTTGTGGTGAACTGGTAGTTGCTTCATGCACTCCTTTAGGATTAGGCCTTTGGTTGACTTGGAAATTTACCTTTTCAACAGTCATTGCCAAAGTCTCGAATCTGAAGAAGGCAAGTTGTCCCACCATCTTCTCGAGGCTTGGCGATTGGGCTTGTGAGTTGAAGCTGCTCTCATCTCATTCCGTAGTCCATCAATGGTGCGGTTTTGTTGCTCGATTGTAGATTGAGTAACATTCTTGAAATTTTGGAATGAATCCTCCCATGGTGCGGGTTGAGAGTAATTGCAGTTCGATTGTATGATCTAAATGGTGGTGAGAGGCTTGAGGAACTTGAGGAATTGGTTGCATTGGTGGGTGGAGAGCTCTTTGGTCCATTCTGTTGGAATCCTTGAGACCATGAAAAATTGGGGTGGTCTCTCCATCCAGGGTTATATGTGTTGGAGTATGGGTTGTAATTTGATGGCTTCCTCATGACACCGATGGCATTGGCTTGATCTGAATATGACTCATGGTCATGTGGCTCTGTTGATTTAGCAGTTGTCAAAGATGCTATTTGTCGAGAAAGACCTTCAATTATCTCTTTTACTTCTTTGATTTCTGAACTTGACTCGCCAATGTGAACCTCATTCACTCCTTTAATTCTTCTAGTATTCCTGAGAGATCGACTCCGTTGTTGGGAATTATCCGCTTGTCGCTGGAAGAAATCCCAAATCTCTGATGCACTTTTTGACATTAGCTCTCCTCCACTTGTCGCCATTAGCCATTCTTGTACATTTGGCAATAATCCCTCCAAGAAGTATTGGCATTGGTGCCATTTCTCGTACCCATGATGTGGACATTTCAAAAGTAGCCCATTGAATCGCTCCCATGCTTCGAAAAACTGCTCGTCTTCTCTCTGGGTGAACTCTGAGATTTCCCTGCGAATAGCATTGGTTTTATGTACTGGGAAATATTTATTTAAAAATTTCGTTACCATTTGTTCCCATGTTGTAATGCTATTAGCAGGCAATGTATTGAACCATGAACGAGCTCTATCCTTTAAAGAAAATGGGAATAGTCTAAGTTTAACGTCATCTTCTGAAAAATTCTCATATTTAAAAGTTTGACAAATTGTATGAAAATCATTCAGATGATTATACGGGTCCTCATTTTCTAGGCCATAGAATGTTGGGAGACAATTTAGCACACTAGGTTTTAATTCAAAACTCCTAGCGGCTACATTTGGGTATCGTATGCATGATGTGCTCAAATTAGCTAAGGGACTGAAGTAGTCCTTAAATGGCCTCTCTTGTGGTTCTGGTTGTTGCAGATCCATTTCAGTTTTATCTTTACGTGCGATGTGTTTGTGTGTGCGAAGTGTTTTTTCTAATTCAAGGTCTATAGGTTCAAGATTAGGTGATAATGACCTACGACCATGCATGCAAATAAAGAAAATAAATTGAGAACAAAACAAATAAAAATAAAGAAGAAGGAGAAATTACGATACTAACTTATCACTTTATTTATTACAACCTTTCTATAAAAACAAAATACACTAAAACAAATACGTGAAATAAAATAAAAATAAATTAATGAGATAAATGAAAAATTACAAAGAAAAATAACATGAAAATTAAATTGCAGAAATTTAAAGAAGAGAAAAAGAAATTCTTACCTAAAAATGTAAATTCACTTCTTCTTTTTTTAATTAATTAAGAAAAAAAATTACAAGAAAACAACTAAAATAATTATAATAATACTAATAGTAATAATAATAATAATAAAATTATTTACAAAAAAATTAATTCTACAAATCAAAATACTTACCTCAAAAGCGCCAAAAACCAAAAACTTGTTGTGCAAATTTTGTTGAACTCATAGCGCACGAATCTATTGTAGAATAGATTAATGGTGTTGAGTGTCGATCCCACGAGGAGGTGGATTTTAATTATATGTAGAATTAATTATGTAAATGGGTGGTTGGATTTGTGTGGAAGTGATTTAGATGATGCTGAAATTTAAATTGGAATAGCGGAATTAAATTGAATTGGGAACTATTGAAATAAAGTGCTTGGGTATCTGGATCCGTATCAACATGCACCATGGGCTAAATATTCCTTATTAATACCAATTAAATCATGAGGGGGGAATCCACACCTCATGAACCACGCTCTAATCAATATGGTGTTAAGGGCTTATCGTGCCAAATAATAATAACCTTATACTAGGGTGCCGGTAAAACCAAGGCGGTAACTAGACAAGATTATTATTATTTGTCGACGAAAAGTCAAAACCTCCACAGAAATTAGAGGGGAAGAGAAAATAAATTTACCAAATAAAGCCCATGACACATGTTGAGACTTCACCTTCAACCCAAGCTTGAAAGAAAATTAGCTACTCATTATTGAACTAGGGGTAAAATGGGAATTTTATTAAAATACGTAGAAAATACAAGATGGAGAAGGAATTACAGAAAACTAAGCTCAAAAATGGATTCAGGGGTATAAAATTGGGGGAAGGCCCCTTTTTATAGATACATTGAGTGAATCATGGCCATCGGATTAAAAATAGTTTGGATGCGCGAGATTGCGCCCGTCGTCATCGTGAAGCGATAACACGGTTTGACCACGGGTTTGACCACGCGGTTTGAACAGTAACACGGTTTGCACGGTTTGAACGAAGAACGCGGTCTGAGCAGTGTCGTGAAAAGATATCCATGAAACGACAATACATGTGAATAGTGCGCGTGCGTGTGAGCAGTGCCATTTTCCTTTTATGCTCCTCTTAAGGTTTTTATTTGTCACGAGTTCAAAAGTGACGTCCGTTTTGCTATCCGAAATCTCGTTCATTGTGAAATGACCATGATACCCCTAAAATACACAAAATACTTAATAAAAACAAAACATATATAATTAAATAACAAATGACTTAAATAAATAAAATTAGAGATGTTAGTGAGATTTAAAGTGTAAAATGATGAATTTCTCCTTTATAAATATACACTTTCTAACACTCAACACACGCTGGTGGTCGTCTCTCACGAGTTGATCGACGAACTACTGGAGCTTCAGACTCAACTGGTTCTTGTTCCTCGTGCTCTGGTGCTGCTTCCGAAGAATCTGAATCTTCTGGATTATTTTCTATAAATACCGGAACAGTCTCTGACTTTTCTTTTACAGTGCCATCATCTCCATCTTTCCTTTGCAGTTGATCTTCTGCAAAGATCACATCTCTACTGATGACGATCTTATGGGCAGTGGGGTCCCACAGACGATACCCCTTAAATCCATCAGCATATCCCAAGAAGATACACCTCCTAGATTTTGGATCTAGTTTTGTTCTTTCTTGGGTATTGTACATCACGTACACAGGACATCCGAATGCATGTACGTGAGAGTAATCTGCTGGTTTTCCAGTCCACATCTCCATCGCTGTCTTTAGCCCAATTGTTGTAGATGGCGACCGATTTACTACATAACAGGCAGTTTTGGCTGCTTCTGCCCAAAATGAATTAGGTAGACCTGCAGTACTCAACATAGCTCTTATCCTTTCTGTAAGAGTTCTGTTCATCCGCTCTGCCACCCCATTTTGTTGAGGAGTGTATGCCACCGTGAACTGCCTCTGAATACCTTCTTGCTTACAGAAAGCAAGAAATTCACCATCTGTATACTCTCCACCATTATCCGTCCTCAAGCACTTGATCCTTTTCCCAGATTCAAGTTCAACCCGTGCTTTGTACTGTTTGAATACTAAAAATACATCTAACTTTTTCTTAATTGGATACACCCAACATCTCCTGGAATAATCATCAATGAAAGTCACCATGTACTTTGCACCTCCCATGGATATGTTTGGTGATTCCCAAACATCAGAGTGAACTAAGTCTAGAATGCATTTACTTCTAGCAATAGATCTACTGAACTTTAATCTATGCTGCTTACTTGTAACACAATGCTCGCAAAATGGTAAACTTACCGATTTGAGCCCCGGAAGCAATTTTCGCTCAGAGAGAATCTTCAAACCTTGTTCCGACATGTGGCCGAGTTTGAGATGCCACATCATCGTTAATTCTTCTTCATTTGATGCGACACACGCATCAGCCTCCTGTAGTGTTTCTCCTTTAAGCATGAATAGATTAGCACCGATCTTTTCTGCCTTCATTAATACAAGTGCGCCTCTAGTAATCTTCATGATCCCATTTTCAACATGAGTTTTGCACCTATGACTATCTATTTGTCCCAAGGACAATAGATTTTTCTTCAGGCCGTTGACATGTCGTACCTCCCCAATTGTGCGAATTGTACCATCAAACGTTTTAATTTTGATAGTACCAATACCAGCGATCTCCAAGGCATGATCATTTCCCATATAAACAGATCCTCCTGAGATAGGTTCGTATGTGTGGAACCATTCTCTCTGAGAGGTCATGTGCCAGGTAGCTCCTGAGTCTATAAGCCAGACATCAGATAGTCATTTTCTGCCTTTCTCAAAGCTTGATTATTGCCTCACTGTAGAGAATTTCGCCATCATCCGAGGTACTTGCTACACATCCCTGAGCATTTGATGACTCAGGTTCTTTGCCCTCTCTTCTCTTCTGGTTGTTCCAACACTCTTTCTTGACGTGCCCTTTCTTGCCACAGTTGTAGCATTTAATATTCTTCTTACTTCTGGATTTTGACCTACCATGATTGTGACTCCCACTGGGGCCACGTTCTGTTGATCTCCCTCTCGTCACCGATAGCGCTTCTGCTTGTTGCGAACTTACTTGTCTGTCTTCCTTACTTTTCCGCCTGCTTTCCTCATTTAATACAGAGGCTGTAACATCGTCGAAAACTAGATTGTCCGCTGGATTGTTGTTCGTCAGGTTGATGATGAGTTGATCATACGAATCTGGTAGACTTTGAAGTAGAAGCTCTGCACGTTCATTTTCCTCTATTTTATGACCCAACGATGTAAGTTGTGAAAATAGAGTCTTCAAGGTGTTGATATGGTCAGTCACCGTTGTAGATTCCGCCATTCGTAGAGTATAGAGTTTCCTCTTCAAGAAGATTTTGTTGTGTAGTGACTTGGCCTCGTACAATTTTGTGAGAGTATCCCATATTTCCTTCGCTGTATTTTTCTCCTCCACACTGGATAACACCTCGTCCGCAAGTGCCAAGTGTAGATCAGAAATGGCGTTGCCATCTATCTCGTTCCACTTGTCGTCAGTTATCTCCATAGGCCTTTCTCCAATTGCTGCCAAGCAATTATTTTTCCTCAATACAGCTTTCATCTTCATTTTCCACAACGAAAAATTATTTCCGTTAAACTTCTCAATTTCATACTTTGCCGCCATTTTTTTGATAAATACCGCACACAAGTTAGTGTGCCACCTTGAATAGTTGTGAGTATGTGTGAGAATGCACACCAAGAAAGTTCCCAGGAAAGACTGGAGGGGTCACAAACGGTCCCACTTAAAACCCAGACTCCTTAGGCTCTTATCGCCTTTGTGACAGAACTTTCCTAGACATGTACAGAACTTTCCTAGACATGTACAAAACCACGCAGTTACTTTACCCACACCACTACTCCCTACTTTGCACCGCAAAATTCTTGGATTGCTCCCACCGTTTCTCGTGAACAGTACCGTATACGTGAACAGTGCCCTTACGTGAACAGTACCTGACTCCAAAAAATACAACCAATAGCTCTGATACCACTGTTAGGAAATTGGTGGGTGAAGCAGACTGTGAAACTAAAGTAAAATTGAGAAATAATGAGACAACAAAATCACACAGGGACACCAGAGATTACGTGGTTCGGCTTTTAGCCTACGTACACGGGCGAAGGCAGAAGGAAAATATTTTACTAGTGAAAAGGAGTTACAAGTATTGTAGAATTTTAGCTCACTACCCAAAACCCCAATACACCCAAACTCTCAAATCACTAATACACGAACTTATAATTTTAAGCTCTCTAAACTCTCTCTCTAAAATTGCTTATTTGCTCTCTCTCAATGGAATTGATCTCCCAAATTAGAATACACAAATGAGGGAATGAGCTCCTTTATTTATAGCCAAAATCTTGGCTACTATTCACGAATTTTTTTTTTTTTAATTATTGTTCAAAATTCAAAGTTTGATATTCAAACTTTGAATATCTAGAATTTTGAATTTGATATTCAAAGTTTGAATATCTAGAATCTTGACATCCCCAAGATCCTAAAACAAATTCTACAGGATGCCTCTCTTAACAATCCGAATTGCTTAACAAATGATGAATGAATGACCAAGATGATGATTGTGTTTAGAAACAAACAAAGAATTGAATTAAAAGCAAGAAATCACAGAACACAGCTAGCTAACGTGGTTCAGTCAATTTGCATTGACCTACATCCACGGGGGAACAAATTCATCAGCTTCATTGATTTGATCAAGTCTTGTTTACAGAGATTACAAAGCACTACACAAGAACAAGAAAGTTTCTATCTCTCAAGCTTACATTCTCTCTCTAGAATGCTCTCGTTCTATCATCAAAAACTCACACTCTTCTCAGCTGTGTATAACAGCTTTATCAACAAACCAGAGGCATTTCCAGAAACGCTCGTGATGATCATGTGCAGTAACGGTTTCTTAACAACCTTCTCATAGCACGTGTTTTGCATATGCTTCATTAATCCAAAAAGGGCAAGATTGTCTGTCGTTCTAACAAGCTGAGAATTCACTTATTAAAACGCAGTCTTCACATGTCGTTTTGCTTAGGTTGTTGGTCATCACAAAACGTGCATCAGCACTGTCGTTTCAATCTCTTTGATTTGCTTCACTGAATACACAACACAAAGTTTCAGCATCTTTACATCCTGGCCTTTGACTGTGGATCCTACATCATCAACACAATCTTGAACTCTTCGAGATTTGGCAGCCTCAGTAAGAATGTACTCTCTTGATAATACCCTTCTAGTTTATGTTTGTCGATATATTAAAGTGCAGCGTTTTGAACATAATGATTGGTTTGCATAGCACAAATAATGAGCAAAACGGGGCCTAATTTGAAGAGACCAAAACAACATTTTCTCCATAACATCAATTGTTTCCACTGTTTTTCTTTCAGTAAACTTGTAATTAAGCTAACACTGCATATCGTGCAGCTGTAATAGATACATAATTCATGCATGCAATTTGACAACTGAACCACGTTTCTTAGTAAAGGCTAGTGATGTAAGCCCAAATGGAGGAAACTACTAAACATCTCTGCAAGAATTTCTACCTATTCTCCAAGTTTCTTCTGTATATAACGGACAAGATTGCAACGAAAACACACAATTAATTAACCATCTTAGCTCTAACTTTATGATTCTAATAACTGTTTCTGTAATTTCATTCAAATTAAATAGGATTTGTGGAATGGCCAATCCAGCGCCAAGCTTCGACTCAAACCTTGCATATCCACAGGCCTAACAAGTTTTACAAAATTTTTTTTTATTACTTTAGCTTTAATCAATCCATCAGAGTGCTACTTATTAAGAATTTCAGCTTCAATGAGCCTTTCAAGCTGAAAGAAATAAATTGACACCCAAAGGGAAAACTGAAACCAGTACAGAAATGCAACCTGATTGGAGCGTCGGATGGCTTCGGCTTCCGATCTCTTGGGGAGATTAGCAGTGTAACGAAACCTCCCTTTCGGATTTTTCACAATTCTGCAGAGTCTCCTCCATCTCTGTAACGCTTCTTGTGATGAGTTCTTCGGCTTCACAGATCCAAAATTCTCATTCAAATAGTTCTCCATTCCAAGTCCTGCTGCTGCTCTCCTTCTTTAATCTTCACAACAAAACCAAACTTCATAATTAACAAAACATTGAAGAAATAGAAACAGCAACAGTGCTCGTCATACGTGAAAAACATTAGAGGTGAAAAATACTAACAGTTAAATATCTGTTGCAGCACTTCTCTAGCTAAAATAAATAAATAAATTTTAATATTGGGAATGGGCTTGACTCTACAATGAACAGTCTCAGAGAGAGAAGAGAAGAGGAGAAGCTAAACAGAAGAAAGAGGGAGTGTATTGAGTTGTAGGAGAGAAGTGCTTATGCAAGGCTTCGTCAGTGTTTCTTTGGGGGGTCTCTGTAGACAGAGACTGACACGGTTTCTATTTTTTAAAAATTTAAGAGCAGTCCAAAGGCGACTGACGCAGTCGCTGCTCAAAAGGAGGACAAGTGTCCCTTTTCTTTATTTTTTTGCTTGGTTAAACGCTTTAGTTATGGGCATACTATTTGCCATTAGTGTGGATTATCAATAATACCGTAATAACACAAGCACCCTTTATATACTTGTTTAATCTATTTTCTGAGACAAACAATTAACCAAAAAAAAAAAAATTGAAGTTTTGATTAAAGATATGGAGTTATTACTGCATTAAATTTATTAAAAAATTATATAAGTAAAATTTTTTTTTAATAATTCACCAAATTACTTGACAAAAATATTGATATTTATAATTAAAAATTTTACTTGAATCTCCTAAATCAATTATATAAAGCAGATTGAATATTTAAATTAAAACTTGAGCTCAAAACAAGTTAAATCTACTCTATTAATAATTAAGGGGACCTATTAACTTCATAAAAAATAAATTATTTATAAATAACATAATAAAAGAAAAGAACTGAAAACAAGAAGTGGAAAAATAATAATGAAGTATTGATGTTCCTTTTTTTCAATTTTATCTCTGAAAAATAAAACTTTGAGTAAGAAAGATTTATTTTAGGGTGTTACTGTGATGATAAACAAATATTGTAGTTATTTTAAACTCTTGAATAAATGTTATTTTTTACTTTTTCAGAAAAACTGAAAGAAATGTTAATATAGTAATTAAGCATAAAGAATATGAGTTTTCTTGGTCATAAATTGTATGGGATAAAAAAGAAAAAAAAATAGGGTCACGCGTCCTCCTGTTGAGCAGCCAATGCATCAGTCGCTCCCAAGGCGACTGACGCTGCCACTGCTCCTGCTCTTTTATTTAGTTAGTCTAGCTCTGAGGCTGGGACATGCGGGACTGCCTCAAAACTTTTGACCCAAAACTTTATTGATGTCCTAAATGTTTGACGAAATATCTCTCATCTTTGGCAACTTTTGACAAAGTACTGATATTTATACCTCGCATACCATAAGTAGTAAGTGCGACTTAAAGCACCACAATGCATTAACAAACGAAGGGCAAAAGAGAAAAGTTTAACATCAACTGATATTTACAATTCCCATGTAAGAATGAAGCCAACCACTCAGTCCAAGAGAAGAAAAAATGGAAAAAGAAATCATTAACAGAAAAAACCTAGCCCACATGAAGAGAAGGAAACCTAGCAATTTAAATGCCACCGATCTGTCTACAGGGGTCAATAAGCGATGAAAGAATGTGTGCTCCATCTCAGTTATTTCTCAGATTTTGTAGCGCAAGCAGTAGTGCATGGTAAATATTCACCTAGAAGTTAGGAATCATTTGTGTTTTGGGTTAAAGAATTGCCTCATTGCTTGGTAGATTCAACAACAAAAAGTACTAGCAACTAGCTCGGCCACACCTACAATTGATGATCTGCAACTGGCTCGCTGTTTGAAAGAGATAAAAATATCAAAGAAGATAGATTTGGCAAGTTATGGGATATTGAAGAATCAATTGACATGTCATACCACCAAGATCAGGTGCTTTTATGATGGTTAACAACTTTCGACTACATTTTCGAGACTAGGCTTCTTAAGAGTTGAAGATCTATATTTCTTGATAATTCAAGGGACACTAAGTTAGAGAGCTCTAATATTTCCCACGACCTAAAAATGAAGAATCATGTTGATGATTTTGGTGGGATTAATTCAGAAGGATTGAAGTTAATTTTAATTATCTTTTGCCTATAATTTCTAATTTGTTGTGTCAAACCTAAAATCGAAACTCTCAGTCTTCTTCTCTCCTTTGAGGCTTCTCTACTAGATTTTGAAACCTAAAATCCTTATCTCCTGTAATTTCTTTGTGAATCATTTAACCCAACTAGGCCCACTTAACTTGATGAGCAAGTGCATCCCCAGATGGCATGAGTTTGATAGAAGAAACTGATGGGTCTTGATTTCCCCAAAAATGGCTTGACTATGATGAAGATAATCGATGGGTTTAGAACTAAAATATAAAGAAAATAGATTGTTACTCCCTGGACAAACAACTGGATATTGATCAAGCCCTGTTAGCAAGTTATGGGAAAGGTTTAGGGAAAAGAAATTCTGTTCTAACAACCAGTTAGGTATTTTTCCATGAATTCTATTAGAGGAAAGGTCAAGCGCTGCCAAATTCTTTTGGTTTTTCAAGAAATTTGGAAATTTGGTAAGATTGCATGAACCCATCCCTATTATACGAAATTTTTGTGAAGTGGTACTAGAGGTGGCTTTGGTGTGCAGTGACAACCTATTTGATGAGAGATATAATATTTCTAAATTTTTTAGCCTAATAAGAAAAACATCAAGCTCCATTCCTCCACTAAAATGATTCCGAGAAAGGTCAAGGTGGCTAAATTGGGTAAGATTCCTAAGTGAAGAAGGAATTGGACCTCAGAAATTGCAAGAAGAGATATCCAAAGTTTCCAATGAAATAAGATTGCCTACAGCAGAAGGCAAGTCACCCGAAAAATTGTTAGATGCAAGCCCCAACCATTGTAGTTGGGTTAGGTTACCTACTAATGGCGAAAGTTTCCCCAAAAACTACATGACTCCAGGCTTAATCTCTACAAAGAAGTTAAATTTCCAATGGAGATAGAAAATTCACCCGATAATTGATTCCCTGAAAGGTCAAGTTCTTCCAAAGAAGGAAGATTTCCGAAGAAAGTTGGCAACTCACCGGAAATTTTATTCCCTGAAAGATCAAGTATTTCCAAAGAAGGAAGATTTCCGATGAAAGCTGGCAACTCACTAGAAAAATTATTCTTTGAAAGAGCTAGTGCTTTCAAAGAACCAAGATTTCCAATGACAGCGGGCATGTCACCCGAAAATACATTCATTGAAAGGCCTAGTTTTTTCAAAGAACTAAGATGTCCAATGGAAGTAGGCAGCCTACCTGATAATTTATTCGTTGAAAGGTTTAGTGTTGAAAAGTCATGCACGTGGCATTCAAATTCAAAAAGGCATGCAAAATTTCAAAGGGCTACCAAACAATTAAAGAAAAAAATGAAAAGTTGGCAAATTTGTCAAATTTGCTAAATGGACACCATTGACATATTTGCATGAGTTAGGCGGAATAGTGCTTCGGTTAGGTGGAATAGTACTAGCTTCAAGCCTATAAATTGAGAGCATTTCTGCATTCCATAGCATCCAAAAATTGTTAAGCTTATTAAGTTTTTAAGCTTTTGAGAGTTCTGAGAGTGTGAGCAATTGGAGAGTATTCGTGAGAGTACTGGGTGTATTTGGGTTCTGGGAAAGTGAGGTTTCTATACTCAAATTTGTACTCAAATAATTGTCAATAATACAATTATTTTTCTCTTGCTCCTGTGGACATAGGCATAATTACCGAACCACGTAATTCTTGTGTCCTTTATTTTTCTTGTGATTATTTGGTGCGCTTGATTCCGCATTCCGCTCACAATAAGTGGTATCAGAGCCGACGGCTCGTACTTGGGGGGATACGATACTGCTTACGTATACTGATCTTGATTCTGCATCTGATCTTGTTCACATACGGTACTGTTCACGAATACGGTGGAGACGGCCATTTGTACTTGGGAGATAGTCTATTGTAAGTAGTGTGTATTTTTGCATGTCTAGGAAAGTTCTGTCAACAAGGCGATAAGAGTCTAAGGATTCTGGTTTTTAATTGGGACCGAGTTCCCGTCCAGTCTCCTGGAAACTTTCCTGGTGCATTTATTCACGCAAAATTAACATCATAGAGACTGTTTTTCAAGTGGAAATAGTTCGTTGAGAAAATGGTAGAAGGTGAAACTTCCAGAATTTGGGGGAGATCTACTGAGACTATTTCAGGAGACACTTCAGGTGGAGGGCGAGATTTGTCAAATCGCTATTCAGCACCTGTTATAGAAGGCCAAAAGATCGATGTTGAAAAGTTTGATGGGAAAATTAACTTCGGCATGTGGAGGCGCGAAGTTATGGATGCCCTTATTCAAATCGATCTCGATGTTGTTTTGAAAAATAAAAGACACTTGTATGATGAAGAAATTTGGGATCGTATGAACAAGAAAGCTTGTGGTCAGATTAGATCTTGTTTGACCAAGGAGGTGAAATACTTGGTGAAAGATGAGGAGTGTGCGATGACTTTGTGGCGTACATTGGAGGAGAAGTACCTGCTGAAAAGTCCTGAAAATCGCCTTCATGCAATGAGCCAAGTATATGGCTTTCGAATGAAGCCTGGGATGTCAATGCACGATCATGTCTTAAGATTTGAAAAGTTACTTGCTGATTTAAAGAATCTTGATGAAGATATTAAAGATGAAGTCAAGGCTATGATTCTGTTACACTTACTACCAGAAGAATATAGTCATCTTGTGACGACCTTGATATATGGGAAGAGTGTGATCGTCTTCAAAGATGTTTGTACAGTATTGACTAACTTGGAGATTCGGACTAATGATAAAAGGTCTGAACGAGCATCGTCTGAAGCTTTGGTGAGCAGAGATTGGGTGATGGAGAAAAAAAAGAAGCGTGGTGGAAAGAATTCTCGATCCAAATCAAGAAGCAGAAATATAGCTCGAGATGAGTGTGCCTTTTGTCATGAAAAGGGCCATTGGAGGACAGATTGTCCAAAGGCTCAAAAGAGAGATGGGAAGAAACCAGTAGCAGCAAACATGGCACGTAAAGATGAAGACTCTGATTATTCACTAAGTATTACTCCTGCAGCATACGTGGCTAGTTCGAGTAAGTGGATACTTGATACTGGAGCAACCTACCATTTGTGTCCTATTAAGGAATGGTTTACAGATTTTCGTAATTTAGAAACCGGTGCAGTTGTGATGGGGAATGATCAACCTTGTCGCACAATGGGGGTAGGGACAATTCGGCTCAAAATGTTTGATGGAATGATCAGAGAATTGAAAGAGGTTAGATATGTTCCAGCTTTAAAGAAAAATCTAATTTCTGTGGGTGCTCTAGAAGCTAAAGGCTACAAGGTTACCATTGAAGATGGCACAATGACGTTTACACATGGGGCTATGGTGATTCTGCAAGGGGTTCGGCGTCACAATTTATACTATTTGAAGGGAGGTACAACTGATGAAGCAAATGTTGCTGAGGCGCACAATGACACCACTGAGCTATGGCATGTACATTTGGGACATGCTGGAGAGAAGTCTTTGCAAACTCTGATGAAGCACAGACTCTTAAAAGGTACCAAAACCTGTAAATTAAAGTTTTGTGAGCATTGTGTAGTAGGCAAGAAAACAAGGGTCAAGTTTGGTACGGCTCATCACGATACTCGTGAGATCCTTGAATATGTTTACAGTGATGTATGGGGACCAACCAAAACTGCATCAATTGGTGGAAGCCATTATTTTGTTACATTTGTTGATGATTTCTCTAGACGTGTGTGGGTGTACACCATGCGAGCAAAGGATGAGGTTCTAGAGATTTTAGTGAAATGGAAGAAACTGGTGGATACTCAAACTGGCAGAAAGATCAAAGTATTGCGTTCTGACAATGGGGGTGAATATACTTTTGATCCATTCTTGCAAGTATGCCAGAGTGAGGGCATAAAAAGACATTTCAGGGTGAGACATACTCCGCAACAGAACGGCGTGGCTGAGCGTATGAATCGTACTTTACTGGAGAAGGTACGATGTATGTTATCTAATGCTGGTTTAGATAAAAAAATTTGGGCTGAGGCTGTGAGCTACGCAAGTCACTTGATAAACCGGTTGCCTTCTGCTGCAATTAGAGGTAAAACTCCTATGGAAATGTGGTTTGGAAAGCATGCACAAGACTATGATTCTCTTCGTATATTCGGGTGTCCAGCTTATTATCATGTCAAAGATGGTAAACTGGATTCTCGTGCTAGAAAAGCTATTTTTGTGGGATTCAAAAGTGGAGTAAAAGGCTTCAAGCTTTGGGATCTCGAAGATAAAAAGATTGTGTGTAGCAGAGATGTCACGTTTGATGAAGCTTCAATGATAAAAGCTTCAAGTTCTCAGCAGGTGGAGAACAAGACCACAGAGGTATTGCAGCGGGTGGAGTTTGATGTAACTCCATATGTACCAGTTAGTTCTACATCAGAGAAAGGTTCAACTATGGAGGTGACACGTAGAGTTGAAGAAGAGGTTATTTCTTCTGATGTCCCATAAAATAAAGAAACAACTGAATATGTAGATAATGATGATTTTATAGCAACAAGGAGGCCAAGAAAAGAGATAAAGAAACTTGGGTAGCTTACCAAAGACATGGTGGTAGCCTATGCACTTCCAATTATCGATGATGACATCACCAACACTTTCGGTGAAGCATTACGCAGTAACGAAAGTGATCAGTGGAAGTTAGCCATGGAGGAAGAGATGAAATCTCTCCATCAAAACCAGACTTGGGAACTTGTAAAGTTACCAAAGGGAAAAAGGACTATTGGCAATAAATGGGTCTACACCAAGAAGTAAGGATCTCCAAATCAATGAACTCCTCGATACAAGGTAAGGCTCGTGGCAAAAGGTTTTGCTCAAAAGAAAGGTATTGATTATAATGAAGTTTTCTCTCCAGTCGTAAAACATACTTCCATTCGTATCCTACTTGCCTTGGTAGCTGAATATGAGTTAGAGTTGGCTCAATTGGATGTTAAGACAGCGTTCTTACATGGAGATTTGGAAGAGGAAATCTATATGACTCAGCCTTGTGGTTTCAGAGTTGCTGGAAAGGAGAATCATGTATGTAGATTGATTAAATCTTTGTACGGACTGAAGCAATCACCAAGGCAGTAGTACAAAAGATTTGATCAATTTATACAAGGGCAGAAATTCACCAGAAGTGAACACGATCATTGTGTTTACTTTAGAAGACTACTAGATGGAGTTTTCATCTATCTATTGCTCTATGTCGACGATATGCTTATAGCTTCGAAGAATAGAGGTGAGATTGAAAGGCTAAAGAAGCAGTTGGCTTTTGAGTTCGAGATGAAAGACTTGAGTGATGCACAGAGAATACTTGGGATGGAGATTCGTAGAGACAAGAAGAATGGGAGCGTATGGTTGACTCAAAAGTTTTATTTGAAGAAAGTGCTAGAAAGATTCGGTATGGATGACAAAACTAAACCGGTATGTACACCTCTAGCTCCTCACTTCAAATTAAGCTCTTCTTCATGTCCTTCATCACCAAAAGAGCAAGAGTACATGACTCATGTTCCATATGCTAGTGCTGTGGGTAGTCTGATATATGTTATGGTGTGTACGAGGCCCGATATATCTCAAGCAGTGAGCATAGTTAGTAGATACATGCACAATCTGGGTAAAGACCATTGGCTTGCGGTGAAGTAGATTCTCCGATATCTGTATGAGACAAGTGATGTTGGGTTATTGTTCAAGAAGGATTGCGGTCAACAATGTGTTAGGTATTGTGATTCTGATTTCGCTGGAGACCTAGATAAGGGAAGATCAACAACGGGCTACATATTCACATTGGGTGGAGGTCCGGTTAGCTGGAGGTCGATTCTACAATCGACAATTGCTCTGTCCACTACGGAAGCAGAGTACATGGCAAAGAATCAAGTCAGAAAGGAAGCTATCTGGTTGAAAGGCTTGTTAGGTGATTTGGGAGTAATTCAGGAGAACATTGCGGTCTTCTGTGATAATCAAAGTGCGATATTCCTTGCGAAGAATCAAACATATCACGCTCGGACGAAGCACATAGATGTGAAATATCATTATGTGAGAGAGATTATCGAGAGCGGTGTTGTGTTGATGAAGAAGATCGATACCAAAGATAATCCATCAGATATGTTGACGAAGGTAGTTTCTGGAGTTAAGTTTTAACACTGCTTGAAACTAATTCAAATCCTTCGATTATGTTAAGTTATTTCCTTCGGGAATTTTGAACTACGGTTGGCTTGATCCCAGATTGTGGGTACATAGGCAGTCACAGAGATGCAGCCACTTTGGGGATGATGGTTCATTGGTAGTCGGCTCAGATTTGGACAAATTTTCGCCGAGGTAGAGAATTGTTGAAAAGTCATGCACGTGGCATTCAAATTCAAAAAGGCATGCAAAATTTCAAAAGGCTACCAAACAATTAAAGAAAAAAATGAAAAGTTGGCAAATTTGTCAAATTTGCTAAATGGACACCCTTGACATATTTGCATGAGTTAGGCGGAATAATGCTTCGGTTAGGTGGAATAGTACTAGCTTCAAGCCTATAAATTGAGAGCATTTCTTCATTCCATAGCATCCAAAAATTATTAAGCTTATTAAGTTTTTAAGCTTTTGAGAGTTCTGGGAGTGTGAGCAATTGGAGAGTGTTTGTGAGAGTACTGGGTGTATTTGGGTTCTGGGAAAGTGAGGTTTCTATACTCAAATTTGTACTCAAATAATTGTCAATAATACAATTATTTTTCTCTTGCTCCCGTGGACGTAGGCATAATTACCGAACCACGTAATTCTTGTGTCCTTTATTTTTCTTGTGATTATTTGGTGCGCTTGATTCCGCATTCTGCGCACAACATTTAGTTCTTTTAAAGAACCAAGATTTCCAATGGAAGCAGGTATCTCACCCGATAATAATTGATTCAATGAAAGGTCTAAATGGATGGGTTTTGATTGATTACCAAGTAAAGACGGTATTCCTCCAGCTTTTTTTTTTTTTGAAGAAAAAAAGGGAACATCAGCATCCAGTGAAATACCAATAGGCATGACATATTAATTTAATTAGACAATTTTAATAATAATAATGAAACTAACCCTGCACTAGGCAGTTTTGCAAAGACAAAAATCTTAAAGAAGATAGATTACCCAAGTTATGAGATATCAGAGTATTAAATCTCAACACACGACCAAGGTTAAGTGTTTCAAGATTGGTCAACTTCTCGACTAGATTTGTGGGGCTGGATTTACCGAGTTTAAGAATACTGCCAAGATATGCATTTCCTGATAAATTAAGGGATACTAAGTTGGAGAGCTCTAAAATTTCTGATGGTATTTGACCAATAAAGAAAGAATCTGAGAGGTTTAGATAAGATAATCTGGCGATTCCTGGAGGGATTTCAGAGTAACGGAAGTCATTACCAGCTAGATTACGCCACTCAAGTTGGATAAGATTGAAAAGGCCGCTTCTAGAGTTGATGGAACCTTGGAGGCAGCTGTTGGAGAGGTCTAGCATGATGACATGACCATTGTTCTCACTGCACTCAACGCCGTCCCAGGAGCAGCAGTCAACGTTACCTTCTCTTGGCTTCCAGGATGCCACTTTAGGACGACATTCATAGCTCCAACGATAATTATGGTGACTCTCCTCAATGGTGACATTAATGATTAGGCCTTCTTTGAATTGCAATATGCAGAGCGCTCATCGTCGTGACAGATTGGCAGCACAGAAGAAGCAGTACTGAAGTTTGCAGTTGCAAAATTAAAGAAGATGAGGGAAAAAACAAACTGCACAAATATTGAGAAAAAACTTAGGGATAAACCCATTGTTTCCTCGCAGTAAAAACTATTAAACTTTATCAATGTGAAAAGACATCAGCATCGTGGTCAGCTTTTATAGGCAATTTGCAATTAATTTCTATTGGAAGCTGACCAGTGATAGATTACTGGATGTTCATATTCAAATATCTTCTCTGCTTTGTTTCTACGTCATCGAAATTTGAGATTAATTAATATATGTATAAATAGTTTTGTTTATTCGTTTAAATTCTATTGTAAATGAATTTCACCCTTTTACTCTGCCTACCCAGTTATTGCGATTTCGACTATTTTATGACGTTAATTAATGATCAACATCGTAAGTAATTATTAAATAATCGATGAATGAAATAATTATTAGTGGGTTTACTTTTAGAGTTTAGATAGTTTTTAATAAATTAAAGAGAAACCTATGATTCTTGAACATTAAGCCAAAAGCAAAGCGACTCTCTTTAAACAACTTCAGACTTGTTCGCCGGTTAACTCTAATTCAAATATTGACTGGAGACTAGTGATTAGTGAGAAATTAAGTGAAGTTTTAATTAATTAGCAATTTTCTTCTAATAGCGAAGCTCAATTTTAAGTGAAGTCTTCGAGCGCACAGTACATGCTTTGCATGCAATTATCTTCGAACGCATTAGAAAATTATTAGAAGACTGGGGAAATAGACGTCAATAAACAAACATGCATTAGCTAGCAAAAATTAAGTTGTGAAGCGGCAAAGTCCCACTAAAATAATTTTTTTAATTTAATGTATTATTGATAATTTATTAAGAAAATTATTTAAGAGGATCTATCAAACTTGCCTATGGTGTGTCAATTTCGAAATCGCTAATTTTGGAGTCGGATTTATGCATTAATTGTATTTGTATAAAAAATTACCACCCCTGTGTATGACAATAACGTGACGAAGGCCCATGGAATATTGACTCAAGACCAGGGAGAGTCAGTCTGTAATAAGTATTAATTGTATTTGTATCATAACTTGTCTATGGTGGGTTTGTTTCCTTTCATTTTCAATAATTTGTCACCGAATGGGTCAATTTGCCTTATTTTTCTCCTTAATTTCCCCATTGTTGCCGGTTCAATACAACTTCTCGTCACCGCATGTTTAAATATTCTGCATACTTGAGGGCAATTGTCATCGATGCTGACGTATTGTTGTCAGGTAAATGCTCCTTTATTTTATTTTATTTTATTTTATTTTATTTTATTTTATTGTTAAAATGGCCTTATCAGAAGACTAGAATCAAGTGAGGATGTTTTGTCTCGATGGCTTGCAAACCATAATCCGTAATTTGTAGTTGTGAACAGGAAAAAAAATTAATACGGCAAGCTAATGGAATTAAGAGCAACTAAGAGGACCGTATTTTTGAGTTTTTATCACATTGATAATGGGGTTGTTGTGCCTAGGATTAAATTCAAAAAATTAATGTAGTGGGGACAATATTATAAAAAAACTTAATAAAATAAATATTCAAAGTTTAATATCTATTGATACTAGTGAAAAACATTTTTACACTTGTTCTCGACACGTTTTCATATTTTTCAAATGTTCAATAATTTTTTGGCTATCATTACTATTAATTACATCTTTTTGTATATACTATAAACAGGCAATCATTCATCTAACGATCTCCCATGCGATGCCGCAGTCAATTCTTGATGATGTGCATTGCCGAAATGCTCTTTTACAGTGATACTGGCAACAGGTAGAACCAAAACTAATGTCCACAATAAATACGCTAATGGAATACACTTTGTCCTTTTTAGTTTCAACCAATTTTCAACAACTATCAATTGGCTCCACTGAAAAGATAATTTATAAAATTGATTCATTATTAAATTTTCTTAACAAAATTGCCCCGATAGAAAAATGATTATCCCAAGATTAACATGAAATTAAGACATTTGTTCTTCCACCGGGGACAATTGTCGAAGTAGATCTGCCTCTGTTTGACTGTAGGTGATTTCATAACAACGTTTTGGATCAAGCCCACAGCACCTCAACGTTTTCAAATCTTGATGAATTATTTATCTTATTTTCTGTATCAAATTTGAATGGATCTGTGTTTGAGTAAACTGAATAAATATAAATGCACGTATTTAATGATTTGCAAAATTTGTTCTATAATTTTGCTACTTGCTCGTTGTTTTCATATCATCATGTTTTCTCTTAGATTTCAAAATTTTCATTGAAAATTCATCCTATCCAGAAAGTAGTCCTTACGGTTTAATTCAAAGACTTGGTTCCTGTGTTTTTTTTTTTAATTATCCAAAATATTACTTATTCATCACACGGCACTTATAATATTGTAGCTGAGTCCTATTCTTAATTAAGTAAAAATCAAAGCAACTCTACATAACTTTAGGCGTGTAGCTCGTATTCCGCTTTAAACCCTACATGTGAAGATCAGCAGCAGCTGGGCCACAGATAAGCTGTTTGCTTCTGCATCCTCAGCAATCGTACTTCTTTACTGTTACCATATTAAAATGTTTACTCTTAGATGTCAAAATTTTCATTGAAATTTTCATTTATCCATAATATAGTCCCTTAAATTCCATTGGATCTAACTTTTTTTGGATAAAATATTATTTTCATGTGATGTCAGCTCAAAATTCAAATAAATCTTACGAACAACAAGTGGAAAATGGTGAATTCCCTTCCTCAGCCGAGGTTTTTATTAAGATATTAAAAAAATAGTGAAAAACAGATGATAATTAAATAGTTTTTTATGCAAACAAATCCATTGTAGTAGAAGTGACAATTTTTGACACGATCAACTAACCCCACACAGACACCAGAAAAATTTTTAATGAATTTGGATTTACTAAAATTGACATAATTTTTAATTTAGATCAATTAAAGGTAAATTTTTTATATTGTCAGATTCATATTAGTCATCATAAATTATTGTCCACAGACGATCAAGGCTCGCAGACAGAGACTAGCGGCTAGCAAATAGAAGTCTTCCAAGTATTAATTTTTTGTGATAGCAAGCTCAATTTCCGTCAAGTGTTTTAGGTCTTTGCATGATCTTTACATATGTCGGGTCAGAAAATTATCTCTTAGTTTTTAAGATAGGAATGACGAAGGAGAGATGTAGAAATGGATAGGACGTGACAAAGGCTCATGGAACATTGACTCAAGACTAGTGAGAGTCTGTCTTTAATAATAAGTATCAATTTAGGCCTTTGTCTTTATTAAATTTTGGTTCTTTTTTCTCCTTTTCCCACTATTACCACTTCGCTTAACTTTTCCTTCACGGCATGTTGAGTATTCCGTATCCTCCAAAAGTGCCTTGAATGAGATCTTCTACTCCATCAGTGCTTGTGTGCTGTGTTTCATTTGGGATTAGATTTCTCATATAGACAGAGAACCCTAACTCTGTTGTCCGATGTCTCTGCATTTCCTTGAACTCTCTACTCTCCTCGTATAATTAAGGAGGATTAAAGTAAAAGAAAAGGATAGATCCAGTTCTCCCACTTTGTTGCACTGGCTATCAGATTTCAATATTATAGTAATTACTGGCCAAAAACATAATTTTTTATTTAAATTGTGAAAAAGACTTGAATGTGCTCATCGTAAAATAAGTTCCATTAAAACAAATCATAATATTTATGGAATATTTATAACCAAGAATGATTGCTACTGCTTAACTAGTTCCAATTTCAAAGTTGAATCCCGCTCACACGAGTAAGGAGGGGTATTTGTTTAAATTTTTTTGTATTGAATTTCACCCTTTCAACTAGTTTACGATGTTGATGATCAAAAAGCGCACTTTCTAAACTAACTAAAATAGTACCTACCTAGCTAATAAAATAATGGATTAATGGAATAAATTTGGACGTCTAGTTTTAGAGTTTGAATTTTTTTTTAAAGAACATATTATTCTTAGTTAAGTAAAAATTATTCTTAATTAAGTAAAAATCAAAGCAACTCTACATAACTTTAGGCGTGTTTACACGTCAAAAAAGAAGAAAAATTTTGCCTCTTTTTCCTAGTTAAGAACTTGTTCCTTGGAGCTTTATTATTTCCATTCATTTTCAATAATTGATTTAAAATTTGCCTCTTTTTCTCCAGGTCTCTAAAATTTTCCTTCACGGCATGTTGAATATTCTGGATACTGGAGGCCATTTGTCATTGGTTTTGATACGTCCTTGTCTAGCGATTTAAGCAGATCCGCTTGCCGGTTTATTCAAATTTTGCTTCACGGCACAAACATGTTTGAATATTTTGCGTATTTGAGGACAATTTGTCAAAGTGTTTGACAAATACTTACAATTCTAATTTGAAAGTTTTAATCCTCGTTTGGCAAAATATAATTAATTGCGGCATAGTGATAAGGAAACTGAAGCGATGAACAAGATTACTTATAAATATCGAAACAAAAAAAGACCTTGCAATGAGTTTGGTATTTGACTGTCAACTCGCGAATGCTCAAGTCCCTGTCGCGTTGATTATATTCCAATGAATTAATAGATTTTGATTAAAGAAAATCTGTACATGTACATTTTGTGTACCCAGTGACCTTGTGTTCAATATGCCTAACGGTAGTTTCAAAGAAATGGATGTTATAATCCATTGGGTCACTGAGAAGACAATCTCCACTGCCCCAATTAAAGTCTATTTCACTATTCTTGTACTGCAGTTGAGCTTTTGCTCAAAACTGTTATTGTTATCAATATTTTAATGGTCTTAAAATCATCATTGAAAAAAAAATATTAATTTCCGAATACTATTAATTTTATTTTATGAATGAAGCTTTCATTACGCCACCACAACCATATTACAATAGCGGAATTAAAAACAATCACAAAAATAGTACACTAACAATATAAAGAAAAGAAAAACAAGTACTCATCATTAATAGTGCCAACACTTCGAAGAAAAAGCCTAATTACATTCAGTTTCTACGTCTCCTCTTTTTCCTTCTTGCTTTTTGCTGCATCCCCAATTTCTCCAGAAACCATCCGACTATCCCTGTGCTGAAGTTGAACCCGAGAACCAATCCTGCAACAGCTCCACCTGCATAACCTATCAGAACGATTTCCCAATCAAATGGGCCTGAAAACAGAGCCTTCGATCCTTCAATCTGATCTTCATTTGCTGGAGCTTCAGAATTCTCGCATTCTTTGAACAAAGGCTTTCCACACAATCCAGAGTTCCCATCAAATGAACTATTGTCAAATGTAGGAAATTGGTTTGCTTCTGGAATGGGTCCCGTGAGATTGTTGTGTGAGACATTGAAGAATTCAAGGAATGTGAGCCCAGTTATTTGCTGTGGAATCTGTCCAGAAAACCAGTTGTTTGAGAGATCCAATGATTCTAATTTTGTTAGGTCGCCGAAACATGATGGAATATGCCCTTCGAGGTTATTGTTTGCGAGACTGAGAACTTGAAGCCCCTTTAAATTGGCAATCGATGTTGGAATCTCTCCATGAAATCTATTGCTTGAGAGGATAACGGCGGTAAGGATATATGGAATCTTGTTATAGGACAACATTTGGCCTTTGTTGCTCATTGTCAACGAGTAATCATAATCGGGAAAATATCCATAAAAGTCAAACGAAAAATACGAAGAGAGAAAATTTTGCATGTATCTCAGTTGACTAGCATTGACAAATTTCATGGCGTTCCAACATTGAAAATATTTAGATGGAAGATTACCCGTAAAGCTGTTGTTAGATAGGTCAACGATCCGAAGCTTCGGAAATCCACACTCCATTTCAGGTTCCTTGATTTCACTATGGAAGTTGTTGGATTGTAAGATGAGAATATTTAACTCCGAAAGACTTGCCAACCACGCAGGAAAAGTATCATTGATTTGGTTATTCCCAAGATCAAGAATTTCTAGCACTGCACAGTTGGCCAATGATTTAGGAATTCTTCCTTGTAATAAATTATGGCTGAAATCAATCATCCCCAAATTACTTCCATTCATGAAGGTATCTGGGATGGTCCCAAAGAAGTTGTTCCCTTGCAAGTCTAGCACTGAAAGCTCACCGCTGAAATTGCCCAGACATTGAGGAAGCTCACCGCTTAAGTTATTGTCTGACAAATCAAGGATATAAAGACTACTCAAATTGCATATCCATGATGGAATTTCCCCTGTTAGGTTGTTCTTTGAAACTAGATAGTGCGTTGTTTTGGTGGGTGGAGCTGGGATTGGTCCTTGAAGGAAATTAGAACTGAGATCTAAAGTAAATGAATCACTACTCCAGGAAAAAACAGAAGGATGTTGATCAAACCCAGTTAAAGAGTTTTTGGAAAGGTTCAAGTAGCTCAAATTCTGCATACTTGGGTTAAACAGCCATTTAGGTATGTTTCCATGTAATTTGTTGGAGGAAAGGTCTAGCGCCTTCAAATGTTTTTGCTGTTTCAAGAAATTTGGAAATTCAAAAAGGTTGCAAGAACGCAATCCTACATACAAAATTTTTTCTGAAGTGGTGTAAGAAGAGGCTTTGTTTTGCAATGACAACCTGTTTAACGAGAGATATAAAGTTTCCAAATTTTTTAGACTAACAAGAAAAGTATCAAGCTCCATCGTGCCACTAAAATTATTTTGAGAAAGCTTGAGATAGCGGAGTTGGGTCAGATTACCTAGTGAAGGTGGAATCGGACCTGAAAAATTGCAAGAAGAAGCATCCAATCTTTCCAATGACATAAGACCTCCAATAGAAGTAGGCAACTCACCCAAAAAATTGTTAGATGCGAGGACCAACCATTGTAGTTGGGTCAAATTACCCAATGAAGGTGGAATTCGACCAGAAAAACTGCATTCCCTGATATCTAAGGATTCCAATAACTTAAGATTTCCAATGAAAGCAGGGAACTCCCCCAAAAAATTATTAGATGAAAGGAGCAGCGAGCGCAAGTCAGTTAGATTTCCAATGAACGCAGGCAACTCACCAGAAATTCTATTAATTGAAAGGTTTAATTCTTCCAAAGAACCTATATTTCCAATAGAAGTGGGCAACACACCCGATAATTCATTATTGAAAAGGTCAAGGTGAACCAGCATGGTTAGATTACCAAGTGAAGACGGAATTCTTCCTAAAAAGTTAAAAAAAAAAAGGAATTAGGTTCTCATGATTTGAGATTAATCCAGAATAAAATTTAAATAAATAATAATACTCATGAATCCTCATCATCATCATCATCATCATCATCATTATCATCATAATAATAAATAAAATTCACCTTGCAATTGGCAGCTTGATAGAGATAAAAATGTCAAAGAAGATAGATTTGCCAGGTTATAGGGTATCGAAGAATTAATTCTCACACCATCAAGAAGTAGCTCTTTCAGTTTACTTAATTTCTCGACTAAATTTGAGAGACTTGGTTTCCCAAGTTCGAGAACTTGATAAGGAAGGCCATCAAGAAGAATTTGTCGTGATAAATCAAGGGACACCAAGTTGGAGAGCTCTAGAATTTCTAATGGTATTTGACCAGAAAAAAAAGAATTAGAGAGGTTTAGATGAGATAACCTTGAAAGGTTGATGAATTTTGGTGGGATTTGGGAGGAACTGAAGTTGTTAAAAGCAAGGTTAAGCCACTCAAGATGGATAAGCTTGAAAAGGCTGCTACTAGAGTTGATAGAACCCTGGAGGCAGCTACTGAAGAGGTCAAGCTTGATGACATGACCCGTGTTTTCGTTGCACTCGACGCCATCCCACGAGCAGCAATCAATATTAACTTCTTCTGGCTTCCATGATTCTGCTTTAGGACGACATGGATCATTAATCCAAGGGTAAGAAGTATAAGTCTCATTAATGATGAGGCTTTCCTTGAATTGCAACAATGCAGAGCGCTCATCATCATGGCAGAGTGGCAGCATAGAAGAAGAAGCTGTAAAGGTAGCATTTGTAAAATCAATGAAGACGAGGAAATAAGCAAACTCCAAAAATGTGAAGAAGCCCATAGTTTCCTGGCAAAAAATTACTCTATCAATGTGAAGAACCATAAGGATCTTAGTTGGTTTGCTTTTATAGGCAATTTGGAACCATCGCAAAGCTTAATTTTCCAGTGACAATGAGTAAATTTTCCGTTTTCTTCCAATTTTGAATGTGAATATTTAATGTAGATTGGTCTACGTCCTCCATGTCCTTGTGAAAAAAATTATTGGGCCAGTGAAAGAGAAATGTGTGGACTCGGTGAAAGTCTAGAAATTTGTGAGACCAATTTTTCTATATATCACAATCATATAATTAACTAACGCAAGTTGCTTAGAAATATCTTCCACAGTTTAAGAAATTCCTTTACATGTCTCTTTTTCATTTCTATATATATTATTTGTCTATCCATTTAATTAGCTCCTTCACAATCTTTAAAACTCATTTCTTAATTAATTTTGAATAGTTTCTCAAGAGAATAATAAAATTAAAATAAAAGAATAAAAACACGGATACCTTCAAGGTTTGCTAAAATAGTTGCACAAGCTTCTTTATCATTCGATATTACATTGTACAAGTAGCCACAAGGCGAAAGTATCAGTAATCTGGTAATTTCCAAGATCAAGAAATTCTAACATTTAACAATTGACCTTGGAATTCTTCCTTGAAATAAATTGTCGCTGAAGATAGTCTGGTTATTTCAGTCAGTTGTTAAAGCAAGACAAAAAGATAAAAACAGAAACAGAGCTGTAACAGAGGAATGCACAAAAGAAAACAGTGGCGGCTGTGTTATTTCAATATCTCTGTTTTTGAATACGAGTTGTCTACAAAATTATTTCAAAGGAGATCGCATAGGTCGCCGGTATCAAATAATCAATTTTTATATTAAAAAACTACAGTTACACTAAAATTATATGTTTTTTTTTTTTGTTACGGTTTTACCACCAGGAAATAATGAGATTATAGAAAAGGTTGGAATGCAAGTTGTAATAGTAAATTCTAAGATGGGATGAATATTTCATTGCCCCATATTTCAACACAAAACCTATACTGAAAACATAAAGAAAATATGATGTTGGTTATTTCAGATTCTACGTCTACTATTACAATGACAATTTAAAGAAATGGAAAATGAGTAAACATAATATTGCTAACTCTTGAAACAACAAGTTGTTGTGGAATCTGTCATGAAAACCTATTATTTAAGAGATCCAATAATTCCAATTTTGTTAGGTTGCCCAAAAATGATGGAATGTGGCCTTGGAGATTATTGTTGGCGAGGTTGAGAACTTGAAGTCTCTTCATATTGGCAGTCTGTTGTGCGCGGAATGCGGAATCAAACGCACTAAATAATTATAGAAAAATAAATGACACAAGATTTAAATAATTAAAACCTAAAAGCAAGAGAAAAATAATTGTATTATTAACAATTATTTGAGTTGAGTAAAGAAATCTCACTTTCCCGTAACCCAAATACACCCAAGACTTCATACACTCTCCAATTGCTCACACTAACTCTTAGAAACTATATGTTAACAATTTTGGGATGTTTAACAAATGAAGAAAATTTAAGCCAAAACTAATTGCACCAAACTCTTGGTCAAATTGTCAATTAAATCTACAACTAATTTCTTCAATATTGACAAACACATGCATGCGGTACCAACTTCCTCCAATTTGTCAATCATGCATGTGGCTTACCTTTCCTTTTTCAACCAATTTGAATAAGCTCACCAAAAGTCTTTGACTTTTCTACACAGTCGATATTGGAATCTACACTACCTGCCAAACTTATTGCCTAGGAGGATAATGTATTAGAAAATTGATAGGTGAAGTAGGCACAAAACTAAGTGAATTGAGAACTATTAAGACACAAAATTTACATGGAGCACTGGTTTGGCTTTTAGCACACGTCTACTGACGAAGACATAAGGATAAAACTTTATTAGTGAAGTAGAAATTACAAGTATTGAAATATTTTAGCTCACTACCTACAATCCTAATACACCCAATCTCTCCCTCACTAATTACTCAAGAATTTATTAAAAACTATTAATTTTCTCACTCATCAAACTCTCAGCTTCTCACTCTCGAGACAGAAAATGAATTGATGAATTTTGGGATGCATACCAAAGGAAATGGCTTGGTATTTATAAGAGAGCTTCACCATACATGCATTTAATTATCGCACTCAAAAGTCTTAGAAATCAGCAACCATTTTCTTCCATTTTTGACAAATGCATGCATACAGCTCCCACTTATCTAAATTGACAATATCTGTGGCTACCGAATGGCACCGTAAATGCATATATGCTTTTGATTTTGGGTAAAAGCTGTTTTAGTCCCTCTATTTAGAGGTTAGTACCAATTTGGTCCATTTTATTTTAAAAATACTTCAAAACATCCTTGTCATTAAACTATTGACATCCTTGCCATTACTTTTTATTTCTTTTAGCTTGTTTTTACAATATTACCCTCTTACAATAATGTTTCTTTTTTTTTACATTAATAAAAAGAAAAAATTATACTACCAATTTAACCCCCCAAAAAAATAACAATAAAAATAATATAAATTAATTTTTGTGAAGCACTCCGATGAGGAGTTAATATGTTATTTTTTATTAATATCCAAAAAATTGGTAATTTAATTTTTTTACAATATTAATTTTTTGGACATACATGAGCTTCCACAAAAATTAATTATATTCTTTTTTTTATTTTCTGGGGTTAAATTTATAATTTAATTTTTTTATTAATGCCTAAAAATAATTATAAGAGGGTAATATTATAAAAGTAAGTTAAAAGGAACAAAAAACAACGTAAAAGTGTCAATAGTTTAAATACATATATGTTTTGAGTTATTTTAAAAAATATAAAAATTAAACAGGCATTAATTTCAAAATATAGTGACCAAATAAACTTTTACCCTTTGATTTTTTCAACATAATGTCGGTGAGAATATGGGGGAGCTTGCGACAGGACATCATTTGGCTTTTGTTACTTATTGTCAATGAGTAATCATAAATGCATAACGCCCAAGGGAAGTCAATATATATGGCGTAATTATATCTTGCATGTAACTTAGCTCACTTGTATTGATAACATTTCAACGATGGAAATACTTGGATAAAGGTTCAATCATGTGAAGGCTAGGAATTCCGCAATCACCTTCTAGGTGCCCTCATTATGCCACGAGAGTATAATAAAATTTCTGTCATACATAGGCATAAAATCTAACATGAGTATATCACAAATTCTTGATAGTATAAATTTTTATCATTTGAGTCCTTCATGAAATCTCAATAGACCCAATCCATCACAAATCTGTCATATGCTCATAACATAAGGTCCTTTCCTCAAAATTTGTCATGTCGTATTTGTCATTTATTGCTAGATTATTTTTGTAGTGAATTTTTTTAAAAAAATTTAATTATTTATTTTTTAGTGGATTCTTTTATTAAAAGTTACAAAATTATATTTTATTAAAGGCAAGGATTTTAAATTTTTATTATAAATAAAATAAGAATGTGCAATAAAAGAACATATGCTGCACAATTTAACTTTTTTAAAAAAATTTCTGTAACCTTATCTCAAAAGAGCTTTTTTGCCGTTAGTCTAAGCCCTATTTGCTATTGAGATGTTGTACTTTTTAAGGACAATTGTTGTGAAAAAATTATAATTATAAGATAAAAGTTAATAGTACGTAGTATATATAAATTTTAAATAATAATTTTAACAAAATTAGTAAAGATATAATATATTTTTTTATCATACAAGTGTAAAATCAAATCAATTTAACTTCCAAAGTACAACTATTAGTGTTTATCAAATATTTTAGTGATTTAGTTTAAAAGGTACAACTACTCCTCAATCTAAACAGAGCCTAATAATGTTTAATGTGATAATTAATTTTGGAGACTTTTATTATGTCCATAATGTTTCACGAGATAAGTCACCACTGAAAACGCGTTTAGCAAAAGTGAGGATCAAGAAGAAAATGAGTGAAAAGCAAAACAAGACGGTGTCGGGCTTTTGGCTTTTCAATTCTAATTTTCTTTTTTCCAGATCTATTCAGATTGATAATGCAAAAATATAAAATCTCAAAGTCTCTGTTTTCCCTTTGCTTCTCAGATTTTCTCTTCATTTTGTCAGTATCCATCACAACACTTCATAAATTCTGATTTATTAGTTGATTACAATATTTAGTATGTACACTAAATCTGTAACTAATAGATAAATGATAACAAATTTGAAGAAAATTCATATAAATAGATAAAGATTATTAAAAAGAATAAAATACTACATGTGTTGTTATAAAGATAGGGGTATGTTTTGTACGAAATGGGTTCATTTATCAAATAACAAAAAAATGTCAAGGTTTATTCATCTTTTTTACCTTGTACATGTATATGTTTTCTAAATTCCTTTTGACAAAAAATGAATATTGGAATTATGAAATTAAAAAAAAATGTACAAAAGACTGGTTTTGCCTCAGAACTCAACATTTACTCGCCGCAAATCTAATAATTTATCCCAGCACCACCCGGGTCTCAGAACTTTATGGTCAACCCAATGCCAAGTCTAAGGTCTTTAGTCTCCTCCTGACATATAATAATTTAGTCTTCAGTCATCTGCTGATATATCATAATTTCGTTAGCATCTTTTCGCTTACACAGTTCTTTTCTATTGAGACACAGAAATTACCTGCAAATATATCAAACAAATTCGCCTTTTCTTTACACTTTGCACTATAAATAAATAAATTATTCTCAATTAATCAGCCATTTTATAAGATTTATACTCCTTCGACCGCCAAAAATTACGTACCGGTAGTTTTGATTGCATCGTATATAGATATGTTATGGAGGTCTTCGCCAAAAGCAAAGCAATCAAGCTATGTGGCTATCTGGACCAATACACTAGGATATATTTGGGATTGAGGTTAAGTAGTTATAGTTTTTAAACTAAAGAAATAAGTATTCGGTAAACACTAACTGCTGTAACTAGAGCTGGCAAAATTTGACACGACCCGATTACCCGACACGAACACGACACAAATAAATGGGTATGGGTCGTCAAATTTAGCACGATTATTAAATGGGTTGGGTCCGGGTCGACACGATTTTTTTCCGTGTCGGGTTCGGGTTAAAATTCTTGACCCATTTACCCGGTCAATGACCCGATTATATTTTCTATTTTAAAATAATTTACAGGTTCTTGATATTAGAACTCAAATATTAGAAATGATTTTCTCTTTTATTTTTTTCTTTGAAAGGATAAATATAAACACAGTGTTTTATATATAAAATTTTAAATATATTTAGAATTTCAATAGTGTAAATGTGTAAAATATTTGTAGACATGCATATTTTATAATATTGATATATAATAATATTTACATATATATAATTAAAACCTCAATAGTGTAAATGTGTAATATTTTGTTAGATGTATATATTTTATAATATCGATAAATTATGTATGTATATACATACGTATGTATTATAGTGTGTAAATATTTGATATAATTTTTGTTCAATATATAGATATTAAGCGGGTTATTGGGTAACCCGATTTTTTTTCCGTGCCGGGTTTGGGTCATAATATTTTGACACGATTATTAAATGGGTCGGGTTTGGGTCAACCTAAATTTAACACGACACGAAACTGACACGACACGAACACGACCCGATGACCCGTTTTGCCAGCTCTAGCTGTAACCATCTAGACCAAAATTAACTTGTGGTGTGGCCATAATGATCTGGTCCAGAATCCATGTTATTTGGGGCTAATTATGCTTAAATTTGATTAAATTTCAGAATGGGTGAATGTGTTTGAAAACATGTGTAAATAATAACCTGGTAAGTCCTATATGCAGTGGCTTTGTATATATATTTACCTACAGCCAAGAGATGTCAAGGACATGCGTTATTGACTATCCAATGCCTCAATTTGGTGCTTTTTAGTTAGTTGAATGCCTTTCTCAAACATGCATTTCTGTCATCATTTTCAGTAATGTAATTGATTAATGTTTTCCTTTTCTGCTTTCCTTTCCATTGTTGCAGCTATTAATTATGCTGCAATTTCAGAGGCTCTTGGTGTTTCTCCATCATTTTGTTGTGTTAAGTGATCCACCATCTATCTCAAGAATATTAAGGTAGTGTTTACTTCTTGGATTGGAGTGAGAATCCTGAGGAGTAGGAATCTAAGAATTGGGAGTGTAGAGTAGGAGTAAATTGTTTACTTATATTGGAATGAGAATATGAAATAAGAATCTGAATTCTATTTATGTGCTTAGTTTATCTTAGATTAAGAGTGATTGTTTTAAATTATAGTTTTACTTTTATTTAAAGAATTGTAATTTTTAATGACAAAGAAAATAAAAATATTTGTAAGATAAACTATTTATTTTATTATTAATTTTAATTATAAATTAATAATAATTATTAATATTCTTAATTATGTAATCACAATTTTTTATTAATTTTTAATTTTAATTATGTAAATTAAAAATTATTGATAAGAACAACACAACTGAAACATTATTATTAACATATAGTACAAAATTAATATTTTCTTAGAGCAAACTATTTATTATTAATTATTAATATTAAATAAATATAACAGTAGTAAAATTAAATTATTGTATTTTCAAATAAATATAGTATATAGTGATATTATTAATTCTTTAAGAATATAATAATATTTTTTAATATAATTTTAACATAGAATCAATGTAAATTATTATTTTTAACTAAATATAATAATTTTATATTTAAATAAGTTTAACATTATTATTTTTAATAAATGTAATATTATTAAATAATATAATAATATTATTTAAATAAATGTAATACTATTAAATAATATAATAATATTATTTAAATAAATGTAATATTATATCATGATTTATTCAATTAAATATTTAAATTAGACAGCCCTTTTAAAGACAAAATTGTCCTACATTGAGGGTATATATGATTGTGCTAAGAGAGGATGTGGAGATTTCATTACTTATAGTTTTGTTGCATGCCAATGCAATTTTTGTAACACGAAAGTGCAGTGAAATTCTGACTATCACTCATTTAACCAATTCAACTTTACATTTTGTGGGTTACCGATGTCAAAGAATCGAACCCAAGCAAGACACAATAAATAAATACACTCATGATAAATTTATGACAAAAATAATTGAAGACAACATAGTGAGAAACAAAGCAATTCTTTTGTATAACTTTAGGCGAGTTTACACCGACAGATCTCCAAATAAATCATCGTCTGCGTGGCCTGATGAATCAGAAGCTCCCCCATCATTTTTGAAGGTAAACACAGCAATAATTACTGCAAAGACTAGAGGGAAAACCGATACGCTAAAATTGTTCTTGACATGAATTTCTGCCAGAATAAAATAAACTAGTGTGACAATCAACTGGACCACAGAGAAAGCTATTTCGACTGTCCTAACTAGTTGCTTCTGACTTTGTACGCTGGTTGAACCTCTGCTTCTTCCCATGATACAAGTATACATACACATAGCAAAACCAAATGCGGACAACAGAAATGCAGCAAGAAGCAAAGCCCTCTCACTTTTCCCATACAGATCCAGTAAAAATGATGCTGCTTCCAACACAAGATAAAACACAGCAAGTGAACGTTTCTTATGTTTTCCAAGCAGCTGATAAACCTGTAATACAAAAGCTACAATCATGTATCTCAAACAATTATTATTTATCTCAGCAACGTTAACATTGATATTCATACCTTGATATTCCGCCATTTGTACTGCTCATTGACTTGACAAGCAGCTGGAGCCATAAGAGCGGCAGGGCTGAATGTCAAGCGCAAGTCATCATCACCAAAACCATGCCATAGGAGCTGGGGACGGTTCCCATTCATCACCATGTTATTAGGCATCGTACCCGGAGGGCCACCACTACCCATGATGGGTTTCATCTCGTTGAGTGGCGGATGGTGTTCATCATACTCATCGTCATCAGAAAAATCATCATCAAAGTCACTTAAATCGTCGTCATCGTCCGAAATATTAAACTTGACAGCCTTGTGGTTTTGGTTTAGCACGTTAGACCGTTTCGTGTCATTAAAATGGGGTGGCAGCTTCAGATCTTGAAACCCTTTCATTTGCTGCAGTTGCAGTTGAGGGTTTGGCTGCTGGCCTCCGCCGCCCCCTTTAGGCTGATTGTTGTTGTTGTTCCCACTTTTCTTGGCATTTTGAGCACCCTTTCGAGCATTCAAGAGCTGGGGATGGTTCCCATTCGTCATCGTCGTCATGTTATTAGGCATCATACGCGGAGGGCCAACATTACCCATGAAGGGTTTCATCTTATTGGGGGGCGGATGGGGTTCATCATACTCATCATCAGACTCATCATCATCAAAGCCACTAAAATCTTCGTCATCGTCAGGAATACTAAACTTGACAGGCTTCTGGTTTTGGTTTCGGTTTGGCATGTTAGGCAGTTTCATGCCCTTAAACTGTGGTGGCAGCTTCAGATCTTGAAACCCTTTCATTTTTTGCAGTTGCTGCAGCTGTTTCTGTTGAGGGTTTGGCAGCTGACCTCCGCCGCCTCCTTTAGGCTGATTGTTATTGTTGTTGTTGATGCCACCTTTCTTGGCATTTTGAGCAGCATTTGGAACACAATTTCTAGCATTCATGAGCTGGGGATGGTTCCCATTCGTCATCATCATCATCATGTTATTAGGCATCATACCCGGAGGGCCACCGTTACCCATGATGGGTTTCATCTTATTATGTGGCGGATAAGGTTCATCATACTCATCATCCGACTCATCATCATCAAAGCCACTAAAATCTTCGTCATCGTCAGGAACACTAAACTTGACAGGCTTCTGGTTTTGATTTCGATTCGGCATGTTAGGCAGTTTCATGTCCTTAAAATGTGGTGGCAGCTTCAGATCTTGAAACGCTTTCATTTGCTGCAATTTCTGTTGAGGGTTTGGCTGCTGGCCTCCGCCGCCTCCTTTAAGCTGATTGTTGTTGTTGTTGTTGTTGTTCCCACCTTTCTTGGCATTTTGAGCAGCATTTGGAGCACCATTTCGAGCATTCATGAGCTGGGGATGGTTCCCGTTCATCATCGTCATCATGTTATTAGGCATCATGCGCGGAGGGCCAACATTACCCATGGCGGGTTTCATCTTATTGGGTGGCGGATGGGGTTCATCATACTCATCATCAGACTCATCATCATCAAAGCCACTAAAATCTTCGTCATCGTCAGGAATACTAAACTTGACAGGCATCTGGTTTTGGTTTCGGTTTGGCATGTTAGGCAGTTTCATGTCCTTAAAATGTGGGGGCAGCTTCAGATCTTGAAACCCTTTCATTGGCTGCAGTTGCTGTTGAGGGTTTGGCTGCTGGCCTACGCCGCCTCCTTTAGGCTGATTGTTGTTGTTGTTGTTGTTCCCACCTTTCTTGGCATTTTGGGCAGCATTTGGAGCACCCTTTCGAGCATTCACGAGCTGGGGATGGTTCCCATTCATCATCGTCATCATGTTATTAGGCATCATACCCGGAGGGCCAACATTACCCATGATGGGTTTCATCTTGTTGGGCGGTGGATGGTATTCATCATCCTTATCATCAGACTCATCATCATCAAAGCCACTAAAATCTTCGTCATCGTTAGGAATATTAAACTTGACAGCCTTCTGGTTTCGGTTTTGGTTTGGCATGTTAGGCAGTTTCATGTCCTTACAATGTGGTGGTAGCTTCAGATCTTGAAACCCTTCCATTTGCTGCAGTGGCTGCAGCTGTTGCTGTTGAGGGTTTGGCTGCTGGCCTCCGCCGCCTCTTTTAGGCTGATTGTTATTGTTGTTGTTGTTGTTGCCAACTTTCTTGGCATTTTGAGCAGCATTTGGAGCACCATTTTGAGCACCATTTTGAGCATTCATGAGCTGAGGATGGTTCCCATTCATCATCATCATGTTATTAGGCATCATACCCGGACGGCCACCAATACCCATGATGGGTTTCTTCATCTTATTGAGTGGCGGATGGTATTCATCATACTCATCATCATCAAAGTCACTAAAATCTTCTTCATCAGAAATATTAAACTTGACAGCCTTCTGGTTTTGGTTTGGCTTGTTAGGCAGTTTCATGTCCTTAAAATGTGATGGCAGCTTCAGATCTAGAAATCCTTTCATTTGCTGCAGTTCATGAAATTAAAGTATCACTCAAATTAATAATGGCCAAAAAAACAACAAAGAAAAGAAAAAGAAATCCCTCTGCTTCACATATACATGAACAAAAACATATAAAGCAAAAGTTCAAAGAGTGGGAAATTTCTAAGCTTCAGGGAAGTGGTACCTGAATCTTCACGAACTCTTCTTTACTTATTTTTTTATTTTATTTTTGTTTCTGTCCAGTCAAATAAAACAAACAAACAGCTACAACAATGAAACCAAAAAGAAAAAAGAGGGATTTGACAATGCTAATACATCTGAGAAACAGAAGCAGCTAAACCACAATGGATTCTGTTACAAGCTAACAAGCAGAGATAAAATAAATGCGTCGTAGCCTCAGAGCGGCGAAAAAGTTGAAGGAACATTAAACAGCAACGGGGTTCAGTCTTTGAATAACAAAGAGAAAGAGAAAGAAAAAGAAAAAGAATGAAGGGTTGGAGGAGGTCGTCTCTGAACATTAAAGACCTCTGCTTCCTCTGTTTCAGAATAACACAGAGATAGAGAAAAGAGAAGAGAAGAGAAGAGGCTAAACAGAAGAAAGAGAGAGAGTGTGAGTTGAGTTGTAGGAGAGGTGCTTATGCAAGCTTTTGGGTGGCTTTATTTATTAGAATTTTGCATCAGGGCAGGTCTCTTTTGACACGAGACCATGACACGGTTTTTTTTTTTTTTTTTGTTAGTCAAGCTTTGTGGCTGTGGCCTGTAGGACTGCCTCAAAACTTTTGACCCAAAACTTAGTTTTTTCTGAAGAGACCCAAAACTTAGTTCATGTCCCAAATGTTCGACGAAATATCCGCCATTAGCAAAAGTGAAGCGCGTACACCATTCTACCCTTTTGACAATCGAATTATACCTTTCATACCATACAACATGCAGCAGCGTGACTTAAAGCTAGCATGAAGGGCATGTTTGGTACTACATTGGAGCAATCCGAAGTCTTGATTCAATATAAATCGTGCTTGATGTGTTTTTGGTAGCTTTATGTGGGATCACATCTGTCATCTTTCTTCATTTTTTATCCAGTCGATGTCGGTGAGATTCATAGCTTTATGTGTGGTTATTGTAATATATAATTTTTTTCTTTTTACATAAATATAATAAGATACTATAATTATACAATCATAATATTTATAATTGGGACTGATTGCTGCTGCTTAACTGCTAAAATTTAATTTGTTGAGTGATCCAAATTAAAGGTTTGATTCCCGTTCACAACTTCACATGAGTAAGGAGAGGATTAGATTACTTCAAAAAAAAAATTATTTTCTAGTTTTATAAAATTCTCAATTGTGAATTAAACTTATGTTAAAGCCTAAAACAGTCTCCCTCTTCGTAAAACCAATGTCAAATTAATGAAGAACTTTTTTTTTTCACCTGGCCATGTTTTGCTTGAAAAATAAAATAAAATTTAGAGAACATATAAGAGTTTAATTTCTTAAAGGCTAGACTCACACCACAGGAAAAAAAGAATAATTAAACCAATAATTTTAAATAATAAAAAAGTAATCAATTTTAAATAATAATTGGCTATTCATATAATAATTGAATTTATCTAATTAAACCAATAATTTATTTTTGTATAAAATGTAAATATTTTTTTAAGTAATTTTTTTAAATAACAAATGAAATAAATACATTCAAATCTATTTATTATTTTCAACTCTAATATATTATTTTAAATTCAAAAGTGAAAAACTATTTTGTTAGCCAAAAAAAAAAAGAGCGAATATAAAAACTTTATATCATTAATTGGTAGAAAGTAATATCTTAATTACAAATAAGAAAAAGCCTTACCATTTGGTAAAGTTACCTCATCTCACTTTTTTCACTTTCCAGCATTATATTTCTCTCTACTTGCTTTCTTCCTCTTGGTGAAGACCTCTCAACTATTCCTTCCTCTGCGTGACTGTTAAGAAGAAATAAGGTTTGGGTCTTTTTTTATTAGGATGGGCAAAAAAGTTTAGGTCAAGTCCAAGCTTATTTTTTTATAAAAAAAAATTATAAATTAGAATAATATAATTAAAATTGAAAAAATAACATAAAAAAAACTTAAATTCTTAATTTATAAATCAATTATGATTCAAAAAATATAATTAAAATTGAAAAAATAACATAAAAAAAAACTTAAATTCTTAATTTATAAATCAATTATGATTCAAAAAAGCTAAAATTATAATACTAAATTTTTTCTTATGCGTTAATTAATTAAGAGAGTTTTTGAATTAGAAAATCAGTATTAAAAAAATTAAATTTCTAAATTTTTATTTGCTTTATTTATTATTTTACTTTTAAATATTCACTTTCTTTAATTTATTTATAATTATAACAACTTATTGATTATTAATTTATTTTAAATTTATAATAATTTAAAAAAATTTAAAAATAAAAGTGCAAGCCCGACCCAGGCTCGCAATGAGCCCGGCCCTCTTGTTTATCTTAAAATAGGCTTGGACTTTGGTTTAAAAAAGCCCGGTCTAAACCCGTTTTTTCATTCCTACTCAACCTACATCCTCTCTATTGGGACTTAAATTGAGTTATTCTTTGTTTTTTTATGCATGTGCATAGGTTGTGGTACCAAAGAGAAGAAGCTTTTAGTTGTGGTCTTGCACAAGGAAGACAACATCCTTGAAATTGAAAAGGTATATATATACTTCATTCTTTGTTGTTTGTTTGCAAATAAAATAACATGAAAAGGTGTCTCTTTTACTCTGTTAATAATAGGTATTCATTTGTTCTACTCTTTGTTAAAGGTGTCTCTTTTACTCTTTGATAATTGTTTGTTTATAAAAAAAATAAAAAAAATAATGGGTATTCGGCTTTTTTTTAAAAAAATAAATAATTTTTTCTTATTTATTTTGATTTAGACATTTAAACTAGTAAATAATAAAAAAGATATTGAAACTAAAAAAAAAACCAACGACTATACAAAGTCTTATCAAACCAAATAAAAAGAGTCCCGTGACAATTAAATACCTTAACTAATTTTGTTTGTGTCTTGAATTTATTGTTATGTAACTTTTTATATGTTCTTGCCCATGTAAACAGGTTTTAATAACAATAGTTGCTCGAAAATGGATAAAGGATGGATTCACTTATCAAGGTATTATTTTTGCCACTTTTGAAATATTATTTTTTATTTTGCCTTAAAAAAAAAAACTTGGCAGTGAGGAATTAACAAAATTCAAATAACTTTTAAGTTTGGTAAAATCTTCATTGTAGACATACAGAGGATTATAGATTGGGAGCCCGTAACTTTGTCGATAATGCACGTGCTTGTTTAGGGAACTTAGATGTTATAGTATGTCCCTGTAGCTATTGCAAGAATTTAGAACTCCACCATTTTGATATAGTCTATGAGCACTTGGTTATTAGGAGCATGGATCCAACTTATACAAATTGGGCCCTTCATGGGGAGAGCTCTATTGCAACAATACCATATGAATGTGAGAGGAATACATATAGATCAAATCAATACATAGATTTTGAAATGATAGAAACTTGTAAGATGTATAGAGATCAAGTATGCCCTCAAGAAGCAAATGATACAGAGAATACATGTGTAGGGAGAGAGGAATTTCAGAATTTAGCCAGAGACGGTGAGACTCCATTGTATCCGGGCTGTACAACTTACTCTAAATGTTAGCAACTGCAACTTTATTCAAGCATAAAGTTACCCACGGGTTATTTGATAGCAGTTTTAATGAAATGCTTCAAATTTTTGATGATATGTTACCACTAGAAAATACACTTTCAGATTCTTTTTATTCAACAAAGAAACTGCTGAAGGCATTTGACCCTGGGTACGAGAAGATATATGCTTGTATAATGATTGCTGTCTATTTAGAAAAGAGTTGGAACATGCAAATGTATGCCCTAAAGGTGGTTCTTCTCGTTGAAAAGTTGATGAACGAACTAATAAGATTCATCGAGGAGTGCCTACAAAAGTCTTGTGTTATTTTCCAATAATACCAAGACTTAAAGAGGATGTTTGAGATCACAGAATTGGCAGAACAACTTAGATGGCACCAAGTCATAAAAGCCAAGGCAGTAAGATGAGACATCCAGTTGATTCTCTTGCATGGGAGACCATAAATAGAAAATGGCCATCATTTGCATTAGATCCCCAAAATATCAGATTTGGTCCTGCTACCGATGGTTTCAATCCTTTTCAAGATCTTAGCCCAAGTTATACCTGTTGGCCTGTCCGTATAAAAGTTACATCCTTGGTTATGCATGTCCAAGGAAAGTTTAAGGTTGACTTTACTAATCCCCAGGCCAAAACAGCCAAGTAATGACATAGATGTTTACTTGGCAGTTGGCACCACTTGTAGAAGATTTAAATGAGTTATGGGTAAATGGAGTTGAGGTGTATGATGCTATGGACAAACTAACATCTAATTTTAAAAGCAATCTTGATGTGGACGATCCACAATTTTCTAGCTTATGCAAACATGTCAGGATGGTCTACAAAAGGAAAGTTGGCATGTCCTGCATGTCATACAAACACATATTCAGTGTAGTTACCACACAGTAGGAAACATGCATACATGGGTCATAGATCGTTTCTTCCTCGTAAACATAGTTACTGAAACAAGTGTAAATTGTTCAATGGGCATATCGAAGAGAAAGGTAAGCCTAAAGTGTTCACTGGTGAAGATACATATAAAGAAGTTAAAGATATTGTAAAATGTAAATGATTGGGGAAAGAGGAGAAAATAAATAAAAAGGAGCACAAATAATTCTCAATTATGGAAAAGAAGTATATATTCTTTGAATTGCCATATTGGAAGGTGAGTTGCCATTAAATATGTTCTATGGTAAATCTTAAGTGCTTTAATTTCTTGATTAAAATTCAAAATCGTAACAAATTTTGCTTTTTAAATTTTGCAGGACTTGGTTTTACGTCACAACTTAGATGCAATGCATATTGAAAAGAACATTTGTGATAGCATAATTGGTACACTTTTGAACGTAAAAGGTAAGTCTAAAGATGGCCTTAATTCTCGCTAGACTTAATACACCTGGACATTAGGAAAGATTTACATCCTAAAAAGGAGGAGAAGTTTTATTACTTGCCAGCTGCTTCACACACACTTTCTAAAGAAGAGGAAGAACTTTTTTGCAAGCGGCTTGCTGATGTAAAGTTACCTGATGGTTATTTGTCAAGCATTACCAATTGTGTTAGTGAAAAAGCACAAGATAATTGGCCTAAGGTCCCATGCTTGCCATATTTTAATGCAACAACTTTTACTTGTAGCTTTGAGAGGAACTTTAACAAAAAGGTACAAGAAAAGCAATTCTTCGTTTGTGTGCCTCTTTCAAAGAATCATATAATAGAGTTTTAGATAGAAATAGACCAAATTATCTAGAATATAAATATTTCCTAAGTTTTTTACAATTAATTTTTTAAAATTAATTTTTTTCAAATCTTTTCCAGCATTCCACGACTTTTCTGATAATTATTTGCAATTTTTCTGTATTTTAAATAATTTTTCTGATACAAAATCATCAAATAAATATTAAAATATTTACAACCGGTAGAATACTGTTAGTCCAAGTTGCTTTTTCACTGTTCAACTGGCTGTATGTTATGCGGCAGTGTACTATGGGATGACTCATGAATGGATAGTTGACTGTCTTTGACTGCTCTAATTAGTCACATGCCCTCAATGTGCTTGGTCGTGGAACAATTTGTCACTAAAAAGGCCTTCCAATCTAAGCGAAAAATTCATGATTTTGATTTTCTACCTATTTAGTACACTAATAGTCTTTAGATTCTCCAGTTGGTAGCAAACCACGAAACCATAGATCAAATTCTAAAAGTCTCAAAAGACATTGAAACATAATTCACAAACCCAGATATTAACATAAATCTTTTGGTACTAAAAAGAAAAGAGCGTGTGTGAATATATTATGAGACAGAGAGCATGTCCGAAGGCAGAGTGAAGGACAAGCATATGGAGTCATTTCTTAGGATCATCTTCATTTAATCATCAGGGATCAGTATAGTCAACATAGACGAGCTGCCGTTTGCTTCTGCAGTCGCATTGCGAGTGAACATAGACAAATCAATGGCTCTCCGACCAGCAATATTATTTGGCATATGAACCTAAAAAAGATCCAAACTATCAAATATTTGATATATATCTTCACCGAGCTAGCCGTAGTAAAGGATTACATAAATTATTTCCAAATCTACATTAGCACATTTAGAGACCTCATGCCAGTATATTATTGATTTACACAATGCAATCAAGTTAATGCAATTTCTCAATCTTCCACAATCCCCTTTTCCACAATATTCTACTCATGAAAAGTGAATCAACCAAATGCTTCTTCATTCTTTAAATTGTGTTCAGATTCATACCTGGATATTCTACAACTGACACCGCAGATTGCATCGATGATCTGTGGCTGGTGCCAAAGTAGAGGCAAGGTTGTATATCATGTGCAATATCCTCTCAGGATTCCAACTTTCCACCATCAGACCAATTAGGGAAAGCTCATTAGATGTACTAGGTATAGCCTAAATAAGTGGAATATTTGTAACAGGCAAATCTCCATATAAATCATCATCTGCGTGCTCTGGTGCATCTGAAACTCCCCCATCATTTTTGAAAGTGAACACAGAAACAATTACTGTAAAGACTAGAGGGAAAACCGATATGCTAAAATTGTTCTTGACATGAAGTTCTGCCAGAATAAAATAAACTAGTGTGCAATCAACTGGACCACAGAGAAAGCTACTTCGGCTGTCCTAACTAGTTGCTTCTGACTTTGTACTCTGGTTGCACCTCTGCTTCTTCCCCTGATGCAAGTATACATACACATAGCAAAACCAAATGCAGACAACAGAAATAAAGCAAGAAGGAAATCCCTCTTACTTTTCCCATACAGATCCAGTGAAAATGATGCTGCTTCCAACACAAGATAAAACACAGCAAGAGAACATTTCTAATGTCATCCAAGCAGCTGACAAACCTGTAATACAAAATTACAATCATATATCTCAATCAATTATTATTTATCTCAGAAAAATTAATATTCAGACCTTGATATTCTGCCATCGGTATTGACTTGACGAGCAGCTGAAGCCATGAGAGAGGCAGGGCTGGATATCAAGTGCAAGTCATTCACCAAGTTAAACTGGTTCATCACGTTCCGGATTTTCAGTAACAAGAAGCGATTGGCTGTACAAGGCACATAATCAAAAGATGGAACATGTAAAATACTCAAATTTCTTGATGAAATGTTATAGGTGCCGTGTGATGAATCAGTAGCATTCTCATCCTTTTTTAAAAGGAAAAGAGTTGCTATAGAAAAGAGTAGCAGCAAAACTAATGCACTGTAATTGCTATTGACTCCCAAATCTGCTAGTGAGAAATAAAAATATTTTATAATCCATTGGATCACTGAGAAGACAATCTCCACTGCCCCAATTAGCTGCCTCTCAAATTCTTGTCTGGTTGCTGCGGTAGCTCTTGCCAGAATACAAGCACAAACAGAAATACCAAAACCAAGAAGCCCCTAGAGTTGGCCTGGGGAGCAGCTGCGCGGTGGCAGCGCAGCTGCCCCAAACGGGACTTTAGTCAAGAAAAGCAAGTGGAGTTTCCTTCTTGGTTTTGGTATTTCTGTTTGTGCTTGTATTCTGGCAAGAGCTACCGCAGCAACCAGACAAGAATTTGAGAGGCAGCTAATTGGGGCCCCTAGAATTGGCCTGTGGAGCAGCTGCGCGGTGGCAGCGCAGCTGCCCCAAACGGGTCCTAGATCTTGTATATCAGATATTGTCTCCAAGACAAGATTACTGAACAGCTCCCACAATGATGAGATTGATTCCAAGACATAATATTTCAGTTTGTGTCGAACAAATGATGTGGGCCCCAACAGAAGATAACTAAATGTATCTCGCAAAGATGAAATCACTTCCGAGACAAGATAGCCGAGTAGATATACCACAAATGATGTTGCCTCCAGCACAAGATATGTAAATAGATTGCGTACAAGGGGAAGCACCGCAATGATACGCATTTTACACTTATTGAGTAACTTGTATATCTTTGATATAGAGGAAAAGAATAGTGAAGTCTATAAAAAAATTAAATAAAATAAATTAGGAAAACAACATTCTCGTAACTTTTTTTTTTATTTTTTATTTTCTTTTCTCAATGAAGTCTTGCTACTCAATAATGACGCTCTTCATTTCTTTTTCCCTGAGTAAGAAACTAGTGTCTCTGTTATATTAAAAGCAGCTTTATACCCATATCCAAACAGGAAATGGGAAAGAACATATAAATCAAGCCGGGTACGTGCAACTCACGTATTTAGTTTAGGATGACTTTCGAGCATTTTTCAAATATCAAAAAGCATATTTTCAAAAATTATGCAAAGGAAGAAAAGTTTCAGTATCTTTACATGCTGGCCTTTGATGGTGGATACAACAAATTCTTGAATTCCTCTAGCTCCGACAGTGGATCCTCCGTCATCACCACAGTCTTGAATTCTTCTAGATTCGACAGCCTCGGATACAGTATATTCACTTGATGACACATCTTCTAGTTCCTTTTTTTTCCGTGAATCGATGTGAAGCTAATTGAACATTCACTGCAACCCTGATTTCTTCCTGTAACACAACAGACAGCCGTCAGTTTAGTGTACTAAATTGAATGTCATAATATATTGTGCAACACTTATCAATCCAGTTCACATTGCATTTAAATTCTCAAGGTACTGAAACTCTCTACAGTACACCAAAATAATGAAAATTGGAGATATGATTTAAAATTTTCCCAAGGACAAATCCGGGCCGGTTTTGGCTGGCCTACCGAGTCTTTGAAATTGTTTTGTCATTCATTTAGAAAAAAATTTTAAGATCATAAATTGGAGCCCAATTGTGCACCAAACTTTAATCTTCTTACCTCGATGCATCCAAATCCAAATGGGAAAATGGATATTCGACCATTTTTCAAATATCAAAACAGCAAAGTTCAGTATCTTTATTTCCTGGCCTTTGACTGTGGATCCTACATCATCAACACAATCTTGAACTCTTCTAGCTTTGGCAGCCTCAGTCAGTATATACTCTTTTGATAACACATCTTCTAGTTTATGTTTGTCGATATATTGAAGTGCAGCGTTTTGAACATAATTATTGGTATGCATAGCACAAATTATGAGCAAAACGGGGCCTAATGTGAAGAGACCAAATCAACATTTTGGCATAAGCATTTGCAGGAAGTATCCATGTCTTTGTGTTACTTTAGAGTGCTATATAAGTTTCTCCATAACATCAATTGTTTCCACTGTTTTTCTTTCAGTAAACTTGTAATTAGGCTGACATTGCATATCGTGCGGCTGCAATAGATACATAATTCATGCATGCAATTTGACAACTGAACCATGTTTCTCAATAAAGGCTAGTGATGTGCTCCCAAATAGAGGAAACTACTAAACAAGTTTGTAAGAATTTCTACATATTCTCCAAGGTTCATCTGTATATAACGGACTAGATTGCAACGAAAACACACAATTAATTAACCAACTTAACTCTAACTTTATGATTCTAATAACTGTTTCTGTCATTTCATTCAAATTATATAGGATTTGTGGAATGGCGAATCCAGCACCAAGCTTCGACTCAAACCTTGCATATCCACAGGCCTAACAAGTTTTAGAGAATTTTTTTTTATTACTTTAGCTTTAACCAATCCGTCACAGTGCTAGTTATTAAGAATTTCAGGTTCAATGAGCCTTTCAAGCTGAAAGAAATAAATTGACAGCCTAAGGGAAAACTGAAACAAGTACAGAAATGAAACCTGATTGGAGCGTCGGATGGCTTCGGCTTCCCATCTCTTGGCGGGATTAGCAGTGAAAGGAAAGCTCCGTTTCGGATTTTTCACAATTCCATAGAGTCTCCTCCATCTCTGTAACGCTTCCTCTGATGAGTTCTTCGGCTTCACTGATCCAAAATTCTCATTCAAACAGTTCTCCATTCCAAGTCCTGCTGCTGTTCTCCTTCTTCAATCTTCACAACAAAACCAAACTTCATAACTAAAAGAACATTAAAGAAATAGAAACAGCAATAGTGCTCATCATACGTGAAAAATATTATAGGTGAAAAATACTAACAGTTAAATTTCCGTTTCAGCACTTCTCTAGCTAAAATAAATAAATAAATTTTAATACTGGGAATGGGCTTGACTCTACAATGAAAGGTCTAAAAGCGAGTACAAACACTAATCAATTAACTATCAGTTTTCTTCTAATGGCGAAGCTCCATTATAAGTAAACTCTTAAAAAATTAATTAACATTTAAGAAACGTAAATCAATCTTATCCTCTGCTTCCTCTGTTTCAGAATGAGAGAGAAAGAGAGAGAGGAGAAGATAAGAGGAGAAGCTAAACAGAAGAAAGAGAGAGAGTGTATTGAGTTGTAGGAGAGAGGTGCTTATGCAAGGCTTCTCCAGTGGTTCTTTTGGGGGGTCTCTTTGGACGCGGGACTGAAACGGTTTCTATTTTTACTTGGTCTAGCTTTGTGGCTGTGGCCCGCAGGACTGCCCCGAAACTTTATTGATGTCCCAAATGTTTGACGAAACATCTCACCTTCAGCAAAAGCGAAGTGTGTGTTATAAAATACATTTGATAAAGTACTGCTTTTTATACCTTTCACACCATACGTAGCAAGTGTGACTTAAAGCACCATAAGTAGGCAGTAGCAAATGAAGGGCATGTTTAGTGCTGCATTGGGGCCACTGTGTGAGTTAAAAGTATCGCGTAGTTATTTGAAGAAAAACTTATCTTAATAGTTTTATAAAAAAAATTATCATAAATCATATTTATCAAACACAGTTAAATGTTATATTATAACCATAGATTTTTTTTTTCAACAACTATAAATTAAAAATTATACCATCTCAATACTAAATAAAACCCTATATCTTAGTTCAGTATAAATCGAACTTGATGTGCTTTTGGCAGCTTTACGTCGGATCACATCTGTCATCTTTCTCCATTTTATCAAGTCAATGTCGGCGAGATAATCATAGCTTTATTTGTTATTGTAATACACATTTTTTTTTCATAAATAAAATAAGATACCATAAGCTTAATTATACAGTCATAATATTTATCAAATATATATAAGTGGGAGTGATTACTACTAATTACCTGGTAAAATTTTGTGGAGTGATCAAAATTAAAGATTTGATCCCCGTTCACCTGAGTGGGGAAAGGATTAGATTACTATAATAATTTATATATATATATATATATATATATATATATATATATATATATATATATCATAGATTCCCAACTGTGAATTAAACTCATGTTAAAGCCTAAAACAGTCTCCCTCTTCATAAAATTAATGTCAAATTAATGAAGAACTTTTTTTTCTCTCTTGGCCATCATTGTTTTGCTTGAAAAATAAAACAAAATTCAGAGAATATATAAAAGTTTTTTTGAAAATTACTAAGCAAATTATGTTTATAAAATTATTTTATGCCTTTCTTTTATATTTTTTAAGATTAAGATGCAAATTATGTTTAATTATTAGATTTTAACCTATGAGATCAACAAATTAATATCTTGTTTTTTGTTCAACAAAGAATATAAAAATGTAAGGAATAAGTTGAAATTAAGAAGTACTAAAATTAGTTGCAAAACAAAAATGCTACAAGAGTTCTAGCTGCTCGTAAGCTAGCTCTTTGAATTGCTCTTGATCATCAAAACTAGAGTTATTGCTTCCCAAATTATTTCTGCCAAAACTGAAATTTACTTGCATTTCAGAATTCTCCCTGGCTTACTTGGTACAGTACACAAAATATTCAAATAATAAGTAGCAATATGTTGTGATATATATGCGCCTATCCACCAAAATCACCCAAATCAATGCAATCACTTGTGATGGGCAAATTTGATCTGCACATAGTGCTCACACCGCTTGGTGGTATTGGAACAGAAGCATGAGTAAGAGATTAGCTTGTTAAGTAGCAACAGTACTTCTTTAGGGAGGGTGTGCATATTTTTTAAAATTTAGATTCAGAATTTTATAATACTGTAAAAGATTTTTTATAGTGTTGTAAAAAAAATTTTCAATAATTTACATTATAGTAAAATTCCAAATTCACAAATCCACATTTTAAAAAATAAAGACATCTGCACCTGTAATAATTATAAGTAGCAAAATGATAAAAATCACATATGGTGCTACGAGCTACACCACACAACGATTACTTGCATGAGCTTGCCACCACCTGCACACTCATCACACCCCACTTGATTCGGCTATAAATAGATGGGTGGCCTCCGTTTGTACTACACTTTTCAATTTACGGCATTAAAATTCAATTACAAGAATTCACTTGGTTTAATATCATACAATACTTGTCTTTATATTATCTATATACTTCCTATACATATATTATCAACAATTATAATACAATGAACTTTCTTTTTCTCATTTTTAAGTTCCCCAACAGCCAAAGGTGTTTAAGATGGTCAAGACCACAAAACACCAGCATCTAAGAGCACATTTATACTCCATTTGCTTCATAATGAGCAGATTCTTAGAAACGTATAAACTTCAAAAGTGCTGATCGATTTGTACTATTCACAACCCCAAAAAAAAAGTTTTAACATCAACTGATATTTACAATTCCCATCGACTCAACCCAAGAGAAGAAAAAATGGAAAAAGAAATCATAACAGAAAAAAACCTAGCCCACATGAAGGGAAGGAAACCTAGCAATTTAAATGCCACTGATCTGTCTACAGGGGGTCAATAAGCGAGGAAAGAATGTGTGCACCATCTCAGTTATTTCTTAGATTTTGTACCGAAAGCAGTAGTACATGGTAAATATTCACCTGGAAGTTAGGAATCATTTGTGCTTTCGGTGAAAGAATTGCCTCATCGCCTCGTAGATTTAACAACAAAAGGAGGCCTTGGCTCAACGCCGCATATAACTTATCTCAAAGCTCTTGTTAAAAGTACTAGCAACTGGTTTGGCCGCACCTGCAATTGATGATCTGCAATTGCCTTGCTTTGTGACAGAGATAAAAAAGTCAAAGAAGATAGATTTGCCAAATTGTGGGGTATTGAAAAATCAATTGTCACAGTCATACCATGAAGATCAGGTGCTTTTAGGATGGTTAACAACTTTCAACTAGATTTCCGAGACTTGGCTTCTTGAGAGTTGAAGATCTATATTTCTTGATAATTCAAGGGACACCAAGTTGGATAGCTCTAATATTTCCCACGGTATTTGACCTGAAAATGAATGTATCAGGTTGATGATTTTGGTGGGATTAATTCGGAAGAATTGAAGTTAATTATTAAAAGCAAGATTAAGCCACTAAAAATTTACAAGTATTTTAACTAGATTTTGGGATAAAGTAAAAAGGCGAAATAAAAACCTAGCTAAACACAATAAATTTGTGTTAAGGTGAAAGGGTGCCTCAGGCAGCCGAGATGTGTTGCTCGTTTTTGCCTTAGATGAAACTTGAGAAAGAATGGAAGAGGCAAGGCTGTGCTAAAAAAGTTAGATCTGGAGAGGGTTGTAACACCCCGGATCTATTTTTTTTCTTGGACTTTTTCCCAACCCTTTATAAAGAGAAAGGAGAGAGAGCGCGCGGGAGAGAGGGGGAGAGAATTGTTGACCCGGTTTTAACCCGGATCCGACCCGCGTAAGTGACCCGGCCATATCTTCCGTTTCCGGCCACCGTTCCGGCCGAGCAAGGTACCGAAATGAAGCTTGTGAGACGCCGGTCGTATCCCTGCCATCCTTGTTGCAGGAAACCGACTGGAACGCCGCCGGTTGAAGCCGAAAGACCGCGACTCCACCCGTTTTTGTCGCCGTCGATCTAGCCGGATTTGAGCCGCGCCACTGCTTGGATTTTGTTCCTCACGTCACCAGCATCATTTTCCGACCGACCACGACCATCGGGGACGCCGGATTGCCGTCGAACGACCGCCGGAAGGCTCACGGCTTTGGAGCTTCGATCCGCCGCCGTCGCCGCGCGTTGGAGGTCACCGCCGGCACCAGTGGACTCGGCGTGGTCCGAACTACCAGTCTTGAGCTTCCCGTCGCTGCCGGTTGAATTCCGATCACCGTTGACCGGCGAGGGGCATTTCGGTAATTTCATACTTTTGGGGCAATTTTGTAATTTCAGATTCTGAAATTGAGGATAAGTTGGTAATTTGAATTGTTGAGGTTAAGTTGGTAAATTATGATTTTATGGGTATTTCGGTAATATTGAATCCAAGGGCATTTTGGTAATTTTACACTCCCGAGGGTAATTTCGTAATTTCTAATATTGTGGTTATTTTTATGATATGAATTGAGGCAATTTGATAATTGAAGATGTTGAGGATAATTTGGTAAATATTGGTGTGGGGGGCATTTTGGCAATTTTGGCATGTAGGGGTATTTTGGTAATTTGAGGCACACGAGAATAGTTGATTATGAATGAATATTTGTTTCGAGCTCTAATGCGTAGAATTAGTCGTATTTATATTTACGGGGAAATGATTATGTCGTTTACTTTATTAGGAGGATCCGCGAGCGAGGATCAAACCGCAGACGTTGTTGATCTATGCAGGCGGTTCATTTGTGAGTGGAATATAATATACAAAACCTATTTTCATAGTGGTTATGATAGTAAAGCATGTTTGTGAAATAAGTATTTTGAATATTCGGATTTCATGATTTTCTCGAAATGGATTTGATATATGAATTTTGAGTGTTCGGATTTAGTAATGATTTTACGATACAAAGACAAATACGTTTGGATAAATGAATAGTTGATGTTTCGATTTAATAATTTTAAGAAAATGGATTTTTTACTTGATGATATTACTTATTTTTAAGGATGAGTTTGATTAATGGTTTGAAATGGATTTTATATATGTGTTGATGTTATATTTAAATATTTGGTCAATGAATTTTCGATCGATTTTAAATGGATTATGATAATATTTTAAAGGCGAGAAAAGTGAATTTCGATGTGATATGATTTTATTATCATTTTTGGAATAAATGCATGATATTAGAATTGGCGGATTTGAGATATGTGAATAAATGAGAATGAGATTTGAGATGTGATTAAATGTTTACGTATACATGAGTGTAACATATCGCTTTTTTTTAAAGGCATTGGACAAGACCCATTCCCTCCGATAAGAATGTTGAACTATGTTGGAAATAAAGGGGGAAATAAGGGGAGGAAATAAAGGGGAAATAAGGAGGAAATATGTTGAATTTGATATGAGATGAGAGAGGCCTTTTGCGTCAACACACATAGAGGCTTTAGCCGTGTGTTTGGCGCTTTTGCCTTTGGGGGCTTATGCATGCAATGTGATGATTCTGGTGATACTGAGATATTGAGATCAGATGATGAGATATGAGATGGTACGTCCGGCCTCTATCCGTTGTAGCTCCGGGCATGATGGTTCACGATTAGTGAGGTCCTGGATATGAGATTATTCCACAGGTACTTGTTCGGTGATGAATTTGTATATTCTACATGATATTGTGATATGATTTCCATGATTTTCGGTATTCAGTTTTGATATTATAAATGGTATGATTTCATTGATTTTATACGGATTTATGTGATATTGATATTAAGTTTTGATATTATAAGTGGTATGATTTCATTGATTTTATACGGATTTATGTGATATTGATATTTGAGTATATAGTTTGAATTAAATGAGTTTTATTCAAGTTCTTGTGATATTTTGATCAGATATAATTTACGTGATTATTTGATACGACATTACATATGCTTTTCGTGATAAGTGATTTGATTTAAATGTTTAATGATTTATTACGGGTTTCTCGTACATGGTTTGATGAAATCCTGTTTGGAAACGATATGATTATTTATGTTTAAATAAGGATTATTTCTAAAAATTACTATCCACTCACTGACCTTCACTGAGTTTTAAACTCACCCCTGTTCGTTTTTATTATATTTTTCCCCTCAATGAGGGAGTTGTTGTGGAGACCGATCCAGCGATTGTAGATATATTTTGAGTCTTGGCCACATGATGGTGCTAGAGATATAGATGATTCCTGTTAGGATGCTATGGTTATCTTGACCTTTTGGGATTGTATAATATTGTTATATTATTTTTTTGGAATTAAGAATTTATTGAGGATGTTGATTACTGGAGTTTGTTGTATAGTGAATTATTTTGGGAGTGTAGACTTTGCATATTTGTAGATTGGGATTTTGCGAGAATATTTAATAATTAGTTTAGTATCGATTCGATTCGACGAGATTCGATAGACTCGCCCTGAGGATGCGGGGCGGGTCGTTTCAAGGGTCGACTTGAAGGGCTACTCTTAATATATAAGAATGGAAAAAAGAGGTTAGAGGTGGAGGCAGCAGTGGTTGGTGACCACACTCCGATGATCAAATTAGTTTTGGGGAGATTTTTGGCGTCAAGAGTTTGTAAATTCTTAATAATGGTAGCTGGAGGTTGAAGAAAGCTTCAGCATTGTATTGTACGCATGTGCATTTTTGAGAGAACTAGAACTTGAGCGTCTTTTTGTGGATTGCCGAAGGGTGCTTGGCTGCCATGCCACCTACACATTTTTATTGGTGTTCTTTGCTGCTTTTGCAGGGATTTTTTTGCCCTCTTGCTCATGTATATATTGGGCTCTTTGGAGCATATTTGGAGAGCGAGTTTTTTTCATCATTTTATGAATTGTCCATACATAAATGTGTTGGACTTTGCTGGGTGGTCTAGTATAACTTTGCAGAGGCTGCTCAGCAGTTGTAGGCGTGGTTGTTGATGATAAATGGTCCCAACTATCCTGCTGAGCTACTTTTCGACCTTTCTACAAGCGTGGCAGCTCGCTATTTCCTCTTTTTCAGTAAAATATTCCACAATTGATTCTTCAATCTAAAAAATCAATTATTCCTTCTGGCGATGATGAACCTCACGTGACTTAAATTTTATACATTTTCTCTAACCTTTCTGTCTTTAACATGGTAAGACCCATGTACCATTTTGATTACCTGGTGTACCCAAAATAGGCCAATATCCTCTTGGTGACATTTTGCTGTTGTAAAAATTTGCATCAACAAGTGGCACTCTATTACTAGTTTTCCATTTCTTCCCTAAACAATAATGTAACGCCCAAAATTCCTTTTTATGGAATATTTTTTTAATGACATTATTACCCTTATAAATAGGGATTTTTTTTGGGATAATTTTTTGAGAGAGGGTTATTTTTCCAAATCCAATAGGGTTTCTTAACTCCCTATAAATTCATATTTTTCTTTCCTATTCCATAACCCTAATTCAACAACGCTATTTTTCTTCTCTGCTGCTCTCAACACTCTCACCACACCCTAGGGCTTTAAACGATTGTGTAGGAGAGAATTGGAGCGATTGGTATGTCATTCTTTTCCCTCAATACTCCTAATCATGTTATCTAGGGTTATAATGATTGTGGTTAGGTTTTGTTTAGGGTTTTGATTAATTAGGAGGTTGGTTAATCAATTCTTGGCATAATAAGCATGTAGGATGATTCTGGACAGCATGATATCACGATTTTTAAATTATGTTTTGTGAACGAATTTTCTTAGGAAGTTTTATATTCTGGAAACTAGACATGTGGAACTTTCTTAATAAATTTTATGTCACGAAATTCGATTTCGTTTTCAATTTTATGTGTATTTTCGAAATAGAACTCACTGCACTAGGAAACTGCGATTCCAGCATTGCGATAGGATTCACAAAATTATTTTCACCATCAAATGAACTCTAAAAATCATGTAATTTATACGGAAGTGTCTACATGTGTCTAGTATTCCCAGTTTAAATTTCATAATTTTCCGATTAGTGTTTTATTTTATAAAAATCCCAGAACCCGTTCTGTTTGGTTTAGGTTATGTGAAAACAGTTTCGAATTGGTTGAGAGATAAATAATTTTGAAAATGTTTTTGATATCGGAATTCCTTGAAAATTTTACATGGGGTACTCATGGATGTCCAGAATAGTTCCATGGAATATTATGTCAATCTGAGTTTTAGATTAAGAGTAATAATTTCGAGAATCAGACCTGACGGGAATGATTAGAAAAACAGGATATTAGAATAAGTTATTAATTATCATATCTTGTTTTTCGTTTAAGGTGTAGAAGGTGATTGAGGCTCTTAGAAGCTTAGCGGTGTGATTATTCGAATTCTCTAATCGAGGTAAGTGACTTTATTCCTAGTATACTAGATATGTATAAGTATTTTGATATTATTATTATAAGTATAAATGTTTTTATACTACTTAAAAGATTAATGGATTTTCATAACAAAATTAGTTTGTGAAAATATTTTCAAACATAAATTCTTTTTAACAAAGTATTTTATAAATGCTTTTGAATATGTAAGTTATTTTGTTACATTACCTTTTATGATTTTATCTGTAAAACAATTTGCAAGCCTAAATTGTTGTTATGGACATTTATGAAACTGATACAAATGTTTTGTACTTATGTATGATTTTAATTATTTATGATTGTGCGGGGGCCACCTCTTGGGACTATATGGGGGCCACCTCTTGAAGGCCAAAGCGTCACAAAGTGCCACACATATAGTGCAAAGTGCCACGTATAAGTCATTATGTTTTGGCTCATTGTTCGTAGTTATTCTGATTCTGATTCTGATCGTGATATACGATATATTTGTCTGACCAAGATCTTGGGTTTCATTCGAATGTGCACACAATATTATGATTCTGTCATGCAGGGTCAGGGTCAAGGACTATAGGTGACACTATGTGACATGAGCTAACCTTTTGTTTTATGTGAATGCGATATATGATTTGCTTTAATAAGTAATTATGTTTTTGATACTCTGAATTACTATGAATTTATGATACTTTATCGTGATATGAGGTTTTATGAAATTATGGATTATTATGATATATGTATGTTTTTAATAAAAGGCGGCTTGCAATATTTTATGTATCGATAGGCCTAGTGTGATAGGAATGGTTTTACTTACCGAGTTGACGGCTCACCCCTCGTCACCACTTTTGCGATTAAGTTTCTTTTGAGAGGGGCGATTAGCGTTGGAGTTAGAATTTTTGTTTCCGTCTGCCATTGAATAAGAGGAGGAATAAACTTATGTTCCTTTTAGTTTATTTCTGTTGGGAACTTGTAATTTGGGTTTTAAGACTTTTGTTATTTTTATGTTTTTGGGAGATTATATAGCATTAGATGTAGGAACTTGTGGATTTATTTGATTAATAAATTTGAGGTATTCTAGTTTAAATTTTTTAGTAAGAATTACGATTTGTAAGAAACCTCCTTCTTCACGTGCTCCGCACGTGCTAGATTTGGGGTGTTACAATTGTGGTATCAGAGCACTAGGTTAGGATTCTGTAGACTTTATTTGATGCTAGATTTCTTAAGCATAATCAATCAGATCAATAGTATTGTTTACCATGACGTTATCGAAGAGAGTAGATCTTTAAGGTAGGGAGTAATTGTCTATCGCTAGAAATTTGATTTAGACCATTTTGGCCTTTTGATGACTTATGACTACGTGAGAACTACTTTCATAGAGGATTTCTGGTATCAGCATACCATGAATTACTTATTACTCCTGTTGACGACCTTTAAATTTGGTTATCAATTTTCTCCACTTCTTTATTACTTTTCGTGTTGGTATGCCCTTTATTTATTACCAACTTTCTGTTTCATTGTTTATTTTTACTTTTATTCTTATTCTTCATGGTTTAGTCGAAGATGTCACGTAGGGGAGGTGGTAGGCATGCCTCTAGCTCAAGAGATGTTTTAGGTATCACTGATGACGCTGACCCAACCTTGCGCGAGATGGCTAACGAAGGAAATCCTATGATGCGCACAATGATTAGATTGATGGAACAGCAGAGTAGGCTGATACAAGATATGGCTAGAGATAAGGTTGGGGCACAGGAGAATGAACCAGTTGAAAGGCAAGGTGGCGCAAGAGATCAAGGAGCTATGGTAAACTTAGAACGATTTAAGAAATTGGGACCACCTACCTTTCAGGGGACTGTCGATCCCATGGTTGCAGAGGCATGGCTAAAACAGATGGACAAGATATTCGTACCTATGGGTTGTAACGATGATCAAAGGGTAATATTGGCCTCATTTGTCCTTCAGGGTGAGGCAGACCATTGGTGGGATGCCAAATCCCGTCTTTTAAGGGCTGGATTGCAAGATGCACCCATTACTTGGGAGTTATTTCTAGAGGCATTTCATGAAAAGTATTTTCCTGAACGAGTTCGACATCAGATGGAGGCTGATTTCCTGAAATTGACTCAAGGAACAAAGTCTATTGCTGAGTATGAGGAACAATTTACTGCCCTCTCTCGCTTTGCTTCTACCTTGGTTGCTAATGAGGGTAGTAAGTGTAGGAAATTTCTGGAAGGGTTACGCCCTAACATTAAAGGGCGATTGACCATCCTTAAGATTAATAATTATGCCGATTTGGTGGATCGTGTGATTATTGCAGAAAGGGATATAATTCAATCTCAAGCTGAGCGATCTAATCGACATAATAACTAGCCAATGAAAGATGATGGCAATGGTAGCGAAGGTGAACATAAGGACTCTAATGGTGGGTTTATTCAAGAGAACAAACCATTTTGTGATCGTTGTAAGAAGTACCATTATGGTACATGCTATTTAAAAATAGGAGCTTGTTTTGGTTGTGGACAAATTGGACACAAGGTTATAGATTGCCCAAAGAAGCGCAATGGTAACGTAGATTCTACCGAGAATCAAAGGAAAAAGTCACGTGTCTTTGCCATGGTGGAGCAAGATATTAAGAAATCGAATAACGAAGCCTTAGGTGCATTACCTATTTTCTATAGAAAGCCTTGAACTTTAGATTAATGGATATTGTGCTTTTCCTCCATTCTTTTTATTGGATGCATAGTAGCTAGAGTTTTTAAGCCTAATAAATTTTTTTTTTCTTTTTTTTTTGATCCCTTGAATTTCTATGGTATGAGGTGTCATTTCATAAGGCCATTAGGATTAACTCAGGGTTTCATGGAGTAGGGACTAATATGATATTTTTTTCTCGATTGCCGCCTGATTAGAGGTAACTTGGAACGTACCATTTGAGAGTGAATTGCTTATGAGTTGAACGAGAATTCATGACGAATTTCGAGGACGAAATTTTTGTTAGGAGGGGAGATTTGTAACGCCCAAAATTCCTTTTTATGGAATATTTTTTTAATGACATTATTACCCTTATAAATAGGGATTTTTTTTTGGATAATTTTTTGAGAGAGGGTTATTTTTCCAAATCCAATAGGGTTTCTTAACTCCCTATAAATTCATATTTTTCTTTCCTATTCCATAACCCTAATTCAACAACGCTATTTTTCTTCTCTGCTGCTCTCAACACTCTCACCACACCCTAGGGCTTTAAACGATTGTGTAGGAGAGAATTGGAGCGATTGGTATGTCATTCTTTTCCCTCAATACTCCTAATCATGTTATCTAGGGTTATAATGATTGTGGTTAGGTTTTGTTTAGGGTTTTGATTAATTAGGAGGTTGGTTAATCAATTCTTGGCATAATAAGCATGTAGGATGATTCTGGACAGCATGATATCACGATTTTTAAATTATATTTTGTGAACGAATTTTCTTAGGAAGTTTTATATTCTGGAAACTAGACATGTGGAACTTTCTTAATAAATTTTATGTCATGAAATTCGATTTCGTTTTCAATTTTATGTGTATTTTCGAAATAGAACTCACTGCACTAGGAAACTGCGATTCCAGCATTGCGATAGGATTCACAAAATTATTTTCACCATCAAATGAACTCTAAAAATCATGTAATTTATACGGAAGTGTCTACATGTGTCTAGTATTCCCAGTTTAAATTTCATAATTTTCCGATTAGTATTTTATTTTATAAAAATCCCAGAACCCGTTCTGTTTGGTTTAGGTTATGTGAAAACAGTTTCGAATTGGTTGAGAGATAAATAATTTTGAAAATGTTTTTGATATCGGAATTCCTTGAAAATTTTACATGGGGTACTCATGGATGTCCAGAATAGTTCCATGGAATATTATGTCAATCTGAGTTTTAGATTAAGAGTAATAATTTCGAGAATCAGACCTGTACGGGAATGATTAGAAAAACAGGATATTAGAATAAGTTATTAATTATCATATCTTGTTTTCGTTTAAGGTGTAGAAGGTGATTGAGGCTCTTAGAAGCTTAGCGGTGTGATTATTCGAATTCTCTAATCGAGGTAAGTGACTTTATTCCTAGTATACTAGATATGTATAAGTATTTTGATATTATTATTATAAGTATAAATGTTTTTATACTACTTAAAAGATTAATGGATTTTCATAACAAAATTAGTTTGTGAAAATATTTTCAAACATAAATTCTTTTTAACAAAGTATTTTATAAATGCTTTTGAATATGTAAGTTATTTTGTTACATTACCTTTTATGATTTTATCTGTAAAACAATTTGCAAGCCTAAATTGTTGTTATGGACATTTATGAAACTGATACAAATGTTTTGTACTTATGTATGATTTTAATTATTTATGATTGTGCGGGGGCCACCTCTTGGGACTATATGGGGGCCACCTCTTGAAGGCCAAAGCGTCACAAAGTGCCACATATAGTGCAAAGTGCCACGTATAAGTCATTATGTTTTGGCTCATTGTTCGTAGTTATTCTGATTCTGATTCTGATCGTGATATACGATATATTTGTGACCAAGATCTTGGGTTTCTGTTCTGAATGTGCACACAATATTATGATTCTGTCTGGGCCGGGTCACCGGGACTATAGGTGACACTATGTGACATGAGCTAACCTTTTGTTTTATGTGAATGCGATATATGATTTGCTTTTATAAGTAATTATGTTTTTGATACTCTGAATTACTATGAATTTATGATACTTTATCGTGATATGAGGTTTTATGAAATTATGGAGTATGATATATGTATGTTTTTAATAAAAGGCGGCTTGCAATATTTTATGTATCGATAGGCCTAGTGTAATAGGAATGGTTTTATTTACCGAGTTGACGGCTCACCCCTCGTCACCACTTTTTGCAGATTAAGTTTCTTTTGAGAGGAGCGATTAGCGTTGGAGTTAGAATTTTTGTTTCCGTCTGCCATTGAATAAGAGGAGGAATAAACTCATGTTCCTTTTAGTTTATTTCTGTTGGGAACTTGTAATTTGGGTTTTAAGACTTTTGTTATTTTTATGTTTTTGGGAGATTATATAGTATTAGATGTATGAACTTGTGGATTTATTTGATTAATAAATTTGAGGTATTCTAGTTTAAATTTTTGAGTAAGGATTACGATTTGTAAGTAACCTCCTTCTTCACGTGCTCCGCACGTGCTAGATTTGGGGTGTTACAATTGTGGTATCAGAGCACTAGGTTAGGATTCTGTAGACTTTATTTGATGCTAGATTTCTTAAGCATAATCAATCATATCAATGGTATTGTTTACCATGAGGTTATCGAAGAGAGTAGATCTTTACGGTAGGGAGTAATTGTGTATAGCTAGAAATTTGATTTAGACCCTTTTGGCCTTTTGATGACTTATGACTACGCGAGAACTACTTTCATAGAGGATTTCTGGTATCAGCATACCATGAATTACTTATTGCTCTCGTGATTCCTTTAAATTTGGTTATCAATTTTCTCCACTTCTTTATTACTTTTCGTGTTGGTATGCCCTTTATTTATTACCAACTTTCTGTTTAATTGTATATGTTTACTTTTATTCTTATTCGTCATGTTGTAGTCAAAAGATGTCACGCAGGGGAGGTGGTAGGCATGCCTCTAGCTCAAGAGATGTTTTAGGTATCACTGATGACGCTGACCCAACCTTGCGCGAGATGGCTAACGAAGGAAATCCTATGATGCGCACAATGATTAGATTGATGGAACAGCAGAGTAGGCTGATACAAGATATGGCTAGAGATAGGGTTGGGGCACAGGAGAATGAACCAGTTGAAAGGCAAGGTGGCGCAAGAGATCAAGGAGCTATGGTAAACTTAGAACGATTTAAGAAATTGGGACCACCTACCTTTCAGGGGACTGTCGATCCCATGGTTGCAGAGGCATGGCTAAAACAGATGGACAAGATATTCGTGGCTATGGGTTGTAATGATGATCAGAGGGTAATATTGACCTCATTTGTCCTTCAGGGTAAGGCAGACCATTGGTGGGATGCCAAATCCCGTCTTTTAAGGGCTGGATTGCAAGATGCACCCATTACTTGGGAGTTATTTCTAGAGGCATTTCATGAAAAGTATTTTCCTGAACGAGTTCGACATCAGATGGAGGCTGATTTCCTGAAATTGACTCAAGGAACAAAGTCTATTGCTGAGTATGAGGAACAATTTACTGCCCTCTCTCGCTTTGCTTCTACCTTGGTTGCTAATGAGGGTAGTAAGTGTAGGAAATTTCTGGAAGGGTTACGCCCTAACATTAAAGGGCGATTGACCATCCTTAAGATTAATAATTATGCCGATTTGGTGGATCGTGTGATTATTGCAGAAAGGGATATAATTCAATCTCAAGCTGAGCGATCTAATCGACATAATAACTAGCCAATGAAAGATGATGGCAATGGTAGCGAAGGTGAACATAAGGACTCTAATGGTGGGTTTATTCAAGAGAACAAACCATTTTGTGATCGTTGTAAGAAGTACCATTATGGTACATGCTATTTAAAAATAGGAGCTTGTTTTGGTTGTGGACAAATTGGACACAAGGTTATAGATTGCCCAAAGAAGCGCAATGGTAACGTAGATTCTACCGAGAATCAAAGGAAAAAGTCACGTGTCTTTGCCATGGTGGAGCAAGATATTAAGAAATCGAATAACGAAGCCTTAGGTGCATTACCTATTTTCTATAGAAAGCCTTGAACTTTAGATTAATGGATATTGTGCTTTTCCTCCATTCTTTTTATTGGATGCATAGTAGCTAGAGTTTTTAAGCCTAATAAATTTTTTTTTTCTTTTTTTTTTGATCCCTTGAATTTCTATGGTATGAGGTGTCATTTCATAAGGCCATTAGGATTAACTCAGGGTTTCATGGAGTAGGGACTAATATGATATTTTTTTCTCGATTGCCGCCTGATTAGAGGTAACTTGGAACGTACCATTTGAGAGTGAATTGCTTATGAGTTGAACGAGAATTCATGACGAATTTCGAGGACGAAATTTTTGTTAGGAGGGGAGATTTGTAACGCCCAAAATTCCTTTTTATGGAATATTTTTTTAATGACATTATTACCCTTATAAATAGGGATTTTTTTTGGATAATTTTTTGAGAGAGGGTTATTTTTCCAAATCCAATAGGGTTTCTTAACTCCCTATAAATTCATATTTTTCTTTCCTATTCCATAACCCTAATTCAACAACGCTTTTTTTTTTTTCTCTGCTGCTCTCAACACTCTCACCACACCCTAGGGCTTTAAACGATTGTGTAGGAGAGAATTGGAGCGATTGGTATGTCATTCTTTTCCCTCAATACTCCTAATCATGTTATCTAGGGTTATAATGATTGTGGTTAGGTTTTGTTTAGGGTTTTGATTAATTAGGAGGTTGGTTAATCAATTCTTGGCATAATAAGCATGTAGGATGATTCTGGACAGCATGATATCACGATTTTTAAATTATGTTTTGTGAACGAATTTTCTTAGGAAGTTTTATATTCTGGAAACTAGACATGTGGAACTTTCTTAATAAATTTTATGTCACGAAATTCGATTTCGTTTTCAATTTTATGTGTATTTTCGAAATAGAACTCACTGCACTAGGAAACTGCGATTCCAGCATTGCGATAGGATTCACAAAATTATTTTCACCATCAAATGAACTCTAAAAATCATGCAATTTTATACGGAAGTGTCTACATGTGTCTAGTATTCCCAGTTTAAATTTCATAATTTTCCGATTAGTGTTTTATTTTATAAAAATCCCAGAACCCGTTCTGTTTGGTTTAGGTTATGTGAAAACAGTTTCGAATTGGTTGAGAGATAAATAATTTTGAAAATGTTTTTGATATCGGAATTCCTTGAAAATTTTACATGGGGTACTCATGGATGTCCAGAATAGTTCCATGGAATATTATGTCAATCTGAGTTTTAGATTAAGAGTAATAATTTCGAGAATCAGACCTGTACGGGAATGATTAGAAAAACAGGATATTAGAATAAGTTATTAATTATCATATCTTGTTTTCGTTTAAGGTGTAGAAGGTGATTGAGGCTCTTAGAAGCTTAGCGGTGTGATTATTCGAATTCTCTAATCGAGGTAAGTGACTTTATTCCTAGTATACTAGATATGTATAAGTATTTTGATATTATTATTATAAGTATAAATGTTTTTATACTACTTAAAAGATTAATGGATTTTCATAACAAAATTAGTTTGTGAAAATATTTTCAAACATAAATTCTTTTTAACAAAGTATTTTATAAATGCTTTTGAATATGTAAGTTATTTTGTTACATTACCTTTTATGATTTTATCTGTAAAACAATTTGCAAGCCTAAATTGTTGTTATGGACATTTATGAAACTGATACAAATGTTTTGTACTTATGTATGATTTTAATTATTTATGATTGTGCGGGGGCCACCTCTTGGGACTATATGGGGGCCACCTCTTGAAGGCCAAAGCGTCACAAAGTGCCACGTATAAGTCATTATGTTTTGGCTCATTGTTCGTAGTTATTCTGATTCTGATTCTGATCGTGATATACGATATATTTGTCTGGACCAGTACTGGGTTTCTGTTCTGAATGTGCACACAATATTATGATTACATGCGGCCGGGTCACCGGGACTATAGGTGACACTATGTGACATGAGCTAACCTTTTGTTTTATGTGAATGCGATATATGATTTGCTTTAATAAGTAATTATGTTTTTGATACTCTGAATTACTATGAATTTATGATACTTTATCGTGATATGAGGTTTTATGAAATTATGGATTATGACATATGTATGTTTTTAATAAAAGGCGGCTTGCAATATTTTATGTATCGATAGGCCTAGTGTGATAGGAATGGTTTTACTTACCGAGTTGACGGCTCACCCCTCGTCACCACTTTTTGCAGATTAAGTTTCTTTTGAGAGGGGCGATTAGCGTTGGAGTTAGAATTTTTGTTTCCGTCTGCCATTGAATAAGAGGAGGAATAAACTTATGTTCCTTTTAGTTTATTTCTGTTGGGAACTTGTAATTTGGGTTTTAAGACTTTTGTTATTTTTATGTTTTTGGGAGATTATATAGCATTAGATGTAGGAACTTGTGGATTTATTTGATTAATAAATTTGAGGTATTCTAGTTTAAATTTTTTAGTAAGAATTACGATTTGTAAGAAACCTCCTTCTTCACGTGCTCCGCACGTGCTAGATTTGGGGTGTTACAAATAAGGTCGAAAAGGCTACTACTAGAGTTGATAGGACCCTGGAGGTAGCTATTTGAGAGATCAAGCTTGATGACATGACCAGTGTTCTCATTGCACTGAACGCCGTCCCATAAGCAGCAATAAATATTTCCTTTTTCTTTTGTCCTCCATGATTCTGTGTTAGGACGACATGAATCATAACAACCATAAGAAGTGTAAGTGCTTTAGGAACCGATACATTAGAAAAATTTATTTGGCTTTAATTATGATGCGAAAAGTGAAATCAGAGAAATTTATGGACCCGGTTTAAGGCAATTAAAATTGTGCAACGAAATTTCTATGTATATCAATCATATATAATTAATTCATGCAAATTGCTTAAATTTTGGTTCCACAGTATAAGAAGTTCCTCTGCGTATCTATTTTGCCATACAAGCCATTTTGGTTCATTAAATGGTGTCTATGTAACTATTTCTTTTTTTTAATCTTTTAAAAAGTATCTATGGAACCATTTTCAAAATTAAATGAACTTTTGTTATCAATTTAATGAGAAAATAAAATGTTCTTATGATCTCGACTCGTATGAGCTTTTCAGAAATTTGTGTTACATATCTTCAAGTGATAATATATTATTATAATTTAATTATTTTTATATTTTTTATATGAAGCGCATAAATAATTATAATTCTTAGTCACAAATATATGATACGCTTCTACTCATTAAATCCAAGATCTCAATGTTTCTAATGTTGGACTAAGGCTCAATCACTGGTGATAAGTTGATGTTGGAAGTCCCATCCCTTGCAAGGCTTTTAATTAAGAGGTTCGCTAAATTTTTTCGCATGATCTCACAATGTCAATTATGAATACTCTATTAATGACCAATTATTTCACATAACTATATCTTAATACCAATATATCTTGAGTTGTCGTTGCAGATTTGGCTATGTGAAACAGAGTTGTCTTACTATTGTCTGGATATAAGTATAGGAGGCATTATTGGTTTGGGCTAGATAGGTATTCTGTGTCTTGATTGATAATTTCAGTTGATTGTTGGTCCATTAACCTAGACTCCTAGAGTCAAATATTGATCCTGGAGTGGCTGGATCAATTGGATTGCTTGACCAGTCATAAAGTGGATATCGATTGACAGATCACTATTCAATGAAACCCATAGTGAGTTCATTTGGAGTATGATTACATATAAAATTTTAATGCCCTCCAAATTAAGTGCATGCAAGACCAATGTGACCTTTTATACATTCTCAGTCGGAGTAATTATATACATAGTCGACCTTAAGATAATCTTGATTACATATAAGTTTCTAGCTTATGATCTTTATGTGCTATTAAGATCGAATGACTCTTAAAAATATCAGAGAAATATGCTATGGAATACAGTTATTTTGAAGGATAATTTCCAAAAAAAATAACACAATCATGAATTTGATAACTGATAACTGCAGAAATATGTAAGTTTTGTAAATCTCTACATAGTGGGGGCTGCTAATTTAATTTGTTAGTAAAATTGTGAAGTGGAAAACGATAGTTCTAGAGTTGAAACTCTGCACATAAAATATGGAGGAAATTTAGTTGCAATTATGTTAAATAATTAGAATAATAATTATAATAATAATGATAATAATAAAATCACTTTTTAAAAAAATTCATATCACGTAGTTTACCGCTACAAAAACAATTAACCATGCCGATCAATAATTAATTGGCACATCAAAAGTTGCTTGTGAGACCCAATCAAAACAGTTTCATTTATTCTTATTGGCCATAATACAAGTTTCAAGAATTCCAGGAATCACAAAAAACTTAACACCATCATTTAACCCCTCAACGTGCTCTATAAATAAAAAGTTATTCAGATAAAATAATACATATTCAGTGGTTATAATCCAAATCATAGATTTTTATCCAACTGGACTACAGAGTAATTGAAATTAATTGTAACATCTATGGCCAAAACTTGGACCCAATGTGCTTTAATTATAGTCAACTTGAATCTGAATCAAATGAGCAAATGGGGGCAAATGCCTCGTCTAGACTCTAAACTTGAAACAAAATCAAATCGTCAGACTCCTAAAATAAGCTCTTGAAACATTACTCACAAACCCATCTATTAACGTATATAAATTTTCAATACTAAAACTTAAAAAGAGAATTTGTGCAAATAGTACGAGAGAAAGAGCAAGCCTGAAGGCAGAGTGAAGAACAAGCATACGGACCTCGTTTCTTAGAATCATCTTCATTAGTCATGAGAGGTCACTATCACCGGTATCGGCATGCTGCCGTTTGCTTCTGCATCCTCACTGCAAGTGTTATTTGGCATATGAACCTAAAAAGATGCAAACTATCAAAGATTTTATATCTGTACTGATTTGGCCATACTGCTATAACAATCGTTAACTACACAAAGTATTTTTAAAACTACAGAGGCACTCAAGCATTATGCATACAGATTATTAACAGTAATCTTTTAGAGACCTCATACGATTAAGTAATTGACCTACACAATGCAATCCCACAATCTTTATGTTTCTTTCTTTCCACAATATTTCAATTGCCTCAGGGCGTTAGAGAAATATTGAGTATTGATCCACTTAACAAACTTTTGGTGGACAGCTGCAAAAGAAAAATATTTTACCTTCTGCATGTGGAGACCAGCAGCTGGGGCCATAGATAACCTGCTGTCTGCTTCTGCGTCCTCAGCAGTCGTACTTGGGTTGTGAACCCTAAAAACATAGCAACTATCTAATATTTGATATCAGCACTGATCAAGCCATGGTATTGCTCAAACAATCGTTAATCACAAAAACGATTTCTTAATCGACTCTGCACTATCGCATTATAAGTACAAAATTTAGATGCAATCTTCTAGAGACCTCAAATGACTAAATTATTGACTTACACGACACATGCAAGTTAATGCAGCCTCACATCGTTTAGTTTTCCTTTTTTCCACAATATTTCCAAAACTTACCGTCTCATACAGCTTTCTTTAAATTTGTAGGAACTCATAGAGGTAATAAGAGTGTGTTTGGGATTAAAGTTGGGTTACTGTAGCTTTTAAGTTACAGTAATAAAATGTTTGGTAAACACAAGCTGTTGTACCTTAAAAGCTATGGTGATATAATTTTTCACTTGTATAATAGAAAATTATTATATTTTTAATATTTTTGTTAAAATTATTATTTAAAATTTATATTTACTACATATTATTAACTCTTGTTTCATAGTTACAACTTTTTTTCACAGCAGATGTAACTTTTAAGTTATAACACCTCAATCCCAAAAAAGACCTAAGTTGCTTGTGAATTTACCTAGTGCAGCTTGATGATTCATTTATGTTCACAATCATACCTGGATATTCTACGATTGATGATCTGCACATGAGGCCATAGACAAGCTGTCGTTTGCTTCCACGTCCAAAGCAATAATACTTGGGTTATAAACCTACAAAAGATACAAACAGTTCAATATTTGATATCAGCTCTGATGCAGCCATAGTACTACAAAAACAATTGTTAATTACATAAAAGATTTCTAAATCTAACGGAGGCACTAGCATTATAAATATAAATTATAAAATAAATCTTTTAGAGACATCTAACAACTGAATTACTGACTTACACAATGCATTCAAGTTAATGCAATCTCACAATTTTTATATATATTTCCTTCTTCCACAACACTTCAAAAGTTTACCGTCTCATGCAGCTTGTAATAAGACAAAAAGAAAGCAAACTAAAAAGTAAAAGAGAGACAATTGATGCAAAGTTGTATTTCAATATATAAAAGAAGGTACAAAGGAGGGGTTATATAGTTGGTGAGCCCCTACATTAAATGAATGTCTTGATTCACATAATAGCCTAGGATCATGTAGCATATGGCTAGAATTCACCAAGGGTCAACAGATTAATCCATAAGATATTGTAATCCCTAGACTCAAGCATAATTGCCATGCCGCAATATATTCTAACACAAGCTTCTTTTAATTTGTTGGAGCTCATAGAGGTGATGAGTTGCTTACATGAATTCCCCCAGTGCGGCTTGATATTTACAATTATATTCACAATCATACCTGGGAATCCCGCAGTTGGTGATCAGCAGCTGGGGCAGTAGGAGAGGTAAGGCCTGATGAATCAAAAACTCCCCCAGCATATATAATATTAAATGCAGCAACAATTATAGCCAAGACTAGGGAGAAAACAGATGCATCAAAGCTGTTTTTGACACCGAATTCTGCCAGAATAAAATTAGCAAGCGTAACAACCAACCGAACCACAGAGAAAGAAATTTTCGAAGCCCTAACTAGTTGTGTCTGCTTATGTACTCTAGTTGCAGTTCTGGCTCGTTCCATGATATATGTATACATACTCGTAGCAAAACCAAATGCTGACAATAGAAATGCAGCAAGAAGAATGCTTCTCTTCATTTTTCCCAAAGGTAGATTGCCTATTTTCCCGCTACTGTTACCTCCTACTATTTTTGTAATCGCCAAGAACTCCCCTAACAGCATAAGTTTATTGATTTTAATCATATTTATTATAGATTAAATTAATCACGTGAATCATTTGATTTTTATTGCCCAATCGAATTGAACCGAACTGCCATAATACAGCTCAGTTTGATTCAGTTTGGATTGAATCGAGCCAAATGCTCACCCCTACTTAAAAGTCTTTCACACCGAAAGACTTTGTAAAGGGGAGTGGCTGAATCCAAAATAATAACTAACAACAACAATAATATCAATATCATAATAAAAACGGATATTATCAATTTAGCACATAATGTTTTTTGACATGTTACTTTATCATCAAAGTTTTTTAATAATTATTTTTTTCATTAATGTTTCAGTTCTTATTATTTTACACCGAACCATTAATTCTATTAATAATTGCTAATGTAACAGGGATATTTTAAGAATTTTAGTGCACTCAGTATTTTAGAAATTTCACAAAATATAATATTTATTATTTTATCAAGTAATTATTTTAGATATATAAAAAAAATCAATTGATAAAAGTATTATTTCTTTGTATATAACTAATTTTGTAGTCTTTTAATTAAGGGGATTAAGTTACACTTACATAGTTAAGAGGTAAAATAGACTTTTATGGTAATTTTTGTTAAATATTAACTTTAACGATTTGATAGTAAAATGATAAAAGCTAAAACACTAAGTGAGAAGTAAATGCCAAAAAAATTCGATAGTAAAGTGATATGTTAGAAAATATTAGATGTTAAAATGATAATATCTCTAATAAAAACGAGAAGAATGACTTTTGTTTTGTGCCTATAACAAATAAGCACTTAAGACAAAAAGAGAGTGACTTTTTTTTAAAGCTTGAAAGAGCTTAAATGAGAGGATCTCAATTCTTGTAGTCTCCATCTATTCGGTTGGTGATACCTAATGTATTGAAATACTTATTTAGTCGAGATACTCACAAATGTGTCAAATCATTTAATAGCATGCATATAGTATTAACTAATTTTATTGTTAATTGCTAATCTATCACCACTCAATAGATTACACATAAGATACCACATCAATAGGTATTCTAATTAGGTACCCAAAATAAGTAGGGATCACATTACTCCTTTTGAAAACAGGTGCTAAGCCGCATATTAGGCCTTTTGAGTTCATTACATGTAATATTTTAATTAGTAAGAAATTCAAAAATAAATAACGTTAATTAAGAGCAATGTTAAATAAACTGAAGGCTTACAATTTTCATGGCAAATAAGGCACACAAAATCATGCTAAAAAATTATAATAGATCTATCCAATGTCATAAACTTATCGAGAAATGAAGACATATAAACATTTAAAACTTCCTGATCACTTCTACTAGCTAGCACTTGTATTTATATGTGTAAGGGTTTGTGAATTCAGACACACACCAGAGCAAAAAAGACAGTGTGTTGAGTAATTGGTTAATTCTGTTATGAAGTCACATAAGGGAGCTCGTTGTAACGGGCCGCACAAATCTCTATGATCGGAGGTTATTTCGCGTACACGGGCTCGCTTAATACTCAAGGCGGGATACACTTAGAGGCGGGTTGTACTTAGAGATGGGCCGCCAAGACAACTAACCAGCCGTGGCACGCTTAGCTACAAGACCCGGTCCGAGATCTAGCACTCTCTACATCTTGTGAATAAGCTAGAACATTCTAAGCCTCTCCACATGGGTCCTTAGATAGTGTGCCACTTGTGTACATTATAGGATTCACTACATGGGTCCCTAGATATGTTGCCCCTTGTGTAGAACTCTCTAGAATTAGCACACCCCAACAACTATAAATAGGGGTGAACACCCACCACCATCACACACAACACTCCTAACATACAAGCTCTCAAACTCTCTTGTACTTACTCCCTTGTAATTTTCAAAGTGTGTATAATATAGCCATCTTTGGCCATTCCACTCTTGCTTCTCATTCCATTTTCCAAAAGTGTTTGTGCTTAGCTAGTTGGAGAAGATTTAAGGCTTACTTGACGACTTACACGTCAAAAGTCACTTAAGTGCCGCACGGGGCTGCTATGCAAAAATTATCATCCCGTGACATCGTGCTCACTTAATTCAAAACGTCATTAAAGACTCACGTTTTTTGCTCATAACAGGTGCAGGACTTGCACGTGCTAGGTCACGTGATTACTTAAGCATTTTCAAGTTCGTTATAACGATCTTGGATACGTGTAAAGAGGCTGTGCAATCTAAGTTTATTGTTGTTAAGCTACTGTTGTGTTAAGCTGCTGCTGTATTAAGCTGGTTTTCCAACTCATTTTCAAGTGGTTTTAGAGAATTCTTGTGAGAGATTTGAGAGTGAGAAAGCTTGTTCTTGAGCTCCATAATCTCAATAGTGAGTTCTTATAAATTTTTCATTGAATCAATCAATAAACTGGCTCTAATTGTTTTGAACCACATTATATTTAGTGCTCTATGTTTTGCTTCTTATTTGACTTGATTGTTGTTTTTATTTTAATTCTTGAGTGATTAAGTTTGTTCAGTGAGTATTAAATCAATTAATTTCATCATTGTGCTTGTGTGCAACTAAAGATGGCATGGCACGGCCCGTCATAACACGGCCCACTAAGGTCCATGGGCCGGCAGGGTATAGCCCACCAAGTGAATCGACCGTATTATGCCGTGCCCAAACTTTTTTTAAAGACCTGGCATGGCCCACGGCACGAGCCCACTCGTACCGCACTCGGGACGTACCTAAAAAAAGTTCATCAACTTTTTTTCCCCCTTCAAACCCAAATGTCTAGAATGCTTAAAAAAGTCCACGTGCCTGGTGTGCTGTATTCAAGTCCACGTATCTGTCGTGGTTTTTTAACCCCATCAACATAATAACAACAACAACAATAATAGTAATTTTTATTAAGGGAGCAATTAACAATTTATTATCAATTTATCACAATTTTTAATTTATCATAAAAAATATTTCGTTCATAATTTTATTTTTTTGTGCATAAATATGATAAATATTTCATTCACAAATGAAATATATCTCCATTAACTAAGTTGTGATTTCATAAATGAAATATTAATGTCGTAAAATTTTGTATTTATCATTTATAAAATTATAATATTTATAATTTTATTTATTAAAATCATGATATTTATTTATTCATTTAATAAATTATAAACATAAAATGATTGTAATATTTATTTAAACTAAGACTTAAATTAATTTTTAAAACCTATGCGAAAAAAATATATTAAAAATTTAATTTCAAGATATTTTTAAAATCATAATATTTTATATTTACTTTTCATTAAAAATTTTACTTTTATATACTTAGCCCATTTGAAATTGATGACCCACGGGCCACGTGCTAATCCACGAATAAAGTATATTTATTACATGCCTTTTCGCGTGTCATTTTTTGACTCATTTCTAATCGTGTCATACTTTTAAGGCCAATGTGCTTAAAATCCTAAGCTCGGCCCAACCTACATGAGTGTCGTGCTGTGTTGCCTATCCTACCAAAACATGCTCATGCCATGTCGTGCCACGTGTTGCCAGACCCATTGGCCATCTTTATGTGCAACTTGTATTGATCTTGATCGAGATCTTGGGTAGAGTATTGATTTTCAATAAGTTAAAACAATGTTGTATTACTAAACTTTTACCAGATTTCCAGCTGCTTTTAAGCTCTTTGAATTGCTCTTGATAATTGAACTTGGAGAAATTTTTAATTTCTTTTTATTCCGAGGCATCATCATCAATCTTTTCATCAGCAATGTTATTAGGCATATGAACTAAAATAGTTCTTGCAATAATAAAGGAAACTCCTGTTATTGGAGTCAGTTTTTTATGTTAAATGCTGAAAAAAAAAATTAAAAATGAAACAGAGCTGTAACAGAGGAGAGCAGAGAAGAAAATAGCTTGGGCACATCTTTAGAAATATATATATATTTCAAAGGAAATCGCCTTGGTCCATTTCAGAAATTGCTTTTACCATTTGGGAACCAAATAAATTTTGAATGTGTCACTTCATCTCTGCTGTTAAAATAGTAATCGGAAAAACACATTGTCTAACTGTTGAAAGGTATATGTGTTCTCATTTATTTTACCTTTTGGGACGCCAGTAAATTTTGAATAAGCCACTTTATTTATTCTGCAGTAGTCTCAAAAACAATAAGGTTGATGCATTTTGGCACGTGGCAAGAGATCATCATGTGGGAGCAAGTAAGAAAGTAATTATAAAAAAAAATTGAACAAAAAGGAAAACATTGACCTTAATTATAAAAAAAAAAAAGGAAAAGTCAAAACATTTAACTTATGTTCCTGTTTTCTAGACTTAAAGATAACTGATGAGGCCGTTCAGAGACAATTTAGAAGACTTCTTGATCTTTTCCCTGAAAAAAAAAAAAAGTTACGTATGTCAATTCACCAAATGCAGCCTGATGATTACAATTATGTTCATAATCATACATGGACATTCCGCATGTGAAGACCAGCAGCTGGGGCCATAGACAAGCTGCTGTTTGCTTCTGCGTCCTTTACAATAATATTTGGCTTATGAACCTAAAATGGATATAAACTATCAAATATTTTATATCTGCACTGATGTAGCCATAGTACTGCTAAAACAATCATCAATTACATAAAAAGATTTCCAATTCTACAGAGGCCCTCTAGCAATATACAAACAAATTATAAAAGCAATCTGTTAGAGACCTCAAACAACTAAATTATTGATCACTTACACAATGCAATCAAGGCAACGCAACCTCGCAATCTTCATATTTCCTTTTTGCACAATAGAGGAAAAGCATATTGTCTCATGCAGTTTTCTTTAAATTCATAGGAGCCCAGTGAGGTGATAAGTTACTTATGTGAACCCAACAAAGTGCAGGTCGATGATTACATTTATGTTCACAATCATACCTGGATATTCTGCAATTGATGGTCTGCAACTGAGGCAGTAGACAAGCTGCCGTTTGCTTCCACGTCCTCAAAAAAAGTATTTGGGTTATGGTCCTAAAAATAGAAACAACCAAATATTTGATATCCGTTCTGATCTAGACATAGGACTACTAAAACAATCGTTAATTACACAAAGGATTTCTAAATCTAACAGAGGCACTCCAGCACTGAAAATACAACTTACAAAATAAATCTTTTGGAGACCTTTAACGACTAAATTATTGACTTATGCAATGCATTCAAGTTAATGCAATCCCACAATTTTTATATTTCCTTCTTCCATAAAATTCAAAAGCTTACCATCTCATGCAGCTTGTAGACTTAATAAGACAGAAGAAAGCAAACTAAAAAAGAAAAAAAAAAAAAGGGAAAGGGAGACAACTGACGCAAAGTTGCATTTCAATATATAAAAGAAATACAGAAGAAGGTTTTTATATGTAGTTGGTGATAAGCCCCTGCATAAAAGGAATGCATTGATTACATATAAGTGCTAAAGATCATCAAGTAAATGGCTAAAATTAATCAAGGATCAACATATTTAATCTCCAATATCATGGAATCCCCAGAATCACGCATAATTGCCATGCCATAATATACTCTAACACAACTTTAAATTTGTAAGAGCTCATAGAAATGATAAGTTTCTTACATGAATTCACCAAGTGCTGCTTGATATTTACAATTATGTTCACAATCATACCTGTAAATCCTGCAGTTCATGATCAGCAGCTGGGGCCGTAAGAGAGCTGCCAAGGCCTGATGAATCAGAAACTTCCCGAACATATATGATATTAAACACAGCAACAATTACAGCGAAGACTAGTGGCAAAACGGATGCATCAAATTTGTTCTTGACACCCAGTTCTGCCAGGATAAAATTAGCAAGCGTAACAACCAACTGGACAACAGAGAAAGAAATTTCCACCATCCAAACTAGGTGTGTCTGCCAATGTACTCTGGCTGCAGCTCTAGTTCTTCTCATGATACAAGTATACATACTAATAGCAAAACTAAATGCTGACAAAACAAATGCAGTGAGAAGAATTCTCCACTTCATTTTCCCAATTATATCCAGTGAAAATGATGCTGCTTCCAGCAGAACATAAAACAATGCGAGTGCACATTTCTTGTATTTATCAAGTAGCTTAGAAACCTGTAATATAAAGACTACAATTATACATCTAAAGCAACTACTATGAAGCTTGTTTAATGAAATGTTTTGTCATTCAGTTAATGAAAAGTTTTAAACTCAGAAAATGGAGCCCAATTGTTTGCAAAACTTTGATATTCTTACCTCCATGTATCCAAATCCAAACTGGAAAATGGATATTAATGTTTTCAAAATTAATTAGCAAGGAAGAAAAGTTTCAGTATCTTTACACTTTTCCTATTATCAGTGCTTCCAACATCATCAACGGATTCTTGATTTCTTCCAGCTTTGGCAGCCTCGGTCACTAGGTGCTCTCTTAATGACTCATCCCCTAGTTTAAATTGAACTGCAGCTTTTGAAACAAGAATTGCAACCCTTGTTTTCTCCTGTAAGAAACACAACAGAGCAGCCTTGAGTTTGGTATACTAAATTCAATATCACAATCATTCCAGTTCACTCCGCATTTAAATATTTAATGTACCGAAACTCTCTATAGTTCACCAAGTTAACAATAAATATGAAACTGCAAGTGTTGGTTTTAAAAAGTCCCAATAGCCTCAATGAAACCGAACTACCTTATTTTTTTGTTTTTCCTCCTCAGATTCCAATCTCTTGGCGAGATCAGCAATCACACAAAACCTCTGTCTCCGATTTATCACAATTCTATAGAGTCTCAATGCCAAAATTTGATCTTCTTACCTCGATATATCCAAATCCAAACACGAAAATGGTTATTCGACCATTTTTCAAATATCAAAAGAGCAAAGTTTCAGTATCTTTACATCCTGGCCTTTGACTGTGGATCCTACATCATCAATACAATCTTTAACTCTTCTAGCTTTGGCAGCCTCAGTCAGTATGTACTCTCTTGATAACACATCTTCTAGTTTATGTTTGTCGATATATTAAAGTGCAGCATTTTGAACATAATTATTGGTATGCGTAGCATAAATAAAGCAAAACGGGGCCTAATGTGAAGCAACCAAACCAACATTTTTGCATAAGCATCTGCACGAAGTATCCATGTCTTTGCGTTACTTTAGAGTGCTATATATCCTATTCACTAAAATTATCCTTCACGTCATGTTGAATATTTTGCATGCTCAATACCCTTCGTCATTGATATTGATATACTGTCTACGATTTAGGCTGATCCCGTTTGACCACTACAATAAAAATAGGTTTATTTGACATTTATATTTATCGCTTTATTAAATATTATATATTATGTGTGCCCCTAAAATAAATGACGGTATGCGCAAGCATGAAACATATTTGATCCTTTTTAAATTAAGCATTAGGTATTAAAATTTAGGGTCTAGCTGTGGTACCACAGTTATACAGTATCATAATTAGATCCAACTATCAAATTTAGTTAATAATTATTTTTTCTCTAAATCTAACGGTTGGATAGAACTGTAGTACCGTGCAACTGTAGTACCACAGTTTTATCCTAAAATTTATAAATAAAAAAAACCGCTTTGCCTTATTAAGTGAAAATACTACTTAGAAAAAGTTAAAAATAAAACAAATAAATAAAATCCTCCTCCTCAAAAAAAAAAAAAATAAATAATCGACTTGTCCTATGTCCATTTTTCTTCTTCGCAGAACGCAGCACGCAAAACGCAAATCTTCTTCACAAAACGACGAATCAACAAAGCTCGTCGACGGCCGTCGTCATTTCTCTTCTCCGATGAAAGTTTCTCCACAGCCAGTATTAAAATGCCGAGCCTCCATCTTCTGAATTGGACGCTCTCAGACTCAGAGAGGATCTCCGAGAAGCTGAAGGGTCTTGATTTATTTAATTTCTCTTTATACATTTATTTTCAGTTGTTAATTTTTAATTTTTTCTGTAAATGCTTCACATTAGGACATGTTTCCACAAAGTACATTTTTCAAGCGCTGTTTCTTTGATAATTTGGGGAAATTGAGCCATAACAAAGCTGGTGATGGCTCTGATCGTCAATTCAACGACGTTCTTCGCCATAGATTCCTCAGACAAGGTCAATTTTGTCTTTTTCTGATATGACTAAATAAAGTGGTGGGATAAGTATGAATTGTTGGGATGAAAATTCATTAGAGAAAGGGTCGGATAAGGATGGGCTGTTAAGATATGTTTGGTGGGGGGAAATAGTTTAGACTTTGTTTTTATGTAGGAGTGTGTAATAAAGCTGACTCTACAATAGCTTTTTATTATATATATGTGTCTGCCAAAAGTTGAGAGAGGGGAGAAAAACAGCTTTCTTAATATTTCAATTCAATAAAGAGGAAATCCCCCTGGAAGTGGGATGCTAGTTTAATTTTCTTGTGTTTTTTCTTCCAATTCATATCATTGGTATCAGAGCGGTTCATCCTGCCCTGAGCAAAGGTGATAATGGCTGATGGGACTAGACCACAAGAGGCTAAACGCATAGATGAAGCTATTCGACAATTAAAAGAAAATTCAGATAGACAGGCTGCTGATTTGAAAGAGATGAAGAAGACAACTACTGACATCAAGGAACTGAAGCAGATGATGAGTACTGTAATTACCAAGTATGAAGAGCTTGCTTTGTTCGTGACGGGGGATAACAAATGTGAATCTTCTGCCAATTCCGCAAAACGAACTGAAGGGCACCGAGAATACATTTCAACAAAATATGCTAAGTTGGATTTTCCACGGTTTACGGTGATGATCCAAGTGGGTGGATTTACAAATGTGAAAGATTCTTTAATTGTTATGCCATAGAGGAAGATGATAGATTATCCGTGGCTTCTATTTATATGGAGGGAAGAGCTTTGGATTGGTTCCACGGGTACGAAACCTCTAAGCCTAAGATCACTTGGAATGGATTTATTAAAAATCTTATATTGCGTTTTGGTCCTGGGAGATATGATGATCCAGTCGGACAACTCGCAAAGCTAAGACAATCAAGCACAGTACAACAGTATCAACAGCAATTTGAGGCTTTGGTGGTCAAAACACATGGTTTATCTGAAGAATTTTTTGTTAGTTGTTTTGCAAGTGGATTACGTGAGGAGCTGCGGAATGGGGTATTACTATTTGAACCAACAACTTTAGTTCAAGCCATGAGTTTGGCAACGTTTGCAGGAAGAGACAGTGAATGCAATAGTTAGTCGTGTGAAGCTTTCCAACTCAAATGCGACCATAAAAACAAATCATATGTCAGACCAATTCGTCCAGCCCAGGACCAACCTTAAAGAAAGAATACCGGCTGTACGACGGATTTCACAGGCAGAAATGAATGAGCGAAGGGCAAAAGGGTTATGCTACACTTGTGATGAAAAGTATTTCCCTGGCCATCGTTGTAAAAAGTTGCAGTTGTTTATCATTGAGGGAGAATAGTCTTTTGGAGATGAAGACAAAGTTGGAGCTGTACAAAAAGAAACAGAATCAGAACCATTCATAGAAGAACCGACTGAACCTATAATATCCTCACATGCCTTGGCTGGTTCAAACTCTTATCAAACAATGCGAGTTAAAGGGTATATTAGCCGAAAGCCAGTGATAATACTTATTGACTCGGGTAGTACACATAATTTTCTTGACCCGGTGGTTGCAAAGCGGACAGGCTGCTTGGTGGAACAAACCAATCCTTTTTCAGTGACTGTTGCAAATGGTGCACAAATAACAAGTTCCGCTATTTGCAAAAAAATGCAATGGGTTATGCATGGCACCACATTTGAAGCCGATATGAGGTTGTTGCCTCTTGGTGGGTGTGACTTAGTGCTTGGTGTAGAATAGTTGGCTGAGTTGGGACCAATCGTGTGGGATTTTAAAAATTTGAAAATGGAATTTACGACAAAAGGAAAGAGACATGTGCTACGGGGGTCAACATCTGGACCTATGAAATTGGTGGAGACAAATCGAGTGAGGCATCTGTTATGACGATCCAGTCATGGGGCCATGGCACAATTATGTTCCATCTACCTCAATTCGGCATTTGGAACTGCTCACTCTGAGGTAGACCTTAAACCTGACTTGGAAAAATTACTAAGCCAATTTAAATTTGTTTTTTCAGAACCTAGAGGCTTACCACCTACAAGAGCACAAGATCATAAAATTCCATTGAAGCCAAGCAGTTCAGCAGTAAAGGTACGGCCTTATAGATATCCCTATTTTCAAAAGAATGAAATTGAGAAGATTGTTCGAGAGATGCTTGAAGCAGGTACCATTCGACCAAGTGTGAGTCCTTTCTCTTCACCCGTGCTCCTAGTAAAAAAAACAGATGGTACGTGGCACATGTGTGTCGATTACAGAGCCCTCAATAAGGAAACAATTAAAGACAAATTTCCAATTCCGGTGATTGATGAACTATTTGATGAACTCAATGGTGCCCGGTACTTCTCCAAATTGGACTTACGGTCTGGATATCACCAAATCTGCATGCACTCTAGTGACATTCATAAAACAACTTTTCGAACTCATGAAAGCCATTATGAGTTTCTAGTAATGCCATTTGGGCTAACAAACGCCCCGTCAACATTTCAGAGTGTTATGAATGAGGTATTTCGACCCCACCTTGGCAAGTTTATATTAGTATTTTTTGACGATATTTTGGTGTACAGTAAAGATTGGGAAAGCCATATATGCCACCTCCAGACAGCTCTTTCATTATTACAACACCAACAATTTTTTGTTAAGCGGTCGAAATGTATGTTTGGGCAACAATAACTGGAATATTTGGGACACATAATTTCTCATGAAGGGGTTGCTGCAGATCCGGAAAAAGTTGCTGGTATGCAAGCCTGGCCTCAGCCTACAAGTTTGAAGTCATTAAGAGGATTTTTGGGTTTAACAGGATACTACAGGAGGTTTGTCAGAGACTACGGTAAGATAAGTAAGCCTCTCACTGACTTGCTTAAAAAAGACAATTTTGTGTGGACACCTGCAGCTACAGAATCATTTGAACAATTAAAGCGTGCTATGACAACTACACCAGTTTTAGCCATGCCTGATTTCAATAAGGTTTTTGTGGTGGAGTGTGATGCATCTGGAAGCGAAATCGGGGCAGTACTGATGCAGGAAGCAAAACCCATTGCTTTTATCAGTAAGGCCCTTTCTGACGAAAATCTAGGTCTCTCGACTTACGAAAAAGAATTGTTGGTCGTAGTATTTGCAATTACCAAATGGAGACCTTACTTGATGGGGCAACATTTCAAGGTAAAGTCCGATCACTTCAGTTTAAAATATTTGCTTGAGCAAAGAATTACTACACCTGTACAACAAAAATGGCTAACCAAATTGCTAGGATATGATTGTGAGATTATATATCGAAGTGGTCAAGAAAACAAGGTGGCAGATGCTTTATCTCGAAAATTTGAAGATCAAGTGTTGGCATTAGCTATAACTTTCCAAGTCTCTGACTGGCTGGAACAATTGAAGCATGAATGGCAAGTTGACCAGCAAGCCATTGAGTTAATTAGACGTGTGCAAACTGACCCAAAAGCAGTACCTGGTTTCACTCTAGATCAAGATCGGATCCTCTATAAAGGGCGATTATGGGTTGGACCGAACTCTCCTCTCAGATCTCAAATCTTATTTGAGGCACATAATGGTTCCTGTGGAGGTCATTCTGGAGTTCAAAAGACACTGCACCGAATCAGACGAAGTTTCTGTTGGAAGGGTCTCCGCCAAGATGTCTACAAGTATGTTACTGAATGTGATACATGCCAGAGAAACAAAAATGAAACAGTAGCTGTGCCTGGCTTACTTCAGCCATTACCTATACCAGAGTGTCCATGGACTGATATTTCCATAGATTTTGTAGAAGGACTTCCCCTTTCACATGGTAAGGATGTAATATTTGTCGTAGTTGATCGACTCAGCAAATACTCTCATTTCATTCCACTCAAGCATCCTTACACTACCTTAGAAGTAGCTCAAGTCTTTATGGACAATGTTTTCAAGCTACACGGGCTCCCAAAAACAATAGTAAGTGATCGCGATCCCATCTTCACTAGCAAATTTTGGCAGGGTCTTTTCAACATCTATGGCACTAAACTTTTAATGAGTTCTGCATACCATCCCCAAACGGATGGCCAAACTGAAGTGGTCAATCGTTGTTTGGAGCAGTATTTAAGATGTATGACAGGAGACAAGCCAAAGGAATGGGTTCGTTGGCTACCCATGGCTGAGTTTTGGTTCAATACAAATTTTCACACTGCTACAAAGATTACACCATTCGAAGCGGTGTATGGAAGAGTTCCACCTTCATATGTTATGTATAATCCAGGAGATTCAAATGTAAACTCACTGGATTGGAGTTTGCAAGATCGTGATAAGATGATACGGTTACTCAGAGAAAATCTAATTCAGTCCCAACATCGAATGAAGCAGATTGCAGATGCCAAACGCATGGATCGACAGTTCAAAGTTGGTGATTTGGTCTTCCTCCGTTTGCAACCGTTTCGCCAAACCTCGATTGCTTTGAGGGGCAATAGAAAGTTAGCTCCAAAATACTATGGACCTTTTCCAATCCAAGACCGAGTCGGACAGGTGTCTTACAAATTACAGTTACCAACAGGTTCATCAATTCATCCAGTATTTCACGTTTCATGTCTCAAAAAGAAGTTGGGTAGCGGGTCATCTTCGCTTCCACATCTTCCACTGGTGGATGCTGATGGGCGCTTTCGTATCGAGCCGGTAGCAGTACTGGACCGACGCATGGTTAAAAAGAACAATAAGCCTGTCACTCAAGTCTTGGTTCAGTGGTCAAATGCAAGTCCAGAAGATGCTACGTGGGAAACAATGTATGACCTCAGACAAAAGTATCCGGATTTTTTGCCTTGAGGACAAGTCTGACTTGAGGGGGATGGAGTGATATGACTAAATAAAGAGGTGGGATAAGTATGAATTGTTGGGATGAAAATTCATTAGAGAAAGGGTCGGATAATGATGGGCTGTTAAGATATGTTTGGTGGGGGGAAATAGTTTAGACTTTGTTTTTATGTAGGAGTGTGTAATAAAGCTGACTCTACAATAGCTTTTTATTATATATATGTGTCTGCCAAAAGCTGAGAGAGGGGAGAAAAACAGCTTTCTTAATATTTCAATTCAATAAAGAGGAAATCCCCCCGGAAGTGGGATGCTAGTTTAATTTTCTTGTGTTTTTTCTTCCAATTCATATCATTTTCTGTTATCGTTATCATGATCTTGATCATCATTATTGTTGCTGTTTTTTTTGACTTTGTAAGGTTTTCTTGATTTTGCAGTGAGGCTTGGTGGAGCAGCTAAGGGGCTCGGTTGATTTTCTCGTGAAGCTCTGTCACTCTGTTTCTCCGGTGAGAAGGAATTTAGTAACGGCTTCTTATGAGCTTACTTATGTCACTCTCATATTGTTGACTCTGATCAAAGGTGTGGTTGCAAAATAAACTTTATTGCTCTTTTAGAATGCAACGAGAAACAGTTCACTTCAATTGGCTAATGACAAGGTTTGTCTTTTTTAATGCTTTGGTCATAACCACAATGCATCCATATCAATTCCTTGGAAACCAGAGGCAATAGATGATCGCTGTTCCTACTTTTAATCTCATACAGATGCAGAATGAGAAGCTTCATAACAACTTACTTCAACTGGATGGAAAACCAGGAAATTGACCGGCTGAGAGGGACGTCAAATGTGATGAAGCACATGTGCAGTGATGGTGATACAGAGGTCCGGCAAAAGATGGAAAAAGTGCTTAAAGATTTGAGAGAAACGGAAGGAGAGATTGAAGATGTAGAAGCATTGAACCAGACTTTAATCACAAAAAAACATAAAAGTTACAGTGAGCTACAAGATGCTCGTAAAGAATTGATTAATGTGAGTATTTCTTCTTCCATTAGTCTAGATACCTACTTCAGCAGTTAATGGGATGATTTCCACTTAGACGGTTTTACAAGATCATGAATTTTGAGGATTTTTAGCTTAGTCTTGGCCTCTTTTCTGTTTTTCAGGATTTATTTTGCTTACCTGAACTGTGCTTTCAAAGTGTTCGAACTGAAGAAAGGATTTTAAATGGATTGGCATGCAGAATCTACTTTCTGTGCTATCAGAAAATTATCTGTTGTTGATGCTAAAAATCTGTAGGCGACTCAGAAACTCATGAGTGTGAGAAAATTGGAAAACAAGTTTTAAATTGTGATTATGTGAGAAGGATGTGCAAACTATTTACCTAATCTCTTTCGATGCGAATGAAGTCCAATTTTTCATCATTTTTATATGATTTTTGTACTTCTGTTAAAGGCTTACCGTTGCTTCTTTTAGTTGTGCTCTGCAGTTCTTAACCCCGTGGCTACTAGTTTATCTATCAATTTCATAGGCTTTGAAAGAAACATCAGATCGTGCTCATATCGGTCTTAAGAGGATGGGGGAACTTGACAGTAAACCGCTATAATTTTGGCTTTTATTCTCCTTCCGTGTGACCGTTTTAAATATTCTTTTAATTCAATTTGCCTCTGTTCTGCTGTAAGTTTTAAATTGTGTAAATGTACCGCTGAATGAATTATGGTTATATTTATTTGTCAACTGCACATTGTCGAATTGATCTATCTGAAAAATATTAGAGGTATGAGAATTGATGAATTCTAAAAAATTCACTCTTGCATGTCTAGTTTTGTGTTGGTGCTATAATATCTTTTTGCAGTTTTATGACTCATAATATAATCTTCCTGGATCCTTAATAAACTTGACCCCCATAAATATGAAATCTCATTGTCCACATGTTGCTACCTAGCTATGTCTTTTAATGTGAATGTGAGACAAATACCTTAACCATTGAAAGAGAATTTCTTGGACATAATTTGCTGGACAATATCTATGAGGACTTCATTTTTCCAGCCTTTTTCATCACCCTTAGCTACCTTAATTTGAAATCTGATAATTATTTTGATTGTTTTGAGGTGACTGCTTAAGAATGGCTAATAAAGAGTGCAGTGGATTCACTGAAGCTTCATCAGCTAGAATCAAAGAGCACTCACAACAAACAGCTACAGGCTGACTTGTATTAGAGGAATGCTGGTGCTGACTTTACTTTTCGGTGTCAAAAATGATTGATGGGTACTGATTTAATTTTAAGTTTTAGACTGAATTTAGATCACGAAGAGTTTCAAACATTTAGAGTTGATACATGTATAACTTCATGTCAAAATTTTCAGTTTTGTTTGCTCGTATATTGTGTTGTATCGAGTTGAAAATTTTGAGATTCGTTTCCGTTAATGTGATATATCCTTTGTACAAGCCAAGTCACAGGCATCCTTTTTGCAGCCTTGAAAAAAAAATGATATTTGATCATTTTTAGTAGTCATGTAATCGACAAGTTTGAGCAACTCATATTTGGATGACCATTATTAACTTTCATACATATTTGACAATTTTCTATTGTCATTAACCTTTGATTGTTTTTAAACCACAAAGGTAAATTGGTTGTTTAAATAAATGTTAAATGAGGATATTTGACACCAATATGCCTCACGTTTTTTTATTGTCAGATATATCTTTATTTGACAATTTTAAACCATCAAATGTATTTTATTTTCTTGTAATGGTTATTGTTATTTTCATAGTACAGTTCTAAAGCATTCGATAAATATTTGTAATCATAGTTTAAAAGATAATTGAGATAATTTTATCTCATGGTCGTATAAAGAAAAACCATATTACTTACTAGTTTTTATGAAATTTTTATTTATATTATATTTACCAAACATTGTCAACTATTATTTGATAGTTAAAGCTTTCAAACCGTGGTAATTGTGTCTTAAAAGTACCACAATAGGCAATAACAAAATGAAGGGCCTGTTTGGTACTACTTTGCGGCAATTGGGTGGCATAAATGTTACTGCAGCAAAATGTTTGATAAACACTTATAACTATGACTTTTTAAGTCAAATTGAATTGATCCCATAGTTATTTAAAGAAAAACTTATATTAATACCTCTATTAGTTTTGTGAAAAATCTTATTGTAAATCATATTTATCAAACATAATCAAATGTTATATTATGGCTAGATTTCTTTTTTAATAATAATTGTAGATTAAAAGTTATAATTCCTGAATATGAAACAAAACTGAAGTTTTGATTTACTATAATTATTATTGCTTCTGGCAGCTTTACGTGAGATCACATCTGTCATCTTTCTCCATTTTTTTATCAAGTCAATATCGGCGAGATGATCATAGCTTGATGCGTGGTTATTATAATACACAATTTTTTTAATATATATATATATATATATATATATATATAGAGAGAGAGATTTCTTATTAATACAATCAAAACATTTATTGAATATTTATAATTGGGAGTGAGTTCTACTACTTAACTGGTAAAATTTTGTGGAGTGATCCGAATTAAACTTTTGATCTCACTCACATGACTGATAAGACTTGAGAGGACTAGATTATTACCAAAAAAAAAATATAATTTATTTTCTAATTTCATAAAATTACCAATTGTGAATTAAGTTTATGTTAAAGCCAAAAACAGTCTCCCTCTTTGTAAAACCAATGTCAAATAAATGACCTACCTACCCATTGTTGTTTTGATTGAAAAATAAAATAAAATTTAGAGAATATATACGAGTTTTCATGAAAATCACTAATCTTAAAGGCTAGGGAAGAGAGACTCAAGAGGCTTGAGAAATCTTTAATTATTAATCTTAAAGGCATAAAAATTATTTTATGCTTTTTCTTCATGTTTTTTAAGATAATAATTGTGGAAGCCGGTTAGTTATATTTGGTTGAGTTATGAGGTGGCAGCTGGAGTGGGACCCGCTGGTGGTCAAAGTGGTTATTATAACCGGCTGATTGTGCAGCCATACAAAGAGCAGAATAAGCTGATTGGGGCTGCACCTTTTGTGAGATCAATTTGAGTGACCTTGCTAGAGAAATACGTGAACAATTTGTTTTCTTGTTCTCTTGAGAGTGCATTTGCAATTTTGATCTGGTTCAATAAAGCTTTAGGCCCGTCGCTTTCAGTCCCATCTCTTGCAGGGCCTTTAATTAAGAGGTCTTCGTGATACTAAGACTTTCAACATTCCACTTTTTGTTGTAAAACTTCGCATTAAAATTCCACTTTTTGTTACTAGTCTTTAATTGCTTCCCACAAAGAAAGGTTGAAAAGGCTACTGCTACTCTGCAAGCGTTGATAGGACCCTGGAGGCGGTATTTGAGAGGTCAAGCTTGATGACATGACCAGTGTTCTCATTGCACTGAACGCCATCCCATAAGCAGCAATCAATAATTCCTTCTTCTTCTGTCCTCCATGACAACCTCAAGAAGTTGAGTGTTTTAGGAACCGATACGTTAGAAGAATTTGGCTTTAATTATGATGTGAAAAGTGAAATCAGAGAAATGTACGGACCCAATTTAAGGCAATTAAAGTTGTGAAATGAATATCAACAAAGTGTTGGCTCCACTGGCAATACAGTTCCCTTAAATGACTTGATTAGGTTTGCTCACCAGTTCGAGTCGTAGGGAAGTCGTCTTTGTTGGGAGAACTCATACCTCTCGGTTCAAGCAGGGACTTCTAGTCTATGTTGTGGTACGAGCTTAAAGGTACCTCCCACTGTTGGGGCCCTACCTAAAATACCTCGTGGATAAGATAAAAAAAAGAGTTGTGGAATGAATTTTCTATGTATATCAATCAAATAATCAATTCATTGGTTCAACAGTATAAAGAGTTCCTCTACGTATCTATTTTTCCATACAAACCATTTTGGTTCATTAAATGGTACCTATGTCACTATTCTTTTTTTTAATCTTTTAAAAAATACATGTGCAACCATTTTCAAAATAAAATGAACCTCTATGATCAATCTAGTGAGAAAATAAAATCCTCTTATGATCTTTGACTCATATAAGCTTGTAAGAAATTTGTGTCACATCTATTCAAATGATAATATATTGTTATAATTTAACTATTTGTATATTTTTCTTTGAAGCACATAAATAACTATAACGCTTGCAGTCACAACTATTTGATACGCTTATACTCATTAATACAAGATCTTGATGTTTCTAAGTGTTGGGCTGAGGCACAATCACTGGTGATAAGTTGATACTGGAAGACTCATCTCTTGCAATGCCTGCAATTAAAATGTCCGCGAAATATTTTGGCATGATCTCACAATGTCAATTATAATTACTCTATTAATGACCAATTATTTCACATAACTATATCTTAATACCAATATATCTTGAGTTGTCATTGTGGATTTGGCTCTGTGCCTTAAACAGAGTTGTCTTACAAGGAGGCATTATTGTTTTGGGCTAGATACGAATTCTGTGTCTGGATTGATAATTTCAGTTCATTGTTGATCCATAAACCCGGGGTCAAATATTGCCCCTGGAGTGGCTGGATCGATTGGATTGCTTGATCCAGTCATAAAGCAGTTGTGGAGTAACAGATCACTATTCAATGAAACCCACAGTGAGTTCATTAGGATTATGATTACATACAAAATTTTAATGCCCTCTAAATTAAGTGCACGCAAGACCAATGTGACCATTTATACATTCTCAATCAGAGTAATTATATACATAATCGACCTTAAGATAATCTTGATCACAAATCAATATCTAGCTTATGATCTTTATGCACTATTCTGATCGAATGACTATAAAGCTATCTGGGAAAATATATTGTGGAACACAGTTATTTTGAAGGATAGTTTCCAAGAAAAATAACACAATCATCAATTTGATAACTGCAGAAATATGTAAGTTATATAAATCTCTACATAGTGGGGGCGGCTAATCTAATTTGTTGGTAAAATTTTGAAGTGGAAATCGATAGTTCTGGAGCTGAAACCCTGCACATAAAATATGGACGAAATTTAGTTGCAGTTGTGTTAAATAATAGTAAAGATGATGATAATAAAATTACTTTTTAAAAAATTCTTATCAATTAACCATGCCGATCAATAATTAATTGGCACATCAAAAGTTTCTTGTGTGAGCCAATCAAAACAGTTTCATTTATTCTTATTGGCATAATGCAAGTTTCATGAATTTCAGAAATCATAAATAACTTAATCGTCATCATTTAACCCCTCAGCGTGCTCTACAAATAAAAGATTTATTCAGATAAAATAATACATATTGAGTGGTTATAATCCAAATTATAAATATTTCTCCAACTGGACTACAGAGTAATTGAAATTAACTGTAACACCTGTGGCCAAAACTTGGACCCATGTGCTTTTATAATCAAAATTGAAACCTATAATTATAGTCAGCTTGAAATCTGAATCAAATGAGCAAAGGGGCACAAATGCCTCCTCTGGACTCTAAGCATGAAGCAATAATCAAATTGTCAGCCTCCTAAAATAAGCTCTTGAAACATTACTCACAAACCCATCTATTAACATATATAAATTTTTTGGTACTAAAACTTAAAAAAGAGAATTTGTGTAAATAGAATGAGAGAAAGAGCAAGCCTGAAGGCAGAGTGAAGAACAAACATACAAACCTCGTTTCTTACAATCATCTTCATCAGTCATGAGAGGTCACTATCACCGGCATAAGCATGCTGCCGTTTGCCTCTGCATCCTCATTGCGAATATTATTTGGCATATGAACCTAAAAAGACACAAATTATCAAAGATTTGATCTCTGTATTCATTTGTCCATAAATAAAGGAGTTCTAAATCTACAGAGGCACCCTCACATTATACATGCAAATTAATAAAGCAATCTTTTAGAGACCTCATATGACTAAATTATTAACTAACACAATGCAGTCAAACGATCTTTATATTTCTTTCTTTCCACAATATTGCAAAAGCTTACAGTCTCGTGTAGTTTTCTTTATATTTGTAGGAATTAATAGTCATAGAGGTGATACGTATGTGAATTCACCAAGTGCAGCTTGATGATTACAATTATGCTCACAACCATACCTGATTATCAGTAGCAGGGGATATATGCCTGCTGGCAAGGCCTGATGAATCCGAAACTTCTCCATCATATTTGAAAGTAAACCCAGCGGCAACTACAGCAAAGACTAGTGGGAAAACAGATGCATTAAACTTGTGCTTGACACCCAATTCCGCCAGAATAAAGTATATGAACGTAACAAACAACTGGACCACAGAGAAAGAAATTTCCAACACCACAAGTAGCAGCTTCTGAATATGAGTTCTGCCTGCAGCTCTGATTCTTCCCACGATACAAGTAGGCATGCTCATAGTAATAGCAAAACCAGATGCCGACAATAGAAATGCAGCAAGAAGGATGCTCCTCTTACTTTTCCCAAATATGTCCAGTAAGAATGATGCTGCTTCCAACACAACATAAAACACAGCAAGTGCACGTTTCTTATGTTTACCAAGTGTCTCACAAATCTGTAATATACAAAGAATGCAATTATACATTTCAATCAATGAAATTGTATTGTCATTCATTAAGTGAAAACCAATTGTAGGCAAAACTTTGATATTCTTACCTTGGCATATGAGACAATAACAGACATCAAAGAAGCATAATTTGATGCTTGAAAATTGAATTGGGGAACAATCGTATCAAATACCGTTACACCATGGCCACTGACGGTGGATCCAACACCTTGAATTGTTTCACGAAATCTTCTAGCCTCAGTCACATCTTCATTTGAAGGCAGACCCAGACTTTCAGTAAAGTGAAGTTCAGCTTTCACAGCAACAGATGCAGCTCTAAATAGCTCCTGTAACCACAGAAAGCCTTTAGTTCGGTATATTCAATTCAATTTCTTGATCATTTTGTACTATTCATCTTTACACTTCACTCTGCATTTAAGTTCTTGAGCGTTAATTTTAAAAATTTCCCATTTAGGCACTAGCCCCAGTGAAATTAGGCAAAGAGCTAAATAAGTAAATACAAAATTGCTATAATTAACAAATTAATAAATAAAAGGAAGAACCGACTTGTAATTTGAGATGCTCGTCGGGATCGTCCTGCTTACGTAAGACTCTACGGCGGCGGTTCTTGAGGCCATTGCAGGCAGATCTCCATCTTCTCAAGGCTTTCTCCGACCTAATTTTCTGAGCATCGTCGAAGTCCTCCGAAGTCAATAACTCGCTCATTTGTTTTCTCGTTGTGCAGCTCAGAAAATTTCTTTTCTCTCTTTCTGTTCTCTCTTTCTTCTGTGTTTACTGTCTCGTACACAACAAACAGCTTTCTATTTATTCATCTTTTTTAGCTCAACACTGGATTATTGGATATTTCCGAGCAAAGACAGTGTTGACGCGTCGTGCTGCTAACTTTTGCTCTTTGCTTTTCGCTTGGAGGAAAAAACAATTAAAAAAAACAAAAGAATCCTCCGTGTCCTTATCCTTCATGTAACTGTAGAAAAAAAGTTGGATTTATTACACATGACAAATAGAATGAGGAATGTGTCGGAGAGGTGGGTGGTGGTGACACTCGACAACCAATTTTGGAAGACCATCCTTTGTTTTAAGGATGTCGTATCGGCGGCGTGCAGAATTTTATAGATAAAATCAATAACGTGAATAAATTTATCTTTTAGTATCTTGACATTGCCGATCTTGTACAAATTTATATATAATTTTATGTGCAAAATCAGTGGTACTCTTTTCGCTCAATTAAAAAAAATAAAATAAAAAATAAAAAAGAAAATGAAACACTAGCTTGAGTTTGAGTTGGAAACCACTGCGTGCAAGCTTGTTGAGTGGCTTAGCAGAGGCACACTTATTGTTTTTCTGGTAAATTCATTTATGCTGTAAATTCATAATTCTGTGTATGTATTAATTATGCATTTACTTGTTATAGCCGTTCTCTGGCCTTTTCTTTTATCCCCTCTTTTTCTAAATTTGATTTGCTCGTTGTTTTTCATTTTCACGGGACGCAATAAGCACAATTGCATTGAGAAAGATTAAAGCTGCATCAAGCGTTTTGGTTCACAAAAGAAGATTAATTTTTAGTCTCACTTGTATACATGCCAATTTTATGTACATAAACTCTTAAGGATTTAGAGGAAAACTAGATTAGCACACGTTTCAACAAACAATCAAGCCAAAGAAGAGAAGTAACCAAATTAAATCCTGATGATAGCTTTCTTTATCCTGTTCTTTAATCATTTTTAGCCAAAGCAAGAGAGAAACTTCCTTGGTATAAACCCACCAGTAGAAATTTCTTAGGTGACAGCATTTCAGTTTTCTCCCCGGCACAGGTGGAAGCAGTGTATGGAAAATATTCAAATAGCAGATCACAATTAGCTTTCTTATTACTCCATTTTAAGATTCCCAAAAGTCAAACATGCATAAGATGGTCAAAACCACAAAATAATCAGCATCTAGCTGCACTGAAGCTATGAGGACTTCATTCTTATCATTCTTCCAGCCTTTTTCTTCACCCTTAGCTACCTTAATTTGAAATCTGATAATTATTTTGATTGTTTTGAGCTAATTCTTGAGAATGGCTAATAAGGATTGCAGAGGATCACTGAAGCTTCGTCAGCTAGAATCAAAGAGCACTCGCAACAAATAGTTACAGGATGACTTGTATTAGATGAATGCTGGAATTGACTTTACTTTTTGGTGCTGAAAATTATTGATGGGTACTGATTTAATTTTAAGTTTAAGACTGAATTGAGATAATGAATAGTTTCAAACATTTAGAGTTGATACATGTATAACTTCATGTCAAAAATTTCAGTTTTGTTTGCTCGTATATTGTGTTGTATCGAGTTGAAAATTTTGAGATTCGTTCTGTTTATGTGATATACCTTTTGTACATGCCAAATCAGGGGCACCATTTTTGTAGCTCAAAAAAAAAATGATATTTGATCATTTTTAGTAGTCATAAGTAATTGACAAGTTTGAGCAACTCATATTTATTAACTTTCATACATATTTGACAATTTTCTATTGTCATTAACCTTTGGTGGGTTTAAATTACAAAGGTAAATTGGCTGTTTTAATAAATGTGAGGATATTTGACACCGGAATGCCTTACACTTTTTTATTGTCAAATATACCTTATTTGACAATTTTAGTCTATCAAATGCATGCTATTTTCTTGTACTGGATATTGTTATTTTAGTACAACTTTAAAGCATTTGACAAATACTTATAATTACAGTTTAAGAGAGAATTGAGATAATTTTATCTCATGGTCGTATAAAGAAAAACCATATTACTTTCTAGTTTTTATAAAATTTTCATTTATATCGTATTTATATCAACTATAGATTAAGGTTATAGCACCTCAATATCAAACAAAATTAAAGTCTTGATTTATTGAGCTTGATGTGTTTTAATTATTAATGTTTCTGGCAACTTTACCTGAGATCACATTTGTCATCTTTCTCCACTTTTAATCGAGTCAATATCGGTGAGATGGTCATAGCTTGATGCGTAGTCATTATAATACACAATTTATATGGGTGTGCGTGTGTCTATATATATATATATATATATATAATAAGTTTCATTAATACAATCAAAACATTTATTGAATATTTATAATTGGGAGTGAGTGCTACTACTTAACTGGTAAAATTTTGTGGAGTGATCCAAATTAAAGGTTTGATCTCACTCACGTGAGAGATGAGGCTTGAGGGGATTAGATTATTACAAAAAATATAATTTATTTCTAATTTCATGAAATTACCAATTGTGAATTAAACTTATGTCAAATCAATTAGCCATTGTTGTTTTGCTTGGAAAATAAAATAAAATTCAGAGAATATATAAGAGTTCTCATGAAAATTACTAATCTTGAAGGCTAGGGAAGAGAGACTCAAAGAGGCTTGAGAAGTCTTTAAGTCAAGTCGTGTTTGAAAATTATTTAGCTAAGAAATCGACAAATCATGGATAATATTGCATGCCACATTAGGTTAAATTGGCAATATATATATTGGCAATGGGGTGGGGTAGGGATGGGGAGTCTTAGCCTAGTAAAATTTTGCTTGGGGTGGGGATGGAGATGGGGATGGGGAATCCCATGTGGGGAATGATTTCTCCTCCCCACTTTTTTTTCTATTTACTTATTTTATAATAAGTATGGATAAATGATTTTAGCAAATTAAAAATTAAAAATTTAAATAAAATTATTAGCACATTATAAAATATTTTAATTATTAAAAAAATCTCCAAAAGGTCTAAACAATATCCTGAAATAATATTAAAACTAAAAAATATTTGAACAGAGCAGTACCTTGAGAGAGAAAATAAAACATAACAATATTTTAGGGTCAAATAAGAATTATAATATAGGTTTTTTTTTCTAGTTGTAACCTATTTATATTAGATCAAACTAAAAAGAAAATTTATTAACCAACATAACAAACTAAAAAATATTTGAATAGTGTTCTTGAGAGAGAAAATAAAACATAACAATATTTTAGGGTCAAATAAGAATTATAATATAGGATTTTCTTCTAGTTGTAACCTATTTATATTAGATAAAAAGAAAAAGAAAATTTATTAACCAACATTTTAAGTGATAAAACAAAAAATAATTGAACAAAATTTTAAAAGATTTCATTATAAGAGGAATTGGGGTAGGGATGGGGTCAGGAGTATAGAACCAAATCTCACCCCATTAAGAATTTGGGGATTATTTTTCCTCACCCTGTTCTCTAAAAATTATTCAAAATTCACTCAATTTGGGGTAGGGACCCATGAGGCTCCAAATCTGTGGAGGATTTTTCCATCCTTATATATATATATAATAGTTTTTTTATCCATATTTTTAAAGTGCGGGAAAGTCCCATAAAACTTTAAAATTGCGCGGTTTTAAAGACTTACAATTTTAAACTTTTATAACCACGCGGTTTTAAAGCTATTTTAGATTTTTTTGTATTTTAAAATCTCGAATTGTAACATTTCTACATATATAGAGAGGAAAATTTAGGCCTAAAGTGAACCCAAAAAAAAAAAAAACGACTTTTTAAATATTCTCAACTAGATGAAACGATTAATTAATTTTTATAAAAAAAATTATTTTATGCCTTTTCATGTTCATGTTTTTTAAGATAATAATTTTGTTTAATTATTAGATTTTAATTCATATATCAATTTTGTTTTTTGCAAAATTATATAGTATAGTGTATTGGCCTATGAAAATATATTTTCATGTACTCATGAGATCAACAAATTATTATCTTGTTTTTGTTTAGCAAAGAATATAAAAATGTAAGGAATAAGTTGAAATTAAGAAGTATTAAAATTAGTTGCAAAACAAAAATGCTACGAGAGTTCTAGCTTCTCGTAGGCTAGCTCTTTGAATTGCTCTTGATCATCGAAACTGGAGTGATTGCTTCCCAAATTATTTCTGCCAAAACTGAAATTTACTCGCATTTCAGAATTCTCCCTGGCTTACTTGGTAAAGTACGCAAAATATTCAAATAATAGATAGCAATGTGTTGTGATATATATGCGGGTATCCACCAAAATCACCCAAATCAATGCAATCACTTGTGATGGGCAAATTTGATCTGCACATAGTGCTCACACCGCTTGGTACTACTGGAACAGAAGCATAAGCAAGAGATTGGTTTGTTAAGTAGCTAGGTCCTTCTTTAATAAGGGCACCCACATTTTTTAAAATTTAGATTCGAAACTTTATAATATTGTAAAAGGTTTTTTGTAGTCTTGTAAAATAATTTTTCAATAATTTAAAATATTATAAAATTCTGAATTCATAAATCCACATTCTAAAAAATACAAACATCCGCCCCTGCAATAATTATAAGTAGCAAAATGATAAAAATCACATACTATGCTACAAGCTACATCACACGCCGATCACGTGCATGAGCTTCCCACCACCAGGACACTCATCACACACCACTTGATTCGGCTATAAATAGATGGGTGGCCTCCGTTTGTAGTACACTTTCCAATTTACGGAATTAGAATTCAATTACAAGAATTCACTTGGTTAATATCATACAACACCTTTTCTTTACATTATCTACATACAAACGACCAATGTGCCCCCAAGACCAATGTGACCATTTATACATTCTCAATCGGAGTAATTATGTATACAATCGACCTTAAGATAATCTTGATTACATATAAATATCTAGCTTATGATCTTTATGCACTATTCTGATTGAATGACTACAAAGCTATCTGGGAAAATACACAGTGAAACACAGTTATTTTGAAGGATAGTTTCCAAGAAAAATAACACAATCATCAATTTGATAACTGCAGAAATATGTTAGTTATATAAATCTCCACATGGTGGGGGCCGCTAATCTAAGTTGGTGGTAAAATTTTGAAGTGGAAAACGATAGTTCTGGAGTTCAAACCCTGCACATAAAATATGGGGGAAATTTAGTTGCAGTTATGTTAAATAATAGTAATAATAATGATAATAATAAAATCACTTTTTAAAAAAATTCATATCGCGTGGTGTACCGTTACGGAAACAATTAACCATGCCGATCAATAATTAATTGGCACATCAAAATTTTCTTCTGTGACCCAATCAAAACAATTTCATTTATTCTTATTGGCATAATACTATTTTCATGAATTTCAGGAATCACAATAACTTAACACCATCATTTAACCCCTCAATGTGCTCCACAAAAAAAAGTTATTCAGAGTAATTGGAATTACACCTATGGCCAAAAGTTGGACCCAATGTGCTTTTATAATCAAAATTGAAACCTATAATTATAATCAGCTTGAAATCTGAATCAAATGAGCAAAGGGGCACAAATGCCTCCTCTAGACTCTAAGCATGAAGCAATAATCAAATTGTCAGCCTCCTAAAATAAGCTCTTGAAACATTACTCACAAACCCATCTATTAACATATATAAATTTTTCAGCGCTAAACCTTAAAAACGAGAATTTGTGTAAATAGAATGAGAGAAAGAGCAAGCCTGAAGACAGAGTGAAGAACAAACATACGAACCTCATCTCTTAGAATCATCTTCATTAGTCATGAGAGGTCACTCTCACCAGCATAGGCATGCTGCCGTTTGCTTCTGCATCCTCATTGCTAGTATTATTTGGCATATGAACCTAAAAAGACACAAATTATCAAAGATTTGATATCTGTACTCATTTGGCCATACATAAAGGATTTCTAAATCTACAGAGGCACCCTAGCATTTATACATAAAAATTATTAAAGCAATCTTTAAGAGACCTCATATGACAAAATTATTGACCCACACAATGCAACCTCACAATCTTTAGATTTCCTTTCTTTCCACAATATTGCGAAAGCTTGCGGTCTCATGTAGTTTTCTTTATAGTTGTAGGAATTCATAGTCACAGAGGTGATAAGTATGCGAATTCACCAAGTGCAGCTTGATTATTACATTTATGTTCACAAGCATACCTGACTATCAACAGCTGGGGCCGTATGCATGCTGGGATGGCCTGATGAATCAGAAACTTCCACATCATATTTGAAAGTAAACACAGCAGCAACTATAGCAAAGACTAGTGGGAAAACAGGTGTATTAAACCTGTTCTTGACACCCAATTCTGCTAGAATAAAATAAATGAGCGTAACAATCAACTGAACCAAAGAGAAAGACGTTTCCAGCACCATATGCAGTTTCTTCTGTGAATCCATTCCAGTGCCAGTTCTGGTTCTTCTCAGGGTCCAAGTATTCCTACTCATAGTAACAGCAAAACCAAATGCTGACAATAGAAATGCAGCAAGAAGGACGTCCCTCTTACTTTTCCCAAATATATCCAGTAAAAATGATGCTGTCTCCAGCACAACATAAAATACAGCAAGTGCACGTTTCCCATCTTTACCAAATAGTTCACAAATCTGTAATATACAAAGAATGCAATTATACATCCCAATCAATGAAATTGTATAGTCATTCATTACGTGAAAAATTTCAAGCTCAGAGATTCGAGGCCAATTGTATGCAAAACTTTGATATTCTTACCTCGATATATCCAAATCCAAACAGGAAAATGGATACTCGAGCAGTATTCAAATATCAAAGAGCATATTTTCAAAATTAAGTGAGGAATAGAAGTTTCGGTATCAATTATCATTACATGGCCACTGACAGCGGATCCACCAACATCAGCGGGTTCATGAAATCTTCCAGCTTCAGCGACAGGCACAGCCACACTGTATGAATTTGGTGGCGCATCTTCAATTGGATACAGATCCAGATTTTCAGTAAAGTGAAGTACAGCTTTCAGAGCAACACACACAACTCTAGCTTGTTCCTGTAACAAACAGACAGCCCTTAGTTCGGTATCGTAAATCCATTTCTTAATCATTTCGTACTATTAATCTTTACCGTTCACACTGCATTTAAAATTCTTGAGTGTTGATTCTAAGAATTTCCCATTAGGCATTAGGCCCAATGAAATTAGTCCAAGAACTATGTAAGTAATACTAAATTACTACTAATTAGAAATTAGGGAAAATACATGAATTCCGAATTTTTTTTTTTTTTGCATTTTTCTCTCCTATCTCTTCTTCGAAAAGCATAAAGGATACGTGATATAATTTCAGGACTTTCATATTCAATTTGGCGATGCATTAAGTAAACTTTGGGTCTCATAACAAATCAAGAGTTACCAATTCAGTTCCACTGCTAATGCAGGGTCTACTGACCGGGTCTTGAATTAGATTGAAAAGCCCGAGAGAGAATCGAATTGATCGTAAGCTAACCTAAATTAAATTGAATCATAAGTAACCAATAATGAAAAATAAATAAAAAAGGAATATGGACCAGTAATTTGGGATCGCTAGCCTCAGACTCGTCATTCTCGATGAGGTCGGCGATCCTACGGAAGCTCTTGAGGTCGAGGATCCTACGGATTCTGGCGAGGCAGAAGATTGCAATGACGACAGATCTCCATCCCATTGCTTTCCCCACTCAGCTGTTTGGATTTTTTGTCTTTTTTTTTTTTTCCTTGTACGTTTTTTGTGATTGTGCCAAGACTGGTAAGCGTCCGTACACTCTTGACACACTTTGCTCTTGTCCTCGTGTCCGTTTAGGCGACTGGCTCGCTTTGCTCTTTATATGTCGACATGTGTCGCTGTTGCTCTTTCTTTCTTCGAATCACATAAAAGTAATATGGAGCATGCTGGTGAGTCAAACTCACCAGTCTTAAAACGGCAGCGTTTTAGTGTGCCGTGGCCCATGGGCATTGAAAGTCACGGGGAATAGGGAAAGCACGAGTTCGATCGCTTATTAACGTTGGCTCAAAACGGCAGCATCGCTACGTCGTTTAAACAAAACTTTAAGTGATGCACGTGATGGCCATGTGATCCAGCTTAAGCCAGGTCGGTAAAACCGTTAATCTACGTGTCAACATCCTGTACATTTTGGGAAAGCACAAGTTCGATCGCCGATTAATATAAGCTCAAAACGGCAGTTTCTCTATGTCGTTTAAACAAAACTTTAAGTGATGCACGTGATGGCCATGTGATCCAGCTTAAGCCAGTTCGGTAAAACCGTTACTCTACGTGTCAGCATACTGTAAATTTTGGGTTGCTGGTTTGTTGCTCTGGTAGCTATAAAACTGACTGGTGTAACAGTTTTGATTCACAATTGTGTGTAAACAAGTTAAAAGAGAGATTAGAGAATACGTGGAAATTATATTCTGTAGTCTTGTGAGTAAGCCGTGTAAAGATCCTCCATTATTGTTCAATAAAAACTCTCCGGAAAGCTTCTCCCGTGGATGTAGGTTGTGCCATTCTTGATGCAACTGAACCACGTAATCGTTCTTTGTGTTGGTTGGGATTGTTTCTGTTCTTTTCAGATTTCTTGATTCTTAGTTTTAATAAGATAACTCTTGTGTTAATTGATTTTTTCTGGGTTTAGTCTTCTCTCTTTTTGCAACTTGTTAAAACTTGATAAAAAAATCCTGAAAAAATGATTGTTTCTTGCAAAGCCGTTAGCAGGTTCAATCACTTCAAGCAACTTTCTTCTCTTTTTTTTTTTTTTTTTGTCCCATAAAAAATTAAACTTTCATCTCATTATCAATAAAATATTTAGTTACATTTTTTACCCACCATTTTCAATGAAATTACATACAAAACGCCACCATGCTCCTTTGTTTTGTTACTTAATTGCCCTTAACTTCTCCAAAAAGACCAAAACACTAGCTTTCCAAAGCGCACAAAAGTTTCTGAGCATTCGTGGATCAAAGATTTAATTTGAAATTATCATCTCAACAGCGGCCGAGGAGGAGTTATTTAGAGAAGCTACATTTCAGTAAATTCCTTTTACCTTTCCTTTATAAAAATAGCCTTTCATCATGTAATTTAAATTACATGAGGTTTTTGTTTTATTATTAGGAAAATTACCACTTTAAATTTATTCTGCCATAAAAAAAAAAAAAGTTAATAGAGATTTTCATTCTCTGCATCTATCTCAACAGTGAAATTCCTCACCTATAAAAATTCAAACACAAATCAAATGGATCTGTATACTTCAATTGCGGACAAATTATTGTTTTAAAAACATTATTTTCATTCTCAATTATTATTTTCAAAAAAACACCATTTTTTATCACTCCGTTTTCATTTTCTCAATTATTATTTTCAAAAAAACACCATTTTTTATCACTCCGTTTTCATTTTCTCAAAAGCCAAAGACGCTGATATTTCATTTTGCTTCTTCATGTGGACAGTTCTTATTTAGGCCAAAAACAAAAGAAGTAATACTAGGTAGCCAAAATGACCAAAACACCAGCTTCCAGCCTTCCACCTTCTTCCCCTTTCAAACGCACAAAAGTTACTGAGCATGCTTAGAGGAGTTCTTATTTGAAATTATCATCTCAATTAGCGGCCAACAAGGAGTTGTTTAGAGAAGCTACATTTTAGTAAATTCCTTTTACTTTTCCCTTATAAAATAGCCTTTTTTCATGTAATTTAAATTCCTTTAGGTTTCTATTTCATTATTAAGAAGATTATTAATCATCCACTTAATTTATCCTGCTGTAAAAAATATTGTAAAAATTTTAATTTATTTAATTTTACGATGCATTTTACAAAGCAATTTATTGTTTCCAATTGCAGCCAAATCTCTCCACTTTTCTTCATCCACCAATCCCAAATAGTAGAAATTTACTTCTATTTCTACATTTTCCATTTTTCTGTATTAGAAAATTTATTTTTAAAAAATGCCACCAAGGCATTTTCCTTTCCATTTTTAAAATTACTGTTTAAAAAACACTAGTTTCATTTTCAATTATTATTTTCAAAAAAACACCATTTTTTATTATTCCATTTTCATTTTCACAGAAGCCAAAGACGCTGATTCGTCATATGAACAGATTCCCAGCGTACGCATAAAAACATATGCTGACAGAATTTACCTATGAGCCATAAAATGCAACATATAAATTTTACAAATACTGGTTTTTTTTTTCTACTTCTGGAAAAGAGTTCTTTACACCAAATTGATGCCAAGTAACAGAAAAAACCTAGTCCACATGAAGGGAAGGAAATCTAGCAATTTAAATGCCACTGATCTGTCTGCGGGGGGTCCATAAGCAATGATAGAATGTGTGCACCATCTCAGCTTCCCAGATTTTGCACCATAAGCAGTTGTGCCTCGTGCATATTCACCAAGAATGCACCATCCCTGTTTTCAGTGCCAAGAATTGCCTGGCAGGTAGATTCAACAGCAAAAAGATGCTTAGCGTTGTACTAACAGCTGCAAACAAAGGACACCTACTACAGCGATTTAATTGCCCTGTTTCTTATTAGCAATAAACCACTGCCCAAGAACTTTGCCAAGATCAATTCAAGTTGCAATTAAACCAACAACCGATCTAAAGCTTCAATGATGAAATAAAACCTTAGCTCTAGGTTAATGGAGATTGAACAGAAGATTAAACAGATCAAGAAGCAAACACACTCAAAGACAGGATTTAACGTGGTTCGATTATGCATAAAATGCACAATCTACATCCATGGGAGAAGCCACAGAAAAAGCTTTGTTGATGATTCGAAATGGATTTTACAGAGATAATACAGAGAAAGGTACAGGGAACAAGATGACTCTCTCTCACTTTCTTGGAATTCTCTGGACAGCTCACAAAATCACACAAAATCTGCTTCAACAATCAGCCTCTATATATCCAGTTACGAAAACCCAGACTGTACAGCCTTTGGACATGTGTGTAACTGCTTTATAACGAATTTTTCCTCACATGCTGTCTCACGTGCTTCACTTAAGTTTGCCAAAAACGAATGAAAACAACGCCGTTTCTTCCTTAAGACAAACGACACGCGATTGCACGTGATCTATGAGTAAAAACACTTACTCAAAACGCTACCGTTTTGGAGCTTTGAGTTTTGAATTCATTTCACTCCAGTCCACACTTACAAAATAAAGAACAGATAACACAAGCTCTAAAAGAATTATTCCTAATGGATATAGAACCAAACAACACAACAACCATGTCAACATGTAGGTTAACCTCAAAGCAAACCAGTATAAAAAGCAAAGTGGCCAGATCTAATGCGAATCTCACAAGGTTTGTCCAGTTATCAACAGGAAGGAGTTGCTTTAAAACATCTAGAGGCACTTGTTTATTCCCTTCCTATTGTGAATTGGGATCGCCAAGGCAGCCACTGGATGCATCAGAATCTTGCTCCTCTCCCCATAAGCTTGCCAGTGAAGTTGCAAACCCAAATGGATATTTTATAAATGTATTTAACAATTATTTTCAGTATGTCCATGATATTAAATCCAAACAAGAAATCAAACCTAGAACTACAGGATGCAGTTAATTGTTTTATTTGGTGATGCTGCTAGACTACCTCTGAGATATACATAAACCCCAAAGGATGATCAGAAACTTTTGAGACTTTATGATGTTATAAGGTGGAGAAGGAAGTTACCTAGTTGTTTGCAGTGGCCTCTTTACAAATGGATGCTCCATTAGTTGAGCTGCAATAGGCTGATCATTTGGGTTAACTTGCAAGCATTTTAGAATAAAATCCCGCACATCTTCCAATAATGAGTTGGGAACTGCAGGAGGTTCACCCCTGCCTACCCTGAATAATGCTTGCATTATAAATCACAAATGATGCAACCTTTTATAAATCACAAGATGTTAAACAAGAAAAAATAGAAACAGAATAAAACATGGAAAATTATTGAAAGAAAATCAGTTTTAATATATGAAAATTTTTATGTACACCTTCCAAGTGAGAGTATGGAGGTCAACGGGTTAACATCTCCAACACAGTACAACCAAGGCCCCATATATCAGCAGTTAGCCCACAGCCGTCTTTCTTTAAATTCACAAGCTAAAAAGCAAAACTAATTTTGTTAACCTGGAATGTCTAAGGGAAACATATTTGGTATGTGTCAATATGATATATGAAAAGATGTTTACATGTTACTAAGAGCCAGTTTCCAGGTTTTTGGTGTGAGTACTGGGTGAGATTTTGATAAATGTGTACCAATACCAACTATAGGACTGGAATTATCTACATCTAAAATAAAGAGAGGTTGTTTCTCATCAATTTCAAATGACTGAGCAGAAAATGTTTCAAAACTCAAATGAAAGAAGTTAGAGGATCTGATTTACAATCTTTAAAGCCATACAAAAGGCAAGCTACGGAAAAATGAAAAAAAGAAAATAATAGAAACATAGTAGTGTCAAATTCAAAAATTAACCTCCTAAAGACTGTGCCAAACATGTCAAGCTAGAAAGTTGCACTTAAGCTGTGTAAAAAGAAAAATCAGATTTTATGTGTCTCAGAGCTCTCAAATTTGACAATGATCAAAAGATCAATGGTTATAAATAAGTAGATCAGTTGAACCTTGAGACCATGCAAATTCGGCTATAAATGATGGACATTCAGAAAACAGATCAGATTTTATCTATATGAATCAGACTACAACAGAATAGGAAACCTCAGGGGCCATCCAGAATGGTGTTCCTTTGCAGGATTTGATATCATTCATTGTAGTTGCCTGAAAAGATCAAATACATTAAAAACAGTAGCATTCACGAGTTTTACAAATAAGGGGAGAGATTGACTACCTTTGCCAACCCAAAATCCGCAAGTTTTGCTGATCCACTAGCATCACCAATATATTTGCACATTTGATATCCCTTGACAAGGAAAAGAGACAAATTTTAAAAGAGAGACACTTAAAATAGTATAACAGAAGCAACTTTTCAAGTGCCATTGCCAAGTTCGCCTGCCACAATTATATTAGCCCAAAAAATAGACCAGCTGTGTACCCGGCCTGGAAATCAATTTCATTTTTTTCACCTTTAAAAGTTATTCACACAAACTAGTTATTCATCTCCACATGCTTCTTAACAATTGTTGTAAGTCTGTGAACAATCAATGAGCTATCTGAAAGAGCATTTTATATTATTTTGCTGAGAAAAGAATTTCTTACTCTCATCAACTGAGATTTGCCTTGTCTATAAATTCATCCCCAGTACATGCACTAAGAAGATATATCAGATTATTATTCTGTTGAAACTTTGTAGCTGCTAAGTTATGATTAACACTTGCAAGATGATAACAGTTAAGCAAACTTTCCCTCAATTCCAAGTAACAACCTCCGTTGTTGCTATCTTCTGTGTAACCTTGATTGAAAACAATATCCATGATTTGCAGCAACTGAGAATGTAATTTTCCTTGTGAGGGATTAAATCTATCAGCAAATGGTTATGATTGCAAGTTTTTCTTCAAAATGCATATTTGACATGGTACCTGTTTACAAAACATCCTAACTTAAATGCTTTTTTGTTATTTCTATACTCTTACCTTTTTCTCTTTGTTTCTGCCGATTTTTTCAATCTTTCCTCTACAGCAGCTCATGTGTAATACCATCAGGAAATTATAAACGAAGTATCAGCAATAGAAACGCTTAACAATATGCATGTTTTTAGACTAGTTTTAAAGATTGAGCTCCAAAAAGCTGCATTTTTGCGAAGAAAACGAATGTATAAATAATCACATATTGCAGGCAAACAGCAAGGGAAAGAACTGATTTCCTACCTGCATAAACAATCATGAATGCTACAACTATTTGCACCAAGACATCTCGCCATAAAATGTAGAATATTGAGAGGACACATCATGATAAGGAAAAGAAACAGAGAATACAGCAGCCAAATCAATTATATCACCAGCGAACCACATTCTGCTCACAAAGATATATTAAGCCATTCAGGATCTGCCTTGTGTATGAAGAGACGTGAGAATCCCTCAATTTAATATAACAGAGACAAATTCCATAGAAATCCAAATAATTAGTTAGTATGCCGCACAAAGTGTGCAACAGGGCTGCATTTTTCTTCGAATTTGGGAATAATGGGTGGTTCCTCGTTCTTTTGTGTACATTAACAAATGAGATAGGTTTATATATATTGAGATGCCAGATAAAAAAGAATTGCAGAACTAAATATAGCTGGAATAAATTAAAGCTGGCAATAGTAGAGTTCCGTGCAGGTATATAGATAGTTTAGGAACACTGGCGATTTAATTGTAGGGTAAAAATTTGATTCAGAAGTATATCCTGTCAAGTATGACTACTTAACTCAATTGGTTATGTTAATGATAAGGACAATGACAGTATAATTTCACATAAAAGAAAAAAGAAAGAAAAATTCAAATACTGCTAAAGTGAATAAACAATACAGTGCTTCAAATTCCAGCAAAATCATAAATGTTAGGGGTCTATAAATGTAATTACAAGCACACAGTTATGGCTCTCACTTCACAAATATTACTACGGAGAAATGAAAGGTTAAACCAAAAAGAAAAAAAAAAAGCCAAGCACCGGGGATGGACGCATACCTTGTCTGTGCCAAAATATTGAACCATATTGTCATGTTCAAACCGACTCAAAGGAGAAATTTACTGAGCCAATAAACATATTATTAGAAAAATGATCTCGTCATATAGCTATTTAGAGGCAGAAAAAAAATATGCAACTGCATGATTTGTAATTTAAAGCAGAGAAAAAGTCTACAGAATAATATGTAATGGAGTTCCAGCAGAACAAGACTAATTATCCCACCTGCTCAACTTGAAGAATGCTCAGCTTTCCCCAAGCTCCTTGATCCTGCAAAGAAGCCTCCTTCACAGCAAACAAGAATCCATCACTGCAAACAAACCAGAAAGCATAAGAGAAGTTGCTTAAAATATATATATATATATATGCTCATGGATGCTTGCACATAAACATGCACATCAAAGATAGTAAACAAGGCCAAGTTATTCATTTTAAGTCTGACCACATAGACATAATCCTAACCACTTTCGGAATATGGACTAATTGCAAAACAAATAAAATACACCTCAAAATCTTAGAAATATTTAGAAGTAAATAGTAAAATAGTTGCAAAACTTCATTGTCTCAAGTAAGAATGTGCAAAAGAACATCCAGTCTAGCTCGTCATCAAATTTCCCTGCCTCAAAAACGAAATTGAATTCGTCTTGCATGATTATCTTGAGAAACAAGATAAGTAGATTTACAAGTAGCATACCCAAAACCCATTGAGTTATCACCATAAAGTCTATCACTTTTCCTGTAGTATCTTTCAGAAAGCAGAAAAAGTATTCAATAAGTTCCTAGAAACTTCCCTCTAGTCTGACATTGTACATCCTTTTAAATTATTAAAAACCTTCAGCAGGTGCATATCAATAAGGCTATGTAATCAAATGGATATTGAAATACAACCAGAACAATAAAACTCCTTTTCACTAGTTCCAAGTACATTAACACAGGAACAGATTTCACTAACTCAGTGAGACCTTCATATACAGACCCAAATGACCCACTTCCCAAAGGCTCACCCTTTTGCCATGACATTATTATTCTTCTTCTAAATTTCCCATTTGGAGAGACATTATAAACTGGTTTCATAATTACGCTAATTGGATGATCTTAAGAATCATCATCATCATTATGTGAAACGTAATCTACCCCATCAACACAATCTTGAATTCTTCTAACTTTGGCAGCCTCGGTCACAATGTATTTACGTAATGACATATAATATTGACATTTACTAAATATACTCCGCACAGATGAAAATGCTCCCAACACAAGAAGACTCAGAATATATACCCCAAAGGATGTTGCCCTCAATACAGGATAAGTTAATATATTTCCTACACGGAGGGAAAACACGGCATTTGTATGTTTTAGTATCTTTAAATCATAGCCTTTGATAGCAGATCCTATGTCATCAACAAATTCTTGAAATCTTCTAGCTTTGGTGTTGTATTCACTTGATGGCACATCGTTAAGTGATCTAGTAAAATCAAATGCAGCTTTTTGAAAATAAGGTGGAACGTGGGTCGCAACATATTCACTTGGTGCTGCATCAATAAACTGCAAAGCAGTTAGCAGCTCTTTTTTTTTTTTTTGAATAAATACGGGTATTTTATTTCAGAAATCAACTTAAAGATAACATTCTAAAAAAATTGGGTAATCCTCCAACCATACTAAAGATTTAGAACATTGAAGCGCATATTTCGCTAATACATCAGCGACATGGTTACAACATCTATGAATATGCTGGAGTTGGAAGTTTTCCCGCTCTGAAATTAGCATCTGAATCTCTGAAATAATCCAAAATAACTGTGTACGTGTATGACATTTGCCTGGAATAAATTGAATAACCCGCAATGAATCCGACTCCACTATCAATGGAGACAAACTAGTCTCACTAGCAAGTCGGATACTGAAGTGAAGAGCTTCAGCCTTGGCTATATCAACATCATCGGAGAAGACACCTTGATCAACCCCCACAGCCATAACCTGACCATTACTATTATGAATTACAGCACCATAACCCACCTTTCCATTTTCTTTATCTACCGCTGCATCCACATTTAATTTATACCAACCTGCTGGAGGCACCTCCCACTTCTCAGTAGATAAAACATCATTAGATTGTTCAAAACTTCCACCAACAGATTGCACAGAATCAAAAGATTGAAACATACCTTCAACTCGGGCAACTACATGTACTGACTTTATTTTAACTCTCTCATATAAGCATCTATTTCGGGCTTCCCAAATACCCCACAATGTCAGCACAAATAAAGCGAGTTCAGAATTTGTAACCACATTTCTGGCATACTGAAACAGTCCCCACAAATCATGGTGTCTGTTCTGCACAATTAGCTCTCTAAACTTTGCGATTTTCCACAGTTAGCAGCTCTTTGAACATAAAGTGCAACCCTCATTTTTTCTGGTAACGCAATAGACAGCCTTGAGATGGGTATACTAAATTTAAAATCAAAATCATTTTGCACCATTTATCAGTCCACATCCAGTTCACAATGCATTCAAAATTCTTAAGGTACTGAAACTCTTTACATTACACCAATTTAACAAAAGGGTAGTGATACTATTACACAACCAATACAAATTCACCATTCGGATGAGAAGTGACAACGTTACTAACTAATCATCACATGATCATATAAGATAAAGTCACACCATCTGGGATTAAAAAAAAAATTTATCTGAAATTTGTAAGCCTCATTATACAGTTAAAGAATATATGAGAGTTGAACTAACCCTCAGTTCAAAACAAAATTGTTTCAACAATGAATAATAAGAGGAATGAAAGTAGTGAGTAAAATTGGACCTGTATCTTGAGCTTGTGATCCCTAGCCTCGGCATAGTTAGCGAGATTGGTGACCATACGGAACCTTTTACGGCGGTTATTGACGATAGCGCAGGCAGATCTCCATCTTTTCAAGGCTTCCTCCGATCTTCCGAATTGAAAAACATTTCAATTTGTTTTGTTATTCAGCAGTTATGATAAGATTGAGAGGAGTAGTAGCTTTCTTCTCATAGCAATCGGCATACTATTGACCAGGTCCGATGAAAGTGTCCGTACATAGGGACATGTTCGGTTGGGAGTGACCGAGTCAAAACAGGAGTGTTGATTGATGATTGAATAAAGTGTTTGCTTGTACATAAGATGGAATATTTGTTGGTGTTCCTGGCATTCTTACCATTCCGGTGGCGACACGTTGGTACAGACAAATGTAGTGACTGTGGTGCCAATACCACCACATCACGCGCTGATTTGGTGGTGTTTGCCAATTGATTCGTGTCATGTATTGCCACATGAGCGTGCCATGTTCCAGGAAAATTTCCGTAAGTTAGTCCTACCACTTCAGTAGGACCGATGAGTTCGATTTTTTATTTTTAATTTATTAAAATTATATATTTATATTTATTATAAAATAAAAATAAGTGAAGAATAGAATGAAGATGGAAAAATCATTTTTTATGTGGAAATTCTTCATCCCCTCTTTTATTAAATTTATTAAGGAATGAGGTGAGGAATGAAGGTAAAAATTTTAATAAAATAGGGAATGGAATAAACCTCCTCACCCTCAACTAGTCCCGTTGTCATCCTTATAAATTTTGTACTATGAGTAATAGTGCATAGAAACTATTCACCTGGAAGTTAGGAATCATCTGTGTTGTCGGTGAAAGAATTGCCTCATTGCTTGGTAGGATCAACAACAAAAAGATGCCTTGGCTTTGTTCTAACAACACCTCGTGTCTCATCTCAAAGCTCTTGTTAAATGTACAAGTAACTGGCTTGGCCATTGCTGCAATTGACGATCTGCAACTTGGCTCGCTGTTTGAGAGAGATAAAAATATCAAAGAAAATAGATTTGCTTAACTTATGATGTATTAAAGAATCAATTGTCACATTCACCACCAAGATCAAGCGCGTTTAGAATGGTTAACAATTTTCAACTAGATTTTCGAGACTTGGCTTCTTGAGAGTTGAAGATCTAAATTTCCTAATAATTTAAGGGACACCAAATTGGTGAGAGCTCTAATATTTATGATGGCATTTGACCAGAAAATGAAGAATTAAAAAGGTCTAGATAAGATAACCTAAACGGGTTGATGATTTTTTGTGGGACTAATTCAGAAGAAATGCATAGATCCAGTTTAAGGCAATTAAAGTTGTGAAACTAATTTTTTCTATGTATATCAATCATATGTAATAAAAATTTGGTTCTACGGTATAAGATGGTCCTTGCGTGTCTATTTTGCTATACAACCCCTTTTGGTTCATTGAATAGTGTCCAATGTCTATGTACGTATGTAACCATTTTTTTTAAGTATCCATGTAACTATTTTCAAAATCAAATGAATCTATATGATTAATTCAATAAGAAAAAATCTTCTTATGATCTAGACTATTATAAATTTGATGATATATTTTATAACATAGTATTTTTTATATTTTCGTATGAAGCACATGTATACCATAGAATGTATCTTGAAAAATTATAATGCATGTCTTCTACTCATTGAATCTCAGATCTTAATGTTTCAAGTATTGGGTTAGGCTCGATCACTGGTGATAATTAAGAAGGCGCTTGGAGTCCCAACCCTTCCAATGCCTTTGGTTACTAAAGGAGTCTGCTAAATTTTTTTATATCATCACACAGAGATCAAATTGTGATTACTCCATAAATAACCAATTATTTCACATAACATATCTTAATGCCACTATGTCTTGAGTTGTCATTGTGGATTTGGCTATATGCCTTAAACAAAGTCTGAGGCTCCATTTGGTATAACTTTTAAAATATAATTTTTTTAAGTAGAGCTTTTATTAGTAGAACTTTTTTAAGTGGAGGTTTTACTAAAAAAAAATTTAGTTGTTCAGTTGTCAATGAGAGTTTTTATTAATAATTGTAAAATTAATTTAATATGTAAATTATTTAGCGTCTTGTTATGAAAAGAATCAAATAAGATTATGAAATAAGTAAAGGATATTTTAAATATTTTAATATTTTAAAAAAGCTTTTCAACTTCTACACCTAAAAGACCAAAATTTGAGCTTTTACTATTAAAAACAAAATAACTTATTTAATCTTCAAAAACTCTACTTAAAAAACAATGAACAATAGTAAAAAATTTGAAAGAGCTTATGAGATTGAAGAAGCATTTATAACTTATTAGATAAAACATACCAGAAAGGCGCTTACTATTGTATCGACATAGGAGGCATTATTGGTTGAGTGATGATACAACCACAAACTTTTGTATAAACTTATTTTGCACAAAGCGATTTGGCATTAGATCATTTGGTTGAATTAAAAATACAAAATAATAAGAATAAATTATGTGGATCAAGAAATATTTAATCCAACTAATTTAATCATATCACATCAGTTTGTACTATGAAAATTTATACAAGAATTTATAATTATATTATTACTCTTATTGGTTTGGGCTAGTAGAAATTCTGTGTCTTGATTGATAATCTCAGTTCATAGTTGATCCATTAACCTAGAGTCAAATATTGGTCCTAGAGTGGCTTGATCGATTGGGTCGGTTGATCCAGTCACAAAGTAGACGTGGATTGACAGATCAGTATTCAATTGAACCCATAGTGGATTGACAAGACCAATTGGACCAATTATAGATTCTCAAAAGGAGTAATTTATACATAATTGCAAATAAAATAATCCTGATTACTTATAAATATCTAGCTTGTGATATTTTTGTAGCATTCAGATTGAATGACTCCATAAGTCTATTGGGAAATATGTTGTGGAACACAATAATTTTGAAAGATAAATTTCAAGAAAATAACATAATCATGAATTTGATAACTGATAACTAAAGAAATATGTAAGGTATAAATCTTTCCATTGTGGGAGTCGCTAATTTTGTTGGTAAAATATTTAAGTAGAAAATGATAGTTCTATGGTCCCTCTAAAATACTGTAAATTTTTTTTACAATATCAATAATGTCAGAAATATATACTATTAGATTTAATCAATGGTGCTTATTATTTTTATTAATAAAAAAAATTTAATTATTTTTAAAATTATATAACCGATTGACAAATGGTTAAAAGGTTTATTTGAAATTAAAACAAAAACAAAAAGAAATAAGATAAAATACAATATGTGAAATTCTTTTATTTGAAATTGAATTCTTCACAGGCATTGTTTATTCTATAACACTTCTTTGCTAATCTGAATTGCTGCTGTTATTCTAATCGATTTGATAATAATTCCTTGTAAATTTGAGTTCTATCGTCAAACTGGGTTACCTTTTAAAAAGTGAATGAGAAAATTACAGAGAACGTGGGTGTGCAAGGCGTTATCTATTATTACATTCCAGGCGCTTAAACTTATATCTAAGACTAAACCCTAACTATAATACTTGCTTTTGATCAGCCGAGCACAACCCGCCGGCGACTTTGGCTGTTGAATTTGAGTGAAAGATCGATGTTGATAAATAAGTCCTAATTATTAATAATACCAATAATAATTGAAGTGAAAAACGTAATTTCGTTGCATTTATTCTCTAATGGCCGACAAAGAGTCATCAAAAGTCAATCTTCCACTACCCATCCATTTGGTTCAGATGAATCTTCAACCACAAGGAAATAATAATCCAATGTACATCTACTGGCAACATGAATATAGCTAGTGGGATGTTCTATTGATTTCATGGTGATGTTAATTGATTATTTGACCTAGTTTCTGGAGGCACATGCAAGAGTTCTGGTAAAAAAAAAAACGGCTATGCAGCAGGAACAAAAGCTACTTTTGCAGTGAATTTGATCAACAGGAAGTTGGATGATTATAATTAAAACATACAAATTTATAATTACCCCACTGTCAATGGTTTAAAATTAATAATAATAATAAAATCCTTATGTTAAATAATAATAATAATAATGATAATAATAAAATCACTTTTTAAAATGATTCATATCATATAGTGTACCTTCACCCAAGACAATTGACCATGCCGATCAATAATTAATTGGCACATCAAAAGTTTCATGTGTGACCCAATCAAAACAGCTTCATTTATTCTAATTGGCGTAATACAAGTTTCATGAATTTCAAGAATCTCAAATAACTTGACACCAAAAATACTTAACTCCATCATTTAACCCCCTCAACGAGCTCTATAAATCGAAAGTTACTCAGATAAGATCAAACATATATATTGAATAGTTATAATCCAAATTACAGATACATATATATATTTGTAGGAATTCATAGTCATAGATGTGATAAGTTATGCGAATTCACCAAGTCCAGCTTGATGCTTACGATTGCGTTCACAATCATACCTGATTACCAGCAGCTAGGGCCCCAAGCGCACTGTCGAGGCCTGATGAATCAGAAACTTCCCCGTCATATTTGAAAGTGAACACAGCAGCAATTATAGCAAAGACCAGTGGGAAAACAGATGTATTAAAATGGTTCTTGACACCCAATTCCGCCAGAATAAAATAGATGAGCGAAACAATCAACTGGACCAAAGAGAAAGATATTTCCAACACAATAAGTAGTCGCTTCTGTAAATGCATTCTGGTTGCAGCTACGGTACTTCTCACGGTCCAAGAATGCGTACTCATAGTAATAGCAAAAACGAATGCTGACAATAGAAATGCGGCAAGAAGGATCCTCCTCTTACTCTTCCCATATATATCTAGTGAAAATGATGCTGCTTCCAACACAACAAAAAACACAGCAAGTGCACGTTTCTTATATTTACCAAGTGCCTCACAAATCTGTAATATACACAGAACGCAGTTATACATCTCAATCAATGAAATTGTATTGTCGTTCATTAAGTTAAAAATTTTAAGCTCAGAAATTGGAGGCCAATTGTATGCAAAACTTTAATATTCTTACCTCGATGTATCCAAATCCAAACAGGAAAATGGATACTCGAGCGATTTTCAAATATCAAAAGAGCATATTTTGATATTTGAAAATTGAAGTGAGGAATAAAAGTTTCAGTATAAATTATCATTACCTCAAGGCCATTGACGGTAGATCCAACGTCATCAACGGGTTGTTGAAATATTCTGCCTTCTTTGGCAGCCTCGGTCACAACATATTCACTTGATGGCACATCTTCATTTGAACGCAGACTCAGATTTTCTGTCCAGTGAAGTACCGCTTTTAGACGACAGGTGAAACTGTAACTTGTTCCTGTAACACACAGCCAGCATTTAGTTCGGTATCCTAAATTCAATTTTAAGTGAGGTTACAAAAGTTTCAGTATCAATTATCATTACATCAAGGCCACTGATTGTGGATCCAACATCATCAATGGGTTCTTGGAATCTTCTAGCTTCGGTGTCGGCCTCATTCACAATGTATTCACTTGATGGCACATCTTCGTTTGACTGCAGACTCAGATTTTCAGTAAAGTGAAGTGCAGCTTTTGAATAGCATATATAGAAAACTCTAACTTGTTCCTATAACACACAGAAAGCCTTTAGTTTGGTATCGCAAATTCAATCGTTCCGTACTATTCACCTTTGCTCTTGACTCTGCATTTAAATTCTTGAGTGTTGATTTTAAAAGTTTCCCATTGGGCATTAACAACGAAATTAGGCAAAGAACTAAATAAGTAAATACAAAAATTACTTATATAATTAAAATAAATAAATAAATAAATCAATAAAGCTAACCCAAATTAACTTGAATCATAAGTTAATTAATAATTAAAAAAATAAAGAAATAAAAGGAATAATTCGCCTGTAATTTGATATGCTCGTCGAGACCGGCGAGCTTATGGACGCTTCTACGGCCATTGCAGGCAGATCTCCATCTTCTCAAGGTTTTCTCCGACCCAATTTCTTGATCATCATCAAAGTCCTTCGAATACAATAACTCGCTCATTTGTTTTATCATTGCGCTGTTAAAATTTTTTCTGTTCTCTCTTTCTTTTTGTGTTTACCGTTTTGTAGACAATAATGCAACAAACAGGTTTCTCCTTATTTATCTTTTTCGGCTCGACAAATGTATATTTCCGTGTACTTTAATTTATCTTTTGAGCTGGACAATGGATATTTCCGAGTAAGACAGTGTTGAACTGTTAATTGTCAACAAGTGTCCGTACTCCGTACTCTGTAGTACTCCTGACTTTGCTTTACCCTTTATGATGCTAAAGTGCTTTATAACTGTAAATAACAGAAAAAAAAAAAAGTTTGTTGTGTTACGCATGACCAATAGAACGAGGTATGTGTAGGATAGGTGGTGACATACAGCCGTCAATAATTTTTTTAGGGGATCGTCAATTACCCCTACTATTTAAATTATGTATAAATTCTTTCTTACTATTCTTGAATATTGGAGCACCCCCTACCGTCGGTACTTTTGTTACTGTTTAAATTTCCTTTAAAGGGTGAAATTATATTTTAACCTAATATAAAAATAAAAACTGACCATTAAAGAGGACAATGACAAGTTTTATTCCTCTCTCTTTCTAAAATTAGCTCATCTCATCTTTTTCTTTCTAAACACTCCCACAAAAACTCATTGTTTAACTCAACATTATCTGTCCTCATGGTTTCCATATATCTAAGGGTGGACATGGGTTGTTTTGGATTTAATTTTAAGTTAATCCAAACCAAATCATAAAAATTTGGACCTAACCTAAATATTTTTAACCCAACCCATTTGGGTTTTGTTTGAATTTTATAATCAAAATATTTTTTATTTTAATAAATTTAATCATATCAAAATTATAATAATTAGTAATTATTATTAATTATTAAATTAATATTAAAATATGAAAAGAATTATTGTGGATAAAAAATTAAAAGAAAGAATTAAATTAAACTCTAATAATAAACTTCCACAAACATGACTAAATAAGCAAATTAAAAGAAAGAAAATAAATTCAATGATCATTTCCATCTGCAGTATTTTAATCAAAAGATTCCATGATCAACGGAATCAATTCCTTCACCAATAAATAAATAACCAAAAAAGAAAAATTATAATGTTTGATCCAAACTCTGTTGTTATATTTGATAATCATAAGAATAACATCAATTCAAAGCGATCGCCTCCATTGTTATATTTGTCCAAACTCTACATTAAATAAAAATAAATTAATGAAAAAAATACTAGTGATAAAGAAATATATAAATTTTTTTTAAACTTGTTATGATAAATAGTTACCTGACATCATCGCTTCATAAAACTCAAGCTTCTCCATTATTGGTTCATCTTATAATGGGACAAAAGTGTTACGTAACCAATTTTGTGAGCATATCAAAGCTTCCACCATCTTCGGACTTAAAGAACTACGAAATGAATCAATGATGCTCCCTCTAGTACTAAAAGCAGATTCTGAACCTACTATAGATATTGGAATTGCAAACACATCCTTTGCAGTGTGTGAAAGAACTCGATATCTTATTGAGTTCATTTTCCACCAAGTCAAAATCTCAAAGTCATCATCATCAACATGTTCATATGGCTCCAACAAGTACCTCTTTACTTCATTCTTCATCTCAACACAATCATCTTTTCCTATTCTTTGTTTGAACTTTGCAACACTTGAAAGTTTAGAAAACCCCATCTTTTTATCAAATTTCCTACTATCAACAATTGACGACTTACTAACACCACTAGATGATCCACAACCATCAATCTTAGTGTCAAGATCTTTATAGTAATCATAAAGACGCATTAAAAGATTTTTCACCTCTTCAGACTTCTTCCCAACCTCATCAATAACAAAAATATCTTCAAAGCAAAATGTCACATATTTTAACGTATAACGTGGATCAAGAATAACCGAAATGAGCAACAAATTATTCAAGCTATCAATTGAACCCCAATATTTGTCATATTTATTTTTCATACTTGTTGCCATTTTAGATAAGACAGGATCATCATCACTTTCAATTAATGGTGTCAAATCAGAATGAATTGAGCACAATTTATGAAAATATAAATTTGAAGTCACGTCTATTGAACCACTAAATTTCAAAGTTATATCATAAAATGACTTCAAAAACAACACAAAAACATTAGCATTTCCCAATCATCACTATTAGGAGGTCCTCCATCCTTTTTGAAATATGAAACATAATGTCGATCATCATCCTCCATTCTCTCAAAAGCCTTTTGAAATTTTAAAACACTCTCCAACATTAAGTAGGTGGAATTTCACCTAGTGGACACATCTTGAATCACAAGATCAGTACCTTTAATTCTTTCATGCTCCACACATATTTTAAATTTTTTTAGCCTTGCGGGAGAGGACTTTACATATTTGACAGCATTATGAATTCTGGAAATTGACACATGTAAGTCTTTCAACCCTTCATTCACAATTAAATTTAAAATATGCACACAACATCTCATATGTAAAAACTCACCATCTAGCACAAGCCCATTCTCACTCCAATTCTTCAATTTCTTTTTGACATAATTGATAACTAACTCATTTGAACTAGCATTATCAACAGTAGTGGTAAATATCCTTTCTATACCCCACTCAAGAAAACAAGACTCAATTACCTTTCCAATTGTCTCCCCTTTATGGTCAGGTACTATACAAAAATTTAAAATTCTCTTCTGTAGTTTCCATTCACTATCAATGAAATGGGCTGGTGATATAATTTTGAATAGAAGTCCATGCATTGTGTTTATACAAACCCTTTGCTTATTTGAAACAAAAAAGTTTCACACTTTTTGCTTTTCATCCCAAAAAAGTTTGTACACATCTCTAGTAAGGGTTCTCCTAGATGGTAAATTAAAGTTTGTTTCCAATTGCTTACTATATTGTTGAAAGCCCTATTTCTCCACAAAACTAAACGGTAATTCATCAATAATAATTAACCTTGCAAGGGCTTTTCTACATGCTTCTTTATCAAAGACATGAGACTTAGATTCGCCTTTTATTTCATGTGAGGTTGTTTGATTTTCATCCTCAAATATGCTTAAATAATCAAGACAATGCAATAAATGATTCTTTAATGTGCTAGTCCCAATTTTAGTCCCATGTTTATTCCTACAAGCATAATCATTACCACAATAATTACACTTGCATCTATTACCTAGATCATATTTAGTGAAATGTTCCCATATTTGTGATCTCTCTGATGGCTTTTTCCTCTTACTTTGAGTAGTTGCCAAAGTGTCCAAAGAATAAGTACCATGACAACTTGAGTTCTCATCCATCTAAAATTAATAAAAAAAGTCATGTAACTTTAAGCCAATTCAGCAAATTTTTTTACCAAATATAAGGAATAACAATAACAGTGGCAATAAGAGAATCAAGTTTTTGGAAGAAGATTCCAAGCATCATGCAATCCCTCAGATAGCAAAATCTGCAAATATTGTCCAAAACAAAATATGAAAGAGAAACTATTCTGATCATCGTTCATTGTATTACCTTTTTTCTATTAAGTATCCAACTTTCAATCCAGTTTCCAGTCAGCTTCCATTTTCAAATAGAAAATTGTAGAAAGCTTTTATTCTTAAAATCAATTACCACATGGTGGGCCAATTTTGTCATTGAATAGCATATGCAATAACTAGGAAAGGCTAAACATGTGGATTCAAGATCTTTTACATTGTTCTATGTGAATAATTGTTTAATTAATGTGTTTTTCTAAGGGTAAAGTTAAACTTACGATGACCAATTCACTTTGAATTGGTTTCAGCAAATTAGTTTACTGATGTTCATATATCAGCTTAATCAAATTCATGTATCAGCAAATTAGTTTCAGCATATTCAAGTGTGAGTGGCTTCATCAGTAATTAAATTCAAGTGTCTCAAACTTATGATGATGAATTCACCTTGAATTCCAACGGAAAAAAAAGGGTGTTTAGGAACCAAAACTTAGAACTTATAAAAGCAATTTTCGCAAAGAAAAGCATAATAAAAAAATGAAAGAAAGAAAATAAAAAAATAAGTGCCAAAATCCAAGTAATTAAATTCACTAATTCCAAGCATACCCATTAAGCAAATCACTTAAACTATCAAATAAGCAAAATTATTCTTACAAATTAAGTTCTACTCATTGAACATAAATACAAGAGCATCTAAAAATATGTAAAATAAATTTAGGGCCATCAGAACAGAATCCAAGCATTATAGGACCGCCACAACAATAACAAAAGAAAAAAAAATTGAAGTAGAGCCTCACCTTAAATTATTAGGAAGATTACAATTGAAGTGGGGGCTTTAGGAATTGAAGACAATAAGAGATCCACAACGTCACTTTTCTTGATAGAGGTTGTAGAAGATAGAGAGAGATCAGAGAGATTCAAAGGTTTGTTTATTTTGCTTAATTCATTTAATTTTAGAAATCTATTCTTGGTCCATGGGTAAACCATACCCAAACCATTATCAAATGGTTTCCTACATGAAAACCCAAATTTAACCCATTTTCATTATTTACCCAACCCAAACCATTTTATCTGGTTTGGATTTGGGTAAACCCATGGGTTGTGGGTTTATACCCACTCCTACATATATCAACACCTCCGCTAAAACTCTTTTTCTACTCAAAATTCGGTAATTTATTTTTTAGAAAATTATCATTACACCACCTCTGTTTTGTCTTATGTTAATCCAACCACCACAAAATTCTAACATATTCTCTTCACCATCTTTCTTTTTAAATTTGTATCAATTAGCCATTTTTGCACTAACACCATTAAATAATTTAAACGAAATGACAATTTTACTCCTAAATAAATTAAAAGACCATTTTATTTTATAAAAAATGTGAAAAAATTATAATTATAATAAATTTAATAAAAAATAAATCCCAAATTAGAATTTTTATTTTTTAATAAAAAATTATAATTGTAAAAATAATTGTAAAATTTTGAGATTTAATAAAAATCCCCTAAATTATTAAAATTTTGTGATTTATTTTTTTAATAAATAAATTAAGTTATTTTAATAAAATTTTATAAAATTATAAATTTTAATAAATAAATTCAGTTATTTTTTATTTAAATTTTGCAAAATTTAAACTTAATAAAAATGAGCTGAGCACCTCTACTTGGGATTGATTTTTTTTTATTAAATTTAGGGTATTTTAATAATTATATATTTTTTTTAATTTTTCAAAGCTTTTATAAGATAAAATGGTCTTTTAATTTATTTAGAGGTAAAATTATCATTTCATTTAAATTATCTAATGGTGTTAAGGCAAAAGTAGCTAATTGATACAAATTAAAAAAGAAAGGTGGTGCAGAGAACATGTTAGAATTTTGTGGTGGTTGGATGAACATAAGACAAAACAATAATAATTTCTCTGATTTTTTTTAAAAGACGATAAATTTCATTAATCTGTCCGTAAGAAGCATTATCAAAAGCAAACCCTGCACTAGGAAGGCCTTTCTAATTAAAGATATCCAAAAATAGGGTATTTAGTTAAAAATTGAAAGTCTATATTTATAAAGGAGAAGTTAGAAAAATCACACTTAAAATGAACAATTTTTTTTTTTAATTTCCAAACTAAGAAGATGGGTTTCTAGAGTCACTACATTCCATATTCAGCCATTTTCGACTAAAACATTTAGCCACGGTTAGTCTCTAATATAAAAATCAGTACAAACTTTACCAAGATTAAGACATTCCACAATTGTCAACTATTCTCTCCCCCCAACCAGAGCGAAACATTATCCTTAATTTTTGAAAGGAAAGAAGTAGAGTTTAGAAGAGACACTCGGGTACTGCATCACAGAAGAAAATATTTACAAGCAGAGAGTTAAATCTAATTTGCACTTTTTATTGCAGCTACTGTTACTATCATTAGTTGGCCACTCCGACACAAAGGTCTTGGGGTCTGGCTCTGGTCTATGAGCTTGTAACAGATCAAGTAGCTTATTAGTAGTATGTGCACAGATAAAAATTCTTTTCGCTGTGGAAGGGATGAAATGATTTTTTATTGCATGGTTAAGAAATGCGATAAAGGCATCATAAAAGTTATTGATATTTAACAAACCGATGAGTTTATGATGAACGTTCAGATGGGCCTAAAATCCTAATGTGATTAGTGCCTCTAGAGTTGCAACATCTACTAGTAGGAAAATAAAAGCATCAACATGATTTAACATTTCAGTTATTTTCTCTTGCATACCTAAGACAACCATCTTTTATTCAGTTGGTGAGTTAAACAAACAGCCCAAAGGTTTCAGGAATCTTGGGATGATGCCTAACACTTGACTCCCTCTGATATAAGCAGCTTTTGAGGCTAATTTTGATAACCCTCGACCACCTCTTCCATATACTAAGTGTAATTTTCTCACTGCTATACTTCGACCAAGATCTATGGCTGCCTCAACGAACTCTTTGTATTAGCCAAAGTTAAGCCCAGAGAGCACACAAATATTCTTGAGTTATTTATTGGGAGTAGCTGCCATTAGGATACTTCTCAAAAATAATTTGTGGGTGCTTACAAAAAAAAATCGTATTTAAGAATGTTGGTAACAATGGTTTACAACTGTGTATGAGGTAGCATGTCTGTGTCAATTAACGTGTAAAGCACATGGCTCGAGAGTCAAAAAAGAAAAATCTAACAGTAATAAAATAAAATTATTAAAGACGAGAATGCAAATGATAAACAATAGTGAAATAAAACAACAATGCAATAAAATAATATTTACAAGTAGTTGTGACTGTGGCTCACATTTTCCTCTGGTTTTACATCTAGAAACGGCTTGAACACCGTCTATGGGTCGAGAATAGGCTTCCCATCTAATTTTTTTATAAACTGGCAAACATGGTTGTTTATAATCAGATTTTTGAGACTATATCGTGAACGCTCTTTCTGAAATGATGGTCATAACTAGAGAATTGCATTATGTATGTATCCATTAGAATGCGTTTCAAAAGACAAAAAGATATCATCTAATGACTCCTTATTCGAGTCATCCCTAATGAATTGAATCTTATCTTTTATGTTATTAGACACCATTCTTAAAGAATATGGATTTTTAACACATCTCATCTTGGCACACTTATAACAAGGAACATAAAGTTTTTGAGCTCTTCATTTTCTTGAATAATTTCCTTTACTACAACCAGGCATGTATACAATAAATTTAGGAGGCAACTCACCTGCCAAGCGTACCTGGGCCTCCATTAACCAACAGATGTCAGTTATTATGCGTGGCATTATGAGGATGTAAAGGAAATAGCTTGTGAAGCTTTACTAAAATCGCGTTTCTGTCCATACCTTCATCTCAGAATATTAGTTATTATGGGAAACTGAAATAACCGACTTTCATTGTCACAGAGTACTGTTATCCGCCACTTAATCGGAGTAAGAAATTAAAGCACACAAAGGAAATTAATTTCACAATCATCCTCTTATTGAACTTACCTCAAGTTCCAGTTGGATGTCGTAAATATCTCCCTCGATTTCTTTGAGTTGCCTTTCTAAATCCTCAACATGGGATACCAACTCTGGTGGTTGTAGTTCCTAAATATGATGTGTTTTACAAAATTGTATCTGGCCTCTTAGATGAGATCGTATACGTTGAAGTCATCTAAGAAGATTCAAGATGATCTGTCTAGCTAAGGCACATATGATTAAGAGTAATAAAAGAAAACTTAATGGTTAAACAAACACACTTATGCAAAATAATTTCACTTAACAAAAAAATAGTGGAAAGAAAGAAAAGAAAAAAATAAAATCACCGAAAAGAAACGAAAAACTCTCAGTTCAAATTTGGTGGGTCACTCAAGTTCATTTTGGTGTCCTCTCTATGTGGGTACTCCAGATATGACTTTAATATTTGACCATTAACTTTAAAGGTGATACCGCTATTTGAATCCAGGCACGAAGTCAATTCATTAACAGTTATGACACCACTCCATTAACAATTGCACCACCAATTCATCAACCTCCTGGCAAATTCATCCATTATAGCTTAGCAATTACTTAACTAAACCATGAACAGTGATGCAACGCACTTGTCAATGATCGTGTACCCTGATTGTGCAATAGTGTCGACGACCTATAAAAGGTCTGCAAAATCCGAAAGAGGTAAATTCTTTTCTGCTCTCTGAAATGAAATTCTGCATTCCTGACTTTAGAATCAGTTTTTTCAGAATATATCTCTTTTTAAGAATCATTGAAAAATGTGTTCTTGATACAATTATAATTGAGCCACGAAAGTTATGGCATAAGTTTTTCCGTGAGAGACCCGAGTATTAACTTGAGTGTCAGAGAGTTTATGCTGGAAAAATATCCAACAACCCTTAATTGTTTCTATGAATGCAGGAGAATCCAGCAGGAAGTGAACATGGACATTAGGATCTATGCGAAGGAGGGAAGTGCAAATAGTACTGTCTCCCATGTAAACAAATTAAGGTATCATTTACATTTGGGATTGAAGTGGGAATCCTGAAGAGTGGGAATTTTAGGATTGGGAGTGTGGAGTAGGAGTAGCAGTAGGAGTAGGTTGTTTACTATTGTGCAAATTTTGTTGAACTTGCAAGCGCACGAATCTATTGTAGAATAGACCAATGGTGTCGAGTGTCGATCCCACGAGGAGGTGGATTTTAATTAGGTGTAGAATTAATTTTGTAAGTGGGTGATTGAATTTATGGGGAAATTGATTTAAACTATACTAGAATTTAAATTGGAATGACGAGAATAAATTAAATTGGGTACTATTGAAATAAAGTGCTTGGATATCTGAATCCGTATCAACATGCACCATGGGCTAAATATTCCTTATTAATACTAATTAAATCATGAGCGGGATTTCCACACCTCATGAACCATGCTCTAATCAATATGGTGCTAAGCGCTTATCGTGCCAAATAATAATAACCTTATACTAGGGTACCGGTGAAACCAGGGCGGTAACTAGACAAGATTATTATTATTTATCGACGAAAAGTCAAAATCTCCACAAAAATTAGAGGGGAAGAGAAAATAAATTTACCAAATAAAGCCCATGACACATGTTGAGACTTTACCTTCAACCCAAGCTTGAAAGAAAATTAGCTACTCATAATTGAACTAAGGATAAAATGGAAATTTATTCAAATACGTAGAAAATATAAGATGGAGAGAGAATTACAGAAAACTAAGTTCAAAAATGGATTCAGGGGTATCAAATTAGGGGGAAGAGGCCCCCTTTTTATAGATACATTAAGTAAATCATGGCCATCGGATTAAAAATAATTTGGACGCACAGGATTGTGCCACGTCATCAGTCAACAGTACGCGGTTTGACCACGGGTTTGGCCACGCGGTGTGAACAGTAATACGGTTTGCACACGGTTTGCACAAGATCTGTGGTATGAAGCGATGTCGTATGTGTATGCTTGATGCCATTTTTCCTTTTATGCTCCTTCTAAGGTTTTCGACTGTCCTGAGTTCAAAAGTGACGTCCGTTTTGCTATCCGATCTCTCGTTCATTGTGAAATGACCATGATGCCCCTAAAGTACATAAAATATTTAATTAAAAAAAAACACATATAATTAAATAACAAAGGACTTAAATAAATAAAATTAGGGATGTTAGTAATATTTAAAGTGTAAAATGACGATTTTCTCCTTTATAAATATACACTTTCTAATACTCAACATTTACTTATAATACTGGAATAGAAACATAGAATGAAGATCAGAATCCAATTTATATCTTTACTTTATCTGGGATTGATAGTAAATAGTTTCAAATTATAATTTTACCCTTATTTAAATAATTATAGTTTTTAATTACAAAGTTAATAAAAAATATATTTGATGAATAAACATTTATTTTATTATATTTGTAAATTTATAAAAATTATTAACATTCCTAATTACATCACAATTTTTATTACTTTTAATTTTAATTATGTAAATTAAAAATTATTGACAAGGACAATATAAATGAAACATTTTTATTATTAACATAGTACGAAGTTAATTTTTTCTTAGAATAAACTATTTATTATTATTAATATTAAATAATTATACTAATATTATGTTTAAATGAATATAATAATATTATATTTTCAAATAAAGATAATATATAGTACTATTATTAATTCTATATTAATATAATCATATTATTTTTAAGTAATTTTAACTTAGAATCAAACCAAAATTTTATTTAGTTAAATATAATAATATTATTTAAATAAATATAATTTTATTTATTTTATTTATTAAATACAATTATAGTAAATTTAATAAAAGCAGGGTAAAAATAAAATGAAATATTATATTATTGTATTTAATATAATTATATTAAATAAATTTAATATTATTTAAATTTAATATAATTTATTATTATATAAAATAATAAAATAATATTATTTAGTACAAAATTAATATTATTTATTTTATTTTATTAAATATAAAATATTAAATTTAGTAAAAGGAGGGTACAAAATGGAGAGGTGGGAGTGGGAATATGGGAGTCATATTCCATTCCCCACTCCAAAAAAAAGTGAGCCCCACGGAGTGGAATTCCCAATCTTCCCTTAAAAATATTGAAGTAAACACTGAAGTGGGATTGAAGTAAATATATATATGGTTGATTGAGCTATTCACATCTAATTGATGTGAGATAAACGTGAAGAAAAGAAAGCAAGGCAGACAAGAAAAGAAAAATCCTTAAAACCGATCCAATCAAAACAAAAATTATTCTTTTCTTGTGTAAGGACATCACATGAGTGGTTGAATGAAGAAATCACTTGGCACATCATTTATTTTTATTATTTTATATTTTCATTTGACAAATCAAGTAATGCCACATTAGCTTGTACAAAAATAATTTATATAACAGTTTGTAACTGTAACATTACTATGTGTATGTGTTTGCGCCTATATAAGCTTCCAAACAAAGATTTTTGACCATATTAAAGTAAAGGATAAACTAAAAAAATTTAAAATATATATATATATATATATATATATATATATATATATATATATATATATATATATGGATTTCAATCCACTATAAGATAAATACATTGCATTAGATTGTGTGCTTTTTTTTGTCTTGCCCTTGACTTGAAGATAGTCATAGATCCCTAATTGAAAAGTATCACACACACACACGCATCTATGAGTTAGCTTCCACATATCTATTAAAGTCTAGAATGCATTTATGGCATTGTAAATTACTTTTTTCACTGGTTTACAACATTTAACACATCCCAAACTTTGATAAAGTCTGGAGTTCCTAGATTCGAAAACTGTCGACATTTACATTTATGTGTGATAATATTTCATTATGCGATCCCGCATTTTTTTTGTTACGGAAGAATGCATGTTGCATCTCTGATATGTGTCATATTTAGACTTATATTTATATTGATTTTTAATTTCATTTTCATCCTTCTTGCAAAAGATAACAGAATAAATTATGAAAACAGAGGCAAAATAGTCATTCAAGGAGTAATATTTTAAAATTAAAATTAAAATCTTACACAAGTCATTGGCTTAGAAAAATAGAAAAAATTCAAGTGCTTTTTTGTAATTACAGAAGACTAAGACTAATCATTTTCATCTACTTTTCAATTTTGGTACAAAACTACTTTCAAATTAATGTCACAAAGTCCTATAAAAAGGGCTAGAACAGTAAACAAAAAAAAAATGTAACTTCATATGAGATGTATTAGGGATAAAACATGTATCTTCCCTTGGATACTCTTGGGCACCACATCATTTTGTCGACATGGTGCTCCAACCCAATGAACTCTAATTTTTATCCTGTTTCTCACCCTAATTTTCTGATTAAACAATAATTTATCTCATCTATCTTATTTTGAGATGCCCAATTCATTTCTAAAATTTGTAGGCCATCAAAATCTTCTCAACACTATCTCGTAATTAAAATACTTTTCTACTAATCAAATATTCTGGTTGGGAAACCTAAATATTCATCTCTTCAATTTGCATTGCATGTAAATTTATTTTTCATGAATTTAATTATTTATTTATATCTATATTTGGGTATACAAAATCTAATAAAACTAGAGATGGGCATTCGAACTGGGTTTTATGAAATTGAACTAAAATTACTCGATTCAATTTAGTTCGATTCTGAGGTAAAAAACCGAATGATTCAGAAATTCAAGAATTGATTGGTTCTTAATTACTTTAGTTCAAAATAGAACCAAACTGGAGAATTGATAAGCTCTTTGTTTAAAATAAAAATTATCATTTATCTCTAAACAACAATACTTATTTATTATAAAATTATTTTACATTAATATTTTGGTATGAATCATAAATTGTAGTTGTTATAGTTGAACTTAATTAAGAAAAAAGTTAAAATTTGGGTGAAAAGTCCAAAATTTTAGATACTTTAAAAGAAAAAGATTAACGATACAACCAGAAACTCTTGTACAAACTTATTTTGTATAAATTAATTTGGTATTAACTCATTGGTCAAACGAAAATACAAACTAATAAAAACAAATCATGTGGACCAAGAGATATTTAATCTAACTAATTTAATCGTGCTATGTCAGTTTGTACAAAAAAATTTGTTCAAGAAGTTGTAGCTATATTATTACTTAAAGAAAAAGAAAAAATATCGAAATTCTTAAACCAAATAATATTAAATCGGAGCAAATTATAGAACCGAACCAAAATCTCATTCGGTTCTATAATTCACTTTGATTTAAAAATTTTGATAGTTTTTGTCTGTAATATTTGATTCATAAATTTATGAACCAGTTGGTTTTGATTTGGTTTGGTTTAGGGGCAAAATCAGACCAAACCAGTTTGTGGCCACCCCTAAAAAAACTTGGAAAAGAAGTCATGCATAATAAGATATTTTTTATTTTCTTAACCCTACGACAACTATATATTAACCATATTCTGGGATTTTTTTTTTAATTTGGTACCCTCAACCTGATAAGGGAAACTTTATTTTAAATATAAAAATATAGTATAGCTAATTATGGGGACCTAATAAGCTTTATCACTCATTAAATATATAAAGCTAGGGAAAATAAAATCCTAAAACAATATAAGGACAATATGACATACACTACTGAAGAAGAAGAATCTCACCAAATGAAGTGAGTACATTAAAGACTCAGGTTTCCTAGCACATCAACTATAACATTATTTTTATTGAAAGTATTGAAAGTATGAGCAACACGATTGTTCATTTGGGAGATTAGTACAGTAGATGACAGTTTAACCACATATTGTGAAAAGACTATGGAGGATGAAGGGAAAGCTTGAGAAGGAGTTGGATTGCCATGATGGAATTAGAATTTAACCAAATATTAAACCAACCTCTATCAAAAGCATTTTAAAAACTTAGAATAAAAGCCACTACTTCAGTCCTAATTGAACACCAAAACTACCAAGGAATCCCTATGAAGACATTTACCTATATGGTTACAGGATCTTTGAATTTTGAAGATAACAAACCACGTGTCATGGGTAAAATAGATAATGCATATATTTCACTATCTCACTAGCTCTTGAAGGACAAATATGTTGTAATTAATAATTAATCAATTAAGAACTCAACCAATCTTTTGGGCTTTAATCAATCAAGATTAAATTGAAATCATAATTAACGGGAGGTGGAGCAAGAACAAAAAATCAGAACTCAGCAACAAAGAAAAATCTTCACTCTTTAAAGGAAAAACTTAGCAAAATTTTATTAACCAAATCGATTACAGATGAATCACACATCACAGAGGAGGTTGCCAACTTTGCAGTGAAATAGAAAGCACACAATTTGGTTAAAAAACAAGAGAGAAAGGGTTCACATATTAGGGGCTATGCATAAGCCTATTTATTCCAAAAATTTTCTAGAATCCATCTAACAACCTTTAATAAACCATAGCCATGTCAGCAAAAATTTACATAGAGTCCCCTAAACTTAAGTCGATCTACATAATGGCCCAAAAACTCGCCTTCAATTTAACTTTAGTCCCTAAATATAGAATACATGTCTTCACACTCTCCACCTTTGAAATATGATTCAGTTTGCCTCTTGACCACAAAAGTTACCTTGAATAAAAAAAACCCTCAAACTCACTATAGTCTATACATGAACTCAGTACCCACCAAATTCACACGTAATTCAAAGTTCGCTATAAAAAGTACTTTAGTAAGCATATCAACAAGATTTACATCTGTATGCATCTTTGAAATCACCATAGTACCTTTTATAACTTCATCTCTTATGAACTATAATTTTACATCAATATGCCTGGTTCTCTCATGATATATTTGGTTCTTAACCAATAGTATAGCATTTTGATTATCACATAAAATATTGATTTATACTTTGACCAAAGCTCATTGAGAACGCCTTTTAGCCACATAGATTCCTTGGTTATTTCTGTGGCTACTAGAAATTCAGCCTGAATTAAAGACAAAGCAACCATAGCCTACATAGAGGCTTTCAAACTGATTATATAATTGCTAAACATGAATAGATAGCTTGTAGTTGACTTTCTCTTGTCTAGGTCTCTAGTAAAGTCAGAGTCCACAAACCCTATTACTTCACTTGCAACTTACTTGGACTTCCTTTACAATAGGCCATAGTCTGAAGTACCCCGAAGATATCTCAATATCCACTTGATAGCACTCTAGTGGATCTTACTAGGACAACTCAAAAACTTACTGACAATATTAATGCATAGGCTGTATTAGGCCTAGTGAAAACTATTGCATATATAAGGCTCCCAACAATCTGTGCATATGGTATTTCTTCTATATTGCTTCAATCACATTTGTCACAATTTTCACTTTCAACAGCTTCAAAATAGCTACCAGGCTCTTCAATTACCATATCATCAGCATAAGTAATTAGATTAGTATAACCAAACCTTGCTGGTGCTTTGGTTTATCTTCTGGCTCTGTCTCTGGCTAATTGATATCCATGCAATTCAGATTGTTGTGTATTTTGTACTTCAGCAGCTTGAATTTGTCAATTTAATCATATACTCTAGCTTTAGCATCACATGCTTCTACATTTCATCTTTAACTTTAAGAAACTCCACTCTAAGCTTTGGTTTCATCTGGCTTACTCACACCATCTTCAATGTGCATATAAATTTCAATTACTTCCTTCTCAGCTATCATCATAGCTTTTTCATTGAAAACAACATCTCTATTGATAATGCATTTCTTAGGCTGTCCATACCATATTTTATATCCCTTAATTCCATTAGGATCGCTAACAAAAACTCTTTTCAAAGTTCTAGGTTCAAGTTTACCTTGATTTATGTGTGCATAAGTAAGACATCCAAAGATTTTAAAATTATCATATTTTCCAAGCCTTCCTGACCACTTTTCCTCTAATGTTTTACAACCAGTGGCTGATAAAGGACATCTGTTGACTAAATTCCAAGGTATACTTATAGCTTCTGCCCAAAAACTCCTTAGAAGGTTGGAGTTGATCAACATGCATATGGTTTTATCAACAAGTGTCTTATTCATCCTTTCAACCAATTTTATTAGGGGTAAATTTGATTGTTTTATGCCATAATATTCCTTATTTTTAGTAAAAGTCTTTATACTTCTTATTGCAAAATTCTTGGCCATTTTATACTTTGATTTTCCACCAGTGTTTTCCAAGCCTTAAACTTCTCTAAAGCTTGATCCTTTGGTTTCAGAACATAAAGCCACACTTTCCTTGAATCAAGGTCATGAATTATCTACCCTCTGATAAGGGTAGATCGTAGGCTGACCCCTAAATCTTAGAATGAACATATTCTAAGAAACACCTAGATCTATGCTCTCATTTTGGAAACTTAGCTCTATATGCCTTATCAAAGACACAATTCTCATAGGCCAAGCTTGTCTCCACATAACAATCAATGCCTGTCAAGTTCTTACAAACCTTTTATACTCATATGGCCAAGTCTATTGTGCCATAGCTTTGTTTTATCTACATCAAATTCTGCTGACATTACAACACTTATAGGAATACAAGAACCAATCAACACATATAACTCATTCTTCTTTTCACCTTTCCTCTCAACATAACCCTTTGGGTAACTCTTATACCACCACTACTTGATTTAAATAAATATGCAGAGCTATTTAACATGCCTAAAGAGATTGGATTTCTCTTTAATATAAGAGCATGTCTAACCCTGTGTAAGGTCTTAATGACCCCATAAAGCATTTTAACCTTGACAGACCGTATTCTAACAATTTTACACTTACTGTTATTTCCTATAAGAACCTGACCACCATCAATAGACTTATATTCAGGAAAGAGTGACCTATTAGGGCATATGTTAAAAGAACAACCTAAGTCTAATACCCACTAATCTTTTGAGTTGCCTTTTGAGGCTATTAACAGATCAACATTGTGATAGCCATCATCAAAGGATTATTCAAAGCTACAACTATATCTCCTCACATTTCTTGACTTTGCTTTTTCTTTTTCTATACACATTCTCTGATGTAATGCCCTTATTTTCTACAATAAAAGGCCTTTTTTTTCTTTTCTTTTTTTTTCTGTATTCTCCTAGCTCTTTTCTTTATTCAAGTTCTTCTGTTCCTTCTTATTTCCAATTATGGCAATCAATGCTTTACTATTACTTACTTCATGCCATTATTCGTTAGAATCTCCTTTGAGCTCAATGAAGCCTTGACATCTTCCAAAATCAGAATTGTTTTGCCATATAACATTGTATCCACAAAACCTTCATATGATTGTGGCAATGAACTTTGTAAGAAAAATGCTTTGACTTCATCTCTAATCTTCACATTTTCAACCCTTTTAAGTTTAAGAATGATCTTGTTGAATGTGTTAATGTGTTCTTGAATAGGCATCCTTTCCTTCATTGAAAAAGTGTACAACCTTTTCTTTAAGAAAAACCTATAAGTCAAGGATTTTTTCATATAAACAACCTCCTCTTTTTTATATCCGTACGGTTATCTTTTCTTTAAATATTTCCTTCAAGATTGAGTCGTTAAGACTTAAAATCAAGGTACTATGAGCTCTATCCAGGATCTGTTTTTTCTTTTCATCAGGTCTGAAGCTTCCTGCTTCATTATGATCTTTCTCTTCCAGGGCAAATCCAAGGCCCTGATGCATAATAGAGCCCTCATCTTCATCTTCCAAATAGAGAAATCACCACTAATGGTGAGTTTCTCTATTTTAAGTTTAGAAGAGACATAACCGAGAGCCACCAAGCTCTAATACTACTTGTTGTAATTAATAATTAATCAATCAAGAACTCAGTCAATTTTTCAAGCTTTAATCAGTTAAAATTAAATTAATATCAGAATGAAGAGAGACAAAGTAAGAACAAAGAATCAGAGCTCAATAACAAAAAATGATCTTCATTATTTGAAAGAAAAACTTAGTAGGCTTTTATCAACCAAATTGATTATAGACAAATCACACACGACAAAGGAGATCACAAGCTTTACATGAAATAGAAAACACAAAATTTGGTTAAGCAACAAGAGAGAAAAGGTTCATATATCAGGGGCTATGCAAAAGCATAATAATTTTGGAAATTTTCTAGAATCCATTTAACAACCTTGAATGAATAATAGACACATTAGCAGAAATTTACAAAAATGACTGTATACATAAATTAATTTGTGCAATGGCCTAAAGACTCTCCTTCTGTTTCATTTTAGTCCTAAATAAAATACATGTCTTCACAAAATATTATTCAGTTGAGCACAAGCTCAAGCTCAAGCTCATCTAGACAAGGACATGCTTCAAGAATATTAAGGTCAGGTGAATTTCTTGTTTTTTATCTCTTGTAAAGATCATATAATTAAATGAATGCATTAAGCGCTTAAAAGCTCAAACTATTTCATTATATTTTTCAAGAAAAGTTCATTCATGAGGATATATAATCTCAAGAAATAAGTTCTTTAAATGGTTTGAAAGATTTTAACAAATATTTTGTTTAAGTTGAATAATGAGCGCTTTTTAAATTTTAATGTTTTTTTAGACTCTATACTTTTAGGTACTCAAATGGCAAATCGCTAGCTTCAAGCAGTTAACCGATACATTTGGGAAATACTTAGAATCAAGTGGTGTACTGCCAGACTTGAAAAGGAGTAATTGATTGAGTTGATATGAGCTTCTAGTATGCTAATAGTCAACCATTTCCTTATAAGCGACAAGCTGACTTTAAACAGAGAAGTCTCTGGAATTAAATGATAAACAGATAATTTCTAAGCAGCCAACCAATTGCGCAAGATTTTCAAAATTAGTCACAATGGTAGGTTGCCATATAGGTAAGTGGTGATCCGCTTCATATGAAGCAATATACTAATTATGATATGAAAGTCAATAACGGCTAATTTAATTGATCAATTTATAAACTGCCAAGGAAAACTCATTTGAAATTAGAATTTTTGGAATCCATACCAAAGTTTAAAAGAGTCTTGAGCTTTTATTTGCTTACACACCATTCATTGATTCATATTTGAGCTATCATTTATAAACATACATTTATGAGAGTGTAATTTTTGTAATCTTTATTTCAATATTAAAAATTGAGTGATTGTAAGTGTGGGACACACCTAGGAAAAGTGATGTGAGATTATCTCAAAATTGTAAATGTTTATTAACATTTTGGAAGTCAATTATAAGCATCATGAAGCCTCGGGTTGTAGGGCTTGGATAATGGAACTCTCAAGCGTGGTTAGCTTGGAGGTACGGACATAGGTGGATTTTGCTGAACCAAGTAAAAATCTTGTGTTTGATTTTCTTTCCCTTATCTCTTTGAATTCTTTCATTGTTATATTTATTGTTAGTAGCTTGTTTTAGTACAAATTGATATTGGTTTTTAATTTTGTTGTTTAGTAACTTTTAAAACCTAATTCACTTCCCTCTTAGATTGCTTAGTTAGGCTTTCAGAAGAATCTCTAAAAACGGCACCACAAGCAACTAAACTCGGATTGCCTTTCGAGAGGCCATGTGAATTAGCTTTGATCCAGCCATGAAGAGGTGGCATCCAAGTCAAATAATAGATTTGGGAGCTTTAACAAGTGAACTAGGAACTCCAAGTTGGAGCAAAAGATCCCTTCCTATCTCTACTGAAATTAACAAATCCGGGCAAAACTTTGAAAAATATTGTAGACATGCTAAGCAATCCTTTTTAATATATACAATAAGAATTGGGTGTAATGTCTTATCTCTACCGAAATTGACAAATCCGGGCAAAATTGAGTAGCCAGTCAATGGAAATAGAATTTACAAATGAGCAATTAAGAAACACATGGTTAACGTCCTGAAGGTAAGAAAGGCTGTCACAAAGGCTGCAACATGAAACTAATGTAATTCCTCTCAAACACAAATTGCGACCGGTAGGTATCCTGTTCTGGATAAGCGACCACAAAAGCAAAGTATATTTAGGCGAGATGAAATTCTTCCAAAGATGAGAGAACCAAGGAGTTGTAGAATGGTTGGTTCAAAAGCAGTTGTAGCAATCCTGTAAAGATATGTTACCATGCCTACTCTTACGTCAAATCAACGTGTCTCCTGCCTCAATTTTTGGAGGAATAATAGTTGTAAATGAGGAAATAAATCATCAAAAGCGGACAAAATAACCCAGGAGCCATGATTAATAACTTCAGAAACAGTGCGAGACAAAGCCACTGGGACAAAGTTTGCTGGTCTAATCACCGGTCAAACCAAAAATTAATCTGAAGACCATCACCAATTATCCAGTCAACACCATTGTGGAAGGTTGGAACTTGGAAGTACAGTTTTGAAGCCAATCATAAAAAATATCCAGCTTTGAGTAATCTTGAACAGAGAATACTTTTTCACCAGTCAACCTACCATATGCAGCGCATGCATGGTACCGGTACAATCGATTTTCAACCGGTTAATAAATACAAATTAAAATTTTTAATTGTTTTTAATGTGAAAAAATTTATTAAAAAAGGGGAAATTTTGAAAATTACTTTTAAATGTGATAAAAAATTGTAATAATTTTAAATCTAAAAATAGCATAAAAAATTATAAAAATATTATGAAAATGTCACAAAATAATCATATTCCGACTTTTTATTGTTGCATTCCAATATTTATATTATATGTCTCAAGTTTACCTTTGAAATTCTTAGTTTTCATTATCAGTTATCTAAATTTTCGTAACTTGTTTCAACTCATTTTTTACCCGTCTTTTCTTTTATATTTCCACTCTTTTCATTAAATTCTAATTTTTTAGGTAGATATTTCAATTTTACATTCTATATCCCTCCATTCCATTAAACTTTATCTAATTTTTAGTAAGCTGTTCCTACTTATTTTCCCACAACTTTTATATCTTAGAATTCTATTATTTTCATTGAGTTTCAATAATTTGGATAAATGATTTTAGTTTACTTTTTAGATCTTTACTTCGCATTGGAATTTACCAAATACCTTATAACTTATTCAACTTTTTGGTTAAGTTCATCAACTCTTATTCCTATGACTTATAAATTTTATATTCCTATTCTTTTTAAAAAATTCAAATATTTTGGGTGGAAGTCTCAAGTTCATTTTTAGATCTCTACTTCTTGTTATTTTTTTTTTCAATTATGTGTAAGTTATTCCAATTTCTAGTTTATATTTATCAACTCCTCTTCTCATCACACTTAAGTTCTATATTCCTCTTCTTTTTATTAAATTCCAACATTTTAGGTGGATATTTTAGGTTTATTTTTTAGATCCCTACTTTTTATTAAAATTTATCTAATGCTTAGTGAGTTATTCCAACTTTTATGTCAAAATTTTCAACTCTTGTTCCCACCACATTTTAGTTATTTGTTTCTATTATTTTTATCGACTTTCAACATTTTAGGTGGACATTTCAAATGGACTTTATAGATCCTTACTTCTTGTTAAAATTGATCAAATTCCTGCTAATTTATTTCTACTTTTAAGTTAAGTTCTTTAACTCCTATTTTCACTACTTTTTGGTTTTATATTTATACTCTTTTGTTTGAATTTTAATATTTTAGGTTGAAATTTTAAGTTTACTTTTTGTATCCCTACTTCTAGTTGAAGATACTCAAATTCTTTGTAACTTGTTCCAAATTTCAGGTGGGCTTTTCTTCCCACCACTTTCTGGTTTTATTTTCCTACTCTTGTTATTAAAATCTAACATTTTAAGTGGATGTTTCAAGTTTGCACTTTGGATCCCTGCTTCTCGTTGAAATTTATCAAATTTCTGGTAATTTATTTCTATTTGTAGGTTAAATTCTTTAACTTTTATTTCCACCACTTTTTAGTTTTTTATTTATACTTTTTTTTAATTTTAATATTTTAGGCAAAAGTTTAAAGTTTACTTTTAGTATTCCAACTTTTAGTTGAAGATAATCAAATTCCTTGTAACTTGTTCCGAATTTCTGTTGGGGTTTTCTTCCCACTGCTTGTTGGTTTAATATTCCTACTATTGTTATTAAAATCTAACATTTTAAGTAGAAGTTTCAAGTTTACTTTTTAAATCCTTACTCCTCGATGAAATTATTAAATTTCTAGTAATTTATTTCTACTTTTAGGTTAAGTTTTTCAACTCTTGTTTGCACCACTTTTGAGTTCTATAGTCCTACTCTTTGTATTAAAATCTAACATTTTAAGTAGATGTTTCAAGTTCACTTTTTAGATTTCTACTTCGCGTTGAAATTTCTTAAATTGTTGGTAATTTATTTTTACTTTTAGGAACTCTTGTTTCCATCACTTTTTGGTTTTATATTCCTTCTCTTTGTATTAAAATACATCATTTTAAGTGGATGTTTCAAGTTTGCTTTTTGGATCCCTACTCTTATTTGAAATTTGTCAAATTTCCATTAATTTATTTCTACTTTTACATTAAATTCTTTAATTTCTTTTTCCACCACTTTTTGGTTTTATATTCATATTCTTTTTGTTGAATTTTAATATTTTCGTTCGATATTTCAAGTTTACTTTTCATATCTCCACTTCTAGTTGAAATTACTCAAATAATGGTTGTGTTGTCCCCAGTTTTGGGTGAGGTTTTTCTTGCCGCCACTCTTTGTATTAAAATCCAACATTCTAAGTCGGTGTTTTAGGTTTGCTTTTTGGATCCCAACTTCTAGTCGAAATTTGTCAAATTCTCGTTAATTTATTTCTACTTTTAGGTTAAATTCTTTAACTCTTGTTTCCCCCACTTTTTGATTTTATATTCATATTCTTTTTGTTGAATTTTAATATTTTAGCTCGATGTTTCAAGTTTATTTTTGGTATCTCAACTTCTAGTTGAAATTACTCAAATAATGGTTGTGTTGTTCCCAATTTTGGGTGAAGTTTTTCTTATTGCCACTTTTTGGTTACATATTCCTACTCTTTCTATTAAAAACCAACATTCTAAGTCGATGTTTCAAGTTTGCTTTTTTACCCAACTTCTAGTTGAATTTGTCAAATTCTCGTTAATTTTTGTTTTGAAAATTTATTGTTACTTTTAGGTTAAATTCTTTAACTCTTGTTTCCACCACTTTTTGGTTTTATATTCATATTTATATTCCTACTCTTTGTATTAAAATCCAACATTTTAAGTAGATGTTTCAAGTTTACTTTTTAAATTTCTACTTCCGGTTGAAATTTGTCAAATTCTTGGTAATTTCCTAATTCTCTATTCCTTAGAATTTATTAGTTGTATTGTCCACATCTGTCAATTGAATTTCAACTTTTAGCTTTTGCGTGGATGTTCCAAGTCATCTGCGCATTTACCTACTTAACCTTTTAATTTATTAATTTGCAGTTATAAATTCCAAGTTTTTGGTTAGGTTATTGGACTCCTGTCTTCAACATTTTTCACTTGCATATTTCTACTATGTCATTTGAATTCTAACATTATTGGTACATATTTCAATTTAAGTATTTTAGACCTTCTTTGCGTTAAGTGTATCAAATTTATGGTTACTTGTTCCTAATAATAGGTTCAGTTACTTAACTCTTCTGCCCAACAATTCATTGTTTGCATATTCTACATTTTTGAAATGAATTACAACATTTTTGTAGAAATTCCAAGTTGTCTTTCCATTAACCGATTTTACCATTTACGTTATCTATTTATTGTTGATAAATCCCAAATTTTTGGTTGGATTTCTGTGGTGACGGTTTCTCAAATTTTTGGTTGATTATTTCAACTATTATTCTTGAAATTTGAAATTAAGGGTGCATACTTCAAATTAAATTATCAAATGCATTCTTTGCGTTAATCGTTATCCAGTTTGTGGTCAAGTATTCCTTATTGTGAGGGGAACTTCCTAACTATTTTCTTAGTAATTTATGGGCTAAATATTTCAACTCTTTCAAATGAATTTCAACTTTCATATGGAAGTTAAAGTTTTATTCGTATTTACCAACTTTAGCATCAACTTTATCAATTTTTTGTTAATAAATTCTAATTTTTCCATTGCACTCCTGTATTATTTTTTTCCTCACATTTTGGTTAGATATTTTTACTTTTCCTACTGAATTCTAATATTATGGGTATATATTTCAAGTTAAATTATTACAACCTTTTTTATGTTAATCTTTACCCATTTTGTGGTGAGTTATTCCTATATATGAGTTAAGCTACTTATCTCTTTATCTCTTTTCCCAACAGTTCATTGGTTACATATTTTAAATCTTTAAACTAAATCACAAATTTTGTGTGGAACTTTTAAGTTTTATTCATATTTACCGACTTTGCCATGTTCTTTATCAATTTCTTGATAATAAATTTCAATTTTTTGGTTTGATCCCTCTACTTATGGTTTCTCCATTTTTTTGTTTGATATTTCCATATTTATTACGATATTCTGACATTAGGGGTACATGTTTCAAAATAAACTATCACATGTCGTCTTTATGTTAGTTTTATCTAGTCCATGGTAAATTATTCCTAATTATCGGTGAAACTACTTAACAATTTTCTCAGGTTGAATATTCCAACCCCTTAAAATGAATTTCAACATTCATGTGGAACTTTAAATTTTATTCGTCTTAGCAACTTTACCATTTTCTTTATTGATTTCTTGTCCACAAATTCCAATTTTTTGGTTTGATTTCTCTACTTATGGTTTGTTAGTTTTAAGGCTTGATATTTCTATATTCATTGCAGAATTCTGGGGTTATGGGTATGTATTTCAAACTAAATTATCACATGCCTTCATTGTGTTACTTTTTATCTAATTCGTGGTCAATTATTCCTATTTATGGGTTAAAATACTTAACTATTTATCAAGTCTTGTTAATAACTCCTTTGCTTTTGCTTTCTTTTAGTTTCTCACCCTACAATCGTTAATCTTGTCTACTGTAACTTAAGACCTTTCCCTTCGACATGGATCCCACTTTGGCAAATTTTGTTTCTATAGTCACAAAAAAAACATGCATTTACACTAGCTAAGCTCGTGTCTTTTTCCACTATAATGCCATTCAAGACGTTTTGGGAGGTGGTCTATTATAAGTAAGTTGTTTGTAACATAAAATCTAATTAGTCTCACATTACGATTCTTTACAAAACTATGTTGCTATTGTTAAATTGACACTATTTGCTTAGATAATTAATTATGATTATCCTCTTGTGTCTACAGTCTACAGTGACATTGTGCTATGAGGCAAGATTCTGTTGTAGCTCTTATTGTACACAATAATGGTGCAGCTTCCTTGGACGGTGCCATTAGTGATGATTTGTTGTCATTGGCTGCATGTACTTTTAATTCAACATCCTCAAACCAATTTGAATCGTTATTACCCAATTCAGAGGCTAATACCCAACCTTCAAATAACGATTGTACCTTTTCCTCTTATGCTTCTGGGGATAGGTTATCTGAATTTGATGTAATTGGTAGAGTGTTTTCATCTATAGAAGAAGCCAAAACGTTCTATTTCGACTATGCCAAAAGTATTGGCTTTAGTGTCCGTAAAAATATTATGAGAACCAATGTACAAGGACAGGTGACCGTTAGAAGATGGGTTTGTTCTAAAGAAGGTAAGAGGTCGAAGAAGTATCTCGAATTACCTGATCCAAAAAAAACAGCGAAACCTTTAACACGGGAATTATGTCGGGCTACTTTTCGCATTCGTTTTGACCATCGCAAAGGTGTTTGGGTTGCTTGTGAATGGGTTGACACCCACACATATGTATTGGTTCTTGCTGTTCAGGTACAATTTCTCCGCTCAACCCGTCAAGTGTCAAATGTTAATTATGCTACTGCTTCAATTGTGTACCGCTTTGGTATGAAACCATCTCGTATTCATGAGTTAATGGCTAAATGTTTTGTTGGGTATGAGAATGTTGGGTTCACAAGAAATGACCTATCCAATCGTTTATATGAGGGCCATCGAGAGCAAATAGTACAAACTGGCTCAGAAACATTCATTTTGCTTTTGCGTGGAAAAAAAGATATAGACCCCGGATTCTATTACCAGTATACTATTGATTCTGAAGGCAAGTTATCCGACACATTTTGGTGTGACTCTGGAATACGAGCAGATTTTCATTACTTTGGTGATGTTCTGTCATTTGATTCTATATATCGCACAAATGCATATAACAAACCACTTGTGTTATTTGTTGGTTTAAATCATCATATGAGAAGTATTGTGTTTGGTTTGCCTTGCTTTCTAGTGAGCCTGAAAACAAATATATATAGCTTCTTCACACTTTCTTATCAGTAATGGATGGTAAAATGCCTATGTCCATTGTCACTAATGGAGATAGAGCAATACGAAACGCCATCCGGACATTGTTTTCTAATGCATCTCATAGATTGTGTTGTTGGCATCTGAAGCGAAATACCACTGTAAATATTTCTGACCTAAATTTCACGAGTGCCTTTAAAGATATTATGTTGAATTACATGACAGAGGATGAGTTTCAATTCAAGTGGGATCAAATGATTGGAAAATTTCATCTGGCTAATAATGAGTGGATAAAAAAATTGTATGCTGATCGACATATGTGGGCTGAAACTTTCTTGAGGCACAAATTTTTTGGTGGGCTACGAAGTAATCAACTGTGCGAGAGTATGAATGTATACATAAATCAATATGTCAGATGTTGCTAGTATTCAATATATACTCGCAAAATATTCAATCGTGTTCTTAAAGAACTTCACGAAGATAGATTGCTATACATCTCTAATTGTATGTCAGATGTTGGTCGCCGAGTATATGTGATAAAAAATATTCAAGTTGGAGGATCGATCTTGGCGGGTTATTTTTCACGAAGCAGATTCCAAGCTTGTGTGCACATGCCATCTCATGCAGTCACTTGGTATACCATGCAGTCACTCTTTTACTGTTATGAAGGCAGAAAACTTATTTGAGATACCCAGGTGTATGATTTTGCCTCTTTAGACAAAAAATTCTAAAATTGCAGAGTCTTATTTGCAACATCTTTCAAGTAAGCCAAGCATGAGTGAAGCCGCCACATTGGATCTTTAACCATTGCTTGTCAAAACTTGATCCACTTTGCAGCTAAGACGGTTTACGGTTACAATTATGCCATTCAGGTTGTTCATGGGTTGACCGTGCGAGCTGAGGATGTATTAGACATTGATGCTATTCTAAGAGCTTCCTCTAAAGGTAGACCTGTCGATATTATCAAGGATCCATTGATTATCAAGACCAAGGGTTCATCCAAAACAACCAAGGCATCTGTTAAAAAAAGTCTTTGTGGTACTTGTCAACAACCTGGCCATACAAAGCGAACTTGTATTCAATATGGTGGAGTGAAGGGTAATCGTGACACTGCCAATGCAAGTTTCTGTACTGACTTTGTTTCTGAAAATACCTTCAATACCACTATTGCGACAACAACTGCAACCTTAGACATGTCAACATAGGGTGATGACATATCCATAGGCACAGCCAGCACAGAAGTAGACCATAATAAAAGCTTTGTATTGCCTGCTTTGAATAGGTGTTATGGACAAAGCTCTAATGGTTTTACCTTTCCCTCACAGGACTTATCACAAAACAATAGAAGTGGCACCATATCACCCTAGTGGCCTGGGTGGTGGCATTATAATGTTAGGTAACTTTTATTAACCTTATTCCACTTCCACTTTTTAATTCTACCATATGCTGATATGTTTTATAGAACAACATCTCTTGTTATATTAACATTTCTTTTCTTGTTATCATATTTGCAGTTAAATTCAATACAACTTGGGACACAATGCAAGATAAGACACATTGTGATGATACAGACTACCATATTGCCAAGCTTTTATTATCTGTCATATATTTTGTAAACTCATCGTTTTATAATGTGATACTAATACAAACTTGTTATGTTAAAATTTAGAAAATAACCTCACTCACAACTTTGATACTTTGATTCACTCAATTTTATTTTCATCATCTGCATCAAGCTCTCTGGCAAACAAAATAAGTGTTTTGGCTTAAGCTCGGTAACTGGACATATGATTTTAACCGAGGACTTCTTATCTCGTTTTAACATATTTGTTTATTAAACTAGGTAGTTGTGTTGTGTTGGAGTTGTGATTGAATTGTTGTGGAAGTTGTATTGGGGGTTGTGTAAAGTTGTAAAGTTTGTTTTCAGCCGTTAAGGATATTAGAGTTTGTAAGGTGAATCTGGAAAAAGCCAATGTTAAAAACATAGTGCAAACATAAAATGCACACAAGATGTTTGATAAAATGTTACATAAAATAAAATTATAATTTGGGTTTGGTTTTTTAGGTTAAAATTGCGCTAACAACTATATTGTAAGCAAGTCAGTAGAAAATCGCAGAAATTATAAGTTTCTTTGATTTCACTTAAAACCAAAGATTTGGGGTTTTGTGCGTGGACTGTGACTCAACCAATATGCTTGTTTATTGCCCAATTTTGCCAACATGTCGCTCAAACTATAAGCTTATCTATCACCCACAACCAACTAGATTAGCTTTTTTAACATTATGTATTCAATGCAACCTTTCGGGTTATTTTGAATTTGCAATACTACTTCTATACGTGATTAAATGCATAAGAAAATGGTTCTAATTTTTTCCCCATAATTTCAATATTTTCTTCCTTTTTTACCCAATATTGCAAATAACTTCTTCAGTAAGTGTATCGTTGTGTAGATTAACTTCCAAAAAATGTATTTATAACCATGTAATATGTACATTTACATGTGCTAGGGTAACATTTTACCATAGCGCACCTCAAAAAAATAGTTCACAGAATATGTTGTTGCCACCCAATTGGCATCTACCCAAAATGTGTACATAATTGTACAATTCTCCAAAAGCCAACATTTACAACAAAAAATCAACAAAAAAATAAAATCCACGTTCGAGTACGATGCTGCTTGTAACCTGTTAGGAAAAATGACAGTATGATTAATGTATAAAATTACATAATAAAAATCTAATGTTCTCAATATGGGTAATATTATACAAACTTGCATTGAAACTCACAGCATAAATATTCATTTCCCATTATTTTGAACCGTACAATTAATGTTGAATAACAATTCACACATGATTAGATCACGTGTATGCTTTTGTACAAATCTAAATTAATTATACCATACCACACAATTTTTCTAAAGAAATAATAACATAGTTTTTCTTCTATGAAATAATAACATTAATTTAGATTGACAGTTCATTTTCAAAAATAAATAAATAAATACTTTAAATAAAAGATAACACTTTCCCTGTATAACATAGAAGACAAATATCACTTACCTTGTATACTACCTTCTTTTTCCATGACCTTTTGGTTTAGGTTTTGGGTTGTTCTTTTGGTTATTGATTCTTAATTTTGTAGCGTCTCTATTGGATTTAATATTGGGAAATTTACAAAATTAACCACAAAATTTTAATATTTTTCAATTTTGACCCCTCAAATTTTTTTCTTTCATAATTAGCCAAAACCTAAATTTGAGGACGAAACTACCCTCACCATTCTCACGATTCTCTCAAACAAAAAATTCTCACCCTCTCCCGAAAATCTCATCACCGGAATTCCTTATGTTCGTCGGCGGCGTAGACCCACAGCAGAGAGAGTTATCGGCGGCTGAAAAAGCTAAATAACGGTTCAAATATTCGGAGCTCGCCAAGAGATTGGACCAAAATCGGAAACCCTAGGTGAGTTGTTGTTGTTGTTGGTGTTGTTGTTGTTGTTGGTGTTGTTATTGTTGGTGTTGTTGTTGTTCGTGTTGTTGTTGTTGGTGTTGTTGTTGTTCGTGTTGTTGTTGTTGGTGGTGTTGTTGTTGTTGTTGGTGTTGTTGCTGTTGTTGATGTTGTTGTTGGTGTTTAATGGCGGTGGTGGGTGAAATGCATGTGGGAAAGGGAAGAGAGGAGAAAGGGAAGGCAAAGGAAACCGAAAGAGAAGCGAAAGGAGGCGGCACGGGAGATGCGCCTGTCGCACGCACCTCGCGCACGACAAGCGCATTCTCGCGCGCGAGGTCGCGCTTGACGCGCGCATCTCGTACGAGGATGCTCCTGTCGCACGCACCTCGCGCGTCAGCCAGCGAGCATCTGCGCGTGCTTCCTTCCTGTCGCAACAAGAGAAGCTGTCTCTTGGTGAGACGGGTGCCTGTCGCACCAAGAGGCAGCGTCTCTTGTTGCTGCCTCTCGGTGCCTGTCGCACCAAGAGGCAGCGCATCTTGTTGCTGCCTCTCGGTGCCTGTCGCACCTTGGGGCGCTGCCTCTTGGTGCGACAACAGCAGAGTTAATTTTTTTTTCTGCTTTTGTTTATAATTTATTGACATGTACTATTTTTAACTTGTACCAGATAAATGGGCAAATCAAAAATAGCATTGCATAATCCGCCCGAACCGAGAATGATGAAGATACCTTATGGCGATCACTTTCCCGGGCGTATCACGAGTATGTGCAAATTAGATATCGTTGTTAATGCCATCCGGGAAAAATTAACTAAGAAACAGTTGAAACTGTTCAAAGATGATATATTTGGGCATTTCCTCCAGTGCCGAAGCTATCCGTTCAGTGGCATGATTGTTCATAATATATTACTTCGGCAAGTGTCCCACGCAACTAGAAATGAAGACAATCAGTTATGGTTTCATGTTGGTGACCATTTTATACGGCTATCAATTGGAGAGTGGTGCCTAGTAACGGGACTTTGCTTCGGTAAAGATGTGTTTGTGACGGAGAATGAAACACCACATAGGTTACTTAAGAAGTATTTTGCCGGTAGATTTCGTGATATAAATCTTGGCCAGTTCGAGCAAATATTTATGGACTTAGACTTCAAGACGATGGATGACACGGATGCGCTAAAAATCGCCCTATTTTACTTTGCTGATAGAGTACTAAACGGAAGAAAAGATCATTGTCAGATCAATTTCGGTTTTGTTTTAATCAGGTGGATGACATAAATCACTTTCGAAGTCGTCCGTGGGGTCGTTTGTCATGGAAAATAATATATGAAAGCGTTGATAATGCATTGAACGGCAAAGCCAATAAGTTTAAGAGGGCATGCGCACAAAATCCGTTGCATAAGATTGAAAAATACAATGTTTACGGTTTTACGGCTGCAGTGCATGTGAGTGAAGAATTTATTTATTTTAATAACTTAGATTTGTTATAATGAATATTTTATGAAATAGTTTTTGACTGTATAATTTTTCTTGTTGAAGGCATGGATTTTTGAAGCGATTGGAGGACTACCATCACAGTGGGTTATGAAAATTAAGAGGAAGGGTCCTCGGATCGTGCGATGGAAGCCTTTGGCTTCTTCGAATATAAACTTTGGCGAAGTCAATTCATACCTCAACGAGCATCTTGTAAGTCAATTATATGGATGTTTGTATATAACTATTAATGACAATATGATTCTACTAATTGAAAAATTGATATTCTTTACGACAGGATGGCAACATTTTACAAACCATCGAACCGGATGCAAAGGAGAGAACCACAAATTATTGGAAGAGTGTTGAGGAATACGTGCCATATATGCCAAGTTGGGTCCATAATGTAGGTATCCTTTACAGTATCATTTAAAATATAAACAAAATTTAAATTTTTTTTTGGATTTACTAATTTTCTGTTTTACTTGGTGCAGCACCAGCCTTCAGTCAACGTGGCATCCATTACAAGGACCAAAGAGGCGGAGCATGACACAACGTGCCAAACAGAACTGCAGCAGAATCCTGTTCAGGATGACTTTGCTGCTGACGAACATCAGGAATCCGCACACGATTCAGATGACAGACATGAGCACGAGGTTACCTCTGTCGTCCTGATCATTTTGTTTAAGCACATATACGTAACTTCAACACTTTCTCACTACTTTCTTATTTCATAATAACAGGCAAGGACTAAGTTTCGCAATGATTATTTCGCTCAACGACTTGACAGAATAGAGTGTTCCATTCACGACCGGTGAGGTCGAGAACTTCAGGCGAACACGATTCTATTAACAACCGAGGTCAGAACTTGGGCGAACGCAGAGACGCATAACAACAGTATAGAGATGCGGTCATGGGGTTTATGGCTTCGTTTAGCGCGGGCTCTTCGAAGGGCGCGTACGGTGATTCTCCGTTTGGCAGCTCACACACGGTGAGCAAGTTTCACCTGCTTCTGTTTGTTCTTATGCTTTGAAACCTGAAATTAATTTAATATATTCATCTGCTCGAATCGCCAGGCCCCAGATGGCTATGGTCCGACCGGTGATGTTGGATACGGTATGAATACGAATGCGGGTAATGACGATGAGCACACCCCCATGTCGTTGTACAGTCTCTATGGAGACATAAGTGGTGACAGTGTGCAGATACTCACGGAAGCACCGCCCGGCGTTAGTAAGTTTGGACGTCCATATAGACCGTCATATATCTTTGGCAGTCCATACTTCATTCCTCCTTTGAAGAGAGGTAGGAATGTCAGGCCTCTACCCGCTCTCAAAATTACGGACTATGAGATTGATGAAAGATCGAGTGTAGATATAAATCCGCTAAGGGGAGTAGAAGATTCAAGGTTGTGTGAGGAGTTTGATCAGTGGTTTACTGGTAAAATTTCTGTGGATTGGCCCGTCCAACAATCCAGAAATTTCTTTGAAATACTCGTGGGAGAAGTCCAGATGGGGTGGCTTGGTGACGAGGTAAATGTGCTTAATAGTCAAAACAATATTGTTCATATTTCCGCTGCCATGAATTCTGTTATAATTTTACTTGGTTTAATTCCTCTACAGCATATTCACACGTTTTACCGCTTGATCAGCGAGAAGCAACGGCAGTTTCCAAATGCACTACCGCAGCGCGTCACGCATATGGATACATATTTTTGGGCATGTTTACAAACTCCTTAATCATGAATTATAATTTCAATGTTTTAAATATCTCGAAATGTTATTAATTTCTTACTCATCGTACAATAGGTGTTCCTAAAGCAATTATGGAACAATGGTAGTTGTGATGTCCATTCATTACAATACGGCAACAACTTGAACAGCTATATGGATGGGCGGGAAGATATCATGTCAAAGTCTTTTACGGACGTCGATGTGGTAAGAATTGTCACTCAATCTTATAGAAGTGTATGAAATATGATAATTTAACATTTTATTTATGTAGATATTCATCCCTGTGAATTTGGCTGGCAATCATTGGGTACTAGCTCGAGCGGACTTTCGCGCAAAGAGGGTACAGATTTATGACTCGTTGGTTACCCTTTTCGATGACAAAACATATTTGCGTCAATTCAAGCCTCTTCAGGTCGTTTTCCCTCAATGGCTTCAAGATGTTAGATTCTACAACATCCGACCTGAGCTACAGAGTACCGAATCTTGGAAAGTAAGAATCGTTAAAGATGTGCCCCAACAAGAACCTGGAAGTGGTGATTGCAGTGTATTTATGTTGATGTTTACAATATATTTGATGTTCGGGCTCAAACTTGATTTTGATGGTAGCCACGCGAATTACTTAAGGAAGAAAATTGCTGTTGATATTTTTACTGGCGATATTGCCTTGTAAGTCATTGTATTGTGTTCAGACTTGATGTATGGATTAAGATTATTCTAATTTGATATAAACTTTTGATATATTCATATATATTTAGGTATAAGTAATTGTTGATGCACTATAGTACTTATTATGCAAATTAATATAAAATTAAATACCGTGGATATATGTAATTGTATTCATAAACTAAAATAAGAGTTCAGAATCCATAATGAGTAACAATGATACAGTCAGTTTGGATTCGACGCGATGGGATTTTTACATTTCTTGCGGTTATGACCTGGTTGGTTGCATTGCCCGCATCGCACAGTTCTTCGGTTAACATCTTCACCGAGAGAAGGAATTCTTAACTCTGGACGACGACCAGGTGGTGGTGCTTCGATCGGGGGGTTAACTGTGATTTCCTGAATTTCTTCTGGAATGTCCCAATCTGTCATGTCGCCAACCGGCTCCACTGGGTGTGCATATGCCATAACCAAGGAATCTTTAGAGTAATAATCAGAGCAAAGACTTATGTAATCCACACGGATGGTCAGACAAGCAGCAATTGCATGTGCACAAACAAGCTGATCGAGTTGGAATACTCTACAGGAGCAAGTCCTTTGATGAAGATCAACTATCCCTTCCTTTACACCACCACCCAAAACATGAAATTGATGCTGAGACACAGGACGAACAGTCATTCTTTCAGCCATAATTCTCCTTTCACCGACTATCTCATCTGCCCACGTCGTTAGCCGAGTGCTCATCGATTCAGCCACAATTTTCCTATCATAAAACCATTGCTGTAATGTTTTTCTAAAGTGATCAACAAGATGAGTAACAGGAAATTTTCGCGGTTCCCTCATTAAAGAATTCATGCTTTCCGCAATATTGGTGGTAAGTATACTGTATCTCCTACCTTCAAATTCAGACCTTGCCCAATTACACGTACCCACATTATTCTCTAAGTAATCAGCCGCGCCCGAGTGGAGCATCCACAACCCTTCAAGTTGCCTTTTAAATTCTTCGTGTCCATATGCCTTTGCTGCATTAATAAAGGCTGGCTCAAATTGATCCCAAATAGCTTTGGACATCCTGAATTTGGACTTAATGTTGCCTTTGACATGATAAAAACAAATGCCATGAGCAGCTGTGTGAAATGCTTTCAAAACGGCTCTCTTCATTTTCTTTGTTTATCTTGTTGTAGGTTTATGAAGAATCTTAGTGGTGATGGTTATTGAAAAGCTATTGCAAGTTTATGATGAAGGCTTAGCATTAATTTAATTTTCCTTGTAAAATTTGATCATTTATAGTTATGTCGAAGGATTAAAATTATTATGTTTTCATTTATTTAGAGGTTGTTAAAATTTTAATTATTTATAATCTTATTTTTAAATATGTATAATTATTTTTTTGAAAAAAGGATGAAATATTAAAAAATTATTAATTTAAAAATGAAAATAGGGATCGGGCCACCGTTTCATCCCCACTCAATTCGGGGATTTTCGGGGACATACCCGAACTATCCCCAATTAAAAAAATTTCGGGTACAGGGCGGGTTCGGGAATTAATTCTAAATCGGGTTCGAGTTTGGGGATCACAATCCCCGCCCTGAACCCGCCCCATTGCCATCACTAGCCTACATTTATTTTTGCTCAGGAGCAGATCAAATCATAAGAGAATCATAATCCATAATTATTTTTAGAAATATATTGGGTTACAAAATTTGTGGAGTAAAAATATCACTATCCTTAAAGGATTTTAAAGTTTTATTTTTTTATACTCGTGTAGAGTTGTCACTGGACTGGAGCACCGTGTTGACAAAATGACGTGATGCTCCAGGGGCGCTCACATTATTTGTCTTTTTTCTTTTCGAGAAAAGAATATCCGGCCCACAGTTTTGTTGTTGGAACTCTTCAGGATTGCAATCAATGAAATTTCTTGCGTCAGCATCGACGCATAACATCACTTCCGATAATAGATGACCACGTTTAGAAGAATAGCACTTTAGTATGGTATTGTTATGACCGGTTATTTTCATTATCGCTTGTCTGTAAGTTGATTTGTGATGAGTAAATCCCTTATACCTGGGCACTATGCCTACATCTCTCAGTGCTTTGACAAGATCCACAAGCTTCCTCAGTTGGATAGTCCTCTGAAAATAATCAAGGGGGACTAATGGAGAATTGCTACCATGGGCGAACCACTGATCTTTCCAAAGGTTTAAATCCTTCTTAGTGAGACCTGGCCAGTAATACTTCATATCTTTATCAAGATTACCCCTTCTGATCTACAGCAGCAATATAATAATAAATGTAGTTAGAAAAGTGGAAAATTTTTGTCTCAAATTTTCTTTCGATAGTTTCACTAACCAAATACTGACGAAGAAAAGGAAAAATACATACCGTGTCAGAGACGTTAACTCTTTTGCGTTTGCCACTTAAAAATGCTTTTCCCTTAGCAGTCACTGGCCAGAGGCCATGTATGACGAAATAATTCCTTATTGAGCATTTCTGTTCTATGCGCTCGCAATAGCCATGCGGCCAAGTCTGGACTAGCAGAAAGTGGTCAAAATTGTTTCGAGCAATGCAACAAACTAGCAAAACCAAAGTACTAAGGAAAATGAGCTTGATTTCCATGTCACAGATGTGTTAGCCTATGTTTGCAATTGTGTGTGTATATATAATTTCGAGTCCTTAATTTGATTGCCATAAAATGGAGAGAGAATGAATAAATGAATAACAAGAAAGGAAAGCATTATGAATTTTATGTCTCTGCTACTACTAGGTGGTATTCAAGCCAAAGTTGAGAAGTGAGGGTGAATAACTAATTTGAACCGTCCCCACTTTTTTTTTTCCCTCTTTTGGGTGAAATGGTGAGAGAAAAGAATTGAGAGAAGAAAGGACACAATGGGGAAGGAAAGTTGTTGTGATGATATATTAAAATGATAAAACCTGTATTTTTATTTTAAAAGTGTTTTATTAGAATTGAGTAGTGCTATATGGTTGATTTTTTTTTTTTATGTTAGTTCTTGATAATTTTGTTAGAAAAAATTTATAATTCTGACATTGAAGTATTGTTGGAGTGGCGCGCCTTACTGTCCTGGCTCTTTATTCAATTCTACTCACCTCTTCCATGCCTTTACGTAACTTTTCCATGCTCAACAATTTGTAGCAAGTCACCTTCCACATGCGTGACTTAAACCCACAACCATGAATGAAAGATTTCAATTTTTAAAAATGGACAATTTGAATACTCCTTACAAACATGCACTCATACTCCTTACAAAACTGGGAAGACTCGAACCCAAGTCAAGAGAAGAGAGCTCCATAAATTAATTCATTTAAACAAGAAATAATACTAATTTTCGAACGTTATTTTCTCATTTTATTCAGTCCTAATAAACTATTATAAGGCCTTATTTGAGATCAAGGTTGGACAACTATATATTTTAAGTTATAGCACTAAAATGTTGGTGAATACTAGCTGTTGTAGCTTACAAGCTAAGTTGATTTGATTTTATACTTGTATAATGAAAATTTATTATATCTTCACTAATTTTGCAAAACTTATTGTTTAAAAATTACATTTATTAGATACTATTAACTTTTATTTAATAGTTATAATTTTTTTTCACAATAGCTATAGCTTAAAAATTGCAGCACCTCAATACCAAATAGTGCCTAAGTCTCATTATATAAGGATTGGTTTGTCATTATTGATAAATCAAATTCTCATTTCTTCAAGTCTCACTCATCGCGTTAGTTACTAAAATCCAAAAGTCTTTCACACGTGAGTTAACACCAACAATTTTACCTAATTAGCTTGCTGTTGAGAGATCCAATGGGATGAACAATCATTAGTTCAAATTAATACAAATAAACAAAGAACTTCCCTCTCTAAGACTAAGGTTGGTGAGAAGAGAATCTATATCTGAGCCTCTTGCCAGTTGCTTCTACTAATAGGGTTAAATCAAGTGAGTGATCTTTATTTTTAAGAGAATTGATCATTTGGGTCCTCTACACTATAATTTTTTTACAGCATCAATAGTGTAAGGAATATGTACTATTCGATTTACTCAATAGTATACAATATTCTATCAATGTAAATTTTTGATTTTTTAAAACATATTTTAATAGATTAATATTAGCTAAACAGTTTATTTTAAATTCAAAAAGAGAAAAAAAAATAGAGATATGATAAAATACAATCTCTTTCTTTTATCTCATTAAATTCACTCTTGATTTTATCTCTCATGTTCTTGTATTTGAAATTGGATTCTGGAAAACTATCTCTATTCCTAATGATTAGATGAAAAAGGTTTAATAAGTTGTTCTTGACAGGTAACCTAGTAATATAATCAAGTTGAATAGACAAAGATCAAATTTTCCGCGTGAGGCAGCCATGGAAGACTTTTGAGGAAGAATAATCTTCATCACTTCCCCCCCGCCCCCACAAATCTAAAAGCTAACATCAGTTGACCATATACATAATTATCTTCTTTCTGCAGAACCAAAATAAAGCATGAGATGAAAAAGACAGAGTCCGAAGACTATGTAGCTGACCAAAAATCCCTAAACAAGTTTCCAGCTCTTTATTTTGGGATATCTGCATATCCATTGCTTCACTGCATGGTTTCTTCCAGGTGAAAATATAGATGGAGATCTTGTTTCAGGTTTGAAAATATGTACTGAGCACCCAAGTTTGTTTCATGCCCTAATAATCACCTTGATTTTGTCATTCCTTGGAGCATCTAGTGCATTGTTGATGAGAAACTTTTTCGGACATTGTCAGCTTGGAGATGTCATTTTCGAATTAATTAGGTGGAATTGATATCTTGTTATTTTCATTTTTTTTATCCCTTTCAATTGAATTTTATATTTGATGTAAAGATTTATATGCATTACTCATTAAGCTTTTTAACTTTTAAGTTTTTGATCTCTGCCAATATTCGGGATTTAGTATAATTGCAATGAATCTACTTTTGGTATCCTACATCAAAAGCAAGTGTATACAAGTGGAGCTCTTTTAGAACGACTTGAACACTTCAACAAAATGAGCATCCTAAGGTGCTATGTAGAATAATATAGCACTTTAAATATGCTACTTAATATTAAATTAAAATTACAACACTAATATTTACCAGCAACCTATAAGGTACTTGCTATCTTTTAATTTTTTTTAATTAAATTTAAGGGTCCACAATAATCCCACTATCGATGTTGTAAAAACATATAGAGCATTATAGAAAAATCATGATCATTAATATTTAATTCAAATTAAGTTTCAGTGCTACTTGGAGAGATGGGGTTCGATATGAAGCAATCATGTCTTTACATATTATTACAACTTCCATGAAGCTTTGTAGTTTACTCTCTAATAAAAATGTCAGAAAATATGAACTAAATGAATTTTCTATTCTAGCTCTTTTACTATGTCTAGGCTTAAAATGAACCTATTGGTCACTATCTTGAAAAACTTCTTGCTCGTGATCCTCATTATCTTCATTGATATCCTCATCTGTTCATTTAATTGAAGTTGAATCATTTTTTAATTTATATGGAAACACATGTTTAGAGACTGATGCATTTCTTAACTCTATTATCAAATTCTTGTGAATATCTAGTATATTTCACTCATACAAAAGAAATCAATAAGCGCTACTGTCATGTCCATAACTAATGAAAATGGAATCTATAGTTTTTGGTAAGGGTGGAAAAATACCCGATCTGACCTGATCCAAAAAAAGTTATGTTTGGGTTGGATTGGATCGTAAAGGAAACCCAATCGGGTGCATTTGTGTCAACCCAATCAAATAAAAAAAATAAAAAAATTAAAAATTAACATTAAAAAACCAAAACTAAATTGCTAAACAATAAACACATAAACTCTAAATACACACCACACACACAATCTACACACACATAGACTCCAAATACGATCTGCCACCTCGCATATAACCCACACACACCACACACATGATCTACACACACATAAACTCCTAACACACACCACATTCACGATCTACACAGACACACAAACAGTCAAACACACACAAAGTTCACGCCCACACCCACCCACAGCCCACTGTCGACCATCAATGTGTGCGCACACACCGACCCACACGCCACAGCCTCCCTCTCTCGCATCCCATTACCGACAGTGACAAGGGGTAGTAACACGACCCTCACCCACAGCCAAACAAACAAAACACAGTCACGATCACAAACAGTCAAACATACACACGAAGTTCACAGAGCAAGCTGGATCTGGCCATCAGACGCAGCAACTGCCGAGAGTCAACACCAACTGAAGCTGCTCTGCGAGGATCGTGACCCAATCTACCGATCTACTACTACCAAGTATCGGATTTGCTGCGCCACCTCTACGCCTCCAATCCTTGGCCATCACCAGATTCGATTCAAGCTCCATTTGGCTATTAATTTTTGGAAACTTTGGGCTGTTACCGTAACTTAGTAGAGATGGTATATATGTTTTATATATTATAAGTGGACAACCAAATGTGTAGATTGTGTGTGTATATACGGATCGGATCGGATCAGATTGTGTTATAGATTCAGGTTGATTTCAGATGAATGTTTATCCAACCCGACTAACTTGAAACCCAATTGGGTTTATCCAAACTCGATTTTGCCCACCTCTAGTTTTTGGTCCAATCTTTAGCTTCTTTGGAGAGAGAATGACCACTTAGCAAGACACCTCCCACACTCTCATGTATTTATAAGAAGGTACTCTACCTTTCCATAATTCATAAGGGATTTTCTTTGCTTCCTTTCGGGGTACCTTATTTAAAAGGTAATTAGCTGATAAAATAGATTTCATTCACATATTCTGAGGTCATCCAGAACTTATCAACATTGCATCCATCATTTCTTTCAAAGCACAATTTTTCAATTCAGCAATCCTATTAGATTTGAACTAATAACTACAAGAATATTGGTCTTTAGCAATGACACTTTTAACGACAAAAATAATTTCATTGTAATAATTATTTTTTAGCTAGAAAAAAAATTTCATCACCAAATATATATTAGAAAAAATAATATGTAATTATCACTTTTAGCGATGAAGTATTCATCGCTAAAAATGACCTATCGTGACAAAAAAAATTTCTTTGCAAAAAAATTAAGCGGCCAAAAGAAAATTAACACCAAACTCTTTAGGGACTACAATTTGATATATGCAACAAATATTTTCATCACTAAAAGTATGGATTTAGTGATGACAATACACTATATAGCGACAACTATTTTCATAGCTAAATCTATTTATAGTAAAAAAAGGTTTTAGCGATAAAAAATTTCATCACTAAAAAGATTTCACATGCTAATAGTTGGTTTTGGTAATAAAATAATTTTCATAGCCAAAAAAATAGTTTTAACGACAAACCATTTTTCTTCACAAAAATGAGTTTTACCCACAGAATATTTTTCGCTACTAAAAACATTTCAAATGTTAATAATTATCTTTGCGATGAAATAATTTTGTCAAAAAAAAAAGATTTTAGTGGCACAATACATTATTTGTCACAAAAGGATTTAGACATGCTAATAATGATCTTTTGTGATTAAATAACTTTTGTTCACAAAACAATAATTTTTGCGACAAATATTCTTTTGTCGCAAAACGAATGTTTTAGCAACAAAAATTAGTTTCAAATGCTAATAGTTATCTTCGGTGATGAAATAATATCATTGAAAAGATGTTTTGTGTCAAAAAATATGTTTTAGTGACAAAATCAGTTTTGTCACAACAAAACAAATGTAAAACAGTTAATTTTCCTAATTTTGTCACTAAAAATATTTGTTTAATGATTTAAAGCGGTTAATTTTTTGCTAAAACTTCAACTTTTAGCAACGAAATACAAATTTCATTGTTAAATGTATATAAACAATGTGGAAACTTAAAGTTTTGGCAGATTATTTTCAGCCAAAATTAAGTTTCATTAATGAATTTTAAATATATCATTGGTAAAAACTTCAATTTTCTATTTATGTTTCATTTACTTTATTTTTTTCATTCTTTCATTCTCTCATTCTCTTAATTTTGTTCTTTAATTCTCTCATCTCTAGTATATAATTCTCATTCTCTAATTTAATCTCTACTTCTTTCCTATTTTATTTTTAACATGATAATCTCTACTTCCTTTCTCTTTTATATTTAACATGGTGTAATTTTAATTTTTTAACTCATCTCATTTATTACAATTTGTATTACTATTATGTTTAGAAGTTAACTAATTACTGTTTGTGTTTAATTGTAGGAAATAATGATATTAATTACTTCAAGATGAAGAAAATGAAAAAACTTATATTTATTTGTAAACTTTTTCTTTCAAAAGATGTTAAATTTTGTCATTATTTTTGTTTTTCCCATCAATAGTAATAAGTCTTTTTAAATGAATTATTTTCATTTTATCATAATAGTATTAATTATCATTGTGATTTAACGTTAAAAATGATAATATTTAAATATTCGTAATAATAATTAAATGGTAGAAAAATGATACCTTTTTTGCGACGAAATATTATTCGTCAGAAAAATACCTTTTACGACCTTTTAGGGATGAAATACTATTCATTGCTAAAAACCTTTCAGCAAAGAAATATTTTATTGCTAAAGATGGTTTTTAGCTATGAAAATCTTAGTGACGAAAAATTATTCATTACTATAAATACTTTTAGCAACAAAATAATTCATCGTTAAAACTCATATCACAACACGTAAATTAGTGAATATTTTATTCTTTCGGCAATGATTATATTCGTCACTAAAGAAGTGACATTTAGCGATGAAATTTGAAATTTTATTGCCAAAGAGCTAATGCAACACTCAACACTCCTATTGTAACGAAGTGGAAACAAAATTTTTTGTTGCTATAGCTTTTAGTGATGAAAATTATATATGTTAGTGACGGTTATTTTTGTCACTAAAGCCTTTTTTACTATAGTTTAAAGTGTGATTCCATGTTATTCATAAAGTGACTTAAATGGAACAACATACTCACCACCTCTATCAATTCTCAACTCCTTAATTTTCTTATTTAGTTGGTTCTCGACTTCATTTTTATAGAGCACAAATTTCTCTATAAGTTCATCCTTGTTTTTTTTATCAAATACACATTACAAAATTTTGTGCAATCATCGATAAAGGTAATATAATATTTATTACCACCGCTCAACTATCTGAATTTAAAATCATATATATCACTATGTATTAAGTCAAGCGGTTTAGTTTTCCTTTCAATTTTTTGAAATGATGACCTTCTTAGTTTTGCTTCAACACATGATTCATACTTATGTCTCATATCAACTTTGAAAGTGACTATATGATTCATATTAATTAACTTACTCAAGGCATTATAATTAACATGTCCTAATTTACCATGCCATAGATTAGAAAACTCAAGAATAAACAAAAGAAATAGCTTTATTATTCACAGGTTTTACAACCATTGCATTCAGTTTGAACAACTCGTCAGATATATATGCCTTTCCTACATATATTTCATTTTTAGACAAAACTACTTTATCTGACTCGAACACTATCCAGAATCTATGCTTGTTAAAAAGCGATCCAAATGCAAGATTCTTGCGAATTTCTGGCATGCACAAAACATTGTTTAGGTCAGCTCTTTCCTAGGAGTTATCTTTAGAATTACTTTTCCTTGACCTTCTATCCTGGAAGTGGTTGAATTTCTCATATATAGCTTTTCACCATGTCTGATAGGTTCAAAAGAAATATACATTTCTTTATCTAAGCATACATGTCAAGAGGTACCAGTATCAATGCACCATTCTCTAGGGTTGAAGCCCACTAGATTCATTTCAGAAACCCTATGGAAAAATTAATGTTTGACACATCTTTTTAGATGTCCTTTGTCTTATTCGCTTCTCAGATTTCATTTTTCTTCAACAATCTGCATTTTGAAGCCCTATTTTATCACAATTGAAGCATTACCCTTAAAATTTGGTTTACTTCAAGAGATCCCTCCTTTTGGATCCAACTTGATCTTGTTAGCCTTTTTATTCTTGATATTCTGACTAAATTCCATGACACTGGCCTTAGTCACAAAAATGACATTTATCTAGTCATTATTTTTGTTTCCTTCTTTAACTTGAAGTCTAATAATCAAATCTTTAAGACTCATTTCCTTTCTTTTGTGCTTCAGATAACTCTTAAAATCTTTCCTTGCGAAAGGTAGCTTTTCAATGATTGCAACCACTTGTAAAATTCTCACTCAAATCCATCACCTGGGCACAAATTTTTTAAAAGTCTTGAACTGGACTCAGAATAGTTTTGGAGTCCACTAGCCTATAATCTAGGAAGCTGCATCTGACAAATTTCTTAGTGCCAGCATCCTTAGTTTTATATTTCTATTCTAAGGAGTCCCACAGCACCTTGGCTCTTTTTTTTCCAGCATACACATACTAAAGAATCACTCAAGCCATTCAACACATAATTTCCACAAGGAAAATCAGAATGATTCCAAGCATTATTGCACTAATCATTTGGGGGATTAACTTCGCCCTCTTTGGGTAGAGGATCATCTTCCTTCAAGAATCTCACAAGATTCAAGGTGACCCAATAAAATAACATTTTCTATTGCCACTATTTGAAAATTTTCTAGTTGATTTCTTAGGTTCTTCCGTATTAAGAACAACTACGGAGGCAATAGCATTATTGCCAACAATAGCACATGATACAACAGTAGGAAGGTTAAAAGTTCAAACTTGCTGGCTCATATTAGTTTCCATTTTAACAAATAATCTGTTTTACAATTGCTATTATGTTATTATTAATTAATAAGTGATATAAGATTGCCTATTTCATGCACAAAAGTACACTAGTTGAGTTCTCAAGAAAGACTAGAGAGGTCATAATGGTCCCGCTTAAAACCCATACTCTTTAAGCAATGTATACAGGGCTGGTGACAAAACGTTTCTAATGCACTTAAGCTTATAAGTCTATCACGAGATGTAATAATAATAAATTGAAAGAGCAAAGATATAACAAGTATATCAATAGTATATAAATAAAAATTCACTAATTAGAGGCCTGTAAAGATATAGTGTCCTTCAAACAAATTCACCACCTTTACAAAAGTGCTTGAATAATATTGGGTTTGTCTTTCAAGATACAACTAAAATACAAGTGTGCAACCCAAGAGGGGGGGTGAATTGAGATTTTAAAAATTAAGCTAAGCAAATCTCACAATAATTTAATCAAATGCTTTAATGAAATAGAAAACAATAAATTCAATAAAGCATAATAAGAAAATAGAAAGGGAAGAGAAAACAAACACAACAAATTTTACGTAGTTCGGCAATCCCTGCCTACGTCCACGCCTCAAAGCTCACCAGGCTTGATGATTTCACTAAGCAATCCCCCAAGGCTTCAAATGCTTAAATTGACTTCCAATGTGTCAATGGACCTCAATCTCAAAGATAAAGATTACAAATGATCTTTCTCTCACACAATATGTTTGATTACAAATGAAAGCTCAATGTGTGAATCAAAGAAATAAAAACAAGTTTAAAGCTCAATAATAGATGTATGCTCAGTAGCAAGCTCAATGATAACTCTTGGATCTGATATTGTTTGAATTTGAATGAGCTTATTTATAGTTGATATTGTTTGAATTTGAATGAGCTTATTTATAGTTGGAGCTGAAAACTAGCCGTTATTGACTTTCTGCTCACTGTCGGATTGCCGTTAACTAGATGTCGGATCGTCGTTTGACTGGATAATATGACCGTTGGGCTGAATTTTCAAATTGTCGGATCGCCATTATCAAGATATCGGATCCCCGTTAGTGTCCAGAGGCTAATCTTTCAATTCTGTTCAATGTCGGATCGCCGTTAGTGTCTAGAGGCTAATCTTTAATTCTGCTCACTCTTGGCTCACCGTTATCTAGATGTCAGATCGTCGTTTGCTACAGTGACTGCTACAGTGAATTATTTTGTAAAATTATTGCTTGGCCCCAAAACTTTATAAAATGATATTATGACCTAAAACGTTATGAAATTTTACAAATAGGTCCAATTTTAGAATTTCTAAGTAATACTTTGTTTATCTCAAAACTTTTTAAAATTATGATATGGCCCAAAATATGTGAAATTATAGAATGACCTAAAATATTTAAATATTTTCAAATAGGTCCAAATCTGAAATTCAAAACAATATTTATTAAAAACAAAGATGGCAAAACTCTTTCATTTTAGTCCACATCTTGAAAAACAATATAATTTCATAAAATCATTTTTCCATAAAATATAAAACCTTTATAATGTGAAAATAATAATTTATTTAAAATGTATGAAAAATAATTTAACCTTCCAAAAACTTAATGATTCTTAATTTTATTTGTTAAAAACAACGATAGCAAAACTCTTTCATTTTAGTCCACATCTTGAAAAACAATCTAATTTCATAAAATCATTTTTCTATTAAATATAAAACCTTTATAATGTGAAAATTATAATTTATTTAAAATGTATGAAAAATAATTTAACCTTTCAAAAACTTAATCATTCTTAATTTTGTTTGTTATCATCAAAATCAATATTATGGAAACATATATGCTAACAATAACAAATTTGAATAATATTAGCAGCACAACCTCACAATTCCTACAAACTTTAATCAAATGTTTGAATTCTACCAAGTTGAAACCTAAAGCTAGAGAATATTTGCTTAAGAAATAGAGTAAAAATCACTTGGATTTTTTATGTGTTTTTCAATTGAATAAGGAAGCCAATATATAGGTTTGAAGGGAGAGCATTAGTTAGTTAAGCTTTATTTTTTCACACCAATGAGTGCTCTTTGAGATCTAATTTCTCATTCACCCAAGCATCAATTTGAGCGTTAGAGGAGATTTTGAATCATCCACACATGTATCTTTTTTAATATTTATCTAGTTTAAAATTGGCCTCAAAATAGCCATTTTATGCAGTTTGTCTAACAGCACAAGTTGAAAAGCTACTTTGTGGGAAATATAAATATATACACTATATTCTAGTGCTTGAGAAGGTAGAGTTTTGGATTGACTTTTAACCTTTCAACACTACATCTTTTCAATGAGAAGTCTCTATATACATACAATTAGACATCTGCTATGATTAACAAAAATTAATTTTGTTCCACTAGCTGAGAATTCTACTATTAATTTTTAGGAACATATCTACCTGCTATTCATATTTGTGAGAGAGAAAATCCACCTTTAACTGATTATGGGAGGTCTATAATTCACTCTCTCAACTTTCCTTGAGAGGGTGGGTTACCAATAAGCTATAACGTAAGTGAAAAGTTTTGGTTTGGCCGAACATTGTACAATTACTCCTCAAGAAATCATCCAGCAATGATCTTATCTTTATAGAACAAGCTTTTGCATTTTTCTTTACTATCCTGGAACTAAATCCTTGATTTGATTTGACAATGTTATACTGATATTGTAGATAGGTGAATGTGGTTGATTTATATGGGTAAATATCTTGGAAATCACTCAACTAAAGATATATAATGGAATTAGTCTATTTGCTAGGTAATTGTTAAAAAAAAATAACAAATTGTCGTTCACCGCTTGTGTATTAAGAGGCTACATGTGGCTTTTTAAGTTAAAAAGAGCCAATTGCATGCTTTATAAGTTCACATGCATGCCTCACTTGATTAAGCTATCTACTTCACTGAATTTTTCTCCTACTTACTTGGATTTGGTGGGCCAGTGTAACACTCCACTTAAATATCTATTTTAAAAATGTTTAAAACATAGTTACTTTTAATACAATTTCTAAAAGTTTAGCACAATAAACAAAACTTTCTTCATAAAGTAAAAATCATACAGAAATTTTATAGTAATTTCAAACTTGATTATTACATAAAGTTAAGATGTTTTTTTTTTTTAAACAAAGTTGAGCCCATCTTAAATACCAAGGTCTGTTATGCCCATAAGCACTTCGTCTTGGTTAGGACTTGGCGCCAGCTTGCCCTACTCATCGTTACCTACAATGTAAGGACTTTATGAGCTAATGCCCTGTAAGATAACACTTTTATGCATGTATAAATTATTATGCATATGGATGACCATCTTAAGCTTTTAAAAGAAACTTACAAAACACAAAACAACTTAATTAGAGCCCTAGGTATGTTGCATAAGACTGGCACTTTTACTCTTTAGACAATATGTCCTTGGGCCTCATTAGTTGATCTTTTAGGCGTGACGTATCACTGTCCCCAAAAGATTTCTTTTAACTTAGCTTTGAGGGCTTGCTCTCCTTAGAACTTTGCCACTTGGTTGTACAACCATTTATTTTTCATAAATTCATTTTCTGAAACGTTTTCTTCATAATGTAGTCCATGATATCTATACATCCAATTCAACTTATAACATTTGAAATTCCTCGATGCATAACAAAATCAACACACAACATTATTTAAAAACAAAAGTCTTTAGTACAGGCCGCATAGCTGACCATATCATAATTAAGTAGAAATATCACATATTAGGCAGCAGAGCCGACCATAGCATCACATATTAGGCGGCAGGACCGACCATATAAAGACATAACTAATCACAATATAATAGCCATCATAATATAAAGGAATTGTTAAAACTAAACTTAAGTATGAAAAGAATTTGGTCCTTACATTGCAGTTGAAGTGTTACTTACCTTTTGATCTTGACTTCTCTAGACCTTTCTAAGTTAAGGATTTCTCTACTTTTGTTATTATGTCTTAGAATAAAAGGGAATGAAATTTCTAGATTGCATTGAAAATGAGAGGTGGAGGGGTATTTATTGGATTTCTCAAGGCTAATGGATGGTTAGGATTTTACGGCCACAACTCTTGATCAATGGTTGGATTAACATTTATAAATATCTTACTAAATTCAAGAAGTCTTAATTTTTTTTACATACTTCTTCTAACATCATCACTTATGTCATCGCTTATGTCATCATTCCTTAAAATTAAATATTATAAACTTAAGGGGTTTGTTAGCTTAAAATAAATTCTACTATATTTAAGTGAGAAAATTATCCTCACAGCCAGTGTCTATATAAGTGAAAAATATTGTAAGCAACTTCAATTTATCAAGTTTGAAATTGAGAGCTACTAGAGAATTAGAAAAGGGAAATAAAAACAAAGAAAAGAAGATTTAAAAGTGAAAAAGAAGTTGAAAACAGGAATTTCGAGAAATATTACGGGAAATAAAATTAGGCATTTAGATCTATATTCAGGAATTCAGTGGGTAATAGATTTATAAAATTTAAGTAGTTATGATTTAATTTACATCATATGTATAAGTTGTTATATCAGTTCTAACAGTTAATTTTTTTACCCTGTATTTTAGGAGAAATCCAAAAATCTAGAAACCAACAAGAGCCCCAACGAACCCCAGAGTGAAACAAGAGATATGAGTGGATATTACTTTTACTATTCTATATTCCGTGACACATTTTAGTTGGTAGTATGATTCAATATCATGTTATGATTACATGTATGCATATTATATGTTTGATTGAATTACGAGATGTAATTGCCAGTCACCATATGTATACCCTTCCCTATAGGCTCTGCGCATGCATATTGACAGTTAGTTTACTCTACTCGTATGATGTAATTAAATTCTACTAGGTATTGAGAGATTCTTTTTCCATACTCTACTCATGTAGTGATGATCCTAATGCGGTGATGATCCTAACTCTCTCTCAAGTTTTCTACTGGATTTTGTGTTGTCCGATTTTTAATCAATTGAAATTAAGGTTAGGCCATGACACTTATTGCTTTATCACTTGTATTTTGAGCATATTTATGTTCATATGTCAATATTTATGATGTATGTGTATATTGTGAGATGTGAAGTGTTCAAAGTTTGAATATGTTTTCAGATGAGACACAGATGTTATTATATGTTTATAGTAGAAGCCGAGGTCTTTTTTATATTTTCATAAATTGAGTTATTAGATATTAGACCACATGATTTTCCTTGGATCAAATATACAGGTTGAGGCGAGTCATGTAAATTTGGTATCAGAGTGTGGTTATTGATTTTATAGGCTCTAACATTAATATACATGTGTGTTCATACATCATATAATAACAGCATGACATTTTATAGATATCAGCATGCGTAGATGCGGTTGACCACGCATGAGATCTATAACTAATCTAGGATCACTTCCACAAGCAAAGAATAGAGAGGAACCCTTAAGAGAGACTATAGATGAATCAATACTACATGCATATGAGCCATAACCTCAACTTCAGCAAAATCTGATATTCATTAGGAGCCAATAGCAAGGCCTATAATAGATTAGTTTATGTATAGATTTGAAAGGAAATACTAATATTGCTCGAAGAAATGTTCAAGTTCGTATAGGTACACAAAACACTATTGGGTGTGCTTCTAATTTGGTGGCTATGACTTTTTAGGGCACTACTGACCTTATGAGTTCAGACCCATGATTACTCATATTGAGGAGGGCTTTTAATGTGATGAGATATACTGATGAGGAAAGGTTATCATTCACTGAGGTTTTACTAGAGGGCAATGTGTATCATTGATGGATGTTTGTGTTATGTCATTATAAGGTGCTTATAGATGTTATTTTGGCATATTTTTCAGAGAGAGTTTACTATTAAATTCTTAGTTTACTAATAAATTCTTTCCCATTATTTATTGGAGGACATGATGAATGCGTTTGTGACACTTATACAGGAATATATAATTGTAGAAGAGTATGAGCATAAATTGTTTGAGGTATTAAGATTTGTCCCATTTGTTGCACCGAATGAGAAGGAGAAGTGTAGAACATTCAAACGAGTTCTTTGAACGGACATAAGTACTTTAGTAATTGGAACAGAATGTATAGATTTTGGCACACTGAGTTGTTGCAAGAATCGAGAGGAGTCATAGACAAGCATAAAGGGTTAAATCGTAACAGCATAAGCGAAGCCCTATTTGCCCAGTTGGTGAACTTAGTAGTAGATCTCAAAGGAGAGAAATGGAGCAAAGATTTCATAGCTAGGCAACAGTACAATCGACGACCAAGGTTTCTCTGAAGGAAAAGACCTTCTATTAGTCACGACAATGTTTAGCAGAGATGGAATGAAAGTAGAGGCAATTGCCCTCAGTGTAATATTTGAGGCAAATTTCACAAGTGACAATGTTTGAGTGGTCTGTCATGTTACTTTTAGTTTAGATGGCCAAGATACTTGAAGAAAGATTTTCCAAACTTGACATCGAACACCAGTTTTATGCTAGATTGAAACCCTTATTACCTTTAAAGAGGCGGTAGTCACTTTCAAGGGCGAGGAGATTCCCAAAGAAGAGGACCCACATTTTCCAGCAGGTCTCAGTCCAATGTAGGAGAGACTAGTGATAATCAACAGAGAAGTCAGCCAAGTAAACCATATACACACGAACGTTTATTTGCTTTAACTCGGTAAGAGGTCCATGCTACTTGAGATGTCGTGACGGGTATTTTAACTATCTTTAATCGTAAGATGTATGTTTTAATTGATTACGGTCTACCTATTCTTTTATTTTTCATACATTTTCCACGTATACGGATATAGAGATATGACCATTAGATTGTACTTTAGTAGTAGCTACACTAGTTAGTAATTCTTTGTTGGTTGAGAGTATATTTTGAGATTGTATAGTAAGAATGGATAATAATGACATGGTAACAAATCTAATTCGTAAGACATTCATGATTTTGATATTATACTAAGGATAGATTGGGTAATGAACCATCATCAAATCATGCTACAGTGGACTGTTTTAAAAAAGAAGTAACTTTAAGAAAATATGAAGAATCTAATACAATTTTCTATAGGGAACAATGAATCTTTCTTTCTTGTGTGATGTTTACTATTTCTGCTAAACGATTACTCAAAAAGGGTGTTTTGCTACTTTGGCTCATGTTATTGATAGCTGAGTCAATAATGTGAAATTAGAAGATATTCTTATGGTAAAAGAGTATCTAAATATGTTTCTTAACAATCTTCTTGGCTTGCCACTTGATAGAGATATAGAGTTCACTATTGATTTAATTATAGGCATAACCCTTACTTTTATGGCCTTATATAGGATGGCTCCATTAGAGCTAGGAGAGTTAACGGTATAGTTACAAAAACTAGTTGATAAAGGCTTCATCAGACCTAGTATATCTCTATGAAGAGCACTAATATGATTTGTGAAGAAAAATGATAGAACTATAGATTTTGTACTGACTATAAGAAGTTGAATAAAGTCATTAATCGTAACAAATATTTGCTTCCTCGGATTGGTGTCTTGTTTGATTAGCTATAGGGTGTGACAACTTTCTTAAAGATAGATTTATGCCCAGGTTATCATCAATTGAAGATCAGAGATGTTAATGTATCCAAAACCACATTTAGCACTCGTTATAGGCATTATGAGTTTTTTGGTAATGCCAATTGGGCTAACCAATGCCCTTGCAACATTTATGGATCTCATGAACTAGGTCTTTCAGACTTAATTAGATTGGTTTATTATTGTATTTATTGATGATAACATAATATATTCATATAGTAGAGAGGAACATGCAGAGCACTTGAGGATTACTTTATAAACCTTAAGGCATTGGAACAAAAACTTGTTGGGTATAAATACTAATGCTATTGGTGTCAATGTGCAAGTGTACACAACAAGTAATAAAATGATGAGTATTCAAGATTGTCTCCAGAGGGATTGATGTTATCAGATTTACTACAACAATCTTAACAGTGCAAATTTTGTGCTAAATTAAAATAAAACAATTAATGAAACTAATATACTAATTAAAATAAAACATAATAAATAAAATGCAACAAAAAAAATTATCACGTCAATCTCAAGGATTAAAACCAATGGGAATATAGATTTGTTGAGTGAATAAACGCTCTTAATGGTTTTGACTATTTTTCTAATATTTGGCTCAGTTGCTGCAGCATTTGCTACAGCACTGGGCAAAATCCTTATGTATCCTCAGCCATCGCATGTTGGATATCTTATATCTATATGCAACCTAACAGTGATCAGTTGTTATGCCAACATAAGATATAATATTACACGCTTAGGTTTTATTTACCCTACAAGGTGAATCCCTATGTCTAGTTCATCATTAATTTTAGATTAAGCATGACCCTTTTGGAATAAGTTAAACTCAATCCAGGAAACCTAATTTAAAACCAAGTATTACTCTTATATGTTCCACTAAGATATGTCTTTTGTGTCTCTCTTCGAACTTGTATCATTAAATGGGTGATCAGCCGAAATAATGAATAAAAATAAATGTTATCAAAACAAAATACTACAGTAAATATGTAACAACACATATTTCCAGTCAATAAACCATCAAGATTGTTTATCACTCAACTACAAATAAATTTAGTTCATGATTTATAAAAGAAAAAGAAAGAACAAAGTTTCAGCCATGAAACACATCCCTATGAATAAATAGAAAACACGAAAATAAAAGAAGGATAAGAAGGATTGAGCTCCCAATTGATCTCTGCAATTTTTCCTCTTGTGCAGCCCTTAATCTCTCTTTTAAAGCTTGTTTTTCTTTTGTTTATTTGTGTTTTTTTGCTTGGGTGACGGCTCCCTTTTATTCCTTATGATGTGTGCTCCTTTTATAATTGAAAATTAGGGTAAACGGAAGCCTAGCTTGTGCATAAGTTAGAATAGGAAACTGTAGATCACAATTCTGCAAGTATCCCACATAGAATTTTCTTTGTCGTTGTTCTGGGATTGCTATAGTAATGTTGCTACAGCAACTACACTGTTCCATATTTGTTTCAATTCTTTTGTAACCATGTTCTTTCCTTATTTTTGCCAACCTATTGCATCAGCATTCCTTCCATGAATTATAAGCTTCTGGAAATCTACAATTATGCACATAATTTAAGCACGAATAATTACTTTAAATCAAGCAAAACTTATTAAGACTAAACTAAAATGAATGTTTATGCAAAATGTAACAAAAATGTAATAAAAACACATCATTTACTCTCAAAGTGATCTTGATTTAATCTAAAAGTGCTATGATAACTCTCATTTAATAGAGTTATCACACCCCCAAACTTAAACCATTACTTCAAGCACACAATCATGCAACAAATAACTTAGCTCTGTTATAAAATTTGCAAAGATTTTTTAACCCTTAGATTACACTATTAATTATACAAAATTGCCATAGCAATTCAAGTTTTAGACTTAGGCTTTATTTTGTACAGAGTGTGTGTGTGCCACTTTGATTAAATTCTAGAGGTGCTACAACATTACACAGACATTGCATATAATTTAAAAGTAGAACACAAATATATTCACATATGGAGGAGCAAAATTCATAAATAAACTCAAACTATGCTTCAACAAACATAAATTTTTTTTTCAGTTAAACTCTTTAATGCAACGTTGAGCTTTCATGTGAATGCTTATCACTTGTAATGACGACACCCAATTACTTACTCAAAGTACATATCAGAGTTGCTGTAGCAACACATCCAGGATGTTATATCTAGGTCTTACCTTTGGACGCCTTTAACTCAAGGTTGAACATAAGGCTCAGGAACAGATCGGGTTACTCAGTATCCTAGGCAGCAGACCTCTTTATTTTTTATTTCTTCATCACAATTTTTTTTCTTTTTTTTTTATATAAAATTGCTGCAGCACTGCTCATAGCTCTTGTTGCCTTTGGACTCGAGTCTGCATATGGGATACATACTCAGCCCTGGTTACTCAGCAACTTAAGCCATTAGAGCAAATTTTATTTCATAACAGGCATAGTCCAACAAAAATTTTCCCTCAAACTTGAGGTACTTTCTACTCTTTTTTGGTTTTCCTGGCTCTGCTACAGTATTCTCATAAAACTCAACCAAAGTCTAAGTGTCGAGATAGAATTTCAACTTCCATCTATAACTATCTCTACTTGACATTCTCATAAATTTTGAAAAACACTCAATTTATCTTCATTAGGTTTTCAAATTCATACACAAATATTAGATGATAGAACTTCACACAACACACAATACAAGTATAAACACATGCACTCAGATACACAACCCCCCCAAACTTAAGTGGTGTCGTGTCCTCACAAGCACACAAAACAAAACCACATAAACCAGGCATGCATATACTAAATAAAAGGACATGTAGAATGAATCCGAAAATTAAAACTAAATAAAAGAAAAGTTTTGCAGAAAGAAGTAAAATAAACTAGAGGGTAGGGGTACTCCCCTGTTGTTGGAAGCACTGTTATAGTACAGGCTGTAAAGAGTCACTTCTTCTTTGATCCATTTCTTAAACGCTCCTTATTATAAAATCTGATCAATCCATTTGCTGCTGCAAAAGTAAGAAATGCCTCTGTTGTTTGAGAATCTTCTGCTATATGTCATGCTGTAAGTGATGTTGCAGCAATTCCATCCTGCCCTGTTTTTGCCCACATTTTTTTTACTTGCTGCAATTTAACAAAAAGACTAATTAAATAATTTAAAAACTAAATTCAATGCCTTAAAAACTTGAAACAACTCCCCTTATTGGGTTGCCTCCCAATTAGCGCTTGAGAAAGGTGACCTTTCTTGTTTTCTCAACCTGGATCCTTCAATAACCGATCCTTTTTTAGCCTTTTCACATCATCTGCCGTATAGTGCTTCACTTTCGGCCCGTTAACCTTGAATTCTTGTTGGTCTAGAGTGAGTTCCCTTTGTTAGATTTTCTCTTCAATTCTGAAGGGTTGCTTCTCCCCTAGCCATGCTATGTCAGTTGCTCCACGATCTTCATCATCAAGTTCTTCAAATGTTACAATATTGATTTCTTTCTTACTGCAGCAACTGTGTAATCTCTCTGCTACAACAAAGTCCACAACACTGATAAAATTACAATCTTCAATCTCATTGGGACTCTTCATGGCATCCAGCATATTGAATGTAACTTGCTGGTCATTCACTTTCATGGTTAATTCTCCCTTTTGAACATCAGTTAAAGTCTTTCCCGTGGATAAAAAAGGTCTCCATAGAATGATTGGCACTTCTTGGTCTACCTCAAAGTCTAGCACAATGAAATCCACCGGAAACATAAATTTATCCACTTTCACCAGCATATCTTCAATCTTTCCTTCTGGATATGCATGAGATCTGTCAACAAGTTATAAAGTCATTGTTGTTGGTATACATTTACCAACTCCCAATTGCTTAAACACTGATAAAGGCATGAGATTGATTCTAGCCTCCAGATCACAAAGTGTTTTGCTACTGTATGTAGTGCCTATGGAGCAAGGGATTGTGAAGCTTCCTGGATCCTTAATCTTCTGCGGTATCTTGCTCTGAAGCATTCGGCTGCACTCTTGTATTAGAGCAACTATCTCAAATTCTCTAAGTCTTCTTTTCTTTGTCAAAATATCTTTCAAAAATTTCGCATAATTTGGTATTTGCTCTAGAGCTTCATTAAAAGGGATATTGATATGTAGTTGTTTCAGCACTCTCAAGATTTTGCTGAACTGCTTGTCTTGTTGCTGTTTTTGAAATCTTTGAGGGAAGGGTGGTAGTGGGTGCCTAAACTACTATGCTGCAGAAAGTTGTGCAGACTGCTTCTTTTTGCCATGTTCTAGGTTGGTGCTACAGCTTCGTTATCCACAGGTGTTGGATCATCATTTTTGGCAAATGTTGTAGCTTGATTACTCTAATTAATGTGTTGTGAAGTGAAGAATTGTGTTTCTTTTTCAATTTGAGTTTCTTTCTAGATTGAAATGGACTCAGCTCTTATTTTTAATACCCAAACGGGACTATGAACATCCTTTCCAGATCTCAAGTTAATCACTTTATAGCGCTCTTTCCCTTCTCTTCTTGGGTCCTCTGTATTACTGGGTAAACTATCTTAAGGTCTGTTGTTCAATGCTGTAGCAAGCTATCCAATTTGATTTTTCAAGTTTCTCAAAGATACACTATGACTTTGGACAACTGCTTCATTCTTCGCAATATAATCTTTAATTAAACCTTCAAGGGAGCTGAGTTGATCATTGTTGATGCTTCTTTGCTCTGGATTTTGCTAATAAAATCTATTGGGTGCTGCAGCAGTCTGGTTCTGATAACTCCATGAAAAGTTCAGATGCTGTCTCCATCCAGGATTGTAAGTGTTTGAATATAGATTGCTCTGGTTCTGTCTGTTGAAGTTGCCAATATAGTTAACCGAAGCTGGATTACTAGGACAATTATCAAATAAATGCCCTTATCCATAATAAACGCAAGACACATCAGAAATTTGGTTAACAGTTGCTGGAGCAGTGGTCATAACCTTTACCATCTTTGTTAATGAAGTTACTTGGGTTGACAATGCTGCCAAGGCATCTAAATTATGGACTCCTGTTGTTCCTCTTGTTGTAGCTTGTCTAGTTGATGGCCACTGATAGTTATTGTTGGCTATCCTCTCCAAAATTTCATAAGCCTCATTGTAAGACTTAAATAACAAGGCCCCATTTGCTGAAGCGTCCACCATCAATCTAGTGATTGGGTTGAGACCATTATAGAAAGTTTCCAACTGTATACAACAATGAATACCATGATGAGGACATCTTCTGAGTAACTCCTTAAATCTCTCTCATGTATCACACAAGCTCTCATCTTCAAGTTAATGGAAAAATGTGATCTTGTTCCTCAACTTTACATTCTTGGTTGGCGAGAAGTATTTCATCAAAAATTTGTCAACTAAATCATTCCATGTGGTGATAGAATCTAGTGGTAGAGAATTCAACCATGCTTTTGCTCTTGCTCGATCTCTTAAAGAAAACAGAAAAACTCTGAGTCTCAATGCTTCCTGCGATGCTCCAGCAATCTTGAAAGCATTACTCACTTCTAAAAATAGCTTAAGATGTATATGAGGATCTTTATATGGCAGCCAATTGAATTGTCCCACTGTTTGCAGCATCTGAAACATCACTGGTTTGAGTTCGAAATTGTCAGCTTGAATATCGAGACTAACTATTCCCGGAGGTATGGCTTGAGGAGTCAACACTGCGTAGTCTCGAATAGCTCTATCTCTATCGTTCGCAATGTGAATAATGTTGTTGTTCCCTGGTTGCCTTTGAACACATTGTCCATTTAGACCTTCATGTACATTAACTGGTTGTATCTCCTCTCTACGGTTCAAGTTTCTCATATCTTGCAAGTAATCCATTGCTACAACAGCTTGTACTTTCTGATGCTCTCTTCTCAATCTCCTTACGGCTTTTTCAAATTCTGGATCAAATTGGAATTCAACATATTTATATTTGTGCATGCAAGGGTTGCTAGATCACCTATGTTAACAAAATAAACAAATTAAAATAAAATTAAAAATTAGCACCATTAAAACTAATTTCACAAATCACAATGAACAATCAATCCCCGGCAACGGAGCCAAAAACTTGTTGGGTATAAATACTATTGCTATTGGTGTCAATGTGCAAGTGTACACAACAAGTAATAAAGTGATGAGTATTCAAGATCGTCTCCACAAGGATTGATGTTATCAGATTTGCTACAGCAATCTTAACAGTGCAGATTTTGTGCTAAATTAAAATCAAATAATTAATGAAACTAATATACTAATTAAAATAAAAACGTAATAAATAAAATGCAACAAAGTAAATTATCACGTCAATCTCAAGGATAAAACCAATGGGAATATAGAGTAGTTGAGTGAATAAACTCTCTTAATGGTTTTGACTATTTTTCTAATATTTAGCTCAGTTGCTACAACATTTGCTACAACACTAGGCAGAATCCTTATTTATCATCAGTCGTCGCATGTTGAATATCTTATATCTATATTCAACCTAATAGTGATTAGTTGTTATGCCAACATAAGATATAGCATTACACGCTTAGGTTCTATTTACCCTGCAAGGTGAATCCCTATGTCTAGTTCATCATTAATTTTAGATTAAGCATGGCCTTTTTGGATAAGTTAAACTCAATCCAAGAAACCTAATCTAAAACCAAGTATTACTCTTATATGTTCCACTAAGATAGGCCCTTTTGTGGCTCTCTCCTAACTTGTATCATTAAATGGGTGATCAGCCGAAATAATGAATAAAAATAAATGCTATCAAAATAAAATGTTATAGCAAACATGCAACAACACGTATTTCCAGTCAATAAATCATCAAGATTGTTTATCACTCACCTACAAATAAATTTAGTTCATGATTTACAAAAGAAAAATAAAGAACAAAGTTTCGGCCATGAAACACATCCCCATGAATAAATAGAAAACACAAAAACAATAGAAGGATAAGAAGGATTGAACTCCTAATTAATCTCTGCAATTTTTCCTCTTGTGCAGCTTTTAATCTCTCTCTTGAAGCTTGTTTTTCTTTTGTTTCTTTATGTTTTTCTCTTTAGGTGAAGGCTCCCCCTTATTCCTTATGATTTATGCTCCTTTTATAGTTGAAAATTAGGGTAAATGGAAGCCTAGCTCGCACATAAGTCAGATTAGGAAACTGCAGATCATAATTCCACAAGTATCCCGCGTCGAATTTTCTCTGTCGTTGTTCCAGGATTGCTATAGCAACAGTTACAGCAACTGCATTGTTCTAGATCTGTTTCAATTCTTTTGTAGCCATGTTCTTTCCTTATTTTTTGCCAGTCTATTGCATCAGCATTCCTTCCATGAATCATATGCTTCTGGAAACCTACAATTATGCACACAATTTGATCACGAATTACTTTAAATCAAGAAAAACTTATTAAGACTAAACTAAAATAAATGTTTATGTAAAATGTAACAAAAATGTAATAAAAACACATCATTTACTCTCTAAGTGATCTTGATTTAAGTCTAAAAGTGTTATGATAACTCTCATTTTATAGAGTTATCAGCAGCTTTATACTAAATTCAATAAATGTCAATTTTGGTTAGACAGAGTTGCATTCTTAGGCCATGTGATTTCTACTGAGGGTATTTATGTAGATCTCTAGAAAATAAAAGCTGTAGGTAATTGGGAGCGATCAACTATTTTATAGAGTTATCAGCAGCTTGAAAGTGTCGTACCTTTTGCTGTTAGTTGATTTGAAGTCTTTAGATACAGAAGTGGTAGTGGATCTAATAGAGCACTTTTGGCACATTTTCAAGTTAGGCCTGTTTTGATTGATCAAATTCAAAAGATGCAGGATCAAGATTCGAAATTGATTAAAATAAAAAAAGATGTGAATAATGTACTGCATATTAACTTTTCACTGAGAGATAATATAACTTTAGTTATGGGCAGTAGACTCTGTTTGCCGAATAATTCAAATTTGAAGAACCAAATTTTAGAAGTAGCACATAGTTCGGCATATGCTATGCATAAAGGTAGGAAGTAGATGTATTGCATTTTAAGGGACCATTATTGGTGGGAGGGGATGAAGAGAGAAATAGTGTAGTTTATAGCACATTGTTTAACTTCTCAGCAAGTTAACATAAAACATTAGAAACTGATAAGAGAACATCAACCGCTGTCTATTCTTGAGTGGAAATGGGAGCACATCACAATGGATTTTGTAATAGGACTTCTTCATGCTAATAGTGGTTATAATAATGTGTGGGTTATTATTAATCGCCTCACAAAGTTTGCTCACTTTTTGCCTTATAAGAGCATGTACTCTTATGGTGTGATTGCAAACTTATATGTAAAGGAAATAGTATATTTGTATAGAGCTCTTATACCTATTATTTCAGATAAAAATGCACAGTTTACTTCTAGGGTTTGGCTTTGTTTACAAAAGTTTATAGGTACTAGATTAAATTATCGTATAGCTTATCATCTGCAAACAAATAGGCAATCAAATAGGGTTTTTTCAGATTTTAGAAGATATGCTTCGAGCATGTCTCATGCAGTTTTGAGGCAATTAAGACATATACTTGCCTTTGACGGAAGTTGCTTATAATAATAATAATTATCAGTATAGTATTTAAATGGCACCATTTGAGGCTCTATATGGAAGGAAATGCAGGACTTCTATTTGTTGGGATTGAGTCAAGGAAAGGCAGTTGTTAGGTCCAGAATTCATCCAAAGTACTAATGAAAAGATTAATGTCATCAGAGAAAAGTCAAAGTTAGCGTAGGATAGACAGAAAGGGTTATGCAGATAAGCATTAGAGGCCACTTGAGTTTGCAGTAGGTGATATAATTTTCCTACGGATTTCCCTTTAGAAAGGCATTCTTCAATTTGGAAAACATAGGAAGTTAAAGTTAGCGTAGGATAGACAGAAAGGGTTATGCAAATAAGCATTAGAGGCCACTTGAGTTTGCAGTCCCTCGTTATAAAGGCCCATCTGAGATTATTCAATATGTTAGTCCAGTTGCTTACCATTTGGCTTTACCTCCAGATTTATCATGAATCCATGATGTTTTTTATGTCTTGATTCTACAGAAGTATATTCTTGATCCTTTAAATGTTTTAGATACAGAACCAGTGTAGATGACAGTGGATTTGACTTGTGAAATCGAACTAATCTAGATAAGTGATCGGAAATAACATGTGTTTTGTAATAAGATAATCTCACTGGTTAAGGTGATGTGAAAGGGTCATACAGTAAAGAAGGCCACTTAGGAGCATAAAGAACAAATGCAATCACAATATCCATATTTATTTCAGTTAGGCATTTAAATTTCTAGGACGAAAGTTTTATAAGTTGAGAGGAATTGTCATGCATTACTTGTGCATTAAGAGGCCACATGTGGCTTATTAAGTTGAAAATAGCCTGCAGTCTGCTTTATAAGTTCACATGCATGCTTCAATTGATTTAACTGTCTATTTCATTGAATTTTTCACCTGCTCACTTGGATTCATAGGGTCACGAGCTATATAAATTGAAAAATATTATGAGCTACTTTATTTTATCAAGTTGGAAATTGAGAGCTATTGCACAATTAGTGATTATTTGCAATCGAGATTGAAATAGAGATAGTGAGAAAAGAAAAGAAAAGAAAAAGAGAGAAAGAAAAGAAAAAGGAAAAGAAAAGAGAAAATGAAATAATAAGAAAGAAAAGGAAACCCAAGAGGGAAAAAGAAGTTAAAAGGAGGAAGTAAGAGGAAACATTATAGGAAATAGAATTTGGCATTTAGATCTATATTCAGTAAGTTAGAGGGTAATAGATTTATGAATTTTAAGTAATTATGATTTAATTTATATCATATGTATAAGTTATTAGATTAGTTCTAACAGTTAATTTTTAAACCCTATATTTTAAGAGAAATCTAAAAATCCAGACACCTACAAGAGCCCCAACGAACCCTAGAGTGAATCAAGAGATATGAGTGGATATTATTATTACTATTATATTTTCTGTGACGTATTTTGGTTGATAGCATGATCCAATATCATGTCATGATTACATGTATGTATATTATATCTTTGATATAGCCATGAGATATGATTGTCAGTCACTGTATGTGTACCCTTCCCTATAGGCTCTATACATATTTATTGAGAATTAGGTTACTCTACCGATGCGATGTTGTTAAATTCCACCGAGTATTGAACGGTTTTTCCCTCGCTATACTCTGGCAATGACGATGGCGAAGCGTATTGAGAGTTATTTCCCCATAGTACTATTTAGTGCAGTTTTGTCATGTATGTATGTATGAATTTATGTTTGCTTATGTAATGTATTCACTGTGAAGTTACGTCACATGATTATGAATAAGCACTAGTGCATTACTCTCTCTCTCTCTCTCTGTGTATACATATACATATACATATACATATATATATATATATATGTATATATATATGTATATATATATAGCGCCCCCCTGCTCACTATTTTCTTATTTACCGCATTTCTTACAGGATTCTATTGAATTTCGTGCTATCCAATTTTGAATAAATCGAGGCTGGGCCATGACACGCATTGTTGTATCACTTGTACTTTGAGCACATTTATGTTTGTATGCTAGTATTTAAGATGTATGTGTATATAGTGAGATGTAAAGTGTGCGAAGATTGAATATATTTTCAGATGAGACATGGATGTTATTACATGTTTATATTAGAGGCCCGAGATCATTTTTATATGTTTACAAATTAAGTTTATATCATGAGTACTAGATGTCAAACCGCATGATTCACCTTGGTTCTGACATACAGTTCTGGGACAGTTGTGGTACAAATCAAGGCAAATTTAACATTGAAAAGGAACAAAACCATGAAGTCTGGAATGTAAGAACTTAAAAATTATGGACTACAAGTACAAATCTTGGCATTACATGGGTATTTTCAGGGTATTACTTTGAATATGTAAACAAGATTGCTATGAACTATACTAATACATCATTATATAAATTCATATAGCTCATGGCTACTACATTACATTGTCCATATCTCTCAATGGCAATATTCTTTCCCTAAAATTCTGTAGAAACTTTAACCTACAAAGTCGATACAGTAGCCCACATGTAGAACCAATAATGTATCTAAAAATAGCTCCTACATTATTAAGGCCATACAGAAGCTCCTTATTTGACGAATCACTTGGTACATTGAGTCTGTTCGTTCAATTATTTCTTCAATTTGTTAGCTCACTTTCTCTTATTCTCTTTAAAACCATTTATAAGGGTTTCTACCTCAAGTCTTAGCCCATGTTTCACGTAAAGTAGAAAACCTATTAAGACTTGTCGTTGAGCCCTTACCTATCAACTTATGGTTTTGAGTCAAGGAATTTCTCTAGCCTTTCAATGTGAATAAACTCTCTTTATCGAAAAAAATCGTAAAGGAACAACCTTTGTGTTGAAATTCAATGATTTCTTCAGAATTCAGATCATATAAAAGTAACTCTTTCGTGTTAGATCTTATAAAAACGGTGTCATTCTTCCAAAACCCAATTGGAGTATCAACTGCGAGAATAGGGGTAGTGGAGAATTCTTTGGTCCAATGATATCTCTCCTTCATTGTCCATATATCAAAACAACTCTCCCTTTCATCAAATACTAAAAATGAAAGAGAATCGTTGTATAACCCAAAAACTGTATGCTCAGGTGGTATTTCAAGAAGGCAATTAGGCCCTTGTATCTCTTCAAAAACTTCATCACTCATGTCAAATGAAAGGATCACATAATGACGACAAAGTGGATGAAAAGGGCCAAACGGTACCAACCAGTGACAGGCTCCATTATGATATGTGCAATCTAACACTTCATCAAAATCATACGTACCAAACTCAAAGCCTTGAAAATTTCTCCAGGAATTATCACTAAAGCTGTAAATAAAAACTTTTCTTGAATCGTTAAGAACTTCCCCAAGTTCACTATCATGGTAAGTCACAATGTAAACTAACTTATAGTAGTTACATTTTGGGTCTAATCCCAATCCAAACATAATAGTGTAAACTGATTCTAGATTGTCTATGAGTGTAAGTATTGGAAGAAATTTTAAATCTCTAGTAGCACGGTTGTATAAAGCAATTTCATCTTCTTCTATAAACATAATAAATAAACCTTCAAAAGGACCTATAAACATTTCCTTTGTGGGAATTAGTCGAAAAAGATCTTCCTCTAAAGATATATTTGCCAGTGTTGGATCAAGGAACAAACAATAACGAAGTCTTGGATATTCAGGATCATCACTGGAATCTGCATAACGTAGAATGAGACGAGTATTACTATTTCCAGCTTTTAGGTGTTTGGAAATGAAACTAGGACTTTCAAATAATTCATACCAAGATTTACAAACGCACCTGAACCGTAGTAATGATTTAACGGGAAACTTCGACAGAATTTCAACAACCATGTCTTCAAAAAAATTTCCATTGTTTGTTGGCATTATCTTATTTGCGTCGAGATTTTCAGTTTCAATGTTTTTGTCATTTTTTTCACCATTTTTTTCTGTGAAAATTACATTTTAAAAGAGCAATTGTGGATGGCCGTCAACTTCGGAAATAATTAAGTATTGCATTTCCTAAAGAAGTAAAAGTGGATGGTCATCAACTTCGAAACTATGTGGGCTATTATTAGACCATTGTAAGTTAACCACTTCTTTTTATTTTTCATTTTACAACACTTTTAATTAAAAAAAATCCCTCGCCCACACATTTACACTTTTCTTAATTTAAGGAAAAGAAAATGAAAAAAATGATGTAAAGATAAAATCGAACAAAACTTATGGTAGCTTGTAAACTAAAACTCACCATGTTCCTATAAGGCTAAAGAATTTGATCCTTCCGTTTTGAAAAACAATCATGGACGCACACACAAATAAATATAAATAAGTAAATGAGGTGTTCAAAACTTCAAATGATGTTGAATACAAAATTTTCCTCATCCAAGTTAATTAGATTGTGTAAAATCTATGTTCTAACATGAATGTTGGCATTCCATTGATAACATCTTTTACATATTTTTATGAGTTGGAATCCTTATTGTCAACATAATCTAGTCTTTAGTATCAAGTAATTTTCTTTGTAACATAGGTTGTCTTTCGTTACAACGAGAGCTAGCTATCAACGGGAGTTGACTCAATCAAGAATTAGGGCTTTGTGTTTCATTAAGTATATATGGACCGTGTCGATTCGTAGAGGCATGAAGATGATCACACAAGAAATATTATAGCTGAACACAGGGTTTATCGAATATCTTCATGTGGGCACTAAAAGAATCATCAAAAGAGAGAATATTTGCATGCTTGTCCTGTAAGGTTATATGTTTCCAAAGTTGGCATGATCCTTGGTTATATTAATCTTGACGAGTTCTCATTAAAGGCAAGTGATTATTTCCTCATTAAGTAATCTAAACATTAGAGAAGAATAACGAATTCCTTATGTTCGTGTACTATGGTTTTGTGTGTGTTCCATCTTGTCATGACCCAACTCAAACCTGACAAGATATTGTTGGTTTTAGACATTAACAAGGCCCGCATGGTTTTGTTCTTTTCGCATCTATGCACCCTAAAACGCGTCATACCAATTAAGGTATAGATTACTTTATAAACTCAGAATCTCTCCCGTGCTTTCCCGATGTGGGATCCCTTAGAGAGTCAACGTCCTCGTTAAGGTTTGCCTTACTATTGCTCAAGAAGTCCACTTTGGGCCTTAACAAGGCCCCTGAGGTTTTGGATTGAATGCCATGACTTAACCCAGACTTGGCAAAATAATGTCCACTTTGGGCCTTAACAAGGCCCCTGAGGTTTTGTTTCGGTGTGCCTATACACCTTAAATTTTTTTCTGGTGTGCCTATACACCTTGACACGTCTTGCTAATTAAGGAGTAGATCACCTCTTATAAACTCAGCATCTCTCCCGCATTTTGCCAATGTGAGATTTGCCTAGCGTGTTACACATCTCCTCCATATAAGTAGAGAAAAAGGCACAAACCTAAATATATTCTTGGTTGTTTTGCTTGTTTGCTTGGGATTCATTCATTCAGCTTCCTATGTTGTGCTGATGGCTGTAATTCTAATAATTGAGAATGCATTTGATCGTCAATGTTTCAAGATTTGGATTGAATGTGATTTAATGCATGCCATACATTTTCCATCTTTAGAATGGTCATCTTCCTCCTCTCTGGCCTTCGATTAGTAGATGAAATAATTTTTTGCAGCTTATGATACAGATAGAAGTGCACTTTACTCACATAATAAGAGAATGTAATGGGACATACTAATAAGTTGGCTAACGTGGGTGCTACAATTTTTTATTTCGTTTGGTGGTCTCACCCACCTTGTAAGGTCTTGTCTTTTTTACGCAAGGAAGCTCAAAGTCTTAATAAATAAATAGACCATACTATGTGGTGCCTTCGAATAAAATGAAAAAGAAAAGTGAAGATGAAGTCAATCACTCCTCTCTCTCCTCGCTAGCTCTATATTTTACCGAACGAAACTTGCATCCTTTAAAAAGGAAAAATGAAGAATAAGCCTTTTTTGGGGGGCAAAGTGTAGAGATAGAGACCATAATTTTTATCAAGCTTTTTGGAGCTTCGTACTATGTGACCTTGACTCTTTGAGTACGAAGATTTTAGATATTTTGAAGAAGAACCAAGTACATCTCCCACCTATGTTATTCGTAACAAAGAAGCAATAACTGAAAATGGAAGCAAATCAGAGGAAGAAAAAGAAGGAGATTGTAATAGAGGATAAAATTTATTTCAATTAAAGAATTTTAATTTTTTTAATGCCTGTGGAGACTTGTCATTTGGTTGGAGCACCATTGACAAAATTACCCAATGCTCCAAGAGTAGTTAAGACATTCTCCAGTTTATGAATAATTGCTGACCTATAATTTTTTCTATGGAATTCATTAGGATTGCAATTAATAAAATTTCTTGTCCCAAAATCAATGCATAACATCATTTCTATTAACAAATGACCAAGTTTAGAAGAATTGTATTTTGGTCCTTTGAGTAATCAAAGACTTCAATATCTCGATAATATCTTATTATAATTGAAAGCACCACAATTAAATTACTACGTGAAAGAAAAATAAAAATCAAAATGTAGAACTTTAACTAAAATGTCGAACGTTCTCCTTTTCAAGAAATTAATATCTAACCCACAATTTTATATATGGAGCTCATTAGGACTGCAATAAATTTAAATTTCTCACCTCAAAATAAACGCATAACATCACCTCCAATAATGGATGACCAAGTTTCGAAGAATTGCATTTTGGTATGGTATTATTATGAAATTTGCTATTGTTCCTTTCAGTAATTAACGACTTTATTATCGCAACAACATCTTATTGTGACTAAAAGCTTCAAAATTAAATTATTACTTGAAAGGAGCATAAAAATCAAAATGTAGAACTTTATTCAAATTGGTTATTGATAAATGGATGGTGTTGGCAGAATTGAAAATGATTTCTTAAGAAAAACAGAAGTTAAGAGAAAAGGAATGAAAGAGCATTTAAACTTTCCTTGTAAGTAAAGGCACGCATCTCGGTTTAAGAAATGAAAGAGATAAGAGGAATGTTAAGAAATTATCTTAACAAAAACTAGAGAAAAGAAAGACTTTGTTCAAGAAAAGAAAAAGATACTAATGTCCAGTAATCTTGTTTAATTTCTTTTCTTCTTATGTTTTTTGTTTCTACCAATCCAAAAATGAAAGCAATGAACATTTGCTAATGAGTATTCAACAACAGTCCTTTTGTCTTAAAATAAAATGATAATAAATCATGACTATAAGATCGTATTATGGACATTCCTAAATTATAGCATTAATAAATAAATAAATAAACTCTGCCTTATAGTGCCTAAGAGGATCATTTTCGACTTTCTAAATTGCTCTGCTGAAATGTTGTAAAGAAACCACATACTACATATAAAGAAGTTCCAGGCCCACCACTTGTTGATTAAGCCTAGTTAGTAATGTTGTTAGTTACATGTATAAGCTTGCTTTGTAATTCTTTCATGTGTGTAATTAGCTCATTATGGATACTAACGTAGTCTTTATTTTTACTCGAGAATTAAAAATTAGAGATCCAGAATATTCCATTCCATTTTCTTGACTTCCAAACAAAGAGATTAAGCTTATTTAAGCTATTATAACATGGTACCAGAGTCGACCATGGCTAGTTCTAGTAATCAAAACAGAACATTTCATAATTTAACCATAAACAACACAAATCCACAACATCAAAAAACTCAAATTAACTTCTCCTTTAATATTCCAATGAAATTAGATTGATCGAACTATCGGCTTTGAAGATCTCAAGTCTTAGCTTTAATGATTGGAGGATTTTATCACTGCAGAAAAATTACCACCTAAGCAATATCTTCTTCCAGCTAGAGTTGATGGATCTACTCAAGTTGATAATCTAGAGTATTACAATTGGAGATTAAAAGATCAGACTCTTCTTAGATGGTACTGTCATTAATAAATGAAAGTACTCTAAGTCTCGTTATAAATTATGTAAATTCCTTTGATGTTTGGAGAACACTTGAGAAGAAGTTTAGTGTGCAATCAGAGGCTAGAGTTCTTCAACTTAGGTATGAATTAAATGCTCTTAAAAAAGTGTTGCTGAGTATTGAAGATTATTGTATTAAAATGAAACAGAGAAAGATGTTATGTTGACCATTATAATAGACTCGTATATGGATATCATGATATTGCCACCTTTATTACTGGTTTCCATATGGAATATGATGGTGCATATGCTTTGTTGCTTACACATAAACTAGATTGGAGTAAGAACATGATGATCAAACTATATTTAATGCTACTTATGCATATACAAATTCATATTATCCTAAAGGCATACTATGCACAACCTAAGTGTGGCTTTAGAAGAAGAGGATATAATGGTGATTTTGGTAATTTTGGAGGTAGAGGAAATCTACTTGGTAGAGAAGCATGAATTGTTCTTAAAGATTGTTCAATGAAAGTTTTAGTAGGGGATATATTAGAGGACAGTCATATAGTTAGAACTCCAGTGGCCTTTATCCTTTTCAAGTTCATAAGAATCCATCTCAATTTGTTAAGAGTGGATTCAATGGCATAAATAGGTCACAAAGAGCTATTATGGAGGAACTTATGTGTCAAATTTGTTTCAAATTTATACACTTAGTAAATGTTTACTGATATAAGTTTGTTGAAGACTATGTACCTATGCCAAGCGGTTTTGAAAAGGGAAAAATAGTAAGAACATGTTACATTGCAAACTTTGAAGGATTTGCTTCTTCTCAAAGTTATGAAGATTATGTCAAAACCAATCACATGTCCCTAGCTTATTTTATTGACTCTAAAATTGGTTACTAGTCTAGAATTAGTGGTAATGCTCTTAGAGCAGCCTTTGTGCTAACTTTGAAGGTCCTACTGATGATGGCTGGCCTTTAGATAGTGGAGCAACTCATCATTTGACTAAAAATATGGAAAACATGCACCTCAAGGAAGAATTTAAAGGTACTGACAAACTTATTATTGTAAATAGCCAAAGGTTGTATAGCACTAATGGAAATAGTCAAAGGATGCATATCAATCATGTTGGACATGTTTTTCTATCGTTTAGAGCTTCAAATTACTCATCTAACCATATTATAATTGCACTTAGAGAATTTTACATGTGCCTTTAATAACTAAAAATCTATTAAGTGTTTGTAAGCTCACTTTTGATAAGTCTCACTGTTGAATGTTGAAGTAATATCGGCTCATTAAAAGACATGAAGGAATATGTTCTTCTGCAAGGCCTTACTGAGAAAGGTCTTTATAAATTTTTTTTCAAGCTTACTCTATCTTCATATGAGTCTCGTCTCTCTCAATTCTAGTTGAATAAATTCTTTACAATTGTTTCTCCTATTTTTTATAAGTGAAATATCTTTACTAAGGCCTGCTTTCATGCTGTCTTAAATTGTTGTACTTCAAAACTTGATACATTAACTATGTTGAATAGAAGATTTAGTTATCCAAATCCAACAATAATGATACATTTACTAAAGTCTTGTAATCCATTCAATTCTCACAAAAGGATATCTAGTCATCTGTAAATTCTTTGTGTGAAGCATGTCAATTAGGCAAGGTTCATCGACAACATTTCTTTACAATCAAAACCAAAACTTTATATGTGTTGGAAATGATACATTCTGACTTAGAGGGCATTTACCCACTTTGTCTAAAAATTGATACAAATATTATATCAGTTTTGTTGATGATCCTAGCAAATATACTTAGATTTATCCATTAAAGCTTAAGTCTAAAACCTTTAAAGTGTTTAATTGTTTAAACTTCAGACGGAAAATCAATTCAATACAACAATTGCAATATTACAATCTAACTAGAAGTAGGAGAGCATAGAGTTTTTGCTAAGTTTCTAAATCAAAATGGGATTGTCTTTAGACACTCTTGTCCATGTACTCATCATCAAAATAGCACAGTTAAGAGTAAACACAAACATATAACTGAATTAGCATTAATATTGTTAGCTTAAGCTAATCTCCCTTTTCAAATTTTGCTAAGATGCTATTTATATAGTACTATATCATATTAACAGATTACCAACTCCTGTCCTAAAGGTTGTAGTTCTTCTCTTAAAGGTTGCAAATGATTAACTAGTAATGACCATGTTATATCCTTAGACATGTTTTTGATAGAACCATATATGTTTTCTTACTCAATAACCAATGCATTCTCTTCATCTACAATTGATCTAGTATCTGAACAATGGTGCCAAACTTCTCACAATAGCAGGTCTATCAGCTTTCCATAATATATTCCTTCCCTAATGATTTCGTACATACAGGTATTCTCATCAACCATAATTATCCAATCACATATCGCCTAATTCATCTCCATCTTATATACCTCTTACAAATCCAGGACGAACTCAGTCTTCAATTGAAGCATAATTAGCCACCAACAGCATACAAATCAAAATCCAACTTTAACCTTACCTCCATAAACTTCTCACAAAATGATTACAAGATCAAAGGCTAGAATTTTAAAACCAAAGATTCATATAGCCATTTTAACCAACAAAAAACCTAATATAGTAAAAAAAAACTCTAAATGATTAGAACTAACATTAAGCTATAAGAGATTAATACGAAGCATTAATGACAAGTGAGACATTGTCATTGGTGCCACCTTTAGCTAAAAACAAAGTTCTTGATAACAAGTGGGTATTTAGAATTAAGCAAAACATTGATGGCAGCATAGTAAAGTTCAGAGCTAGGCTAGTAGTAAAGGGGTTTCAGCAGACTGAAGGTGTGAATTACTTTGAAACATTTAGTCCTGTTGTGAAAGCTTCAACACTAAGGTTATGTTGAGTTGGCCTATAATGAACAGATGGATAATAAGACAAGTTGATGTGAATAATACTTTTTTAAATGGAAAATTAATAGAGGATGTTCACATGTATCAACTTAAGAGATTTGTTGATTTGCAGAAATCCAATTATATGTGTAAGTTGAAGAAAACATTGCATAGATTGAAAGAAGCTCCTAAAGCTTGTTATGATAAGCTAAAGACTTGTTTGGTTGCTAATTGGGGATTTCAAAATCCTAAAGCAGATACTTCTCTTTTTTTAAAGAGATACAAGTCTCAATGATATTGGTCTTAATCTATGTTGTCATGTTTCTATATTAATTACAGGCCATAATAGTAGAAAATTGGAGAAGTAATGGCCTATAAAAGAGCTCTTAGATTTTTGAAGGATATTCAACATTATAGTTTGAAATTCTCAATTGAAGGAAAAATAAAGCTTATAGGTTATATGGACATAGATTGGGCATGTGACATTGATGATAGAAAGTTAATAGGTGTATATTGGATTTAGTTGGGAAACAACCTAATATCCTGGTCATCTAAGAAGTAATTTGTAGTTACAAGTTGTAGCGTAGAAAGTTAATAAAGAGCTCTTACTTCTACAAGTTCTGAAATAAGTGTAACATAGCTTCAGTCATTGTTCAGTGGACTCAAGATTAATTGTACTTTATTGCCTACAATGTGGTGTAATAATATGAATGCAATAAAGCTAGCTAAGAGCTCTATTTACCATTCAATAACTAAGCATATTGAATTAGATATGCATCTCATTAGAGACAAAGTGTTGGCAACAGAGTTGGAAATTAACTACATTCTAAGTAAAGAGTATATTATTCCAACTGTTTTAGAGCCAAACTCAATATGCATCATGCCTCTTGAGCTTGAGGGGGCTATAAAAGAAAACACATGTTGTATATAATTGCACACTCAGCACACGTTGGTTAAGCCTAGTCAGTAGTGTTCGCTACTTGTATATGCTAGCTACGTGAATATAGTTTATACATGTTCTGCATTCTATTTTAGCTTGTTAAGCTAACGCTGTAATTCTTTCTTGTGTGTAATTAGCTTAGTATAAATATGGATGTAATTATCATTTTTATGCAGGAAACAAAAATCAATGATCCAAAATATTCCTTTTCATTTTCTCAGCTTCCAAACAAAGAGATTAAGCTCATTTGAGCTTTTATAACAAAACCCAAAGTTCCGGGGCCAATTAACCTAGAAGTAAAGCAATGAAAAAAATAAATAAAGATAAAGGATAAGAATGAAACGATAACAGAAGTTAATCCAAGATGTCTTTTGAAACTAGAACATTTAAATTTATTAAAGTTTTATTATAATATAATTGTATGCCATCTCTATGCTCTTGTACAATGACTTTTGCCAATATTTCCAAAAGTTGGAAGGCGATTACTTTAATTGTTATTATTACTTGAAAATCTAGTGATGATTACATGTGGTGATAGATGTAGCTAATAGATATGTTTAAAGTACAAAACAGAATATTTGTGATGCTAATTAGTAACTAAAATCCACGTAGTGATAAAATTTGAAATTAGAAGCAACCAAAATTGAAATGACATTTATATGACTATTAAAGGTTTAGTTATTCCATTAACAAAATTGAAATTGAAACTTTAGATATAGAAGTTAGATTTTCATATGCTAGTGTATGCTTGTGATAAAAAAAAAAGAATGTATATAATTGACAACTTTAAACCCCAAAACCAAAATGACACTTGGAAGAATCAATTGAAGGAGGCAACTTTAGTGGCTGAAATATTAGAATCTTGTTTGTTTTCATCTTCAATAATGATATTCTTACATAAATTTGTACAAAACTTTGTACAAAAAGGACCATTTTGCAAATTATTTCAAAATTTTGTCTTATTTTAGAATTTGTAGGTCTTATTAATTTTGATTGATTGGAGCATTTCTCCTTCAATCTCTTCTGCATCTATCCTCAAATTTCTTTAATATTTTAACTATATCTTTATAAAGTGCTAAATGATTATCTCATTCATAGAGATCTAAACGTGAATTAATTCCTGTATTTATAATCATTTGTCTCCTTTGAGACATAGACTAAATCTTTTCTTCTAACATATCTATATATACTCCTAAGCTATCTTTCCAACTTAGATATATCTCATCAAAACTATCACATATAAATTGTAAATTGAGATCTACATCTTGAATCAATATTTCCATATTATTATTATCTATTACACTCGATTTTGAGTTCTATTATTAGTCTTACACCTGTCTTGGATTACTTCAAGGCTAAATAGAATTGATTCTATTAATGTTATCCTGTTTTCTTCTTCAAATTAATCAAATATTTATGGATCATTAATTCTTTTCATTTCTTCATACAAACATTTACTTGTATTTAATCTAGTTTTATTATCGAAATTGTATAAGCAACCTAATATCCTTGACAAAAGTCTAAATGATCAATTGCATCTAGAAATTTATTAACAAATCTTTCCATTTTTATGAAAGTGAGTTACTTTTATCACTTCCTTTCTTATAACATCTCAGAAAACAAACAAGGCCCAACAGGCTTCCGTTTGTTGCTAAAATGAAAGAAGAGTTCAAGGTTACTAACCAGTGTACTATCCCTTGGAATTCTGAGATAGATTCACTAATTGCCTCTAACCATAGAGAGGTCTATGGTCAGCACCGCCATAGCTCTACACATTATACAAGATCACTTCAGCGACTATTCCACATGGACTAACGCAACACATAGCAAATTGTTCTAACAAGATATGTCTAAATGATTTTCTTGCAGAGGTCTCCAGAAGAATGCGTAGTAATAGAAAATCTTCTTCATTTAACACAAGTATTGGCATGCAAGATTCTTCGTTATTTTCTAAGAATATATAAGATATCTAGAAGATAATAATTTCACTCAAAAGAGTTTTATTTATTTCATAACTGGAATTGTTTACAAGGATTGGTTATAGAGAATATACAACAGAGGGTGAAGGTTGGACATGTGATCAACAAGTGATGTCCTTCCCTTCTCTTATGATTCTATTTATAATTCTAAAGAGATAAGGTTCTCTTTTACATGACACTTGTTCGATTTTTCTGGTGGATCGTGGATTTCCTCTTGATAAGGTGACCCCTCCTTCTTCTATCATTGAAGACGATGGTTGTCCTCTTTTCTTCGTGGTAGATAGCCTTTATCTTTTTGGAATCTTGCTTTATGAATTATTGATGCTATTTGGATAACATCTTTTATCTTTTCTAGTGGTCCTGGTCACATGTCAATTATCAGATCTTCATCAAGCTATATGTCTTCCCTACTAGATTCCCCTTTTGATCCTTCATAGCAGTAGCCATATGATGACTGAGGCTTTAGCACCTTGCTTATCTCGTGTTGTGTCGGCAAGCTAGATTCCATGAGATTTTGATATTGCCTTTTCCTATTTTGATTTGGCTTGTCTGACTAAAATGTTATCTTTTCTACTCATAGAAAAGATTATATGCTCTTTTGTGGCTTGTGGCTTCGTGGAGCCATATTTTTTCTTTACTTATCCTCTCAAGAGATTCATAGAGGACTTTCATTCCTATAGGCCTTTTGTTGGTAAGTTTTAGGCTCAAATAATTCAAGATCATAATCATTGTAGACTTGATCTAGATAAACAGTTGGACAAACTTTTTTGCTACTAATTCCAACTTGAATCATGTGTTGAACTGGATACCACTTGTTTCCACAAGATTCAGGATAAGTAGCGAGGATCTTGACAAAAATCATTTTTTTTGTTTCGGATATCCTTTTGAGGTCATTGGTAGTCTCTGTAATTTTTTCTGGGAGTTCTTTTATTTCCCTACAATCATCATTAACATATACAAGGTTAAGAAAACCATAATCAAATATGTCCTTTATCAATTTTGGATCAGCTCTTGGTATAAAGTTTATGCTTGGGTATAACCTTGAATGATCTGGTATTATAACCTGGCTAGGATGAATCCCATAGGCTATTTTACTAATTCTTTTATAATCATAAGCGTAGTAGCTTTCTAATAGAATTTTAACCATAGGAACGGACTGTCCGCTTTTATCATATTTGGGCCTTAAGTTTACTATAGACCCTTGTAATTCTTCTTTCTTAACATATTGTTCTTTAAGATCCTTGATTGTGGGAAAGTTCTCTGGATGAGTGATCTTTGAGTTCTGTGAAGAACTCTAGGCGATCTGTCCCTCAGTTTGATCCTTAGAAAGGACATTTTTTAGCATGTTGCTAATATATTGTTCTGAAGTCTTGATTTTTAGATGGTTTTGCAAACTTTTGTCTAGGCAAAGTTTGCTTAATTCTTCATGGGCATCATCAATCATGTCAAGCCCATCATAAATCATATTGTTGCCTTCGAGAAGCAATTCTTATCCTTTAGAGCACATCATTATACCCTTAGTTATTTTGGAAAGACTCTTCTCCATTGTATTCTCGGCTAAGAAAATCTGCAATACAATTGTTAGATCCTTTAATATATTAAATTTCAAAATCATATTCAGCAAAAAACTGTTGCCATCTAATTAACCTTTTATATTGGGGGAGATTAGGTAATTTATTAAATATAAATCTTTTGACCTGAGTGTTATCAGATCTTACCTTGAATTTCTTTAGTAATAAAAAGAAGGTAAATTTAGCTATCCGTTTTTAATAGCTAATAATTTCTTTTCATTACTATGATAATTCTTTTCTGCGGGTTTTAATGTTCCAATGGCATATCTAAAAATCTTCTCTTGATTTATTTTTAAAACTACACCCCAGTGATTATCTAAAGCAGCTGTTTTAAGAATTAAATTATCATTAGAGGTATAGAATCCTAACCTTGGAAGATTTTTACATTTTTCTTTTAATATTTTTACTACTTTGGTATAGAGTTCTTCCTATGATTTTGTATTATTCTTTTTTAATAATCCATGTAAGGGTTGTCTTTCTTTAGCTAAGTTTTCTATGAAACCTTCAGCATAATTAAGACATCCTAAAAATCTTTGAATTTGTTCTGTAGATTCTAATTTATTTGGAAATAAATATATTTTTTTCAGAAATATGAGGTTGCATTTCTATTCCTATTTCATCTATTATTAATACTAGAAATTCTATTCTAGGTTTTATTATTTCAGCTTTCTTTTAAGAAAGTAATATTCCATATTTCTTACATTTTTCTGCAAAAGAAACGAGATAATTAATATGGTCTATCTTATTATCTGAGAATATTAGTATGTCATCTACATAAACTATGCAGAATTCATGAAATTCTTTAAAGATTTTATCCATCCTTCTTTGAAATATTTGTAGTGCATTTTTTAATCCAAAAGGCATTATAATCCATTCATATTGTCCTTGAGGTGTACTAAAGGCAGTAAGTGGTATAATTTCTTCTTCAAGTTTGATTTGCCAAAATTCTGATTTGCAATCAAACTTACTAAACATTTGTTTATTGATCACAGAAATAATTAATGTGTCTTTGGAGGTAAAAAGTATCCATCAATTTTGGTATATTTATTTAATTGTTTATAATTAATAACCGTACAAGCTTTTCCTCGTTTGATTTCTACATGATTTCTAACCATAAAGGCTAGACTACTATGAGGACTTTTAGATTCTCGAATTATCTTAAGTTCTAATAACTCTTTAGTTTGTTTATCAAATTATTGTCTATCTTCTTGTCCGTACCTCATAGGTTTGACTCTAATAATAACATTTGGATCTTTTAATTCTATTTTAGCATATGTTTTATCTATTTCCCATAATTGAATTGGGTTTTCATCAAAATTTTTATCAAGTTTGTCTTAGATTTTTTTCATAATATGATATGATTTTATTAAATTTTATATTATATTCACCACACTGGCTGCTTTGAAAATGTAATTTTCGAGTTGTTTGCCTAATCAGGCTATTAATCCTAGGGGTAGTAATGGAATGATTACATGGTGTTTTAAGTGTAATTGCTTCGTTAGTCATTATATAAATGAACTATCGAAGAAAATTAACTCCTAAAAGTATATATGCTCCCATATGATTATCAGACTATAATATAGGGATACTTAAGATATAATCTTCAATTTGGATTAAAGTCTTAATCCTACATGTTCTTAAAGTGATCTATTCACCATATATTCCTTGCACTGTTAAAGGTTTATAATCTTTCCAATATGATTTTGGATAAATCCTGGAATTAATTATAATCTTTCCAATATGATTTTGGATAAATCCTGGAATTAGCTAAACTAACTCCTGAACCGATATCTATTAAAGCATGGAACCATTCTGGTTTATGCTTATAATATGGTATAATCACTTTTATATAAACTATAAAAGGATTAGACATATCTTAATAGGGTTTGTTAAATTCCTTCAATTGTTATGCCTATTTCTCTATCTTCTATGCAATAAGGAGAGAAATTCTAAAGAAAGTTCATCCCTAATAACAAAGGACTTACGTCTATTTTATAATCTGGTTCTATGAAGAAAGGAAAGATGAATCTATTCCTTTTAATTTTAATAGTATATCACAATATTGACTTAATGTTTTTCTTTCTCCAATAAATCCTATATAAATATGAGGTTAAATTAGAACTTTTCTTTCTAAATATTTGATCATTTTGGCATCTACATAAGATTTTGCGACTCCTTTATCAAGAATAGGAAAAGTCTCATCCCAAGATTTTCCATTATTGTATCCAATCTTAATTTTTAGATTTTGGTTATTTTTTCTTATTGTAATTAATATTTCATGTGAAGGCGGTATCACAAGATGACTACATCTAGTAAAACTTTGGGTTCTACTTAATTCCGATTCTCGTTTAGGAATAGAGAATGATCTTTTATTTCCTATGATGATTCTTCCCTCTGGAGTATATTCTATGGATTTTATAGTATTTCCCTTAATGAGAGTAGGTTGACTATTTAGATCCATTTCCCATTCTCCTGGTAAACCTATTTCTCTTAACTTTGTAATAACTGTCAGATGTATTAAATCTCATAAGCATTAATTTTACTGTAATCTTAATCTTCAGTTAGTTATAATTTCATGATTGTAATTGTTATTCCATTTGAGTTATCAATGGGCACGGCATACACTTGTAGTCAAGATTACTCATTATCTTGGTGGGAGCAATTATGAGTATTGAAGTTACAAATTAACAACATAGAATTTGTACGACACATCTCTTGATAAGTTTTCTGCACTTGATCATAGAATGCTCTTACCAGAGTGTGTCAACATATTTAGTATATTGAAAATGATCATTAGAGAAAACCAGTAAGTATCAAGAAATAAGATGTAATTAAATAGATTAGACAGTTAAGATATTGATTTAATTAACGATGTGATACAAAGGATTATGTAGTAAAGAAATCAATGTGGAATGGGTCGAATTATTATTCGAGAACACTATCTTTGATAGCATAAAAGTTTGGAGGTCAATTCCAATCTTTTAGTGGAGTAGATTTGGAATTAAACAATTGGGCTAGTTTAATTACAGGCTTAATTATTATAACCACTATTGTATATACCAATATGATCCCTGGGTAGATTTAATTGATTGCGCAACTACTAGATTAATAAGCAAGATAACTAGCTATTTGGGTTAAAAGCCTAAATATATTATTTAGTGAGAGGCTCCATTTAATATGCTTATGTATAAGGAGTTTTGTGTTATTTTACAAGGTGAGCCCTATAATAAAGAACAAGTAACGCCACTTTTGGTTTAATTATTTTTTAATTTAAATCAAATTTGATTTAATAGACTTAAAAGATATATTAATATGGAGCCTAGGGTTTCCATCACATAGAAATATAAAAGGGTTTGTTTTCTTAAAAAAAAAAAAAGATACGGAAGCCACAATATACAGATTAGAGGAAAAGGAAATTTTCTCTCCAATTTTGAAAGGAATAGTTTCTCTTGCTAGTTGCTTTTAGTGGTGATAAAGGCGCCTACGCATCAAGTGCAGATCAAACTTTAGTCATAATTTAGAAGATCATAGGTGGTGGATCGTGATTTAAAAAGAAGTGGTGGTGATGAATCATGATCTAGGAGCCTAGATTATTTCAGCGAAAAAGCAAAGTCGGATTATCAAGATATGATTTTCTAGACTACGAACTCTTATCTACTATATGAGATCGGTCCTAAAAGTTTGTATAAAATTTAAAAAAACTAATTTTCCCAAACAATTAGTATCAGAGCCATCTCATATTAATACATAAGAATTTCGTATGAAATTAATCTTGATATTTATGTATTAGAGTGGCACGATTTATTTAGATATGTATTATTTGTTTAATATATGAATAAAGCATGCTTTTGGTTTGTCTCAATTCATGGTTAGATTCTCTGTTGTATTTCTTTGTTTGGATCTATAACAAAAGGGGTGGTTTTTTATCAACATGTTTCCCTCTTGATTTAATTTACTGTTACAGAAATTTTGTAAGCCAAAATTGGCTTAAGATATTTGTAAATCACTGAAGAATAATCACAACATGATGAAATCAAGAAACGAAGGCTGAAAATTTCAACGGCAGCCACCAAACAGTGCATGCCTAGCAGCACGCGCTGCAAGCAATTCTGCCAGTAATGCATGCGTGGGCTAGTTGCATGCTCAAAGCAGAGGGCATCTTGGTAGCTTTCCGGTGTGGTAGCGGTTAACTCGATGTTAGAAAAGGGTGAGGCATCTGAACAGTGGCTGGTCTTTGTGGTGATGGCGACTGGGAAGAAAAATATGGATTTTAGGGTTTTTCAATGGTTTTTATTGTTGAAATCCCGATAGTTTCATAGTTTTATTTTTTAGGCAGACAAGTTTTAATTTTATGCATTTAAGTTCAAAAATAGTTTTGGACTTAATGAATCCTAATTTTAGGTCCAATTAAAATTGGGCTTAATAGATTAAAATGCATAGATAAAGCTTAATACATTAAATTTATTTTTGGTCCAAAAGTTTTATTTTAAAAAAATATTTATTTTCTTTCAAAATTAAAATTGGACCAATAATAAATTTAAAAGTCCGATTTGCCTTATTCTATTAACAAAGAAAAGCCTATGGAAGATGAACATTGATAAGAAACCTAATGAAGATTAGGCTTAGGGATAATCTATTTTTTATTTTAGGAAAGTCATGAATTAAGATTATTTAATTATTTTTATATATGTTATGTTTTGGATGATAATATACCATGATAACATGTCACATAGAATAGATAGTGCCACTCTATGCATAATGATACATGTCATTCATAAATTATGAATCTTATTATATTGTTTGCAATTTGCAAATGCTTAATAATATTGGATATCATCTAGATAATATTATAAGAAGCATGCAATTAACAATATATAATCAATGTATGTTTTGAAAAGGAAAAACCAATTTTAAAATATTGAGTGGGAGAGGAAAAATTTAAGATAATTTTTCCCACGGGCTCTATTGTTAGTTCAATAATAAAACTATATATATATCTTAACTTCATGATACAGTGATGCTCTTTACGGAGGATATATATATTAGACATTTTATTTGATGAACTTCTTTACAGATAAGATAGACATATTTTTCAGTATGTTAATTACCCTAACGGTGGCGGTAGGGTATGGAAGATACATAGATTGAAACAATGGTTATACAATCAATTAAAATTTATTATTAACCTTACCAACGAAGCTCTATTAACAAATTTAGGCCCAAAAGAATAATGATAATTATTTATCATGTCTCTACATGAAAATATATAATCCAATGAATAATTGGGTCTAGTAAGTGTAGACATGACTTCCCCAATGAATAACGTGTCAAAGCGGTACTAGATTATCGTTATAATAAATTAAAATGCATTTATGGTTTTTTGCATTTTTATTATTTATTGTGAATATTATATCAAATTATTTATGTATGGATGTTTTAGTTTTCAGAAAATGTCTTCCCTGACCCACTTACTATTATTCTAAATTAAAACAAATTCACTGGTAAGAACTATATGGATTAGAAAAGAAATGCGTTATCTATGATTACATTTCAGGTACTTAACTTCTATCTAAGACTAAACCCTGAATATACTACTTGCATTTGGTTAGCCGAGCACAACCCACCGGCAACTTTGGTTGTTGAATTTGAGTGAAAGATTTATGTTGATAAAGAAGTCCTAATTATTAATAATACTAATAATAATTAAGTGAAAAACATAATTTGGTTGCTGTTATTCTCTAATGGTGGACAAAGAGTCATCAAAAATCAATCTTTCACTACCCCATCTATCTCTTTATTTTGTCAGAAAAATATAAAATTTTATGTTTGTGCTCCAACTTTTTTTGTTATTTATTAATTTTTTTTATTACATATGGGTCCATTTGGTTCGATGAATCTTCAACCACAAGGAAATAATAATCCAATGTACATCTACTGGCAACAAGAATATAGCTAGCAGGATGTTCTGTTGCTTGCGTGGTGATGTTAATTGATTATTTGAACCAGTTTCTTGAGGCTGCATGCAAAACTTCTGGTTAAAAAGCCGCTATGCAGCAGGAACAATAGCTACTTTTGCAGTGAATTTGATCAACAGGAACTTGGATGATTATGATTAAAACAAACAAATCTAAGGGTCTATAATTAATAATAATAAAATTCTTATGTTAAATAATAATAATGATAATAATAATAAAATCACTTTTTAAGAAGATTCATATCATATAGTGTATCTTTTTACCCAAGACAATTGACCATGCCAATGATAATTAATTGGCAGATCAAAAGTTTCTTGTGTGACCCAATCAAAGCAGCTTCATTTGTTCTAATTGGCATAATACAATTTCATGAATTTCAGGAATCTCAAATAACTTAACACGAAAAGACGAACACCATCATTTAACCCCCTCAACGAGCTCTATAAATAAAGTCAATCAGATAAGATAATACATGTATATATTGAGTAGTTATAATCCAAATTACAGATTTTTATCCGACTCGAATACAAAGTAATTGAAATTGTAGCACCTAAGACTAAAACTTTGAATCTGAATCAAGTGAGCAAATGGGGGGAAATGCCTCCTCTTGGCCCTAACCATGAAACAAAAATCAAATTGTGAGACTCCGAAAATAAACCATTGATACATTACTCACAAACCCATCTATTAACATATATAAAGCTTCTGGTACTGAAAAGAGAGTTTGTGTAAATAGTTTGAGAGAAAAAGCAAGCCTGAAGGCAGAGTAAAGAACAAGCATATGGACCTCGTTTCTCAGAATCATCTTCATTAATCATCGGAAGTCTGCCAACATAGGCATGCTGCCGTTTGCTTCTAGATCCTCATTGCGAATAGTATCTAGCATGTGAACCTAAAAAGATGCAAACTATCAAAGATTTGATATCTGTACTGATTTGGCCATATTGCTATAACAATCGTTTATTACATAAGAGGATTTACAAATCTACAGAGGCACCCTAGCATTATACAAACAAAATATTAAAGCAATCTTTTATAGACATCATAGGACTAAATTATTGACTTACAAAATGCAATCTCACAATCTTTATATTTCCTTCTTTCCACAATCTTGCAAAAGCTTACAGTCTCATGCATTTTTCTTTATATTTGTAGGAATTCATAGTCATAGAGGTGATAAGTTATGCGAATTCACCTAGTGCAGCTTGATGATTACAATTATTTTCACAATCATACCTGGTTACCAGCAGCTAGGGCCACAAGCGCACTGCCGAGGCCCGACGAGTCAGAAAACTTCCCCATCATATTTGAAAGTAAACACAGCAGCAATTATAGCAAAGATGAAAGACCAATGGGAAAACAGATGTATTAAAATTTTTCTTGACACGCAATCCTACCAGAATAAAATAGATGAGCGTAACAATCAACTGGACCAAAGAGAAAGACATTTCCAACACCATAAGTAGTCGCTTCTGTAAATGCATTCTGGTTGCAGCTATGGTTATTCTTACCATCCAAGAATACGTACTCATAGTAATAGCAAAACCAAATGCTGACAATAGAAATGCAGCAAGAAGGATCCTCCTCTTACTTTTCCCAAATATATCCAGTAAAAATGATGCCGCTGAAAGATAATTTGATATAATTGAATAGCTGAAGAAAAATATTATTTGTTTTTCACACACTTACTTTACATTATCCTATACAATTTATACAAAGATAAGGAGCTATTTTAGGACTATGTTATGGGTTGACATAGGAGAGTTTCCTATTATATCCACGAAGAGTATGATTTGAGAAAGTTTAGGCTAAAAATAATACTAGTCGTTGTTGACAAGTCTTGAACTTGGTAAGCCTTTAGCTAAGACTTCAAAATGATTTGAGGAAAATTTATTCCTTCCTTTTGTAGAGTTCACGATTGCCTTGCTTTCATTGTCTTGATTGTGGTTGATTTGAAATTGATTCTTATCGATGAAACACAGCAAGTGCACGTTTCTTATAGTTACCAAGTAGCTCACAAATCTGTAATATACAAAGAATGCAGTTATACATCTCAATCGATGAAATTGTATTGTCGTTCATGAAGTTAAAAATTTTAAGCTCAGAAATTGGAGGCCAATTGTATGCAAAACTTCAATATTCTTAACTCGATGTATCCAAATCCAAACAGGAAAATGGATACTCGAGCGATTTTCAAATATCAAAAGAGCATATTTTGATATTTGAAAATTGAAGTGAGGAATAAAAGTTTCAGTATAAATTATCATTACCTCAAGGCCATTGACGGTGGATCCAACGTCATCAACGGGTTCTTGAAGTATTCTGGCTTCGGTGGCAGCCTCGGTCACAACGTATTCACTTGATGGCACATCTTCATTTGAACGCAGACTCAGATTTTCTGTACAGTCAAGTACCGCCTTTAGAACGACAGGTGAAACTGTAACTTGTTCCTGTAACACACAGACAGCATTTAGTTCGGTATCCTAAATTCAATTTTAAGTGACGTTACAAAAGTTTCAGTATCAATTATCATTACATCAGGGCCACTGATTGTGGATCCAACATCATCAATAGGTTCTTGAAATCTTCTAGCTTCAGTGTCAGCCTCATTCACAATGTATTCACTTGATGGCACATCTTCGTTTGACTGCAGACTCACATTTTCAGTAAAGTGAAGCACAGCTTTTGAACAGCATATATAGAAAACTCTTAACTTGTTCCTATAACACACACAAAGCCTTTAGTTTGGTATCGCAAATTCAATCATTCAGTACTATTCACCTTGACTCTTGACTCTGCATTTAAATTCTTGAGTGTGGATTTTAAAAGTTTCCCATTAGGCATTAACCTCAACGAAATTAGGCAAAGAACTAAATAAGTAAATACAAAAATTACTTATATAATTAAAATAAATAAATCAATGAAGCTAACCTAAATTAACTTGAATCATAAGTTAACTAATAATTTAAAAAAAAAGAAATAAAAGGAATAATTCACCTGTAATTTGAGATGCTCTGCGAGACCTGCGAGCTTATGGGAGCTTCCATGGCCATTGCAGGCAGATCTCCATCTTCTCAAGGTCTTCTCCGACCCAATTTTCTGACCATCATCGAAGTCTTTTGAATTCAATAACTCGCTCATTTGTTTTCCCATTGCGCTGTTAAAAAATTTTGTGTTCTCTCTATCTTTTTTTGTTTACTATTTTGCACGCAATAATACAATAAACAGGTTTCAGCACGACAATGGATATTCCGTGTCATTTAATTTATCTTTTTCAGCTGGACAACGGATATTTCCGAGTAAGACAGTGTTAAGCTATTGATAGTCAACAAGTGTCCGTACTCCGCACTCCGTACTCCGTAGTACTGCTGACTTTGCTTTATCCTTTTCGTTTGGGAAAAAAAAAACGCTCTCCTTTGTCCTTGCGTGCTTTATAGCTGTGAAGTGCTTTATAACTGTGGACAGGGCTACGTTGCAGAAGCTGCAAGTAACAGCTGAGTCCAAACTGGCCTTGTATCAGTTTTGTTCCAACAGCTTTTCCTCTCTCCTTCCACACGTGGATGCTCCCCATTTGCTATGTTACATACAGAGTCTGTAACATGAATTAAGAACCTCTCCTGATCTAAGCACTCTTGATCTTTTACAAATTTTGTATCACTTGCATTTTAGTGTTAGTGAATAATTAAGATTTAATTATTTTTTTTAATTTATTAACCACCAATCATATTAATAGAATTTATTTAGAAAAAATTCAGATAAGGAGAGAATCCTTATCTTGCAACATAGCAAGCTCCTATAACTGTAAATAATAGGAAAAAAAATGGTTTGTTGTGTTACACATGACAAATAGAACGAGGAAAGTGTAGGATAGGTGGGAGGCGGTGACACACAGCCATGAATAATTTTTTAAAGCAAAAGTTAATTGTTAATAACCTGAGTAAATTTATCTTTTAGTATCTTGTGTTGTCTTGGCTGATTGTAACACCCTAGGCGAATCCCACATCGGCAAAGCATGAGAGAGATACTGGATTTATAAGGGGTGATCCACACCTTAATTGGCAAGACGCGTTTTAGGGTGTATGGGCCCCCCAAGAACAAACCCGTGCGGGCCTTGTTAAGGCCCAAAGCGGACAATATCTTGCCAGGTCTAGGTTGGGTCATGACATTATGGTATCAGAGCGGCTCCGTGTGTCCTCTTGAGCGATGATGGGGCAAACCTCAGCGAGGACGCTGAGTCCCTAAGGGGGGGTGTATGTAACATCCTAGGCGAATCCCACATCGGTAAAGCACGGGAGAGATGCTGGGTTTATAAGGGGTGATCCACACCTTAATTGGCAAGACGCGTTTTGGGGTGTATGGGCGCCCCAGGAACAAACCCGTGCGGGCCTTGTTAAAGCCCAAAGCGGACAATATCTTGCCAAGTCTAGGTTAGGTCATGACAATGATCTTGTATGAATTTACATGTAATTATATCCGCCAAAATAGTATTACTCTTTTCGCTCAATTAAAAAAAAGGAAGAATTATGAAATAAAAGGATTGCTTTTCTGCTAAAACTGAGATTTACAATGCTTCCTCCGGAAGAAATTTCCCAGGTAACAGCATTTCAGTTTTCTCCCTGGCACAGGTGGAAGTAGTGTATGAAAAATATTCAAAAAAAAAAACGATAACAATTTGCTTTCTTATAACACCATTTTAAGATTCCAAAAGCCAAAGAAGTTTAAGATTATCAAAACCACAAAATATCAGCATCTAACTACATATTTATACATCATCTGCTTCTTCATATGAGCAGATTCTCAGCCTATTCATAAACGTATATTGACAGAATTTACCTTTGAGGGCTCCATAAGATGCAACATAAAAATTTCACCAAGTACGAATTTTTACTTTTGGAAAAGAGTTAATTACACCAAATAGATGTCAATCACTCTGCCCAAGAAAAGAAAATCATAACAGAAAAAACCTAGCCCGTGTGAAGGGAAGGAAACCTAGCAATTTAAATGCCACTAATCTGTGTAGAGGGGGTCGATAAGCAAGATACATTCTATGAACCACATGCATATCATAGAATGTATCTTGAAAAATTATAATGCTTGTCTTCTACTCATTAGATCTAAGATCTTAATGTTTCAAGTGTTGGGTTAGGCTCGATCACTGGTGATAACTAAGATGGTGCTGGAACTCCCAACCCTTGCAAGGCCTTTAGTTATTAAAGGAGTCTGCTAAATTTTTTGATATCATCACACAAAGAATTGTGATTACTCCATAAATAACCAATTATTTCACATAACTATATCTTAATGTCGGTATGTATTGAGTTGTCATTGTGGATTTAGCTAAATGCCTTAAATGGAGTCTAAGGCTCCGTTTAGTATAATTTTTTAAATAGCATTTTTTTAAGTAGAGCTTTTACAAGTGGAGATTTTAACCAAAAAAAAATTTAATTGTTTAGCTCTCAGTGAGAGCTTTTATTAATAACTATAAAATTTAATTTAATATGTAAATTATTTAACGTCATATTATGAAAGGAATCAAATAAGATTATTAAGCTAGTTAAGGGCATTTTAGATATTTTAACATTTTAAAAAAACTTCTTAACCTCTACTCCCAAAATACCAAAATTTGAGCTTTTACTAGTGGAGGCAAAATAATTTATTTAATTTTCAAAACCTCTACTAAAAAAACAACAAACAACAATAAAAAATTTAAAAAGAGTTTATGAAATTAAATAAATACTTATAACTATTAAATAAAACATACTAAATAGGCACTTACTATTATATGGATGTCAGTGGCATTATTGGTTTGGGCTAATAGGAATTCGGTGTCTTGATTGATAATCTCAGTTTATAGTTGATCCATTAACCTAGAGTCAAGTATTGATCCTGAAGTAGCTAACAAAAAGGGAATATACACTGGTAAGTTGGGATTGTTAGCCTCAGAGTCGAGGTCGGCGATCCTACGGAAGCTTCTACGCCGTTTCGCATGGAAGCAAATTGCGTGGCTGGCAGATCTCCATTTTTTCAAGGCTCTGAAATTCAACTGCTCCCCCATTTTTTTACCCCCATTCAGCTGTTTGGATTTTTTGACCTTTTTCCCTAAAAATTGATTTATCCTTGCGGCCCGCCGAGACTACTAAGTGTCCGTACACACAGAAAAACATCACTATCCTTGTCCGGGTGCCCGTTTGGGCGACCGTCTCACTTGTAAATTCCATACGTTGACATGTGTCGCTACTTGCTCCTTCGCTTGGACATGCCTCCGTTACTCTTTTTTCTTCGAATGTTTTTTATTTTTATTTTAATATATTATTATATTACAATCCGAATTTTTACTGATATTTATAATTAGTCAGAATTTTTCTTGATTTTTTTAATATGAAACACATTAAAAATTAACCCTTACTTAATATTGAAGGGAGATTTCTTTGTCAATAAAATATTTGGTTACATTTTTTACCCGCCATTTTCAATGTAATTAATGAAACTGGATTGAGAATGCCACCATACTTTTTTGTTCCGTTACTTGAACTGCCCTGAATTTCTCCAAAATGACCAAAACACTAGCTTCCAGCCTTCCACCTTCTTCCCCTTTCAAACGCACAAAAGTTACTGAGCATGCTTAGAAGAAAGTTCTTATTTGAAATTATCATCTCAATTAGCGGCCAAGAGGAGTTGTTTAGAGAAGCTACATTTTAGGAAATTCCTTTTACCTTTCCCCTATAAAATAGCCTTTTATAATGTAATTTAAATTACTTCTGGTTTCTATTTCATTATTAAGAAGATTACTAATCATCCACTTAATTTATCCTGTTATAAAAATAGTATAAAATTTTAAATTTATTTAATTTTACGATGCATTTTACAAAACAATCTTTTGTTTCCAGTTGGGGCCAAATCTCTCCACCTTCCTTCATCTACCAATCCCAAATAGTAGAAATTCACTACTATTTCTACGCTTTCCATTTTTCTTTTTTAGAAAATTTATTCTAAAAAATGCTACCAAGGCATTTTCTCTTCTATTTTTAAAATTACTGTTTTAAAAACACTATTTTCATTCTCAATTATTATTTTCAAAAAACTCCCTTTTTTATTACTCCGTTTTCATTTTCACAAAAGCCAAAAGATGCTGATATTTCATTTGCTTCGTCATATGAACAGATTTTCAGCGTACGCATAAAAATATATGCTGACAGAATTTACCTTTGAGCCATAAAATGCAACATATAAATTTTACAAATACTGATTTTTTTACTTCTGAAAAAGAGTTCTTTACACCAAATTGGTGCCACGCACTCTGCCCAGAAGGAAAATCCTAACAAAGAAAATCAAGCCCACGTGAAGGGAAGGAAACCTAGCAATTTAAACGCCACTGATCTGTCTGCAGGGGGTCCATAAGCAATGATAGAATGTGAGCACCATCTCAGCTTCTCAGATTTTGCACCATAAGCAGTTGTGCCTAGCGCATATTCACCAAGAATGCACCATCTCTATTTTCAGTGCCAAGAATTGCCTGGCAGGTAGATTCAACAGCAAAAAGATGCTTAGCGTTGTACTAACAGCTGTAAACAAAGGACACATACTGTAGTGATTTAATTGCCCTGTTTCTTATTAGCAATAAACCACTGCCCAAGAACTTTGCCAAGATCAATTCACGTTGCAATTAAACCAACAACCGATCTAAAGCTTCAATGATGAAATAAAACCTTAGATCTAGGTTAATGGAGATTGAACAGAAGATTAAACAGATCAAGAAGCAAACACACTCACTCAAAGACAGGATTTAACGTCGTTCGATTATGCATAAAATGCACAATCTACATCCATGGGATAAGCCACAGAAAAAGCTTTATTGATGATTCGAAATGGATTTTACAGAGATAATACAGAGAAAGGTACAGGGAACAAGATGACTCTCTCTCACTTTATTGGAATTCTCTGGAAAGCTCACAAAATCACACAAAATCTGCTTCAACAATCAGCCTCTATAAATCCAGTTATGAAAACCCAGATTGTACAGCCTTTGGACACGTGTGTAACGGCTTTATAACGAATTTGATTCCTTCCTCACATGCTGTCTCACGTGCTTCACTTATGTTTGCCCAAAACGAATGAAAACAACGCCGTTTCTTCCTTAAGACAAACGACACGCGATTGCACGCGATCTATGAGTAAAAACACTTAATACGCTACCGTCCACACTTACAAAATAAAGAACAGATAACACAAGCTCTCAAACCATGTCAACATCTAGGTTAACCCCAAAGCAAACCAGTATAGAAAGCAAAGTGGCCAGATCTAATGCGAATCTCTCAAGGTTTGTCCAGTTATCAACAGGAAGGAGTTGCTTTAAAACATCTAGAGGCACTTGTTTATTCCCTTCATATTGTGAATTGGGATCGCTAAGGCAGCCACTGGATGCATCAGAATCTTGCTCCTATCCCCCATAAGCTTTACAGGGAAGTTGCAAACCCAAATGGATATTTTATAAATGTATTTAACAATTCTTTTCAGTATGTCTATGATATTAAATCCAAACAAGAAATCAAACCTAGACCTACAGGTTGCAGTTAATTGTTTAATTTGGTGATGCTGGTAGACTACCTCTAAGATATACATAAACCCCAAAGGATGATCAGAAACTTTCAAGACTGTATGATGTTATAATCTGTATGATGTTATAATGAGGAGAAATAAGTTACCTAGAAGTTTGCAGTGGCCTCTTTACAAATGGATGCTCCATTAGTTGAGCTGCAGTTGGCCGATCGTTTGGGTTAACATGTAAGCATTTAGAATAAAATCCCGGGCATCTCTTGATAATGAGTTGGGAACTGGAGGAAGTTCACCCCTGCCAATCCTGAATAATGACTGCATCTGCCAACACAAAATCAAGTGCTTTTAGGATGGTTAACAATTTACAACTAGATTTCCGAGACTTGGTGTTGTGAAAATTTTAATATACTCGCAAGCGTACGAATCTAGAGATAGAATAGTGGTAACGAGGTCGATCCCACAGGGATTGTTATAAATTGAAAAGTCTAATTTAAATTTAAAATTAATATTAATCCTAACCTAGTTGAGTAAATTGAGTCTTTAAGAGAAATTTAAACTAATTAAACTAAGGAAACAATTAAAGCAAAGGAGAATTCAATAAGACAAAAATTACCAAGGTTTTAGAATCCACCACTATTCAACTAGTAATTATCTAATTATTAATTAATTCCCAATTTTAGAGTGACAACTCGAAATCAATCTATGTCATCTCATGAATATAACAATTAAACCCAATTAAAATTAATCTAATGTAGGTTCTTTTTCTGCTTAATAGTATGATATCTAAGCATCCCATGTAAACATATTGAATAACAATGAGTCAAAGTTTTCCTAAGCACTCTATGTAAACAATTTAATGAAAAACATAGAATCAAAGATAATCATGTATAGAATTTATAAATCCAAGCATAAATTTAATTGAATATTAATCCTAACAATCAATAATGCATGACAGAATTGGTGAAAAGATTTAATAACATCCAACTAATCATGTGAAACAAAAACCATAATCATTAAAACACACATGTAGGGAATTAATTAAATAAAAAGACAATTATTTCATTGAATAGGGTTTCATCTTTAACCTCAGTATAAGAAAATTAGTTAAACATACTTGAATTGAGAGCAATAAAATTAATAAAACCAGCCATGGAAGCTGAAGCTCTGCTGCAGATTTTCTTCTCTCCCAGCCTTGCGTCTGCCTTTCTCCTCTCTCTGGCGGCTCTCTTTCTTTTGCCTTGCATTAGCCTTATATAATAAGGCCCCACCGTCATGTAATTGTTGACCAAATCCTTAAAGGATTGTAATTCTAATTCATGGCAAATTAATTGCTTTCCGATTACAATGCCATGCACGTGAAGCCCACTTGGAATTTTCACTTTTTAATGCCATGCAATTGCTTCTCACGTGCTGGACCAATTTAGCTTTAATTTTCTTCTTTGTTTGCACTAGCATGGAGAATTCAATTTATTGGCTTCGGTTCCTTTGAACAGAATTTCTTGCACATCTGCTTAATTGCTTCCAAAATCCAATAATTAATGCTTTCCAAATTAAGCTCCTTTATGCTCTTTTTATCTACAATCTCCAATTGATTCCCTATTCAATAAAACAATTCAATTAATTAAAAATAACAAATAAAAATAAGTAGCAATTATATAATTAAGGGTAAAATATGTATGTATTATATGCTCATCACCTGGCTTCTCGAGAGTTGAAGATCTAACTTTCCTAATAATTCAAGGGATACCAATTGGCGAGAGCTCTAATATTTCTGATGATATCTGACTAGAAAATGAAGAATCAACGGCGGTCTAGATAAGATAACATCGACAAGTTGATGATTTTTTGTGGGATTAATTCAGAAGAAATGTATAGACCCAATTTAAGGCAATTAAAGTTGTGAAACTAACTTTTCTATGTATATCAATTATATATAATGAAAATTTGGTTCCACAGTACAAGATGTTCCTTGCGTATTTATTTGCCATAGAATCCCTTTTGGTTCATTGAATGGTGTCTAATGTCTGTGCAAGTATGTAACCATTTTTTTTTAAGTATCCATGTAACCATATTCAAAATCAAATGAATCTATGTGATTAACTTAATAAGAAAATAAATCTTCTTATGATAATATATTTTATAACTTAACTATTTTTGATATATTTTTTGTATGAAGCACATGTATACCGTAGAATGTATCTTGAAAAATTATAATGCGTGTCTTCTACTCATTGAATCTAAGATCTTAATGTTTTCAGTGTTGGGTTAGGTTCAATCACTGGCTATAACTAAGATGGTGCTAGAAGTCCTAATCCTTGCAAGGCCTTTAGTTACTGAAGGAGTTTGCTAAATTTTTTTATATCATCACACAAAAGAATTGTGATTACGCCATAAATAACCAATTATTTCACATAACGATATATTAATACCATTATGTATTAGGTAGTCATTGTGGATTTGGTTATATGCCTTAAACAGAGCCTGAGGCTCCGTTTGGTATAACTTTTCAAATTGAGTTTTTTCAAGTAGAGATTTTATTAGTAGAACTTTTACAAGTGGAGGTATTAACAAAAAAAATTTAATTGTTTAGTTGTCAATGAGACCTTTTATTAATAATTGTAAAATTAATTTAATATGTACATTATTTAACGTCATGTTATAAAAGAAATCAAATAAGATTATGAAATAAGTAAAGGATATTTTAAACATTTTAATATTTAAAAAAAAATTTCAACCTCTACTTCTAAAAGATCAAAATTTAAGTTTTTACTAGTAGAGACAAAATAACTTATTTAGTCTTTAGAAGTTTTACTCAAAAAACAATAAACAATAGTAAAAATTTTGAAAAGAACTTATTAAATTAAATAAACACTTAAAACTATTATATAAAACATACTAAATAAGCACTTAATATTGTATGGATATGGGAGGCATTATTGGTTTGGGCTAGTAGGAATTCGGTGTTTTGATTGACAATCTCAATTCATAGTTGATCCATTAACCTAGAGTCAAATATTGGTCCTGGAGTGGCTTGATCGATTGGGTCGGTTGATCCAGTCACAACATGGATGTGGATTAACAGATCACTATTCAATTAAACCCATAGTGAGTTTATCACAATTATGATTGCATATAAAATGTTAATGCCCTCCAAATTAAAGTGCACGCAAGACCAATTGGACCATTAATAGATTCTCAATTGGAGTAATTATATGCATAATCACACATAGGATAAATCTTGATTACATTTAAATATCTGGCTTGTGATCTTTTTGTAGCTTTCGGATTGAATTATTCCACAAATCTATATGGGAAATATGGTGTGGAACACAACAACTTTGAAATATAATTTTCAAGAAAATAATATAATCATGAATTCGATAACTGATAACTAAAGAAATATGTAAGGTACATAAATCTCTCCATTATGGGGGTAGGAAATTTTTTATTAAAATTTTTTAGTAGAAAATGATAATTATGCGGTCCTCTCTATGATATTGTAATTTTTTTACAGTATCAATAATGTCATAAATATATACCATTAAATTTAATCAACGGTGTACATTATTTTTATTAATAAAAATTTTTAATTATTTTTAAAATTATATAACCGATTGACAAATTGTTAAAAGGTTTATTTTAATTTAAAAAAAGTAAAAAGAGATAAGATAAAATACAATATGTGAAATTCTTTTATTTAAAATTTAATTCTCCACAGGCATTGTTTATTCTATAACACTTCTTTGCTAATCTGAATTGTTGTTGTTATTGTAATCGATTTGATAATAATTCCTTGTAAATTTGAGTTCTCCACAGGCATTGTTTATTCTATAATATTCTATAGCGAGAAAATGACAGAGAACGTGGGCGTGCAAGGCGTTATCTATGATTACATTCCTCTACACATACCACTTGCTTTTGATCAGCCGAGGACAAGCCGCCGACAACTTGGCTGTTGAATTTGAGTGAAAAATTAATTTATGTGGATGTTCATTAAAGTATTATTTTATCTCTTCACAAGTAATTTTTTATTTCTTGTAACTCTCATTATCTCCTTAATTTAAGGATTGTTGTCTCTTACAATTATGATGTATTACTTACTACTTTATGATTATATCACTATAAAAGGAGACTTTTACTCCTTATTTGTATACACTTAGAAGTGTGAATAACACAAGAGATTGAATAAAATTCCTCTCTACACACATTATGTCTCTTGTTTGTTTTCTTTCTTTCTCTTGCTATATGGTTGTGCTCTTAATTAATAGATTTTATAACAATGTTGATAAAGAAGTGCTAATTATTAATAATACTAATAATCATTAAAGTGAAAAACATGATTTGGTTGCAGTTATTCTCTAATGGCAGATAAAGAGTCATCGAAAGTCATTTTCCACTGCCCCACGTATCTCTTTATTAGGGGTGTTCGCGGATCGGATTTTACGGATTAGACATCAATTTATATTCGATCAACGATTTTGCGGATTATAATTTTTCAATCCAATGCACAGATTGATTAAATTCAATGCAAATCCAATCTATACATCTGCAGATCGAATGCAGATTTAACTTAATCCATATCAAATCTACCATTTTATACATTAGTTTCGGAATTAAAAATTTTTAGTTCTCTCCAATCCATGAACTAATGAAATAAAAAAATATCTAATATAAAAATAATTTTACTACCGATTAAATTTAAAATTGAATAAAATTTAAACAAATTAATTGTTTAAATAAAGATAAAATAATACATTCAAAGTTTTAAAATATAACACATCAAGATTAATTGTTCAAATAAAACTAGAATAATACGTTCAAAGTTTCAAAATATAACACACTAAGATTAATTGTTCAAATAAAATTACAATAATATATTAATATAACATCGAAATTAATTGTTCAAATAAAGCTACAATTAATTGAAATGACAAAGTTTCTAAAATCAAACAAAGTCTAATCCTTCACCAAGGCTGTTGCACCTGTCGAAAAGTGGTGATTACGGAGCCGTTAACAATGGGAACCAGGAGAAGTTGTACGGGTGGCGATTTTGAAGATTGTGATAGTGCAATTGTTTGACTAGAACCAGTGATTATGAAGTGGCTCGATGGACTCGGGGAAGAAGATGGCTTGCTCTGGACGGAATTACGCGGCCGACATCCTTCAAATCAGTGTTAAGAATGTATCGAACTAGTATTAGGTGTTGCTAGTGCGTGTGATGGTGGGAAAACTTAGGGTTTTTTGTTTGTAAATTGTTGGTGACTTGGCATTATGTTACTTTGTTTTTGGGTGACTTCGCAAATTCTTAGTAACTTGGCGATATGTTAGGTTGCTTTTACTAGTGCATGTGACTTTGCTTTTATTTTGTTTTATAATTTTTACAAGTTATATTTATATATTTGATTATTTAATTATTTTTTTATTTTATATTATTATTGGGTAATGGCTAAGATATGTTATAGTACTTATGTAACTATGTAATGTCACGTTTATAATATTTTTTAATTAAATTTATAATAATTTTTTAACTAAATAAATAAATATCTTTTTTATGGATTCACAATTTTTATGGATTTACAAAAATAAATCTATATCCAATTTATCGACTGCGGATTTTTAAATTTTCAATTCATACTCAATTCACCAATCGATGGATCAGATTTATACAGATCAAATTTTTACATATCAAACGGATTGAACGGATCGAATTAAATTTTGAAATAAAGAGTCTTTATTTTGTCAGAAAAATATAAAATTTTCTGTTTGTGCTTCTGCTTTTTTGTTATTTATTTATTTTTTATTACATATGGGTCCATTTGGTTCAGATGAATCCTCAACCACGAGGAAATAATAGTCCAATGCACATCTACTAGCGACACGAATAGAGCTAGCGGGATGTTCTATTGATTGCATGGTGATGTTAATTGATTATTTGAACTAGTTTCTGGAGGCACATGCAAGAGTTCTGGTAAAAAACCCGCTATGCAGCAGGAACAAAAGCTACTTTTGCAGTGAATTTGATCAACGGATGGATGATTATGATTAAAATATACAAATCTAAGGGTCTATTATTACCCTACCATTAATGCTTTAAAGTTAATAATAATAATAAAATCCTGATCTTAAATAATAATAATAATAATGATAACGATAAAATCACTTTTTAAAAAGATTCATATCATATAGTGCACCTTTTACCTAAGACAATTGACCATGCGGATCAATAATTAATTGGCACATCAAAAGTTTCTTGTGCGACCCAATCAAAACAGCTTCATTTATTCTAATTGGCATAATAAGAGTTTCATGAATTTCATCAAATGACTTGACACCAAAATACTAACACCATCATTTAATCCCCTCAACGAGCTCCATAAATAAAAAGTTACTCAGAGAAGATAATGCATATGTATTGAGTAGGTATAATCGAAATTACAGGTATTTATCCAACTCAAATACAAAGTAATTGAAATTGTAACACCTAAGACCAAAACTTGAATCTGAATCAAATGAACAAATGGGGGCAAATGCCTCCTCTAGGCCCTAACCATGGAACAAAAATCAAATTGTGAGACTCCTAAAATATGCCACTGAAACATTACTCACAAACTCATCTATTAACATATATAAAGCTTTTGGTACTGAAAAGAGAGTTTGTGTAAATAGTGTGACAGAGAGAGAGAGCCAGCCTGAAGGCAGAGTGAAGAACAAGCATGTGGATCTCGTTACTCAGAATCATCTTCATTAATCATCGGAAGTCTGCCAACATAGGCATGCTGCCGTTTGCTTCTGGATCCTCATTGCGAGTGATATTTGGCATATGAACCTAAAAAGATGCAAACTATCAAAGATTTGGCATCTGTACTGATTTGGCCATACTGCTATAACAATCATTAATTGAATAGAGGATTTCTAAATCTACAGAGACACTCTAGCATTATACATACAAATTGTTAAATCAATCTTTTATAGACCTCATATGACTAAATTATTGACTTACACAATGCAATCTCACAATCTTTATATTTCCTTCTTTCCACAATACTGCAGAAGCTTAGAGTCTCATGCAGTTTTCTTTATATTTGTAGGAATTCATAGTCATAGAGGTGATAAGTTATGCGAATTCACCAAGTGCAGCTTGATGATTACAACTGTGTTCACAATCATACCTGACCACCAGCAGCTTGGGCCACAAGCGCATTGTCGGAGCCTGATGAATCAGTAACTTCCCCATCATACTTGAAAGTAAACACAGCAGCAATTATAGCAAAAACCAGTGGGAAAACAGATGTATTAAAATTGTTCTTGACACCCAATTCTGCCAGAATAAAATAAATGAGCGTAACAATCAACTGGAACAAAGAGAAAGTTATTTCCAACACCATAAGTAGCCGGTTCTGTAAATGCATTCTGGTTGCAGCTATGGTTCTTCTAACGGTCCAAGAATGCATACTCATAGTAATAGCAAAACCAAATGCTGACAATAGAAATGCAGCAAGAAGGATGCTCCTCTTGCTTTTCCCAAATATATCCAGTAAAAATGATGCAGCTTCCAACACAAGATAAAACACAGCAAGTGCACGTTTCTTATATTTACCAAGTAGCTCACAAATCTGTAATATATAAAGAATGCAGTTATACATCTCAATCAATGAAATTGTATTGTCATTCATTAAGTTAAAAATTTTAATCTCAGAAATTGAAGGCCAATTGTATGCAAAACTTTAATGTTCTTATCTTGATGTATCCAAATCCAAACAGGAAAATGGATACTTGAGCGATTTTCAGATTTTCAAATATCATAAGAGCATATTTTGATATTTGAAAATTGAATTGAGGAATAAAAGTTTCAGTATAAATTATCATTACCTCAAGGCCATTGACGGTGGATCCAACATCATCAACGGGTTCTTGAAATATTCTGGCTTCGGTGGCAGCCTCGATCACAACGTATTCACTTGACGGCACATCTTCATTCGAACTCAGACTCAGACTTTCTGTAAAGTGAAGTACTGCTTTTAGAACAACAGCTGAAACTCTAACTTGTTTCTGTAACACACAGAGACGACATTTAGTTCAGTATTCTAAATTGAATTTCGAGTGAGGAACAAAAGTTTCAGTGTGACTTATCATTACATCAAGGCCACTGATTGTGGATCCATCATCATCAATGGGTTCTTGAAATCTTCCAGCGTCAGTATCAGCCTCAGTCACAATGTATTCACTTGATGGCACATCTTCATTTGACTGCAGACTTACATTTTCAGTAAAGTGAAGTACAGCTTTTGGACAACATATAAAACTCTTAACTTGTTCCTATAACACACAGAAAGCCTTTAGTTTGGTATCGCAAATTCAGTCATTTAGTACTATTGACCTTTGCTCTTGACTCTGCATTTAAATTCTTGAGTGCTGATTTTAAAAGTTTCCCATTAGGCATTAACCCCAACGAAATTAGGCAAAGAACTAAATAAGTAAATACAGAAATTACTTATATAATTAAAATAAATAAATAAATCAATCAATCAATAAAGCTAACCCAAATTAACTTGAATCATAAGTTAACTAATAATTGAAAAAAATAAAGAAATTAAAGGAATAATTCACCTGTAATTTGAGAAGATCGTCGGGACCGGCGAGCTTATGGAAGCTTCTGCGGCCATTGCAGGCAGATCTCCATCTTCTCAAGGTCTTCTCCGACCCAATTTTCTGACCATCATCGAAGTGCTTCGAATTCAATAACTCGCTCAATTGTTTTCTCATTGCGCTGTTAAAAAAATTTCTTCTCTCTGTTTCTTTTTGTGTTTACTGTTTTGCAGACAACAATACAACAAACAGGTTTCTCTTTATTTACCTTTTTCAGCTCCACAAATGGATATTTCCGTGTCATTTAATTTATCTTTTTCAGCTGGACAATGGATATTTCCGAGTAAGACAGTGTTTAGCTGTTGATCGTCAAAACAAGTGTCCGTACTCCGTAGTACTCCTGACTTTTCTTTATCCATTTCGCTTGGAATAAAAAAAAATAAAAAATAAAAAAAAAACCCGCAGACCTTTGTCCTTGCGTGCTTTATAACTGTCAAGTGGTTTATAACTGTTCATAATAGGGGGGAAAAAATGTTTGGTGTGTTACACGTGACAGATAGAATGAGGAACGTGTAGGAAAAGTGGGAGGCGGCGACATACAGCCATGAATAATTTTTTTAAAGCAAAAAATAATAACATGAGTAAATTTATCTTCTAGTATCTTGTGTTTGTCTTGGATGATCCTGTACGAATTTACATGTAATTTTATGCACAAAAATAGTATAACTCATTTCGGTAAATAAAAAAAGAAAAAAAAGAATTAAAAAATAAATAAAAAAGAAAATGAAACAGTAGGTTCGCTGGCTTAGCAGAGGCAGAGGCAGAGGGATTGCTTTTCTGCAAAAAACTAAAATTTGCAATGCTTCCCCCGGAAGAAATTTCCAAGGTAACAGCATTTCAGTTTTCTCCCTGGCACAGCTGGAAGTATGTAACGACCTTTTATTTGTTGGCAATATTTTATTTTGGGATAATTTCAATTAGCTATTTTCTAGGTGTTTTGAATTACTGTTTTTGTTATTTGAAATTGTTTGGAGTGTTTTCTTCCGAGAATGGTGGCTTAGTCAGTGTGGGCTTTTTGGTTCTAACTTTTAAAGAAGGGTTTGGATTGCTGAATGGGGGGAGAATTATCAATAAAAAATCAGATTATTTTCAGTCAAATTAGTGTTTCTTCTTCCTGGCTGTTTCATTGGTATCAGAGCAGCAATCTGGCACCGTAAAAAATGGCGGAGGGAACTAGAGCACACGATCAGCGACGTCTAGAAGAATCGGTACACCAATTGCAAGAGGCTTCTAACCAGCAGGCAATGGAATTGAAGGAGTTTTCTCAGATGATGGCAGCGATCAGTCTCAAACTTGATCAGATGATGGGCACATCAGGGGCTTTAGGAACAATATTGGAAGGTGGGAGTCGTATTCTCATAAATCCAAAAACCGGGACGAACTCTGGTATGTATAACTCACAGATGAGATTTTCAAAATTGAATTTTCCAACATTTGAGGGAGAAAATCCTATTGGTTGGGTCTACAAGTGTGAACGGTGTTTCAAATACAATTGGGTGGAAGAATCTGATATGGTGGGATTGGCAACCATTCATTTAGAAGGAAAAGCATTAGAGTGGTTTCAAGGTTATGAGGTGGCTGTTGCAGAACCTAGTTGGAGGTAATTTTCTATGGATTTAATGGCACGGTTCGGTCCGGGTACCTATGATAATCCGGTTGGACAGCTCAGTAAGTTAAGACAGACTTCAACAGTAAGGCTTTACCAAGAACAATTTGAAACATTGGTGGCCAGAACTCGAGGATTACCGAAAGATTTTTTTGTGCAATGCTTTGTGAGCGGATTGAGAGATGCCATAAAGAATCAAGTAGCCATGTTTCAGTCGAAAACGCTAGTTCAAGCAGTTGGGTTGGCCTTGTTACGAGAGAGTACCTTGGAGGCAATGATCAAAGAAGCAAAGGCTTCAACAAGGACCATGTCCTCCCATGTAATCCCTACAGCAGAATCGAAACGCAGTTCTATGGGACAGATTCCTCCAATCAAAAGAATATCTGCTGCAGAAATGCAAGAAAGGAGGGCTAAGAAGTTGTGCTACTATTGCGATGAGAAGTTTGAACCAGGGCACAAATGTAAACGACGGTAGATTTACTTGTTGGAAGAAGAAGACGACGAAGAACTCAATGATGAAGGCAACAAAATTGGGGATGATGAAGAGGATCATTTGGTGTCTCTCCATGCTATGTCTGGGGCTGTCTCTCATCAAACTATGAGGATTAAAGGGAATATAAAGAAGGGAATTATCATCTTAATTGATTCTGGTAGTACTCATAATTTCTTGGATGTGTCGATGGCCAAACGGATAGGGTGTGAAGTACAACAAGATCAACCATTAATGGTGGCAGTGGCTAATGGCTCCAAAATTGCTAGTGCTGCAACGTGTAAGCAGTTGGTCTGGAGTATGCAAGGGAGAGAGTTCAGAGCAGACATGAGACTGATTCCGTTGGGGGGATGTGATATGGTCTTAGGAATTCAATGGTTATCTCAGTTAGGCCCAATATTGTGGGATTTTAAGAATTTATGGATGGAGTTCAAGTGGGAAGGAAGAAGAATGGTGTTAAGGGGTTCTACGGCGGGGCCCTTGAAGCTAGTTTCGGCAGTCCATATGCAAAAGGATCTTAAACAAGTTCCTCAAGTTGCTGCTGCCCATATCTTTTCACTCTTATTGGAGCCATGTATTAACTCTACTACTACAGAAACCATTATAGATGAACCAACAGAGTTGCAACATTTATTAAAAAAATATCAGGGCGTATTTATGGAACCAAAAGGTTTGCCACCACCCAGGGCTCAAGATCATCAAATTCCCTTGTTACCTGATAGTGTTCCTCCAAATATAAGACCCTACAGGTATCCATATGTGCAGAAGGAAGAGATTAAACGAATGATTAAGGAGTTGCTCGTGGCGGGGAGTATACAGAGGAGTGTAAGTCCATTTTCTTCTCCAATTTTCTTAGTTTAAAAAAAAGATGACACCTGGCGAATGTGTGTGGATTATCGTGCCCTTAATTCTATCACTATTAAGGATAAATTTCCCATACCCGTTATTGATGAGCTGCTGGACAAGTTACATGGGGCTAAGTTTTTCTCTAAGCTGGATTTGCGGTCGGGATACCATCAGATTCAGGTACACCCAGATGACATCTATAAAACTGCCTTTAGAACTCATGAAGGGAACTATGAAATCTTGGTCATGCCTTTCGGCCTTACGAATGCTCCATCAACATTCCAAAGCCTTATGAATGAAATTTTTCAGCCATTCCTGAGGAAATTTGTGCTGGTATTTTTTGATGATATACTAGTATATAGTAAGAATTGGGTTGAGCACATGAAGCAATTGGAGTTAATACAGAAGACGCATCTCAAAAATCATCTATTTGTCAAAAAATCGAAGTGTTCTTTTGGCAAAGAACAAGTAGAATATTTGGGACATTTGATTTCTGAGCAAAGAGTTGCTACTGACCCAGCAAAAATTGAAAGCATAAAGTATTGGCCATCTCCCAACTCGTTGAAGGCGTTGCGTGGGTTCTTGGGTCTTACTAGGTACTACAAGAGGTTTATAAAAGATTATGGGAAGATTAGTCGACCCTTAACAGATTTACTTAAAAAGGATAATTTTTTATGGAATCATACTGCGGAAGAAGCTTTTAATAGCTTGAAGTCAGCAATGTGCACGGCACCTGTTTTAGCCATGCCCGATTTCCAAAAAACCTTTGTTCTTGAATGTGATGCATCAGGGGAAGGCATAGGAATAGTGTTGTCACAGGAAGGCAAACCCATATCATATTTGAGTAAGGCATTGTCACAAAAAAACTTGGGCTTGTCTGCTTATGAAAAAGAAATGTTGGCAGTAGTGTTCGCAGTGCAAAAATGGCGGCCTTACTTATTAGGGAAGCATTTCAAGGTCATTACCGATCATTTCAGCTTGAAATACATGTTGGAACAGCGCATATCAACGCCTATGCAGCAGAAATGGCTTACTAAGTTAATTGGGTATGATTTTGCAATTATGTTCCGAAGTGGAAGAGAAAATAAAGCGGCTGACGCCTTATCTCGGCTACAAGAATCCACTGAGAATGCGATGGTAATGGCGATCTCCCTTCCTATAGGTGTGTGGGTGGAACAACTCAAACAAGAATGGCAACAGGATCCAGAAATTCAGAATTTGATTCAAGAAATAGTTACCAACAGTGCCCGACATTCTAAATTTACTTGCAAAAATAATTTACTCAAGTGTAAGGGAAGACTTTGAGTTGGCAAACATTCAGCTTTGAAGCAGCTAATTATGTCTGAGGCTCATGGTGGAACAGAAGGTGGGCATTCGGGGGTTAGAAAAACCTTAGACAGAATTAGACGGTCTTTTTATTGGAAAAGGATGCGAAGGGAAATTTTTTCCTTTGTGGCAACTTGTGATAATTGCCAACGAAATAAACATGAAAATGTGTTATCTCTAAGTCTGTTGCAGCCCTTGCCAATTCCTGAGCATAATTGGACTGATATCTCTATGGATTTCATAGAAGGACTGCCAAAGTCTAGTGGTAAGCAAATTATTTTTGTGGTGGTGGATAGGTTGAGTAAGTATGCACACTTCATGCCCTTAAGTCATCCATATACTGCTCTTGATGTTGCACAACTTTTTCTAGGTAATGTGTACAAGTTGCATGGCTTGCCAAATTCTATTGTTAGTGACCGAGATAAAGTCTTCACTAGTACTTTTTGGCAAAGTTTGTTTTCCTTGTTGAATGTGAACTTGTTAATGAGCACTGCATACCACCCGCAAACGGACGGTCAGACTGAAGTGGTTAACAAGTGCTTAGAACAATATATGCGATGCATGACAGGTGAAAGGCCGAAAGAATGGGTGAAATGGCTTCCTTTGGCTGGATGGTGGTATAATACTTCTTATCATTTATCAACTCGAATGACACCGTTCGAAGTTGTTTATGGTAGGCCACCTCCTTCGTATATTGCTTATATTCCTGGTACATCTATTGTAGCAGTTGTTGATTTAAGCTTAAGGGATAGGGATGCTATGATACATCTGTTGAAAGCCAATTTGGTGGATGCACAAGCTCGAATGAAGCTATACGCTGATAAGAAGAAATCCGAGAGGAAATTTGAGGTGGGAGATATGGTATTTCTACGGTTACAGCCTTATAAACAAGTAAGCTTGTCAATTCACAGCAATAAGAAGTTGTCTCCAAGATTCTATGGGCTTTATAGGGTTATACAAAAGATTGGACAGGTTCCCTATAAGTTAGAGTTGCCTATGGAGTCCAAAATTCATCATGTCTTTCACGTTTTGTGTTTAAAGAAGAGAGTTGGAGAGTTTTGTGTTTAAAGAAGAGAGTTGGAGAGGCTGTCACTCCGATTACAGAGTTACCAACAATGCGGGAAGACGGGCACCTACAGTTAGTACTTGATTCTGTTTTGGACAAAAGAGTGGTCAAGCGAAGCAATCGTCCGTACGTGCAGTGGTTGGTTCATTGGTCTAACTCCTTTCCCGAAGATGCAACTTAGGAGGATGCAGTTAAGATTCAGGAGAAGTTTCCTTTGTTCAAGCCTTGAGGTCAAGGCTTTTATAAAGGGAGAGGGAATGTAACATTCTTTTATTTGTTGGCAATATTTTATTTTGGGATAATTTCAATTAGCTATTTTCTAGGTGTTTTGAATTACTGTTTTTGTTATTTGAAATTGTTTGGAGTGTTTTCTTCCGAGAATGGTGGCTTAGTCAGTGTGGGCTTTCTGGCTCTTAACTTTTAAAGAAGGGTTTGGATTGCTGAATGGGGGGAGAATTATCAATAAAAAATCAGATTATTTTAAGTCAAATTAGTGTTTCTTCTTCCTGGCTGTTTCAAAGTAGTGTATGAAAAATATTCAAAAAATTGATAACAATTTGCTTTCTTATAACACCATTTTAAGATTCCAGATTATCAAGACCACAAAATATCGGCATCTAAGTACATATTTACACATCATCTGCTTCTTCAGACGCACAGATTCTCAGCCTATGCATAAGCATATTTTGAGAGATCTTACCTTTGAGGGCTCCATAAAATGCAACATAAAAATTTCACACGTACTGACTTTTACTTCCGAAAAAGAGTTATTACACCAAATTGATGTCAAAACACTCTGCCCAAGGAAAGAAAATCGTATAGAAAAAACCTTGCCCGAACGAAGGGAAGGAAACCTGGCAATTTAAATGCCACTGATGTGTGCACCATATCAGTTTCTCCGGTTTTGCACCATGAGCAGTTGTGCCTAGTGCATATTCACCTAGAATGCACCATCTCTGTTCTCTGTGCCAAGAATTGCCTGGCAGGTAGATTCAACGGCAAAAAGATGCTTAGCATTGTATTAACACCACATGTGCCTCAGCTAAAAAGCTCTTAAACGCACTAGCAATTGGCTTGGCCACACCTGCGAACAAAGGACGCATGCAAATTAAAGAAAAGTAACTCAAGTCTAAAATATATAGAACCAAACGACAGAATAACAATGTCGACTTGTAGGTTAACCTCAAAGCAAATCAGTATAAAAAGCAATAATCTCTCAAGGTTTGTCCAGTTATCAACAGGAAGGGGTTGCATTAAAACATCTAGACGAACTTGTTCACTCCCTTCACACTGTGAATTTGGATCACCAAGGCAGTTGGATGCATCACAATCTTGCTCCATTTCTTAGTTCCCTATAAGCTTGAAAAGTGAAGTTGCAAGCCCAAATGGATCGTTTATAAATGTATTTAACAATTATTTTCAGTATGTTCATGATATTAAGTCCAAACAAGAAGTCAAAGCTACAACTACAGGTTGCAGTTTAAATTTGATGATGCTGCTACACTACCTCTAGGATATACGTAAACCCCAAAGCATGATCACAAACTTTCAAGACTGCATGATGTTATAATGAGGAGAAGTCACCTAGAAGTTTGCAGTGGCCTCTTTACAAATGGATGCTCCATTAGTTGAGTTACAGTAGGCCAATCATTTGGGTTAACTTGTAAGCATTTAAGAATAAAATCCCGGGCATCTCTCGATAATGAGCTGGGAACTGAAGGAAGTTCACCCCTGCCTATCCTGAATAATGCTTGCATCTGCCAACACACAAAATTATGCAACAACTAAGGTCTAAGCACCATATCAAAACTGATGCAACCTTTTACAAATCACAAGATGTTTAACAAGAAAAAACAGGCATATAAAATAAAACATGGAAAAGTAGGGAAAGCAAATCAATTTTAACATATGAAAATTTTTTACGTACGCCTTCCAAGTGAGAGTATGGAGGCCGACAGGTTAACATCTCCAACACAGTACACCCAAGGCTCCATATATCAGCAGTTAGTCCATAGCCATCGTTCTTTGAATTCACAACCTAAAAAGCAAAACTAATCTTGTTAACCTGAAATGTCTAATAGAAACATATTCGGTATGTGTCAATATGATATATGAAAAAATGTTTACTCTCTACCATGAGTCAGTTTCCAGGTTTTTGGTCCTATGTCTGGGCGATAATTTTTGATGAATGTGTACCAATACCAACTATAGGACTAGTATTAACTACATCTAAATTAAAGAGAAGCTTTTTCTCATCAACTTCAAATGAACGGGAGCAGATAATGTTTCAAAACTCAAATGAAAGAAGGTAGAGGATCTGATTTGCAATCTTTAAAACTATACAAAAGCAAGCTATAGAAACGCAGTAGTGTCAAATTCAAAAATTAACCTCCTAAAAACTGCGGCAAACATGTCAAGCTAAAAGGTAAGAAAAATTAGATTTTATGTGTCCCAGAGCTCTCAAATTTGACAATGACCAAGATATCAATGGTTATAAACAAGTAGATCAGTTAAACCTTTAGACCATGCAAATTCGGTTGTGAATGATGGACATTCAGAAAATAGATCAGATTTTGTCTATATAAAGCAGACTACAAAAGAAGAGGAAAACCTCAGGGGCCATCCAGAATGGTGTTCCTTTACAGGATTTGACATCATTCATTGTAGTTGCCTGAAAAGATCAAATATATTGCATTAAATTCAGTAGCATTCATGAGTTTTACAAAGAAGGGGAGAGATTAACTACCTTTGCCAACCCAAAATCCGCAAGTTTTACTGATCCACTAGCATCTACCAATATATTTGCACATTTGATATCCCTTGAAAATGAAAAGAGACAAATTTTAAAAGAGACATACTTAAAATAGTATAACAAAAGCAACTTTCAAGTTTCATTGCTAAGTTCACCTGCCACAATTATATTAGCCCAAAAAATAGACCAGCTATGTACCCAGCCTGGAAATGCATTTCAATTTTTCTCTTTAAAAAATAATTCACACAAGCTATTTATTCATCTCCACACGCTTTTTAACAATTTTCGTAAGTCTGTAAACAATCAGTGAGCTATCTGAATGAGCATTTTTATAACATTTTGCTGAGAGAAGAATTTCTTACTCTCATCAACTGAGATTCACCTTGTATATAAATTCATCCCCAGTACATGCACTAAGAAGATACTAGATTATTATTCTGTTGAAACTCTGCAGCTGCTAAGTTATGATTAACACTTGCAAGATGATAACAGTTAAGCAAACTTTCCCTCAATTCCAAATAACAACCTCCGTTATTGCTATCTTCTGTTTAACCTTGAATGAAACCAATATCCATGATTTGCAGCAACTGAGAATGTAATTTTCCTTGTGAGGTATTAAAACTATCTGCAAATGGTTATGATTGCAATTATTTCTTCAAAATGCATATTCAACATGGTTAGGTGTTCACAAAACATCCTACCACTTTAAATGCTCTTTTGTTATTTCTGTACGCTTTTACCTTTTTCTCTTTGTTTCTACCAATTTTCTCAACCTTTCCTCTGCAACATCTTATTTCTAATACCATCAGGAAATTATATACAAAGTATCAGCAACAGAAATGCTTAACAATATGCCTGTTTCCAGACTAGTTTTAAAGATTCAGCTACAAAAAGCTGCATTTTTGGAAAGAAAATGAATGGTATAAATAATCACATGTTGCAAACAAACAGCAAGAGAAAGAACTGATTTCCTATCTGCATAAACAATCATGAATGCTACATCTATTTGCATTGAGACATCTTGACATAAAATGTGGAATATTGAGAGGACACATCATGATAAGGAAAATGAACTGAGAATATAGCAGCCAAATCAATTATATCACCTGTAAACCACATTCCGCTCATGAAGATATACTAAGCCATTCAGGATCTGCCTTGTGTATGAAGAGACTTGAGAATCACTCAAGTGGTACTTTTGATAAAGATTTGCAAGTGAACCCTTCGTTACAAGCTCAAGGAAGATATAAAGCCTATTTTCATCCTGAGATCATTTGGTGACTTAGAATTAAAGAGCCAGAAATGAAATAAGCACACCTAAACAACCAGATATAAAAGGACAATTTAATACAACAGAGACAAATTCCATAGAAATTCAAAAAATTAGTTAATATGCCACACAAAGTGTGCAACAGGGCTGCATTTTTCTTCAAATTAAGGACTAGTGGGAAGTTCCTTGTTCTTTGTGTACTTTAACAAATGAGATAGGTTTATATATACTGAAATGCCAGATAATAATGAATTGCACAACTAAATGTATCAGGAAGAAATTAAAGCTGGCAATTATAGAGTTCCCCACGGGTATATGGGTAGTTTGGGAATACTGGTGATTTAATTGTAGCATAAAACTTTGATTCTGAAGTATTTCCTGTCAAGCATGACTACTTAATCCAATTGATTATGTTAATGATAAGGACAATGACAGTATAATTTCACTTAAAAGAGAAAAAAAAAATTCAAATAGTGCTAAAGTCAATCACATGCATTAATTCACAGTGCTTCAAATTCCAGAAAAATCATAGGTGTTAGGGGTCTATAAATGTCATTACAAGCACACAGTTCTGACCCTCACTTCACAAATATTACTATGAGGAAATGAAAGGTAAAAAAGAGCAAGCACGGAGGATAGACGCATACCCTGTCTGTGCCAAGATATTGAACTATGTTGTCTTGTTCAAACTGACTCAAAAGAGAAATTTCCTGAGCCAATAAACATATTATTAGAGAAATGATCTTGCCATGTAGCTATTTAGAGGCGGGATAAAAGTATACAACTGCATGATTTGTAATTTAAAGCAGAGAAAAAGACTACAGAATAATATGTAATGGAGTTCCAGCAGGACAAGACTAATCATCCCGCCTCCTCAAGTTGAAGAATGCTCTGCTTTCCCTGATCTCTTTGATCCTGCAAAGAAACCTCCTTCACAGCAAAAAAGAATCCATCACTGCAAACAAACCAGAAAGCATGAGAGAAGTTGCTAAAAAAAAATAGGCATATGCTCATGGATGCTTGCACATAGACATGCATATCAAAGATGGCACACAAGGCCAAGTTAATTTTTTTAAGTCTGACCACATAAATATAATACTAACCACTTTCAGAATATGGATTCATTGCAAAACAAATAAAATACACCTCAAAATCTTAGATATATTTAGAAGAAAATGGTAAAATAGTTGCAAAAGTTCACTGTTCAAGTAAGAATATGAAAAGAATGTCCAATCTAGCTCATCACCAAATTTATCTGCCTCAAAAAACGAAATTGAATTCGTCTTGCATGACTATCTTGAGAAATAAGACGAGGAGATTTACAGGTAGCATACTCAAAACCCCATTGAGGTCTCATCATGAAGTCTATCACTTTTCCTTTAGTATTGTTCAGAAAGCAGAAAAAGTAATCAATAAGTTCCCAGAAACTTCCTTCTAATCCAACATTGTACATCCTTTTAACTTATTAAAAACCTTCGGCAGGTACATATCAATAAGGCTATGTAACCAAATGGGTATTGAAATACAATCAGAACAATAAAACTCCTTTTCACAAGTTCCAAGAACATTAACACAGGAACAGATTTCACTTATTACTCAGTGAGGCCTTCATACACAGACCCAAATGACCCACTTCCCAAAAGCTCACCCTTTTGCCATGACATTATTCTTCTTCTAAATTTCCCATTCGGAGAGACATTATAAACCGGTTCCATGGACAGAGAGGATGCCTGACAGGCAGACAAAAACTAAAATTTCAAAAGAAAAATAAAGCCCTTTCTGAGATCTTATCTAATGCATGCTAGCTTGTTAAGAAAGGAAAGTTAAAACAGAAAGCAACCATATGACCTTTGTGCAACTTCGAATCTGCCTGCTTTGAGACTCCTGAGGAGATCTCAGGCACGATTTCTCGGCATCACAACTTACAGAAGGAACGTCAGATCGATTAATATTTGATGGTTCAGAATGCTGGTCAGAGTCTGCATCTAAACATGGAATTGCTCGATCATCCCCCATTGCTCCAGACATGGTAAAAGCAGGTGAAGCTTCTTCTACATTTGAGTTGTCAACGTGCGGAATGCCAACTAGCCTGCAGGGGTTCCCATTGCCCTGTCTCTTTTCACTGGATTCTTTGTTCACAACTGGAGCAAATGATTCTGTTACATTTTCTGCACGGTTAGGCCAGTACATTGAGTTGCTGGAAACAGCAGCCACTGAGCTATTTCCACTCAAACCAAAACGGTTGCCCTTTGTGGCAGTGGAAAACTTAGGTGATGGATAGAGGTCGCGTCCTTGCGGTGAGTCACAGTATGAGAAAGCTGAAGATTCAACATGAGATTTCCACATAAATGCAGAAAGACAAGATTAGCAACTGAAGTAAAGAAGAAGAACAAGATGCATCATATCTAAAGCAATAATACCCAGGACAGAGATATCTGCAGCTGGCGATGGTAAAACAGGTGGTCGTGACCGTTTGTTCCTTTGTGCTGGTTGAGCATTTGTAGTAATTGTAGTTGCAACAAGTGGCTCCAATTCCCACGATGATACTCTTTCTGGTCGCAAGATTGATGAAGGTTCATCCCATTGAACCTAACATAAAATTGAAACATGATAAAGTCAACCAGGCCACACAGACAGAAATATTTGACCAGTCACAAAGGAAACAAACACCTAATCTTCTCAAAAATTAGTAATTTTAAAAGCCACTATTTAATTTGATCAGTATAAAAGTGTGGATAAAACTGAGTGGAATATTGGAATGGCCACCTTAGTAAATTCTTTGAATGAATTCAAAACTAACTTGGTGTATAGGAAAAGAACTTGCTAACCTTTAAGGATCTCCACTCTGAATCTGGCTACACTGAACTTTTACAATCCCCAACTCCGACTATAGTACCACTGAACCTGTGGAACGATGATAAAATTGGTTAATAAATGTTATTTAACTTCCTCTTCTACAAAAATAAATTAGAAAGGAAGGTTACCTTTGTTCAGGAACTTCCTCACCCTCAAATGTCATCTTGAACCTCATCCCAACAGAAAGCTTGTGCTTTTTAGCTTCAAGATAATTGTTAACACTTACAATGAACTCAGACCGGCTAGTTCTGGCACATAATTATATTTTATTAAAAAATATTAATAATGATAATTCAAAAAATACATAGCATGATAGAACATAGAGGGATTTTTTTTTAAAAAAGCCCAAACTATAGAAGTACTGGCAAATTTCGATGTTTGTAACACAACATCTTGTAAAAACTTTTTTCATGCCTTTACATTGAGTTTTGGGCATTTAGTCCTCAGTTTTACTCTATCTCTCAATTCAGAAATTGGAAATGTTTCACTTGTCAAACTTCAAATTGCACAAAGGAAAATACCTTGGTTTGTAGAAGATTGAAAAGAGCGTTCCAGTTGCAATGGCATGAGAAGCAATTGCAAGTACACCAAGATGCATATGATGACTAGATATAACTGAAGACGGCATATTTGTCTGCTGTCTCATGAGCCTCCTTACCCCAACACGCAGCTCCTCATTTTCCCCTCTGAAACAGTTGTCAATAGCGAACATGATAAATAGAGGAAATAAAGCAACAAAACAAAACATACTTCGTTTCATATTAGATATACCAGTACTTGCCTCAGAAATATGAATGCATCGCCTGCTACCAATTTCTTGGAACTAACAAACACACTCCACCCAGTGGTGAGCAAGTGATGCCTTGGTTGACCTGTGATAGGAAACCTTGACTCTGTATCAAAATCCTCAAATTTCCAGAAACCATGTGTAATTTATAATACATTGGATACAATAATTAACAAAATACATGAACCTGGCAAACTTTAAAAATAAAGCATGTTGCAGCAATGTTTCTGCTTCAACTTAAGCAACAAAGTGTTATATCCAGTCAGAGAAGTTGAAGCCAAACCTTGGGAAATGTGCAGAAAATGCCATTCTTTCCCGTGCAGATCAGTTGCAACTAGTTCCCGCCCAGGTGGCTGCTGGGACATATCCTGAAATGATCAAGGGAGAAAGGCAGGTCAAACAAGTTATAAATACAACATATCATCCTGTAGTATCTGACACAAAAATGATGGATTCACAGTTGAAGCTAACCAATGGGGGGAGACAATCATCTGCATGCCTATGAAGAACGGCGACCACGCCATGGGTGCTCATATCAGATGCAGTTAATGTCTTACAGAATGAATGAACGGTGCACTTTTCAGCCTCTGGGAGGGGGGGATCTGGGCTGGTAACCTCGCTTTGCTGGTGAAATTAACACAGACAGACATGAAAGAAAGAAAACTGTAGGAATTGCAAGCAACTATAACAAGCTAACAAATTTAGTAGTTTCTAAATCAGCTAATTAAAAGATTAGAGCAAAAGGAAGAAAGCTCACATCAGGTTCAGGCAACAGAGTTATTTGGGCATAAACTTCATCCGTTTCAGGTTCAGCCTACAGTCAAAGTAAAAAGAGCAACTGAAGTAAGGACTTAGAAATGGAAACAACTTTTTAACAGAGCTTAAGAACAATGACATGCTCCCCAAAAAATAATACAATGATCATGAGATAACTCAACCGTCAGTGAACATTAACCACTTTACACAGAATTTTAGATGGTAGATTAAATGAGGGCATTTGCTGCTCCAACTCCTGATGCATCGATGCTTCAAGCTGAAAATTTCAAAAATAGCATTAGTTATAATATGATTGAAACTTTCTTGTCCCTATGACATTGAAAGAAAAAATTTATTAACCTGCAAATGGTGATAGATAGATATTATCCAAACCAATGAAATAAAGCATTGGAAGCAAGGAAGTTGATAAATACTGAAATAAAGCAAATCATGTCTGAGGAACATAAATTACTAACTCTCAAACAGGGGAATGCATAAGCTCACATTATATTCTTCTGTTAAAAAATTTGAGTGTTTTCTACACTTTGGTCATTTTCTTTTCTTTTCTTTTTTTACCATTTTTTGTGTTTGGCAATTTTTAATAGGGTATTCATATTTGTCATTCTATAATAGTAAACTCATATAAACTAAAAGAACACTCAAACAGAGACAGATTCCAGTTAAAGGTCAACAAACCTGTTCCATGTGACCTTGCAGAAAGTAATAAACTTGCTCCCCTTCACAAGGAAGGGTTGCAAGAGGTCCAGCACAGGCATGCCATAATTCCCTGTACAGTGCATCATTGGATCCCCCTATAAAGTGAACACAGAGGACAAAGTAAGCAGAAAATAAAGCTGGGACAGGAAGAAAGTGAGCAAAACACAAACAGCCCAAACATATCAATGAGATCATAAAATACAACACACTGTGATGACATGAAGACAAAATTACTATCCCAGTCCCCGACAAAATATACCTTATTATCATTTATCAGCCATCATGAAATTGGTACAGATCAAAATCAAAGCAAAAGTTCAAAACCCTAAATTCATAAGAGTTAAAGCGCACTGTCACACAATATTGGTCCGGTTAGGATTCAAAAGTACAAAAAGAATAATAATAACTTTCATATCTAAGCAAAACAAATGCGAATCATCTGATACTGTGTGCTGTGTACCCAAAAGAATCTTCTAGCTTCTATATTGAAAAGATTATGAGAAAGCATGCTCTCAGAATCAAAGAACTGTTCTTGAGAACAACCAAACCCAATTAACTGCAACAAGTAAGAAACTGCAGAAGAATTGTAGTTACATAAGCCATGGTGCAAGTCATAGACTACATCAGGTGCAAACAAACATTAACCCTGTAACCCCTTTGCCTCAGTCAGATTCCATATCTAATTTGAAAGCAATACAACCAATACAAAAAATATGGAGTTGATGTAGAAAATGATAGATCTGGAGTTGAAACCCTGCACATAAAATATGGAGGAAATTTAGTTGCAATTATGTTAAATAATAATGACGACGATGATGATGATGATGCAATCACTTTTTTTAAAACTTCATATCACGAGGTGGGACAAAACTGTGGTACCACAGTTGCACGGTACCACAGCTGGATCCAACCATTGGATCCAGTTCTAGTAATAACTATAGACTGGATCCAGCTGTGGTACCGTGCAACTGTGGCACCACAGCTGGATCCCACGAGGTGTACCTTTACCAAGACAATTAACCATGCCAATCAATGGTTAATTGGCACATCAGAAGTTTGATGTGTGACCCAATCAAAACAGTTTCATTTATTCTTACTGGCATAATCCAGGTTTCATAAATTTCAGAAGTCACCAATAACATAACACCATCATTTAACTCCCTCAACGAGCTCTATAAATAAAAAGTTACTCAGATGAAATAATACAGTCTACTGAGTAGTTATAAGCCAAATTACAGATATTTATCCAACTGGACTACAGAGTAATTGAAATTACTTGTAAGACCAAAGGCCAAAACTTGGATCCAATGAGATTTTATAATCAAACTCGAAACCCATAATTATAGTCAACTTGAATCTGAATGACTGAATCAAATGAGCAAATGGGGACAAATGCCTCCTCTAGGCTCTAACCATGAAACAATAATCAAATTGTCGGACTCCTAATATATGCCACTGAAACATTACTCACAAGCCCATCTATCAGCATATATAAAGATTTTGGTACTAAAACTTAAAAGAGAGTTTGTGTAAATAGTATGAGAGAAAGAGCAAGCCTGAAGGCAGAGTGAAGAACAAGCATACTGACCTCGTTTCTTGGAATCATCTTCATTAGTCGTCAGAGGTCACTTCAGCCAACATAGGCATGCTGCCATTTGCTTCTGCCTCCTCGGTGCGAGTAATTGGCATATGAACCTAACAAGATGCAAACTATCAAAGATTTGATAGCTGTACTGACCTGACCATACTGGTATAACAATCATTAACTACACAAAGTATTTCTAAATCTACAGAGGCACTCAAGCATTATACATGCAAATTATTAAAAGCAATCTTTTAGAGACCTCATACGATTAAATAATTGACTTACACAATGCAATCCCACAATCTTTATGTTTCTTTCTTTCCACAATGTTTAAATCCTCTCAGGGTGGTAAGAGAAATATGGAGCATTGACACACTTAGTGAACTTTTAGTGGATAGCTGCAAAAGAAAAATGCTTTACCTTCCGCATGTGAAGACCAGCAGCTGGGGCCATAGATGAGCTGCTGTTTGCTTCTGTGTCCTCAGCAATCGTATTTGGGTTATGAACCTAAAAAACATACAAACTATTAAATACATATTTGATATCAGCACTGATCTAGCGATAGTACTGCCAAAACAATTGTTAATCACATAAATGATTTCTCAATCTAACACTGGCACCACAGCATTATAAATACAAAATTTAGATGCAATCTTATTGACTAAAAAATGCAATCTCACAATTTTTAGTTTTCGTTTTTCCACAATATTTCACAAGATTACCGTCTCATGCAGCTTTCTTTAAATTTGTGGGAACTCATAGAGGTGATAAGTTGCTTATGTGAAGTCACCAAGTGCGGCTTGATGATTTCATTTATGTTCACAATCATACCTGGATATTCTGCAATTGATGATCTGCACCAGAGGCCATAGACAAGCTGCAGTGTGCTTCCACGTCCTCAACAATAATATTTGGTTTATGAACCTACAAAAGATACACACAATCAAATATTTGATATATGCTCTGATCTAGACATAGTACTTCAAAAACGATTGTTAATTACATAAAGGATTTCTAAATCTAACAGAGGCACACTAGCATTGTAGATACAAATCATAAAATAAATCTTTTAGAGACCACTAACGACTGATTTATTGATTTACACAATGCATTCGAGTTAATGCAATCTCACAACTTTTATATTTCTTTCTTCGACAAGATCTCAAAAGCTTACCGTCTCATGCAGTTTGTAATAAGACAAAAAGAAAGCAAACTAAAAAGAGAAAGAGAAACAGTTGATACAAATTTGTGTTTCAATATATAAAAGAATGTACAAAACAGGGTTTACTTAGTTGGTGAACCCCTCTATTAAAATGAATGCCTTGATTCATATTATAGCCTAGGGATCATGGAGTAAATGGCTAAAATTAATCAAGGGTCAACAGATTTAATCTCCAAGATCATGGAATCCCAAGAATCAAGTATAATTGCCATGCCATAATATACGCTAACACAACTTTCTTTAAATTTGTAGGAGCTCATAGTGGTGATGAGTTGCTTACGTGAATTCACCCGGTGCAGCTTGATAATTACAGTTACATTCACGGTCATACCAGGGAATCCCGCAGTTGATGAACAGCAGCTGGAGCCACAAAAGAGCTGGCAGGGCCTGATGAATCAGTGACTTCCCCATCATATTTGAAAGCAAACACAGCAGCAATTATAGCAAAGACTAGTGGTAAAACAGATGCATTAAAATTGTTCTTGACACCCAATTCTGCCAGAATAAAATAAATGAATGTAACCAACAACTGGACCACAGAGAAAGATTTCTCCATCACCATAAGTAGTCGCTCATATCTGGTCCTTCTCACGGTCCAAGCATGAGTACTCATAGTGATAGCAAAACCAAAAGCTGACAATAGGAATGCAGCAAGAAGGACGCCCCCTCTTACATTTCTCAAATATATCCGGTAAAAATGATGCTGCTTCCAGCACAAGATAAAACACAGCAAGTACACGTTTCCCATATTTACCAAGTAGCTTACGAACCTGTAATATACCAAAAATGCAATTATAGGTATTCATTAAGTGAATAAGACGACTTAAATTAACTTGAATCACTTTCTCAAATAAATAAAACAATAAAAAAAACGAATAAAGGGAATATGGACCTGTAATTTGAGATTTTTAGCCTCAGACTCGTAATTCTTGCCGAGGCCGGCGATCCTACGTAACCTCGTGCGGAAGAGGATTACAATGCGAGCAGGTCTCCAATTTCTCAAGGCTTTTGAATTCATTAACTCCCCCATTTTTTTACCCAGTCAGCTGTTTGGATTTTTTTTTTCTTTTTCCTTTTTTTGTTCTTGTGATTACGCTCTTGAATACAATGAACTGATTTATAATTGTGGGTGGGCGTCCGTACACACGGAAAATACATCAGTCTCCTCGTTTCAAGTGCCCGTTTGGGCGACCGATTCACTCACTTGATCCTGATATGTTTGGACGTGCTACCATTGGGAACTCTTCTGATTGCATAAAATAATTTTTATGTCATGGTATGATTATTTAAATCTATTAAATTTTTTGCTAAAAGAAATTCGCTATCAATAAAATATTTAGTTACATTTTTTTATCCACCATTTCAATGAAATTACATCAAGAAAATGTCACTTTACTCCTTTGTTTTGTTACTTAAATTGCCCTTAACTTCTCCAAAAAGACCAGAACAATAGCCTCTACCTTCTTCCACTTTCAAACGCACAGAAGTTACAGAGCATTTTGAATTTTTGAGATGATGTTTTTAATGTGGTATTACCGTCGAGGAGTTGTTTAGAGATGCTACATTTCAGTAAATTCTTTTTACCTCTCCTTTATAAAATAACCTTTTGTCGTGTGATTGAAATTTCATTAAGTTTCAATTTTATTATTAGAAAAATTATTAGTCATTCATTTTAAATTTATTCATTATAAAAATTTAAATATATTTTTTATTTTCAAAAAAAGAAAAAAAAAACTAAACAACCTGTTTGGTGCTCGTTTTTCAAAACACATTTTTAAAATAAAAAAAAAAGTTTCCAAAACTTGGCACATAAAAATTAAAATAGGAGAACACTCATATACCTTTTTCTTCTATTTTATAAAACACTTGACATAAATGAGTAAAGTAAAAAATAATTTGTTTCAAAAAAAAAAGTAAAAAATAATAGAAAATTGTCTTCTTTTCTTTTTTCTGTTTTAATTCACTGAAAATTCTTTCGTCTTTTTCCATGACATCTTTTTTCATTCAATAATTCTCTTTTACCTTTTATGAGGTTCAGCTATGGTACCACGATTATACGGTATCATAACTAGATCCAATTGTTGGATCCAGTTAATAATTATTTTTTTTCTATATCCGTGGTTGGATAACTATAATACCGCATGGTTGTCATTTACTACTACAGTTCTATCCCCTTTTCTGTTAGAAAAAAGAAATCAAAACTAATTTTTCTGACAATCTCGATAATAAAGATCCTCTGCATCCATCGCAACAGTGAAATTCTTCACCTATAAAAATTCACACGCGAATCTGTACGCAACAATTGTGACCAAATCTCCGCACTTTTCTTCATCTGTCAATCGCAAATAGTAGAAATTCACTCCTATTTCTACATATTTCATTTTTCTGTTCTAGAAAAATTTATTTTAAAAATGCTACCAACGCATTTTCCATTTTTAAAACTACTGATTTTGGAACATTATTTTCATTCTCAATTATTATTTTCAAAAAACACAATCTTTAAACATGATACCATACGCACCCGAGCTTTCTTATTGCATATTGCTCCATTTTCATTTTACCAAAAGCCAAAGATGTTTAAGATTATCAGGACCACAAAATATCAGCATCCATATACATCATCTGCTTCTTAATGTGAACAGATTCTCAGCGTATGCATAAATATATTTTGACAGAATTTACCTTTGAGCCGTAAAACGCAACATATGAATATCACCAAAGTAATGATTTATGCTTTGAACAAAAAAGTTATTTACACTCTGCCCAGAAAAGAAAATCACAACATAAAAAACCTGGACCCCATGAAGGGAAGGAAACCTAGCAATTTAAATGCCTGCAGCGGGGCGATAAGCATTGAAAGAATGTGTGCACCAACTCCATTTCTTAGATTTTGCACCACGAGCAGTTGTGCCTGGTGCATATTCACCTAGAATGCACAATCGCTGTTTTCAGCGCCAAGAATTGCCTTGCAGGTGGATTCAACGGCAAAAAGATGCTTAGCATTCTACAAACATCACATTTAACTCATCTGAAAGCTATTAAAAGTACTAGCAACTGGCTTGGCCACACCTGGGAACAAAGGACACATGCAAAATAAAGAGCAGTAACACAAGCTCTAAAAGAATTATTCCTAATGGATATAGTACCAAGCGACACAATAACCATGTTGACATTCAGGTTAACCTCAAAGCAAAGCAGTATAAAAAGCAAAATGGCCAGATCTAATTTGAATCTCTCAAGGTTTGTCCAGTTATCAACAGGAAAGAGTCGCATTAGGCACTTGTATATTCCCTTCGTACTGTGAATTGGGATCACCAAGGCAGCCGTTGGATGCAACACAATCATGCTCCATTTTTAGTTCCCCATAAGCTTGACAGTGAAGTTGCAAGCCCAAATGGGTATTTTATAAATGTATTTAACAATTATTTTCAGTATGTCCTTGATATTAAATCTAAACAAGAAATCAAACCTACGACTAATTATGTTATTATTTGGAGATGCCGCTAGACTGCCTCTAGGATGATCAGAAATTTTCAGGATTGCATGATGTTATAATGAGGAGAAGGAAGTCACCTAGAAGTTTGCAGTGGCCTCTTTACAGATGGATGCTGTTGGTGGATATTCAAATATGGAGGCAAAGAACAATGAATTATAACTTAAGATTTGAGACGTGTTTTCACACTTTCCTTTTAGGTTTTATTTGCCCTCACCATACTAGGTTTGCTATAGAGTTTTAATGCCAAATTACCCCCAAGATATAACAAATCCTGAATACAATCTTAAGCAAATAAGATCGTATTTCCAAATACATATAAAATCTGTAAAAATCTGGTATTTGATCTAATGTATATGTCTATTTTTAATGAAGAACATGTTTATATGAAAGATTACACCCCTTAGAAATGATACTTCTTCAAAGATAGTCTTTGGTTTGAAATTTGCATCCATTCACAATTGATTTTCTCGTTTTCCTTAAGCATGCTAACCGTTTTTTCCAATTTATGCGAAAACATAGTCTTTGGAAGAAAACGGTTCGTCATTTTCTCAATAACGGCGAGCCGTTTTATTCCAGAATGAAAAATAAGTTGTTCTCTAGAAATAAAATGTTAGCCGTTTTCTATAAACGGTTAGCCGTTTTCTATAAACGGTTAACCGTTTTCTGTAGAACAGAAAACGTGCTCTTCTAGACTCTAGAATTAAATGGTTAGCTGTTTTCTCTAAAAACAATAAACCGTTTTCATCCAGAATGTCAAACCAAGATTGAAAAATGTTACAATCTCTCTTACAGATGCTCTATTAGTTGAGCTGCAGTAGCCCGATCATTTGGGTTAACTTGTAAGCATTGAATAATAAAATCCTGGGCATCTCTATTTAATGAGTTGGGAACTGAAGGAAGTTCACCCCTGCCTATCCTGAATAATGCTTACATCTACCAAGACAAAAATTTATGCAATAATAGAAACACGGTAGTGTCAAATTCAAAAATTAACCTCCTAAAAATAGTGCCAACCATGTCGAGCTAAAAGTTGCGCTTAAGCTGTGTGAAAAAGAAATATCAGAGTTTATGTGTCTCAGAGCTCTCAAATATTGACAATGACCAAAAGATCAACGGTTATAAACAATTAGATCAATAATCGACGTTCAGAAAATAGATCAGATTTTATCTATTTAAATCAGACTACAACAGAAGAGGAAAACCTCAGTGGCCATCCAGAATGGTATTCCTTTGCAGGATTTGACATCATTCTGTGGAGCTGCCTGAAAAGATCAAATATGTCGCATTAAGTATAGTAGCATTCACGAGTTTTATAAAGAAGGGGAGAGATTAACCACCTTTGCCAACCTAAAATCTGCAAGTTTTACGGAATCTACAATTATATTCGCACCACTAATACCCCTTGAAAATGGAAAGAGACAAATTTAAAAGAGATACACTTATTTAGTGTTTTCTTTTTGGATTGTAGTGAGAATCCTGAAGAGTGAAAATTCTAGGATTAGGAGTGTAGAGTAGGAGTGAGAGTAGGTTGTTTACTTAGGATCCATTTGGTACAACTTATTAAATAGAGCTTATAGCAATAGAGCTTATAGGAGTAGAGCTTATACCAATAGAGTTTTTGGACAAAAAGCCATTGGGTGTTTGGTTGTCAATTAAAAAAGTACTTTTGAACCATTAAACTATTTTGTTGTATAAAACTAAAAGTGTTTTTGTGTAATTAAATTACCAAAAAGGATATGTATTCATAACTATATAACATGTAACAAAATACATCCAAGCTATCAATTAATAAGAAAATAATCAGTTCAATCACTTCTTTAATTTTCAAAATTAAAAATTGCATCATTAATATATTCTCCCAAACAAATAATATTATCCAAATTAAATTGAATCATTGATATATACTCTCGCAAGTGTTGGGTATGTGTAGGGATTGCAAAATTAAAGTGTTGGTTATTTTAAAAGAGAGAGAGAGAGAGATAAAGTGAAGTGGCAGCAGCAATATATTTATGTGGTTACAACAATTTTTGTTGGGTAGGTTTTATACAAAGAGTATTATGTAATTAATGAAATATGTTAAGTATATTTTTGATATTATATATTTTTTGGAAAAACTCTCTAACATTTACTCCCAAAAGCTCAAATTTTGGGCTTTTACTAATAGAGGTAAATTAGTTTATTTAAGCTAAAAAAACTCTACTCAAAAAATAACCAAACACGATAAAAAAATTTAAAAAATGCTTATAAGATTAAATAAACATTTATGCCTCTTAAATAAGTCATACCAAACAGACTCTTAGACTATAATGGAAGTATGGAATGGAGATCAGAATCTAATTATGTGTTTACTTTATCTTGGATTGAGAGTAAATAGTTTTAAATTATAATTTTATTCTTATTTAAAGAATTATAGTTTTAATTACAAAGTTAATAAAAAAACATATTTAACGAATAAGCATTTATTTTATTATACTTGTAAATTTATAATAATATTAATATTCTTAATTATGAACATCATAATTTTTTATTAATTTAAATTTAAATTATATAAATTAAAAATTATTGATAAGAAAAATATAAATGAAACATTTTTACTATTAACATAGTACAAAATTAATATTTTCTTAGAATAAACTATTTATTATTATTAATTATTAATATTAAATAAATATAATACTATTATTTTTAAATAAATATAATAATATTATATTTTCAAATAAAGATAGTATAAGGTAATTTTATTAATTCTCTATTAATATAATAATATTATTTTTAAGTAATTTAAACGTAGAATCAAACCAAATTATTATTTGGTTAAATATAATAATATTATTTAAATAAATATAATATTATTTAAATATTTATTAAATTTAATTATAGTAAATTTAATAAAAGGAGGGTAAATATAAAATAAAACATTATTTTATTTTATTTAATATAATTATATTAAATTTATTATTATACAAAATAATAATATAATAGTATTTAGTACAAAATTAATATTTTCTTAAAATAAACTATTAATTATTAATTATTAATATTAAATAAATATAATACTATTATTTTTAAAATAAATATAATAATATTATATTTTCAAATGAGGATAGCATATAATAATATTTATTAATTCTCCATTAATATAATAATATTATTTAAAAGTAATTTTAACTTAGAATCAATGAAATTAGTATTTAGTTAAATATAATAATATTATTTAAATAAATATAATATTATTTATTTTATTTAATTTATTTTATTAAATATTAAATATTAAATATTAAATATTAAATTTAATTTTAAAAAAGGGTAAAAAAGAGAGTTCCCACTCCCACCTCTCCCCATGGGAGTCCTACTCCTACTCACCACTCCAAAAATGGGTGGGGTCCACAGAATGGGATTCCCAATCTCTCCTTAAATTATTGAAGTATGTTAAAAATGTTTCCATAATGATTTTGATGATAACAAACAAGATTAAGAATGATTAATCTTTTAAGCTCAAATTATAAGGAGAGCTTGCATTTAGGGGAGAAATTTATTTAATCATTCTTTAAATCCTGAAAGGTTTGTCATCATCAAAAGGGGGAGATTGTTAACATTTATGTTAACATAATATTGATTTTGATGATAACAAACAAAATTAAGAATGATTAAATTTTTGAAAGCTTAAATTATTTTTCATATATATTAAATAAATTATTATTTTCACATTATAAAGGTTTTATATTTAATGGAAAAATGTTTTTATGAAATTGGTTGTTTTTCAAGTTTATGGTTTAATTGAAAGAATTTTGAAAACTTTGAAATCAACAAGTATTGCTTGAAATTTTGGATAAGGATTTATTTGAAAAGTTTCATAGCAATTATAATTTCAGAAAGTTTTGGGATTTAGAAAATATTATTTAGAAATTCTGAAATTGGACTTATTTGCAAAAATATAACTTTTTGGGCCATAGTGCAGTTATGGACAGTTTGGGTCAAACTATAATTTTGAAAACAGCTGGTAAAAGCATTTAAAAATCAAGCTATCCGGATGTCATTGCGGAAGGACTAATTTTGGGCAGAATTCATCCGAATTGAAAAGCAATCCGGTTATCTTATGCTAATCGGTTATGAGCAATCCTCAGATGCAAAGATCCGAAAAATTGGGCAGAAATCGGCATAAAAATCCGGATATCACAAGCGGCATTAGGATGTTCGTATATTAAAAAAATGCGGCATAATTTAGTTTTTGAGCTCCAACTATAAAAACTCAAATCCAATTCATTTTCAAGAACTCTAGCACGCACAAACAAAAGGCATACATCATATATTAAAAATTGTGTAAATCATCATTTTATTGAAGACTCTTTGAGAGAGTTTTTCTGTAACTTTCAATTCCTCATCAAATTTGTGAGTGTTTAAGTGTGTGAGACACTTGAGTGAAGAGATTGGGGAGATAATCTCTTGATTGTGAAGGTCCATTGACACCTTGGAAGTCAATTGTAAACATGAAGCACTTGCATTTGAAAAGCTTGGGATAGGGCGGGGAGCCAACCCGTATTTTAATTCCTTGTGTTTGTTTTCTCTTAATTAAATTATTAATACAATTAGTTTTCATTTGAAAAATACATAAACTAAAATTACGGAAAAGAAAAACAAAACTAAACTTAACAACTCTAAAAGGTATAAACAAGCAAACACACATATCACAAATTTAGATTTGCAAAGATCAAAAGTGTAGCAAAATCCAGATTCGTATATTAAAAAAACAACCACAAATCTATAACCCTCGAACGCCATCTAAATTATTAATACAATTAGTTTTCATTTGAAAAATACATAAACTAAAATTACGGAAAAGAAAAACAAAACTAAACTTAACAACTCTAAAAGGTAGAACTGGAAACACACATACTCACAACTTTACTGCTCAAAAGTAGCCACTGCAGCCGAAATCGGAAACAACCCCAAATCTATGCCTCGTTGATCCTCGTCATCAAACCGCATCACCGAGTTGGACAAACATTGCTTGTCACACGCAAACCTTGCCTCGTTGACCGCACTTTCACCACCAAACATGCATCTTTGGCTCAACCTTCATGGAAGATCTATAGTAACATAAATTGGTATCAGAGTAATGTTCTTTTGTTAGACTTAACCATCTATAGTAAATGATCTATAGTAACATAAATTAGCTCAACCTTCATGGAAGGTCAATCCACCACTAGACCTCCATTTTCTTTTTTTAACAATAATGACCATCCTTATTGGAAGATTAGGATAAGAATCTATTTATAAGCATTAGATTAAAAAATATGGGAATCATTTTATGATGGTCCTTTCATTCTTAGGAAGAATAATAAAAATAGAGAAGAAATTTCAAAATCTTCAAGTGAGTAGGGTGAGTCGAATAAGAGAAAGATGTCTTTAAATTCAAAAAGTATGAATGCTTTATTTTATGCTTTAGATAAGAAAGAATTTCATAGAGTTTTCGGGTTGTATAAATGCATATGAAATTTGGAGGAAACTTAAGGTTGTATATAAGGGAACAAATCAAGTCAAGGAGTGTAAAATTAGTAGATTCACTAGGCAATATGAGATGTTTCAAATGGAGTTATATGAGAGTGTCCATGATATGTGCACTAGATTCACAGATATTTGAATTCTCCTAGAGCACTAGGAAAGACATTTATTAATAGTGAAAAAGTGAAGTCAATTATTAGATCTTTGCTAAAAGAGTGAAGACCAAAGAGAACGACTATTGAAGAAGCAAAAGATCTTAATACTTTATCTCTTGATGATCTTATTGGTTCACTTATCTTATATCAAGAAGATATAACTAACTAAAGAATTGATGAAGATAAAGATAAGTAGAACTTTGCATTTAAATCTTCTATAGTTGAAAGTAATGATAATAAAAGTGAATTTAAAGATGAAGGCATTGAAATAATTGCTAGAAAGATTAGAAAGATCTTGAAGAAGCAAATCAAGATAATAAACTTTAAGCATCTTATAAGAGAAAACCTTAAAGTGGAGAAGATAAAGTAGGCAATGCTTTGTTTTGAATGCAAAAAGTTGGATCATATAAGATCAGAATGCCCTCTTCTCAATAATCCTAACTCAAGAAAGAAAGTAATGGCGGCGACATAAGATGATAGTGATGAAGAATCCATCGTTGAAGAACAAGCACGTGAGGTGTCAAACTTGGCACTTATGGTGATCAGAGGTAAATCATTTGATGAGCTCAATGAGGTAAATAAAATTCCTTCTTATGATGAATTATTTGATGATTTTCAAGAATTGCATAGTGATTTGAAGAAAAATAGTTTGAAAAATACCTCTCTTGAAAAGAAAATTTTAGCTTTTTCAAATGAGAATGATAATTTACAAAAAAAAACAAAATGAGAATTTGAAAAACAAAAATGATTCTTTAAAAGAAAAGGTTAATGGTGCATTCATTTTTAAATTCGAGAATCGGAATCATTAACAGTGTTTACTTTACAAAATAGAGACAGAAATCATAATCGAAATCATGGAACCCAACCGAAATTGTGAATGAGAAATGGGAGATTGATTCTGAGGGAGGATGGTGTGAATCAATCTTTCATTCCTAAGATTGACCATTTTACCCCCTAACAAAATAAAAAATATCCATTTTGTCCTCAATTAAAAAAATATTATAATTAATTTATATATTTTGAATATTTTGATGATAATGATGATGATGATGATTATTATTATTAATGATAAAAATAATAATGATTAATTAATGTATTAATGTTAACTATTAATATTAATATTATTATTATATTATTGTTATTAATGATAAAAAATTTACCATTAATTAACATATTAATATATTATTAACAATAATTAATAATAATAATTTTTAATAAATAATCACAATAATTAAAATACAAAATAATAATTATGACAATAGTTCATTAAGTATTTTTTAGTAATTTATTATAATCTACTCATTCCGATTCCGATTTCACGACAAAGTAAACACATTAATGGCAATCCAGCTCATTCCTATTCTGATTTCTACAGTTCAAGTAAACAACTTATTCTGATTTCCGTTCCCAATTTCTGTTCCTACCCATTCTGATTCTAAATTATTTCAATTTTAGTTTAGTAAACAAACCATAAGTGTCTTGAAGAAGATAATTATATCCTGCAAAATGAAATTATTTCCCTTAAAGAAAAATCAAGCATTTCACTTGAGCATGTGAGTTCACTAGCTGATGATTTAACTAAGGAGAATAACGCTCTAAAGAAAAAGAGCAATGAGCTAAATGACATTATTTTAAAGTTCACAAATGGTAAAAAGAATTTAGAAAAATTCATTGGGTATAAACCTAATATAAAACAAAAGTATTACAAGAGCTATTTTGTTAAAACTATCTCAACTAAAGAACATCAAAAAACTTGTAATTATTGTAATGGCAAGTTGGAAATGGTCATTTGAGCTATGCATGTTCAATTAGAAAGAATAATTGTTTTGGTAGTAGAAAGTTTTGGGTTTTTAAGAGAAAAAGGACCCAAGGATATTTGGCTACCAAAGGACGCAACTTATTATTTTTTTTTTTTTGTAGGTACCACAACTGTGGAGTTGTAAACCCTAATGGTATTTTATAAATGTATTTAACAATTATTTTCATTATGTCAATGCAGCTAAATGCAAAAAAGAACTCAAACTTACAAGTACAAAATGCAATTACTAATTCAAGGGTCTATTTGATGTTTGTATATGTATTTATGATATAAAAGTTGATTGTGTTTAATAAATATGATTTACAAATTATATTTATCACAAAATTAGTGTATGTATTATAAGTTTTTCATATGGGAAAAATTCAATTTAGCTTAGAAGCCACAACTACCCTTCAACAATACCTATACATGAAACCCAGAGGATAATCAGAAGCTTTCAAGACTGCATGATGAAATGATGAGGAGAAGGAAGTCCCCTAGTGTTGGGAAAATGTGCTCTTTAAAAGCATATGTGTTTATTTAATTGTAATAAATAATTTTTCTGATTAATAAAATAAATGAGGTATTTTATTTAAGTATCTAAATTGCATTAATATTTTGAGTAAAGTCCATTTGATCATATTATATGTATTTATGTGATCACCATGTGGATTCACAAAAGACATAAATACAAGTTATCTTATGATTAAATAAATTATGTTCGCAGTTGATAAATAAAGTTGGACACTTTATTTAGGTATAGACTGTAATAAATTCATTGAATGGTTTGTCTTAATCATGTATGAATTTATTGATGTAGTACGATTACATTGAACAGGATCACATATGAGATTTAATTAACCTTGAAATGATCGGACTTATTAAATCTCATAGGCATTGATTTTACTGTAATCTTAATCTTGAGTTAGTTATGATTTCATGATTGTAATTGTTATTCCATTTGAATTACCAATGGGCACGACACAGACTTGTGGTCAAGATTACCCGGTATCTTGGTGGAGGCAATTATGAGTATTGGAGTTATAGATTAACAATATAGAATTTGTACGACACATCTCTTGATGGGTTTTCAGCACTTGATCATAGAATTCTCTGGCCAGAGTGTGTCAACATATTTAGTATGTTGAAAATGATCATTAGAGAAAACCAGTAAGTATCAAGGAACAAGATGTAATTAAATCGATTGGACAGTTGAGATATCAATTTAATTAATGATGTGGTATAAAGGATTATAAAAAAGAAAGAAATCAATGTGGCTTGGGCGAATTATTATTCGAGCATACAATTATGGAAGTCGGCCCAATCTTATAGTGGAGTAGAATTGGAATTAAATAATTATATTTGTTTAATTACAAATTTAATTATTGTAGCCACTATTGTATGTTCCCAAATGATCCCCGGGTTAGCTCATTTAATTGACAACACCATCACTTTGGACCCAAAAGCAAGAAAAAGCGCGTATTAGGTGAAAATCATAATTATAATATTTGTTAAAACCTAGTATGTTATATTCAAGTGTAAAAGGGGGCTTGTGATATTTTAGTGGTCCCAGTTGTTAGTTACACATTCACTCCACTTTTACGTAAGTGGAGAGATAGTATTTAATTTAAATATTTAAATATTTAAATTAAAAGAGCAATCATAATCCTAACATACTAGGGTTTTTCATAAGATATTATAAAAAGTTTTACTTTTTTCTCCCAAATAGAAAAAGAAGAGGATTCCAGGGTTTTTTGAGAAAAACACAGAAGACATCTAAGAGACGCCAGTTGCAATTGGGAGTGGTGAAACAGACGCCCACACGTCCAGTGTTGATCGATCTTGAGTCATAGCCTGGAAGATCGTTTGGAGACGAATCTACAACTCTCAATCGTTCGTCTTTTCAGATCATCAAAGGTACGAATTTCTAGATTACTTAATTCTTATATGTTGTATGAGATCGGTCCAAAAAGGTTTTAATTGAAAAATTGAAAAACCTGAATTTTCTCCCTACACCTAGAAGTTTGCACCGGCCTCTTTACAAATGGATGCCCCGTTAGTTGAGCTGCAGTAGGCCGATCATTAGGGTAGACTTGTAAGCATTTAAGAATAAAATCCCGGGCATCCCTCGATACTGAGTCAGGTATTGGAGGAAGTTCACCCTTACCTAGCTTGACTAATGCCTGCACCTGCCAACACACAAAATTAAGCAATATCTAAATACCATATCAAAACTGATGCCAGCTTTCGTAAATCACAAGATGTTTAATATGAACAAACATGCATATAAAACATGGAAAATTAGGGAAATTAAATCAATTTGAATATACGATAATGTGTTTCGTAACCCTTCCAAGCCAGAGTATGGAAGACAACGGGTTAACACCTCCAATACCGTGCACCCAACACTCCATATATCAGCAGGAAGTCCATAGCCGTCGTTCTTTAAATTCACAACCTAAAAAGCACAATTAATTTGCTATCCCCAAACGTCTAATAGAAGCAATTTTTGGTATTTGTCAACACAATATATGGAAAGAGAAGCTCACATTCAAGAAGCAAAAATCCAAATAAACAGAAATGATCGCAGACAAAACTTTTTTTTTCCCCCGCGAAACAAGACAAAAGTCAAAAACTGGTTATAACTTGCGAAATTCAACTCTCAAAATAGTGGAATTAATCTATAAATTCAAAAACATGGGTAAGAACAGAATAAAACAAATTCTCAAACATAACTGTCGCTCAATTTTGTAAATATATGTTATATCCCTCATAACTAAAAATCAATTAATAAACTCATAATCTCATTTTAGGAAAAGGTCATTCTGGACTATCTCGAGCATAAGTTTTCCTATTGAGGTTACAGAAGGTTAAATAAGGTTTTAGCACAATTTAATATCCCATTTTGGATTGCATCAAAAAAGGCATAGGGAAGTTTCAGAGGACCATCTCGTTAAATGGGCCTCCAAAGACGATGAAGTAAAAGATGACGAAGGACTAGTATTAAGAAACCTCGAGTTTTCAGAAGTCTTCAAAAGTGCTTGTGATATGTCTAGCGCATATGACTTGCAAGATATGTGAACTCAGGTAGTTGACACCTTTCACTTCTATTAGTTAAGTTTGCTTATAACAATGCTTGGTTGTAAGAGTTGTTATAGCTTTTCATGATATTTCCCTGTGCAAGCATATTAAATTTTTATCCGCTAACTCTCATCTTCTGACTTTGCTATTGATTTTTTAATTGCTTCTGTGACTACGTATGCACTGAAATTAGATGAAATATTCTACTATATTGATATAGTATACAAAATAACGGAATTATAAGAGATTATTTTAAGTTGAATTGAAATGTCACATTAGATCTTTAATGAGCTTAGTTGTCATGATTTCTAAAATGTGATTATTAATTATGGAGCGCGGATAGTTAATATTATACTCTTATCACTTTTGCATGCCCTTGCTTGGTGTATTACTTATTTTCTTGATTATTGATAGGGGAAACAACCTTGGCAACTCTACTTAGTTCTAGTTCCTTCCATTTTGGATAATATGCATTTTGAACATTTTTGTTGTCAAAAGGGAAAGACAAATTAATATACAATTTCGATGATGAATGGGGAAAAGTAAATGTATTTTGGGCAATTTTTTTTTTTGGTCCGAAGGAGGAGACAAAATAATACATTTTTTATGATAAAAAGGGAGAAGTAATATGCATTTTGGGAATTCTTTGTTGGTTCCATATATATACTTGATTATTAGGGCTTTACATGTATTGCATTTGGTATTTTATAACACACTTAGGGAAAGTTTTACATCTCTTAAAAATCTTGTTATTTAAATCCCTTTACAAGTGTTAAAATACATGGAGCGTTTGTCATCATAAAAGAAAGGAGAGATTGTTGGTCTAAACAGTTATATGAATTATGATTTTGATAATAACAAACGTGTCAAAGGTAAAATGATAATAGTTCTTGAAGGACAAAAATCATACATATGAGATGAAATTCAAGTTTGAATATCAACTTGATATTTACAATTCCCATATAAAAACAAGGCCAACCACTCTGCCCAAGAAGAGAAAAAATGGAAAGTGAAATCGTAAATGAAAGCACCTAGCATTTTACAGGCGAATCATCTGTCTGCACCATCGAAGTTTCTAATGCTAAAGATCCCAGGGTGGATCTAACAATAGATGCTTTCTCAGATTTTGACCCACAAAGCACGAGCAATTGTGCCTAGAGCATATTCACATGCAATGCACCATCTCTAACACCAAGCGTCTCATCTCAGAGCTCTATGTAATCTTGGGGTGTATATATATATTTATTAGGAGAGGAAATAAAAGAAAAAGAAATGAATTTTATGTAATAATGAAATTGACTCTATTTTTCTCTCATTTTTTCTTAATTCTCTCCTTTTTATTCCTCTCCTCTCCTCTCATTTTTTCTAACCAAACATGGCCTGCAGTACTAGAAACTGGCCTGCCCACACCTGCAATCAAAGGGCACATGCAAAGCAAAGAACAGTGACACTAGCATTGAATTCATTCCTAAAAATAGAACCGAATGACACAATAACCATGTCGACATGTAGCTAGGCTAACCTCAAAGCAAAATAGTATAAGAAGCAACGTAGCCAGATCCATTGTGAATCTCAAGGTTTAACCGGCTATCGACGGGAAGGAGTTGCATTATAACATCTAGAGGCACTCGTATATTCCTTCACTCTGTGAATTGGTGTTCGGTTGATGCATCACAATCTAGCTCCTACATTTCTCGCTCCCCATAAGCTGGAGAGTGGAGTTGTAAACCCGTATGGATATTTTATAAATGTATTTAACAATTATTTTCAGTATGTCGATGCTGCTAAACGCGAAAAAGAACTCAAACTTGCAAGTACAAAATGCAAGGGTCTATTTGGTGTTGCATATGTAGTTATGATATAAAAGTTGTTCGTGTTTAATAAATATGATTAAATTACATTTTTTCACAAAACTAGTATATGTATTATAAGTTTTTCATCAAACAATTATGGGAGAAATTCAATTTGGCTTCGAAGCCACAACTACCCTACAACAATACCAAAGAAGCCCTAAATTGGGTAATGATGGACTACTCATACATGAAACCCAAAGGATAATCAGAAGCTTTCAAGACTGCATGATGAAATAATGAGAAGGAACTCCCCTAGAAGTTTGCACTGGCCTCTTTACAAATGGATGCTCCATTAGTTGAGCTGCAGTAGGCCGATCATTGGGATTGACTTGTAAGCATTTAAGAATAAAATCCCGGGCTTCCCTCGATACTGAGTTAGGAATTGGAGGAAGTTCACCCCTGCCTATCTTAAATAATGCCTGCATCTGCCAACACACAAAATTAAGCAATATCTAAATACCATATCAAAACCGAAGCCAGCTTTCATATATCACAAGATGTTTAATATGAACAAACATGCATATAAAACATGGAAAATTAGGGAAATTAAATCAATTTGAATATACGATAATGTGTTTCATACGCCTTCCAAGTGAGAGTATGGAGGACGACGGGTTAACATTTCCAACACTGTGCACCCAAGGCTCCATATATCAGCAGTTAGTCCATAGCCGTCGTTCTTTAAATTCACAACCTAAAAAGCACAATTAATTTGTTATCCCCAAACGTCTAATAGAAGCATTTTTGGTATGTGTCAACACAATAAATGGAAAGAGAAGCTTACATTCAAGAAGCAAAATCCAAATAAACAGAAATGATTGCAGACAATTTTTTTTTTTTCTCCAAAGAAACAAGACAAAAAGTCAAAAACTTGTTAAATATGAAAAAATTACAACTTGAGAAATTCAACTCTCAAGATAGTGGAATTAATCTATAAATTCAAAAAATGGGTAATAACAGAATAAAAAAAATTCTCAAACATAACTGTCACTCAATTCTGTAAATATATGATGTATCTCTCATAACTAGAAATCAATTAATAAACTCATAATCTCATTTTAGGAAAAGGTCATTACGGAACAGCTTGAGCATAAGGTTTTCTATTGAGGTTACAGAAGGTTAAAGAAGGTTTTAGCACAATCAAAGATCCCATTTTGGATTGCATCAGAAAAGGCCTAGGGAACTTTCTGAGGACCATCACGTTAAATGGGCCTTCTAAGAAGATGAAGTAAAAGATGTTGAAGGACTAGTATTAACTATTAAGAAACCTTGAGTTTTCAGAAGTCTTTAAAAGTGCTCGTGATATGTCTGGCACATATGACTTGCAAGATATGTGAACTCAGGTAGTTGACTCCTTTTACTTCTATTAGTTAAGTTTGCTTATAACAACTCCTGGTTATAAGAGTTGTTATAGCTTATCATGATATTTCCCTGCCCAAGCATATTAAAATTCTATCCGATGACCCTCATCTTCTGACTTTGCTATTGATTTTTTAATTGCTTCTGTGACCTACGTATGCTCTGAAATTAGATGAAATATTCGACTATATTGATATAGTATAGAAATAACAGAATTGTAAGATCCGAATATAAAGAAATTGATTATATTATGGTTTGAATTTCTGAAAGTTTCCCCATATAATTATTCAAAGAATCTACTTGCCCATTGTTGACCAATACACAATATTTGGAGGCTTGGATCAGTGCATATTTACTTGATCTGTTAGACTGTCCCACCTTCTGCAAGCCATTTCCTTCTCAAGGCATTACCTAAACCTAAACCTTATACGGTTTCTTTTGACATTTTTTCCCTAGTTTCTTCATCCAGTCCTACCTCTGAATTTCTACAGCTTTACCAGGGCCAGTTGATGGAATTCCAAACATTTTAAGGGATTAGTTATTATATCCACAAATGGTGAGTTCAGTGTTTCCTAATCTGATGGAAGAATCATTCAAAGAATCAAAGTTTTCACATAAGAATTGCATTCAGTTATCTTTTACCAAACCCATGTTTTCATTAAGATAAACAGATTATACCATACTTTTATAATTTTCTAAATGACAAGAAATTCACTGCATGCTTATCCATTAATTGTGGTTGACAAATTTTTTCCTCTACCATCTTATGAGCAGTGAAATGCCAAAAGCAATGACTTATGTCGAGAGCAATTTAGGTAGTTGAGGATGATCTGACTAACTTCATTTTGTCATATTAATGGCTGACTAATTGATACTGGTATCTAGACAACCATGAACCACTTTGGGCCGAAGGAGGCAGGGAGTTCGTGTAATCTTACTAAACAAGGGAATGTTCACCCATTTTACTAAGAGTCAGTTGCCAGCTTTTTGGTGCTAGCATAACAGGTGATAGTTTGACAATGCATACAATACCAACAGTTGGACAAGTCTTATCTACATCTAAAATAAAATTGGGTTTTTTCTTGTTGACTTCAAATGAAATGCATCAGACGATATTATCATAACTCAAATGAAGTGAGGTAGAGAATCTATTTCACTATCCTTAAAACTATACAAAAGGCAGGTGAAAAAAAGGGCAGTGCCAAATTAAAAAATTAACCTTCTAAGAACTTTGCCAATCGTGTCATGCTAAAAAGTGAACTTCAGAAGTGTGAAAAAGAAAAATCAGATTTTATGTCCCAGAGCTTTCAAATATTGCCGATGACCAAAAAATCAATGGCTGTAAACAAGTGGATCAGTTACACTTGAGATCGTGTAATTTGATTATAAATGATGGGCATTCAGAAAATAAATCCGATTTTCTCCATATAAATCAGACTACAACAGAAGAGGCAAGCCTCAGGGGCCATCCAGAATGGAGATCCTCTGCAGGATTTGACATCATTCATTGTAATTGCCTGAAAAGATCAAATTTAATTGTATCAAGTACAGCAGTGCTCACGAGGTTACAAAGAAAGGGAGAGATTAGTTACCTTTGCCAGCCCAAAATCTGCAAGTTTTACTGATCCATTTGCTTCAACCAATATATTCGCACATTTGATATCCCTTGAAAATGGAAAGAGAAAAATTTTACTACACTTTAAAAAGTAGTATGACAAAAGCAACTTTTCAAGTGTTAGTATCAAGTTCCACCAGCCACAATGATAATTGCAGTCATTACAAAGGATAAAAGTGGATAATGGATTCATGCAGCAGATACAACACAAATGAAACCAAGGCATAATTTTGTTGCGTTCAGGGCACGATTTCTTTCTGCCCAAAACAAACCAGTCTATGCACCTGGCCTGCAAATGGATTTCAATTTTTCCTCTTTTAAAAATAATTCACATACAATATTTATTCATCTCCACATGCTTGTTAAAAATTTTCTTAAATCATTAAGTGAGTTAAGAATGAGTATTTTTATTACATTTTGCTGAGAGGAGAATTTATTACTATATCAAATGAAATCTGCCTGCTCTGTAGACTCATCAACAGAACATGCAATAAGAATATATCATATTATTATTGTGTTGAAAATTTGAGGCTGCTAGATTATGATTAACACTTGCAACATGATGTCAATCAAGCATAACAAGATTTCCAAAAGACAAGACAACTCATGATGGATTAGTTTAGCCCGTTCTACCCTCTCCCGTTAATGAAAGTTCATCTTTTGATTTCAACCACCCTGGAAAAGACTTTCGGGCCATCCAGTTATTTATTCTCTATAACTGAAGTGGTTGGTCCACCAGAAGCGTTCAATCTGCATTATATGCTATCAACCAAGGTGGTTCGGCTGGGCGCTACTTGGCAGGTTATTAAAGTGACAACACAAGGAAGGACCGTTCAGGATATTCTTTCAATAGACTTAGTAGAGTATTGAAATTGAAGGGAGGATTCCAAGCAAACTTGTATCAATTCAACATAACAACCTCTGTTATTGCTATCTTCTCTTTAAACTTGAACAAAAAATATATCCATGATCTGCAGCAAACTGAAACTGTAATTTTGCTTGTATGCAATGATTACTTATCTAAAAATGATATTATGGTTCAATTATTTCTTCAAAATGTATTTTCAACATGGTTGGTTGTTTCAGAAACACCCTACTACCTTATTGTTCTTTCCCTATTTCTATTCTTCGTTCTTTTCCCTTTGTTACTACCAACTTTCCCATTCTTTCTTCTACTACATCTCATTTCTAATACCATTAGGAAATTATATATGAGATATCAGTAACACCTGCACCTTAAGCATATGCTTGTTTCTAGATTACATTCAACATTAGAGCTCCAAAAAGCTCTATTCCTGGAAAAAAAAAAACACCAGACCTAAATAAGCAGAGGCCTAAACAACCAGATATAAAAGGAGTCTATTTAATAAAACAGAGACAAACTCCATCAAAGTTCAAGAAAATGGCTAATATGCCGCACAAAGCGCGCAATAGGACTACATTTTGCCTCAAATTTAGGACCATTTGGAAGCTCCTCGTTTTTACATGTATTTTACCATATCAGAAAGATATATACATACTAGGTCCCAGAGAATGATGAATGTAGCTGGGAAAAATTAAAGCTGGCAATAGTAGACTTCCTGCAGGTATACAGATAATTTGTGAAGACTGGTCTATAGTAACATATTTATAGCTTAAAACTTTGTTTCTGAAGTATATCCTATCAAGTTTTATATGACTAGTTAATTCAATTGATTGTCTTAATGGTAAGGACAATGACAGTAGAATTACACGTAAAAGGAAAAAGAATGAAAAATTCAATTAGTCCTAAAGTCAATAACATGCTTTATTTAATACAGAGTGCTTCAAATTCCAGCAAACTAATAGATTTAAGGGTCTATAAATGGCATTTCAACCACAGAGTTCGGGCTCTCACTTCATAAATATAAATAAGATGAAGTGAAAGGAAAAAAAGACAAGCATTGAGACTAGATGCATACCTTTTTTGTCCCAAAATACTGAACTATGTTATCATGTTCAAACCGACTCAAAAGAGAAATTTCCTGAGCCAATGAACAGAAGATTAGAAAAATGATCTGGCCATGCAGCTCTTTAGAGGCTGAATAAAATTATCCAACTTCATGATTTACAATTTAAAGCAGAGAAAAAGATTACAGAATAATATGTAATGGACTTCCAGCAGGACAAAACTAATCATCCCACCTGCTCAAGTTGAAGAATGCTCTGCTTTCCCTGACTTCCTTGATCCTGTAAAGAAACCTCCTTCACAGCAAAAAAGAATCCATCACTGCAATCAAACCAGCAAGCATGAGAGGAATTGAGAAAAAATATCCATTTATGCTCAATGCTCATGGATGCTTGCACATACACATGCATGTCAAAGGCAGTAAAGCAAGGGCAAGTTAATCAACTTAAGTAAATCTGACCACATAAACATAATTCGAAACACCTTCAGACTATGGATTCATTGTAAAATGAATAAACTTCACCTCAAAATCTTCAAAATATTTAGATGTAAATAGCAAAACTGCTTGATTACCATGAGAAACAAGAAAAGTAGATTTACATGGAGCGTACCCAAAACCCCATTGAGGTCTCATCATGAATTCTATCACTTTTCCTTTTGTATTGTTCATAAAGCAGAAGAAACACTCAACAAGTTCCTGGAAATTTCCTTCTAATCCAATATTGTCGAAATACTATCAGAACAACAGAACTTCTGTTCAAAAGTTGCAAGCACATAACACAGGAACAAAACTTTACTTACTCAGTGAAGCCTTCATACACAGACCCAAACGACCCACTCCCCAAAAGCTCACCCTTTTGCCAGGACATTATTCTTCTTCTGTATTTCCCATTCAGGGAAAAATTATAAACCAATTCCATAAGCAAACTGATTGCAGCATCATCATCTGAAATGGATCCTACATCATCAAAAAGAGCTTGAAATCTTCCAGCTTCAGCAGCCTCAGTCATAGTGTATTCACTTGAGGACACATCTTCAAGTGAAAGCAAACTCAGAACTTCAATTAACTGAAGTGCAGCTTGTTGAATACAAAGTGCCACCCCTATTTTTTCCTGTAACAAAACAGACAGCCTTGGGTTTGGTAACTAAAATCAATGTCAAAATCATTTTGTGCTACTTATCATTCCAGTTCACACCACATTTAAATTCTTAAGCTACTGAAACATAAATATGACTTTTGAGTGTTGATAAATCAAAATTTGATATTCTGCATTCTTCCCAAATATTAAAAGAGCATATTTTCAAAGTGAACAGGGAAAGAGAAGTTTGAAGCATCTTTACATCACCGCATTTGACAGTGGATATTAAATCACCAACAAATTCTTGAAATCTTCTAGCGTCAGTATCCCCAATTGGCACGTCTTCATTTGATTCAATTAACCAAAGTGTATCTCGAATACAAAGTGCAACCCTTACTTGTTCCTGTTAACACAAACAGACAGCCTTGAATTTGGCGTACTAGGGCCGTGTGGAGAAAATGCTATAACTATAAAATAATAGAAGTTGATAAGTAAATACGACTTTGAAACAATAATTTTGACAAAAATTAGTAAAGATGTTATAGATTTTTCATTATGTAAGTGTGCAATATAAGATCAACTTAGCTTCTAAGCCAAAGTACCAAGCATTTATCAAATATTAAAATGTAATTTAAGCTACAGATGACGCTACCAAACAGGGCCTAAATTCAATTGTCAAAATCATTTTGCACTAAATATTTATCATTCTAGTTCACACTGCATTTAAACACTGTATAGGCTGTGGTTGGACCGCCAATTTTTTCAAGAGTAAAAAAAAATATATATAAAAAAAGTTTCGAAATAAATTAGAAAGAGCAAAAAAATAATGAAAATAATAAAGGAATGAAAGCAGCGAGTGTAAAATAGAACCTGCATTTGGCGTTTTTTCTTCTCGGCCTCGGAACGCCTGTCGAGGTCGGCGACCATACGGAACCTTCGTTTTGGGTTCCTGACAATAGTGCAGGCAGACCTCCATCGTCTCAAGGATTCCACCGACGGATGTTTGGGCTCCACATCGAAATCTTTCAAATTGAAAAACTTGTCCATTTTTTTGTTTTTTGTTTCTTCGCTTTTTTTTTTTTTATTCCGTTCCCAATTCAGCTGTTCATGTCGTTGTTAGTTCAGAGGAATAGCTTACTTTTCACTGGGGATGGCAATGGGGGAGGGGAGGGGAGCGGACCAATCTCTCCATACCCATCCCGGATATTTTGCGTATGTCCCGTTCCCTCTCCGTCCCTATTAGAATTACTCGAGAGAATCTCTATTCCCTCCCCGAATAATAACAGGGGATCCTCGAGGGTCCCCGATCTCCGAATAACTAATACATTTTTTTATTTTCGATTTTGAGTTAATCATATTAAAATAAAAAATTCAAATAAAAGTAAAGTTCGAAATATATATTACATTAATATCCATTACAAAAGTCACAACATTAAATTAGTAATTAAAGCAGCATGCAAGGGATACAAACTTCTTTTACAAACTTTTTTTACAAACTATTATGAACAAATTAATAGGCTAATACAAAATTATTACTAATAAAATCGAATTTATATTCAAAATTAACTTTTTCAATGGTGGCGTGGGCACTTTATAAATGTGGACTATTCCTTTTACAGTGCAATAGTTAAGTCGGAGTAAATCAAGAACAAATATTAAATTAGATTAGATTAGATATTAAAATTGTGATTCGCTGTGGGTAATTATAACATCTAAAAATAAATAAAAAATAGATTTAAGTTTAAAATATTTAATGAATATTAAAATTAAAATAAAATTTTTGGGCTAATAGAATCTACCTGATCTTTTTAATGTAATAAATAAAAATTTAAGATTTTAATTAGTTAATTAGGCCTAAAAGTTTAATAATATAAAGATTTTGATATTTTTATTTTTACCAATATTTATAATTTTATAATTCAAATTTTATAATTTATTTACTATTAATTTAAAAAAATAATAAAATTAAAAATTAAAATAGGGAAATAGGTAGGTGATGGGGATTCCACCTCATCCCCGTCCCCTCCCCGAATAAGAAATTGAGTAAAAAAATTTCTCCGTCCCTTCCCCGAATAATAAATTGGCTATAAAATTATCCCTATACCTTTTCTGAATAGGAAAAATCCCCGAAGATACCCATCCCCGTGAAAATTTTTGCCATCCCTACTTTTCACATAACAGAGTAAAATAGTATAAGCTACTGTCTATCTGTGTGTTGTGACTTTTTCACATGGATATATATGGCTATGCCAATTTTTGAATAAATAAATCATTGGCACCGCCTCCTATTGCCTTCTGACTATTTCCACAAAGAACTCCATCTTGAAGACGATGATATCAACGGAGATTCTTTCTTTCTTTTATCATTCTTGTTATTAATATTACTATTTTGAAAAAAAAAAAAAAGAATTCATCAACTCAACTTCACAAGAACGTCCTGTTCATTTGGTGTCGAGATGATTTAGTTTTTAAAATAACATTAATAGTACTTAATAAATGTAATTATTAAATAATAATTTTAATAAAAATAAAATTTTTATCACATAAACAGTGAATTAAATTAACTTAATTTATAGAATAGTACACTTAGGCCTCGTTTGGTATGCCGGATTGGATTGGATTGGATAAGATAAGGTTGGATTGGATAACACTAGATTATATATAATACTATATTGTGTTTGGTGTAATATTGGATTGGATTATTAATAACATATCTTGTGTTTGATATGCCATGGGATTGGTTAATAACTAATAATATGTCTTATATATTAATTTACCAAAATTATTTTAGATTTATTTTAAAATGACATGGAATTTAATTTAACTTAAATAAATAATTATTGGTAAATTTATTTAAAAAAATGCAAAATCTTCCCTTATTTTTTTTATATTTTACAAAATAATATCATTAGAAACTTAAGAAGAATATTATCAACAAATATAATAAGGATACCAATCCATAAACGAAAAAAAAAATTTTCTTAAATTTGATAAGAAATTTCTTATCCTGTGAATAGCAAAAATTTATTTTCCCACAGCCCTCTCGTTATAAGATTTTGATACTGTGTTGGGTTAAATGGTGGGCTCCACCAATTTTATCCTGCTATTAATTTTGGGTGCCAAACATTAAATTAAGATAACTTTAGAATGAAATTATCCAATCCCATGTTTTTGCACTTCAACCAAACGAGGCCTTAGTGTTTATCAAAGGAATGTAATGCTTCACAGCTGACCGTTGTAAGTTTTTGCTGAAATTTCCTCCCGCTAAATTACAGTGCTTTGATTACTTGGCGGTGCTTTCATGGTCACGAAAGGGAGGGAGGCGAACAAACGATTTCAATTTTTTTTTTTTTCTCTTTTCAGTTGTTTGTTCGTATTTAAACTCTAACATACAACAATTAGATTTTTAGTTAACATTTTTAGTTAAAATCAATCTAAAATCCTTAATTGCACCTATCAATTTAGGGATGGCAATGGGGAGGGGAGGGGAGGGGACCAATCTCCCCGTATCCATCCCCGATATTTTACGTATGTCCCCGTCTCCTCCCCATCTCCGTTAGAATTAAATGAGAGAATCCTCATCCCCTCCCCGAATAATAATTTTCGATTTTGAGGGGAAGTGATAAAATAAAAAATTTAAATAAAAGCGCCCCGATCCCCGAATAACTAATATATTTTTTTTTTATTTTCGATTTTGAGTTAATCATATTAAAATAAAAAATTTAAATAAAAGTAAAGTTTGAAATATATATTATATTAATATCCATTACAAAAGTCACATACATTAAATTAGTAAGTAACGTAGCATGCAAGGGATACAAACTGCTTTTATAAACTATCATGAACAAATTAATAGTCTAATATAAAATTGTTACAAATAAAATCGAATTTAGATTCAAAATTAACTTTTTCAATGGTGGCGTGGGCACTTTATAAATGTGATAATAGATTATTCTTTTTACAAAGACAATAGTTAAGTCGGAGTAAATCAAGAGCAAATATTAAATTAGATTAGATTAGATATTAAAATTGTGATTTCATAAAAGTAACTATAAGCAATTATAACATCTAAAAATAAATAAAAATAGATTTAAGTTTAAAATATTTAATGAATATTAAAATTAAAATAAAATTTTTATAATTTTTAATAGAATCTATCTGCTTTTTTTAATATCCTAAATAAAAATTTAGGACTTTAATTATTTAATTAAGCCTAAAGTTTAATAATATAAATATTTTGATATTTGTTATTTTTACCAATATTTATCATTTTATAATTCAAATTTTACAATTTATTTACTATTAATTTTAAAAAAATAAAATAAAAAATAAAATTAAAAATTAAAATGGGGAAATGGGTAGGGGATGGGGATTCCACCTCATCCCCGTCCCCTCCCCGAATAAGAAATTGGGTAAAAAATTTTCCCCATCCCTTCCCCGAATAAGAAATTGGGTATGAAATTATCCTCATATTCTCTCCGAATGAAAAAAATTCCCGAAGGTACCCGTCCCCGTGGGGATTTTTGCCATCCCTACCTATCATCGCACGGGCAAAAATAAAATTATAATAGATTCAATTTAACAAAATCTCGATAAATGTATCATTTTTGTGCGCCAACATGAGATGGTGTTATGGCAGCTCCGTTTTAGATAAGATTTTAAAATTAAAAAAATATATATATTATAAGTTTGATTAAGAAATTATTTGTATTAAATTATAATTCATTTATAAAAAAATTAGAATAGATATAATTAGTTAAATTAATTATGAAATAAAATCATAATACAAAATTTATAACGCTAAAGAATTAAATCATAAAAGTAACTATAAGTACAATTTATTTATTAGTTATTTGTTTAATAGATTAAAATAATTTACAATCTAATTTTTAAAATATTTTGTCATATACGTTAAAATCTCGATAAATTAATAGCACTAGAACCATGTAAAATCTATTGTTTTATAATTTTTTATTTTTCTATTTTAAAGATAACTTATAGAACTCTTTTGCGCTTCTTACGAATTGACAATGTGAACTGAAATTTTGCATTATAAAAAAGAGTTAGAATGAGATCCAAATCCAAATCAATTCCAACAAACAACAAACAACACTGATAGCATATTTTACAAAAGCCACATAACATATAATCTAGATTTAGTTTCAAATAGTTAATTTTAACATAGATAGTATGTAGGTCCTCAAGGAAAATTGAATTTTTTAAAAAATTATTATCTTATGAATTTATCAAATTATTAATTTACTATGTTGGCAATAAATCAAGCACAATAAAAATTATTATTTAATTAAAATTACTAATTTATCCAGTATTAATCTATTAATGTTCTACGGTATATTAAAAGTTTAATGATAAAGGGTGTAACTGTCCAAATGGAAAAATAAGTAATTCCTTTTCTCTAGAATTGTACGGCAAACAGCCAAACCCAAGCATTGGAATTGAACGGTAAATAGGAATGGATCAGCGGAAAATACATCCGAATATAATATCAAGGATCCCCTAAGTTACATGTATGTACCATACAATCATCTTATATAAATAATAATTATTTACTATTCATATAAGAGAGTTGTATGGTATATGCATGTAACTTAGCATTAGCTTAATACTAAATATAATTGATATATCTCTAAATGTACAACACAAGGACATAACTGAGTGGTTTTTAAATCGTATGAAAAATAAGAGTCAATATATTGATTTAAACTTCACCCACCATTCTATTTTTTTAGTATAATAATAAAAAATTCAATAAAGTCTTCGATCGTGCTAGCACCACCACATCACCTGCTGATTTGTGGGTCTAGCCAATTATTTTGCGGCATGTGTTGCCACATGGGCACGCCAATCACTCTAAAACCCCTAATTTTTTTATTTTATTACTGTTATTTTAAAAATGAGTTCACATTACGTCGTTCGTGCGCGCGCGCGGGGAATACATAATGCAGTATCCCTGGCCTCGCTCTCGTTTGCAGCGTTTTCCTTGAAGAACTGTTGACACATTCTATGTACTTGTAAAAACCATTTGAGGATCGTATCTAGATCTTCCAAATGCGTTATGATTGGATTGATTGATAGAATTGAATTAAAAAATCATAAACACAAAATTATTCATTGAAAGCAACTAAAAATATCATAATTTTGTAAAAGCTGAAAAACGTGTCAAGGACAGAAGCAATAGCATCACCATCGCTTGCTACTGGCACTCATTTACAACATGGGGAAACTAGAATGTTTCCACCTTTCTAGCTCCTTTCAAGCTCTTCGAATTGGTCTTGATCAGCAAAACTATTTTTTTCTCTTTTCAGATAGGATCATCGAAACCGGAGTTGCTTTTCAATTTGTGGTGCTTGTTGTACAAATTTGCTTTTCAATTTGGCGATCATCATCAATCTTTTCACTATCGTAGTATTCTGAATCAAAATCCCGTGATTTACCTCCACTGTAACGTCCTGGACTGTCAGATTCGTAACTCTGAGCACTAGTAACATGTTTTATAGATTTTCCATCTTCCTCAGCATCAGTAGGTCTCCAACGATCCTGATCGCCAATGCTTCCACATCTTTCATCAGATCGACCTGAACTACTAGATTTATGATCTGCTCTGCTTTTGTCTTTCCTTGAATGAGATCTTCTACTGGAATGCTTGTGTGTCGTGTTTCTTCTTGGATCAGATTTATCGTGTGCAGATTTCCCATGGTGCCGATTCTTTTTTGACTTGTTTATAGGTTCCCCTTCATCATCTAAGAACTCTGAATCTTCAGTCCGATGTCTCGAGCATCTCCTTTTATGAGCATGGTGTCTTTCTTTGTCCCTCCCTAACCAATCATCACCTGAATCATTGTAATAACTCCTATACTTGCCAAACCCATCTTCATCTAAGTATTTCAAAACATATCTGTGGTGATACGAGCTTCCCTTTTTATGACTCGGGTGTCTGTCTGCGATTATGCCTTCATCAGATAAATCCTTGATGGATCCAGCATCATCCCCTTTAAAGCTGTCCCCATGGTTATCTGCATACCCAACCGTGCTCCGATCTCTTGACCTTTTCCTCAGATGACCACATTCCCTTTCTTCATCCCTGCACCGGTCTTGCTGACCTCTATCAGCTACATGAGTTCTGTTCTTACTATTGTTTGGCATTTCCCTTCTGCTCCTGTACCTCGAACTTTTCCTAATGCGGACATGGCAAGTTTCAGCATCTCTCTCCCCATCAGGCCAATTCCCATCAGAATCAGCTTCTTTTGTTCTGTCCCTGGTGTCCAAGTAATCAGTTGATTTTTCTGACATACTGCTCCCATGCTTTATGCGTTTCACGGTATGACCATGGTGTTTATCTCTATCTTTGTCTCTGTCCCTATCTGACCAACTTCCATCAGAATTAGCCTCATCACTTCTGCTTTCACTGTGATAATTGGAGCGCCTCCGACTCCAAGTTGTTTCATGAACTTGACATTCATCATCATGGCTTCTGCCAGAACCACTTTTCATACGATTAGCCTCCCTTGATCTAGACCTTCTGTAATGATGCCTGCATAAGAAATTACAAAACCATAAATAACCAGAAGATTTCTAACATCAGCAGTAAATACATTAAATAATGAAATTTGATCATAGTTTGGATCATCATCCCTTGTACATAAGATTGCAATGCTACATCACCAAAGGCTTCTTGTTGAATCTAATTTTTTTTTTTGCCATGCTTGCAACATGGTCATTACGCCACATACTAATCATACATTTTTGAAAGTGGGTTTTAAACTCGAACAATAGACCAAAAAACCAACAGAAGAACTTTCTTTAAATCTTGCATTGTGAGAGCATCTTTTCATTATTCATTGCTTCTAAGAAAACCGAGTTAGGAGACTTGAAGAAAACACAAATGAAGAGAACGATACTATGAAGAAACCTCTCAAAATGATCGGTCTAACATGGAAGTTTAAAATAAAAAATTCAAATAACAGAAAGTGAATTAAATAAACTAGAGTTCATATATACCAAGTACAGTTTTTAGTGTCTGTGACTAGTAATAAAAGCATACCTGTCGGCATTAGTTGAATCTATCTTGTTCCTCGTTTGTCCCGAGCGTTCTTGATTCCAGGTCCCAGATTCATCAGAATAACCAAATAAAGCAGCCATCTTTTTCACCCAATATCTCGGAGGTGGTTTATCCCAATCAGCCCATTCATAGTCTCCACCAGGGTTGCGGAAACAGTGGATAAAATTGCAAGCCATTCCGCGAGAGCATGTCTGTTAAAATATGCCCAACAAAGATAATAAGAGTGTAAAGAAAAGAAGAAAAGAAACAAACTCATTTCACTATCAAAAGCAAAATGGCAAAGAAAAAAGCACAATTATAACTCAAAAATGAGATTGGCTGTACCTTTAGTCTTGACTTCATATATTCCCCACATATGGCAATCTTCCATCTAGTCACATTAATAAATTCACATGTGATCTGTCAAGAAATACACAAATAAATAAACCATCACCATCCAGAAAATGACAAGCTGTAAAATTCAGCAAGACAGTAATGCGTTGATTACAATTTAAGCATGGAAAAAGATTTCAGATTAAACTATGTCAACAGTGTCCACAGATCATTAAAAGATGGGAGAATGTGCTGGCATTCACTAAGCATATAATTTTTCACAGCTTAACCCATTGCAATTTTACCAGTGTCAAGTCTAAAAAATACTAGTCAGGAATCTTCTGTAAAGTAAATAAATAGTGAAACAACTGTTCTCATGGCAATAAAATGAAATTATTTTAATAATTTTCTTCAACTTTCAGACCAATCAAGCAAGTAAAGCAATTTTAGTACAATGCACAGCAACTTAAGCTGAATGGACAATTGGAACAATTACGGAACAACTAGACCCCAACTAATACTTTTAAAACAACCCTTAAACAATGACTTAAGAAAGTTGAAGCTTCCCCTAGATCATGCACTTTCAATCTCCCTTTGTTAAGAAAGCTGCCCTGGTATTTAAGACTATCCAAATCCTATCAACATGTTGGGACATTCAAATACTGCCTCCAAGAAGACATGCTGTAAGCTTTACAACTGAAGTCTGTCGGATAAACCAAATCCTATACCCAATGCCAAGAGCTTTAATTCAATTCATTTTAACAGGCACCAATTACGAGGAATGCAGACAGACAAAGAGGATCAAAATGACAGGATATCGGTATTCTGGAATTTCTATCAGAAACATGAAAAGTGGCAAGGCCTATTCACTGAGAGCCAAACATTTTTTAAATAGTAGTTCCTTTATATAAAACAAATAAATATAAAGTAGAAAGTAAGCTCCAACAATTCTTCATAAAGACCTGTTTTCCAGCAAAGTAACGACCATTGGCAGAACGGTAAGCGAGGACAGCTGATTCCAGCGACTTATAGTGAACATAGACATTTCCTCTCAAGTGGGAAGAACCATTTCTACACACCTACACAGATTTGTTAGTTAGTGTAAGCATAAAAGGAAGAAACCCATGCCTAAATCTTACAGAATACTGAGTCTACAACAAATGCTAAATAATGTCCATAGAGTTTCAATTAATCTGGGAGGCCAGAGAATGATTAAAGAAAGAGTAATGAAAGAACCACAGCCATCTTGTACAAACAAGAGCATACAAACTAATGTGGCATGAGGAGATTGATTGTATAAAACCATCCTAGGTCTACATAATTGAAAAAAATAACTGTTATCACTTTTCAGCCAAGCTCTTCATACCACATCAGTTGGTACACACTAAGCTGTAAAAAATTGTTTGTGGCTCTGTCATTATTGTCAAAGAAAATGGTAACAGCTAGTTTTCTTCATATTAATCATATTTGTTAATCTCAAAATTGCGATATTTGAAAAACCTAAGAAAAGGGTAATAGAAATAAAGAAACTTGAGAAACTCCAAGACAGCAAGTACATTTAGAGAAAACAGTTAACAACCTTGAAATTGACAATTTCACCAAACTTCAGGAACTCCGTATGAACATCCTCATAAAATTCTTCATAAGAGCGTTCAACTTCTTCATCTGTATACTGAAAAGAAAGGAGGCAAACCAACCAAGAAAAAATTTTGCGTATATTAACATCAGAAGCATAAAATCAAAAGAAAAGTATGAAAGTATAGTCTGTCAAGAATGCTTTATTTTGACATTGCAAAAACAAAATGATATTTATCAGGAGGTGAAACAACTTATAAAAATACTCTAGCATATAACTTGAAACTTCACTATGATAGTTATCAATTTGATTAGTTTCTCAATTTGCATTTTGTTCTTCCAGATAATGGTCAAAGGGTAGTGGATTAACACGGAGACAACTATACCATGATCTTATTGGATCATAAAAACCCACTTTCCAAAGATCTCTTCCTTCTCTTCGGGATCGACCCATGTAAATGCAGATCATTTACATGGTTAACACTGTTCAAAATACACAACTAGGGGACAAGATATATATAACCTACAATTTAATCCTCACCTAATGGCTAATATTTTCTCATCTGTATAATAGACTGAAATGAAAACTATCACGTGTTCAACTAATTTAATTTGCATCAATCAAAGCAACTTCTTTTTCTCCAGCTTTCTGTCTCCCCCGACACATTCTAAAGTAAATGAAGAGCACCAACAGCATGTGTCAGTAAATAGGTGTTGTGGCAAACAATCCCAAACCTTCCAAAGTAATGACCATTGTTAGATGACCAGCTCTGACAATCGACGATATATAGTATATTCCACAAGAAACTACTAGTTGTTAAGGAGAAATTTTTAACTTAAACAGAGTTGTACAGTTATCTGACTAGTGAGAGAGAGAGAGAAAGAAAGAACGAAAGAAAGAAAGAGAAATAAGCCAAACATATAAACAAGAATTTCATAATAGCTAAACTCATTTGCAGCATGTAGGATACAGAATAGCTCATAGCCTTCACTCTTACCCAATCAAGGCCAACACCATGAATCTCCATCGTTATGAAAACATAAATCTCTGATTTCACATAGTCAAAGAAAAGAAATAAAATGTGAACTCAAAAGAACTCACCAGTGATACTATCTAGAATAGTTATAAACACATTACAGTATATCAACTGGAAAAATATTTTTCTGTATAAAAGGCAACGTCTATATAGCAAGGACACTGCGTATATAAAATGATCCAACAAATTGCACAAAAGTATAGAAGTTTGGAAGAGTCCTTATCAGGATACAAGAATCAGCAATTACAGACCTCGAGCCCCTCATCTTGCTCCCAAGCAAGGCCAGGACCATTATACATATTCTTGATGAGCAGAGTGCACGATTTATCAGGGTAAAAATGAACTCTGCTGCATCTCTGACCAAACCGACAAGCTCCAGTCTTCAAATGGAAAGGACAATGAGCTTTATCCTGCCATATATAATAAAAACATGATAAACAGGAAAATATAATAGAAATGAAATATAATACAGTAATTGCAAATTGAAAATTTCAGATAGACAGATTGAAAGAAAAGGCATGCCTGTTCGGTTCCAAAATTGGGCACTTGTTGAGCAACAGACTCCAACGCCTGTTGTGCATTCTGGTGATCAGCAAAGGCTTCTGATTGTGGAGGAAGAGGATTTGACGTAGGCCTATCAACATCCTGTAAAGGAAATAATAACGTAGAAAGTTTAATTTTTGCGATAACCGAAGAGAATGGGCATCGTGAAGTAAAGTAGAAACAAGCCGAACATAGCTGTCAATAGAGTCAAAATTACCTCTTTTTTACTCAGTGGGTTCGCATCCTTCTTCGGAACTCTGACCTTTTTCTTCCTGATAATAATCTCATTTCCTTGCCATATAATTTCTGCAGGCCCTTCTTCAACATATTCCCAATCATCATCCTCATCACATTCATTCTCCTTTTCAACCTGCAAGATATTGAATACCCATCGATAATTAAACCTAGAATTGCATTCTCTCCCATTCCAACATTTTCAAAGAGCCTAACAAAAATTCACAACGGTAACAAGTCTCACAAAAATACTTAATTTCCATTTTTACAACAAAAATAACTCCGTAAAAATCAATTCTAGTGGCCACAAATTCTATTAAATTTCCTATTTCCTCAAACTTTCCCAGCAACCAAACACACACACCCGCCCAAACAAAAACTGCAAAATTCCTTTTAATAAACAAAATAAAACAAACCTGTAATTGTTTCATGGCTGCCTCTTCTTTTTCTCTATCTTCCATAACTTTCCTTCTCTCCTCTTCTTCTTCTTCTACTTTCTTCTTCTTCAACTCCATCTCTTGAATCCAAACCCTCTCTCTCTCCTCAAACTCCTTCAACGCTCTCTCTCTCTTTTCCTCCTCTTCTTTAATCATCATCTCGAACTTCCTCCGCTCCTGCGGATCCTTCGACCTCGCTTCCTCTTCTTCTCTCTCCTTCGCCGCCATTTCTTTCCTCTTCTCTTTCCTCCTCTTCTTCTTCGCCATCTTCTTCTTCTCCTTTCTGCTCATTTTTGCCTCGTTAACTTCCTCTGCTACACGATTCGATTCTGATTCTTCCATGCTTGTCGAAACAGTTACGTTTTGTTTGGTTTCATGGAAAGCTTTCGATTTTCCGGGAAAATATTGGACGAGGGAAGAGAAAGCGGGTGTTCTGTTCACTAGCTGCAACGAGAGATTTTCAATTTCGAAGGTTTTTAACACGACGACGTTCCCCTTAGCTTGAAGATGAAATGAGTTATATTAAAACGGTATAATAACTTTGAGACCCTTATCGTTTTCTAAATCATAGGTAAAGACATAGTTTGAGTTGTTCTTAATGAGGGCCCCAACCCAATTCATCATCAAAATTAAGGATCTCCGAAAGAATAATGATAGGCAATACAAATTTGGATTATAATAGTCTAATAATGTTATGTGATAGTTAATTTTGTAATTTTATCATTTCTCATTTATGTGTGTAAATTTATACAGTTGTCACATAATATTAGAATATAAATTTGTATTTCAATTTTTTTTATGTCGATACTTTATTTCACAATGTTGATGTTGTATTTGAGAATTTTTTTAATCATAAATACTAATTTTTTTAAAAAAATTTGAGATATATAATTTTTATTCAATTAATATAGTATCAATATAAATTCATCGTTTGGAACAGAAATTATAAGACGAGGTCGAGTTGTTTTCAGGTTACATCCATAATCGCACACTTTATTTATCCATCAGATGTGAAAACATCAACGTGCCTTAGGGATGCTAAAATTCGGATCCAGATTAAAATTAAAAAATATGCGGGTCGATATTTTGGATATTCGGATCTGCATAATAATAAATTTAAATATAATTTTAAATTTAATAATTTATATAATAATATTAAATAAAATGCAATTATAATTTAAAATTCAATTATAATTTAAAAATCAACAATTTAACATCAATTCAACATAAATAACATACAACAACACCATAAATTCACAAACAATAATTTCACAATATAAATCAAACATAAAAAAATTTAAAAAATCTAAGGTAAACCGATTTATTATAAATTCTCTAATAATAATAATAATAATAATAATAATAATAATAATAATAATAATTAATTTTTAACATATTTTTTAAAGTTAATGAAGATTATAGAGTTAATTATGCTTACACATTTAAACAAATAATTTAATTAAAAAATAAAAATCTAAGTTAAACCGATTCATTACAATATTCTCTACTTATTATTATTATTATTATTAATTTTTAACAAATTTTTTAAAGTTAATGAAGATTATAGAGTTAATTATGCTTATACATTTAAATAAATAATTTAATTTATATATTTTTCAATTAATATTTAATTAAATAAATAATTTAATTATAAAAAAATATAGATCCGAATATCTGATTTTCTAAATGCACTTACATCCAGATCTGCACGGATTGTGATTTTTAAGATTCGGATCCACATTTTTTAAGATGCGGATCCAAATTTTTCCGCATTCAAATTTTTTAGATCTTTACGGATCCGGGCCAGATCCAGATTTTATTGCCAACCCTGGTCGTGCCTCCCAAAAATCAAACATATGTTGTTAACTTTACTCACATAAGGATTGGGCCTGGTCATGAGAATTGGGCTAACATGGGCTTTACAAATAAACAATAATATTCCCCAAATTTCACCAACATCTCTTTCATTTCATTGCGTTTTCTAAGAGTCCAAACACAAAAGTACTATGTAATGTTGGGGACAGCATGATATTATAGATTCTCGAGAACTTAGGTCTAAGATCGAGCTGAACTTAGTTGTATTTATGATTTCGATATATAATTTTGTACCATTGCATATATCATGGTTAAAATTTATTTAGTTAAATATTTTCGTCTAATAATTAGTAATTACAATTTTTTTAGAAGATCAACACAAGAATCATATCAACATTAAACCCAAATTCGATTCTCAGTTCTTTCACAATTAGTAATTACAACTTTTAAAATTATCACTCTTCAAAAGAAATAACTGCTTGTAATCTTTCCACTCTAGCACCCTGCATCACTTCTTTTAAACGGATATTGAATAAATAACTAGTTTGAAAGCACTTATTCAAACTCCATGCAAGTTTTGAGCTTTTGCATTGGAGTTGAAAAGTATTAAATCCCAGTTTCAAACGAGTTTTGAGCTTTTGTTGAATCAATAAAATCTAACGTAAATCAGCAGGTATTCTAAGAATTAAAGTCTAGTTGTTTTTCAACATTCTAGGCAATTTTGGATTAAACCGAGGCCCTACTTGAGATTGAGATTGGATAGTATTAAAATATTTATTAAACACTAAATGTTATATCTTAGAAAAAATATATTAACATGACTTTTTACTTGTATGACGAAAAATTTATTATATCTTTAAAAATTTTATTAAATTATTATTTAAAAATTATATTTATTATATATTATTAATTTTTGTTTCATTATTACAATTTTTTTCTATATCAACTACAGTTTAAAAGTTATATCACTTTAATTTCAAACACAACAAGAGTATGATTTGTTGGTGACTGGTCTAACACTCTCTCTTACTGTAGGAATTTTGCAAGGACGTGAAGAAAATTGAAAATTGAAATGAATGGTTTCTAGTGAGTCAAGGTCCTTGGAGTCTCTTCAGTCATGTCACTATCCATTCTAGTCATATTTTCCAAGCATTAATGTTTGGTTTAGAAATAATTTGTCAAAGGGGGTGAAAGTCATCCTCGAATTGTGGTCAACGAAAATGAGATACCGAATGGTTGTATGCATAAGTAAATTCAAATTAAGATAGTTTTTTTATCTTAAATTTGAATAAATTTAGAACCAAAAAAAAAATTGAATAAATTTGAATTAGTTAAAATTCTTAATAGAATTGAATGTCTAAATCTAAATGATATATTTATTTTTTTGCCTGAATTTCTAAAACGAATATCAAGTTGTTTTTTTAATTTAAAAAAAATCTAAAAATTAATATTTTTATATTTGTACCATTACAAATTATAAATGTTAAATAAATAATAAATATCTCAAAGAACTTAAATAAGATAATATGTTATCATAATATAAATCATAGTTAATTAAATACAACTATTTATATTCTAAATTAGTATATTTTAATCAATTTGATTATAGTTCATGATGTTTTTATATGAAAAATATTCATAAAAAATTATGAAGATAAATAATGTTAATTTGAAGAAAATAAAAAGATAAAAATAATAATATTAATCTACCACTATATTATCACAAGTTATACAACTGGGTAATAATGCTAATTATTAAATTTTATTTAGTTAAGGATGAAAATTAATTGATTAGATAGGGATATTTTAGAGAATATTTTCTAATAATATCATTTAGACTTTTTAAATTAAATAAAAGGTAAAAAAATTGGCTAAATAACTTAACGACTTAAAGACCGAAAATTTTCATTAAATTGAAAAAAAAGGGACTTAATGACTTAACTAATTGAAATTAAGTCATGAAATCAAAAAATAAATAGCCCCTAAGTCCTTCTAAATTTTAAATGAAATACCAATGTTTTAAAAGGTAAGACTTATTATGTCCTTCTTCGATGATCATATACTTAAAGTCTTTGTTGAAAGAAAATATCTAAATTAAAAATCTTATGGAATTATTTTATAACGATTTTGTTTACAATATATGCCGTCGTTAAAAAAGTCCTCATCGTGAAGAAAAAAAAAAAAAGAAATTTACGGCCCTAGGAGAATTGCAATTTTTGCATATTCACATGAAAACGGAGCAATTAATAGCTTGTAGCTTTTTCCTAGAGAGAATATAACAATTGGGAAAACATTGTCATTGTTTCATCCTAGTTTAGTTTTTCCAGAAGACCAATCGACGATCTTCATGTAAAGTCAGATTCAATAGCTTGTAGATCACGCAACATGGGAACACCGTAAAATTTCTTTTTGCTCTACCCATATAAGTATCTGTATGCGCAGTATGCTATATTGCTATTACTCGCTTAGCACTAAAGTTGTCGAAATCTACATATGAAGATCGATATGAGCTTATTATATTTTGCACCAATAATGTTGTTCTCACGCTATTTCATCATGTCTAGCTTAGCATTGCCTCTGGGTAGTGTTAAAAACATAACAACGGATCAGCATGCTCTTCTTGCATTCAAAGAGCAAGTCATTGATCCTCGAGGTATCCTGGCGCATAATTGGTCAGTTTCTTATCCAGTATGCAGTTGGGTTGGCATTTCTTGTGACACTCGTCATCATAGAGTCACAAGATTGGATCTTTCAGATTCTAGTCTCGAAGGCCCCATTTCGGCACACTTGGGAAATATTTCATTTCTAGTGTCTCTTAATTTTAGTGGTAACAATTTTCATGGCCATCTGCCTAACGAATTGAGGCAATTACGAAGGCTCAGATTCATTGATTTCAATTTCAACCAATTGAGTGGAGTCCTTCCATCCTGGATTGGTAGCTTACCGAAACTACGAATGTTGAGTCTTCGTAATAACAGCTTCAGAGGTCCCTTCCCGGATTCTCTCCACAACTTATCAAAGCTGCAGACGTTGGAGATGAGATTCAATATTGTTGGTGGGAAAATTCCTACTAAGATTGGAAATTTGACTAAGCTCTTGCATGTAAATCTTGGTAATAACAACCTTCAAGGTACGTGCCTTCCACCTCGTCTTTTTTAAGCTTCCATTTCAATTTGCGGAATACATTTTGTAATATGGTGCAATAACTACTGCTAAAAACGACACAAATCAAAATCCGACCCTGCTCTTTCCAGAGAGATCCGTAGCAGAGGAAAGAGAAGGACTGGGCCATAGGGGCTTAATTGGCTGATCAGTTTTAAAATAATTTAATTTTTTAGCTGATTATTCATGTTCGAGTCTGGAGAGGTATGGGTCAAGAAATTTATTAAGGTTTTACCTGTACTCCTACTTTTACAATCTACACATGAATAAAGAATTTTAAGGAGAAAATCTAGCACCAACAGCAGATTCAAAAGAACGAGATTTCAGTTTTTTAGCTTAGTCCATGGTATCAGTTTCTAAGTACTTCAAAAGAAAAAATATTCATAAATATTTAGGATAAAATTAATTTTTTTTAGAAGTGGTACAATCCCCAAAATTTCATACTAAATAATATGGCATTCATCAATCTGATTGTGAGATAATATATGCAATTTATTAGGAAATTAGAAAAAATTATCAACCACATGATGAATGACGCAAGTTGAGTCTCAACTGATGAGGCTCCATTACATCAGATTAGTTATTAATATTTAGTATGAGGTAGCAATTATAGATCACTTGTTACATTAGTTTAATACTCAAGGGCCAAATATTAGGATCCTAATATTATTGTATATTTATTCTTAAACATTTGGAATTTAACTTTGTTTTTTCATTCACAGTTATCAAGTTTTTATGCATGCTCTTTTAATTTAAGAATGATTGGTTGGAGTTTTAGTTGTTCTGTTATTGATTATATCTTAATTTATATAAAATAAAATTTGAATCCTATACAAAGTTTTTTGGTGTTTTACTCATGTTTTAACTCTCAAAATTGTCAATCCAAATTTTAAGATACAAAATTTATATCTCCACTAATATGCCATACATATGGTCTAGTTCCTATGAACTAGTATATGAAATTTAATTTTAAGGAATGTAACTTTACGATCTTAAAATTATTCTCTAATTAACTTTATATTTATTGTTTCACACCTAACAACAAATAAATACTACTCATCAATCTCTTTGTTGATATTAATAAGCACATCTGTTATTGTAGAATTGAAAAGCTCAAAATTTATATAACTCCTCAATGTTGGCATTCTGGCAGGTGAAATTCCGGATGAGATTGGCAATCTACAAAATCTGCAAAATCTTCTTCTTTTTCACAACAAATTAACTGGTCATATTCCCTCCGCCATTTTCAACTTGTCAAATGTAAATCTTATTACCCTAGCTGCAAATGAACTCTCAGGCCACCTGCCATCAACTGCTGGCAACTCGCTTCAGAACATGGAGATTCTTGACTTGTCCGAAAATAGACTTATTGGAACAATTCCTAATTCCATCACCAATGCTTCTAGACTCTATGCCCTAGACTTGAGCTTCAACTATTTCTCTGGCCACATTCCAAATACATTTGGAAAATTGAGACACCTGGCGAGGTTTACCATTATGGGAAACAATTTGACCATCCCGGGAACGTCATCATCTACCGAAAAAGATTGGAGTTTTCTCTCTTCTTTGACAAATTGCAGAGATATAAAACGAGTCGTTTTAGCACTTAATCCATTTGGTGGCATCCTTCCTGTTAACATTTATGTTAACATAATGTTGATTTTGATGATAACAAACAAAATTAAGAATGATTAAGTTTTTGAAAGCTTAAATTATTTTTTCATACATTTTAAATAAATCATTATTTTCACTTTATAAAGGTTTTAAATTTAATGAAAAAATGATTTTATGAAATTAGTTATTTTTCAAGTTTATGGTTTAATTGAAAGAGTTTTGAAAACTTTGAAATCAATAAGTATTACTTGAAATTTTGGAAAGGACTTATTTGAAAGATTTCATAGCATTTTGGCCTATATCACAATTTCAGAAAGTTTTGGGATTCACAAAGTATTATTAAGAAATTCTGAAATTGGACTTAATTGAAAACTTTTATAACGTTTTGGGCCATACTACAGTTTCATAAAGTTTTGGGGTCAAACTGTAATTTTAGCAAACAGTGCACTGTACCGTTACTGTAGCAAGCGGCAATCCGGTTATGCTAAACGGCAATCCGGTTATGGGGCAGAAACTCTCCGGATGAAAAGCGGCAATCCGGATTTCGTGTCGTGAATCCGGTTATTGGGCAGAAAGCTTCTGGAGCATAAACGGCAATCCGGTTGTGCTAAGCGGAAATCCGGTTACAGGGCAGAAAGCTTCTGGAGCATAAACGGCAATCCGGATATCACAAGCGGCGTTCCGGATACTCAAAAATTCAAATTTTTGCCTTAACGGTAACATGCAAGCGGAATTCCGGATAACATAAACGGTAATCCGGTTATGAGTAAAAAGTGAATAACGGCTAGTTTTTTAGCTCCAACTATAAAAACTCAAAGTCAATTCATTTTCAATAACTCAAGCAAGCAAAATCAAAGAGCACACAACATATATCAAGCTTTCAAATCGCAAATCAAAAACATTAAATCATCTTTTGTTCTTCAATTTGTTCATCTACTCTTAAAGAGAGTTTTTGTTGTAATTTTCATTTCCTCATCAAATTTGTGAGTGTTTAAGTGTGTGAGACACTTGAGTGAAGAGATTAGGAGATAATCTCTTTGTTGTAAAGGTTCATTGACACCTTGAAGTCAATTGTAAGCATTTGAAGCCTTGGAAAGGCTTGGATAGTGAAATCCTCAAGCTTGGGTTGCTTGGAGGCGTGGACGTAGGCGGGGATAGCCGAACCACGTAAAAATCCTTGAGTTTGCTTTCTCTTACCTTACTCATTTATTATTGTGCCTTTATTGAATTTATTGTTTTCGAATTTATTAAGGCATTAGTTTTAATTGTTGTGCGATTTGCTTAGCTTAATTTTTAAAATCCCAATTCACCCCCCCTCTTGGGTTGCCTAGTTAGTATTTCACTTCCACCATTAGTTGGGAATTTCTCTTCATCTCTTGAGCAGTTCTTCGCATACGATTGCCAGCTCAAGGGCAACATTCCTAAAGAAATTGGTAATTTGCATGGCTTGATAACATTAAGCCTCCGAAACAATGAGTTGAATGGAACAATTCCAACTACTTTAGGAAGACTAGAGAAGCTCCAAAGTCTAAGTCTTCGTCAGAATAATTTGCAAGGACCCATTCCATATGAGCTTTGCTACTTGAAGAGGTTGAATTCGTTATCGTTATATGAAAATAAGCTCACTGGATCTATATCCCCATGCTTAGCAAGTTTGACATCTCTAAGCGAGCTTCTCTTAGGCTCAAACAATCTCACTTCTATTATACCATCATCCTTGTGGACTCTCGAAGTCATCTTGCAAATAGATTTGTCCTCAAATTCATTAACTGGTTCTCTCCCTTCAAGTATGAAGAGCTTGAAGGCCTTGATACGTTTAGATTTATCAAGGAATCAATTATCGGGTGATATTCCAACAGCCATTGGTGGCCTTCAAGAGCTTCTTAATCTATCATTAGCTGGTAATCTATTTCAAGGTCACATCCCTGAGTCATTTGGCAATCTCACAAGCTTGGAAATCTTAGATCTCTTTCGTAACAATCTTTCTGGTGAGATTCCTAAGTCATTGGAGAAACTCTTATATCTCAAACATTTAAATGTGTCTCACAATATACTAGAAGGGGAAATTCCTAAAAATGGGCCTTTTAGAAACTTCTCGGCTCAATCGTTTATGTGGAATTATGCACTTTGTGGTTCACCAAGACTACAAGTCCCATCCTGCAAGGATGATGGCACCATAAGACGATCCAAGAAAGCCATTGTTACACTTTTCCTCAAATATGTCTTACCTTCAATCGTGTCCATTTTGTTGATAATGACTGTTGTTGTTGTCTTCATGAGACGTCGCAATAAGGCTTCAATGAATTCTGCTCATCAAGAAGATTTTTCACCTCTGGCAACGTGGAGAAGAATTTCGTATCTAGAAATTCAACGAGCAACAAATGGATTTGATAAATGCAACTTGATTGGTAAAGGTAGTTTTGGCTCAGTGTATAAAGGGATACTCTCAGATGGGGCTGAGGTTGCTATAAAGATTTTCAACTTACAGTTGGAGAGAGCATTTCGAAGTTTTGACTCTGAATGTGAAGTATTGAGAAGCATTCGCCATCGAAACCTTGTAAAGATTCGTAGTAGCTGCAGTAATGTTGATTTCAAGGCTCTGGTACTCGAGCTCATGCCCAATGGTAGTCTTGAGAAGTGGTTGTATTCTCACAACTATTTTCTAGATATCCAAGAGAGGTTGAATGTGATGATAGATGTGGGATCTGCTCTCGAATATCTCCATCACGGTTATTCCCCATCTGTGGTTCACTGTGATTTGAAGCCCAGTAATATTCTCTTGGATGAAAATATGGTGGCACATGTGAGTGATTTTGGCATTTCCAAGCTCTTAGGTGATGGAGAAAATTTTGAGACGCAGACCATGACAATGGCCACCGTTGGGTACATGGCACCAGGTAATCTTTCAAGAATATATTATAATCTTTTTTTTTTTTATGTATAAAATTAAGACTATAGTAATTTATTAGTCATTTAAGTCATAAATAATAACGTGTGATAAATTGAAATTTTTTAAATTTGCAGAATATGGATCAGAGGGAATTGTTTCATCCAAATGCGATGTCTATAGTTATGGTGTTTTGTTGATGGAAACTTTCACAAGAAAGAAGCCCACAGATGAAATTTTTGGTGGAGAAATGAGTTCAAAGAATTGGGTGAAGGAGTCATTGCCTCACGGATTGACAAACGTTGTGGATGAAAATTTGCTGCTAGAAGAGCCAGCTTTTGCAGCCAAAATGGATTGTATACTGAGCATCATGCATTTGGCTTTGGATTGTACCGTGGATTCACCGGACCAGAGGATATGTATGAAAGATGCCGTAGCCAAGCTCAACAAGATTAAATTGAAATTTCTAAATGATATTAGTGAGTATAACTAATTAATTAGATTTAGATTATGGATAACTAATTAATTAGATTTAGATTATGGATTTGGATCCTCCTCATTCTTCGTCTTCTATCCTTCTTAGCTTTTATTATTCTAGTGATGTGAGGTAATGATAAAAATAAATGGTTCAAACTTAATTTTTTATTTTTGTTTTTCCAGTCTTGAACGCCGTCATATTTAATTATTTTTTAGATAAACCATTTGTTTTTTTTTTCAACGAATGTTCTTCACTAAGCGCCAAGTTAAGAGAAATAAAAGAATATAAAAACTGTTTGAATTTTGAACCAGAAAAAAATGTACTTTTAAGATATTATTGTGAACCAAAAAATATGTACTTTTAAGCATTTTTATAAATTATAATATGTATTTTTATAAATGTTGCCTTATTTCCGGGTTAAAGGTTTGTCCTGGCTCGCAATTAATTAAACACTTGATGGAGAAAATTAAAAATTTAAATTAAATCATTATACATAATATTTTACAAATTGAACTTAAGATAATTACATTTCCAAATATAATAGTCTAATTTCGAGTAAAAAAATTCAAGCATTTAATGTTACATTTTTAATTTTTTTCGTCATTAAAATTGGACTGTCTAAAGTCAGAGGCTAAGCTGGAGAAAAATGATCTGAGGTTGAGATATGGACAAAATAAAAAGTACTAAATAAAATACATCTAATGATAGGAAGGACCTATATGTAATTTTTCCAAAACTTGGATCGGCTTGTTTTGAAAGCACCTAAAATCCAAGCTTCACTGTAACTTTAACTAGCTATGCGACCAACCATTGTGCTACTACTTTTATATGGAAAATTTGTCACTATGTTTGGCAAATAAAACTTGTTAGCCATTTTTTTAAAAAAAATTTTGGGCTAAACTATAGTAATTTGTGGAACCAAAATTTGTCACTGTATATATAAAATAAGATTTAAAACTTCGTAAAATATCCTAAACAACAATTAACTATCAGTTTAAATGATGTTCAAGGTTTATTAGTGGGATCTCTAGAGTTCTTTGGCTCATTTTTATGGTAAACCACAATTAATTATCAATTTTAATTTAATTCACCATCTCATTTTATATTTTAAGTCAATGAATTAAGACTTAATGTTAAGCTGATTTTGTGAAGAGTCTAACGATCAAGATCTATTATTTTATTTATATTTTTGTTATCGTTTCTCTTACTTCACAATTATTAATTTAATTTCAATGATATGTGTTTACAAGACCCTTATAAGAAGATTAGCTTATATTCTTTTGAGCAACATTAAATTCAATCAAAATCATGTACTAGAGTAATAATTATATCTCAGAAGTAATAATAATAAAAAAGAAATTAATGTAATGGGATAAACAAGAGAAAAATTAACCCTTTATATTTCATAAAGGAGCTTCTCCCATTTACAAGGTGAGTGGGACTATTAGCACTCCCCCAAAATTCTTTTGAAATTCCTTTTCTAATTATATTCCATTTAATGCCAAAAGTATCCTTTTCTAATTAAACATTATTTTCATTTATAAATCTTACAGTTTCTAATAACTTTCTCACTTTTTTAGTTTTAATAATTGTATTCCTCTCTTCAAATTTTTTTTATTATTTAATTTCTAAAAAAAGAAAAAGTAAGAAAAATCTTATAAAATATTGAATACTTTATGGGTCCAATACAATTTTATCGTACATATAAACTTTGGGTGCAACAATTAATTTGAGAATCCTTAAAAAATTATTTGTAGTGAGATAAAATTTTATTTAATTTATTTTCTCTCAATGTTGTATCCTAATTTTGTTACTACATATATTATAAGAGTATTATTTTGGCTTAAAAATTTACTTCTTAAATTTAGATTAATTTAATGATTAAAAAAATTTATAGATTGCTTCTTAAATTCATATTATTCTAATGATTAAAAAAAATTTATATTGTGTAAGTAAAATGAAATTGAAGAGATAAAGAAAATATAAATGAAATTAATTCTATTTATATTTATCTTTAAATGTAATTATAATATCATATGAATTTTATAAAATCAATGAATGGATGCTAATAATACAACTCTTACAAGGTAAATACTGTTCAAACTGAAACTGGGCCACGAGACACTTTCTCAGCTTAATAATGGAGAGAGCGGTGTGTTCTGTTCAATTGTTCATATCAAATTTGATGTTTAACACGACGACGTTTTGCTTAGCTCGCGTCTTGTAGATGAAATTTATAGCGTCACAGGTTTCCCAGCCTTGTTGACCGTCAAAATTTAGGATCTCCATGATCAATCTAGCGGTGCGACAAGCCAACGTTGGCTTCAGGAGCCAAGTAATTTTTTTTTAAAAAAAGGAAAAATAATAGAAACCTCTAGTTTAAATAAGCAGTAATATAATGAAAAATAAATATTTCGAAAAGCAAGTCAAAAAATTTAAAAAAATACTTTTTTATTTTTGTTTATTAAAGGTAAAGAATTTTTTTTATAGCGGTCAGCTTCCAATTAGTTACACTCAAAATTGACGGAAGAAAATGAATATAAGTAGCATTCGTAACAATCAATTACCTAAATCTTAGAGTAATTTAGACTATCAACTGAAAATAAATTAATTAAATAAAGAAGCTAAATTATAAACTAACCTTTTCAAAGAATAAAGCTGAAAAAAGTGAGACTTGAGAATTGAGAGTTTTAAGGTGTTTAGAAAGAAAGAACCACCAAATTGAGAATTTAGAAGAGAAGACTAGAGTCAAATTGAACTAGCTTAATTTAGGTATATACGTATTTTGGTAAGTACAAGTAACTTAAAATTTTCTTTTCTATCTTATTATTTAGCTTAATATATTGCCTTTTTTTTTAAATTTCTTATAGGGCCACGATCATGATACTGGTTTGGAGGTGTCATGATTATAGTGTCAATAATTATTGCCACTATAGTATCACTAAAATTATGACATTATATTGTCAGTAATTACTAATATACATGTTTGTAACAACTCTTAGGGTTTGTTTGTGATTGCTTTTGAGAGACTTAAAAGTAATTTTGAAAATCTAAAAAATAATTTTAGTGTTTGTTAAAATAAAACCAAAATCAACTTTGAAAATATAGGGAAGGAGTACCTAATTTTGATAAGTGATTTTGAAATGTCTGCTTTAAAACTTACAGTACTTATAAAAACAAAATATACCAAATATTTAACTGATTCTCTTCATAGTTGATTATTTTTACAGTGCAGCTAACAACAATTATTTTAAAAGTTATAGCATTCCCAAATTGACCCTTAATAAAGTATCACCAGCCAAATTCATTGAAGGCTAAGTTACTTGTAGTGATATTTTAACATCCTATGTCCCTATCCAATCAAGGCCCTCGCTTATCAATTTGGAGATTGGTTATTAGATTTAGTAAAACTTTATATTATAAAGTTTTCTACATCATGGGTTCGTTTAAAAAGAATTTATTTCATATTACTTTTCTTATATCTAAGAGGGTCCTTGTATTGCACCCCATTCACTCTAGTAAGACTCAAAACTAGATTTTTGTTCTCGAGAGACTACGCTCCTACCACTTAGGAGAAATTCTAGAATACATCTGAGGTATCATGTCATCCATACAACAATCAATAATGTCATAACATGTGTGTATTTATTTTGAATCACTATCATGTAAGTGGTGGTTGTATTTAATTCAATGACACATGTCATTCATGCATCAATTGGTTGCTATATATCTGAGGTATTCTAGAATTTCTCACCACTTAGGCCTTCGCCTGAAATTAAGCTTCAAGATTAATTAGCGGAATCTTAAAGTACTTCCGCATATTTTTATCCTAAACAATTTTCTTAAAATATTATCTTAAAAACCTGCTGTGATTACCATTTATTGTTAATTTAAATATTTCATCATTAAGTCTTAATTTAATTTGTTCATTACCTCTGTTCATATCTTTAAATAAATAACCATAGATGATGATCGAACTCATATACCTGTAACTCGTCTATTTCTTTTTTATTTTTCCCCCCAAAAACTAAATAAAAAAATGTTAACACAGTATACATTTTCAAGGCTATCATGAAATTTAATTCTTACAATTTCTTACGATATAGTGCTTGAAAAACACTCACTGAAGCCAAGGGCTTATGAAAATTGTTTTATATTCTTTTGAAACACATCAAATTCAATCAAAATCACGTACTAGTGTGTAATCATTCGTAATGAAAAGACTAAGAAAATTAATCTAGCAGGAGCAACAAGAAAGAAAAAAAAAATTGAGCCATTAGATTTTATAAATGAACTTCTCCTTATTGTCACATCATAATGCCATCGAATAACGATATTCAAAAGAGAAAATGGCTTTTCTCTTTTTAAAATCGTGGGAAAAAAATTTACGTTAACATTCATGAACTAGAAATTCAGTACCAACTTTCAACAGTTTTGCCACACAACTTAGTATCCTTGGAAGATTGGCGGAGGTGGTGATGGGTACAATGCACCAACGGGTGGAAGGATGAAATCCTTGGGTGGAGGAATATTAGAAGGAGGAGGGGATAGGATGAAATCCTTGGGTGGAGGAATATTAGAAGGAGGAGGGGATAAAATCAGTGTTGGTGGTGGCGATACGGTTAGTGGCGGTGGGGAGCTGACAGGAGGTGGTGAAGAAGAAACAGGTGGAGGAGACTGAACTGACGGGGGAGGGGAGTTAACAATTGGTGGTAGAGAAGAGATGGGCGGAGGTGGGGAGTTAACAGGAGGTGGTGTGGGAGACTGAATTGGTGAGGGTGGTGAGGAGGCTGGTGTTGAAGGAGGTGGGGAGTTAACAGGAGGTGGTGTGGGAGACTGAATTGGTGAGGGTGGTGAGGAGGCTGGTGTTGAAGGAGGAGGGGATTGTTTCGGTGGTGGAGCTGATTGTGGGGGTGGAGATTCGTTAGATGGTGGTGGTGATGGCTGAATTGAAGCAGCGGGTGGAGACTTAGCTGGTGGTGGAGGTGAAATTGGCGAAGGAGAAGGTGCCGGTGGAGACGGTGATGGTTGAGGTGTAGGTGGGGGTGGAAATTGCATTGGTGGAGATGGAAGTGGAGGACTTACTGAAGTGGGTGGCTTTGATGGCTCAGGTGTTGGTGTAGGCACCGATGGCTTTGACGGCTCTGGAGCTGGAGTTGATGGTTTTGAAGGTTCAGGCGCCGGTGATGATGGTTTATATGGTTCGGGAACTGGAGCTGAAGGTTTTGATGCAACAGGAGCGAGCGATGGAGGTTTAGATGGTTCGGGTGTTGGGACTGAAGGTTTTGATGGCTCCGGAGCAAGAATTGGTGGTATGGAAGGCACTGGAGTTGGCGATGATGGTTTTGATGGCTCCGGAGCAAGAATTGGTGGTATGGAAGGCACTGGAGTTGGCGATGATGGTTTTGATGGTTCAGGTGTTGGCGATGAAGGATTTGAAGGCTGTGGTGCAGGCGATAATGATTTATAGGGTTCTGGAACAGGGGCTGATGGCTTTGATGGCACGGGAGCTTGCGATGAAGGTTTTGATGGTTCAGGTGTTGGAGCCGATGGTTTTGACGGCTCTGGTGTTGGAGTTGATGGTTTGGAAGGCACTGGAGCTGGCGACGATGGTTTAAACAGCTGAGGTGTCGGAGCTGGTGTAAGTTGTGGAGGTGAAAGTCGGGTTGGAAACTGCACTGGTGGGGGTGGAGATTGCACTGGTGGTGGATATTGAACTGAAGGAGGTGGTGAAGGTGAAGGTAGGGGTGGAGATCTTACTGGTGGTGGAGGAGATTGTACAGGTGGTGGTGGAGATTGCACTGGTGTTGGAGGTGGGGGTGATTGCACTGGTGGAGGTGAAATTGGGGATGGAGATTGTATTGGTGGTGGAGGGGAGTTCACGGGTGGTGGTGGTGGAGATTGCACTGGTGGTGGAGGTGGGGGAGATTGCACTGAAGGAGATGGTAGAGGCGAAGGTGAGGATGGAGATCTTACTGGTGGAGGAGGAGAGTGCACAGGTGGTGGGGGAGATTGTACTGGTGTTGGAGGTAGTGGGGATTGCACTGGTGGTGAATATTGAACTGAAGGAGGTGGTAGAGGCGAAGGTGAGGGTGGTGATCTTACTGGTGGAGGAGAAGAGTACACAGGTGGTGGGGGAGATTGTACTGGTGTTGGAGGTCGTGGGGATTGCACTGGTGGTGAATATTGAACTGAAGGAGGTGGTAGAGGTGAAGGTGAGGGTGGTGATCTTACTGGCGGAGGAGGAGAGTGCACAGGTGGTGGTGGAGATTGCACTGGTGTTGGAGGTGGTGGGGATTGCACTGGTGGTGGATATTGAACTGAAGGAGGTGGTAGAGGTGAAGGTGAGGGTGGTGATCTTACTGGCGGAGGAGGAGGAGGAGGAGAGTGCACAGGTGGCGGTGGAGATTGCACTGGTGTTGGAGGTGGTGGGGATTGCACTGGTGGTGGATATTGAACTGAAGGAGGTGGTAGAGGTGAAGGTGAGGGTGGTGATCTTACTGGCGGAGGAGGAGGAGGAGGAGAGTGCACAGGTGGCGGTGGAGATTGCACTGGTGTTGGAGGTGGGGGAGATTGCACTGGTGGTGGATATTTGACTGAAGGAGGTGGTGGAGGAGATTGTGGCAGAGGTGAAGGTGGGGGGGTGGACTGAACCGATGATGGTGGATATTGAACTGGTGGAAGCAATGGTTTTGATGGTTCAGGTGCTGGTGCCGATGGTCTCCATGGTTGGGGTGGAGTATGTGATCTAACTCTCCAATTTCTTGGTGGCGTATTAGGAGAATTAACTGGCGGTAGGGGTGTTGGCACAGGTGTCGAGGGTTTAGAAGTTGGAGGTGGTGGCGGTGATGGTGTCGGGGGAGCTGGTGTAGGTGTCTTTTGTTCGGGTGCCGGTGTCGGTATTGATGGCTTTGGAGGAGTTGAAGGTGCGGAAGGTGGAGAACCGCCTCCTAAACACACATCCTTACTACAATCTACAGGATTGCTCACCACGGGGCTGCACGTGGTAGCCCACTTTTGACTTGGCCTCTGTGCCAAACAATTGCTCGTGTCATCGAATACACCGCCCTCTTTCGAACCTGGAATGCATTCATTGCCTAATCCTTGAAAATAATTATAAGAGAATGTGAAATTATTTATGTTTGGCAACTTGCAAATTTGCTCGGACACATATCCTGTTAGCTGGTTATATGAGAGAACCAATCTGCGAATACTTTCCAAACTTGAAAAGCTCTGTGGCACACTTCCGTAGAATGAGTTAGAGCTAGCGTCGAAGACTGTCAACTTTTTAAGCCATCCAATTTCCGACGGCAAACACCCCATCAGATCATTGTTTGATAATATAATTTCGTTCACGTTTGGCATGTTGCCAATCGATCGTGGGACGCAACCACTGAAATTGTTGTTAGCAAATGTCACGACTGAAACTGTTGATTCCCCTATTGTTTCAGGAATCCAGGACGAGAACCTGTTGTTGTTCAGGAAAATCGCATCGAGTTTCATCTTGAAAAGTTCTCGTGGGACCTCACCCTCAAAATTGTTGTACCTGAGATCAAGGTATCTGAGACTTGTCCAGGATAAACAGACGCTCGGGAAAGAGCCAACAAGCCTGTTGTTGCTGACATCAAACTCATAGATAAGTTTCCAGTTAGAGAGGCTCTCAGGAATAATCCCACAGAATCTGTTAGAGTTAACATGGAACAATGCTAGATCACTCAACCACCCCAACTCAGCTGGAAAATACCCAGCAATGTCGTTACCGTTCAGATCAATGCCAGCCACAACAGTAATGTTAGAATTATCGGGCGCCGGTGCACAAAAAACACTATTATATGAGCACACATCGGTGCCAACCCAATTCCCTGTCGTGTTAAACGGGTCCGAATATATTGCCTTCTTGAATGCTTGGAGAGCAACATATGCTTTCTTCAGCCTATCATTCGCAAAATATTTGTTCTTAAGGTCATACTCATTCTCAATGTTGTCCGGAAGTTTTCCATCCTGAGGTAATGTTAAGAGCTGGCGGCGAACAAGAAAAGCTGCTTCCGCATCGGAGAAAGCAAAAGAAAATGACGAAAATGATGAACAAATAAGAGAGAAGAGCACCAAGCAGCCAACGACCTGCATTATTCAGTCGCCCAAGGCTGCCTATTTTAGTTGTAGGCTGTTGAACCCCATGCTATTGGTGGGGTTATATAGATGGTCTGTCTAATGTCTCATAGACATTGACAGGTTTGCATTGCCCTTCTTCTGTGCCATAAATCTCTCGATACCACATAATTAATTCGGTTACTAATATAAATTTAGAGATTAGCTAAAGATACCAATTATATTATTTAATTACACCAAGTAATAGCACTGAAGTCTGATGTTCTATAGTACCAAAAACATTATTATTTAAACCTAATTGAGACGCTAAAGAATTAGAGTACCTTTAGCTATGGTGGGTTATGGTTCTTGTTTTTGTTATCATCTTTCAATTTTTGTTAAACACTAAAGAAAATGGCCAAAAGAAAATCCTCCAGAGAGCTTTTTTTTTAATTAAAAAGAAAAATTATTAACAAGATAAAATAGCACAAGAGTGATAAAAGTTTCATAAAACGAAAATTAAAAACACCCCAAGAATTTAAAAGAAATTTCCGAATTTAATGGGGACGTGAATTCCAACAAGTATAAAAATGAAAGCTAATCATAGAAATTAAAAACACCAATCTAGCAGCTGTTTATGTTTGCAAATCCAATCATAGAAATTCAATTGGTTAATCAAATTTGAGGGGACTTCAAATGTGTGTATGCATATATAGACTTCTCCAACAACAATCTCCCATGTTAATATTCTGCATCTAACAAAGTTGGATAATCATTGGACTCATTCGCTTAATAATTCTAACGAAGTCGACTCGAGTTAACAAGTGTGTGTATGCATATATTTGTCTTAAAACAAAAAATAAATGATTGAAAAAGGACAAGAAATAATAGCTTCATTTTTTTTTTTGGCTCCATAAATCTTACTTAAGAAAAAAGATGTAAGTAGATATTCCGTTATTATTTTCTAAGATTTAAATTACTGATTATCTCCCAGAGGTTGTAATCTTAATGTTGGAACTTTACTGTCAAAGGATGTAAATCTCTCTTTAACTTAAAAAACTTCGTCTGTCTTTTGAAAAATATATCAGAGTGTCTAACAATTATAATAGCTAAAGTACCCAAAAGAATAAGTTTTTATCTATTACAGTTTTAACGTCAGTATAATTAAGGAACAAGAGAAGCAATAGGGGAGAATAATTATTGACAATTGAGATTATTGATAATTTTACGGTTAAGGTTTCAGAAAAACCCAATGGTTGAATTCAAGTTCCTAAAATTGGCAGAACTGATGTCAGCAACTAAGCAATCAATGGAGTAGACACATCAGTTTACTAAAATTACTGATATTCGTGTCCTTTTCTCAATCGTGCTAAAATAGTTCGTCCAAAAAAAAAAAAAGTTGCCGCGAAGGAACATATTAATTGTGAACTGGCCTGGAAAGGAAAATATTTGTCATATTGCAATAATGAGTACAATTTGGACTGAAATATTCAAAATGAATAATAATTTTTTAGGCGAGCTGCCAATTCCATCAAATGTCTTAATTATTTGGAATCATTTCAACTTTTCGGATGCAATTCTCGGGCCAAATTCCGCGTCCCCTCAGTAATCTCACCCACCTCAGTGTTTTAGACCTTTCTTGGAATAATTTTAATGGCCAAATGGATCTAGATTTCTTTCTTCTTAAACTCAAAAACATAGATAGCTTATTTCTCTCATCCAACAATTTGTCATTGTTCACAACAGCCATATCTTAATACGACTCCCAAGAAATTTTTTTATTATACGTTTGCGTTCATGCAACCTAACTGAGTTTCCAAATTTCTTACAAAACCAAGATTACTTCGAAGATCTTGAGCTTTCCTCTAATAAAATACCTGGCCAAATACCTCGGTGGTTCCTCAACATAAGTATCCATAGTTTGAGCTAATCTTTTAACAGGATTTGACCAACACCCCTTGCCCTTCCTTTGAGTTCCCCAGTTTTTTCATCTTAGCCCCTGGTTTTAATAAGCTCCAAGGACTACTCCCAGTTCCGCCACAGCCACCATTTTTTTTTCCTAGTTTCAGACAACAGACTGACGGGGGAAATTCCACAATGGGCAATTTGAGTAGTCTTTTTGTTCTTGATTCGTCTACAATAACTTAAGTGGTGTGTGCTTCCTCAATGTTTGAGCAATTTCAACGACACACTTTTGACTTCAAACTTACGAAGCAATAATTCATTTGGGAGCATTCCTAATGTTAGATGTCCAAAAATGACCTCAACAACTGAATTTGTTTCGGGTTGAAAATTAGTAAGAACCAAACTTGAATATTGATCTGAACTTCAAATCTGCAACCTGAAAACCATAGAAACTGGTCAGGACTCGCCGGTGGGGGTTTCGGTGAGAACCCTCCGATACTTAAGTTAGATTAGGAGAACATTAAATAGTTGACTGGAAGAGAAATAACTCAAGCAGAATAACACAAAAAATAAGATGAAATAACATAAATGTTATCTTCTTCTCTACAATGGAAGATTAATTTTCTTTTTTTTTATTCCTTCCTCTGGTCCCCCCGTAGTGTCCATTGTTTTCTTTAATACCCCTCAAGAGACAGACAATTTTATTCCCCTTAAAAGTCGCTCATCTTCTCAACATGGGTAGTTGGCTCACATGGGATAACTGAACTCAACACCTAAAACCTTCATGATTGGAGATAGATTACTAATGATGACTGATTTAAGTAATAATCTATTAGGAGGAAGAATTCCCAGATCTCTGGGATATTGTACAAGGTTAGAATTTCTTGCTCTTGGAAATAACCAACTCGATGACGCTTTTTTCATTTTTGTTGGGAGCTCTTTCAAAGTTGAAAAATTCTTATCTTACTTCAATAATTTAAATGGTGAAATAAGTGAGCCTACATCACATTTAGGTTTTCCCGATCTTCTCATTATTGATCTCTCTCATAACAAATTTACAGGCAAGCTTCCATCAAAATATTTTAAGGTTTGGAAATTGGAATAACATGGAAAAACTGAATTGCATGGCATAATTCCTTCATCTTTGTCAATTTCCTCATATGAAGATTTTGCACATTATTATTTCTCCATCAGTGAGTTACAAAGCCCAAATGATGACATGTAACGAGATCCCCGGTATGCTCAGGGGCATTATTCTTTCAAGTAATAGATTTGATGGAAAGATTCCATCATCGATTGCCAATTTAAAGGGAATTCAAATTCTCAATCTTTCCTACAATAATATCCAAGGCCATATTCCATCAAGTTTAGCCGACCTAACAGAATTGGAATCTTTAGATCTCTCAAATAACGGGTTTTCGGAAAGATTCCTCCACAGCTAATTGACCTTACATTTCTTGGATTCTTTAATGTCTCACACAGCGATCTCACCGGACCTGTACCTCAAGGAAACCAATTTTCTAGAGAGAATAGTTCATCTTTGATGGGAACTTCGGATTGTGTGGGAACCTTTTATCAAAAAATTGTCATAGATCCAGATATGGGAAAACGGAAGATCTGATTCAAGGTTCAGAATCTTTATTCACATTCCTTGATTGGAAAATTATACTGATATGTTATACGTTTGGGCTTGTTGTTGGAGTGGTTCTGGGTCCCAGCATTAGCACAAGAATGCAGGGATCAGTTTTGAAAAAATTGGGAGACGACCTAAAAGAATGCAGAGAAAGATGGGACGTAGGAATTAAATTTAAAATGTAATTGGGTAAATTTTCTTTGATATGATTCATGGCGGATGTATTCCTGTTATTAGTTTTCTGAATAAATTTCTTATTTTCAGCTTGCTCTCGTTTGTTTACTTGCTTAATTAATCAAAGAAGTGTTACAGGGATAAATGGCTTGTCGTTAAATTCAAAAAGAAAAAAAGGAAAAAGAGCAAGCTGTATAACATTTTTAATTTTTGTCAAAGAAAATTTTCTTCTTATTAACTTAATTAGGAGTATCACACAACGAACAAACCAAAGCCAAATCGAATCCCTCTATATTGCAAGTTATCGTCAGCACTGAATTCTAAAAGAAATTGAGATCTTGTTAACTAATTAAAACCATCTTCAGATAGATCAATATAACTCGCACCTTAAATAACATAAGAAATAGAAGACCATTTTGATACTTAAAAGATAAAAAAAGTCTTTGATGCTCCTTGATTGAAACTGTAGTATTAAGTGCTTGGAGAGCAAGAAAGTTGAGAGAAAGTGAAAGAAAAATAATAGATAGAGGTTAAAAGAAGATTATGGAAAAGTATATTATCGATTCTCAAAATTCAATTGATTATAGATTGAGTACTTATACTAATGATTCGAGCTGTCATTATTGTGATATAGGGTGTTGTGTGTCATGAGCAGTGTATCTTCTGGAAGCCATAATTTAGGATACATGTGTCCGTTTTTAGCGTATAATATATTGTTTCGAATCTTATGATGAGACGAACAAAACCCTAGAATTGCCTAAGCCATTCTACCCCATGGTTGAGCTAGAAATTCCGTTTCTTTCCTAGTCATTTTCTAGTTTTAAGATTTTCCCTATTTTTCCTAATTCTTCTAGGATTTTTATCTTTTTTTTGGGAAATTATCACTACACCACTTTTATTTTGCCTTATGTTCATCTAACCACTACAAAATTCTAACATGTACTTTGCACCACCTTTCTTTTCACATTTGTATCAACTAGCCATTTTTACGTTAACACTATTAAATAATTTTAATAAAATGATAATTTACCCCCAAACAAATTAAAAGACCATTTTATTTTATAAAAACTTTAAAAAAATAAAAAAATATAATGAAAAAAATATCCCTAAATTTAATAAAAAATAAATCCCAAAATTAGAATTTTTATTTTTAATAAAAATTATTTTAATATAAAATTATAATTATGAAAATAATTATAAAATTTTGGGATCTAATAAAAATCCCCTAAATTACTAAAATTTTAGGATTTATTCTTTTAAGAAATAAATTCAGTTATTTTAATAAAATTTTACAAAATTATAATTTTTTAATAAATAAATTCATTTAGTTTTATTAAAATTTTATAAAGTTATAAATTTTAATAAAAATAATTATTAAAATTTTGTAAAATCTAAATTTAGTAAAAATCAGTTGAGCACCTCTATTTGAGATTTATTTTTTATTAAATTTAGGGATATTTTTATGATTATAATTTTTAATTTTAAAAGTTTTTGTGAGATAAAATAGTCTTTTAATTTATTTGGGGGTAAAATTATCATTTTATTAAAATTATTTAATAGTGTTAATACAAAAGTGACTAGTTGATACAAATGTGAAAAGAAATGTGGTGCAAAGTACATGTTAAAATTTTGTAGTGATTGGATGAACATAAAACAAAATAAAGATGGTGCAATGATAATTTCCCTCTTTTTTTCTAGAACTCGGATGCTTTCCTTTTCTTATTTTGATTAAGAGAATTTAATTATCATATCATATTCAGATTTGCCTATTTTGATAAATTCACGATATTTAGGCTTGTTATAAAAGGGGCTCAAAACTCTAGTATTATTCATTCAGACTTTCAATAAGATTTTCGGTTATTCAAAAAAATAGTTTCCTCTATCAATAATAGGGGTGTTCGCGGATTGGATTTTACAGATTGGACATCAATCCATATCCGATCCATAATTTTGCGGATTATACTTTTTCAATCCAATCCAATCCAATCCACGGATTGATTAAACTCAATCCAAATCCAATTCATATATCTGCGAACCGGATACGGATTTGACTCAATCCATATCCAATCCATACGTCTGCGGATCGGATATGGATTTAACTTAATCCATATCCAATCCACTATTTTACACATTAGTTTTCGAATTAAAAATTTTTAGTTCTCTCCAATCCATGAACTAATGAAATAAAAAAATCTAATATAAAAATAATTTTACTACTAATTAAATTTAAAATTGAATAAAATTTAAACAAATTAATTTTTTAAATAAAACTAAAATAATACTAGGGATGGCAAACAGCGGGCCTGGGTCGGGCTTTTTCAAGCCCAGGTCCAGGCCCACTGTCAGTTCAGTGAGAGGGCCTGGGCCGGACATGGGCTTTATTTTTTATTTTTAAAATTTTAAATTGTTGTAAATTTGAAATAAATTAATAATCAACAAGTTACTACAATCATAGATAAATTAAAGAAAATGAATATTTTAAATTAAAATCATAAATAAAGCAAATAAAACCTCATAACTTTAATTTTCTTTAATACTGAATTTTCTAATTTAAACTCTCTCTTAATTAATTGACACAAAAGAGAGAATTTAGTATCATAATATTAGTTTTTTTTTAATTATGATTGATTTATAAATTAAGAATTTAAGTTTTCTTTTTTATTTTTTAATTACTTTTCAATTTTAATTATATTATTCTAATTTATAAAATTATTTTTTTAAAAAAAATTGTGGGCCTGGGCTTTGTCCGGGGCCCTTGTCCAGGCCCTCATGTGTGAGGGCCGGGCCTAAGCGCATGCCCGGGCTTTTTTGCCACCCCTAAATAATACATTCAAAGTTTTAAAATATAGCACATCAAGATTAATTATTCAAATAAAGCTACAATAATACGTTTAAAGTTTCTAAATATAACACACTAAGATTAATTGTTTAACTAAAGTTATAATAATACATTAATATAACACCGAAATTAATTGTTCAAATAAAGCTACAATTAATTGAAATGACGAAGTTTTTGAAACCAAACACAGTCTGATCCTTCACTAGGGCTGTTGCACTTGTGGAAAAGTGGTGATTACGGAGCCGTCAACAATGGGAACCAAGAGAAGTACTGGTGGCGATCTTGAAGGTTGTGATAGTGCAATTGTTTGGTTGGAACCAGTGATTGTAAAGTGGCTCGATGGACTTGAGGAAGAAGATGGCTTGCTCTCGCTGGAATCGCGCGGCCGACGTCCTACAAATCGGTGTCGAGAGTGTATCGAACCAATATTGGGTGTTGCTAGTAGGGATGACAATTTTTTCTGATGGAATGGGATTGGGACATATTTTTGTCCCCTAAAAAAATTTAGGGAAGGAGTGGGACATTTTTTTATCCCACTTGCATATACGAGACGGGAGTGGGATTGGCAAATTCCATCCCATCCCATCTCATTGCCGACTAAAAATGAAAATTTTTCCAATTGGGATGGGATCCTACAGGATTCCATCTCTTTTGGGACGAGATATAGACATATTTTTGTCCTAAAAAAAATAAAGAGACGGGAGTGGGACGTTTTTTCATCCCACTTGCATATACGGGATGGGACTGGGATTGATAAATCCCATCCATCCCTTCCCATTAACAACCCCAGTTGCTAGTGTGTGTGACGGCGGGGAAGCTTAGGGTTTTTTATTTGTAAATTGTTGGTGACTTGGCGTTATGTTACTTTGCTTTTGCTAGTGCGTGTGACTATACTTTTATTTTGTTTTACAATTTTTACAAGTTATATTTGATTATTTAATTATTTTTTATTTTATATTATTATTGGGTAATGGGTAAGATATATTATAGTGCTTATGTAACTATGTAATTCACATTTATAATATTCTTTAATTAAATTTATAATAATTTTTTAACTAAATATATATATATATATATATTTTTTTTTTTTTGCGGATTCACGGATTTTTGCGGATTTACAGAAGTAAATCCATATCTAATCCATCGACTGCAGATTTTTAAATTTTCAATCCATATCCAATCCACGGATCGAATTTATACGGATTGAATTTTCACAGATAAGACGGATTGAGCGGATCGGATTGGATTCTGAACACCTCTAATCAATAAACCCAACAACGTTTCTGTTTCTTCATATTGTTACAAGCTAAAAGTGCGTTTAACTAAATCTAACAACTTAACAAACTTTCACAGATCAGCAGCCCTTTGTAATCAAGTGTGTGTCACTGTATCTTTACACGTTCCATAATCACGTGTGTTACCCCACTGTATCTTTACTTGTTCCATACATTCACTATCATCCACTCTCAAGCTAAACTGTCCTGGTTGAACATTTAGCTTACTTCTCAAATAATGAGACCGACCAAATGTAAGTGCATTAGTAAGAACATCTACTGTTTGATCTTCACTCGAACAAAATAAGCAACGATCTTCTTTGCAGCAACTTTCTCTCGGATGAAATGAATGTCCAGTTCAACATGCTTAATTTTAGCATGATACTAGGATTATAAGCCAAAGTTATGGCTCCTTGATTGTCACACCACTTGATAGGTGATGTAACAAGTTTGATATGCAATTCATCAAGTGGAAATTGGATCCGCACAACTTCAAAAGTGGCTTGAGCTAAAGCCCTACATTCAGCTTCTTTACTTGACCCAAAAAACACTTGCTGCTTTTTGGATGACCAAGAGACAAGATATGATCCTATATAAATAGCATATCATGCTACTGACTCCCTATCATCTCTCATGCAAGCTCAATCTGAGTCACTGAAACAATTTAGTTGTAAACTGTCACTGTGATAGAACTGTAATCCAAAATGAATTATTCCTTTTAAGTACCTTAATAGCGTTTCACAGGCATCCCAATGATCTGTGGATGGTGAGGCTAATAACTGACTTTGTTTGTTAACTGAAAATGTTGTGTCTGGTCTAGTGAATATCATATATTGCAAAGCACAAACAATGCTTCTATATTCTAAAGCATTGGAAATAACAGCACCAGAATTCTTAGTAAGAGAATGATTAGTAGACATAGATGTAGGAACAGGACTACAATCAACCATATGATTATGTTTTGCTAAAACATCTACAATATACTTAGCTTGAGAAAGATGCAATCCATCTGCTGCCTTAGTAACCTGTATACCAAGAAAATAATTTAGCTCTCGTAAATCCTTGAGGGCAAAAGTATGATGCATATTAGTTATCAACTGTTGAACATGATGTGTATTGGATCCAGTAAAGATTATGCCATCAACATAGGTCAATACTAAGAGCACGTGACCATTAAGCCATTTGTACTATAGAGAATTATCTAATCTTGAGTTGTAAAAACTCCATTGTAAAACCATAGCAGCCTTTAACCTATCAAACCATGCTCTTGGAGTTTGTTTCAAACCATAAAGAGCCTTTTTAACTTAACAGATATGATGAGGTTTGGATGAATCAACAAGCCTTAAGGCTACGCCATATATATCTTCAACCAAAAAACCATTTAGAAAGGTATTAGTAGCATTCCATCAAAATTTTAATGGTAGGTGAGCTTGAGCTAATGAAGTGAGACCAATATAAAAATTATAATGATCCTTTCTTTTTATTTGTCCATTTTAGAAATGAATATGAGGACAATGATATCTAGAATGAACACTAGAATTAGGAGGTAAAGAAGTGAAACTTTTGAATTCTCCCCCTAATCACTTTAAACTGTTTTGATGTGTTTATGAAGATGCTTCTCTATGAAATTTTTAAACTCAGTGAATACTTGGAACACATCTGACTTGGCAGCAATTGAAAGATATAAGTAAAACGACTAAAGTCATCTAGAATAGAAAGATAATAAGAATATCCTAGTGTAAAAGTGACGTAAGAATGACCCAAAAGATCAGCATATATCAATTGTAAAGACTTTGTATTGTTGGTTGCTACAGATTTAAAATGTAACATTTAATTCTTTCTTCATTGTCAAGCATTAGAAAACAACAAATTTTGAGTTTTATTTAAGCCAGCAAAGTCATTACATGCCTTTATTACAAAGTCTCTTATGCAAGAATGACATAGTCTCTTATGCAAGAGATTAACATTAAGTGATCTTGCTGCTATAGAAAGAAAAGATGGCTGACATGACTCTTGAGAAGATTCAGATACTGAATAACTATCATAATGAGAACTTAAACAGTAATTAAACAAAGATATAAATTTATTTGAAAGAGATTGATAAATTAATGCTGAGTGAGCGTCAGAGAATGGATGAGAACTTGGACTTGATACAGACCTCCTTTTGCAATACTTTTAAGTAAGATGATCCCTCTGCTCTTGGCTTGCCAAAGCACAAATATTCAAGGAATTCAAGAGTGACATTATAATCAATTACAGGCTTTGGAACACTAAGTACATTTTTAGTAACATATGGAACATGTACAACATGATTTAGAACTAAAGGTTCAGGGAACTGGTAGCAAGTAACACAAATCAAATATACTAAATATTCAAGGCAGTCGTATTTCTACCAAGCAATTTCTTAGAACTAGTATATATAGTAGAGTAAAAAGGCTTACCAGAATTTGTCAGTGATGTGATTGATTACACTACTATCAATGTAGCAAGAAGGATTCTCAGCTATTTCTGGATTGAGAGCAACCAGATGAGCATAAGACGTAGCTGGAAGGCTACTACTTGGTCTAGGAGAAACAGGAAAACCAAAGGAGTTACCACCAACTGTGGGATAAACATAGATGAGAAAGTAGGGTTGTAAGTAAAGAAGGCAGCAGGATATGAATAAACCACGTTGCCTTGATATCCTAATCCTCTTGGCATAGGAAATCCACCAATAAATTGAGAACCAACAATTCTAGCATAACCATGAAAAGGTCTAGCTCCACCATTGTGAACAAAGGAACTAGAGCTACCTCTGCCATACTGCCTTTGGCCAAGTCTAGATCCACCGTAAGAGCCTCTCACATGATTCCCATGTGCTATGAAGGCTGAATTGTATCTATTCTTGCATTTATTTGCTCCATGTCCTCGAGCAAAACATATTTGACAATTGATATCAAAGACATACCGCTAAAATTTTGTCCCCACCTCCAGTATTAAAACTTCCATAGCCATAACTATTTCCGTTTCCCCCCAAAATTCCTCTAATAACTACCAGTATTTTTTCCAGCATTTTGATTTTTTTTAACTATATTAGTAGATATGTTATCTAGAACATCACTTGTGACGTTTCTTTCTTTTTTTTTTCTTTTTTTCTGTGTTCAACTCGATTCTCATGACTTAACAGCAAAAAATAAAGTTCATTAAGACTAATCTTGTCTTCTCTAGCTAATACAATAGTCACCAAAGATTTATAGTCTGAGAAAACCAATCCAGTCAATAAATGTTGCACAAAATCATTTAATTCAATAGATTTCATGCTAAACCCAAATTATCAGCCAATCTTTTCATTTTAGCAAAATAATCAGCCATTGTCATAGCACCTTTCCTAAGAGTTTGAATTTGCATCTTTAAAGTCAAAATTTCAAGCTTGAGATTGTGAGACAAACATACTTGTAAGAGAACCCCAAAGCTCTTCGGAGAGAGTACAATGAATTACTGTAGAAAGTAAAGTTTGTTGAATTGAAGACATCATCCAATTCAAAAGGAGTTGATTAGTTTTGATCCAAGCAGTAAAGTTAGGATTTACCTCTCTTGGACAAATCCAGAAGAAGAACTAGCTCCAATAGTAGCATGAGGAAGAAATTGCTTAGCTCTCTAAGCCGTTGCCTTTATTGAAGTCAGAACTTGTGTGCGCTACACAATGAAATTGTTTTGATCAAGCTTTACTGGTGTAACAAAGCTATAAGAAGAGGTGTTTTGAGTATTTTGATTTGAATTCAGTATTGTTGGCTCTGATACCATGATTGAAACTGTAGTATTGAGTGGTTGGAAAGCAAGAAAGTTGAGAGAAAGTGAAAGAAAAATAACAGATAGAGGTTAAAAGAAGATTCTGGAAAAGTATATCATTGATTTCCTAAATTCAACTGATTACAGCTCGAGTATTTATACTAATGATTGCAGCTGTCACTATTGTTACAAGCTAAAGGTGCGTTTAACTGAATCTAGTAACTTAACAAACTTTGACGGATCAGCAGCCCTCGGTAATCAAATGTGTGCGCGCTCACTCCACTGTATCTTCACATGTTCCATTACCATATTCACCATCACAGTATCACTCCTTGATTGCTTCCTATTCACTTTTTGTTCATGGGTGTGAATATTATTATTATTATTGGTCGAAAAATACAAATAACAAAGAGTGAATAAGATAAAAAGCTGAGAGTACCTAAGATTTTTGTAAGAAAACATCCTGCTAAAAGCTAATATTTAAAATTGATTAATTGATCTTCCAAAAGGCTCTTTTTTTTCTTCTTTTTTTTCTTTTTTGTGCATATCAGAGGGTGCAGATTAGATTGATAGCTCCAACATTTCTGAGTGCATTCTGAATTGATTGAAGAGACACTTGAAATAAATTAAAGCACCAGCAAATTACGCAAGCTGCATATATAATGATTTATAATATTACTTAGTTATTGCTGGAGCATAGGCAGTCAAATTAAATGAGGGGAGTTAAAGAAGAAAATAAATTTAAGTAAATAGGGTAAACAAATATATAGAATATATAAATGATAAGAATAAATGAAATAAATTAATCGGAATTAAGCTTAGTCCACTTCTAGGAATCAATAAGTTTTTCCTCCTGAGATTAAAATTGGTGTGCTGCAAGGAGCTAGCTAGAACGTACGTTGGTACAGCAAAAATGCAGACAGCTAGCAATGAACGAATAATGAAAGAAATAATAACACCACGTGATCAAGTAGCTACTCAGTTACTGAGGGTTAGGGGTTGGGGCTTCAGATTCTTCCTCTTGTACTGAGCCTGGGGCATCGGCTTCTTCCTCTTCCTCGTCGGCTGGGCCTGGGGCTTCAGCTTCTTCCTCTGCCTCTTCGGCTGAGCCTGGGGATTCAGCTTCTTCCTCTGGGGCTTCAGCTTCTTCCTCTGCCTCTTCGGCTGGGCCTGGGGCTTCAGCTTCTTCCTCTTCCTCTTCCTCTTCTGAGGCAGGGCCTGGGGCTTCAGCTTCTTCCTCTTCCTCTTTCTCTTCCTCTTCCTCTTCCTCGTTTGTTGATTCTTCCTCTTCCCCATTGTTTCCCTCTGTCTCTTTCTCCTCGGCTTCATCATTACTTTCCTGGGGTTTGACGATGGTGTCAAGAATGTCAAAGTTGATTTGAGTTAACTTATGAATATAGATATTGATGTCCTTCATAACATCCTTCTTCCCGTCAACATTTTCTTGGAATATATCCAAAAGATCACCAGTAACCTCACTGGCAAGTTTTATCTCCTTAATCAATAGATCATTTTGGTGTGTAGAGATTGCTTCGTGTGCTTTCTTGGTGCTCTGAGACACCACATTATAAACAGCCGTGCCTACCATAAGTTCTTCGGCGTCCTTATCCGATGGCTTTTCCTTTGTCAATTTATCGGCCTCAATGATGGCTTTTGTAGTCTCGGCCTCAAGGGCTTTCAAACCAGCTACGAGGGCTGAATTGCCGTCAATGCTCTGACCAGCTAAGAAATTAGGCAATGTGGAGATGCATTCCTCTGAATAATCTGTCTTCGAACATATATTTTGAAGTTCAGGAGCAACTTGCCGCACCAGGCCTCTAGACGTGGCTTCAACGTTGTATAATGAAATGAGAGAAGACAAAGCGATGGCAAAGATGATGGATTTCATCATTTTGGCCTTTATTCTCTTCTCTTCTTCTATCTCAATTTGGAGGAAAAACAATAACAAATATACAAATCAGAGGAGAGGCATGAATGAAAGCTGCCGAGAGGTGGCCTTATAAAGATACTCGAAAATTTCCTATATGCTCTGAATTAGGACTTGCGCTCCATATTTCCTGCTGAATCGGTCCAATCCTAAAAATTGAGTATGCTATTTATAGAAGAGCATTTCAGCCACCCAAGTAATTAAACGGTTTTCAATACTATGTTACTTAGATTTGCATATGCTAGGATTTTCATCTACCAAATATAAGCGAATTTAAATGACTATTGTCTTGAACTAACCTTGTTTCAATTGTTTAGTTTTACCTGGTTGCTGCATTTACAGATTCGATAATTTCTTTTCCAAAATTACATTCATTAATAATACATTGCAAATAAATTGATATATAGGTGCATTATGAATTTGTTCACCTTAATGCATCACAATTGAAACCCAACACCAAAACTCTAGTTAGAAATTAATTCCTAAAAAAGGGGAAGTGGGACGCCCACAGCACAGGACACTTGAATCATCAACCTCAATGGTCAAGCAAGAAGGACCCACCTCGCAAACTTAATAATTTTAGGCCTTATGTGAATTTTCAAAATTAGGCCTATCATTTAAATTAAAGTATCGACTAAATTTTTTTTCTAAAAATTTTGTTATAGATTAATTCTTTCAAGATATAAAACCATAAATAGACTTTGTACATCAATTCATTTGCTACTATTTATCTTAAGGGCGGCAGGTGGGGTCACGTGCAATCTAATTATTTATTTGAACACCCATGCATGTTCTACACCTATTTTCATAAATTCAAATTCAAATTTTAGTGTGAGCACTCTCTATAATTCCAGGCATAACCTTGTTTCAACATTCACAAAGTTTCAAATATGGCCCTGTTTTCTTTTCTCCCTCCTTTTCCTAAGTGCCCATTTGGCTTTGCCAAAAAATGAGTAGGGAAATACGGAGGAAAGCAAATTTCTAATTTGTTATTTCATCAAAATCCTTTAAAAAAAAAAGGAAAATTATCATTGCACCACTTTTATTTTGCCTTATGTTCATCCAATCACTATAAAATTCTAACATGTACTTTGCACCATCTTTCTTTTCACATTTGTATCCACTAACCACTTTTGCATTAACATTATTAAATAATTTTAATAAAATGATAATTTTACCCCCAAATAAATTAAAAGATCATTTTATTTTATAAAAACTTTAAAAAATAAAAAAATATAATGATAAAAATATCCCTAAATTTAATAAAAATAAATCCCAAAATTAGAATTTTTATTTTTAATAAAAATTATTTTAATATAAAATTATAATTATAAAAATAATTACAAAATTTTGGGATTTAATAAAAATCCCCTAAATTATTAAAATTTTAAGATTTATTCTTTTAAGAAATAAATTCAGTTATTTTAATAAAATTTTACAAAATTATAATTTTTTAATAAATAAATTCATTTATTTATATTAAAATTTTGTAAACTTATAATTTTTAATAAAAATAATTATTAAAATTTTGTAAAATCTAAATTTAGTAAAAATAAGTTGAGCACCTCTATTTGGGATTTATTTTTTTATTAAATTTAGGAATATTTTTATGATTATAATTTTTAAAATTAAAATTTTTTATAAGATAAAATAGTCTTTTAATTTATTTGGGGGTAAAATTATCATTTTATTAAAATTATTTAATAGTGTTAATGCAAAAGTGGCTAGTTGATACAAATGTGAAAAGAAAAGTGGTACAAAATATATGTTAAAATTTTGTAATGGTTAGATGAACATAATGTAAAATAAATGTGGTGCAATAATAATTTTTTTAAAAAGAAAGTTAAAAAGCCCAAAATTTTGTCCCCCCCCCCCCCCCCCCCCCAAAACCCAAAAAAAAAAAAAAAGAGTTTTGGCTGACATCAATAATCATTCATGAAAAAGATAAAGAAATTCCCAGACAAGGAGTTCTTGATGCGCAGCAAAAATGTGACATTGAGCCTTGAAAATGAAGTTGACAGACAAGTTTGATGCGTGCTGCAGCAAATTTTTATGAAGGGCATTGTAATTGGAAAAAGATATTATAAAATTTGTTAGAGATTATGGTGGGTATAGAATAAAGTATGGTGTTGTGAAATGAGATTAGTGACCAAGGGTAAAACTATCTCTTAATTTTTTTTTGTTTTCTATTTCATTATTTAAAGGATGAGACTATTTAAACCCGCCAAACTACTCATTAAATCTACTTTTGAATATAATTTTTTATGATTAAAAAACCCCTAAAATAAATTACAATTGTGAAATTAAAATATAGTAAAAAAAGAAAAAAGAAAGAATTTTTACTCTTTGAACTAATCTTTACATTCAATATATTTTTGTTCCTTTCTCATAGTATCACTCCATTAGCTTGAAAAAATTAGATCTATGTTCCTAATTTTGAATAAAGGAATTCAATGAAATATTTAAGGAAAGCACAAGAATATTGTGGAGGTGCCATCAATGACCATGACAGCCTCTTTCCTCTGCAGCAGCCAAGCGTGGGTCAACGCTGGCCGAAGACTTGTAGTTGTCACAAGTGCAGCAAAAGGAGCAAGTGTTGAAGTTGAAGGAGAAAAAGTTAGTTGAGGCTAGCAATGGGAATGGGAGGAGGAGCTTGATGTTTGCTGCAGCAGCTGCATCTGTTGCTCCGTTGCATATTTTCCTTGCATTCAGTTTGTAAAAGTTCTAGAGAGCTGTGGCTTATTTCATGTTGGTGATTACTGCAGAAGCAATGATAGGAATAAAAATTATTTGTTTATTGCCTCTATGAAGAATTTGAATAATCTACAACTTGAATCAAAGGTTGAGGCATTGTTAAATGGTGTAAAACGGAATAAGAAAGGTCTGACGATTTTAAATCGTGCTGCATTAAATTTCTTTTTGATAAAAATAATAATAAGAAGGATGAATGTCTGTTGTAACTATATTTTTCTGAACCATGTTAATAAAGAAAGTCTTCAGTTTAATGGGGAAAAAACATTTATAAAGGCTTTATAAATGAATTTAATTAATAGGTTTAATGAGTAAAAACACTAATTGGATTTTAAGGATGTATTGGGCATTTAAGTTGGTTTTATTGAGTAAAATTGAAAATTTTAAAATTCAGAGTGGGTTCATTTAGTCAATGAGTTTAATGAGTAGTTTAGTGTTCAAATAACATCATTCTTATTGAAAAGGCGGGGTAATTTGACATAAGGACATTTGTGTAATAAAATATTTTATAAAACTAAAAGTGCTCAGAGTAAAGTGCTTTATGTTAATTAAGAAGGATTTTACCTCAATAAATTTATAATACTTTGTAAATTAATAACTTACCAAAAGCTAGATCTTGGTTTCAAGTCTCATGTGGTGTGTGTATGATTTAATTAATAAATCTTTAAAGAAATAAACTTAATGTTAAATAATATATTTTTATTTTTATTGATCCCACTTTTGGATCAAAGTGCTAAATTAATAATTCAATATATTCATAATATAATACATTATGGATGCTAGAGAAGGAAGAGTAATTTATTATTGCACTCTATATTAAAAATACAGATACCTAACTTATAGTCATTAGGTAAAGGAAAATTCACGAGTTAACTATACTAATAACTGCGTTATAATCTTTGGGATGGCAGAATTATATTTTGAAAATTGTACAGTCATTTTAGAGATTGAAAACTTGACTAAAACCTAAAAATAGAATTATACTTTGAAAATTGCACAATCATTTTAGAGATTGAAAACTTGACTAAAACCTAAAAATTATGGAAAACGTCAAAGAAGTCCTGAAAGTTTAGGAAATATTCAAAAGATCGACAAAAGTCCGACTAAGCTGGGTGGATGTATTTCAAGTCTCTGTTTAGAAAGAAATTGCGAAAGTTAGTGCTACATGTGAAGTGAAGATTGAAAAGTTCGTTGATCGTGGTTTTAAAAAATCATGACATATCATGTTTTTGCATTAATATATTAATTATGCATATATTTTGTATATGAAAAACTAATTTTCTTATTCAGTTAACGTATATTATAGGTTATTATAATTCCCAAAAATAAAGAATGATTCTTAATGATCAAGAATAAGTGAACTCACAAAGTTCAAGGACTTGATTTGAAGATTGTAAGGGGTTTGGCATAAAGTCTTTCGCTACCATTTAGCTCCATAAATAAATTAGGAAAGTTTAAGTTTGGATTTCTAGCCCTTTTGCCGTGTAATAGGTGTGTGCATTTTAAACTCTCCTAAATTTAGGGAACGACAATCGAAACCTTTTCCTCTTTAAAAAATAAATGAATAAACCAAGGAATTAATAATTCTAGACCACAAATCTGGAGTCATTTCATATAATTGGTAGATAAAAATCCAAGAAGCAGATGAGAATAAATAAACTTATTTAAGTAGTTTTGAAAACCGTTTGCTTACTTTGGTGGCTTCTATGTTATTCTATAAAAAGCATATTCAAAATTTGGCAGTGGACCGATTCTGTTGGAAAATTAGAAGGCAAGTCTTAATTCAAAGCATATAGGAAAATTTGGAGCATTTTATAAGGCCACCCCTTGTAGCGTTCATTCATGTCTCTCGTCTGATTTGTTTATTTGTTGGAGAAGAGAAGAGAATAAAGGCCAAAATGATGAAATCCATCATCTTTGCCATCGCTTTGTCTTCTCTCATTTCATTATACAACGTTGAAGCCACTTCTAGAGGCCTGGTGGGGCAAGTTGCTCCTGAACTTCAAAATATATGTTCAAAGACAGATTATTCAGAGGAATGCATCTCCACATTGCCTAATTTCTTAGCTGGTCAGAGCATTGACGGCAATTCAGCCCTCGTAGCTGGTTTGAAAGCCCTTGAGGCCGAGACTACAAAAGCCATCATTGAGGCCGATAAATTGACAAAGGAAAAGCCATCGGATAAGGACGCCGAAGAACTTATGGTAGGCACGGCTGTTTATAATGTGGTGTCTCAGAGCACCAAGAAAGCACATGAAGCAATCTCTACACACCAAAATGATCTATTGATTAAGGAGATTAAACTTGCCAGTGAGGTTACTGGTGATCTTTTGGATATATTCCAAGAAAATGTTGACGGGAAGAAGGATGTTATGAAGGACGTCAATATCTATATTCATAAGTTAACTCAAATCAACTTTGACATTCTTGACACCATCGTCAAACCCCAGGAAAGTAATGATGAAGCCGAGAAGGAGAAAGAGACAGAGGGAAACAATGGGGACGAGGAAGAATCGACAAACGAGGAAGAGGAAGAGGAAGAGAAAGAGGAAGAGGAAGAGGAAGAAGCTGAAGCCCCAGGCCCTGCCTCAGAAGAGGAAGAGGAAGAAGCTGAATCCCCAGGCTCAGCCGAGGAGGCAGAGGAAGAAGCTGAAGCCCCAGAGGAAGAAGCTGAAGCCCCAGGCCCAGCCGACGAGGAAGAGGAAGAAGCCGATGCCCCAGGCTCAGCACAAGAGGAAGAATCTGAAGCCCCAACCCCTAACCCTCAGTAACTGATTAGCTACTTAATCACGTGGTGTTATTATTTCTTCTATCATTTATTCATTGCTAGCTCCTTGCGACATACCAATTTTATCTGTGGAGGAAAAACCATTTTGTTTGCTAGAAGTGGACTACACTTTTGATTAATTTATTTCATTTATTCTTGTCCAATCTTTTATATTCGGTCGCCCTATTATTACTATTATTTTTTATTTCCCTTATTTGACTGCCTGTATCCATTAAAAAATAATTGTTTTGCTTTCCTTGTGCTTTAATTTACTCCAAATGTATCTAATTCAGTTAACTAAGACCGCATTAAAAAGACGTGGAGTTATTAGTTTAATTTGCTCCCTTCTACCATGTAGAAAAACCTTTTAATAAGGTTTATTAATCAGTTTTAAACATTATTTTATTATTATTGTTATTTTTTTTTACTTTATATGATATCTTCTTAGAAAAATCTTGTGTACCCTCAAGTATTATTTTTAATTCATTCACTATTTATTATTTTTTCTGCCACTAATGTTCAAACACACATAATAAAGTGTGAATAAGAAATAATATTTCAAGAGCACCAAAAACTTTCTTCTCTTTTTAAATATCAAAATTTTCATGAGAGGGTAAGTTAGTTATGGAATATGTGTACAAGGATGATGTAAGCTCTCTCGAGTTTTTAAAGATTATTTATCATATTTGTTTTAATGATATTACATGGGTATGATTTAACTTTTTTCTATTTATTAACCATTAATCACCACTTACTTTTTTCTTAGTACAAGATCAAATTATGAGAAAATCTCTTAATAACTTTTACTATATGATGTAAATGGCATTAATTTACCCACTAGTTATTATTATTATTTTTTGTCACTTCATATAATTTAATTTGTATGTTTTAAAATGATAAATTTAACTAGAGCAACTATAGACCAGTTTAGTAATGTTGTACCTTTTAAAAATAATTACTATTATCTATGCTATAAAAATAATCAACTTGAAGAGAATCAGTTAAACTTTTGGTAAAATTTATTTGTAAAAGTGTTGTGAATTTTAAAAGAAATTGTATGTGTTTGGCAAAACTTGCCGTTAAACTATTGTAAGAATAAAAATGATTAAATTAGACCTAATACTAAATAAAATTTATCTACACATTTAAAAATAGGTGTCTAAATTTTTATGTGTGTATATATAATAATTGATAGCTAAAATAAATATTTTATAACATTAATTTTATTTTCTTATTTTTTTATCTCAATATAATTGATAATAATAATAATCTCTTTAAATTTAGTGATTTTATTTCTTAATTAATAAGGAGAATCTTAGATTTTTATAAATATGCCAAATTAATTCTACCTCAATTCAGAAAGGAACTAAAAAAAATAGAAAGTGAATTTGACAATTTGTTTACAACATATAAATTCCGTGCTTTTTTATATAGGGAAAAGGACTGTTAGGTCCACAATGTTTGAGAAAATGGATATAAAAATCCCTAATATTTTGAAAAAGATGTATAAGTCCCTTTTCTATTAATAATTCTATTTATTTCAATGGAAAAAAGGATAATATTGACATATTGTATATTTACAACAAAATACACGAAAAATGATTGTTACCCACCCAACGTTCCAGGAAAAAGACATAAAACTTCCTAATATTTTTTAAAACAGATATATAACCCCTTTCCATCAATAAATTTTGTTTTGTTTAATTAAGAAAGGGTAATATTATCATCATCATAATCATCAACATCATCATTATTACTGATTAATGTGATTACTATTATATTAATAATGTTATTATTAAATTTTATTGATTTTATAATTTTAATTATTATTATTATTATCATTGATATTGTCACTATTATTGATATTATTGTTATTGTTATTGTTATTATATCATTATTAAAAATTTTTAATTTTATAATTTTAATTACTATTATTATTATTGTCATTAATGTCATCATCATCATTATTATTTTTATTAAATTTATTATTTTAATTATTTTTTGTTGTTGTTGTTGTTACCCTTTTCTCAATCAAAATAAAAAAAATTTATTTATGGAAAGGGATTTATATGTCCTTTTTTAAAAAATATTAAGAAGTTTTATGTCTCTTTACCCAAACACCAGAGGCTAACAGTCATTTTCCATGTATTTTATTGTAAATATACGATATTACTTGTTTTCCGTTAAAATAAAAGAAATTGTTAAAAAACTTATATATATATTTTTAAAAATATTAAGAATTTTTATGTCCCTTTCACTAAACATTAGTGACCTCGCAGTCCTTTTCCCTTTTAAATATTTGTTGAGGTGTGGGCATTGGTTTGGCATCGGTGAAAACCTTCAATTCAAAAGTTAAAAATACTGATAAATATTGAAATAAAATAAAAATCAAACCAAAACCGATCCATTTGTTTCGGATCGGTAATGGATCGGCATAAAGGTTCGGTTTTCCGGATTAGCATGGTACGGATTCCGTTTCTCTGTCTCCCTCAAAACTGTCACAGCACCAACAATGACAACAAAGGGTCTCATTGTATGGCAGTAGCTCTCATCGCCGGCTTACAAGGCTACAGCTCGTTCTCCTTCCTAACCTCAGTTCGATCTCCATCTCAAGTCACCGCCACTCCTCCCCTCGCCGCACCGAATCTCGGTCCTACTCTCTAGCCACCGTCTCCGCCCATCTTCGCCTATATCCACCACTCCTACTCCCGTCACCAATGATGTCGTTAACTCCTTATGTTGATTTTCCGCCGATCGTTGCACCTCTCTCTCCAATAACGTCGTCTTGTTACTTTAAAGTTTGGACAAAGTTGCTGTTGGCGGTTACTTGTCAGGATTCGTTGCTACTGTTGCTTTATTTACGTAGATCTATAGTAGATACTTGATCGTATATTGATTTTGATTTTCCTTGGAAGTGATGGCGATTGGCGATTTGTGAAGCCAGAAGGAAGCAAAGCAGCAAAGGTTTTGATTTTAACTGCTTTGTAATTTTGTTATCGGCAGCGGCAGCACATCTGTTTATAATGTGGCGTCGCGGAGCACCAAGAAAGCACATGAAGCAATCTTTACACACCAAAATGATCTATTGATTAAGGAGATAAAACTTGCTGATCTTTTGGATATATTCCGGGAAAATGTTGAAGGGAAGGAGGATGTTATGAAGGACATCAATATTTATATTCACAAGTTAAATCAACTTTGACATTCTTGACACCCTCGTCAAACCCCAGGAAGGTAATGATAAATCCGAGGGGTAGAAAGAGGAAGGGGAAAACAATGGGGACGAGGAAGAATTGACAAACGAGGAAGAGAAAGAAGCTAAAGCCCCTGGCCCAGCCTCAAAAGTGGAAGAGGAAGAAATTGAAGTCCCAGGCCGTGCAGAAGAGGAAGATGAAGAAGTTGAAGCCCCAGGCTCAGCAGAAGACAAACAGAAGAAAGAAACACTGAAACAGCCAACGCACACGCTGAAGAAACAGCTGACACACACACACACACACTCACCTCAACCCATCCAACGACTAACCCCAACAATTGTTGCCATCACTGATTCACCTACCATCACCGATTCACAACACGCAGCCACGCGAACCCAGCACGCGGTGCAGCAGCAAACCCAGCAATTGTTAAATTTGTTAATTTTTTCGTGAGACAGTATCTATTAAATTTGTTAAATTTGGTGAGTCTGAGTTGTTTATTCATTTCGTGTTAGATTTCATGGGTTTGCTTGCTTTGATTGTTTTGATGACTAGCGATTGTCTATTCAAATCTTTTAAGAAGACCAAATTATGATATTTGTTGTATAAGTATCTTCGTTTTTTGGTTTGTTCCTTTTGGCAATTGTAATTTTCGATTCAGTTTACTTTTTTTTGCTCAAGGACGATATTCCAAGTTTTTGGCAAGGGGAATAATATAAGGTGCCTGATTTTGGTATTTTTCTATTGTCGTTGGATGAGGATTGAGTGTTTATTTCATTAGGAATGTTTAGATTTTGGTGGATTGTTGTTTGGTGAATTGAGTGCGGTAGCTGTTAATTTTGTTAATTTTTTTTTTTTTGGGAAACTGAGAATTTTGTTGGTGTTTTAATGAATCAAGGTTATTTTTTTTTTAACATTGTTGAAAATTTATTTTAAAATTATTGGAAGCTCAGGTCCGGTCTAGGTCCACGTCCAACGCATTCACACTTGGGTGGACTTTTAAAAGATCTGAACTTTTTAAAAATAATAAGGACTTGGGCGTGGAGCCGTGGACTTCCGCAAATGGCCAACCCTATACGTGGCGTCTTTGCTTTCCTTGCTTTTAATTTATTTCAAATGTATTGAGTTGAGTTAACTAAGACTGCATTAGAAAAAGTGGAGTTATTAGTTTAATTTGGGCTTTGCTATTATGTAGGAAAACCTGTTAATAAGTATTATTAAATCAATTTTAAACATTAGTTTTTTTTCACTTTCGACCATATTCTTAGAAAAATTTAGGGTACCCTTGCAGTATTTTTTTTAATTCACACGCACATAACAAAGAGTGAATATGGAACAATGTTTCAAAAGCAGAAAAGACTTTCTTTTCTTTTAAATATCAAAATTATCTTCCAAGGCGAAACTATGAGGGGGCTTGCCGAGGCTGTAGCCCTTGAAAAATTTTATTAAGGCCCAACAAAAATTTGAATAGGTCATATTACTATTTTACCACTTAATGTTTTCACATATCATTTAATAAATCATTCAACCGTTAACTTAATTAATAAATTATTGATGTTACAAAAGTATTTTAAGAATTTCAGTATATTCGGTATTTTAGGAATTTCACAAGGTATAATATTTACAATTTTGTCGATTAATAATTTTAGATATAAATGTAATTATAATTTGTTTCTATATAATCAAAGTTTTATATTTTTAATTTAGAGGGTTAAATTACACTTATCTTGTTTAAGGGTAAAATAAACTTTTACTATAATTGTTTTAGCATTAATGGTTTGGTGGTGATAAAAAGATTAGGTGGTAATGATAATATCCTTTTTTGATTTCCTCTTCATATATTTTGCTTTCGAAAGTCTCAACAACATAGGCTATCCAATATCTGACTATGTTTTCAATTGAGCTAGTTGTATTATTAGCACAACAAAAGCAGCTTATCTTCTCATGATAAAAAATGCAGACTTGAAAGATAGCGATATGCAAAATTATTCCAAGACTACTGATTAATATAACAAGCATAAATATTACCTACAATGGTACCATAAACTACTGATTAATGCCTACCAATGGTACCATAAACTACTTAGTAGTACCTACCACGGCCACCATAAACTAAATAAATTTAGCATTGCATTTACTTGGACCACCAACCATTGTCCCTCCAAACTCATGGTCAGTATATGGAAACAAAACCTTGATGTCCTTACATGAGACAGTCATGTGCTTCCTTCCTGCTTTACCTCCAATACTCCAAGGATTAATCTTTGCCGTCGCATTAACTATGACAGTGAAGTTCACAGCACCACTTGACAAATCTGCCTCAATGGCGTCTGCAATATTGGAGCCCTGGATAAACATCGAGGTGGGGCCCATAACTGCCGGTACCGAAATCCTTTGATCTTGATAAGTAAAGAAGGGTTCAATTCTCACAGACGAGATGTTTACATCCTTGTAAAAAACCGAAGCCATAACATCTTCACAATAAATATTTTCTCTACGGTAAGAGTTAGGGTTTTTGACAGAGAATGTAACAATCGATTTACTGTCTAAATGAGAAGAAGTGACAACCGATTTAGTGTCTAAATGAGAAGAACGGATGTTGAATTGAAAAACAACGACTTGATCAACTTTAAACTCTGGAGGACGAGTTCCGGCTTCTGGTAACTTGAGAATTAATACAATCAAAACGAAAAGAATAAGACCTAATATAAACAGAAGAGACAAAATCTCTTCTGGCTTCATTTGGTGTTCCGATGTTTTGCCTGTTGGTGTAGAGCCTTGAAGGCATGGTTTCTTTTTGTTGACCGTCTTCCCTACTTGATGATCTTCCATTGGTACCCTTACTGAACTGAGATACAAATATACACGTTAATTGATTAGTTAGGAACTTTAATCAAAGAGCGAGAGAAGTTTGATGGCTGAATGTGTAAGCTTGCCTTAAACAAGGCTCTCTATTTATACTAGTTTATAAATACAGCCCTAGTATATAAGGAATCCTTATACATAAGGATGTCTATTATCATCATTCTATAAGAAAATTATTTACGATAGAAATAAAAATACTTAATGTACAGATCCTACCAAATTAAATCGACCACAATTCAGAAAGGAACTAAAAGAGAATTTGACAATTTGTTTACATGGTATAAATTCCATGCATTTTACATATGTGTTCTACGTTGGAAGTTTATTCAAGTGACTGCTGATCTGGTACACAATCTCATGCACTAATCATATGATACAATTTAAACTTAAGACCCAAACTCGTACTGAATCATTACTTGACCTATTACTTGTGCATTTTTTGAAATAGAAACGTATGTTACTAACTCATACTAAAAAATCAACCCAAGAATAGAAAATTGCCCTAAGCTTATTATTATATTACTCCAAGAACTCAGTTGATGTGGGATTATCCCTTTAATACCACGTCACGTGCATGCTGCCGGACCGGTGTTGGGAAAACGCTTGATAATAAATTGAAATCCTTGAGGCGAAACCCAAGGGTCAGTTGAATCTCTACGTCAAAAAATATGTTAAAAAGTTGCATAGTGGGAATATTACTAGGAGGAGTAATCTGATGTTTTTCTCAGGATCTCATAATTTGATTAGTGTTAATAAATCAAAAAATAAAAGTAGTTAAATTCTAATCATACTAACACTAAAAAATAAGTGGCTAATAAATTCAAAATAAAAGTAGTTAAATTTCATCACACACCAATGCTAAAAGATAAGTGACACAAGAGATTTAAAAGTTTAGGAGAACTCAAGATAACACTAATCCTACTAGAACAAATACAGACATAAAGTCAAATTCAATAAAAAAGATCTTATTCGAATAACTATCATTATCTAATTAAGAAACAAATTGAACATTGCTTTTTTCTTGGAGAACCCACTCCCGGCGAACTTCTTATATATTAGAGGAAAATTAGACCTTACTCTTCTCACAAAAGATTGTGATATTCCTTTTTTCATATCAATCCTATAGCAGTTAATTTTATTTTGTTTCTCTTAATTCTTTCGTTCAGGTCATTGAACAAATTTCATTTACTTGGTCGGCTACGACTGGTTGCTTATACCCTTGCCGGTGGCAGAATGTGTTTTCCTTCCTTTTTTTATTTTTTTGACAGTCTAAAAATTATTCACAAATTATAAATTAGATGTTATTAAATTAATCTTTTGAGTTTATGAAATATGTATTTATTGAAGAATAAATAATCATACCTCATCATAAGCATGGATTTGAAAGAATGAAGGGAAAGAATCCTAATAGGAATTAGGATTACGTCAATTAATGGAATTAGAATTCCTTTGAAATCCATGATTCTATTTTCAATTAACAGACAAAACAAAAATGCCGAAAAAAAGTAAAAAACACAAGATACTAATTCTCAATCCCCATTTCACTGTGAATAAAATCTGACAAGAAGTATGTGTATCAAATTGCTCAATTAAATTAATCACCCCCAGAATGCAATTGCGGATGCAAAAGCAAAAGGCAATGAATTAGTTAATTAATGATGAGTTACTTGTTACCGACCAAGATGCCAAAACTCAAGTTGTTTTTAACGGCCATATGCATATTTTCAGTGTATTCTTGGACAGGACTACCCTTAGGAACCAAATCCTGACATTCATAAACAGTCTTAACAGCTCCATCAAGTTCATATTCCAAAGAGCCGAAATCAGAACCATTAAGTGATTCAATGGCTGCCTTGCTTCTTGCGAGAACCACTTTATAATAAGCTTGAACCATGCCAACCCTAGCTGCATCAATACTTTGGCTTTGGGGTTTCAATTTTTCGATCTTATCAATGCCTTCTTGAGCTCGTTTGCCGAGGAGCTTTAGTCCTGCTAAAAGGATATCATTATGGGTAACATCCTTAGAAAAGTCTACGTGTTTTGGGATTGAATCAATGCAGTCGTCGGGGAACTGGGTGCTAGAACATGCTTCCTCAACAAAAAAAATATTGGCTTCAATATAATTCAATGAAAGGAGAGATGACAAAGCGATGGCGAAAATTATTGTTACTTTAACTGCCATTGCTATTGATCTGTTCTTCTATTCTTTATTTAATATTAGGATTATTATCATTTTACTACTTCAGAAATTATCAAATATCATTGTTAATTTCTTAGAAGAAAACCAGAACAGGAGATAGACAAAATTCATTTCACCCTTCATGATTAAAAAAAATATTTAAAGGTTATTTATAAAATAAATTTGTAATATATTTATTAAAATAGATATAAAATACCAACATAATTTTTTTTTGCTAGAATTATGATATATGAATTATAAATTTATCTTATTATTTTTTTTAATCATGAAGGGTAAAATTGGTATTGTGTTAGTCAACTAACGGTCAACTAATGGTCAACTAACAATTGTAACGGAAAAGTAGTAAAATGATATTTTTATAAAGATATAGTAATAAAATGATAGGAGACAATACTTCTTGTAGTCATTTGATATTTGGCAATTCCTGAAGTAGTAAAATGATAATAACCCTTAATTTTAATTTGGAGAAGAAAAACCAGAACAGGAGATAGACATTCAAGCTAACATCTAGGATATATATGTATACGTGCAAGCATGCAAATAGCTAGCTACTCCCATTCAAATTTTAGTACTATTCAACTGCTAATTTTGGCTTAGTGTATTCTGTTTGTAGATCCAGTTTATTGTTGATTTGACCGTGTCCTCTTCAAGTCTGACACGAATTACCGACAATTAATTGTTTAAATCTTTTTTTTTTAAACTGATTAAGCATCATGTTATTGTATTACACAGATATATTTACAACTGCTTTGACAGTAGATCAATACATTGATATTTATAATCGGATATACAACTGGGACTTACATTATTAAATTTAAGTATATGAAGTACAAGCCTATATAAATAACCCTCACTGAAGAGGGATGCCTCTACTGCTATGACAGCAGATCAATACACTGATATTTACAATCAGATATACAATTAGAACTTACATTATTACATTTAATTATATAAAGTACATGCCCAGACAAATAACCCTCACGGAAGAGAGATGCCTCTATTCCACTCACATTCCGCAAGGGAGAAAAACTTTATAAATGTCTCCACGTAATTAAGTTTAATTGAGGGAGGTTCTTTGAGTCCATGGGGACTCAAACCATTGCCCTCAAAGTCATGCTTAACTTTAAGGACAATGGTTCACCACTGGACTAAAGCCCAAGTAGCATTAATTGTTTAAATCTAAATCATATCTCAAGACCACTAAAAAAAAAAAGAACTTCAAGGTTGAAAATAAATATGAAACAAATATACAAAGACGTGATGAACTTTATTTACTAATAAGTAACAAAACAAAAGTCTGGGAAGGAATTGTGTATTGAGCTTAAAAAAAATGCATTAATTTGACCCTACAATTAAAAAACTATGGTAACTATCGGTAGATGTATCTAATGCGTTTCTCACATTCTTGGTTAAGGTGTTCCTGAAGTATTGCTCTCTATATCCTACTCACTCATTGCCATGTGTATCTTCAACTAATCATAAAATAAAGAATGCCCCCCGAGTATCGAAGATTTTCTTTGTTTTTAAATACCTCATTCTGCATTGGCCCTTAGGAGTTAGGATGTGTGTGATGATGTTGAAAAAAATGGTAATTTGCGTCAATCATTCCATTTCTTACATATCATTTTCATCAGTTACATGTATTAATCTATTTTGGCACACATTAATTAATACATTCAAATTTGAATGAGGGCAAGGATTAAGGAGAGTACTATTGTTTTATTATTTAAATTACTACTGAATTGATGAAGACTCCGAAGGAAACGAATTTGAGCTCATAATCGCCTCATACGACTCCATGAACAATTTTTTTTTTTTTTTGTTTTCGTTCACTTGCTTTTAGATTTTTTCAATTTCTGAATAACGTAGTCGACAAGTGATAAAGATAATTAAAAAAAATGATTATTAAATATGTTACATATATGAGCATTCTATATAGAACAAAACTCGCTGCGCTTTGGGCCTTAGGAGAAATTCAACGTTTAGGACCTTTTATATTTCGTAAAATTTATTTATTGAATTTTATTTTTTAAATTTGCATTTGTAGCTGATATTTTCATTGTACAAATTAATTAAAATCGTGCATTTAGCATTTTTATCTCAAAAAATAAACTTTGATAGAATAAAATTAAAAAAAACAGTAACAGAAAAGAAAAATTAATGGAAAATATAAAAAAGGTATTAATAGAAAATTATATTGACATCAAGGTGCGTACATAATTTTTTATTCATTTTTTTCATCCATATAAATCTTATTAGCAAAACCTTGGTTCAATCTTTTTCTTTTTTTGTTTAATCCTATGGCTAGTGTGAGTAGGATATAAGATATGAAAAATATAGTTAAAGAAAAAAGAAATTGAAAGTTCATGTTTTGAGTCTTGATCAGGATGGTGATGAAAGCGCTTATAATGGACATATAAATTGCATCACGTCTTTGTTTAATCAGTATTAATATATTTTATTTTAATCTTTCATCATTTTTTGTTAATTTAATTTTTTTCTCTTTAATTTAGATTAAGAAAGTAACTTGTGGTAATGAAAGGTAGGTTTGACGGGGACAAGGTCAAATCAACAACAAACACGATCTATAAACAGAATATTTCTCAACCAATTTAGCGATTGTATTGTACAAAATTTGAATGGCAGTTCCTATTTTTGCATGCATAAATATACATACACAGGCCTTTATAAGGCCCTCCCCTTGTAAGCTCCAAGTGGTGTCTCTTATTTCTCATTTCTCCTCAAATAAAGAAGATATCTAGAGAGAGAAGAGAAGAGATCAAGAAAAATGGCAATTAAAGTTACAATCATCTCTGCCATCGCTTTATCTTTTCTTCTTTCATCATTGCATAACGTTGAAGGCACCAGTCGTGTTGATGAGTTGTGCTTGGGCTCCCAATTCCCCAACGACTGCTCCGATTCAATCCCCAAATACTTGGAGAATCCTGAGAATCCCACCCATAATGATATCCTTTTAGCAGGACTAAAGGTCATCGCTGAACGTGCTGACGAAGGTATTAAGGCTATCGAAAAATTGAAATCCCAAACCGATGGTATTGATGCAGCTAGGCTCGGGATGGTCCAAGCCTATTACAGTATGATTTTCGCCAGAAGCAATTCAGCCATTGAATCGCTTAAAGGAGAAGATTTCGGCTCTTTGGAATATGAACTTGACTATGCTGTTAAGACAACTTATGAATGCTTTGATTTGCTTCCAAAGGATTCGCCCGTCCAAGAGTACACCCGTAAGATTCATATGGCTTCTAAAAATAACATAAGTTTTGGTAACTCTGTCGGTTCTGAGTAAATCAATCATTGGCGCTTTTGCTTTTGTATTTTGCTTTTGGGGGGATGATTTAATCAATCTGGGGCAGAAATGTGTTGTCAGATTTTAAGTACAATTCAATGATGATTCGGAATTAATTAATATTTTGTAACTGATTCTTTTTTTTTTTTTAATTTGGTTTGCTAATTCAAGATGTAATGAAATGAATTCTGATTCAATAAATTGAAGGAATCTTATTTTATCATCAAAGGGCGGAGAATTACAACCTATGTTTACCCTTATAAAAATATAAGATTTAAACAAAATACCCTTGTTTCTTCGGCTCTCTGCATATTTTATTACCCATATTTTATTAAATTTAATTATATTAAATTTAATAAAATAAAATAAATAATATCATATTTATTTAAATAATAATATTATTATATTATTTAATAAATTACATTTATTAAAAATAATAATATTAAACTTATTTATATACAATATTATTTTATTAATTAAAAAAATAATTTACATTGATTCTAAGTGAAAATTACTTAAAAATAATATTATTATATTCATAGAGAATTAATAATATTATTATATACTATCTTTATTTGGAAATATAATATTATTATATTTATTTAAAAATAATAGTGTTATATTTATTTAATATTAATAATTAATAATAATAAATATTTTATTCTAAGATAATATTAATTTATACTGTATTATTAATAATAGTGTTTTGTTTGTGTTGCTCATATCAATAAGTTTTAATTTACATAATTAAAATTAAAATTAATAAAAAATTGTGATTTAATAATTAAAAATATTATTAATTTACAAATATAATAAAATAAATATTTTATTTTAAAATATATTCTTTATTAATTTTGTAATTAAAAACTACAATTATTAAAATAAGGGTGAAACAGTAATTTGAAACTATTTACTCCCAATTCAAAACAAACTAAATTAGATTTTAGTTTTGATTCCATACTCTCATACCAGTGTAAGTAAACAATCTACTCCAACTCCCACTCCACACTCTCAATCTCAAGATTCTCACTCCTTAAGATTTTCACTTCTCAGGGTTTTCACTCCAATCCAAAATATAAATGCTACCTTAATTAATTATGATGACCTTTGTTCCACCACAAGCGGCAACAATTAGTATATATACACGCAAGATGAAAGAGAGCATAATTAATTAAACTGAATTTTGTTGAGAGACCAAAATAAATAACACGTTGACACGTGATAGTTTCATTTACCCAAAAAAAGAGAGAGAGAGAGGTACATGGACGTTAACAAAAATAATTTCTTGAACATCTTAAGAGATCCAAATAATAGAATTGAACCAATGACACTTAAATGATTGACAAGTAATAATAGTACCCATCATTAAAACAAAAAAGTAATAGTGCATCTACTTAACCAATATGGTTAAGATTTCTCCCATAGTGCAGGATAACAACGATATCAACATTGTCATTTTTTACATCTTCATCATCAGCAATACTAATATGACGTAAATTCCAACCCTCCAACAATTCACTCTTACCTGAAAAATTAATATTAAAAAATGTATTTATAAAGGCATATGTTAAAATAACCATAAATACATATATTAAAATAAGAATTACAAATGATGTTCAACTGAACATGGCGTATAAACCTGCGCAATGAGTTTCCATATTCTTCAAATCAGAAAGGGAAAAGATCTCTGCTAGCTTATGGTGAATGAACCGTAATCAAAACCTAAGTAGTTGAGCTTGAGCGAGTTGTTACGTTATTTCTGGTTTGATCAGATGTATACAGCGATTCAATGAAGTAGCCACAGGTGCCAACGTTGATGATTGGAACGTAGTAAAAGCAATAGTAAATAATTCATGGTAATGATACAGATAAAGGATCGACGCCGAAGTTTTTTGGCACAATAGTTGGGTACGATTAACGGCTGTATATGGTTAAATGACTGCAATTAGTACGAAACACGGCCTGGTCCACAAAATAAATCATCGTGAAAAAACTAGTTACCAAGCAATAATTCATTGAAAAATGTAGATGGTGGGCAGATAATAATTGAAAAAAAGTTTGTGATTCGACATAGAGTTTGTCGGCAATAATTAATTACAAGACAGATGAACTAATAGTCTTGATTTTCTTTTTAAAATATCATTTCATCTGTTTATTACATAGCTGGATGAACCCGTAATAGTCTGCATACAAAACTTTAAAGTTATGTTTGAGAATTATGATTAAGCGTAGGGTTGTATTAATTTTTAAATTAATTTTTTATTTTATGTTTGGTAAGTTTCACTTTGGATTAGATTAGGGAGCTAAATTTGAATTTATTCTTAAATTCATGGGATTAGCAAATCCCAATTTACACATGGGTTTAGTTAGGATTAATTTTAAAAATAATTATCTATTTAATTAACCATTATATTACTTGTATATCTAATGTAATGTTTAATTTAATAATCACTAAATTAAAACTAACCATGAAAATTAATAATACTGGGAATTGGTTACTTGTATATAAATTATTTGCTTTTTGATAAAATAAAAATATTTAAAATATGTAATAAAACATTTCAATTAAATATTTAAATAGTTTTAATTTAATTTAATTTAATCATCTAATATAATTTATATTTATTCATTATATTTATGATTATCTAATAACTAATTCTCTATATATTTGATTTTTATTAATTATTTTTAAAATAATTTTAACGATTATTTTTTATTAAATATTTATGAATAGTTCATATTTATATTTAAATGCCAACTTAAATACTATTTAATTTTATTTAAATATAATTTAATATAGTTTAATCCAATATTTTGCCAAACATAAAACAATATTACATAATCCAGTTTAATCCAACCAAATTTAATCTAACCCAACTTAATAATTAGTCCAATCTTACGTGCTAAACATAACCTAATTTAACTCTGTGGCTGAATCAAACCCCAATAATGGTCAATTCACGACGGTTCTTTGCGACCGAAAGCAGCCAGTAGAGACCTAAGAATAAATCTTGATATCACCATAATAAGGTACAAGAGTTTCAAATCGAATCTTGCTCACAAGTTACAGAGCCATTGATGACATCAGATTTTCATTTTTTATGTTATTGTTGCGTTTGTGCTTAATTTTCAAAGCACACATTCAGTTATCAACAGCAACAATTAAATATTTGATAAAATTTATTTTTAAAAGTATTGAATTTTAAAATTGGCTGTAAATGCTGGGGAACAATTAATTAGGGGTGGGCACTATTTAGTTTGGTTCGGTTCTAGGATTCGGTTCAGCCCTAGAACCAAAACAAACTGAAACCAAATGGTTTATGAATTTATAAACTAAATGCAAACTAAATTATAAAACCAAACCGAACCAAATCAAATTAATTTGGTTCAGTTCAGTTCTATAATTTAGTTCGATTCGATTTGTTTTGATTTTATCTTATATATTCATTATTCAATAAAAAAAATATAATATAATATAATAATACACTATTAATACAACAATAATCTTGAGTCTATAAATTAGCAAACAATAAACAATATAATAAAATCTAACAATAGTAAATTAACATAATAAATTCCAAAAATAATCTAGAAATCGATAAATAATAACCAATATAATAAAATCTAACAATAATAAATTAAAATAATAAAGTTCAACAATAAAATAAAGTGTATGCTATGACATATATAATATCATGTATTAATTAACAAACAGAAATAAAAAAAATAGAGAAATTATGAACTATTTTTTAATTTTAATTTTAATTTTTTCTTGAACCATTTGGTTCGATAATTTAGTGCAGTTTTGAACTGAATGTATGACCTACTGAATCGAACCAAACCGAACCAAACTAAATTATCATAATACGGTTCGGTTCTGAACCGAATCAAATGCCCACCCCTACAATTAATAGAACTTTGGAGCGGTCTCCCAAAATATTAAGATTTATCCGAACCTGTGATTTCAGCCGTTTGATGCATCCAAGGGCTGAAATAATTTTTATCGTTTTCTGGAACTAAAACACGCAATAATCCTATGAAGTGAAGATACTGGACCACAACGAATTAAGTAATTTTCATGGACAGACCATTAGATTAGTCGTCGAAGGTGTATGAAGATATTGAATAATTATGAAGTAATCATATAATTAATGTATGACCTACCTCGTAAACCATATGCTCAAGTAAAGATATTAACTGACAATAATGAAGAAATAATCAATTTTAATGGACAGATCGGTAGGTTATGTTTGTACACAAATACATTTAGGCTTTGTTAATAGAATATTTAATTCTTGGTACCTCACAGTATGACTTAATTTAATTTGTTAGATTAAATGGATTTAATTTTATGTGGACTCTAATTTGGGGGCTATATTAATGTAGTTGTAGACACAGGATTCTTTCGTCAATTTGAATATAAAATAGCACAAAATCAAATTGGTGCAAGAGTTTTCAAAATCGAATGTTGCTCGCTGTTAGCTACAGAGGCCACTGATGATATACCTCACTTTTGAGACTTCATGTAATGTGTGGAGTGGAAAGCTATAGAGAGGTTCAGCTTGGCTCAGAATCAAAGCTTAAGTTGTACATCATAGGTGCGGTTTGGTTAAAAAAATGTTTTGCATAGAAACAAATTATTGGATAGATCTTAATTCTTAACCCCACCCAACAGATATATATAAATTACCCTAGTGATATAGATAGGGCAACTATTTTAGAGTTAAATTATTTGAGCAAGTGATTTTAATTTTTATTTACCAGATTTTATTAGAGTCCTATTTAGTATGTTAAATAGTCTTTGTATTCTTCTTTAGGTAGAATTCTATCTCCATTTTTAAGTATACTTAATTAGGCTGTATTTCTATTATAAATTGATTGGTTATATAATATGTTAGAAAACCTTTAATTAATATTTCTTCATGGGATTATTTATTTAAATCGCTTTTGGATTCCAATATCATCTAATCTTACGTTTTGGGGTATTATTTGCCTTGGGCCTTTTGTTTCGGTATATTTTTGTCTTGGGTCGTCTCACTGTTTTGGTGCTGGCATATTGTCAACCTCAGACTATTCGTTTTTGTATTCTATTATTCAACTTCCATCATCATGCTTTTCGCATCCGCGACCACACTGCATCACATTGTCTAAGGCCTTCATTATTTCGCAATTGAACTTTCCACAAATCATATTCCTCTTATATTTCCCATGTATAAAATTAAAATATAGTAAGAGATCTATGGCTTTTATATAATTCGGAATATCATAGGTGAGCTAAACGGATTCTTGGTTGAAGGACAACATCAACTAACCTGAAACCACTTAGCGTGGGTGATCGGGTATGTAATTTTTATTTGTTGTAATCCTTACGGAAATCATAAGATATTGGACAAAGCCATAGGAGGTGTATCATGTATGACCTACCACATCCACCATACCAAGTGAAGATATTAATAATTTTCGTGCGCAGACCAGTAGGTTCGGCTAATACACAGAATCAATTCCTGGTATCTTACAATGATAATTTTTTTAAGAAACTAGACGTCAAGGCTTTGTTTGTTATTTTGCAAGAAAATGGAAAAAGAAAAGTTAATTACCAGCTGCTTAGTTTAATGTATTAACTAGCATTTTAATATGGAATTTGATCTGGGGAACCTTTTTGTTAGTTATAGACACAGAGCATAATCAATTGGATAATAACAGTGAATACCAATGAGGATGGTTAAATGCGGTTAAATGCATAGTCACCCGATTAGGAATGAGGATTATTTCATCCAATTAATGCATGGATGCATGTATGTCATGTGTTATGCATACATTAATTATCTAAAAACCTTTTACTCCAGACTAAAATTCACAAGAGACACCAGTCGCATATAATTTAATTTTAAAAAAAAAAAAAATGTTTGCTCTGCAGTAAACATTGTACAGCACGTCTTCTATATGAACATGACGGATCTTCTATTATATTGAAGTTATTCCGACATGCTGGTCTTGGTAAAAGTTTATTTATTTATTTATTTTTCTTTTTTTTTACAGAATATTTATTTATTTAATCCAAAGTAAATATGGTTTTTTTGATTTTTTTTCATAAAAGAAAGTGTAATTAAAAATATCTTTAAGAGTAGAATCATGGATTTTTAGACTGGTCAGTGCAGATGTAAGGCACATATTGTCCCCGTTAATTAGTTACTCTATTCTTCTTTCTAATCTTCAATAATTCAACTCGTTGCGCCGAGATTATTTAAGAAAAAAAATATGTTCAATTTACATCACAAAAATATTCAAAAAGAAAGTGAGAATAATCAATTACATTAATTAGGATAATACTTTTATTTTTTATTGATGGATTATCTTAAATAACACATAGAAACGCGATATTTTTATTAGCAGGATAATAAAATTAATTAAAAATATTCCTAATATCTCTTTTATTTTTATTTTGTGACTTTGACAGTATAGCTGGGTGAATCGTATTCAGCAGCGGTGAAGCTGTTAAGGACAACTTATTTAAGAAAATACAATTAAGAAAATGCAAACATTCTTAATTAAGTATATAGGTGATATTGTACATACTTAACCATATTTAATTTAATTAAACATAACACATAAGAGTGATATTGTACATACTTAACCAGTATGATCTAAATTTCTCCCATATTGAGGGACAAGGAGAAAATCAAGATTGTCATTTTTCACATCCTCAACATCAGTAACACTGGCATATGGAAGTGGTATACCCTCCGACCATTCGTTCTTACCTGAAAAATTAATAATAAAAAATGTATTTATAAATGCATATGTTAAAATAATCATAAATGCATATATCGAAATAAGAACTGTAAATGATGTTCAACTGAACATGGGTCTATAAACCTGCGCAAGGAGTTTCCATATTCATCAAACCAGGAATGGCAAAGATCTCTGCTAGCTTATTGTGGATGAACCGTAATCAGAACTTTTGTTGAGCTTGAGCGAGTTGCTATTTTTGCTTTGATCTGATATATATAGCGATTCAATTAAGCGGCCACCGCTGCCAACCTTGGCGGTTGGAACGTAGTAAAAGCAACAATAATTCATGGTGATGGGGGCATAGCTAAGAGATAAGAGATCGACGGCTCAAGCTTTATCGTACGATAAGTTGGTAAGATTAAGGGCTGTGATTTAATTTTTGTATGCGTAAAACGTGGTCCAAAAAATAAATAATTGTAAATGTTGTGGGTCTTAGGGTGCGTTTGGGATTGAGGTCTTTGTAGGCTTTTAAAATTTTTAATTTCAATTCTTTAATGAAAAAAAAAAGTTTGTGATTATGAAATAAAAATTAATAATATGTGGTAAAAATAAATTTTAAATAATAATTTTGATAAAATTATTAAAGATATAATATATTTTCTATTATACAAGTAAAAAATCATATTAATATAGCTTAAGAAATTTAAATTTTTAGTGTTTACTAAACACTTTAGTCTTTATCAGTTTTAAAATTCTGTTCTGCCCAACCTCAATCCCAAACGCACCCTTACTCAGTTACAACTTCTGCAACTTACAGCCTGGATGTGGGCCTCGCTATCATGTTTTTAATTTTTGCATGTTTTACATTTCTACGGCAGAAGTTTCATTGTAAAATTAACGGCTGTACATGCCTCAATTAATGCGTCCTTGAAATAAATAATTATAAATAATAAGCCAGGCCAAATAAATATTCTTTCAATATCATCAGCAAAATGAGTTTCTGTAACGAATACTTAAATTCATACTTAAATTCATGTAACGAATAAATACACTTTAAATTAAATTTAAAATCAATAATTTATTGTACATATTTATACAAATTCTCGTCCTATTAAGGGCTAATTTGATAATACTATAACTTTTAAAATAATTATTATTAGTTGTATTATAGAAATAATTAATTATGAAGTGAATCAGTTGAACACTTGATAAATTTAAATTTTAAAAGCAGCCACATATGATTAGTAAATATTATTACTAAATTAGTATAAGAATGTAAATAATTGAACTGGCCATAATAATGTTAAATAAAATTTATGTACACATATATAAATATGTACACTATGGATCTTTTATTATATTCAAGTTATTCCGACATGTCGTCTAGAATCTAGATCTATGAAGAGTTAAACAACCTCTCAAAGCGAGAGTGAAGCAAAGTGAAAAGATGGTTAAACGATGACTACAAATTTTCATACATCGTAACTCCTTTGGCTAATAATTGTACCAGAGCAGGAAGGTTAATTTTTTTACTGGTGCATTAATTGTTCTTTTACTGCTGTATGGTCAATTATTCTCATAATATCAAAATTTTGATATGCTTTTTTTTCCTCTTTAGGCAAGCAATTTAGTTCGTGTTTCAGTATGCAAAATTCTCTATGAGAAGTATTTTCTACAAACATTTTTGTGAGATGTAGATAGTGATTCAATTAAGCGGCCACAGGTGCCAAACTTGGTGATTGGAACGTAGTAAAAGCAACAATAATTCATGGTAATGGTATAGATAAAAATCAACGTCTGATGTTTGCTCGTACAGAACTTACGTAAGATAAACGGCTATGGTTAAATGATCGCATTTAGTGCGAAACACGGTCTGGTCCACAAAATAAATAATTGTGAAAGAACCACCGACAAAGCAATAATTCGTTAAAAAATGTAGATAGCAATCGTAGAAATCAGAAAAGTAGATAACAATTGGAAAAAGGTTTGTGATAGACAAAATGAACTAAATTTACATTTTAAAAAGTATTTTATATATTAAAAATTATTTTTTTTTCAAAATTATGTTAAATAATTTTAATATTATTATTGCATGAAATAAATTTTATTAATTGTAAAATCTATTTAACCCAAAGATTTATTTTAAATTTTTGTAATAAAAACAAAATTATTAAATTGACATTTTAAAAATTATTTTATCTTTTAAAAAAATTATAATATTACTAGTCTACTGAAAAATTAAATTATTTAAATTATATTTATATTTTTTGAAAATTTTAAAAATTAGTTTTTTAATTATTATCTACTTAAGGTATTGTAGTCAAAAGAAAGTCTTAATAACTGTCATAAAGTCTGTTTTTTTTTATAAAAAAATTCCATTTCATCTGTTTATTGCATACGTGAATGAACCGGAAATATTCTGCATACGAAACCCTAATTTAATTCTATGGCTGAATCAAACTCCAATAATAGTCCATTGACGATAGCTCTTGCGATCGAAAGCGCCAATTAAAGACCTAGAAATAAATCTTGATATTATGATATACGAATATTTCAAATCAAATCTTGCTCATAAGTTACAGGGCCATTGATGACATAGGCAATTTTTTTTTTTTTGAAATTGTTGCGTTTGTGGTAAATTTTGAAAGCACATTCAATTGTGAACTGAAATAATTAAATATTTAATAAAATTTATTTTTAAAAGTATTGTAAATTTTAAAATTGGTTGTAGGAAAATAGAAGAGAGGGGAGGGGAGGAAAAGAGAGGAGGAGAAAGGAAAGGAAAAGAAAAGGGTGGGGAGTTAATTTCTTTTGTTTGGTTTAAGATAGAATTAACAATGGAATGGAATTTTATAATTTTTTATCTGGACAAATTTACCCTTGTAGTATATTTTTAATATTCATTATCAAAATAATTTAAAAACTACTAATATGTTTAATTATTTTAAAATTAGCCTCAATTTTAATGTTTCATTCTCAAGGTCCTAACTACATTTATTTTATAAAAATCAATTATTATCCAAATGCTTTTATCAAATGCATTTGTTTTTAAATAAGAGACATTAATATTATTTCAAAAATAACACATAATATTACTACAAAAATATTAAATTTCAAATATTCAAATGAAATAATAAAAAATATTTAGTCAAATTTCAAAATATGAATGTAACTTTTTCAAATTTCAAAAATATTCTAGAATATTAAAAAGTAAAAACATAACAAAAAATACTTAGTCAAATTTTACTTAGTCAAATTTTAAGTCCTAAAACATCAAGTGCTCAAATGAGATAAGCTAGACATTAATAAACCATAACATCTAAGCATGAGTTAAATTTCCCCATCAGGGAAAAGTTTAACCCATATTTCTTTATCATCATCACAAAGACTGTAAAAAACATTACGCGCCGCACTATCATGAGCAATTTGAGTGGGGACTTTAAGTCGTTCCACCGTTGTAAGACTGCTAATCTTCTTCAACACTTCGCTCAATCCTACTTATTTCTCATTGATTTCTTGTCCCATAGCTCGACTCACGACATTAGAAGAGTCTTTTATTTGTGCAACGATAAGAGTTATTATCTCTTTAAGTTCTCCAAGCTCTTCTGAATCTTCATTTGTTCTCCTTCTTCATGATGAGCTGTTTGAAGTTTTTGGATGCTTTCGTGAAGCAAGTGAAAAAGAGACACTGTCATCAACATCATCTCCCACATTCTCAACATTTTTAACATTCAAATTCTCTCCTTGAGCTTTGTTGTTTGTTTTTGTCCTCTCAAGTTCCTCAACCACATCTACAGGAGCTTCTGCATTTTTTCCAGTTGCATGATCCTTAGCATAAATCATACATAAGTCCTTATAATATGGGAATTCATTATTCTTGAAGTTTGTTGCCTCTTTATGACTCTATAATAGCAAATAAAATAGTGGAAAACAACAATAATAAACATCAAAACCAGTAATTATAACAACAGTAACCAATGAGTAAAAAGTTAAAAACCGTGAGTAAAATAGTAGTAGCAATAGCAACTAGTAAGTATAACAGCAAGCAAAACAAAAAGAAAAAAGCAGGAAAAAAAGTAAAAACCAGCAAGTATAATAGCAAAAACAACTATACCCAGCAAATATAATAGCAAAACAGCAAGTAAAACAGTAAAACGGCAAGTGAATGCATGGTAAGGATACGACAACATTTCTATGGCTGAGGTTTCATTGTAAAATTAAACGGCTGTATATGCCTCAATTAATGGGTCCTTGAAATAAATAGTTGTAAATAAGGAGAAATTCTAGAATACATTTTTTGTATTTATCAGCCATACAACAAGTAAATAATCTCATGACATATATGCATTTATTTTGTAAACCATCATGTAAGTGATGGTTGTATTAAACTCAATTACACATATCATGCATACATCAATTGGTTGTAATATAACAGATGTATTCTAGAATTTCTCGTAAATAAGAAGTCGGGCGAAGTAAATATTCTTTCAATTTCATCTATAAAATGAGTTTCTGTGGCCAAAATTAATGTGCAAGGAGACTGACAGTAATTTGGTCCTAATTCATAGAGAAAATGATAATTATGCTCTATAGTTTATTTAAATATACACAAGGATTCTCAATTTTTAAAAAATAATCCCACAGATAATCCTTCTAACTACTTTACATTTTGACTTTATTTACCCAATAAAAATTGACTTCAAACTAATATTTTAGAAATATAATACTTAAATCAATGTAATAAATGAATACACTTTAAATTAAATTTAAAATTAATAATCTGCTGTACATATTTATGTAAATTCTGACCCTATTGAGGGCTACTTTTTTAATATATGAAATAATTTTTAAAATGTAAATTACTATATTTATTTTAGTAGTATATCTGTACTTATTGTAAAATTTTTAAATAAGTCTTGGATTAAATACATTTTACAGTTAATAAAATATAGCTCATATTTTAATAATATTAAAATTATTTTAAATAATATTGAAAATAATTATTTTTTATATGTTTATTTTAATTTTATGTTTCTATTTGTTGTAAAATTTAGTTTAATATAATATCGGATTGTAAAGTAATAAAACATTTTTAACTATTGAAATTATTTTAATATGTATATATTGTTTTATTTATTTTACTATTATATTTTTATTTATTATAAACTATTAGAGACAACTTTTTTGGGTTAACAGATCAAAAGAGTATTTTAATTAAAAGAGAGTTCTAATTTGTTTTATTAAAAATACATGACTATTTTTCTAAATTTTGAGTTGCAGATATCCTTTTACCTTCTAAATATTAAAAAGAGAAATGAAATTGACTTTTTTTTATAACCCATAAATTACAACGCGGTTAGCAAACATAAATTAGTCAAGAAATATGCCAAGCAGTGTCTTAAGATTAATTTTCACTTCTCTAAATAAGATTTTCGAAAAGAAAAATGGATAAACAAAATGAATAGATCTCTGTACATGATATTATTGTGAGGCTGCCCTTTTAATAATAGCTTAGAACAACATGAAAAAATAAATATATGAGTATATCAATTAGCCGACAGGGCCAGCGTGGGTGATTCTGAGGTAGCAAAATAAATAAGGCATGTGTAGATAATGGATCGACGGCTCATGTTTAACAGTATAACAAATAGGTAAGATTAATGCTATAATTAAATTATTGCATGTGCAAAAGGTGAGAAAATAAGTTATTGTAAGAGGACATGCAAAGTAGTACGCCCAAACCAATAATGCATGGTATATAGGTAACAGATCTGTGGCTGAAGTTTGATTGAAAGATTTATGGCTATGGTTCAATTGCATCTGCAAAAGGCGGTCCAAAAAAGAAAGATAATTGTCCACAAGAAGAAAAACGTCCACAAGAAGATAAACGAAGTAATAATTTAAGTAAAAGAGTGGCGATATTTAAACTCTTTTATTTATTTCAGCAACCCACTTTTTAATTTATTTCATTTATTTTCAAAATTATTCTCATTACAATTGAAAAATATATTTATTTTTTACTTTTTCTTTTCTCTCTCATCCGCAATCTCTCTTTCAGAAATCGCCACCACAATCATCTTCATCATAGCAAAATCCATTAACAATACAAAATGACATTATTCTTAATATTTTTAGTAATTTTTCTTTGTTTTACATAGGGAACAAATGGTCTAATGAATAAAAAATAACAAATCTTGAAATCTACTATGACCAACAAAAAACAAAGAGAACCTAGCCAAATCGCAATTGAGATTTTTCATTCATGTATTGAGATTATTTTTTCTCAATCATTAATAAGTCACCATAAAGGGGGCAAAGCCTCTACCATCAGTCACTCTCTAATTGTTTCCAACCATCGAACGAGCATAATGAACGTGATATTGTTAGCAAGGAATTATTATTTAATTTAATTGGAAGAAGTAATATATTGAAGGGAGTGAGCGAGAGGAAAATAATCTGTTGGTGTAGAAAATGAAGAATGATGCGGCATTAACCTTTCGACAAACTGTGCAGGTAGATAATGCTATTGTTTTATGTAAAGGGTAAATGTGATCATATTGGTAATTGATGAGGTCTTACTTATTTTTCTGTATTCTTTTCTGATAACTAATTATGTATGGACGATATTGGAGTTATGAATTGGTAATTTATTTCTGTTAATGGCCTGCACTTGGCTGATGAAAAAATTGACTTGCTTGATCATAAAAGCAAGCATGTTCATGGGCTTTGGGGACGAACCCCCTTGAAATGATTTGTCATACTCTTTCAAACAAAATTAAACACTTTTTTTTATTATTTTTAATTACTTGTTGCCTCCACTCCAACAGCATAATAATAGATCAAATGCATGAGAGAAATTGACTCTGTTTTGAGAAAAATTGATGTGCCTAATTTCTAAACTAGCACCACCACCCAATATCTTTCCAAGTTGGTTGCCACAGTCATGAATCCGCCTTCAATTTTATGGACGTCGTGTCTAACTTTATCGGGAGACACCAAAAATTGAAACTTGACGATAGCTATTTCTGAGAGAAATTGATCGCAATTCCTGGGGTTGAAAAATAGTTCGATGATCTGATTTTTGGAGGTGGCAAAGATTTCAATGATCTCAATTTCTGAGTTGTGAAAATTTTTCATGACGGCCTCTCAAAACAGAGTCAATATCAGTATATATGTGGACCCTCATTTAACATATTTTCGTACACTTTGTTTATTTAATAAATTTTGTACAATATTTTTCAACAACCGCCCATAAACCTTTACATATTTTCTAATTTCAACCGTCAGATTTATTTAGTTTACGTCTAACGAATTTAGAATAAAGATAAAAAATATGAAATATTACATCAGTTGCAATATAGCATATCCGAAAGATTAACTACTATTGTTAATTTAGTAATTTTTTAGTAAGAAATTTTAAAATGTGAAAAAATTTAAAATTATATAATTTTTAAAATTTATAATTTTAACTTTTTAAAATTAGGTGGTTTTAAATTTTTTTGTATTTTAAAATTTTAGACTAAAATATTTTCTATTATTAATTTATTGCATTTGCCAAATGTCGTCCCCATAATAAACTGTTGTAAGACGACAGGCAATGAAAAACAGCCGAACTGCCCAACCCCAGCCCAACAACGCATGCTATATGGATAACAGATCTACACCTGAAGTTTGATTAAAAGATTAGTGGCTATGGTTCAACTGCATTGCGAAAGGTGTCCAAAAAGGACAATAATTGTAAACAAGAAGGTAAATAAAGTAATGATTTAACTAAGGGTGCGTTTGGGATTGAGGTGCTGTATCTTTTAAGTTACAGTTGTTGTGGAAAAAAAGCTGTGACTATAAAACAAACATTAATAATATGTAGTAAATATAAATTTTAAATAATAATTTTAATAAAATTATTAAAAATATAATAGATTTTTTATTATACAAGTAAAAATTTATAGTAATATAACTTCTAAGATACAGCAGCTAGTGTTTACAGCTGGCCAACCTCAATCCCAAACGTACCCTAAGCCCTTTAACTGTATTGGTGTGACAGTCAACAACGATGACGTGACAATACTAATACTCATTTATGACGATTCGGATTTTTCGTGAGCTGGCATTATTAATTTTTTACATATTTTATATCATAAATATTTTAATATTAATAAATAATTAAAATTCAATTATTTTTTTAATTTATTAACTACTAATTATACATAATAAAATTTATTTATATAAAAATCAAATTAAAAAATAATATTTATCTCATTTATGAACCGATATTATACCTCACAATTAATTTTTTATATTAGTAACTATGGGTCAAGCTACCTGGCATTATCTGTTGGTTACGGAATAAGAAAAGACAAGTTAATAAATTAGAGAGTGACACGTGGAGCGATGAGATAGTCGAATGATTGAAATAACAGGTCGCATTATGATCGAAAAATAGAGATTAACTATTTTGTGCCCCCATATGCTCTAACATATGCACCATGCCCCCAATAATTTTGACAATAATCATTGCACCACCAATTACATTTATTTTGCTGTTAAATCTAGCTGTTTTAGTTTGAAATTTGAAAGACTATATTATATCTCTTGAGTCGATATGTGTGTTACTAGAATGTCATTACAAAAAATATTACATTGAAATTTTTTTAATCTTTTTTTAAATCAAAAACTAAATTTATTTTTTTTATGTGAGTAATCAAGTTCTTTACTTGAAGTATATTTTTTATTTTTTTTTAGAGTTTTGAACATTTTGGACAATTTTATGATAATTGGCATCAAGTACTAAAACATGAGATTACAAATTCAACTTGCAAAAAAAATTACTAAATATTCTAAAAGCATTTTTTTATGTTGTTTTAATTTCTCAATAAACTCTCATTAAGAGTTAACTACCAATTTTTTCTCTTTTTTTTTTTTGGCAATGATATATTAATTGCTATAAGAAACATATTTATATTTATTAAAAAAAAGTTGAAAACACTCTTTCCTAAGTGTCATTTGTGAAACACAAAATAATTAAGGGTGCTTTTATTTTTATACATTAAAAAATTATATAAGTTAATATAGTTAATTCACTTGCTCAAATATCCAAACGGTTGAAGTTAGTATTTATTATTATTTGGTAATGAAATTGGTGCTAAGTGATGACTTACAAAGCCTGAAGGGATAAATAGTGATTGTAGATTCACGTGGGTGTGTTTGAAATTAATCCTTTTATCAAGTTTCCCACTACTGATTCCATTAATTTCTGTCCGTTGGATTTCAGTCAACAAATCCAACGAATAATAGCTGCGGGCTGTTAGTTACAGAGTTATGTAACTTAGCCGCTGCCTGTAATTATATTTTGTATTGAACATTCTAAATTTTTTATTTTAATAAATTATTTTAAAATTATATTAAGTATTTAGTACTGGCTTGCATTGTTTATTTCCATTGAGATTGTTCTTTATTTTCATAATAATATCTTTACAACAATATTTTAAAAAATATTAATGAAAAGGAAAAAGTAAAATAAAAATTAGCTGGTATTATTTTATATTTAGGATTAATTTAGTAAATTAATTTTTTAACAAAACAATTATTGGTAATATTGCTGAAAAGATATTAAACATTATTGTAAATTAGCTATTATTAATTTATTTACAAACAATGATTAGCAAGATTATTGTAAGGGTATAAAAAATACCACTTGCTTCATACTGATATTTAATTATTGGTTAGTTTGTTAATTAGCCTTTTTTTATAGATTAAACAATTAATGTAAAAAATTATTGTTGGGTATTATTGTAAAAGCTAAAAAAAAAGTAAGAAAAAGAGTAGAACATATTTAATAGTAGGGATATCTCGATATATTTTTTAAAATATATGTATTAAACAGGTGTTTAAGTTAAAATATTAAAAATAACGAACAATTATCCAAAATAAATTAATAACAATTTAGTATATACGACAGTAAAATCAAATTCTATTCTAAACAAATTCTTTAAAATAAACTTTAATTATTAGTTTTTGCCTTTTAAAGAATATGTACAAAGTCAATTTTTCACACCCGAAATTTTTAACCTAATAATTAAAAAAAATGGCCATTTAGCCTCCCCCTAAAAAAAGAGAAGAAGAAGAAGAAGGAGAAGACTACAACACATACTCTAAAAAAAAAACTGAAAAGCAAAAAATGTTCAAAATACATTTTAAGTATTAATTTGCTCCTTGTTTAATTAAACATTGTCTAAGAGATTCGAAATAAGATTTTTGGGATTTATAACAAGAAAGTTATATATTGAATATTGACTATGGTATATAAGTGTTTAGAGTAATTATATTATGTTAATTTATAAGAGATAGTTTTTAATCAATAATTCATAAGATAAGTATTTTTATAATAAAATAATTTATCAAAATATAAATATTTAAAATAATTTTTAAAGTGCAACTTGTCTGATACTTAAAGAAATCAAAAAAGTAGATAGTAATTGAAAAAAGTTTGTGATGGTTTGTCGGCAATAATTAATTACGAGACAAATTAACTAACAGGGTCTTAATTTTTTTTTTTTTTTCAAAATATCATTTGCTTTATGGTGGATGAAACGCAATAGTTTGTCTATGAAACTTTATCTTAGGTAGCGTTTGTTTTTTTGTCCAAAATCTAAATGGATTTGAATTTTTTTAAAGTCTAAATGGGTCTGAATATAAAAATCTGAATGACATGTTTGTTTTTTTTTTTAAATATCTGAATTTAAGTGGCGTATTGTTTATTTTTATAATAAAAAACATCTTAAATTTAGTTATTTGACATTTATGTCCTTATAAATTAAAACAAACAAGGGGATTAGATTTTATAGTTTAGGAAATAAGTTATTTTACAGAGATATTTTTGGAATATAATATTTACTTGTCATTCAGACCTTTTTCCATTCAGATAAAAGTCACAAAAGTTTATTTTTTCTATTCAGATGTAAATGTCTGAAAATCAGACATAAGTTCTAAAAAACAAACAAGCATATTTTAAAAAATGTCTGAAATTAATAAAATTTCAGACTTCAGACATTTACCAAACAACCTCTTAGTTCTGTGGCTGTATCAAGTCCCATGAAATGATCAATTGGCGACGGCTCTTTCGACCAAAAGCGCCAAGTAAAGGGAAATTTACAGAAACAGCCACAAAACTTTAGGCTATTTTCATTTTAACCACACAAAATAAATTCTATCAACATTAGCCAAAAGAAAATTTTTGAGACCAAACTATCCCTCTCATATCACTCCCCAACTTCTTCGTTTACCCTCATCTCTCCCAAACCGAAGAAAACCCCATAATCGGCGGCAACACTAGCGCTCATCGGCGGCGGCTTCATCCATTAACGGCACCCGATCTAGCATCTACAGTCTTCAAAACTTAGGTTAGCGATTTTATTTAAATTTTCTTCATTTAAAATGAAATTTTAGAATGATAGTTACCAAATTGAATGTTGAGAATGTTGAGAATGTTGGTAGTGGTGTTGTTTGTGGTGGTGTTTGTTATTTTGGGAGTGTATTGTTTTGGGTTGTTTTGAATGGAGGGAACCGGTGTCCAGCGACGACCGATGGAGCGCGCGGGCCGCTCGGCAAGCGACAGTTTGTTTTTAATTGAACTATATTTTTTTCTCTGTGTTAAATGTTATGTTATAAATATTACAGATACATGGCGAATAAAGAATTCGAACTAGGCAGGATGTATTTTCCTTATACTGATCATTTTCCGGGCCGAATTTCGAGCATGTGTAATTTATCTTCAGTAGTAAAAGCCATTGAGCGAAAATTGACAAACCGGCAGTTGAATCTGTTCAAGAAAGATATATTTGGACATTTTTTGGAATGTCGAAACTTTCCATTTAGTGGTGTAATTTTACACAATATTTTGCTTAGGCAATTGATCGATGAAGCAAACAACAGGGAGAATCAGTTATGGTTTCAGATAGGTGGACATTTGATTCGGTTGTCAATTGTTGAATGGTGTCTGATTACTGGACTTTCCTATGGTGTAGATAAGGCAGCAACCAATAGCACAAACCATAGGCTACTGAAAAAGTATTTTAATGGTTTGTATCGCAACATCAGTGTTAAGGAATTTGATGCATTATTTGAGCAGTTAAATTTCGAGGCAATGGATGATATTGACGCATTAAAGATTGCACTGTTTTATTTTGCGGACAAGATTTTAAGTGCAAGAAAGGGTCATTGTCAAATCAATTTCGCATGGCTTGATGAAGTCGATGATATAGAGTATTTCCGCAATCGTCCATGGGGTTTTTTGTCTTGGGAAATTATATACGAGAGTCTTGACTATGCATTATACGAGAAAGACGAGAAATTTAGGAGGATGCAGTTGAAAAACCCTAATCATAAAATTGAAAAATATAATATTTACGGTTTTACACCCGGGGTTCAGGTGCGTTGTTTATTTTTTTAAAGTTTTATAATATTAAATATTTAATAGTTATTTTAATAATTTGGTAACTTTTGGTTGGTGTAGGTTTGGATTTATGAAATGATCGGAGGTTTACCATCAGAATGGGCTGTGAAAACGAAGAAAAAAATTCCCCGCATTCTGCAATGGAAGCCCATGGCTTCTTCAAAAATCAACTTTGCTGGAGTTTATTCATTCTTAAATGACGAATCTCGTCTTGTAAGTAATAAGTTTTGATTTTTTTTAACATTATTAAATTCAAATTCTATATATACTTAGTTATCATTTTGGGTTAAATTCATGGTAGGGGGATGTTTTACAAACCCTTGAGCCGAATGGAAAGGAGAAGAGTAAAAAATATTGGCTCACTGTAAAGGATTACATGCCACGCATTCTAGACTGGGTTCATCAGGTCGGTATTCTATGAGTACTATTGTTTATTTAATCAAAATTTGATTTTTTTCTGATTTTAAATGCCACTTTATACAGCACCAACTCTCAATCAACGCGCCGCCATCTATTACAAAGCAATCAGACTAGCATGCCGACATACCAAGCCCAACACCCGAGCAGCATCATGAGACTTCTGCAGATGAGGTGCCTGCAGATGACCACCAGGAGCAGACAGACCACTCTGATGATGCATGTGATTATGAGGTTATAAAAAAAATTTTTATGCATAGATAATTTTTTGTTATTTACTGTTATTATAAAATTTCCTTTACTTTTTTTTTTAGTCGAGGACAAAGCAGTTTAATGATTATATGCGACGACGAATGGACAAGATTGATCGCAACATCCACGAACTTAAGTCAGAATTTAAAGACTTTAAAGAAACCGTGGTGGGATTTATCGATTCATTTTCTAAACGTCCCAACAAGGATTCTCCTACTGGACGCTCGTTCACTGTGAGTACATATGCTTTTGACAATTCTATTCATTTGTCTTTTAATTTGTTTATTGTTAATATGTGTATCTTACCGAATGGACAGGCCCCAGATGACTATAGAGTGTATACTGATGTGGGCAATCCAAATTTTTCTACTCCCACATCATTGTATAGTTTCTACGGGGATGTTAGTGGGGAGAGCGTGCAGGTCTTTACTGAGGCACCTCCGGGTATTTATTAAATTTATTTATTTTAATTTGTAAGTTTTGGTAGAATAGAATGTTTAAAATTTAATTTAATTTTTTTCAACAAGATTGCAGTTGATATATTTAATTTGTTTAAATTAAAAATAATAACATAAAAAATTCATGGCACATAAGTGTTGAATATATAAAAAATAATAATAGTTTTAACTAAGGAATACAATTAATTTTGACTCGATGCAATGGGATTCTTACATCGCTTACGATTATGTCCTAGTTCATTACACCGTCCGCATCTAACAGTCCGTCGAATAACGTCCTCACCAGCAGAGGGTATTCTGAGCTCTTTACGACGACCAGGTTGTGGTGCCTCAACTGGTGGATTTACTTGCATCTGTTGAATTTCGTCTGGAACTTCCCAATCAGCCACATCGCCAACCGGCTCCACTGGTTGTGCGTAAGCCATCACCAATGATTCTGTAGTGTAAAAGTCTGAACAAAGATTTATGAAATCCACTCGGATAGTTAGACACGCCGCAATTGCATGAGCACATACAAGCTGATCAAGCTGAAATACTCTGCAGGAGCAAGTTCTCTTTTGCAGGTCAACTAAACCTTCCTTAATGCCACCACCAACAACTTGAAATCGATGCGGAGACACCGGTCGAACGATCATTCTTTTAGCTATAGTTCTTCTTTCAGTGACTATTTCATCCGTCCATGTTGTTAGTCAAGTACTCATTGATTCAGCTACAATTTTCCTATCATAAAACCATTGCTGCAACGTTTTCCTAAAGTAATCAACAAGATGAGTAACAGGAAATTTTCGCGGTTCTCTCATTAAAGAATTCACTCTCTGCGATGTTGGTGGTAAGTATGCTATACCTCCTCCCTTCAAACTGAGACCTTGCCCAATTACAAGTACCGACATTATTTTCTAAGTAATCAGCCGTACCCGAGTGGATCATCCACAATCCTTCAAGTTGTCTTTTGAAATCCTCATGTCCATATGCTTTTGCTGCATTAATAAAAGCAGGCTCAAATTCATCCCAAAGAGCTTTTGACATCCTAAACCTTGATTTAATGTTACCTTTGACATGGTAAAAGCAAATACCATGAGTTGCATTGTGAAAAATTTTTAGAACGGCTCTCCTTATGGCAGTGCATCGATCAGAGATAATTACCAACTCAGGTCTATCGCCAATCACTCCGTGTAACTTCATCATAAACCATTCCCAAGCATCATTATTTTCTGAATCCATGACCCCAATGGCTAACGGGTATAATTGATTATTACCATCCAGACATGTTGCTACAAACATACTTCCACGATATAACCCTTTTAGATGAGTACCATCAACAGCAATGACAGGCCGAATGTACTGCATAAAACCCTTGATGGAAGATCCAAGTGCTACAAAGTAGTACAAAAAATTACCATCTCTATCCCGCTCGAGGTGAGTGACTGAACCCTCATTCGCTTTACTCAACACGTGAGAGTATTTCAGGAGCAAGTTGTATGATGTAAAATTCTTAGAATTGGTAATTAATTCTAAGTGTTATTCTCTTTATGGTGGAGTATGATAATTCTCTATGTTGAGGATTATGACTATAGGTGAAGATAATAAGGATGGTGTGGAGATTGATTGATTCTCAATCTAATCTCCAAGTGGGAGAATGTAAAAAAATGGCTCCTGTAAATCTAGAAGCCAACCATTCTAGAAGTAGCCCATTTTGAATGCTAACATTTGTTGAAGAAGAATGAAGAAGATGATGCAGAAGTTGATCTTGACAAATGGTGGTTGGCACGCCAAAATGGAAGAAAGGAAAAAAAGGTTGGAACACGGCTTTGAAAAAGCCACAAGAAGAATAAAGAAAATATTAAAATAATAGCCAATTTTTGGCTATATAAAGAAGGCTCCCCATTTTGGTTTGATCATCCAATTTGTAAAAGAGAAAGAGCTTGAGTAATTTTAGGAGATTAAAATTATAAAGTTCTTGTGGGTGAGAGAAAATTATTTATGAGAGTGTGGTTGTAATAATTTTCCACATAGTGAATATTTTTCTCTGGTTGTCTATTGACAACGGCCGTGGTTTTTCTTCGGATTTGGAGTTTTCCACGTAAATCTTGTGTTGTGTGATTGGTGTATTCTCCATTTAATTTTTCTTGTTAATTTGTTGCTTGACAAATTGCTTGGAGTGATCTTGGGAGGAAAGCTCAAATTCCTAACATTTAGTTTGGTTCGGTTCTAGGATTCAGTTCAGCCCTAGAACTGAACTAAACTGAAACCAAATAGTTCATGAATTTATGAACCAAATGTGAACCAAATTATAGAACCGAACCGAATCAAATTAATTTGGTTTAGTTCAGTTCTATAATTTAGTTCGGTTCGATTTGGTTTGATTTTATCCTATATATTCATTATTCAATAAAAAAATATAATATAATAATACACTATTAATACAACAATAATCTTGAGTCTATAAATTAGCAAACAATAAACAACATAATAAAATCTAACAATAGTAAATTAACATAATAAATTCCAAAAATAATCTAGAAATCCATAAATAATAACCAATATAATAAAATTTAACAATAATAAATTAAAATAATAAAATTCAACAATAAAATAAAGTGTATGCCATGACATATATAATATCATGTATTAATTAACAAACAAAAATAAAAAAAAAGGAAATTATGAACTATTTTTTAATTTTAATTTTAATTTTTTCTTGAACCATTTGGTTCGATTTTGAACTGAACTAAATAAAAAACCAAATGGTTCAGACTCCAAACCAAACCGAACCAAATTATCATAATACAGTTCGGTTCTGAACCGAATCAAATGCCCACCCCTACAATTAATAGAACTTTGGTGCGGTCTCCCAAAATATTAAGATTTATCCGAACCTGTGATTTCAGCCGTTTGATGCATCCAAGGGCTGAAATAATTTTTATCGTTTTCTGGAACTAAAACACGCAATAATCCTATGAAGTGAAGATACTGGACCACAACGAATTAAGTAACGATTAATTAATTTTCATGGACAGACCATTAGATTAGTCGTCCAAGGTGTATGAAGATATTGAATAATTATGAAGTAATCATATAATTAATGTATGACCTACCTCGTAAACCATATGCTCAAGTGAAGATATTAACTGACAATAATGAAGAAATAATCAATTTTAATGGACAGATCGGTAGGTTCTGTTTGTACACAAATACATTTAGGCTTTGTTAATAGAATATTTAATTCTTGGTACCTCACAGTATGACTTAATTTAATTTGCTAGATTAAATGGATTTAATTTTATGTGGACTATAATTTGGGGGTTATATTAATGTAGTTGTAGACACAGGATTCTTTCGTCAATTTGAATATAAAATAGCACAAAATCAAATTGGTGCAAGAGTTTTCAAAATCGAATGTTGCTCACTGTTAGCTACAGAGGCCACTGATGATATACCTTATTTTTGAGACTTCATGTAATGTGTGGAGTGGAAAGCTATAGAGAGGTTCAGCTTGGCTCAGAATCAAAGCTTAAGTTGTACATCATAGGTGCGGTTTGGTTAAAAAAATGTTTTGCATAGAAACAAATTATTGGATAGATCTTTACCCCCACCCAACAGATATATATAAATTACCCTAGTGATATAGATAGGGCAACTATTTTAGAGTTAAACTATTTGAGCAAGTGATTTTAATTTTTATTTACCAGATTTTATTAGAGTCCTATTTAGTATGTTAAATAGTCTTTTTCTTCTTCTTTAGGTAGAATTCTATCTCCATTTTTAAGTATACTTAGGCTGTATTTCTATTATAAATTGATTGGTTATATAATATGTTAGAAAACCTTTAATTAATATTTCTTCATGGGATTATTTATTTAAATCGCTTTTGGATTCCAATATCATCTAATCTTACGTTTTGGGGTATTATTTGCCTTGGGCCTTTTGTTTTGGTATATTTTTGTCTTGGGTCGTCTCACTGTTTTGGTGCTGGCATATTGTCAACCTCAGACTATTCGTTTTTGTATTCTATTATTCAACTTCCATCATCATGCTTTTCGCATCCGCGACCACACTGCATCACATTGTCTAAGGCCTTCATTATTTCGCAATTGAACTTTCCACAAATCATATTCCTCTTATATTTCCCATGTATAAAATTAAAATATAGTAAGAGATATGTGGCTTTTATATAATTCGGAATATCATAGGTGAGCTAAACGGATTCTTGGTTGAAGGACAACATCAACTAACCTGAAACCACTTAGCGAGGGTGATCGAGTATGTAATTTTTATTTGTTGTAATCCTTACGGAAATCATAAGATATTGGACAAAGCCATAGGAGGTGTATCATGTACCACATCCACCATACCAAGTGAAGATATTAATAATTTTCGTGCGCAGACCAGTAGGTTCGGCTAATACACAGAATCAATTCCTGGTATCTTACAATGATAATTTTTTTAAGAAACTAGACGTCAAGGCTTTGTTTGTTATTTTGCAAGAAAATGGAAAAAGAAAAGTTAATTACCAGCTGCTTAGTTTAATGTATTAACTAGCATTTTAATATGGAATTTGATCTGGGGAACCTTTTTGTTAGTTATAGACACAGAGCATAATCAATTGGATAATAACAGTGAATACCAATGAGGATGGTTAAATGCGGTTAAATGCATAGTCACCCGATTAGGAATGAGGATTATTTCATCCAATTAATGCATGGATGCATGTATGTCATGTGTTATGCATACATTAATTATCTAAAAACCTTTTACTCCAGACTAAAATTCACAAGAGACACCAGTCGCATATAATTTAATTTAAAAAAAAAAATGTTTGCTCTGCAGTAAACATTGTACAGCACGTCTTCTATATGAACATGACGGATCTTCTATTATATTGAAGTTATTCCGACATGCTGGTCTTGGTAAAAGTTTATTTATTTATTTATTTTTCTTTTTTTTTACAGAATATTTATTTATTTAATCCAAAGTAAATATGGTTTTTTGATTTTTTTTTCATAAAAGAAAGTGTATTTAAAAATATCTTCAAGAGTAGAATCATAGATTTTTAGACTGGTCAGTGCAGATGTAAGGCACATATTGTCCCCGTTAGTTACTCTATTCTTCTTTCTAATCTTCAATAATTTCCCTCGTTGCGCCGAGATTATTTACGAAAAAAAAATATGTTCAATTTAGATCACAAAAATATTCAAAAAGAAAGTGAGAATAATCAATTAAATTAATTAGGATAATACTTTTATTTTTTATTGATGGATTATCTTAAATAACACATAGAAACGCGATATTTTCATTAGCAGGATAATAAAATTAATTAAAAATATTCCTAATATCTCTTTTATTTTTATTTTGTGACTTTGACAGTATAGCTGGATGCATTGTATTCAGCAGCGGTGAAGCTGAAATGCAAACATTCTTAATTAATTATATAGGCCTTGTTTCCACTACAAGTTGCAATAATTAGCAAACTAATATGTGGATTTTTTGTTTGTTTTTTACAATATATATATATATATAAAAGAAAAAGTGCATAATTAATTAAACTAAATTTTATTAAGAAACCAAAATAAATAACACATTCACACATGATACTTTTATTTATTAAAGAAGACGTAGTACATGGACACTAAAAATGATAATCTCTTGAAAATCTCAAGAGATCCTAATAGTTAAACTGAACCAAAATGACACTGACACTCACGTGATCGACAGGTGATAATAGCACCCATATTTTATTTATTTAAACATAACACGTAAGAGTAAACATAACATATACTTAACCAATATGATCGGGATTTCTCCCATATTGAGGGACAATAAAAAAATCAAGATTGTCATTTTTCACATCCTCGACATCAGCAACACTAAAAATTGATGGTGGTCCTCCCTCTGACCATTCGTTCTTACTTGAAAAATTAATGTTAAAAAATGTATTTATAAGTGCATATGTTAAAATAATCATAAATGCATATATTGAAATAAGAATCGTAAATGATGTTCAATTGAACATGGGTCTATAAACCTGCGCAAGGAGTTTCCATATTCATCAAACCAGGAATGGCAAAGATCTCTGCTAGCTTATTGTGGATGAACCGTTATCAGAACTTTTGTTGAGCTCGAGTGAGTTGCTATTTCTGCTTTGATCTGATATATATAGCGATTCAATTAAGCGGGCCCCGGGGCCAACTATGGTGATTGGAACGTAGTAAAAGCAACAATAATTCACGGTGATGGTGGCATAGATAAAAGATCATCGTCCGATGTTTTCTCATACAAAATTACGTAAGATAAACGGCTATGGTTAAATAATTGCAATTAGTGAGAAACACGATCTGGTCCACAAAATAAATAATTGTGAAAGCACAAGCGACAAAGCAATAATTCATTGAAACGTCGTAAAAGCAACAATAATTCATGGTAATGGTCTAGATAAAGGATCGACGTCCTATGTTTTTTCGTACAGAATAAGGTAAGATAAACGGCTATGGTTAAAGGAGAGGGCTACGTTACAGATTCTGTAAGTAACAGCCCTCACATGAATAGTGCTTGGATGTGGGTCCATGTGGAACCCACAACCAAGTTTGTGAGTGGGCTGTTACTTACAGCGTCTGTAACGTAGCAAGGTCCATGGTTAAATGATTGTAATGAGTGCGCAGCAAGGTCTGGTCCACAAAATAAATAACTGTGAAAGAACTAGCGACAAAGCAATAATTCATTGAAAAATGTCAATAGTAATCGTAGAAATCAGAAAAAGAGATAACAATTGGAAAAAGGTTTGTGATAGACAAATAAACTAAATTTACATTTTAACAATTATTTTATTTTTAATATTATATAAAATAATTTTAATATTATTACTACATGAGATATATTTTTTAATTATAAAATCTATTTAACTCAAAAATTTATTTAAAATTTTTATAATAAATACAAAATTATTAAAATAAATATAATAATTTACATTTTAAAAACCATTTTATATATCAAAAAATACTAATATTATTAGTCTACTGGAAAATTAAATTATTTAAGTTATATTTGTATTTATTAAAAAAATTTAAAGTTAATTTTTTAATTAATAAATTACTATCTATATAGAGTATTATTATTAAAAAGAAGTCTTGATAACATTATAAAGTCTTTTTTAAAAAAAAAATTGTTTTACAAACCTGAATGAACTGGAAATAGTCTGCATGCGAAACTCTAACTTAATTCTGTGGCTGAGTCAAACCCCAATAATGGTCCATTGACGATTGCTCTTGCGACCGAAAGCGCCAATTAAAGACCTAAAAATAAATCTTGATATTATTAAGTTCGATTTCAAGAGTTTGAAATCGAATCTTGCTCACAAGTTACATAGACATTGATGACATAGGTTATTTTAATTGTTGCGTTTGTGGTTAATTTTGAAAGCACATTCAATTCAGTTTATGAATAGAGACAATTAAATATTTAATAAAATTTATTTTTAAAATTATTGTGAATTTTAAAATTGGTTGAAGGGGATAATAGGGCCAAACCTCTTACTGCAGTTGATTCGTAGTGACAGAATCGCTTTGCGTTTAGAAGATGATCCATTCATGGTAGCAATGACAATCAGAAATTTGAATCCGATAGTTAAAAAGCAGATTCTTACATCACGAAATGTGTCAGATATAGTAGCCGGACCCGGATAATAGAACTCTGCTGCGGTCTCCCAAATATTAAGAATTATCCGGACCTGTGATTCCTAAATCCTAAGGGCTGAAATTATTTTGTCGTTTACAGAAAGTAAAACACGCCACTGTCTGTTAACAAATTAAATTAACTTACTAATGGAAGTTAACAGATTGATGAACGGTAAAAATAGTGCGAAACGCGGCCCGGTTCACAAAATAAATGATTGTGAAAAAGACTAGCGACCAAGCAATAATTCATTGAAAAATGTAGAGAGTAATCGTGGAAATCAGAAAAGTAGATAACAATTGGGAAAGGTTTGTGATAGACAAATGAACGAAATTTTCATTTTAAAAATTATTTTATATATTAAAAAATTATTTTACTTTCAATATTATATAAAATAATTTTAATATTATTAATACATGAAATATATTTTATTAATTGTAAAATCTATTTAACCCTAAGATTTATTTAAAATTTTTATAATGAATACAAAATTATTAAAATAAATATAATAATTTACATTTTAAAAACTATTTTATATATTAAAAAATACAAATACTAGTATTCTATTGGAAAATTAAATTATTTAAGTTATATTTGTATTTATTAAAAAATTTTAAAGTTAATTTTTTTAATTACTATCTATATAGAGTATTATTATTAAAAAGAAGTCTTGATAACTATTATAAAGCCATTTCTTTTTTAAATTCCATTTCATCTATTTATTACATACTTGAATGATCTAGAAATAGTTTGCATACGAGACTCTAATGGTGTGTTTACTTGAAGGTTTAAAGAATGGGAATGAAATCCATATTTACTTAGTAAAACGTAATTTGTGAATGAGAATAAAATGTATGGGTCCCAAACAATTTGAAAATAAGGAATGAAAATCCCATTCTCATGGGAGGGGTTGGGAATGAAAATGAGGGGATGAGAATGAAACCTGTGTTTACTTTTGTATTCCTTTAATTTTTTAATATTTCCCGAATTACCCTTATTTAAATCATAATTAATTTTATTATTTTAAATGTCATTAATAATAATATATTATTATTATTATTAAATTTTAATAACTTTATTATTTTAGTTATTATTAATTATTGTTATTTTTATTTTTATTAATATTATCATTATTAACATTTATCGTCGTCATCGTCGTCGTTATCATCATCATCATCATCATCATCATTATTATTATTATTATTAAATTTTATTAACTTTATTATTTTAGTTATTATTAATTATTGTTAATAGTATTTTTATTAATATTATCATTATTAATATTTATTATTATTATTATTAAATTTTATTAACTTTATTATTTTAGTTACTATTAATTATTGTTATTATTATTTTTATTAATATTATCATTATTAACATTTATTATTATCATTATCATTATTATTAATTTTATTTTTTAATTAATATCATTTTTATAATAATATTTATACATATATCTAGTTAATGAAAATTGCATTATTTAATACTATGGCTATTTTAGTAAATTGATTCTCATTCCCATTTATTTTGTCAAATAAATACATCAATGACATTTCAGCACATTTACATTCTCATTTATTTTTGTCAAGTAAACATCATAATCTTAGGCGTTGTTTACTTTCTGGAGTATGAGTGAGGAGTGCAAATGTCTCCTACTCCTCCAGTATTTAATTGCAAGTTTTGAAGGAGTGGGATTCCCACTCCATGGGACCCACTCAATTTTGGAGTGAGGAGTGGGATTCACACTTCCATGGGGAGAGGTGGGAGTCCCACTCCCACTCTTTTGAATGCCAAAAATGCCCTTAAGCAATATTAAAAATTACAATTGTACCATATATAAAGGGGGCCTAAGACTATCTCCGATGCGACACCAAAACTAATATCAAACCACCTTTTACACCATTTTTAATGTAAAATGCTTCTCCAATGTAACACCAAAATCAACACCAAAATGATGTAATGAATAGTATTACACCAAATATGGTGTAACACTATTCATTTGGAGCTAGGGAAAAAAAATCACAAATATCCTTATTATTTTTTCTTATTTATTTATATGTCCTATTTTATATAATATTTTAAGTTATTATTATTATTATTTTTTTGTTATTATTTTTATTTCATTTTTTAATTTTTGAATATTATACTAATATTTTAAAAAAAATATTCAACACAAGAATTAATAATAAAAATAAAATTCCAAAAACATTAATTACTAGATTACATATTACAAAATTAAATTAACACAAATTAAAAAAGCTACTACTGCCAACCATTGATATGAGAGTAGATAAGAATAATAGATTTCAAGAATTTCTTGCTCGACACAAACAAATCAAGGATAAAGAGGCTCACATTACACTCCGAAATACACTAATTGATTATTTAAGAGATGAATTTAGTAATTCAAATAACTAGAGTATTATTATTGTTATTGTATTTTTCTATATTAATGTAATGTTTAATTTTCATAATGTATTAATTTAGTTAATTAAATGCAAATTTAATAATTTTCTATATTTTTTTTGTAAATTGATATAAAATTACTTATTACTTAATTATCTAAATTAATAGTAATATTTATTGTGTTAATTGAATTAATTCTTGAGAATTAAAGGAATAAAAAGAAGAATATTCTTTTTGGTGTAAAATTTGGTGTAAATAGGTTGGAAATAAAATAGTAATTTAGTATGAAAAAAATACATTTTTTGTATTGGTGTTACATCAAAATGGTGTTAAGCATTGGAGATGCCCTAATGGTATCGAATTCCATCATTAAAAATTAATATTTTTTTGTTTTAAAAAATTAAAATAAAAATCATAAAAATTTTTATTTTTCATCATTAAAATATTAATAATATTATTTTATGTAATTAAAATTAATAAAATAAATAGGTTATTGTACAAATATATTTTTTATTCATTTTTTTAATAAAAAACTACAAATTCTTTATATAAGGATAAAACTGTAATTTGAAATAATTTACTCCCAATCTAAGATAAAGTAAACAAATAATTTGGATTCTGATTGACAATCCACACTTTCATTTAGTCTAAGTAAACACTCTACTCCCACTCCCACTCCCACTCCCACTCCACACTTTTAATCTCAGGATTCCCACTCCGAAAAGTAAACGCTACCTTATTTCTATTCCTCATTCTCATTCCACCTCATTCTCATTCTATAAAATAAACGCATTATAACTTAATTATGTTGCTGGATCAAGCCCCAATGATCGTCCATTGATGATTGCTCTTGCGGCCAAGAGGGCCAATTAAAGACCTAAAAATAAATCTTGACATTATTATATACTAACAGAGTTCAAGAGTTTCAAATGGAATCTTGCTAATAAGTTATAGAGACATTGACGACATAGGCTATTTTTTTTTTTTTGAGGGAGATCTATTGCTCTTGATATTTACAATCATACATATACTGAGACTCGTTTACATCAACTCTGATATGGCACCACTCAGATTTAGGTGTGGGCAATTTCGGATTCGGATCGGATTCGGATCAATCCGATCGGATTTCGGATTATTCGGATTAGAAAAAAATTCATCCGAATTCAATCCGAATTTCCGTCCGATCCGAATTATTCGAATCGGATGAAAATTCGGATTGAATTCGGATTTGGATCGGATCGGATGAATTTGGATTTCGGATTAATTTTCGGATTCGGATTATATTTTGGATTCGGATTAATTCGGATTGAAATCGAATATGGGCTTTTTCACAATTCTCACAAAAAATTTATAAAATCTATAATTAATAAAAATTTACTAACCATTAAAAAAAATGAAAACAAGCTGACAAATGACAATGTATATTGTATTGTTTCCTTGACAATATGGCATTGACATATATATATTCTCATATGCATTCATTTTGTACAAACACTCTTATTTCATTCAATTAGTAATGCTCTTACAAGTTAGATGCATAAACATTACTCCAAGTCCAAACCTCCAATATAAGCAACACAAAATAAATATTGCTCCAAGTCTCTAAAAAAAAATACAAAATAAACTTTACTCTAACTCTAAGTCTCCAACTCTCTAAGTAAACAACACAAAATAAACATTACTCCAAGTCTCTCAACAAACAACACAAAATAAACAATTAAACATTACTCTAAATCTTCAAATAAATAAACAACATAAAATCACAAAATAAATATTATCCTTATATCATCCAAAAATAAAATAAACCAAAATAAAAAATTATCATCTAAAAATATTTAGATAGACATCATAGACTACAAGTTCTTCAAACCTAAAGTACAATAACAAAAAATTAAATTCACAACACACTTTGATGAGTCCTTAACTTTTGCTTTCCAAATACCAACTTCAATTTTCCTAACATAAGATCACAAACAATTATCATGTTACAATTGACTTAAAACCAAAAGTAAAACAATTATAAATATAATACCTTAAAACCAAAAGATTCATTAAATTTAAGAGTTACCTATTCAAATATCATGACGAGTACGAGCACCCATCGTTGTAATTGTTGAAGCTTGTGATTGTACATACTCTTTGAAATGAAAAAAAAAACATAATAACTTATAATTAGTGCATGAGTAATATAAAAAAATGTGTTATAATAAATTTAAAAGGTATTGTATATAAAATGTAATACAAAAAAGTTACCTTCTTGTAACTCCATTTGATATATATGATCTTTCAACTCTTGATTAAGGTCGTAGATGGGAGTGGCAAAAAGTTTAGACTGCAACCAATTTTCAGTACAAATCAATGCTTCAATCATAGTGGGAGTTAAAGAACTTCTATATTCGTCAATGATACGACCCCCAGTGCTAAAGGCAGACTCCGAAGCCACAGTAGATACCGGAATTGCAAGGATATCCCTTGCTATTTTCTGTAATATCGGATACTTCGACCCATTCACCTTCCACCATAATAAAACATTTAGTTTATCATTACTAGGATCTTCAATCGGGTCAAGTAAGTATCTTTCCACCTCAGTCGTCACAAGCTTGCCCTCGTTTTGAATTAAAACTTTCTTAGCATATCCAAGAAAAGGACGAGCAACTCGTAAAGTATCATCACCATGTTCCATTATGTACCCTTGTTGTCGATCCGTGTCATCTACAAGGTGCAGAGAAGAACTAGAACCGCCACCGCCACCACTGACACTGCCACTAAGAAAACTCTCACTAGACAATGGTGGTGAGGAGTTCCATCCACTATATACATCAAAAAGTGAATTCAACATGCCTTTCATCACCGTGACCATTTCTTCAATCTTCGCACTATCATAAAAAAAAATCATACTAAAAATATGTTTAGTAAAATCCATTTTGCAGCGCGGATCAAGTATTGAGGCAATAATCAAGATTTTGTTGATTTTCTCCGTGCACTCCCAATATTTGTCATATTTTTCCCTCATACTAGAAGCCATCAAATGCACATAAACATCTTTGCTTTTTTCTAATGCACTCAATGAATTTTCGATTAAGCCAATTGTATCGTAACAAAGATTAGAAGTGACACTTAAAGAAGCTGAAAAAGTCAATGTAGCATCATAAAAGATCTTTAAAAACCTCACAATTCTTTCGGCATGTTCCCAATCTTCAAGCTCAGGTGGCCCCACCCTTTTTTTTCCATTTTCTTCCTCTCTAAAGTATGCTTCATACGGTTTATCCACTTCTGCCATCCTCTCAAATGCCTCCCGAAATTTCAACGCGGTCATCAGCATCAAATAGGTAGAATTCCACCTAGTGATACAATCCAAAACCATAGTTCCATTAGGGCCTTTCATATTATCTACGCACTATTTAAATGCTTTCAATCTCGAAGTGGATGATCTCACATACTTCACAGCATTCCGAATACTGGCAACTGAGGCATGCAACTCTTTTAACCCCCCTGTGACAATCAAATTTAAGATATGTGCACAACAACGCACATGCATGTAATCACCCCGCAACATAAGTGCATCAACATTCTTCCACGTAAGCATTTGGTTCTTCACATAATCAATAGCAACATCATTGTCCGATGCATTATCAACAGTTATTGTACACACCCTCTCTATTCCCCATTCAAGCAAACAAGCCTCAATCTTTTTGCCAATCGACTTCCCTTTATGGTCTTCAATCACGCTGAAACTGATAATCTTCCTATAAAAACACCAATCACCATCAATAAAGTGAGCTGTGATTACCATATAACTCATGTTCTGAACTGAAGTCCATATGTCAGTTGTAAGAGACACTCTTTGCTTATTCTTACATATCAAACTCTTCGAAATTCCCTTTTCGTTCAAGAACATATCCATAACATCTCTACTAATAGTTCTCCGAGATGGTATAATAAACTGAGGAACAGCTACATTGCAAAAATGCCTAAACCCTTTGTTGTCAACAAAATTAAGTGGCAACTCGCCCAAGATAATCATTTTACTGACTGCCCTTCTACAAGCTTCTTGATTCCATCCTTTGGCCAAAACCATATTACTTGCATTTCCTTCACCACTCTCGGCTGCCAATTTTTGTTGTCTTTCATCTTGCTCTCGCTTCACATTCAAGTATGCTTCACATACTTTTAAATGACTTCCCATATTGCTAATCCCATCAAACCTAGGATGGCACTGATATATCTTGCCACAATAGTTGCACTTTGCTTTATATTGATTGTCCTCAAGTACAGTGTAATGATTCCATGTCTCGGATCTTTTCTTCATTGGTCGTCTCTGAGTTGGCTTCTTCCGCTTTGTATTTGTCTTTTCTGTGGGTACTTGTACACTTTCAACTTCATCATCATCATTGGAATTTGATTTTGAATGTCCAGTCATCTGAAAATACAAATTCATTCATCAAATTATTATTTGGAAATAAAGCAATTAATAACATTAACTTATCATAAAATAATTCTACTACCACAACGTACGATATGAAGTTGAAATGTTAGTTTTAGAGAATTGATATTGTTCCTTAGTTTATTAGTAATTAATAAATTAATGTTACAAATGAATAATCATACATTAAATAATGATGATTATTTAATAATTAATAAATTTGAATTTTTAATTTTGATGAAACGATATTGTTTCTTAGTTTATTAATAATTAATAAAATTCAGCTAAGCTCCTTAAATAATGAATTATCAGACAATGAAAATGAAATAATGAAAAATTAAAAGAAAAAATTTCAACTATGGAGACTAAAGAGAATGAAAATATGAACAAATCGTATATTTCAAAGTTTCAATACATGAGAAAGTGGAAGAGGTTGAAGAAAGCAAGAGAAAGTGGAAGAAACTGCCCCCAAACCCGAGAGCAAGCGGCTCGGGTTTGGGGGCAATTCCCAAGCGGCTAGCCGCTTGCTCTCGGGTTTGGGGGCAGTTCGCAAGCGGCTAGCCGCTTGCTCTCGGGTTTAGCCCAAATTCCCAAACCATTTGGGGGCATTTTCCAAGCGGTTAATTGCTTTGCTCTCAGGTTTGCTCTCGGGTTTGGCCAAAACGCGCAATTAAAAGAACTAAAGAAGCATGGAAATCTAACTTTCTAAGTTTCAAGTTTCAAGTTTCAACTTTCAATTGTCATGGGTCATGTTTAATTGCTTACCATGAATAAAGTTGCTAGCTGCTCGGGAATAGTGGAAGTGGGTTATCGGCGTTTGACAACGTGGCGTGACTGGCCGGCTGGACGTGATCAGTTCAGTGGTTGAAGAGGCAGCTGTCAGCTGATTTAGGTCGATTAATTGGGTTCCGTTCGCCTGGGTTTCACTCGAAATCGGCTAGCTTCCAGTCGATTGGTGTCGGCAGGCTGGCGGCAACTGAGTTTTGGTGTGGTCGTTAATGGGTATGGGTTCAAGATGGATGACGGGATGAAGCTGGACAGCTGGTTTTGGCGTTTTGCTTTTGCTCGGCTGCTCACTGTGTCTTTCGACTTTCGTTAATGTTTGAGTGTTTGACAGTTTGAGTGTTTGGCTGTGACTCTATGAGTTTGTGATTGAGATCTGAGAGAGTGAGAGTGAGAGTGATGAACTATTGAACTGGAGTGGTGAACTAGTGTCTAATGTCTGGTGATTTCAATTTTTTTTTTGGTTTACAGTCCAAATCCGATCGGATAATTCGAATTGATCCGAATCCGATCCGATCCAAACCAAATCCGATCGGATCACACAAATTTCATCCGATCGAATTTGCCTTCAAATCCGAATCCGATCCGAACTAATTCGGATCGGATCGGATCGGATCGGATTTATCTGAATCCGATCCGATGCCCACCCCTACTCAGATTTTTAACCCTCTCAAATATTCGAGAGACGTCAACTCCCATCCTGGAAGATAAGACGACTTTCACTCAAACTCTGAGACTTTAAGAAAAAAAATTTAAATTAAACCCCTGTAATACGTTTGTAGAGCTCGAATCCTTTCCCTTAATTTCAATTGTTGCGTTTGCGGCTAATTTTAAAAGTACACTCAGTTATGAACAGAGGCAATTAAATATTTAATAAAATTTGTTTTTAAAATTATTGTGACTTTTAAAATTGGTTGTACACGCTTGGGGATAATAGAACTCCGCTGCGGTCTCCCAAATATTAAGAATTATCCGGACCTGTGATTTCAGTGGTTCGGTGCATCCAAGGGCTGAAATTATTTTGTCGTTTTCTGAAAGTAAAACACACAACTATCTGTTAGCAAATTAAATTTTTATTTATTTATTTTTTCCACAGAGCAGATCTTGATGCATCATTTCGTTTTGTGCAGCACGTGCCTCCAACTTTTTTGTGTTTCGAGAACAAATTATTTTGTTCATAGGGGACCTGTTTCCCTTGCACCTTCTACAAGTAACGCAGCCAATGGGAATCCTCCACGCGTGTTCGTGCTGACGCAACCAGGCAAGGCAGCTGTTCATGCAAGGATTCCCATTGGGCCATTGGCTTCGTAGGTTGCAGCTGCCGCAACGTAGCCTTGTCTTGTTCATAGAGATCAACTCGCCGACGGCGTCGACGTGGGCGATTGTGACGTAGCAAGTATAGATAAGGGATCGATGGCTCCAGCTTTATCGTACAACAAGTTGGTAAGATTAAGGGCTGTGATTTAATTTTTGCATGCGTAAAACGTGGTCCAAAAAAAAATAATTGTAAATGTTGTGGGTCTTACTCAGTTACAACTTGTGTAACTTACAGCCAATGTAATGTGGACGTGGGCCTGGCTATCATGTTTTTAATTTTTGCATGTTTTACTTTTCTACGGCTGAAGTTTCATTGTAAAATTAACGGCTGTACATGCCTTAATTAATAGGTCCTTGAAATAAATAATTGTAAATAAGAAGTCAGGCGAAGTAAATATTCTTGCGATATCATCTGTAAAATGAGTTTCTGTGGCCAAAATTGACAGTAATTTGGTCTTAATTCATAGAGAAAAAAATAATTATGCTCTATAGTTTATTTAAATATATACAAGGATTCTCAATTTTAAAAAAATGCTCCCACAGATAATCCTTCTAACTATTTTACATTTTGACTTTATTTACCCAATAAAAATTGACTTCAAACTAATATTTTATAATAAAACAAAATATAATACTTAAATTAATGTAACAAATAAATAAACTTTAAATTAAATTTAAAATTAATAATATGTTGTATATATTCATGTAAATTCCCGCCCAATTAAGGGCTAGTTTGATAATATTACTACTTTTAAAGTAATTGTCATTAGTTGTGTCGTAATAATCAGCTATAAAACGAATTAGTTCAATGCGATGGCAGACCTATAGTTGGCTTAAACTGGACTGTAGTCTAGAAAAAATCATTTAAACCCTTATATTTTGATCGATTTTATGTATGGATAGAATTTTTAATTTATTTTCATACATGTCTGGATAGAGTTTTTATTTTATTTTTATACATATCCCTAATTTAATTACTCTTATGTTTTATCAATTTCATATAACAATAGAGATTTTATTTTATTTTCAAATATTATTGAATAGATTGAATTACATATTTATTTATTTAATTGAAATTGATAATTCATTTTATAAAATAATTAAATTATATATTTGTTGAATATATTTAATTTAATTAAATTTTTATTTTTATTTTTTCACAGAGCAAATCTTGATGCATCATTTAGTTTTGTGCAGCGCATGCCCCCAACTTTCTAGAGTTTCGAGAACAAATTATTTTGTTCATAGACATCAACTCGCCGACGGTGCCGACCTGGGTGATGGTGATGTTGCAACGTATGGATGTGATTCAATTTTTGCATGTGCAAAACGTGTTTCAAATAATAAATAATCGTAAGTGTTGTGGGTCTTTTTCAGTTACAATTTGCGTAACTTACAGCCAATCTATCATGACAGTTCGCTTCACTATCATATTATTAGTTTTTGTATGTTTTACGAAGACAATAAATTACACAAGTTATAACGGAGCAAAACCCATTGTAAAAAAGAAGAATAACTGACGGTCAAACTACCAACCAATAATGCATGGTAAAGATAAGATAGAATTTCTACGCCCGAAGTTTCATTGTAAAATTAACGGCTACACATGTTTCAATTCATGGGTCCACGAATTAAATAATTGTAAATAAGAAGTCAAGTGATGCAAACATTCTTTCAATATCATCTGTAAAATGAGTTTCTGTGGCCAAAATTAATGTATAAGGAGACTGAGAGTAATTTGGTCCTAATTCATAGAAAAAAGAATAACCATGCTCCATAGTTTATTTAAATAAAAACATAGATTCTCAATGTTTAGAAAATAATCACACAGATAACCCTTCTAACTATTTTACTTTTTGACATTATTTACTCAAAAAGATCAACTTCAAACTAATATTTTATAATAAATAGAAATATATTACTTAAATTCGTGTAACGAATAAATACACTTTAAATTAAATTTAAAATTAATAATCTATTGTATATATTTAAACAAACTCTCACCCTATTAAGGGCTAATTTGATAATATTATAATTTTTAAAATAATTATTATTAGTTGTATTGTAGAAATAATTAATTATGAAGTGAATCAGTTGAACACTTGGTAAATTTTTTTTAAAAAAAAACTATAAATTTTAAAAGCAACCACATATAATTAGTAAATCTTATTATTAAATTATAATAAAAATATAAATAATTAAATTAGACATAATAATATTAAATGAAATTTATGTTTATATATGTGCACTACGAATCTTTTATTATATTCAAGTTATTCCGACATGTCGTCTAGAATCTAGATCTATGAAGAGTTAAACAACCTCTCAAAGCGAGAGTGAAGCAAAGTGAAAAGATGGTTAAACGATGACTTCAAATTTTCATACATCATAACTCCTTTGGCTAATAATTGTACCAGAGCAGGAAGGTTAATTTTTTTACTGGTGCATTAATTGTTCTTTTACTGCTGTGTGGTCAATTATTCTCATAATATCAAAATTTTGATATGATTTTTTTTCCTCTTTAGGCAAGCAATTTAGTTCGTGTTTCAGTATGCAAAATTCTCTACGAGAAGTATTTTCTACAAACATTTTTGAGAGATGTAGATAGTGATTCAATTAAGCGGCCACCGGTGCCAAACTTGGCGATTGGAACGTAGTAAAAGCAACAATAATTGATGGTAATGGTATAGATAAAAGATCAACGTCTGATGTTTGCTCGTACAGAACTTGGGTAAGATAAACGGCTACATATGGTTAAATGATTGCATTTAGTGCGAAACACTGTCTGGTCCACAAAATAAATAATCAGAAATATTCTGCATACGAAACCCTAATTTAATTCTATGGCTGAATCAAACTCCAATAATAGTCCATTGACGATAGCTCTTGCGATCGAAAGCGCCAATTAAAGACCTAGAAATAAATCTTGATATTATGATATACGAATACGGAATACAGTACAAGAGTTTCAAATCAAATCTTGCTCATAAGTTACAGGGCCATTGATGACATAGGCTATTTTTTTTTTTTTTGAAATTGTTGCGTTTGTGGTTAATTTTGAAAGCACATTCAATTGTGAACTGAAATAATTAAATATTTAATAAATTTTATTTTTAAAAGTATTATAAATTTTAAAATTGATTGTAGGAAAATAGAAGAGAGGGGAGGAGAGGAAAAGAGAGGAGGATAAAGGAAATGAAAAGAAAAGGGTGGGGAGTTTAATTTCCTTTGTTTGGTTTAAGATAGAATTAACAAAGGAATGGAATTATATAATTTTTTATCTGGACAAATTTACCCTTGCATTATATTTTTTATATTCATTATCAAAATAATTTAAAAACTACTAATATGTTTAATTATTTTAAAATTAGCCTCAATTTTAATGTTTCATTCTCAATGTCCTAACTACATTTGTTTTATAAATATCAATTATTATCCAAATGCTTTTATCAAATGTATTTCTTGTTAAATAAGAAACATTAATATTATTTCAAAAATAACACATAATATTACTACAAAAATATTAAATTTCAAATATTCAAATGAAATAATAAAAAATATTTAGTCAAATTTGAAAATATGAATGTAACTTCTTCAAATTTCAAAAATATTCTTGAATATTAAAAGGCAAAAACATAACAAAAAATACTTAGTCAAATTTTAAGTCCTAAAATATCAAGTGCTCAAATGAGATAAGCTAGACATTAATAAACCATAACATCTAAGCTTGAGTTAAATTTCCCCATCAGAGAAAAGTTTAACCCATGTTTCTTTATCCTCATCACAATGACTGTCAAAAACATTAAGCGCCGCACTATCATGAGCAATTTGAGTGGGGGCTTTAATTCGTTCCACCGTTGTAAGACCGCTAATCTTCTTCAACTCTTTGCTTAATTCTACTTGTTTCTCATTGATTTCTTGTCCCATAGCTCGACTCACGACATTAGAAGAGTCTTTTATTTGTGCAACGATAAGAGTTGTTAGCTCTCTAAGTTCTCCAAGCTCTTCTGAATTTTCATTTCTTCTCTTTCTTCTTGATGAGCTGTTTGAAGTTTTTGGATGCTTTGGTATAGCAAGTGAAAAAGAGACACTGTCATCAACATCATCCCCTACATTCTCAACATTCAAATTCTCTCCTTGAGCTTTGTTGTTTGTTTTTGTCCTCTCAAGTTCCTCAACGACATCTACAGGAGCTTCTGCATTTTTTCCAGTTGCATGATCCTTACCATAAATCATACATAAGTCCTTATAATATGGGATTTCATTATTCTTGAAGTTTGTTGCCTCTTTATGACTCTATAATAGCAAATAAAATAGTGGAAAATAACAATAATAAACATCAAAACCAGTAATTATAACAACAACAAACAATGAGTAAAAAGTTAAAAACCGTGAGTAAAATAGTAGTAGCAATAGCAACTAGTAAGTATAACAGCAAGCAAAACAAAAAAAAAGCAGCAAAAAAAGAAAAAAACCAGCAAGTATAACAGCAAAAACAACAACACCCAGCAAATATAGCAGCAAAACAACAAGTAAAACAGTAAAACAGCAAGTAAATGCATGGTAAGGATACGACAACATTTCTATGGCTGAGGTTTCATTGTAAAATTAAACGGTTGTACATGACTCAATTAATGGGTCCTTGAAATAAATAATTGTAAATAAGGAGAAATTCTAGAATACATCTTTTGTATCATATCAGTTATACAACAAGCAAATAATATCATGACATATATGCATTTATTTTGTAAATCATTATGTAAGTGGTGGTTGTATTAAACTCAATTATACATGTCATGCATACATTAATTGGTTGTAATACAACAGATGTATTTTAGAATTTCTTGTAAATAAGAAGCCGGGCGAAGTAAATATTCTTTCAATATCATTTGTAAAATGAGTTTCTGTGGCCAAAATTAATGTGCAAGGAGACTGGCAGTAATTTGGTCCTAATTCATAGAGAAAAGGATAATTATGCTCTATAGTTTATTTAAATATACACAAGGATTCTCAATTTTTAAAAAATAATCCCACAGATAGTCCTTCTAACTACTTTACATTTTGACTTTATTTACCCAATAAAAATTGACTTCAAACTAATATTTTAGAAATATAATACTTTAATCAATGTAACAAATGAATACACTTTAAATTAAATTTAAAATTAATAATCTGCTGTACATATTTATGCAAATTCCGACCCTATTAAGGGCTACTTTTTTAATAGACCAATAATATTAGAATATTTTTTAATATATGAAATAATTTTTAAAATGTAAATTACTATATTTATTTTAGTAGTATATCTGTACTTATTGTAAAATTTTTAAATAAGTCTTGGATTAAATACATTTTACAATTAATAAAATATAGCTCATGTTTTAATAATATTAAAATTATTTTAAATAATATTGAAAATAATTAAAATTTTTATATGTTTATTTTAATTTTATGTTTCTATTTGTTATAAAATTTAGTTTAATATAATATAGGATTGTAAAGTAATAAAACATTTTTAACTATTGAAATTATTTGAATATGTATATATTGTTTTATTTATTTTACTATTATATTTTTATTTATTATAAACTATTAGAGACAACTTTTTTGGGTTAACAGATCAAAAGGGTATTTGAATTAAAAGAGAGTTCTAATTTGTTTTATTAAAAATATAAGAGTGTACATGACTATTTTTCCAAACTTTGAGTTGTAGATATCCTTTTATCATCTAAATATTAAAAAGAGAAACGAAATTGACTTTTTTTATAACCCATAAATTACAACCCGGTTAGCAAACATAAATTAGTCGAGAAATATGCCAAGCAGTGTCTTAAGATTAATTTTCACTTCTCTAAATAAGATTTTCGAAAAGAAAAATGGATAAACAAAATGAATAGATATACATGATATTATTGTGAGGCTGCCCTTTTAATAATATAGCTTAGAACAACATGAAAAAAATAAATATATAAGTATATCAATTAGCCGACAGGGCCAGTGTGGGTGATTCTGAGGTAGCAAAATAAATAATGCATGTGTAGATAATGAATCAACGACTCATGTTTAATAATATAACAAATAGGTAAGATTAATGCTATAGTTAAATTGTTGCATGTGCAAAAGGTGGGAAAATAAGTTATTGTAAGAGGACACGCAAGGTAGTACGGCCAAACCAATAATGCATGGTATATAGATAACAGATCTGTGGCTGAAGTTTGATTGAAAGATTAATGGCTATGGTTCAATTGCATCTGCAAAAGGTGGTCCAAAAAAGAAAGATAATTTTCCACAAGAAGATAAATAAAATAATAATTTAAATAAAAGAGTGGCGATATTTAAACTCTTTTATTTATTTCAGCAACCCACTTTCTAATTTATTTCATTTATTTTCAAAATTATTCTCATTACAATTGAAAAATACATTTATTTTTTACTTTTTCTTTTCTCTCTCATCCGCAATCTCTCTTTCAGAAATCACCACCACAATCATCTTCATCACAGCAAAATCCATTAACAATACAAAATAACATTATTTTTAATAATTTTAGTAATTTTTCTTTGTTTTACATAGGGAACAAATGGTCTAATGAATAAAAAATAACAAATCTTGAAATCGACTATGACCAACAAAAAACAAAGAGAACCTAGCCAAATCGCAATTGAGATTTTTCATTCATGTATTGAGATTATTTTTTCTCAATCATTAATAAGTCACCATAAAGGGGGCAAAGCCTCTATCATCAGTCACTCTCTAATTGTTTCCAACCATCGAACGAGCATAATGAACGTGATATTGTTAGGAAGGAATTATTATTTAATTTAATTGGAAGAAGTAATATATTGAAGGGAGTGAGCGAGAGGAAAATAATCTGTTGGTGTAGAAAATGAAGAATGATGCGGCATTAACCTTTCGACAAACTGTGCAGGTAGATAATGCTATTGTTTTATGTAAAGGGTAAATGTGATCATATTGGTAATTGATGAGGTCTTACTTATTTTTCTGTATTCTTTTCTAATAACTAATTATGTATGGACGATATTGGAGTTATGAATTGGTAATTTATTTCTGTTAATGGCCTGCACTTGGCTGATGAAAAAATTGACTTGCTTGATCATAAAAGCAAGCATGCTCATTGGCTTTGGGGACGAACCCCCTTGAAATGATTTGTCATACTCTTGCAAACAAAATTGAACATTTTTTTTTTTATTTTTAATTACTTGTTGCCTCCACTCCAACAGCATAATAATAGATCAAATGCATGAGAGAAATTGACTCTGTTTTGAGAAAAATTGATGTGCCTAATTTCTAAACTAGCACCACCACCCAATATCTTTCCAAGTTGGTTGCCACAGTCATGAATCCGCCTTCAATTTTATTGACGTCGTGTCTAACTTTATCGGGAGACACCAAAAATTGAAACTTGACGATAGCTATTTCTGAGAGAAATTGATCGCAATTCCTGGGGTTGAAAAATAGTTCGATGATCTGATTTTTGGAGGTGGCAAAGATTTCAATGATCTCAATTTCTGAGTTGTGAAAATTTTTCATGACGGCCTCTCAAAACAGAGTCAATATCAGTATATATGTGGACCCTCATTTAACATATTTTCGTACACTTTGTTTATTTAATAAATTTTGTACAATATTTTTCAACAACCGCCCATAAACCTTTACATATTTTCTAATTTCAACCGTCAGATTTATTTAGTTTACGTCTAACGAATCTAGAATAAAGATAAAAAATATGAAATATTACATCAGTTGCAATATAGCATATCCGAAAGTTAACTACTATTGTTAATTTAGTAATTTTTTAGTAAGAAATTTTAAAATGTGAAAAAATTTAAAATTATATAATTTTTAAAATTTATAAATTTAATTTTTTAAAATTAGGTGTTTTTAAATTTTTTTATATTTTAAAATTTTAGACTAAAATATTTTTCATTATTAATTTATTACATTTGCCAAATGTCGTCCCCATAATAAACTGTTGTAAGACGACAGGCAATGAAAAACAGCCGAACTGCCCACCCCAAACCCAACAACGCATGCTATATGGATAACAGACCTAGACCTGAAGTTTGATTAAAAGATTAGTGGCTATGGTTCAACTGCATTGCGAAAGGTGTCCAAAAAGAACAATAATTGTAAACAAGATGACGTGACAATACCAAAGGTGTCATGACAATAATTGTCCAAAAAGGACAATAATTACAAATAAAGTAATGATTTAACTAAACCCCTTTACTGTATTGGTGTGACAGTCATCAACGATGACGTGACAATACTAATGCTCATTTATGACGATTCGGATTTTTCGTGAGCTGGCATTATTAATTTTTTACACATTTTATATCACATAAATTTTAATAATAATAAATAATTAAAATTTAATTATTTTTTTAATTTATTAACTACTAATTATATATAATAAAATTTATTTATATAAAAATCAAGTCAAAAAATAATATTTATCTCATTTATAAACCGATATTATACCTCACAATTAATTTTTTATATTAGTAACTATAGGTCTAGCTACCTGGCATTATCTGTTAGTTACGGAATGAGAAAAGACAAGTTAATAAATTAAAGAGTGACACGTGGAGCGATGAGATAGTCGAATGATTGAAATAACAGGTCGCATTATGATTGACAAATAGCGGTTAACTATTTTGTGCCCCCATATGCTCTAACATATGCACCATGCCCCCAATAATTTTGACAATAGTCATTGCACCACCAATTGCATTTATTTTGCTGTTAAATCTAGCTGTTTTAGTTTGAAATTTGAAGGACTATATTATATCTCTTGAGTCGATATGTGTGTTACTAGAACGTCATTACAAAAAATATTACATTGATTTTTTTTTATCTTTTTTTAAATCAAAAACTAAATTTATTTCTTTTATGTGAGTAATCAAGTTCTTTACTTGAAGTATATTTTTTAATTTTTTTTAGAGTTTTGAACATTTTGGACAATTTTATGATAATTGGCATCAAGTACTAAAACATGAGATTACAAATTCAACTTGCAAAAAAAATTACTAAATATTCTAAAAGCATTTTTTTATGTTGTTTTAATTTCTCAATAAACTCTCATTAAGAGTTAACTACCAATTTTTTCTCTTTTTTTTTTGGCAATGATATATTAATTGCTATAAGAAACATATTTATATTTATTAAAAAAAAGTTGAAAACACTTTTTCCTAAGTGTCATTTGTGAAACACAAAATAATTAAGGGTGCTTTTATTTTTATACATTAAAAAATTATGAAAGTTAATATAGTTAATTCACTTGCTCAAATATGCAAACGGTTGAAGTTAGTATTTATTATTATTTGGTAATGAAATTGGTGCTAAGTGATGACTTACAAAGCCTGAAGGGATAAATAGTGATTGTAGATTCACGTGGGTGTCTTTGAAATTAATCCTTTTATCAAGTTTCCCACTACTGATTCCATTAATTTCTGTCCGTTGGATTTCAGTCAACAAATCCAACGAATAATAGCTGCGGGCTGTTAGTTACAGAGTTATGTAACTTAGCCGCTGCCTGTAATTATATTTTGTATTGAACATTCTAAATTTTTTATTTTAATAAATTATTTTAAAATTATATTAAGTATTTAGTACTGGCTTGCATTGTTTATTTCCATTGAGATTGTTCTTTATTTTCATAATAATATCTTTACAACAATATTTTAAAAAATATTAATGAAAAGGAAAAAGTAAAATAAAAATTAGCTGCTATTATTTTATATTTAGGATTAATTTAGTAAATTAATTTTTTAACAAAACAATTATTGGTAATATTGCTGAAAAGATATTAAACATTATTGTAAATTAGCTATTATTAATTTATTTACAAACAATGATTAGCAAGATTATTGTAAGGGTATAAAAAATACCACTTGTTTCATACTGATATTTAATTATTGGTTAGTTTGTTAATTAGCCTTTTTTAATATATTAAACAATTAATGTAAAAATTATTGTTGGGTATTATTGTAAAAGCTAAAAAAAAAGTAAGAAAAAGAGTAGAACATATTTAATAGTAGGGATATCTTGATATATTTTTTAAAATATATGTATTAAACAAGTGCTTAAGTTAAAATATTAAAAATAACGAACAATTATCCAAAATAAATTAATAACAATTTAGTATATACGATAATAAAATCAAATTCTATTCTAAACAAATTCTTTAAAATAAACTTTAATTATTAGTTTTTGCCTGTTAAAGAATATGTACAAAGTCAATTTTTCACACCCGAAATTTTTAACCTAATAATTAAAAAAAATGGCCATTTAGCCTCCCCCTAAAAAAAGAGAAGAAGAAGAAGGAGAAGACTAATTTGCTCCTTGTTTAATTAAACATTGTCTAAGAGATTCGAAATAAGATTTTTGGGATTTATAACAAGAAAGTTATATATTGAATATTGACTATAGTATATAAGTGTTTAGAATAATTATATTATGTTAATTTATAAGAGATAGTTTTTAACCAATAATTCATAAGATAGGTATTTTTATAATAAAATAATTTATTAAAATATAAATATTTAAAATAATTTTTAAAGTGTAACTTGTCTGACACTTAAAGAAATCAAAAAAGTAGATAGTAATTGAAAAACGTTTGTGATGGTTTGTCGGCAATAATTAATTATGAGACAAATTAACTAACAGGGTCTTAATTTTTTTTTTCTTTTCAAAATATCATTTGCTTTATGGTGGATGAAACGCAATAGTTTGTCTATGAAACTTTATCTTAGTTCTGTGGCTGTATCAAGTCCCATGAAATGATCAATTGGCGACGGCTCTTTCGACCAAAAGCGGCAAGTAAAGACTTGATAAATCTTAATATTCTGATATATCAAATTGAGGATATTAAAATTTCAAATTAGTTATATAGGCCTTATAAATCTTCATATTTTAATCCAAGGGATACCAAAACAAGTTATAATTAACTTGTCATTCATTTGTTCGCTTTTCAGATTCTACGGTTCAATTAACAGTTAACACTTATCTCATTTTATGATTATCGTTTTAAATCTGGTATATCACGAGTGAAGAAACCGCAGATCACTGAGGAGACTTCACTGACACTAGCAGTCAATGATTCCTAATATGAAACTTTTAAACAGCATAAAATTTCTTCTGGAAATAGAAATTTTGGGCTCGTTATTCGAAATTAAAAGCTATTTTTATTTAATTTTTCGGTAGGCCTGCAATCTAGTTCGTTTTTTCAGTGTGGAAAATTCTTTATGAAAATGAAGGGCCTTTGATTGAAGAATATTCCTGTAATTAAGGCTATATTTTCATTTCTATTTTCTCTATTTTTTTATTTTTATGCTTTTACTCTTGAGATATTTATTAAGAGGATTATACATATATTAGAACATGCCCTCCTTTATATGCAGTTTCATTTAATTTAATCAACATCAATAATTAAATTTCATTTATCTTTCTACTTTGTTATAGATTTGCAGTTATTTAATTCGTGTCACATATGTACTATACATTCAGCACCTCACCTGTTAAATTGCTTAGTAAATTGCAAAAGCTTCCAAGATATAATAAGGGTTTGGAAATGCCTGTAGTGATACTCGCTATAGTCTCAGTTTGCACTTTGAAGATTAATTTTTCAAGTATTTTCACATGATTGAATATTATATATGGCACATTATTATCAACTAATGAGATATCTATTATTCCTATTTTGTTACAGCGTAATGTATCAGTGAAGCCGCTCTACTATGATGAAGTGATGATACCCCCTTATAGAACTGATATCTGATGTCTTAATTAAGTTTCTACATTTGTATTTGGAATTAGTTAACTGTGGTTTTTTTTTTTAATAATTCCTCAGCTTAGTTGTTGCAGGCTTGCAGCCTGGGAGTATGAGCCTCCCTTCTTCAGTGCATGCTTTGAGGATGAAGGTAACAATCGATGGACAAAATGTCCGTTGGAAATGTTGGGAAGGTCAACTTCAAGTTGAAGCAGCTGCTAAGGTAATTGAGGGGGTCAAAAATTATTTTTTATTATTAAAAATATGAAGATTAGTTAATGGACACTTGTGTTGATCCAAAAATTTATTAATGTCTGTTTTTCTTTTAAATTTATGGTGATTTGTACAGATGAAGAGTAGGCGTTATGTTTGTGATGACAAAAATGACATTATCGATAGCAGTATCCACCAAATGAAAAGCAAGCTGATGGTAAAGATTTCAAACAGAGCCTTGATCTTCTACCTTCCAAAAAGAGTTTACATTCTTACGTACAGTGAGAAAGACACGAACAGCATCAACAATGTCAATGTTGTGACGGGCAGCGAAATGCTGTAACTGCCCAAACATGAAAAATAATAAGTGTTCAATGAGTCAAGCATACCTGATAAAGGCCTCCTGGAAATCTGTCGCGTACAGAGAGCATCAGTAAACCGTTGTTGATATGCATTAATTGAGTGCAAATGTTAGGCTAAGACTACTACATTTATCGCCACCACCATTCATTAAAAAGTAACATACAAAAGCACTCCATTTATCGCCACTAACTAACTACATACTTTTGAGCACAAAGACAACTAGACAAGACATAGTCTTCAAAGGGAGCTACGAGAACATTGACAAATGACAACATATCTTAAGACTACTACAAAACCAGAGTGCATGTGAACTAAAACTCCTCAGGTTTTAAACTGAAAAGTTCTATCATCTACACTGTGAAGCAGGAAATACTAGATTCTTTACCTCTTTTTCAATCTATGCATCAACACATGATTCTCTAGAGAAAACTACATTGACAACGGCACCATTACGAACACTTATATCACAGACTTCCAAAATGGCAAGGAAATTTCATTAATAGTAGAGCATAAAGAAATTCCAATCAGTAAAATAATGACTGTCAAAAGATTTTAATCCATCAATTAATCCACTCCTTGTGGTTAATAAAAGGCCTCAACTGCCTTTTCTTGCCAAGAAAGCGCAGGAATTATAAGGCAATTTTGAATGATGGAATTCGAACACCTGACTCCTCATCCGGATTTTGGAAATATTGGTATTTTGACAAGTTAAAAAATTTCTGACTACCTTAAGTTTTGATGGCAGACGCAAGAGGATTAATTGATTGAGCACAGCACATCTTTTTCATTCACTTTCTTTTCTATTAATGCATCAGTGCATAGCTTGGGTAGCAAGCTTATGGTGTTCTTACAGCTGTCATTTAATCTAATGGTTGTAAATCAATTGATCTAACGGCTACTGCTATTTTACTGTACATATATCACATGATCATTGTCTTCTTCCTCTGCTTTTACCCTCTCTCTAACTAACTCTGGATTGCTCTTGAGACAATGCTGATTCATGCTCCATGTCAGCTTGATAACTCCAGCGAACTGCCACTTTATCTCCAGCTCATTAAGCTTGTTAGTATTGCAAGCTTCTCTAAGACATTTCAACAAACACAATGCATGAAACTTAATAATCGAATTATTAAATGGGCCACAAAAAAACTAATGAATGAAATTTTCATGAATTTCTGATCGAAAGGACATTGATAAAAATGACAGAGGTTAACAGTGAAAAGCTAAATTTTATACATTCATGAAACTTAATAATCGAATGCAAGTTAACTGTGGAAAAGTAAAAGTTGCCATTTTCCAATCAAGACGGACTATCATTCAGTCTGACCAAATTGGTCAACAGCATATCCCATAATTCCAAATGTTATAATGTACGAGTACGAAAATAAAGTAATAGATATTTTTATCTTTACATCCCTCTGTGTATGGCTTTAGCACTATAAAATTTTGGGTTGGAAAAACATTCAAGCTAGAGACAGCCATGAAACGTTGAAGCGAGAATTGGTCTTTGGCAAACGCCTTCGTAGAAGAACATTGGATAGCAATTAGCAAAACTAAATCAAGTAGGAAAGTGAGCACCAAGAACAGCCTTTAATGTTCGAGTTATCACTTTTCATCATGGAATCTAGTATTTACTTATATCCAAATTGATCACAAGGCAATTAAGCAGTCGAAATGATTGTGTCAATTGGATTATACATAAAAGCATCGCTGTTGTATAGCCCAAGCAAGACTGCATCTCATTTGATTGGCTGTACAAAAGAAGCCTCTATACAGAGGAAAAAAAGAGAAAAAAATTGATTATTAATCATGTGTATCACTCAATTGGTGGGATAAGAAAAATGATATTTATATCGTACCTTGAAATATGCATAATTTTTTACAATTTACCTATAAAATTATTCTTCATACTTGTACAGTTTTATGCATATTTTTTTCTAGTAGAATAAAGTTTCATCATTATTTCCCCAATTATCCACAATTGCCATCTAGTTCAGGAAAATTGTTAGAGGTCCAAAAATTTTTATATAGCCAGAAAAATTTAATATTGAAAATTTTCTAAATAGAACACTTTTGTCAAATGAATTTAATCGAAAACGCGGAATTATTTCATAAAGAAACATATACACAACTGGTTTGAAAATGAAATTGTTTCGGTTTAATCATAGGGTTCATTAATTAGAACAATGACATTGGAGAACGTTATTGCTACAACATTTTAAGACTGTTTAAGAGTGGTATTAAATTCTTTTTCATTATCATTCCTAAAGTTAATATGACAAATCTCGTCATATACACATATCGGGGAAGCTAACTGTGGGTTAAGCCGGGCTATTTAGGCCGACCTAGCTTTCAGTGAAATAAAATATTTATTATTACATTTTTTATATATAAAAATTAAAAATCACATTTAATTGCTTGCATCTCTCCAAAAAAGAAAAAAAAGAGAAATTATTATTGATTTGAACTGCCATTTTATTATAAAAAATAGCATTAAACCAAATCTCTCATAGTAAATAGGTGTCAACTCCAAACCTTTTGTACTATTACAAGAGAGAATTCATATATTTAAATTACATTTTTATTTACCTCTTTTTTTTTTTTTCAGAGGTAACTAGGCGAGTGAGTACATCATTCTTACTAAGAAGTCAATTCATAGTTTTCAGTTCTCTTTATTTCCCTATGTAATATAGGCTCATGACTCAATCTAGATTTATATAGTACGCAACCCACCCAAAATTTAACAAATCTTCTCGCATTTGAACCATTCACCTTTACTTTCACGATAAAAGACTAACCAACTAGATTATCATTTGGAGATAATGTAGTTATTATTCTTAATAACAATTTTTTTTTTTCTAAAAGCTTCAACTTAGGACGTAAATTAAGTGAAGATTTTTTTGGCGGGCTAGTCCAACATAGACAAATGTAAGGCATCAACCCAGTAGGTTCGGCCAAAAGCCTGATTCGGCCCGACCCTCAATGAGTCCAGCCTTGGAAAGGTTAATGGTTCTATGCTAGCCTAAGAATTGTAGACACAGGCTTAAGGAAAAGGACCAGGTTAGGCCTGGCCCTCTATGTTTTCTTTTAATAATTAAATTGAATTTATAAATTAAATCAAAAAATAAAATAGAAAAAGAAAAAGAAAAAGAAAACAAGTGTATTATTGGATTTGGAATTTATGCTAATTATGTTGTTTTGATTATTTTTTTATTGTAGCAATGCTGTGTTGAACAATTAAACTTACATTTTGCAGGTTGTAAATTTTTGCAAATTTTTTTTTTTTTGTGGGGAGGTTATGTCAATTTTTTTTTCAAATAAATTTTATTGGTTAATTATTTTAATAGAGGTAAAATAAATAAAATCCTCTTTTATCTAACTTGTTTTTACATTTTAGACTTTTTAAATAATTTAATTATTATTAATCATTAAATTATAAAAAAGTCTGGGTCTGGCTGTTCAAACTTGGACGTGCGTACAAAGGGCCTGGGCCTATTTTCTCTAACACGAACCTGGGCCTAGGATTTACTACTCCCACACCTCTATATCCGTAATATCAATAAATTCTAGAAACGATACTGATGCGTGTACATATGTATAATTATATTCCAATGCCCTTCCGAATATAGTATTTATCATAATTGATTACAGTCGAGTGCCTATCAATCTTTTATGGCAGTGACGAACAAAGAAGAATCTTTTATGTGTTAAGTTTGAAGGATGTAAAAATTTAACGGACTTCCAAAAAAGGAATCAATACAGTAGACGATGTGAAGTATATGGTTCACAAATCACAATACCCTGTGTCGATCTAAGTAAACAGGGGAAATCGCATTTCGACTACTGATATGTCTATGTTGTCACGATATAATGAGGTGAGATGAATTAACAAAAGTCCCCATCCCCATCGGCCATCAGTCTTCCCAAATAAGTGTTGTATCCAATCCAATTATTGCTATTCTTCCTTCTACAATACTTTTTCCTCTGAAAAAAGTGCCAGAATGGAAGTAGCCTAAAGTCTTCATGGCTTTTTCAATCACCTACAAGTTTGGTGCTTTCCTTTTATTTTCTTTTTCTCTTTCTTCTTTCCAGTAAAATTCCCAAGGGTCGATTTAGATTTAATTGCTGTGTCAGGGTAGTAGGTACCAGCTTTAAAACGGAAACCTTCTTAGTGTGGAGATGGATGCAGAGGAGTTAATAAAAAAATGCCAAGCTGTTGCTTTAAAAGAAGAAGATGAAGACATTGTAGCTTTTATGGGAAGACTGCAGATAAAAGGAGAGAAAATTGCTGCAAACAGCCTGGTGGGAAAGGTTCTGCTCACAAGATGGGCTAATAAGAAGGGATTAAAAGCAGCTATGCAACAGGCCTGGAAAACAGTAAAAGAAGTGAAAATAGAAAGCATGGGGGAAAATATCTTTCTGTTTAAGTTTGCTTCTAAGGGGGAAAAGAAGAGAGTCCTTATAGGAGGGCCATGGCACTTCGACAGAGCATTGATAGTGCTATCTGAACCGATCAGTATTGGAGACATCAAGGAACAGTCTTTTACACATACATAATTTTGGGTACAGATTCACAACATTCCCATAATGTGTATGGAGAAAGAGGCCATCCAGAAAGTGGGGGAAAAGATTGGTAAGGTAGAGGATATTGAAACAGACGATGCGGCAGAATGTATGGGTCAATTTGCACGGATCAGAATCTCCATCAATATAATGCAACCACTAAAAAAAGTAGTGTTTGTCCAGCAAGGGGAAACCAAAATTCCGCTACCGATCTTATATGAAAAGTTACCAGAATTTTGTTTCTGCTGTGCACTTCTAGGCCACTAGTACAGGGAATGTTTAAAGTATAAAGGGCAGCCAAAGGATCAATTGCCGTATGGCGAATGGATGAGAGCACCTACACAGGCAAAAAGGACAAAGCAGAACCGCATGAAAGAAAAAGGGAAGCAGAATCAACTTCAGATGAGAGAAAACACCATGGTAGCAAATCCAGACAAAACGGGCAACAAGATGGGGAACACGGATGATCCTAAGGATACAAGCAAGGAACATGAGAGAGATGATGTATCATTAATGCACAGTACTAAAAAGCTGACAAATCTGCAATCAGAAGCTTAGAAAGGATACAGAGAGATCAACACTGAGTAGATTAAAAGATTTGACAATGACAACTATTGTAGAAACAACAACTGAAGGGCGGGAACTGATATTTGGACGGAAATGGAAGCAAGCGAGGGAAGCCAAAAAAACTTGGATGATGGGCCACAAAGTTCAAGAGAGGAAGAAGTGCATAACGGGCCAAATAAAGCTAAGGTGAAGCCCAAAATCAGAAACTGGAAGTTTCAAGCCAGAAGCTTAAAAAAGGAAAAAACAAACACTATTGGGCTAATTAGTTCCAAAAGGCCAAGTAGTGAAATGATGTGACCAAGCCCCGACAGCAAGAAAAAAGACTTCTGAGTCTGCTAAAATCAGTAAGCGAAGGCAACCAACCAACTCACTCTCAAGTAAAATTCCAGTTGAGATTATCAGATGCAGAGCAAGATGAAAGGGTGGATGTCGAAACAATGGTGGAGGATTCATCGGCGGGAGCTGAGTGTCAGCCCCGCCGCCAGCTATGAAAATCTTAAGCTGGAACGTTCGAGGTTTGGGGAAGCCTCGAACGCGCCTAGCTGTCAAGAAAATTCTCAAGCTGCACCAGCCTGAAATCTTTTTCTGTTGTGAAACGAAGATGAAGGCTCAACAGATTAATACAATATGTAGAAATTATAATTTTAGTAATCGTTTTGTAGTTGATAGAGAAGAGATGGGAGGAGGTCTAGCTCTGTTTTAGAATTTGGATGTAATTGTTGATATAAAGTCATACAGCTCTCACCATATAGATGCAGTGGTGCAAAATGAGGATGGTAGGCTATGGAGATGTACGGGTATCTACGGCCACCCAGAAGCAAATCAGAAGCATCACACTTGGACTCTCTTAAGAAGGTTAGCAGATCTCTTACATTACCCGTGGTGCTGCATTGGTGATTTTAACGAAATCCTGCACTTACATGAAAAGGTAGGAGGGAATGATAGGAATTTAAGCATGCTGGCTGATTTTAGAGAAACTATCCAAGCTTGCAACTTAATTGATATGGGCTACAAGGGAAACCAATTCACATGGTCCAATAAGAGATTCAGACCAAATTTTATCGAAGAAATATTAGATAGAGTGCTCTGCAGCAAGGATTGGCGAAACGATTTTCAGGAAGTCCCAGCAATGAATTTGGTTAATTGGACCTCAGGCCACTGCCCTATTATCTTTGAGGTCAAAGGAAGAAGCAAAAAAGAAAAATGCTCAAAAAGATCTTTTCATCGAGATCACTATGAGGACATGTGGAGTAATTATGAGAAGTGCAAAAGTATTGTGCAGGATGAATGGTTAACCTATGGTGCCAAAGATTGGGAGAACCACATTTGGATAAGGTTAATGGCCAAAAGGTCCCTAGCTCAGCTGAATTTATGGAGCAAAGAGGAGTTTAATGGCAGGAAGAGGAAGCTGGATAAGCTAATGGAGCAGCTGCAGAATCCCAAAATGTGAATGTGAATGGAGAAGAGGTTAGGAAAATTGAAAATCAGATCAATAACATATTGATGGATGAAGAAGTATATTGGAAGCAAAGATCGAGAGCTGATTGGCTAAGAGAAGGGGATAGAAATACCAAATTCTTCCACTCAAAAGCCACTGCTCGAAAAAGAAAAAACAAAATTTGGGGAGTTGAAAATGCGCAAAGGCCCTAGATGGAGAGCCAAGAAGAGATTGAGAAGGAATTCAACGACTATTTTCAGAATTTATTCACTTCCCCCAGGCCAAGCTAGATGCAGATTAAAGAAGCTTTATTAGGCCTAATGCCAAAGGTAACTCCAGAAATGGATGCCCAGCTAGAAGAATATTTTACTCCAGAGGATATCGAAAATGCCCTTACTCAGATGTGCCCAACAAAGGCTCCGGGCCCAGATGGTTTACCGGCTGCATTCTTTCAAAAACATTGGCTTTCAGTTCGGGAAGGAGTAATTAATACATGCTTGCACATCCTCAATAACAAAGGTAACCTCGCTCCTCTCAACCACACTTATATAGCACTCATTCCCAAAACAGAAAAACCTAGGAAAGTTTCTGAGTTTAGGTCAATCAGCTTGTGTAATGTAATATACAGAATCATAGCCAAAGCTTTAGCTAACAGATTGAAACCAATCCTAGCTAATATTATTCACCCAGCTCAGAGTGCATTCATACCCAATAGGCTCATTACAGATAATGTCATTATTGGCTATGAATGCCTCTATAAGATTAGGCATAGCAAGGGAAGAAAAAATGGGTTGGTTGCTCTTAAGCTCGATATTAGTAAGGCCTATGACAGAATAGAATGGAATTTCTTAAAACAAACCATGACTAAGTTGGGTTTTTCTCACAATTGGATAGAGCTGATTATGAACTGTGTGTCTACTGCTTCATTCTCCACAATTATAAATGGGGTCCCAAAAAGCTTAATAGTTCCAGAGAGAGGCATCAGACAAGGATGCCCCTTGTCTCCATACCTTTTTATTATTTGTGCAGAAGCTTTCTCAAGTCTTTTGGTGCAGACAGAAAGGAGACAGTAGATCAGAGGTCTGAAATTTGCTAAAGATGTCACAATATCCCACCTTCTATTTGCAGACGATAGCTTGGTTTTCACCAGGGCATTAGCCTCAGATTGCAGGAATTTGAAAGGGGTTTTTGACTGTTATGCAAGGGCTTCAGGGCAAATCTTTAATTTTGAGAAGTCTTTTCTGTTTTTCAGCAGCAAAATTCCAGCTAGTCTCACATCAGAAATCATGAGCATATTCAATCTCAAGGTTGTTTCCAAGAGCGAGAAATATTTAGGCCTCCCTTCTATGATTGGAAGAAAGAAATCAAGCTTCTTCAATGACGTAAAGCTTAAGGTGATAAGGAAAATTACTAGTTGACAACACAAATGGTTCTCAAATGGGGGGAAGGAAGTCCTCATCAAAGCCGTTGCCCAAGCTGTTCTAGCATATGCGATGAGTGTCTTTAGGCTTCCAAAGGGCTTATGTGATGACATCCAAAAAGCCATAGAAAATTTCTGGTGGCGATCGAATAAAGAGAAGAAGAGAATCCACTGGTCTAAATGGAATAAGCTTAGCATTGCGAAGAGTAGAGGTGGGTTGGGGTTTAGAGATATTGTTAGTTTCAATCAAGCTCTGGTGGCCAAGTAGGGGTGGCGAATTCTGTAATTTTCAAACTCTCTACTGTCCAGAGTGTTGAAAGCTAAATATTTCAGAGACTTTACCTTTTTGAACTCTTGGGCAGGATCTAACCCCTCTTTTGTGTGGAAAAGCATCATCTGGGGAAGAGAGGTTCTCAGTCGTGGCATCAGATGGAGAGTGGGAAATGGAAGAAATATTCTGGTTTACAAGGATAGATGGCTTCCAAGGCCAAATACTTTCAAACTAATAACCCCTCCATCCATGCCATTTGAAACAGTGGTAGCTGATATTATGGATGGGGGAAACAATTGGGACTTAGTAAAGCTGAAGCAGCATTTTATGCCAGAAGATGTAGATCAAATCTTAAAAAATCCTCTCCCTAGAAGATAGCAAGATGACGGAGTAATGTGGGGCTTTGATAAACGAGGAGAGTACTCGGTGAAAAGTGGATACCAACTGGCACTCAAGTTAAACTTTCCTGATGATCCGAGTAGCTCAAATAGCAATTCCAGCCCCTGGAAGGCTCTTTGGGCCCTTGACTTGCCTGAGAAAATAAAGATTTTCATGTGAAAAGCTTCCAAAAACTTGCTTCCAACAGTTGAAAACCTCTGGAAAAGAAGGTGCATTCAAGATCCAATTTGCCGGAGATGCAGCAAAGTTGTAGAATCTATTAGCCATGCCTTGTTGGACTGCAAAGAAGCAAAAAAGATTTGGAGGCTAGCCCTTTTTTCAGTTCAGTTCCACAGCTCCCCTCATTTAAGCATCTTCAACTCTATCCAGGACACATGCAAAAGCTGGAGGAAAACTGACATTGAGCTTGTGGTGGTCTTTTGCTGGGTAATCTGGAGCTCAAGGAACAAGTTTGTTTTTGAAGGAAAGAATTTTGATCCAAAGTTGTCAGCGAGCAAGGCGGAATCGGTGCTGGAAGCTTATCATAGAGTGAGGATAATCGGAGCAACCCATATAAACAATTCGATAAAAGAAAAGCAGCAAAGGTGGAAACCTCCCCCCCGGGGTGTTTTTAAAATCAACGTTGATGCAGCAACTAGCAGTCAAGAGAAGAAGGTTGGTCTGGCAGCAGTTGTAACCAACTCAGAAGGCAAGATTATAGCTGCAGGAATAAATCAGTCTCGCTTAAAGGAAAATGTCAGTATTGCAGAAGCTGAAGCAGTTGAGTGGGGGCTTCAAGTGGCAAGGAAAATAGCTATATCATCTTGGATCGTTGAGTCTGATTGCAAGGAGGTGATTAAGCTGGTTAACAACACAAAGGGCAGCAAAACAACAATTCACTGGATTATTTCAGAAATCCAGCATCTCATTAGGGATTTCCAATCTGTTATAGTAAATTTTGCTCCTAGAGTCTGTAATGCTCATGCCCATTCTTTAGCGAAATTCGCTTTAGAGAAAGATACTGCTGTAGTCTGGGAAAATTCTTTTCCAGCAGGCATACAGCTTGTTTTTGACAGTGTTGTTTGAATGAAAGGTTTACTTTCTTTTTTTTTTTTTTAAAGTGTTGTATCCGTGATTGGGGGCTTGGGCTTGTGATTAAGAATTTGGTTAATTCTATGAGGGTGCGTTTGACACATTGTATTGTATTTGATTACATTAGTTGAATTGCATTATAGTGGTTTGTAATAAGATGCATTAATATGTAATGTACTGTGTTTTGTGTAACATGAAATGTATTATGTATAATAATATTTTTATATTATTATTTTTATTAATTTTTATATTATATAGAATTAAAATTAATATAATATTTACTCTTGGTTATATTAAATTAATTATATAATATTTTAATTAAAAGAATGATTGTTTAATTAAAAGAATAATATATCAACATATTATATATTCATACTTCAGTGCTATTTTCAAGTTAAAGTTTTGTCCTTAATTTTATCTAAATATATAAATAACTTATTTTCAGTATTGGAGAAAAAAACTATGTAAAAATAAATGAATAATTGAAATAGTTTCTTATTCTATTTAATTGGTAGAAATAAATGATATCTTACATTTATTAAAATCATATGGAATTCAATATAAAAGATGACGTGCCGTTGGTCTGGAAAACAAAGAATGCCATGTCGTCCGGTGAATGATTACAAAATGACATACCATTTATAATCAAAATAAAAACGATGTGTCATCTACAAGATGTGCCGGCTCATCCTCCCTACACTCGTTTATATAAATAATAAGTATGTCAAGTCCTTTAATATATTAATATTACAATATGTCATTTAAAAATAACATGACAAACGACATGTCATTTAAAACTTACTTGTCAATTAAAATTTAAAATATTAGATTTAATGTTGTTGAAAAACTTGTTAGGTCTAAATTAAAATTTTACAATTGTTATTTTTTAAAACAGAAAATCGAAAATAACAGTTAATGGTGTTTTTTTTTTCATTTTCTTGGGCAAACAAGTTTTCTTTTTTGTTTTTAAATATTTCGGGAAAATAGGTTACATTTGATTTTCTTTTGCTTTAGTTACTGGCCATTCAATTTTTTTAATTTTAGTTTTATAAATGGTATCTCTATCCACATATATTAATATTATGAAAAAAATAACTATTTGAAAAAAAAAATGTATTACATATAACATGTAGAATTGTAAATGTAAATGTTGATGTTCTTATAATGTTTGTTGATTTTGCAATGAGATTAATGAAACGAGGAGGAAAAATGCTGATTCAACTGGACAATGACATTAATTTCGGCGCTGATTGACCTAGTTATGTCTCTGCTTGTATTCATTCAGTATAAAATATTTAGCAATGAAAAAGGAGTTTTATCTTGTTGCTTATTTTATTGTCTTAGAATGAAAAATGCCACTTGCTCAAGCACCATTGAAAAAATAAAACAAAATAAAAGAAGTAGCAGTTTGCTCAAGCTGTGAAGGCTTGTTAAGTCTTCTTAAAACTAGAAAATAGAGTTTGGAACATTCTTATCCCGTGTACATAGACAGGGGCTTTTTACAGCAACCTTTATAACTTTAGTAACAGAAAAGTGATTCTGGATATATGTCAATGTGGTGTTAATTACTTTATTTAATGTTTTCTTTTGCTAATTGGAAGCTGCAATTGTCAAGTATTGTTATTTCTTTGTAATCAATGCACTCCCCAAGTTCTATTAAGCCACTGACTTTGTCAGTATCACGTTACTTAAAAAAAAATATATATTTTAGGAAGCATGAGTTTTGTATGATTTTATTATGTGTATAATACCTATATACTTTGGACTCAAGTTTTCCCGCTAATTTAATTTTTTTAACATGTTCATATGTTCATTAATTAATTTTCATTTCATGGCAGGATGATGACTCTCCGTTATCCAACTTTGGTCTTGTTACAAAAAGTATCATAATTGCATTTAACCGTTGGATCCGTTTAAATGGGTGGAGTTCATTAAGATTTAATGACTGGATGCAATTATAATAAAAAAATATAACAGAGATGGGAAACAAAACTTGAAGGATTAAACGGCAGCGTTTAAGATTGGGTTTAAATGCCTCAAGAAGTCACGAGCTAAACATGTGCTCAACTTATGGTTTAAAACGGCATCACCCGAGATCGTTTAAGCTGGTTTGAGTAAAGCACGTGAGAACGCACGTGAGAAGGGAATCAAATCTGTTACGAGGCCGTTATACACGTGGCTTTTTAACGTTTAACCGTTGGATCCGTTTAAATGGGTAGCTCTCAGATCTTGGATTTTTGGTCTTTTATCTTGTCCTCACTTTACCATGGTAATGATCCTATTGAAAAATTATTTTGTACATGTATATATAGACAGGGGCCAGATTATTGTTTTCTACAAGAACAATGATAAAGAACCACGAAGATCGGTGAGAGTACCCAAGAGGGTTATGCTTGAGCTACGTAAATTTGAAGTTTGTGTGAGGACGATCGGTGCAATAACGGATTGGTTCGGATTTAGTAGGAATCAAATCTGGTTGTTATGTTTGATTTGAATTCTTTTAAAGTTTATAGCTAGGCTGATATTATCCTTAATTTTATTTACTAAAATTTTCCTGTAAAATATAACAGAGATGGGAAACAAAACTTGAAGGATTAAACGGCAGCGTTTAAGATTGGGTTTAAATGCCTCAAGAAGTCACGAGCTAAACATGTGCTCAACTTATGGTTTAAAACGGCATCACCCAAGATCGTTTTAAGCTGGTTCGAGTAAAGCACGTGAGAAGGGAATCAAATCTGTTACGAGGCCGTTATACACGTGGCTTTTTAATCTGTGTAAACTGGAGTGTGTATCAGTATCAGCTATCATAAAGTTGATAGTTGAGGCAGTTTGTGAGCAAGAAATCTTGGGCAGTGCTTTGGTAGCTCTCTGTATCTTGAGCTATTTTTGGTCTTTTATCTTGTCCTCACTTTACCATGGTAATGATCCTATTGAAAAATTATTTTGTACATGTATATATAGACAGGGGCCATGTTTAGGCCATTTGGATTTTGGACATTAATTCAATCACCCTACACCCCTATTTCCTGAAAATAAGATTATGTATATTTTATATACGCTTTGTGCATCATATCTCTAATATTTTGTTTTCTACAAGAACAATATATTGCTTCTTCATAGACTTGTAATATTCAAGGATATTGGGGTTTATTTTAATTGGTGCACAATGTAGGTGAATAAACTAGTGTTTTATGGTATTTTTAGCTTCTATTTGCTTAACCTTGTGTATCACTCAATTTGGTAGAATAAAAAAAATGACATTTGTAGCGTACCTTGAAATACACATAACTTTTTATGTTCACTTCAAAATATAAAATTTAAAATTTAGCCCGGGATAATATTAAGTTCTGGATCCGCCCCTGCCCATGAAATAAATAATTGTAAATAAGAAGTCAAGTGATGTAAACATTCTTTTAATATCATATGTAAAATGAGTTTATGTGGCCAAAATGGATGTCCCAGGAGATTGAGAGTAGTTTGGTCATAATTCATAGAGAAAAGAATAATTTTGCTCTATAGTTTATTTAAATATACACATAGGTTCTCAATGTTTAAAAAATATTTACACAGATAACCCTTCTAACTATTTTACTTTTTGACATTATTTACCAACAAAAGTTGACTTCAAACTAATATTATATAATAAATAGAAATATAATACTTAAATCTATGTAACAAATAAACAAACTTTAAATTAAATTTAAAATTAATAATCTGTTGTACATATTTATGAAAATTCCCACTCTATTAAGGGTTAGTTTGATAATGTTGTAATTTTTAAAATAATTGTTATTAGCTGTATTGTAGAAATAATCAGCTGTAAAATCAATCAGTTGAACGCTTGGTAAAATTTCTTTTTAAAAGTGTTGTGAGTTTTAAAAGCAGTCGCATATGATTAGTAAATCTTTCTATTAAATTGCTATAATAATGTAAACAATTGAACTAGATATAATAATGTTAAATAAAATTTATGTACACATCTATAAATATGTACACTATGGATCTTCTATTACATTCAAGTTATTCCGACATGTCGTCTAGATATATGAAGAGTTAAACAACCTCTCAAAACGAGGGTGAAGCAGAAGTGAAAAGATGGTTAAAATGCTGACTTCGAATTTTCATATATAGCAACTCCATCGAATAATAATTGTACCAGAGTAGGAAGGTTAATTTTTTTACTGGGGCATTCTTTTACTGCTGTACAGTCAATTATTCTCATAATATCAAAATTTGATATGATTTTTTTTCCTCTTTAGGCAAGCAATTTAGTTCGTGTTTCAGTATGCAAAATTCTCTATGAGAAGTATTTTCTACAAACGTTATTCTTCAGGCTCACTGCTTGTTTTGGTAAAGATTTATTTATTTATTCCTTTTTTTCAATCCAAAGTAAATATGGATTTTTGTTTTTGTCATAGAAGAAAGAGTTTTTAAGAATAATTTGAAGAGTAGAATCATGGATTTTCAGACTGTTCAGTGCAGATGTAAGGCACATTTTGTCCCCCCCTCCCGGCGGAGTTGCTAGCTGTATTCTTCTTTCTATTCTTCAATAATTTCCCTGGTTACGCCGAGATTATTTAGGGAAAAAAAGTTAGAAAAATAAATATTTTTGGAATTTTTAATGAAATAAATTAGAAAGTGAGGCTATTGAGATAAAAAGGGGGGGGGGGGGGGGGGCAAACATCACCGCTCTAACTAAAATTTTCAGCTCCTCTCCTACAATTATGTGACAATACTAATTTATTAACTGATGTTGTACCTTATAATTGATTTTTTTCAAGTATTTAGCACTTACCATTCTAAATTTTTTTATTTTAAAAAATTTATTAAGTATTTAGTATTGGCTTGCTTCCTTTTATGAGAGTGCTTATTTCTGGTTTGATCTGATATATATAGATCAAGTGCCGACACTATAGTGCGAAATAAACAAATAATGCATCGTATAGATAATGGATCAACTGTTCAAGTTTAATCATACAAGCGAGAGGTGGTACACAAAATAAACAATTGTACAAACAAATAAAGGAAATTTTAATGGATGGTGTTAGGGGCACTTCTGGAAATTTAATTTAGCGGAGTAAGTTCACGTAATAATTGTTGGGATTATGTGCTCTTTAAAGCATATTAATTTATTTTCTGATTAATAAAATATTTGAGATATTTTTAATTGCATAAATATATTGAATAAGACCCGTTTAATCATATTATATGTATTTATGTGATCATTATATAGATTCACAGAAAACATAAATATAAGTTATCTTATGATTAAATAAATTAAGTTCGCAGTTGATAAATAAAGTTTGGTGCTCTATTTATGTTTAGACTGTAGTAAATTCATTGAATGATTTGCCTTAATCATGTATGAATTTACTGATGTAGTTTGACTACATTGAGCTGGATCACATATGAGATTTAATTAATCTTGAAATGATTGTCAGACTTATTAAATCTCATAGGCATTGATTTTACTGTAACCTTAATCTTGAGTTAGTTATAATTTTATGATTGTAATTGTTATTCCATTTAAGTTACCATTGAGCACAACACACACTTGTAGTCAAGATTACCCAGTATCTTGGTGGGAGCAATTATGAATATTGGAGTTATAGATTAACAATATATAATTTGTACAATACATATTTAGTATGTTGAAAATGATCATTAGAGAAAACCAGTAAGTATTAAGGAACAAGATGAAATTAAATCGATTGGACAGTTGAGATATCGATTTAATTAACGATGTGATACAAAGGATTATGCAGTAAAGAAATCAATGTGGCATGGGTCGAATTATTATTCGAGAACACTATCCTGGATAACATACAATTATAGAGGTCAGTTCCAATCTTTTAGTAGAGTAGATTTGTAATTAAATAATTAGGCTAGTTTAATTAGAGACCTAATTATTATAGCCACTATTGTATGTACCCATACGATCTCTGGATTAGCTCATTTAATTAACTGCGCCACTACTGGATTAATAAGCAAGATAACTAGTTATTTGGGTTAAAAACCTAAATATATTAGTTAGTGGGAGGCTCCATATAATGCGTTTGTGTCTAAGGGGTCTTGTGTTATTTTACAAGGTGGGCTCCTATGACAAGAAGAAGTAACGTTATTTTTTATTTTATTATTTTTAATTTAAATCAAATTTGATTTAATAAAATTAAAAATATAAAAATATGAAGCCTAGGGTTTTCACTAAGATAGAGATATAAAATGGCTTATTTTCTCCTAAAAAGAAAAGAGAGGCCACATTATACAGATCAGAGAAAAATATTTTTTCTCTCTAATTTTGAGAGAAAAATTTAATTAGAGAGAAAAATTTTCTCTTACTAGTTGCTTTGAGTAGTGATAAAGGCGCCCACACGTTAAGTGCATATCAAACCCGAGTCATAACCTGGAAGATCATTAGTGACGGATCGTGATCTAAGAAGCGTGGTGGTGACGAATCGTGATCTGCGAAAACTTGATTAATTTCAATTATTCGTCTTCTCGGATTGTCAATGTATGATTTTCTAGATTACGAATTCCTATATATTATATGAGATCAATCTTAAAAGTTTTTATAAAAATTTAAAAAACTGATTTTTCCCCAATAATATACTTTAAAAATAGTAAGCAAATAAATTTTAATGGATATTGTCGTGCAATAAAATATCATAGTCAATTTTTTTGAGTTAACAGATCAAAAAGGTATTTTAATTAAAATAGAGTTTTGGTGTCTTTTATTGAAAATATAAAGATTTACCTAACTATTTTTCCAAACCTCAGAGTGTAGGTATCCTTTCATCCTCTAAATATTAAAAAGAGAAATTACATCGGCTTGTCTTATTACCCATAAATTACAATCTGGTTAGCAAACATGAATTAGTTAAGACTTACAACGAGAAAATGGGTCATTTTCGGAGGACAAATTCCCTTGGAAATACACAAAGGCCCTCAGTAAAACTTATTTTCAAGCGGGAAGAACCTTAATAGTTTGCCTATGAAATTTCATCTTAGTTCTGTGGCTGTATCAAACCCCATGAAATGATCAAATTAATTATATAGACCTAATAAATCTTGATATTTTAATCCAAGGGATACATAAACTCGTCATAATTAATTTGTAATTCGTATGCTCATTTTTCAGATTCTACGGTTAAATTAATAGTTAATACTTATTTCATTATATGATTAGGCTATGGTTATATTAGAGTAAATCTACCGTGGAACACAAATCTCAGTCATACATGCAAAGTGATAAATAATAAAAAACTCATTATAACTTTAATCGTGTGGTTATGAAAGGATGCTGTACCTTAGAGTAACTTTTGTTGGATCATAAACTTGATCCAAGATGAATAAATTCAAGCCCAACTCATGGAAGGTTCCATGAGTAGGTATGGTTGGTGAGGTTTGAATTATTTGTGTTAGGTGTGGTAAGTTTGGTAGGTGAAGATGAATGATTATTAATTTTTTGTAATTTCTTATTTGTATGGTTGTGATTAGTTTGCTTCATGTATAAATACCCCCTCTCCCCTTTGGTTTATGCATCAAGTGAAGTAACAAAATCTCTAAGGTGTAGAGAGTGGAAAATAAGAGTTGTAATTAGTGAGGAGTGTTGTTGAAGAAATAAAATAATGAGTTTTTTGAGTGTTTAATTTGGTAATTCTCCAACAAAGTGGTATTAGAGCTAGTGTTCGATGCTATATATAGTCCAATAGTATATCAAATCGAAGAGCTCGACGAGAGGAATGTGACGCCGCAAAATTCATCCCGATTGAAGACCGGACTCGCCCACAATCGCTGCCGGAAGTTTTCTGTCCTAGAGCTGAGTCGACTCACCGAGTTGAGCCAAGTTGAACCGAACCGGACCAAACCGAGCCGATCTGAACCGAATCAAGTCGAACCGAGCCAACTCGAGCCCAACCAAGCCGGACGGAACCAAGTCAACAATCCAACGTTGACCGTTGATCGAAAGTTGATCGTTGACCGAAAGTTGACCAGAGTCTCTTCCAAGGTTTTTCGACGTGTCGGATCCATTCGTGCATTCAGAATCTCTAAATTCTCACTCAATTTGTGAGTTATGGCAAATGGTGGTATGATGTCATTTCAAGTTGCACAACTAAAGGGAAGTAAGTTTGACAATTGGAGTATTAAAATGAAGGCTCTATTGGGTGCACATGACGTATGAGATGTTGTGGAGAAAGGCTTTATTGTGCCAGAAAATGAAGCCACTTTAACTGCGGCACAGAAGGAGAATTTCAAAGACTTGAAGAAAAAAAAGAAGCAAAGTATCTCATCTTTCAATCATTAGATGAAGATGCTTTTGAAAAGATTGCTGGTACAACCTCCTTAAAAGAAGCATGGGAGAAACTAGAGACCTCTTATAAAGGAGCGAAGCAAGTTAAGAAGGTTTGTCTGCAAACATTACGAGGAGAATTTGAGTCCTTACACATGAAGGCGTCGGAGTCAATTTTTGACTACTTTACTCGGGTTGTGACCGTTTCCAATGAATTAAAAAGAAATGGCGAGGAGTTAAAAGAGGTAAGGATCATTGAAAATATACTTCGATTAGTAGACTCGAAGTTTGACCATATTATTGTGACAATTGAGGAAACAAGAGATTTGGAGGATATGACGATCGAATAACTTCAAGGAAGGCTGCAAGCCTATGAAGAAAAACTAAAAAAGAAGCAAGGAATCGAAGAACAACTTCTCAAGATGGAAGTTAATCCAAAGAAAAGAGAAGAAAGCCCCAACAATGAGAGAAGGTATTATGTCCGAGGTGGAGGTCGAGGACAAGGTAGCGGTGGTGGTCATGGACGAGGTTGGAATTTCAACAACAACAACTCCAATTATGCCAAAGGAGAAAGCTTAACCAGACGACGAGGCAAAGGCAATCCAAGATCGAGGTATGACAAATCTTGAGTACAATGCTATAATTGTCAAAAGTTTAGGCACTATGCTTCAGAATGTAGAGCTCCAAGTACCAGAGTTGATGAGAGAGTGAATTATGTTGAAGAGAAAAATGGTGAAGATATCACTCTTTTACTAGCACGCAATGACACAAGTGGAGGTCAAGAAAATACATGGTATCTTGACATAGGTGCTAGCAATCATATGAGTGGAAACAGAAGCATGTTCATGCAACTAAGTGAATCTGTGAATGGCAGTGTCGCTTTTGGAGATGATTCAAAAGTACCAGTGAAGGGTAGAGGTAACATTCTTTTTCGTGCAAAAAATGGTAGCCACCAAATAATTTCGAATGTTTACTATGTACCCAATATGAAAAGCAACATCTTTAGTTTGGGTCAACTCTTGGAAAAAGGCTATGATATTCACTTAAAAGATTGTAGTATTTTCCTAAGAGATGACAAAGGCAATCTAATCACAAAGGTAAAAATGTCGAAAAATAGAATGTTTCCTTTAAATATTCAAAATGATGTTCCAAAATGTCTCAAAGCCTGTCATAAAATCCATCCTGGATTTGGCATCTTCGATATGAGCATCTCAACTTTAGAGGACTGGAGCTACTATCTAAGAAGAACATGGTGAAAGGCTTACCATACATTAATCACCCTGATCAACTTTGTGAAGGATGTTTACTTGGCAAGCAGTTCAGAAAGAGCTTTCCAAAGGAGTCAAACTCAAGAGCTCAGAAGCCACTTGAGCTTATTCATACTGATGTGTGCGGTCCATTCAAGCCAAGCTCCCTTGGTAAAGGTAACTACTTCATTCTCTTCATAAATAACTTTTCAAGAAAAACTTGGGTGTATTTTTTGAGGCAGAAATCAGAAGTTTTTGAAGTTTTTAAGAAGTTTAAAGCTGTAGTGGAAAAATTAAAAATTAAGAAGTTTAAAGCTTCGCGCGGCTTTGAAAATATCAAATTAAAAAATAAAAATTTGATAAAATCCAAATTTCCTGAGAAATCGTACTAATCTCTTCTCTAAAGGAAGATTAAACAAGTTAATTTTGTATGTTTATTTCATTAATAATAAATATCGCACATAATAATAATAATAATAATAATAATAATAATAATAATAATAATAATAATTAACACCTGGCGATGCTGAGGCTCATGAGCATTCCACAAAATATAAGTTTCAATTGCATTGAGCCCTCTATCATTTGCCTTTTGTATAATATCTGACCACATCTGCACAAATACAACGCATATAGAAATAAATCATATCAAAATTTACATAATTAAAGAATAACAATACTATTTGATCCAAAAATATTGCCCATAATTTTTCCTAAACATGAAAGCACACCGATTTGAATGTGGGATCATGTTTGGCTTGTTAGGAATAAAAAAATTTAAGATAATATTTTCGCAGCAAAGTAGGATTTTTTTTTGGGTTAAAAGAAGAAGAAAATGTGAAAGTGCAAGTGATTTGAGAAATTGTAAATTAATTATTTGCATGTAGTACTTATAGAGTGTTGTGAGGATATAGTGAATTGCAGCAGAGAAGATAACTCATCGTTCTCCATTAATTATAATGGCAGTTGCATCATAATTGACTTGTATTGTTTATGATAACAAGCAAATGAAACTTAAATTTAGAATAAGAAGAATTAGGCCCTAGTGGCATTGTTGAGGGAAGATGAAAGAACCTCTCTTCCTACGCTAATTAATTAATGTATTTTAAGCCACTAAAGTTTAATTGCTAGCATAATAAAATTTGAAGAAGTCAAAAGATAAAGGAAGATAAAAGAACATCTCTTCTTATGTTAATTAATTGATGTATTTTAATCCACTAAAGTTTAAATGCTAGCATAATAAAATAAATGAATGTTTCAAAAGACTTATAATTAATTATTATTAATGGTTACATATTGTTGGATTTAAATAGAAAGAGGAAGAGACATTAAAATTATTAAAATTAAACTTAGACTCTAGTGGCATTATTGAGGGAAGATGAAAGAACCTCTCCTCCTATGTTAATTAATTGATGTATTTTAAGCCACTAAAATTTAATTGCTAGCATAATAAAATAAACGACTGTTTCAAAAGACTTATAATTAATTGTTATTAATGGTTATATATTGTTGGATTTAAATAGAAAGAGGAAGAGACATGGACAAAGAATATTCATCAATATTTTAGATATTTTAGATAATAGAGAATATAAAAAGATGAGGGGTGATGCCCTATCATCTCTTGTAGTCTTAATTTTATATCGATATATAGATAGATAGATATAGATTTTTAATATTTTTCAATGTAATTATTTTTTAATCTCAATCAATATATTAGATAATAGAGAATATAAAAAGATAAGAAATAATGATACCACAAATCTTAAATATTTAATGTTTATAGAGTTTGAAGAAGCTAAATGGCACTAAACAAAAGATTGAATAATTAAACATGGGATTATGATATTAAAATTAGGCCCTAATGGCATTGTTGAGGGAAGATGAAAGAATCTTCCTTCCTATATTAATTAATTGATGTATTTTAAGCCACTAAAATTTCATTGCTTGCATAACAAAATAAATAAATATTTCAAGACTTATAATTAATTATTATTGTAACACCCCACATCCGATTTTGATCACTGTTGACTAGCCCTTTATAAAAAAAAAGAGGGGATGCATTTTTATAAATTGGAGACGAATAGAGAGAAGGCGCGCAAGAGAGAGAGAGAATCGTTGACCCGGTTTTGACCCGAATTTGGACCCGACCCGCGACCGTGACCCGGTCGGATCTCAAATTTCCGGCCACCACTTCGGCCGAGCTTGGTACCGTTTTGAAGCTTGTGAGACGCCGGTCATACCCCTGCCGTCCTTGTCGCCGGAAACCGACTGGAACGCCGCCGTTTGAAGCTCGAAAGGCCGCGGCTCCACCCATCATCGTCGCCGTCGATCTCGCAGGATTTGAGCCGTGCCACCGCTTGGATTTTGTTCCTCACGTCACCAGCATCATTTTCCGACCGACCACAACCATCAGGGACGCCGTTTTGGCTGCGAACGACCGCCGGAAAGCTCACGGCTTAGGGAGCTCGATCCGCCGCCGTCGCCGCGCGTTGGAGGTCACCGCCGGCACCAGTGGACTCAGCGTGGTCCGAACTACTAGATTTGAGCTTCCCGTCGCTGCCGGTTGAATTCCGGTCATCGTTGACCGGCGAGGGGCATTTCGGTAATTTCATATTTTTTTGGGCAATTCTGTAATTTCAGATTAAGTGGGTATTTTTGGTAATTGCTGAAATTGAGGATAAGTTGGTAATGTAAATTGTTGAGGTTAAGTTGGTAGATTATGATTTTATGGGTATTTCGGTAATATGGAATCCAAGGGCATTTTGGTAATTTTACCCTCCCGAGGGTAAATTCGTAATTTCTGATATTATGGTTATTTTTTAATCCGAATTGAGGGTAGCTTGGTAATTTAGGATATTATGGATAATTTAGTGAGAAATGACGTTGGGGGCATTTTGGTAATTTTGGCTTGTAAGGGTATTTTAGTAATTTTATACATTCGAGAATAGCTTATGCGAATAGAGATTCGTTTCGAGATTTATCGAGTAAAATTAGTCGTATTTATGTTTACGGGAAAAATGATTATGTTGTTTCCTTGATTTAGGAGGACCCGCGAATGAGAATCAAACCGCGGACGTTGTTGATACCGAGTCCGGGCATCGTCACTGTAAGTGGAATATACAAAACCTATTTTCGTAGTGATTATGATAGTAAAGCATGTTTGCGAAATGAGAATTTTGAATGTTCGGATTTAGTAATGATTTTACGATACAGTACAACATGTTTTGATAAATGAATAGTTGATGTTTCGATTTAATAATTTTCTAGAAAATGGATTTTGTCTACTTGATGATATTTATTATTTTTAAAGATGAGTTTGATTAATGATTTGGAAATAGATTTTATATATGCATTGATATTATATTAAAATGTTTGGTCAATGATTTTCCGTATCGATTTTAAATAGAATATGATAGTATTTTAAAGATGAGGAAAAGTGGATTTCAATGCGATGTGACTTTATTGTTATTTTTGAATAAATGCATGATATGAGAATTGAGTGAATTTAAGATATGTGGAATAAAAAGGAAATGAGATTTCAGATATGATTATATGTTTATGTACATGAGTATAAGATATTGTTTTTAAAGGCATTGGACAGTACCCATCCCCTCCAGATACAGTAATGTTGAGATATGAACAGTTATGGAAATAAAGGGGAGAAATAATTTGAATAAATGTTGGAAATAAAGGGGGGAAATAAAGGGGGGAAATAAGGGGGGAAATATGTTGGAAATAAAGGGGGGAAATATGTTGATACTGATGATATTGAGATACAGATGATGAGATATGAGATGGTACGTCCCTGTCTATCCGTTGTAGCTTCGGGGCATGATGGTTCCCTGATTGCCCGTCCGTTGAGGTCCGGATATGACATTTATTCCCCTGGGTACTTGTTTAGTGATGATTTTCAGATTTGTGTATTTAATATGATATTGTGATATGATTTCCATGATTATTTGGTACGATATTATATATATGCTTTTCATGGCTAGAAATATGATTTAAATGTTAAATGAGTTATTACTGTTTTCTCGAATATGGTTTGATGAAATTGTGTCTGGAAATAATATGATTATTTATGTTTAAATAAGAATTATTTCTAAAAACTACTATCCACTCACTGACCTTCACTGAGTTTTATACTCACCCCCGTTTTTATTATATTTTTCCCCCTCACCAGGAGGTTGCAGGTACATCAGACCGACCCAGCGATTGTAGATATATTTCGAGTCTTGGCCACATGATGGTGTTAGAGACATAGATGACTTTTGTTAGGATGCTATGGTTATCTTGACCTTTTGGGATTGTATAATATTGTTATATTATTCCTTTGGGATTAAGAATTTATTGAGGATGTTGATTTCTGGAGTTGTTGGATATTGAATTATTTTGGGAGTGTATACTTTACATATTTGTAGATTGGGGATTGTTACATTTACAAAGGAGACTCTGCCGAATCTTCGGCAGACTCTTTATTACCTATATTATTATTCTTCGATATTCCTTTATTACCGACTCGATTAGACAGGTTTTAGGTAGACTCGCCCTGGGGGTGCGGGGCGGGTCGTTTCAATTATTAATGGTTATATATTGTTGAATTTAAATAGAAAGAGGAAAAGACATGTAATCATTTATAATGTAATAATTATTTTCTATTTTTAATATCTTGTAATGTAATTATTTTTTAATTTCAACCAATTTATTATATAATAGAGAATATGAGAAGATGAGAAATGGTGATGCCACATCAACTCTTAAAGTCCCAACTTTATATATATACTAGAAAGTAGAACCGCGTTTCACGCGGTTTTGAAAAAAAAATTTAGTATTATCCTTTTTTCTTATTTTACACTTGATGAAACTGATAAAAAATATGAATTGATTTTTTTAAGATGAGACAGCCATATAAAAACAAAAAAAAAACTATTAGCCAAGAATACAAATAAAGAAGTAACGCAAGATAAAGATATATTATAGAGTGATTTTATTCATTCCAATTGTGTGTGTACAAAACAAAAAGATGAGCTCTCCTTTTATAGTTACATAATCACTCCATGAAATTAATGAAAAATTATGGATCATAATTCCTTGTGAGATAATGGGATTTATAGGGAAGTTAAAGGTTGCTAATGGGAGATAGTTGGGAGACTAAGAGATATATATTATGAACATCTACGTCTATTTTAATAAATGTATAACATTCCCCCTTAGATGTTCATTACAAAGAATATTAAAGAAAATGTTTAATGTTCAAATTCTAATATTACCTTACAACATCCTAATAAATTATTTTTGTTTGAGGGTGCCCTGCAACCATAACCCCTATCAAACTTTGATTTTTGAATTTTAATCTAAATTATAAATCCAACACAGTATTACTTCTATGCTTTATTTACATGACGCCATGCAATTATAACCCCATCATTGGACATTAATTTTTGAAAATTTTATTATTAATTACAGGATTTTTTTTTTAGCTCCTACTTACTTCAAATCAATTGACTTGTCAAAAAACTCTGCTTGAAGATCACTCAATCAAGCCTCCAATCAATTGCTTATTTAGTTAAAAGATCTTAAAAGTGAAGAGATTATATAATGATGTAAAAAATATTTTGCTGAAAGTACGAAAAAATATTAGTAGAAAGTTTGTTAAAAGTGAGGAAATTAAATATCTACGGGAGAGCAAATCTGAAAAACTCTCAAACTTTTCTATAGATTTTTAACGTGGTTCAAAAATTAATAAATAAGGATAAAATGGTTAATTTATTCCTAAAAGATATTTCAAGTGGCTCTTGCAGTAGATGCAAGAGGTCGCCGGTTTAAGCCTAACAGCATACATTTAATTTAGGGTGGGAGTGCATACATTTAGTATACATGTATGTATGTATTTGTCTTCTTACGCTCACGCTTACATTTTCACCAACTTTTGGATTGAACGAAACTCTTGGGCTTCTAGGCCTGCCCAAATTAAGCTATTCCAATTATATAATAATAAAATTTGAAGAACTCAAAAGACACTAAATAAAATGTTGCATAATTAAATATGAGATTGTGGCATTGAAATTAGACCCTAGTGACATTGTTGAGGGAAGATGAAAGAACCTCTCTTCCTATGTTAATTAATTGATGTATTTTAAGTCACTAAAGTTTAATTGCTAGCATAATAAAAGAAATGAATGTTTCAAAAGACTTATAATTAATTATTATTAATGGTTATATATTATTGGATTTAAATAGGAAGAAGAAGAGATATGTACAAAGAATTAGACCCTAGTGGCATTATTGAGGGAAAATGAAAGAATCTCTCTTCCTATGTTAATTAATTGATGTATTTTAAGCTACTAAAGTTTAATTGCTAGCATAATAAAATTTAAAGAACAATCAAATTAATTATGAGAAGATGAAAAACTAAATTCAAAAGAAAAATTCTCTATTTATTAGATAATAGAGAATATATAAAGATGAAAAATGGTGATGCCACATCACCTCCCCAAGTCTTAGCTTTATATATATATATAGATTAGGAAATAGAAACGCGTTTTACGCGGCTTTAAAAAATAATTTAGTATATATTATCCTTTTTTCTTACTTTATCTTTGATGAAACTGATAAAAAATTATGAATTGATTTCTTTTAAGATGAGGCAGCCTTATAAAATTAATGTTATTTATGAAAGTTAATTATTTGTTTGTTAACTTTAAATATATATATATATTAATGTGTATAGTTAAGTGTACATGACATTTTCATCAATAAATGAGAGAATATATAATAATAATAATAATAATAATATAAAATGAGAGAATATATTATAGAGTAATTTTATTCATTTCAATTATGTGTTTACAAAACAAAAAGATGAGCTCTCCTTTTATAGTTATATAATCACTCCATGAAATTAATGAAAAATTATGGATCATAATTCCTTGTGAGATAGTGGGAGTTATAGGGAAGCTAAAGGTTGCTAATGGGAGATAGTGGAGAGACTAAGAGATACATGTTATGAACATACACATTTATTTTAATAAATTTATAACTCTCCCCCTTGGATGTTCATTACAAAGAATATGCCTCATTAAAATCTTTATATAATTGTTATTGTGTAATAACAATCAAATTAATTATGAGAAGATGAAAAGCCAAATTTAAAAGAAAATTTCTCTATTTATTAGATAATAAAAAATATACAAAGATGAGAAATGGTGATGCCACATCACCTCTTATAGTCCCAGCATAGTTAAGTGTACACAACATTTTCATTAATAAAGGAGAGAATATATTATAATAATAATAATATAAAATGAGAGAATATATTATAGAGTGATTTTATTCATTTCAATTATGTGTGTACAAAACAAAAAGATGAGCTCTCCTTTTATGGTTACATAATCACTCCATGAAATTAATGAAAAATTATGGATCATAATTCCTTGTGAGATAGTGGGAGTTATAGGGAAGCTAAATGTTGCTAATGAGAGATAGTGGGGAGACTAAGAGATATATGTTATGGACATCCACATTTATTTCAATAAATTTATAACACTCCCCCTTGGATGTTTATTACAAAGAATATGCCTCATTAAAACCTTTACATAATTGTTATTGTGTAATAACAATCAAATTAATTATGAGAAGATGAAAAGTCAAATTTGAAAGAAAATTTCTCTATTTATTAGATAATAGAAAATATACAAAGATGAGAAATTGTGATGCCACATCACCTCTTGTAGTCTTAGCTTTATATAGATATATAGATATATAGATTTGGAGATGCCAGTAGAGATACTCGCTATAGTCTCAGTTTGCAGTTTGAAGATTAATTTTTCAAAGTATTTTCACATGATTGAACTATTATATATGGCACATTATTATCAACTAATAAGATATCTATTATTCCTATTTTGTTTCAGTGTAATATATCAGTGAAGTCGCTCTACTATGATGATGTAATGATATCCCTTTACAGAACTGATATCTAATGTCTTAATTAAATTTCTACATTTGTATTTAGAATTAATTAATTGTGGTTTTTTTAATCCCTGACCTCTGTGGCGGACCTACACGTGGGCTAGACTAGGCTGTTCCAGAGAAAATCGTTTATACCTCCTAATTTTTCATCAATTTAGTAAAATAATAGAGTTTTTAATTTTATTTTCATATATGTCCCTAATTCAATTACCCTTATGTTTCATCAATTTTATATAACAATAGAGTTTTTATTTTATTTACAAATATGTCCCTTATTCAATTACATTATTTTCAATTGAAATTAGTGACTTATTTTATAAAATGATTGAATCATATATTTATTGAATAGATTGAAAATATTAGGGAGCTAAAATTTTATTAATGTTTTAATTTATTTTTAAAAAAATTCTAATTAAAAAAATATGTCAATGTAATATAACATCGTCACTAGTATTAAAAGTACTTACAGAAACAACATATAGTAACAATAATCAATATTTTTATAAAATTTTATGTGAATTTTCAGATTTTATTTATTAGTTATATTAACTGAGAGAACAAGTTAGAAAATAAAATTTGAGTATTTTAAGGAGTTTTTGATAGAAGAATCATCAACATCTAATTCTTTAAAGAGGGTTAAAGCACCTGACAAAGAAACAACTCACACAAATACATTTTTTCTTAATTAAGTTTAGTTTATTATTGAAACTTTTGACTAATAATACCTTTACAATTTGAAAGGATGAATAAATTTTAATTGTTTAATTTATTAAGTTTAGTAATTTAGTACTTCACTTCAAATATAAAAGTTTTACTTGTAATTTTTAATTGATTGTAATTACATTTATTGATCTATTTTAATTTGAAATTCTTAATTGATTTTTTAATTCTTATATAATTACATGTTATTATAGGTTGCAATGTCAGATTTTATATTGTGTCCGTAGCTAGGACTTGGGCGTTGGGGCCTTGGGGCTGTGACTAAGAATTTGGTTAATTTTATGAGGATGCATTTTGTATATTGTATTGTATTAGATTACATTATTTGTATTGCATTATGGTGCATTGTATTAAGGTGCATTGCATTAACATGTAATGCAATATTATGTTTGGTATAACATGAAATGTATTATATATAATAACATTTTTATATTTCTTGTTTTTTATTATTTTTTATATTATCTAGAATTAAATGAATTATATAATTTGTTAATCAAAAGAATGATTTTTTAATTAAAAAAATAATATATCGACATATTAAATATCCATACTTCAGCGTTACTTTCAAGTTAAATTTTTTCTTTAATTTTACCCATGTATACAAATAACTTATTTTCATGTTGGAGAAAACAACTATGTAAAATAATAATAATAATTGAAGTGGTTTATTATTCTATTTAATTTTTAAAAGATAAACAATCTCTTACCTTTTGTTAAAATTACATGGAATTCAATATAAAAGATTGTGTGCCGTCGGTCAAGAAAAATCAAGGTAGCAACGTCGTCTGCTAGTTGATTAAGAAATGACATGTTATTTATAATCAAAATACAAACAATTGTCATCTACAATGTGCGCCAATGCATATTATTTATATTTGTTGTTTCTGTAAGATGAATTGTTATTTATAAACAACATGACAAACGATTGTCATTTGAGACCTGCCTATTAAAATTTAAAATATTGGATATAATGTCATTAAAAAACTTGTCATGTTTGATTAACAAATTTAAATGGTCATTTTTTTCAAAACAAAAAAAAAAGAAAATCATAGTTAATGGTGTTTTTTTTTCATTTTTTGCAAAATACAAGTTTCTTAACAAAAATTAAAGACAAATGGGTTAACTTTGATTTTCTTTTGGTTTAGGTAAGGTCATTTGATTTTTTTTCATTTTACCTTTATAATTGGTCTCTCTATCCACATTATTTACATCATGAAAAACACAAATATTTCAAATAACATGCATTACTTTTAATATGTACAATTTTTACATTATTGGGCCAAATTTAGAATGAGCTTAATGAGAGGTCAATAGATCATTTTCCTATATAAAGCTCAACATATAACACAAACACATATATACATACATATACACAAACACTTAAGCGTTATTTTTATGTTAATGTTTTTTTTTCTTCATTTTACCCAAATATACGAATAACTTATTTTTACTATTGAAGAAAACAAACATGTAGAAATATATGAATAATTGAAATAATTTATTATTCTATTTAACTGTTAAAAAATAGCCAATCTCTTATATTCATTAAGAATTCAACATAAAAGGTGACATGTCATTGATCAGGGATAATTACTAACGACACGTAGTCTTCAGTTGAATGCGTAAATGATAGGATGTCTAAAATTAAGACACAAATGACATGTCAGCTACAAGATACGCTAATGCATACTATTTACGCTTGTCTTTTACATGAATATCCCGTATGTTATATCATATTATTTTCAGTAAATGGACGATATATCTTTTATCTAAAAATGACAACCGACCTTCATCTAAGACATGTTTGCCAATTGAAATTTAAAACACTAGATATAATATTGTTGAAAAATAGAGGACTTATCATGCATAAATTAAAATTTTACAGTGGTCATTTTCTAAGACAAAAAAGTAAAAAAAACACAATTAGTTAAGAGCAGTAAAATTCAAGTTCTGATCAACTGGGTTAGGTTACAGGTTGATCAGGACAGGAAGAAAATAATATGAACTTGTAACTCTATCCGATCTTATCTTAATATAATTCAGATCTGATCAAAAGTTCGAATTGAATTCTGGTAGGATTGAACTATGATTGTATGTGAATCAATTCAGATTCAAGTTAAAAACAGATTCCGGTCAATTAGGATGGATTTGGATAATATTTGGAGTAGGGGTAATTTTGATCTTTTTTGTTTATTTTGAGATTTTTTGCAAATTATTTTATTTATTAGAAGATTGTTTAAATGTAGTTATCTCATTTTAGTCTTTACTAATTTTCAACGAAAAATGAAAGCTACTTCTATGAGATCAAATGACTACAAAGTTAAATAAACTATTACTATTGGACTTGGTCGAGTTGGTTAGATCAAGTTATTTGCCCACTTCCAAAGTGAGATCTAAACCAATTTTTTTTTTCAAGTTTATGCCAACCTGATCAGATTTTTGAATTGGATTGAGTTAATCAGGTTGGCCAAAATCCCACCTAATCAAATTGGAGCCTTCAACCACATATGATCTGAACCTGAATTTTTTGAATTAGAACAAGTGGACTTATTTGGCCACCCTAAAAACACACAATGCCTTAGACTTAATTTGTGTGTAAATGTAATTTCAGCGGAGAAGTGGTTGTGTTAAAAGCACATTGCTTAATTCTCTTAATAGCGAAATCCAGTTCGTGTATATTTAATTGGATTTGGGCCCAACTCCTGGTGACTGCGTAAAATTTCATTCTCATTGCATAGGGCTACCTGGATATGACGAAGGACAAAAAGGTTATGGCATTATTATGAAATACAATAAGCTTCTAATTTCAGCCACGGCTGTTACAAACAATGTTCCCTGCACAAAACTGAATGCGGTGGATACAAACACAAGAAAACCAAAACCTATCCCCAATTTCAAATTCTAGGAAAATATAAAACTATTAAGGAATGTGGATACAAACATAAGTCACTTCAATTCAAAAGCCATTCCAATTCCAAATTTTGAGCAATTCAAAACCCTTCACCACAACATTCTGACTGCGGATTTTTAACGCTGATAATTAGACCAGCCCAATTGAAACAATATAACTGCTGCTTATATTTTTTCGTATTAGGGGCAAATGCAATTTGTATGAAATCATAGCTAAAGACTTGCACATGGGATGTTACATGGTCAATTGTTTGTGTAAGATACAATGAACAAAATTTTAAAGAATTAAAATTAAGATCAATAACCCATTGCAGTAACCACTTGAAAGCCTTTTTAGGATGCTTGCACTTACAGTTCTATAATGAATATGGTAACATGGCCATTGCAATTTGTAATGCCGTGCACTCATCGAAGTTGACTTCCAATACCTGGACTATCATTCAGTTTACAGTTACCATCTTTTGCCACAAACACTGTTATTTTGGTTTACAATTATGTGGTGATAAAACTGTTATATCATAACAAGACTTCCTTGCTGCCTATTTCTCACCTACTATATCCAGTCTTCCTTAGAAAAAATAAGTAACTTAAAAATCTACTTTCCCCCACAAAACCTAAGGATTGCAGCAAAATATAGTATGAAGAAAAAAAAAGAAGCAAAATAGATAAATTATTATTGATTTGAACTGCTATTTAATTATAAAAAAATAGCATTAAACTAATTCTTTTATAGTCAACATGTTTCAATACTTCAAACCTTTTGTACCAAGAGAGTATTAATATATTAAACTTACATATTTATTTACCTTTTTTTTAGAGGTAAGGGAGTGAGTACATTATTAAACTTTTATTTTGCTTCTTTTTTATAAATAATATTGCTCTTTTTATTTTGTTTTATACTACATTAAGATTGAATTTGTTAATTTTTAAATAATTTGATCTGTTCAATTTAATATTTACTTAATGTATTAAAATAAATTTTTGGTAAGGGAAGAGATGGAGGAGAATAAGAGAGAGAGAACAAGATTAAATAAGCTATTTTTCAATAAAAAAAATTAATTAAAAAATTAGAGAAAAAAATTAATAAATTTAAATAACAACACACCGCGTACCCACAACATATATAACTGAGAAGTCAGAACAGAAAACACGAAGTTAGAAGTCTGAAAACACCAATCCAAAAATAGTACCCGTTACTACTCACGAAAAATCCTAAAATCCACCTCGCTACGTTCTTTCCCTGCTCTTGTTCGAATTCGAGCCACTGACGCACGGACGCGGTATGCTCCACCTCTACCATTGATGCAATTGCTCTACCAGCCATCTCGACCACTGTCGCAGCTTGCTTCACCGTAGTTTTGATGGTATATTATACTAAATAATTAACTTTTAATTTTCATTGCATTATTTGTATTAGCAACTGTTTAATTGTAGTTCTAGGGCTTCTAGCGTTTAATTTTTTTATGGAAAGTTGTTTTATTAAAGAAGACTTAAGAAATTGTAAGTTGGATGTTAATGTGAAAATAAGTTAGGAGACACGAGTTAGATGCAAGTTGAGTGCGACAGAAATCATAAGTGTTTTACACACAAGGCACAAGTAGTAGCTACATCTAGTAGTGAGGTGTGTGTTGACTTTATGGAGTTCTTTTTATGTTAAACATTGAATCACTCTTACAAGAAAACTCCTCTTCATGAAATTTAGAGAATTTCGCTAGTGTTTTATGGATGACTAGTGTAGTGCTTGTGATAAGTGTTGTGCTTGTGAATCCTTTATATCTAATTTTTCAGTCCCCTTTTTATATATTTTAGGATAGATTTGAGAAATGCAGGAATGTGTATGTTAGACTTATAGGACAAAGAAGATTAAAGAGCATATGGCGTCACAAAGTTGTTAAACAATCATCCAACATCCCAAAATTTTTGTGAAAAGTGTTGTTCTTCTGAATCCTTTATACCTAGAATTTTAATTTTTTTTTATATGCTTCAGGACAAATTTGAGAAACGCAGGAAGGCGTTTGTTGGAATTACAAGATAAAGAAGATTTCAAAGCATAAGGCGTCATAAACTTGCTAAATGATCATCCAAGATCTAAAAATTTTCGGACCTTAGATGATTGTTTAGCAACTTTATTTCTTTAAATCATGGAAGCATAGAGCCTCACACTAAGCAGTGAGTGGACATGAGGGGCTGCAAATATTTGTGCAGCATTATTTCCTTAAATCATGGAAGCTCAGAGCCCTATAATAAACGATGGGTGGACATGTGGGACTCCACATGTTTGCACCGACGTTATTTGCGCAATATTTTTTTCTTAAATCATGGAAGTCTAGAACCCCACACTAAAAAGTAGGGGGACATAAGGGGTGTTTGGGCATGCAAGGCTGCACATATTTATGCGCCGTTATTTGTGCAACGTTATTTCTTTTTTTATTTATTTATTTTAAGATAGATTTGAGAAATACAGGAATGTGTCTGATGAACTTACAGATAAAGAAGATTAAATAGTATATGACGTCACAAAGTTGCTAATTGATCATCGAACGTCTGAAAATTTTGTGATAGGTGTTGTGCTTATAAATCTTTTATACCTAGTTTTTCAGGCCTTTTTTTATATGTTTCAGGATAGATTTGAGAAATGCAGGAAGGTGTCCGTTGGACTTATAGGGCAAAGAAGATTTGACAGCATATGGTGTCAAAAACTTGCTAAATGATCATCCAAGATCCAAAAATTTTCGGACCTTGGATAATCATTTAGCAACTTTATTTTCTTAAATCATGGAAGCGTAGAGCTCACACTAAGCGGTGAGTGGGTATAAGGGGTGGGTGGACATGCGGGGCTGAACATATTTATGTGGACATGTGGGGTGCACATATTTGTGCCAACGTTATTTTCTAACTTTTTCTCTTGAGTATACACGTCCTAAGTTTTTTGCCTTGGCATGCACACTATTCCTTTTTGTTTTTGTTATATTTTCAAATTTTTGAAAAAGAGAGTTTAGGAACATGATTAAAACTTAATTATCCAAAATTGATCATAGTTTGATCATAAAGGCACAAATCAAACAAGAACATTTGTATTGCACTAATTCTATAGTACATCTAATAATATAAAAAACAGACAAACATAGTGCATCTAGTAATACTAAAAAGACAGACAAACATCTTTGTAATCCCTGGGGGCATTCCACAATTAAAGTATTGGTCTTGGCATCGTCTGGACTATATATGATGTGCCAAAGCACCGGTGGGCCTCAATTACACCAGCAATCGTACAAAAATTCCATAAATGAGTTGTTGTATAATAGGATAGGGCGAAACCTGCATATTATTTGCTTTTCAAAATCTCTTAATAAATTGAACGGAAACCAATCACAAAGAATTTATTGAGAATAGGAAAAGCCAGTTCACTCGGTTAAAGTTTCCATTAACTGCAGCTCGAACTACCCCGTTATAGTGCACTCGGTGACACTGATCGAAAGATGGTGGATCCATCCATAATGGAGAAGCTTCCCCGCGCAAATGATCTTCGAAATATGTAACTAATCGGTATGCACGTCGAATAGATGGTCAGACCAATACTCGCACAATTCTAGTAGCATAACATCATGCGCAAATAAGTTTTCTGCTAATTACTTGTATATTATTTTGTGTTTACATAATGTGGTTTCCTTCGGGGCTAGTCCATGGGTAAAGAGTTAGAACTGCAATTTCTCTTGGCTGAACAAACAAAATAACAAATCAATACAAACAACAAAACACAAATAATTGGTAATCATATAAATGAAAGACAAAAAAATAAGTAATATTAGGGGTGGGCATCGATTTAGTTTCGGAATAAATTTTCGGTTTCGGATTGGTTTGGATCTAAAATTTAAAAAAAATCGTTCAGTTTTTTTTGAAAAAAAAAAAGGGAATCAAAATCGATAGGTCGATTTCGGTTTTTGGTTTTCAGTTTCGGTTCTCTTAACGGTTTTATTTAAGCAATCAGTTTTTCAGTTTATCTTAACGGTTCGATTTTTCAAATCATTTTCTATTTCAAACCATGTACAATAATATATTCTTAGTATCATATAGCTACTAATTAAGCTACCGTTCGTACATCATTAGAATATAATATATTTAGAGCATGTAAAATCTACGATTTCAGCAATTAATCTACAATTTCATCAATTACTACCACATCATTAAAATATATCATAATCTACTAATACCACCACCAAATCATTCATCATCATTACCAAATTAATTTAATAAAATTAATAACATAAGTCCATGACAACATTAAAAAAAATTCCGATAAGGACACAAAACAAAATAAAAGACCGTCGAATGCGCAACAACATCCGGGTAATATCCAAGACAACATCCGGGTAATATCCAAGACAACATCCATAACCACAAAAAACCATTACAACATAAAAATTAAAAATCAACTATAAGAAATGCAATTACTTTGCTCCCCTTTCCCACCAACTTCTTCGAATTTTAATAACTTCCAACATCCACACTTCCCAACTTAAATCTACAAAAAATAAAATTGAAATGAGTAAAATAAAAATAAATATAACTATACAAATAATATATTAAATTCATATAAATGATACCTTTTATTGAAATGATTGAAGTTAACATCACTCAATCACCAATTGGTCTTTTGTTGCTTGTGCTTGTTGTACTAGTATTGGTCTCATAAATTCTACAAAGAAATCAAACAAATATATGAAAATCATTATTTATAATATTGAATATTACAAATAAATTATTAAAAGTCAACAAAATCATGTTATTACCTGCTTCAACAAGTTCATAAAATTCAGTTTCTTCCTTTGTTGGCTTTATTATGCGATCTCCGAAAAGAGTTGATCGAAGCCAATTTTGAGTGCAAATCAAATACTTAATTGTTTTAGGAGTCAAAGAACTCCTCAATGAGTCGAGAATGCGACCCCTAGTGCTAAATGTCGACTCCGAAGCAACAGTGGAAACTGGAATTACCAAAACATCTTTGGCAATTTAAGACAAAATTGGATATTTATGCCAATTCAAACTTCACCACTTCATAATATCAAAGTTGCCATTCACTATCTCTGTTTTATCTGACAAGTATCTTTCAATCTCATTTTGCCCACTGTATCCATCTTTTGTACTTGCTTTCATCTTTTTATATTGTGCAAAAGGATCAAGAGAAATAAAGCCAGCACACTCACTAATCCCACTAGTCTGAACCATGCAACTAGTCTTAGCAACACTGTTTGGATTGCCTGAATTGTAACTCTGATAAAGCTTCATCAACAACTCTTTAAGCCTATTACACAACTCCTCAACCTTCTTAGTATCATACAAACTACTAAAACACCATGTAATAAAGTCCATTTTACATTGAGGATCAAGTAATGTTGCTAAAATCAACAACATGTTGACCTTCTCCAAATTATCATCCCAATATTTGACAAACTTTGTTATCATAGGTTTAACCATGTAACTTAACAAAATATCATCACTATCATCAAGAGACTTCAAATGAATTTGAACTTTCCACATCTCATTCAAATAATTGTTCGTAGTCACAAATTTAGAACTACTAAATTTCAAGGTCACATCATAAAAGATTGATAGAAATTTTACTAACCTTCTTGCATCCTCCCAATCATCTTCCATTGGTGGCCCTACCCTATATTTTTCGTTCTCATTTTCATCCTCTCTGTCACCTCCAAACCAATTAACATAGTGCCCATCTTCGTCCTTCAATCTATCAAATGCTTTTTCAAATTTCAATGTGGATTTCAACATCAAGAATGTTGAATTCCACCTAGTCGGCACATCTAACACCATAAACCCATTATATGAGATTTTTTCCTCATCAACACAAGCTTTGAATTTTTGCAACCTCGATGGGGAAGATCTAACATATCTCACTGCATTGCAAATACTATTGATTGAATTCTTCACCACATCCAACCCATCTTTCACAATTAAATTTATTATGTGTGTTGAACATCTCACAAGTAAATATGCACCCGAAGTCCCTCTAATACTTTCACATACATATTGCTTCTTACAATAGTTACACTTTGCTTTTTTTCCTCCATGTAGCTTTGAAAATGATTGCCAAACGTCTGATCTTAAGCGTCCTCCTCCTTTTTCATTCTTAACACCCTCCTCACAATCATCCTTCATAATCTCCTCTACAACATTATTATTTTCTTGCATCCTGCACACAATGGCTACTATAATCAATGTACAATCAAACAAAAAAATAATTTAAAAATTTATATTAAAAAAAAGGCAAGAATTTTAGACTAAAATAAAGAATTGTCAAAATTATAGTTACTGTTTTTAATATCAAAAGTTTTAGCCTAAAATGTAAATAAAATAAAATAAAATAAAATAAGTATTTGCGCCATGGTAGAAATTAAGAAAATATTAAGGACTGAATTGATGTTTTATCTAGTGAACTTTCATTCAAGGACGATTATGTAAAGTTAGCAAACAAATTATATCATAATAGAATTCCTATATGCAAACATTTTCTAAATATTGGGCCGTATTAAAATTTTGTTAAAATAGAAGGGATCTAAATGATATTACCCCTCCATCATCTTCAACATTTCGTTAATCCATCAGACTTCACCCAGCAATGTCCAGAGCATAAGATCCAAACGAAAAAAATTGAAAAATACAGTAACATACTCATAACTAGGTAAAGCTAATAAAATTAAATGCTATTAATAACTCAAACAAGTGCAAACCAAAGAGTTATTTAAAAAAATTATTTTAAAAAAAATAGACCCATTTTAAAAAAAAGAAGAAAAACATAGCAAGTTACTCACAGTACAAGCATTAAATAAGCAAACCAAAGGCAAATTTTAAAAAAAACCCATTTAAAAAAAAAAGAAGAAAAACATAGCAAGAGGTCACAAGAAGGAGAAGATAGATGCAAGTTAGGGCTTGAAGATAGATGCAAGTTAGGGCTTGGGTAAGTGGCTGTGGCTGTGCTGCAGCTAAAGGCGTGAGAGAGAGTGGAGCAAACTGCAGCACTGAACATGTTTAATTTTTGTATATATATGTCCTAGTAAAATGCAGAGATGCACATCTTTGCGCCAATGTTATTTATGCAACGTTATTTCCTTAAATCATGGAAGCTTAAAGCCCCACAATTAGGGGTGGGTGGACATGCGGGCCATGCTAAACTACGCATATGTTGGTATACATGTTGTGGGTGGACACGAAAGGCTACACATATTTATGTCAACATTATTTATGCAATGTTATTTCTTTTTTTTATATATATATTTTAGGATAGATTTAAGAAATATGAGATGGTGTCTATTGGACTTACAAGACAAAGAAGATTAAAAAGATATGGCGGCACAAAATTGATAAATGATCATCCAACGTCCGAAAATCTTTGTAACAGGTGTTGTACTTATGAATCCTTTATATCTAGTTTTTTGTTTTTTTTATATGTTTCATGATAGATTTGAGAAACAAAGGAAGGTGTCTATTGGACTTATAAGACAAAGAAGATTTGAGAGCATATGTTGTCACTATCTTGCTCAATGATCATCAAAGATCCAAAAATTTTCAAACCTTGGATGATCATTTAGCAACTTTATTTCCTTAAATCATGGAAACATATAGTCCCATACTAAGCAGTGGGTGGACATAAGGGGTGTGTGAACATGTAGGGCCGCACATATTTAGCATTGGCTGGACATAAGGGGTGTGTAGATATATGGGGTTGCACATTTTTGTGCCAACGTTATTTCCTAACTTTTTTTCTTGAGTTTACACATCCTAAATTTTTTGGCATGTTATGCACACTATTCCTATTTGTTTTTGTTATATTTTCAATTTTGTGAAAAAGAGAGTTTAGGAAAATGATTAAAACTTAATTAGACAAAATTGATCACAGCTTGATCATAAGTGCACAAATCAGACAAGAACATTTGCATTAGACTAATTTCACAGCACATTTAGTAATTTAAAGAACATAAAAACATAGTATATCTATTAATACTAAAAAGATAAACAAACATCTTCATAATCCGTGAGGGTGTTCCGTAATCAAAGTATTGCTCTTGGCATCGCTTGGGCTATTATATTATATGCCAAAGCGCTAATAGGCCTCAGTTGCACCAGCAATAATACAACAATCTCATAAATGAGTTCATGTATAGTAAGATGAGGCAAAACCTGCATATTATTTGCTTTTTAAAATCTTTTAAGAAATTAAACGAAGACCAATCACAAGGATCATCAAAAATAGGAAAAACCAGTTCACGCGATTAAAGTTTCATTAACTGCAGCTCAAATTACCCCGTTACACTGCTCCCGGTGACAGCGATCGAAAGATGGTGGATCCATCCATAACGGAGAAGTTTCCCCACGCAAATGACCTCTGAAATATGTCACTAATCGGTATGCATGCCGAATAGATGGTCGGACCAATACTCGCACGATTCTGATAGCATTATATCGTTTGCAGATAAGTTTTCTGCGAATCACTTGTATTTTATTTTGCGTTTGCATAATGTGGTTTCTTTCGTGGCTAGTGCATGGGTAAAGAGTTGGAACTATAATTTGTCCACGCTGAACAAACAAAATACAAATCAATACAAACAAAATAACAGATCAAACAACAAAACACAAATAATTGGTAATCATATAAATGAAAGACAAAAAAATAAATAATATACTAACCCAACAATCACCGAGGAAGGCAGCTATTTCATCATCTTATTTCCATTCATTGTCGCTACGAAGCCCCACATCATTGGCTGTATTATAAGGAAATTCAAAATTTATTCACCATCTGGGTCTCCAAGATGTAAGGGAATTTGGTCTATTTATTTGTATACTGGGAAAATTCTAGCCATGTGGTCGTTGGCATCGATCGGATTTAACGATTTGGTCGAATGAATCGATCCGAATAAAATTCTTTCTAATCCGGTTCAACTGTTCCCACCTCTAATATTATATATACATGGCGGAGATTCTAGTAATAAAAATACATTGAAAATTGTATTAAAAAAAGATTTACATGCCTAATGCATCACCATTATCTATTTCCTCATAGCATTTTACCATACTCAATTATGTTCTTTTTGTGCAATGCTATTTCTTAAATTATGAAAGCCCCGAGCCTCGCACTAAGCGATAGGTGGACATAAAAGGTGGGTGGACATGCGCGATTGTATATGTTTGGGTGGACATGTGGGGATGCACATGTTTATGTCAACGTTATTTATTTATACAATGTTATTTTCTTAAATCATGGAAGTCTAACGCCCCACACTTAACGGTGGGTGGACATGCGGGGTATGCTTTACTGTGTATATGTTGGTGGACATGTTGTGGGTGAACATGCAAGGCTGCACATGTTTACACCAACGTTATTTGTGCAATATTATTTATTTTTTATATAAATTTTAGGATAGATTTGAGAAATACAGGATGGTGTCTATTAGACTTACAAGACAAAGATGATAAAAAAGGATATGGCATTACAAAGTTGTTAAACGATCATCTAATGTCCGAAAATTTTTGTGATGAGTGTTGTGTTTAAGAATCCTTTATATCTAGTTTTTCTTTTTATATATATATATATGTTTCAGGATGGATTTGAGAAACGTAGGAAGGTGTCTGTTGGACTTACAAAACAAAAAAATTTGAAAGCATATGGTGTCACTAACTTCAATTTTAGATAACAATAGCATGGTAGCTGGGTGATTTCTCTATTTAGTCAAATTGATAATTTTTTAACTTCTCTCTTTATTGATGAAGAATTACAACATTCTTCGGCCTCATTTGCTTCTCAAATGTTAGGTGTTTTTTTTCATTTGATTTTGATTATTTTTTTCACTTCTTGCATTCTAGTTTAGATAATTTTATTGTTATGCTTGAATAAATTGTTCTTTTAATCAATTTAGGGTTTGATTTAATTGATTCTAAGCCTCATCTTTGTTCCCATTCAGAAAACGAAGAACGCAAAAATAATTTTCATTTTATTCTCAATGGTGGCCATGTGATAATTTTGTCTCTTTGAATTAATTTATTTTATCTCGGTTAGTACACTTCCTCATCAATTTTGATTGATTATTGTTTAATTAACCTAGGATATTATTTTCTTTCTTCTCTTAAAGAAGATTATTGCGCTGCTCCTCTCATTGATTCTGCTGAGAAGGACACTTCCTCATTGATTCCACCAAGAACAATGTTGATTTCAGGTAATAATTGAATATGTAATATTTTCAGTTTGAAATTACTTGAGTCTCGTAGTAGTAATAGGGATTTGAGATTTATAACTTGTTGAAATTATTTTAGATTCTAGATTTGTTTTGCTGTGGACATTACTTGAGATGTTTATGCGCGTAAATTATAATCTTGTTGAAATTACTTGAGATGTTTATGCCAGTAATATTCTGCTGTTAGCTACTGGAATGATTGGATATACTATAGCTACTGAATGCACATCCTAGATGTTTATGCCAGTAACACATCATTTTCCCTATGGCATAAACACATCATTTTCCCTATGTTTGTCTGTTGTCTTGTTATGCTATCTAAGTAAATAAACATAATAAAACTTTCTTGTTTATATCAATGTCAAATTTCTGTCCTAGTCTAATTTGAGTACCAAAATGCAATTGCTGCATATGTTGTGCGACTTAGTGACTGTTAGGTGAGCATTACAGGGTAGTGGTTTAGGTGAGAAACTACGATAGATCTAAAAGACAATACCCTGTTGTTGGGAAAATGTGCTCTTTAAAAGCATATGTGTTTATTTAATTGTAATAAACAAATTTTCTGATTAATAAAATAAATGAGATATTTTATTCAAGTATCTAAATTGCATTAATATTTTGAGTAAAGTCCATTTGATCATATTATATGTATTTATGTGATCACCATGTGGATTCACAGAAGACATAAATACAAGTTATCTTATGATTAAATAAATTATGTTCGCAGTTGATAAATAAAGTTGGGCACTTTATTTAGGTATAGACTGTAATAAATTCATTGAATGGTTTGTCTTAATCATGTATGAATTTATTGATGTAATGCGACTACATTGAACAGGATCACATATGAGATTTAATTAACCTTGAAATGACTGTCAGACTTATTAAATCTCATAGGCATTGATTTTACTGTAATCTTAATCTTGAGTTAGTTATGATTTCATGATTGTAATTGTTATTCCATTTGAGTTACCAATGGGCACGACACACACTTGTGATCAAGATTACCCGGTATCTTGGTGGAGGCAATTATGAGTATTGGAGTTATAGATTAACAATATAGAATTTGTACGACACATCTCTTGATGGGTTTTCGGCACTTGATCATAGAATTCTCTGGTCAGAGTGTGTCAACATATTTAATATGTTGAAAATGATCATTAGAGAAAACCAGTAAGTATCAAGGAACAAGATGTAATTAAATCGATTGGACAGTTAAGATATCGATTTAATTAATGATGTGGTATAAAGGATTGTACAGTAAAGAAATCAATGTGGCTTGGGCGAATTATTATTATTCGAGCATACAATTATGGAGGTCAGTTCCAATCTTATAGTGGAGTAGAATTAGAATTAAATAATTATATTTGTTTAATTACAAATTTAATTATTGTAGCCACTATTATATGTTCCCAAATGATCCCCGGGTTAGCTCATTTAATTGACAACACCATCATTGGACCCAAAAGCAAGAAAACTGGCGTATTAGGTAAAAATCATAATTATAATATTTGTTAAAGCCTAGTGTGTTATATTCAAGTGTAAAAGGGGGCTTGTGATATTTTACAAGGTGGTCCCCTAGTTAGTTACACATTCTTTCCACTTTTATGTAAGTGGAGAGATAGTATTTAAAATAGGAATCCTAATCCTAACATACTAGGGTTTTTTCATAAGATATTATAAAAGAGGTATTTTTCTCCCAAAAACGGCGAGAAGAGGATTCCGGGGTTTTTCGAGAAAAATATAGAAGACATCTACGAGACGCCAGTTGCAATAGGGAGTGGTGAAACAGACGCCCACACGTCCAGTGTTGATCGATATTGAGTCATAGCTTGGAAGATCGTTTGGAGACGGATCTACAACTCTCAATCGTTCGTCTTCTCAGATCATCAAAGGTATGAATTTCTAGATTACTTAATTCTTATATGTTGTATGAGATCGGTCCAAAAAGGTTTTAATTGAAAAATTGAAAAACCTGATTTTCTCCCTACACGTGTCCCATAAGAAAATGACATTTCGCTATCAAGTCTATGCAATGTCACTCTCATTTGTTCTAAAGGCAAACAGAGGAGATGAAATTCATTTATCATTGGGATTTAAAAAAAAAAAGGTTGTTGAGAAGAGCATGTTCAAGAGTTAAGGACAACATGCTGGACTAACTATAGATAATTTTGAAATTATTTTTTGGCTTAAGCTACTCATGTCACCGTCATTATTTCAAAATCTGAATGGGGTTTCCATCTCTCTTTCTCTCAGTTTTCGTGTGATTTTAAGAATGGATTAGTTTATTTGAAACCCCTAATCTTCTCCCCCAAATCTCTATCCTAATTTTTCTCAAGCTTCTCTCTCGCATTTAGACTCAGCCTGTGAATCCTCTTTTATTCAAACTTAACTCCCCTTCATTTATCTCAAACTCAGCCCCTCATTCCCAAACTCAACTGCAACTGTCTTCTTCCACTGTTCGTCGTGCCACTGTCAAGCTTGTTGCCTCTGCAAACCAGCTGCATCTCCTTTTACCGTCCTTCAAGTGGTGAAGCAGCTGAACACTTTGGATGATCCGACTCTTGTCTTTCATCATCACCTCTCACTTCTTGTCTCACACAGATCTTGGCCATCATCGTCACTCTTTTCATGGGTGTTTTATAATTGATTGTGGTATGTTTGTGAGAATAGTAATAGGAAGATTTTTTGTTGTTGAAGGCTGATTTTTTGTTGTTGAAGGCTGTTATAAATAGTTTAGTTAGCTATTGTTGAAGGCAATTGATTGTTGAAGACAACCGAATAATGTAGAGGGATTTTAATTTTTAGTTCTTTTTCACTTTATGTTTTGTGATTTTCTGAGGAAAAAATTTTGATTATATTTTTTAAAATTATTGTAAACTGAATTTGTAACCCGAACCGAATTTAATTTGGATCGGTTCAGTTTGGGTTACAAAAAGGACAAGTGAAACAGATCAATCTGAAATATAATGATATTAAGGTGCCTATGAAGATTGATAATGTTGAATGTGGCTAATATGACTTTCCAAGAATGATTTTTATTTAGTCAATAGCCTAGCATGCTAGTAAATCTATATTTAATTTGATTATCTTTCCTGTAAAAATAGTAAAAGTGAAGCTCCTTTGTGATTTGTTCAATTTGTTGTGGTTGATATACTGTACAATTGTGATAAATTTGCATGGTATCAATATGACTAAGGCAAGATTTTTTGCCTTTATTTTTTTTTCCCATCTCCATCTCCCTGTTTGGATGCGTTCACTGTTTATAACTTTTTGCATTTCTTATTATCTTATTTATATTTGTAGGGTTGCCATGAAAACATTTGGGATCAATGGTGGAAGGCTAACTAAGGATTGAATTATACTTAGAATGGTTCAGTGGTATTGATTCTGTGCTTAAAAGTGTGGAGTGAATTTAGATAAATGTATAGTTCAACAAACTAGATCTTATTATTTTAGATAGACATTTCAAACATTTAAAGTTTGTCCTTGTATAATTTATATAAATGTTTAGTTTCAAACTGGATTTTATTTTTGATATATACAGTTCATGTTAATATGATTTTGAGTTTGCTATTTTATTGTTTAGTTTGGAGTTTTATCAGGTTTTCAATGTTAGTTTGTATCACGTGAAGTTTACAAAAGAGATTCCATTATTGTAATTTTCTTTTTAAAAAGGCATAAAATTTGATATTTTTAACCAGTTATATGTAATTGACATTTTCTTAAAAGTCATAAATATATGACAATTATAAATTATCATACTTATATGATAATTTTGTGTTGTCACTAATATTTGATGATTAAAAAATGTAAAAATTATTTGATAATTTTTAAATGACAAATATAATTGATAATTTTGATAAATGTGAAGTAAGGATATCTGACGCAAGCATACTTCACACTTTTTAACAGTCAAATATACCTTCATCTGATAGTTTTTAATTGTCAATTATTTCATGTTTTCTTGTAATGTTAGATTTGGCCGTTTTGTTAGTCTTACACCTCTATATCCATAATATCTATAATTAATATTTTTTCGTGGGATTATTTATTTAAATCCCTCTTGAATTAGAATATCATCTAATCTTAAGCTTTGGTGTGTTATTTGCCTTGAATAGTCTCACTGTTTCGGTGACTTGCCTTGGGCCGTCTCACTGTTTCGGCGTTGGTGTATTGTCTCCCTGGTACTATTCGTTTTTGTATATTGTTTTCATTTGTACCTATTATTCAAATTCCGTTAATCATACTTTTCGCTTCCACCACCACACTGCCTCTCATAGTCTAAAAGTCGGGAATCACTATTTCGTAATTGAACTGTCGATGACTCTTACGTCTCTCATAATTGAACGTAGATATATGGCTTTCATATAATTCTGAATATTTATCATAGGTGATCTCAAGAGATTCTTGGTTTAAGACAACATCAAAGTGAAACCACTTCATGTGGGTGATCGATTATATAATTTTTATTTATGGTAATTCTTATGTAAATCACTAGATCTTGGACAAAGCCATAAGAGGTGTGTGACCTACCACATCAACCGTACCAAGTGATGATATTGGACGATTAATAATGAAGAAACTAACCATTTTCATGCACAGACCAGTAGGTTCGGCTAATATGCGGAATCAATTCTTGGTATTTTACGAGGCTAATACGATATGACTTTTTTCAAGATACTGGTCGTTGAGGCTTTGTTTGTAATTTTGCAAGAAAATGTAAAAGGATGGGTGAAAGCTGAATAGAAAAGTTAACTACCAGCTGCTTAATTTAATGTATAAATGACTACCATTTGATTTGGGGAATTTTTTTTTGGTGGTTAAAGGCGCAGGATATAATCAATTGGATAATAACATCGAATATGAATGAGGATGGTTAAATGCATAACCACACCATCCAGAAATTTTATATATCAGAGGCATTATATCCAATTAAAGGATGTATGTTGTGTGTATTTTTTGTCTAGAAAAATTACCATTTAAATGGTAATTGCATTTCATTGAACTAAATATGTCGTACATACAATAATTAATAAACAATACTAGCGTCAAACCATTGCTCAGCAGTAAACATGGTACGGCACGTCTTTTATATTTATATGACGGATCTTCTATTATATTCATGTGATTCCGACATGTCGTCAATATCTCTCGAACTTTCATATATTGTGCTCGTTTGACTAATAATTGTACCAGAGTAGGAAGGTAAATTTTTTTTACTGGCTATTAATTGTTCTTGTACTGCTGTACAGTCAATTATTCTCGTAACATCAAGGATCAAACATTCACACATTATGCTTCAGGCGCACCGCTGATTTTGGTAATGGTTTATTATTTCTTTTCTTTTTTTTTCAATCCAAAGTAAAGAAAGTGTATTTAAGAATATCTTCAGGAGTAGATTCATGGATTTTTGGACTGATAGTGCAGATGTAAGGCACATTTTGTCTCCCCTGAGTTGCTGTATTCTTCATTCTATTCTTCAATAATTTCTCTTGTTACCATGAGATGATTTAGGAAAAAAAAATATGTAGTATTTATTTCACAAAATATTCAAAATGAAAGTAAGCCTAATCAATTAAATTGATTAGGATAATACTCTTAATTTTATTGATGGATTAACTTAAAACAACACATAGAAAAAATGATATTTTTATTAATAGGATAATAAAATTATTAAATTAATTAAAAAATATTCCTAATATCTCTTTTGTTTTTATTTTGTGACTTTGACAGTATAGCTGGATGAATTTTATTCAACAGAGATAAAGTTGCTAAGGACAACCCATTTAAGAAAACACAAACGTTCTCAGTTAATTATAGAGATCTTGGTTCCACCACAAGCTGCAATAAATATATATACGTGTATGTGTGCGCGCGCGTGTGTCAAGCAGATGAAAGAGAGCATAATTAATTAAATTGAATTTTGTTGAGAGACTGAAATAAATAACACATTGACCCGTGATAATTTTATTTATTAAGAAAGACTAAGTACATGGACACTAACAAAGATAATTTCTTGAACATCTCAAGAAATCTTAAGAGTTGAACTGATGAACTGAACCAAAATGACACTCACATGATTGACAGGTAATAGTAATACCCATCCTTTTATTTAATTAAACATAAAAGAGTAATATTGTATGTATTTAGCCAGTACAGTCGGGATTTCTCCCATATTGCGGGACAATAAGAAGACCAAGATTATCATTTTTCACATCCTCATCATCAGCAATGCTATCATTAGGTCGGAACCGGCCCTCCAACCATTCGTTCTTGCCTGAAAATTTAATATTGAAAAATATATTTATAAATGCATATGTTAAAATAATCGTAAATGCATATATTAAAATAAGAATTATGAATGATGTTCAACTGAGCATGGGCTATAAACCTGCGCAAATAGTTTCCATAATCTGCTAGCTTACGGTGAATGAAGCGTAATCAAAACTTATAGTAGTTGAGCTTGAGCGAGTTGTTATTTCTGGTTTGATCAGATATTTATAGTGATTCAATTAAGTAGCCACAGGCAAAGCAATAATAATTCAAGGTAATGGTACAGATAAAAGATCAACGGCTGAGGTTTTTTCGCACAATAGTGGGGGTAAGATTAACGGCTACACATGGTTAAATGATTGCAATTAGTGCGAAACACCGTCTGGTCCACCAAATAAATAATTGTGAAAAAACTATTTTTTTTTAATAGGTGAAAAAAATATTTAGCAAGCAATAATTCATTGAAAAATGTAGACAGTAATGGTAGAAATTCGCGAAGTAGATAATAATTGAAAAAAAAGTCAGTGATTTGATGTATGGTTTGTCGGCAATAATTAATTACAAGACAAATGAAGTAACGGTGCGTTTATTTTAAAAAATTAGGAATGAGTTGGGAAAGAGAATGAAGAATGGGAATGAGATTTTAATATTTACTTGACAAAAATAAATGGGAATGAGAATATATTGGAATGTCGTTGATGTATTTATTTACCAAAATAAATGGAAATGAGGAATGGAAATAAGAATTAATTTACTAAAATACCCATAATATTAAATAATGTAATTTTCATTAACTAAATACATATATAAATATTATTATAAAAATAATGTTAATTAAAAAATAAAATTAATAATAATAATAATTTAGTTATTATTAATTATTATTATTTTTTATTAATATTATCATTATTAATAATAAAAATAATGATAAAAATAATAATTAATAAAAATAATTAATTTATCATTATTAACAATATTATCCTTCTTGTTGTTGTTGTTATTATTATTATTATTAAATTTTAATAACTTTATTATTTTAGTTATTATATATATTGTTATTATTATTTTTATTAATATTATCATTATTAACATTTATTATTATTATTATTATTAAATTTTATTAACTTTACTATTTTAGTTATTATTAATTATTATTATTATTATTAAAATTAAATTTTATTAATTTTATTATTTTAGTTATTATTAATTATTGTTATTATTATTTTTATTAATAATAATAATAATAATGATAATATTAATAAAAATAATAATAACAATAATTAATAATAACTAAAATAATAAAGTTAATAAAATTTAATAATAATAAAATTAATAATAATAGTAACAACAATAAGAATAATATTATTAATAATGATAAATTAATTATTTTTATTAATTATTATTTTTATAATAATTTTTATTGTTAATAATAATAATAATTAATAATAACTAAAATAATAAAATTTAATGATATTTAAAATAATAAAATTATTTTTGATTTGAATAAAGGTAATTTAGGAAATATAAAAAAAATTAGAAGAATAGAAAAGTAAATTTATGTTTCATTTCCATTCCCATATTTTTTTTCCCAACCTCCCTCTGGGAATTTGATTCCCATTTTTTATTCCCAAATTATGTGGGACCCATACATTTTATTATCATTCCCAAATTACATTTTACCAAGTAAACATAGGTTTCATTCTCATTCTTTCATTCCCATTTCCTATTCCATAAAATAAACACACCTTAATAGTCTTAATTTTCGTTTCAAAATATCATTTCATCTGTTTGTTGCATACTTGGATGAACCCGTAATAGTGTGCATACGAAAATTTAACTTGTGGTGTGTTTATTTCATGGGAATGAGGAATGGGAATGAAACTCATGTTTACTTGCCAAAATATAATTTGAGAATGAGAATAAAATATGAGGGTCTCATACAATTTTTTAATAAAGAATTAATCTCATTCATGGAGGGTGGGAATGAAAATGTGGGAATGAGAATGAAACATAAATTTACTTTTCTATACTTCTAATTTTTTCATATTTCCTAAATTACACTTGTTCAAATCATAAATAATTTTATTATTTTAAATGTCATTAATAATAATAATAATAATTATTATTATTATTAAATTTTATTAATTTTATTATTTTAGTTATTATTAATTATTATTATTATTAATATTATCATTATTAACAATAAAAATAATGATAAAAATAATAATTAATAAAAATAATTAATTCATCATTATTAACAATATTATCCTTATTGTTGTTATTATTATTATTATTATTATTATTATTATTATTAAATTTTAGTAACTTTATTATTTTAGTTATTATTAATTATTGTTATTATTATTTTTATTAATAATATCATTATTAACATTTATAATAATTATTATTAATAAAAATAATAATAACAATAATTAATAATAACTAAAATAATAAATTTTAATATTAATAACAATAATTAATAATAAATAAAATAATAAAGTTAATAAAATTTATTTTTAATAATAATAATAGTAACAAGAATTAATAATAACTAAAATAATAAAGTTAATAAAATTTAATTATAATAATAATAATTAATAATAACTAAAATAATAAATTTTAATATTAATAACAATAATTAATAATAACTAAAATAATAAATATTAATATTAATAAAAATAATTGATAATAAATAAAATAATAAAGTTAATAAAATTTATTTTTAATAATAATAATAGTAACAATAAATAAAATTTATTTTTAATAATAATAATAATAGTAACAATAATTAATAATAACTAAAATAATAAAGTTAATAAAATTTAATAATAATAATAATAATTAATAATAACTAAAATAATAAATTTTAATATTAATAACAATAATTAATAATAACTAAAATAATAAAGTTAATAAAATTTAATAATAATAATAATAAAATTAATAATAATAATAATAACAACAATAATAATAAGGATAATATTGTTAATAATGATAAATTAATTATTTTTATTAATTATTATTTTTATCATTATTTTTATTGTTAATAATGATAATATTAATAAAAATAATAATAACAATAATTAATAATAACTAAAATAATAAATTTTAATATTAATAACAATAATTAATAATAACTAAAATAATAAAGTTAATAAAATTTAATTTTAATAATAATAATTATAAATGTTAATAATGATAATATTAATAAAAATAATAATAACAATAATTAATAATAACTAAAATAATAAAGTTAATAAAATTTAATAATAATAATAATAATAACAACAATAAGGATAATATTGTTAATGATAATAAATTAACTATTTTTATTAATTATTATTTTTATCATTATTTTTATTGTTAATAATGATAATATTAATAATAATAATTAATAATAACTAAAATATTATTATTATTTTTATTTTTTAATTAATATTATTTTTATAATAATATTTATACATGTATCTAGTCAATGAAAATTACATTATTTAATACTATGGGTATTTTGATAAATTGATTATCATTCTCATTCCTCATTCCCATTTATTTTGCCAAATAAACACATCAATGGCATTCCAGCATATTCTCATTCCCATTTATTTTTGCCAAGTAAACATTAAAATTCCATTCTCATTCCTCATTCTCATTCCAGTTCATTCTCATTCCACACCATTCATATTCCTTAGAAGTAAACGCACCATTAATTCTGTAGCTAAATCAAACCCCGCAATGGTCAATTCACGAGGGCTCCTACGACCGAAGGCGCCAAGCAAAGGCTTAAGAATAAATCTTGATATCAAGCAAAGGCTTAAGAATAAATCTTGATATTATCATATACTAATAAGGTACAAGAGTTTCAAATCGAATCTTGCTCACAAGTTACAGAGCCATTGATGGCATAGGATTTTCACTTTTTATGTAATTGTTGCCTTTGTGCTTAATTTTCAAAGCATACATTCAGTTATAAATAGCAACAATTAAATATTTAAAAAAATTTATTTTTAAAAATACAGTCAATTTTAAAATTGGCTGTAAATGTTTGGGAACAATTAATGGACTTTGGTGCGGTCTCCCAAATATTAAGATTTATCCGGACATGTGATTTCAGCCGTTCGATGCATGCAAAGGCTGAAATTATTTTATCGTTTTTTGAAAGTAAATCACGCAAGTATCTATTAACAAATTAAATTGTTTTTTTTTTTCAAAGAACAGATCTTGATTCATCATTTAGTTTTGTGCAGCATATGCCTCGATTTTTTTTTTGTTCATATTTTTTGACTTATGTTTTATACGGTTAATAAAAATTTCCACTACTTTTCACCATTTTTTAAAAATGAATTAAGGATTTCTTTTGAAATTATTTTTGAGATGGTCGAAAATAATTTTAAAAAGTTAAAAATTAATTTTAGTGTGCATCTTTAAAAAAAAAATCACTTTTGCTTAAATGATCACATTTTAGAAAAGATTTTCAAAAGTTTAAAAGGAGTAGTACTTAAGATACCGGACAAAGTCATGATATATAAGAAGTATATAGGGGATGTGTGTGTATATATTTCTTAATGTTATCAAGTGATGATATTGGATCACAACAAATTAAGTAACTATTAATTTGGAGAGACCCATAGGTTAGTCATGAAAGGTGTATGAAGATATTGGATGGCTATGAAGCAATCATATAATTAATGTATGACCTACCTCGTAAACCATGTGATCAAGTGAAGATATTAATTGGACAATAATGAAGAAATAATTAATTTTCATGGACAGACCAGTAGGTTGGGTTTGGGTAGCTTTTACATTTTGACTTTGCTAATAGAATATTTAATTCTTGGTGCCTTATAATATGACTTAATTTAATTTGTTAGAGTATGCTATTTAATTTTAACTGGACTTTAATTTCGGGGCATTATTGATGTAGTTATAGACACAAGGTGACAGTTACAACATTAATTCTTTCATCAATTGAATGTAAAATAGCACAAAAGCAAATTGGTACAAGAGTTTTCAAAATCGAATCTTGCTCACTGTTAGTTATAAAGGGCACTGATGACATAGGTTGCGATTGAAATTGAGGTTAGACATGTTATAACTTTTAAGATACGGCACTAAAATGTTTAGTAAACATTAGCTGTTGTAACTTGAAAGATATGCTGTTATGATTTTCACTTGTATGATGAAAAATTTATTATCTCTTTAATAATTTTGTCAAAATTATATTAAAATTTATATTTACTAAATATTACTAACTTTTATTTCATAATTATAGTTTGTTTTTTCTACAACAACTGTAACTTAAAAGCTACAAGATCTCAATTCCAAACGCACGTATGTATTCATCTTGAAACTTCGTATGATTTGGGAGTGGAAAGCTATAGAGAGATTCAGTTTGGCTCAGAGTCAAAAGCCTAAGTTCTTCATCATAGGTATTGTTTGGTTAGAAAATGATTCCCATCCAATAGATATATAAATTACCATATTGATATAGCAGGGACAACTATTTTAGAGTTAAATTTTTTGAGCAAGTAATTTTATTTTTAGTAGAGTGCTATTTAGAATTGAGTTCTGTTATTTACCCTGGGTCAAATCTCGGGTCAAACCCCGAAATTAATGCAAACGCCGTTTCGTAATTTTTTTTTTTATCACCATCAAACGACGCCGTTTGTTATGCTTTTCATCTCCGTATCAGCACTGCATCAATTGAATTTGCTAACTGCTAAGTACTTCCCGGTCCTTTAAGCCAACAAGAAATTGGGCAAAGCTTAAAGAAACAAAGGCGCTTGAATGAACACTGTACCACAATTTATAGGCCGCGAGCGAGAAAATGAAAAGACATATATTTCTTTTGCCATTTACATCTCATTTTTACAGAATAATGCCCTCAACTTCCCCTACAAAAATTCTTGATCATCTTTCCCACCCCCTTTGCTATTACACACTACACAGATATAATCATGCGATTCTAGTTGGAGAATTTTAATTAGAATATATCATCATCAATTCCCTTGAACTTTTCCATTTTTATCTTTGTTTAAGGATGAATCCCCGAGTTCAAGCTTAATCTGCAACCATTCATCTGATGCTGACCAGTTTGGAATCCAAGGCAGTGGGATAATGCCAGAGACCAAAAATGGACAGGACAAATTTTTACACAATTTTCTCGTCCACCTTGACAACCTCGAGGACTGTGGCATTGCAAAAGAAGCATCTCAAGCAATTTAGAAGATGCCGACTTATGCAGCCATGACAGGACCGATGGGAACATGGCACAAACTGTACATCTGCTTCACTTGCATAACAGATGCAGCACATGCCAAGAAAGAGGAATGGCATTTCAAGACTGTTGCGCCAAGACGGGAAGAGAAGCTCGGATAAAACGAAGAAAGAGGTTGGTGAATGAGAGAGAGGAGGGATTTTTCAGAGGGGTAAAACGAAGAGGAAGACAAAGCGCTGGGTTCTCGTTGCTTTGGCCTTTTTTCTAAGCCAAACGATGCCGTTTTACAGAGAATTAAAACATGAAAAAGAAATGAACGAAACGACGTCGTTTAGGGCAGTTTCGGGGTCTGACCCGGGGTTTGACTCAGGGTAAGTAGCATTTTCTTTTAGAATTTTATTTCCATGCCTGAGTACACTTGGGCTATGACTAGGAAGAACCGGTAATTAATTTTCAATTGTCTTTGTGTTCAAAGGTGCTTAGAGAACTCTCTCTAATCCAGGCATCAACACAAAACAGTACAATATGAGAATCGACAACTCAAATGTAAAACTTAAACACAGTTCAAGTAGTTACTGACTTGAATTAAAGAACAATAGCCACAAATGAGAATTAAAGTACTCATCAGAGTCAACCACACCAACATTTTTGGTTCAACCTTAACGATAATTATTTGTCATTGGCACAGCTGAGAAAGTGAGAAATTGAAATTAAAAGGACTTGAAAAAGTTACTTGTGCACAATAGCCGAGTTGAATTTCCAGCCTCCGAGCATGGATCAAGTCATTATGATAGGCGAAGAGTAATTAAATAACAATAGCTATAAAGGCGCGTAAAGATTTAAAACAGAATCTTGATCTTATACCTTCAAGAAGAATTTAGTCTAGCCATCCATTTTTATCAGGTCCCCACCTAAGTTTACAATATTATATACACTGAGTCATTGAGAAAGACACGAACAGCAAGAAAATATCAACAGTGTTAATGTTGCGACCACGAGATGCCCTAACTGCTCAATCATGAAAAAAAAAACAAGTTTTAACAACATATATTATAGAAATCTAGTATACCTCAGAAACGAATGCCTTGGAACTCCAGATATAGGCTCTTACAAATGTGTCACATGCAAAGCATAAGTAAACCATTATTGATATGCATTCATTGAGCAAAAATGTTATGCTAAGATGCTTATGAGTTATTGTTCCCACCATTTATCACATACAAAAGCACTCCATTTATGGAGGCTAACTAACTTCTTACTTTTGAACACAAAGACAACTAGAAAAGATATAGTCTTAAGAGGGAACTACAAGAACATTGACAAGTGACAAATTAAAATATATTAAGATTACTACAAAAACAGAGTGCATGTGAACTAAAACTCCTCACGTTTTAAATGGAAAAATTTTATCATCTACACTGCGAAGCAGGAAGCATTAGATTCTTTGCTTCTTTTTCAATCTATGCATCAACACATGATTCTCTGGAGACAACTACATCGACAACGCACCATTATGAACACTTACATCACAAACTTCAAAATGGCAAAGAAATTCCATTAATAGTATAACATAAAGAAATTCCAACCAGTAAAATAATGACTGTCGAAAGATTTTAATCCATCAATAAATCCACTCCTTGTGGTTAATAAAAGGCCTCCACTACCTTTTCTTGCCAAGACAAGCGCGGGAACTATAAGTCAATTTTGAATGGTGCACTTCAAACACCGGACTTCTCATCCGGGTTAGCTCTGATATCAAGGTCAAAGTTGAGCAACTGTTTATCCTATAAGCTTAAAGCTTTGGGAAATATTGGCATTTTGACAAGTTAAAAAATTTCTAACTACCTTAAGTTTTGATGACACACGCAAGGGGAATAATTGATTGAGCACAACATATCTTTTTCATTCACTTTCTTTTCTATTTATGCATAAGTGCATAGCTTGAGTAGCAAGCTTCTGTTGTTCTAGTTACAGCTCTCATTTATTCTAATGGTTGTAAATCAATTGATCTAACGGCTACTACTATTGCACTGTACATATATCACGTGGTCATTGTCTTCTTCCTCTGCTTTTACCTTCTCTCATACTATCTCTGGATTGTTCTTGAGACAATGCTGATTCATGCTCCATATCAGCTTGATAATTCCAGCTCACTGCCACTTTATCTCCAGCTCATTAAGCTTTTTAGTGTTGCAAGTTTCTCTAAGACATACATTTCGACAAACACGTTGCATCCTTACCAAGCACCCACTTCAACATGACACAATCAAAGGCACAATGCATCCACTACTAATAGGCCACAAAAAAACTAATGGACGAAATTTTCATGAATTTCTAATCGAAAGGACATTGATACGACTGATAGAAGTTAACAGTGAAAAGATAAAGCTTATACATTCATGAAACTTAACAATCGAATGCAAGTTAACTGTGGAAAAGTAAAAGTTGCCATTTTCCAATCAAGACAGAGTATCATTCAGTCTGACCAAATTATAATTTGGTCAACAGCAGATCCTATAATTCACAATGTTACAATGTACATGTATGAAAATAAAGTAATAGCAATTAGCGTTCCCTTCATAAAATGTTTCTTCAGCTTAGGCCAATTGCCACAGAAATTATACCCGTCAACAAGTAAGACAGGAACAGGGTTGTCTATACCCCAGTTCGTAGTGTAAATAAAAGAGGAAAGTCATATCCCAGAAGGTTAAGAAGGGATCGAACAAAAAATGTCAATAAAAGAAACTTAGAGAGTATATTACTAGTAAGGTGTTGTGGTAGGATCACGATAGAGCTCTGTATCTCTAAGAAATTCCTGTTCCTCAACCTTTTTCCTAATGCTAATAATTGAAGGCCTAAACATACCAAAGAACTTAAAAATCTAAAAAAGTTGCTAAAGATCCGACATTAATCCTAATGTGTAAAGTACATAAACTTAAAGGCCTTAAAAACAAACACTGGATGTTTGAGATTTGTCTATCAAAAACTTGTTCACAAAGTAGTTAACGAGGTTGGTAAAAGCAAGATTATAAACTCCATTTTCTTTTGATATGGAAATTGATTACGAGAAGCACAGACTTAAGTCCCCAATGTTGTCTCCTCTAACACGCATATTTTTACTTGTTTCCCACTCCTAAAGGGAAACAAGTAAGTCATTTCATAGATCAGGGATCTACTCCACAAGAATCATTAATCATTAGAAATAATATGATCATTTTCAGTTTCCATATATTTGCAGGAATTTTTCAAAACATTATACAACAATATACTTTGTATTAACGTTGGTATTTTTTACCTTGTCTTGACTTTAATATAGTCAATGATTCATGATTGAAAAATTATTTTATACCTGTATATATATAAAAAGGGACCATATTTAGGCCTTTTGGATTTTGCACATCAATTCAATCCCCTACCCATTTATTTCCTAATAATGAAATTATGAATAATTTATATATTTTTTGTGCATCAAATCTCAAACATATTCTTTCTTTAAATAATTAAATTTAATTTATAAATAAGTTTAAAAATAAAAAATAAGAAAGAAAACAAATGTTAGTGTGATAGTGTCTATGGAAATTGGATTATAGGATTTGGAATGTGATGCTAATTATGTCTTTTATTATTATTATTATTATTGTAATGCTAAATTAAACAATTGAACCTACATTTTGTAGGTTGTAAATTTTTGTAAAATTCATTCTTTTGTGGGAGGTTATTTCAATTTTTTTAAATAAATATTGTTGTATAATTAGTTGAATAGAGGTAAAATTAATAAAACCCACTCTTTATTTAAGTTGTTTTTACCTTTTAACTATTGTTTTATTTTATTGAATTGTTAAAAAAATCTGAGTTTGACCTGTTCGAACATGGACAGTCCTACAAAGGGCCTAGGCCTGTTTTCTCTAAAATGAGCTTAGGTTTATACTACAATAAAAATTAGTATATTTAACGTTTATTAGTCGATAAACTTTATAAGTTAACAAATATTAAAATATATCTGTCACGTTATCAAATATTAGGCATGTCTCAAATATAAATGACAATCAACGGAAGTACAAAACATATTTTTGACGCTTCCCAAAAAAATAAAATTATATATAATGAACTTTTTTTTTAACTAAGCACAAACATTAAAGTGTTCGGTATTTAAATAATAAAAAAAAGCCTTGTTTTGATTATTAAGTGACATTTCACTGGCCGGGAAGTGGCGCGCGGCAGTTCAAACTCTCACAAAAATATTGTGGGGAGAGAGATAATTAAATATTTTTTAAAAAAATTTTGTGAAATTTAAGTAGAGTAGAGCTATTTTTTTTTGTGTGAAAAATTATTTATTTTAAATATATATTTTATAGAATTTAATATAATAATATAAATATCAAAATATGTATTAATATAATAATATAAGTTTCAGAATATATATATTTAATTGTAATTATTAATATTTGAGTAGAGTAGAAATATTTTTTTCTTGTAAAAGACTATTTATTTTGCACATATATTTTATAAAATTTAATATAATAATATAAATTTTAGAATATATATTAATATAATAATATAAATTTCAGAAGATATATATAACAGTAATTGTTATCGGTGTACGTAATATCTGTTATAATTATAACAGTTGTTGTCCTAAATATACGTGTAATACCGTAAATTGATGTTTAATCAGTATAAAAAAAAGTGACATTCCACTGGAAATAGCAAAAAGCAAACTTTCTTCAGAGAACGACGATTCAATAAGCTCGCAGCCGCCATTTCTCATCTCCGATCAAAGCTTCTCCACATCCAAAATCATAACTCCAAGCCGCCATCTTCTGAATTAAACGCTCTCTAATAGAATTAGGACTGGTCTCCATTGTTTGTTCTCACTTCTCGATTGCGTGAAGAAGAACTAAGGTAATTATTTCACTCTTACTCTCTTTCACGTGATTTTTCTCTATTCAATGCCCTAAGTTTGATTTCATCACTCATAATGCCTTTAATTAATGGTTTTTTTTTTATTGAGTTTGTAAATTCACCCTAGGGTTTCAATTTTAGACAACAATAGCAATGGAGCCTGGTGATTTCACTATTTAACTTCTCTTTTCATTTTTTTTTTATGATGAAGAATTTCAACATTCTTCGGCCTCATTTGCTTCTCAAATGTCAGGTGTTTTTTTTTTTTTCCTTTGATTTTGATAATTTTTTTCACGTCTTTCGTTCTAGTTTAGATAATTTTATTGTTATGCTTGAATAAATTGTTCTTTTAATCAATTTAGGGTTTGATTTAATTGATTGTAAGTCTCATTTTTTATCCCATTCAGAAAACAAAGAACGCACAAATAATGTTCATTTTATTCTCAGTGGTGGCCATATGATAATTTTATCTCGGTCAGTACACTTCCTCATCAATTTTGATTGATTATTGTTTAATTAACCTAGGATATTATTTTCTTTCTTCTCTTCAAGCAGATTATTGTGCTGTTCCTCTCATTGATTCCATTGAGAACATCACTTCCTCATTGATTCCACCAAGAACGATGTTGATTTCAGGTAATAATTGAATATGTAATATTTTCAGTTTGAAATTACTTGAGTCTCATAATAGTAATAGGGATTTGAGATTTATACCTAGTTGAAATTATTTTAGATTCTAGATTTGTTCTGCTATGGACATTACTTGAGATGTTTATGCACATAAATTATAATCTTGTTGAAATTACTTGAGATGTTTATGCCAGCAATGTTCTGCTGTTAGCTACTGAAATGATTGGATATACTATAGCTTGTGAATGCACATTCTAGATGTTTATGCCAGTAACAAATCCTTTTCTCTATGTTTGTCCGTTGCCTTGTTATGCTATATAACTAAATAAACTTAATAAAAATTTCTTGTTCATATCAAAGTCAAATTTCTGTCCTAGTCTAATTTCAGAACCAAAATGCAATTGCTGCATGACTTGTGCAACTTAGTGACTGTTAGATGAGCATTGTAGGGTAGTGGTTTAGGTGAGAAACTACAGATGGATCTAAGAGACAATACCCTATCCCATAATAAATTGACATTTCACTATCAAGTCTATGCAATGTCGCTCTCATTTGTTCTAAAGGGAAACAGAGGAGATGAAATTCATTATCATTGGGATAAAAAAAAAAAGTAGTTGAGAAGGAAGAGCTGTTGCAATTTTGGTCCAAACAAAGCAGACCAAAATCACCCCAAGACCTGATTCAGATCCAAGGAACAAGACTCACGCACACTCAACTCAATCAGATCAAGAAGTAAACACAATCAGAAACCAAGAACACAGAATCTTTAAGTGGTTCAAAGACCAAAGACCGGTGCCTACATCCACCGAGAAAACCAGCACTGAGCTTTCACTAGAATTGAGATCAAATCTTACAAGAGATTGGAAGCAGTTACAGAGAATACAAAAATGTGTTACACTTTCTCTCTGGTCACTCCCTTATCTCTCTCTGGTCACACCTCATGATTCAGAACAATGGCTATTATATCCCCCTGTTTTCTCGGGTTCGTTTACCCTTTCTTGGATTCCCGCCAAAACTAACGACAAGAATGACCTCACACACGTGCAACCAGTGTGCCTCTTTAAGTTTCCCAAAACGCCCGTATGGATTGCCGTTTTGAACTAAACCTTCTGAGATTAGATCACGTGCTTTGCATGTGTGTTACTTATGCCACTGTATGACAATATGGTTCTGTCGTTTGCAAGCTTAATTACTAGACAGACGACATATCATACACTCATACATATTGCATCCTGCATGTCGGTCGTGACATTTGAGTTCATATTAGATGGAGAAGAAGCCAAACGCTGGGAAGAAACTTCCAAAGAAAACTGCCTCTAGCGGCAAAGAGAAGAAGTGTGCCAAGAAAAGCATCAAGACGTACAAGATCTACATCTTCAAAGTCTTAAAGCAAGTCCATCCTGAGATTGGAATCTCGAGCAAGGCCATGGGAATCATGAACAGTTTCATCAACGACATTTTTGAGAAGTTTCTGAGGTACAAGAAGAAGCCGATGATTACATCTCGGGAAATTCAGACCATTTAGAGGCTTGTGCTTCCTGTGAGCTAGCTAAGCACACTGTTTCTGAGGGTACTAAGGCTGTTACTAAGTTTACTTCTTGAATGAAGTTTGTTGCATCGGTCAATGGATTTGGATGTTATGGGATTTGTTTAGTTAGTAGTTTAGGCTTTTAATTTTACTAGACGAAAAGGTTTTTATTTTTATTTTTATTATTCTCGTTTTGGGTGGGTTTTAAGGGTTTGTTTGAATGTATTTGAAATTGGGATCTAAGTGATGGGCATGTTCATTATTTTAGAAAATGAAAATGAAATATAATTTCAAAATTGCTTTATTAGTTCTTTAATAAATTGTGATTGGTTATTTTGAAATTCTCTTATGTGAAATAAATGTGTTTTAGGATTTTTTTTTTAAAATATGCAATGTCAATTACTTTATATTGACGGGTATTTTGGTTTTTTAAATGTTTTATGATTCCAATTAATCTTATTGCTAGTGGGTTCTCAAAGCTTTTCTTAATAATTTATTGTTTTAGCGGGAAGGGTATTTTAATAATTTAGACAATCCACTAACAGTCAACTTAATTGATAACTAACGGCAGGGGAGGTGTCTGTAATTACATCAATACATTCTATCTGAGTGTTAATATGCTAAACCTCAGGGGAGGTCCCTAAAAATAACCCGCTGCAATAAATATATATACGTGTATGTGCCCGCGCGCGTGTGAAGTAGATGAAAGAGAGCATAACTAATTAAATTGAATTTTGTTGAGAGACCGAAATAAATAACACATTGACCCGTGATAATTTTATTTATTAAGAAAGACTAAGTACATGGACACTAACAAAGATAATTTCTTGAACATCTCAAGAAATCTTAAGAGTTGAACTGAATCAAAATGACATTCACATGATTGACAGATAATAGTAATACCCATCCTTTTATTTAATTAAATATAAAAAATAATATTGTATGTATTTAGCCAATACCGTCGGGATTTCTCAATAAAAATATCAAGATTGTCATTTTTCACATCTTCATCATCAGCAATGCTAGTTATAAGTGGATACCGGCCCTCCGACCATTCGTTCTCACCTGAAAATTTAATATTAAAAAATATATTTATAAATGCATATGTTAAAACAATCATAAATGCATATATTAAAATAAAGAATTATGAATGATGTTCAACCGAGCATGGGCTATAAACCTGCGCAAATAGTTTCCATAATCTGCTAGCTTACGGTGAATGAAGCGTAATCAAAACTTATAGTAGTTGAGCTTGAGCGAGTTGTTATTTCTGGTTTGATCAGATATTTATAGTGATTCAATTAAGTAGCCACAGGCAAAGCAATAATAATTCATGGTAATGGTACAGATAAAAGATCAACGGCTGAGGTTTTTTCGCACTATAGTGGGGGTAAGATTAACGGCTACACATGGTTAAATGATTGCGATTAGTGCGAAGCACCGTCTGGTCCACCAAATAAATAATTGTGAAAAAAATATTTTTTTTTAATAGGTGAAAAAAATATTTAGCAAGCAATAATTCATTGAAAAATGTAGACAGTAATGGTAGAAATTAGCGAAGTAGATAATAATTGAAAAAAAAGTCAGTGATTTGATGTATGGTTTGTCGGCAATAATTAATTACAAGACAAATGGACTAATGGTGCGTTTATTTTTAAGGAATCGGAGCGGGTTGGAAATGAGAATGAGGTGGAATGAGAATGAAATTTCAATATTTACTTAGCAAAAATAAATGGGAATGAGAATATGTTGGAATACTATTGATGTATTTATTTGGCAAAATAAATGAGAATGAGGAATGGGAATGAGAATTAATTTACCAAAATACTCATAGTATTAAATAATGTATTTTTCATTAACTAGATACATATATAAATATTATTATAAAAATAATATTAATTAAAAAATAAAAATAATAATAATAATAGTTATTATTAATTATTATTATTATTTTTTTATTAATATTATCATTAATAATAATAATAATAACAACAATAACAATAATATTGTTAATAATGATAAATTAATTATTTTTATTAATGATTATTTTTTTAATAATTTATATTGTTAATAGTAATAATAATAATAATTAATAATAATAACTAAAATAATAAAATAAATAAAATTTAATGACATTAAAATAATAAAATTATTTGTGATTTGAATAAAGGTAATTTAGAAAATATAAAAAATTAGAATAATAGAAAAGTAAATTTATGTTTTATTCTCATTCTCATATTTTCATTCCCAACCCATCTATGGGAATGAGATTCTCATTTCTTATTTCCAAATTATGTGAAACCCACATATTTTATTCTCATTTCCAAATTATTTTTTACCAAGTAAACATAAGTTTTATTCCCATTCTTTCATTCCCATTTCCTATTCCATAAAGTAAACACACCTTAATAATCTTAATTTTCTCTTCAAAATATCATTTCATCTGTTTGTTGCATACTTGGATGAACCCGTAATAGTGTGCATACGAAAATTTAACTTAATTCTGTGGCTGAATCAAACCCCCGCAATGGTCAATTCACGAGTGCTCCTGCGACCGAAGGCGCCAAGCAAAGGCTTAAGAATAAATCTTGATATCAAACAAAGACCTAAGAATAAATCCTGATATTATCATATACTAATAAGGTACAAGAGTTTCAAATCGAATCTTGCTCACAAGTTACAGAGCCATTGATGGCATAGGATTTTCACTTTTTATGTAATTGTTGCGTTTGTATTTAATTTTCAGGATCAAGCTAAGTTGTCCCAGTGATATGGTACCACTTTTTTTTGTCCTTTTGTGACCTGACCTTTAGATCCATTGAAAGAATTGGAAAAGGAAAAGCAACGCCAGGATGTATTTACTCAGGTAATTAACATTGAAGTCCCTCTAATTTTCTAAAATGTCAAAAATAATAACAATAATATTATTATTTTATCCTCCCACCCCATCAATAGTTATCCTCATCTCTACTTCTCATGCAACATTTGATTCATATTTAGACTTTTATTTTTTTTTATCTTAGTTGTTTTGTTTTATTTCTTTTAGTAAATATTTTTATTTATTGAAATTGTAAAGAATGAATAATAACTTAAATTAATAGATTATGGGAGAATACCTTTTAAAAAAAATTAAAATTAACTAACTTTTTAGGCTTTTAATGTAACATTTTTATTTTTTGTTGTTATCATAAGACAAAAATTTAGTCTAAAAAACTCATTCTAGGGTCTCCTTAGGGTAAAAAAAAAAATCATTATCACATGATAATTCGGTAGCCTAAGTTATATTATTTTTAGTTTACTTATTCATGTCAAACACCTTATTGAGATTAAATTTTAGTAAAATAAACCCATCCCACCATCTTTAATCGCATTCAGTAGGCCCTAATTGATTAAATCTTGTTTTAGAAAGTAAGATATAACTCTTTCTCTATTACAATGGTAAAGAAAAAAAATATAAACACAATATATTTCTCTTGAGAAAATGCAAGTATTATGTTTTTGAGGTTTTGTGCTTAAGAAATTAATCTAATTTATGTAGTTAAAAGACTCTTATTTTTTCATGCTTTAGAAGAATTATATGTTTGATAAGGAATATTGCATAAATTTTTTTCATGCTTTAGAAGAATTATATGTTTGAGAAGGAGATAGAGAGAATAAATTTTTTAGAATTTAAAAATTATTATATTTTAATTGGGGCTTATTGCATAAAATTATTAAAACATATGATTTTTATTATTTATAGAAAATAATAGGGATTGCTAAAGAAAACACTAAATAAGTTTTTTAAAATTTTGAAATTATTATATTTTAATTGGGGCTTATTGTATAAAATTTTAAAAATTTATAGTTTTCATTATTTATAGAAAACAATAGGGGTTGTCAAAGAAAATACCAAATTTGGGGGTTTGGTACAACGGTTGCAAAGTAATTTTGTCCTCGATAATATCAATAATTAATATTTTTCTTGGAATTATTTATTTAAATCTCCCTCAAATTAGAATATCATCTAATCTTAAGCTTTGGTGTGTTATTTGCCTTGGATCGTCCCACTGTTATGGTGTATTACTTGCCTTGGGTCGTCTCACTATTTTGGCGTTGGTGTATTGTCTCTCTTGGACTAATTCGCTTTTGTACATTATTTTTATTTGTATCCATTATTCAACTTCCGTTATCATACTTTTCGCTTCCCCCACCACACTGCATCGCATAGTCTAAAAATCGAGCCCTTACTATTTCCTAATTGAACTTTCTACGATTCTTACTCCTCTCATATTTCCCAAGTATGTAAATATAGTAAGAGATATGTGGCTTTCATATAATTCTGAATATTTATTATAGCCGATCTCAAGGGATTCTTGGGGTAAGACAACATCAACCTGAAACCACTTCATGTGGGTGATCGATTATATAACTTTTATTTGTTGTAATTCTTATGTAAATCATTAGATCTTGGACAAAGCTATAAGAGGTGTGTGACCTACCACATCAACCGGACCCAGTGATGATATTGGCCGATTTTTTTTGTTTTTTTGAACGAAAGTAAGCCTTTCATAAATCAAACAACACTGGTTAATACATTCAGAACCTCAGCTGGAATTTGGTCCAGCCAAATAGCTGAAGTATTTGCTCCTACAGCGAGTTTTGCTAAGGAATAGGCACAAGTGTTATAGGTTATAGGGATATGTCTAATTTTAACTTCTTTAAACGCTCTTCGATTCTCTTGGAAGTCTGAGATAACCCAGCTTATACCTGTTCTACTGCCCTTGGAGTTGTTAAGTAAGTCCACTACTTCTTTGCAATCTGACTCCATGATCATGCCAGATAGGGACGGTGCTTTTGCCACTTGTAACCCCCAAACCATTGCTTCAGCTTCTGCAAAGCTCACTCCCTCCCTTAGTGGAACTTTGTTTATGCCTGCAGCCACAATTTTTCCGCTAGAATCTTTTATAATAGCTCCCAAACCTGATACGAGATTCCTGCTATCAATTGCTGCGTCCACATTGACCTTTAGCATATTGGACGATTAATAATGAAGAGATTAACAATTTTCATATACAGACCAGTAGGTTCGGTTAATGTGCAGAATCAATTCTCGGTATCTTACGATATGCATTTTTCAAGATACTGGTCGTTAAGGCTTTGTTTGTAATTTTGCAAGAAAATGTAAAAAGACGGAGGAAAGCTGAAAAGAAAAGTTAATTACCGGCTGCTTAATTTAATGTATTACCTATCATTTGATTTGGGGAACTTTTTCTTGTAGTTATAGATGCAGCCATGCAGGATATAATCAATTGGATAATAACATCGAATATGAATGAGGATGGTTAAATGCATAATCACACCATCCAGAAATTTTAGAATATATTAGAGATATTTCACTCAAATTAAAGCATGTATGTCATGTGTGTATCTGGCTAAAAAAATTACCATTTAAATGATAATTACATTTCGTTGAACTAAATATGTCGTACATGCAGTAATTATATAGAAACGTTTTACTCCAGCTAAAACACATTGTTTATCCGTAAATGACGGGTCATTTATTTGGAAAAATAAACGACGTCAGTCCCATATAACTTACAAGAAACAAAAGACTAGCGTAAAGCCATTACTCAGCGGTAAACATTGTACGGCACGTCTTTTATATGTTTACGACGGATCTTCTGTTATATCCATGTGGTTCCGACATGTCGTCAATATCTCCCAAATTCTCATATATTGTGACTCCTTTGACTAATAATTGTACCAGAGTAGGAAAGTTAATTTTTTTTTTACTGGTGGACTAATTGTTCTTTTACTGCTGTATGGTCAATTATTCTCATAATATCAAACATTAAAACATTATTCTTCTGGCGCACTGCTGATATTGGTAATGGTTTATTATTATTTTATTTCCAATCCAAAGTAAAGAAAGTGTATTTAAGAATATCTTCAGGAGTAGAATCATGGATTTTTGGACTGATCAGTGAAGATGTAAGGCGCATTTTGTCCACCCCAGAGTTGCCGTATTCTTCATTCTATTCTTCAATAATTTCCCTTGTTACCACGAGATGATTTAAGTTTATTTCACAAAATATTAAAAAAGAAAGTAAGCATAATCAATTAAATTGATTAGGATAATACTTTTAATTTTGTTGATAGATTATAACTTAAACAACACATAGAGTCACGATACTTTTGTTAATAGGATAACAAAATTATTAAATTAATTAAAAATATTCGTAATATCTCTTTTTTTTTTCTATTTTGTAACTTTGACTGTATTGCTGGATGATTTTTATTCAGCAACGATAAAGTTGTTAAGGACAATCTTTTTTTTTTATTACATGAGACTATTGCTCAAGAGTACAATTCATATTACATGAGATTACAACTGATATTTACAAATTAGATTATTACTGGGACTAGCTTACATCGATTCTAATGAAGCACGCCTAGATTTTTACCCTCTTTAATATTCGAGGGACGTCTACTCCACTCACATTTCGAAAGGGAGAAGATTGTCTTCACTTAAATTAAGAAAGGAAATTAAACCCTCACAATGCGTTATAAGGGATTCGAACTCATGACCTCACAATTATGAAGTCATGAGTTCTCACCACTAGGCTAAAGCCTGGTGACGTAAGGACAACCTATTTAAGAAAACACAAACATTCTTAATTAATTATAAAAGACTTGGTTTCACCACACGCTGCAATAATTAGCAAACTAATATGTGGATTTGTTTGGTTTTTTTCAAACATATATACACACACACACATTCGAGATGAAAGAGGGCATAATTAATTAAACTAAATTTTGTTGAAAGATCAAAATAAATAACATATTGACTCGTGATAATTTTATTTATTAAAAAAGACGAAGTACATGGACACTAACAGTGATAATTTCTTTAACATTCTAAGAGATTTTGTTGGACCTTGATCAGTAAAGAACCGATCTTGATCCCCCAAGATCCACTCGACTTGTCTTTATTCCAAGAACCAACTTTGATCAACTAATGCTTTGTGTAAAACAGAATCAAATAGGCAAATAACAAGCTTTAAGAAAAACAGAAACAATCACACACTAAGCACAAGAGTTATAGTGGTTCAGTCACTAAGGTGACCTACGTCCACTGTGAAAGAGAGAAAGAGCTTTCACTGATTTGGTATTTTCAAGATACAAACAAAATGAGAAACTGTCACACTTCAAAACTACGCCAATACGAAACAATGAGCTATTATATACACGCCTAGACTGCTCTAGAAACAACCTCCAGAAACTAGCTCAAACAGCTCTGGATTTGTTAGCAACAAGCCCAGATTTTCCTGCTTCTATTAACGGCATTAACAGCCGTTCAAACTAGCTTCAACAACACGTATAATAGCTTCATCCAAAACGCAGCCTTCCTCTGCCGTTTAGAATAAGTAAAGTCATGTGCCTCAACACGTGCTTAACTTATTCATTTGCCTGACTAACTAGGCTTGTCATACGGTTCCCTTGTGCTATTCAACTGACATATCATCCAATCTCTGAACACAAGACTGACATGTCATATATAACCACAACTCTAGATTTGCAGTTCACTTCTCAACAGATATTAATAGTTGAACTGAACCAAAATGGCACTGACATGATTCACAAGTAAAAAGAATACCTATTTTTTATTTAATTAAACATAAAACAAAAGATTAATATTGCATGTACCTAACTAGTAAGGTCAGAATTTCTCCCATATTGAAGGACAATAAAGATAGTGTTTTGGTGTTGCTGTATTTTGAATTTGAGTATGTATTTAATATTATTTCATGTATCATGTATTTACAAAATAAAAATATTAATATGCATTCAGTAGTCAATTAAAAATAATAAAAATAATGAGTATATGTATTCAGTAGTATTGCTTTTAGAAATAATTATTATTTCCAAGAAACATGTGAAGTGTATAGCTAACCCAATAACGAAAGTTTTGTAAGAGGACCGGAGATAGGCTACAGGAGGGCAAAAAAAAAAACTTCTTTCTAAAGAGACTTATATGAAAGATAAATCATTATAACTTAAAGTTAATATAACAAAAATGATATAAGACATATTTTCTTAATCACCTTAATAAAAATTAAAAAAAAAAGGAAAATCTGAAAATTTGGTCAGAGAATTGAAGATGAGGATGAAAGATGAAAAACGGATAAGAGACATGGAAGAAAGTAGAGAGATACGAGGGGAAGATGAAGATGAAAATGTTGGTGGTGAGAGAAGGAAATAAATAGATAAAAATACAAATTTCTTCATATTGGAAAATTTGTTAAATTTGTTTCATAAATTTTATAATTTGTTTTGCAGAATAGCCAAAATATGTTTGACTTGTTTTCTAATTTATTATCCTGTTTTCAGTGTTCCACAATATGTACCTGAAAATACCCACTGAATATGTATCACACTAAATTTTGAAAAACAAAAATGAAAACAAGTACTAACACCGCATGCTGCTAACACGGCATGATGAGCCAGCCAATGTTAGATGGTCCAATTTTGAAGGGGTATTATTGCATAAAGCTTTGTACTAACCAAGGATAATAGTGTAATATCACTTACAAGCACAGAATTGTTTAACGCGGAGGTGTTATAACTCAATGAAGGATAAAATTAAGGTGCAACTGCGGTATAGTACCACAGTTGCACCTATACCGCAGTTGCACCTAGCCATTAGATCAACTATTGCTCTTATCATATATGGATTCAATGATTGAAAGTAATTATGGTATGGTACCACAATTGAACCATAACTAAATTCCCATAATGAACTGAATAAAAATATTATATTTTAAGTATATTTTCAAGAGAAAATATAATATATAACCAAATAAATAATTATGAAAAAACTATATATATATATTTTTTTTTTTTTGAATAGGGGAAAAAACGATTTATCAAGCAATAATTCATTGAAAAATGTGGACGGTAATGGTAGAAATTAGCAAAGTAGATAATAATTGAGAAAAAGTCAGTGATTTGATGTATAGTTTGTCGGTAATAATTAATTACAAGACAAATGAACTAATAGTCTTAATTTTCTTTTCAAAATATCATTTCATCTGTTCATTGCATACCTGGATGAACCGGCAGTAGTAATGATCAATTCACGACGGCTCCTGCGACCGAAGGCGCCAACCAAAGGCCCAAGCAAAGACCCAAGAATAAATCTTTGATATCAAGCAAAAACCCAAGAATAAATCTTGATATTATCATATACTAATAAGGTACAAGGGTTTCAAATCGAATCTTGCTCGCAAGTTACAGAGCCATTGATGACATATTATCATATACATATAATGATTTTCACTTTTTATGTAATTGTTGCGTTTGTTCTTAATTTTCAAAGCATACATTCAGTTATAAACAGTAATAATTAAATATTTGATAAAATTTATTTTTAAAAATATTATAAATTTTAAAACTCGCTGTAAATGTTTGGGAACAATTAATAGACTTTAGTACGGTCTCCAAAATATTAAGATTTATCCGGACTTGTGATTTCAGCCGTTAGATGCATCCAAGGGCTGAAATTATTTTATCGTTTTTTGAAAGTAAAACACGCAAGTATCTATTAACAAATTAAATTTTTTTTTGTCAAAGAACAGATCTTGTTGCATCATTTGGTTTTGGGCAGGATATGCCTCGAATTTATTAGAGTTTCGAAGAACAAATTATTTTGTTCATATTTTTTTACTTATGTGGCGCGGTTAATAAAATTTCCACTACTTTTCACTATTTTTTTTAATTGGATTAAGGGTTTCATTTGAAATTATTTTTGAGATGGGCGAAAATAATTTTAAAAAGTTGAAAGTTAATTTGGGTGTATGATATTTTTTTAAATCACTTTTTCGTAAATCGTCTCATTTTATAATAGATTTTTAAAAGTCAAGAAGGAGTAGTACTTAAGATATTGGACAAAGTCATGATACAAAAGAGGTATATAGGGGGATATGTGTGTGTCTCTATATATATATATTGTTTTGGGAATAAATAGAATATTGAAAATATTGCGCCACGTGTCAATGTGAAGGTTATATAACTATAAGTTATTCTCATGAGGTACCCGATCTGTATCAGTTACACCTGGTATTTAAGCGGATATGCGGAATACATCACATCAGAGCCAAGAAATATTCAAAAATATCCTCCACACATGCTATCTCCATCGCGCAAAGAGAATATTTGATTTTGTTAAATCAAATAAAAAATATCTTATTGGAAAATAGGGGACAGTTGGCTGTCATGCTTGCAAAAAGTCAAAAGTAGCAAGCAAAGGACAATGGTCTTTAACTGTCACGTCTGCAACTGTCCAAACAACCTTTGCAAAGACACCTTGGACCACCTGTAGCATATGTCATGTACAGAAAACGACACAATCTGCCAAATAATCATCTCCTTGCTCTCAAGCATGCTCCTAACTACCCAAAAATCATTATGAGGATAAAAAGGACGTGAGAATTTCATAAAGGACAATAGAATCGCCACTAAAAATATGCTATGTAACAGGGTACCTTTTTTTTTTTTTGAAGAGACTATTCTTTCATGATATTTACAATCATATATATATCGAGACCCGTTTACATCAATTCGATATGGTATCGCCGATTTTTAACCCTCTCAAATATTCGAAGGGACGCCAACTCCTCCCTGGGAGAAAGGCGCCTTCACTCAAGCTCGGGGCTCCGATTAATGAAATTTAAATTAAACCCGTCTGATAACGATGCGGGGGAGCGAACCTCTTCCCTCACATTTGTGAGGAGGGTTCTCGCCACTGGGTTCAAGTAGTTATGTAACAGGGTACCTAGGTTGTACTATATAAAGACAAAAAGGTTTTATCCCTCTCATACTCATCAACAAAACACACACAAAAAACCATGGGCAGAGGTCTTGTTCAACCTTCAGCCTCCATGTTAGAGAGCTTGTAAGCTCTCAACTCCAAAAAAAGTTCAAGTAGCTGATTTGAGCATTGGGGTGTAGTCGCCGGCCACTGCCAACTCCGCCTCTAACCTCCTTTTGTTGTTTTGCAGATTTGGAGGTTCTCCTTCAAGCCCTCCCTCTCCAGTCCAGACCCCTTGCTGTAGCCATCTGATTCCTTTTCTTTTTTAGCTCCTTTACAAGTCCAAAACAAAAAACAAATTTATTTATATGTCTTAATCTTATCAAGTGATGATATTGGACAACAACAAATTAACTACTAATTTGGACAGACCAATAGGTTAGTCATAAAAGGTGTATGAAGATATTGGATAGCTATGAAGTAATCATATAATTAATGTATGAACTACCTCGTAAACCATGTGATCAGATATTAATTGGACAATAATGAAGAAATAATTAATTTTCATGGACGGACCGGTAGGTTCCGTTCGGATAGCTTTTGCATTTTAACTTTGTCAATAGAATATTTAATTCTTGGTACCTTACAATATGAGTTAATTTAATTTGTTAGACTATACTATTTAATTTTATCTGGACTTTAATTTGGGGGCATTATTAATGTAGTTATAGACACAGGGTAACAGTTACAGCATTAATTCTTTCATCAATTGAATATAAAATAGCACAAACGCAAATTGGTACAAGAGCTTTCAAAATCTTTTCAAAATCGAATCTTGCTCACTGTAAGTTATAGAGGCCACTGATGACATATATTAATTTTGAAACTTCGTATGATGTGGGAGTGGAAGGCTATAGAGAGATTCAGTTTGGCTCAGAGTCAAAAGCCTAAGTTCTTCATCATAGGTATTGTTTTGTTAGAAAATGATTTGCATAGAGACAAATTATTTGATCAATCGTGGCTCCCATACAACAGATATATAAATTACCATATTGATATAGCTAGGACAACTATTTTAATTTGAGCAAGTAATTTTATTTTTGTTAATTAGACTTAAGTAGAGTCCTTTTTAGAATTTTATTTCCATGCTTGAGTGCACTTAAGGCTATGACTGGGAAGAACCGGTAATTAATTTTGAATTATTTATCTTTTTTTTAATAATTACGGTAATGTTCATAATGAGATAACTTCATCAACACAAGTTATGATTCATTTGTTCACTTTTTTTTTTTTTCAAATCGTTTGCACATTTTTTAAAGTGTAGTTCAAATTAACAGTTCATCTCGTCTTATAATTTTTCTATAAGGCTTTTATGGTGCACTGCGACGGAAGTACCTCAAGACGCATCAGTTCAATGGAGAGCCTATGACTGAATTAACTTCTTTTTTACTGTTTGACAGAGGGTGCGTTTGGTACTATTTTATATATGTTATTTTTCATTTTACAAAAACACAAAATAAGAAAATGCGTTTGGTTAGGATTAAATAAGACCGGTTTTTATCTTTCAACGAAACTGAAACCATCTTATTTTTCACTTTAACAAGGGGAAGTAAAAAACAACCTTTTAACGTTTTATGATTTTTGTTTTTTCTGGGGCTCACTAAAGCTACAACTTTAATACTTTGTTGGTGAATAATAGTGCATGAGTCCCATATTTTATTATTTATTCATGTGATAATTTAACTTTATCTTTTTATAATATGCTAATAAATTTAAAAAAATAGTACGCCAATATTATTTTAATTCTTTACTAATGATAATAATTAGTGTTTTAACGAATATCAAATAGTTATAATTATATATCATCTATAATTTATGTGTATAAATCATCCAACAATATAATTAACTAATGTTTTAAATGATATAAAATCTATATTATAAATTATACCCTTTTATAACTATTTTAGTTGTTTATGTTGTTTGTTAAAATTAACATCTATAATAATAATACTAAAAGACCATTTACAATGTTTAGATATGGAAATAGATTTCATTAAATTATTTTATTATTTTTTTTATTATCACCAAATTTTCAGACAAACAACCAAATGTATTTTTACTGTTTTTATTTTTATTAACTATTTTAAAACAATCAATCAAACACATTTTCAAATTCACCAAAAATTAATCATTTTTATTCTATAAAGCAAATTCAAAAACATGATTTGAAAAACAATATCAAACGCACTCTTAATTATTAATACCTTGTTTCTTAGAGTGAAGTAATTTCTCCTCATGTATTCCAAAGTTTGTCGTTTTTCTTTTTGTGGTTGAATATAAATTAACAGAGCTACGTTAATTGAATAAACACACTTATTCTTAAAGAAAAATCAAAGGAAGTATATTTTGTAAAATATATAAGAATAACAGCTGATTAAGAGAAGAAGAGACAAATAGAATAAAAAACTGAAGATGATGATAATAAGGTCTAGCGTAATATCACTTATCTAATGTTTAAAAATATTTATTTAATCTCAAAAAATCTTTTTGATATTATTTGGAATTGATTGATTAATCGAGAAGCAGCTGTCTTTTGAGTTCAGTGGCGCTTCCACCGACATCGGTTCGCGTAATCTTTTTTAAATTATTTTGTTATGTGTCGTGTATTTATAAGTTAGTCATATGCAACTTTCACGATGAAGTTATATCATGCCACAACTCTAATGGTGGCCTAAATCTAACCTCACCAATTTTAGAGTAATTTCAGGCTCCACATTGCATTCCAGACAAAGAAAGTTTCTTTATTCAAGTCATACAATTTTAGAGTAATTTGTCTCGGAAAACATTAAATATGTTTATATTTATCCGACCACTCATTAATTTAAAACCTTTGAAAAAAGTGTTTATTTTCGAGGGTATACTGCCCCCCCGCAAATGTCAATACAGCTATTTTTTTTATTCTGCTGTTGCTGTTGTCTGTTGTCATAATTAATTTTATCAATCCGCTGGGGCGCATGCATTAATTCAAAATTCATGGATTAAAATTACAGCAACGCTATATTTCTCAAATGATATAACGTCGATTGGTATATCACTGTGGTTTATATTTTAACAAACATTAAAGCTATTTTACTAAGAGGCTGTTTTATCAGTGTTGAAGTTTTTTACTCCGACTAATAATTTCATGTGCTTCGCAGCCAAATAATCGATATAGGACTTGTTTGGGTTAGTTTTTGCTTTTAATTCTATTTAAAAATAAAAGATAAGTAAAAGTTTTAGTTTATTTTTATTGTTTAGATGACCATAGTAAAATGTTCTTTTTTTTTTTATGAGAAGCTTTTTTTAGAGTGTTTGGATGACTATCTGAAAAAAGACTTTTTAATCATTATAAAGTAATTTCTACCTTTAAATATTTGAGTCTAATAAATACTTATCAAATTTAAAAATCAATGACAAGCAAAATAATTATTGGATCAATCTAGTTAAACTTTTATAAATTAAAGTGCCATATTTCTTTATAAAAAAGAAGAACAAAAATAACTAGATTAAGTTTATCTAAGCATCAGTTTGCTAGCAATATTTTCACGAACCACTCTCATTTCACTTGCTTCATTTTCATCAACATTAATGTTAGTTGATGATTCTTTATTATCTGGAATATAATCTTCTTTTCCCTCATAAGACTCGAACTCCAAATCTACAATAGTCTCTTCCCTTATAAAGTTGTGTAGAGCCATTTATGTGGTAACAACAGTTACTTGCTTATCAAATTTGAAATTAGGCATATGTTGTAAAATTTTCCACCGTGCCTTCCATACTCCAAAAGTACGTTCAATAACACTACGCAATGATGAATATGCAAAATTGAATGTCTCTCAACTATTCCTTGGTAGGCCACTACTGTAAAATTCAAGAAGATGATATCTATCTCCTTTATAAGGAGATAGAAAACCTTTCATATTTGGATACCCCTATCAACCAAGTAATATTTACCTACAAATTATAACAAAATTAATTACTCTTATTTCAAAAGAAGTAAAAAAAAAATACAATAACAATTACAAAGTGAAGAACTTACTATTTGGTGGTTTAGGAAATTTTACAGCATTGTTTTTCAATGCCTCCAAAAATATATAAATATCATGTGCAATTCCTTTCCATCCAGGCCACACAAATGTAAATAACATGTCAAAAATCACATACTACCATTATATTTTTTTGTAGGTATACATTTTCTACCAATGTATGGAATTTGCTCATTGAGCGAAAGTGAGGCAAAAATATGAGTCTCATCAATAGCTTCGATACATTAATATAAGAAACTAAAATGATTTATCAATATATTAGTCATGAATTAAAAAAAATGAACAAATTACCTTAAAGTATGGTCGATACTTTGGATTTCGTCGAATATATTGTGGAGTTTCGTCAAAATTATTAGGCGCTCTAATTGACGGCTCATAGTCTCACTTGAATGATGAAATTGTTCTTGAACCATTCGATTTCCAAGATTGTGCCCTAAGATCATCAAAAACATACCTACAGCTTCTTCCAAATTCACACATTTAGTAGCTGTTAAACCGTAACTTCTTAATCTATCACATAATTTGTAAAATACATGTTTTTCTATCAGAAACATTTTATGGCAACATTGATCAATGCCATTAAGTACCTCTTTAATAAATTTCTATCCTTTATGAGGAGAATTTCTACATGCATCTTTAACTAAAAAATTATTGTGATAGTATACTGTTGTTCTTGCAACATTGATAGGCTTGTAACATTCAAGCATATTGGGGTTTGTTTTAATCGGTGCACAATACATGCAAATAACACAAGTGTTTTATTGTATTTTTAGTGTCAATTTGCTTAATTATGTGTATCACTCAATTGGTGGGATAAGAAAAACGATATCTATATCATACCTTGAAATAAGCATAATATTTTACAATTTACATATAAAATTATTCGTCATACTTATACAGTTGTATACATATTTTTTCTAGTAGAATAAAGTTTCATCATTATTTCCCCAATTATCCACAATTGCCATCTAGTTCAGGAAAATTGTTAGAGGTCCAAAAATTTTTATATAGCCAGAAAAATTTAATATTGAAAATTTTCTAAATAGAACACTTTTGTCAAATGAATTTAATCGAAAACGCGGAATTTTCGTAAAGAAACATATATACAACTGGTTTGAAAATGAAATTGTTTCGGTTTAATCGTAGGGTTCATTAATTAGAACAATGACATTGGAGAACGTTATTGCTACAGCATTTTAAGACTGTTTAAGACTGGTATTAAATTCTTTTGCATTATCATTCCCAAAGTTAATATGACAAATCTCGTCATATACACATATCGGGAAGCTAACTGTGGGTTAAGCAGGGCTATTTAGGCCGACCTAGCTTTCAGTGAAATAAAATATTTATTATTATATTTTTTATGTATAAAAATTATAAATCACATTTAATTGCTTGCAACTCCCAAAAAAAAAAATAGAGAAATTATTATTGATTTGAACTGCCATTTTATTATAAAAAATAGTATTAAAACAAATCTCTCATAGTCAATAGGTTTCAACTCCAAACCTTTTGTACCATTACAAGAGAAAATTCATATATTTAAATTTTTATTTGCCTCTTTTTTTTTTCTTTTTCAGAGGTAACTAGGGGAGTGAGTACATCATTCTTACTAATAAGTCAATTCATAGTTTTCAGTTCTCTTTCTTTCCTTATGTAATATAGGCTCATGACTCCATCTAGATTTATATAGTAAGCACCCACCCCAAATTTAACAAATCTTCTCGCATTTGAACCATTAACCTTTACTTTCATGACAAAAGACCAACCAACTAGATTATCATTTGGAGATAATGTCGCTTTTATTCTTAAAAATAATTTTTTTTCTAAAATCTTCAACTTAATACGTAAATTAAGTGAAGATTTTTTTTTTGGAGGCCTAACCCAACATAGAACAAATCTAAGGCATCAAGCCCAAAAGCCTGATCCGGCCCGACCCTTAATGAGTCCAGCCTTGGAAAGGTTAATAGTTCTATGCTAGCCTTAGGCTCTGTTTGATACAACTTATTAAATAGAGCTTTTTGAAATTCTAGTTATGCAACCCAAGAGGGGGGGTGAATTGGATTTCCAAAAAAAAATATTTAAATATGAAACAATAACTCAATGTTGATCTAAAAACAACTTTAAGCAATAACAAATAAGTTTATCACACTATATAAAAAGATAAGGAAGAGAGATTCAAACACGAGATTTTTACGTGGTTCGGCCAACCTCGCCACGTCTACGCCTCCAAGCTTTCGGGCTAAAGGATTCCACTAAGCAAGCCACCAAGGCTTCAAATGTTTACAATTGAATTCCTAGGTGTCAACAAACCTTTACAATAAGAGATAATCCCCAATCTCTTAGTCCAAGTGTATCCCAACACTTACAATCACTCAAAAACAAAAGATTACAAATTGTTTTCTCTCACACAATATTTAAGATTACAAATCAAAGCCCAATGTATGAGATAGATGAAGCAAGAATGTGTTTTTAAAGCTCTATGAAGGTTGTTCACGAATATAAGCTCAATGGTAGTGTTGTGATCAAGAGTTGTTTGAATTTGAATGAGCTTATTTATAGTTGGAGCTGAAAACTAGCCGTTATTCACTTTTTGCTCACTGTCGGATCGCCGTTAGTAGGATGTCGGATCGCCGTTTGACTGGTCAATATGACCGTTGGGCTGGATTTTCAAAATGTCGGATCGCCGTTATAGAGATGTCGGATCGCCGTTAGTGTCCAGAAGCTAAAACTTCTTTTCTGTTTGAAGTCGGCGAGCCGTTATCAAGAATGTCATGAGCCATTATTTTCCAGAAGCTAATTTCACAATTCCATTCCAGGTCGGCGAGCTGTTATCAGAAAATGTCAGATTGCCGTGAGTGTTCGAGACTAAGTTTCAGTTCTGTTTGATGTCGGCGAGCCGTTATCAAGGATGTTTCGAGCCGTTATCTTCCAAAAGCTAATTCTCAGTGCCCAGTCGGCGAGCCGTTATCAACATGTCGGTTTTCCCGAGACTAAGATTGATTCTTGTTTTTAAAGAGTGAGCCGTTATCTTCCGTAAACCGATTTCTCGATTCTGTTCGATATCGGTGAACCGTTATGTAAAAAATGTTTCACGAGCCGTTATTGACCATTTTCAAAATACTCCGTTTTTACCATTTTCAAAATACTCAAGGTTTTTGACCATTTTCAAAATACTCAAGGTTTTTCAATTTGATGCTATTGCTTATTAAACATTTTTCATAGAATATAAAAACCTTCATGGTGTGAGAATTATGATTTGAAAGAGTATAAAAATTTGGACTTTTAAAGAATTAATCAATCTTCATCAAGTTTGTTATCATCAAAACAATATTAAAGAAATATTTGTGTTAACAATCTCCCCCTTTTTGATGATGACAAACTTTGAGAAAAAAATATTTGTTCAATATTTGCCCCCTAAATATGTGCTCCCCTTTGAAAAAGAGTTTAGCTCCCCTATTTTCATACACACTTTTTGAACCATACTTAAACTCAAATCAAATATTTTATTAACAGATTTTAAATTATTCTCCCCTTCAAAGATCAAAAAGAAATGAGTGCGATTAGCTGAAAAAATAGAAGTTACCATGTCTTGCGAAAATTTTGGCAGAACTTCCCTAAAAACTGATCAAATCCTCAAAGACAAAACAGTTAAAACACTCCCATATAAACTCCAATTTAGCAACAACCGTCCAATCCAACACAATCTTCATCAACATACGCAAAAGATAGTTATACCATCAAAAACAAACACAATCATAAACAAAATTCAAATATCCAACAAAATCAATCACAACCATAAACGAGGTTCAAATATCCATAAAAAACAAATAGCATCATAAAAAAGTGCATTAAATGAGCAATGTTTGTGCGAAATGCATATGAGCAGAAACTAGAGTGGGGGCTGTGAAGAGAAACTCACGGGATCATAGCCGAGATGACCAGAATATACGCCCAAAGAATCAACTCCATCTGGCCGATCAAGCACCGCCGCTAGAAAGGTTGCGAAGTCGAGTTGAAGCCTTTCTTCTTTGGGAGAGTGTATCAACTCTGTCAAGAGCCGTTGAAGACGGCCCTCGCGAGCAGAGGATGCGGCGGGGAGGCATGGTCGGCTCGGGCACATCATCCTCGAGAAGATGCGCCGCTGCCGCTGGTTCTGCTGCTGGCTGCATCGCTGCTGCTATCTTTCGCTGCCATCGGGCGAGGACACGTGGTCTAGCTCAAGGCGAAAGTCGGGCGGCTCATCCGAATAGATATCGTTGAGCATGCGATTATCCTCCAGGGCAAGTAAGGTGTCTTCATTCTTAGAGGAGGTTGTTTTTACCCATTGCCTACGTTTAAAGAAACCTATCGCAGACATAATATCACGACCTAGTTTTCGGGTCTCGACATACACGGGCTGAGTGATAGGAACATCAAAATGTCTCAAAATCCTAGTAATAATGCTGCCATATGGAAGGGACCGGTTGGTCACTTTAGGAGTGGACAACATATGACGAAGGATAATGTAGGATAAGCTCACATCTCGTACGGAAGAGGAGTCTAGTATACCGACATCTAACCTAGTTACCTCATCGGTATGACCCTGTCTAGGTGTGACCATATGTTGGAGTATGATGTGGATAACTCGAACCTGAAATGGGAGAAGCTGAGACCTAAAGGACAAAGAGCATATGTCATTGGATAGATCTCTTCATCTACAAATGTTCCGCACTCCATCCTTATGACGGAAACCACTAAAATCAAGCTCCTTCCTAGTGGTATAAATATCTATGCCTCCGTAACGAACTCCAAGAATACGACACAATTCTTCCTCATCAAACTCAATACGAACTCCTCCTACATATGTAATAACACGATATTGCCTAGATGGGGATAGTTCCATATTGGAATAAAAGACACGCACAAGATTTTCATAAACATGTTCTTCTATACTAAAGGCCTCATTCCAATACCTAAGCATGTGTGTAATACTACTCCCACAAATAGTAATATCGGAAAATTCTTCAATATCAAGATAAAAGGAGGAGTTACCGGTTTTCCCATGAACTTATCGTGAAAACGCGAGCGGAGTCAAGATTGCGAAAATGGAGACTTTCAAGTCCCGAGAAGGAAGCCGAGGAGGATCGGGTTCACGCGGTGCAAAGCATTTTTGGTTCGGGCACGCCTTAGTCGTGAAGCCATTGTTGTTTTGGAAGGAAAATAAACGAATAGAAAGAGAGATGGAGGGTTTAAAGAGAGATTATGAACGAAATTTGAAAGAAATTTGAGCCAATTTGGATAAGAATGTCGCGGGTTCTAGGGTTTTGATTTTGGGATTTTTCAATTTCTAGCTTTAAAACGAATTTTGATCGGTTAAAAGAATGCTAAAGATGATGAGAAAGGTTTTAGAGCTTCAAATAGACGCAAAATGACCGAAGGAATGACCGATTTGAGAAAGAAAACGTGAGAGCATCGCGGGTTGAGAGAGAGAAAACAAAGGAATGAAGAAGTGAGGAGGAAGACGAGCCATGTTCACTTATCGCGTGCTATCGCGAGCCGTTATAGACATATCGCGAGCCGGACGGCGTCAGAAAGTGTGTCAAATTATCTTTAGAAAACGGTGAGCCGTTTCTTCGAGATATCAATGAACCGGCGTCGAATGTGTATCAAACTGTCTTTCGAAAACGGTGAGCCGTTATCTGAGATATCGGCGAACCGACAGGCCCGTCGAGAATGCTTGGCAGGGTTTCTGCTCGAAAACGGTTAGCCGTTTATTGAAATAACAGCCGATTTTTACAACTTATGATTTCGCACATCTAGTTTAGTATTTGGCCAACAAATAATACATTTCAAGATCATTTAACTGATCCAAAAATGTTTTATAAGTCATTTTAATGCATGATTCATAAACTTACATATATTCAAAAATGTTTTACAAGCTTTCAATTCATAGAAACATTCACGAATCAATAAAGCAAACTCATCACTTGTTTATCATGCTTGAGCATTTCATGGCTATTAAATCATCAAAATATCAATCAATCAAACAATTTTGTAGACTTAATGACATGAATAGAAATGTTAATGTGAAAATTTCATCATCCCAAGTTCATGCCGAATTTTTGAAAATTGCTCTTCGCCAAGAGGTTTGGTAAAAAAATCGGCAAGTTGTTTTTTGTAGAAATAAACTTTAATGCAATGTCTCCTTTTGAACATGATCTCTCAAGAAATGATGTCTTATTTCTATATGCTTGGTTCTAGAGTGCTGAATGGGATTCTTTGAAAGATTTATGGCGCTAGTATTATCACACTTGATAGGAATTTGTTCAAGATTAATGCTATAGTCTCTAAGAGTTTGTTTTATCCAAAGGGCTTGTGCACAACAACTACCTGCGGCAATATATTCCGCCTCAGTGGTTGAGAGTGCAACCGAATTTTATTTCTTGCTAAACCATGAAACAAGTGAATGACCTAGAAAATAGCAAGTTCCACTAGTACTTTTCCTATCAACTTTGTAACCAAAGACAAAATCGGCATCCGAATAACAAGTTAAATCTATATGTGTTCCTCTAGGATACCAAAGACCAAGATCTATGGTTCCACTCAAATAACGAAAAATTCTTTTAACAGCAAGCAAATGAGATTCCTTGGGACATGATTGAAATCTTGCACACAAACATACACTAAACATGATATCGGGTCTACTTGCGGTTAAGTAAAGTAAAGAGCCGATCATACCTCGATATTTTTTAATATCAACTTCTTTACCTTTTTTATCTTTGTCAAGCTTAATCATTGTGCTCATTGGAGTGCTCTTGGTGTTTGAGTCATCAATGCCAAATCTTTTTAGCAAATCTTTGACATATTTCGCTTGGTTTATGAAAATTCCCTCATTGTTTTGCTTGATTTGAAGTCCAAGGAAATATTTCAGTTCTCCCATCATACTCATCTCAAATTCCGACTCATACAAGATGAAAACTCTTTGCACAAAGATTCATTAGTAGAACCAAAAATAATATCATCAACATAAATTTGTGAAATACAAGTTGAAATACAAGTTGTACAACCCAAGAGGGGGGTGAATTGGGTTTTTAAAGGATATGCTAAACAATTCGCACAATAAATCAATCTAATGTCTTAATGGAGTAGAAAGCAATAAATTCAAGCAAGCATAATAATAAAAGAGTAAGGGAAGAGAAAATCACACACACGGATTTTTATGTGGTTCGGCAATCCCCGCCTACGTCCACGCCTCCAAGCCAACCAAGCTCGAGGATTCACTATCCAAGCCTCCCAAGGCTTCAAGTTCTTACAATTGACTTCCAAGGTGTCAATAAACCTTTTACAATCAAGAGATTATCTCACACTCTCTTTTTACAAGTGCTTCTCACACTTATTCACTCACCAATTTGATAACAAAAAGAAGATTACAACAAAACTCTCTTTAAGAGTGAATATGCAAATAATAGCACAAAAATGATTCAATCTATGATGATTTGTGATTTGGAAGCTCAATATATGTTATATGACCTTGTTTATGCTTGCATTAGTCCTTAAAATGAAGTTGGGATTGAGTTTTTATAGTTAAAGCCCGAAAACTAGCCGTTATAGACAAATTCCAGCAACCAAGCGGTTAGCCGCTTGATTTATCCGGCTAGCCGCTTGTAACAGTGATATTACCGTTATTTTGAATTTTGCTACAGTAACACTGTTCACCAAAATTACACTTTAGCCCAAAACTTTCTATAATTATACTATGGCCCAAAATGTCATAAAACTTTACAAATAGGTCCAATTTTAGAATTTTCAAATAGCAATGTATTTCAAAACTTTCTAAAATTATGATATGGCCCCAAATATATTATTATTACTCAAAGAGGTCCTCTTTAAAATTTAACATAATACCCATAATTTTCAAAGTTTTCAAAACCTTTCACTTTAGTCTAAAATTTGAAAATATAAGATTTTCCTCAGGCGTCTAGCCGCTAGCCTCAGGCGGTTAGCCGCTTACTCTCTATCCAATTTTGGATTTCATGTGATTGAATTTCATTCGGGTCCTCAAACTTTCATAAATTATAGTATGGCCCAAAACGTTTCAAAACTTTGCAAATAAATCCAAATACGAAATTCAAAATAATATTTATCAAACTCAAAGATTGCAAAACTTTTCCTTTAAGTCCAAATTACTTAAATTCACAAAATACTTTATCTTATAAATATAAAACCTTTTTGTTTATGAAAAATAATTATTGAATTAATCTTTTGAACTTCTCAAATGCTAAATCATACATTAATTAAATCATACCGGCTTTACAAGAATTTATCGCAATAATTTATCCTTTGAGCTCCAAATTTTATTCTTAATTTTACCGTTGTCCGCTGAGTATCTTGAACTTGATTTCACTTGATTCACTTGCATAAATATTATCCTTCAAAAACTAGTGAAAATGTGAAATACAATATTTATTATTTTTACTTAAGACACATGTTTGTTATCATCAAAAATACATTATATATAGCCCTTTAGGCTAACAATTTGAACAACAAGTATATCTTGATTCTTATTCTTAATAAAAAGAGTTGTATCTCGCTTTTCCCATCGAAAACCATTATCCAACAAGAAATTTTTAAGTCTATCATACCATGCTCTAAGTGCTTGTTTTAAACCATACAATACTTTTGATAATTTGTAAACATGATTTGGAAATTTTTCATTTTCAAAACCAGGGGTTGTTTGACATACACTTCCTCCATAATATAACCATTTAAGAAAGCACTTTTGACATCAATTTGAAATAAAACGAAATCTTTATAACTTGCAAATGCTAACAACATCCTAATAGATTCTAATCTAGCTACAGGTGCAAATGTTTCATCAAAATCGATTCATTCTTCTTGGTTGTAACCTTGAGCCACTAATCTAGCTTTATTTCTTACAACCACACCGGATTCATCCATTTTGTTTCTAAATACCCATTTAGTACCTATAATGATTGATGTTCGGATTGGGGACTAATTCCCATATATTGTTTCTCTCAAATTGATTCAACTCCTCTTGCATTGCCATAATCCAAGATTCATCATTTTCCGCATCCGCAAGGGATTTTGGTTCAATTTGAGAAATAAATGCAGCATGTTCACAAGTGTTCCTAAGTGATGATCTAGTTGTAACACCTCGCGAGGGATCTCCTAAAATTACATCTGTAGGGTGAGAAGAGACATACCTCCACTCCTTGGGGAGTGTTTGAGAAGTACCTTCATTTTGCTCTGCATTTGTTTCTTCATGATGCTCTTCTTGAATTCCATGAGGTGCATCTTTTTTGTTGTCATTTGATAATTCTTCTAGTTGTTCTTCTTCTGCATTATTATCATCAACTCCTTTCTCCATGCAGAGGAGGGATTAGACTCATCAAAAGTGACATGCATAGATTCTTCTACAACCAAAGTTCTTTATTATAAACTCTATAAGCTTTGTTTGAGTTTGAAATGCCAAGAAAAATACCAACATCAGATTTTGAATCAAATTTACCTAGATTATCTTTTGTGTTCAAAACAAAACATTTGCATCCGAAAACTTTGAAATAGCTAATGTTGGGTTTTCTATCTTTTAAAAGCTCATATGGAGTTTTATTAAGATTAGGTCTAATCAACACACGATTCAAAACATAACATGCGGTGTTGTGGCTTCGCCCAAAAATATTTTGGCAAAGAATTTTCATTTAGCATGGTCCTAGCCATTTCTTGAATAGACCTATTCTTTCTTTCTACAACTCCATTTTGTTGAGGAGTCCTAGATGATGAAAATTGATGCTCAATGCCAAACTCATTACAAAACTTCTCAAATGCATGATTTTCAAATTCTCCACCATGGTCACTTCTAATACAAGTAATTGAATAACCTTTTTCATTTTGAACCTTTTACAGAAAATTCTAAATGCATCAAAAGCATCATCCTTATTAGTTAAGAACAATACCCATGTGAATCTAGAGTAATCATCCACAATTACAAAAACATAATATTTGCCACTTAAACTAGCATATCTAGAAGGACCAAATAAATCAATGTGAAGTAATTGAAGAGGTTTTGAAGTAGAGATATTTTTCTTGCTTTTGAAAGAAGTTTTGATTTGTTTTCCAAATTGACAAGCTTCACAAATTCTATCTTTTTGAAAATTGATTTTTGGAAGACCTTTAACTAAATCATTTTTCGCAATTTTGAAATCAAATCCATACTAGCATGACCTAATCTTCTATGCCATGACCAACCATCATCATGCAATGCGGAAAAACATTTATCATGATTGGATGCACATTCTATGTCAATTGTATAAACATTACCATATCTATTTCCAACAAACAGAATTTTCCCATCACATGCATTCTCAATAACACATCTTGATTTATCAAAAGCAACTTTATAACCCTTGTCACACAATTGACTAATGCTAATCAAATTGTGTTTCAAATTTTCAACTAAGCACACATTTTCAATTAGAGTTGAGGAAATTTTACCAACATTACCAATTCCGAGAATTTTTCCTTTTGAATTATCTCAAAATGATACTTCTCCACCATTTTCGATCTTGGTAAAACTTGAAAACCAAGAATAATTCCCTGTCATATGTCTTGAACAACCGCTGTCCAAATATCACTTATTCTTCTTCTTCAAACCCTGTAGAAAAAGTCTCAAGTTTTAGGTACCCAAACCTTTTTGGGTCCTTGAGAGTTAGTAACGGTTCCTTTTGGAACCCAAATGCATTTGACACCATAATATGCATTTCTTTTCACAGACATCTATATTTCATGTGACCATTTTGATTACAATAATGACAAACGATTTTATGATCACTTGTGGAGGTAGCTTTAACAAAATAATTCTTATAATATTTTTGCTTTAAATTAGGCTTATACCCAAGTCCTCCTTTATCAAATACACATTTTTGAGAGTTAAGCATGTTATCCAACATCTTTTGCCCATTTGTAAATTTCAAAGACAATCTCATTTAGATCATTGCTCTTCTTTCTAAGCATTTCATTTTCATTTTTCAAGTCATTCACATGTGATTCTAAATGCTCATGTGATGTGCTAGAATTCTCAAATAATGTAACTTTATCATGCAATGTTTTATTTTCCAATTCTAGGCAAGTAATCTTTTCACTAAATGATTCATTTTCATTTTTAAGCTCTACCATTTTCTTTTTAAGGCAAACATTCTTTTTACCCATCTTCATCAATTCATCATGCAATTCTTTAAAGGCATCATGTAATTCATCATATGTAGGAAGACTGCTTACCTCATCGAGTTCATCACATGATTCTTCTCCAACAGCCATGAGAGCTAAGTTTGTCATTTCTTGTTGCTCTTCCTCATCACTTGTTTCCTCATCGCTATCATCCCATGTGGCCACCATAGCTTTCTTCTTGAGTTTGTTGAGGAGAGGACATTCCGGTCGTATGTGTCCGGGCTTCTTGCATTCATAGCAAGTGATTGGTTCTTTCTTCTCCTTTTTATTCTTGTAACCTCTGAACTTTCTCTGCTCATTATTCTTCTTGTAAAATTTTCTGAATCTTCTAGCCAACATTGCCAGTTCCTCATCATCCATCTCGCTTTCCTCATCACTCTCATGTTTTGAGGCTTTGAGAGCGATGCTTTTTTTTTTTCTCATGCCCTTTTTCACGCCAAATCCTCTTCATATGAAATGAGAGAGCCAATTAAATCATCAATAGGTAAAACATTTAAATCTTTGGCTTCCTCAATGGCAGTCCTTTTTGGTCTCCATTCTTTAGGAAGCGACCTAATGATTTTCTTAACTTTCTCGCTATTAGAAAAGGTTTTTCCTAGGGCTCCTAAAGTGTTCACTATGTCCGTGAATCTAGTATACATAGAATATACACTCTCATTTTATTCCATTTGGAACAATTTATATTGCCGAGTGTACCTACTAATTTTTGACTCTTTCACTTGATTCGTGCCTTCATACACGACCTCAAGTTTGTGCCAAATTTCATTAGCACTTTCACAACTGGACACTCTATGAAACTCTTTCTTATCAAGTGCACAAAATAAGGCATTCATAGCTTTGGAATTTAGAGAAGCTTTTCTCTTCTCCAAATCATTCCATTCCCGTGACGGTTTTGGAATATCTTCCCCTACTTCGTTTTTAGTCAAAGGCATGAATGGACCATCACATACAACTTCCCAAATTTCATAGTCTAGTGCTTGTAAATAAATTCTCATCCTAGTTTTTCAATATGGGTAGTCATTCCCGTCAAAGAACGGTGGTCTAGTTGTGGATTGTCCTTCCTAGAGGTTGAATCATTTTGGGTTGCCATGGATCTTTTACTCTAGACGGTTAAGTCCTAACAAGAGAACCAAGCTCGATACCAAATGAAATTCTAGTTATGCAACCCAAGAGGGGGTGAATTGGATTTCAAAAAAATTTATTGAAATATGAAACAATAACTCAATGTTAATCTAAAAACAACTTAAAGCAATAACAAATAAGTTTATCACACTATATAAAAAGATAAGGGAAGAGAGATTCAAACACGAGATTTTTACGTGGTTCGGCCAACTCGCCACGTCCACGCCTCCAAGCTTTCCAAGGGCTAGAGGATTCCACTAAGCAAGCCACCAAGGCTTCAAATGCTTACAATTGACTTCCTAGGTGTCAACAAACCTTTACAATAAGAGATAATCCCCAATCTCTTAGTCCAAGTGTATCCCAACACTTGCAATCACTCTAAAACAAAAGATTACAAATTGTTTTCTCTCACACAATATTTAAGATTACAAATCAAAGCCCAATGTATGAGATAGATGAAGCAAAAATATATTTTTAAAGCTCTATGAAGGTTTTTCATGAATATAAGCTCAATGGTAGTGTTGTGATCAAGAGTTGTTTGAATTTGAATGAGCTTATTTATAGTTGGAGCTGAAAACTAGCCGTTATTCACTTTTTGCTCACCGTCGGATCGCCGTTATAGAGATGTCGGATCGCGTTAGTGTCCGAAGCTAAAACTTCTTCTTTTTCTATTTGAAGTCGGCGAGCCGTTATCAAGAATGTCGGACTGCCGTGAGTGTCCGAGACTAAACTTCGGGCATTGTTCGATGTCGGCGAGCCGTTATCTTCCGAAGCTAATTCTCAATTTTGCTCAGGTGTCGGGCGAGCCGTTATCAACATGTCGGTTTTCCCGAGACTAAGATTGATTCTTTTAAAGTCGGCGAGCCGTTATCAAAACATGTCGGCGAAGCCGTTATCTTCCGTAAACCGATTTCGATTGTTCAATATCATGAACGTTATGTAGAAATGTCGGCGAGCCGTTATTGACCATTTTCAAAATACTCGTTTTTGACCATTTTCAAAATACTCAAGGTTTTTGACCATTTTCAAAATACTCAAGGTTTTTCAATTTGATGCTATTGCTTATTAAACATTTTTCACAGAATATAAAAACCTTCATGGTGTGAGAATTATGATTTGAAAGAGTATAAAAATTTTGGACTTTTAAAGAATTAATCAATCTTCATCAAGTTTGTTATCATCAAAACAATATTAAAGAAATATTTGTGTTAACACTTATAGCAGTAGAGCTTATACAAATAGAGCTTTTGGACAAAACGTTATTGGGTGTTTGGTTGTTAATTAAAAAATACTTTTGAACCATTTAATTGTTTGGTTGTGTAAAATTAAAAGTATTTTTATGTAATTAAATTACCAAAATTGATATGTATTCATAATTATATAATATGTAACAAAATACATCCAAGCTATCAATTAATAAGAAAATGCATCCAAGCTATCAAGCTATCAGTTCAATCATTTCTTTAATTTTCAAAATTAAAAATTGCATCATTGACATATTCTCTCCCAAACAAATAATATCATCCAAATTAAAATGATAATCAATAATAATATAATATCCTCCTCACCAAAAACGTTTCCTATGACTATGATTACTCTCTCAAGTGTTGGGTATGTGTAGAGATTGCAAAATTAAAGTACTGGTTATTTAAAAAAAAAAAAAGAGAGATAAAGTGAAGTGGCGGCAATAATTTTTGTTGGGTTGGTTTTATACAAAGGGTACTATGTAATTAATAAAACATGTCAAGGATATTTTTGATATCATATATTTTTTGAAAAAGTTCTTTAACCTTTACTCCCAAAAGCTAAAATTTTGGGCTTTTACTAGTAGAGGTAGATTAGTTTATTTAAGTTAAAAAAACTCTACTTAAAAAATAACCAAACACCATAAAAATTTTTATAAAGTGCTTATGAGATTAAATAAGCACTTAAGGCTCTTAAATAAGCTATACAAAACTGACACTAAAAATTGTAAACACAAACTTAAGAAAATGACCAGGCTAGGCCTGGCCCTCTATGTTCTCTTCTAATAATTAAATTGAATTTATAAATTAAATCTAAAAAATAAAATGGAAAAAGAAAAAAGAAAACAACAAGTGTATTATTGTAATAGTATTTATAGGAACTGGATTATTGGATTTGGAATTTATCCTAATTATGTTGTTTTGATTTTTTTTTTAATTGTAGCAATGCTATGTTGAACAATTAAACTTACATTTTGTAGGTTATAAATTTTTGCAATTTTTTTTTTTGTGGGGAGGTTATGTCCATTTTTTTCAAATATGTTATCGGTTAATTAGTTTAATAGAGGTAAAATAAATAAAATCCTCTTTTATCTAAGTTGTTTTTACATTTTAGACTTTTTTTAATAATTAAATTATTATTAATTATTAAATCATTAAAAAAGTCTGGGTCTGGCCGTTCAAACTTGGACGTGCGTACAAAGGGCCTGGCCTATTTTCTCTAACATGAACCTGGGCCTAGGTTTTGCCACTCCCATACATCTATATCCGTAATATCAATAAATGTTAGAAACGATACTGATATGTGCACGTATGTGTAATTATATTCTAGTGCCCTTCCGAATACAGTATTTGTCGGAATTGATTACGGAATTGATTACAGTTGAGTGCCTATCAATCTTTTATGGCAGTGACGAACAAAGAAGAATCGGCAGAGTTACAAAGAATGAAGATGTTTTTATATGTTAAGTCTGAAGGATGTAAGTATGTAACGGCCTTCCAGAGCAGGAATCAATGAAGGAGATGATGTGGAGTATGTGGTTCACAAATCACACTTACCTGTGTCGATATAAGTAAACAGGGGAAATTGCATTTCGGCTACTGATGTGTCTATGTTGCCACGATATAATGAGGTGAGATGAATTAACAAGTCCCCATCCCCATCACTCTTCCCAAATAAGTGTTTTAGTACTTGTATCCGTGATTGGGACTTGGGCGCTGGGGGCTTGGGCTTGTGATTAAGAATTTGGTTCATTCTATGGGGTGCGTTTGACACACTATATTGTATTAAATTACATTAGTTGAATTGAATTATAGTGATTTGTAATAAGATGCATTAATATATAATGTACTGTGTTCCGTGTAACATGAAATGTATTATGTATAATAACATTTTTATATTATTATTTTTATTGATTTTTATATTAAATTAATTATATAATATTTTAATTAAAAGAATGATTATTTAATTAAAAGAATAATATATCAACATATTGTATATTCATACTCCAGTGCTATTTTCAAGTTAAAGTTTTGTCCTTAATTTTATCCAAATATATAAATAACTTATTTTCAGTACTGGAGAAAAAACTTATGTAAAAATAAATGAATAATTGAAATACTTTCTTATTCTATTTAATTGTTAGAAATAAATTATATCTTGCATTTATTAAAATCATATGGAATTCAATATAAAAGATGACGTGCCGTTGGTCTGGAAAACAAAGAATGACATGTCGTCTAATGGATGATTACAAAATGACATACCATTTATAATCAAAATACAAACGATGTGTCATCTACAAGATGTGCCGGCTCATCCTCCCTACGCTCGTTTACGTAAATAATAAGTATGTCAAGTCGTACTTTAATATATTAATATGACAATATGTCATTTAAAAATAACTTGACAAACGACATGTCATCTAAAACCTACTTGTCAATTAAAATTTAAAATATTAGATTTAATGTTGTTGAAAAACTTGTCAGGTCTAAATTAAAATTTTGCAATTGTTATTTTTTGAAAACAAAAAACAAAAATAACAGTTAATGGTGTTTTTTTTCATTTTCTTGGGCAAACAAGATTTCTTTTTTAAAAAAAATATTTCGGGAAAATAGGTTACATTTGATTTTCTTTTGCTTTAGTTACTAGTCATTCAATTTTTTTAATTTTTTTTTATAAATGGTATCTCTATCCACATATATTAATATTATGAAAAAAATAACTATTTGAAAAAAAAAATGTATTACATATAACAAGTAGAATTGTAAATGTAAATGTTGATGTTCTTATAATGTTTGTTGATTTTGCAATGAGATTTAATGAAACGAGGAGGATAAATGCTGATTCAACTGGACAGTGACATTAATTTCGGCGCTGATTGACCTAGTTATGTCTCTGCTTGTATTCATTCAATATAAAATATTTAGCTATGAAAAAGGAGTTTTATCTTGTTGCTTATTTTATTGTCTTAGAATGAAAAATGCAACTTGCTCAAGCACCATTGAAAAAATAAAACAAAATAAAAGAAGTAGCAATTTGCTCAAGCTGTGAAGGCTTGTTAAGTCTTCTTAAAACTAGAAAATAGAGTTTGGAACATTCTTATCCCCTGTGTACACAGGCAGGGGCTTATTACAGCAACCTTTATAATTTTAGTAAAAGAAAATTGATTTTGGATATATGTCAATGTGGTTGTTAATTACTTTATTTAATGTTTTCTTTTGCTAATCGGAAGCTGCAATTGTCAAGTATTGTTATTTCTTTGTAATCAATACACTCCCCAAGTTCTGTTAAGCCACTGACTTTGTTAGTACCACGTTACTTTAAAAAAAAAAAACTTTTAGGAAGCATGAGTTTTGTGTGATTTTATTATGGGCATGCTTTGGTAGCTTTGTATCTTGAGCTATTAGAGTGCTAACATATTTATTTTGCTATTTTAGCTAGATGGCTTATCTGAAGTTATTAATAGTTATTGTGCTTGGATTCAATATCATTATTTTTGCTATGAAAAATGAGTTTCATCATCCTTTAGTTAGTTGTCGCCTTCCACTGCTGATGCAATACTATGGCTTCTGATGTAAAAATAGTGCATATTGTTATGCTGTCATCTTTGTTTCACAAGCTGTTCATTTTTATGCTAAAATCTCCATTGATCTCTTTATGTTTTTCCTTTTCTGTTCAATGTTTGGGTTGCAGCTTAGCTGCCGTGAAGCTTCACTCGCCATAAAGCCTGATGAGATTGTATGTTTATAAATTAATTATGGAAAGCTCTTGGTGGGGATGGCCTCCGTTGTCCCTGATGGGATTGTATGTTTTTTTCTCAGTTACTTGTACATGGATGAAATAATTGCCACTTGTCTCCTTTTAGTTTATCAGTCTGTCTTCAACATTTTGGCATCTTTTCTTTGTTTTTCTCGGTTATAACTTGATAATTAATTCACATTTAGGTAGAATAATATATTGTTCATTCTTGGGAAGGAAACCTGATGGCCTTCTTTTTCTCTGTTGCCAGGTATGAAAATATTAAACTTGCGGACCTATGATATTGATTTTTCAATAGAGCATTTAATGGCTGTTCGAAGTTGCTTTTTGTACTGTTGCTGAATTCTTTGAAAGGCAACGATCTTAATGAAGTCAATTTTCTTGATAGATAGTCTTAGAACTAAGAAGAATGCATATTAGCAAAATAATCTTTTCTCTGTCTCTGATATTAAACATTATGGCAGACTAATCATCATGGTTGGCTTTCTTTCCAATATAAATTAAGCAAGCAGCCTTCATCGTATAATGCTTATGCGTACACCTTTTCTTAGATAATGTAAAACTTTGGGTTGGAAAAACATTTAAGCTAGAAACAACCACGAAACATTGAGGCTATAGTTGTTCTTCGGCGAACGCCTTCGTGGAAGAACATTGGATAGCAAAACCAAACCAAGTAGGAAAGCAAGCACGAAGAACATCCTTTAATGTTTAATTTATCAATTTTTATCATGGAATCTAGTATTCAATTTATATCCAAATTGATCACAAGGCAGTTAAGCGGTCGAAATGATTTTGTCAATTAGATTATATATAAAAACATCACTTTTGTGTCGCCCAAGCAAGACTGCATCCCATATGATTGGCTGTACAAAAGAAGCCATTATTCAGAAGAAAAAAGGAGAAAAAATTGATATAAACGTCTTATCATACTAAATTCCACAAGTACATCAATTAGCTTTTGGCAAGCGACAATTAGCCTTCCTTTCATAAAATTTTTCTTCAGCTTAGGCCAATTGCCACAGACATTATACCCGTCAACAAATAAGACATGAACAGCATTGCCTATACCCTAGTTTGTAGTGTAAATAAAAGAGGAAATTCAATTTCCTAGAAGGTTGAGAGGGGATCGAACAAAACTTGTCAAAAAAAGAAACCTAGAGAATATATTACTTGTAAAATGTTGTGGTCGGATCTTGATAGAGCTCTGTATCTGTAATAAAATTCCTCCTTCTCTCAACCCTTCTGCTGAAGTTAATAATTGAAGGCCTAGGCGGGCTATGGTGCCAGACTTCCTGTTTTGAAACTTCTACGCAATCATAAAAAAGTACTTACAAATCTAAAAAGTTGTTAAAGATTCGACATTGGTCATAGTATGGAAAGTAAATAAAGTTGACGGCCTTAAAACCAAACACTAGAGGTTTGAGATTTGTCCAATGTCTATCATAAACTTGTTCATAAAGTAGTAACGAATTTAGTAAAAGCAAGGTTGTAAACTCCATTTTCTTTTGATATGGAAATTGACTAAGAGAAGCACAGACTTAACCCCCTAATGTTGGCTCCTCTAGCACACATAATTTAACTTGATTCCCACGCCCAAAGGGTGAATATGCTCATGTAGTCATTAAAAATACTATGATCATTTTCGGTATCCATATATTTACTTACAATTACATAACAATTGATAAACAATATTCTAGGGTTTCACTTTACTATGGTAAGGATCCTATTGAAAAATTATTTTGTACATGTATATATAGACAGGGGCTATGTTTAGGCCATTTGGATTTTGGACATTAATTCAATAACCCTACACCCCTGTTTTCTAAAAATAAAATTATGCATATTTTATATATGCTTTGTGCATCATATCTCTAATATATTGTTTTCTACAAAAACAATATATTGCTTCTCCATAGACTTGTAATATTCAAGGATATTGGAGTTTATTTTAATTGGTGCACAATGCAGGCGAATAAACTAGTGTTTTATTGTATTTTTAGCTTCTATTTTCTTAACCGTGTGTATCACTCAATTGGTCGAATAAGAAAAATGACATTTATAACGTACCTTGAAATACATATAATTTTTTACAATTTACCCATAAAATTATTCTTCATACTTATGCAGTTGTATACATATTTTTTCTAGAAGAATAAAGTTTCATCATTATTTCCCCCATTATCCACAATTGCCATCCAGTTCAAGAAAATTGTTAAGAGGTCCAAAAATTTTTATGTAGCGAGAAAAATTTAATATTGAAAATTTTGTTAATAGAACAGTTTTGTCATATGAATTTAATCGAAAACGCGGAATTATTTCATAAAGAAACTTATGCACAACCGGTTTGAAAATGGAATGATTACGGTTTAAACATAGAGTTCATTAATTAGAATAATGACATTGGAGAACACGTTGCTACAACATTTTAAGACGCTGTTTAAAAGTGTTATTAAATTCTTTTTCATCATCATTTCTAAAGTTAATATGACAAATCCCGTCACATACGCATATCGGGGAAGCCAACCGTGGGTTAAGCCGGGCTATATAGGCCGACCTAGTTTTCAGTAAAATAAAATATTTATTATTAAATTTTTTATGAATAAAAGTCACATTTAATTTTTTGTAACTCAGAAAAAAAGGCAAAATAGAGAAATTATTATTGATTTGAACTGCTATTTTATTATAAGAAAATGCATTAAACCAATTCTTTTATAGTCAATAGGTTTCAATATTTTAAACTTTTTGTACAAAGAGAGTATTCATATATTAAATTTACGTATTTATTTACCCTTTTTTTAAGAGGTAGGCGAGTGAGTACATTATTTTTAATAATAAGTCAATTTATAGCCTTTAGTCCTCTTTGTTTCCCTATGTAATATAGGCTCATGAATCCGTGAAAATGTATAGAGTAAGCACCCGATTTAACATATCTTATTGCATTTACACCATTAACCTCTTACTTCATGACAAAAGACCAACTAAACTATCATTTGGAGATAATGTAGCTTTTATTCTTAATAACAATTTTTTCTAAAATCTTCAAGTTAATACGTAAATCAAGAGAAGAATTATTTTATTTTATTTTTTACTTTTTTTAATCTAACCTAGCGTAGAAAAAATCTATAGCATAAATCACCATAGGCTTAGTCAAAAGATTGATCTGGCTCAACCTTTAAGGAGTCCAGTCTTAGCCCTCTATATACTTATTAGGCCCGACCGTCTACGTGAGAGCCTAGACATATCCTAAAATTCTTAGGTCTATTGTTAGAGGGCCTAGATACGAGCTTAAAAAAAAAAAGACCAGGCTAAACGTGGCCCTCTGTTTTTTAAATAATTATATTAAATTTATAAATTAAATTTAAAAAAAAAAGAAAAAAAGTGTATCAGTGTAATAGTATTTATGGAAATTGGATTATTGGATTTGGAATTGATGCTAATTATGTTGTTTTGATTTTTTTTTTTTAATATTGTAGCAATGCTATGTTGAACAATTAAACTTACAATTTGCAGGTTGTAAATTTTGGCAAATATCTTTTTTTTTTTGTGGAGAGGTTTTGTCAATTTTTTTCAATTAAATATTATTGTTTAATTAGTTTAATAGAGGTAAAATAAATAAAGTCCTCTTTTATTTAAGTTGTTTTTACATTTTAGCTTTTGTTTTATTTTATTAAATTACTAAAAAAAGCTTGGTCCAGCACATTCAAACTTGGACGTCCTACAAAGGGCCTGGGCCTATTTTTTCTAACGCGGACTTGCGCCTAGGATTTGCCACTCCTACACCATCCGTGATATGAATAAATGTTAGAACCGATGCTGATAAGTGTACGTATGTGTAATTATATTCCAATGCCCTTCCGAATATAGTATTTATCGTAATTGATTAGAGTTGAGTGCCGAATTGTCAGAAGGATGTAACGAATGAAGAAGAAGAAATCTCTTATGGCAGTGACGAATGAAGAAGAAACGGCAGAGTTACAAAGAATAAAGATGTTTTTATATGTTAGGTCAGAAGGATGTAACGAACTTCCAAAGTAGGAATGAATACGAGAGATGATGCGATGAATGTGGTTCCCAAATCACAATTGCCGATGTCAAGTGAAATTGCATTTCGCCTACTGATGTGTCTATGTTGTCATGATATATTTGAGACGAATTAAAAAGTCCCCATCCCCACCGGTCTTCCCACATAATTGTTGTTGTACTTGTGTCAGTAGCTAGGACTTGGGCGTTGGGGCCTTGGGGCTGTGACTAAGAATTTGGTTAATTTTATGAGAATGCGTTTTGCATATTGTATTGTATTAGATTATATTAGTTGTATTATATTATGGTGCATTGTATTAATATATAATATAATATTATGTTTGGCATAACATAAAATGTATTATATATAATAACATTTTTATATTATCGAGAATTAAATTAATTATATAATTTGTTAATCAAAATAATATTTTTTAATTAAAGCAACAATATATCGACATATTATATTTCCATACCTCAACGTTACTTTCAAGTTAAATTTTTTCTTTAATTTTAGCCATGTATACAAATAACTTATTTTCATGTTGGAGAAAACAACTATGTAAAAAAATAAATAATAATAATAATTGAAGTGGTTTATTATTCTATTTAATTTTTAAAAGATAAACAATCTCTTACCAGGGCTGGCTCAACCAAAATCGGGGCCTTAGGCGAGTTGTTAAAATTAGGCCTCCTACAAAAAATTGAAAAAAAAAATTATTTAAAATTACGAAAACAAAATTATTTAAAATCAATTTTTCTAGCTTTCTGAGGTGCAAATTTATTAATCAAATTTTTGGATTCTAATTTTGCTAATATATCTTTCTCAATAGACAATATAGGTAATCCATTTAATCTTTCTTGTGACATGATTGATCTAAAATAATTTTTTATCAGTTTTAATTTTGAAAAACTTCTTTCTACAGAAGTAACAGTTACCGGTATTGTTAATAATATTTTACAGGCAATAAATGCATTTGGAAAAGAATTAACTCTTTTCAAATAATTAAGCACCTCAATTGGAGAATTATTTTCATCTTGAAAAATTTCTTTTAAAACTTTTAGCTCAGAAAACAAATCTAAACCATCTACATCAGAAAACATACCATGTTTTAAAGCATTTTCAAGATTAACACAGCAAGTTTTTAAAACATCATCACTTAAATATTTTAATTTTTTGAAATTAAACAAAAATCCAAACATATTCTCATGCATTTGAAATTGTTCAAATATACTCCTAATTGATGAAATAGCTTGATCTACTATGTATATAAAATAATTAATTCTAAAATAATCTTCAGGAGACAAACTTTGATCTTCAACAATTTTTTCATCAAAATTTCTTTTCCTACGGATCACTCTTTTCTCATTAAATTTAGGTTCAATTTCCATTGCACAAGCAATTTCTTTAGCTAAAATCATAGCAGACACCAATCCATTTTCTCTATAGTTTTCAAAAAAAGAAATAAGTCCTTTAAGTTGATCTATGGCAATATCAATATGCATATCTTCTTTTTGCAAGTTCTTACTCACCGAATTACAAAAAATAATATATCATACCAAATAACCATACCTAGCAAGAATTAAAAAAAATTAATATCCTAAATTTGGGGCCTTCATCATGGCCAGGCCTTAGGCAACCGCCTAAGTTGCCTAGGGCAGAAGCCGCCTCTGTCTCTTACCTTTATTAAAATCATGTGGAATTCAATATAAAAGATTGTGTGCTGTTGGTCAAGAAAAATAAAGGTAGCAATGTAGTTTGCCAGTTGATTAATAAATGACATGTTATTTATAATCAAAATACAAATGATTGTCATCTACAACGTGCGCCAATGCATATTATTTATATTTGTTGTTTCTGTAGGATGAATTGTTGTTTATAAACAACATGACAAACGATCTGTCATTTGAGACATGCCTATTAAAATTTAAAATATTGGATGTAATGTCATTAAAAAACTTGTCATGTCTGATTAACAATTTTAAATGGTCATTTTTTCAAAACAAAAAAATAGAAAATCATAGTTAATGGTGTTTTGTTTTTTCATTTTTTGCAAAATACAAGTTCCTTAAAAAAAAAAATTAAAGACAAATGGGCTAACTTTGATTTTCTTTTGGTTTAGCTAAGGTCATTTGACTTTTTTTTTCATTTTACCTTTATAAATGGTCTCTCTATCCACTTATTATTTACATCATGAAAAACATAAATATTTCAAATAAAATGTATTATGTTTAATATGTACAATTTTTACATTATTGGGCCAAATTTAGAATGAGCCTAATGAGAGGCCAATAGATCATTTTCCTATATAAAGCTCAAAATATAACACAAACACTTATATACATACATATACACAGACACTTGAGCGTTATTTTTATGTTAAAGTTTTTTCTTCATTTTACCCAAATATACAAATAACTTATTTTTACTATTGGAGAAAACAAACATGTAGAAGTATATGAATAATTGAAATAGTTTATTATTCTATTTAACTGTTAAAAAATAATCGATCTCTTATATTCATTAAGAATTCAACATAAAAGATGACATGTCGTTGATCGGGGACAATTACTAACGACATATCGTCTTTAGTTGAATGCATAAATGATAGGATGTCTAAAATTAAAACACAAATGACATGTCAGCTACAAGATGCACCAATGCATACTATTTATGCTTGCCTTTTACATAAATATCCTGTATGTTATATCATATTATTTTCAGTAAATGGACGATATATCTTTTATCTAAAAATGACAAACGACCTTCATCTAAGTCAAGTTTGTTGATTGGAATTTAAAACACTAGATATAATATCGTTGAAAAATAGAGGACCTATCATGTCTAAATTAAAATTTTATAGTGGTCATTTTCTAAGACAAAAAAGTAAAAAAAACGCAATTAGTTAAGAGCGGTAAAATTTGATTTTTGATCAATTGGTTTAGGTTACGGGTTGATTAGGTTAGGGAGAAAATAATATGAACTTGTAACTTTGTCCCATCTTATCTTAATATAATTCAGATCTGATCAAAAGTTCGAATTGAGTTCTGATCGAATTGAATTATGATTGCATGTGGATCGGTTAAGATTCAAGTTAAAAACAGATTCTGGTTAATTAGGATGGATTTGGATAATATTTGGATTAGGGGTAATTTCGATCCCTTTTTGTTTATTTTGAGATTTTTTGCAAATTATTTTATTTATTAGAAGATTGTTTAAATGTAGTTATCTCATTTTAGTCTTTACTAATTTTCAACAACTAGAAAATTAAATAAACTATTACTATTGGACTGGGTTGAGTTGGTTAGATCGAGTTATTTGCCCACTCCCAAAGTTATATCTGAAACAATTTTTTTTTCAAGTTTAGTTCCAACCTGATCAGATTTTCGAATTGGATCAAGCTAATCAGGTTGGCCAAAATCCCACCTAATCAAAGTGGAGCCTTCAACCACATATGATCCGAACCTGAATTTTTTGAAATAGAACAAGTGGACTTATTTGGCCACCCTAAAAACAAACGATGCCTTAGACTTAATTTGTGTTTAAATGTAATTTCAGTGGAGAAGTGGTTGTGTTAAAAGTACACTGCTTAATTCTCTTAATAACTGAATCAAATTCGTGTATATTTAACTGGACTTGGGCCCAACTCCTGGTGACTGCGTAAAATTTCATTCTCATCTCATAAGGCTACCTGGATATGACGAAGAACAAAAAGGTTATGGCATTATTATGAACTACAACAAGCTTGTAATTTCAGCCATGGTTGTTACAAACCCAATGTTCCCTACGCAAAACTGAATGTGGTGGATACAAACACAAGAAAACCAAAACCTATACCCAATTTCAAAGTCTAGGCAAATATAAAACTATTAATGAATGTGGATACAAACATAAGTCACTTCAATTCAAAAGCCATCCCAATTCCAAATTCTGACCAATATGAAACTAATTATTTAGTGTACAGACTTGACCCTTCACCACAACATTCTAACTGCAAATTTTTAATGCTAATAATTAGACCAGCCCAATTGAAACAATATAAGTGTTGCTTATATTTTTTCGTATTAGGGGCAGATGCAATTTGTATGAAATCATAGCTAAAGGCCTGCACAAGGGATGTTACATGGTCAATTGTTTGTGTAAGATACAATGAATAAAATTTTAAGGAATTAAAATTAAGATTAATGACCCATTGCAGTAACCACATGAAAGCCTTATTAGGATGCTTGCACTTACAATTCTATAATGAATATGGTGACATGGCCATTGCAATTTGTAATACCATACACTCATCAAAGTTGACTTCCAATACCTGGACTATCATTCAGTTTACAGTTACCATCTTTTGCCACAAACATTATTATTTTGGTTTACAATTATGTGGTGATGAAACTGTTATATTTTCACAAACATTATTATTTTGGTTTACAATTATGTGGTGATAAAACTGTTATATTTTCACAAACATTATTATTTTGGTTTACAATTATGTGGTGATAAAACTCTTATATTTTCACAAGACTTCCTTGCTGTCTATTTCTCACCTACTATATCCAGTTTTCCTTAGAAAAAATAAGTAACTTAAAAATCTATTTTTACCCCCTAAAACTTAAGGATTGCAGCAAAATATAGTATGAAGAAAAAAAAGAACCAAAATAGAGAAATTATTATTGATTTGAACTGCTATTTTATTATTAAAAAAAGCATTAAACCAATTCTTTTATAGGCAATAGGTTTCAATACTTCAAACCTTTTGTACCAAGAGAGTATTCATATATTAAACTTACATATTTATTTACCCTTTTTTTTAGAGGTAGGGGAGTGAGTATTAAACTTTTATTTTGCTCTTTTTTATGAATAGTATTGCTCTTTTTATTTTGTTTTATACTACATTAAGATTGAATTTGTTAATTTTTAAATAATTCCATTTGTTCAATTTAATATTTACTTAATGTATTAAAATAAATTTTTGTAAGGGAAGAGATGGAGGGAGAATAAGAGAGAGAGAACAAGATTAAATAAGCTATTTTTTCAATAAAAATTTTAATGAAAAAATTAGAGAAAAAAAATTAATAAATTCAAATAACCACACACCGCGTACCTGCAAGTTTGCAACATATATAACTAAGAAGTCATAACAGAAAACACGAAGTTAGATGTCAGAAAACACCAATCCAAAAATGGTACCCGCCACTACTCATGAAAAATCCTAAAATCCACCTTGCTACCCTCTTTCCCTGCTCTATTTCGAATTCGAGCAACTGATGCCCGGACACAATCTGCTCCACCTCTACATTGCTGCAGTTGCACTACCAGCCATCTCGACCACTGTCGCAGCTTGCTTCACCATAGTTTTGATGGTATATTACACTAAATAATTAAGTTCTAATTTTCATTGTATTATTTGTATTAGCAACTGTTTAATTGTAGTTCTAGGGTTTCCAGCGTTTAATTTTTTTTTTTTTTGTGGAAAGTTGTTTTATTGAAGAATTGTGAGACTTAAGAAATTCTAAGTTGGATGTTAATGTGACAGTAAGTTAGGAGACACAAGTTAGATGCAAGTTGAGTGCGACAGAAATCATAAGTTTTTCACACACAGGCACTAGTAGTAGCTACATCTAGTAGTGAGGTGTGTGCTGACTTTATGGTGTTCTTTTTATGTTAAACATTGAATCACTCTTAAAAGAAAACTCCTCTTTAGGATATTTAGAGAATTTCGTTGGTGTTTTATTGATGACTGGTGTAGTTTTTATGATAAGTGTTGTGCTTGTGAATCCTTTATATCTAATTTTTCAGGAAGGTGTCCGTTGGACTTACAGGACAAAGAAGATTAAAGAGCATATGGCATCACAAAGTTGCTAAACGATCATCCAACATCCAAAAATTTGTGACAGGTGTTGTGCTTCTAAATCTTCTATACCTAGTTTTTCAATTTTTTTTATATGTTTCAGGACAGATTTGAGAAACTCAGGAAGGCGTATGTTGGAATTACAGGATAAAGAAGATTCATATGGCGTCACAAACTTGCTAAATGATCATCCAAGATCCAAAATTTTTCGGACCTTGGATGATCGTTTAACAACTTTATTTCTTTAAATCATGGAAGCGTAGAGCCTTACATTAAGCAGTGGGTGGACATGAGGGACTGCACATATTTGTGCAACGTTATTTTCTTAAATCATGGAAGCCCAGAGCCCCACAATAAGCGATGGGTAGACATAAAAGGTGGGTAAACATGCGGAACTGCACATATTTGGGTGCACATGTGGGACTGTACATGTTTGTGCTGACATTATTTGTGCAATGTTTTTTCCTTAAATCATGGAAGCCTAGAGCCCCACATTAAGTGGTAGGTGGACATAAGGGGGATGGACATAAGGCGTGGTTGGACATGCAAGGCTGCACATATTTATGCCAATGTTATTTATACAACGTTATTTTTTTTATTTTAGGATAGATTTGATAAATGCAAGAAGGTGTCTGTTGGACTTACAGGACAAATAAGATTAAAGAGCGTTTAGTGCCACAAAGTTGTTAAACGATTATCCAACGTCTGAAAAATTTATGTGACAGGTATTGTGCTTATGAATCCTTTATACTTAGTTTTTCAGTTCTTTTTTTTATATGCTTCAAGATAGATTTGAGAAATGCAGGAAGGTGTTCGTTGGACTTACAGGACAAAAAAGATTTAAGAGCATATGGCGTCACAAACTTGCTAAACGATCATCCAAGATCCAAAAATTTTCAGACCTTGGATGATCATTTAGCAACTTTATTTCCTTAAATCATAGAAGCGTAGAGTCTCACACTAAGCGGTGGGTGGACATGCCGGGCTGCACATATTTAGCAGTGGGTGAACATAATAGGAGGGTGGACATGCGAAGCTGCACATATTGAAGTGGACATATGGGGCTGTACATGTTTGTGCCAACGTTAGTTTCCAACTTTTTCTTTTGAGTATACACGTCTTAAATGTTTTGCCATGGCATGCACTCTATTATTATTTGTTGTTGTTATATTTTCAAATTTCTGAAAAAGAGAGTTCAGGAACATGATTAAAACTTAATTAGCTAAAATTGATCATAGTTTGATCATGAGGGCACAAATCAGACAAAAACATCTGCATTGCACTAATTCCACAGTACATCTAGTAATATAAAAAACAGACAAACATAGTACATCTAGTAATACTAAAAGATTAGACAAACATCATCATAATCTGTGGGGCATTCCACAATCAAGGTATTGCTCTTGGCATCACCTAAGCTATAATATGATGTGCCAAAGCACCAATGGGCCTTAGTTGCACCAACAATCGTACAACAATCCTATAAATGAGTTGTTGTATAGTAGGATGGGTGGAACCTGTATATTATTTACTTTCCAAAATCTTTTAAGAAATTGAACAGAGATCAACTGCAAAAAATTCATCAAGAATAGGAAAAGTCAATTCACTCAGTTAAAGTTTCTATTAAGCTCAGCCTGAATTACCCCGTTACAGTGCTCTTGGTGATAGTGATTGAAAGATGGCGGATCCATTCATAACGGAGAGCTTCCCCGAGCAAATGATCTTCAAAATATGTCATTAATTGGTATGCATGCCGAATAGATGGTCGGCCCAATACTCGCACAATTCTGGTAGCATAACGTCGTGCGAAGATAAGTTCTCTACGAATCACTTGTATATTATTTTGCGTTTGCAAAATGTGCTTTTTTTCGGGGCTAGTCTGTGGGTAAGAAGTTGAAACTGCAATTTGTCCGGGCTAAGCAAATAAAATAACAAATCAATATAAATAAAATAACAGATCAAACAATGAAACACAAATTATTAGTAATCACATAAATGAAAGATAAAAAAATAAGCAATATACTAACCCTAAAATCATTAGGGAAGGCAACTATTTCATCGTCTTCGTCTAATTCCCATTGATTGTCGTTATAAAGCCCCACATCATTGGCTGCATTATAAGGAAATTGAATGGCTAATTTACCATCCGGGTCTCTAAGATGTAAGGGAATTAGGTCTATGTATTCATATACTGGGGAAATTTCGGCCTTGTTGTAAGAGAGAATAGAAGTTATATATATAATCTAGAGGTGGACGATGGCAACGGTCGGGTTTAACGATTCGGTCGAATAAATCAAACCGAATCAAATTTTTTTTAATCTAGTTCAGTTGTACCCACCTCTTATATTATATATACACGGTCGAGATTGTATTAATAAAAATATATTAAAAAATTCTATAAAAAAATTTGCATACATGACGCATCACCATCATTTATTTCGTCATAGGATTTTACCTTACTCAATTATGTTCGTTTTGTAAAATGTCATTTTCTTAAATTATGAAAGTCCGAAGCCCCACACTAAATGGTGGGTGGACATAAGAGGTGGGTGGACGTGCGAGGCTGTACATATTTGAGTGGACATGTGGGGCTCCACATGTTTGTGCCAACGTTATTTATGCAATATTATTTCCTTAAATCATGAAAGCTTAGAGCTCCACAGTTAGAGGTGGGTGGACATAAGAGGTGGATGGACATGCGGGGCATGCTGGACTACACATATTTGTGTGGATATACTGTGGGTGGATATACGGGGTGGCAGACATACAAAGCTACACATATTTATGCCAACATTAGTTGTGCAATGTTATTTCTTTTTTATATCTATTTTAAGGTATATTTGAGAAATGCATGAAGGTGTCTGTTGCGTGAGATTGTTGAAAATAAACGTGAAAATTCATAATGAAAAACGAGATTTAAACCAAAATTCTTCGTCTTCATTGAAACTGAAATCATAGGATTTCAAATGATTATGACGATGCTTCTTCGAATGATAATGAATAAAATTTCGTATGATTGTGACGATGCTTTTTTGAATGAAAGTGTGAGAGAAAGCTTATATGTCTTGGTTTTTTTTCCTCAAAACTGTGGGATCGAAAGCAATAGAATTTCCGCAGCTTCTTTTTATAGGTTAAAGAAGATTAAAGAGCATACGGTGTCACAAAGTTGCTAAACGATCATCCAACGTCTGAAAATTTTTGTGACGGGTGTTGTGCTTATGAATCCTCTATATCTAGTTTTTTAGTTTTTTTATATATATTTTAGGATAGATTTGAGTAACGGAGGAAGATGTCTGTTGGACTTACAGGACAAAGAAAATTTGAGAGCATATGGCATCACAAACTTGCTAAACGATCATCCAAGAACCAAAAATTTTCGGACCTTGGATGATCATTTAACAACTTTATTTCCTTAAATCATAGAAGTGTAAAGCCTCGCACTAAGCAGTGGATAGATATAAAGGGTGGGTGGACATGTGGAGCTGTACATATTTAGCGATGAATAAACATAAAGGATGGGTAGGCATGTGGGGCTGCACATATTTAAGTGAACATGTGGGGTTGTACAGTTTTGTGCCAACATTATTTCTCAACTTTTTCTCTTGAGTATACGCGTCCTAAATTTTTTGCCATGGCATGCACACTAATCTTATTTGTTTTTGTTATATTTTCAAATTTCTGAAAAAGAGAGTTCGTGAACATGATTAAAACTTAATTAGCCAAAATTGATCATAGTTTAATCATAAGGGCACAAATCAGACAAGAACATTTACATTACAGTAATTCCACATTACATCTAATAATATAAAAAACATATAAATATAATACATCTAGTAGTACTAAAAATACAGACAAATATCTTCATAATCTGTGAGGGTGTTCCACAATCAAGGTATTGCTCTTGGCATCACTTGGGCTTTCATATAATGTGCCAAAGCACCAGTGGGCGTCAGTTGCACCAGCAATCATACAACAATCTCATAAATGAGTTGCTGTATAGTAGGATGGGGCGGAACCTGCATATTATTTGCATTCCAAAATCTTTTAAGAAATTGAATGGAGACCAACCGCAAAGAATTCATCGAGAATAGGAAAAGCCAGTTCACCCGGTTAAAGTTTTATTAACATAAGCTCAAATTACCCCGTTACAGTGTTCCTGGTGACAGTGATCGAAAGATGGTGGATCTAATAATAACGAAAAAGCTTCCCCGTGCAAATGATCTCTCAAATATGTCACTAATTGATATGCACGTTGAATATATGGTCAGACCAATACTCACACAATTCTGGTAGCATAACACCGTGCAAAGATAAGTTCTCCACGAATCAGTTGTATATTATTTTGTGTTTGCATAACGTGGTTTCTTTCGGGGCTAGTCCATGGGTAAGGAGTTGGAATTGTAATTTGCTCGGGCTTAATAAACAAAATAACAAATCAATACAAACAAAATAATTGATCAAACAACGAAACACAAATAATTGGTAATCATATAAATGAAAGAGAAAAAAAAAATAAGTAATATACTAACCTCATTATCACTAGGGAAGGCAACTATTTCATCGTCTAATCCCCATTCATTGTCGCTATGAAGCCCCATATCATTGGCTGCATTATAAGGAAATTAAATGGCTACTTCACTATCCGGTCTCTAAGATGTAAGGGAATTAGGTCCATATTTATATACTGGGGAAATTCTGGCCCTATTGTAAAAGAGAATAAAAGTTATATATATAATCTAAAGGTGGGTGTCAACAACGGTCGGATTTAACGATTCGGTTGATTAAGTCAAACCGAATAAAAATATGCATCACAAAGATTGTATTAATAAAATTACATTAAAATTTTCTATTAAAAAAATATTTGCATGCATGATGTATCACCATTATCAATTTCCTCATAGCATTTTACCTTACTCAATTATGTTCATTTTGTGCAACGCTATTTCCTTAAATTATGTTTTAGGATAGCGATGGGTGGACATAAAGGAGGTGGACATCGACTACATATATTTTGGTGGACATGCGGGGTCGCACATGTTTGTGCTAACATTATTTATGCAACGTTATTTCCTTAAATCATGAAAGTTTAGAGCCTCACACTTAGCGGTGGGTGGACATAAGGAGTGGGTGGACATGAGGGGTATGCTGGATTGCACATACTTGTGTAGACATACTGTGGGTGGACATACAAAGCTACACATATTTATGCCAACGTTATTTGTGCAATGTTATATTTATATATATATATTTAGGATAGATTTGAGAAATTCACACTTGTGAGATTAGTGGACATAATTGGATGGACAAAAATAGTGGGTGGACATGCGGGGCTGCACATATTTAAGTGGACATGTATGGTTGCACATATTTTTGCTAATGTTATTTCCTAACTTTTTCTTTCGAGTATACACGTCCTAAATTTTTTGCCATGACATGCACACTATTCCTTTTTGTTTTTGTTATATTTTCAAATTTCTGAAAAAGAGAGTTTAAGAACATGATTAAAACTTAATTACCCAAAATTGTTCATAGTTTGATCACAAGGGCACAAATCAAACAAGAACAACTGCATTACACTAATTCCACAGTGCATCAAGTAATATAAAAAAAAGACAAATATAATACATCTAGTAACACTAAAATAACAGACAAATATCTTCATAATCTGTGGAGGCGTTCCACAATCAAGGTATTGCTCTTGGCATCACCTAGGCTATCATATGATATGCCAAAGCACCAGTGGGCATCAGTTGCACCAGCAATCGTACAACAATCTCATAATTGAGTTGATGTATAGTAGGATAGGGCGGAACCTGCATATTATTTGCATTACAAAATCTCTTAAAAAATTGAACGGAGACCAACCGCAAAGAATTCATCGAGAATAGGAAAAGCCAATTCACCCGATTAAAGTTTCTATTAACCTTAGCACGAATTACCCCGTTACAGTGCTCTTGGTGACAGTGATCAAAAGATGGTGGATCCATTCATAACGGACAAGCTTCCCCGTGCAAAATAGCTCCGAAATATATCACTAATCGGTATGCGCGCCAAATAGATGTTCGTACCAATACTCGCACAATTCTGGTAGTATAACAAAATGAGAAGATAAGTTCTCTCCGAATCACTTGTATATTATTTTGCGTTTGCATAATGTGGTTTTTTTCAAAGCTAGTCCATAGGTAAGCAGTTGGAACTGCAATTTGTCTAGGCTGAACAAACAAAATAACAAATCAAGACAAACAAAATAACATAACAAAGAACGAAACACAAATAATTGGTAATCATATAAATAAAAGACAAAAACATAAGTAATAAACTAAACTCATAATCACCAGGGAATGCAGCTATTTCATCATCTAATTCCCATTCATTGTCGCTATGAAGCCTCACATCATTGGCTACATTATAAGGAAAATGAATGGCTACTTCACCATCCGGTCTCCAAGATGTAAGGGAATTAGGTCCACGTATTTATATACTGGGGAAATTTTGACATTTCTGTAAGAGATAATAGAAGTTATATATATAGTCTAGAGGTGGGCACTGGTAACAGTCGAATTTAACAATTTGGTCGAATAAATTGAACCGAATTAATTTTTTTTTAATCTAGTTCAGTTGCACCCACATATAATATTATATATACATGGTCGAGATTGTATTAATAAAAATAAATTAAAAATTCATTTAAAACAAATTTACATACATGATGCATTACCATCATCTATTTCCTCATAGCATTTTACCTTACTCAATTATGTTTATTTTGTGCAACGTTATTCAATTAAATTATGGAAGCGCGGAAACTCACACTAAGCAGTGGTGGACATAAGAGGCGGGTGGACATGTGGGATTGTTCATATTTGGGTGGACATGAGGGCATGCTAGATTGCACATATTTGTGTGGACATACTGTGGGTGGACATAAGGGGTGGGTGAACATACAAAGCTGCATATATTTATGCCAACCTTATTTGTGCAATGTTTTTTTCTTTTTTATATATATTTTTTGATAGATTTGAGAAATGCAGAAAGGTGTCTATTGCGTGAGATTACTGAAAATAAACCTGAAAATTCATGATGAAAAGCGAGATTTAAACCGAGCTTCTTCATCTTCATCAAAACTGAGATCATAGGATTTCAAATGATTATGACGATGCTTCTTCGAATGAACGTGTGAGAGAAAGCTTATATGTCTTAGTTTTTTTCCCCGAAACTATAAGGCCGAAAGCCAGAGAACTTCCGCAGTTTCTTTTTTCAGGACAACGAAGATTAAAGAGCATATGGCGTCACAAAGTTGTTAAACGATAATCCAAAATTTTTGTGACGGGTGTTGTGCTTATAAATCCTTTATACCTAGTTTTTTAATTTTTTTTACATGTTTTAGGATAGATTTAAGAAACGCAGGAAGGTGTCTGTTGGACTTACAGGACAAAGAAGATTTGAGAGCATATGGCGTCACAAATTTGCTAAACGATCATCCAAGAACAAAAAATTTTCGGACCTTGGATGATCATTTAGCAACTTTATTTCCTTAAATTATGGAAGCGTAGAGCCTCCCACTAAGCGGCGGGTGGACATAAGGGGTGAGTGGACATACGGAGTTGCACATATTTAGCGTTAGATGGACATAAGGGGTGGGTGGACATGCGGGGCTGCACATATTTAAGTGGACATGTGGGGCTGTACATATTTGTGGCAACGTTATCTCCCAACTTTTTCTCTTGAGTATACGCGTCCTAAATTTTTTGCCATGGCATGCACACTTTTCCTATTTATTTTTGTTATATTTTCAAATTTCTAAAAAAGAGAGTTCAGGAACATTATTAAAACTTAATTAGTCAAAATTGATCATAGTTTGATCATAAGGGACAAATCAAACAAGAACAACTACATTACATTAATTACACAGTACATCTAGTAATATAAAAAACAGACAAATATAGTACATCTAGTAATACTAAATAGACAGATAAACATCTTCATAATCTGTGGGGGCGTTCCACAATCAAGGTATTGCTCTTGGCATTGCCTGGGCTATCATATGATAGGCCAAAGCACCAGTGGGCCTTAGTTGCACTAGCAATCGTACAATAATCCCATAAATGAGTTGCTGTATAGTTGGATGGAATGAAACCTGCATATTATTTACATTCCAAAATCATTTAAGAAATTGAACGGAGACCAACCATAAAGAATTCATTGAGAATAGGAAAAGCCAGTTCACCCGGTTAAAGTTTCCATTAACTGCAGCTCGAATTATCCCATTACAGTACCCTCGGTGACAGTAATCGAAAGATGGTGGATCCATCAATAACGGAGAAGCTTTACCGTGCAAATGATCTTTGAAATATGTCACTAATCGGTATGCACTCCGAATAGATGGTTGGACCAATACTCACACAATTCTGGTAGCATAAGACCGTGCACAGATAATTTCTCTGCGAATCACTTGTATATTATTTTGCAATTGCATAATGTGGTTTCCTTCTAGGCTAGTCCATTGGTAAGGAGTTGGAACTGCAATTTGTCTGGGCTGAACAAACAAAATAACAAATCAATAAAAACAAAATAGCAGATCAAACAAAACACAAATAATTGGTAATCATATAAATGAAAGACGAAAAAAAAGTAATATATTAACCCCACATCATTTGCTAGCCTAAAGGGCTACACATAATGTAATTTTGATGATAACAAATATGTGTCTTAAGTGATTTAATAAATATTGTACCTCACAAGTTCACTAGTTCTTGAAAGATAATGTTTATACAAGTGAATCAAGTGAAATTAAGTTCAAGACATTCAACAGCTAATGGTTCGATTAAGAACAAGTGTTAAACTAAATGGAATCATTATTATGACAAATTCTTGTAAAACTGGTATGATTTAATTGATGCATAGTTTAACATTTGAAAAGCTTAAGATTTTATTTAAATCATTACTTTTCATAAACCAAAAAGTTTTATATTTATAAGATAAAGTGTTATGTGGATTTGAGTAATTTAGATTAAAATGAAAAAGTTTTACAATCTTTGATTTTAATAAATATTATTTTGAGTTCTGAAGTTGGACCTATTTGGAAAGATTTGAAATATTTTGGGCCATACCACAATTTAAGAAAATTTGAGGACCCAAGTGTAACAATATAAAATTGGATAGAGAGCGAGCAGCTAACCGCCTGAGGGCTAGCGGCTAGCCACCTGAGGAAAATTTCATATTTTCAAATTCTAGACTAAATTGAAAGATTTTCAGAACTTTTAAATTTATGGGTATTATGTTAAATTTTGAAAAGGACCTCTATGAAAAGTGCTATTATAGTTTGGGCCATAGCATAATTTCAAAAAATTTTGGGAATGTCAAGCATTATTTAGAAATTCTGAACTTGGACTTGTTTGTAAAGTTTTATGACATTTTGGGCCATAGTATGATTATGAAAAGTTGTGGGTAAAAATGTAATTTAGACTTGTTACTGTAGCAAAATTCAAAATCAATGCTTACTTCACTGTTCTAGAGCGGTGAGCCAGATAAATTAAGCAGCTAGCCACTTAAGCGCTGGAATTTACCTATAACGGCTAGTTTTCGGACTTTAGTTATAAAAATCTAACTTCAACTTCATTTTAAAAACTAATGCAAGCATAAATAAGTTTAAAACAACATATTTTGAGCTTCTAATTCAAAAATCATTATAGATTAAATGTTCATTGAGCTATTGTTTATATATCCACTCTTGAAAAGAGTTTCATTGCTGTAATCTTTATTTTCTCATCAAATTTGTGAGTGCATAAGTGTGAGAAACACTTGAGTGAAGAGATTGGAAGATAATCTCTTGGTTACAAAGGTTTATTGACACATTAGAAGTCAACTGTAAAAAACTTGAAGCCTTCGGAGGCTTGGATAGTGAGTGGTTTTGCCGACTTCCCCTATACCATACAAGCCGATAATTCCTCTGTACTTATTTGGGTGAACGTGCGGAGCTACACATGTTCGTGCCAATGTTATTTATGCAAATATATTTCCTTAAATCATGGAAGCCTAGAGCCCCACACTAAGCGGTTGGTGGATATAACGGGTGGGTGGACATGCGGGGCATACGGGACTGCACATATTTGGGTGGACATGTTGTAGGTGGGCATAAGAGATGGGTGGACATGCAAGGCTGCGTATATTTATGCCAACATTATTTGTGCAACGTGTAACGACTCGCTCCGAGCTCTACAGGGCGAATCTTACTGGAGCTCAAATATCTATACTTAAAAATAGAAATAATAATAATAATCCTTTTACAATCCATAAAAATTATAGTCTCTAAATACAAATATATTCCGCAAACTGCAGCGGAAGAATTTAAAATTTATGTCAAACCCGTTACCGTCTTGAATCAATCCTGATAAATCGAAACTGAATCACAATAAATTATAATGAGTACGAAACTCAGTAAGCAAACCAATTTTTCATATACCAAAATACATACATACATACGTACATATAATGCAAATGGATGTCATGCCATGGTACTCAAAAACATCGTAAAACAAATTATCGAAATCTCATTATGTCATTCTCAAACTTCCGCATTTTCTTCCAAATCACTTACTTGAGCTACCTTCATTCAATTACCGCTTAGTAGGATACTCCCTTAACTTTCAAAACTTTCATACACTTTCAAAAACTTTGGGCTTCTCGCAAACGCGTACCTCGCCCACTTATCTCATAAGCCATAATATAACATCCGGAGTATCCTCCACTAAGCCAGTAACGAATTCAAGCATCCAAGCCAAAATTGTAAAACAATCTTTCTTTCTACAATTTCTGCTTTGCTAAAATCACTTTCTCGTTTTACAGAAAATATAATGCATTTTCGTGCTCATGCTAATGAAATTCCACACATACGAATGCCCATGTTCATAAATACACATATCACATAACACATCATATCAACACATCACATAAATACATAGGCAGGACATATAAATCCATATCCGTATATATCAAAATAGACTTTTCAATCATTTCAAACATATATATTGTTTATTGTTATTCGTTTGGAAATCTAGTTTACTTACCTCGTGGCATCCTCGAGTAACAAACGCATATCGATATCATTGGCCTAAAATATATAAAAATACACTCATAAGAATAAAATTAAACTATAATCATAAACTCCAATATTCTCAAATTCCTCAATATAATCACATTCCATATTTAACCTCAAATAATCTCAATTTAAATCATAAATTACCCAAAATACTCATGATTCTCAAAATTACGAAATTACCCTCAATTATTCCAAAATTACCAAAATGCCCTTGGATTCAATATTACCGAAATACCCATAAAGTCATAATCTACCAACTTAACCTCAACAACATAAATTATCAACTTATCCTCAATTTCAGCAATTATAAAAATACCCACATAATCTAAAATTACGAAATTGCCCCAAAAGTATGAAATTACCGAAATGCCCTTGCCGGATAACGTTCACCGGAATTCAACTGACGGCAACTGGAAGCTCAAAACTGAAAGTCCTGACCACGCTGGGTCCAACGGTGGCGGTGGTGACCTCCCATGCGCGGCCACGGCACTGAAATCTAACTCTAAAACCGTGATTGCTCAAGTGGCCGACCGGTGGTAAAACGACGTCCCCGACGACAGTGGATGGTCGGAAATGGTAGAGGGCATAGTAGGGAACAAAACCCAAGTGGCGGCATCACCGAAAACTGGTGAAATCGTGGCCAATCGAGGCGGCGCTTGCCGCGACTTTCGCGAGTTCAATCGATGACTTTCCGGCCATTTCCCGACAGCTAGGATGGCATGGATAAGTTGCTCGCCTCTCAAGCTTCAAATCGGTACCAAGCTCGACCGAAACGGTGGCCGGAAATGGGAGATCCGGTCGGGTCACGGGTCAAGTTCGGCCCGGTTCTCTTTTCCCTCTCTCTCTCCCCGTAAGCTTCTCTTCCTTTTTCTTTTCTCTCTCTTCTTTCGCTTTATAAACGGCTGGGAAAAAGTCAAAGAAACGGGTCCAGGGTGTTCACAACGTTATTTCTTTTTTTATATATGTTTTAGGATAGATTTGAGAAATGCAAGAAGATGTTTGTTGGACTTACAGGACAAAGAAGATTAAAGAGCATATGGCGTCACAAAGTTGCTAAATGATCATCCAACGTCTGAAAATTTTTGTGACAGGTGTTGTGCTTATCAATCCTTTATACCTAGATTTTCAGTTTTTTTTATTTGTGCAACATTATTTCTTTAAATCATGCGTGCAACATTATTTACTTAAATCATAGAAGCCTAGAGCCCCAGAGCCCCAGAGCCCCACACTAAGTGGTGGGTGGACATGTGGGGCTGCACATATTTGTGCCAATGTTAATTATAGAAGCGCAGAGCCTCACACTTAGAGGTGAGTGGACACGAGGGGTGGCACTTGTTTGTGCCAACAAGCCAGGCAATTACGCCTTAGTTAACAATCCCCCTAGAATTGCTTCTGAGATGGCTTCAATCCTCTCCCAGAATTGCTTCTGAGATGACTTGAACTCCTGACCTCCCTCTGATACCAATTGTTAAGATCAAGTGCTTGCCACTAGGTCAAAAGTTACAACTGATGACCAATGCACAACTTTATTTTCTTAAACCATGAAAGCGCAGAACCCCACACCAAGCGGTGGCTGGACAAAGTGAAATACAAGTATGCAACCCAGAGGGGGTGAATTGGAATTTTAAAACTTATCCTAACAAAACCACACAACAATCCAATCTAAAGCCTTAATAAATTTAAAAGCAATAAGTTCAATCAAAGCACAATAGTAAATAAGTAAGAGAGAAGAGAAACAAACACATGAAATTTTACGTGGTTCGGCAATCCCCGCCACGTCCACGCCTCCAAGCGATCCAAGCTTGAGGTTTTCACTATCCAAGCCTTCCAAGGCTTAAAATTACAATTGACTTCAAGGTGTCAATGAACCTTTACAACAATGAGATTATATCTCAATCTCTTCACTCAAGTGTTTCCCACACTTATACACTCACAAATTTGATGAAAAAATAAAGATTACAACAAAACTTTTTAAAGTGGATGAACAAATTTAAGAACAAGGATGATTCAAAATAATAATGAAATTGAAGCTCAAGATATGTTGTATGCCTTTTGTTTGTGCTTGCTAGAGAGCTTGAAAATGAATTGGCTTTGAGTTTTTATAGTTGGAGCTAAAAAATGGTTATTCACTTTTACTCATAACTTAGGATTATTTATGATGGAATTCGCTTGCATGTTACCGTTAAGGCAAAAATTTGAATTTTTGAGTATCAGGAATGCCACTTGTGATACAGTTTATGCTCATGTAGGTAATGCCGTTTAACAAAATTGCCGCTATTGTTTGTCAGGAGAGTTTCGCCCCATAACCGGATTTCCATAACTGCACTATGGCCCAAAAAGTTATAAAAAGTTGCAATTAAGTCCAATTTCAGAATTTCTTAATAATACTATGTGAATCCCAAAACTTTCTGAAATTATGAACAAGCCCAAACTTTGTGAATTTTTAGAATGGCCCATAATATTTAAATATTTTCAAATAAGTCCAAATCCAAATTCAAAAATAATATTTATTAAGCATAAAGATTTGTAAAATTCTTTCACTTTAGTTCACAACTTTGAAGAATAACTTAACTCCATAAAATCATTTTCTTGTTTTAAAAACACAATATATAAAACTTTATTTTTAATTACTCTCAATTTTCTTTAATCAACACATGTGGTTTGTTATCATCAAAATCAATATTTATAGCCATATAGGCTAACACAATGTATCCAATTTACTTGGAAAGTATTCAAACCATGCAAAGAAAATAAAGAAAGTATCGATAACCAAAACTTAAAGAGGGAGAATTCTTATTTCTTCTTCTTGCTAGTGATATTGCTTGAGAAAATGGAATGATATTATATGTAGAGAGGCTACATATTTATAGTAAAACAAATCTTCTCAATTGGTCACAAGTGTCAACACACAAATATTAAATTAATACAATACTGAAACATTTTAGGTAATATGCTTCTATGACTCGCAATTTAGATAAATTGAAGGATTTAGGTAAAGTGGTGTAAAGTCCACAATAATTATTTCTTTTTTTTTTCTTTTTTAAAGTACAATGGTAAACCCCACTTTAATGAGTATTGATGATGGGCCAACGCTACAATACCCGCATGTGTCACATACATGTAGGTAATAAAAAAATAATAAAATATGGCTATTGTTTGTGGCAGCCAAACATAAAAAAAAACTTTGGAGCAACCAGTAAAGAGCAACCGATTGCTCCTTAAATTAATATTATATTATGAAATAATATAATAAATAAATATAATAAAATAATAATTATTTTAATAATAAAGGCAACATAATAATAAAAATTTAGTTTTATAATAATTAAAAATTAGTTTCAAGTTTAATGGTAGTTGTTTCATGTTTATTGGTTCATTAATCAGGGTTACAAGTTAATGATCCTAAGTTTCATGTTCATTGCCTTTCGTTTCAAGTTCATTGCCCTCAGTTTCAAGTTAATTTAGTTTCAAATTTAATGGTCCCAATTTCAAGTTAAAGATAAATGTTTTATATTTATTGGTCCATTAATTGCATGATTTTTGGGATTGCAAGTTAATGATCCCAAGTTTCATGTTCATTGCTCTAAGTTTTAAGTTCCTTTGGTTTCTAGTTTAATGGTCTCAGTTTCAAGTTAATAGTAGGTGTTTCATATTTATTGGTCCATTAATCGGGATTACAAGTTAACGATCTTAAGTTTCATGTTCATTGCCCTCGGTTTCAAATTCATTGCCCTTAGTTTCAAGTTCATTTGGTTTCTAGTTTACTGGTCGAGTTTCAAGTTAATGGTAGGTAATTCATGTTTATTTGTGCATTAATTGAGGTTGCAAGCAAATGATCCTAAGTTTCATGTTCATTGCCCTCAATTTCAAGTTCATTGCCCTCAGTTTCAAGTTCATTTGGTTTCAAGTTTCATGGTCCCAGTTTCACGTTAATGGTAGGTGTTTCATATTTATTGGTCCATTAATCGGGATTGCAAGTTAATGATCATAAGTTTCATGTTTATTGCCCTCAATTTCATGTTCATTGCCCTCAGTTTCAAATTCACTTGGTTTCAAGTTTAATGATCTCAGTTTCAAGTTAATGATAAGTGTTTCATGTTTATTGGTCCATTAATTGCATGATTTTCAAGGTTGCAAGTTAATGATCCCAAGTTCCATGTTTATTGCCCTCAGTTTCAAGTTAAATGGTTTCAAGTTAATGATAGTGTTTCATGTTTATTGATCCATTAATTGCATGATTTTTTTTTGGGGTTGCAAGTTAATAATCTCAAGTTCCTTTGGTTTCAAGTTTAATGGTTCCAGTTGCAAGTTAATGGTAGGTGTTTTATATTTATTGATCCATTAATCGGGGTTGCAAGTTAATGATCCTCAAGTTAATGATCTTTGAGTTTTCATTCAAGTTCTTTGCTCGGGGTTGCAAGTTTTCAAATTCATTTGGTTTCAAGTTTAATGATTCAGTTTCAAGTTAATGGTAGGTGTTTCATATTTATTGGTCTCATATTTCATGTTAACTGGTTTTTCAAGTTTCCATTTCTTTCATATTTAATAATAATAAAAAACCTCAACCATTCGACCACTCTAATTTAATCCAATGACTATTTTTTATGCATGTATGAGATACATGCATGTACTGTAGCCGCGCCCTTGATGATGTTGTTGCTATTTTCTGGCCTATGACATGACTCGCAATTTTCTTTTTGAATTTTCCTTTTTTTCCCTAAATCTTAAATTACTTTTTTAAATATCAATCATAAAAAAAAAATTTTAGTCACGGATACTTTTCTTTTTATCTTATGAATCGTTAATCAAAAGTATTAATATTGTATGGGTTTATTTGATGATTTTGAGGCTGTAACTATTAAATTAATTTTTAATTGTTACTATTTTGTTTTGAATAGTACTGTGATGGGTTGTTGGAATTTTTTTGTAAATGGGTTTGCTTAGTTGCTAAATATTTTAGAGTTTTAGTAAGTTTTGTATGAATTCATTATTCAAGACAATCATGCTATCATATTTGGTGATTTTTCACGGAAAATTTATTTGACTTTTGGGTGGGGGTTTAATATTTTAATCAGAAATTATCTTTTTTTTTTTAATTTTAATCAATGTTGAAAGCATAAAATAAAAAAATGAGTTTTAAGATGTGCTTGAAGGGGTACCAATGGTCGCACGTCAGAAGTAGTTGATACCTTCCTTTCCTTGAAGATCTTTTTGTTGAAGATTTTGACCACTCTGTTCAGAAGGTACTCATTCTTGCTCAAGATTTTTTCTATGTTTAAATGCCAAGTTTGTGCGTATTATTTGTTTTTAGTTTGATTTTTTTGATGCATTTCAATTACTTTCATAAACGCAGATATGGATATTGCAATTCTTCGTACAGATATTTTTATATTACCCTTGGTAGTGGTGTCATTTTGGGATATGGAAGTAATTTTGTCTATAAAAGCAACTGCGCAACTTGAGAAGGAAGATTTCTGGAGTTTTTATGTCTCAAGTATCTTTCTCGTGAACCCAGTGGGAATTGAAATGAGAATGTACCATCCTCATTGAAAGAATGATTAGTATAGTAACTCGCAAAAACAAATATAAATTACCCATGGCTTAGAGATTGAAGCACAAACATAGTACCAGTTATCAACCTCAATGTATATTGCAGATTTTGCAATCTCAATAAACTTACAGTCATATTAAATTTTATAAATGAATTGAGAATCTAAATTTTTGATATTAAGAAAACTCTTATATTTAAAAAAAAATCATAAATAAATGGTATTAATAGCTTTGGAAACACTCATCATAATCGAGCTATTCTAAATTAAAGCTGAACATTTTCTTAGTAATTTAGAGATATCTCTTGGCAACTATTATGCCTTTTGAGTTAACGACACTTTGACTGGATATCCAAGAAACTTCAGAATGTCTTTGCAGGTGATTTGACTCGTAGACGCCGATGCCTTATAGAATTCTAATATTTACTTGAGTATTTTAGAATGAGGATTTGGAGTTGTGATTACTGAATTCCTCGTCGATCAGCCTTAAACATAAGATCGATTCCTCCAGGTTGAGTGCTTAACTAATTATATTTCTAGTCTGCAGGTAAATCTGCATACCTTATCTCGTAACCATCTCTGTCGGCTAAAGATCTCCAAGTAATTTGTGTGTACATGCATGTGCGCTTACCTTAGATTAGCTTGCTGCTTAATTAGTCGTAGGTTACACCTTGTCTAGAAGATCTGCAGCTATTCAGATTACACAGGAAGCCAAATCTCTTCCTGAATCAGTGCACCAGAAAGAGCATTCTGTTAAAAAAACTAGTGAAAAGAGATAACCATATTCGAACAAATGTGTTGAGCAGTCTCCCGCCAAGTGGCAGAAATATGCAGCCCAGATATTCAAGAAAGTGCCTTAGATGAGAATAGGGACAAACGCAGAACTCTGCTGAAGATAATGAAGGGAAAGAAAGCAAACACAATGTTGAGGCGCAACCAAAGGAACAACAGATCAAAGAAGCTGTCTTCCAAAGAGCCAAAGGATCACAAATGAGTACACCGCTTTGTATCAAATCTTAACCTTAAGGCAAGTACTCTTAAGAGCATCTCTAGCACTGCATTCCACAGCTTGTAACCATGGCGACAGTCCTCAGCATGAATGAAAAATGCAACTTGCTCGAACACCATTGAAAAAAAAAAGGTAGCAATTTGGTCAAACTGTGAAGGATTGTTGAGTCTTCTTAAATACCTGAAAACATAGTTTGGTACTTTTTATCCCCTGGATATAGAGACAGGAGCTTTTCACAGCTTCCTTTGTAATCTTGGTAACAGAAAGTTATTTTTGAATATATGTCAATGAGGCTGTTATCTATTTTATTTATTGTATTCTTTTGCTAATTTGAAGCTACAATTGTTAAGTATTGTTTGTTTATAGGTAAATACCAATCCTTTTTTCTTTGTAATCAATGCACTTCTCAAGTTCCATTAAGCCACTGATTTGTTGGTATCACTTTTCTTTATTTGAAAAAATAAAAATCTTTTAGGAAGCATGAGTTATGTTATAGCTAGTTGTGATGAGTATTGATTGTTACACGTTCGTGTTCTTGCAAGATTACCGTCATTGCTGGAGTCATAATGCATTTACACAAAAAGTGAAGACGGGTACGTACAAATATTGAGGATGACTACATGGGTAAGGGGACTTGTATGCAAACTGAAAGGTAAATGTCTGTTAACCGTTTCATTGCTTCTAGGAGGGTAATTAAAATTACTGGACAAATACATTGGTAAGGGAACTTGTGGTTGCTTCATATGATTTTTCAGCATGTTAATAGGCCTTTGATTGTAGAGGTTCATTAATTAATTTTCATTTCATGGCAAGATGGTGACCTCGGTTATCCAATTTTGATCTTGTAAAAAATAACAGAGATGGAAAAAGCTACAGGGCAAACTTTGTTCATAGTCTGCCAGAGGTTTTACGGACAGGTGCGACATTTGGAATGTGTTTTACTTCCCCTGCTTTCCCCTGCCTCCAGAATGTTCAATTTTAAGGTCTTTTTTCAATTTTAAGTTCTTCCTAAAAATTCTAAATGGCCCTCATTTGCTTTCCAAGTGTAATTTATTTTGCTATTTTAGCTAGATGGCTTATTCGAAGTTGATTAACCTAATAACATCTGTGCTTGGATCCAATAGCATTATTTTTGCTATGAAAAATGAGTTTCATCATTGTTGAGTTAGTTATCGTCTTCCACTGCTGATGCAATATTATGGCTTCTGCGGTAACACTAGTGCATATTGGTCTTGTGAAAAGAGGCAAGCTGGCACCGCACTTCTAAATGGGGGCCAGCCATTATCAACATTCAAAGATTTGAATGTTGACATTCAAATCTTTGAATGAAGAAAAGAAGAAAAAAAAAAAGAAAAAGCCACAAAATGAACAGTAGCCGCAAGATCAACAGTAGCCACTCGGTGGCTATAAATAGAGGGATTCATCCCCTCATTTAAATCATCCTAAAATATTCATTTCTTCTTGCATTTAGAGGGAATTTGAGAGTTGAAAATAATTACTCTTAAATTGAGATTTTTGGGTGTATGTGGGGTTTGGGTGAGAGAAAATTATTTTTGAGAGTGTGGTTGTAATAATTTTCCACATAGTGAATATTTTTCTCTGGTTGTCTTTTTGACAACGGCCGTAGTTTATCTCCGGATTTGGAGTTTTCCACGTAAATCTTGTGTTGTGTGATTAGTGTATTCTCCATTTAATTTTTCTTATTAATTTGTTGCTTGATAAATTGCTTGAAGTGATCTTGAGAGGAAGCTCAATTTCCTAATAGTGGGATCAGAGCCATTGATTGAAGTTTTAGTGTCGGGATACTGTTTACATATATGGTACTGTTCATGTATACTGTACTATTCACATGAAGTAGTGGGAGCCAATCTAAATAGTTCGTGATGAAGAGTAAAGGCTGATCTGCAAAGCAAATATGTCAGGATTGAAATTTTCAAGTCCGGTGAAATTTCAAATAGAAAAATTCGATGGGAGAATTAACTTTGGCTGTCGCAAATTCAAGTCAAGGATGTGTTGATTCAATCTAGGTTACACAAGGCATTAAAGGGGAAGCTATCCCCTGCTTCCAGTAGTGGCTCTGGAAAAGCTAGTATAAGCGATGAAGATTGGGAAGATTTGGATGATAGAGCTGCAAGTGCCATACGACTGTGTCTAGTAAAGAATATTCTTGCAAATGTAGGAAATATTCCTACAACCAAAGAACTTTAGGAGAAACTAGAAAAGTTGTATCAGACAAAGAGCATCTCAAATCGATTGTACCTGAAGGAGCGATTTCACATATTGCGAATGGCTGAAGGTACAAAAATTTCCGATCACCTTAGTGTTCTTAATGGTATTATGTCAGAACTAGAACCCATTGGAGTTAAAATTGAAGATGAGGACAAGGCACTTAGGTTACTGTGGTCACTTCCAACTTCCTACAAACACCTGTTACCTAATTTGATGTATGGTAAGGATACGGTAGATCTTGAAAAAGTTACTAGTACTTTACTATCGAAAGAAAGAAGATTGAGTGGTGAAAGTACTGAAACTACAGATATCTCAGCTTTGGCAACTGTGGGGAATTAGAAGAAAAATAATTTTAAGAAAAATAGAGTCTGTTGGGGGTGTGGACAATCGGGGCACCTAAAAAGAGATTGTCAAAGGAGAAATGGAGCAGGATCGGCAAGTGGCTCTAGATTAGATGCTGATAGCATTGCTAGTGGTAAGTCTCTCATTATCGTGGGAGACGATGGTCCCTTATAAAATGGATGATGACGACATCCTTATGGTATACTGCTAGTACCATGAAAAGGGGATGTGTTATTGTTAGCGGGTCCACAAGATTTGCACACAAGGCATGGTTGGCATTGATGCAGGGTGTGTGGTGGAATTTATGTCGATGGCTGACAAACTTCCAGGAAAGCCAACATGGAAGTTGCACCATAAATTTCAGCAGGATATTTCGACATGTGCCGATGTAAAATTCTTAGAATTAGTAATTAATTCTAAGTGGTATACTCTTTTATGGTGGAGTATGATAATTCTCTATGGTGAGGATTATGACTAAGGTAAATATAGTAAGGTTGGTGTGGAGATTGATTGATTTTCAATCAAATCTCCAAGTGGGAGAATGTGAAAAGAGGCAAGCTGGCACCGCCCTTCTAGATGGGGTGCCAGTCATTATCAAAATTCAAAGATTTGAATGTTGACATTCAAATCTTTGAATGAAGAAAAGAAGAAAAAAAAAAGGAAAAGCCGCAAAATGAACAGTAGCCGCAAGATGAACAGTAGCCACTCGGTGGCTATAAATAGAGGGATTCATCCCCTCATTTAAATCATCCTAAAATATTCATTTCTTCTTGCATTTAGAGGGAATTTGAAATTTGAAAATAATTACTCTTAAATTGAGAGTTTTGGGTGTATTTGGGGCTTGGATGAGAGAAAATTATTTCTGAGAGCGTGGTTGTAATAATTTTCTACATAGTGAATATTTTTCTATGGTTGTCTTTTTGACAACGGTCAGGGTTTTTCTTTAGATTTGAAGTTTTCCACGTAAATCTTGTGTCGTGTGATTGGTGTATTTTCCATTTAATTTTTCTTATTAATTTGTTGCTTGATAAATTGATTGCAGTGATCTTGGAATGAAGCTCAATTTCCTAATAGGTCTCCTGTCATCTATGTTTCACAAGCTGTTAATTTTTTAATGCTAAAATCCCCATTGATCTCTTTATGTTTTTTGTTTTCTTTTCAATGTTCGGATTGCAGCTTAGCTGCCATGGTGCTTCACTCGCCATTAAGCATGATGAGATTGTATGTTTATAAATTAATTTTGGAGAGCTCTTGGTGGAGATGGTCTTCATTGTCCCTGATAGGAATGTATGTTCTTTCTCAGTTACTTGTACATGGATGAAATAATTACCACTTAGAATGATGGTGGAATACTAATGGTCAAAATAATGTTTCTTGTCTCATTTTAGTTTATCAGTTCATCTTCAACATTTTGGCATCTTTTCTTTGTTTTTCTCTGTTATAACTTGATAATTAATTCACATTTTAAGTAGCATAATATATAGTCCATTCCTTATTGTTTGGGGGGGGGGGGTCCTGATAATCTTCTTCTTGCAGGAAATAATACAGCATAAGCTCATGTTCATCGAGACATAAGACGGGTTAGAAACTAACTTGTGGACCGATGATATTGATTTTCTAATAGAGTATATAATGGCTGTTTGAAGTTGCTTGTTACATAGTTGCTGAATTTTTTCTACGGCCACGATCTTAATTAAGTCAATTTTCTTGATAGATAGTCTTGGTACTGAGAAGAATTAGGGGTGGGCACGGTTCGGTTCGGATCAAAATTAAGTAAAATCGATTTAAATCGGTTATTTTATAAAAAGAACCGAATAAGAACTGAACTCAAACGGATCTTTTCGGATCGGTTCAGTTCGGTTCGATTTTTTCGGTTCTGGGCCTATTTTGAATTTTTAAATTTTTAGCCCATTGGGCCTCATGAATGTAATAATTTTTTTCAATAATTAGTTTATCCTAATTTCATTACAAATATTAACAATAAATACAAAATTTTCAAAACACATTTTGTCACTAATATCTTACTAACTACTAATACGGTACTCGCAAAATATGAAATATTAAAATTTCAAAATACATAACTAAACTCCAATACTCCATCTACATAAACATAATCATAATGTTGTAAAGACAAATAAAAATAACAACAATTACAAATAATTCAGTTTAACACATGTCGATTTAAATAAAATCTAAAAATAATTTGGTTTTTTGGTTCGGTTTTTCGGTTCTGTTGGTTCTGTTGAATGAACTGAATACCGAACCGATATTTCGGTTTTTTTTACAAATTATATATTTCGATTTTTTAAAAAAATTAAAACCGATCCGAATTAGAAAAAACTGTCAATTCAGACCCCGATTTTTTTGCCCACCCCTAAGAAGAATGCATATTAGCAGGACATGGCTAAGGGGCAGAAGCTGCAAGTAACAGCTTCGAACTTTCTCATTTCCATCACCTCGCATTCGGACCTCTTTCTCTCTCCTTTAGCATCCGTGAAAGTTCCCCATTGGTTGCTGTTACTTACAAAAGCCATAACATAGACTTCTCCATATTTAGCATAATAATCTTTTCTTGGTCACTGACATTAAAAATTATGGCAGACGAGTCATCATGATTGGCTTTCCTTTCCAATGCACATTAAGCAAGTGGGCTTCATCGCATAATGCTTATGCGTACATCTTTTAGATAAAGATGCTACATTGAAATATAATTGTTCTGCCCTTTTTACCTATGAATCCAGATATTATGGTCTACAGTCGTTTCTATGTAAGGAGTAGTTGTTGTGTAAAGTTGGAGGTACGGGTAACCCTGGGCAGGTTTAATGTTTTCTGAAGTCTTATACTTTAAATGTACTGGATTTTTCCCCTCTGTATTTTTTCCCCATTTTGTCATTGAGTTAGCTGAATTTTTGGAATTCTAACACTTGTTTTAGTCTAATCACTTCAAAGCCTCTGAAGGTTGCAATTAAGTTGTGATTAGTCATGTGTCATGCTTCAAGAAGAGACCTATTTTCAGGCGTGCAAAACAAGAGATTTGTTTCCAGCAGTTGAAGAGGAGTGTTGGATTCAATTCCAACAAGCAAAAAATATTGTATCAATGTAATTGTCATAGAACCATAGTATTTTATCTCTCAGTTGCCAAAGTTTAAGCATTTTACTTATGTATAATTTTGAATGTATTGTAAAATAATGATCGGGTATAATTAGTTGACTTTTTTTAATTAAAATAATATTTATATTAGTAATTGTCTGGTAACTATATTTGCTAAATGCTACTGTATTTATTAAATGATAAGGGATTTTTCAATTAATAAATTTTTACTAATAAAGTGGGTATACATATGTTGGCTATGCAAATTAAAACTTTTTATGCCGGCACAGAAAAGTATAAGCCAGAGCAGCATTGCTATATGATTTTACATCGTTTTTTCAAGATTTATTAAGTGCTATGATTTGTTTAGTGTTTTTTACTGCATTTTCAAAAATGCTTTTAGAAGGAGTGCGTATTTCTATCGCATCTTCATGACAATGTTTTTTAAAATGAGGGTTTTTGTACTTCGTGTTGTCATAATACAGAGTGCTACTTTTTTTCTTTTCTATTCTTTTTCACATCCATATAGGTTATAGATGAATTTATTAGACGAAGGTTTCGGGTTACATTTTCTATGTAAAATAAGGTTTAACCTTCTCAACTTTTTCTTTTGAGCATACAAGTCCTAAATTTTTTGCCATATTCATTTAGTTTTTATTGCATGCACCTGGCTAATTAAGTTTTAATCATGTTCTGGAACTCTGTGCTGGCAAAACTAAGCCATTGAATGATTTTTAGAAATTTGAAAATGTAACAAAAACAAATAGGCACATCATATGATCATAGTTTGATCATAAGGGCAACGTACGTGAATAGACAAGAACATATGCATTACACTAATTTCACCGTACATCTAGTAATATAAAAAATAGACAAATATTTTTGTAATTCGTGGGGGCATTACACAATTAAGGCATTGCTCCTGGCATCGCCTGGGCTATCATATGATGTGCCAAAGCGCCAGTGGGCCTCAGCTGCACCAGCAATCGTACAACAATCTCATAAATGAGTTGCCATATGGTAGGATGGGACGGAATCTACATATTATTTGATCTTTTAAGAAATTGAACGGAGACTAACCACAAAGAATTCATCGAGAATAGGGAAAGCCAGTTCACCTGGTTAAAATTTCCATTAGCTGCAACTTGAATTACCCTGTTATAGTGTTGCCGATGACAAAGACCGAAAGATGGTGGATTCATCCATAACGGAAAAGCTTCTCCGTGCAAATCATCTCCGAAATATGTCACTAATCGATATGCACACCGAATACATGGTTGGACCAATACTCGCACAATTCTAGTAGCATACCATCTTGCGCAGATATGTTCTCCGCGAATCACCTGTATATTATTTTGCATTTGCAAAATGTGGTTTCCTTCAGGGCTAGTTTATGGGTAAGGAGTTGGAATTACAATCAGTTCGGGCTGAACAAACAAAATAAGAAATCAATACAAACAAAGTAATAGATCAAACAATGAAACACAAATAATTAGTAATCATATAAATGAAAGAAAAATAAATAAATAATGTACACAACTCATAACCATCGGGAAAGGCTGCTATTTCATCGTCTAATTCCCATTCATTGTCGCTATGAAGCCCTATATCATTGGCTGTATTATAAGGAAATTGAAAGGCTGCTTCACCATCCAGATCTCTAAGATGTAAAAGGATTGGGTCCATGTATTGGTATACTAGGAGAATCTCGGCCATGTTGTAAGAGAGAATAGAAGTTATATATATAATCTAGAGGTGGACGTCGGCAACAGTCGGATTTAACAATTCGATAATCACCAAGGAAGGTAGCTATTTCATCATCTAATTCCCATTCGTTGGCACTATGAAGCCCTATATCATTGGCTGCATTATAAGTAAATTGAAAGGCTACTTCACCATCCGGATCTCCAAGATGTAAAGGGATTGGGTCCATGTATTGGTATATTAAGGGAATTCCGGCCATGTTGTAAGAGAAAATAGAAGTTATATATATAATCTAGAGGTGGGCATCGGCAACGATCGGACTTAACGATTCGTGGATCTCATCGATTGTTTCTCTTGCTCTTTAACTCTCATTAGCAATGGCCAACAAGGATCTCATCGTGCTTTTAACTCTCATTAGCAATGGCCAACAAGGCAACGACTCATTGTCCCTCCAAAACTCAACTCAATCTCCATCTTCGATCATCGTCACTTCTGTTGCCGCACCAACTCTTGATGCTACTCTCTTACCGCTGTTTCCGCCTATTTTGAGGCTCCCATCTCCGCCTATCTCCGCCAATCCTACTCATGTTGCCAACGAAGTCGTTAACTCGTTATGATGATTTTTCCCTAATCGCCGCACCTCTCTCTCCAATGACATTGTCACGTTGCTTTGAAGTTTGAACAGAGTTTTTGTTGGCGATTAATTATCATTATTCGTTGCTACTATTGCTTTGTTTATGTAGATCTATAGTTGATGCTTGATCGTTATGTTGATTTTGATTTTCCTTGGGAGCGATGGCTGCTAGCTAGTGATTCAATTAATAGCGACAGCAATTTGTGAAGCCTTAAGGAAGCAAAACAGCAAAGGTTTTGATTTTGACCGTTCTATAATATTGTTATCGACGGCGGCAGCAATTTCAACTTAGGTTTAGGGTTTTCTATTATTTGACATATATATATGTGTGTTAAAATTACAAAAATGCCATGGGATTTTGGTAGGTATTGTTTTTGAAATTTTGAACCGAAAACTGAAAGGAATATTTTGGTTGGTACTGTTTTTAAAATTTTGAATCGAAAACTAAAAGGAATCATTTGGTTCAGTTTCAGATTAATCTATTCAATTTTTTTACTTAAAAAATACCTAAAAATAAATTAGAAAATCTAACCGAATTAAATTTTTTTTTTAATCTGGTTCAATTGTACCCACCTCTAATATTATATAGACACTGCCGAGATTCTATTAATAGAAATACATAAAAAAGATTTTATTAAAAAATTTTAAAAAAAATTTGCATGCATGATGCATCACCATCATCTATTTCCTTATATTATTTTACGTTACTCAATTATGGTCATTTTAGCTTCTTTCAATAAATAGGCTGCTATCCCATCTAGAGCAAATAACCTAAACAGAGAAACAAAATTAATACAGCACATGCTTTATCGATCTTTAATGCAAAATTGCTTTCAGGAGAAGAGAATCAAATCTCTAATCGAATTTTCAATACCATAGTATAAAAAGTGAACTCCGACCCCAAAGAGGAGAGAACCCACATCCAACACAAAGAAAAATTCAACTATTAAAAGTGGCCCCCTACTATAATTGTCTTGTATTGTTATGTGTTAAAAAAATGTCTAAGTGCCTTTTCAAGTGGTCCAGCCACGCATGCTCTACTACGTTGAATTCTCATTGCATTTGCATGCAGGAAGACACTACTATTGACTAGGGGTGGGCAAAATATCCGATCTGATTCGATCCGACCCAACCCGATCTGAAAAATTTCAGGTTCGGATCGGATGGGTGGTGAAGAAAACCCGATCGGGTGAATTTGTCTTAACCTGATTGGATCCGAAAACCCGATCAAGATGAGACAAAAATTCAAAAAAAAAACCGAACTCGAACTACACAGAGACGGAGTCACAAACTAAATAAAAATGACAAACATTACACAGTCACATACCAGTGCACAAGGCTTCACGAACACCACACACACAAAGTCACGCACACAAACCAGCACTTAAGCACAAGCAACCAGCCCACTGGTGACCAGAAATGTACACAGCCACACCCATTCACGGCCTCTATCGCTCGCATCCCACTGCCGATGGGCAACAGCCACACGGCCCATACCTAAATCCAAACAAACAAAACACAAACAATCAAACAGTCAAACACACACGCAAAGTTCACGGAGCTAGCTTCATCCGACCACCACACATAGCAACAGCCACCGAGAACGAAGCCAACTGAAGTTGAAGCTGATTTGCGAGGATCATTACCCAATCTACCGATCTGCTGCAACCAAGTACCAGATCCACGCCTTCAATCCTCCACTCCACCATCACCCGGTCCGATTGAAGATCCACCTAGCAAGCTGCATAAGATTCAAGCTCTATTTGGATTTTGGTTGTTGACTTGAGTCTCAAAGTTTTTAAGTTTTGGAAATTGGAAGCCGGCCTTTGATACTTATTAAGTGATGGTATATAATATAAATGCATTGGAAATTGGAAGCCAGATTTTGTAACTCGATCCGATCCGATCCGAACTGAACATAATTCGAATCAGATCGGGTCGGGTTATAAGTTCGGGTGGAGTTTGGATGGATTTTTATCTAACTCGACCAACTCGAAACCCGATCCGGTTGATCCAAACCTGACCCGAATCTAATTTAACCATCTCTACTATTGACTAATTTATCCAATTAATTTTGAGAAGGTAAATTATCGGTCTTACTGATTTTGTGCATTAAATTGTCGGTTTCACAGTTCTATTTATTAAGTCTGAATTATATCCTACAATGATTCACCTAACAACATTAACTTCTCATTTACATCAATCACTGTCCTCTCCGTCTTCCTCAATATATTATATTATACTCACTTGACCGTGCAATCTGTTGGGAAAATGTGCTCTTTAAAAGCATATATGTTTATTTAATTGTAATAAATAATTTTTTTGATTAATAAAATAAATGAGGTATTTTATTCAAGTATCTTCATTGCATTAATATTTTGAGTAAAGTCTATTTAATCATATTATATGTATTTATGTGATTACCATGTGGATTCACAGAAGACATAAATACAAGTTATCTTATGATTAAATAAATTAAGTTCGCAGTTGATAAATAAAGTTGGGCACTTTATTTAGGTATAGACTGTAATAGATTCATTGAATGATTTGTCTTGATCATGTATGAATTTATTGATGTAATACGACTACATTGAACAAGATCACATATGAGATTTAATTGATTTTGTAATAACTGTCAAACTTATTAAATCTCATAGGCATTGATTTTACTGTAATCTTAATCTTAAGTTAGTTATGATTTCATGATTGCAATTGTTATTCCATTTGAGTTACCAATAGGCACAACACACACTTGTAGTCAAGATTACCCGGTATCTTAGTGGGAGCAATTATGAGTATTTGAGTTATAGATTAACAATATAGAATTTGTACAACACATCTCTTGATGGGTTTTCGGCACTTGATTATAAAACTTTCTGGCCAAAGTGTGTCAACATATTTAGTGTTTTGAAAATGATCATTAGAGAAAACCAGTAAATACCAAGGAATAAGATGTAATTAAATTGATTGGACAGTTGACATATCAATTTAATTAACTATGTGGTACAAAGGATTGTACATTAAAGAAATCAATATGCCATGGGTCGAATTATTATTCGAGAACACTATCCTAGATAGCATACAATTATGAAGGTCAATTCCAATCTTTTAGTGGAGTAGATTTGGAATTAAATAATTGGGCAATTTTAATTACAGGCCTAATTATTGTAGCCACTATTGTATTTACTCAAATGATCCCCGGGTTAGCTCACTTAATTGACTGTGCCACTACTGGATTAATAAGCAAGATAACTAGCTATTTAGGTTTCCATATAATATGCTTGTGTGTAAGGGGCCTTGTGTTATTTTACAATGTGGGCCTTTATAACACAAGAACAAGTAACGATACTTGTGGTCTTATTATTTTAATTTAAATCAAATTTGATTTAATAGAATTAAAAATATATAAAATATGGAGCCTAGGGTTTCTACTAGACAGAGATATAAAAGAGTTTATTTTCCCCAAAAGAAAAGATGAACCACATTATACATATTAGAGAAAAAGATTTTTTTCTCTCTAATTTTGAGAGAAATTTTTTTTCCTGCTAGTCGCTTTTAGTAGTGATAAAGGCGTTCACACGTCAAGTGCAGATCAAACCTGAGTCATAACCCGGAAGATTATTTGGTAACGGATAATGATCTAACTAGCGTGGCGGTAACGGATCGTGATCTAACAAACGTGGTGGTGACAGATCGTGATCTGGGAGCCTGAGTTAATTTTGATTGTTCATCTTCTCAGATTGTCAAGTAGGCTTCGCAAAATCCGGGTCCGGTCTGGGTTTTGGTGTTGCCCGGGACTGAACCGGATGAATGAAATGCAAGACCGGACCCGGGTTAAAACCCAATTTTTCCGGGTCTGGTCCGGGCTCAAACCTGGCATGTCCGGGTCTGGGTTTTTCGATCCGCAAACTCTTCTTTCAATTTTTTTCACCCAAGCAAATATCATCAAGCATTGCTGCAATGGTTTATCTGGGCTTTTCTCTCTATTTCCTTGTGTTTACTGGAATAGACTTTAAGGTTGCTTTGCTTCAGCTTGTGAACATTTGTATGCACCTATTCGTAATTAATGAATGATGACAATCAGAATCCTATGAAATCATGCCAACATTGTAAAGTCAAGTCCTAATCTTAAAATGCAGGCGTAATGCCAAACTATATGTTTGACAATTTTTTTCCCTTGATTCTGATTTTGACTGCTAAACTCAAAAGGATGTAAAGAATAAAGATGATGCATTGGCATTTGGCAAAACTGCAATTGGGTAGGCCAATTTAAGAAGTAAAAAATCAATACCTACGGCTGGTAGTGGTGGCTGTGATGGCAAAGTGATGGTGGTTGAGAAAGTGGCGATGGAGAGTTGGAGACGGTGGCGCTGAAGGCACCGGAGGGGGCTGCATGAACACGGAACAACTCACTATCACAGCCGCACGGGAGATGGAGTAACCGAGCAAATCCGCGTGCCAAGCTGAGTCAGCAAACGAGAAGAGACGCGACGGTGACTGTAGGTGGTGGCGATCTTTGAATGCTTAAGCGTGACGGTGGATGGTAGCTGATGGCAGCATTGCTGCTTATGCCTTTCAATTTGTTTCGATAGGGAATGGATCAAGGGAATTAGGGATTTTGGCCATTTGGGTTTTGATTTTTTTTATATTTTCTTTTTTTTTACTAAGAAACCGGGTCCGGGCTCGGGTCCAGGTTCTGGGTTTTTGGTGCTGAACCCGAAACCGTGCCTGGAAATGTCTGGATTTGAAATTCTCAAATCCGAATCCGCTTTTTTAGTATGTGCAACCCAGACCGGATTATCCGGGTCCGGTCCGGATCTGGTTCGGGCTGACTTTTTTGACACTCCTATTGTCAAGGTATGATTTTTTAGATTACAAATTCTTATATATTATATGAGATCGATCCTAAAAGTTATAAAAAAAATTGATTTTTCCTAAAAAAATTTTAAAAAAAACTGATTTTTCCCCAACAATCACCATCATTTTTATAATTCTCTACCTCTCCAACGACTGAAGAACATGAATACGAGTTCGCATTGCATTTGCATTCATGAAGCATCACCATCATCTATTTCCTTATTGCATTTTACTTTAATCAATTAATGTTCATTTTGGCGTCTTTTAGTAAATAGATTGCGGTTCATTCAGTATAGACTATCCATCCACAAACTAAAGATAGAAACAAAGTTAACACAGCACATGCTTTCTCGATATTTAATGAAAAATTGCTCTAGGAGAAGAAAATCAAATCTCCAATCCAATTTCATCATCATACTATAAAAGGAATAGCCTTTCCAATGGAAAGCGAGGATACATTTAATAAGGCACCATGATCTTCCAAGACATTTATTATTCTTGGATATGATATTTAATGAGGCGTTGCTATTTTTGTCTCTTAATGGTCCCACACGTACCCACCACATCACTGCTTCTTTTTTTTTTTCATTTCCATCTCAACCTTCAAATTAATTAATCATCCTCCTCCATCCCTAGAATGTCTCGTGTAATCACACAGGATGTTGGTATTTCTTTTTGGGATTGTCAGCGGGGCTTCTTTTAAAACTTTGGAAAGATCTTCTATTTGGGAGTATATCATATCCAGTGCTGCTATATCCCCCGAGTCAAACCCCGAGAGTTGTTAATATTTTCTTTCTCAACACACTGAAATAATTACTTTTAGAGAAATTATCCATCGTTTATTTATTTTTTTATTATTTTTTAAAAATATATAATTTTTTTTTGTTAGAATCTATCTGAAATTATATTTTTTTCACTTTTTTACTTCCATTTATAGACCGTTATAACTTTACTAACATTATAAAAGTAAAATCGTCATTTCACAACAACACAGTGGTGGATAAATGTAAAATAATATAATTTCAAGTGGAGTTCAACAAAAAAAAATTAAAAATTGTATATTTATGAAAAAAAACAAAAAATAGGTGGTCCGTGGATAAATTATCTTTTATATTTGAGAGTAGAAAAGTCATTTAAATAATATTCCATTAGTTTTTTTAACGGTATCCAAACGAAAATGAAAAAATAAAAAAAATATAAATTCAGGTAGATTATAGTAAAAAAAATTATATATTTTTAAAAAATTTAAAAAAATAAATGTACGGTGAATAATTTTCTTTATTTTTATGGAGTACCGGATACCTTTAATCTAATTTATTAACCCTTATGTTGTGTGAAAGGACCCACACGTGCAAATGTCAAAATGAAACATTGAAACACAAAACACATGGACTTGCAACACGATGCAAAAAGGCCTGTAGACTCAGAGTACGTTTGATTGAAGCGCAGCAGTCTGAGGCCTCAGCCCTCAGACCATTGTAGTTTGTGCAAACAAAAGGGTTAACAAATTACCAAACGGATCCAGCTAAGTTACCTCCTCTGACGGGAACAACAACACAGCAGTGGAGCCCACATAATTTTTGTGAGAACAATAAATTATAACTGGCTTTAACTTAGCATTTGCCTTAGCAAATATGTGCTTCCCAGCCAGCCTAGGAAAGTTAAAAACATTCTGCGATTCTCTCAACACTTTGTATAATAACAAAACCGAGAAAAGAAAAACCCGATACTGAAAAAAAGGTCACCCAAGAAAGATTAAAGAATGCCTTCTGTGCATGTTATTACACCAGCAACTCTATGCAAAAGACTCCTTTCCGGTCTTGATAATGCACAATGCAATTACTATCTTTCTCAAATATATTCGATCGCGAGCAGCAAACGTGGATCAAAGACAAAAGTAGGCTGCTTAACGGAGAGAACTGACCGGTGCATGTTAATGAGATTCATGGTTCCCATTGTCTCATTGGCATAAGCCCCTGATTTGCCTGTATGTTTAGTTTGCAGGTTTGTCTGTGGATGCAGAATCTGCTTAGCAGGTTCGATACCCAGCTTTAGATGAAAGAAAGAGCTTGAGGATGTTGTTCCATTTAAACAGGTAATATAAGCCGTGCTCATCCAGGATTAAAATGGGAATCCAACATTCTTCAACCTACAGAAAAATCAATGATAAAAAGATTAAAAGCAGCACCAAAACCATATCTTATAGTTCACCAAATTCTGTAGAAACAAAATCTATGTACTTTATTTCTAAAACCAATATTCAGGTTAACCACTTGCCATGTGGCATATTAGCATTTCACTTCGTTTCACATTTGATCGGCGCATACTGAGAACGCCCTACATATAGTTGAAAAGAATTCCCAGCTGGTTTCAACAAGTACTTTTTTGCATTTCTGAAGGTACCTTCAAGATAATTTCCGGGGCTGTTTCTAAGGTCCCAACACAGCCCAGGAGATAATGCTGGTTCAATTTTGCCAATACTAATAAAAGAAGGTGCATTTCCTATTAAATCAGAGGCTTTTTACGATCTAGACAAAACTCTTAAGTAATCACTTAATAAAAAATACACTATTTCATGAAATTGATTTTAAAAAAAGAAAATTGGGGGGAAAGGGTGTGGAGTTGTTTTTTTATGGTCAATACTACTTTTAAGTTATTTCTAAAGCCCGTAATACTTGCATTTTTAAGAAACCATTTGAGCACTGTTATCGAAGTAAGATTCGAAGAGACATTGTGAACAAGATTCATGACCAACCAGTGAATGACAACCACGCCAGAATAACCAGCACCAAGCTGTAGTTTGGTATTTGCTATGTGCTGTTACTTGTTAGGACACCCAAGCAAAAGATTGGGAGATGCAATGCTCAATTAGAAGATGGGAAAAATATAACCATCAATGAGAAAACCTTTCTTAAATAGATTATAAACTATCAGAAACATTCATTTCATTTTTATTAAACTCTCAATATTTAAAAGTCTACTCAAAGAGATACGAGGCACAAATGCTTACGATCTAAAGGTACAAAAAGAGCATATCATTAAGAAGCCAGAGATCAAAGCTAATATATTTAATTTAGAATAGAGTTCTTCTCCGAGGAAAAGAATGCAAGCAAAAAGCAAATAAATAAATGGATGATTCATATTATCCTGTTCAACTGTTTTATCCTTGAAAACTCCATATGTTGTTGAGACTATCTTACAGGACTCCCAATAAGAGCCTCAAGATCAGCACTGGCGGGCATAAGGATTGAGTTGTCACATTCCTGCTGCTTCAGAGCTAAACATCAACCATTGGTTGAATTTACACAATGCAAAAGCACGTACGCCTGCAAAGAAAGACAAATTACTAATTAAACCCCAAAAACGTGAAGAAAACACACTAGACCCTAGTCTAACAACAAGAAGAATTTAACACAAAGAAGTCAGCAAGCTTACATGGAATGCTGCTTTTAAAATGTCATTTGACTTTGTCTGATCTTTGAGCAAAGCATACACTTCGCCCTTCGAAGGATTATATGTCATTGCATATCTCTCTTTCTGTCATCAATTGAAAGAAAAAACTAAACGCATAGAAGGGATGCATCAAGGTAGAAAAAATCAATCTAAAGAGAAAGAGACTTCCATGATTGAAAATCATTTTCCTTTCATACCCCGAAGAAAGGTTCTATGGCAAGATAAGCACCTGGGTCTTGAAAAGTGTCTTTAAATCTTGATCCTGCAAAACATGTGAAACAAACTTCAGATTAAAGTCAGATGGACGATGACCATAACAATGTTTTCTTTGACAAAAAAAAAAAAAAAAAAATAGTGTAAGACCTACCAAGAACAACAGGCTTATGCTTCAACCAGGGAAACTGAAAATACTTTCCTGCAAATTCCCTTCTCGCAAATGATGGAACATGCCCTGCAAATGGATAAGAAAACATTTAAAGAGTTGGCATGAAAATAATTCACTCCTTGTGCTTCCATCTAGAACTTAAATTTAATCTGCTTGGAATATCACAGAACATTAGAAAATTAAAATTAACAGTAACAATCTTGTGTTGTGTAGAACACTCATACTAACTCGTCTTGAGAAAGGACTGCAGCCACAAAGAACCTGGCAAGGTTTGCAACACTACAGATTTAACCTAGAAAAAATGCAGTAAAACAGTTAGCATGCTTAAATAGAAATGCAAACAGAAAATAATATCATCTATGCTACCGGTCAAACCTCCGCCTCCGACGCCAACCGGCGAACTACACGTCGCCAGGTTGGCGCTTGTACGCACCGTTTCGCGCACGAGTAGCCGCACGTCCTGCGCCCCGAGGAAGCCGCAGCCGCAGCGGAGTTCGCGATTGTTTTAGCTTGATTGGAGGAGTAGTAGTCATAATTGAGGAGCAATGGAATCTGAATTTTGAAAAAAAAATGGATAAGAATCCAAAAAGTGTTTTTCGAAAATTGTTTTCGATTAGTGAAATGAGAAAGGGGAGAGAGAGGTATTTAAATTACAAGAGGAGGGGCTTTGGTGCTAGCGAAATGGGAATTCCCGCTGAGAGAACATAAAAGAGGGCAGGTGGCTTGTGGCCTATACATTACATTTCCCTTTTAACGGAGCTCCCGAACGCTGAGAGAGGTAGGATCTCACAACAGAGTGCACTGGCTTTTAATGAAACTAAGATGATCAAGGACACGTGGAAGGATCATAGGGCAGAGTGCAAAAGCTGATGAACGCCAATGCCCGATAGAAGGTCAAAATGATTTAAGGGAAAACATGTCAACCAAGCCGTTCTTCACAATCACGACTGCGTGGCTCATTTGGATTTGCCGTCTGTTGAAACAGACAGAGCGTTCAGTTTTCTCTTTGGGCGTCGATGAGGGCTTGTTTGGCCGTCCCTTAAAAGTTAAAATTGTATTTTGTTTTAGGAAAAAAGTGTTTTTTTTTTTTTTGTCAGTTGTTCTTCAATTTGAAAAAGATAACTCTCGGAAATTAGGTATTCTGCAATTACACAAAAATAACCCTCGGAAATTAGGACGAGTGATTTATCACACTGTATAATTTTTTTTTCAGAAAGGTTTTTTAATATAATCATGACAAAAATTTAAAGAAACAATTGGACTAAATTTTGAGGAAAAAGTTGCAACGAAATTAGTGTCAACATGACAAAATTATATTTTTGAGAAAACACGGTCTCAATGAGTTTAGTAAAAAAATGTTATATTTACTAAATTTTCACTTATGTAAAATTAAAATCACCCACCATTTGTATTGGATTAATTTTAAAATAATTAAATATAGGAGAAAATTCTATAAGATGAATGTAAAAATAAAGTTATATTACTATTTTACAAGAATTTTATTTTAATCAAAGTCTTATTTGGTAATGAGGTTGGGTGGCGGTAATTTTTAAACTACATCAATAATAAAGTACCTAACAAACAATAATTGTGACTTGAAAGTTAAATTGATTTCATCTCACACTTATATAATGAAAATTTTATAATATCTTTATTATTTTTGTTAAATTTCATTATTTAAAAGTCATATTTCATACACATTATTAATTTTTATTTTATATTTTTTTCTACATTGTGACTTAAAAATTATATCATTTTAATATTAAACAGAACCTAAATAAAATGTAATTATTTAAACAATTGTTGCGATCATTAACTTTATACATATCCTCTTTCTAGTTTCTTCTTGCAAAAAAAAAAAAAAAGGTCCTTTTTTAAATTGTCAATACAAAAATCAGTCATAAATCCACATGACTCCCTAGGAGATTTTCTTCATTCAGAAAGAGTATAGGAACAATTTTATACCACAATTTTTTATTCAGGAAATGAACAAAAATATTTTTTATTCAATTTCTTATTCGAGGAAGACCCATTTTCTCAATTTCTCATTTTAATTTTTATATTATTTTTATAAAATTAGTAGTGAATAAATAATAAAATTTAAATTATTAATTGTTAAATATTAAATATTGGTGTAAATAATAAATATAAAAATATTTATACAAATAATATAAATATTGATTATTATAAGGACTTTAATGTAATTTGAATTTAACCACAACCCAAAGCCTGTAATCCTACAAGCTCAAAATCCATAAATTAAACTGTAAGCCACTCCCTCGTAATCTCACTCATCATTTCTAAGTTACTCATGTCATAGCCAACACTCAGTTCATCCTTATCGCGTTATAGTCCAGTAGTATGTCGCGTTGTCAGTAGCTGAGCAATCTAGCTCGTGGTATTCATCTCGGCATAGTTGGTGACCAAGAGATATCATTGCTCACGAACAACACTTACATCAATATTGTATAAAAATCACATTATTTAAATTTTATTTTGAAAATTATCACCAAAAAACTTTTTTGGTTGTGAAATCGGCGCCTGAAAGGTGAGGTCACTTGCATCTTCAGCTTTTCTTTTCTTTTCTCTCTCTCTCTCTCTCTCTCTCTTTCTCTTCACCTCCTTTTATCCTGCTGATGCGCAATTACTACATCCCCACGGTTTATTTTTTGCAGCATTTTGTATGTTAATTTTATATGGTCCAATAATAGAGTTATTATTTAGCCAAACATGGTATTGTATTAATATAATGCAATACATAGTTATAATGTGGTGTAATACTCGATAGTATACGCATTCATATTTTTTTTATATTGTATTGTGCTAGTATTATATTAGATAAATATTGTACAGTATTTAATATTATATTATATAATACTATATTATAGTGAATTATTTACTAGTTATGTTTGGTGATGCATTGTATATATGGTATTATATTAATTTTTTGGTAATTAAAGAATTAAATGTTTACGATATAAACATTTGCTTTTTTGATAACTTAAAAAAATTATGTAATATGGTAATAAGTCCCTTAAATAATCAGCTAAAAATCTAAAACCATCTTACTATCTCTTTTCTGCCACCAGAATAAAATTAGAGAAGAATACGTCTAATTAGAATACAAAATGCTTTCATAATTTATTGATATTTAAGTTCTCTTCAAGAAACTTTACCTCGAAGCCAATAACATAAGCCTTTTCTTTTTTTTTGGTTTGCCAATTACTATGAGTATCAAACTTCTCTTTTAAACGACTAAATGTTCAGTATGTTGTATATAATTTCACAGAATTAAATGCTCAAAATTTAACTGGCAAATGTATCACAAGACTAAAACAATTTAATTTCCACGGAGCTGAAAGCTATACAATCGAAATTGTGGTCGTCATGCTAGGGCTGCTAGCTGATCTATCAGTGCTTGTGGGCAAACTACACCGTGACGAAGAAGCTCTTAAAGATTCATGGCTAAGCGACAATGGCTTGTTATGGCAATTTTGGTATATCAGTATCACCTTCAAGCATGCTCAAAGCATCAGTAACGGTGGGTCTAAAAGCCACCACTCCATTAGCACACACTATTTCAACTAGCACAAGCCTCTTCATCACTGCTCTTGCCCCTTCCACTCTCATAAACTCATAAAAATTAGTCGGTGTGAGTGGTTTGGCATTCTCACTCCTTAAGAGAGGTCAGGAGTTTAAGTCTTGCTCTCGTATGTAGTCACCACTTTGGCCAGCACTTTACCCCTTATGGGCCGACCCGGTGCGAGCGGGGATTAGTCTGGATTGTAGTACGGACTTAAAGGTGCCTCACACAGTTAGAGCCCACTCAAGACCACCTCGTGGTTCAAACCGAAAAAAAAAAATCATAAAAATTTCATCCACCTTCCCAGATTTTGCCAGCACCCAAGCCCAGTCGGTGATTAACTGAAACGATGAAGTTGATGCGACCAGCACTTCCCTTCCACTCATGAGTTGAAGAATCACAATCACAAAGCCGTAGACATCGCTGTTCTTTGTAACCATCACTGTAACCAGCTTCAACACATGAAGTGCATTGAGTAAATCCAGAAAAATTCTTACAAGCTAGATCTAATGTCCTTGTCGGACCGACCAACTTTTCACAATCTTCAATAGTAACAATCCTAGCACAAAACTGATAAAAGGGAAAAAGTGAAAAATTGGAGGGAAAAAAAAAAAAAAGGTAACCTACTCTATTCTAGCAACAATCATCTGCTTCTAGCAAGAATCAGCCACGAATTATTTTTCCCCGAAATATTCGAATCACCAATCTTTTTACGTTCTTCTTCAAATTCTTAACATTTATCTCACATTCTTACAACAATTGCTTGAAAACAGAACACAAAAATTCAAACCAATAAAAAAAAAATTTCCCATCTCCTAAATTCAACAATTCTACACACAATCTCCGCTAACCTCTTAACCACACTCTCTCACTCCTCTACACTTGCAGATTTCATGAAAAAGATTTCAATAGATTATTATTATATTTTTTTGGCTTTATAGAGCAATCAATTCAAACACTTGGACTAGAATACCTAAATGGAAAAATGAAATTTGGACGTGAATCCATACGAATCTCGCCGCAGCACCATCACCATCACCACACCATGCCGTTGTTCGGACTTCAATGACATCTTCTATCCAATCAGAGATTCAGCTGCTGCGGCTGCACCACTCACTTAGTAATTCACGCTGCACCGACAAGGCATTTGCTATGTTTGCCTCTTGAGAAATTGAAGGAGAATGGAGGAAAATCTGTGAGTGAAAGGCGAGTGAGTTTGTGAGAAAAGTTTTGTTTTGGGTTTTGAGAAGAAAAGTTTTATAGCGTGGTCGTGGGTGAGGAATGAGGATCGTGTTTTGAAGAAGAAAATATTTTCTTTCTCTTTTCTACTGGAGGCCTAATTACGACATCCCACTAGTTTATTTTTTGCGGCATTTGGTGCATTACAATGTGGTTTAATATAAAGTTAATTATTTGTCAAATAAAGTATTGTATTAATTCAATGTAATACGGGTTATAATGTAGTGTAATTTTAAGTGCCAAACACACTCTAAAGATTTTAGGTACATACCTAACTTTTATAAATTTGACTGTCAAAAGATAAAAAATGAAAAATGTTAAAAGGGCAAAATGAGTCGTAGGCTAAAAGTATGTCCAAAATGTTACGAATTGAGCATTTATTATCAAACTCAAAAATATATCGTCTATAATTCATTTTTATAAAGAGCAAGTCCTTCTCATTTTTATTAAATTCTCTTTTAGTTATCTGACATCCCACTAGTTTATTTTTTTGCGTAGCATACGTGTATTACAATGTGGTTTTATTAATTCAATATTTTAAGAGTAAAAGCATCTTCATTTTTAAAAATATTTTAGTTAATAAGATTTTATTCATTTTTATTTAAGAGTAGAGTTTTCATCCTCAAAAAAAATTTTACATAAGATTTTATTATTTATTTAAAGAGTTATATCAATATTTAAAATTTCAAAAAACACTCTAATTAAAATTTTCCCCTACTTGAATGAAGTACTATAACTATGGAATCACATGTCCATATAAAATTAATAATAAAATTAATGACAAAATCAATGGTAATTCTTGATGGAAATTTTTGATCGTTTTACACCGCTGTTAGGCTAGTGGTTGCCTGTAGAACACCAAGATCATAAAATACTAAATTTTAAGTATGTTTCTTGGAATTAAATTTTTGTGATGCATTCATGCCCTTTATATAGGCAATCATATGGCAGTTACATGTTCGAAATTTGAACAAGTAACTTCCATTATCCATTTGGAAGTTACACAGACACATCCTTGAATTTCATCACATGACATTTTATATGTCAAATTTGTGATACGTTAAGCATGCCTAACATGTTCTGCATGTGATCCATTTGATCACATGTATATCAACAATTCTAATCCTTGTAAATCTACAATTCTTTATTCTTCTTTTATTATGGTATAATACTAGTGAGTAAAGTAGAAATAGATCATCGATCAAAAGAAAGAAGAAACACAAACTAATACATATTTATATTTTATGGCTGCTCAGATTCACATAGGATTGTAACTAATAGTAATAATAATAATACCAACAACAAAATTTGCCCCCCTTTTGCCAAATTGACAGAGTACTTGACGATCCAAATTAAATTATCATAATTACAATTATTTAATGATAATAATTATATCAACTAATTACTAAAATTTCTTTTATTAATAAATTTAAATAATATTACTAAATATATGTTGTAAGTGCTAAAATATGTAGCCACTTACATGGCGCGATATGTTTAGAAATATTGCAAAATATATCCAAGAATAAACAAAATTACTCTAGATTCGGACTAGCGTAAAATCAATGTATGACTACATGAAAAACTACATGATAAGCCATATAAAACTTAAAAATATTATCAGCCTAATCCATAAATAGTAGTGAACGGCATGTGGTTACTAACAAATTACGAGCCCATAAGTTGAATATAGCAAAAAAAAATTATAAATCTAACAGTACAAAATAAAGGAAAAGGCGGACATTTATATCAAAAATTAAAATCACTCGCTAAACTCACCTTTCTCAGTCTATAAATACATGCCAAAATACTTGATAAAGGATTTTTGGTCATTAGCCATTAGCCAAAGAAAACCAACACCCAAATTTTCTCTATTCAAAGAACACAAATCTAACAAGAGTATCAGAGTGCCTTTTCAAGTACACGCTTGAGTGAAATTTGCGAAAGAACATCAAGAACAAAAAATAACTTCACTTAAAAGAAACAATTAGATATAATTCGAACTATTGGTTTATTTAAATTATAAATCAGAATATTAAAGGATTTTTTTATCCTCAATGTATAATAATAAAATTTTTTAATACATATAATGTCATTCTGCGCTACATAAAATATTTTACTAAATTATAGCTTAATACATCATAATACAATAAAGTTTAATACAATAATAACTTAACACACACGTGAAATGACGACCAAATCCACTCATAAGATAAAAATACTTTAATTAAAAAACATTATAAAAAAAGAGTATGAAAAAATTATAATACTTTTTGTAATAGAGCTACTAGAGTTTTATAATTTGTTATAAATATAAGAAAAAATACTATCATTTAAAAAATTAAAAATACAAAAAACGTAAAGTGCTCAGAACAATAAAACTCAAGGAACATTTCTTAAGAAGGATGATCCAAAGATAGCTGCTTTGATGCAACAAGCAGAATTTCTCAGCTCACTTGCTCAGAAAGTTAATACAGAACACAGAACAGAGTTTGGAAAATGCTTGGAAGGTTTTTTTTTTTTTTTATTTCACTCTTTTCTTTTAGCTATCTACAACTGTTATTCGTAAGTGCATTATCTACCAATACATATATGGAGATTAGATGTTACTCCAATGATTAACTAGTACAGATAATCCCAGAATTCCACTTTGGAACAATTTGAATGGTGACGCTGCATGGATTCTAATATTTTATTGAATATCAATTCAGGTTCTCCAAGATTTCCTGAACCGAAGCAAAGAAAATGATATTCTACGATGCAAAATCTCTGATATTGATTTGCAATTGGAAGATTTTAAAGATTTGATAGAGGACTTGAGGAGTAGCAATGATGAAAGTAGATCATCATCTTGGAGGTAAACATCTAGATCGAAGAATGTTTCGCTCACCTTAACATGTGTGACTGATGATTGACATATTGCAGGCATCCTGATCTGTTTGAGGGCTCTCCAGCTAGTTCTGAATATAGTACTGGATCAACTCTGATCCCTCGTCCAGCTGGTGATACAACAGATCAAATTGAAGCTGAGTTAGGTGCATTGCATCAGGATATCGGGACAGAATTACAATCAATTGTTATTGCTAAGCAACATTGCTTAGTGGAACAGGCTAAAGGGAGTGCAGACTCAAAGCAAGGTAATTAAATCTTATATACGATTGTTTTCATGTTCTATTATTGAAGATAAATTCTACGATACTACATTTTCCTATGAAATACCTAATTTTCTTGCACTAGGGTTATTTACTTCTGGTGGTGAGGACACGAACATTGATGGAGCTGCCTCCGCCTCATCAAGCACAGAGTTTAGTTCCCCACTCCACGCTATCCCGCTGTTCAGACCCTTAGCAGCAGGAATCCCTAGCCCAAAATTTTCAGAAAGTGTAAGTCATCTTTAATCTTTGAGTTCCAGATATTAATTCATTAGTAGAAGTATCAAGGCTGACAATTATCAGCCTAAAGTGGAATTAGTAGCGGCAGTGCTGGTAGAAAGCTTGTGAACTCTGATATGTACTGTCAGCGAGTTGTAATGGTGAAAGCTGTGACAACGGTGGTGGTGATGGTTACGACTCTATCCCTGCTATTTATCAATCGATTCAGAGGACTCTAGGGGCTGCCAATGATTAAGTCATCATCTAGACACTGGAATCATCTAGAAATTATCAAGACCCATTATGCTATAATATGACTGAATCCAACGTAAAATCGGGAGTCCAAAGCTTTAGGAATAAATTTTATATTCTAGTTCCAGAATTCAGCCAACTCCTATAAACTTCAATGGTAACTTCATACCCAGCTGGGCATAATTTAAACTAGGTCAAATTTAATCTGTCTTTCAAAGAGTTAAAATACTAATGGAAACAAGAGCAGTAGAGTTAAAGAAACTGATTTTTCGTCTCTATCTAATAAAACGTTATAGCATACATACCGATCATATACTGTCAAACTTGAAATAATTGATCAAACAAGGGGAACTTCTGTCTAGTTGTAAAACTAATTCATACCAGATTTCTATCCCTCTTTTTTCTTCCTTTCACAAACCTCAGTTTCAAAGTGTTTGTCTTCTCACCAATCTTCTTTTTCTTTTTTTTCCTTCCCCTCAGGCCATATATTCAATTTTACTTTCATTAATTAATAAATAACCTAGTGACTCATCCCACATGCTTATTTGCAAATCATTAGGAGCTAAAAGATCTGGTAAAGATGGTTATGAAACAATAAACAAAGTACTCACAGTTGAACAACTACAAAATTGCTGTGGGTGTTAGTATTTGGATGTCCTTTCTACAATCTAGGCAATCACTCCACTCTCATGGCCTGTGGGATCCTAGAAGTTGCTTAGCTAGCTGTGATCAGACTGCTTCTCGATGATCCAAAACTAAAGGTTGCTTCCAAGTTTAACTAAAGTTTATTTCTGCTTGTGTCAAATAATAAGATCCCACGATAATTTGTTAAATGAAATGAAATAGATTGTCTGACTAACTGATGATAATCACTTTTCAATGTTGTTTTCTACTTTCATGCACTCATAAATTTCCACGAATCTTCTTCTGCACTTTTCATACTGTTTCTATTTTCATCTTCTCTTTGCCTCAAGACGTGGGCATGTGAAGCGAACACACGAGTGCAATCAAAGTTCACACCGCATGTTGTTGTGATTTACGATTATTTGTTTCAATTTTTCACATGGGGGTGACTAATGTTTTCATTTTTGTTGCATATTTTCAGGAGCGGAATTTCTTATTAAGAACACTTGGCATTGAGTCTCCTATGACTAATCCAAGTCCCAATCCTTCACAACCACCTCCCTGCAAAAGAGCCCTACTCCAAAGTCTATAATCAACTTCTCTGATCCATCTCACATTGTCACTTACAAAAACCTACTAGTCTGAAAGCCATTATATCTCAAAACTTTCATTCCCCGCGGAAATGTGGCATATATTGAGTTTTTTTTTTTTCTTCTCTTGTTTGAGTTCTGTTTCCTAGGATTGCGGCCATCTTGCCTAGCAATGTGGATGTAAAATATAGTAGGATTTGATTGCTTGATGGTAATACATATTAGTTGTTTATAACTTGTCAGTTAATTGTTTATAACTTGTCAAATTTCGACAATGACACAAATTTTGATAGTGTCCATCACCCAGCAACATCTGCAAGTAATCATTGGCAGTACACATTAGTACAAGGCATGCAACAAAATAATTTGTTAAAAGATGGAGAATTTTAGGCTTTAGTTCTAGATTTCTAAACTTATTGACTTACCTAAAAGTCTAGAAGTCCATAAGTCCAAAAGTTGAGAACACGATTTAGAGCCATGAATCTAACCAACTCAACTCTTACAGATCAAACACTACAAATTCCTTCCAAAAAAAATGATAAATAACATGTATATTTAAATATAATCGATCACATATTACGAACCAAAGCCTGAGTAACAGCACCCAATACTTTCAATTTTCAATAAACATCAAAACTAACACTTATGATAAGTATTGAAGACAATACAGTTTCTTTCAAGGGAGAGGAAGTGGTGATTTTAGCAAGTGTTTGATAATACCTTTTCATCAGGTGTTGGGCACAAACTTTTGTTGGAGATATCCTTCATAAGCGTATTTTAGACTAAAGTGTCCTGGACACTTAATTGCCCAACGGTTGTCCTATTTATGTAAACCGTGCATGATTTGTCATATTTAAATAAAAATTACGGGGTTCTATTTCGATCCTTATAATAGTTCATATACTATAAAATTTCAACTTTGAATAAAAATTTCTTCCTCGTTTTTCACACTAAATAGAAGAATCATTTCACAAGACTATTTAGTCAGATACAGGCTATCCACAAATGAGGAGATTCTGGGGGCCATATCAAGGTGAAAATACTATTCTATTCCGAAACAAATTCTGATGTGCGAAAGATTTGATTTTTGACCATGGACCATTGTACACAAGAATCTAAGAAGTTGACAATATTTAAGGACGTCGTTGATAAATATAATTTACACCAAGACAAATGTCATTGCTCCTACGAACACTGCCACTCTTATCGCACCACCAAAATTCCAAAAATCAACTAAGTATCATACAGTTTTAACTGATTACTCACAGATATTAAAAGTATCAAACAAATATACCTTGATTCACAAATCAGTTTTAGAATTAACATAGTCCACATATGAAAAACAATCAAATTTAGCTTCAATTCTCTCCTCTTTCCTATCTCCTTACACATACTTAACTTTACCTACTTCTCCCAAAACCTGCTTTTACCAAACCTTGCAACCGATTACAGCTTACAAGAAATAACTGATACCTTCAACCCATAGTTTTTTCTTTGAATTTTTAAGCATCCCTACCCCTTATTCCACCAACAACTTACACGCCGTTGTCCTTTCAAACATCAGGCATATACTTCACCTGTACAAAAATACATCAGAAAATAAGAATGTTACTAAAACTTTTCTAGACATGCAACAAAAATCTTCATCCACTGATCACCTACTTTAGTAGCTACTTTAAAAAAATCAAAGTCGGCTTTCCCGAACTGCAATTCTTTAGTAACTCTCGGCCATTGATAGTCAAGTGCTTGCTGTGAGGAGGCACCAAAGGCTGGAGGCTGATAATCCGCTGGCTATATAGGTAAAGGAAAATATTGTTCAGAATTAATTACAAAACAACCAATACAAATGCTCGTATTGGCTCTCCAAGTTATCTATTCCCAAATATGCGAGTCTAGCAATACCAAGTCCACATGTAGTAAATTAATAGGTTAGAAGTTGATCAAATGGCCATACCGTCTCATCATCGTGGTAAAGGATCTTTGTCAATACAGATCGCTAAAACAAAAAGAATAGATATCTCATTAGTTAATGTGCTATAGGCGCTTAATGATGTGAAAAGAGATGTCAAATCAAAGTGTAAAGTGCTGGTAAGTACCTGTGCAGGCAGTGGGTCAAGATTTTTCAGAAACAATTCAAACCCATTAATCCACTCATAAGAGAAACTCCTGAACATTACAAAAGTGATACAAAATAACCAAAAAATACTTCATACAAGTGTTCAAATCTTTCCAAAGTAGACAAATAAATGAAGGTGGATTTTTGGACATTTTGATAAAATCACCTCATTTCATCTGGAACGGTTGGGGCAGAATTGTTTGGAGCATTGGTTAGAGCATTATGATCATTTCCTCTACGATAAGTAAACGAAACTACAAAGGAATATTTTTAATCTATTAATTTTAATAAAAAATTAAATTAAATTAAAACTAAATTAACCTAAAAAATCATACATGAATATTCTTCAATCGCACACAGCTGAATCGGGTCAAATACAATGACCACAAGACTTTCCAAATACTTCTTGTTTAATGCATCATAAAAGCCTAGGAAAAGAAAACAGATATAAGAACTTAATCAAAATCAAACGCAGTAAAATAATGACAAACAGTTAGATTAAAACATAAAAAACTTATAAATAAGCAGACCTTTATTAATCCAATCACTAAGGCTAGCAGTTTCCGGCGAAAGCTCCATCAACCTCAAAGTTTTCAACTCTACAAAAGATATTCATCTAACCATTAGCCACCGTGTGACATATAAAATTAAATAGGATAAGAAAAAATAAAAAAAGTTTACCCAAACCGGGAATTCGAGTGTAGTAGAAATACAGATCATCATAAATGCCTCTAAGATTCAGAATTCGCCATACGGCGACCCGTACAAAGTTCCAAGCCTAAAGAAATTAAAATTACAAATATATATATATAATGAGATTAAAGTCTAAATTTAAAAAAAATCTAAGCAAGTTAAAATAAGGAATCGAATTGTCAATTACTATAGTTAGAGAATCCACTTCGTTGATCTGAAAAAAAAAAAAAAATGAGATAGTACCAGCAGCATAACCATAATTAAACAAACAATTTGAAAACAAAATGACCAAGATTTGAACAATATTAACTAATTGCTAAATAGCAATTGAAATACCATATTGAAGATGGCGGGCTAAGCAGACCAAGACGATGGTGGGGTGTCAAGATGCTTGGTGCTGGTATCGCCGTGTGAGGAGATGCTGTGTTTGGTGCTGGCGCGGCGATTCGGATCGGATGAAAGCTAAGGAATCTCTTTTCTGCAACAACAAATATATAAATATGCGCAAAACACAATCACACACACACTCAATTATCTATATATATATACGCATAATTACTTTGCAAAAATAGTTTTCGGAAAAAATGAGTTTGTATAAAAACAAAAACAAAATCATGTTGCAGGGTGATTTTGATCTATTAATACCACGCACTCCAATTAAAATTACGAAATGAAATAAAATTAAGGCACCTGCAAGCTGCAATACGCAATGAGGGGCTTAGAGAGCTCGGTGACCAGCGACCAAACCAGAGTCAACTACCTTGAAGGAAGCGGCAGCGGCGGTGATCACAACAGAGCCAGATCGTGAAAGAAAAATGAAGCAAAGATGGTTATTGGCAGGCTGCCAGAAGGAATCGACAGCGGCAGCAATGCCAGAAGGAAGCGGCAGCGGCAGTGAAGCCAGAAGGAAGCGGCGGCGGTAGCGAAGAATGAAGGAAGCAGCAATTCGGCAGATTGTTGGGTAGAAACTAGAAATTAGGGTTCGAGGATGCGTTATAACTTATAACCATATAGAGAGGGAAACACAGAGAGAGAAATTAGGGCTCAAAAAAGTTTTGGGAAACACAGTGAGAGAAATTAGGGCTCAAAAAAAGTTTTCATATTCTTCAAGTTACAAAAGATCTCTGCCAGCTTCGGGTATATCCTGTATTAGAAAAATAAGTGGTTGGGCTTGAGCGAGTTCTTGCCTGGGGTTTTGCAAATGAATTATACCAAATTGTGACGTAGCAAATTGTGGACGACGGATCTAACGGCTCAAGTTTTATCGTACTAAAAGTTGGTAAGATTAAGCGCTATGATTCAATTTCTGCATGCGCAAAACGTGGCCCAAAGACGAACTGACTCTGAAAGCACTAATACGGTAATACCAACCAATAAGACATAATTATTCTTTCAGTATCATCTGGTAAAATAAGTTTCTATGGCCAAAATAATGTGTAAGGAGAATGAGAGTAATTTGATGGTAATTCATAGGGAAAAGCATAATTATATTCTATTATTTACTTAAATATACACAGTTTCTTAATGTTTGAAAAATAATGTCAAACCTTCTAATTATTTTACTTTTTGACTCCATTTACCTAAAAGAAATTGACTTCAAACTAATATTTTAAAATAAATAAAAATATAATATTTAACTTAATGTAATAAATAAGGGTCTGGCTATGGCGCACTGGACACCGTACTCCCACTTTTTGTCTTTTGTTGTTGGTAAATTACAGTTAGCTCTTTTTTTTTTTTTTTTTTTTAAATTTCAATTTCACAACACATTTTACAACTTGGACTTTAAATATAATGAGAAGAAATTCTATATTTTGCTAGGGAATGGGCACTAGCATTACAAATTCTATTCACACTGGACTACAACTTTTTGCAAATTTCTTCGATGGCGAATTTAAATAGTCCAATGGATTTTTATCTACCCTTTGTGTTGTTAATTATTCTAAACCTATTCTCTACAATCAAGCTTAAATTTGCTTCCTTTGCCACTTAAGACCCCATGGGTTCAACTTCGCCCGCCTAACACTCCCCTTGGCGATCCGATTAATTTAATATTTAGCGTCTTTTCACTCATTCCAAGTTACCTTTTGATCTTTTGTACTAATAGTTGCATCCACATTGACTTTGAAGAGATTTTCGGGGAAATTCCAATTTGATTTCACGATCGAGAGATCATGGTGAATGGGGTGTTCACTCTTTGGTAGGAAGTGAGAAAATGGAGCTACTAAATTTGGCTCCGGCCTTCCGAAAATGAATTTGGGAGTACCACACAACCCAAAGAATATGCCACCAAAATTTCCAAGAGTTTTCTTGATTTTTGTCATTTCTTGGAAGAAGTCAAGATAAGAGTAACGATTAAAAAGCGTAGAGGACATTGAAGGGGGCTTGCAACCAAACTTTCTTTTAATATTAGAAGTGCATGATGTATGGTTTCCACGTTCCTCTTGCATCTTTGACAAATTGGTTCAAAGGATCTTCCTTTTCCAAAGGTTTTATTGACAGGTTTTGCTAGCTCTCCACATGAATATCTTAATTTTTTCGGGATCTTAGGGACCATAATGCATTCAGTGCTTTGAATTGTTCCCTGATATTGCTGGGCCTTTGTGGAATCGAGCACGAGTGTTTAGGCCGATATCCACTCTTTACCGAAGTATTCACCCTCTTATCAAAACATCACTTATCATTTGCTTTTCTCTTGGAAGGGAATGTTAAAAAAAAAAGAATAATAAAACTTTGCCTACTTGTCTTCATACCGATTTTTTTTGATCAAGTCACCACATGGAATGCAAAAGGTGGAGATATTTTAAAAGTGACAGCCTTGGAACCCAGTTATCCTTATAATAACACACTTTCACCATTTTTTTGGACTTAATCACTTGCCTAATAAAAATGCTTCTCCGGACAAATGAAGGATTTGAGCCAATTTTTGCGAGAAAATTAGAGTTTCAAAAAAGTGACACTTTGGATATTAGGAGTTTTGTTTCTCACGCTTTTTTTTTAGAGCTTGATTGAAGCTAATAAAATAATCCTTTACATTTTGCATGGCTAATCTTGTCCCACCTCATCCAGTGAATGCCGCTTTTATCCTCTTTTGAGCCCCACCAGAATTTTGTTATAAACGAATATCCATAAGTAAGCTTAAATACACTCATAAGATTGGTAAATGTGCTTTGATGAGGACCTTTTTACCTCCACTAGAGAACATCTTGTGTTGCCAACTTGATATTTTGGACAGCACCTTGAGTTTGACTTCATTAAACTGGATTTTCTCCGCCTAGCATTCTTTGGAAGGCCTAAATACTTCTCGTGCCTTGAGACCACCTTAAAATTAAAAATAATGTTAGTGAATATTGTCTAAAAAACATGAGGATTTGTCAAGGTTGAAAATGCAATTGCTGATGCTTTTGCAAATCAAAAACTTCTTTAAATTCTTGACACTGAATAGAAGCGGCTGGAGAAAAGGTTTCGTGGTCGCGAAAAGAAGATGGGAAATATTAACATTTTGAGCAATTTTTTTAATCATGACCGTTAGATTGGAAAAAGCTTAAAGACAAAGGATAAAAAGGTAAGGAGAGAGTGGGCATCCTTGTCTCAACTTTATGAATGATTAGCACCCCATTAATGATAATCGAAAAATGTTTTGGAAACACACCTGATGGTAATCAAGCTCTTTTCCGAGAAACCAATTTTCTTAATTTGTTAAAAATTCCATTCAATATCATAAGCCTTACTATTATCTAGCTTAAGAGTTACAAGGCCATTTCTTTTAAATAAAAAACTTTAATAGATGAGGCATTCATACCCAATAATGACATTGTCAAAATATTAAGGGTATGAATGCACTACGATTTGGGGAGATGATTTGGGAAAAAATTGGTTTTATTTATTTGCAATTGCCAAATTTATCCGAACACAAATTAGAGACTTATTAAAAATAATACATAGATTTTGCAATCTTAGGGAATAAGGCAATATATATATGATTAATACAGGGCTGGATTACCTTAAATTAAGAATGTATAAAAGTTGTCAAACTAAGTAATGGATTGCGGTGTTTTTAAAAATTAAAAGATTTGACCCCGGGGTTGGGGCACATGAAATAATGCCTGTCAAAATGAATGGCTTTATTATTTTTTAATGAGTAACCAAACAATAGGGATTGTAGAGTTAATTTGGCTTTAACGGAAGACTTAAAAGATCTAAGTCATTGATCTATTTCTTTTATGTTAAATTTGATTAAAGTTCAACTTGATTTTATTTTTAATAGCTGATAAGAAAATGACGTGGAAGAACTTTGTGTTCTTATCTCCTTCTCAGCCAATCCGCTCTCGACCTTTGCTTCGAACATCCTCATCAATTAGCATGTTTAAGTTAAAATTTAATGGAAAATTAGTTGACATATTCTTATCAATATGCCTATCTCTAAATTCCTTGATAAAGAATGTTAAAAAATGTTGCGGTTTTTTTGGAATCTTTGTTGATCCTCCCACACATTTTCTTATACAAATTCATTCTTAACTATATTAAGGCCCTTTTAAGAGCTGCTATTAATGGTTCGATGTAAAGATCTACCAATATGTTTTGCTTCCCCCTCTTTCTTTAATTAAAAGCATAATTTTGAATACTTATTAGATTTTTTAATTCGAAAGTTAATAAAAATCACTTGCACAAGAATCTATCCAAACGCTCCTCATGGTTTTCCCCCATCTATTTGACCACGTGAAGGGTAACCCTTATAGCCCATGTCTAGCAAATTACAAACTTTAAGTTTAAAAAATCAGCTATCATATTCGGTTTTTTTCAATGCCTCCATTTTTCTCGTGTAAATGCATGATTTCATTAAAATATAGGTTGATAGATTTGCTAACCTTTTGATAAGAGTTCAAATGATTAGCCTCGGGATGCCCTAGATTCCAGGAATCTAAATCTTTAGTGCATTACACAAAGAGATTATTGTTATTATGAATTTATTGAAAATAAGTCCAAAAAAAAAAGGCCCCTATTCCATTTCTATCCACATGAAAACAATTATCAAATTTAAAATTTTTAGTTATTAATTATTTTTTGTTTCATAAAAAAAATTTATTTTAAAAAAGAAATTTTTGATGGCTAGGCGCGTTCGAGGCTTCCCCAAACCTCGAATTATTTGCTGGGCTGTCCACGATAAATCTTCATCCATGGTCTCCAATGTATCCAACTCTTCATAATCTTGATTGTGTTACCGCTTGATGGGGACTTGAGTGATTGTAACTACAAGCTTGTTTTGATGGACTTGAGTTCGTGACTTCATGCTGCTGTCTTCTTGGGCTCTTTATTCTCTCTTTTATTTATTTTTTCACTTTAATATAATGAAAATTTATACTTAGCTCATTACTCTAACCCTTAAAATTATTCTTCAAAGTTTAAATATATTTTTATCTAAAAGTTTTATTTCTAAACTATTCTTATATAATAAATATATTTATGGGTTCAATTAGTCTTATCCTTTAATTTTAGTTTTCACTCATTAAAGTTATTTCATCATGTACAAAATATAATTCTCTAAGATAATAAAATCTAAAAAAATCTATTTTATAATGGGTGTTTAGGAAGTGAGAAAATGGAGGAAAATGGGGGGACATGAGAGAGAGAGGAGAGAAAAAAAAAGAGAAAAGAAAAGAGTAACGATTAAAAATTAAAGGGTAAAAGCTCGTTTCATCCCTATATTTTAATATTAGTGCCCATTTAATCTCTGTATTTTTTAAAATATCTCAAAACATCACTATCTTTAAATTATTGACATCCCTACTATTATTTTTTGTTTCTTTTGACTTACTTTTACAATATTACCCTCTTACAATAATGTTTCTTTTTATGAAATTAATAAAAAATTAAATTATCAATTTAACCCCAAAAATAAAATAAAAAAGAATATATATTAATTTTTGTGAAAGCTTACATGTGTCCAAAAAAAATTTATTGTAAAAATAATTAAATTACCTATTTTTTTGGACATTAGTAATAAAAAAATTAATATATTAACTCCTTAGCAGTGTGTTCCAAAAAAGTGACATATATTAATTTTGTTTCTATTTTATTTTTTGAGATTAAATTGATAATTAATTTTTTTCTTTTTACTAATGTCCAAAAAAAATTATTGTAAGAGGGTAATATTGTAAAAACTAAACCAAAAGTAACAAAAAGTAAGAGGAAATGTGCTAATAATTTAATATCGGAGATGTTTTGAGATATTTTAAAAAATATAGGGACTAAACGGATTCTAACCTTAAAATATAGGGACTAAACAGGATTTTACCCAAAATTAAAATAATGTTAGTGAATATTGTCTCATGGCATATGCAAATGCAATTGCACCTAGAAATTATAGTTTTAAATTCTTCATGCCTAGAAGCGGCTAAAAGGTTCGGTGGTTGAAATAGAAAGTTTTGAGCAATTTTTTTTAATCATGACAATAAAATTACCGGTGATTGTATGTAATTTTTTTTTTAACTTATAATGATTAGAACCAAAATGAGAAAAATGTTTTTGGAACCAATCGTGATGGTAATTAATCTTTTTCTTTCTTAATTGTAATAAGGGTATAATTAAATTCTATATGATCAAGGTGGCCAATGGTTAAATAAATAAAAAATTTAATAGATGAGGATGCACTAATCACATTTCAAAATATTAATAATAGAGTAATACATGTTAATTTATTTAGTGTGCAATCAAATTTATCCTGCACTAAATAGTGATTATTAAATAATACATAGATCTATTATATATTAAATAATTAATATATATTAATGCAAATTTTAAAATAAGTTATAAAAAGTCAAACTAAGTAATGGATTTAAGTATGAAAAATTAAAAGGATTTGGAGTTATGACTTATGTGTCAAAATGTTGAAACTTTATTATTTTTTAATGAGCAAGCAAACAATAGGGATTGTAGAGTTAATAACCTATTAAATGCATCTAAGTCATTGATTTGCTTTTATGTTAAATTTGATGGCTCATAATAGCTGATAAGAAAATGACAAAAAGTGGGAGTATAGTATCACAAGGGCACCATAGCCGAACCCAATAAATAAATACTTTTTAAGTTAAAATTTAATAATTAGTTGTATATATTTATCAATATTAAAATTTTGATAAAGAATGTTAAAAAGATGTTAATAATCTGTGTTGTACATATTTATGCAAATTTCCACTCTATTAAGGCCCGTTTAAGATTGCTTTAATATTTTGAGAAGTTAAAAATTGATTTTAAAAAGTTAAAAGTTGATTTTAATATTTAGTAAATTTTTTAGAAATCACTTTTGATAAAAGCACCCCATCATTCAGTTGATTTTGAAAAGTAAAAAATGAATAGTTTTTCAAAATATGATTTTGAGAAATACTTTTATACTTGATACAATTCTATATATATCCTTATATATATTATAAAAATCCAAAATTATCCTTACTAAGTAGGGAATAAATCATAAACTTTAAAGAGATTATTGTTATTACCAATTATATTGAAATAACCAAATAAAAAAATAATAATATAAAATATTTATTTTAGTTATTAATTATTATGTATTCATAATAAAATAATATTTTAAAAAAGTGAAATTATTTACACTCTAATATATACATTGGACACTCAAATTTTAATAAAATTTTATATTACTAAAATAACGCTAATATAATTTACTATTAAGGACACTAATATATTTTAAGAAAAATTTAGTATCCTTCAAACTCATATATTATACATACTGCTATAGGTAGAAGAATTAAATCTCAAAATTTTTTCCCAGCATCATCCAATATAATCCATTGTGAAAACGAAATACTTAGTTCTACATGGTCTAGGATGTCATCAAGTGGGCCGCACACGTTTTACTCAATATAACGAAAAAATGAAAAAAAAATGAAGAAATGAAGTTTCACAGGGGAAGAACAAATTTTAATAAGATTAACAAATCGCAATGCAAAGAAGGACATCAAATATAAAGAAAAGTTGAGTCAATCGATTACAACAATCTTGAACATTATGAGCTATGATGCAGAGAATGATGAAATATTTTGTGAGTGCATAAAAAAAAAATCAAATGTTATTAATATGGGTTTAATAAAGAACTATTTTGGTATTTGAAAGAGTGTGCGAGTAAAAATAATTTTTTAAATTCTATTGACTGACTGTACAAAATAATAGATTATTCAAAAAAAAAAAATAGAGTGCAAATAGTTTTACCCTTAAAAAGATAAGGTTACATGTAGTGCTTGGTGAGATCGTTCAATCTTTAATGAAATCATACTTGTTAATCACAATCATGATTGACTAGCTTCAAAATTAAATATATTTATGGGAAGATTTTATCACTTATGTAGTTGCACAAAAGATGTGATAGACACGTTCCATTTTGCACATCCTGCGCAGATTTTTTGGTGTTCATGACTAGTTGCGGCCGCTTCTTGTTATTAAGGTGCAAATTTTAGGGACTTAGACAGGTGTATGGATTGATAAAAAGAACAGGCCAGTAAGGTGAAAATTTAACTGATGTCCTACCTCTAGGCATTAAATTGCTACAGCCAGTGGAATATAAGTGCCCGCTATAAGGATTTTTTTTTTTGAAACTGGTTAAATATCAGATATTATGTTTACAACTTATAACTACTATTATAGCATATAGTAAACTGATATTTATAATCAGATTAAAAATAAAACATAAGCCTAATCAATTATGTATTACATTAAATTTTATTTAGTATAGACAAATTATTATTAAATGATCTCTCACATTAGAGAGAGAAAATAAATTTCCCTACTCATGACACATGTTGAAGCTTAAAAGAAAATAATTTTTAAATATTTAAAATACGTAGAAAATACAAGATGGAGAAAGAATTACAGAAAACTAAGCTCAAAAATGGATTCAGGGTGTGATATTTTTGTGGGGACTTGAACCGCTGCCCACTCATCTGAACCACGGTTTGACCAGGGTTTGAGGGCAGTAACACGGTTTGCTCCTGAAACCAGTGCCATGCCCGCTATAAGGATTAAAGCTGACAACCGATGGACGAAGCTTCCTTTGGAAATAGTGATTGGGGATGTCAAATTCAACCATTTGAAGTAGTTAAAATATGATGATGAGTTAATACTTGGAAAAATATATAAAAACATATCCAAAACACATTATTTTGGGTTTGTCTTGTGAAAAAAAGAAAAAAAAAACTAAGCTCACACTAAATCGACGTCATTGTAATTTTTTTTTGTCAGCCTTTAGTTCAAATATTAGTACTTTTAATACTTGATATTATTGATTCAAAAATTTAATTCATCTCTTTTTTCTTTTAGTTTTATTAATTTTATGGTGATCATTCATACATATGAAATATAGGCGTTATCTTTAGAAAATGACAATATTGATATTAGCATATCCTCCAAAATGAAAACAAGTAGCAAGGTAATTAATTAAGCTCCTTATTACCTTACAACAGCAAATTAATCATATGGTATTATTTTTTTTTCTTTTTAATGAATGGCTTATTAGTTGTGGCTTAATATAATAGTATTGTGTTTACTGATGACAAAATTATTCGTGAACCCGCAAACACACAGGCTCCCACCTGCTATGGGTAATTTTGCGGGTGGTGGACGAGTTTAGTATTTCAAACGTAAACCCGTTGCGAGTTGCGAGTGAGTTTAGTATTAAGAAAAATTTATCGGATAGCTGCATAGGTATCATAAAAATTACATTAAAAAATTTAATCATAAATATATATAAATTAACATTCCTAATTTCTTAACCTAACCTATCTCATTGCATATAATAAGCCTTTAATAAGTGGAAATTTTATAATTTTTATGTTTAATATTACTGATATTTTATTTTAACTTGATTGATTTTGTTTGTTTTGCTTTAATTACTCCTAATGAATGCTTATTAAAGTTGGATTTTTATTTATTTAATTAATTGTTAACTGTAGTTGTTCAAAATTTACTTATTGTTAATATTTTTTATAATACTTGTATTTTGATTAAAAGATGGAGCAATGTATTGACATTAGCGATAATGATTTACCTACAACAAAAATATTTTGTGTTAGATTAATATATTTGTGTATGTATTTTAATGTTGAAATTTTAATTTCTTATTTATAATAATAAAATCAAGAATTTGAGTCTTGTATTCAAATTTTTTAGGCTATTGTTGTAAATTTATAATTTAAATCATATAATTTAAGTTGTTATATATTATTGAATTTATTTTTTAATGTTTGTGATTTTAAATGAAAAAATCCGTAAAAAAATCTATTGCAGATTGCGGATGAATTTTGTAATTTAATTTTTTACAGATGCATGTTCTATAACAACAAACCTCTTGTGGGTGGCGCCCATCATCATCCCCACTTGTGTTTTATTTTGTAAATAGAACACAAACTCTTTCAGACGGGAAGCATATTAATGTTTCCACTTACCTCTCACCCGTTTCAAAATTCAAACCAAGTCAACGAAATAAACAACTCAACAAAATAAACATTTCAACTTTCCGATCACGATAATTCACAAGAATGAATAAACATTTGAAAATAAAAATAGCAAGCTTAACGGTAAGTTGTCTGCCTCAGGACGTGAAAGAGAAAAGAGAGGAAGCACTGTGGGATGAGAGTAACGACAAATAGGCAAAGGTTGTTGGCAATTTTAGTGTTGAGTTCTGCTATTTCACCACAGAAGGAAGACAGAAACGGCAGCACATCCTGCCGTTTCTTGTCCTCTCTCTTCTGTTATGGACCCACAATAAGGTAAAAAAAATGAATATACAATGGCGCACATTCGTGAATAAAGTGAAAACGTTTTTTATTTTTTTATTTTTTTTTTTTACACCTGCTATTCGACAAGGGTTTTAACATAATGATTAAAGTGGGAGGCAAAACCGATATCTGCATTTTAGATGTTTAACACAGCTGATATCTGCATTTTGCAGCTCTGCATTTGCTCGATTTCAATAACATAAAAAAAATTAACGAACAAATTAATCAAAGTCAATTAAATACGAATATTAAACAAAATAAACAAATTAACGAACAAAAACAGTTCCTCTATGGAAGGAAAGTTAAAGAGAGAGAGGGAGAGAGTGTACGAGTGAAAGGTGACGGCAAAAGAGATTTGCAAAAGAAAATCTACAAAAGTGAAAGGTGACGGCAAAAGAAAATTTGCAAAAGAAAATCTGGAAAAAAGTTGTGATTATGAAAAATCAATAATATGTAATAAATATAAATTTTAAATAATAATTTTGATAAAATTATTAAAGGCTATTATACGTGCTGCGCCGACGGCAAAGGAAAATCTGCAACTAAGTCAGTGTGACAGGGGCAAGTCTCGTTGAGCTAATTGATGGATGACAAAAAGCACTCTTAGTTACCTACCTAATGAAGCTTTTAAATTTACCAAAAATGAAAGTAATGAATGGATTTGGGAACTGGAAGGAAAAAAGGCCTTTTTTTTTTTAGAGAAAAAAAAAATCTTAAGTTGGAAATGGGTCATTAATCAGCAGAATCAAAATCAACAAACGAAACATAAAACTTTTGAGGTTGAAGTCGTCGGCAGCAGTTGGTCAGGGACTTGAATGGAACTTCAATTGATTTGGCTTGAAAGTTTTAAGATAAAATAACTAATATGTAGTACTGTAGGCTTCAAAATCTTTGATAAAACTTTTCTTTCTTTTCGCAATAAAAAAAGCAGATCTGTAAATGCTAGATTAGTAATCAAAGAACTTATTGGGATTTTGGTTTGATAGAAGTTTAAAGGAAAATGGCTCTGAAGTTCTTCTATGGGAGAGTGGAAATTAATTATAAGATATTTTATTCCTATAACGGTAAGAGCAAAGAGGCAGCTGGTACTGGCAGTTGGTAATTAGTGTGAAATTATGTCTCCCAGTACCTGGTTCATTTTTCAGAGGGAGTACGGTAAAATATGTATAGTAATGTACTGCACAGCTGCATACATACAGCGAAGTAGAAAACCATTCTGGCTACGTACAAAATAAATATTACACCTACAGGTTAATTGATTAATTTCTTTTCTTAGAGGATGTGGCATCTGCTAAAACCATCTGTGTCGAATATCTAATGTTAGATTTAGGCGCTCATAATGGGCTGACTTTATCCAACTTGAGAGATAAGATAAACTCATAGTTTATCTAGGATTCTTATAAAATAAATTTAGTATTTTATTTAAATCCTAATCGCATAAGATGTGGCTTATTCAAATAATTCTAAGAAATTTATTTAAATTAAACTATATTTATTGTATTATATAAGCACCACATAGGTAGGTGCAAATACGTACAATAATAATAATAATCATCAGAGTAACATCATAAAAAAAAAGACAAAAGAGAAAAAGTAATGAGTTTTTGCTTCGTGAATTGAGTGAATTTGCAACCATGTGATTGTCCTCCAATCATCGTGACATAAGCTCGTTACGAACCATTACCATCATTACCATCCGTTCGAGAAGGTTCTAGCAATATACATGAAAAAAAAATGTCGCATATATATGTCATTTGCAAAACTTGTCGTTTACCTGCCCATGTAAGAGAAAGAAAGAATAAAGCGTTGATAACAATAAATAATAAATGAGTAGTCATAATAAATAGAGTATAATATAAATAGGTAGCTTACTTTTTATTCTACCTAGGTAAATCACATAACGATTTTGAAATTGATTGATACAATTATTTATCACCGCAAATTAAGAAAGTTAGATCTCGATTGATTGTCCAGCTTATAGAAGGTCCTTCTGTTTTAAATTAATTACACCGTTTGGTGATTTCTTTCCATTCTCGATCGGCTACTGCTTCCAAGTTATACGCGGTCTCCATTTTTAAATAATAATAATAATAAGATTCATTATTCTTAATTTTTGGTTACCCAATGAATCTCCATATATATTGCTTGCATCCTTAGAAATCGAATCCATATATAATTATATTTATATATATATATATATGCAAAACAGGTAAATTATGGATTTAGTAGGTGTGAATTTTTTTTTTTTTTGCATTAATTTTTGGCCTCCATTATTTTGTGCTTAAGATTTGTCTGGAGATAGAAATTTTGGGCTCGCTATACAAAATTAAATACAATTTTTATTTTTGTACGAATTTTTGGATGCACAAAGGTATGCTGATTTATATATATTGTTTATTTAATTGTTTTGCCACTTTTGTTTAGAATTTTGGGAGTAAAATGAAATATTTAACTTGAATGCAGCTTAAGATCAATCCACACCCTCTCCAAATTTATTTTAGATACTTATCTAATCTATTTTAAACCGAAGCAAATCCAGTATATTTGGATATATATATTTTAACACCTCCCATTGTCACGCAAAACCTACATATAGGGTTTGATCACAGCAAGAGTAAGGCCAACAAGATGAAGGCACAGAAGATTGCCCAGATTGAGGTTTTAGACCTTGAAGAAGAAGATGAAATCTTCATCAAACCAACTTCGCAGAAGGGCAAAACAAAGAGAAGTGTGATTTCAGTTGAGCAATCCATTGATGACCAGAGGGGCCCTGTCAGGGCTTCTCGAAACTTCATTAATCTTGATGACTACTTCGACGACGACGACGACGACTTGCGCGTACTCAACTTTTTGCCTCACAACACCCCTTTTGGTAAAAGAAAGAAACTCTTTTCAAATCATTCAATGACTGAAAATGGGCAGTCTTCAGATTCCCAAAAAAACGATCCTTCTTTTTTTTGTGAGATCTGCGTGGAATCCAAGTCACCCAATGAGTCCTTTAGAATCAAGGGTTCCTCTCATTCATATTGTACCGACTGCATAATAAAGTACGTGGCCTCAAAGTTGCAAAAAAGCATTACAACAATCGGCTGCCCGATAACCGTCTGCCAAGGCGTGTTAGAGCCCGAGTACTGTCGCAATATAATCCCGCAACAAGTGTTTCACAGATGGGGCAATGCTTTGTGTGAGGCTGTGATTCCTGGGGATCAAAAGTTCTATTGCCCTTTCAAAGATTGCTCTGCCCTTTTGATTGATGATGGAGGATCAGGGATGGCTATAAAGGAATCAACATGTCCTCATTGTAACAGAATGTTTTGTGCCAAGTGTAAGGTTCCTTGGCATGCAGAGATGAAGTGTGAAGATTTTCAGAACTTGAATGAGAACGAGAATGATGACATCAAGTTGAAGAAATTAGCTGTGGAAATGAAATGGAAGAGGTGCCCTAATTGTGGGTATTATGTCGAAAAGTTTCACGGTTGCAGCATAATTACATGCCGGTTAGTTTTATGTTGCAGTATTCAAATTAATTTATTGGATTTATTTGTCTTTTAATTTTGTTGTTCTTGTTCTGAATATGGGGCGAACAATATTGCAGGCTGATTTTGTGGGCTTCGATTGGGTTTAATTTAAGATAGATTATGATGTGTAGCATGTAAGGTTAAGAAAGTTCAGTATAAGAACATTCAATAATCATAAAGGAAGAAAATATAGATATACACGCACACACTTCAAGTTTCTCCTTCAAAATGTCACTTTCTCGTTGAAAAAGAGCCTGATATCTCAGGGTTCATTTGATTCAAGTATATACTTTTGAATGTTGATTTAATAGTTTATTTTGTCTTATTGTGACCACCGAAAATTCTCGCTTGCTTTGTGACCCTATTGTGAATATATAATTCTAAATTACTACCGTAAACATGATTACTTACTTAGCCACATATTTTTTTCCTTCTCCTTTCACTGGCATTGTTCATTTGTTCTCAGGTGTGGAACTTCATTTCATTATTATTCCAGTGCTGAGCTTGATCCATACAGAAATCCTGCTTTCCGGGGTGCGCCTTTTCCAGTCGAAAATCGTGACCCTGTGATGGCGATTTCTCCATCCGAAATTCGTGGTGCTTTGATGGATTTCTCCATGCTAAACTTTTTGGATTTTCCGGAGGGGAAACCACCCTAATGCCACTATGAAAATTTTTACCTACCTCAGTTACTCAAAGGTCAAGCCTTGGCTGACTTCTTCATCTTTTATTTATTTTGAACTTTATTTTAATATTTGAATATTTTTTGAAAAGATATTTATAAACTATGCTTTCCTCTCTCATAGCTATGAAAAAACTGATTATAATATTTGTTCTGAGGATTTTTGCCTAAGGGACTTCAAGTATGATGAATATCCCAACTTTTAATTATTTTGCTTTTTCTCAGTTTTCTACTGCTTTTTAAGATCTTTTCTTTGTTTTTTCTCCTTTTGAGTGATTCACTCCATATTGTTTGAACGTAACATTACACGTTCCATATACGAAAAACTTGAAATTGAAAATCTAAAATTTAACACATCAATTTGAGGACAAAAAATTGGGAAGAGAATAGAGATTAAAAAAATGAATATAATATATATAGTTAAAAAAAAGAGAGGAGAAAGCGATACATATCAAGCATACACATTCTTGATTTTTCTTTTTTTTCATACATAAATTTTAATACTAAGCATGTTGATGATTAAACATCTCGAATGCGAAAACAAGGGCAGAAGCAGCGAATCAAATTAGCACCAAATTCGAAAACACACCCAAAAATCCCAGCAGATTTTTCTCTTCGTGTTGCTTTCACAACAGGCAATCCGTACACAGGATTTGGAACCATGTACTGCTGATAGGAACAAGAACTGCCACTGTCACTAGGCAATGCTGGAGTACTTAATACAGAGCTTGTTTCGACGACAATTTCATGCGATGAGTACTGGGATTCGGTTGCATTTGCAAACGCAAGGTCATGGGGTTGATTGTAGTCGAGCCACGGAGGCAAGGGCGGCGCCGAGGGTTGAGGCTGGGGCTGAGGTGTAGAGCTGTTGGGGCAGCAATAATATTGATGGCATGTTGGAGCAGGAGCTGGGAGGTGATAGTAGGTGTAAGGCTCGTAATTATGCTTCTTTTTTCTCTTCTTTCTTGACCAGAACTTGAGCTTCTTCATGGCTTTTATCATTTTCATGGTGTCTTTGGAACTTGATGTGAGTGCAGTGAGACGGCAAAAGAAAGAAGATGCAAAGTTATGAATTTGCTTAATTATGCTTACGCATAGATTTAAGATTCTTCAAGTAAGAGCGTTGGCTTGTGACATTTTTTTAAAAATGAAAAGTTATTGATTGATCGTTACTTTATGCTTTTTCAAATTTTGTGACCGTTGCACGCACACTAGTCAGAGCTACTCATTATAAAAGTTGTGGCGGAGATGGCATTCATATTCTAGAACGATTTTAAAACCCTGATGAATGAGAGAACTCACCTGTTCTACACTTTTATTTAACGGAAAAATAGTTAAAATATCATTTTCTTTAATTAATGAAATAATATGTTATGCTTCAATAATTCTTGTAATTCTTATAATCTTTTGTTATTTCAACATAATTATATAGAGTACTTGAAAAGGATGATAACCTTAACAGATCTCTCCCTTTCAAGGCAATACTTACGAATCATTCTTTACTATCAAATTCCACTCAATTACTTATGCCTGTAATTAGCAAATAAAAGCCAGTAAAATACCAAATTCACTAGATGAGGGAATTATTCATTATCAGTATCTAAAAAATGTACATACAATATGATACTTTTATTTCCAAATTTATTTCCAACACTAATGACCGTATATGGAAGTAGTGAGAACATGAATATCAAAATGAAATTAAAGATGTCATTCATTCATTCATACAAAGACAAACCCATACTGCTAAAAGAATTTGGCCAAGAAAATCTTTCGTCAATTCAGCTGAAAAGATTCTTTCAAGGAAAGAGTCAGAGAGGGGTACATATACATGCGAGCCAAAACAGGAGAGAGCAAGACTATATATACTTATATACAACGGGAAAATGTTACTGTGTCTGGTGTATAGAAGATATATTAGGAAAAAAAGAAAAAAAGACGAAACAATAAATGAGACGGAGCAAGTTCTCTGTCTCGTAAGCTGGGCGCCAGATATGACCCAACAAACTTCACGTTCACCCGGACTTTGAATAAGCAAGCATCTATTAGATTCCCTTGGCAAAAGAAAAATAAGAAACTTCTAACACCCAAACTCTTATGCTTTAAGGCAAGTTCCCTCTTTGGATGGCACGTCGACTATAATGGCTGCTTCTCTCTAAACCTCATGATTCTATAGGGCGAATCTTAAAGGCAGTCAACTTACCATTACCTCCCTCCATACTCTGCTGATTTCGTACTGCATAGGCATATCAGCACCCAGGTCCAACAATAGATGACCGATCATCGGTGTTGACAACCACTTCAACATCTGGCTTGCCTGGATTGAGCTCCTCATTACCTGGAAGTTTTACCTTGGGCGACAGCTTCTTTACTTCTTCTGCTGTGTAGATGAAAATTTTCCTCACCATGCTACAGAATTCACTGCCGTAAAATACAAGAAATTTAAACAACAAAATTAGTAGGATATAAGAGATTGCATTCGCAACCTGTAAACAAATTACTGTGTGACTACAAAATGTTTTAACTTTCATCGCCCATTTATGCAACTGGTTTTACCAAAAAATTAAGTGCGTTATCCTACTTTCAAGGAAGTTTAAATTCTTATGCTACTCTCAAGGAAGTTTAAATTCAATTCAAAGCAAAACTGGCCATGACATAAATCAGAATGCAAGATAAGAGACCAAGGGGAAACCACATTAATGACCTAAAGTCCAACCTGAGTTTAAAATTGCACTTATTTTGCATGGTGTATCACAAAAAAGCAACCAGTGCAACATCATGATTTCATGCTTCATTCCTCAAAAAACCCACCTGAAGATCTCTTATACACATTATCATTCTTCATAGTTTAAAATCAAAATGATGAAAAAACTGGTATCAGACACTCAATATATAGCACCACAGAGAGAGAGAAAGCATGTGAATTAGACAATCTATTAATTTTCAATTATACTGCACAATGAACAATACATCTTTTCAAATCTTACTGATATTTAGTAGTCGTATTAAGCTGAAATTATAGCACAAGAAAGAGACTGGAAGAGACTGTAAAACACAGGTAATCAAGAAGAGGCATTAAATGAACTTACGGCCATGGATCATCTCCAACCATCATCATGTCATCTTCATCATCAGTGTAGACCACTTGCCACTTCTTGGTCGATCCACACAGCTCTCCCTCAATGTCAAACATCTCCTCCAATTTCTTGAGAAGGTCTTCATAACAGTCAAATCGTGTCAAATCAACAGCCCTCCCAACTGCAATTCCTTGCATATGAACCTGGAAACAGATACTCAATTAAACTTTGCAAAATGCATGTAGCAAGACAAACAACTACAAAAGTACAAGTTCACCAAGGAAGTTGTGTAGGAGGGACACATAGGAAGTTGTGTGAAAACGATAAAAAGAAAAATATATGCCTTTCCACTAAGTTAAAGTTTGTTTAAATTTCCCAGGTTAGCAAAAGTTTTAAAAGTTGAGCACAGAGAGAGAGAGAGACAGAGATAGACAGAGAGGATGCCTGATAGGCAGACAAAAACTAAAGTTTCAAAAAGGAAAATAAATCCCTTTCTGAGATCTTATCTAATGCATGCTAGCTTGTTAAGAAAGAAAAGTTAAAACAGAAAGCAACCATATTACCTTTGTGCAACTTCGAATCTGCCTGCTTTGAGACTCCTGAGGAGATCTCAGGCACGATTTCTCTGCATCACAACTTACAGAAGGAACGTCAGATCGATTAATATTTGATGGTTCAGAATGCTGGTCAGAGTCTGCATCTAAACATGGAATTGGTCGATCATCCCCCATTGCTCCAGAATTGGTAAAAGCAGGTGAAGCTTCTTCTACATTCGAGTTGTCAACAAGCTGAATGCCAAATAGCCTGTAGGTGTTCCCATTGCCCTGTCTCTTTTCACCGGATTCTTTGTTCACAACCGGAGCAAATGATTCTGTTACATTTTCTGCACGGTTAGGCCAGTACATTGAGTTGCTGGAAACAGCAGCCAGTGAGTTATTTCCACTAAAACCAAAATGGTTGCCCTTCGTGGCAGTGGAAAACTTAGGTGATGGATAGAGGTCGCGTCCTTGCGGTGAGTCACAGTATGAGAAAGCTGAAGGTTCAACGTGAGATTTCCACATACCTAATGCAGAAAGAGAATATTAGCAACTGAAGTAAAGAAGAATAAGAACAAGATGCATCCTAAATAAAGCTGTAATACCCAGGACAGAGATATCTGCAGCTGGCGATGGTAAAACAGGTGGTCGTGACCGTTTGTTCCTTTGTGCTGGTTGAGCATTTGTAGTAGTTGTAGTTGCAACAAGTGGCTCCAATTCCCACGATGATACTCTTTCTGGTCGCAAGATTGATGAAGGTTCATCCCATTGAACCTAACATAAAATTGAAACATGATAAAGTCAACCAGGCCACACAGAGTTTCCCCCGCCAAAATTCAAAACACAGAAATATTTGATCGGTTACAAAGGAAACAAACACCTAATCTTCTCAAACATTAGTAATTTTACAAGCCACTATTTAATTTGATCAGTATAAAAGTGTGGATAATACTGAGTGGAATATTGGAATGGCCACCTTAGTAAATTCTTTGAATGAATTCAAAACTAACTTGGTGTATAGGAAAAGAACTTGCTAACCTTTAAGGATCTCCACTCTGAATCTGGCCACACTGAACTTTTACAATCCCCAACTCCGACTATAGTACCACTGAACCTGTGGAACGATAATAAAATTGGTTAATAAATGTTATTTAACTTCCTCTTCCACAAAAATAAATTGGAAAGGAAGGTTACCTTCGTTCAGGAACTTCCTCACCCTCAAATGTCATCTTGAACCTCATCCCAACAGAGAGCTTGTGTTTTTTAGCTTCAAGATACTTGTTAACACTTACAATGAACTCAGACCGGCTAGTTCTGGCACATAATTATATTTTATGTCAAAAATATTTTATTGAAAAATATTAATAATGATAATTCGAAAAATACATAGCATGATAGAACATAGAGGGATTTTTTTTAAAAAAAGCACAAACTATAGAAATACTGGCAAATTTTGATGTTTGTAACACAACATCTTGTAAGAACTTTTTTCATGTCTTTACATTAGGCTTTGGGCATTTAGTCCTAAGTTTTACTCTATCTCTCAATTCAGAAATTGGAAATGTTTCACTTGTCAAACTTCAAATTGCACAAAGGAGAATACCTTGGTTTGTAGAAGATTGAAAAGAGTGTTCCAGTTGCAATGGCATGAGAAGCAGTTGCAAGTACGCCAAGGTGCATACTATGACTAGATATAACTGAAGATGGCATATTTGTCTGCTGTCTCATGTGCCTCCTTACCCCAACACGCAGCTCCTCATTTTCCCCTCTGAAACAGTTATCAATAGCTAACACGATAAATATAGGAAATAAAGCAACAAAACAAAACATACTTCGTTTCATATTTGATGTACCAGTACTTGCCTCAGAAATATGAATGCATCGCCTGCTACCAATTTCTTGGAACTAACAAACACACTCCACCCAGTGGTGAGCAAGTGACGCCTTGGTTGACCTGTGATAGGAAACCTTGACTTTGTATCAAAATCCTCAAATTTCCAGAAACCATGTGTAATTTATAATACATTGGATACAATAATTAACAAAATACATGAACCTGGCAAATTTTAAAAATAAAGCATGTTCAACTTAAGCAACAAAGTGTTATATCCAGTCAGAGAAGTTGAAACCAAACCTCGGAAGATGTGCCGAAAATGCCATTCATTCCCGTGCAGATCATTTGCAACTAGTTCCTGCCAAGGTGGCTGCTGGGACATATCCTGAAATGATCAAGGGAGACGGGCAGGTCAAACAAGTTATAAATACAACATATCATCCTGTAGTATCTGACACAAAAATGATGGATTCACAGTTGAAGCTAACCAATGGGGGGAGACAATCATCTGCATGCCTACGAAGAACGGAGAACCCACCATGGGTGCTCGTATCAGATGCAGTTAATGTCTTACAGAATGAATGAACAGTGCACTTTTCAGGCTCTGGGAGGGGGGGATCTGGGCTGGTAACCTCGCTTTGCTAGTGAAATTAACACAGACAGACATGAAAGAAAGAAAACTGTAAGAATTGCAAGCAGCTATAACAAGCTAACAAATTTAGTAGTTTCTAAATCAGCTAATTAAAAGATTAGAGCAAAAGGAAGAAAGCTCACATCAGGTTCAGGCAACAGAGTTATTTGTGCATAAACTTCATCTGTTTCAGGTTCAGCCTACAGTCAAAATAAAAAGAGCAACTGAAGTAAGGACTTAAAAATGGAAACAACTTTTTAACAGAGCTTAAGAACAATGACATGCTCCCCAAAAAATAATAGAATGATCATGAGATAACTCACCCGTCGCTGAACATTAACCACTTTACACAGAATTTTAGATGGCAGATTAAATGAGGGCATTTGCTGCTCCAACCCCTGATGCATTGATGCTTCAAGCTGAAAATTTCAAAAATAGCATTAGTTATAATATGATTGAAACTTTCTTGTCCCTACAACATTGAAAGAAAAAATTTATTTGCAAATGGTGATAGACAGATATTTTCCAGACCAATGAAATAAAGCATTGGAAGCAAGTAAGGTGACAAAATACTGAAATAAAGCAAATCATGTCTGAGGAACATAAATTACCAACTCTCAAACAGGGGAATGCATAAGATCACATTATATTCTTCTGTTAAAAAAATTGAGTGTTTTCTACACTTTGGTCATTTTTTTTTTTCCATTTTTTGTGTTTGGCAATTTTTAATAGGGTAGTCATATTTGTCATTCTATAATAGTAAAATCATATAAACTAAAAGAAAACTCAAACAGAGACAGATTCCAGTTAAAGGTCAACAAACCTGTTCCATGTGACCTTGCGGAAAGTAATAAACTCGCTCCCCTTCACGAGGAAGGGTTACAAGAGGTCCAGCACAGGCATGCCATAATTCCCGGTACAGTGCATCATTGGATCCCCCTAAAAAGTGAACACAAAGGACAAAGTAAGCAGAAAACAAAAAACACAAACTGCCCAAACATATCAATGAGATCATAAAATACAACACACTGCGATGACATGAAGACAAAATTACCATCCCAGTCCCCAACAAAATATACCTTATTATCAAGGATTTTATAATTCATTCATTTATCAGCCATCATGAAATTGGGTACAGATCAAAAACAAAACAAAAGTTCAAAACCCTAAATTCATAAGAGTTAAAGCACACTATCACACAACATTGGTCCGGTTAGGATTCAAAAGTTCAAAAAGAATAATAATAACTTTCATATCTAACAAAATCAAATGCGAATCATCTGCTACTGTGTGCTGAGTACCCAAAAGAATCTTCTAGCTTCTATATTGAAAAGATTATGATAAGAGCATGCTCTCAGAATCAAAGAACTGTTCTTGAGAACAACCAACCACAATTAACTGCAACAATTAAGAAACTGCAGAAGAATTGTAGTTACATAAGCCATGGTGCAAGTCATAGACTACATCAGGTGCAAACAAACATTAACCCAGTAACCCGTTTGCCTCAGTCAGATTCCATCTCCAATTTGAAAGTAATACAACTAATACAAAAAGACGCCAATGAACGGTACACCATTTGACACTAATGAATCATCAATAAATCGCAAATATTGAAGTAAACCTGTACGGGGACCTCCAGAGGCATGATTCAAAGGCGCTGCCGCAGCCGCAAATGCCATAACAGAAGCACAACAAACCCTTAAGAGTCACTTGATCAACCTACAAACAAAAGCCCCAAGTTAAAAGGGACTATGCTGTATTGAAAACAAACCCACTACAAGATTCTCAGCAACAAAAACCATCAACTAAAATTGCCTTAAAATGCTGCATTTACTTCTATGACTTGTTATTGTCACAGGTTGTTCAGATTTACCTAACCAACGGCTCTAGTTACTCTCTTTAATGTGTCAGTCTAGCCCTGCTTTAAGCCTTTAATGAGCCAAACAAAGCTGGCTTTTAAACCTTTAACGCCAATTTGTCAGGGAAATAACTATGCACCTCTGAAAAAAAAGTGACAGAAATGAAACTTTTCAACACTTTCTACCATAAAAACAGTAAATTTCATGAAAAAAGTTGATAAATATAATCAAAATATAGGATACTAAAAAACAAAAGAAGTACACAACTTTCAAGGCAAAAAAAGGGGGTAAAACCCAGATCGTGATTTTACAAAAATAATTCACTAAAAGTAACAAAAACACATGAGATGAACACAGCAAGAAATGATTTAGGATCTAATAATAAAAACCCAAAAAAAAAGAAAGAAAAAATTTTCGGTTGAGTGAAAACCAGGACTTGCTTTCACTAATTAACAACACATCTACACTCAAAACGCAAAAACATGTAATGGGCAATCGAACAAATTAATAACAGCACAAGGTTTCACTAAAAATCCATCATTTTCTTCCATTTTCTCAGCACCCAAGCAGGAACTAAAAAATTTTAAAAAGAAACTAAATCTGAAGCATAGGAAAGGAAAAGCAAGAGGGTACCTGCGAGCTGAATTAGGGCTGTGGATCGAGCAGATCGAATGAGATGGAAGTAAATGAATATTTTTATTAAAATATGAATTGCAATAAAAATATGCGAATGAATATATCGTCAATGTTTGGTCGAAGCCGACACGACCACTTCTGCCTCTTTTTCTGTTCTTTTCTTACACGCTCTTTCTCTCTCTCTTTCTTGGTTTTTCTTTTGTTTTTACTTTTTTGTTTTTTTGGCATTTTATTTCTTTTAACGAAAGATGAAACATCATTTCATTTTTTATTATATATTTATTAACTAAATTTTTTTTGAATAAACTATCATTTTTTTAAAACAGAAAATACATTAAAAAATAAGGTCTTCATCTTATGATGGTGGCACAATATTATGCCTGCATGACTATTGGATATTGGAAATTTAACACTGAATTTTTTTAATGCTTTTCACCGAACTCGTTTAATTAACTATTTATGCCTGTGGACATTTGAGTATGCCCATCTCACGTTTGAAATTTTTGATACGATCGAATCACTAACACTTTTATGATATATCTATTCAGCATTTATATACTGAGAAGTAAACTTAATAAATTTTTATTAAAAGAGTTTAGTTAAACATGTTACGGATTTTTTTATGTAAATATAAGATTGAGCAAAGCCAAATTTAATATAGTCAAACCCCTAGAGCTACGAGAGAGAAAGAGAGTCATTATTTAATAAGAGATTTCTTATGTTATTAAAGTTATAAATAAATTAAAAAACGAGTAAAATACAGTGTACTTAAAGTTAGATAAATTTAAAGACAAGTAAAATGTAGTATATTTCATCTTGTAATGTATTAGAGCATATGTTTTTAATTTTTTTTACCTTATTTCTTATATTAATAACTTAATGGATCCCTTATTGAAAATTATTATTACTGTTGTTGTTGTTGTTATTATTATTATAATAATAACAATATAATTTTTTAATAAGGACATCTCCATTTTAATAAGGTGAAGAACTACTAATAGATTAAAAAAAAATTATAAGTTCTGAATATATTAACAGACAAAAAAATTAAAATATGTATTTATTTATATTTTAGTGATATCATTACTTTAAATAAAATGAAGGTGTCTTTATTAGAAATAATTAAATATATGAAGTATTTAATTTTATACACAAACACATACATATATATCTCACACTTTAAACAATGAATTATATAATTTGTTACAAAAAAAAACTATAACTTATCTCTTGTATATGCTCAAAACTGTATATTAAATACGATAACATTCAATAATGTATAGACTTGACTATATAATTGGGGGAGGTGTTTAATGCGCATACTTTTTCAACTTTCTCACCTTTTCAATTAATTAAATTTAAAAAATAATTAAATTTAAAATATAAATAAATATCCAATTCTAATGAATATATCTATAGTGACATTTTTATTTTATTAAAATAAAAATATTCTCATTAGATAAGAACTCTATACAAATGTAACATTATCTCTCCCATTTTTAATGATGAATTATATAATTTGGTAGAAAAAGTATAATTTACAATAAGAATACATAAATAAAAAACTTTCTTTGGATAGATAGATTTCAATAATCCATCATTATTGCTGGTATGTATAATCCATCTATATAATAATCATGGAGTATATTATAATATAATATAATTAGTGGTGGAGTATCAAAACGGATAGACTTGACCATACAGTTGGGGGAGGTGGCGCAGTGCGCACACCATTCGCTTTCTCGCATTTTCAATTAATTAAATTTTAAAAACAAATAAAGATCCAATTCCCATGAGCTGTTGCCTGAAAAATTCCTACAGCGTCTCACTGCTGTCCCTTTGTTCACGCGCAACATAAACATAAACATAATCCCTCCCTTATTTTATTCGTCACTCCAACGTTGGCTTAATGTTTGTATTAATATTGGAGCAAAAGTACTTTTTTGCCCTTTTACTTGCAGAAAATTAACTACTTTTGCCCTTTCATTCGGTAAGTTTTCATTCCGCAATAAATAACGAGGGATCTTCGTGGTTTCATGGTTTGGCTAGACAGGGACCTCATTATTTTTAAAAGTATCACATAAACTTTTTTTTAAAACATAATTATGTAAAATAAGTTTATGTAACAATATTTTTTACAAATAAAAAGGTCGGGATCATTTCACCAAATCATAGAGATATTGTTGTTACTTTCTTAAATAAAAAACAATAATGTTAATAAGTACAGTTGATCATTAGGTTAGGAAAATGGATTAGTAAATATTATATTTTTTTTATTGATATCAAATTATTATAAATTTTGTTTTAAGATAAAAAAAATAATTCATTGTAAAAAAAAAGATTATAATTTTTTTGTTGTAGTCATGTGTGAATTTTTTTTTCTTATCAATTACAGGTTCGTGAGAGATTTTTTCTCTATTTCTTGCACAAGAATCGTATTCCTTTTTTCTTCAATGTAGTGAACGTATGTAACATGCATGAAAGAAATGAATAAAAAGCATGTTTGTTATTATGATTTATAGTTTAAGATAAAGTCTTTTTATTGTCTTCATTTTTAATCAATATTATAAAAAAGGAATAGTATCGGAGGAAACTAAAATAAAATTTCACCCTTCTTTACTGAAAATAAATCTGTTAATAAATATAAAATAATATTGTCTGATCTACTTTACATCTTCTATGCGAAAGTGTTCAATTTTCACAAGGTTTTCTCGACGCTTATTCAAAAGATCAAATAATCTATATATTTTAGACTCTAAAATATAAATCATTAATTAAATAAGTCTTTTCAAGGACATACTTAATAATAAGAAAAAAGAATCTCATGTAAATACCATAGAATAAGATTTGATTCTATTCATGGTGATTTTATATATATTTCATTTGTCAAACTCTTTCACTTGTTTGAGCAACCTCCATTAATCCAGTCTTATTTTGATAAAAATTAATATGATTTTTATATGGTTTTGCTTCTAAATCAGATTCAATAGGATTTACAGAGACCACCCCATCATCTATCGGATCCCAAATATCGGTAGCAACCAAAAGATTTATTCAATTTGTCATGTGAGCTAATCATTTTCAAATGATATGCGCATTATTGTTCACAAACATACATTTTTGACTGAAAAAATTTCTTATAATTTTAATCCATAATAAATTTTCCTACTGAACTCATAAATATTTATATTTTTTTAGTTACATTTGTTTTATTAGAACTTTCGTAGAAGAACTCGTATAGATATCTCAGTTTCAATTGAAATATGGGTTTGATTTACACTCCAAGTTTACTTGAATTTCTTTTATATTAGCTTGCTCCATTAATTCAATAGCTTTTAGGGAAAAAAAAAATCTTCTAATAAATATAAAAAAATATTATCTTAGTTGCGGTCCTTGTGGATAGAAAGACCTATTTTAAGGATTATTGTAAGTAAACAACTATACCATACTCACCATTAAGTACTTGCAATAGTTTTTATTTTCTTCCATCAGTGCTTATTAAATATCACTTGAGTGCCAAATCAAAAGTCACTCAAGCCCCAATGAAATAATAATCTTTTAATATGAAAATGCTAGCTTTAATTAAGAATAACTAATAATAAAATCAATTAATATCGTGTACATGACCTTAAATGATCGGTGACATATTAATGAGTATTTCAACTAATATCATAGTTTTCTCTTTACTTTATTAAAAATTATCTAAACTCTAGAACTAAACATCCATAATAAATTAATAATTACCTTCAAAAAAAAAATCCGTATCAGTAATTTTCAAAGAATTTAAACAAATAAATAAAACTATTTTTACAAAATAAATAATAGATAAGCTTATTTGGCGTCGCCCGGACTCGAACCGGAGACCTTCAGTGTGTTAGACTGACGTGATAACCAACTACACCACGACACCGTTTGATAGTTAACGACAGTATGACATTTTTTATCATTACTCTGGGAGTTACCTGGATATTTGTATGTCTATCTGCTCTCGGCCTCTGGCCCTTGAGGAGAGATTATAGGTTCCTTGGCTTCAAACAATTGGCGCCTTTGATTTCAAATTAGTCGCAAACAAAACACAATTGTTTAATCACAAAATTTTTGAATCCCCAGAGAGAGAAAATGATTCTGAGAACGCCACCGCCGAAGAGGCCAAGAGATGCCGCCGGCGAACCTATTATCGAGTGTCCACCCACCGCCGGCGGATCCGATCGCCGACTCGTCATCTACGAAGATCCTTTACCGGCGGGACAGGAGTCGTCTCATCAACCATCCGATCATTTGCTCTGCACTTATCAGTGCCGTCAGATGGTACTCACTCATCATCATCACTATTATAGCCTTTTTTTGGATTAATTTTATTTTATTGATTAAATGTTTAATTAAAACAATGCTCAGTTATTATGTTAGTTAAGACTTAAGACTTAAGATCTCTTGGATTAACGTTATTGTTTGTACACGTGCTAAAAGGGCTGAAGGAGAGGGGATAAGATTGTCTGATTGGAGCTTGAATTGAGAAGCAATTTAGTGCCTTTGAGAAAAATGCGAAGTAAAATATCTATTAAGTGCTTCTTTAAAAAGCACTCCAAAGTGTTCTGTTCAGTATTTTGACATAAATGAAAAGAAAAAAAAAATTGATTTCTTTCAATTAAAGATGAGGGAAATGCTAATAAAAAAAGGGGAAATGATCATTATTCTAGTTGTCAGTCTTAGTTTACATTGTGGGCTTAGTTTACATTGTGGGCTTGATAAATTTACCTTTGTTCTATATTTTGCTATATTATTATTTCAAATAACTCTATCTACCTGCTGTAGGTGAAATCAGATTTTCTTGATGCCTTAGCCAACGCAGAGAAGCAAGTCTGTGATTATCAATCTAAATTGGAGGAACTGAATGAAAACTTCAGCAAAGCGGGTAGGTTCTCTTTGAAAAGGATTTACAATATGCCTATAACATTTGTTTTACGTCTATGGGATTCCTATATAAATGTAGAAAAATAATGATCTTTAGGAGTTTCATGAAAGGAAATAACAAATTTCATGGGATCACTGTCAATAGTTTTTGAAAATTATGGTAAAAGCATATTCATAGTCTAGGATTAGTAACTTGATACGGTCATAGTCGTACTTATCACAGCTCAAGTTTCTTTTTTTGTTTTTTTCAATCACAGCTCAAGTTTCTTTTGTTTGTTTTTTTTTCTCTTGCTGTATTTCTCTACGGAATGTTGTGCAAATGTTTTATAAGCATAGCTTTGGGGTCTTTTTGTTTTTTTCTTTTCTGGTTTTGGGGTTGTTGCGTTGTGTTGGGGGAGCGCGGGGTGGGGGATTGTTAGGGGTGGGGGGAAGTGGGTTTGCAAATATTTCCTTGTCTATGTATTTTTTGGAATTGGCATAATTCAGTAAGGCTAATGTGGTTTGAAACCTCACAGAAGCTGAGAGGAAGAAGTTTCGGGATCAATTCTTATATGCAGAACAAGAACTTGCTGCTGCCAAAGGAAGGGAAGGGGTCCTACAGGAGCAGCTTTTAAAGGAAGTCGATGATTCTCGGGAACGATTGAAGAAACAAATACAGTTGTGCAGTGAACTTGAGGTACATTTTGTGATTAACTATACTGAAATAAGTCAGTTAATCTGCTGGATCCTGTACCTCCTTGTGTTCTTAAAGTGGAGCTCTCTTGTTCTGTGTGAATTTGCTACCCAATTATTGTTCACTGTTCCATTATTATTTTGGAATTTTGCAAGCTATAGTGATCCTGATCATGTGAAAATAAATAGACTTACGTTTGTTCTTATAATCTAATTGTGCATATTCTCAAGTCCGTTCATTGTTCTTGCATCTGATCTTATTTCACAACTTATGTTTAACCATGATGCATCTCGTATCTGGTCATGAGAACTAATTGTAAGATGAGAAAGGATAATCCTTTCTCAATGAGCTAAATTGTTGATATCTGTACATGCCTAAAGTCTTTTCTTTTCTGACATCTGTAACTTTTCGTATATCATTATATGACAACGGCCAACTAGAGATGAAGGATTAATCTGAGATTTTGAGAAGAGTAGTCCAAGAAGAGAATCTTTGATGGGGTGCTTTCTAGGCCCTTTTCTGGGAAGTGGTAAATCTTGTGGTTTGTAGAAGAAGATTTGTTCTTTTGACTCATAAATATTGAATTTTCTGGTCGCATAACTTAAGGATCTGTGTCTCTCTATTATATTTATAATATTAATTTTAATTCTTTCACATACAAGTATATCTACCAAGTCAGCCCTTGGTTTATAATTGCATTAAGATATTCTGTTGTACTTGAATTTTGTTGATACTGATCTATCTCTTTTATTTTTCCTGGAGAAAAATGTTGTTGTTACCTTTTCAATTTCCTATCTGTAGTCAAGTTCAATGTGAGACCAAGTAAATTTTCTTCACTTTGGATTTTAGGTAAAGCATCGGAATGAATTAAACCTTCGCCGTAAAGCTGAGTCTGCTGCAGCTTCTGCTGAAGAAAAAGCATCCCTTTTAGAAGGAAAACTTAGCCATCTTTCTGATAGCATAGAAAGGGAAAAGAAACGCCTAAATAATGAGCTTACACAATTGAAGAGAGAATCCAAGTCTTCTATTTCTCGAATGGCTGCAGATGTGAGTTATTGTGGAAGTTGTTCACATTTGTGGATATAATATATTCCGCCTTATTTATCAATCTATATCTTTGTTGACTTGTGGAAATTGCTTGTAGCTGGAAAAAACGGAATGCAGAGCACAAAATGCGGAGAAAGAATCTGAGATGTTGAAAAATCAGATGAAAGATCTTAAGGAACAACTTAATGAGGTTTTTTTCTCTCCCCTCTTTTGTGTGTGTTGTCTTCAGATGTCTGATAGGCTTTCTTTAATTTTGCTTGTCTTTCTTTGTTGTTTGTTCTTTTCTGATGTTTCCATGCCAATTGAGATACATAGTTAACGATTCTTTTCCTTTAGTTCATATTGTCATATCATCACCTTATGCTGGCAATTTAGGTTTTCTGATACCAGCACACTCATTCTGCTTCTTGTCAATATAAAAAATGATAGTTGCAAATTGTAATATCATATGTTTGGTTGTTCTCTATATTATTTGACTTATCATGTAATGAACTGGTTTATTTATTTTCCAACAATCATTTATGCTATTTCCTTCCAGTGTTTGAAGCAGAAGAGTGAAGTGGAGAAGAAGTTATCGAGTTTCACATTTCAAGAATTTTCTACTACAGACAGTAATATTTTGGTTAAACATTTGCAGGAAGAGATTAGGAACTATGTAAGTTGTGTTTCTGATGCATTGGCGCTTTTTTACTATTAACTTTTTTATTCTTTTTTTTTAATAGCAATTTTTAATTTATTGTCTTGTAAGCTTCCAATGTCTACAGTGATTTTTCTTGTTCATCTATGTAAATGCACTTGAACACATGCTCGTGATGAGATTAGGCATGTTGACCATCAGAAGAAAAAATAAAAAAGGGGGAAAAAAAGACATGCATTTTCACGTTACCATACGCTCACATTCACTTGAAGATTTTTGTTCTTTCAAACAAGTTATACGTTACCCATCTACGGCTTTCACTCTAGAGATCACTGGGGTCAAAATGGGCTGTGAGTTGCGCTGAGTATATTTATGGTACTGATTTGGCTTGATCTTAAGCCTTCTTAAAGTACTCAAAAACTTGTATTTATTTGGCACGATTTGAGTTTTCATCTTATTATAAGGCTTGCTCAATTTACATCCTGTGAAGAGTTTCGCAGGCTTTCCATCATGTTACAAACAGTTTCAAGTCAGGGGAGGATCAAGTTTTAACCCAAGGTTATGAAAAGCACAAAAGCTCTTCTGGTTCTCCTAGAGAATAGGCAAAAGGATCAAAGTGAATTGTGTTTCAAACAGACATGTGCATGCTTTTGAAACATCTGGAAAAAAAAAAAAAGCGGCAACATACGCAACAGAAAGAGTCCACAATGAAGTCTGCATATTGTTCCTGTTGTTTTAGAAGAAAAAATAGGATTACACACATATTTTGTGTTTTTCTCGCAAAAGATGAGAGTAAAAGACAATTTTGCTGATTTAAATTTCTGATTACATTTTGTTTGATTGATTCACATCAATCAGGATACTGAAGTTCGAGAAGCAAGAAAACTGAAAGCGTCTTATGAAAACACTGAGTTACTGAAGGAGAAATTATTGGAAGAAAAGAGCCGCAGAGAGAGAGTAGAACAAGAACTAGCAAAGTTGCGAGAAGTTCAACAGAGTATGAATCAGTTGGAAGATGAATTGTCATCTTGGAAGCTGTTGATCAGAGACATCCCTGGCGTGTCATGTTCTGAAGATATACCTGTGAAGTTTGCAGCTTTACAAAAGTATGAGAATAGTTTCAATTCGACAATTTTGGTTTCACAAACTGGAGACTGCTTCACCTTTTTTCATGCTTTTTTCTAATGTTGAAAGTTTTGGTTGAATGCAGAGACGTAATTGATAGCATGATGAAGTTAGGCGAGGCAAATGCACAATTGAAACAAATGGAGGTGGCTCTGGATGCTGCACAACTTGGCACGCAAAGTGCTGAAACTGAGGCTGCATTAGCTAAGGAGAAGGAAGAAGTATCAAAATCAGAGGTCAAACGCATTGAGTCTATGGTGATTATTATTTTCTTTATTCTTTTTACATTCTTTGAACATAATTTCCTTCTATTTTGTTTCTTTTTCATCTTCTTCCTCTTTCTTTTTACCATCCAAGTTTTGCTTTTCTAATTTGGATAGCCAAAATTGGAGATTGAAAATAGAGTGTGGCCTTTCTCTCCCTGCTTCATTACTGTTTATTTTTCAATCAGTATTTGCATTTTCTCATTTTCTATTTGAAATGACTGTGTGCCCATGTCTTTCTATCTAGTTCCATTTAGTTAATGTGTTGCAAGGACATAAGGTATAAGACGTGTTTGGGGCGGCAGCGCAGCTGCTCCCCATTGCCATATTCTAGGGGAATATTCCCCTAGAATAGGCATGGGGAGCACAGCGCAGCCGCCCCAGAGGCGCTAATAATCTTCACTTTTTCTTGAACATGTGAATCCAAGATGATAAATATTAAGCATTTAGATTACCTTTATAGTAAACTTGTATATACATAGGATCGTAGTTGCCAAATGTCTGATAGAATGTATAAACAAGAGCATTATATCAGCTTCAAAGTGGTTAAATTAGTGGAAAAAGGAACAAACTAGAACGTGCTTGATATTATCCAATTACCGAGAATCCCTCATTTGTAATCTTCTTTTTGTTTATATTTTGATCTTCAACTTTTAAAATGCTGATTGTTTCTTGCAGCTCTCTGTGGTTACTGAAGAAAGAGACAAGTTAAGAAATGTGGTTAACGAATTCAAGAAGCCAAAGAATGATGGAGGAGATGAAAGGGCTAATCTAACTCTTACCAAGGTCCTAGAAAATCTGTCCTTTTTCTACTTATTGCATTTTTTTTGTAATTAACAATCTATCTTTATCACATAGTTCATATGCAGGAGCTTGAATCATCTCTAGCCAAGAAGGAAGAATTCATTGAAGAATTAGAAAGTAATTTACATGCTCAACACGAAATTAATAGTCGTCAACGTGATGAAATAAAGTCACTCAATGAGAAGCTAAACAACGAAGAAAGAAGAATAAAGTCATTAGAGAGGGAGAATGATCGCCTCCGTTCAGAGATCTCTCTCTTAGAATCCAAGGTATGAGCTGAAAATACTTTTTGGCTTCCGTAACAATGCTTTGTTAATAGAGGTTCGAGGATTAGTACACTGGTGATTGCTTCTTTCATTTATGAATGTTAGTTTTTACCTCCTTGTTTCTTGTCCATGATAGTGAGACCTACACTGGGAAAACAAATCCTTTGCTGAAGATGCTTGATTTAATTTATATTCTTGGCCAGTAATCACTAGTAACTATCTTGTTATTTTCCTTCCGCAGTTGGGTCATGGTGATTTTTCCTCAGAAAATACGAAAGTGTTGCGAATGGTTAATACTCTTGCAGTTGATAATGAAGCAAAGCAAACTATTGAGGCTTTACAGACTGAATTACAGAAGACGAAGGAGAAACTACAAGCTGTTGAGGAGTTGAAAAGTCAGTCAGGTATTTGTTCCGCTAGTGACAAGCTTTAAGTTTTAGTTATTGTAATGATTACATAGCTCCTTTTAGTTGAACTGTTAGATGACGTGTGTGTGTGTGTGTGTTCTTTTTACTGATTTGTTATTTTGTTAAGTATTTAGGTGATACTGGAAAATTGGTAGACTCCTATATATCTGGAAAGATAACGCAGTTAAAAGAGCAAATTGCGACACTTGAAAAACGTGAAGAAAGGTGAGTTGATGATTGAAATATTTGGGCACTTCGTTGCCTTATTTTGTTATCTCTTACAACTGAATCATTTGAATATTACATGTGGAACAGATATAAGACCGTTTTTGCAGATAGAATCTCAGTTTTCAGGAGAGCTTGCTGTGAACTATTTGGTTACAAGGTATCATACGTATTACTCAGATATCTAAATGCTCCCATAAAAATGAAGTCTTTATTTTTATTTTTTAATCTTGGCTGACCATATCGGGTTGTCAGCAGGTGTCAGCAAAGGTGTCTTGTACAATATTGTACAAACTGATGTGGCATTAATTGAATAAAAATATAAAATAATTTGATATTTAAAATTACTCTATTTGAAAATGCTCATGCCTTTTGTTGATTTCTGTGGCAGATTGTTATGGATGAGCACCAACGTGCTAATGGAATCCCCGTAACACATTTTACTTTGCAATCCATCTATGCCCAGGGTGATGATGAGAAGCTTGAATTTGAATATGAATCAAGCAATACAAACATTTTGGTAAGACAGCATTTGTAGGAGATATATTTTCTGTTCTTTTTGGAACTTTATTTTGAAATTTATCTTAAACAAAATTTATGAAGAAATTTATATTTTCGATTCTTCAGGTGAATGATTACACTTCTCAGCCTGAGATTTCTCGTCAGGTATGGGGCAGTTTCCAAGCATTGGTAATTTATGTATACACAAACGCATGCTTGTGAGTTTAGCATTTCTTCCAAGTCATTCAAATTATTTGATTATATTAAATAGAAATGGGACAAGAAGTTGCAAATTCTACTTGAAATTTTTATGGTCTAAAGATCTATAACAATCTGAATTCTACTTGGGTATTTGCTGAGTACTAATTAGGAAATATACTCCCACATATCTACTTATATCCAAATTGTTTGGATATGAGAAATGAGCCTGGGATGGGGGGCTTGAACACTGGGCACAGTATTAATCATTGGTATTCACATTTGAAGTTCTTCTCAGTGGATGACTCATTTGAATCCCGTTTACATCGTTGCAGGTGGACATATTTGTTCGGAAGATGAACTCAATTCCGGCTTTCACTGCAAACTTGACGGTGGAATCTTTCAACAGGCGAACTTTATCATAATCTCAATAGATACTGAAGTCCATTTCAATCACCTTTAGACTTTTATCTCAAAAAGTTGTATATTACTTGGATTGATAATAACTAACTTTGGTATGAATATAAGTTGTGACATTATGTTTTCGATAGATGCAGGCGACCAAGCATACATTCTTTGCGGACTTTTTACCTCAAAAGTTGAGTTGGTTTTGAATTTTGATTGAAAACCATAAAACGACAAACAATTTGTTCTTTGCTTGCAATTTTATTGATTTTTCTTTTATATAATTTCGACAATCATCCTGGTAGGTGTGTGTGAGATAACAAAGAAGTTTTGGCTTTTCTCACATTGAGCTTTTAATTAAATTCCAAACTATTTCAGTTTATTTCTTAAAATTGTGCAACCACTCGGTTTAAACTGCAGCCAGGCTGCTGTCTTACAAAATCTAAAACGACTTCTTATATTTAATCCTTTTAATTTTTATTGTTATTTTTATTTTGCAACTTCGATAGTGTTAATTGGGTCATTCCTTGATGAATTGTATGGCGTAATTAAGGGCATGCTTCTGAAAAAGAGAGAAAAGTTGTGATGGCATTATTGTGACGGTGCACGCCATTTCATTAAGAAATGCAAGCAACATTTTAAATATGAAGATCTTGGTCTCTTGTGCGTGACTTGCAAAAATGAGCCAATAATATAGAAGAGAGAGACAGCATAACTAAATTGATACCGACAACATCACAAGATTTTATCTTATTGACGGACTAATTTAACGAACACGATAGACACATGACAATTTTATTTATACATTGAGGAAGAGAAAGGACATGAAGGTAAGTAAAAATTTTTGTATAGCTCAATAGATTTTAGTAATTGAACTGAACCAATCCGACATTTATATGATTGATTAAATAATAACAGCACTCATCATTTTATTTAATTAAATATTTCACAAGAGAGTAATATTATCCTTAACCAATGTAGTCAGGATTCCTCCCATATTGAGGAACAACAAGAAGATTAAGATTGTCATTCTCGATCTTATCATCAACCATACTGATAAAAATGAAAAAAAAGCCTTCGGACCATTCGTTCATACCTGAAAATTCCATATTAAAAAAACTTTGTTATTCATAACTCCAAATATTAGTGTAAGAAAGATAAATGAAATTCAACTGAAATTGGCTAGAAAAACCTGAGCAAGGAGTTTCCATATTCTTCAAATCCGAAAAGCTAAGATTTCCGCTTCTAGTAACAGAAGTGAGCGAACTCCTACTGCGATTTCTTTGCTTCTGGTTTGATATATAATATGCACACACACACACACACACATATATCTATAGATTCACGTTGTTCATTGCCGGCACATTCACATATAAATACATATAATTTGTTGGCAATAATTATGTAACAATTTGCCGGCAAACATATGTGTGTGTGTGTAAAGAGTCTGTTGACTCGACATAATTAATATACACATATATATTTTGTGTTTTCATGTTTGTCGTTGTGTTTCACGCATGCGCATGCATTTGATTGGACAAAACCTGGTCATATCTTCATTATTCTTTTCCTTATAAAATTATGTACTGAATTTGTTATTTTCTTCATTTTGGAACCAGTCGATTTGCAGAGTGAAGATGGTTAAATTATTGATTGCAAAATACTTTTTTTTTTAAATCAAATTTTTTTCCCGGCTGAAAGAGTTAAAATATACAAATATACTTTGATTATTTCAATTTGTGGGTAATTTGTGTGCGGTGGACAATTCTTAATACCGTAAAGTTATCTTCAAAGCTTTATATGTCAGTGGCAACTAATAGTTTTAAGGCACAATATGAACTTTAAGCAGAATAGGATATGGGTGGCCGGCCAGATGGTGAATTCAGAAATATCTGTTAGGATGTTAACTTTACACGAAGATGATATTTTTATTACACAAATTCACATGCTTGCAAGACTGTACATTACACTCGTGACACCAGCGTATTTATCATAAAAATTCTGTCATTGCTTCTCGTTTTTCAGTAGTGTCAAACAAGGGAAATTTACATGAAGATGAGGTTTTAAGATTTCCAAGATCAGTTTGTCAAGGCTATAATCTATGGCCAAATGTGATCCAGATGGTGAGAATTTTCTTTATACTGTTATTGCGGATGACATTTCTTCAACTAAACTCATCAGCTTCCAACTCACCTTCCTTATCAATTTACATCCTGTAAAGAGTTATGAACAGCACATTGCAATTTTGCTAATTCTCGTGCTTCCCTCTCTCTGCGGCCCTTTTCTTCCAATAATTTCTCTTTCAGTAACTCAGTGTTTTCATCGGAAGCTTTCAGTTTACTTACTTCTCGAACTTCAGCCTCCTGATTGAAATTCGAATCAAGCAAATAAAGTGTAATCAGAAATTTAAACAAGCAAAAATTTTCTTTTTAGACAAAAACACAAAATCTGCGTGCAATCCCATTTTTTTCTTTCTAAAACAACAGGAAGAATGATGCAGACTTCATTTTTGGACTACTTAATTCCGTTTCATACGGTGCTTCTTTCTCTTTCAAATGTTTTAAGAGCGTGCAATATGTCTGTGCTTTTCATAGTATTGGGGTAAAGCTTGATCCTTCCCTGACATGAAACTATTTATAACATGATGGAAAGCCTGGGAAAGCTGTACAGGATGTAAATTGAGAGAGCCTTCTCAATTGTAACAGATAAATACAAGTCTGAGTACTTTAAGAAGGCTTAAGATTAACCAAAATCAGTACCCAATAATAATAATAATAAAAAAAAAGACTCAGCACGGCTGAAATCGACTCACAGGCCTTTTCACCCAGTGATCATTATAGTTTAAGTGAATGCCACATGTAAACAACCAGCAAAAGAACAAAAATCTTTGGTCCTTTTTTTTTTTTTTTCCTTCCAATGTCCAACGTGCTTAATCTCATCACAAGTGTGTTTTCATGCAAATTCACATTTATTCGGTATATAAATGAACAAGAAAAATCACCATCGACTGGTAAGATTACAAGATAAAAAATTAAAAAATTGCTTTTCGAAGAAAAGAATTAAAATTTAATAATAAAAAATCACCAATGCATCAGATACACGCCTTACATTCTCTTTTTAAGGATTTTATCAATGATTTTCAGTTTCCTGAAAAATGCAACACAATATGATCATGTCCTAATTAATAGCACAAAGCAGCAACTGCAGCTCTAATCCAATGCAATACAAAACAAAACAAAATCGAAAAAGTTGTAGAAGAAGAAGAAGAAGAAGCTTACATCAGCTTCATCGTTGTCGCTGTATAAGCCAAGATCCAAGTTGATATTATAAGGAGGTTGAAGCGCCTCACTTCAACCAACTTCATTAAAAAAAAAAAAGTGCTTAACATGTATTAAAAATAAATATATTAAAATTTGAATTATCTTGAATATTATGTAAAATAATTATTTAAATATTATTAACACGTGAGATGGTTTATTAAATGTAAAATCTTTTGATCCAAAGACTTTAAAATCTTTATAATTTATACAAATATATTAATATTAAAACAAATATAGTAGTTTACATATTTTAAACTATTTTAAATTTAAAAAAAATTTGATTTTATTAGTCTTCTAGACAGATTACATTATTTGTATTATAAATTTGAAACTCAATTTTTTTAGTCAGTATGGTCAAAGGAGATCTTATTATTTCTTTTTAAGAATTTAGGGTTTCCACAACCATTTTCTCAATCCGTATATCTCAAATACTAAGAATTAAGATAACAAAATTTTAAAGACCAAGGCCTAGTTCCATTGGTTGGTGGGGAGTCAGGTCTTGGATTTGTGTCTCATGTGGCGTGCATGTGTGTTTAATTAATAAATTTATAAAAAAGTCCGAAATTTTATCTTCTTTTTTTTCTTCTGAACTCTTCGATAACTTCATTCTTATATTTTAACTGAAAGTTCTAACAAGTTAAATAAGTAAAATTAATCACTACAATTAGTAAATATATAAATTATTAATACCTCAAACACCTCATCATAAAGAACTTAATGCATGCTCTACTTTTTCATCAGAAAATAAGTCTTACAAATTATGCTTTCGTTGATTGTAACCCCTCCAAGTGCTTGCAAATAATCTGCTAACGTTCGTTTACAAATCATTACGCGTTGATTCATTCACTTGAGATTCATTGTATGAAGCTTTGGAAGTCATTGATTGAGTGGGGATTGCACAGATTCATTCCCCTGAGGAGATAGGATGAGGATCCACGAATGTACACTTCCTGCCTCTCTAACTCCTGTGGAGATAGTCAAATTTCCAAATCTTGAACTCCTGCCTTCTTCAATTGGTGATCATCAAAACCTTACTTCATCGGTACTCCTCGACTTGGACTCGCAAGAAGGCCCTGCCTACCTCACTTTACAGTTCGTTGATAGAAGAAAGGCACAGAATGTGTCTTGAACCATATTGCCGCTTGTTGGGGGGGGGGGGGGGGAACTGATCTGTATTAGTTATTTTCTGATTGGGGTGTGTGAAATTTGCAATGGCCTCTATGCATGTAATCTTTATGTTATTATTGTCATATTATTATTGATGTAGTATCTTGATATTGTCTTGATGTAGCTTTGAAGTATACTTGATGGAGTTGTGATGGCTTGGCTTCAGCCTTCATTAGTCTTCATGGTCTTGTCTCTTCAGGAAGAAATGGTTTCCATGTGTGGCAGTCTTTTAGCAGTTGAGTTGTGTACTTCGAATGGCAGAGCTGAGTTGTAATCTTCAAATTGCTGTTGATTATTTCAACAGCCAAAAAAACTCTTTCATTATCTTCCTAAAGACGTGTTCCCTCTGTTGATCTAGTGCTCTACTCATTTACAAGTATGTCTGAGCTTAGTTGATATGAGCCGATTGACCGCAGCGATATATTCTGATAATGATGTTTTGGAGATATTAAAAGGGCGGCAACAGACGTCCGCGCACATGTGATGCGATGAACTTATGTATGTATGGCCAAAACTTAAATCTCTTAAGTCTTTGGTCAGAATTAACTAAACTTCTAATCAATTTGTAGTTACAAAATGGTTAGTGAAGTGATAAAATAAAATCAAAGAATTGCATATTGCCAAAAATTTTTCTTGCCAGTAATCTTAACTTTTTATAGCATTATTTTATTGCCAAATATCTTTCAATAAATACGTATATGTTTCATTAGTAAATGTAATAAATACATATATATTGTTTGGGGGGAATTATGAGAGCCAATGTGAACCAATGACTCAATGACACGTGGCAAGGAAGGGGAAAAACAACTACAGTCAAACGGTCTGAACAAAATGGTAGGATAGGTGGAAGGGTGCTGGAAGATGAGCTCTTTTACAGAGTGGCAATTACGGAAAGACACCTGATTTTAAAGGGCATTTAAGATGAGCTCTTTTGCAGGAGTCATCTGGTTCGAACTTGGCGGCATTCAACCTCACTTTCTATTCAGTTTACTCCCACTTCATCTACACTCACCCCACACAGCTAAACTCCTCCATTTGCGTGAGAACACCTCAAACACAGTTAGGCGGAATAATTAACACAACAAGTTTCTGCTCTTGAGAACTAACAGGTGTTGAGGTTGACTGATAGAATTATATATAGTTTTGCTGCGGGTGTTTACAGTATAAAATTTTCAGCGATACTTGATAATTGCAACATATGCAAGAAAAAAGAAGAAACAATCTCTTCCTGATTGGCACGTTTTATCAAACACTGATATCATAGGCAAAACTAGAAAGCGCAGTTATAATTTTCAAAGGAGAATGCATCATTCTCACAACTTGACTCGGCAACGATTCTCGCTGTTTTATTTACTTAATTGGCAATCAAGAGTTTGTCTGATGGAGGGCAATTATTTAGTCTTATTTTTTCTTACGAAGTATTTTAATTCTGTCAATTAGAATTTAGTTAATTGAAGTTGTATTTTTGGTATGTCAACAGAGAATTTCTATTCCTATTCAGAAGGTTTCTACTTCCATTTTTCAAATTTTAGATAGATGCGCTTATCTATGCAGGTACTGAATAGGAAGCAACACATAATGCCATAACGGAAAGATAGATTCCTTTTGCTGGACACTGATTTTTATCTTTATAGAATCTGGTAATTAACAGTGTGTGAGTAAAAGAAAGTTGGTGAATTGCCAAATTATTTCTTTATTAGTCATCGGTGAATTTGCCAAATTATTGGTATGAAGTAGGGGCAAGAAAGTTGATGTACAAGAAAGTTGATAAAAGGGATAACTTAATATTTTTCTTTTGGTAAAGATTGGAAATCAGAAAAAAAGAAAAAAAAAAAAAGATAGTGGCCCAAATTACCAATTGAATCATGATCACTGTTATTGTGATACTAAAATTTCATATTCGAACAGTATATTTTAAAGGAAAAGCTGTTCGTGCGGCTGCTTTAAGTTTGCCTTATAATTATTGCAGCGAATTAAACTATTTATTTGGGTCACTCATGTCATTGGATGACCCTACCATCGAATGAAATAATAGTTTAGCTTCATGCGACGTTTGTTTTTTTATGGAATTGTCATCCGAATTAGAGTAATAATAATATAAGGTAGTGTGAGTATTTAGTGGAAAACGTTTTTCATCCTCACCAACTTTTTTAAAGGAAATGAATTATTTTATGGACCCATACTTCCACGTTTTCCGCATGGAATTGAATTATTGACCCTAATCTTAATTAACTTTTTTATTTACAATTAAATTAAACTTCAGCCGTTATTCGTTATCTTCCATGCGTTATTTGTTTTCTTACATGTCAGTTACTTCAATCTATATATATGATATCAAACTAGAAGCAACAACAAGCTCAGCTACTTGGTTTTGATTATACACCAGAAAGAGACTGCCTTTCTGAATTGAAGATTATGAAAACTGCTTTTGCAGGTAAATAATAGTTTTAGTACAAGATCATTGAGTATCATTTTATATATTATGTCATTGAAATCATTGAGTATCGTTTTATATATTATGTCACTGAAATTTTCAGGTGAGATATTATGGCTTCCTCCTTTTATTAAACTCGAGGGTTCTCTTGTTGATGAAATGGTTAATGACGATCTTTATCTTGTTGTAGTCCCTCAGCATGGGAGAAATCCTGACCATGCTGGTTAAGTGTGTTATTACTCTTTTGTGCTAGATATAAATGTTAAATTAAATAAAATGATAGGCTACCTGCTTATCAGTCATGTAAGTGTGAGTGTGAGTATCTTCAGTTCAACCAAAACGATCTCTTAAGATGTACTAAAGACTTTCTTTGTTTACATCGATGTACTTTTTTTTTTGGACTTTAATAAAAAAATAAAATTATTGTGTGTCGATGCGTTGGTTAAACTAGTTTGTCAATAGAGAGCAAATAGTGTGGTTTTAACCAAATCAACTTAATTAAGCTCGCTCTACTTGAATATTTTTGAGAAAAGATTCCAACTCGAGATACAAACTGCCCAGAGTTTGATTATCCTGGGTCTGCAGAAAATTACCAAGCAAATACACATGAGAAGAGTTTAAAATTATATTCAAAGTTCAGAAGACAGAAGTCACGAATATACCTTGGCCGTCTGTGTGTCCACAACCTTGTTCTCAACTAAATCGCATTTGTTTCCAACTAGAAACTTGTATACACTGTCATTTGCATATCTATCAACCTCGTTCAACCACTGCTCGACATTATTGAAGCTCTCCATCTCAGTTACATCATAGGCAATCTGTTGAAATCCCAACACATTTAATGAATCTCACACAGTTGCTCAATTAAAAATTTGGAAAAACAAGATTGTCAGTTATTCTTTCTTAAAAGAGAATAAAGCATTGCAAGATTTTTACTTCCGACAACATCATATGTCATACGAATTTATAGACAATTTGCATCATATTAATCCTCCCGTTATTGGTCCACATCATCTTGTATACAGATTTATTGAAAAATGTACTGCTCATTGAAAGATGAAAAATAAGTTAATTGTAAGCACATACAGGGTTGCTAAGATGTCACAAGTATATCACAAACTTTCTGATTTAAACCAAGAGGGAAGGCTCCTTACCATGATTCCATGGGCTCATCGGTAATAACTGCTAGTTATAGTCTTGAATCGCTCCTGTCCAGCAGTGTCCCGCTAAGCAGATGAAAAACAATCAAACATCAGGCATTACCTAAATGAAGTTTATAAGACAAATACACTCTCATTTCACCATATCACTCTTCAAACAAAGAAAATAAGACTAGGTTCTTGAACATAACCTTCACTATATATGACAAATCGAATTTCTCTCAATACAAGATAAAAGGAGATTTTGACTAACAACCTTAAAATGGCTGTTAGACTTAATAAATCTCATAGGCATTGATTTTATTGCAATCTCAATCTTGAGTTAATTATAATGTCATATTTATGATTGTTACTTTATTTAAGTTACCAACGGGTGCGACATACATTTGTAGTCAAGATTATCTGATATCTTAGTGGAAGCAATTATGAGCAGGGAGATTATAGATTAACAAATTTGTACAACACATCTCTTGATGGGTTTTTAATATTTGATCACATAATTCCCTGGCTAGAGTCTGTCAACATAATTAGTATGTTGAAAATGATCATTAGCGAAAACCAATAAGTGTCAAGGAAAAAGATGTAATTAAATTAATTGAATAGTTAAGATATCAATCTAATTAGCGATGTAGTACAAAAGATTGTTCATTAAAGAAATAAATGTGGCATGGGTCGAATTATTGTTCGAGAATGCTTTCCGAGATAGCATACAATTATGAATGTTAGTTCCAATCTTTTAGTGGAGTATATTTGAAATAAAATAATCGAGCTAGTGTAATTGCATGCCTAACTATTATAGCCATTATTGTATGTACCCATATGATCCTTGGGTTAGCTTATTTAATTGAGTGCACCATCACTGGATTAATAAGCGAGATAACTAGCTATTTGGGTTAAAAGCCTAAATATATTATTTGTTGGGAGGCTCCATTTAATATGTTTGTATATAAGGGGTCTGGAGTTATTTTACAAGGTGAGCCCTTATAGCAAGCATGAGTGAAACGCCACTTTTGTTTTTATCTTTTTTTAATTTAAATCAAATTTGATTTAATAGGGGTGTTCAGGGATCGGATTTTGCGGATTGGACATCAATCCATATCTAATCCGTGATTTTACAGATTATAAATTTTTAGTCCAATCCAATCCATAGATTGGTGAAATTCAATTCAAATTCAATTCATACGTCTATGGATCAGATACGGATTTGATCCAATCCATATCAAATCTATCATCTTGTAGACTGGTTTGCGGGCTAAAAATTTTTAATCATGTCATGTCCACAAACTAACTAAATAAAAAATTAATATAAAAATGATTTAACTACCAATCAAATTTAAAATCAAATTAGATTTAAAATAAATTAATTATTTAAATAAAGCTAGAAATACATTGAAAGTTTCAAAATACAATAGAACCTCTAAATAGGAATAATCTATATAAGAATAACCTCTTCATAGTAATAAAAAATTATGGTGCCAACTTGGGACAAGTTATAATTAGGAATAAACTCTATATTGTAATAAGTTATATGTTTTGAGGTCCCGTCTTAATAAACTTACCTCAACATATTAATAATATTTCAAAAATATATGCCATGTTACATTAAATAATTAAGATGGAACAAAATATCTTTTTAAAATTGCTTGCGACAATGATTTGTTCTTTAAAATTGGAACTATGTCTTTCAACTTGCAAGTATTTATTAATTGGTCAGTATAGCTATCTTCTTGTTGAAGCCAAAATATTTCTAACTTCTCAAATATGTTTGTAACTTCCTACCGTGAAACTTTTTGTATTAGTTTTTTGAAACTATGTCTTTTTTTATTAATATCTATTCATTGAATTTGACTACTTATTAATTTATTAATACATGACATAATTTACCTTTATATCACTTGCATTAAGGATAATTAAGCAAAGACAATAATTTTTATACTATACCTCTATTGAGTTATAACCTCTTTATAAAAATAAATTTCTTCGGAATAATATGACTATATAGAAGTTTTACTATATAACACACCAAAAAAGAAAAAAAATCATTTGCTTAGATCAACAAATTAAAATTAACTGTTTAAGGAGCTATATTTTTTATTTAATTATTTTTATTTTATATTTTTTATCGAATAAGATATAATATGGTGTTAATGTAACTATATTTTAACTTATTTATTTATTAGTAAGTATAATGCCATATTTATAAGTTTAATTTTTTTATTGAACAAATATTTTTTAATTTTTTTACGGATTCGCAAATTTTTGGGGATTTTGCAAAAGTAAATCCATATCCAATCCATTTACTGCGGATTTTTAACAATTCAATCTAATCCATGGATCGAATTTCTACGGATCAAACGGATTGAGTGAATCGGATTGAATTCTAAACATTCCTATTTAATAGAATTAAAAAAGGCGATAAATAAGGAACCTAGGGTTTCCATCAAATAGAGATATATAAGGCTTGTTTTCTCCACAAAAAGAGATACATGAGTCATAATATACAGATTAGGGAAAAAAGAGTTTTTCTCTTTCTAACTTTAAGAGGAAAAATTTTCTCTTACTAGTCGTTTTTAGCCGTGATAAAGGCGCCCACACGTTAATGGCAGATCAAACTTGAGTCATAATCTAGAAGGTACGATTGGTGACAGATTGTGATCTAACAGGATTAGAGATGACAAATTGTGATTTAGGAGCTTAAATTTCTTCTACGAGAAAGCAAAGGTACAATTTCTAGATTATAATAATTATATATATTGTATGAGAAATGCGATCTTAATATGTCCGTTGCAAAACATTTTTTTAACCAGCACTTTTAAGAGAGCAATTTGAAATAATTAACACAACAATTTTCTGCTCTTGAGAACTAACAGTTGTTGAGGTTGACTGATAGTAGAATTTATATAATTTTCCTGTGAAAATAATTTATTTGTTGAGGTTGACTGATAGAATAAATATAATTTCCTTGAAGGCGATATAATTTTAAGTCTAGCATTTCACTCACATTCCAGATGTAGCACTAGAATCTCGCATCATAAAGGATAGAACAAATATAAACACCAAAGAATTGATACAGAAAAACCCGAAAGACTCTAGTAAATGACATGAATTTACTAAAAAAAAAACAATTTGAGCTTATTAGGGAATTGATTGCTCAAGGACAGTATGCAAATGCAATTCATTTTCCTTTGTTTATTTGCTCTGCTTAACTTGTGTCTACATTATTTACCGTTTTTTAAAAAAAAAACTCAAACTTGTCGATTGCATTTTATGCTTACTTTATAAAATCATAAGTTTGGTGATGGAGAGAATTATTTAGGAAGTAAATGCTCTTTTAATTCTTATCTTTTGACTTAATTGTCTGTTTATTCCCTATATTTAAAAAAAAAAACCTAAAACACCATTGAAATAAAATATGTTACATTCTTACCCTTACATTTTCCTTACTTTTCTAGTAATACCCTTGCAATAATATTCTTAACATTAATTTATTTATTTATAAAAATTTAATTAGTAAATTAATTAATAAATATAATTATGAAAGAACTAGTATTTTTGTGCCCATGCAACAATGTTGCTAATAATTTATTTACAAATAATTAATATCAGCTATCTTAAAGCAATGTTCGATATCCCTGCAACAATTTTACTAATAGTTATTCTATGAAAATTAATTTATCAAACTAATCCTAAAAGTAAAATAATAACAAAAAAATTATGTGAAAATTTTTACATTACTTTTAAGGTTAGTTTGATAAATTAAAATTTTTTTTCATCAACATTCTCAAGAAGGCAAAAATATTATTGTAAGGGTATTATTGCAAAATAAAAGAAAAAGCAAGAGTAGGATTATAACATATTTAACAACAAGGTGCCTTGAGGCATTTTTAAAAATATAGGGACTAAACGTGCACTTAACTCAAAATGTAAAGACTAAACGAGCACTAATTTACCCTTATTTAAGGTTAACTATTTTAGGAATATTTTAATATTGTCATCTAAATTCTAATTAATTTTAGTAGAGTATTTCCATTCCTATTCAGAAGGTTTCTATTTCCATTTTTCAAATTTTAGATAGATGAACATTATATTTTGAAGGAAAATCTGTGCATTGAATCATGATTATCATTATTCTGAGACTAAAATTTCAAATTAGAACAGTATACTCAGAACGAAAATCTGTGCATGCCGTTGCTTTAAGTTTGTCTTATAATTGTTGGCGGCAAATTAAACTATTTATTGGGTCACACATGTCATTGGATGACCTAATATCAAATGAATTAATAGTTTAGATTCATACCTTTTCTTTTTTAATGGAATGGTCACTCGAATTAGAGTAATAATTATTGGATCCTTAATCCAACATTGGGCTTATACGTGAATAATTATGTATTGCAAATGGTTATATAAGGTTGAACTCAATTGAAAGTGATCTATTAAGATTTTTGCTAATTTACGCTTTAATGTATCTGATAAGATATGGATTTAATGTGTAGCAGCTTAAGGGTAATTTCTCTTTTTATGATAACCTAAAATAAAAATACTCAAAGATAACATGGAAGTTATTTATATAAGTGGTTGTGGTTTCCAGATCATATGTAATGTTCTATCCTTTCTTGAAATTCTATCATCAGAGAGAGTGCAGAGAGAAAGTTAAAAGATTCTCGAGGCAAACGTTTTGATCTAGTAGGCAAACCGTATAGCTCTTGTAAGCAATTTGTCATTCTAGATTTAAGTATGCTTCTACATATTTAATTATTGATTCTTGGTGAAATAACACGAATACTTCTTGGATTTTAGGTTATGGTCTTTAGCAAAGGTGCTTTTTCTAACACCATTATTGTGATACTAAAAATTCAAATTAGAACAATATATTTTGAAGGAAAATCTGACATTGAATCATGATCACCATTACTCTGATACTAAAATTTCAAATTAGAACAGTATCGTTTGAAGGAAAATCTTTGCATTTAATCATGATCGCCATTATCGTGATACTAAAATTTCAAACTAGAACATTGTATTTTGAAGGAAAATCTGTGCATTATTTGTTTTGTTACTTGTCAGTTGCTTCCTTCTATATATATGACATCAAATTAGAAGCTCAACTACTTAGTTTTGATTATATACCAGATAGACTGCATTTCTGAATTGAAGATAATGAAAACTACCTTTGCGGGTAAATAATAGTTTTAGCACAAGATCATTAAGTACAATTTTATTTAGGGAGAAGGACACTCACACTACACCCCTAAAGTTTGGGAAGATGACCATGTAGACCCCAAAATTTTTAATAAGAGACACCAAAACTCCTTTTTAACTATAATATCCTTTCTAAATAATAACTAAAAAAATTAACTTTAAAATTTTTTAATAAAATAAAAATATAATATAAATAGCTTAATTTGTCTAGTAAATTAATAATATTATAATATTTTTAACATATAATTTTTAAAATGTAAATTATTATATTTATTTTTATAATATACTTTTTGATTATAAAAATTTTAAATAAATATTTGGTTAAATAGAATTTATAATTAATAAAATATATCTCATGTATTAATAATATTTAATTTATTTTATATAATATTGAAAATAATTTAAAATTTTAAATATGTATTTTAATATTATGTGACTATTTATTAAATAAATTAAGTTTAATATAGAATAAGATTTTAAAGTATTAAAATATTTTTTAAATATTGTAATTATTATAAAATGTATATATTGTTACCGTTATTTTAAATTTATATTTCTATTTATTATAAACATTAGAGTCAATTTTTCTGAGTTAATGAAGCCAAAAGGATATTATCGGCAAAATGAGGTGTTAATGTCTCTTATTGAAAATTTAAGAGCCTACATAACTATTTCTCCGAATTTTAGGGGAGTAGGTCTCCTTTTTCCCCCACAAATCCTAAAGCACTAACCATCAAAACAAGGCAACTTGTCCACATGAGTAAGGCATTCAGAATTGGTGCAAGAATTACTTGCCAACATTAATATGCGTAGTTTGGCCCTTTTCTGAAATGCTCCTCTTATGCGTTTCAGATGGATTTCTTCTAGTTTTCATATGATTTTGTTCAATTGTTTATTTCCTGAAAAATAAATTTGAAAAAAAAAAGTTTGATTTGAGGTTATCCACTAAAATGAAAACAGGTGGCAGGATAATTATTTAATTAGGCTCCTTATTATCTTAACAGAAATACTTGTTGATCCGTTAAGTATACAATTGTCATGCATTATTTGTTGTTTTGCAGCTTGATCCTTATCAAAATGACGCGTGCCATGACAAAACAATCATTATTATTTTAATTTAAAATTTTAGATATGAAATGACATGTGACATGTCATTCAAAAGATAAATTCATACTTTGGAATTAATTTTTTAAAATACTATGTACCATAAACTTTTACAATGCTGAAATAGTGGGCATTACCAGTTACCACGACACATAACGCATTTAATAATACAGTAAATATGAAACTTGAACTAACCAAAGTGATGAAATCAACTTAAAATTTCTAAAGTTTAGAGTGTTTACGATGGGATTTTGTTCTAGGAAAACAGTTTTAAACATAAGTTTTTAGTAACTAGATCAAGATCATTTTAATGGCTAAATTTGCGGGTATATTTTTGTTTTTAATGCAGTTCATTATTTTTCTCTCTCCCTTTCTATTTTATTTTTTTCCCCTTTCCTCTTGTTCTCTGTCATCTTGTTCTCCTCTCAAAACTCTTCTGTGTTGAAGCATTCTATCTTCTGACACCTCATATAACGTTGCACTGAACCAAAACCAAGAAAAAGGGACTCAAATCAACAAAAAGTGTCTTTTTTCCCCCTTTGTGTTATATTGGATCTATTGAGCCGAATGTTAATTTCCCTTTAACGATTTTTCTATTTACTTAGTTAATGCTTCGTGATTTCGCTTTGTAAGTGAAATTTTTTTATTCATAATATAATATGGAGCCCACTGATTATTTAGTTTTGCTATTAATAGAAAAAATAAGAATCAACATTTAAGCTCAACCATCGACTTTGTTTAGCGGTAAAAAGTTAAGACTGTATATTTTGTGGGTCAAAAAAATGAGGCTCCGCTCCCATCCCATCAAGAAATTCATCAATACAAAACGAAAACGAACCTTTTTTGTATTTTTCCCATGAAGTATCTGGCACTACTTTGTTGATCTTCGAATTATATAATTATTTGTTCTATGGACCAATCCACGCTCCTATATAGGGCAGAATCACCCGTGAACCTACAGACCCATTGACCATGCGTGGGGCGGCTCAACTAATTTTGGGCTTAGGCTAATTATTTTAATTAAGTTTTTTAAAAAAATTTGAGGTTAAATATATGTATTAATTTATTAAAAAGTTATTTATTTAAAATTAAATTTTCTAGCTTTTCTAGGTGTAAAATTATTAATCAAATTTTTATATTCTAATTTTGTTAATATATTTTTCTCAATATAACTGAATCATTTAATTTTTCTTTCAATTTAGTTGATCTTAAATAAGTTTTTATCAATTTTTAATTTTAAAAATTTTCATCAATAACTAATTTTTTACTCTAATTCACATCCTTTTTACTACTTTTGACAAACTTATGAAGAGTTCTTTTTTTAAATTGAATTAAATTTTTTATTCTTCTCTTTTTTTTTCCAAATTTTTTGTATCTTGATGCCCATTTTCTATTAGACATTTTTTCTTTTTTAGTGAAAGAAGAGCCGCCCATGGTCCCATCCCATCAAGAAATTTATCAAAACAAAACGAAAACGAACCTTTTTTTCTATTTTTCCCATGAAGTGACTGGCGTTACTTTGTTGATCTTCGAATTTTATAATTATTTGTTTTATGGACCCATCCACGCTCCGGGCAGAATCACCTGTGAACATAATAATGTAGGTTGGTATCAAGAAACTTTTTTTAATTATTTATGTTTCTAATTTTAATTATAAAAATTACATCAAACAATTTAATTATAAATATATGTAAGTTAAAGTTATTACTCGTGACCTAATCTTCCTAATTCCTAAACCTAAATTTAATCATACATATATATATATAAGCTAAAGTTATTGTTCCTTCTAGTTCTTACACACTAAAAACTACTTAAAGAAGCAGAGAAAACTAGTCAAAACAACAGAAATGAAGAGAAATATTGAAAGTTAGGAAAGCTACTTAATGAACAGTTAACTTGCTTCACTAAGGCTTTTTCATAGAAGTATTTGCGAATTTACAACTGGCCTATTATTTCTTTTGGATATATTAAAACGTGTTGTATGACACCATACATTAAAATTACCTTTGCTAGTCTTCCTTTGTACAATTATTTATGTTGTTGACCACCTTTTACTTGTCTGATTAAACTCGAGCAGTTGATCCATTATCTATACCATGCATTATTTGTTTATTTCGCCCTGTAATGTCGGCTACTTGATGTATATATATCAGATCAACCCAGAACTAAGAACTCACACAAGCTCATCTACTTACCTTTTGAGTTTTGAATACGATTCATCCGAAAATAGCAGAGATCTTTTCGCTTTCTGATTTTAAGATTATGGAGACTTCTTGCGCAGGTTTATATATAAGCCATGCATTTTCAATTGAATATCATTTATAATTCTTATTTTAATGTGTATTTATTATGATTGAGTTTTCTAATATGAATTTTGCAGGTCATAACGATTGGTCCGAGGGGTTCCCCAATCCTCGATTCAGTATTGTTGACGAAGAAATTAATGGCAATCTTGATCTCCTTGTGGTCCCTCAATATGGAAGAAACCCTGACCACACTGGTTAAGTACATGCAGTGTTAGTATTTTGTTTTATGTGTAATTAAATAAAAGGATGGGTAGTGTTATTACCTATCAATTGTGTGAGAGTCTTAGTTTGCTTCAGTTTAGCTTGTAAGATCTCTTGATATATACAAGAGATTCTCTTCATCTAATTATGTGTATTGTGTTTTCCTAAAAAATAAATAAATAAATAAATAAATAAATAAATCGTTGTGTATCAATATGATAACATAGATTAAGTTGATCTATTTATCTATTGTCAAGTTAATTATGTTGTCTCTTCAATATTTTTCAAAAACAAACTCCACATAGTGACTGGCTAATTCTTGCAGCTAGCATGTGAGATTGCAAGAACTCAAATAACGTTGCAAAGAACCAAAGCCAATATAAAGGGACTCAAAACAAACAACAAACAATAAGGGTTTTTTTTTTTTTTTCCGTTTTAACTATTGCTTTTTTTGTTCGAGTAGGATTTTATAAGGTGGAAACCAAGTCATGAATAATACAACCAAGAGCAGCTAGTAGCCGAAAACAGTGCCAAGAAAAACTAATAGTAATAATAGTCCTTTCTTTCAAACTATTGTTTCATTTTCGAAAATGTTCTCTGAAACATTTTTTTAATGGCTCACTTGCATCTCATGGATACAATAATTTTGTAATTAATTAGTTGATTAAAAGATAATTGAAGTTAATATATAGTTTTTGACTCGATATATATTCCTTTTGCTGGGAAATATTGTTTATCGCCTTATCTGCAATAATTTTAAGATTATAAATATACCAATTCAAGTAAATGACGGATCAACAGCAGATGTTAAACTGTAGACTAGTGAAAAACAGATTAATGGCTATAGTTCAATTTGCGAGAATAACGAGGGAACTTGCTTGTACAGCTAACACAAATAATTCAAGATCAGCTTCAAAATCAACAAAATTAATTACAATTAAAAATTAAGATGCCACTTAATTAATGGGTTAGATTTGATATACATCCTGTTTATATATATATATATATATATAGTAGTTTTCTGGTCCAGAATTTTAGAGTACAGGAAAGTCCGGGAAAGCTTTAAAACCACCTTTAAAACTATACGGTTTAAGCTTTTCCGAACTTTCCCTCACTTTAAAATTCCCGATTAGAACATCTCTAATATATATATATATATATATATAGTAGTTTTCTGATCTGGGATCTTAAAAGGCGGGAAAATACTGGGAAAGCTTTAAAACAGCAGGGTTTTAAAGGCTTACTATTTGAAGCGCTTAAACCGCACAGATTATATATACATTTCTAATATAAAGTAGTTTTCTGGCCCAGAATTTTAGAGGAAAAGTTCGGAAAAGCTTTAAAACCGCACGGTTTTAAAGGCTTACAGTTTTAAGCCTTTAAAACCATACAGTTTTAAAGTTTTGCCGGACTTTCCCTCACTTTAAAATTTTGAATTAGAACATTTCTAATATATATATGTATATATGGTAGTTTTCTGATCCGGGATCTTAAAGGGAGGGAAAAGACTGGGAAAGCTTTAAAACTGCACAGTTTTAAAGACTTATAGTTTTAAGCCTTTAAAACCATGCAGTTTTAAAGTTTTTCCAGACTTTCCCTTACTTTAAAATTGCGGATTAGAACATTTCTATATATATATACATACATATATATATATATATATATATATATACACACACACACAGAGTAGTTTTCTGATTCAGGAATTTAAAGTGCTGGAAAAGTCTGGGAAAACTTTAAAACCGCAGGGTTTTAAAAGATTATAACTTGAAGCGCTTAAACCGCACGGATTATGCATTTTCTCAGACATTCCCACACTTTAAAATTCTGGATTTGAACATTTCTCTCTCTCTCTCTTTCTATATATATATATATGTATGTGTGTATGTATATGTATATGTATATACACACACACTCTCTTTCAATATGACTTTACGTGGTTCTCTTTATAACTTAGGAAAGTGTGTTAGTAAGATAATATTTCTTTCTGTAATGAATAAAGTTCTTTTACTTCGCATCATAGAACTGTATATAATGTACATGTATTAATTACTAGCCAGATAACAGATTTAATATAATGTACATATATATAGAGAGAGAGAGAGAGAATGAAGTGATCATTCCGGATTACACCAAGACTAATCAAAATATTATTTTTGACTATTCTTCCAACATCGCATTCATCCTCTCTATTTGGCCATCCGTTCTGTGGATGATTTTCATGCTGACGACAGTGCCAACGTCAGTGATTAATTACAAGCTAGATAACAGATTAACATCTGTTGAATATATGTTAACGTTGAATTTGTCCTACATCGGTTAAAACGGGTCACTTTTTTATAAGCAGATAATATTAGTATTACCTTTGGATAGTATTCGACGAACGAGGGTGACGAATTACTATATTTCATTTGGAAAATTTGGACTTTCTTTGCTTCCAGAATCAAAATTCAAAAGTAAATAAGTTGCTTTTGTGAGTTCTTGCTTCTGATTTGATACAGTATACACGTAATGCATTCGATTGCCTTTCCGTTTGGCCAGATGATTTTCATGCTGACGGCAGTGCCAAAGGTGGCTGATTGGGCCGTAGTTAAACTATTAGCAATTATATTATCTTTTCTTTCAAAATATAAATTTAATTTGGAAAATGTAGCCAAAATGTGGTTGAATTTTAAAGAGAAAATGGTGCCACCTCTGTCAATTCTGAAGAAAGAGAGGTGCGGCATACTTTGAAACATGAAGCCAAAATTGTTGAATTTGGAGATGGAAAGGAGGCTCCATGGTAGTGTCGATAGGGTACACCAAATTTAAAACCTTACTACTAGTATAAATAATTAGTAAAGAGCGAGTAAGGATCGATCCCACAGAGACTATGCTAGTTATATTTATTATCAACTCTAAAGCAAGATTTAAAATCAAATAATAGTAATAATAATAATAATAATAATAATAATAATAATAATAATAATAATAATAATAATAATAATAATAATAATATAAATTAATCTAACTAAAGAAAATGCCAATTATAAATAAAAAGGGGGGTTTTGTGAATTTTGAATTGAAAAGCAAGAAATAAAAGAAAATTAAAACTACGAGAACAATAATTAAATAAAAACTCTAATTAAATGAGAAAGAAATAATAATGATAAAAACTTTGGTTAAAAGATTATGTGTCACCACCAAACATGCACATAATATATTAATTCTATCATCAACTTATATTGAAACTATCAACAGTAGATAACAATAAGCTCTGTTAGTCTCAATCTTTCCTTAGTGTGTCGGTAGGCAAAACAAACTCTTCACCTAATCTCTAAACATTAAATAATTTAAAACAAACTCTTTAAATTTAAGATAATAGAAGCATTAAGTAGAGAAAAATATTAAGTTGATCTAGGCAATAAACACACAAGCTCAGATTATTTAACCTATGTTATGTTCTCCAATTGAAACCACAGATTCCAACCTGCTACTAATGATTAAAACATCAAGACAATTACGGATCAAGAATTTTAATCTAACAATAGAATTTATTCAAGTCGTATGTAATTGGCCACTCAAATAAAACAAGAATAAAATCATAAACATTAATTATATAAGAACATAAACAATCTCAATTAAATAAATTGAATGATAAAAATTAAAAAAATTAATCATATGACATGTTTGGGGTTTTAAATTTACCCTCAACCAAATAAAAAATTTAGCCTAACATAATTAAATTGGGAATAAGAGAATTGACAAAACTAGACATAGAGATTAATTCAATCGGTTGCCTCCTCTATTTTTTCTTCTCCTTTCAGGCTGCAAATTCTTTTCTTGTGTGTGGCTGCCGAATAATTCCTCTTCTCCTTCTTGGCCGCCAATCTTCCTTTTATTGTGCTTCAATTGTGGCTTTTAAATCCTTGCATGGAAAGAATTAAATCCAAGCCAAAACCGCCACTTTTCTTTGGCAATTCACGTGCAAGGCCATTTCCCTTTTTTTTTCACTTTGCTTTCCATAATTCAATGCCATGCACATGACTTGCCATTTAAATTATCATGCAAAATATTTGCTTCCTTTTTTTTGTCTTCATGCACAAACTCTTTTGATTGCCGTGCTTAAAGCCAAAAGCCTTTATTCTTTTCTTCCTCTGGATGGCAATCTCCATTTTCCAATTTTAGCTCCATGTAATGGCTTAGCTTGTAATTGGCTTGGCTTCCTTTTTGACTTTCATTTTCCAAATTTAGTTCCATGTAATCCCATATGCTTTCAAATGTGTATCAATTAATTAATTAGCTTCCAAAAATCTTTAGTTATTTCCTTTTCTAATCTCTTTAAATAGATTTTTTCTTAAATGCTCCGATTTAATTCCTCTTTAATCTCAGAATTTACCTAAAATAAAATAAAATAAAATAAACTAAGATAAAAATTAACACAATAAAATATAATTTACTAAATTAACAATTAAGTAAAATAACTAAAATATTTAAGACAAAAACAAGAAAAAGATGGAGAAATTAATAGCGAAATATATGAAAAATATGCACTTATCACTCCATTTGACAGCAATTGAATCCCAATTCTCTGTAATCGACGGAGAACAAGAGAAAAGAAAGAAGAAAAGGTTGTGAATTTATAAAGCAGGAAAAATCAAATTTTCATGTATAAGTGTTATTTTCTCAGTTTTGAGTGAGAGGGAGCATTGTTTTTCTCCTGGTATATATGGGAGAGAATATAATTATTCGCTCCTTGTTTGCAGAGAAGTAATGTAACTTTAGTTAAATTGTGAAACCCCTTTACATTCGTACGTATGATTTTTTTACCTCAATTTATTTGGAGTCTTTCCACATAATATCATGTCTCTTATTTTATCTCCATTATTTTTCTAAATTTTACTTTAGTTGTGTACCTACGTCACACCATAATTTCCTAATAGTGGTATTAAAGCTTTAGATTGTGATGGTACTATTCACATATGTAAGTATCACACAAATCTTACGGCTATTAAAGTTAAATCTCGAGGATTATTTGTCAACCATCTCACTTTTTGATTGGGCTCACTACTCGAAGATCTCTTCCCTTATATTTACCATGTATGCATAGCATATTCGAGGAATATGATCATAGCAATATTTATTTTTGTTTGTTTTTTAATACACACTTCTTTTATGTGTATATATATGTACTAGTTCTTCAATGAATAAAATCAATAAAAAAACATTTAATTCTATTCTGAGTTTCACAACATATACGATACTGTTCGTATTTACAGAGCCGTTAATTTTCTATACTTTTTAATACTCCACATGCCCTCTCTGTTCATTTGCCTTTTACCGCAAACGAGTAGTCGCAGTGCAGAGAGTGAAAAAATAACAATAATAAGTGGGGCGGCTTTACAGACGTACTCTTCTTGTAACTACTAATATTTAATAGGTTTACTCAAGGACAGGATGGAATAACCCACTTCAAACTCTAAAGAAGAGTCTGACTAGTCTCGTCTAACATGATTAAACAAATACGTTACTAAGAATATTGTCGAAAATTCGACAAAATCTCCCGTGTACCTTAAACATTTCTAACTAGTAAATCTATAAAATAGGCACTGTCAAATATTCCAATATTCAATCAACTCCAATAATTCATTTTGCTGGGTCTACCTATGTTGAAACTATTGTACGGTACAACAGTTGCTTCTAACCATTAAATTTAATTAGTATAACTATGCAACTGTAGATTTAACGGCTGGAAACAACTGTTGTACCGTACAACAGTTGCAACATAATTTTGTCCCATTTTACTAAAACATAATATGATACAATAAAAACATTAATATGCTTCGATAAACTAATCCAAAAGTCACCCATCATGTCAATCAAATAATACTAATTAGTAAATACACATCATTCCTTTTTACTTGAAAATTTCATAATAAAAAATTTATTAATAAACACATATATTAAAATAGTTACATAAATAATATTTCACTGAAATTACCCCCCCCCCCCCCCAAAAAAAAACACTGCGCATTATTGGTAGAGCAAGTTGAGTTTAGCAAATTTGAAGCACGTGCCACCACATGCTCTTATTATAAATATATAATCTTATTGTTTAATGGCTTAAAAGTAGTATATTTTGGATCAGTCTCTGTTGACCTAATGGGTTTAAGCAGATTTTGTTTGTATAATACACACACACACACACATACATACATACATATATGTATATATCATGTAATTTAAATGCAATTTAAATGCAATTTCTTCTTCGACTAAATGATTAACAAACAATTTATCTCATCGACATCCACTTCTCAATTACTTCTATTTATTTTTAGAATTATCACTACTGATCACTTTCTTTTTTAATATTTACTCAAGTTCTTTGGGTGTCCTTTCTAAACCTAAATTTTCAGTTGTTAATATGACATTTTTTAAACGGGTAAAAGCTCATTTAGTCCTCATATTTTGACGGAAAAGAGCAAATTTTTGGGTGGTGCATTAGAAAATGAAGCAATGCTCAGAGTGGATTAATTATATATATATATATAGGTGTAGGTTCAAGAGACACATTTTTAAACACAATTTTTCAACCATTGGATTAGATTGAAATGAAAGGTCAAGATTAGATGATATGGGTTATTAATTCCATTAATATTTTTCTCTCCCCTCCCTTTAATGTTTAATTCTCTTTTTTATTTTATTAAAGATTTTTTTCTCTCTCCTATAAATGATTGTAAATGGAATAATTAAAGCCATCAAAATTAATTTTTGTAACTTACATAATCTATTTGTAACTATAAACTAGCCCATTTTAATTACCCAGAAGAACTTGTCCTTGTACTTTCTTCGATTAGTGGCTGTGCTGACGAAGATTATCTTTTTCTCTATCTTCTTCAACTGCATCATTATTTATTTACGTATGCTTCATGATGAAATGATCAGACTCATATCAATGTTTTTTTTTTGGCATTATATCAATTTTTTTTTAATTTTTACGTTGTGTTTGTGGATAAAATTTTACACATTCCATTTACAAATTTTCTAAGTAAATTAATTTAAATATAATGGAAAAGAACAATGTTGTTTGATAGGAAATGATCGTGATTTTTGATTAAAACCTTTTACGAAGTTTATTGATGAAGGTTGTGCATATAGGGCTTACTTGTAGTGCTGGTTCTGAAACTACAGATCGAAAATTGTACAAGTTTGTTGAATATATTGCTATTTTATTTCACTGTTTGTAAGTAAATTGATTTTGATGGTTTTAATTATTTCATTTACAATCATTTATAGGAGAGAGAAAAAAAATCTTAAATAAAAGAAGAAAGAGAATTAAACATTAAAGAGAGGAGGGAGAAAGATGTTAATGAAATTAATAACTCATGTCATCTAATCTTGACCCTTCATTTCAATCTAATCCAATGGTTGAAAAATTATGTTTAAACTTGTGTTTAAAAATGTGTCCCTTGAACCTACCCCATATATATATATATATATATAACCACCAAGATGATGGAGGGTTAGGCTAGACCCCTACCTATAAATTAAATCAACCAATGAATAATTATATGAAAGGGGGCATAAACCAAAACCTCTCAGAAGAAGCAAGAGATTTAGCAAGTAGTATATAAACAGTCCAAATCAACAAAGTATTAATGTCGAACATATGGAGTCTCGAGAGTATCCAAATGATGAATGCCAGAAAAACTCATTGGAAGTTCCTCAGGATTGAAAAATCGTTGACGAGTCTAATGAGTACAGGCCTAGTTGGCTATAAAGTCAGCAACAGATATAGCTTCTCAAAAAACATACCTGATAATAGATGGGTTAGAAGCCAATGCCCAAACTCGAGTAAGAAGGTAAGCATAATCCCACTACATGGATCCATTTGAAATAGCCTAAGAAACCACGGTGGCTGAATCGAATTCCACCTCAAGAGCAGAAAAACCAAGTTGAGCAGTAGGATCTAAACCCTCTAACAAAGCTATCAACTCAGTCAAAAGAATAGCCTGGTGTCCAAAAAAGGAGCCAAAAGCAGCTAACACCACTCCTTGATGATCTCGCAAAACACCATCAGTGGCAGCCACACCTGTGTTGCACCTAGAACAACCATCCACATTTAACTTCACTGCTGCCGCTGGCGGTTTCATCCAGGAAACCAATCAAATTGGTCTACAAAGAGGCTTAATAATCCGCAATCCCTCCCCAGTCTAAGTATCCAAAACACCTCTCAACTGAGATTGCTTAAAACCAAAAGCGTCACTGACTAGCCTAAGGTCAAGAAGCACCCTAGAAATTATAGCATCCATATTAAAGGCAACATAATCAAACCTAAAAGTGTTTCGAGCCTTCCAAACGTGCCACAAGATGAAGCATGAGAGAATGCCGCGAATATGTTTCGATGAATGGCAGCATTGCCGCTAGTGACTAAGTAAAGCATGAGGGGATAGGAAAGGAAAATACTGAAAACCAATCATTGAATAAAACCGTTGCCATACCTGCCGAGCCATTGAGCAATCCAAAAATAAGTGTCCATATATATATATATATACTACTTTCTCCGTTGAGCAATCTCGTCCGCGTTGGAGATGCTAGGGTTAATCCTGAAAAACATTATCAAAAGTCCTGGAAGCTAATATACCTAGAGTATATGTTAAGATATTCCATTGAATATGAAGGCAGGAAAAATATATGATTAAAGGCGTGGTTCAAAGAAGTGCGATGGTCAATTTCCACCCAACTATTGCCAAATTAATGGAGAACAACTATGTTAATTGTCCCTTCCACTTCATTTTCTTTATTTTTAAATACGCCACATGCGCCTCTAAGTTTATTTTGCCTTTTATCAATTACCACAAAGGAGTAGTTGCAGGGAGAGAAAAATAAAAATTAATTAATTTAGTTTACATACTCCTGTAACTATTATCGATTGATGGGTTTATTTGAGAATTGAAACGGACAAATTAAGGATAATTTTGGAACTGACGGTGCATAATGAGAGCATGTATGGGGTTAATTTAAAACTCGAAATGAATTTGGGAAATGAGGCTTCGATTTGGGCAAATGTTTCTCTGCTTCTTGGCTGTGCTGGTTGCATGCCTCTGACAAATGGGCTTACAAGCATAGTTTTGTTTGTATTACTCTTTGTTGGCCCAATGGGGTTAAGCAGATTTTGTTTGTATTTTAAAAAATTGTATTTTATATGCAATCTCTTCTTTGAGTAACAATGACATCGTCAAAACTCTTTTATCTATCAGAATGCATTTCTCAATTAACTCTATTTATTTTTTAAATTACCTTCATTGATCATTTTTCTTTTGACAACACTAATTTAGTTCCTTGAGTGTCCTTTTTCAACTTAAATTTTCAACATTTAATTTAACAATTTTTAACTGATTTCGTTAAATTGCTTGGTGTGGCTTTGTCTTATGTTTGAAAATCCTTTAGATTGAGAGTAGCTACGAAAAAATCATTTTCTTATCAACCACATAAGAGTATTTGACCTATATGTTAAATATCAAGCTGTGCAAATACATTGCTTTACAGACTCAGATTGGGCCTATGATCAAGAACACAGGAAGTCAGTCACTGGTTTTGCAATCTATCTTGGTCCAAATTTAATTTCTTGGTCTTCCAAAAAGCAGGTAGTAATTTCAAGATCAAGTACAGAGGCTAAATACAGAGCTTTAGCTCATGCTTCCTCTGAAGTGATCTGGATACAATCTCTTCTTAGTGAGCTGAACATTCAACTTGATACAACACCAATCATGTGGTGTGAAAATCAAGGGCCCATAGCCTTGGCATATAATCCAATTTATCATGCTAAAACCGAGCATGTTGAGTTGGACATACATTTCATCAGAGATAAAGCTGCAGCAAAGCAAATTGAAGTGTGTTATGTGCCCAGTGAGGATCAGACAGCAGATGTCTTTACTAAAGCACTCATTTTTAAACAATTTGATTACTTGAGATACAAGCTAAATGTTCATCCTGGACATTTCAGCTTGAGAGGGGGTGTTAGTGATTCAGCTAATATATGTAATACAAAGCACAATGTTACTGTATGACTGCAAACACCAAAACAGCTCACTAAGCTTAGTTAGCAAAATTAGTTATTAGGCTGAGTCTGTTTTCAGCACCATGCACGCGTGAATAACAGATCAGTAGCATGAATCTTGTAGCTCAATGTATATAAATATGTAACTAGAATCATTTTATGAATGTAGCTTTTCAGAATAAAATCGATTCTTCTACAAGCTTCCATTCAACTTTCTTTTCATTTTTCTTGTATTTTCTTGCTTGCCAAAGACATCAATTCAGTTTTCTTTCATTTTGAATGTCAAGCAAATTGGTTGTTGAAAAGCATCCTGAAAGGTACAGCTTGGCCACACCACCGACAACCTTTCTCTCATTCTTCATATTAATAATCTTTGGAAATAAAGCTTATAGAAAAGGGAACAGTCAACAAAGAAAGCAACGTACAAAAGAAAAGCCTCCCCTGCAATGTCAGAAATTGTCAGGAGACTGTGGCTGCGAGATCGGACAATAAAGAATCAAATGTAGAATTCTCTCTCTCTTGATCAGCGATAGTTGTTTTTGTTGCTTTTCTGGACTTAGTGATGAGCTATTTATAGACCTTTAAAGACGCATAATAGTTATAGTGACAATTTTAAGACAATTTTTGAGACAAATTTAAGACAACTTTTTAAGAAATTAGACCTATTAAGACAATTTTTTTCGTGACATTTGAAAATCTGGTCTCGAAATAATAGTTATAGTGACAAACTTTTGAAATCGTAGCTAATAGTCTCATCTTGACTAAAGTTATATTTTACAACCAACAATTCTCTTTTTAAGACGCATTAATTAGTCCTTATATTCGAGTTTTTATGACAAACAAAAGATTAGTCACAAAAAGATACAATTGTTTAAGCACCAAATAATTACCTTCAAAATAAGTAATTTGGGACGTTACATAATCTTTTGTAACAAAACACGTGGTTGCAAAATAAAATTATAAGCAACAACACGATTTTGTAACAAAAAAATGTTTATTAAGACACAAACTATCAGTCACCTTAGCTGTTTTGATTTCCACTAATTTAGAGACCACATTTTGTTGTCACAATAATTACCTGTGGTGACTAAACTAAAAAATAGTCAATAATTTTGTCTTGATTTATATTGTATATTGTGACAAATAAGTCTTTTTCTGAGACGTATTATTATTGTCTTAATCAAGTTTTTTTGGTGACAAAAATTACATTAGTCATGGAAAGATAAGTTTAAGCATAAAAAAGAAATTCTTCAAAATTTAATATTTTGGGATAAGAAATAATCTTCTATGACAAAAAGATATGATAGGAAAATGTATTTATGAGTGACAACACTATTTTGTAACTAAAAACACTATTTTGTAACTAAAAAAAAAATAAATTGGATTAAAAAATTGTCAAAATTATGTAATTTCTTTTTGAATATGTTGATTAAGTAACAAAAATAATTTTAACCTTAAAAATTAATAAAAATAATTTTGGAAATTAGTAATTAAAATATGTTTTAAGAACACCAGTAATTTAGATTTTTTTTATGCCACCAGTAATTAAAAGTTAAAAACATTGAAAAAAATAACCAAAAATGGGAAAGGAAAGATACCGTGAAAAACAATAAAAAGAAAAAGAGAGAATAGAAAAATAAAAGAAATAAAGAAAGGAGAAGGAATAATGCAAAAATTAAAAACCCTAGATACCTAATAGCCAATCGTTGCAGCCAACCAGCCACCTCACTGCCGATTTAATTTCCAGTGGCCACAATTGGGAGTTGTACAAGCCAGTAAGCAAAACCATCCCTCACTGTACAAGACATGGGAGTTGATTAATAAAGTTTCTTGTAAGTATTTGTATCCTTATTAAAATAATTCGTCTCTTGCACCTCATTTGAGCCTTTTACTTTTGCATAAAGAGTTGAATTGTTACAACTATTTGCCTTGGGAGAAATTAATAATGGAATATGATGCATTATCATCTCATTTTATATGTCATCTTTGTATTTGGGTGACAATTTCTTTGAAAGTCTTAAAGAATTTTGCAATTTTACAATAGTTTTTTTTGTTAAGAAAAAAATTCTCCCTTATGTAATTGTTTTGTGAATTATCATTAATGGTTGTTAATTTTCTTTATTGATTGGTGTATGTTTTTTTATATTTGATTATGTTCTTTGATGTGGGTTTTTACTTAATTTGGGATTTCATAAATATGGATATTTTCATTGTATCTAATTAAATTTTAAATTTGATTTATGCATCATAAATGCCATTTTTGTGGAATAAATTGAGCGTAAAAAAAAGTTTTGGACATTATATTTTTACTTTAATTATGTCCAAAAGAAAGGATTTTATTTGACATTGTATATTGTATATTGTTGAGTGTTAGAAAGTGTATATTTATAAAGGAGAAAATTGTCATTTTACACTTTAAATCTCAGTAACATCCCTACTTTTATATATTTAAGTCCCTTGTTATTTAATTATATGTGTTTTATTTTAATTAAGTATTTTATGTATTTTAGGGGCATTATGGTCATTTCACAATGAACGAGAGATCAGACGGAAAAATGGACATCACTTTTGAACTCATGACGATCGAAAACCAGAAAAATGGACATTATTTTTGAACTCATGACGATCGAAAACCTTAGGAGGAGCATAAAAGGAAAAATGATACTATTCACACATACGACACTATTTATATGTACGGATTTTGTTTATCATTTTTGATCTTGTTTACGATACTATTCATACCGCGTCACTGTTCAAACCGTGTGCAAATCGTGTTACTGTTCAAACCGCGTGGTCAAACCCGTGGTCAAACCACGTACTGTTGACTGATGACGTGGTGTAATCCTGAGCGTTCGAATTGTTTTTAATCTGATGGTCATGAATTATTCAATGTATCTATAAAAAGGGGGCTCTCCCTCCTATTTCGACACCCCTGAATCCATTTTTGAGCTTAGTTTTCTGTAATTCTTTCTCCATCTTATATTTTCTACGTATTTTAATAAATTTCTATTTTACATTTAGTTCAATTATGAGTAGCTAATTTTCTTTAAAGCTTGGGTTGAAGGAGTAGTCTCAACATATGTCATGGGCTTTATTTGGTAAATTTATTTTCTCTTCCCCTCTAATTTCTGTGGAGGTTTTGACTTTTCGTTGACAAATAATAATAATCTTGTTTAGTTACTGTCCTGGTTTCACCGGCACCCTAGTACAAGGTGATTATTATTTGGCACGATAAGCCCTTAGCACCATATTGATTAGAGTGTGGTTCATGAGGTGTAGATTCCCCCCTCATGATTTAATTGGCATTAATAAGAAGTATTTAGCTCATGGTGCATGTTGATACGGATCCAGGTAACCAAGCACTTTATTTCAATAGTTCCCAGTTTAATTTATTCTTGTCATTCCAATTTAAATTCTAGGATAGTTTAAATTAATTTCTCTACAAATCTAGTCACCCACTTACAAAATTAATTCTACACCTAATTAAAATCTACTTCCTCGTGGGATCGACACTCGACACCATTGATCTATTCTACAATAGATTCGTACGCTTGCGAGTTCAACAAAATTTGTGCAAAATATATGCTGGGCACCTTCTCAAAAGCTATGATTAGAGCTTTAATTGAATAGAAAATTGAGAGTGGATTTGTTTGAGGGGCTGTCGTTGGAGCTCTTTTTCTATTGAAGCATTTGGTTCTTCCATTGAATTTTGGGATCGATAGACTCTTGTATTTGGTGAGTCATTTAGCCTTAATAATTTAGCAAGAACGTTTATTTATGTAGACCTTATAGAATCTTGTTAAGATTGACACATTGTCAAGTTTCTTAAGTGCACAAATTTCATGTGATTTCTTTCAAGCATGAACAAAAAGCTAGACAGGTGTTAAAAGAAAATATAAGTTGAAAAGAAAGTAATAGTTGAGAAGTTACAACAGAAGGACGTGTTTTATTTAAACTTTCTCTTTTCTTATTTAATTTCATTATTATCTAGTTTTTACGTGTATAAGATTTCGATTACTATGGCCAACAAATACTTGTGAAATTTCAAGTAGAGATAAGCATAAGAGAAGCATATTGGCTAAAGAATTATATATAATTTGCTATTATAGTATTTGTAAGTCTCCACCTTTTTGTTACAAATTGATTATTTATTATTTTTATTTTCACTTGGAGAATTTTCTTCATATAAATTGTTACATTTGTCAAAAATTTTATTGTAGGATAACTTTGAGACCGATGTCTTTAATCTACAAGTTTGGAAGCGTTTGAAGAAGACAATGAAAGACAAGTTCTAGTTAATTTTCATGACAACTAGAAATGGCTTTTTGTAGTTGAATTTATGTGATTACACTGTAAATGTTTAATCTATTTTTGTTTATTTAATTTTATAACTATTTGTTCATTTGTACATTCTTAATTTCAATGTTTGTATTTTTTTAAATTGTTATTTTAATATTGTAAGCTCAATTGGTGACAACAATAAATGCCCAAAAAATAATATGTTCTCCTTCAAAAAATTTGGTCATTAAATTTAATTTGATAATCAAATTTAATTTGATATAACTACTCATGACTATTAATTTTAGTCACCAATGATATTTTCTAATGACAAAAAAGATTAGTCACCTACAACCTTGGCAAAGAGTAAAAGACTATAGTTAACTATAATCTGCAACAAAGAAAAAAGTCAATTAATCTAATAATTGGAGACAATTAGTTTTTGTCATTGAAAGTAACATTAAATGGCTGAAAAATATTGTTACGAATATTTTTTTAAATCACAATTTTTTCATTTTTTAATATCATTTATGACTCTTAAAACTTTATTTTGAGGTGAAATGTTTAGTCATAAACAAGTTTATTTTTCGGTGACAAAAATAATTTTGGTCGTTAAAACATTTTAAGACGGTCTTTCTATGACTAACGTGTGACGATTTATTTTTTATCATAATAAATATAAGGTGACCAATTTATTATCTTTAGTGACTAAATTTTTCATAATAAAATATCATTTTTCTAATTAGACTTTTTGGCCAATTCCTCAAGGACTGTGCCAAATGTTGATACCAAAATTTGGATCGACAGTAAGAGTGGAGAAAGAGTTCATTTACTTGGAGAAGGGGTTATGAGAAAGTTTGATGTCCTCGAATTGAATGCAACCATATTCTTTGACCCGCATTGAATGCAGGGCCATCCGTTGAAGATAAAAGTACATCAAATCTATATGAAGTTTTACCATGAGTAGATTGTATCCATTAGGCAAATATCAGTTCGATCAAGATTTGTTTCTCCGAAGTCCAAAAAACAAGCATGGCATCAGATGTAAGAAGTTTGGATATGGGTCCTTGAGCTCGGGTTTGATAAAAATAACGGTATAACAATTTTCATATTAAAAAACTTAGTTATTCATAAATGCAAATACTAATGTAAGAAAGATAAATGAAATTCAACTGAAGTTGGTCAAAAACCTGAGCAAGGAGTTTCTATGCTCTTCAAATGTTCAGAAAAGCTAAGATCTTTGCTTCTGGTTTGATATATAATATTCGCACACATGCATATATGTATAGATTCATGTTGGTCACTGCCCGCACATACACATAAATATAAATACAATAATTATGTACAATTTTCTGGCAAACATATGTGTCTGCGTGTGTACGCACACACACGCGCACACACATGCATGGGTTGACTCAATACAATTAATATACACATATAGATTTTGTGTTTTCATGCTTGTCATTTGGTTTCACGCATGCGCATGCATAGAACCTGGTCATATCTTCATTATCTATTTTTCTTATAAAATTATGTATTGCATTTGTTATTTTATTCATTTTGGAACTAGTCGATTTGCAGTTTATTATCCCCCGGCGCGGGGGGGGAATCTGTTGAAGAGTTAATACGGTCAACTTATTGATTCCAAAATACAGATATATTTTGATAAGTTTGAGAGTTAGTTGTGTGCAGTAGAAAATGGTACACTCGTAACACAATGGTATTTGTCAAAAAAATTCTATCATTGCCTCGCGTTTTTTCAGTAGTATGATCTAGTAAGGAAAATTAACATCCTATCTACGACAAATTAAATGTGTTCCAGACGGTGAGAAATATTTTTATACTATTATGGTGTGTTTACTTGTGGGTTTGGAGAATGGGAATGAAAACTATGTTTACTTGACAAAATGTAATTTGGGAATGAGAATAAAATATGTGAGTCCCATATAATTTAGCAATAAGGAATGAGAATCTCATTCCCATGAGCAGTTGAAAATGAAAATATGAGAATATGAATTAAACATATATTTACTTTTCTATCCTTCTAATTTTTTCATATTTTTTAAATTACCCTTATTCAAATCATAAATAATTATATTATTTTAAATGTCATTAATAATAATAATAATTATTATTATTATTAAATTTTATTAACTTTATTATTTTAGTTATTATTAATTATTGTTATTATTATTTTTATTAATATTATCATTATTAACATTTATCATTATTATTATTAATAAAAATAATAATAACAATAATTAATAATAACTAAAATAATAAAGTTAATAAAATTTAATTTTAATAATAATAATAATAAATGTTAATAATGATAATATTAATAAAAATAGTAATAACACTAATTAATAATAAATAAAATAATAAACTTAATAGTACTAATAAATGTTAATAATGATAACATTAATAAAAATAATATTAACAATAATTAATAGTAACTAAAATAATAAAGTTAATAAAATTATTATTATATTAATTTTATTTTTTAATTAATATCATTTTTGTAATAATATTTATACATGTATCTAGTCAATGAAAATTATATTATTTAATACTATGGGTATTTTGATAAATTAATTCTCATTCCCATTTATCGTTTCCATTTATTTTGCTAAGTAAACACATTAATGGCATTTCAGCACATTCCCATTTCCATTTATTTTTACTAAGTAAACACATTAATGACATTTCAGCACATTCCCATTTCCATTTATTTTTGCTAAGTAAACATTAAAATCTCATTCCCATTCCTTATTCTCATTCCAGTCCATTCTCATTCCAGCTCATTTACATTCTATGAAGTAAACGCACCATTATTTTTTATGACATTCTTCAACTAATTACTTAACAGCCTCCAATTCACCTTTATCATCGACAAGGCGTGCTCAATTTCTTTTTTGGAACTAATTTATCTTCTTGTCGTTGGATGACTCCTTTCAGTCCTGTTTACATAATTGCAGGTGGACATATTATTGTTCGGAAGATGAACTTATAAATTCTAGCTTTCACAACTTGCTTAAACGGTTGAATCTTTCAACAGGCGTACTTTAAGACTTTTATTTCAAAATAATGTATATCAATGGAAAAGAATACATTTGTTGTAAGTTTGGGGAAATGATCCATGAATTATATGTTTGCATATATACACAACATCCAGTACATATCTATTCTACATACAAAGAGTGCAAGGAGAAATGAAAATCATGTAGAAACAAATACAAAAGAGTGTTCTAACCCATGCGTCTGGTTGAATGCTTTTCAAACAGTTTTATTTGGTTGCCTACCTAAGTTTGAATTTTGGGGGTAGAGAACAAAAATTGATTTGGGTTTTCCCCCAATCTTTTAATTAAATAAAACAGTTTTTAAAAAATAATTCTTATTTATGAATCATGACCATTTTGTCAAACCGCGTGGTCTAGTGTCAGTTTTTGGTACGTAATTATTTTTTTTTAAATGAGATAGCTTTGGAAATTGGAAACGAAAAATTCTTGTATCCATTATTTTGAGGAAAAAAGACATCTACACCTCCAAAATTTGAGGAAATAGTTACCAACACACAAAAACTTTTGAAAAGAGACACCAATCCCTTTTGACCACAACATCCTTTGCCTCTATTATTCCAAAAAATTAAATCCAATGTTTTATAATAAATAAAAATATAATATTAAAATGAATGATTTAAAAATATTTTAATATTTTACAATCTATTAGATATGTCTTATTATAATAAAGTAAAGTTTATAATAAATAGAAACATAATATTAAAATAATTGCCTTAAAATTTAAATTATTTTGAATATTTTGTAAAATAATAATTAACACAAATATCAATTTAAAAGCTCTACAATAAAAGCAATTATATTATTAAAGTAAATATAATAATTTACGTACTTAAATTTATTTAAGTACTAAAATATTTTAATATTGTTAGTCTATTACATAGATTACGTTATTTATATAATATTTGTATTTATTAAAAATATCTCGGTGGCCCCCTTTTAAAACTTACGAGTTTATATGACTATTTTCCCAAATCCTGGGGTGTAGATAGTCTTTTCCCTTATTTTAATATAAATATTATTTTATACAAATTTTTGAAACATTTAGAAAGAGGAAAAAAAAAAGAAACATAAATTCGAAGTGATGAAATTTTTATTGAAAACCGTTTGAATTGTCATGATTGGTGGCAAACAATGAGTTCTTTGATTACAATTGTGTCGACTTTTCTTTTATATAATTTTGATAATATCCCTTCCACGTGTTTGAGATAACAATTAACACTTTGCTCAGTTTACATTAAAGTTTTAATTAAAATCCAAACTATTTCACATTATATCTTAAGTAAAATAAGATCTCCATTCTCGTAGATGGAAGATTGTCAAAATTCTATAAGAGAAAAAAAAATCAATAAAATTGTAAGCGAAGAACTCTTTGTTCCTCATGCATCAACCATGACAACTTAAATGACTTTCAATCAAAATTTCATCGCTTAGAATTTAAGTTTCTTTTTTTCTTTTAAATGTTCGAAATCTCTATAGAATATTTTTTTATTAAAATAAAGATAAATGCTTATTTATTTCTTATATTTTTGAAAAACAAATCTCAAAAGAGACCTGTTGTTAAATTTATTATACTCATGCCTTTATTTTTATTTTTTTCTTTTATAATAATACCCTTCCAATATTATTCTTGGGGATATTAACTAATTTTTTTTATAAAAAAAGTTAATTAACAAACTGGCCCTGAAAGTAAAGTAAAAATGAATGTAAATTTTTTTTTATTATTTTTCTGTAGGGACTAATTTGGTAAATTAATTTCTTATAAATAATTATTAGCAAGATTATAATTGCAAGGTATTAAACATTTTTTTAATTGGTTATTATTAATTCATTTTAAATAATTTGAAGATGATTACGATGATATGAAAAATACTAATTCATTCACACTAATAATTGTTAGTTAATCTACTAATTGAATGATTATGGGTTATTTGTTAATTAAATTTTGCTATAGATTAATTAATTAATGTCTCCAAAATTTTAGTAAGGTATTATTGTAAAACCCAAGAAAAATAAGGGCCACAGTGTCACATATTCAATAGCAGAGGGTGTCTTGAATCATTTTTCAAAATACAGACATTAAGTGGGCACTTAACCCAAAATATAAAATTTTGAACTATAAATTTATCCCTAAAATAACAATGGATATAAGAATTATTTGCTTCTACATGATTTTCATTCCCTTTGACTCTTTAAAATGCAAAAATCATATGTATTGGATGTTGTACATATATGCACAAGTTAACATATAATTCATAGATCATTTCCCAAAATTATAAGAAATTCTTTTGAAATAAAAACCTTAAAAGTGATCAAAATGTATATCAGTTACGTTCTATCTATTTAGTTTATCATAAAGTTCGCCAGTTAAAAGATTCCACCGTTAAGTTAGCTGTGAAAGCCAGGATTGATGAGTTCATCTTCTGACTAATAATCTGAACTTTGACGAGCCTTCTGATTTCATAACTCTACTACTAGAATACCCATATTTTATGGCTAGAGGAAATAGTCTTGTAAACTCAACAAATAGTCACAAAAAAAAAACTTTCCGTGAAGAAAAATATTTAGTCTCACGTTAGTCACGCTATACCTAACAAGAAAATCCAGAATATGTTGCGTGGAAATGTCAAGATCAACTTCTCTGAACTGGATCATGTCCTACTCAGTCTTGTGGTAAGCTCTCAAACCTCCTCTGAGCTATAGAAAAATCTGGAAAAGCAGTTTGGATCTGCGTCAATGGCCAAGATAGTTCGCTCAAAAATGCTTATTAGTAATTTGAGGAAAGGATCCTTGTCAATGACTGAATACTTCATAAAACTTAAAACGGTTACTAATGGTCTTGCATTGGTTAGTAACCTTCTGAGCAATACTGACTTGGTTACTCATCTCATTACTAGATTAGATCAGTGTTATTATCCGATTGTTGTTTAAATTGAGGCAAACATGTTGATAATGGATCTTGGTGAAGCCTATGCTATGCTCTTAACAATGAAGCAGGCTCGAGAATAGTAAGTTTAATGATAGCAAAGAGGCCAAAAGCCACTATACAGTTAATGTAGCACAGGCTGGGAATTTTCTAAAGAAATGAGGCAATGATAATTATTCTAAGGGTAATTGCGATAAGAATTCAAGAGGTAATAGAGGTAACTGGAACTCTAACGTTGGTGGAAAAGATGGCTTTTCTGGTAATAGCAAGGGAGGATATCAGGGGCAAAGCTCAGGAAGAGGAAATTGGAATGGAAACAACTGAGGTTTTGCTAGAGGCTGTTGAGATAAGCAGTGATGATGATGCAGGGTTTGAGGCAACAGAGAGCAGGATAAGCTTAGGGATTTAGTCAGTAGCCTAGCAAAGTTAGTTATACTGATGTGGATAGTTAGTTACAAACAGATTCAGTGGTTATTAGCTGTATGAAACTCCTAGATAGATTCCTTAACAAACTCGTGTACGTATTAGCATGTATAAATATCATTAGTTAGTTACTATTTTGTAAGCTTCTAGAAATTCAATAACACAAAAGTTTTCTTTCTTCTTCATTTTACATCACTTGCTTTCTCACTTTCTCTACAACTAAACTGAGCTTTACTCATTATCAAACATGGTATCAGAGCCTGCAACTGGTACAAACCAAACCAATAATTCTTACAATTTTGTAACACCAATAAAACTTGATCAGAATAATTTCAATCGTCTGGAGAACTCAAGTACTCACCCCCATCAAAGGAAATGGATTAGAAGGCTTCATCAATGGAGAAAATTAATGTCTCTTTTTGCTCATTTGTCTAGTTCTTGTGAGTCAGTTTGTTCTTCTTTTGATCATTCTAGTCACTTGCTCAAAGTGAATAATAAGAGTTGTACTCCAACTACTTTGACAGTGGATTTAACTTCAATAAATGCATATTTGCTTCACAAAAGGCTAGGTCATCCAGCTATTGAAAACTTGTAATCCATCTGCTGATATAAATAAAATTCATAAACTTGGTTTTTGTGATGCTTGTCATATGGAAAGAGTCACCTTCAACATTTTAATTTGTTAACACAAAAACAACAGAACCTTTGCAACTCTTGTATGCAGATCTTTGGGTTCCATCTTCAACTCCATCTACCCAAGGTTATACCTATTACTTATCAGCTCTTGATGATTACAGTAGGTTCACTTGGGTTTTTCCCTTAATAGCCAAGTCTGATGCCTTAGAAGGCTTTATTGCTTTTAAGACCTTCATAGAACAACACTTACAAAAGAAAATTAAGATAGTGCAAACAGAATGGGGAGGGGAGTTCATATCATTTTCTTCCCTGCTTTTATCTTCTGGGATACATTTTAGGCACCCATGTTCTCATATTTATCACCAAAATGGTAGAATTGAGAGAAAACATAGGCATATAGTTGACATTGGTCTCAGCTTGTTGGCTCAAGCTCCTCTTACCTTTGGTGGAATGCTTTCCACACAATAGTTTATCTTATTAATAGGATGCCTACACCTGTTCTTACAATGAAACACATTCTTTTAAACTTTTCCATTAAAAACCCGATTATAGCCTACTAAGGGTTTGGTTTTTCTTGCTCTCTAAGCTCAAGCCATATAATAAACACAAGCTATAATTTAGAACAGGGAGGTATATCTTCATTGGTTACAGTCCTCATCATAAAGGATACCAATGTTTACACTCATTAGGAAGAGTCTACATATCTACTCATGTTGTATTTAGTGAGTCCTCTTTTCCTTACAAACCAGGTGTTGATTTCTCCTCAATCTATCATACTTGTTCTCAGTCCTCAACTCCAACTTCACAATCTAATGCTGATGATTCACATTCACTGACACAAGCTTTCTCAGCACCCTCTGCAGTAAGTAATTCACAAGTGCCTTCATCTTTACAGGTAACTTCTTTTTCATCTCATACTAAATTACCTATTGCTTCACCTCTTACTCATTCTCTGTCAGCTACTCTACAACATGATCTAAATGAATCTCTTTCCTCACCACAACATTTCCTTTCTCAACCTTAATCACATAACCTTCCGCAACCTTAACCACATGGCCATTCTATGATAACCAGATCTAAAGCTGGAATCTTTAAGCCCAAAACTTATATAGCAGCACTGCTTACCACTCCATCTGAACCCACTTCAGTTACTCAAGCATTAGCAGATCCAAAGTGGTTTAAGACTATGCAAGAGGAATTTATTGCCTTGCAAGCAAATCAAACTTGGACATTGGTTAAGCCAACTTCACTTGTCAAAGTTATAGGAAACAAATGGGTGTTTAGAATCAAATACAACTCAGATGGCAATATATCTAGATATAAGGCTAGACTTGTAGCCAAGGGCTTCTCTCAAACTCATGGGGTGGATTATAATGAAACTTTCAGCCCAGTTGTGAAAGCTTCAACCATCAGAGTTGTTCCTAGCTTGGTTGTTACGCAGAAGTGGGTCCTCAGACAAATTAATGTAAATAATGCTTTTCTTAATGGTTTTCTTAAAGACGAAGTGTATATGTCATAGCCAGAGGGTTTTATTGACTTAGCCAAGCCTCATCATATATGCCAACTTAACAAAGCCCTTTATGGATTAAAATAAGCTCCAAGAGCTTAGTTTGAAAGGTTTAAATCTGTAATGGTTAATCAGCGGCATTTCTTTAATTGCAAGTCAAATTCTTCCTTGTTTTACAAATGGCATAATGCTAATATATTGCTAGTGTTGGTCTATATTGATGATATCATAATTACAGGCTCAAATTCCTCTATAGTGCTTCAAGTTATCAAAGATATGCAGCATACTTTTGCTCTAAAAGATTTGGGTGGTCTTAATTATTTTCTAGGCATCCAAGTGTCTAAAACAGCATAAGGTCTTCATCTTTCTTAAGCAAAATTGAAGTTTAATCTTGCTTTTTTATGTTTGCTTGGCTACAGAGAAAGTGAAGGAAAGTTTAATGAACATTAAAAGAAAATGTGAGAGAATAAATCAAATCTTATTATTCTTATTATAAGTACAAGAATGAGCTTATATACTAACGTTAAAAACCTTCTACAATTACTTAAGAATGAGCTGTGATTAACTAACTTTCCCAGCTTTACAACAAACTCAAGAACTAACAATAACAACCTTGCTGACTCAGCTGCCACATCAGCAGAAATGTTATAAACTATATTCTTCATATTTGTATCTTTAACATCCCCCCTCAAGCTTAAGAGCATGGAAGGACATTAAGCTTGCTACGCAGATAAGCAAACTGATCAAAATAGAGGGGTTTAGTAAGAAAATTTGCTTATTGCTCAGAACTTAGAACATGAGTGACTAAAAGTTACTGTTGAGCAATATGCTCTCTACTAAAATGAATATCTAACTCAATGTGCTTAGTACGGGCATAATATTCAAGATTACTAGCCAAAGCTTCAGCACTTTTGTTATCACAATGCAGAAGAGGAATCTGATCAAGAGATAGTTTGGGCTCTTGAAATAAATATGTAATCCAAAGAACTTTTGAAGTAGCCAAGGCAAGAGCCCGATACTCAGATTCAGTAGATGATCTGGACACAATCGACTACTTTTTAGAGAACCAAGAGATAAGATTGGAACCTAAAAACACATAATAACCTCCAACAGATCTTCGATCATCAGGGTCTGAGCCCCAATCAGCATCAGAGTAACAAGTTAAAGATAAAGAGCCAAAGTTGAAAAACTGAAGACCATAATCTATTGTATTTTAAAGATATCTCAACATCCTCTTCCAGGCTTGCCAATGAAGAACGGTAGGAGCTGATAAAAACTGACTAAGCTTGTTAACTGTGAAAGCTAAGTCAGGTCTAGTTAAAAGAACATACTGAAGAGAGCCCACAATGCTTCTATACAAAGATGGATTTTCAAATGCAGCACCCTTATCCTTGTGTAGTTTATCACAGGTACTCATAGGTGTAACACAGCCTTTACTATCTAGCATATTAGCTCGTTTAAGAATATCACCAATATATTTAGTTTGTGAGAGGTGAATACCTTGAACAGATAGAGTAACCTTTATACCAAGAAAGTAATTGAAGTTCCCCAGATACTTCAGGGCAAATTATGAATGTAACTGTTGAATAACATTTATAATGAGCCTTGAATTTGAGCCTGTGACTAAAATATCATCCACATATATAAGAATGAGTAGTATATCTTTCCCTGTATGCTTAATAAATAGAGAAGTGTCAGATTTTGAGGCTTGAAAACCCTAACGAACCAATGACTCCTTTAATCTGTCATACCAAGCTCTTGGAGCCTGTTTGAGACTATATAATGCTTTGTTGAGCTTACAGACATAAAAAGGATAGCTGGGATCAATAAACCCTTGTGGTTGATGCATGTAAACATCTTCAGTAAGTATGCCATTCAGGAAGGCATTATTCACATCCAGTTGTTTGATGGGCCAATGATGCATGATTGCCAAGCTTAAAATGATTCTGACAGTACAAGGCTTGATGACAGGGCTAAAAGTCTCAAAAAAATCAACCCCATAAGTTTGATGATATCCCTTGGTAACCAACCGAGCTTTATACCTAGAGATACTTCCATCAGCATTATATTTAACTCTGTAAACCCACTTATTTCTAACAATTTTCCCAGCTGTTTCTAGAGGCACTAATGACCAAGTTTGATTCCTTTGGAGAGCTTCAAATTCTTCTTTCATGAGCTTCAAATTCTTCTTTCATAGCTGAGTACCACCTAAGATCTGCTAAAGTTGTTTTGACATTGGCTAGTTCAAGGTCTTGAGAAACAGCTAGATAAGTTTTGGGTTTATAGATACTATCTTTAAATCTGGTAATCATAGGATGAGTAGAGATTACAGGTTGAGAAGAACTTGAATGTTTTGAGGATAGATTTAGGGACTGTGAGTGAAAGGAATTTTGTAAGGAATGAGATTCTGATGTAGAAGACAATGTAGGACTGGAAACTGCAGCTGATGGCTCTTCATTGCTACTGTTACTGAGGACAGGTGTATGAGGAAGAAAGAAATGGACAGAAGATGGAGTGGAAGTATCAGAATGAGAGAAGATAGTTTTCTTGTCTTCCAAAAATAACTCAGAATATGGAAATTTCAGTTCATTAAAGGTGACATGCCTGGCAACAAACACCTTACCAGTTTTATCAAGACACTTGTAACCTTTATGAATAGGGCTGTAACCAATGAAGACACATTTCTAAGTGTGAAAATCTAGCTTGTGCCGATTATAGGGTCTGAGAAGAGGAAAACATGAACAACCAAACACTTTAGAAAATTTATAATCTGGAAGCTGATTGTGTAGCTTCTAAAAAGGTGAGAAATTATTGAGAACAGGTGTGAGCATTTTATTAATCAAATAGGTGGCTGTGTGAAAGGCTTCCCACAAAAAAGAAAGAGGTAAGTAAGCTTGAGCTTAAGAGTGTGAGTCCAGTTTCAACAATATGCCTATACTTTCTTTCAACCACACCATTTTGATGATGAGTATGAGGGCAACTATATCTAAATTGAATGCCTTCTTGTTGTAAAAATGATTTGAAAGCTATAAACTCACCCCCTTTATCAGTTTGTAGTGTTTTGATGGATAAAGAAAACTATTTTTCCATAAGGAACTGAAAATGCTTGAAGGTATCAAGTGCCTCAGATTTGAGTGTGAGTGGAAATACCCAACAATACCTTGTGAAATCATCAACAAAAGAAACATAGTACTTTTATCCATCCATAAACAATACAGGAGCTGGATCCTATAAGTCAGCATATAAAAGTTGGAGAGGAGATTTTGATTTTATATCAGTGACTGGAAAATGGAATTGGTGCAATTTTCCATATTGACAAGCATCACAAAAATTAAGAGATTGAGAATGGATTGAATGCAGGAAAATTTTTCATTATTGTTTGCAAAACATGTTTGCTTGGATGACCAAACCTATTATGCAACAACTGCATAGACTCACTACTGGAAGCTAAGAAACTGACAGAATTCTTATTATTGGAATTGACCAAATTTGAACTGACATTTGTTTAATTATTCAACTCTTGCAAAGAGTGTACAATCTCTTTATTGGGAAAAACAAACAACATTGAACTAGGTTTTAGAACTGAGGCTTTAGAATCAAGAACAGATGTATCTTGAGACAGTAGCTTAAAGAGACCATCTTCAGCAATCCCCTATGCCAGCAAAGTTCCTAGCATCTTGTCCTTTATGAAACAAAGATTTGAAACAAATTCAATGGTTATATGATTATCAGAAAGAAGTTTAGACAAACTAATAAGATTTTTAGTAATTTTGAGGACACACAGAACATTAATAAAGTTTAACTGATTGCCTAAGGATGTAAAGAGACATGTATTGCCTATGTAAATGGTTCTAAGACCTTGTCCATTACCAACTAACAGCAAGTGAGATCCACAATAAGGTTTACCTTCAGCTAAGTTCTCTGCATTGTTAGTAATGTGATGTGTTGCTCCACTATCCAGATACCATCCTTGATCAGTAACCCCTTTTGATTAGCCATGAAAGCAGCTCTGGGAGCTTGATTTTGACCTAGAAAATTTCCTTGCATAGGAAAATTTGGAACAAAATTTATGTTGAACATGTCCTTATAATCTGCTGCAGTATGATTATGCTTGAAGCAGATCTGACAAACAATACTTCCTCTGCCTCCTCTTCCAGATCCATTAAAAAAACCAGAGAATCCACCAGGAAATTTCCAACAGTACCAGCAAAATTACCTCTACCTTGATTTCCATTCCAGTTAAATGAACTTTCTTAGCAGCAGTTTCAGATCCAAATTGTTGCTCTAAACTAGACCACAGTTCCTGAGAAGTTTTAGAGTTTACCACAAGACTGAGAATTTCAACACTGATGGAGGATAACAGCCAGCTCAACAACATCTGATCTTGCTTTTTCCACACAACAAATTCAGGATTTTTGTGAAACAACAGTTGAACTTCCTTGAGTGTTTGAGAGAAATTGATCTGGACAGATTCTGGATCTATCAAGAAGACTTTCAAGTTCATTAGCTCGAACTGAAGAGAGGATTTGAAATTTCCAGATTGAGTAATTTGATCGATCAAGTTTTATTGGAGTTGTGAAGGTGAAGGTTGAAGTTGATGATGAGATGTTTGTGTTTAAGCTTGATAACGCCATGTGATTAGACTGATTTTGGCTCTGATACCAAATTGAAGTTTAATCTTGCTATTTATGTTTGCTTGGCTACAGAGAAAGTGAAGAAAAGTTTAATGAACAAGAGAAAATGTGAGAGAATGAATCAAATCTTATTATTCTTATTATGAGTACAAGAATGAGAATGAATCAAATCTTATTATTCTTATTATGAGTACAAGAATGAGCTTATATACTAAGGTTAAGAACCTTCTACAATTACTTACACACATGTAAAGAATGAGCTTTGATTAACTAACTTTCCTAGCTTTACAACAAACTCAAGAACTAACAATAACAACCTTGCTGACTCAGCTACCACATTAGCAGAAAAATTACAAACTATATTCTTCATATTTGTATCTTTAACAAGCAAAGTACATTGCAGATTTGTTAGCTAAGCACAACATGGACAAATGCAATCCTTGTTCTACACCTATGGTAGCTTCTCATCATCTCAGAAGATATTTTTGACCTGCCATTGAAAATGCTTCACAATATAGGAGTATTGTTGGGGCATTGCAGTTCATCACTCTTACAAGGCCAGAAATTACTTTTCTTATAAATAAATTAAGTCAGTTTCTTTCCAATCGCTCGGATGAACATTAGCAAGCCTACAAGAGGTTACTCAGGTATCTCAAAGGCACAATTCATTTTGGATTCGAATTTTATCAGCATGGTGATATGGAGCTAAATTGTTTTACTGATGCTAATTGAGCCTGTAATAAAGGTGACAGAAAATCTATTACTGGTTATGCTGTATATCTTGGTCCAAATTTAGTTTCATGGTCATCTAAAAAGCAGCATGTTGTTTCTAGATCCAGTACTAAATCAGAGTATCGAGCACTGGGTTTGGTTATTGCAAAGGTTATGTGGATACATGCATTTTTGTCAGAATTGCATCTAAAACTCCCTAAAATGCCTCCTTATATTGTGGCAATCAAGGTGCCATTGTTTTGGCTAAAAATCCAGTGTATCATGCCAAAACCAAGCATGTTCAACTTGGCATTTATTTTGTAAGGGAAAAGATCTCAGCAAAACAGCTTAGTCTTCATTTTGTTCCTAGTAATGATCAAATAGCAGACATTTTTAATAAAGCTCTTCCTTATGGTCAATTCCACTATTTTAGATGCAAGCTAAATGTTCTTCTAAGATCATATAGCTTGAGGGGGGATGTTGAAATATGCAGTGATGATGATGCAAAGTATGATGCAATAGATAGCATGATAAGCGTAGTGGTTTAGTCAGTAGCCTAGCAAGGTTAGTTATGTTGAGTAGTTAGTTACAAACAGATTCAGTAATTGTTAGCTGTATGAAACTACTAGATAGATTCCATAACAAACTCGTGTATCTATTAGCATGTATAAATATCATTAGTTAGTTGCTGTTTTGTAAGCTTTTAGAAATTCAATAATACAAAAGTGTTCTTTCTTCTTCATTTTACATCACTTTCTTTCTCACTTTCTTTAGCAAACATAGCTTTACTATCAAACAGAGGCTTCAAAAATAGTTACAGTAGAGGAGGTTATGGTTCAGAAAATAATAACAAGAACTTTGGTTCTGGCGTTGCTTGTCAAATTTGCTTCAAGTTTAATCACACTGCTGCTGAGTGCAAAGATAAGTTCAATAAAAATTTTGTTCCAGCCTATAAAGCTCAAAGTTACTTTCCTACACAAAACCAAGGGCCAAGAGTACCATGCATGGCTACTTTCGAGGGAGCTGCAGATCAAGATTGGTACCTTAACAGTGGAGCAAGCAATTATCTTACCAACTTGATTCAAAACTTGATGATGGTAAGCTCTCTACTTTCGAGGGAGCTGCAGATCAAGATTGGTACCTTAACAGTGGAGCAAGCAATTATCTTACCAACTTGATTCAAAACTTGATGATGGTAAGCTCTACTTAGGCTCAAATTCATTATTTATAGGTAATGGTCAAGGCCTTAAAATTACAGATGTTCGTTTTTATACCTCTTTTGGATTCAGTATGCATCTCCAAGATATATCGTGTGTTCCTAAAATTACTAAAAACCTTATAAGTGTTTCAAAACTTCTTACTGATAATAATATCATTATTGAGATCCTTCCTTATGTTTGATTTGTCAAGGACAAGATGAAGGGAACACTACCGGCACGGGGGATTGCTGGAGATGGTCTGTACAAGCTTCTGTGTCTTTGAAAATAGAGTCCATGTCACCTATAAACTTTTATACTCTAAGGAGTGTTTGAACAACTTTGTTGCATAACAGACTTGGTCACTCAAGTAAGCATGTTATTCAAACAATCCTAAAAAATAAAAGTATGTCGTTAGTTTGTGTCACTGAAAAGTGATTTGAAATTTGTGATACCTGTCGGCTTGGAAAATCAAATTGTCTCTTACAATTGATACATATAGATTGCCAGCGTCTGTTACATCTAAGGATATATATAGATATTACATTTCATTTTTTGATGATTATGCTAGATATTGCTGGATTTTTCCTCTTGTTTTGAAGTCAGATGCCTTAACCACTTTCAAAAACTTCAAATATCTAGTTGAAAAACAATTCAATCTGCTCATTAGAACTTTCCTTGATATAAAAGGATATTAAATCTGACCCATTACAAGTAGCAACAACATCATTCTCACGTTATTATTCTGTCCATGATCTGATTGATTCATGGGATGGGGATCCGTACAAGCTCCCACGCTGTTCTTGCAAATTAAACTATAACTGTTAATCATTTTTCTACTAATTTACAATTTGATATCAGCGTTTAATTTGCAAACTATTGAAGCTACGAGATGCATGTGAACCATTAAAAAAATATATCAGAAAACATCAAAACAACCAGATTTTGGCAGTTTGGCCACATTTTTTAAATTAAATAATATTTTGAAAGAAAATACTATTACTTTGTCTTGTAATTCATTTCTCTATCTATACATGTATATTTTATCAAATTAGAAGCAAGAACTCGCAAAAGCAACTTAATTACTTCTGAATTTTGGTTCCGGAAGAAGAGATCTTTTCTAGTTTGAAGCGCATGATTTTAGGCCAATTTTAGGAGAATATGCTTTATAATTCTTAGTTTAATATATGCATTTATTAATATACTTTTTAATATAAAAATTTGTTGGTAAGACCAATTGTTCGGAGAGTTTTGGGTTTGCCAGTTTCAGTATTGCCGATAGTGATATCGTAAAAGACAATTTTGATCATCTTGTTGTTTCTCAATATGGGAGAAATCCTAACCACACTAGTTAAGTGGATGTCGTGCTGCTTTTTTGTGTTACGTTTAATTGAATAAAATTATGAGTGTTGTTATTATCTATCAATTGTGTAGGTATTGGTTTAAGATCTCTTGAGATATATAAGGGATTTTCTTTATTTACTTTTGGTGTAATATACCTTCCTAAAAAATGAAATTAATAAATAAAATTGTTGTGTGTATTAATGTGTTGATTAAGTTAGTCTGTACTCTATACATGTCGACTTAATTATCAACTCTCTTCTTGATTTTTTTTTTTTAATAAAACAAGCTCCACATACTTATTGACTTAATTTTTTATTCATTAAATATATTCACTCTAATAATAAGAATCTCATCTGTCTACCATCGTATATATTAAATAAAGCAAATGAAAACTTAAATCATGATAATTGCTCACATGCATCTCATGGCTTCAATAATTAATTTCTAAATTAACGTTTGATGTCTAATTGTGGATTAGTAGAAGAAGGATTAGCGTCTATAATTCAATCGTGTGAATAACGTGAGGTGAGAACTTGCATGGATCCAATCCCATGGCCCACGGATGAACAAAATTATTATAGTTAATTTAGTACATATATAATAATAATGAATGAATAATGATATAGCCACAAACTCTTGTACAAACTTATTTTGTACAAATTAATGTGGCATGATAAAATTGGTTGAATTAAATACCTCTTGACCCACATGATTTATTTCTATTATTTTATATTTTCATTCAACCAATGAATTAATGGCACATTAGTTTGTATAAAATAAGTTTGTACAAGAGTTTGTGGTTGTATCATTACTCATAATGAATTGGTTATTTGAGAATTGAAACGGACCATGGGTAATTTTCGAATTGACGTGGTTTTTTGAGAGAGTGTTGAATCCAACGATGCTTCTAATTTGGGCAAATGTCTCTTTTCTTGCAGGAACTGGTTGCATGTATTTGTTGTCCAAACGGGCTTAAAAACAGAGTTTGGCCTGGATCAGTCTTTGTTGCCCCAACGGATGTGAGCAGATTTTGTTCCTATAAAAAGAAAAATATCATTTAATTTTTATGCAATTTCTTCTGAGTAATAATATTTGATACTGTCAATTTATCTCTTCAGCCTGCACTTTGTAATTAACTCCATTTACTTTTAGAATTGTCTCCAAACAGTATTCATTCAAGTTTTCTTGTCCTTTCCAAACTTAAATTTTCGGTAGTTGATTTGTAAGAAATGAGAGGAAATCAAAATAAAAGATAGGAGAGGTGACGAGATGATAGCAGTGTCTAAATCTAATGTTTTGGCTTGTTCTAGAATTCCATAAGGAAATTACCACACAGATCACTTTTTGGATAATTTTTTCCAGATCAATACACTTGGTTCATTAGTTAAAGGACATTGTTGTTTAAAAAGCAATATATATGATCATTAATGAAAATAGAGGGGATTTTGCGACGCGTTCACCAAATTACCAGTGTTTTGTTATTTTTTCCTCTAATATTTACAATAAACAAGGAACAAGATTTTTAATGATAATTGACAATATTACTCAACCCTGAGATGGTTTTTTGTAACAAATAAGAGGAAATCAAAATAAAAGAGAGGAGAGGAGATGATAGCATAGTGAAATTTACATCCAATGTTTGGTTTGCCATAGAATTCCACAAGGAAATTTGGAAAGGAAATTACTTAATTTCTATTTGGACACTTTCACCCTTTAATGTTGTGCTGTCAATAATCATTATAAAGTAAAATTGAAAAAAAAAAAGCTTTGATGCAATTAAATGGAAATACGGCATTAAAATAAATGTAATAATATATGCATTTCAAAATATTTTTAATATTTAAAAATATTTTTACATTTTTCAATCTATTACACATATTTTATTATATTAAAGTAATTTTTAATAATAGATAGAAACATAATATTAAAATAAATAAAATTAAAATTATTTTGAATATTATGTAAAAGTTAATTTTAATATTATTAATCGGGAGATTTTTCTAATTGTAAAATCTATTTAACCCAAAGATTTATTTAAAATATTTATACTATTACATATATATTATTAAAATAAATATAATAATTTAAAATTTTAGTATTATTTTAAATGTCAAAATAATTTAATATTATTAGTTTACTAGATCAATTATATTATTTATATTAAATTTGTATTAAATAAAAATCTTTAAAGTCAATTTTCTAATTACTATAGTCAATTTGGAGGTCTTTGTGACCATTTTCTTAAAATTTGGCAGTCTTGGTGTCGTTTTTCCCATTAAATAAATAACTAATAAATTATTTATTGTAAGTTCTAATTAAATTTATAGAAACCAAAAAGCAGAAGCAACCTCAATGCATGAGTCGAATGACGCGTTGTTATCATTCTTATAGAAAAACGACGTGATGTTCACGTACCAGAAACATAGACAACAAGACGTCTGCCCCGGTTTACGGAACCGACAAGCATAAATGTTACGCATCGGATGGATGACATGTCATTTATATCTCTTTATTTATTTATGCACATGGATGACATGTCATTCTACTATATAAGCGTAATCAGTACGCACCGCCGGCGTATCCATTGGATGACTCGTCATTATAATTTATTTATGAATAGCAAGTCGGGAAAATGTTAAATACATGAACTTCTTGTCTGTTATTGTTAAAGTACAATTTATGCACTAGTTTTGCATTGTTTACTTCCTTTAATATCGATATTTTGCACTTAATAATAGTGATTTACTTGTGTTTTATTTTTGTACGTGCAATTCTATTGATTAGTGCTAAAATTGAGCTACAAGATGATGTTTGAAGATGAATGATTTCCTGGAGAAATTATGAGCGTCAGAAGAACTTTGTTGATAAGACGTGAGCGCGTGCTGTCAACTAAGGACTTGCAATTTTTATTTTAACGTGTTTTATCTTTTTGGTTATTTTTGTAATTTTGAATTTAATATTTATTTTGATTTTAGATATTAGTATTTGATTAAAAAGAGAACTCTAGAGAAAGAGGGGAGAAGGAGGCAAAAGGGGAATCAATTGGAAAAAAACCCTATATCTAATTTTTTCTTTTTTCTCTCTATGAAGAACTAAACCTATTATTCTGGTTGAAAGTTAATAAAGCTTTGATTCATCATTACTGTTAGATCTTTCTTATGCTTTAATTGCTTTATTGCTTTTTGGATATTTGTTTATTCTCTATATTATTGTCATGATTATGTTTGTTAATTAGATAATTGGCCACTATTTAATTATCAACTTAATCCACTGTTAATTAAAGGATTCATCATATGAAGATTTTAATGTTTATGACAAATAGCATAGCAGTACATTGTGTTATGAGAATAAACAATCTAATTTAAATGAACCATTGTATGCGTTTGTTGATTATGATTTGGGTCTCTCTGGTTTTTCAGTCTGTCAATTGATTAAATCCTATGATCGTATCTAGGGTTGTCTATTGATTAGGAAAATAACCAATGGTCGTACCTTGGTTATCGACTAATTAAGGAGAGATTGGCTATTAGAGTGCCTCAATAGCTATAACCGGTCCATTCATAAGTAGTAATGATTTATATTGGAATCAATGATCAGTAGTCGAATCAAGCTGAATTAATTCCTTCAACCAGAGCTTTCCCCAATTTGAATTACAATTTTGAATTTGCATTCTTGTCATTTTAATTTGATTTTTATTATTGTCAACAATCCCCCCTTTTACATTTTACATTTTTAAAAGGATTTAAATAATTATCAATCTCTGTGAACACGACCCTACTCAATCACTATACACAATTTATGTAGAGTAGGTTTTTATTTTTGCTGGCTTCAACAACCACCAGTTATGTACAAAATGATAAATGATGCGTCATCCATTTAATGCGCCAACGCAGTGTCGATTCCAGAATTATAAAGGTGTAATTCATAATTGACATTTTTAAACTTACTTTAATAGATTGCACGGTACAGTCGTTATAACTTATGTTTAAAAGTATTGGAGTTGAGATTAGCACCAAAAAACCATTTTCTTTCAAATGATCTTTATGCATCACCTAATATTGTTTAAAATACTGAAAAAAAAATTAGAATTTAAGGGACGATAATTATATGTTTATTAAATGTGACCAGCTTTTGTGCAGTCCTATGTGGGAATTACAGTGTTGAACTAAAATTAAAGAGTTACAGTGTTGCTTAAAATATTATAAGTAGGACTTCGATTTCACTTCATTAGCACCAAGAGGAAAAGAAATCATTCATTGATATTTAAAAGCATTTCCTTTCTTATATCTGTTTAAAAGTCAAAGACTTTTGGTGAGTTGTTTATTTAAATTGGTTGAAAAAGAAAAGATAAGCCACATGCATAATTGACAATTTGGAGGAAGTTGGCACTGCATGCATGTGTTTGTCAATTTTTGAAGAATTTAGTTGCAGATTTAATTGATAATTTGACCAAGGGTTTGGTGCAACAGTACAACTATTTTAACTATAAATAAAGATGTATTCTTCACTTGGAAATTATCCCAAAATTTGAGAGTTTAATAGAAATTGCAAGTGAAGTAATTCTAGAGTTCTACAGTGTGAGCAATTGGAGAGTGTATGTGAGTACTTTGGGTGTATTTGGGTTTTGGGAAGTGAGGTTTTATTATTCAAATTTGTACTCAAATAATTGTTAATAATATAATTATTTTTCTCTTGCTCCCGTAGACGTAGTCATAGTTACCGAACCACGTAATTCTTGTGTCCTTTATTTTTTTGTGATTATTTGATGCGTTTGATTCCGCATTCTGCGCACAACAATATCTCTCTCTTCAGTCATACGATTCCAATAATATATATACACACACACACACAGATACACTTCGGTTTTGCTGTATCTTGGATGTAATTTGCATAAAACCCTGTTAGCAAACTTTTCCAATTGGGTCAAATAAAACCTTAAGGAATGTGTTATACACGCCTCAAAGCCATTGATCTATCTATTATTCCTCTTTTTGTCAAAAATCTTAAGGTTTTATTTTAGAAAATATGTTAGATTCAATGGGTTTCAAAGTGATGAAAATATTTTGTAAAGGCAGACAAGTTTGATGGCGCTTACTTCGCTCGTTGGAAGGAGAAAATAATGTTTCTCCTTGCAGTATCAAATATTTCCTATCTGTTCGATCTAATTCTTCAGCCGTTGCCACCTCCAAGCGACAAGGATGCCGTTGACGTCATCCAACAAAAAAAAAACAAAAGAACACGTGAGGAAGATGAAGTGATTTGTAGAGGCCACGTTCTCGACATGTTTTCCGACCATTTATTCGGCCTTTTCACATCTATCAAGTCTCCAAGAGATCTGGAAAGCACTGGGGCTTAAATACACGATAGGAAAAATATGTATGGATAAATTTCTAATTTTCAAGTACTTTGAATTCACAATGATTTATGGATCAAGTCCATGAATTACAAGTACTAGTTGCAAAACTCCAAGAATTGAAAATATTTCGTCCAGAATTGTTCCAAGGGGGGCTATAATTGCAAAATTGCCTACAAGTTGGAATGATTATCAAAAGAAACTTTTGCGTAAGTCAGAAGATTTCAATTTGGAAGATATAAAAAAGAAAAAGCATTTGCGTATTGAAGAGGAAACCCGAATTCGGGATAAGAAATGGTTTTTTAAAAAATTCCTCCAATGTGCTTAATGGTGAAAGAGCAAACTATCAAAGGAACTTCAAAATAGATAATTAAGGAAAGTTCGAAAAAGCTGGTCCAACGATAAATACAAAAATGGATATTGTTTTATTGTGGTAGAAAGGCCACTTTATCAAAGACTACAGATATATGAAAAATAATGAGAACAAAGATAATGTTGTTTAAATTTGACTGAAAAATTGGAAGGTCATGATCTTCTTGCTATGGATTTTGAAATGCAAATCGGCATTTGTTGAATTAAATATGGCAACAACAATTAAGACCCCTGACTGGTGGCTTGACAATGGGGCTACTATACATGCATGTCTGTAATGATGAAGCACAATATACAAAATATGATAAGATGACAAATAGTGATCAAGAAGTGTTGATAAGGAAATCATAACTCTGTAAAAGTTCTTGGTAAAGGAAGTGTTGAACTTCAATTTACATATGGGAAGAAACTTACTCTTATTAATGCTTATCATGTCCCAGAAATTAGAAAATATCTCGTATATGCAAATCTCGTATGTAATGCGATATTAAAGTCGTACTTGAGTCCTAAAAATTAATACTGTTAAAGAACGGAGTTTTTGTTGGAAAGGACTATTCTTGTAATGGGATGATCAAAATAGGCATAAATGAAGGGAATTCTGCTGGTTATATTGTTGATTGTTCTTCTTCTTTATGGTATTGTCGTTTAGCGCATTTAAACTTTAGATCTTTAAATTATATGTCTAAGCATGGCTTGATTTCCAATGATGATAAAATTGAAAATAAATGTGACATTTGCATATTGACAGAGAAACCTTTTCCAAAAAGTGAAAGAAATGAATAATTTTAGAGTTAATTCATTGTAACATTTGCGAATACATTAGTATCTTGACTAGGGGAGGTAAAAGATATTTTATCACCTTTATTGATGACTTTTGATTTCTTTAAACCTTTTAAAGCTAAATTTAAGAATCGAAAAGAAAAGAAAATTAAAATACTTCATACTAATAGATATGGTGAATATTTTCAAATTAATTTCCATCTTACTATGAAAAGCATGGTATAATACATCACAAAACTACACTTTACCCCCATAACAAAATAGTTTAGCAGAAAGAAAAATTATGACTTTTAGTGATATGATAAATTTTATGATTTTAAATGCTAAAATTGCGAAGAATTTGTGGGGTGAAGCTATTGTTACAGCATGTCACACACATAATAGAATTCCTTTTGAAAAATTGCAAGTTTCACCTTATGATATACGGAAAGAAAGAAAGCCCAATACAGAACCCTTTAAAGTGTGGGGGTGTTTGGCTGTTTATAATTTATAGGTCTCGTGGTCCAAGGAGATCAAAATTGAGGCCTAAAAGTTTCAGAAGTATTTTTGTTGGCTATACAAAAAATTCAAAAGCCTACAAACTTCTTGATTTGGATTCAAGAGAGGTCATTATATCTCTGTCTCAACCACAGAAAAAAAATGGCCAGGAATAAGTATGGCAAAATGAAGAAGACGAGCCTCGACAATTAAAGCTTGGACTCTGTGAACAGAAGGGGCTACATTATCAAATTGAACCTTATTACGAGACTTCCAAATAAGATAAAACATATAATAGCAAACAAAGAATATAAATATGCAATAATTGAGGACTAAAATCCACATTTATTGTCAAGTGCCACAAGTCAACCACCGAACCAACCATAGGAGAAACGATGTTCAATTTGCACCCAACTATTGCCAAATTAATGAAGAACAACTATGTTAATTGTCTCTTCCACCTCATTTTCTTTATTTTTTAATACGCCACATGCGCCTCTAAGTTTATTTTGCCTTTTATCAATTACCACAAACGAGTAGTTGCAGGGAGCGAAAAATAAAAATTAATTAATTTAGTTTGCGTACTCCTGTAACTATTATCGTTTGATGAGTTTATTTGAGAATGGAAACGGACAAATTAAGGGTACTTTTTGGAATTAATGGTGCATGATGAGAGCATGTATGGGGTTAAATAAAAAATTGAAACGAATTTGGGAAATGATGCTCAATTTGGGCAAATGTTTCTCTTCTTATAGGCTGTGCTGGTTGCAAGCCTTTGACAAATGGGCTTAAAAGCATAGTTTTGTTTGTATTAGTCTTTGTTGGCCCAATGGGTTTAGCAGATTTTGTTTGTATTAAAAAAAATTGTATTTTATATGCAATCTCTTTTTTGAGTAATAATGTCATCGTCAAAACTCAAATATATATCAGAATGCATTTCTCAATTAACTCTATTTATTTATTTTTTTAAATTACCTTCATTGATCATTTTTCTTTTTGACAACAATAATTTAGTTCCTTGAGTGTCCTTTTTAACAATTTTTAACTGATTTCGATAAGTTGCTGGTTAGTGTTGCTTTATATTATGTTTGAAAATCCTCCAGATTGAGAGTGGCCACCAAAAAATCATTTTCTTATCAACCACATATGAGTATTTGACCTATATGTTGAATAAAGGCCGCTGAAAAAAATCACACATTTTTATTTAACCACTTCAACTGCAAAGTTACTTAAATTTATGTTGAAAATTTAGGTTTTAAAGAGACACTAGAAGAAAAGAACTTGAACAAAAACTACTAAAAAGAAATTTACGCTCTTTTTCTTCTTCTTTTTTTCCCCCAGGTTGTTTCATTTTCATTACTTTAATATTAAGAAGGTTTTGGGCTAGGAATTTTGCTGCACTCAAGATTAAAAAAAGTAAATTTTTTTTATTTTTGAATTTTATTAAGAAATTAAAATCTTCATAAGTGTATACACTTTACAGAGAAGTGCTTTTTGATACTTGCTAATAGAAAGAAAGTTGAAGTTATCTAATGTTATGAAAGCACAACACTAGATATATTGATGAGAGGGTTTTAACTCCACATTCAGAGATAAAACTTTTGTAACTTCAAATTTTTTAACAAAATAATTAGCAGACTAATAGCAATGAAGATTGAAAATCATTTTGATAAATCTGCCAAACAACATGAATAGTTTAATGGCTGAAATTATAAATTTAAAATTGTATGTTCAATAAAATGGGTCATTTATGATGCAACTGTGTTTTGTACAGTACTGTTGTTGTTTTTAACCGTTAAATCCAATTTATGATGACAACTGTAGTTAGATTTAACGGTTAAAAGCAACAGTTGTACCATACAACTGTTGCGTAATAGATTTGGCCCAATAAAATATGGTCCAAAAAATTTTGTTTAAAAAAAGCCACCAGCAAATCCCTAATATTGCCGCCAAAATCAAGCTCCAACCAAATGCCATCAGCCAAACCTGACCATTGCTGCCAAAATCAAGCGTCATCGTCACCGTCATCGTTGATCCGTCGGCTGTGGAGCAGCAACTATTGCCGATTTTGTCTCCGTTTGGGCCGTCTCCGTCTTGGTTTCATCTCAATTTTGTCCGCTCGGTTTCACCTTCGTTTCGTCTCCAAAACCCATGGTTCTGCTCTGCTGATGATGATGATGCCGATGGTGATGATTTGTTGTTGATGATGATGATGATTGTGATTTTTATTTTTATTTTATTGATGATGATGATTTTTTATTCCTTTTTTGTTGATTATAATAATTCCAATTTTAATTTTTTTAAATGGATTATTATTATAATTATTACTACTACTACTATTATAAGTATCATAATTAATTAATATATTAAAAATAATGTAAATAATAATAATAATAATAATAATAATATTAACAATGATTATTAATAGTAATAATTTTTTGAATAAATAGCAACAATAATTAAATACAAAATAATAATTATGACAATAGTTAATTAAGGATCTTCTAGTAATTTGCAATAATGTTACTCATTCTGCTTCTGATTCCAAGATAAAATAAATACATGAATAGTAATCTCGCTCATTCTAATTCTGGTTTTTATAGTTCAAGTAAATAATTTATTCTGATTCACATTTCTTATTCTCATTTCAAGTCATTCCAATTCCTGCTTAGTAAATGCATTACGAGGGTAATTTTGGAATGGACGGGATATAATCAGAAATAAGGGGTTAAATTCAGTTGAATTTGGCTTCGAATATGGGCAAACGCTCCTCTTCTTCTAGCAGGGTTTCGTTTGGCTCCGTCTTTGTTGGCCCAAGCCTAAGCAGATTTTGTTTGAATAGAAAAATGAAAAATCGTCTTCTTTAGGTAATTATATTTTAGAATTACCTTTATTCATCGGTTAACATTGTTTAAGATACTGAAAAAAAAAATTTGAATTTAAGGGAAGATAATTATTTATATCTTAAATGGGTGTGCAAGATAATTATATGATGAAAATTTTTTCTTTCATTTCTTCAATACCACTAATTAGGTTTTCGGGTTAGGAATTTTGTTGTACTCAAGATTACAAAAATAATTTATCTTTTTTAATTTAATTAAGAAATTACTATCTTCTTAACTGTATATAGTTTACAAAGAAGTGTTTTAATACTTGTAACAGAAAAGAAATTGAAGTTATCCGACGTCTGTCATTTCCTCTTCTACATTGTACTAAGGCTAAATTTTGAATCTCTCCTTGTGAAATAATAACTTCAAAATACCTCCAAATTGTTATAAACTTTAACTTGCCCTCATTATTTTTTCAAAAGATAAGGAAAAATGGAGGTGAATGGATGATTTTTTTTGTCTTCTTTACAAAAGTGAGGAATAAGTTGAGGTTTATAATAATTTGAGATATTTTTATGATTGTCATTTTATGAAGGGCATAATCAAAAATTAATCATGATATTAACAAATAATGTTCAGATGATGATACCACAGATATTGTCATATTGACGAGAGGTTTTTAAACTCTACATATATTGAAAGACCAAAATTCTATAACTTTACATTTTTTTAACAAAATAATTAACAAATCAATAGTGGTTATGGTTGAAAGTCGAGTTCATAAACTTGCTAAGCAATGTGACTATTTTGACTATTTTAAAAGCTGAGATTACAAATTTACTTTGTATATTTAAAAAACTAGGATGAAGGATCAGTTTCTAGTGCAAGAATTAACTAACCACTATTTGGAGTTTGTTTCAAAAAAAAGATTCAAGAAGATCGAGCATCATTAAGTCGGCATGCATAGGCTAACTTAATCAACACATAATTAGGACACATTAATTGTATTTATTAATTTTTCTTTGAGGAAAACATAGTACTACATGAAAGTAGACAAAGAAAATCTCTTGTATATATCAAGAGATCTTAATAATACTCACATAATTGACAAGAAATAACAATACCCGTCTTTTTATTCAATTGAAAATAACAAAAACAGCAATGTCGCATGCACTTAACCACTGTAGTCAGGGTTCCTCCCGTATTGAAGGACAGTAAGAAGATCAAGATCATTCACAACTTCGTCATCACCAGTACTAAAAAGAATAGCGAAACCCTCTGACCAATTGCTCTTACCTGAAAGTTTTATATAGAAAATAAATCTTCATAAATGCATATTAAAATAAGAACTATAAATGATATCCAACTGAAATCAGCCTATAAACCTGCACAAGCCGTTTCCATATTCTTCAAAATTAGAAAGATCTCTGCTTTCGGGATCACAACACAAAAAGTAATCAATAGTTGCTTTTGCGGGTTCTTGCTTCTGATTTAATATAATACACATGCATATATATAGAGAGAGAGAATGAAGTATCCTTTGCGGATTAAACCGAGACTAATCAAAATATTATTTTTGACTATTCTTTCAAAATCGCATTCATCCTCTCCACTTGGCCATCTGTTCTGCGGATGATTTTCATGCTGACGACAGCGCCAACGTGGTTGCTTGATTTCTGGCTAGATAACAGATTAACATCGGTTGAATATATGTTACCGTTGAATTTTTCCTACATCGATATAAAATGGGTCACGATTTAGAAGCAGATAATGTATACTAATCTTACCTTTGGATAGTATTCAATGAATTATGAATGACGTGTGACAAATTAATATATTTCATTTGGAAAATTTGGCCTTCAATTTGTTGGTTTTAAAGGGAAAAATTGGCCTTTCTCTGCTTCCAGAAGCAAAACTCAAAAGTAAATAAGTTTCTTTTGCGAGTTCTTGCTTCTGATTTGATACAAAATACATGCAATGCATTCGATCGTCCTCTCTGTTTGGCCGGATGATTTTCATGCTGACGACAGTGTTAGAGGTGAGTTATTGGGGCGTAATTAGACTATTAGCAATTGTATTATCTTTTCTTTCAAAATATAAATTTAATTTGGAAAACGTGGCCAGAACGTGGTTGAGTTTCAAAGAGAAATGGTGCCGCCGGTGCTGATTCTGAAGAAAGACACACGTGCCGCATTCTTTGAATTATGAAGCCAAAATTGCTGAATTTGAAAAAGCCAATATCTGGAAAGGAGTCTCCATTTGAGAGCAATTGCATACCGATTCTTTGTATTCGACAGAGAAAGACAAAAAGAAAGAAGAAAAAATTTTGAGTTTGTGAAGTGGGAAAAATCAATTTTTCATGTATAAGTGGTATTTTCAAGTGTACTTAATTTCTTAGCCATAGTTTTTGATCCAAATTGTTTCTCAATTTTAGTCCACAGTTCGTGAGCGAAGTTAGAATTTACCACAAGGCTAAGGATCTCAACACTAACCGAGGAGATGAGCCAACTCAACAGCAACTGATCCTACCTCTTCCAAGCAGTAAAAGGTGGATTCACTTGTGACTCATCTTTAGGATCTTCAGCTTCTTGAATAAGAAATCGATGTGGACGGATTTTAGTTCTATTAAGAAGACCTTCAAGTCCGTTAGCACAAACTGAAGAAAGGATCTGAGATTTCCAGAGCGTATAGTTAGATCTGTCCAATTTGATTGGATTTTTAAATGGTAAAAGATGAAGTAGATTGATTTGTGTTTGAATTCGTGTTTGAGGAAGCCACGGCAGATTAGATTGAGCTCTGATGCCAAGTTAAGAACAGATATTATGGTGTTTGGACGCAGAGAAAATGTGAGAGTCAGAGAGAAAATGTAAGCGAGAGTTAAGAGAAAATGAAGAATGGAGTTGTAACAAATTCTAGAATATTGTACATCCACGCGCTATGCATGTCAGTTGTATCTATGCCTTTCACACTAGATTCTTAACAAACTAGACTAACTTGCTGACTCAGCTTACACATTACCAAACTTAACTAACTCACGTGTGTAGCCAGGTCACTAATTATCTTAACAATTCAAATTAAAAAAGTGAAGAAAAAATAATTATTGATTTAATCAAATTTAAAAGTTAAATTTATACAAAATCGTAAGGACTAAATTTATGCAAAATTCTAATGACGTAAAAAGAACAACTGGAGAGTTTTGAAATCGAGAAATTGAAGGTAATTTTGGGGTTGACGGGGCATAATCAGAGAAAATAAGGGGTTAAATCAAGTTGAATTTACTGATGAATGCTTTGAATATGGGCAAACGCTCCTTTTCTTCTAGCAGAGTTTTGTTTGGATCTGTCTTTGTTGCCCCAAGTTTTAGCAGATTTTGTTTGTATAGAAAAATGAAAAACCTTAAACCATCGTCTTTGGATATTATATTTGACACCGTCAATAATTCATTTTAAACTTACCTTTCTTCATCACTTGATATTGTTTAAGATACTGAATTAGGATTCAAGGGAAGATAATTATATGTTGAATGGGTGTGCAAGATAAATATATAATGAAAATTGTTGTACCCATTTCTTTAATACAACTAATAAGGTTTGGGGTACCCAAAAAAATAAAATTTTAAGGGAATTTAATTATGTGTTGAATGGGTGTGCACGATAATTATAAGATGAATTTTTTTTGTATAATTACGTGTTAAATGAGTGTGCAAGATAATTATACGATGAAAATTTTTGTATAACTATTTGTTGAATGCGCGAGCAAGATAACATGATGAAAAATTTTTGTCTTCATTTCTTTAAAACTGCTAATAAGGTTTTGGGGTTAGGAAATTTGTTGCACTGAAGATTAAAAAAAAAAATTGTCTTTTTTTTAATTTAATTAAGAAACTAGCATCCTCTTAGTCGTATATAGTTTGTAGAAAAGTGTTTTAATACTTGTAACAGAAAGAAAATTGAAGTTATCCAACGTTCGAATATTTCTTATTCTGGCTAAATTTCTAGTTATTCTTCATGAAATGACAATTTCAAAATATCCCAAATTGTAGTAGATTTCAACTCGCCTTTTTACTTTCACGCTATGATTTACGTATTTTTATTAATTATATTATTATAATTTATAGGACTTGGCTACTTTTCATAATCTGTAAGTACAGCTCTCACAAATTGAATAATTTACATGTTCAATAAAGTGCAGCTCTCAGAAATGTGTCACATACTATGCAAGGTAGCGTATATGACCCTCATTTAATAACTTATAATGCGGTCCAATTTATCAAGATTTTTTTTCATAGGGTTTCAATCCCATCCTACTAAAGAATTAAGTGAAAAGAAGGAAGAAACATCAGCGGTGATGTGATGTATTAGCGTACGCACGTAAACAGCTTGTCTTGTTTTTAAAATTTTGGAAAACGCCTACCAGCTATCTATATGGACGCCAATGCTCATTCAATTCATTTTCTACAATGACAAATGCCCAAAGTATGCAGCATTATATAGAATCTAATGCAGATCAGGCTGATTCAGGGACTCGTGTCATTGATTCAAAATTTCTCTTTTATCTTTCTAGGCGCTAGGTTTTCCCATATAAGTAAGAATCAAGAAGCACAAACGAAACTTGTAATCACCAAAGTTTGCAAATTGCAGCTTGTAGCGACACCGAAAATGAGCTGGTGTCGGGCTGGTGCTATTGTCGCTGCTAAGGTAAGATCAGCTCTTACACTCGCAAAGTACTTGAAAAATTGATATATATGTTGGTATATACGAGCCAGTTTTAGCTTTCTTAGTCCTGTATATTGTGTAACCAGGAATTTTAGCTTTCTTAGTCCTGTATATTGTGTAACCAGGAAGGGAAGTAGCTAATTAAATTTATCAGGTTCGTCTGAGGGAGCTTGAACCTCCAAACTACACGTAGTGTTTTTCTTCCAAAATCAGAGTTTCCCCTGAAGTATTATTCCATCAACTTAAATAATGGGAAATACAACTGCCTGTCCATAACACTAGGCACGTGCCAACAATTTAGCTCCCTAAACAGCTTGAACTCTAACTTATTCAACAGCTAGCAAGACTTATTCAAAGCATAACGGAGACAAGTAAAATAAATTAACTTGAACAAAATATAGGACGCGTAACATATGTTCATATTTTAAAAAGTCTATTTCCAATTTTTTCAGAAGAAATCGAAGAAAGCGACCTGTTCAACTTCAAGACGACCAGAACGTGGGACTGATAGTAGGCGTTACGGGAATACGGACTTAGAGATCAACTTCCGCAGATTTGATTGCGGAGAAGCGAATTTGGGAGGCAGTGGATCCGCCTGCAGGAAACGAAGCTTTTAGTAGTAGCAATGGAACTGTTTCAAGTGGAAGCAATTGTGGAAATTGTTGGCTGAGCTGTTCGAGATTGAGAACTATGGATTTGAAGAAGGGGGTGAGAGAGTGAGCTTTGAAGAAATATATTAAAGGTAAAGAAGGTGTGTGGGAGCAGATTGTAAGAGTGAACCAGCTGCAGCCCACAAATTCGGATGAGGTTGGTGTCTCGTGATTTGTAGATTTGATGTTAAATGCAGCGGCTTTGTTAGATAGTATGTACAAGGTAAGGAGTACGGGTTCTTGGGTATTAGGAGTACGAAGAATTCATTCATTAATTGGATTGAAAGGATGAAAACTTACAGGATTGCTCCTTAAGGTGAATGTTCCGTGAATCTCAATTAATACTGTCACTTTTGTGAATCTCCACAGTGTCGCTAAAGTACTAAACATATATGCATATATATGTAGTAATTAAAAATACTGAAATTGTATTGAATAATTTCTGCATTGCACATATGTTTTGTTTGCAAAGCATTTTATCTAGTTGTAGTAATTAAAAGTACTGAAGTTGTGTTGAATAATTTCTGCGTTGCATATATGCTTTGTTTGCAAAAGCCAGTGTAATTTCAGAATATTACTGTCACCAGTCACTTGAAGCATTTTAGATTCAGTGCGATTGTATAAAGCTTAGGTCCAATTTGGCAACATTACAGCTTTTAATATTATTTTTTAAAAATAATTATCATCACTTAGTGTTGGGAAAATTATTTGGAAAATCTTACCGTTAATGTTATTACAAACACGTAAAATATCCTATAGCTAAATATAAAATCCAATGGGTACCAGCAAATGATGCATCAATTAATTGATACGAAGTATGTAATCGTGTGATTAGAAAGGTCAAAACTTTGCTACAAAGTCAAACTGATGGTGACGACTCATCGATTACCTTGCCGTCAAATTAAACTTAGTAGTATTTTTTCCCAATGCAAACTTCTCTGTGCCTAGTGCTCAACCAGGCACATACTCAAAACCTTTGCACGTGTAATATAACATGCGTCTACATATTGTTCGATTTACTAGTTAGGCCGATTTATCAAGAATCTGTTATTATAAACTTATCAAATATCCACACACCACATATAACCTTTCTCTTATCCTTCAAATTAATAATCTTTGGAAATAAAGCTTATAGAAAAGGAAACAGTCAACAAAGAAAGCAGCATACAAAAGAAAAGTCTCCCCTGCAATGTCAGAAGTTGTCAAGAGACTCTGGCTGCGAGATCGGACAATAAAGAATCAAATGTAGAATTTTCAAGGTTTCACAAGCACTAAAGCACGTGTGGATCAGTGTGAGACACTTATCATTCGTTCCAAGGACATCATAACAGTTTCAATTTTCAAACTAATTAAAATCTTTTAGACATCCGCGTGAAAGATCAGGCTGTCAATTATTTCGTCAAACTGATAGTCTGTAAAAGGATGATTTTGAATTTACCCCTTCAGATGATGCTCCTAGAACTGTGCTTGAATTTGATGGTCTACTGAAATTCCAGATGAGCCCATGGACGAGAGTTTTTCCTTTAAAATAGATGTGGTAACATCACATCAGCATGTCCGGTAGCATAACAGCTCATGATAGTGCAACAAAAAATGTTGAACAAATCATATCTTAACAGAACAATGTAATGGAGGCAAAACATTCAACGTTTAAGGAATTTGCCCACTTTTTCATTCAGAGTGTATGCACAAATACAACACGCTAAAGATGGAACAAATGGTAACGTTATATGTTTCAAAAATATCCACCACAAGCTGCTAATAAGATCCATATGACCAGAGAGGCTTCCAGGATGTGTACAAGAAATTGAGTAAAAGAAGTTATCTATAGACTGATCCCATTGTAAAAAATAAAATCCAGATTCGATAAACATTTACCTGAAGATCCCATTGCACTTTTTAGAACTGCAAAGAGCTGTTTCCCTCCTTCTCTGGTGTACGCAGCTCGATTCTTAATATTGTCACCACCTGTGAAATATTAATATTGCACTTTTTAGGGCCGCTAAATTGAATCTTGGTCGTCTTCTAAAGTTCTAATCCTAATTGTGTGCGCTTGGTCAGAATATCGGTAAAAATTAAGGACATAACCAGATTGGCAGCTCAACCCATGTGCTGACTAAATCACAACCATCAGAGACATTATACCTTTTCTACAGTATAAAAACTGACTTCATAGTAATTGCAACATGGGAAACAAAATTAATATCTATATCCATCATTCTTTTCTTTTGAGAAACAAAAAGAATAAAAAATTAACTTACAAACAGGCTAAAAAAAAATTTGATTGCATCAGAGGTCTATTAGGATTAGCTCTCACTCTTGTCTTCCAAACTTGAAGTGATCCATCCCTGCAGAGAGTTACAAATAATTTTAACATGGGAAGCAATGCAACTGAGGTAATTGACTGGGAACCCACTTGTATACTGCAATAGCAACAAAATGTAAACCACTTAAGCTAGTGTTACAGAAAAGCAGAAACTAATTTTGCATTAAGAACATATATAGATAGATATTTACGAAACTACAACAGTAAAGATCCCAGGACGTTGTAATGCAGAAAAGAGTAGGAAAAGAAAAAGGCAGAATGAATGGTTCTGACAGGGAATAAATTAATATTATTTTGTAATCGACAATGATCATAACAACTAGCGAACCAACCGCAGGAGAAATCATGTTTCTTCAAATTAATTCTTCTAAATGAAAATGAGGTAATTCATGGGTGGCGCATTAGAAAATGAAGCAATGTTCAGAATGGATGAACGTTTTGCTCTGGCGATCTCGATGGCTGCCTCAGCATTGGCTCCAAAAGAGTTAACCTCTTGATTCGTATAAGGCGGAAATTCACCTTCGGTTTTCGATTTCTTTAACTCTTCTTGTAATTTTAGAAGTAAATAAAATAAGATGTTTTTAAATTAAAAGAATGAGCTGTTTCGTGTAATGTGCAGCACACCATTACGGATGTTATGGAAAATAATAATTTTAGAGCCACAAACATGTGGGCGTATAATTATGTGCGAGCTTTGTTTTAAATTTAATTATGTTGTGTGAGTGTGTGTGTGTGCGCGTGTGTGTGTGTGTGTGTGTGTATATATATATATATAGTGCTTAACTGGTGAGGGTTATTGCACTTTATTAAATTGTGGGAAATCTATTACACCATATGGTATAACAATGTAATGTTATCACTATGTTGCGCCATATGAATTTTGTTGCACACTTAGTCTTAGGTGTATATAGTTTACAAAGAAGTTCTTTAATACTTGTGACAGAAAGAAAATTGAAGTTATCCAATGTTTGAATGTCTTTTCGTTCTCCACATAACGTTAACAAACGATTTTCAGATGATGAGATCAGATATGATGAGATTAGATATATTGACAAGAGATTTTGAACTCTACATATATTCAAATACGAAAATTCTTTTTTTTTTTTCCTTTTAACGAAGTAATAAACAAATTATCAGTGATTATGGCCGCAAGTCAAGTTGATATACCTACTAAACAAGTTGACTATTTTGACTCTTTTAAAAGCTGAAATATTAAAAGTTAAGATGAAGGATCAGTTTCTAGTTGCAAGAATTCGCTAACCAATATGTGGAGTTTGTTGCATAAAGAGATTCAAGAAGATCGGGCATCATTAAGGCAGCACGCGTAGACTAACTTAATCAACACATAATTACCACACAATAATTTTATTTATTAATTCTCCTTTTCAGGAAAATACAGTACTACATAAAAGTAAACAAAGGAAATCTCTTGTATATATCAAGAGATCTTAACAATACTCACATAATTGACAAGTAATAACGTGCCAATCCTTTTATTTAATTAAATGTAACACAAAGCAACAACATTGAATTCACTTATCCAGTGTGATCAGCATTCCTTCCGTATTGAGGGACAGCAAGAAGATCGAGATCATTCGCAATATCATCATCAACATTAATGCTAAAGAAAAGAATTGCAAAACCCTCTGACCAATCCTCCTTACCTGAAATTTCATATTAAAAACAAATATTCACAAATGCATACATTAAAATTAGAACTGTAAATTAAACTATATTCATTTGAAATTAGCCTACATACCTGCACAGATAGGTTCCATATTCCTTAAATCGGAAAGATCTCTACTTCCGGAATCAAAACCAAAAAAGTAACCAATAGTAGCTTTTGCAAGTTCTTGCTTCTGATTTAATGTAATATACACGTATATATACTTAGAGAGAATGAAGTAACCATTGCGGATTACTCTAAGACTAATCAAAATATTATTTTTTACTATTCTCCCGACATCGCGTTCATCTTCTCTACTTGGTCATCTGTTCTGTGGATGATTTTCATGCTGACGACAGTGCCAACGTGGATGATTAATTACATCTATTGAATATTTGTTAACGTTGAATATTTCCTACATTGATATAAATGGCTCACTGATTTATAAGCAGATAATATATATTAATATTACGTTTGAATAGTATTCAATGAATGATGTGTGACAAATTAATATATTTTCATTTGGAAAATTTGGTCCTTCTATGCTTCCAGAATCAAAATTCAAAACTAAATAAATGCAACTCATTCGATCGTCCTCTCTGTTTGGCAGGATGATTTTCATGCTGACGGCAGAGCCAAAGGTGGGCGATTGGAGCGTAGTTAAACAAATAGCAGTAATATTATCTTTTATTTCAAAATCTAAATTTAATTTGGAAAATGTGACCAAAATGTGGTTGAATTTTAAAGAGAAATGGTGCCGCCTTTGTTTTTTTTTTTTTTTTGAAAAGAAAGTATGCCTTTCAATAGATTAACTGGAAAACAAATACATGATGTCTGTTGGAAATTCATCCAACCATATTACAGTTTCGTTCCTTTGCAGGGCTAACTTAGCCAAAGCATGAGCTATGCCATTACGAGTTCTGGGGATATGTTGAGCTTTGAAATTCTGGAAATTCTTCCTGTTTTCCAGAATTTCAGAGACCACCCAGAAAATTTCAGACATATTACTTGTTTTCTTGTTAACTAGTTCAACTACTTCTAAGGAATCAGATTCAAAAATCCGACCAGTAACACCAGCTCTTGATGCTACCTGTAAGCCCCACTCCATGGCTGCAGTAATATTATCTTTTATTTCGAAATATAAATTTAATTTGGAAAATGTGACCAAAATGTGGTTGAATTTTAAAGAGAAATGTTGCCGCCTTTGTTGATGATTCTGAAGAAAGAGACGTGCCGCATTCTTTGAATTATGAAGCCAAAATTGCTGAATTTGAAAAACCAATATTTGGAAAGGAGGCTCCATTTGAGAGCAAGCGCATCCCGATTCTTTGTATTCGACAGAGAAAGACGAAAGAAAGAAGATAAAGTTGTGAGTTTATAAGGCGGGAATAGTCAAATTTTCATGTATAAGTGTTTTTTTCTCGGTTTTGGCTTTTGAATGAGAGAGAAGTTGCTTTTCTCCTAGCATAAAAGGGAGAGAAAATAATTATTCACTCCTTGTATTTAAAGAGAAGCGCTGTAATCCTTATTTCAATTGTGAAATCCCTATACGTTTATTTATTTGGAGTTTTCCCATGTAATATTCATGTGTCCTATTTTTACCCCCATTATTTTCATAAATTTTACTTGAGTTATGTTGCAATCTTAAGTGGATTTTAGTTAACAAAAAAGTGTTTGTGTATTTCTAATAAAGTCGAAAGATCATGCGGTGGGTAATAATTTCCCTATTTTAAAAAACTAAAATTGGAAGATAGAGAGCCGTAAACTAAAAGTTTTGTCCCTGAAATGAAGACATAGAAGCGAATCATGCCCCAATCAACTTAACAACACGTAGAAATCGTAAAGCATAGACCAAGAATGAAAAAGTATAACCTCAAGAAAAGGCGTTAATTCCCACAGTGCTCGAGTATTACAGGGATCAGGATCCTCTCCTGATCTGATCTTCATCTGAGCAACTTATGTTAATATGATTGGTGATTAATAAATTAAAATGAGAAAGTAATTGAATCCTAATCACCTACTAACATTAAAATACAGGCGGCATAAGACCTATAAAAGATCAGGAATGCTCAGATCAGGAGAGGATCCTAATCCGCATTACGGATCATTCTTAGCTAGTAAAGTATAATAAATCGCACGGAATCTTGTAGATTGATCATCTATATTTTTGTAAATTCTCAAAGCATTTATTTGAGATATTTTGAATAAAATAATCCAATAAATAAACTACGTTACATTTTTTAAATTTTAATTGAGAAAATGATAAATTCTAGGGGTGGACAAACTCAATCCAACCTGATTGATCCAACTCGATCCAACCCAATTCAATTTAATTTTTACGGGTTGAGTGGGTTATTATGGTTTAATTGGATCAATTTTTCGAACCAATCAATAATTGGGTTGGGTTGGGTTAATTATAATGAATCCATGTAACCCAACCCAACCGACATAAATAATAATAATGATAAGATAATTTTTAGTTGCAAAATCCTAAAAATCGAAACCACTAATCTATTTTTTATCCTTTTTTATTCTTTTATAAAAGAGATTATTTTTTCTTGTACCTACTACTCTAGATTCTAACTCCAAAACTAAAATCACTCTCTTAAATCTCAATTCTCAATCAACTAAGGTACTTTTCTGATTTATTTATTTTATATTATTTTAGTTTTCTTTATCAAATACTAGATAGTGAACAGAATTTTCATAATATAATAGTTTTATTTTTTATTTCAATAAGTTTTATTTCAACTTTCGTGGCTGCTTAATTTTCCTTTATCTACAATCTTCGTTTTTATTCTTTTCTGTCTCTTATAGTACACTCTTACAAACTAACCATTGGTTTATGAAAATCACGGTATAATCCCATTGATTATTGCTAAGAATTGAGCCAAATATTATTGCAATATATCCATAAACAAGCATGGGATCGATCCAGCTGCATAGCAGCATATAATAAAACCATCCAGTAAATAAAAGGAAAGCTATTATATAAACGAAACGAAACGAAACCTGTAGGTTTTATGTGCACTAGACTAGTAAATGCTAAAATCTAAAAATTGATACCATTTTAGTAATATTATTAACATATATTTAATAACGCACAATAGATAATTACTGAACTACAAGCAAGTTTATATAATTTTCTGATAAATCTTATAGGAAGAATGCAATTAGCTAAAGAAAGAGAAATTAAGGATTGGTGCATTGTTTCACTCGATTAATATGAATAGGTAGAATTTATGTGCAACTCTTTCAATTTTTTTTTTTTTTCACTAGTCTCCTTCGCCATATCAACTCGGGAAGGTGTTTTTTCAGAAATTTGTGTTTGTTGGGTTTCTTCTCATAACATGGAAAATAATATATCAACAACAAAATAATTATAAGCTTATGAAGATTCTATACCAGGAGTGCCATGAACGAAAAAGATTACTTCCGAGGGCCTTTAAAGTTTTGTACATCTGTTGCCATATTCGTTAATGAGCATTCTTTCTTTAAGTATTTTTTGTTCTTTATCTTTTGCTTTATATTAATTTGTTGACACTTTACTCTTTCGTTGTCCGATTGTAATCTTTGTTCTGTTATTATGCTTTTCTTTTTCTTATAATACACACTTCGACACAAAACCATTAATCTGTTCGTCAACCTCAAGTATATATATGCATGTTGATGTGCAATATTGCAATTGATTGCTTTCTTACCCTTTCATTTGTTGGAAACTGCCCAGAAAGTATATACATCCTAGCCTAAATTACTGCCTGCTCATTACCTTTTACACCATTATTCCTTCATCCTTAACCCCAGAAAACAAGTTGAATATGGCCGCGGAAACTGTTACTTCAGTTACCCAGCCTATTACGGAGAAGATTGTTGACGTGTTGTTCAATGCAACAGTCCGTCAGTTTGGTTACTTGTGGAAGTACAAACACAACATTGAAGCATTGAGGACGGAAGCAAAGAAGCTCACAGATAGAAGAAATGACTTGCAAGCAGAAATAGATGCTGCAACAAGAAATAGAGAAGCTATTAAAGATGAGGTTCGAAGATGGATAGCAGAAGTTGATGAGATCATTCCAAAAGCTGAAAATTTTTTGGAGGATGAAGTGAAGGTAAACAAGAAATGCCTTGGCGGGTTGTGCGTTGATCTCAAATCACGTTACAAACTCAGCAGAGAGGCAGAGGAGAAGACTCTGGCTGTTTCTGGTCTCATGGCTGATGGAAATTTTGGAACAAATGTGTCTCGTCCTGCTCCTCCACCAGCAATAATATCTTCGTCCGAAGGATTCTACGCTTTCAAATCCAGGGAATCAACAATGAAGGATATAATGGAGGCCATGAAGAGTGAAAATGTCGGCGTAATTGGAATATGTGGAATGGGGGGTGTGGGGAAGACCACACTAGTCAAGGAAATTCAGAAGCAAGCAAAAGAAATGAAGATGTTTGATGAAGTGGCGATGGCCGTTGTGTCTCAAACTCCAAGCATTACCAAGATTCAAGATGAGATTGCTGGCTGGTTAGGTGTTAAAAAACTGCCTGACAATGACGAGTCAGCAAGAGCTAGTTTTTTGTGGGAAAGAATCAAAGAGAAGCAGCGAGTGCTTCTCATATTGGACGACTTATGGGGGCGAATTAAATTGTCTGAGGTTGGTATTCCTTACGGAAAGGATCACAGCGGTTGTAATATTTTGCTCACGTCTCGGTCGCGTGCTGTCTGCAATCAAATGAATGCGCGCAAAATTGTTGAAGTCGGAACTTTAACGAAAGAAGAATCTTGGAGCCTTTTCAGGGAGGTAGCTGGTCCAGAAGTTGATATTCTTGAAATAAACCCGACTGCAAGAGAGGTGGCTGACGGCTGCGGTGGCTTGCCAATTGCGATTCTCACAATAGGAACAGCGCTGAAGGATAGGGACAAGCATGTTTGGAAAGATGCAGCCGAACAACTCAAAAGTTCCGCCCCAACAAACATCGAAGGGATGGAAGAGTTTGTAGTTTCACGCGTGGAGCTGAGCTACAATTATCTTAAAAGCGAGGAGGCAAAATCAATCTTCCGACTCTGCAGCTGCTTTCCAGAAGATTACGATATTCCAATTGAAGTGTTGGCGAGATACGGATGGGGTTTGAGGTGCTTACAAAACGTCGATTCAGTGGAGAAGGCCAGAGGCAGAGCACGTAGTGCTGTAAGTACCCTTATCTTTTCTTATTTGTTAATTGATGGTGAGGTGGAAGGGTTTGTTAAAATGCATGACGTTGTGCGTTATGTTGCACAACAAATAGCGTCTAAAAATAAGTTCATGATTAAGGCCGGCGTCGAGCTAAAAGACTGGCCAAGCATAAATTCATTTGAAGACCTCACTGGAATCTCATTGATGTTCAATGATATTCATGAGGTACCTGATGGTTTGGAGTGTCCAAAGCTTCAAGCTTTATTCCTGCAGAAACATTCTCCCTTAGTTATTCCTGACAGATTTTTTCAAGGGATGAAAGATCTGAAAGTTTTAGACTTGGGTGGAATCCGAAGGTTTTCACCGCCTCCCTCATTTTCATTCCTTATTAACCTTAGAACTTTATGTCTTCATGATTGCTTTCCCTTGGGTGACCTATCTTCAATCGGAGAGTTAAGTCGATTAGAGATTCTTGATCTGTCAGAATCTGATGTAAGTGAAATTCCGGTCAGTTTTGGACGATTGGATCATCTAAGATTGTTAGATTTGACCAACTGTTACCACCTAGAGCTAATACCCCGAGGTGTCCTCTCTAGCCTTTGTAAGTTAGAGGAGTTATACATGTCAAACAGTTTTCGCCACTGGCAATTTGAGAGTGAAGAAGATTCAAACAGTAATGCCAAATTCATTGAGTTAGGAGCCTTGAGTCAACTCACTAGTTTGCATATTGAAATCCCGAAAGTCAAAATCATGCCTTCTGATATGTCCTTCCAAAATCTGACAAGCTTTTCGATTACAATTGGCCCTGAGGAGGACTTTGTCAGTGATTTTAGAGTACTATTGGAAAAATTTAAGAAGAGATGCTCAAAAGCAATGGGGCTTTCACAGGACATGAGGATTTCAGCGCTACATTCTTGGATTACGAATTTGCTGCTCAGATCAGAGATTCTTGCTTTGGTAGAAGTCAACGATTTGGAGAATATAATCTCCGACCTAGCTAATGATGGCTTTAACGAATTGATGTTTCTAGTTATTGTCAGCTGCAATGAGATGAAATATCTCTTGAACTCGTTGGAAAGGACACTACGAGTAACTCTCCACAAGTTAGAATGGTTGGTGATAGTTGGTAATCAGAACTTTGTTGAAATATGCCATGGTCAACTCCCAGCCGAGTACTTGAGCAATCTAAAAAGGTTATATGTGATAGCTTGTGGCAGCATGTTGAAAATTTTACCAAGTCATTTGGCACAAAGCTTTCGAAATCTTCAACGTTTGAAGGTAGAAAGTTGTGAGTTGCTGGTGTCTGTATTCGAAATTGAAAGGGTTAATATTGCAAAAGAAGAAACTGAGTTGTTTTCGTAGTTGGAGAAACTGACTCTGATCGGCCTGCCTCGGATGACAGACATATGGAAAGGTGACACTCAATTTGCAAGTCTCCATAACCTGAAGAAAGTAAGAGTGGAAAAGTGCGATGAGTTGAGACAAGTATTTCCGGCAACTCTGGGGAAGAAAGCAGCAGCAGAGGAGATGGAACTGTACAGGAAAAGAAGAGATCACATTCACATTCACGCCACAATTGACAGATGTGGGAAATTAAGAAACCTCTTCACAACCTCCATGGTCAAAAGCCTGGTGCGACTTGAAAGCCTAGACGTAAGCAGCTGCCCGTCACTGCAAGAAATAATCATGGATGATGAAGGAGAAGTGGGACTGCAGGGAGCATCAACAGAGAAGTTCACGTTTCCAAATTTGTTCCGCATAGAACTCTTTCATCTAGACAGCCTCGCTTGTTTCTGCTCATCAGGTTTACATGCTACTATTGAATTCCTAGCTTTGGAGGCTTTGCAAATAATTGATTGTCCAGGCATGAAGGCCTTCGGTTGTGGAGACCAACTGACACCCAAGCTGGGGAAAGGTGTGGAGTTAGAAAAAGGTGAATATCGCTGGACGGGTAACCTTAACGACACCATTCAACAATACGTATACAATGAAAAGGTACATCAAGTGAGCAATTGCATGCCCGTTAAATTCCTTGTTTTTTTTATTTTATTTTAATTGTATGTGTATGTGGTGGTAAAATGGTTTTCTACATAGCACACCATTTTAATTTTGTTTTTCATTTGGAGCAGAAAATTCGGGAGAAACAAGCAATGAAGTCAGGAATTTCATCTGAAACTACTTCCTCTGGCACTGAGAATTGATTGTATAAAAAAAAGGGGTATGTATGCATGAAATTTTACTAAATTCCCTAGATTAAGTCACATATTTATCCTTTGACATTGCTCTAACTAATTCAAGTAGTTGATTTGTTTTCAGAAACATCGAATAAGGAGCGTTGACAGGTTTGCATACGTCACCAGTTTATTGAATTTCATTCTCCTTTTTCATGTCTTATATATTATATGTACAAAAGAATTTCATGTATTTTCTTCGTTTGAATTATGCATGATGTTATTTGGTTTCAATCTCTCAGGTATGCCAAGCCCAGATGCCAGATTGCTTGGAATGTTAATACAATAATTACTTTAGTTCGTGGAGCTGCCTGTAAAAATTTGGTATCCATATTGTATGTTGTTGTTTAGGTATTAAACAATTAGAGTTAGTAAATCATAGACGTATTCTCAATGTAAGAAGTATTGGCAGGAAACTGCCGAGTTCAATTCCGAAAAAATAAATGTAATTTGGTATTACAAGTGAAAAAAATAAAAGTGAATCTTTTTTATTTAATTTTTAATTTTAATTTGACATCAAATCTTCAACCCAACCCAATAATTTAAGGATTGAATTGGATTGCGTTAAACATGTTTATTTAATTGAGTTGGGTTGAAACTCAACCCATTCAATAATGGGTTGGGTTGGATTCTCACAAATCCTATTCAATCCAATCCATGCCCGCCCCTAATAGATTCATTGTAGATATAGATTTAAATGGAGAAGAGTCAACGGTATTCTAGGTCTTTGTAAATAAAGGTTTTGAGCTAATTAAAAACCGATCCTTCCACAAGACTGATTAACAAATTCTCTCACAAAGGAAAGAGGAGATAAACGTTAGAGTTCCTTTGAAGCTATCAAACTACATTTTTTGTTTTTTTTTGGTCTCTCATGAATCAATAGCCGACTTGAGCGTTGAAATACATTTACAGATATCAGCCTGATGCTAAATTTTGAGAGCTTGATGATGAAGGACAAATTCATCATTTTCAAAGATATTGAAGGAATTATGCTCTTTCATAACCAATCACTTTACAACTATACCTTTTAAACTGCAATCACAGTATACAGATCCCAAAGGGAGCGTCAATATATTGGATCCAAATCCTCTAGTTAAAGTGCGGGAAATCTATTATGTCATATGGTATAACAATAAAATGTTATTACACTGTTACGCCATATAGTATAACAATATATTTCTATTACGCGGTTAAGCGGTCTCATCCCTATTGCCGTGTGTCTTTACTGTGGAGATGCTAGGGTTAATCCGGATATGTATCATCTATTTTGTGTATTTTGCCGCACACTATTACGGATGTTATCAGAATAATAATTTTAGAGCCACAAACAGCTTTGTTTTAAATTTAATTATGAATCGAGTGTGTAAATTCAACTTGTGTAAATGTAGTGGAAGCTAATATCTGTAGTATGTGAAGATATTCCATTGAATATGAAGGCAGGGAAAATATATGATTAAAGGTGGTTCAAAGAAGTACGATGCTCAATTTTCCCCCAAAAATTACCAAAAGGAAAGTTGATTCAATGAAGTTTAGAAGTTAAATTTATACAAAAATTTTAAATATAAAAAAAAATCAGAGAATCGAAACGGACAAATTGACAAGGCATAATGAGAGAAAATTTCAGGTTACTTCGAACTTGGGCTAATGCTCCACTTCGTCCAGGAAGACAAAGACTGAGATGGAAAACAAAATGGAATTCACCGTATTTTCATCAAGCCAGAGACCAAAGTACGGCTCGACAAAACAGAAAGTATCATGGTAGCAGAGTTTTGTTTGGATCAGTTTTTGTGGCCTAATGGGTTTAAGCAGCTTGTATAGGAAAGAAAAAAGCCAAAAAAAAAAAAAACCATCTTCTTTGAGTAATTATACCTGACACTGTTAATTTATCTCATCAGTATTTACTTTTTAATTAACTTTATTTATTTTTAAAATTACCTTCATTCGTCCTTTAATGTTGTATAAGATACTGAAAGGAAATTTAGAATTTAAGGAAAGATAATAATATACTGAATGAATGTACAAGATAATTGTATGATGAAAAACTTTTGTTTTTACTTCTTCGAGACTACTTGCAATAAGCTTTTGGGGTTAGGAATTTTGTTGCACTCTTAGTCTTAGGTGTATATAGTTTACAGAGAAGTGCTTTGATACTTGTAACAGAAAGAAAATTTGAAGTTATCCAATGTTTTGAGTATGTTTTCCTTTTTTAGATAATGCTAACAAACAATGTTCAGATGATGAGACTAGATATATATATAACAGAGGTTTTTAACCCTACATATATTCAAAGACCAAAATTAATTTTGTAAATTTACATTTTTTTATTTTTGACAAATAATTAACGAATTAGTGGTGATTATGGTTGAAAATCAAGTTGATAAACCTACTAAACAACATGACTACTTTGACAATTTTAAAAGCTGAAATTATAAATTCACTTTGTATATTTATAAAATCTGGATGATTTTCATGCTGACAGCAGTGCCAAAGGTGGATGATTGGGGCATAGTTAAACAAATAGCAATAATATTAATCTTGTCTTTCAAAATATAAAAATTTGGAAAATGTGGCCAAAATGTGGTTGAATTACAACTCATATTATTGAATTTGAAACAAGGTGCCGCATTCTTTACAACTAATATTGTTTGGATTCGAAAAAACCAATATTTATAGGCTCCGTTTGAGAGCAATTGCATCCCAATTCTTTGTATTCGACAGGGAATGAGAGAAAAGAAAGAAGAAAAGGTTTAGAGTTTTTTTTTTTTGAATAACAGACTCGCCAGATTTTTACCCTCTCAAATATTTGAGATATTTATAACGTCAAACTTTCAGTTTATAGTAATTCTCATATCACTATCTATATTTTACTCTCAAATAAAAGATGTCAAATTTAAATTAAACCCTCGTCAATCGCTCCGAGATTAAATAATGTGCTGGGGCTGAACCACTTCTCTCACACTTGTAAGGGAAGGATTCTAGCCACTTGGGCTAAGCGCAAGTGGTTAAAAGGTTTTGGAGTTTATAAAGCAGGGAAAGTCAAATTTTCATGTTGAAGCGTTATTCGCTCCTTGCATTTAGAATGAAGTATTGTAATCCTCACTTAAATTGTGAAATCCCTCCTTGCATTTATAATGCCATCTCCATTATTTTCATAAAGTTTACTTTAGTTGAGTAAGTAAAGTTCAGTCCAATTTTATCTCAATTTCATCTTCAAAAACTTATTCATAAATGCATATATTAAAATAGTTACATAAATAATATTTAACTGAAATTAGCCCCAAAAAAAATGTAATAATAACTGTGCATTATGGGTAGAGCAAGTTGAGTTTTAACACACTCTTCCTGCAACCATGATATTATTGTTTAATGGGTTTATTTCGGAACTTAGACGGACAAGGGGTGGGTGATTTTAGAATTGATGGGGGTATTCAGAAAGAGGGATGAACCCGATGACGTCTCCGAGTTCTGACTAGCAAATGTTTTTCTTGTTCTAGGAGCCGGTTGCATGCCTTTGCTGTCGAAATGGACTTAACACTGGAGTGTTGATTGGATCAGTCTTTGTTGGCCCAACGGGTTTAAGCAGGTTTTGTTTTAAACGAACAAATAATGTCATGTAATTTATATGCAATTTCTTCTTCTTCTTTTTTAACGCTGATTACATATCATATTATTGTATTATATAAATATTTATAATTGTTATTAGAACAGATATTATATTAATATTTATAAATTTAATAGTACAATAGTAAACCACTACTTAATAGTCATTTTTTATTAGTTTGGTTTTTCATTTAACTAAGATAGTTGTACCACCTCACAAAGAGATTATGACTCTAATACTGTTACTTTATCCAAATAAAAAAAAACAATAAAAATATATTGCTTGTGGTCTATAATTAACTGTCGAATTATCAGTTTCTTTATCCTTTATAATCACTTTGTGACATAGTGCTGGTTATAGTGGTGCACACAATAATCTAGCTCATGACTTGGTGCTAGATTAATACTGTTTAGATGGGGCCGGACTCATCCAGAAAAAATAACTTATCACGCTAAATCACATAACAACAAAATATGAAAACTAAGGGAAATAAATTAAACAATAGTAAACCACTTATATGAGCTAATTTGAGCTTTTTTTTTAAATTAAAGCGTGGATTTTTATAATTTTGAAAATTAAAATTAAAATTTTATTTTTATAAATTTAATGGAGGCTACTTTAATACATTTAACAGAGACTAATTAGTAATTCAAGTGATTTTCACCTTAAATTTTTTTGAAATTATATTTTTTCAAGTCCCCACTAGTCATGAGGTGGATTCGCATCTAGGACAATATACGTTCCATTATTTTTCTCAACAATTTCATGAATATATTTATCTAGCCATTGTTTGTATGAGATCTTATTCACAGCAATGGTGAATCAAGGATTTTCAGCTGCAACCGCAAAGACATGTTTGTGACATGTTCCTCGCAAAAAGTTTTTTGATTGACGAAACAAGGAAATGGGAACAGCTTCTCGTGTGCTTTTTCAAAAATCACTTTTCTTTTGTGACTTTTACAATTAGAGGTTTGATTATGTTCCATATCCATATATCACATCTAGTAATAGCAATAAGGAGGGGAAAGGATGGGCATCCGTACCCATCTCTGATACTCTGTTTATATGTTTTTATCTCTCTTGTTCTTTTTAAAATTATTTGAGAGGAGGATGGGATATCAAATAATAAAAGGAGATTTATGAGGATAATCGATCTCTAAATAGTTAATACTTTTACTTTCCAATCATGATTTAATCATGTCAAAGTAAAAGTACAAAATCATGTTACCAACACAAAAAAAAAACCCCCAAAATAAACTACGGCAATTAAAATCATTTTCATTAAACTAAGTCAATGCTATTAATATTACAAGATAATCTATGAAGTTAAGTAAAAGTAGAGTTTCGTAATTGAACACGTCCATAAAAATCACATGGTATAAATTATCAACAAAAGTATCTTCGTTAATCTTTAAGTGTTTATATCACTTATTATTTTTATAAATATTATGACATTTGTTATTTACATCCATATCGCTCTAATTTAAATTTAAATGTATTTACTAAAACTTTTAAAAGAAATAAAATAAAAAAATAAAAATAAATGTGAGGAAAGAGGGAGGGGGTGAGGATTTCACCAAATCTCTGTCTCTTTTCTAAATAAAATATTAAGAATTAAATTATCTCTATCTTTTTTATTAAATAAAAAATTACATATAAAATTATTTTCATAACCTGTCTAAATAAGAAAAATTCATCAAATCTGTGACGTGAGAATTTTTACCATCCCTCGCAGCAAAGAGTTTACTAGATTTCCTCCAAATTAATGACTTTTCCATGAAGTAAGAAAGAACCTGCTACCCACCACTTATTTATTCAAAAGAAAATGAAAAGGTCTTCAGGATAAAAGTATAACATTGGAAAAAGGAATAAGGATAATGCATTGAATCTTCATTTATTTAATCAAATGGGATTTTACCTAACATGCTACCCTCATAGACTAATTTGGGATCCTTATTAAAGAGCGCAACTTATTTCTTTTACTGACTACTTAAAAGCTCCCCCCCCCCCCCCAACGTAAAAGATTGAATTCGCTTAAACCTTAAAGATGCTATATATCAACAAAATAACGTAGATTAGGATAAACTAAAGTAGGATATTGATAATATTATTCTTGTGGCATTTAATTTACTTTACTTCTTTACATCAACTCTATGCCTCTCCGGCATAATTTGTTTCATAGTCTCTCTCACCAACACAAAAAATAATAATAATAATAACATTTTTATCATATAATTAATTAAGGTATGTTTTCATTGATCTCCAATGATTTTGAATTGTTAAAGCCATAGTGATTGGTGATGATGAAGCCCTCTCCATTTTTCTCATTCTGCCGTGTGTTCATTGGAGACGAATTTTTAGAATGCCATCTTGACCAAAAGAGATAGTTAATGAAATTGAGGAAGCTGAGGACTGCTAGCAACCAGTAGAAAAGATCAAGCCTGTCTTTGTTGAGATCATTTTCACTTAGCCAACCTCGATTTGAAGATCTTGAAGTCACCTTGTTTACCAAGGAAACCAGCAATGAGCTTAAGTAGAATCCAAATGAATATGAACAATAGGTCATTGCTGTTAAAAATGCTTGCATCCCTTTTAAGGATTGTTTGTAGAAGAACTCAATAAGGCCAACTGCTGTAAACATTTCTGATAATCCGAAAATCAGGAACTGAGGGGTGATCGAAAATATTGATAAGGTTTTGCCTGAATCCAATACTGAGTCTCTTCTTTTTTTCTCCATCAGGGCAGCAGAAATCATTGAAAATGTTGCCAAGAAAAGGCCAAACCCTATGCGTTGCAAAGGGGATACACCGGATTCATGGCCTGTGTATTTTCTGGCGAAAGGTACGAAAAATTTGTCGTATAATGGAACTAGAATGACAAGCATAATGTAAGGGATCGATTGAAGGGAAGCTGGAGGGACATGGAAATTTTTGGTGAGCTTATTGTTCATGGCACTTCCTTGCTGGACTGAAAACGTTTGAAGCTGAGCCAATATGGTGTTGAAAATAATGGTGCAAGCGAAAATCGGAACAACTGAAATCAGTACTTTAACTTGCTCAACTTGAGTGACTGTGCGTAATCTCCATGGACTTTCTTTTTTATTAGTCCCATCTTCAACTTTGATGCAAGCTTTATCCAAGAACCTGGAAATTTTGAAAGCAATTGGGGTCTAAATGCATTCTGTAAACAATATTTTTAATAAAACAATAACTATGGGATGTGAAAGGTGTTAATTACACTTTCAAGATTATTTACCTGAATCTCTGTGTAAGAAATACACTTCCAGAGTCATTTGGCACATTATTTTGATTTAATCCATGAAGCATTTGTGGGTTAGATGGACAAATTTGCTTTCTCTTTAATATCGCTGCCACAAAAACCTGAAAACAAAAATTATAAAATTAACCCCAAAAAATTAATTATTCAGCAGATTATGATCCGTTGAGGATAAAATAATTATTAATTCTACGACAACATAATACATTGTATGGACAACTTTTTTATGACACTAACTCAGCAGACAGCTTTTCATTTCTTGTCTAGATAACCTTATATTATTCAACAAGCACCCATTAGTATGTTACCTTTTTAATTTTTGATTGCCATAAGCAAACAAATTTACATACAAGATTTGGTTTTTGGTAACATGCAATCAAGATCAAAAGAAATTAGATAAAATATTCACTGTATGCTATAAGAAATAAAAGCGCTTGCTTATTACTTGAGCTACGGGGGTGAAAATGCTTCCTTGAGGCCGTTTGTTTCTGTAGTAAAGTGTGCCAGAAACCACGCTGAACAAGCCCAATGCCATGGCAGCTGCGGAGACTCCGAAGCCAACGTCCATGCCGGAGTGAGTTTGTACCCAAACAAGAACAGTTAGGGCTACCAATTCACCTGTGGAGAAGGCAAAATATGCAGCATTAAAGTAAGATGAGAGCTTCTTGGACTGCTTAGGGTTGCTTTGATCAAACTGGTCAGCTCCATGAGCTATCATGTTGGGTTTAACACACCCACTGCCTATTGCCACCAAATACAATGCCAAGAAAAATATTAAGGCCTTAAATCCCTCTGCTTCTTCACAGTTTTCTGAATCTGTTACCATGTTGCATTTGGGTGGCTTTAGTTGAGGAAGGTGAGCTTGAACTGAAAGCAATATGAAACCCTGGAAAATATTTGCATTAGAATCAAAATCGTCATCAATTTTCATTATCCAGCAATATTATGTGTTTGTCCACCAATATATGACATAAATGTACTAATTATGTACAGATAATATAGTTGCTCTTATGTATTCTTAAATCCGCTGCTATCTGTACGTACATGCATGGAATCATGTTGTATATATAAAAACACTCACGTGCTTTGATTCCAATGGCTAGTTGTACTTGTACATACATCCTATACGCAGAAGATATACATACATACATATATATATATAGAGCAAAATGAAAGGGTTGAACTTGAAAGAGGAAAAACTTACAGAAAGTTCAACAAAGCCAAAGATGAGCATGGTCCAGAAGCTACCAAGAAAAGAATCAGAAAGATAGCCACCAAGGAGGGCCAAAAGAAAGACAGTTCCGATAAAGTTTGTCACAATATTTGCGGAACTTGACAAAGAGAAGTGCATTTCATTTATCACATATGTTATAAGGTTGTTCCCAACTGCTGCGATTGCCATAATCTCAAATGCTTGTAAACCTGACAATATTATTACACAATTCACAATAAAAAACCTTATCATAATTTGTAAAGAAAATAGTGGGCGGTCACAATAATTAGAGAGAGAATGAGAGTTTAAACCGATAATATATATAATATTTCTTTCTCAAAATTTATTACACCCGCTAATATGAAAAATAACTTTAAAAAAAAAACCATCTTAGAAAATTTCTCAAGAAAATTACTTTCAATCCTCTAGCAACCACCAGAAACTATATACATACATGATGCACAATAAGTAAATAAATAAATAAATTGCATGTTAATCTATTACGCAAGCAGGTAGATAAATCGATAGATAGATAGATCGATATATACGTCTATATGTATGTATATAAAGAGATACCAAGAACGAAAACAGCAGCTTTCATTCCTCCATGCTTGTTAGGGTTTGAGGGTCTGCCTCTCCAATCAACAGTGCTCTCTTCAACCTCCATAACTTTGTTGTCGTTTTGCCTTCTTGTTTCCATTTCCATTTTGTTTTCCTCTCTCTCACACAGAAACTCACAGTTTCTGTTTTCTCACACACTAAGCTTGAGAGAAAGATAGCAAATAAAAACTTTGCAAGAATTTTAGAAATTGTTGTCTTACTCTATGCTGAAATTGAGGCATGTGGGTTGCTCTAAATTTATAATCTCCAAGTTGCCACAAATTCCTTGCAAGATTCTTTGCAAAATCAAAACTCAATGAGAATTTCAAGCCCCACATGCGCTCTCACCACGTGGATAACACTTGTTCCAGACAAAGAGTAGACGATTTTTCTAATTTTTTTATCTTTTTTTTTTCAGTTTTTCAAATTTTTTAAAGGGTATTTGAATCATATTTTCAACTCATTGAATGTCCTGTCAATGATTTGTATTTTCGCGTTGGATAGAGTTGACATACACATAAGGTTTGCTTCTCGGCCTCTCTTTGACTGGTGGTCCATGCCATATGCCCCTATGTATTGTTTAATGTAATATTCTCCCCTTTTTTTTTAATTCATTTGAGATTATATCAAATCATTTTCAATTAATTTTAGACATGATTGATTTAGTTTAATCTTAAAGATCTTAATATAATAATCAAATTTATTATTACTTAAAATCACATATAAAAAGAAGGGACTACAAATTCACTAAGAAACTAAACAGATTTAATTAAATAATTGGCGATTGATTAAAAAGAAAATAGAAAAATAATATCATACAAGTCATATCAATTACCAAATGCATGTAGCAGCGTTTTCTAGCATAGTAAATGTTATCTCAACGATTTGAGCTCCTTGTGTTTTATAAAAATATTTTTTTATTCTTATTTTGAAATTGGCTTGCTTCTCTTTCGCTGGATCACATACTTTCAGCTAAGTCCTAACATGCTTTTTTTTTCCCCAAATATATGAGGAGTCCAAATCAATTTTTTAACATCTACATAAGTATGGTCAATGGGCCGGACGGCACGCGGCACAAAGACGGACACGACACGCGCGTTAAATGCGGCCACGACACAAAGATGAGCACTTTTGGCGGGACACGCGAAGACGGCACGCAAGCACGCACGCACGTGGGCGTGCGTCTGCGGCTTAGAATTTAGGCACTCGGACTTTAAAAGCACGGCACGATTAGAGATGAGTTAAATCACGGCACGCGAAAAGGCACGTAATAAGCACGCTTCTTTGGTGGGCTAGCACATGACCCGTGGGCCATTAATAGCACATAGGCCAAAATATATCAAAGTAAATTTTTTTAATAAAAAATAAATATAAAATGTTATGAAATTAAAATAAAATATCTTGAAATTAAATTTTTAATATATTTTTTACCATAGACTTTTAAAAATTAATTTAAATCTTAGTTTAAATAAATATTCTAATTTTTTATGTTTATAATTTATTAAATGAATAAGTAAATATCATGATTTTAATAAATAAAATTATAAACATCATAAATTTATAAGTGATAAATAAAAAATTTTACAACTTTAATAATAAAAACTTATTCATATGAAATATATTTCATATTAATATTTAATAGAGACATGTTTCATTTGTAAATGAAATATTTTTCATATTTATTTGAGGATTGTATTTTTAATTTTAATTAATCATTATTATGATCTATGGAATTAAATTTAATTAAATTTATGTATCATTATCTTATGAATTATTGGTTATTTTGAAATTAAATATATAGTTGTGAAATTGTGATAAACTAATAATAAAATATTAATATTAATATGATTATGAATTTATTATTATTGTTGTTGTTGTTATTATTATTATTATTATTTTAGTAGGCTGGTGGGCTTAAAAAAGTACGTCAGGCACGTCAGGCACGTCAGATTGAATAAAGCACGCCAGGCACATCCGGGGAAAAAAAATTAGTGGACTTTTTTTGGGCACGGCCCACTGTACGGCACGAACAGACTCGTGCCGTGCCCACCTAAAAAAATTTAGGCACGGCACGGCACGACGTGGGCTGCCTGTCGGCATGGCTCATTGGCCATACTTACATCTACATCCTTTTGAAATAAGGAATAAAAAATATATTTAACTTTACCTATTCCATTTGAAAAAAAAAAATCAAATGGAAGGATTCAAAATGCGTACTACTCTCTACATAACACATGAAAAAATAAATAAATAAATATTACCAATATTAAAATAGATTAAATTAATTAATTATCTAAAATCTTCCATTGAGGTATATACTATGCCGACCATTGATATTTAAAACATTTAAACTAAAAAACGAAGGGTTAGGTGTAACTTTCACTACACTTGGTGGAAAAAAAACAATAATTTGTTTAATTAATTTAATAAAGATAATAAGAATATTTAATTTGAGCATATAACTATATAATGCAAGTTGCTGTGTATGATTTACTGATGCGGGTGAAATCAAAGACAAAGAAACCAAGTCAAAAGGTTGTCGGCCTTTAACAACAAAAAGTTCTGAAACACTATAATATTCTCTTCTTCTTTTTCTTTTTTGGTTCATAGGGGTTTGATTTATTTTTATTTTGATCACAAAAAAATAATAATTTGAAGATTTTTAAGTTTTAAATATGATATTGTATAAATTTTGTTATCGGACGAAGTCTCTTTTCTAAGGCCAGTATCATGACTTTCCTTGTAAAAGTGAATCATATCTACTTATATGTTTGGTCATTGCCATTGGAGCATTGTCAAAGCAAAACATACAAAACATTCCGATAAGAAATTGAAAGGGTAAAAGTTTATTTAGTTTTTGTATTTTAATATTAATATTTATTTAATTTTTGTATTTTTAAAAATACTTCCAAACATCTATGCCGTTAAAGTATTGATATCTCTATCGTTATTTTTTATTTCTTTTAGCTTACTTTTACAATATTACCCTTTTATAATAATTTTTTTATTTGAACATTAATAAAAAAAATAATTAAATTACTAATTTAAACCTAAAAAAATATATTAATTTTTTTTACAAGTAACATTTGCACACTTGGTAGTTTGCATACAATTTTTGACAATTAAAAATTAATATAATTTTTTTTTATTTTTAGGGTTAAAGTGGTAATTTAATTATTTTCTTTTTATTAATGTCCAAATAAAAAAATCATAAAAGGGTAATATTATAAAAATACGCTAAAAAAATAAAAAGTAACCGTAGAGGTATCAATACTTTAATGTTTCGAAGCATTTTTAAAAATATAGAAACTAAATGGATACTAATATTAAAATACAGGAACTAAATAAGTTTTTACTCAAATGGAAATAAAGTGATAAAATTTAAGATAAAAGAATTTAGATATAAATTTATTATAAATTATGAAAGACAAATAAAAGAAAATTCTACTTACTTCACAAGATTCTTACTATATATACACGCAAACACTCACACAACACACACGTGCACACACGCATATATATATATATATATATAATAAATTGATTTAACGAACACTAGTGTCTACCAAATTGTGAACATTTGGAAATGTGCCAAAATTCTATGACTTCCTCCAAATAAAATTAAAGTTGTAGATTAATTAAACTGTGCTTGGTAGTATTGCGCACCCGTAAGCACATCACTTGCCAGATCAATAGTATATATAATATTCCAAATTTTTCTAATTATAAGATTAATTCTTGCTTCGATTATTTTTTTTAGCAGCATGGCAGAAACTTATTGGTTTGTCGGCAACAAAAGGTGTTTCAATATTTTCAAGTGCATGCCAACCTAAACGTATATGGATGCTGTATTATTGTATGCTGTGCTTTTATTTTCAAGTACAATGAAAGAAGCTAAAGTGTTGGAGGACATTGCGGGAGACAAAGTGGAGACAAATGAATTCTAATCCTCTGTGGATCCCACTTTCAACGTACAGTGGGCCCATGAACAATCCTATGATCACCCACTTTGAGCTTGCCACGTGTCCTCAATTTCGTCATCCTTTCTTTGCCTAATAATGATACCGACACTAGTCAAACCTTGCATTAGTATTGAAAACAATTTGGGAAAAGAGGCACTTCCTCTCCTTTCAAGTCATCAACTCAAGAGGATTCTCGCATTGCCAACAATTTTGACTCAATTTAAGTTAATTAATAATTTATATATTGGCCTGGTTTCTTTAATTTTCTAAAACATTTGAAGATAATATAATTAATCTCTATCTTTTGACTTTTTACGATATGAAGGATAAGTAAAAAATCTACTTAGATTTTCAAGATCAAGTTAAAAAATGATCCGCTTCACCGACGGGCATTTGATTATGTGGAAAGAATCCTTAACAGCAGAAAAGAAACTAGGCGCAAACTCACCTCAAACCAAAAATAAAATTACGGGAAAATAAAGGTCTCAATTGAAATTTCACCACATCTACATGAATTTTATATGTGGCCCCTTTAATTTTACATAAATTTGTTATAGTCTACTATAACTATAATCTCTCCACTATAACCTCGATCAAGCCAAAATCTTAGCTCCGCTTCTGGCTTATAAATACTTGGATAACAATGAATTTCATTAAATTTAAATCCAACATATAGATCTCTTGTCTCTAATCCGTCGTAATGAGAATACTACATTCATTAGATGATTAAACATCTAAAGAATATGTATTTTGACATATCACCAACATTTGGGGTTATATTTTATTAATTTTTAATTTAGTCAAATAGCCTTATTTATATTTGTTTTTGACATATACTCCCTATTCTATTGGTCTAATTTCGAAGTTTGAGCAAGTGAAACGATTTATCTATATTATGCCCTCTTTTAGTGGATTTCCTATTATCAATATTATACGTATCACCTTCAATCCGTAAAATAAGTCAAAATGAACTTAGACACACACCCACAAATGAAAATTCAACATTTTGGAGCAATGAGTTAATCAAATCGAAGCACCAAACCATTTTCAAAACTCTATTACTATTTTATTGAAATAAGTCAAAAAAGCAATCGATAGGTTGGTGGTTGAGCACACCATACATAGAACCTCAAGCCCTCTTTCTTCTTTTTTTTATGTCTTCCTTTTACTTCCTTTCTTTTCTTTTCTGTTCACATACCATGTCCATGCCCACATTCACAATTCCACAGTATATTTAAAAAAATAAAAAATAAATAAAAAAGGAGGGCCTTTGGTACTATTTGGGTACAATACATGGCTCAATTTGTCTTTTATCATCTATTAAAATACAAAAGTCTAGCCAATCAATTTAATTAATTAATAAAGAAGTGAAAGTGCACTTTGAGTCTGAAAATTGAAACATTAATTGTCCTAATGGAGTAGCCATGTTCATCTTGAATTTTGTAGGCTTTGCCATTGTTTTGTAAAGTCTTTTAATTCTGTTTGGTTTGCTGACAAATTAAAGATTTGATGAGGCATGCAATTGCTACTTTGTCCGGATTTTCTCATACCCACTAAATTTTACTTAACAATATTGGCCATCTTCTTGATTATTCTTTGACATATTTGTGTCAAAGACAGTGTTATTGCTTTAGCATTTTTGGCTCCTTATGGAAATATGTTTATTTGATTATTTCCCAAAACGTTCCATAAAATTGTTTAATTCGCTGCATTTCTTCAAGATATATAAGATATATGATGATAAAATATCTCAAATGACAAAAAAAAAAAAAAACTCTTATATTTGGTGCTTTTTATCCTACAAGAAAATTTAAAAAAATGCTATTGAGTTTTTTTCACTCTAAAAATATAGCAAGACAATACTTTGGTTTGAAAATACTACAACTTATAATCATATACTATTATACATGGAGGGGTGTTTGGCACCACTCATTACATACGTGATGCAACCCCTGGTTTAGTGCAGCAAGTGGTTGGAAGTCGGGTTCAGCTAATGCGGCAGTGGCTGCATTAGCTTGCCTCTTTTTTTTTTGTAACTTTTACTTTATAATAATAATAATAATAATTTTTTTTAATTTAATATAATATTATATAATAATTTTTTATTTTTACATTATAACCACTAATATAAATTAATAAAGTTATAATTAAATACAACAAAATTTAAATAATATTAATTTAAAATTAATAATAATATAAATAATAATATAGAATATTATTACATATACTTCAAAACTCTTACTTGGATTATTTAGCATAATTCATTTCGTTAGTGAATATGTTACAATGATTGTATCACTTTATTAATTTATAATTATCTTGTAGCATGTATTATTCTATCACCCTAAGATGACTTTTGAACTAATCTTGTAGGTTTTAACTATTTATCTACGTTGTTATATTATTTACAGATTATTTGATTAAATTATTTACTTCGATCTTTATTTCACTAATTATATATTTAGAAAATACTTAAAAATAAATGTTATACTCCCAAAAATTTAAGGCTATAAGCTTCGATCTTTATAAAGAAACTATGATTTTTTTTAATGTTTACACTAAAAACGTTGTTAAATTCTAAAATTTAAGGCTTCTATATTTATTATTTTTCTAAGTACTAATAACTATTATTTTCTAATATATAATTTAAATTAATCACAAAAAGATTAACATAGTATGTAGTTAATTAAAAATTAATATAGTATATTGTAACACCAAATATTGTATGGCTTTGTTATAATACAATAGTAATACAATGTAGCATAATATAATACACCTATGTTAAAATATTACAACACAACATATTACAATATACTATACCAAACGCACCCTTAACCTCTTGCCTTCAAGGTTAAACTTCTAAATAAAATTATTTAACTAACATGATAGTTAGAGCTGCAGGTTTGTCCTTATAGTCTGCGTTCAAATCACCTTATCATGCATACATTAATTTATAATTCACGCAAAACAAATTAATGGTCCAAGTTTTATTAATATTTAGATTTGTCTGTGTCTTATATATATACACACACAGAGAGAAATATTCCAGTCCGAAATTTTAAAGTGCGGAAAAATTTTAAAACCGCATAGTTTGAAATGCTTAAAAATGTAAGCCTTTAAAACCGTACGGTTTTAAAGTTTTCCCGAATTTTTTTGAACTTTAAATTTCAGACCAAAAAACTACTATATATATATTATTATTTTTTTGAAAGGGTGTCTTATTTATATGTAGATCCACGTGATAAGCCAAATCATTTTGCACATGTTCTATTAGTACTTTTTTTTTTTTAAGTATTGTCCGATGCCAACTTAATCTCCTCTCAACCAAAGTGATTGCACGGTTCAAAATTCAACCATCTTGTTGTAACACTAGATTTTACTAATTAAAGCAATTAGCACCTTCTCTTTCTATACGTGCATGGGCCGGAATTATTAATAATTGAATGATAGATCATTTCTCTTCTCATATAACCTCTCTAGTCTGCATAATCATACACAATATAGGAATAATTTTCATATAATTATAAAAAATTATAATCTCAATTTGAATAAGTTATAAATAAGAATAAATTTTATAGTAAAATAAGTTATAATTTTTATATATCTTGCTTTAGGGATCTTACCTCTGTATAGTAATAATTATTTGTATATTGTAAAAATTACTGTTATGTTATATTAAAGTTTTAAGATGGAATATAATATTTTTCTAAAGTTGTTTAGAACAATGATTTACTCCTTAGACTTTTAAAATAACTTTATATATTCCCAACGCTATATAGATTTGTAGAGTTATTGTCTAGTAAGGACATCTTCATTTTAACAAAGTGAGGATGTAAGTAAAATATTAAAAAATATATATTTTAATACATTAGAGACTGTATTTTTTTATTTGTTTGTATATCGAAATATGTGTTTCTTTTGTCTATTAGTGGCATCCTCATTTTAACAAAATAACGATGCTCTCACTAGATAATTATTATAAATTTATCTACTAGTGTTTTTAAACTAAGGCTATCTCTATACATTGATAAAACATGCTCTATTTTATCAATGGAGGACAAATTTTACCTTTATATAACTTACACTAAAAATAATTAAATCAAAATAATATTTTTTAAAAACTACGCCTCTATTATGTTATAACATTCTTATCGTAATAAGATTAATTTGGTCCCAATATTATAATTATAGAAAGATTTTACTGTATATAAATTAAAATTTTCTTTTAAACATTCAAAAATAAATGCGGTTGTCTTATTACCGAATATTCAGATTACAGCATGATATAGATCTGATATGAAATCGAAAGAAAAGCTTTAGCGCATGGTTAAATATTCACTGAAGCACTGAGTATTGTTGACTTTATTGCATAATGCAAGTAAAGAATGTCAAAGCCTTTGACAATGGGCTTTGCCGTAGCTTTTTACACGCTCAGTGGAAACTTTATTTGCCCCAAATCCAATGGTAATCCGAAATTGATGGGATCTCAAGTAATCATAATTTTCACCAACATATGTACATAACAATACCTTTTAAAATTCTCAAGAAAATATTTCGTTTATGGGTAATAATTTACTTTTGGAAGCATATGTATACACAGAAATATTTCCTAGATAGAAAATTCACACGGTGTTAATGAAAAAATAATTCGCTTATGCAATTTTAAATTTTAAGTGGACAAGTGCTTATGTTTTAAGAATTTTAATTTCTTTTTAACTAAAGATTAAGCGGACCACCAATACTTTTCGTATTAGAAACATTTCTTGTTAAATTTTGACTTTCAAAATTATTATCATACTATTGATTAATTTTTTTCCTCTTCAAACCAAACAAGTGATCATTAATCTTTCATCTCAATTCATGGTTATATTTCCCCATCCATAGTTGTGAAATTTTTGTACTTTGGCTTCCATAGCCACACAATATGGTTTTCGAGAGAAACCCATACAAATTTTTTGATGGGTAAAACTCAAAAAGGGTATCAATCATGATCTTATATTAGATACGCATAAATCTATAAAAGAAACAATAATCTTTCTTGATGTGGACACATATATTGAAGGTCTTAAATCAAATATATGTATTTAGATTCCAATTGAGGAAAAAAACGAATGGTGCTCAAACATCTATAGACCAAAACAAGCATATAAAGCTAGCTCTTACAGTCACCCTCACAAAGAAAGATGTGGTACCAGAATGGTTGAGATATGGACCAATTTGACTTGCGAGTCATTGCTATATGAAAATGAAAGTGAAAGTCTTTTTAATGTTTGTCTCTCACTTAGTTTGGCTATTAACATTACCTTTTCGTGAAGAAAAAATAGGAGCTTCATGTTCATTGCATCTTCTAACGTTCTCAATTATAGGGTCAGAGAAACTGAATCTCTATAATGAAAAAGAAAAGGAAAAGTTTATAATGGCACAAGTCACTCGATAGATACGCATTTGCTTAAAGCACCTTTCACTAAAAATGCTTTCGAGTATTTGATCACTCAGGATTTGAAAGGCAAAAGAAAAAAAAAAAATCAAATGTTCTTCAAATTTGATACAAAATTTTGTTTAATTTAAATTATTATTTTAATATTAGAAAGTCATGAGCATCAGTACGTAGGATCTAGATCAAAGTGATAGTCTCATTTCCTTCAGATATGGCTTTTGAGAAATGCCCTGGTTTGGCCCATTCCTCGGAAGAAATTTTTACGAGATCCCTATATAAAGATTTTTACACATTTTAGACTTTTAGTCGAAGGCTAAAATAAATTTAAAAACTATTTTCATATCTATTCATTTGTTATGAGAGATAAAAAGAAACTCGCCCAATAGAGGATTGAAATTATGTTATTGTATGTACTAAAAATAAAATCATTAAAGAAAATAACATTGAAAGAAAAAGATTACACATAAAAATAAAATATATTTTAATAATGTTGTTCTGTTTTGTACAACACTCTCTACCCTCTAATAAAAACTTTTAATTATTTAAATTTTTTGTTTCTAACACATCGGATTTTAGGATAATATACATATACTGGGGAATATAAACAAAGACTTAGGAAATCATCAGTAACAAAAAATAATTCCAAAACTTAAAAAAGTTTTTTTAACGTATAGGAGGGATAGGTCCATTCACAATTTTGTATAGTATTCATCATTCTCATAAAAGTAATGGCAAATGACTCAATTGATAAGGAATTCAGATGTCTTCCAGCACATGGTCTTATTTGATGGCTCATTACTTGCCACGTATGCCTTCTTTTGAACACAGAAAGTAGAAAAACTAGGCGTATTTCAACAAATGGGGTAAAATTATAGTACTACAGTAGTATCATACCACAGCTGGAATCAGCTGTTAGATCCAGCCCACAGTTGTCACCATAACTGGATTTAACGGCTGAATCCAGCTGTGGTATTATACCACTATTGTACCATAGCTAGACCCCAACAAATGATGATTACTATCACACTTTTAATCCGCATTAAGATTTAAGAACGCCTCAAATTAATACCAAAGACGATCCCATGAAAGTTATTGCTCCCGCAACAATGAACCAATCACTCACATTAACAATTCTTTCAAATCTCACTCAATTGAAAGTAAAAACTGCCACCATAGTGATACAGTGGATTAGCTCTTGTAACCCTCGGTACCAGCATCTCGTTATTTCTTTTTCAAGAAGTTCCATGTTGCAAGATTGATAAGCACTTCAAGAAAGAACAAAACTAATTAAGATAATCATAATGATACTTGAAATAAACCTCAAATGTCTTTAACCGGACTCTTTATAACAGCATCCAGAAGAGTTGATTATATAATAAAGTATAACTAGCAATTTGGCCACCTGAATTTAAATTTTAGAGAAATATGAGTTAAAAATTAATTTGAACTTTACTAACCCTTCTACGTTTTTAATAAATATAAAAATTAGAAACAAAAAGTATAATTAATACAAGATATCTCCGAATAGGCTCGACAATCAGCCACATATTTTCATTCTCAAAAGATATGAGAGTGAGGAAATAAGATACCATGATGTGCCCCAGCTCACGTTTGTTTGGGCCTAAACACAACAAATCTTGGGTCCGATACTGAAAATATTGGACCCAAAAACCTTCAGGAAAGACCCAATACAATATTTAATTGGCCCTCAATTTGGAGGCCCATCTCAACAAGTATTATAATATCTAATAAAAATTTTAGCTTTCCATCGAAAAGGGTTTGGAGTTTCAACTCCAAGAAATATATCTCGCTTCAATTCTCTTCAATTTTGAGCTTGTTCTTTCGCTTTCTCTGTGTCTTGCTGTAATTCCATCTTCTTTAATTTTCGATTCACAAAGTTAATCGAGTTAATAAAAATGCAAGGAGGAGAAGAGCTGAGCGTTGAAGAGCTCTTTTCAAATCTTTCTACTTATAAAGAGCAGCTTCAACAGGTGCGATATTCCTTGTGTTCTTATAGTTTTAGTTTCGTGGGTGAATTGAAATTTTTAATTTTGATTTTTTTAACTAAATTTTGTAAATTCTGTAATGGGTATCTAAGAATTTGTGGATTGGGATAAGGTTTCTCGAGTTCTATAGAAACGGAACTGAATTAGGGTTTCTAATGATGATTATGGGGTTTATGATTATTCATTAGTATTTGCTATTTGTTGAATTGTTTATAAATGAATAGTTAGGTAGTTAAGTATGCTCTTTGTGATTCTTAAGTAATTTGATGGTGAATTATCAATTAATTTAATGGTCAATTGCACACTCGGAGTACTTATTGTATTCTAGTTGGTTTAATTTTGGGGGGATACTGTATTTCTTACCATCATAAGTTAAAAGTCGGCATTCTGGGATAGTGTGATTCTTATGATATATCATTATCTTTTGCCTAAGTCACAAGCCAAATACATGTGTATGCTAATGTTACTTTTTGTTGTCTACATATTTTTCTTGGTAATAACTTCTCTCCCATGATGTGGAATTAGGTCAGAGAGCTGTTGGTTCATGATCCTGGAAACTCTGAATATGCTGACATGGAAAAGGAGCTGTCTGAGGTGACTCTTATGATTGTTTCCTTTTACATTGTTCTCTCTTGTAAAATTATCTTTTTCGAATTATTTGCCTTCTCACATATTATGAGTATGTGGGATTCTTTCCCCGTGAATCTGCTGCTTATGATCATAGTCAGGGTACTGCATTGGGAATAGGTGGTAATCACGTAGCAGTACAAATTCATGAAATCCTTTTAGATGTCTAGGTTATCTGTGTAGATCTTTCTATCATCTCTCTTCCCTCTCTCTTTTGAAGGATTGACATGTTGCTCAAAGAAGCAACAATTTAACTGCTAATGGCTTTCGTGGAGATTTATTTTCATTTAAGTGTTGAAAGGTGAGGATGGTTTTTATGTTGAATGAAATAAAGTTCTTATTCTCCGGAAATGGGGACTTCACGCAGAATGAAAAAAGAATTGTTGGAGCTATATGTGAAAGTTTAGAGTCTCAACAAGGTGCACATCACTTCTATCTTGGTTCCTTTGCAGGTGGTGCTATGTGTGGTGATGACCAGTCTGCTTCTCTCTCACCTGATTTCAGATGTCACAATGAGATTCTAAGTTCGAATTTTGACACTGATATGCTCTTTACAATGCTAGTTTTGTGTCTTTTTCTTGTATCATATCTGTGCTAAAAGATTTAAGAATGCAGGTGATTGCCTTGACAGAGGAACTCCTTGCAACTGCAAAGCAAAATGCTATTTCTGTATCTGAAACTGGGACAAGTGCCAGTGCATCTCCTAATTTACTCCAGGCTAAGGAGAATAAAACAGTAAGTAAACATCCTTTGGATGTTATATTGTTTTGTTCTTTAGAAATATGCTTTATACTTTCATGGTAGCAAAATTCACGTTGACTGGTTTAGTAAATAATTTATTTATGAAATTTACCAAATGTATACCTTAATGGCTTAACTCTACCTGAGTTAACTTTTATAGGCATATATTTTTGCTTTTCAATTACCTGGCTTTTATATATAATTGGCTTCTTGTGCATTATCATGTTGCTATGACAGCAAAATGTGTTCGCTCATGAGGGTTTCAGTATCTGAATTTTTAACGCTATTGCCAGTGCTACAGCTGAAAAAAAATTCAGTAGAACACTTTATTTATCTTTTATGATAAACATGAATGCATTTCAGCTACATATTGTACGAATGATGTCCCTTTTTACATGTAGGAATCAGGAAGCATCTCTGATAATCAAGAGAAGCTTGCAGTGGGCACCAAAGTTCAAGCTGTATATAGTGAAGATGGGGAATGGTTTGTATAAAACGCTGAACTAATCTTACTCATGTTTTTTGATTCTTTATTTTCATTTGCTTTACCTTCTTTTCCCTTTTTTTGATTAGTTGAATGTGCAGGTATGATGCCACTATTGAGGCAATCACGCCGAATGGATACTATGTTACTTATGACGGTTGGGGAAATAAGGAAGAGGTAATTGTCTCTTTATTTTGGTTTGGTTATTTAATAAAAAGGATGGTGGTGTCGTTACATTTTATTGGCTGCTAATTCCAGGTGGACCCTGCCAATGTAAGGCCTGTCAATCTATTGGTGGAAGCTGAGAAGGTAGCTGAAGCTACTAAACTAGCTATCAAACGGAAGATTGAACAAGCTGCTGCATCTGACTTTCAGTCTAAAAGCTTGCCAGCAAAACTTCATATAAATCCCGATGATCCGGAGGATGTGGTAGGTGGTTTTCAGCAAAGCTTTATTATATATGTTTTCCGTCAATTTCCTGCTTTCTTATTCTGTAACATGCTCCCTAAATTATTAGATAAAATGGAGCCCATGGCTTTTGCCGTACCTTATGGTTGATGAAATCCCTCTTCTCACTTCGACGGATTTAACTGATGATTTTCAATCTATAATTTCTCGTCCTTGAAGATGCTTTCTAACAGTTATATATTCGCAGAAAGCAGCAAAGCGTAAGAAGATACATGCTTTTAAGTCAAAGATGCGATTCGAGCAACTTGAAGTAACGCAAAATAAACGTCAAAATGCATGGCAGCAGTTCCAGACAACGAAAGGCAAGACTAAGAAGGTATGATGCTAGGTGTTTTTGTGTTTTCTGACTTTTCAACGTATACTTACTGGTATTTCTTCTTCTATATACACTCCCAGGTTGGTTTCTTCTCTGGGCGCAAACGAGAGAGCATCTTCAAGTCTCCAGATGATCCTCATGGTAAGGTTGGTGTAACGGGAAGCGGAAAGGGCTTGACAGAGTTTCAGAAGAGGGAAAAGCACTTACATCTAAAGGGAGGAATTGCCGATATTGATGATTAGACTCTCAAGTTCCCTTTTAATCTTTCGTGTTTTTTGTATACTTGCCAGGGACTTGTCCTATTTACATAAAGTAAATGAGTTGCCTGTGCTAGGATTTATACCTCAAGTGAATGTTCAGATACTGTCACTATTTGTCTTCCTTCTATAGAGAGGATTTAATTTTGTAGTGTTTAGTAGTATTTTTTTCTATGTTCGACTTGGTGAACTTGCTTTTGGTCGGTTAGCCATTGTAACGAAATACAGAGTACCAGCTAAACATATGCGAGAAAGGAATGATATTTCCATGTTTTCAACGTTGCATTCGTGGGCGGAGAAAATGAAATGAGATTATAATCTGTGGTCCATCCGCAATATCATTTTAATATATGGGAGACAGGAATGATGCTCCCCGTAAATGCTTGCACGGCAAGATCAAATGGGGGACTGTAATACATTTCATTGATGCTCATCAAAATCTGTTTACGTTAAAACGTTTGAAACTAGTCATTGGGGGAGTTTAAACCATTTCCACGGACCGAGGACCTTTTCAGAAGGAAAAAGAGATCAAAGACGCAACAGAAACAGAATTCACCATCACATTACCGCATTGAATTGATATTATCTTCCAATCACATGTTACCATTTGTGCCACGAACTTAATTTTACAATGATTGGTCTCACCCACAGCAACTTATAATTGGTCTGTCCAGCCTCATCAACATGATATGCTTTAATTTCCTGTGAGAACCAAATTAGATTCCATCACCTTATATAAGTTAATAAGCCAATGCAAACTAATTGGGTATCATCTGCCTCAAATGCCGAAGACATCTGTTTTTCTATTCATGCAAAAATGCATGGTAAAAACTAGGTTAAAATATCACAATGAAAAATGAGATCATGAAACGATGAGGGCAGTGGACTTGACCCTTTACAATTAACACAATCATCATGAGGTTCTTTTCTATAATAAATTGCTGCTGCTGCTGCTTCAAGCAAAATTTTTAAAATTATCAAATGCCCTTTGTACATGTACATCAATCAAACAGGGACCAACTTTCCCACTCTCGATTTCTCCCTAAGAGTCGTTCTCTGCAGGCCCCACAACAGGCAATATCCTTCTCTTCATTCCTTGTTGGGAGAGTTTGATATGTTACGGTACAATTGCAAGGACAAATCGACTCACTCATTCCGGATGGTATAAAACTTCTCCCATAGTGTCGGTGATTTTGAAATTTCACTCATAAGGCTCTTGAATTTCATGCTGCAATCTCCTCCACTGCAAAACAAGTATACACAAGAAGCTTCATTGTAAGTAAACTGCTGTTAATCACTCCAGTAAACTCATCAACGAGCAACGAACGCGAGTAAGCTCAATGTTAGCAGAAACATGCGGCTTCATTCACAAAGCAAAAATCATGCCTTATTTGATTCAGGGACGCAATTGCTCGCAGTGCACTGCGAATCATGTCTTCATTACGGTCTACTTCTTGCTTGACAGCATCTTGCTTTGGCTTAAAATTGATAGTCTTTAGGAGAGGATCCACCAATGAGTCCAACACTGAAAGTAATAATAGTATACACGAGATTAAGAAAATCTGCGGCACATTCAAGTCTCAGAACCTTTAAATCAAATTCAGTCTTCAAGTTTAATCAGTTACATTACTAACCTGCTAATACAGCAGATGGACATTTATCTGCTAACTTTGAGAGGATAAGATGACAAGGCATTTTAACATCATAATGATCTGTAAGAGCAAGAGCAAAAGTCACATTAGCCAAAAGCTAACAGCCAAAGCATGTAGTGGAAAGTGGAAACCAATTAAAGACCAATGTTCTTCAAAATATTACAAAATTAGAAGTTAAAAGCAAAATGGAATGGTCTTTCAAACTCAAACAGTAACTTACATGCAATAAGCTGACTTCTAACAAACATGTTAATGGAAATCTTGGGTTAAATCTAACTCGGAAAAGAAAAAATATAATTGTAATAGGCACTAAAACCCAGAAATCTGAATGTCTACCCCCCACCCCCCAAAAAAAAAAAAAAAAAGCCTTAAAATAGGAGGGGTCAGTCAAATCTTTAAAATATCATGTTAGCTATCTTACCCTCCAGGCCCGATTTGAGGTAAGGAACGATGAAAGATGAAGGGTTCACTTGATCAAGACAACTATCCAACAATGTGTCGACACATTCAAATGCGGCTTTCCTCAATTCAAGTCCGTCATCCACGGTGTGCTTGAAAGGGCCAAGATCAACTGTTCTTATCAGTTCTTTCTGCAACAATCCAAGGTTATAGAATAAGAAATTGAGAATAATAGGGATCGCAAAATTAATTCAGATCAAGAAATCAAATAAGTTCTTTCAACGATCACAAGACCATTAGCAATTTTATTAATGACAATTCCAACTCCATGTATTATGTTAAATTTATTTCCCAACCACTGATCAAGTGGCTATATTGCTATATAAGAGACAAGTTCAAGAGGATCCATCCTAACTGTAAAATCTTCAGTTTAATTCTTAAGTTACCTTAACAATGGTTTGATCATAAAGAAGTGGCAGCAGTTCTGGAAGAAGACCCTTGATCAAATTAGGCTTATTGTGAGCAAATGTACTCAAAGCCAATACAGCTGCACGCCTGACATGCTGCACATCCACATCAAATAAGAAACCACAAGGTTTGATGCCTCAATTAATAGCCAATCAACAATCCCTATAAGTTCAGTAGCATATCAAAAGATGAGTATTACCCTGTCTTGGTCCTTGATAAGCATAAGGAATGATGAGATCTCAGGGAATATAATCTCATCTATCTTCTCAGGCCGCTCAACTATAGAATATTTTACTGCTATAACAACTGTTGCTCTAGTAAATGCAGCTGAACTGGTTGTTCGCACCTGCAGGACAATAACAAAACAGAGCAAAGGAATATGCTGCATAAAGTGTCAATGTTACAGTAAAATTGAGTCAAACAGCCACTTTTTGTTTTTGACAGTCAGGTACCTTGAGTGCAGGAACTAGTTTTGCTGGTTCAATAAGTGCAATTTTACCCAAGCACTCAGCTACGACATTGCGGACACCCTCTTCCTCACTTTCGCAATGATTAAATAGTAGATTAAGTATCTTCTCAACACTAGAATCCTGGAACTCTGCTTTATCTACAGATTGCCTTACTATAACCTGTATGAAGAAAAATTTAGAAATTAAAGCATAGATATTGTTTTCAAAATAACATCCACTTCAGATATGGACTCCTAGCATATAGTTACCTCCTTCAGAGAATGAAGCAAGAGATATTGTTTCTTCTGCTGGTTATCGATCTGGTCCAAGATAAAGGGTAAAAACTTGGATAAATTACCAACGGCTATGTTCCCAAGAGCATAAGAAGCGGCAGACTTTATCTCTTCAAAAGGAGACTGGAAAGACTCGATAATAACATTTTCTATATGCTCATGCGAGCTCAGATCTTTCCTTCTCCCAATCTCCCCCAGACACAGCAAGGCAAGGTGCTGCTTGGCCTAAAAAGCAACATTAAATGCACTTATAGAGCACAGTAAATCAAAAGAATACTCCAAAAATAAGAGAATCATATTGTATGGGTATATATGTTGTATATGCTCCTGAAATAGAAAATGCATCATTAAAATTAAAAGCAAAGTTTGCGCAAGCATTAATAATCCAATCTGTTATAAAACCGAAGTCTTAATTTTATAGCAAAATTCTATTCTCTTCAGCATTAATTTTTGGTGTTAAATCAATCCATACCATCCATGCACCAGGCAAAGTATGACAAACCGACAAAGGATACAAACCAAAGGTAAAACGACCACAACCTAATTCTAAGTAACTACGAAATAAGCAGAAACCATGCCCCATCATCATCTTCCTTCCAGTCTCTGTCAGCTCAAATAGAACATCAATAAATCATAAAAGTCTGTTCATAGAAAATAGACATACAGAATTAGTGCTGCTGTCATCTTTAAGGATGTCGGTAAGCATCTTCACAGTCGATGAGCACTTCTGATCACCAGCAGCCAGGCAGAGAACAGCTACGCACTGGGCTATTGAGTACATAGCCTGTTTTGCAACACCACCCGACTGTGGAGATGGTTTAGCACTTGAAAGAAGAGAGTCCAGCAGAGTGTCAAAACTCGTATTTGCAGAATAAACTAAAGCAGCAAAAAAACTCTGTAAAGCCTACAATATCAACCAAACAAAGATTAGAAACATTGAATCATTTGGGACAACAAAGATAAAACTCCAGGAATATGCAAAGTACCACAAGTGCTTGACCCTGTAGCAATGAGCTTTTGATTAAAGCTAGAGCCTGAGGAAGAACTTTATTCCTAACAGCTAAACCAACATTAGGGCTTGACCTCTTATCAGCCATTAAGGTACAGCAAAGTTCCAAGGCAAGAGCAGTCATATGCAAGTCCGAGTCACTGATACACAGGCAAACCAAGAGAACTATGACTGAGAAACAATAAAAAGGCACTTGTCCATTTCAAATATTCGGAAAATCCCAAAAGAAGAGAAAACCTTATCAGTGTTGAAAGTTCCACGATGATAACTTCATAAGCAGATGCACCAATTTTATCACCATAAGCTACAACTAGGGAATTCAGTGTCCCCAACGTAGCCTGCCTCAGAGCTCGATTAGCCTATTACAGCCAACAAAAAACAAAACCACACAAAAAAAAAAAGCAAATAAGTAATCTCCAAAGGCAAATCATCAAATTCCATAGCAAATAAACAAGGGCCCATACCTTTCGCAGGAATGCAGTCAATTCGGCAATTACATGCTCCAAAACACATGTTAGATCGATATGGAGTGGGGAGGCAGCAATGACAGCAAATGCCTGTATTCACAAACTAAGGTCTGAGCAACCAGAAAATTACTAAATAAATCCATTTAAAAAACTTAAATTTCCAAAACTCCCAATACTCTGAATTCAATAAAACTTTAGTAAGTCATCCATAATACTAAAGAAAACACAGTAAACACGATGTCCACCTTGCATCCACATAACAGATCCATTGAGGAACACTTTTAAGCATCCAGCCTATAAAGGTTCAGCAAAAATTTGACTCCATAGTAATCAAAATAGCAGCCTGTACCAGAGTGTACTATTGAAAGCCTACACATTTTTACTCAAACAAATAATGCCTTAATCCCTACTAACTCTGAAGTGAGGCAAGTTGAACCATAGCCAATTCAAATACACCCTTAAAATATTGCAACAGAGCCCAGAAAATGGCGGGAAGGGTGGTAGGGGGTGGGAACTGGCTATAGATACAGCCACGCTGTCAACAAAGAAGTTGAGCCTTCACTCAAAATTGAAGATTTCCCAGTTGCGCACAATCTAATTCTCAAAAACCATCATTTTTTTGCCGCTCACACAAAATTATCCTACATAGCAGGTGTGGGAAGCTATTATGACGTTAGAGAGGCTTGCATAAATACTTATACACTAAAAACAAAATAACACACCAGTGAAAGAAAGTGAAAACACACTGCTCTCACTTTCTTTTGTATTTATTTATCTTCCAGTGACAACAAAAATTTCAAAAGCCACTGGTTCTTCACTCAATTTAAAATGAAAACAGAAAATCCTCAATTCATTTCAATTAAAATGCATGCTTTCAACATCTACGAGAGCAGGAAGGGAACATCATGATAGCACAGAGTCATAATATTTCGAAGTCACTGTTTCACCATCTCATCAGAAGAACAGTACAAGACCACAGTACAATTCATATTGTCCTCATAAATGAATTTCAGAGACCAGGCTAGGTAATGGTTACAGAAAACTTTATAAGGCTTTAACAATCGAGGCCAACATAAAAAAACAAAATAGCAGGTGGACATAGGAGAATCATGTGATCAATACACTCTTAACAGACGAACCTTGACAGCGGTGAGTCTAGTTATCTCATTTCCCATCCGGTCAACAAGTACAGGCAGGCATGCAGGTAATTCTCCTCCAAGGTTATCACCAAAGGTAGAAATGACAAGTCCCATACAAGAAATAGCACACTCTTTAACCTCCTGAAGAAGGAAATCACGAGATATCAGAGAAGCCTTGGTAAACAAAAAATAATAATAATAATTCAATAATTATACCCATTAAGATAAAAGAAACAGAAATATATTAAAAATGAAAGTAAGAGGACAAAGGAAATTCTTCTGACCTGATCTTGATCTTGATTTGTTAAGCGCGACATTATGGCATTATAAATTGGTTGAACATAAGGTTTGAAATCAAAACCAAGGCCCTGCAACACAAAATCCATTTAAATAATTTGATAATAGCCAAACAAGACCCTGAAGTGCAGAGAATGCTAAACATTCTCACCTCAACACTTGGGCGGAGAACACGGACAAGTTCCCCACACACTCTTAAAGCCTCAGCAGTGACTTTGTAATAACGCTCACCAACAGCAGCTAAAACAGGACTAGAAAGAGCCTGCAATAACATCAGGCATTTTGTCATACAAACCACGTGCCCACAAACTTAAAACAGAATAAACTAGTCAAGGAAAATAACTGATACAACAAACAGAGAACTCAATGAAAAATGAGGACCAATAGACAATGGACTATCATAACTTTTGTCACATTACTAGTAAAGGAAAATAACTGACACAACAAACAGAGAACTCAATGAAAAATGAGGACCAATAGACAATGGATTATCATAACTTTTGTCACATTACCAGTGAAGATGAAAACCTTAATATTAGTAGATACCAGAATTTAAATTCAGTTCTCATAGAAATCAGAGATCGAGTCCATGCACCAAATGACCAAATTTCTTTCACAGTTTCTTTCAGATAAAGAAGAACGTTCGTCCTCACAAAAATTTCATATCATCAAGGTAAAAATTCCAACATTCCATGAATGTTTGGTTAAACAACAAATAAGGTAGCTACCTTCCATAAATTGATTCAGTTGCAAAATTGCAACCCAAAAGTTGAAGTATCAATATCTCTCTTATTTTTTCCTAATCAATCTGTGCACAAACATCGGCATTAATAAAACGTCAACATGTCACAAAAACATGACAGTACTAGACCAAAGAAGGGATTTCAACTATCTCTTATTCTTCTGCAAAACAATTTATTTCTGAAGGACTCCCATTCACAGAGGTGGAATGGGATGAAGTTTATGAGTGCAATGGGACTAACTTAACTGCCATGCATAGAAGTGAACCATATCTTCTGCCTTTGACTACATGAGCATATAGCCATAGACAGATGGGCATAAGATAGGAGCAGAGGAAGTCATTTCAATAGAAATAAAATTATCCATATAGAAAAGAAAACCTGATACACAAAACAAATTAAAAAAACAAGTAAACAGCAATCTCACCTTGATGTAAGGGTGGAAAACAGGAGGTGAATGTGAAGACAACACCAATCGTGTAAAAGTAAGAGCTTCAATTTTCAAATTTGAAGTAGAAGATTTGTCCTGGATTAAGAAAAATAATGGGAGTAAGTCAAAACATCAGCGTCAAAAAGAAATCTGCACAAGCCCATAACTCATTTCAACTAGAAACATTTTTGCTCACATTCAAGGACTTTTCAATCCCAGGAATGAGTGAACCAATGTGGTCTGCAAGACAATCTGGCAAGACAACCACAAGTTCTCTCAAAACAGAAAATGCACCAACCTGCTAACACGCAAGACACTTATTAGTGCTAATGAACGCATGGCCAACAACCTATAATAGATATCATCAATTCTTACCTTTGTTTTAATTGATTTCTCCCTCAGCTGTCTATTTATAGATTTAACAATCTTTGACACTTCTTGCTTCAATAACCATCTTGGACTACATAATATTGGCAATTATATTTACACATCAATAGCATCAACATATAAATACTAAGCAGGAAACCACAACAATAATGAATGTAAAAAAAAAAAAAAAAAAAATTGTATATGAAAGGCTCAGCAAAAAGTAAATGCATTTTAGACCTCGAAGCTATATGAACCAGAAGATGTAATGCATCAGTTCATGAATTACCTAGTTTCTCCATTGCGCTGAACGATTTATAAGTTTATATTAGTTAGTCAGGAATATTTATTAAGGTCCAAACTTTCAAACATTGACACAGTAATATATATTCAAAAATCATTACAGGCAATAAAATATTAGAGTTGAAATTTGGTATTAAAATTCTTGGGGAAACCTCTTGCACACTGGCATCAATTCTAAACCAGTTGGACAAAAAAACAACAGGCACAAAGTTTGGAAAGTAAAAGTATCCTTTTTGCCAAAACATGTTTAAAAGGTAAGATGTCAAACGTTAAACAAATCAATATCAACACATGAAATCTTAGGTTAAGTTTCCAACGGAAAAGTAGGAGGATGAAGAACCTTCTCCTACAAAATCCTCCGAACTTAGCCAATTCAACTGCTTTTTGAAAGAAAAGAAGAAATTGTAAATAAAGATTCCACTACATCGACCGATCAATTTATCTAACCAGCCTATAGTTGAAACCAAGATTAACTTAGGAAACACCAGTGCCAGTCGAACTAACATAAAACAACAAACGTCATAAAAATTCAACTGAGACTATCTAAGTAGCCATGATCTCTTATGATATCACTACTACAACTCCCCTAGGTTTGCAATCAAAATCTAGAAGTTAAACAAAAACTGACCTAGCTATTCTAAAAAGTTCAGAGCAATGTTCAAATAAATTTTTAAAAACTAGAAACTAAATATTAGGTTCTACCAGAGCAATTGCAAAAATGCTTGAGAAAAATACAGAAAAATGGAAGTAAAAGGAACATGCTTATAAAATACATCCCATCTCTTGAGCAACATGACTAGATTCCATCCCTATGCTTCTCATTCTTCCAATCGGAGAGCAAGCATAAATGAAGCTAGAACTAAACTAAACAAGTTAAAAAGAAGTAAAAATCAAGAGCTAACTTCAAGTAACTTGGCAATTCAAGGATCAAAGGAACTCACTTCAGTTCATTATTGCCAATCTGCCCTTTTGTTACATTACCCGTTTGACGCACCAGCTCAATAAATGTATTGAAAACATCCATCTGCAGGAGTAGAATGTTGGATAACAATACCACAGTAATATAATAAGTTTAGAAAATAAAGGTTACTAAGTGTACCTTCACGTTTTCTTCCCTTTCTTTGAACCTATCAATTAACTTAGGACATGCCTACAAATAAGAGCATGGCATCTCCAATAAGCTATCTACTTGAAAAGAATGGCAAATAAATCCATATTTCTGACAGCAATTTACATTGTAACTGTAGGAACACAATTATGAGATAAATAAATAAATAAACAATCGCATACAATTTCATGATTCTAAAAGTAACATCCAACATTCGAAGCCATGGCCTACATAATGAAAGAGATGTCCTTTTTACAGGAATAAGTATCATCAGTCCAATTTTTAGTTTATTTGGTTTTAGACTTAGAAGATTTCTGGTAATTTACTATTTTCCCAGGGTTCGTCAACCTCCTTTGCTTTTCTGTTGTGGTAATAATTTTAATTTTATCTTTTAGCGGTTCAATTTCTATAGCTCATGGTCTAGAGCCTAGTGTCATTAAGGAAAAACATCAAATCTCAATCTGAACCTTGAGAGTTTTAATTGTTCTCATTCTAATTCTTCTTCCATTATCCTTGATTTGTCTTTCCTCTTTCTTGTCTTTCTCTATTTAATCTCACAAAGCCCGTCACCTTCAAATAATTGCAAAACGGTTCATCAAACACAAGACCCACCAAATCAAATTCCAACATTCAACAAATTTTCTATTTCGTATGTAACATCTACTGCACTAAAACAGCACAAACAGACTTAGCATAATCAACTATTCCAACCAAAAAACTATATTCTATTGCTGGCGTCATAACTCTTAACTAACAACATATTTTCTCTAGTAATCCCATCAATCGAAACACAAAACAGACCCCAAATACACAACTTTTAGTTGGCCAGTACATACCAGCAATCTGCCATCAAATTATACTATATCCATTCTTTGTAAACCCTCCTCCTGTGATACTAGACCCTAAACTCAAAAAATTCTAGAAGGCCGTAGACAAAGAAACATCCAAGACACTGCCAGCAGACTAATGTCAGTTCTTGCCTTTAGAGTACCCAGCTACGATCCTTTTCATAAAGAATAAAACAGCAATAAATTCAAATTCAAATTCAAATCTCAACAACAAATCAAACTTTTTATTGAGGCTACCACAGCAAAATAATGAAAAAGAAATTAATCAATGCATAAGAAATTCATTGTTTTAATCCAAATAAATATATTCCAAAATAATATCACAGATATACCTCCTCATATAACTTTGACAACATCTCAGGACGAGAGACAATTAAAGCTGCCAAGCATTTAGCTGCTGCTCTTCGAACTTTCCAACTGGCATCTTCATCATCTGTATATTCATTTGCACTCTCGCTACACAGCAATAATGGATGCAGATAAGCAACAAATCTATCATGCAGATATTAATAGTAAACAGTGAGTGTCATACTCTTCTTCCTCCTCCTCATAAGCCTCATCATCACTATCTTCCTCCATGTTATCAGTAAAATTTGGGTCATAACTCAGGTATTCCAGCGTAAGATGAAGAATTTCATCACAGTAGGAAGAAATATCTCTAGGGCACCTTAGCAGAAAACTTTCTAATGCCTGCATTCAAAATTTGATAGATTGAAAGACATAAATAAACAATATAACCTCAAAAAAGAACGGTATGCAGTTTATATATGTATGGAATTTCCGTGTGATCATACATCTACCTCATGAAGCAAACATATAGATGTGGTATAACCATGCAGTACCTAATAAGAAAGTTTCAAGCACTGCACTAATAGCACAGCAGCAACCGGAGGTGTCACTCACCGTGAGGTGAGCAACGTTGCCCTCAGGAGCATCCATGTGTCTGTGTGTGTTTGTGTGCTGTGTGTGTGTGCGTTGGGGGGGGAGGGGGGGGGGGGGGGAGAGTACCTGCAAGCTGTATTCACGAAGCTCCTCATCATTCTCTGATGCACTTGTGCAATAATCAATAAGCACCGGCACTGTGTCTCCAAGATGGGGTCCAAATCGATATCCAACAGCACGGCTTAAGAAACAACAGCATAATAATTAAAGAAACTTTCAATTTACAAGGAAGAAAAACATTAAAACAAAACATCAGCAATAATATATTCATAATTGATAATGAACATACTATGAGAAGCCAGATGAAATATGCATGCAAACTAGTATATTAACACTCACTCAAAAACTGCATGTGTAATCTTTCCACATTTAACCATTAACATTCCAACATACAGTTATACATTTTGCCTTTTTTCTTCATGGAATTTCACCCACTTCCCCCAAGATATGAACATGGAAAAAGCAAATATAGGAACCACATAGAAGAAACTTATAATAATATTACCTTAAGGCACCAACCATTTGAATGTTTGTACGAATCATTTCAGGTTTTGCACCCTTACTTCTCAAGTTTCGAACAACTTCAATGGTTGCCTTTGCCAGCAAATCATCTGACAAGCTTGATGCAAGAGATGCTGAAAACAGAGAAGTTGTTCGAATCAGATATCTCTGTTACTGGATTGATATTCAATTTTTAAACATTATTCAAAATGGCTTCAATGATGACCTAGAGATGAAACCAGCTGCAGATAGATTATTCATCTTACCAATGCACGAAACTGATTTCTTTCTGACACTGGCTTGATTGGCACTCAATTGAGGCAACAGTGCACTTAACAGCCGCTCATGATCATTTGACATTAAATTTCCAAACTTATGAAGGACATCGCATAAAATATCAAGGCATTCACATCTAATCTCTGTGTTCATGTCCTATAGGAAGAGAGGTGGGAAAGGCATTAAGAACACCAAACAGCTATGCGAAAACCAATCACAAGATGTGATAAACAGCGAAAAAAATATACACATAATGTCAAGCAGTAACTAGACCAACTAATTTAAGGTTTCCAAATTGCCTCAACATATTTCCGAGCTAATCTAAGGATATTGTTACCTAAATTTCAGTTTTCTTTCCAGGAACCTCACTTTTCTGTGCACACAAAGTTCACTCCCACAGCAATCTTTGAACAACCAGAGTTCTCCAAATTCGAACCAAGATTGAGTATTTTTGACTGTGTGAACTTGTAACCATAATTTTGGTCCTAATTATCAAATAAATTCTGTGGTATACAGTCCACAGATAAATTTAGAGATTTAAGATGCAAGCAAACAAAGGATAATTAGGATGACATAACCCCTTTGCAGCATATAATGCACGGAAACAAGGGACCTTACAAAATTGAATATCTAAAATCCACAGCTAAGTGATTGAGCAACCAAGTCATGTACGCATCGACTTTTTAAAACTATGTACAAAAATAAGTTGAGTATAGAGGACTTCTCTTTTTCACTTGAAACTTCCAAACCTGGGACATAAACCATCTGTAAACATTCCTTGACCACCATAACAAAGCCCAAACCCATTAACATTTGGACAAGTGATTTAGAAAAAAAAGCACATTTTCCAAATAAGAACATAATGTCATATCCAAATTTGACCAAACTTCTCAAGCGGCCAGAAAGATAGTCCAGTCTATTTTAGCAACTCACCAGAAGAGTTATTCCTTTTGTCAACTGTGGAGTTAGCGAAGTATGAATAGATTGAGCGAGAGATGAAGTGGTGACTTCAGCAATAATAGTCTTCAATGCTATGCTAGCAATGTCACGATGCTGGTCTTTCCCATTTAGGAGCTTAATGCATAATTTATCAGTCATCTCCACAACACATGGCTCACTCACCTTTTTCACCAATGGAGCAAGACTGCAATATCACATTAAGACATGACATAAAACTAGACAACACAAGGGAAAACAGCTTTATCAGGGTAGCAACTCTTTTTCCTCTTCTTTCTCCTTTATTTTTTTCCACTTGGACATAGCAACACAAAACAAGCACTAGAGTGCTGTAAGTAAACAACATTTGAGGTTCTCATGCCAAAACAACAATAGAACATTTTCCTCTTTTTTTTCCTTTTCCCCCAAAAAGCCTTAGAATGCATTAAAGTGACACAAATGAATCAAACAAAGTAAAAAAAACACCAAATATAACTTTTAAGAGTAGTATACCATTTGACAGCCAATCCAGAAACATCCCCAGCAACATCATCAAGCTGCTGTACAACTATATTGGATAGCTTAACCTCGAGATCTGCATCAGCCTTGAAACTTTCCTTGTTCAATTCATTCAGCAAATCAGATGTTGCCATGTATCTAAAATCTTTATCTTTACCAGTAATCTGTAAACAAGGCAAGGATCACAAAATGACAAGACACATAACATATCCACACCAAAACACACATTAATTATATCAATCATTATATTAGACCAAATCAACAACAGTTAAATAACAAACATTACCTTTTCAAGAATAGCAGCCATCTGTAAATTTGCCATATCTGCTTTAGCTTTGAACTATGATATACACAATGTTGTAATCGCACAGTGCTCTCTTATTTTACAACCTACGCAACACAAAAACAATGGATAATAGTATTAATTAATTATCAATCAATCACAAACACACACACACGCATAAATAACAAACCCTAACAAATTCATATAAATAATATAAGCTGACGCAACAAAGGATCAACGTTAAATACTGAATATTAAGAAAGGAAAATATATCTACAGAAATTTTTTAAAATAAATATCAAATTCCAAATATAAATTTAAATAAAATAAAAAATATTCAACTAAGGTGTGCGAATCTTGTCACATTTTAATATTGCAGACGCAAGTGTATAGAAATTGACAAAAATAAAAAATAATAATTGAGGAGTGTAAACCCTAGGAACTGCGAATGAAGTGTCCGTCCGTACAATGAAATCGATGCTACGTGTGATTTCGAAACGACGACGAATTCGATAATTACAAAGAGATACAGAATCGAAGAGAAAGAGACGCTATCAGAGAGAAGGTTGTGGGAATTTTTGTGTTTGTTCCTCCCGCTCAATACTCACTCTTTCTATTTCTTCTTCTCACTGTTGCTTCATTACAAGCTGAATTGAAAGTGGCATTTCGGATTTGTTGATTCCTTTCTTATTCTTCCGCCTTTTGCACTCTTTTGCAGTAATAACATTTGAGTCCCTTAATATTTGATAAATTACATGTGTCCTTAAATTTTCAGGACATCTTACGTAGGGATATAGTTTAGATTTTCTTTGTACAGGATATGAGTTTACTGTTGAATCCAAAAACGTCCATGTAATCATGTATTAACTATTAATTTTACATTAGTTTTATTACAAATTTAATTATACATGACTAAAAAAAAAAGAAAGAAAATACTAGTAGAAGTCATTGGTTGCTAAAGAAAGATCATTATTACCGATTGTTATGTCATTCACGAAAGATATAAAATTGTAGGGGTGTTTGCGGATCGGATTTTACGGATTGTACATCAATCTATATTCGATCTACGATTTTGCAGATTAAAAATTTTTAATCCAATCGAATTGATTGGCAAAATTCAATCCAAATCCAATCCAAACGTATGCGGATCGGATGCAAGTTTGACCCAATCCATATTCAATCCACTATTTTACAGATTGGATTGCAGGTTAAATATTTTTAATCATGTCCTATCCACGAAAATAACTAAATAAAAAAATTAATATAAAAATAATTTTACTACCGATCAAATTCAAAATTAAATAAGATATAAATAAATAAATTATTTAAATAAAATTGAAAAATAATTCAAAATTTTAAAATATAACACATCAAAAAGAAAAAAAATCTCATTTATTTAGATCAGTACATGAAAATTAACTAATTGGGAAGTATATTTTTTATTTAATTATTTTTATTTTATATTATTATGGGATAAGATATAATATGGTGTTAATGTAACTATATTTTAACTTATTTATTTATTAGTAAGTATAATGCCATATTTATAAGTTTAATTTTTTATTAAATAATTTTTTTTTTGCGGATTCAAGGAGTTTTGCGGATTTAGAGAATCCATATCGAATCCATCGATTGTGGATTTTCAAATTTTCAATCCAATTAAATCTACGAATCGAATTTTCACGGATCAAATTCTTATGGATCAGACGGATTTGAGTTGATCGGATTGGATTCTGAGCACGGGTACAAATTTCATATATTGTCATAATTAACACACTTAACATTGAAATTTATTCCACAAAGCAAATATCTCCTTAATTATTGTTGAATGATGAAGACATTTGATAACCTAAAAAATACTACATATGAAGCACAGCCAACTATTATTAACCAACACTCTTTTAAGGTTTTTGGCAGTAATTTGTCCACTATCTTTGCGGTTGGACCAAGTATAGAGTAGGCCTTTAAAATAAAGGTCAAACAGATCCATATTTAACAAGCATTGGTGGAGGCGAGCATTATCACTACTCATTCTCTTCAAGTCAACCCAAAAAATCTTCTTACTAATCATGTTTAACTGACGATTTGATTGATCTAGCAGCTGTTAAAATGTTAAGAGATGCGGCAGTGATTGAATTTTTTAGTAATACATATAATTAAAAAAAAAATCATTCATCATTTAATGATGATTTCATTATTTGATATTGGACCAACTTTGTACATAATAGGCTCAAATACATGTTTAACTTATGTTATATTCATTATCTTATTTTGCATTAAAATAAGTTAATATTTAAAATTTATGCATTAAATTTATAGTAAATTCAGGTATTTGGTGGATATTCATATAAACTGCGGTTTTATAATCATTTTACCAGACATAAACGGCAAATTATTTAATAATTGGATGTTTTAATAATCTGAAGTTACCAGTCATATCACCAACTTACTTTTGGAGTTGATTATTTCAAAATTTAGGACGAAGTCGCGCATTGGGTTCCTATTTGTAATTTTGTTAAATATGAGAACCTACATGTTAATTAACGCTTTTCCTTGTTTTGTTGCATATCCATACTGTATCAGTGCGCGTGGGACCGTATCGAAACTGAAACCCTATTTGTTTCTATCTGACACGTAGCATTACCTTTGAGTAAGACTAAGTGATGAAATGAAATGCTACCATATTTTGAATGTGTAAGGACGATAATGACCCTGCCTTTTTATATTTGTCTTTCCATGGCTTGGAGAATATATTCTAAAACTTTGAAGGATTCGTTTTTAGTATCACATAAGCATAATTTTATGTTTAAAAAATGTGTTTACGAGAAACCTTAAAAAATTATAATTTTTATTTGCAACTATATTGAAATTTTAAATTCAATGAAGAAATTTCTTATCAATTAATAACTCATTTGTTATCAATTAAAAAATCATTTGCTTGTAATATATAATTTACTAAAAACTTCGAATACTTAGTTGTGTAATTCATTGTAATATACTCAATGAATTTTTTTTTTTAATTACAAAAAATATTCGTATTTAATTAAAATGTCTATGATAAAAAAAGAAAAAATAAAAGAAAAAAAAATAAAAAGCCCTTTATCAGAAAAAGGCAAATGGCAATGCCTTTTGATGGAACCTTTTAGGCTTTAGCTCACCTTATTAGCAATTTTTCTTTAATTGTCACTGATGATTTTGATTATATCCACAAGAATTTACTACTCTCATATGATAAAATGGACCTTCACTCATTGATTTAATTATCTAACTTTTTTGGCAGTTTTTTATTTATATAAAATCATTTAATTTTCTTTAGAATAAAAAAGAAAAAATTGTATCGAAATCTTTCCACTTCTTTCGGTCTAATAATAGTACTCGTTTGCCATGGCTTCTCTTCTTGCCACGAGAATTTTTCTTAACGCAAACAACTCTTTCCAACATTTTTGGGGTAGTTTAGTTATAATTGGAAATGAGGCCCGTGGAGGATTATTAATAACAATAAAACAGTTAAACCGCTTGGCCAAAGGCCAAAACTACACTCTCACAAGTGTGAGAGTAGTAATTCGAATCCCTATAAAAATTTGATGGGAGTTTAATTTTCTTTCTTAAATTTGAATAAAAATAGACTTTTTTCTTTCGAAATATAAGTGGAGTTGAGATCTCTCAAATATTAAAGAGGATAAAAACCTATTCAATACTATATAAAATTTATTATAAACTAATTTCAATAATTATCTAATTATATATATCAATTGTAATATCATGTATATGAATTATAATTTTGAGCAATAGTATCATCCCAAAAAAAAACAATGAAACAGTTAAAAAATTTTGGACAATGTAAAAAAGCACATTTAATAATGCCAAAAGCGCTATCAAATAATTATGAAAAGGCAAAAAAAATTTTCCTTTTTATTCGTCACACACACCTGAGGATTTGAAAAGCACTCCAGAACTACTCTCATGGGCACTTCTCACCAATCAGCATTACCAAAACAATTTACAGAAGGCCTCTGTCACAAATTTCGAATATATTTGGATGACGTGGATTTGAACAAGAAGAAAAACAAAAATTGTATTGTGTCTTCCATTTTACTGTAACTACTATAATTCTGATTATTTACAGAAAATTTATACAACAGCAAAATATTAATTTAATTACAAGCTCAGTGATCTTGATTGAACCTCTAGCCCACCCTGTGCAAACTTGCCTTTCCCCTGCAAGACAAGATTAATTAATCAATCAATCAAGTTTCAAATTCGATTTTGGAAAAGCATCATAAATTTGAACAACGAGAGATAGAAGAATAGCCAGTGACTTTGAAGACGAGAGAGGGAGCTTGGAATTGGGGGAATGCACTCCTAAAGAGGGAAGAACAAGAACGTACCATAAAATCCTTTGACTTTGTTTCATGAAGAACTCGTTCCAATTCACCATCTCCATGAAGAATTTTGGCACCACATCCAGGTGCATCCACTGATCCAACAGCCTCCTTGTCGACCAATACTGCGTTTACACTTGAAGTTCCAATCTTGGTTTCCGGAATCTGACCGCAAATAAAAAGAAAGAAAACAAAAAGACTTTCAATTATGGACGTGGCACGAGGAGCTGGTCCAACTGCAAACCCGTTGCAATTTCTCAGACAGATAATATACCTCAAACATTGCCTCAGTTAGAATATTTTCTAATAAGGCCCTTAGGCCCCGAGCACCAGTGTTTTTTGCCATTGCTTTCTTTGCAATCAATCGCAATGCGTCATCAGTAAAATACAGTTTGACCTGAAGTTTGAAAAGGAAAACAGTAGTTAATAGAAGCTGACATAGAGAGAGCTGCAAATTGGTGACGGTTGTCAATGATTTAAAAGGGAGAATGAAGTAAAAATTTCCAAACCACCAACAAAAATGGATCAAAATCTTACATTATTCATGCTGAACATCTTCTTGTACTGTCTACCAAGAGCATTTTTGGGCTCCATGAGAACCTATCTTACAAGAATATTTCCATCATAATTTGTCTACTTTCTTGTAATAATTAAAGAAGAAAAGGAGGGAAAAAAATTCCAATTCAAATTCCTTTACATGCTGCACAGATTTTGGATGCATCATCAACCAATTGAAAACTTAATAAGCACTAAATGATTTTGGAGGTTGGCGTGCATGATAGGGCCAACTAATGGTCAACACAGCAGTTAAACAGAGGAAGAAGCTAACCGAGTATAACATCAGAAGATAGAACACACCTGAACAAGTTGATCCTCGTTTAAAGCTGACAAGCTCACTAAAATCGGAAACCGTCCAATGAATTCAGGAATGAGGCCGTATGCTACAAGATCACCACTATCTACCTGACCATAAGAAACAATGATGCCAATAATCAAACAAAAGAAGAAAAGGATCTCCAGGTTAGGATGGAAAAAAATATGCATTCATAAATTAAAAAAAAACCAGCAAATCTAGCCATTTGGATTTTGATTCTCACTGATTCCAACAACGATGACGTCACAAGCGCATCGGTCAATCCACCAGTCCTCATGTTTGCACGGACGGGTGCTCCAAAGCCAATAGAAGAATCTTGCCGTCTACAACGATTAAGTACTTGAACATTTCAAACTCCCAGAACATGGGAAGCGAAATTCGTTAAAAGACTCTGTTAACAAACAATCCTTAAGAGATGGCATTACCTCTCTGAAATTGTCTTCTCCAAACCAACAAAGGCACCACCACATATGAAAAGGATATCTTTCGTATCAATCTGCATATATCACAATTAAGTTATAGGATTCATAGTCACATTAGTCTTGGCAAACATCTGAGGAAAAAGCAAGAAACAGATTGCTTCACATTGTTATTTCATGCTTTTTAGTTATACCGTAAATGCATATCCGAGCTTTCAAAAGGCATTAAACTCATGGGGCCAGTGGCCCACAAGGCAAGACAATTAGGAAAAACTTGATGGCTTGAGGCATTTACATAGAAAGTAAAATGTGGCACAAGATACCATTTTCAAACTCATGAAGAGAAGGTGTCAAGACATGGTTGTTTACAATTATTCTTCGCTTAATCTTTTAGCCGGAAAGAATGGTGACTAGTTTTCAATAAACCCAAAGAATGGTGATTAGTTTTTAATAAACCCTGTGCTCAAAATATCTAAAAAAAGGTTTATTATTATCAATATGGTGTGATGGTACTTTACTAATTTCATTTATTATTATTAATACACAAGGCTGCTCCAGTTTGTTTGTGGTATACACTTCTCTGCATTTCTCTCTTCTTTCTTGAAACTACCATAAACCCTACTAGTGGACTTTTCAAATATTTGAAATTTTCAGATTGAGTGTAAAATATATTTCTACCAAAACATCTATGAAATGTGTGCTTGGCATGGGCACCTCTAGGACCAAAATTTTGTACTTCAATGAGGGTACCGCTCACAAAAACTCACAATCAATAAATGTAAGTGTGTTAACACAGCATAAAAGTAAGAGAATAACATACCGCAATGTTATCGCCACGAGGATGCTTCCGAGGTCCGTTATCGGGTATAGGAACATTTACTACCTGAGAATGAGAAAGCATTGTATCTTATATAACCAAAAATTATAGAAACAGAAGAAAGTTAATACTTCAAACTTGAAACTTAACAGCTATCCTTAAAAAGTACAAACATGACTAAACTAAGATATCGCAGCATCATAAAATCACAATGTTTCAATAAAGCAGTAACATATATTTTACTCGATGCCTAAGGGTAAGCATTTAAAGAACTTTTCTTTTCCTTTTATAAGCCAAGTGCCAAGTTTGACACTTGCCCCCACAATATTTCACCCTTTAACACCGGAGACGAGGGCCAGGGAATAAGCACCAGTTGCATTAGAAAGCCTGGTCAATTTAAAGTCAAATTTCAAACTGGCTCACTTGACAGACCAAAGATGTGTTTAATATTATTATCACTTCATTAAATAACTGTTTGAGACTATTTTCATGCATGCAGGATTCGAGAAAGATAAAGATATTATGAGTATGGATTTCGGTACAGCCATGAAATATCAGACTGGGCATAACTAGGAATCTTGACAAGAAAAAAATGAAAAAAGCAGTTCCTTTTTCATCATCATCATCATCATCATCAACTGATTGAGGAAATAAAAAATAGTAGATATAATCTCTAGACCAATAATTCAGAAATTAGGAAACATTCAGGATTTAGTGTTTTCTTTTTTATTATTTGAAATGGTCATACTATACTCTGCAGTGACAGCAGAAAGTTGTCAGTAGTTGATTTGCATCAAAAGACTTAACACATTAAAATATTAATAAAATTACAACACAGAATTCTGTCATAATAATCTAGGCCACAGATGAATTAAACATTTCTTACAATGCAATTGGGCACTAAAATATCAATTATTTTTGTATTTTATTTCAATTATGGCAGTTGAAGCAATGCAAATGCACTGCCCATAATAATAAGGAAAAAGTAAACAAGGAAGAAAATACTAAATTGACAGACTAATTTTGCAGATGTTTCACTCACAGTTCCTTCTAGCATTTTCAGTAATGCCTGTTGGACTCCCTCGCCTGATACATCTCTGCCATTGTTTCGACTCTCAGCCTGCAACCAAATATGACAAGGTATACATAACTCTAGCATTACAGTAACTAAATTTACAATAGCTAGATTGACAAATCATAAATTACCTTCACTATCTTATCAACTTCATCAATGTAGACGATCCCTCTCTGAGCTGCTTCCACGTCAAAATCAGCATCCTATGGACCAAAAAGCATTCAAGGAAAAGGCGAAGATAAAAGAATCGCCGTTGAATAAAAGCTCTTACAAATTTAATACGGAATAGATTTTCTCAAACATAAACACAAGAATCTTATGAACGGACATAAAAGTAAGCATATTTGTTTAATGAGTTTACAGAAAAATTCCCCAAGTCCTGGAACGGGAACTTCGCCATCAAAGACCTGGAAGTTTATATGAGTGTTTCCAAATGAACAGTTCAAAGGAACTAATGAAATCTGATTATCAATTTTTAGATCAAAATTCTCAATGAATCAAATTACACAAAAATTCCAATAACTCAGCATTTACAGTAAACATGACAATATATTCTTTTGCCATATCCCTCACCATTTTTCTTTTTTTATGAGTGCCATACATCACAATACTCTCGCACAATGAACCACATATATCAAAAACCTACCAACCTAGCAGCTGATATAGTATGGAAGCACAATCAAATTCTTAATGCTCCACAGTGTTCATGAGGGCATGCACATGCCAACGGCAGAGAATTAATTACAATACCATTTCTCTCGGAGCCCAAGAATGACATTAACACACCAATTTGGAATCTTGGTCTTCTATAAATTCTACTTATTAAGAATTGGCAATTTAACCTTACAAGAGCTTAAAATTATGAATACCTAAAAACTAAAGGGACAAAAAGAAACACAAGAAAGGAACAAAAAAATTAAAAGAGTACCCAATCCTTTATATCACTTTATTGTCCTTTCCAAATGAAGACTAACTGACTCAGCCTATTCTTCTTAGAAGTTCAATCGTCAAAAGCATTTGACTCAAAAGTATTAATCCCACACATACAGAAAGATGAACTGACCAATTGTAACTGGAAAACCAGTATATCACCCCAGCCCTTTAAAAACAATTTCATTTTTCTCTTTATGAAATGAGCAAATTGATACTATCTTAGCTTATACTCTTTGAAAGTTTTATCATCAAATGCAAGTGTATCTGAAAATTAAGAAATTTATCAAGGAACTATGTGTAAAAACACAGGAAAGGTGCACCATACCGCTAACAACTTGTACAATACTGATTCCACGTCTTCTCCAACATACCCAGCCTGGAGAAAGAGAGAGAACATGGTAGAATTTATTAGAGTAATTAAGCAAAACAACCCTAAAACAAAGCTTTTTATGAAGAAATCAACTAAAGTTAATTTAAAATGCACTGCTATGACAAATGAAAGAGGAAAAGATCCCTACAAATAAACCAGAACAGAAAACTATACATAAGTAACAAAATGCATCGACAAAATGTGATTGATAAGCACAGACATTATGACTAGACATGATGAAGAGACAGGAGTAACTAGCTTTTGCTTCTTCTTTTTTTCTCAATATGATATTCGACAAAACAGATAATCCATCAGAAACGCAAATGTACTTAACAGTATTCGTGATAACAAAGATATAAGTGTCACCACTAATCTGTACACATACAGGAATGAGAGCTGAAAAACTATATGAGCCAGTGAACTTGCCTGTGTTAAAGCTGTTGCATCAGTGATGGTGAATGGCACATTCACAATGCGAGCCAGAGTTTTAGCAAGTAAAGTTTTCCCTATCCTTATGGTCAAGGAAAAATACGAAAACGAAGACAACAGTCTAATAAGTTTTGAGTTATCACATGATAACATAATAACAATAAGAAGAGGAAAAGCAACAACCAGGTAAAGAAAACTTGACCATACCTGATCCAGTAGGACCCATCAAAAGAACATTGCTCTTCTCCAACTCAACAATTTCATCATTTTCAACATTGCAATTGCCCGATTTTACACCTGACCTGGCAGTAGATGAACAAGTTCAGTTAAATGAAGCAGCCTCAAACTGTCAAATATCTAACTTTTAACTAGTGAAAAACTGCATTATTGGCACGTGCAAAGCCAGCATGCTTGTAAACAAAAATTGAACAATGCCAAAAGCAGCAACCAACTAAAAACAATAAGGACTAAGGACCCTAAGATTGAGTCAACATAAAGGTGATCAGAAACTAACTCTTTCTGCAAAGAGGAATGATATATCCTTTTGTAGTGGTTGTAAACTGCAACAGCAAGCACCTATCACATAAACAAGCATGTCAACAAGAATACAAAAGATATGTGACTGTGAGATACAAATCCAACAACTAAATAAAATTACAGTAAACTCCATAAGTTATAGAAAATTGCTAAACAATTACTTTAACTTTCACTAATAAATAAACAAATAAGAGCCTCGATTCAAACTCAAGTAAATCATAAAACCCCGCTCAGAAGTTCACTAGTTCAACATGATATTCTGTTACTTATCTAACTCAACAACAATGAACAGACAACCATAAGAACTGAAATTATGTTCTACCCACTCATCATCTCTACAAGAAAATTTGCTAATAAAAATAAAGTAATGCAAATGCAATAATACCCAAACAACGGCATTTACAAGTCTATCACGTTACAACTCATATCTCAAGTTATAATCTCACCTCATGTCAACTTGTAACATGGTGTCTACAGAGCAATCAAAGCAACTAGGTCGCTAATCTTTTTCCAATTACCCATCCACTTATACTTAACAGCTACTGATTCTATTCCACAGCAGCTTCGCATTAGAAGCCACAACATCTCAATCCCAAGCATACCATTGACAAGCTATGGATGACGTAAAACTCATTCTGGCAATGCCATCCTTGAAACTCGCGATTGAGCTTAAAATTTGTAACATTATTTCTAAAACTAGTAACTTTAACACCGTACATACCAAGTAAAACGTTACCTGCTTGAAAAATTAAATACCAAACAAATTAAAAAAACAACAGATAAAGTCCCTAAACTCTATAAATATTCATAAACAACCACGAACAGACCTTTTTTGCTCGTTCCTGCCCAATCACAAACTCATCAAGCCCCTTACAAATCTCCTTCGGCGTCGGCAAATCAATATTCCCCTCACTATTTCCGTTCCTATTCCCATTTTCAGTTTCACTCTCACTTTCAATTCCATTACTCTCACCATCTTTCCCAATAAATCCCCCCATAATCTCCTCCACCTTAACCTTCCCCAACTCAATAAAGCTCCCTTCTAACGGCGTCAACTTAAACGGCCGGAAATAGAACGCCGTCTTACACTTCGGACAGAAATTAACGGCCTGGTAAACCCCCGGCTCGCGGTTAGTTAACGATAACGGACGGTTGGAGAAGAGGACGGGGAACTCGGCGGAGCATCGGGGACAGTTAACGTCGGCTCGAATGTAATCGTAGTCGGTGCCGTAACCGCCGTTATGATTGTAACGGAAGAGTGGGCGGAAGTGGGGGCCATTTGGGGAATTCAGTACGGGTTTAGAGTGGATAATCGAAGTGTTAATGGAGATGGTGGCGTTGGAGGTACGTGGGATGAGGCGGTGTTTGGCTGTGAGTTGTTTTACGGTTTGGTTGGTGCGTTTTATAAGAAGTGATGAAAACATGTTTTTGTTTTCTGTGTTTTTGCTTTTTCCGTTTTTGTGGTCGGAAATAGGTGTAATCGAGTGCGTTCAAGTGGTGGTGACGGAGAGCTTAGAGAAGCAGAGCATTCATTAACAAATATATATATTTTCGGCCAGAAATCGACGGATAATTAAGTGTTTATCCCTCAAAACTTCAGAGACCACAGCAGCATGCCAAAATGAAATATATTACATAACCATGTCAATTCTATGAGGAAATGTCATATATACCCCTGTATTCTGTTTTACCGGAATTTTTCCATTACTACTTTACCAATTCATTTTTCACATGCTCTCATCAATATCTGTTTTCAAAGAGTATTTTTCTAATGAATAAACTGAAAATAAGAAAAATATAGATTCTATTATTTGAATATGATGTATTTATTCTATAATATTTTTAAAATTTTGTTTATCTGTTTTTTAATTCGTCTCTTGCCATATTAAACTAAAGGAACTCTTACTAAATAATAACTCTTCTTTAAATAATTATAAAAATTAAATTAGTTATGAAATTAATAAAACTTTATTTATTTAAAAGAAAAAGTAGATAAAACTCATTAATCATAAATTCTCAACTTCTCAAATCCTCAACTTCACAGCTAATTTTAAAATAAATGTTATGAAATTCAAAACAAATAAACTTTTTCCTGTTTTAGAAACATGTTTTCAGAAACGCAAAGCAAATGTACAGGATGCTGTCTGTTAAAACGATAAGTCATTTTAAAGAAACTTCACCAACCACTAACCATTTGATTAGGCTCATTAATAATAACACATGATGGTGAAATAGGCATCAAAGATACTTTTACTCGTATCGCCGAAAGAAAGCAAGAGAACTTAATTTGTAGGTGTATACACATGTCAAACTAAATTTAGAATCTAATTGGTAATGACTAGGTACAAAAAATAATAGGATTGATTTTGAACTTAATATTGGATAAACAGGACTTTGATTCAATGTCGAGTTGAGATTTGTTGTTACTTATTGAATATGTATATATCTTTAAATCATAATCATATATCATTTTTAATACCGGTAATAACTTCCCAATATTGAAAACTAGGGAACTGATATTTAGGTTAGATGTTTTCAATGGCACTAAGAAATACAGCCGACCCAAGCCCGCTCAGAACCTACTGTCACTAGGCCAGCTTATAAGTACAATCTCAAGTGTATGTTGGTGATTTGGCCTATAAGTACAACCTGAAGTCTATGTTTGACGACTTGGTCTATAAGTGCAACCTGCAATTATGTTGGCGACTTGGTATATAAATACAACCTTAAGCCTATGTTTGTGATCCGACCTGATTTATAGGTACAATCTGAAGTAGTTCAACCTAAAAATTTGTTTAATAAATGTGACATATTTTCTAAGAAAGTTATGTGCCACTACTTTCTTTAATTACCCTCAACTGATAGATAACTACCATTAACTACTGGTAAGCGTGGTGAAATTGAGGCAACTACCCACAACCAAGGGCTTATTTAAATAGAAAAGAGCATCACATGAGGGGGTTAGCGAAATCAACTAGAAAATTCTACAAGTTATCAACCATTCAACCATTTCACCTTTTACATGATCTTCAACTACTATACCAAAAATTCATTGAATTCCAACATTATTTCTAGTTTTTCCAGTCTATTTTCTCTTCTTAAATGCTAAATAACTGATTCATGCATCAGAAGATCTACGTTGAAATTCACACTTGAGTATCTTAATCATGTTTTGTGGTTGGCAGGTGAGAGAAGTTACAGTTAAATCAACGATTAAGTTTCAGTTTGTATTGTTATCCCTAAAAAACCAATTCAATTGTTAAGGTTCTTTTTTGACATCAACAATAACTTTTTACAATATTATAGTCTTTTGAGTTGATGGTAAGTTCTTGATACATGACAAGTGATATCAAAACATGCACACAAAAGTTGTTAACTGCATATAGACTAGAGACTTTTGAGAACTCGTGTTGTGCATGTTATTATTAAATGATCGTCACATTAGATGTGAGTCTCTTGCGAAATGGGAGGGTAGGCTGAGCAAAGAAACATAGGCTGAGCAGGCTTCATGTAATTGAGAGAAAAAGGGGCAAATTCTACTTTTATAAATAGTTATTAATTACTTGCAGTTGGTCTATATTCCAAAAATGACCCAAACATTAACACCTCATGGCCACTGATCATGAGAAATTAATCAAGTAAAAATATTTTTTTAATCTTAGAAAAAAATTTAACAATAATTCCAACTAATTTCTTTTTAAGTATAAGAACTAACAAAAAAAAATATTGCATAACTCCAAAGACTAAAATAAGATAGTGACTATGATACTCTATAGACTATAGGTGCTAAATAATCCTACAACATATATATCATTAGATGATCAAATTTTATAAAGTTTTAATTAGGGGGGGTGCGTTTCCTGGTTAGAATCGATTCGAGGCTAGAATCGAACCGAACTGAAATCAAATGGTTCTCGAGGATTTGAGCTGAATTTGAACAAAATTTTAGAACATAACCAAATCGAACCAAAATTTTGCTTACAATTTAATTTTACATTTTTAACCTAATTTTACTTAATTTTATAATTTTCACCTGATTTTGCTCAACTTTATAGTTTACACTTGTACTAACTAGCAAGTAGCATTTACACTCTATACACATGGTAACACTATATATAAGTAAACATGATCTTAAATGATATAACAAAATAAATATATATAATAATTTTACTTAATTTATTTGATAGTATTTTTCCCAATCAAATATCTAATTATCAATTACAAATTACAAAGTCAAACCAACCGATGCATGATCAAATCAAACCAAACAGATAGATCATAATTTAATCAAATCAGATACGTTTTCAACTCATTTTTTATTTACAAAAATTAAATTAATCAAACATTAAATGAGGTGAAATTGAATTAAAATAAAATTGACACTAGTTGGCAATTAATGGCTTGCTGCTAGGTGCTGAGAGTGAGTGAAACTGAATTAGTGATGCTCACTTTCACTTCCACGACAACAACGACGGAATTGAAACTGAAACGGCTAGCGAAGATAAGTGATGTGTGCTGGCAAAGATGAGTGATGGGTGCTGAGTCTAAAGAGAGCAAGACCATAAGTGTTGAGAGCAAGACAAGTGGTGAAGATGATGGTGGGCAAGCAGGGTTGCTGATGGCAGATTAGTAGGCTGAGATTAAGGAGAGTGAGATTATGAGTGAGACAGCAGCTCTATGATAGGTTTGATTAATGTTAAAAATCGTATCTTCATTAATAGGTAAAAATGTTATTTTGTGCTTATATTATACTTTACATTTGTAATTATGTAATATATTGTCAATTTTTAATTATTCTTCTAAATATTTGATTTTGTGTATTGTGGTATATTTACTAGGTAAAAATAATAATTTCACGCAATTTGATGCTCCAAACAAGTATATAAATGTCAAATTTAGATTTTGAAAGTCCGAGAAGTTAGGTAATTGTCGACAAGGATCTGCGACTTTTGTTGTAAAATTATAAGTTTTACCACAACAAATGTAGTAATTGTGAAATTATAAGTTTTTATCATGTTACATGTGATAATTGTCAGTAGAATGTGTTGCGTGTGCTTGCATGACTTAAGTTAGATTTATGTTTTGTTAATGGGACAAATATATGGATAAGATGTAATTAATTTTATTTATTTGTGTGGTGTGAATTAATCATATATTAGTATCAATACAAAGGGAAGAACATATTTATCTACACATTTTCTTCACTTCTTTCCCCTCAAATTCTTCTTCACATCTCTCTTTGTAATATATTTTCAATAAATAAAATTAGTTTTATTTTCAATTTCAAATACCATTTTTTAAATTATGTTTTTTAAAAATTTAATAATTACTTTTATTCCAATTATGCTTAGTTAACTACTAATAGTTAGGGGAAGGTGAAACTCTTAGTTAAAAAAAATGATTTAATCAAATTTTATTTTTAATTATATAAATTAAATTATTTTCCATCTAATTTTGTCCATAGTTTATATTTTGAAATTTTGATTTATTGTCTACAAACATGAGGTTTGGCACAATGAATCGTTAATATCTTCGTATAAAGTATGGTAAAATAGTATTTTGACTTATTGTAGACAAGTTAAATTTTGACACACTAAATACGCAATCCATAATAAAATTATTGGAAAAATAATTATAATCTATACAATTAATCATTTGGTCAATAAAATAAAATAAAAAGAATTTATTAAATTATATTTATTACTAAGAGTGGATGCATAACTCTAACTAATTTAATTTCGTAGCTTTACTTAAATTAAGTTGCATATCTTTAAATTTTATTTTAATTTTTTTTAGATAAACTAAAATAAACAAATTTAATGTTTTATTTGTGGATCGATTTTGGACCCACTAAGATATAATATAATTAAGTACTCTTATATTTCAAAGTAAATTAAATACCTTTGAGTCATATCAAGGTTGACGTGTGTGAAGAGCTCTTCACGAAGGCATCAGGTTGTCAGTGTCACTGTGAGAAGCTGTTGTGCCACTGTTCATTGTGAACTTGAGAGAGAGAGAGAGAGAGAGAGAGAGAGAGAGAGAGAGAGAGATGCCGAATTGCTGGCCGTGGCGATTAGGGATTTAGCCATTTAGGAAATGGAAAATGATTTATCCCTTTTATATTTAAATTAAATAATTTAAAATGAAGCAAATTGATTGGTTTGTCAGTTTGATTTGGTTTTTAGCCAAACCGAACACAAACAAATAGGTTTACCAACTTTTGAATTATTTAGTTTCTGTTTTCTAAATCGAACCAAATACGCATGCTTAGTTTTAACCAAAGATCAGAAGACTACTCATTCTGTTTGAAACTAATAAACTCTTATCAGCCAATCGCCCTTGGGCCGAGTGGTCAGAGCTGCTGCCCTCCAAGTTGGAGGGCAGCAGTTCGAACCCCCACACCACTATTGTGGGGGTATTTCTTCCTCAATAAAATTTGAGTGAAGAAAGTTTACTTCCTTACCCAAGTGTGAGGAGTAGACACCCCTCGAATATTAGTGAGGGTTAAAAATCTGGACAGAGCTTCATTAGTATTGATGTATGTTGGTTCCAGTAATAATCTGATTTGTAAATATCAGTTGTAATCTCATGTATATGAATTGTAATATGAGCAATACTCTCATATAATCAAAAAAAAAAAATAAATAAACTCTTATCGAGGCTACCATTCTTTAAGACATCGTTGTCGGACTCCTAAAAGAGAATCCAATAAAAATGAGATAGTCTTTACTTTTATTTACTTTATGGGAGTAAATAGGCGATATTACCTCTAATAGAAACTATAGGCTATATATTTTTGAGTTTGATAGCAGATGCGCATCGTGGGCCTACTTTACGCCTACGGCTCATTTTGGCCTTTTAACGGTGTCCATTTTTTGCCTTTTGACAATCAAGTTTATAAAAGCCAGGCGTGTACCTAAAATCTATAATGGATAAATTAGCATTGATAGCGCCGGCGAGTTGGTGAATGAGCGGTGAACCGCCTGAGAAGAGGAGCACTAAAGTGCGGGCGGGCCCAGCTGCATCCAACTTGGATTGGCTGTGATGTGATTGATTGAATATTCACTATCACGATTCACAAACTCCACTTGAACCTGAATCTTCATTTTTTTAAAAATGGAAATCCACTTTTTTTGTCTGCTCTTGCCACGTAACGCGACACCGACTTCACCGACATGCGTGGTAATCATTATCTTTTTATGTTCAGTAAGTTGAAGAATTTATTGGACGGACACGAGAAAACATTCTTAAAAAATAAAATAAAATAAAATAAATAGAGGGTGAAAACAATAAAATAAATAATTTTTAAAATGTAAAAATTTTAAAACATTTTCTTTAAAATTTAACTTAAAAAACAAACGTATATATTTCTGAAATCACTTTTGTGCTCATATAAATTTTTTTGAATATGTTTTATAGTTAAAATTTTTTTTTATTTTAAACTTAAAAAATTTTTGGTGTGATTCCAAAATCTACACTGTTGTATATCTCGATTTAAATTTTTGATAAATTCTAATCGTAACGTTAGTTTATAATTAAGGGAAAAAAAAAAAGATTGTTTAGAGTTCACACGAACTTGAAAATTACAAAGCTAAAAAAATTGATCAGTTGTCGTACATTGCCTGTTATTTTAAAAATTCCCCATTCAGCAACACACGTGGTGAGAGAAGTAAGATCTCACGACAGAGTGCACAGGCTTTTGATGAAACTAAGATGATCGGGGACACGTGGAAGGATCATAGGGTAATGTGCTAATGCTGATGAACGCCAATGCCCAATAGAAGGTCAGAAAGGTCATGTGCTGTCTGTCAATTAAGCGTCGCCACGTCATCACTAGCTAGATCCCGTCGACTTTCAGTCTTCACAATCACAACTGTGTGGCTCATTTGGCTTTCCTGTCCGTAGAAACTGACAGATAGAGAGTTCGTTTTCTTCTTGGTTAATTAAGGGCTTGTTGGCCGTCCTTTGAAATTGTTTTTTGTTTGGGGAAAAGTAGCTTTTTTAGTTACTCTTCAATTAGACAATAATAACCGTCGAAAATTAGGGTGATTGATATATCACAATGTATATTTTAAAAAAAAAGGGTTTTTTGAATATTCGTAGACAACATTTCAAATAAACAATTGGACTCAAATTAGAAAAAAAAATTGTAATGAAATTAGTATAAAATGTGAAAAGTTATATTTTTGAGGAACACAGTTTTAATATGTTTAGTAAAAAAATGTTATATTTACTAAATTTTCACTCATATGAGTTGGATTAATTTTAAAATAATTAAATATACTATAAAATTCTATTGGATGAATGTAGAAATAAAGTTATATTACCATTTCACCCAAAATTTTCTCCATATTAAGATATAGTTTAGTACTATAATTAGGTATCGTTAGCTTTTAAGTAACAATAAAATATTTAGTAAATACTAGCTACTTTAATTTGAATGTTAAGTTGATTTGATTCAGTACTAAAAAATATAAAATATTATTATTATTTTTGTCAAATTTTATTATTTAAAAATCATATTTAAACACATATTATTAATTTTTATTTTATATTTTTTTATAATAACTATAACTTAAAAATTATAATTTTAAAATTGTCAAATTATAACACTTTAAAATTAAACTGAGCCTAAATAAATGTAATTATGTAATCAATTGTGCTTTAACGATCATTAACTTTACACATACCCCATTTCTAGTTTATTCTTGTAAAGGAGGAGGAAAAAAAAAAAGGCGCCTTCTTTCTAAACCGTGAATGTAAAAATCAGTCATGAATGCGCACGACTCATGCTACACGATAAAAACGATCCTACATATTAAAAAATATTTAATTGGATGTTTAGTGTTTATCAAATAACAAAATTAAACACGTCACAAGATTTTGTTTCGGCGATCCAAACAGAGCCTTGAAGGAAAAAAAAATTGACATAGTTGCGTTCCTTTGTTTCTGCCTCTAGAGCTCCGTTAAAAGAGAAATGTAATGTAGGCCACCGGCCCCTTGACCCCCTTTATATACTCTCAGCGGGAATTCCCATTTCGTTAACACCAAAGCCCCTCCCCTTGTAACTTAAATACCACACACACTCTCTCTCCTTCTCATTTCACAAATCGAAAACACTTTTGGAAAAGCACTTTTTGGATTCTTCTCCATTTTTTTTTTTCCAAAATTCAGATTCTGTTACTCGTCAATTATGACTGCTCCTCCTCCAATCAAGCTAAAGCAATCCGCGAACTCCACTGCGGCTGCGGCTTCCTCGGCGGTGCAGGACGCGCGGCTTCTCGTGCGCGAAACGATGCGTATAAGCGCCAACCTGGCGACGTCTAGTTCGCCGATTGCCGTTGGCGGCGGAGGCGCTGCTGCTAGTTTGCTGCAATCTGAGGCGGACGAAACGACGCCGTTCCGGCTCGTGGAAGATCAGTTCGTGGATTCGAGCTTGAGGTTGATTTGTAGCGAGGATATCGACGGTCGGAGATGGAATTACGTGGCGGAGAGAGACCGTTCTGGAAAGTTCAAGAGGAATTCCATTCGTGCAATCAGCTTGCAGAGCCCTCAGGCTCCTGCTGAGGTCACTTTCACTGTTTCATTGCTTTATTATTTTGTTTTTTCTTTTTAAATTTTAAATAATAATTTTGTCTTTTATAGGTATGTTTTTCTTTTATTTGTTAAATGTAATTTTCTAGTTTCAATGATGAAGTAAGCAATGAATTTGTCAGTATTAGTTGGTAATCAAAGAATGTTCATTTAAACAATTTAGTGACAGTGTCTGCTTAGGTGAGGTGAGATCCTGACATTTCATCTCACTTCTCATTTAGTCAATCTTGGCCTTACCCAGGTCTTGATCTTGGGTTATAAACTGAAAATTCAGTATGTTTGTAGCGATGTATGCTATCTTTGAACAAAAATTTTGGGGGTTGTGATGAATTCTAGCTTGGGTAGTTGGCTGTGATCATGGTTCATGTGTTGAATTTGTGTTGCAGGAGTTGATGTCATTCATTAGATCCTATGTGGTGCCAGATGGTTTCCCGGATAGCGTCACCCCTTCATATGTGCCATATATGACTTGGAGGGCTTTGAAGGTAATTTTCTTGATTTCGTGAACAATAGTGTAAAGTGGGAAATTAAGGGATTGCAGGGGTAGAACTTATATAGAGTTTTAGACAATTGATTCATTGGTCTCGTCTTTTGAAATTGCTTAATCAGCTACCTTGTTTGTTGTAGCACTTCTTTGGTGGAGCAATGGGTGTTTTCACAACCCAAACCCTTTTGAATTCTGTTGGTGTCTCTAGAAACAGAGCAACTCCTGGGGCTGTTGCTATCAATTGGATTCTTAAGGTACATATGCTTAGTTTTGGGTGTTGGGTTCAGTATCCAGGTTACTATTAAGAAAATAATCCTTGACATTAAAGTTATGTCATATTGCAGGATGGTGCTGGTCGAGTTGGAAAAATGATTTTTGCCCGGCAAGGGAAGAAATTTGATTACGACTTAAAGCAGGTAAGATTAGTTTCACTTTTGGTGTATTTTATATTTAGTTCTCTCCATAAAATTTTCCTAACTTAATAATATGTTGTAGCTTCGATTTGCTGGCGATCTTCTTATGGAGTTGGGTGCAGGGGTAGAGTTGGCAACTGCGGCTGTGCCTCACCTTTTTCTTCCTTTGGCTTGTGCTGCTAATGTGGCAAAGGTATGGATGTTTTCTTGTAGCACAGCTTTACATGGTTGAGTCAGTTTTCCTGATTAATACCTTTTTTTATTGTTTAATTGTAGAATGTGGCAGCCGTAACATCTACATCAACGCGTACGCCAATTTATAAAGCATTTGCTAAAGGGGAGAACATCGGGGATGTTACTGCTAAAGGAGAATGTGTTGGAAATATTGCAGATCTGGTATTCTTGGCAAACTAAAAAATCCTCATGTCACTGTAGTAGAACTATGGTATATGAATCATTCTTGGTAAATGAATTGCTTTTGAATCCTACGAAATTAAAATCCTGTATATAAAGGTTCATAAATTGAGAGTCATTAAATGGGGAATTCAGATATTTAACTTAGGTCCCAGATCTAAATTCATAAATTGAGAGTCAGTGAATGGAGAATTCAGATATTGAATTTAGGTAGACTGGTCTTAAATCTAACTGATTCTACATTTCCTATCTTTATCTCGATTATAAATGATGATTAGACCTGTAAATGGGCCTATAACCTTTCACGTAAGAAATTCAAATGCTTTGATTGATTATAATTGCTTTAAAAGCTAGGAACAAATCTTGCCTTGTTGTGCAAAGATTTATATGTTGATTATAACTTATAATCAACAGCAGTTTAGTTTTGCTATTGATACGGTGTACTGAGAGTGAAAGAAAAGAAAGCTAGGGGACTGGTAGTGTGCTTCAATTTAAGGAATCCAATTTGAGCCAGCTTTGGTGTTTATATCATTGGTATTGCTGGATACTGTATATGCTGTGTTACATTTCTTTACTTTATTCACTGGTCATTTCAAAATGAGTTAGTGCTAAAGTGGGTTTTCAATTGGTAGCCAGATATGTATTGGATCATTGAAACACAGACATGTTTTGTGTTGCTGGATATATTGTCTGTGTTTATGTTGCATGTTTTGTCAAAAATGAAGTAAACTTGAATGTGAGCTTAGATTGTCCTTTGGTAAAATCACAAGATAAAACTGTGCATTCAACGATGATATTATTCTTGCATAACCAGACATTATAACACAATTGAGGAATTGTTTGGGTATTAAATGGCCATGCCAATTTGTAATCTGGAATTTATCTCTGCAGTATATCTGACAAATTTTTGTTACATTTTACTCTGGCGCTATTCTTTTGGTTGAGGTTAATATTCTGAATTTGTTTTGTGAAGCTGGGAACTGGGTTGAGCATAATGATCTCGAAACGAAATCCCTCTCTGATTACTACATTTGCCCTCCTCTCTTGTGGATATGTTTTCAGCTCCTACCAAGAGGTTTGGCCAGTAGCGTTGGTGATATAATTTTCTGTTTTCATTTCTTGTGGAAGTTGAGTTTAGCATGCTAACTGATTAGCTGCATTTTTTCTAGGTTAAATCTGTAGTGTTGCACACATTAAACCGTGCCAGATTCTCCGTGGCTGTGGAATCGTTTCTCAAGACGGGTTAGTATGAGTGTTCTACATGACATGAGATTATTACAGTTAATTTTAATTTACTAGTTTTCTGTGATGTTCCAAGCAGACTAAATTTAAGTTGTACATGGAAGCATAAGGAGTGAATTCTTTTCATGCCAATTCTTAAAATGTTCTCTTATCTATTTTCAGGGCATGTTCCCTCATTGCGAGAGGGAAATTTGCAGGAAAATATATTCACTTTTCCCTGGTTGAGGGATAAGCCTGTTGTTCTTGGTAAGTCTTACACTGCTGAATTTTTCTTTTTCGTTAAAGAATACATTGTTATGGAGTTCTTCCACTCATGTTTAATCTGAAGTTTGTTTCACATGTTTTGCAGGATCGAGATTTAAAGATGCTTTTCAAGACCCAGGTGCATATCTTGCTGTAGAACCTTTCTTTGAGGTATGAGAATAAAATGATTCACAAGCATGGAAGTCTCTTTCTCTCTAGATTAATTTTTTCTACCTTGATGCATCCCTCCTATGCATTTAGTTTTTACTTTCAATTGATGACAGAAAGAGAGATATGTAGTGACATATAATCCTTCAAAGGGTAAAGTTTACGCTTTGCTCAAAGATCAAGCAAAGTCAGATGACATTTTAAAAGCGGCATTCCATGTAAGCTTACTGACTTCTTTGTGTTAAATCCTTGTTGTTGTTAGACTACAGTCTAGTGTGTTTTCTTCATGTTTTTGGGTTTTAATCTGTAATTTATCTTCCTTTGCAGGCGTATGTGCTTTTGCATTGTATAAATTCATCCAATGGTCATCGATCTTTAGCTCTGAAGCAGCATGAATATGACAACTCAAACCTTATGCTCACAACTGCTGATCTTGAAGCTCATATTGGAGAGTCCTGTAAGGTGGTCTCAACAGCATATGGGGGTTTCAAGAATAAAACAGTTGAACAGGTTAGTATAAATCATCCATTTATTTATTTTCTTTTTGCTTGCGTTCTTGTCCTCGGAGAAGAACTCTATTTGAAATTAAATATAATAGCTTTGAGCTGTGGCTTCTCAATGGTATGCTCTTTTTGTGCTTTTAGATTGTTAGCATTTGCGGAAGACTTTTAAATACTGAGAGTTTAATAAAAAAAGGAAATGGATCTTTCTGTAGTTCTACTTTACAATCTATTTAAGATAGGTTTTCTCATTGATGGTTATAATTTCCCCTCTTCTACTGGAGCATTGCTTCTCCCAATCATTTGCTTGGTGTCCTAACAACTCACAGCAAATACCAAACTACAGCTTGCTGCTGGTTATTCTAGTGTGGGTGCCATTCACTGGTTGATCATGAATCTTGTTCCCAATGTCTCTTCAAATCTTACTTTGATAATGGTATTCAAATTGTTTCTCAAAAATACAAGAAATACCTGTCTTTAGAAATAATTTAAGAGGACTAACTATGATTAAAAAAGGGAAAAATCAATTTCATGAAATAGTGTATGTATTCAAAGTTTTACAAGAAATACCTGTCTTTTAATTGCTTATGATTAAAAAAGGGAAAAATCAATTTCATGAAATAGGTGACTTTCATTGTTATAGGTACTTCCATCTCATAAGAACAAAAAGCATTTAAAAATGATTTCAAGCATGGCATGTTATATTATGTGCAGTCTTTTATTAAGTGATTACTTAAAAGAGTTTTGTCCAGATCATAAAAATTCTCAACTGTAATATGACATGCACCTTCTTTCATTAGTTTTGGCAAAATTGAACCTACGACGTCTCCTGGGCTGTGTTGGGAAATTAGAAATAGCCCTGGAAACTATCTTGAAGACGCCTACAGAAATGCGAACAAGTACTTGTTAAAGCCAGCTGGAAATTCTTTTCAACTTCACATAGGATGTTCTCAGCATGCGCTGATCACATGTGAAATGAAGTGAAATGCCAGTATGCCACAATGCAAATGTGGTTCACTTGGATATTGGTTTTAGCATTAAAGTACCTAGCTCTGGTTTCCAGAGAATTTGGTGAACTATATGATATAGTTTTTCTGCTGCTTTTAACTTTTTTATCATTGATTTTCCTGTAGGGTTGGAGAATTTCGGATTCCCTTCTTAATCCTGGCCGAGCACGGCTTATATTACCCAGTTAAATGGAACAACATCCTCAAAAGCTGGCTGTCAAACTTGCTAAGCAGATTCTGCATCCACAGATGAACCTGCAAACTAAGCATGCAGGCAAAACAAAGGCTTATATTATATCAATGAGACTATGGGAACCATAAATCTCATTAATATGCGCCAGTCAGTTCTCTCTGTTAAGCAGCCCACTTTTGTCCATGATCCACGTTTCCTGCTCATGATCGTATATATTTGAGGAAGATTGCAGTTGCATTGTGCATTATCGAGTGCTGAAATGAGTCGTTTGCATAGAGTTGCTGCTGTAATAATGTGCATAGAAGGCATTCTTTAATCTTTCTGCGGTGACCTTTCTTCTTGGTATTGGGTCTTTCTTTTCCGGATTTGTTATTATACAAAGTGTTGAGAGAATCGCAGCGTGGGCCGGGAAATGCATTTTTGCTAATTTATGAACTAAGAGGAATTATAGATGTTCTAAATTTTTTTTCTCAAAAATTTATTTTAAATAATGTGTTATTTATGAAGTGATTGATAATTTTTTATAAGATTTAAATGAATTAATTTTATTATTTTATCAATTAATTGATGAATAATATATTATTTAAGATAATTTTTTGTAATTAAAAATTTAGAATGTATAGCAGCTTTATAGGCCCGTGAAACCAGTGTTTATTAGCTTTAAGAATTTGAGTCACAGCTGCTCTGGGCCTCCTGGCCTTTTGCGTCGTGTTGGAAGTCCATGTGTTTTGTGTTTTATTTGGACATATGCACGTGCGAACCCCTTCATTCAAAATGGGTTCTTTTATATTATACTTTGGGAAATATTAAATCTTTCTTCTTACTTAGGTTTCGTTAATTGTAGATACGGTATTGTAGATTGAAGATGACCGATACCCCATAAGCTAATTATTTCGGTGCGTCGAGAAAGAAAATGTGGAGGGTAATTTAGAAATTTTGTCTAATAGTATCCATTTGCTTCTTGTCTCCTCTATTTTTTTCTTTTAATACATCGATATATTACAATCAAAATTCTACTGATAATCTACTTGAGTATGGTATAATCGGAATTTATATTCTCATATAATATTAGAGAGGTATTTGTTCTACTCATTAACAGGGAGAAATTTTACCCTACCAATTTAATTTGGAACCCCTAGTTAGTTTAAATGCACTTTTAGATTGTTAGATTTATGATGTTTGGTACACAAAATTTGATTTGATGATATCTTGTTGCATATGTGAATTATTTGTTCATCCAACTTCACCACAGGGTATGTTGTTGTTATGCATTATGCTGCCAATGCTGGGCATAATTGTTGTTTGTCACTTCAGGTCTTTACACTAACCTAAATTTTTCTCTCGATTTTCCTTTTATGAGTTCTAAAGAACCATCCATCTAAATAAATCCAATTAAACCTATATATTCTAACTTTTACCTGCTCCTATTTTTCACAAATCAGAAAACATAAAGCCTCGGGCAAAACATCAATCTCAGTGTTGACATATCTCTCTTTCAAACAACAATCAAGCAAATAGTCTCAAAATCTAGCCACAATATTCCTCATGATCATGGCAAGAAGAGCAAATGCTTTAATGGCATATATACACAAGGTCACCTCGCTTTGACATGATATGCTCCCAGATAGAAGATATTTTCAAAGTTTCAAAACAAAGCCCCTACTAACAATCCCAAAAGGAAACAACCAACAGTCCTTGTGATTACACTAGACGTTCTAGTGATGGAGGAGGGTGATTAATTAATTTGAACATTGAGATGGAAATGAAAAAATAAAAATAAAAATAGAAGTAAAAATAAAAAATGCAGTGATGTGATGGATACGTGTGGGATCATTTGAGGGGCAGAAATAGCAGTGTCTCATTGAATATCATCTCCGGCATAATAAATATGTCTCGGAAGATCATGGTGCCTCATTAATAGACCTCTTAAATGTATCGTTCCTTTGAATTGTAAAAGGTTATTCCTATAATTGAAATACAATAATAATATTTAAAAAAAAAAGAAGAAGCAAAGAGGTCCCCTCCTTTTCTCTTTTTTTGCAATGCGTGGGATTAGGATTGTTTGTTGGTGGTAGATGGAAAAATCATACGCAAATTTTAAGAAATTGAATTACCAATATAAAAAGATAAAATACGTATGGTAACGGTCCTATGTATAGTTTGGCTTCTTTATCATAACATGAATTTACAGAATAAAGAAAATTATAATATTTTATTGTACAAATGTAAAAGGGAGATTACTACTTTGTCCCCAAATGTAAATCGATATATATGAAGTATACAACTGTATGTGCCTCGTCGGCATCTTATAAATCTCCCTGTGAGTATTAATAAACTCTCACAAGTATATTTATGAATAATGAAAAGCACAAGATGTGCATGGGAAAATTTTGGGCAAGTCATATAAGCCTTACAAAGAGTTGGGCAGGTCTCTAACAAATCTATTTAATGAAACATGTGATATGAGACAGAAGTTATAAATTCTGCTCATTCAACTTTACTTGGGATTGATGAGAGATATACAATACTAATCCCAGTTCAATTTTCTTTTTTTTTTTTAATATTTCTTTGTAATTGTCCAAGAAATCTTTTCTTTTCTCTTCATTTTCTTGTTTTCAGTGAAAAAACATCCCATTGGAAAGGTCCCTGGGTTAAAACAATGGTTAAAAAAATGGTAGAAATTCACCAACTGACACACGAGTTATAACTTCGATTTATCCACCATAATAAACATTAAAAGATCCCTAAGTTACATGTATGTAACTTAATATTAGTCAATATTAAATATCAATAACAAATAATATTAACTCATACATAACAAATAGTCGCATTAATCACTAATGGTCATATATCAACCAATAATTTAATTTTTCCCCTTCACATGACCTTCGATTTCATCATTTAGAGTTCAAATTATATTAATTTGAACCTATTCAATAATTTACAAATAAATCACAAATATAGTGGAGTATATATACTAAAGTCGAATCGCCCTATAACCTTTAAAAATAGTGATAACTAAGCCATATTCTCTAATTTGTCAGAATATATGGAGATTTTATTTTAACACTTTTTTTGATAAATAAATAAATATATGTATATATATATTTTTTGATCTGGTACAGCATCGTGAATTTCATTAAGATCTTTAATAAAGTTATTAAATTGTATGATTTAATAGTATAATACTATTAGATTATTAAATTTTATAACTTAATAATTTTCTTGAATTTAAACAAATCCAAAATTGTGGATTCAAATATTTTTATATATTTGTTAGAATAAATATATAAGACACTTCAAGAGCAACATATCTATATATGCTCTCGTACAAAAAGATATCATACACAAAAGTATAATTAATATGGTGTGCTATTTGCAATATTTAACGCAGGATATAATGAGAAGTGCTCTCCTGTCTTCCTACAAGAACATATTAATGTACAATACATATATTTAAATACATATCTAATTTTTAATATTCTCATGTATATTAGTTATATAAGATTTTTATTTTTATTTATTTTGTGTTTCAATTTTGAAGAAGATCAAAGAATATCGAGCCAAACATTTTATCATGAATAATTGATAATTAAAGACTTAACTATATTTAAAAAGCTCTCTGGTCATTGCTGGTTTGACCAATAAAACTTCCAAAGGAGTGTAAGAGATTTGGTGTTGGAATTTTTTTTTAAGAAAAAAAACAGAAATTTCCAGAGATAACATCTATTAAATCTGTGCATTGTAGCTGTAAAATATAATTTCAAAATCCTTAAGCAAAGAAGATGATCTATTTATACTCAAGAATTTGAAAATGTACAGCCATATAAAATACATTACATACAACATTGAGTCATCAAATGAAAAAGGAGGAAATTTATTAACCAAGAAGGTCTTTACTTAACTATAGATCAAATGAACATTAATAATATTACATCTCAGTACCTCATACTAATTAAGTGCTGCAGCAATAACCATAACTGAAAACTCTACCAACGCACCACTTTATAATAACTAAGCTACATTACACAACCAATATTATTCTGAATATCATAAAGAGTACTCAAGAAACATAACCCCAAAAAAAAAAAAATAGTGTGAAAAAAAAAGCGAATCAATTAGGTTATTAAATTTTTTTTAAGCAGTCGTAGTAGGAGGATTAATATTATTCTTCTTTGCTAAATTGTGCTTGTTGTTATGCATCCAAACTTTAAGCACTCTCCTTTTGACTCCAATCTCTTGACAGAATTGTTGTACCACAGATTCTTCTTGTTTCTGAATTTTCCATCCAACTTTCTCAGCAAAGTTGAACATTTTCTCTTTCTGTTCTTGTGTAAACTTTGTCCTGAACCTTTTCTTCACAAGCTGTGTTGTTGGCCTTGCTGCCATTACTACCCCACCACCAATGCCATCTTCATGCTCATCTGACTCTGAAGGAATTGACCCCATGTTGTAGGACATTATCATTTGATGAGGTGTTGGTCCTGCTCCTCCTCCAGGCCTTGAAGATATTAGTGTCCCTGTTGGTGTAGGGTACCCTAAAGCCTCAGGGGTTGCCGCTAAAATATTCTTATGGTGTCCTAAAATCACTTTTCTTCCGACCCTATTGAAATGAGGGTTCATGTGATGATGATAGTAATCAAAAGGGTTGATGGCAGCTTGTTGTTGTTGCTCACCTTCAATTTCTTTTCTATGAAAGTTTCTGTGACAATTGCAAGCTGAGCAAGTGAGTGCTTCAATTGTACCTTCTTCTCCACTGGGCATGAACTCTCCACAACCGTCAGTTGCATTACCTCCCATGCCAGCTGCATGGTTCTTGAGGCACTCTTTGTACTTGACCATTTTCTTATTGACATTAATGGTGGAGCCATTTTGTTGATCTTCCAAATTTGTGGATATGGGAATTGGGGGGCCATTAATGGGAGAAATTTGAGGTGCGGATGTAGCAACTGGGATGATGTTGTCATGGGGTGCATGATGATGATGATGATGATGATGATCATGATGGATCATGTGGCCATGGCCACCACCACCATATGCACTGTTTATTGGAATTGGGATCTCTCCTTCTTGACTTGAAAGTTCCATTTCTAGGTACCTCTCTCTCTCTCTATTTTTATTAGTATCTTGTTTGTTTATTTGGAGACCAAAAGAGAAAGAAACAAAGACAAGAGACACAATTAAGGACGAGTAGATGGAAGCCCTAAATGATCTACTAAAACTAAAAGTGGTGCTTTCTAAAAATCTTAGGAGTTTTCTTAACACATGTCCGCTTTTCTAGAAGCAATAAAATTGAAACTTAAAAATAAACCTAAAAGCACCAAAGCCCTTCTCTCTTGCATGCCAAAAATATAAAAGAAACGGATGTCATGTAATTGAGTTTATCAAAAGGGAAAAGAAAAGGGGTCATAAATTTTCTGTGATTGTACTCAAATTCAGTCACTGTAGACAAAGAAACTGGCAATGCGAATGGTCACTAAATATTTCAAGGAAAAACTAAAACCACAGTCTTGAAAGTGAGAGAGAGAGAGAGAGAGAGAGAGAGAGAAGGATGGATGAAAGGCGATGACTAAAAGGGATTCAAGAAGTTACCTTCATGATCATGATCATCAACTTATTGAGCTTAAGGCAGCTATGAGCTTAAACAGCTATTCCATGGCAAAAGAAGAAAGGGTTTGTAATAGAACAAAGAAATTTAAGAAAGGGTTTGTATCAGAACAAAGAAATTTAAGTGAGAAAACAAGATTTTGGTTTTAAAAACCTTAGCTAGCTAGGGCAGGTGGGTTTTGAAATTGGGGGGAGAGAAAGTGAGAGGAAGAAAGGGAGACAAAATGAAGAGAGTTTTGCAGGTGGGTTTTGCTAGTGAAAGCAAGCACTAAACATGAGCTTATAGTAGTGTTGAGGAGCCAAAAAGGAGAGATGAATGAAAGAGAAGAAAAGCACATTTATTATTTTTTTTAAGTTTTTATTTATTTCTTTACAGACAAATAAAAATACAGTGAGTTTTAGCAATGGTGATTCTTAAAAAAAGAAAACAAAAAACAAAAAAAAAAGTTAGGGTGATTGCTTTGCTTGCACTATCAGGCATCAAGTTTTACGCCATGTAGAGAGTGCAGTCTGTGTCAGAGAGTGGAGAGGACAAAGAAAAGAGAGATAAAGAGAGCCACAAAAATAATTATAAAAAAAGGAAAAACCTCTTTAAATTTAATTAATTAAAAGAAAAAATTAGCAAATTCTTTTGCGCATTTTGTTCATACTGCCATTGAAGTTCAAAGCTTCAACATAGTTGAGTGGTACGTGTCTGTCCACACTTAGAGGGACCAAGTTTTGCTTTCTCTTTCAATAAATTATTTTAATGTGTGAAATCCTTTTTTTTTTTCTTAGTAATAGGAAATTTATTCTGGTTTTATTTGTGTAATTATGTTTTGTTATTAAGGATTGTCTTAACTTTGACGTAAGATTTTAGATTTTATTCTACGTACTTAGCTGATATTATTTTATACTTGCATCCGTAAAGTGATGTATTGTTGACAATTACTAATTCTTTAATGAAAGACATACTTTTCTTTAAAATAAAAATTATTTTAATTTATTTATATTAGTATATTGCTTACTACATTTTTTCTTGGTCATTACAAGTCTTTTTAGCTTGAATTACAAAATAAACTGTAAATATATTTGCATGGTACCCTTAGCGATATATATGTCATGCTACTTGTGCGAATGATTTAATAGCTAGGAGTCAATAAAGAATCCAGTATATTATCATTTCTTCTAAGCTAAAAACTGATGTATTTTCTAAGTAAATAAACATAAGCTCTCTTAATTAATATAATATACGTAAGATCAAAATGTGGTGGTGGTGAAGAGTTATAATTAGTTGAGAGGCTCAGAATAGAAAGCTTGGCTAGTGGGGGTTCTTCCTTGATGCACCAGACTTGCGGATGAGAGAAAAACTAATCATAGTTTTGCAGAAGCTGCTTTAATTGTTTTGAAATTATAAACGTATCCTTCCAATCTACCTCTCTCTTTGATCTGCTTTCTCCAATAGGGGCTTACTTATAAGCCATTAGGTTTTGGTCCAGTGATGAGAACTAATAAGTTCACAATTGTGAGGTCATGAGTTTGAATCCCCACAACGTATTGTGGGGGTTTAATTTCCTTCCTCAATTTGAGTGAAGACAGTCTTCTCCCTTTCAAAATGTGAGTGGAGTAGATGTCCTCAAATATTAGAGAGGGTAAAAATTTGGGCGTGCTTCATAAGAATCGATGTAAATATGTGAGTGGAATAGATGTCCTCGATTATTAGAGAAGGTAAAAATCTGGGCGTACTTCATAAGAATCGATGTAAATAAGTCTCAATAATAATCTGATTTGTAAATATCAGTTGTAATCTCATGTAATATGAGTTGTACTCTTGAGCAATAGTTTCATGTAATTAAAAAAAAAAATAAGGGCTTACTTATCAATGTGAAAATGATGTGCCTTTGAAATAGGAAGGACACAATTGCATACAATATATTGATCAGATCATCACATGAAAAAGGTTATAGAAAGAGAAATGGAGAAAAATGAGAGGAATAGTAAAGAACTTGTCAATCCAATAGTGATTTATACAATGTTTAGAGAAATCCATTTACCCTTAGGACAATTAAGTAATGGTGCTTGCTAGTTGGTTCAATCTATAAAACTTTTGGATAATAAACAAATCTTGAATAATTCAAATTCTGCTCACACTGCATGGTACTGAGTAGTTTAGATTTATGTGATGTAAACAAAGAAAAAAAAAGAGAGAGAGAAAATATAATTTACATAAATAGATGTTTTCAAGTTTCACCATCGTAGTTCAGCTAGGGGTTATAATTATTTCTTGGGGAGACTCCGCATTATACACCAATCTTTGAAAATATTTGTTCTAACTATTCTTAGAGTACTTTGCTTTTACTACAGGCGGCCGGCCAAAGCCTCTTTAGTCAATTAATATTCAATCCAGGCTACGACTAACATTATTTTCACACCATTTACAACAAAACTGACATTTTTTCCATGTTGATTATCATTTTTTATTCAAAAGTGTGGCAATAAATAAATAATTTCCTTAAAAAGAGCCCCTAAAACCAACTTCTTTTGATAAGTATCTGTAAATGATCAAGCAACTGATATTTTTATGGAGCTATAAATAACTAAAATGCATTAAAATGAAAGTATCCAATGATAACTTAGATTAAAAGAGGACTCCAAAAAGGGAAAAAAAAGTAATAAAAAAAAAGAGGAAAATATATAGGTCCAAATGGTATGTAGAAACTTTTATACACCTTATTGATGAATTATTCTTTGTTAATAACGTTTTGTTTTTCATTTTCATAATTTACATGGAGAAAGACAGATATTTAATCCTCCCTTTATTAAATAATTATCCAAATCACTTTATTCTTTATTATCCTTGGCCTTATTCCACAATGCAGATCGCATTTAGAGACTTTATCCTTCTTTAGTATTTTGTTTTCATCTCTGTTGTCTCTTCTTCTAGTAATTCTTCCTACCTATACTTTTCTTTGTTGCGTTCTTTCTGCCTTTCCTTTTTAAGATTCACCATTATCTTTTTTCATGAGATTCTGAATTTATTAAATTATGATGCAAATCCAAGTAAAACGAATTACACTAATGTAATATCCTAGTACATATATTGAAAATCGTTCATGATTTCTTATTACAATATTTGGACGCAGATCTAGTTCTTTCTCGACTAATACATGAACTTATTACAATATATATTTTTTCACCTATTTAATAATGAACTTAAATACATGAACTGAATCTTAATAGATTTAATCTAAGCATGTCTGACAAACCTCTAACTATTTATTAATAATTAAAAAAAAGAAATATATAACAATATATTATTTCGAGATACGTTACAAATGTCATCTATTTTCATCTTCTTTCTCATAAGGGAATTAATCTCGATATTATGGTTTCAAATTTGAAGTAGAGAAGAGAGAGAAGAAGGATGTTGAGCTGTGCAGCAATGGTTAATTATGATTCTGGGAAAAGGGTCCACAAGAATAAATAGTGTTGATGACATGACCTTGATCACAATTTTCAAGAATGTTCAGAGCCAAAATTTTGTCTTTCCTTTGGAGAGGAAACATATATATACCATCTATCTCAGTCACTGCCAGCCCAATTTCTCTGTATATTCTGCTTTCCTTTAATTTGAGCGTCCTAAACCTTACAAAACTAATTTAAAGTTTCAAAGATAAGATGTGGCTTGGATAATTGAGATTGATATTGTCTTATCATCATTATTAGGTACCGACCAATCAAAGAATTGGCATATTGCATATCCTAGGCTAAAGAAAAAAAATTATTGAAGAGATATTATTAGTGATATATCAATTATTGTTCGTTTATGTGGTTTCCACTTGAGTAATGATCTTATACTATGGTCATTTGATTGGATTCAATTTGACAATTTAATTCTAGTTTGTACACACATTAGTTTCAATCTTTTTTCAGTACTATACTAGCATGTTTGATTTACGATTAAGGTTAATAGTAAAAGAATAATACATAAATTTATTTTTCGTAAATTTTTTTCTATATATGAAAAAAAAAATGTCAACAAGAATCATGTTCTGGTGTTTTGGGTTGCCAACGAAAAACATGTTATATGCCCTAAACTTTTCACAAGAATATACCGATTATCATCTTCTGTTAATATGATTTGTCTAAGTTTTGGAGTGGTAACATATTCGTTTTTTTTTCTTTTTTAAACACATATCGTCATCAAGCCTAACATGTAGTTGATTGTGTCATTTTGTTTGAAAACCAAACAAACAAATAAGAAATCATGAAGAGATTTTTACCAACCACCGAGATATACTAACTTTTATGGTATATCAAAAGAAAGCATTAATTAATATATTATTTGGTCAACCAGCTAGAATTCTCCAAAAAATAATTAACTTGACCCCTCACATAATACTTTTTAGGGTTATTATCATTTTACTACTTCAGGAATTACCAAATATCAAATGACGAAAATAAATATTGTCTCCTATCATTTTACTACTATATTTTTATAAAAATATCATTTTACTACTTTTTCGTTACAATTATTAGTTGACCGTTAGTTGACTAACACAATACCAATTTTACCCTTCATGATTAAAAAAAATAATAAGATAAATTTGTAATTCATATATCATAATTCTAGCAAAAAAAATTATGTTAGCATTTTATATCCATTTTAATAAGTATATTACAAATTTATTTTGTAAATAAGCTTTAAATATTATTTTTTAATCATGAAGGGTGAAATTGGTATTTTGTTAGTCAACTAACTGGTCAACTAACGGTCAACTAGTGGTCAACTAACGGTTGTAATGGAAAAGTAGTAAAATGATATTTTTATAAAAATATAATAATAAAATGATAAGAGATAATATTTCTTGTAGTCATTTGATATTTGGCAATTTCTGAAGTAGAAAAATGATAATAACCCTACTTTTTAAGATATACCAACTTTCCTCTGGTAATCCCATCACCACCTACATCTTCTTTTGCACATTTGCTTTGTTTTAGGAAACCAAATCTTCTTTTAAGATGCCAATCATTTCCGTTTAGCAAATGAAAATTTATGCCTATCATCATCTTGACAAGAAGTATAATTACTATTTTCTAGTCCTGACCAATGAATTGTGCACAAGATAATTTGTTATTTTACTTACCCAAGTGACAAGTGAGGCTTTAGTGTCTGTTTGACAACTACTCTACATTGTGTGTTTCTTTTTCAAAGAAAATGAAAATCCAAACAGTGACCACCACCAATGAGGTATCATTCTTGCTAACTTCATACTCATTATCCCACTTTTTCTCTTTATCTCTTCCTCTCTCTTTGCAACACTAGAATTGATGAGATCACTTTTATTCTTATTTCAAAAGTTTAACAGCTAGCTAGTTATTCAAAAGCTTTCTGGTTCCTTAAGGTTGAAACTTGCAGAAGATAGCATATGAAATCTGATCTTTCCTTCATTGCTAGGATTTTTGAAGCTTCCATGCTATCATTCTTGCTAGCTAATTTTTCATTCATTCAGATGCCTTTTGGCACACAATCTCAAATTCTTCTATATTTATTATTTTTTTAGAAGCTCACAAGATTAACTCATATTCAAAAAGTTGGTTCACAAACACATGATTGTTACGTAATCCATTATATGCTGAGTTTCATTTTTTTTTCAGTTGATGTGGGATATCTCCTTAACAACTTTCATGTCATTAGTTTCCACTATTTACTGGTTACCATATAAAAACCCTCAAGTGCATAGCTGTATGTTTTGAAGTATAAATTGGAAGTTAAATAGCTTTGTCTTGGCATAAATTAATTGTAGTAGACAACAGTCTCTAATTCTAAATTCTCGTTTTAAAACATGCAATGTCAATATTGGAGGACAAACAATTACCATAAATATATAACATTATAGTTGGATGTAACAACTGATCAACATAAGCTAATTCTTCTTAAAAGCTATCTATTTCATTGAAAATAAAATATGTTATGCCAAATTCTTTCAACCCATTTTCAGGAAATTCTGTCCCCAAGCATGGAACATAGCTATCTATATCATATTTAACGTATTAATATATGATAGTTATTGATCATAGAGCAAATGTTTAGGAAAAGTAAAGCATACAGCTGAAAAGCCAAGCAAATATAAAACACAGCATATGGTATCATATGATGAAAGGAAATTTCAGTCATCAAGTATTTGTCAGTCTTATGTATAATTGATTGAGTTTGCTTGTTTTTTCACTACTTTTTTTGCTTCCTGTTTTCTAACCTGAAAACACCAATTCAAATCTTCAAGTTTCAGTTTCTTGGCTTTCTTTTTATTCAGTGTACACATTAGTAATAGGTTGTGGGCTAATGATATTTTAAGAAATAGAAAAAAAATGAACAAACTAATGCCTGCTAAAAACCATATGCATTTGTGAAACGCATGCAAAAGCCAATGCCCCGCAGATTATACAGTGTAAATCATCAAAAGTTTTTTAATTAGTTGGCAGGTAAGATGAAAGCACTTTTAAGTGAGTGATTCCTACATTTTTTCTGTATATCTAAATTCTCATTAATCTTTTACCCGAACAGTTACTAAAAGATAAAAAATTTATATCACTAAATGGGATCCGCCTACATTACCACTGTAGTATGATATCACATTTTTTGTCTTTTTTTTGCCTACACATTGGATCAAGATAAAGTAAAAGCAACGGCGAGGATGGACTTACTTAGGCTATTATTATTTCAATCCCTTGTGTTTCCTAAAATGTCAGGAAAAAATATAATAATTATTATTTTATTTATTGGTTAAGTTGTTAAATGACATGAATAAAAATGAAGTAGAAAATTTTGAGAGGACTTTTATTATTGATATCAGGCAATTACAATGCATGTTTCAGTATCTGTTTATGAGACCCACAATCCCTTAAATATAAAATAAAGTCTATATTTGCTTTCTTACTTTAGAAAGATAAATCCTTTGATTTATTCCACAAATTCTTAAATATTTCATAATTCTCCAATTATTGCTATCATTTTTAGATCTACTCTCATTATTTAAATTTATTATTAATTATATTTAATTATTATTTTTATAGTAATTATCAATATATAAATACAATATGATAAAATAAAATAATATTATAATATAATTTATTTTTATTATAATTATTATAATAAAAATAAAAATTTAAATATATTCAATGTTTCAATTAAGGAAAAAGTTGGCGTATTGTAGTGAATTATATGATGGACCACAATCTAACTTTTAAAACGTCCAAACATAGGTAAGCAATAAATTAATGAGAATAATATTATAATACTAGATAATATTATGTTCCAAACACACTCTAATGGTGCGTTTACTAAACATAAATCGAAATGAACTGGAATCGTAATAAAGAATTTGAATTAAAATAAGTTGTTTTACTTAAACTGTATGAATTGAAATCACAATGAATAACATTCCCTTTATTTTAGAATTAGAATAGACTAAAATATCTTTTGTCAATTATGTCCCGAATATTATTTGTATAATAATAATAATAAAGACAAAAAATTTTAATTAAATTTAATAATAACAATAATAATAAAACAACAGTGAAATTAACGGCAATAACAATATTAATAATGATAATAATTAAAATAATAAAATTAAATATATTTTAACACTAACAGATAATATTAATAATAATAATAATAATGATTTAATTACAGTATAATAACAATTAAAATAATAAAAGTAATAAATTTTAATAATAATATTATTATTATTAATGACATTAATGATAGTAATAATAATAAATAATGACAATTAAAATAAATAAAAATAATAAAATTTAATAGAAATAATATTATATAATAATAATGATATTAATGAAAATAATAATAATAATTAAAATTCTTTTCAAATGTTATTTTATCCAAAGAACGATTTATATGTAAACATTTGTAACTTTTGGTACCTTTTTAATTTTATAGAAAATATAAGGTGGTGTGGTGTAATCAAGCTACAAAATGACAAAAGTAGTTGTATGTTGCAACGGTTGCGCAACATAGGCGAGTCCCACTAAATGATATATATATATATTTGATGTATAACTAGAACTATCCTGAGTTGGTCTTTAAAAATATTGATATTATCATTGGGATTTATTTATGTTAATTTTTTTATTAATATTCGAGGGATGTCTACTAATTTTTTTTATTAATATTTGAGAGATGTCCAGTCTCTCACTAATACTATCTCCTCTAAATTATTTGTAATAATTGAGAAATAAAATTACCCCTATAATACTTTTGTGAGAGTTTAAATTACTGTTCTCACATTCACCACAGTGGATAACCCGTTGTGAGTTATATCTACGCTTAAACGAAAGATAAGACAGAGATGCCGATAAAGACACGAACTGGTGAGCTTATAATAATGAACAATGATTTTGACCATTTTGCCAATCTCTCTTATGCAAAATGAGTATTCTTAAAGACAATAACTTTATTGTAATTTTGGTGTCTAGACACAGCTAACCTTAGCAAGGTATGACAAAATTTGAGGATTGTACTTTGTACATTGGGTTTAGGGAATAGGGTGTGTGCGCTTTCTGTCTTTGGGACCCTCCTCTCATGATAGATCGAATAATTTTTTCAATTCACTTGCTTTCTTTTAAGTTTTCGAAATAAAAAGCAAAGACAAGAGCTAGCCGTTGGGAACATTCCCACTACTTTAAATTTTTTGTCTGGCTTTCAAAACCAAAAGCCAAAGCCATTCACCAACCCAACAACATTCTCCGAGGCATAAGATTCAAAGCAAATTAACCCAAAAAAAGAAAAAAAAAAAAGAAAAAAGGAACTAATAAAGAAAGAACGATTGCCTTTCCTTTTACACAATCCGTTAGTATCCAACTCTCTTCCCATGCGTCATTACTATATCTTCTCATGCATGATTGAGAATGTTAATTCTATGACTTTATTTTATTAGAAACATTTTAATTGTTTAATGAGTTTAAGTCTTGTATTCGATTTAAAGATTTGACGTTTGAACACATATAGCTTTTCATAAACTTGTTATTGATTTTTTTTTTTCAATCTAAGCCCATCATCCACTTTGAAACATACAAAATTTATGTTGCTAACTCACATAATTTTCAAATTCCCTCATTATATTGAGAAACATTATCTGTTGAGAGTATTTATTTTCGCATTAAATCAAGTTCACTTAATTTTCCACATGAACGGTTAGGATCACGAGATCCTTCCCTTTTATTTTTACCCACTATTTATTATAACAGAAGACGCAGGTTATAAAATATTAAACGAATGCACTTTGAATGACTGAGATTACATCTCATAGGTGAATAAAAACCAAGTTGATTTGCAATGCATATTCCTCACTGTTTTTTTTTTCCTCTTAATTGAAGTTCCAAAATGTAAAGATAAACAAGGAGATAAAGAGAGAGATAATAAAAGATCGGGCAATTCCTGGCCTTGGGGTTAGAAAATTGATAGAAAGGGGACCATGCAATACAGCTCACGACCCAATAAACACCTGCAGAATAATTATGATAACTATCTTCTTCTTCAAAGATCCAATAGATAAAAGAGGATCAAAACATAGACAGAGTTCTTATGTATGGTGTGAAGTTAATAGCTAGCGAATATTAACTCTGCTTTATTATCTTCTTTTTTAGTTCTTGGAATTTTGTGTGCTTTGTAATCTCCATATATATAGATGTTTGCTCTTTATTCTAAGTTGAAAGAGAAAGCCGGCTTATAAAGCATAGATATTTAAAGAACAGTGAACATTTTTATCTCACTTACTTTAAAAAATTGTACTTAGCTAGCATCTATCTATTAGTTTCTTGTTTGACTAACTAATCTCATATCACTTCAAGTTGGAACTATTGTGTATGGATTTGCCCATCATTCAAACTTGGAATAATACTACGTTTTATAAGCTTTATTCAAAACTTTTATCTCAATTAACGTCGATTTATATAATGCATCAAGTGGATAAGAAAAATCTATATCTTTTTCCTTCCAGTTCTATTAAATTAGGCCGACTTAAATCAATATATCTGAAAGTCTTCATGAGACTCTATGCTGAAGTAAGAGGTGTCACTCATATATATATATAAATGGAGAAATTTGTCCTCACAAGCACATAAAATTACCTAGTCAATCTATTTTCTATAGTTAAACAATTTTTAAAAAAGATAGGTTCAACGAGAAGACCCGGCCACTTATTAGCTTACATTGTTTCTATCAGTTTTTTGTCCTTATTTTTTTAAATATCATTTCTTAGAAATGACTTAAACACTTGACTACGTGAAAAATGGTGTGAGAAGGAGAAAGGAAAAGCATTATTTAGAAATAAACTTAAATTAATAGGTGATAGAATCTAACAACAAGAATCTATATTTAATAATATATATAATCAATAGCAAACGCAATACATGTGAACTCTTTAATTAATAATTAATAAGCTACATCTTTAAGATGTATGCGCTTGCAACAATTTTAATCTCTGCATGACATTAATTAACAATAAAGAATTAAAAAAAAAAAGAGGGATAGAAATTAAACAGAGAGTAAAGCCACTCAAAAGAAAGAGAATGTAGATGTGTGTGTGGGTGCATTGTGTGATGAACTTTACTGCACATACAAACACACACTCACAAAAAAAAAAAACTTAATAATGCAAAAGATGATCAATGATCAAGTCTCTGGCATTTTCGTGATCCCATAAATAAATAAAGAAAGAAAGAAAGAAACGCATGCTCAGGGACGCATGAGCTGAGAGAACCGAAGCTTTTAATTTGTCTCTCTGTACAACATTCAACCTTTTACGTAATTTTAATTGTTTTTCTTTTGGGGTCCCCACTACCATTTTTTTTTTCATTTATTCTTCCTTTCACTTTTACTTTGTTACAATTAATTTTCTTTTTATTTTTGGAGTTTGCACTTATTCCACTTGACATAAACTCATCATAAAAAAGAAAAAGAGGAGGGAAAGAAAAAAAAACACTACACGTAATCTCTCCGTCTAGTTTTTGAGAGTATTTCTTTATTATCTATAAAAAAAAAATAGTGGTAGATAAAATTTAAATTGATTTTTTCATTTCCCTACTTTTCCAAAATTTGAACTAAAGAATTCTTGTTAGATTTCATTTCATTGAGAATAAATTTCCAAATCCGTCAAAAAAATTTACCCTAGAATGTAACTTCACTCTCGTTAAGTCAATACTAAATTTTATACTTTCTAAGATAGGGTAAAGTTATATTTCATCGAGAGTAATTGCTCCCTCATTAAGATTAGACATTCAAAAATAAATTTGGGAGTAGATTTCACTTCCATCCAGAGTAGTTTCGTTTGCATTGTGATTAAATTCTCAAACAATAGGTGGGATTAGATTTCTATCACATCAAGCGTAGACATCCGAAAATAAAAATTTCGCCTTGTGTTCTAAATATGTAATCGTAGGACTACAAAATTTCTCACTCAATAATTTATCCAGATTTCTCTGTAGAGGTGGAAAAAAAAGAAAGAAAGAAAGAAATAAATAAATAATTGAATGAATAAATTAAAGCACTTCGGCAACATGCAAATTCCACCATGTGTGGGCAACTTGTGCAACTCGAAAAAACACTTTTGCGAGCCAATCACAAAGCGTGTGGTGATGTCTTTCCTGGGCCATGCCATCAACTTGTTTCATTTTCTTTTCATCATTTATTATTATTAATTCGGTTGTGATAATTTTTCAGCAAAATTTACGTGCCTTGAAGTTAGTACTACATATCAAAAAAAAAAAAAAAAAGAAGTTAGAACTAATATTACAGTCCGTGCTCTGCTGAAAATACGCAAGAATCAAACAAAAACAAATTAAAGAATTGCGTGTAAGAAAACACATGAAATGGAAATCAGTGAATTTTGTCTTTGCCGCTACCCTCCCTGCATTGCAGAATACAGAAAGTCTTTTTTGCATATTTATGGATACCAGCTCTGATTTTCACTACTGTTTTGTCACATGAACAGACAGCACTTCAGGAGTTACTGAATTACCCAACAAAAAATTGTGAAAAATTGACTCATCTAAATCCGTGCCTGCACACACTGCAGCCAGCAGCTTCCTTTCTGAATACTTTGTCTTCTGCATTTAAAATAAAAAGTTATCTCAATTTCAACTTTCAACAGTTATGTATGCTTGAGCCAGGTGCATCAAAGTTGCAGCAAAATATTAATAACGCCACACTAAATTTTTTTGTACTCTGTAATGCTTGCTCCCTGAAAAATTAACAATGCACATGTGAAAGTGTAGAGCGACATCAAAACACCCACAAGCATGAGAAAACAGAAACACGCACGAAGGGTTGCGCTCTTGCGGTCCCTACATTATCCGGGAGGATTTAGCGACTGTTACCAAATGGGTATTATGGATTCTCCACTACACCAGAATCACTAGATAGATAAAGGTAAAAGAAAAGATCAAACAGTTCAACCTCTCCAGGAATATTCATTATTCAATGCCTTCTTGAATCAAAGAGCAGCCGTGAGCTTAAAGAATTAGTGGTAAGGGTATACATCTATCTATATATTCGGGATAAGGGCCAATACGAGGCTGCGCTTTAGAACTATTGTAAATATGACTGTTGACAAGTAAACCCGGAGCTAGGACAAGAAAAAGAATGCTGCTACACACTATCCAACTGCATAAATATTCAATAAACACAAAGAAATAAATTTATCCAACCTAAGAAATAAGACCTAATCAACTGATTTAACGGAGGGATAGTGATACAGTTATCTGAGTAGGATGGACTGTTCTCCAACTGAAACAGTTACCATTTGTCATCCATGACTACTAAAAATACATGAAATCCTAAATCCTACTATCACTAACAAAATTTTTTTCCCCATGATGAAGTAAAGATACAAGGGGAACACAGCGAAGCCACTCGCTCTTGATTCTTACATAAGCCATTTGATTCTTTAAATAATTTGGCAGTTAAGCACACTCAAAAGCCTTCGGGAAATAATTTATGCTTCTTCTCATGCTGCTTTGAAGGTCTCTGACAGGCTCTTGTACCTCTGTATTTGCTGCTTTCCAGAAGCAAAAAAAGAGTTAATTGAATTGGATGGGTCAGATATCAATGCATTTCATATGTAAGTAAACTGAATCATACCAATTCTGAGACAGATGGTGAGATTTTACTTAGTGCTTGCTCAAAATGAGTTAACTTGATTGTAAATGGAGTCACATCCGAGGAGCTCTTGCTTGATATCAGTTTATCTTCTAAGGCAGCCATTGCAGCTTCATTCATCTGCCATTGGTTTGAAACACAAATGTTAAACAAGAGTGAATTAAATTTCTTAACAGTCAAAATGAGTATAGATGGTAAAAATATCATAATTACGAACAGGTGCATACAAATGTTCACAAGCTGAAGTAAAACCACCTTAAAATGTCATCATAACATTAAAGTCTATTCCCGTAAACACAAGGAAACAGAGAGAAAAGCGCAGACAAACCATTGCAGCAAGATCAGCTCCACTTAAATTCTCACAAGACTTTGATTGTGCAATGGTGTGCAAATCAACACTGTCATCTATTGGCTTCTTCCTAGCAAGAGCTTTCAAGATCAACCCGCGCTCATCTGGAGTCGGAAGAGGGACATAGAGAAGTTTACCAAACCTCCCAGGCCTTAAGACAGCACGATCCATCACATCAGGCCTGCCAACAGAAAGCCTCGGCTTGAAGGAAGACATAGCAGAAACCTTGTCAAAACAAACTGAGAAAAGATGAATAATTTAATATACCTATTGGTTGCACCGATGACAAAGACACCCTTCCGCTTGTCTGCCCCGTCTAACTCTATGAGTAACTGCAATAAGATAAATACATTTCATATGTAGAGAAAAACACTCGCCCTTTTTTTTTTTGGGAAAAAGGAAAACACTGGCTAGGAGAGAATGAATCTGTGTATAAATAGTCATTGCAGATCATGCTAACCTGGTTCAAAAGACGCTCAACAACCCAACCTCCTTCTTTTCCACGCTTTGTAGTCAGAGCATCCACCTGTAGATAATCAAAATAATAGAAGACAATGAAAAGCAATCACCTCAAGATAACACCTGGAAATACAACAAAGAGACAATGAGGATGTTCTGTTTTGTGATGTTCTGGGCTATCTAGCCAGAGCTGTCTGCATTTACAAAGGAATTTTGCCCTTGTAGAGAACCAGAAAAGGAAAGAACTCCACAGACTTCCATCTAATTATCTTTTTTTTTTCACCTTTTGGTTTTGAACAATATCCTGCATCTCTCGTCCTGGTACTTTCCTATAACAATATAATACAGTATACTAAACTACAATAAACTAGGCTGATATGGGTTAGGCTATTCTAAGTAAAATTTTTTACTTAAAATTTTGACACAAATCTCGAGCCAGTTATTTCAAGAAATCCGATGGTGGACGAATAATAATCATTAACTGCTACTTTGACTTTCAAAATCTACTATTGGATTGCTTAAAATCAATGGCTCAAGATCAAAAGTTTAAGTCAAAAATTTATGTTAGAATGGTGCCACCCAATGAATTTCATTGCAAAGGAATTGCAGAAACAATGATAAAGAGTATAAAATTCAAAAGTGTGTGAGAGACACGGGAATTACACAAGATTAACAAGTCCCCAGCATACGTCAGATTAGGTAACTACAAATGTTGATTGGCTTCAGGGAGAACCACAAACCTCATCAAAGAAAAGTATGCATGGTGAACAAGTTCTTGCACGACTGAATAATGTTCGAACTGCCAGCTCACTTTCTCCAACATATTTATTCAGGAGTTCAGGCCCCTACAGTGACAATGAATTTTTAACTCTCAAGTCAAAAGAATACATTCATGGATAAAATAAGATCCGCAGCATCGAAAATCAGGTATTCTAAAACTGAGGAAAAAAAGCAAAACAGGATTAACCTTGATGTGAATGAAATTGGCTCCAGCCTCATTAGCAACAGCTTTGGCAATAAGCGTTTTACCACAGCCTGGTGGCCCATAAAGCAAAAATCCAGTCTCCAAATCTACTCCAAATTCCTAAAGAAATGAATGAATTCAGAACTCATACAACTAAACCGATAATCTCTAATTGGATGTTTTCACATACAGCTATCTAAACCTTTTACTAGTCTGCTATTCCTTAATTTTTCTTCCAGTCTTCTCACGATTTGTCCTAGTCATACATTTTCCATCTTTTTGCACTTCTACAGAAATATGCATCTCTTTGCACTTCTACAGAAATATGCCATCTTTTTTTTTTTTTTAAATTTGGATAAAGAATAAGAGAAATATAGCTATATCTATGGTTACCTCATATTCCTCTGGGAATTTTATACGCCTAACTATGTAGCGGTCAAATTCCTGCCTTAGGTAATCAAGCCCGCCAACATCTTCCCATTTAACATTAGGAATGGCCGAGAATCCTTCTCTTCTTGATGAGGGTTGAACCATTTTGGTGGCTTCCTGCAGCAGATAAAAATAAACAGCAATTGGCTCAGTCACAGTAAGCTAAATGTCATGCAGAATTTCGCAGTCATAATATTGTCTTTCAGAGGGATTACTCAAAATTTTAACTACAGGTTACCTCAAAATCAGCCATAGTGATAGTCAGCCTTTCCATTTCTTCAGGCAACCATGGCTGCCTCCACCAGTCATCACTATATTCTTCTGCTATAGAATTTCCAGAAAGCTCAGACTTTCTTTGGTCTATGATTCTCTTCATGGCAAGGTTTCCAGCCTTGTTAGCAAGTGCTGCCAAATCAGCTCCAACAAATCCAGGAGTAGACCTGGCTATTTTCACAAGATCAAAAGAGCCTTCTACCCTTAGATTACGAGTAAGCACAGAGAGTATCTGCACCCTGGCATTCTCATCCGGAACACCTAGAACAATTTCACGATCAAATCGTCCAGGCCTCCTAAGTGCAGGATCAACAGCATCTGGTCTATTAGTGGCTCCAATTACAAGAACATAGCCAGGTTTTGAATCAGAGGCATCTGACTTAGATTTTTGATCACCTGGTTGTACAAGTCTATGAGATTCATCCATACAAGTCATTAATTGAGTAACAATCCGTCTCTCCATTTCCCTCTGCAGATTTTCTCTCTTTGAAGCAATTGCATCAATTTCGTCAATAAATACAATTGATGGTGCAGTCCTGTATGCTTTTGAAAAAAGATCTCGGATATTTTCTTCGGATGCGCCTGACAGCATATTATCAAGAAATCATCGAAAGATATTATCCGATAGCACACAACATAAACATTACAACTTCTCAAAATACTCCAAGCCATAGGGTAAAACCCATAGCAGAAGGAGATAACTTAAATGGGAAAGGTTTGCTCCAGCCAAATTCAGAGTAAAATTTAATTTGATATCCAATTCTTTAAACTGAATGCAATATTAAGGACAATAATTTTTCCCATTTTCTTTTCCTTTTGAGTGGTATGGTTAAGCTCATTTCCTAAAACACTATTTAGTATTAACAGATTTTGAAGAGATTCCCAATCACAATTGAAAAAGCAAGAAAACTACAAGCATAAGAAAAGCAAATCCATACCAGAGACACCCGAGACAACTTCAGTGGCAGAAATTTTATAGAATGGAACACCAGTCTCATTAGCAATGGCATGAGCCAACTTGGTCTTTCCACAACCTGGTGGCCCGTATAACAAAATCCCAGCCATCGGTCGAACTCCCAGCCACTGTGGCAACTGAGGATGATACAAAGGCACAATCACCTCCATCTTCAACTCCTCCAACACACTCCCCATCCCTCCTAAGTCCCGAAACCTTGGGCCCTCCTTCCCCTTCAACTCTTCACCCCCCAAACCCATTCCTCCTTTCATTGATTCTTCTTTCTTCATCTCAACCTCCCTACTTTCCGCATTGACCAAATCAATCTTCCTCGGTGTAACCTCAAACTCAATATTTTTTTCTTCGCTTTTCCGTCTCGTGGTTTTTGATTCCGAGTATGAATCCCGTAACATTGATTTCATCAAATCAAACTCTGGCTCCACCTTTTCCCCATACACTGCATCTTCCGACGTCGACACTCCATCTTCTTCTTCTGACGAAGAAGATGTAGAAGACGATGTGGATGGAAGGTCATGATCAGTCTGCCTCCTTCTCTTAACATGTTCATTCTCCAAATGCATCAGTCTCTCCTCGGCCTCATGAACTCTCTTTGGATTCTTATTCATCCTTTTCCCAACCAAGTCTAGGGTTTGTTGCACAAGTCTAGCGAAAGGCTGCTGCTTGGTTCGTCTATAGTCAGGATAATTCGACCGGAGATAATCAACAAGGTCTCCCACTGTTGAGTACTTATCCTCACATGATTCAATACGACGCCGTAGAATCTCCGAGGGGAACCTGGCCCCGCCTCCTCCTGTTCTCCTCCCCATGTATCTCTGTAATAAGCTCCTCTAAACTAATTCAATCTTTATACTAATTCTTCAGTTGTAAACTTAAAAGGTCGGGAATTTTTCTCTCTTCGGTTAACCTAAACAATTGTTATTATTTTCGTTGTTTAATAATACTAAATTAGTACTAAAATAAAACAAATGATATAAATTTTTAACATTAACAAATTATCAAAGTACAGAATTTTTAAAAACTGACTCAATATAACGCTTCCGGAGAAGTGAAGGCCACGGAGCGGAGCGTGTTACCGGCGGTGACGAAAAATCACATGGCTGCGGCGGAGCAGACGCGAGGGAGAGGACCGTGGCGGCTGCGAGTGGGACTGTGGTAAAGACCGGAGGGAATGCATTTTGGGTTCATGGAATTTCGCTTTTCTCCCACCAAAAAAAAAAAAAAATTATACATAGATATATATCTTCGTTTATTGCGGTCGTGACTATTGCATTATCATGCAACCACCCAAATTTGAATGCCACGTGCCACTATTATTTCATCATTGTTTAGAAAACACTTTTTATTTTTTATTTGTTGGCCCCCTCACTCGGCCAATACTCCGACTTCGAATCCCAAAGATGGAACTCAATACAAATTCTTGCACTATTTATAAGTGCAGGTACTATATTGTTATACTGAGTATTCGAGATGGATATTGCACTCTTTTAAGTAAATTTTTGTGTTATCTCGTAAATAAACATAGACCATAACCCCCCACCCAAAAAAAAAATATACGTACTTTATAAAAAGAGTTGTGGAAGTATTAAAAGGCTCAAATAAGGTTACTTGATCTTATTTTCTTTTACTTCACAAATTTAAGATTAAATTGGATAATGTAGATAAAAAAAAGGGGAAAAAAAAGAAGTGAGGTGACCGAAAGCCGATATCATCCTCCAATAAAGTCAACTTCACTTCCCATATGTAGGTGTAAAACATTACAAGGCAAAAATTTTCAAGGCAATTACAAAAAAGAGTTGACATCACTGTAGTATCACTAACCCAGAAACAACCAATGACTAATCCGACGAACAAAAAGAGGCTCAGTCCTTAATAAACATTTTTCTGAACTCGTCATTGGATTTGGGCTTCAAATCTTCCCCTTCCTCGGCTTTTGGTTTACTTGCAGGAAAACCCAGTGGCCTGACATTTCTTGGCACTGCAAACGTGTTCTTTCCCTTGAGCTGCATGCTGTCACCACGGCCTCTAGACTGTTTGGAAGTCTCGATGGATGATTCTTCAGATGCCGATGTCCCAGCATTTCCCGTATATTGGTGAGATTGTGCTGCGAGTTACACTCGAGTACTTAGAAAATGAAAATTGCACAGCCCCAAAGCAAGAACAACAACTAGATGAAAGCAACAATTATTCCATGTTATATGATCTAGTTGCAATCCAAAGCTTCGAGGGATTACAGGGTTATCACCCAAAAAAAAAAAAAAACTACAGAAATTAAAATTTCAAATGTTTCTTCTTAGTCGTTCTAGAAAAGCAATTCCTCCCAAATCAGCTACTAGTATTTTGGTAATCCACAAAATTAGATGTTTTCAACTCCTGGTTAATGTAGGCATGCACAGCAGATACACATGTTTTCTGTTTGCATGTAAAATGCTATACTAAACAAGAATGGAGGAAAGGCATCCACAAGCTAGAACTAACATGTGCCCCTGAAATCAAGCTGATACACACACACACACACACACACTTAGAGATGGAAAGGACAACAACAACAATTTTAAACACTATTCATTTAGCGTACCATGTTCTGCTGGGGCCCTTTCACCACTGGAATCCTTGTTTCTTTGCTTTGGATTTGACCGTGCAATGCTTAGCTTCTTCCCAAGGAACATCTGCTTGTTCTTGGCTACAGCTGCAGCAAGGTGTTCATCATCGATAAAGTCCACATATGCCAGCCCCTGAACAAGGACACCAGAGAGTATAAATATCTTATTGCAGCACCTTCAGAATTAAAATTAAAAGTTGAGGGTAAGCTATGATATGGTGAATCTTATGTTCAAACCTTATGAACAAAGAACAACATTGAACATTTTGTGAACCATCCATACATGTTGAAATTCCATCCAAAGTAAATCAAATTGCACCATGAACCACCTATACATTCCTGCTATACCGTGATTCCCAGAAATCTTGCCCGTGCAGCAATTCACAATGTGCACACTATGCTATTAAAGTTTGTGGTCAGGAGTTCAATATGGATCTCGAGGACATGACTGATGTGTACTTGGAAGCTCAAACAGCTTCCTTCCTATTTCTTACTTCAAGCACAGAAAACAAATAAAAGAAAGAGACAAATATTGGAATTGATGGAATCAAAGAAAGAAAGAGACCCTTGATTTTCCAGTGAACTTGTCATGCAGAATTCGAATAGAGGAAACCCCACCAACATCACTGAAGAATCGTCGCAAATCTTCGTAAGTGGCCTGCAAACATTGTAACCATCCCAGTTATGTCTGGGACCTGCTTATGCAGGAGCGAACAAACAGGCAAAATAAAATCTTTCCAAATCTATGAACACTGAACAGGGAAGCAAGGGAGAGTTTGTCTACTTGCCTTAAGGTTAATATTTGATAAAAATGCAGTGCACTCGTCTGTGAATCCTTTGGTTCTTCCAGGGACAGCATGTTTGATTGGCTGCTCCTCAACCGTCTGTCTGGTTTCTCTCCCTTCATTTTCTTCAGCTAAGTTCTGCACTTGTCGCTTTTCCTTGTCATGCACTTTCTTGGGCTTCTGGGGTGCATTTTTCTGCCGCTTAGCAGGAGACTGTTCATAACTTATGTTTGAGTCTGATTTTCTCTTTTCACGACCAGTTTTTTTAACAGAATGCTCTTTCTGATCTGCTGATTCAGGAAGAGATTTGGATTCTTGTTGTGACCTGAATAGCTGCAGTTCTTCTAGACGAGGTGTAACCTAAGAAAGATAGCAGAATATTTAAAATAGCAAGCTAAACCAAGATGAGTGCACATGCATATACACACAAATTACTAGACATCATTTGAAAACTACAGCTGATTGGACAAATTTCACTCAAAAAGGTGATTAGTTCTAATCATTATTCAACAAGCATAATATATTCTCACTTCAATTCCAGTAGGGTTTAATGAGAAAGATACTTACAATGTAAAAACTAACAACAACAATGTGGATAATATGTAATTATTGATATCATTGTAATAAGAAATGCAATATACATTTCTACATATCTGAGTTCCTAAAAGCAATTGAAACGCATCAAAAACATCAGTCAAACAAATAATAGGTGCAAAATTGGCATTTAAATATAGAAGAGGAATCTGCAGCAAGAGCGATACCTTCTGCACAGAATGGTCAAAATCTTCAAGTGTACCATATTCCCGTTCAAATCGCAGCCAAGCGTGGCATATGTCCTGAATGATTCTGTTTTTTAGGAAACGAAGATATCAACTAATCCAAAATGCAGTAAAGAGCAGTTTAACTAAATATGCATTGGAATCAGACATGAAAGAACATTAACAGATACACATAACTAAAATAACATCTAATTATAATAAATTCAGATGCAAGATTTCAGGTGTCTAGAAATAAGACCAATTAAACAAACAAGATGGAAACAACGAGGTACATTGTTAAGCAGTTAATATTTATTAAAGAAGGTAGACGAAAGACATTTACCTCTGAACCTGTCCCTGTAAATCTTTTACTGTAGCATCTCTTGTAGATGGATCTAGCTTCAATAATATGACCCAATTCAATTTCCATGGATATATAACTTTGCCAGGCTTCCAACATTGCACCACTGCATTAAGAGAAGCATGAGTTATCCAGAAATATATATATTATAAAGAAAGTTTGCTATACATGCACTGGCAAAAATTAAAATTGGTGAACCTGATCTTAAGTAGCCTCTCCCAAACACCACGAGCTGAAACCATATCTTTCCCCATACTTTGTTCAAGACGCGCCCAATAAGCATACAAACGCAGCAAACCATCGGTATTCTTCATCTGTTCTGATAAGTAATCTGATGCACGCTGAAAGGAAGAAAAGACACTGGTGTTTATAGACATTTACAACCTCCAAATCCCAGAAAGCTAACAAATTTGAGTGGTATCATAAAGACAGACAGGTTATTTGTTTAAGAGCACAAACTATGAAGACAGCTATACATCCCAAACTAAGGTTAGACTATCAATAGTTGAACACAATGTGAAGACTTAAATCCACAAATTCTTGAAGACATCTTCTCTAAGTCAGAAAGCATCCCATAGGAATTTTGACTTTTTTGTCCTACCAATGATGATGGTAGAACCAGTCAGCTCTATCTCTGGCCAGGAAAGTCCTCAATGATAAACATGATCCAAGAAATAAGAGCAATGGATTGAAATCTAGCATCCAGGACAAGCTATCTAGAAGTACCAATGCTTCAGTGCAGTGCCTTCTGCTTCATATGTAACAAAATTTCGACAAGGAAACTTAAAACTTCACTTAAAAGCACTAATGACAGGATCCCACAACATTGGACACAGATATAGCTGCTGGAAACCATTCAACAGAAACACAGAATTCCAATGGTATCTATGCCAGCCACAATGTTATACCTGATGCTGGCATACATCCAATATGCCACAATTGCAGGCCAAAGTACTTGATAGCCATACACAAAACAACATATGTCTTGAATCTTAAAAGTATCATCTAGCAACTAGCTCCATCCAGTAATCCACAATTGAGCATTTCTTGGGTATGATTTGGAAAGCTTCAATTTCTTGATATTAAGGAGTATAACCAATTTTGATATTGAATAGCATACGGTATAAGTTTACAAACCTGAAATGTTTCCCTTATCAATGAATAATCCAAGACGCCTTCAACTTCACCAGAGAATAAAATTCTCCGCCTCAAACCATCTATTCGAGTAAGGAATAGATCTAGGTACTGAAAAACAAAAAGAACCAGTTAACTAAAAAATACATGATGAATCAGAAGTAGATATTTACCAAATCATACAGCTCAAGAAATCAAGGTATGTACAGTAGACACAATTTTATATCTTTACCTCCTCAAAGGTTGAAAAAGTACATAGCAACGACTTCTCAAAGACCTGAAATTAGTAACGGAAAGTTTGATGAAATAATAGGCGAATCCCATATGTATGTAATAGGGGCAGTATGAAATTGAGATTTGAGTTTACGCAATTTATTGCGATTAATATAATCAGAAAAATCTTGTATAAATTTAAATAATACAAAGACGTTTGTAAAGAAAATAAGTAGAGGATATTTAAACAATCCAGTTATTAAAATGCGATGAAAGTATAAAAGGAGCAGGAGCACCAAGAAAACACTTTTTTTTTTTTGAAGCATTCCAACAACCACCACGATATTTAATAAGCATTAATTTGTCTGCACAGGTGTATTTGCCCACTAAATCTCTCTGATTCATGTTTGCTTCTGTACAGATGTGTAAATGCTGAAGCAAAAATTAGTCTTCAAGGGAAATATTGTGCAATTTCAGGGGAGGGGAAGAGGAAAAAAAACACACTAGGGAATGCTTCTCCTCAGTTACTCCCACAATCAAGCGCTCACCAAGAAATTTGCCTAGGAAGCTGATTATTTCTTTAACTTCAAACAATCAAAATTAATTACATTCAGAAAAATAGATTAAGCTCAGAATGAAGGGTAACAATTAAACCTACAGTGGATATCTCCTCCTCAGAAGCACGGCCACGTTCCAGAGAAAGCAAAGATCGTACCCAAAGTTCTCCAACCCAGGGACAATTTTTTGTAGCCCTGGAATAAACATCTCTCACAACATTACCTACCTGAAGAGAAGAGTGGATTAGTATACAAATAGCTGCAACAGAAGAATTAGAATAGAAAATAGAAGGATAAACCTTTAATGTTTTGTCAAGATAACGAGTATAATCAAGCCAGAGATCACTTGATACAGGAAAGTGGGTAATAGCACGTTCATAAAGAAGTTGAACTCGACCAGGATCTCCAGAAGATTGCTCATAGTTCAAGTATATCTACAACAATAACAGATTAATATAATAATATTAGACTTGAAAGCACAAAACAGAAAAAGGAGAAGAAGGAAAACAATGACACTGCATCCCCCCCCCCCCGGGCCAAAGAGTTAAAAGAGCAGATATTAATTATTTATTACTTATTATTATTACTATTATTTGCTAAGAAACAACAGATGATATTTAAAGTGCAGATATTATTTGTAAGCTACACAAAACCAAAATACTAATGCCATAAGAAGAAATCCACCAAAAAAAAATTGAAATTAATAAAATTTTTACAGCTAGATTTCACTAATTATAAAAAGCTATCAAATGATGAAAGTAAAGTCATCTACCATGTATTGCTGAAATTTCTCTGAGTCAGATAAATCCTGCCTAGAAATCTGCTCTTCAAGATGAGCTCGTGCATTACACATCTCCAATGCCTTTTGGCATGCTGAAGCAACATTAGAAGAAATTCCATCTAGATTACTAGATTCAACATCAAGAACAGCCCCCTGTTCGACCTCCCAAGACTTGTAGGCAAGAAGAGTTGTACTTGCGTTAGCAAGGGGAACAGACAACTGGCGATGAAATATACTTCGAATCCGCTGAACCTGTTTTTCCTTTTCCTGCAAAACAAGCAGCAAGGGTCTTGGAATGCTCTCATGTGCTAGGGTTGCACCCTCCCCCAACATCCCCCAACACAAAAAAAAAGTCCCTTCCCTTTTTCTTTCTTTAGATGGGAATGAACTCATTATTTAACCCCCAAAAAAAAAAGTTAATTAAATTGAAATATCTCACCTTCAAGTTAGTCTCATCAATCCTACAAAATATAGCTAGCTCAAATTCTCTGTACAATTCCCATATTTTACTGCCTTCTGAAACATGCAGACCAGCAGCAGTAATAGCCCGCTCAAATAGATTCCTTCCCTTTGAAATGCCATCGGGTAAAAATTCGCGTATGGATGGATCATATTCTTGCACAAATTTCAAATAATCACACCAAAGAGGGACAGACTGCATCAGAAAAAAAGTGTTTTCAGCTGCCTTCACTTTCAACGAACTGCTATGATGAAAATCTCCAGATATGAAATTAACAACTTCTTCTGTGATTCTTATTGCCATCATCAAGGACTTTATTTACCACGAAGGAGACGGAAACAGATGATATAACAATTGAACTTTCATATAAACGAAAATGATGCTCTTCAGCCACTGTAAAATTATTTTTTTTTGGTTGAAAATGATACAGATACTAAAATTTACGTATCTAACAAGAAGATTCCCCCAACCCCCCTCCCCCCACATCTTTTGTGCATCATGAACTGTTAGCACCTCTTGGTAATAAAACAAAAACAAAGCGAATCAAGATTACGACTAGTACGCTTTACTACAATGCTTCAATTTCATAAAATCTTTCTCAAAAGATTTAAAAAAAAAACGAATCATAAATTCATGCATAGTGTTAATTCAAATTCTGTAAGCATAAAGGGAACAAACCAGATAATCAGAAACTCCTCTTTCGTAAATCTTCTCAACTCCCAAAAGAGCCTCAGGCCTACAAATTAAACCCAAGCATCAGCAAGAAACTGATTGTGTAATTATCAATGTATACGTTAAGCTTTAGGTCACAGCTATGTAAAACCAGAAAAAAGTATGAAATCTTAACAATTAGCTGAGGCCACAGAAACAACATCAGACATTGTGATTAATTATCTTCCTCAACTAACTCAGCGATCAAATGTCTAATTCTGTAAACATATAAGCTATTTCTTCTTCCCATCAATTAAACCCCAAAGAATAGAATTCCCACAATAAGTATCCCCTTCTTCAAATGGTTCTTTTTCTCTTTCTTTAATACCTTTTAAGCAGGTTTTGTTCCTTTTTACATTAGCAAATAACTAACATAAACATCCATATCTCTAAGCCAAAAAACATTTGTTCACGAAATCAAAAACTACTGCAAAAAGGAAGTGACAGATACCCAGTTGAAATAGAGGCTTCATCTCTCGCCCATTCTTGCCACATAGCAGGAGTCAATGGAAAAATCTCATTCATGGCTTCCCTAGCTTGTCTCAACTTCTCTATCTCACCCATTTTTCTCAAAACCTTTATATACTGAAAAAATAAAAATAAAAACCATTTTTATCGCAACCCAAGAAGAACAAGCAAACGGGTATCCACAAAATTACTCAATAAATATGTGTATTGAAGTTACTTGAACATGGGTGTCGTAATTGGAGGGTTCATTGGATAGCTGATACTCTAGGGTTTGAAGCTCCATGCTCTGTTTTGCTTCGTCTTCTGATTCAGAGTCCGAGTCCGAGTCTGAGTCAGCGGCATCGCTCGAGTCCGAAGAGTTGTCTTTTGTTGTTGGTTTAGGGTTGTTCTCAACGTCGGGAATGAGCGTGTCTCCATCTTCTTCTTCTTCTGGGATTGTTGCTAGGGTTGCTTCTTTAGGTTCCATCTTCTTACTTTGTTTCTCTCTTTCAGTGCCTGATAGTTTTTTTAATTTTATGCAAAAAAAAATTTTAACGAGAAAATGTTAAAATGTCTAGACTCTGAAGTGGAAAAATTTTGTTTGGACACCTGAATTTGATTAAAAATACAAATAAATTCATTTATTTTTTGTCAAATTAATGAACGCCACACACTCGCGCGCACACAAGCATTTGTGTCAGTGCACCATAGCGACAATCACTCTAATTTTCCCCATTATTTCTCCCCTCTCCTAATTTATTATATGCCCATTGAATAATGGAGTAAAGTAGAAGAAAAATTAGCTAAATCATTTTTTTTTTAATTTTGTGACAATTTGAACATTATTTTTGTTAAGTTAGGTTGTGCGTCAACATAAAAGAAGGGTTCAATTTATGAATAATTATTTATGAGAGAGCCTATATGAACCCATAATTTTACTCACCAAAAACATAAATTCATCAAAAAATTTATTACAAAATTTTCCCTAACGAAAATTACTCTTAAGGACAATAGGTAACTTTTTTGAGCAAAACAACTTCAAGAACAAATGCCAAGAGCATCCAATTCTCTGTATACTGGTCTATAGTCTAAATCCATTGTCATGAAATTCATTATTTGATTTAGGTGAAATTGCAATTATGTATTCCTTATAATCCAAATCTCACCACTTCAAACCTAGTTTGGTTTCTAGTTGTCTTAGAAGTTTTTTTCTTTTAAAACACGAGAATTTCTTTTGTTTTATTTATTTTATTTTTTAAAGTGAAAACAAGTATAACAAGTTTCCATCAAACCTGAATTATTGGAAGTTCACAGTCTTTTATTTACATACATTGCCAATGAAGCTTTTTCCAAACCAAGAATATCATATAGAAAACAAACAAATAATTCGTTAATGATATTTTTAATCTGTATATTCTTATATTGAAACTCTAATGAATGAATGAACAGTGGTAAAAATATTGCAATTCAAATAAAATTTGTAAATGTTGAAAACAAATAGAAGTGAAGACAAATGTGTCATATTTGCGATGTTAAGAGGTGCAGTGAGTATAACAAGGATTTTTGAATTTTTATGATGAGTTTTATGAGTAAAGGAATTTAAAAAGTAGTTTAATGAGTTCAAATAATTCTACCCTCCATTTATATGAAAGAAGTGAAAAAGTTAGTTTATGCATCCACAATTAAATTAGACTGAAATTTAGAAATATTTATAACAATATACTTTCAGCCTACTGATTTTGAGTTGGAACTATTTTAAAATTTTCTTAGCTTCAACAATTAACAAAGGTTAGTACAAGAGAAAGTAATTCATTTTGGCTGACTCCTTATTCTACATTTGCTAAGCCATTAACCATAATGATGAAGAATATTAATAAAGTGAGTTAGATTTATAGAAAAGTGTACTATTTTTTTGAGTTAACAAATATGCAACATAATTCAGAAGTGGCCAACGTGTTACACACCATATAATTAGAAAAAGGATTAGTGGAATTAATTTATTATTTGAACAACAAAAAATTAAAAGTAACATATGATATGCCTGCATGCAAGTTTGTATAATCTTTTATTTTCAGTCTCTTGGGACATGATCAATTCTCGTTCTCTCTTATTAAATCATACTCATATTTTAAATTCGTAACTGTTTGGTGAGGTAAAAAAATGGAGAGCGAAGGGGGTGTGGGGGACGACTTAAACCTTTATAGCAAAAGTCTCGGGGGAAATAAATAAAGAGGAAGGTTTAACTTTTTTTCTCAATTTTGATTTTTCTATTACATTTACTTAAGATTATTTATTAAAAAAACTACAAATTACATATTTTATTTTTCTTGTAAACCCGATAATTATTCGAGTGTTGGAAGATTCATGCCGGAAAAACTTCTAACACCTTATACCATTCTTTATGATTTCAGGTGTTTGCGAGTTATTTACTCGTGATCGCAGGGTATCCTTAGTGATCTGTAAATTTAATATTGACTCAAAATTTGGTATTCAGTCTGTAATTGACTGGTCCAAATTTTGGCGCCGTCAATGAGAAACCATACAAAAAGCCAACTTTTGTCTCTATCATAGTGAACGCAGAATATTTTCATGAACGAATCAGCCCAAGCTCTCTTTCAGTTCCAAATCCATCTTTTGATCTCTTCTCAGTCTATTTCACTCTTTCAGCGCCTACTGGTTTCTTAATTTTATGCAAATTTTTTTCTAACGAGAAAATGATAAATATCTAGAGTGGGAAAATTTTGTTTATATCCCTCGATTTTGATTAAAATACAAATAAATTCACTTATTTTTGGTCAAATTAATGAATGCCACGCTTACATCTGAAATAAGCATTTGCATGAGTTTTCATCATTGCAACAAGCGCTCTAATTCTCCTTAAATTCTCATTTCTCCTAATTTATTATATTCCCATTGAATAATGGAGTAAAGAAGTAGAAAAATTAACTATACGATTTTTCTCTTTTTTTGGGCGACAATTTAAGTGAAATTTATGAGTACTTATTTGAAAGAAGTGATAAAGACAATTTTTGCATCACACAAGTAAATTAAACTGAAATTTGGAAATATTTCTAATGATCCAGAGTAATGGCAAAACTCGAGGTCAAGTTCGGGTATGGCAATGCCTGGATCCAACCCAAACATATTTTTTGGACACATTGGGCCAGGCTTTTTATTTCACCCTAAAAAGGTTGGATTTTATATTTTATAACATTATATGTATGTATATCTATTTTTTTAATTTATCTCATAATTTTATAATTTTTAAATCCTATTTTAAAGAAATTGGGCACGAAAATATAAAATGTTTAAAATTTTAAATATATGTAATAGAGAAGTCAAATAAATATAATTACTTACAATAATATATATTTATAATTTTTTCTGTAAAATTTAAGTTCTTGGCCGGCCCTTGGACTTCTCCAATGATGCCCGAGACTAGACCGACTCATCCCTAAACTAACTCGGATCCGGTCCGAATCCAGTCCGAACGAATATTTTTGACATCCCTAAGTTATAAACTACTGATTTTGAGTTGGAACTGTTTTAACTTGTTTTAATTATTTTTTTTAACTTCAGCAATTAATAAAGGTTAATACAATAGAAAATACTTTATTTTGGTTGACTCCTCCTAAATTTGCTAAGCCATTAACCATAATGATGAAGAATATTAATAAAGTTTGATGGATACAAACGTATTATTTCTTTGAATTAACAAATATGCAACATAATTCACTATGTGTTGCACACCATACAATTAAAAAAAAAGGAAGTAGTGGAATTAATTAATTAATTTTCAGCAACAAAAAAATTAAGATTAACATAAGATATGCCTGCATGTAATTTTGTATAATTTTATTTTGAGTCTTTTGGGACATGATCAATTCTCGTTCTTTCTTATTAAATCATGCTCACATTTTTAAATTGGAACCGAATTTATGTATATCTCTAATCTCATTTGGTTAATTTTTCTTTTCAAAGACTTCAAGTAAAAAAAAAAAAAAATCCTTAAAATTAATTTTCGATATATGGTGGGGTTGTTACTTTCATTCGTGATGGCCGCCTATAAAGAAACCAAACGATATCTGTCGATTTGGATATGAGATACAAACATTTGATGACATTCAGTAAGCTCTTACAAGTCAACAATCGAAAAAGAGTGAAATCAAATCATAGGAATTAAAAATCTGAAAAAAAGAAAAGTTACCTTTTTTATTTTTCATACATCGATTGAAGTTCATTCTCAATTGAAAATTATGACAAGTTAAATAAATTAATCACCACAGTTAGTAAATATCGGTACTCAAGTTAAAGAATTAATAACTTAATAACGCTACATTTTCATCGAAATTAATAATTCTTACGAATTCATCTTATATAATCCGATGCCAGTGACCCCTTTACAAATGATTACATGTTTGCTTTGCTAATTAATTAATAAAGTGAAATCGAAAACAAATAGAACCCACACCAATAATTTTGCAAACAACCAAACCCCACCATCTCTTTTTAATTAATAGAAAAAATACAGTCAGAGAATTGCCTCTTTGCGCTCTTTGTATCACTATTATTTGATTCCGTAGAATGTTTTAAAATATAAAGGAAATCATTTTGTATAGCTTTTGTAAAGAAGTGAATTTTAAAGTATCTGAAAATTAGTCCCATTTTCTGTACAACTAAAAAAAAAATGTATAGTATCCATTTTGTTTTTTTGAAACTGCTTCGTTATCCTTGATTAATTCACCAATGTCCAGTTCCTGAAACACGAGCATGCGAAGCTTACTAATGTAATTATTAGTGGCGGGTATCATCTTTTATTTCATTTAGTGTGACAATAGCGTTATGTTAATTATGTTATTAGCTTGTTAAATATATACCTTTAACATACGAGTCGAATTTGTGTTATTTAAAATTTTGTTTTACCTTATTTTGATACGACAGGAATATGAATATAATATTACACTACAAATTGCCATTGTTGATTATAAAAAAATACAGTGCACTTATAGTAACAAGAAGAGAGATTAAAATCTTTTAATTTAGCTTGCTTTTATAAGAAGAATTGATAAACTGTCTTCAAACTTTTGAAATGAACCTGAAGAGACGGTAAAGGGAGAAGAACGTAGCCTTATTCCAAGCTAATTATATTCCTGACATTTAAGATTAAAAAAAGGGTCATTGCTTTTGTGTTCTCTCTGAAGTAGTGTCCAATTAATCATGTTAAGCAAATGCAAGATTCTTGGTTCGGCTTTTATTTAATTTAGTATGTAAAGCAAAGGCATGATCATGAGCTCCTCTGATTTTATATTTGAAGTGGGCTCTGTTTTTTATTTTCAATATTGCGGTGGGTTTTGGTTAACGGGAAATGGAAATTCACTTCGAGAACAACGACATAAAACTTCCTAACATTTAAAAAAAGATATAAAACCATTATTTTTATTAATAAATTTTATTTATTTTAATAATAAATTTATTTTTAATTTATAATTACTATTACGTCAGCATAATAAATAAATCAATATATTTAAAATTTTAGATATGAATAAGATAATCCTACTCCTATCTTTTATTAGTCATATTTTCTAAAATGAATTTCATCAAATAAGATCTATTTTTTATACATCAAATATCCAATACATTGTTTTCCAACGTGAAGGGAAATTATAAAAAGGATTTAATAAGCCTTACCTTTTGGAATTATGCAGCGGAATAAACAGGCGTTGGATCACGTTACAGGTCGGAAAGAAATCACGAACGGAAATTCTCTTCAAGTCACAGCGTATTTACCTTTTTTTCCGGATTATTCAATGGTCTTGTTGTTTAATCTTTTTCGTTTTTCGTTTCCCACACACACACACTGCTTTCTTTTTTTGAATGAATGGAATTATCGTCACTTCTTTACTTCAGCGGTTTTGATGATTATAAGTAGCGGTTGGGAGCAGTTGGGAAGTTGATTTGTGTTCAACTTCCCTCTCCCAAACGTGCATGGTAACCACCAAGTGGTTACCATGTGTGGGTCGGGTTGGGTCGGCCTATCTTGGGCGCTCACCCATCCAGCACAACATAATCAACATATTGATTCCTGATAAGTTTACAACATTCATGAATATTCAGGTAAGAAGTGTTTCATTATATCCTAGAAGTATATTTACTTAACTCATGTGCATCACTCAATTGGTGGGGATAAATAATATCTTAAAGAAAGTGATATTTATAATGTGCTTTGAATTACATATTAATTTTCTATAGTTTACCTTTTTTCATCATATTAAAATTTCACTATTTTTATTAGTATTCTCTATGTTTGCCATTCCGCACAAATACATACCCCCAACATATTAGTTATCACTTCTTAGAAATTTTGTAAATATCAATAATTAAGCACAAGGCACTATTTTTATGTTTGCTATTCTCTATGTACTGAATAGGAAGCAACAAATGAAGATGAATTCTTTTTGTTGGACACTAGTTTTTATTTTTCATTTTTTTTCCAATTATTCAATGGCGCTTGGTCCACCCATGACCGGCTCGTCAAGCAGACAAGCACAAGCGCGTGAAGCTTGCTAAATTATTAATGGTGGCGGGGGCTGCCTCTGGCTTTTGCTTCCACTTTCGTGTAATAAAGTGAAGTTTGCTAAATTATCGGTGGCGGGACTTTTTGTGTTTTCACATTAGAGTTATTTCAGTTGTGTCTGTATCATTGATGACATATTAAGTCTTGTTATTTTATTGAGGAAAAATTATCACTACACCATCTCTATTTTATTTTATATTTATTCAACTACTATAATATTTTAATATATTTTATACACTATTTTTTTAAATTTGTATTAATTAGTCACTTTTATACTAATAATATTAAATAATTTAAATGAAATGATAATTTTATCCTTAAATAAATTATAAGATTATTTCATATTATAAAAGCTTTAAAGAATAAAAAAATTATAATTATAAAAATATTCCTAAATTTAATAAAAAATAAATCTCAAATAGAAGTGCTCAGTTGATTTTTATTAAATTTAAATTTTATAAAATTTCAATAATTATTTTTATTAAAAATTTATAATTTTTAATTAATTAATTTTAAACATGTGGGGGAATTTAATTAATTTTGTAGTTTCAGCAGCAGCTGATGATCAAGTTTGGTCCATTGATGTAAATAATCCTTTCTGCGTTCCAGTTATTGAATGGGATGTTTGGTTCCGTTGTTCGTCTTGTACAAATCGTTTTCTTGCTTGGGCGATCATAATGATGCTAAAAAATGATCTACTTTTGCCCGTCCAAACAGAGAACAACAGACGGAATTGGAAACACGAATACATTGAGAGAGCGTGGGGTCAACCTTTTCACGCCTTGGCCTACAAAATCATTCTAAGATCATGTGATAAAAAGCTGATGGGCCTGAAATTCCATAAGGTTAAAAGTGAAATAAGCGACAACCGAATTTTGCCGAATTCATATCATTCATCCAACGGTGCAGAAACAATCTGTTCGTGGCGAGCAGATGCACTTTATTCCGATTCCCATATTTAATTTAGTAAGTAAATAAGTTTTTGATTCCGATTGCTCCATTCTGATTCCCATTCCGGAAATATAAACACGCCAATAATGTTTCCGGAAACACGAGCGTGCGAAACTTGCTAAATTGTTGGTGGTGGTACTGTTTTTTATTTCATTTAGTGTAATAATTACGTTTTGTTAGTTATGTTAGTAACCTACTAAATATAAAACTTTATCAGGCGAGTCCATGAGGGGAATTTATTTTATCTAAAATTTCGTTTTACAACAGGAACATAACATTATGATACGACTTCGCATTGAGATTAAAAAAAAAATGCAGCGCACTTACAGAAATAAAAAGGGAGATTAAAATCGTTTATTTTAACTTGTTTTTATAAGTAGAAGACTTCTACAGCAAAGATTGCATTCTATTTTCTTCCATATTCAACATTTTTTTTTCATTATTCAACGTTTGAAGAAAAAGCAAGAATTTTGATATTCTTAGCGTAGAACTATTGATAGACTCTCTTCAAACATTTGAGATGAACCTTAATTACGGTTTTGAAAATTATAAAGAACAATATTTTGAAAACGTTAGCGGAGTAAATTTTAGCATTAATTACGGTTTTTCTCTTATTATTATTTTGAAAATTCTGTGATTGATTCTTGGTCCACCCATGTCCAGTTCGTCAAGGAGAAGACAACAAGCGTGTGAAGCTTGCAAAATTATTGATGGTGGTGGGGGGCTGGCTTTATTTACACTTTGGTGGAATAAAGTGAAGCTTGCTAAATTACTCGTGGTTGGAAGGTTATTTTTTTTCCCCTTTCATTCTCACTTTAGAGTGATTTCAATTGTGTCTATTTGTTAGATAACATATTAGATGAATAAAGTAAAATATTTCTAAAAGATACGTTTTAGGAGTTTTGAAAAAAAATAAAAAAAATAGAGAGAGAGGAACGTTTTGATTGAACTTGGTTTATGAGTTGAAGATTTGTGAAGCGAAGGTTCCAGGAAATAGACACTGGATTAACTGCTCGACCTACGAATGTCTAATGGAATTTCGTAACAAGTGGTGGTGATTGGTGAATTGCTAAATTATTAATGGGTGATGGGCTCTGTTTTTCTTTTCTTAGCTGCAATGAACAACAAGTGGGGAAACTTGCCACATTTTACGTCGTATTTTGCTTACCAAGTGGTGGTGATGGGTGAATTGCCAAATTATTAGTCATTGGTCAATAAAGTATAAACGCGTGATTTCTACTAAGCTTGCTGGGCGAAATATTTTTGCCAGAATAAATAAATTATACGGGAAATATTTTTGTCATAAATAAATTATATTGTTGAAAAAATAATTAAACAACCTACATTGCATATATTTCTACATATAAGAAAAAAATGGTAAAAATAATTGAAAAGAAAACATTATAATATGAGGAAAATTTCTAAATTTTCCTAAAAGTTAAAAAAAACTTAAAACCCAACAATATTACACATACCTTGTTTAATAATCAATGCACCTCTTTTCAGTTAAAGAAAGAATGGAAGTTAAAGAAATGAATACATAATTATATTTGTGTAAGAAATTATGAGAGATTTTGGGGGATTTTGAGAGAATTTCGACGGCAAGAAGAAATTTGGGTGAAAGAAATATGAAGACAATAAAGTTGAGTGAATTTGATACATTTATTAAGGTATTTCAGACTTTACTCACATTTGTAGGGTATTCATGAAAACAAAAAAAGGAGGGAGTATTTAAATAATTTTGCAACTATTAAACGGTATTTAATTAAAAACCCCTATACTTTGTTTCTCTCTTTCAGCACCTTATGATATTTTAATTTTATGCATTTTTTTTAACGAGAAAATGGTACAAGTCTGGACTATGGAGTGGAAAATGTTTGTTTGTATCCCTCGATTTTGATTAAAAATACAAATAAATTCATTTGTTTTTGTCAAATTAAAGAACGCCACACACACACATATACATGAGCATTTGTATCAGTTTATCATTGCGACAATCACTCTAATTTTCCCCTTTGTTTCTCCCTCTCCTGATTTATTATATGCCCATTGAATAATGGAGTAAAGTACAAGAAAAATTAACTATATGATTTTTTTTTAATTTTGTGACAATTTGAACATTATTTTTGTTAAGTTAGGTTGTACGTCAACATAAAATAAGAGTTCAATTTATAAGTATTTATTTATGGGTGAGTTTATATGAATCCATAATTCATTAAAAATTTTATTACAAAATTCTCCCTAACCAAAATTACTCTTTAAGGACAATAGTTAACTTTTTTGAGCAAAACAACTTCAAGAACAAATGCGATAAACATTCAATTCTCTAGTCTATAGTCTAAATCCTTTGTCATGAAATTCATTATTTGATTTAAGTGAAATTGCAATTATGTATTCGTTAGGGTTTTTTTTCGCCATCCCCCATAAAAATCGACAAATATTACCATGCGCCTTAATCTTTTAACAACTATGACCGCACACCCATTTCTTTTGAAATTTCATTAACTTAATTGTTACAAGGGTAGAATAGTAAAATTATAGGGATGAATAAAGAAAAAAGAAAAAAGTTTGTTTTTTTCTCTCCATGGGTCCATTCTCATTCCATTTTCTTTCCTCCATTTACGCTCTGCAACAACTGCTCATTTTCTCCCCTTCCCCATTCATGCTCCACAGCATGGTTTGTTCGCTTTTCCCTTCCATCGACGTCACAAGGGTTGTATAACCAATTGCACTATCTAAGCGAATGTCCATTGCTGGGTGGAAACAAGTGGCAGGAGCATGTACCGAGATCGAGAGGCTTCTGGCAGTTCAAAGAGTCATGGGTTGCTGCTGATTGATGTAGTGCCAACAATGGTGACTAGCAACTATAAAATCACAACCCTAAAATTTTAGGGTTTCCATATCTTGTTTATTGATTTTTAGGTTTGGGTATTTGACGATTTGTTTGATATATAAATTATTTTGATTGTGCTATGAAATTGAAATATATGTTGCTATGGTGCTTTCAAAGCAAATATTTGGTTATTGCTATAAATACTGGGAAATGCCATGATGCTGGAGCTTGGAGTTGAAGATATCTTCTAGGTTTTGGTTCCAGAACTAATAATGTCTAGTTAACTTTAGTTTTCATTTAATTTCTTCTTAAAAATGGCTTCAATTTAATTGTAATTATTTTCGGTTTACATTTAACATTGTTTTTAAAAACATTCTATAATTATCTTTTTTAAAGAAAAATATATGGCTCATTTAGTACTCACAGTCAATTCAATTTATAAGGGCATTATGGTGATTCAACAAATATTTGACAAAATCATTAAGGTTAACGATAATTTCTAAACGGAATGGGTGCACAGTGATAGTTGTCGAAAGATTAGGGGGTACTGCAACATTTATCGATTCTTATGGGGGTTGGCAAAAAAAGTTGCCTTAGAAGTTTTTCTTTTAAAACACAAGAATTTCTTTTGATTTATTTTATTTTATTTTTTAAAGTAAAAACAAGAATATCAAGTTTCGATCAAATTTGAATTACTGGAAGTTCTTATTCTTTTATTTACATACATTGCCAATAAAATTTTTTCCAAACCAAGAATATCATATAGAAAAAAAATAATTTGTTAATGATACTTTTAATCTCTATATTGTTATATTGAAACTCTAATGAGTGAATGAACAATGGTAAAAATATTGCAAATTCAAATAAAATTTGTGAATGTTGAAACAAAATTAGAAGTGCAGACAAATGTGTCATATTTGCGATATTATTAGGTGTACTGAGTATAAGAAGGATTTTTGAATTTTTATGATGGGTTTAATGAGTAAAGAGATTTAAAAAGTAGTTTAATGAGTCCAAATAGTCATGCTCTCTATTTATATGAAAGAAGTGAGAAAATTTGTGCATCACACAATTAGATTAGACTGAAATTTACCAGTATTTATAACAACCTGCTTACACCCTGCTGATTTTGAGTTGGAACTCTTTTTAACTTGTTTTAAATTTTTTTTAACTTCAACAATTAACAAAGATTAATACAAGAGAAAGTGCTTCATTTTGGCTGACTCCTCCTTTCACATTTGCTAAGCCATTAACCATAATGATGAAGAATATTAGTAAAGTGAGTCATAATTCAGAAGTGGCCAATTGGTTACGCACCATAGAATTAAAACAAAAAAAGGAATAGTGGAATTAATTAATTAATTAATTTTCAGCAACAAAAAAATTAAGATTAACATATGATATGTCTGCATGCAATTTTGTATAATCTTATTTTTAGGCCCTTAGGACATGATCAATTCGTGTTTTCTCTTATTGAATCATACTCACATTTTAAATTGGTAACCGAATTGATGCATGTATGTCTCTAACCTAGTCTGGTTAATTTTTCTTTCAAAGATTTCAAGTAAAAAGAATTTCTAAAATTAATTTTTAATATATGGTGGGTGTTGTTACTTTCAATTCGTGATGGCCGCCTATAAAGAAACCAAACGATATTTGCCAATTTGTGAGATGAGATACAAGCATTTGATGACATTCAGCAATCTTTAACAACGTCAGTAATATAGCCACTCGGCCAAAAGCCGAGTGGTTAGGGCTGTTGTCCTCCAATTTGGACGGCAGCAGTTCGAAACCCCACAAACACATTAAGAGGGTATTTTCTTCCTTAATTATATTGTCACAAACGCATTGTAAGGGTATTTCCTTCCTTGATTATATTGTATGATTGAATGAACGTAGTCTTCTCCCTCACCCAAGAGTGAGTGGAGTAGATATCCCTCAATTATTAGTGAGGGTTAAAATTTGTGCAGAATTCTATATGTATTGATGTAAGTTGGTCTTAGTAATAGTTTGATTTGTAAATATCAATTATACTCTTATATAATATGAGTTGTAGTTTGAACAATAATTTTATATAATTAAAAAAAAACGACATCAGTAATATGAAAAGAGTGAAATCAAATAATAAGAATTAAAAATCTTTAAAAAAGTTATCTTTTTATTTTTCATACATTGATTGAACTTCATTTTCAATTGAAAATTATGACAAGTTAAATAAATTAATCACCACAATTAGTAAATATTAGAACCTCAAGTTAATGAATTAATAACTTAATAACGCTACATTTTCATCGAAATTAATAAGTCTTATGAATTCATCTTACACAATCTGATGCTAGTGACCCCTTTACAAATGATTACATGTTTGCTTCGCTAATTAATTAATAAAGTGAAAAACAAAAACAAAGAGACCCCACACCAATAATTTTGCAAACAACCAAACCCCACCATCTCTTTTCAAAAAAGAGGGAAAAAAAATAATCAGAGAATTACCACTTTTCTCTTTGTATCATTGTTATTCGACTTCATACAATGTTTCAAAATAAAAGCAAATCCTTCTCTATTGCTTTTATAAATAAGTGAATTTGAAAATATCGAAAAATTAGTCTCATTTTCTGTTTAAAAAAAAAAATGCATTGTATCCATTTTGTTATTTTGTAATTCTTTCATTGATCCTCGGTGTTAATTCACCAATGTTCAGTTCCCGAAATATGAGCATGCGAAGCTTGCTAATTTAATTATTGGTGGCGGGTACTGTCTTTTATTTCATTTAGTGTAATATTCGTGTCATGTTAATTATGTTATTAGCTTATTAAATATATATCATTAACAAACCAGTCGAATTTGTGTTATTAAAAATTTCGACGTGACGGAAATATGAATATAACATTACATTACAAATTGGCATTGTTGATTATAAAAAAATACCGTGCACGGTGCATTTATAGTAATAAGAAGAGAGATTAAAATATTTTAATTTAACTTGCTTTTATAAGTTGAAGAATTGATAAACTCTCTTCAAACTTTTGAAATGAACATGAAGAGACGGTTAGAGGAGAAGCATGTAGTTTTATTCCAAGCTAATTATATTTCTGACATTTAAGATTAACAAAATGGTTCATTGCTTTCGTGTCCTCTATGAAATAGTACCTAATTAATCATGTTAAGCAAAGGTAAAGAATCTTGGTTCAGTTTTCATTTAATTTAGTATGTAAAGTAAAGGCATGATCATGAGCTCCACCGATTTTATATTTGTAGTGGGCTCTGCCTTTTCTTTCCACTTTTTTGCTGGGTTTTCCTTAATGGGAAATGGACAGTGATATTCTAACGTTTGAATATATATATATATATATATATATATATATATATATATATATAATATTTTAAAAAAGATATATAATTCTTATTTTTGTTAATAAATTCCATTTATTTTAATAGTAAATTTATTTTTAATATCCCTATAATAAATAAATCAATATATTAATTTAAGACATGTTATCAATGACATGTATAATAAAATCAACAACCTTTTATTTAAAATTTAAAATTAAGATATAATTATTTTTTACTCAAATTATTTACTTTAAATTATAAATATATCCTTTCCAATGATAGGATGATAAAAAATAATGAATAATAGATAAAATTAAAATCAAATTTATTTTCTTCTAGGGCAAATTAGGCAAAATGAGATATTAAACACGCTTGTATGTGAAAAGGCAATTGGGCAAACGGGAAGTAAAATTGAAAGGCTCACTCTCTTAAGTAAAATATATTGACCTATTTATTATAGAGACGTGATAGTAGTTGTAAATTAAAAATTAAGTTACTACTAAAATAAACAGATTTTAATAATAAAAAAAAGTTATATATCTTTTTTAAAACACTACGAAGTTTCATATCATTTTTCTTGTTCAATGTCTTTTTCTCTTGCTTAATTGATTTTTAGATTTGTTGGGCCCTTCGCAATCACAAACTCATTGTGCTAATTCACTTTCTCATTTGCTTTAATTTCCATAAACTTATAATTCGGTTTCTTTCTTTGCCAAAAAAAAAAAATGTAAATAATCCAAGAACAAGCATCCGTTGAGTTGCTGGTCAATAAGTTAGCTTTAGTGGGGACTAGGTTACTTGATCTAATGGCCATGAATGAAGAGTATTATGAAAAATAATAATTTAAATAAAAGAGTACAAGTATATCTATAAATATAGGTCATATTTATATGCCATTTAGATATGACAAAAATGATATTGCACCACTCTTTTCTTAGCCCTATTTCTCAAAATGAATTTCATCTAATAATATCTATTTTTGTACACATCAAATATTCAATACATTATTTTTTCGTAGAAACAAAATATTGATTCATGACAAGCTTGCAACATGCAAGAATATTCATGTTTACTTTCGTCAATGTGTAACGCAAGCAAATAGAGAAGTGTTTCATTATATTCTAGAGGCATATTTGTTTAACCTATGTGCATCACTCAATTAGTGGGGATATGTAATGTCTTAAAGAAAGTAATATTTGTAGTGTACCTTGAATTACATATTAATTTTCTACCGTTTATCATTTTTTCATTATATTAAAGTTCCATCATTTTTATTGCTATTCTTTATGTTTGTCATTCCGCACAAATGCCCACAAATACATATCCCCAACGTATTAGTAATCACTTATTAGAAATTTTGTAAATGTCAATAATTAATATCACTATTCAATCATTTAAAAAAACCTGATTTTTAATGATTAATTTATCTCTCAATCAAAACTAGACACAGGTAAATATGTGAACTCTAAATCTTGATACTCGTAATATGTTTGGGTTGGATTTTTCTAATAGTCAAACCTAATCTACTCAGAACTTATTATTGTTGAGCTGACCTCATAAGTACAACCTGGAGCCTATGTTGGCGACTTGGTTTTAATGCGACGACTGAGGATCCTAGTTTAAGAATACAACCTCAAGCCTATATAATCCAACCTCGAAATTCATTTGTCCGACCTGAGAATTCGCTTGACATAAGAAATTGCTAGTCAAGAGAACGTGGCCTAATTTCTAGGGAAGTTGTGTGCCACGATCTATTTAAACCACCTCCAACCACCATCACTTGCAATGAATTTTGAAGTTAAGGGAGTAACCGTCCACGACCAAGAGCCTATTTAAAGCGAAGAGCGCATTAGGTGAAGGGTTGGCAAATTTACTTGACTTGAACTTATTCATAATTCTTCATTCTCGATTTTTCTCCAGTTATACATAATTTCTGACTTAAGCATCGGAGGGTCACGTCGGAACCCCGGCGTATCTAACCGTGTTTTTCTGGTTGGCGGTATGGAAAGTTGCGATAGACTTGAGTTTGAGCTTGGATTCGCACGCAATTCCCCAAAGAAACAAATTTAGTTGTTGAGGTCGTTTTTCGGCATCAACATCTTGGCGCCGTCTGTGGGGAACGGTGCGAAAAGCCATACATTGGAAGATTTAAAAGGGAGAGGCTATCGGGGTTACGAAATGGCGACGGGTGATAATGATGGAGATAGGCAGACCTTGCGCCAATTGGCGGAAGAAATGAATGCCACTACAAATAAGAGGTGGAGAGAAGGGATTGAGAGGCAAATGGCAAGATTTGAGGAGATGATCAGGGGGGCTGGTTGATGCCCAAGTCAAGGGGGCTTAAGTTCGAGCTAATGATCCAGAAGAAATGAAATGGCCTTGCGCCATTTCAAAGGGAGAGGCTATCGGGGTTACGAAATGGCGACGGGTGATAATGATGGAGATAGGCAGACCTTGCGCCAATTGGCGGAAGAAATGAATGCCACTACAAATAAGAGGTGGAGAGAAGGGATTGAGAGGCAAATGGCAAGATTTGAGGAGATGATCAGGGGGGCTGGTTGATGCCCAAGTCAAGGGGGCTTAAGTTCGAGATAGGCAGACCTTGCGCCAATTGGCGGAAGAAATGAATGCCACTACAAATAAGAGGTGGAGAGAAGGGATTGAGAGGCAAATGGCAAGATTTGAGGAGATGATCAGGGGGGCTGGTTGATGCCCAAGTCAAGGGGGCTTAAGTTCGAGCTAATGATCCAGAAAGTAGTGGAGCGCGAGAGAGAGAAGAGCTTGGTAGTGAACCACCTGAATGGGACATTTCAAGCCAAAAGTGAGAACATGTCCAAGTATTTGAGTAAAGCATTGCTGTTATGGGGTAGCTTTGATCAAGTTGCAATGGAGCAAATTAGGGGAAAGAATTACCGAAAGAGATTATATATAGCAAGACCGGCATTCTACAAAAAGCCCAAAGTTCCCACAAGGAATCCCATTGGAATTAGTTTCAAAGCCATGTATAGCTGATCGCAAGATGGAATTTTGTATGGTAAAAGATGAGAAAAATGGATGGTGCCTATCATGAGATATATTGAATTTGGAGAACAACCTCAAGATAAAGCATAGGCAAGAAGTCTGCGATGCCAGGCAACACGACACTCCATTATCGAAGGTGTGCTTTATAAGAGAGGTTATATTTTACCTTTCCTGCGGTGTTTAGGCTTGGCTGATGCCAACTATGTGATGAGAGAGGTGCATGCGGTAATTTGTGGAAATCATGGCGGAGGTAGGGCATTGGCCCATAAAATAATAAGGCAAGGTTATTTTTGGCCAACCATGCATGAAGATACACAGGAGTTAGTTCGGAGATGTGATGAATGCTAGAAATTTGTCGTAATTATAAGACAACCACTAAAGAAAACATGATGACAATGGGGAGTAATTGGCCATTTGCACAATGGGGGTGGATCTTATCGGACCAATGCCGACCGAGAGAGGCCAAATAAAATATACAGTGGTAGCCATTGATTATTTTACTAAGTGGATTGAAGTTGAACCGTTATGAAAGATAATCGAGCAACGCATAACAGATTTCATATAGAGGAATATGATTTCTGAGATATGGCCTACTAATTTAGCTATTACGTTAATGGAACCCAATTCAATAATGAGAATTTTAAGAAGTTTTGTGGTCAGCTCAGCATTGAACTTCGGTTTAGCTCACCTGCCCATCCGAAGGCAAGCGGACAAGTGGGCGCCGAACAAAACTATAAAGCAGTTGTTGAAGAAAAGGTTAGGTGAGAAGAAGGGAGCTTGGGTGGATAAGCTTCCAAGACTGCTGTAGGCCTATAGAGCGAATAGTGAAGGCTTCAATAGGGGAGACTCCATTCTCGCTTGCTTTCAGCCATGAGGCGGTAATCCCAGCTGAGGTTGGCATGGAGGCACACCGCACAAAATATTATGATGAAACTTGATAAACATAGAACAGATGTTGTTGGATTTAGATTTGCTTGATGAGAAGAGAGAGACGGCAAGAGATCGAGCAGCAATTTACCAGCAAAAAGTGGCTAGGTTCTACAACAAGAATATCCGACAGCGACAATTTTAGGAGGATCGGTACTCGCAAGGTCAACAGTCAACCAAAACCAGTGATGGAGTTTTGGGGCGGTAGGAAGGACCATACAAAGTACTACATTCATTTATTAATGGCGCATGTAAGTTAGGTTATCCAGATGGCAGGGTCTTCGGCAAGGCATGGAATGCAGAGCACCTGTGAAAATACTATGAGTAAGCCAATCTTATCTATGATATTCTTGTTTACTTGTTTTCTTTAAACAAGCTAGAAAAATTTATTGTTTCAATTTGTTATATGTTCAGTTCTGTAATTTTTGCTATATTAATATCAAAGAGGTTATTCAGAAGTGCAACTCTATCTTTTATTTACTTGTGACCACTCTTATTTGAGATTGGCATTTTTGGGCCTTATTGAGGTCCAACGTGAAAATTTATCCAATCTTCTTGAGATTGAGATCGACATTGCGGCCTTGTTAAGGTCCGACGTGAAAAATTTATCTAATTTTATTGAGATTGAGATCGACATTGCGGCCTTGTTGAGGTCAGCGTGAAGAATTTATCAATCTAATTGAGATTGAGATCGGCATTTTGGGCCTTATTAAGGTCCAAGCGTGAAGATTTATCAATCTTATTGAGATTGAGATCGACACGGCTTTGTTGAGGTCAACGTGAAAGTTTATCCAATCTTATTGAGATTGTGATCGACATTGTGGCCTTATTGAGGTCCAACGTGAAAATTTATCCAATCTTCTTGAGATTGAGATCGACATGCTGGCCTTGTTGAGGTCCGGCGTGAAGAATTTATCTAATGTTATTGAGATTGAGATCGACATTGTAGTCTTATTGCGGTCCGACATGAAAAAGTTATCAATCTTATTGAGATTGAGATCGACACGGCTTTGTTGAGGTCAGCGTGAAAGTTTATCAATCTTATTGAGATTGTGATCGACATTATGGCCTTATTGAGGTCCAACGTGAAAATTTATCCAATCTTCTTGAGATTGAGATCGACATGCGGCCTTGTTGAGGTCCGAGCGTGAAGAATTTATCTAATGTTATTGAGATTGAGATCGACATTGTAGTCTTATTGCGGTCCGACATGAAAAAGTTATCCAATCTTATTGAGATTGAGATCGACATTCTTTGCCTTGTTGAGGTTCAACGTGAAGATTTATCCAATCTTAATGAGATTAAGATCGACATTACGACCTTGTTGAGGTCAACGTGAAAAAGTTATCCAATCTTGTTGAGATTAAAATAAGCTCTTAGCCTTATTAAGGTCCGACATGAATAATTTATCCAACCTTATTGAGATTGAGATCGACATTGCGGCATTGTGGTGGTCCAACGTGAAGATTTATCCAATCTTATTGAGATTGAGATCGACATTGCGGCCTTGTTGAGGTCCAACGTGAAAATTCATCCAATCTTATTGAGATTAAGGTCGACATTGCGACCTTGTTGAGGTCCAACGTGAAAAAGTTATCCAATCTTATTGAGATTAAAATAAGCTCTTAGCCTTATTGAGGTCCGACATGAATAATTTATCCAACCTTATTGAGATTGAGATCGACATTGCGGCATTGTGGAGGACCAACGTGAAGATTTATCCAATCTTATTGAGATTGAGATCGACATTGCGGCATTGTGGAGGACCAACGTGAAGATTTATCCAATCTTATTGAGATTGAGATCGACATTGCTGCCTTGTTGAGGTCCAACGTGAAGATTTATCCAATCTTAATGAGATTAAGATCGACATTGCGACCTTGTTGAGGTCCAACGTGAAAAAGTTATCCAATCTTGTTGAGATTAAAATAAGCTCTTAGCCTTATTAAGGTCCGACATGAATAATTTATCCAACCTTATTGAGATTGAGATCGACATTGCGGCATTGTGGTGGTCCAACGTGAAGATTTATCCAATCTTATTGAGATTGAGATTGACATTGCAGCCTTGTTGAGGTCCAACGTGAAAAAGTTATCCAATCTTGTTGAGATTGAAATAAACTCTTAGCCTTATAGATGTCCTACATGAATAATCATACGATCTTATTTAAGATTGAGATCGATATTCGGAATGGTCTTACCTGGATAATCATCCTCCAGTGAAAAAATCAGAGTCGATAGTTGGGCATTATTGAGGTTCAACGAAAATAGATTAACCCGGACTTACCACGACCAAGGTAAGAAGCTGAAATTTAGTCTTAACAATGCCCAATCTAACTTAAAAATTTGATATTCTAATCTAAATTATTTGCTCCAACCTTAGTCAAATAGGCATTGGTTATTTTACAAACACCCTCACCTCATTTAGGTTGACAAATTGTTACAATTATGTTGAGGTTGACATTTTACTTTTGTAAGCCTACGGTTGAGGTCAACGTTTAACATTTGTGAACCTACGGTTGAGGTCGACATTTTACATTTGTGAGCCTACGGTTGAGGTCGAGATTTTAATTTTGTGAGCCTACGGTTGAAGTTGAGATTTTAGTTTTGTGAGCTCTATGGTTGAGGTTGACATTTCACTTTTGTGAGCCTACGATTGAGGTCAACATTTTACATTTGTGAGCCTACGGTTGAGGTCGAGTTTTAGCTTTGTGAGCTCTATGGTTGAGGTCCAAATTTTAATTTTGTGAGCTCTACGGTTGAGGTCGACATTTTAGTTTTGTAAGCCTACGGTTGAAGTCGAGATTTTAGTTTTCTGAGCTCTATCATTGAGGTTGACATTTTACTTTTGTGAGCCTACGATTGAGGTCCACATTTTAATTTTGTGAGCTCTACGGTTCAGGTCGACATTTTAGTTTTGTGAGCTCTACGGATGAGGTCGACATTTTAGTTTTGTGAAATCTACAGTTGAGATCTACATTTTAGCTTAGTAAAGTTTGCGGTTGAGGTCGGTCGTAAGCTTAACATTTTTCTAATTTGCAAATTTATTGAAATCGGCTTGCGTTGTTGAGGTCGGCCATAAATTTAACATTTTTCTACTTTTCAATTTTATTGAGATCAGCTTGCCTTGTTAAGGTCGGCCATAAAATTAACATTTTTCTACTTTTCAATTTTATTGAGATCACTTGCCTTGTTTCGGGCGTAAACTTAACATTTTTTTACTTTTCAATTTATTGAGGTCGGCTTGCCTTGTTGAGGGCCGTAAGTTTAACATTTTCTATTTTTCAATTTATTGAGGTCGGCTTACCTTGTTGAGGTCGGCCGTAATTTAATATTTTTATACTTTTCAATTTATTGAGATCGGCTTGCCTTGTTGAGGTCGGCCGTAAGCTTAACATTTTTCTACTTTCAATTTATTGAGGTCGGCTTGCCTTGTTGAGGTCGGCCGTAAGCTTAATATTTTTATGCTTTTCAATTTATTGAGGTCGGCTTTCCTTGTTGAGGTCGGCTTGCCTTGTTGAGGTCGGCCATAAGCTTAACATTTTTCTGCTTTTCAATTTTATTGAGGTCGGCCATTGTCTCGTTGAGGCAAACCATTATCTTGCTGAGGTCGGCCATATCCTTGACACTTATCTTGTAGGTTGAGATACATTTGTTCAATTGCCAAAGTTCAAACTAGTTTGCAATCCATGGAATCCAAGCATTGGTGCGCAAAAAAAAAAAAAAAAAAAAAAAAAATTAAACGGGTTAAACGGTGAATATCCGAGTACAAAAGTAAATTAAAGTTCCAACAAAACTCTACACAAGTTCATGGCCCATACACTATGATAAGTGAAGTGAATTCACTTAAGAAGTTTCCTTTTGGCTTTCAACAACTCTATTGCTTTGGAAAGCCTCACCTTCAATCCCGACCTCACCGCTCTGAAGCATTGGGTTATGGTTCTCTTCTAAGCCCGTGCTTATAGATTTCTTCCTAGCTCTCTCTTTGCTCACCATTATGCTCTACACCGTCTTTCTTTTGCTTGCGGCCATATTACTCTTTCTTCTTTGTTTTAGTTTCCAATACCGTTCATATCTTCTCGTATTGAAAACTAGGGGTAGTGTTTGGGTTGGATTTTTCTAATAGTCAAACCTAATCTACTCAGAACTTATTATTGTTGAGTTGACCTCATAAGTACAACCTGGAGCCTATGTTGGCGACTTGGTTTACAAGTACGACCTGAGGATCCTAGTTTAAGAATACAACCTCAAGCCTATATAATCCAACCTCGAAATTCATTTGTCCGACACCGAGAATTCGCTTGACATAAGAAATTGCTAGTCAAGAGAACGTGGCCTAATTTCTAGGAAGTTGTGTGCCACGATCTATTTAAACCACCTCCAATGACCATCACTTGCAATATCCAAAAGCGGGCTGAAGTTAAGGGAGTAACCGTCCACGACCAAGAGCCTATTTAAACCGAGAGCGCATTAGGTGAAGGGTTGGCAAATTTACTTGACTTGAACTTATTCATAATTCTTCATTCTCGATTTTCTCCGATTATACATAATTTTGACTTAAGCATCGGAGGGTCTACGGAACCCCGGCGTATCCTAACCGTGTTTTCTGGTTGGCAGGTATGGAAAGTTGCGATAGACTTGAGTTTGAGCTTGGATTCGCACTGCAATTCCCCAAAAGAAACAAATTTAGTTGTTGAGGTCGTTTTTCGGCATCAACATAATATATATTAGCCATGTCTAAAAAAGTAAGTTTTAATGTCTACTTCCATTTTTTAAATGCTAGGTAGATGTACACTATCTATGCATCTACTATTGGAAAAAATCAAATTTTTTTTAAAACTTTTAGGATCACTTTCATACAATATATAAGAATTTGTAATATAGAAATCGTACCTTAAAAATCCGATTTGGTTTTTTCTATTGAAGTGATTTAAACTCCCAGATCATGATCCGTCACCACTACTCTTGTTAGATCACAATCCGCCACCAAATAATCTTGCAGGTTATGACTCAAGTTTGATCTACACTTGACGTGTGGGCGCCTTTATCACCACTAAAGAAATTAGCGAGAAAAATTTTCTCTCAAAATTAGAGAGAAAAATCTTTTTCTTTAATCTGTATAATGTGGCCTCTCTCTTCTTTTGGGAGAAAATAAGCTCTTTTATATCTCTATCTAGTGGAAACCCTAGTTTCCATTTTTTTATATTATTTAATTCTATTAAATCAAGTTTGATTTAAATTAAAAATAATAAACCAAAAGTAACGTTACTTCTTTCTTGTCATAGGGGCTCACTTTGTAAAATAACACAAGGCTCCTTAAACACAACTACATTACATGGATCCTCCCACTAAATAATATATTTAGCCTTTTAACCCAAATAGCTAGTTATCTTACTTATTAATCCAATAGTGGCGCAGTCAATTAAATGAGCTAACTTGGGAATCATTTGAGAATATACAATAGTGGCTATAATAATTAGACCTGTAATTAAACTAGCCCAATTATTTAATTCCAAATCTACTTCACTAAAAGATTGGAACTGATCTCCATAATTGTATGCTCGAATAATAATTCGTCCCAAACCACATTGATTTCTTTACTGCACAATTCTTTTTACCACATCATTAATTAAATCGATATCTCAACTGTCCAATCAATTTAATTACATTTTATTCTTTGATTCTTACTAGTTTTCTCTAATGATCATTTTCAATATACTAAATATGTTGACACACTATGGCAAGAGAATTCTATGATCAAGTGCAGAAAACCCATCAAGAGATGTGCTGTACAAATTCTAAATTGTCAATCTATAACTCTAATACTCATAATTACTCCTATCAAGATACTGGGTAATCTTGACTACAAGTATATGTCGTACTCATTAGTAATTCAAATGGAATAACAATTACAATCATGAAATCATAATTAATTCAAGATTAAGATTACAGTAAAATCAATGCTTATGAGATTTAATAAGTCCGACAGTTATTATAAAGTTAATTACATGTTATATGTGATTCTGTTCAATGTAGTCATACTACATCAATAAATTCATACGATTAAGACAAATCATTTAGTAAATATATATAATTTTATTAATAAAAAAATTATTAAAATATCTCATTTATTTTATTAATTAAAAAATTATTTATTATAATTAAATAAATATATATAATTTTATAGGGTATATTTTCCCAACATGTACTGAATAGGAAGCAACACATAAAGATGGATTCTTTTTGCTGTACACTGATTTTTATTTTTCATTTTTTCCAAATGTTCAATGATCTTGGTCCACCCATGTCCAGTCCGTCAAGCAGACAGCACAAGCGCGTGAAGCTTTGCTAAATTATTGAAGGTGGTGGAGGCTGCCTCTGGCTTTTGCTTCCACTTTCGTATAATAAAGTGAAGTTTGCTAAATTAACGCGGGCGGGACTTTTTTTGTTTTCACATTAGAGCTATTTCTGTTGTGTCTATATCATTGATTCATTGGTAACATATTAATCGTCTTGTTATTTTTTTTAAGTATATCTATTAAGTATAAATGAATCGAATTAATGTTCACCTAAAATTTTGTTATAATTTATTTTGACACGACAGTAATATAATATAATGGTAAAAATTACCATTGTGATTATAAAAAATTACAATGTACTTTTTTTTTTTGAAAAGAAAATATAGCTTTCATTGATTGGAAACTGGTAATAAGGACATAATTTCAGGCGGGAATGATCCCTCTCAAGATACCGAATTTTCGAAGTCTATTGCTTTCTTAGCTAAAGAGTGTGCTGTGACATTACATTCTCTTGGTATATAATGAATTGAGACCTATTTCAATCTCTGGATGCTTTCTTGAATGTCTGTAATTAACCAAGAGATTTCTGTTATGCTGTCTTTCTTGGTCAAAATTAAGTCTACCACTTCAATTGCAATGTACTTTTAAGTCTTCGTTTTAGCTTGAAAATTAATTCAATAAATAGTAAAGTGAAGATTCGTGGTAGATACATTCCATTTTCCTCCTTATTCAGCATTTACCCTACAAATATCAACGTGCGATTTTATATATTTTGAATCTGGCAACAAGTGGTGGTCACTGGTGATTGGTGAATTGCTAAATTATTAATTGGCGGTGGCCTCTGTTTTCTTTTTCACTTTACTGGGATAAACAACAAGTGGAACTGGAAGACTTGTTATCTGCACTTTGCTCGACTCTCCGCACTTACTGTTCATTTTCTCATTTTGCTTTCCAAAACTCAAAGTTTTGTTTCTTTCTTTGCACCAAAAAAAAAAAAAAAGGAAGAAGAAAATGTCAATCATCGGAGAGGCAATCCTGACTGCGTCCGTTGAGTTGCTGGTCAAAAACTTAGCTTCAGTGGGGATTCGGTTGTTTCCACGCCAAGATCAAATTCGGGCCGATCTAATGAAGTGGAAGACGATGCTTTCGAATTTCAAGGCGGTGCTTGATGATGCTGAGGAGAAGAAGAGGACCGATCAGTCTGTGAAGTTGTGGCTTGGCGAGCTTCAGAACTTGGCTTTTGATGTTGAAGACTTGTTGGATGAGTTTCAAACTGAGGCTTTCCGGAGGAAGTTGCTGCTTGGAAATGGAGATCCAGCTGCGGCTCAGGATCAACCCAGTAGCAGTCGTACGAGAACAAGTAAGTTTCGGAAGCTCATTCCTACTTGCTGCACCACTTTTACTCCACAATCGATTCAGTTCGATTATGGCTTGATGTCCAAAATCAAAGAGATCGACAGCAGATTTCAAGAAATTGTGTCACAGAAAAACTTGCTAGATTTAAAAGAAAGTTCAGCTGGAGGGTCCAAAAAAGCCAGTCAAAGGCTAGAGACAACCTCTTTAGTGACTGAAGCCAAAGTATATGGCAGGGAAACAGAAAAGAAGGATGTTGTTGAACTGCTGTTGAGGGATGATTTCAGCAACGATGGTGGATTCTCTGTTATTCCTATTATAGGTATGGGCGGGCTGGGTAAAACTACTCTTGCTCAGCTTGTCTACAATGATAAGCGAGTGCAGGATCATTTTGATCTCAAGGCATGGACTTGTGTCTCTGAGGATTTCGACGTTAAAAGGCTGACAAAAACAATTCTAAGATCCGTTACTAAGCAGACTATTGATGACAGTGATTTAAATTTGCTTCAAGAGGAGCTGAAGAAGGGGTTATCTCAAAAGAAATTTTTGCTTGTTTTAGACGACGTTTGGAATGAGAAATACAATGATTGGGTTGACATGAGCCGTCCGTTTGAAGCTGGCGCACAGGGAAGTAAGATTGTTGTCACTACTCGCAATCAAAGGGTTGCAAAAATCATGAGGCCGGATCAAGCTTATGAATTGAAAAACTTGTCAACTGAGGATTGTCTGCCTGTGTTTGCTCAGCACTCTTTGGGGACAAGAGATTTCAGTTCACACAAGTCATTGGAGGACATTGGCAAGAAGATAGTGATCAAATGCAATGGCTTGCCCTTGGCAGCAAAAACACTGGGAGGACTTTTATGTGGAGAACATGACAGAGGTGTGTGGGAAGATGTGCTCAGTAGCAAGATATGGGAATTACCAGAAGATAGATGTCCCATTATACCAGCTCTTGCAGTGAGCTATTATTATCTTCCTCCAATTTTGAAACAATGCTTTGCATACTGCTCGTTGTTTCCGAAGGATTATGAATTTGAAGAGGAGGAGATAATTTTATTATGGAGTGCTTCGGGTTTCTTGGATCATAAAGAGAGTGGGAATCCTAGTGAAGATCTAGGTCGAAAGTTCTTTCAAGAGCTACATTCAAGATCTTTTTTCCAGCAATCGGCCACCGATACATCACGATTTGTGATGCACGATCTTATCAACGACCTTGCTCAATGGGCTGCTGGGGAAATGTACTTCAGAATGGAGTATACCTCTGAGGTTAACAAGCAACAGAGGTTTTCCAGATATCTTCGTCATCTGTCATACATTCCTGAATATTATGATGGCGGTAAAAGGTTTGGGGACTTGTATGATATCCAACATTTGCGAACTTTTTTACCAGTAACGTTGTCAAATCGTTCGCGTGGATACTTGGCTCATAGCGTTCTGCCTAAGTTGTTCAAACTCCAAAGCTTAAGGGTCTTCTCTTTGTGTGGATATTACATCTCCGAGCTGCCGGATTCAATCGGTGATTTGAGGTATTTAAGGTACCTGAACCTATCTGGAACTGGGATTAGAACTCTGCCTGAATCAGTCAGCAAGCTTTACAACTTGCACACCCTTCTGTTGGAGGGCTGTCGGAAACTGAAGAAGTTGTGTGCAGACATGGGATATCTCATCAAATTGCATCATCTTAATACTTCAAATACAGATTCGTTGGAGGAAATGCCAGTAGGAATCGGCAAGCTGACTTGTCTTCAGACGCTGTGTAATTTTGCTGTGGGAAAAGACAAAGGTTCTGGGTTACGAGAGCTAAAGTTGCTGATGCATCTTCAGGGGACACTTAAAATTTCAAAATTGGAGAACGTAAAAGACGTTGGTGATGCGAAGGAGGCTCAATTGGATGGAAAGAAGAACCTTAAAGAATTATCGCTTCGATGGACAAACAGTGCCGATGGTTCATCTTCAAGGGAGGCAGAAACTGAAGAGGGTGTGCTTGACATGCTGAAACCCCATAAAAATCTGGAACAACTTTGTATCTGTGGCTATGGAGGTACAAAATTTCCAACATGGTTAGGAGATTCCTCATTCTCAAATTTAGTAACACTTAAATTTGAAGATTACGGCACGTGTACTGCCCTGCCGTCTGTCGGGCAACTGCCCTCTCTAAAGCATCTTACAGTGCGTGGAATGAGTAGAGTAAAGAGCTTGGGTTCAGAGTTCTATGGGGATGACTCTCGAATTCCATTTCCATGCTTGGAGACTCTTCGTTTTGAAGACATGCAAGAATGGGAAGACTGGATTCCTCATGGATCCAGTCAGGGAGTTGAACAGTTTCCTAAATTGAGAGAGCTTCACATTTTAAAATGTTCTAAGCTGCAAGGAACATTTCCAAAACACCTTCCAGCATTGGAGAAGCTTGTTATTGGAGGATGTGAAGAATTGTTAGTTTCAATTTCGAGTCTTCCAGCTCTTTGCGAATTGGAAATTGGTGGATGCAAAAAGGTTGTGTGGCCAAGTGCAACTAATCATCTCGGGTCACAGAATTCAGTGGTTTGTAGAGATACATCAAGTCAAGTGTTTCTCGCAGAGCCATTGAAGCCGCGACTACCAAAACTAGAAGAATTGCGGATAGATGATATTAAAAATGAAACATATATATGGAAGAGTCATAACGAATTACTGCAAGACATTTGCTCTCTCAAAAGCTTGACGATTGACAGCTGTCCCAAACTTCAATCCTTGGCGGCAGAGGAAGAGAAAGACCAACAACAGCAGCTCTGCGAGTTGTCATGCAGACTTGAATATCTAGGATTGTGGGAATGCGAAGGCCTTGTGAAGCTGCCACAATCATCGCTCAGCCTCAGTTCCTTGAGAGAGATAGACATCTACAAGTGCAGTTCCCTTGTTTCCTTTCCTGAGGTTGCTCTGCCTTCCAAGTTGAAGAAAATTCAGATTAGGCATTGTGATGCACTGAAATCGTTACCAGAGGCATGGATGTGCGACACCAATTCATCTCTCGAGATCTTGAATATTGAGTATTGTCGTTCGTTGACATATATTGCTGCTGTCCAGCTACCATCGAGCCTTAAGAAGTTGCAGATCGGGCATTGCGATAATATAAGGACTTTGACAGTGGAAGAGGGCATCCAGTGTAGCAGCGGCAGCAGCAGAAGGTACACCTCATCTCTTCTCGAGGGGTTGTCTATTAACTGTTGTCGCTCTCTGAAGTGTATATTTTCAAAAAACGAGTTACCTGCCACGCTTGAGTCCCTTGAAGTTGGCAATCTACCTCCGTCTCTTAAGTCCCTTGAAGTTTGGGGATGTTCAAAGCTGGAGTCAATAGCAGAAAGGTTGGACAACAACACATCTCTTGAAAAGATCTACATTTCTGCTTGTGAAAATCTGAAAATTTTACCGAGTGGTTTACATAATCTCCGCCAGCTTCAAGAGATTGCAATTTGGGGGTGTGGAAATCTGGTGTCCTTTCCCGAAGGGGGATTGCCTTGTGCGAAACTCACGAGGCTGGAGATACACAAGTGTGGGAGACTAGAGGCCTTACCCAAGGGATTGCACAATCTGACCTCTCTTCAAGAATTAAGAATAGGAGGTGCGCTTCCAAGCCTTGAAGAAGATGGCCTTCCCACCAACCTTCATTCACTGGTGATTGATAGTAATAAGGAGATTTGGAAGTCAATGATTGAGCGGGGCCGGGGATTTCACAGATTCTCCTCTCTGCGAGAACTCACAATCAGCGGATGCGATGACGACATGGTGTCGTTTCCACCAGAGCCAGAGGACAAAAGATTAGGGACTGCGCTTCCTCTTCCTGCCTCTCTAACATCTCTGCAGATTTTCAACATTCCAAATCTGGAACGCCTATCTTCTTCATTTGTTGATCATCAAAACCTCACTGAATTGCGACTCTGGGGATGTCCGAAGCTCAAATACTTTCCGGAGAAGGGCCTGCCTTCCTCACTTTTGCGATTAGTCATCCGGAGATGTCCGTTGATGAAAGAGAAGTGCAGAAAGGATGGAGGACAATATTGGGACTTGTTAACCCATTTACCTTCTTTTGAAATAGACGGTGAATGGATTTTTTCTGCTGACTGAAATGTTTTATTATTAGAAATTTTCTTTTGTAGTTGGGTGTGTTTGTGAATGTAATTTCAAATCTTAGTTGAAAACTATTTTAAATTAATATGTAATCGGTGTCGGTGAGTTTTTATCATTTAATCGGTTTTCGAATTTTTTATATTAAATAATAGACTGCGCTTTTTAAATAAAAGCGCTGGAAAGTAATGAATTGATTTCTTATTGAGTGTTTATTGAAACTTCGTTTTTCTTTGACTTATCCTTCTGCTGCGCCTGTACGGTTATATGCATATAACGTTTCTTTTCACCAGACTTTTTGCCTTCGGCAAAATTTGTTTTGATATCTTACATGTTAGATGGGTCTAGCTATTGTGCCCCCCTGGGCACCGTGCCCCCTTCATTTGTCTTTATGTAGTCCAACCGTTAGATTATAATGACTTTTATCCAATGGTTGAGATTTAAAAAGCAAACAACGATATGAAGCGGGCAACCGTCCAAACCCATTTGAGGTGTAAGATTAGGTTTAGGGTTTTGTAAATCGTTAACCGTATTTGGACCAACGTGAGCGATTTTCCTGAAGCAACCAATAGTTTCATAATTGTGTGTGGCTATAGCTGCAACCGCGATGCGAGGTTAACTTTTCGAAGTCGATTGTGGTGACTTGTGGATTTGTTGTTGTCGTATTGAAGAGACATAAGGGATTGCGTAACCATCATTAAGGTAAGTGTATTTTTAATACGAGATTTGTGATGCAAACTATCTGTAACTGATAATATAGTTGATGCGAAATTAGATTTCATATGGAGAATGTGAAGATATCAAGAGTAAATGGTGTAAATTTTAAGTAAAATATCTGGGAATTTTATGAACAACGTAGTACTATAAATGAGTTTTTGACTATTGTTTGTAATTGAGCAACTAATGTATTGAAATTGTAAGAGCGAAGGATTCAGGGTAGTGAGAGTTGCACTTGAGACAATTGAGTTGAATGCTGCTGAGAATAAATGTGGTGGGAAGTCAGATTTCCCACCGAGTGAGAGGTAGAAAATAGTGGAGTAGCAGGGAAAAAATATTGAAAACAATTTAGGGATTATATACCAGGAGCTAAATATGGCCCATTTAAAGCTGTATGATTGATAAGAAACTGTGTAGGTCTACTTTGTATGTTTGCCATATTTCCCTTTTCTTTATGTTCAAGCTGACAATGCCTTCGGCTGCAACTCCGTAGAAGCATCTACGAAGTGACAAATTAGATGTGAATCAGATTGAATTTTTGAAAATGATATCAAAATATTTTGTGCTTTCTATAATAACAATGGGATTAATTAGTCTAAATGTTTTGAAGTAAATGTAATAAAAATTGAATGTATGTCTTTCAATTCAACAGTCAGGGAGATGTTAGTAAGTTGTACGATGAACATGTTTGGAAAGTACAAAAAAGAAAAGTGAAATTGCAGCAAGTAATAAAATGAAGTGAAGCGTGAGCATTTAGATGAGGGGTAATGGTACATGTTTATGGCTCGTTGTACATATGTTTCGTTGATATTTTTGGATATGGTTTTTGTTTATTTTGCTGATGGTAACATACATCACATGTTTGTTTTGTGTGTCCATGATATGTATTGATATGGTGCTGTACAATATAGTTTGATGGTAATAAATAAAAGTACCATTGAATTTCAGAAATGAAGGTGGTGGGAAGTAATAAGCGTAAGGGATGTGCGATTGACAGGGAGACTGAAGAGGTTGGTGATGATCGAAGCAGTCAAGGGAGAAAAAAGAGGCAGTGTCACAACGGGTTCATAAGATATTTGTAAGCTTTGTTAATCGAAAAACAAGGGTCATAACCTGTCAATGGTTCAGTAGAAAGTATGGTTTATGGATAACTGATTCTATTATGATATGATGATACTGCAGTGGTGAAGTTGTTCGGCAGATTAAGGCAAAGGACGGAATGGCTTCCATTACAAAAGAGGTATGTAAATTAGCAGAGGAAAAATAGGAGAATGATACTTAGAAGTGGTGAACGTAAAGTGAGTTGAAATAAATAACCATTTTTGTGTTGTAGATGCGGAGGGAAATTGGATGCACATATAAGAATTTGCCGTTGGAGGAAAAGTGTCAATACAAAAGTGAGTGTGCACAAATAGTGAAGGCAAACATTGCAAAGGCAAAATTCTTCACCAGATGTGCTCCAGATAGATTCTCGGCAGCAGTGTCACAGTTTACAGATGAACAAAGAATGGCTGTTTGTGAAATGGGTTTCGGTAGTTTGATACAATTGAACTGTGGTAGGCTGAAAAGGAAACTTTGTTGCTGGTTAGTTAAAAAGATTGACACTACGAGGTGTATTTTAGAGTTAAATGGTACTGAGGTGGAGTTTAGCCCGAAGAGTTTTAGTTACATAATGGGTGTATCCGATGGGGGAAAGCCACTGCAGTTAGAGGGTGAGAGGTCCGCAGCATCTGACTATCTACACAAGTTCAACGCAACATCAAGGGGTATCAACATAAAAGCGTTGGCAGAAATTTTGCGAAATTTCTTTCCAACTATGCCCTATTATTTAATCATCTTACAAACTACAAATATCTTGGCCATATGGTCATTCCCTTTTTACTCGACCACCCAATGTTCAAAGACATTTACTATTTGAAGCCCGACCATTGGTGATACCAATGGTTCAACACTAGCGTTCATTTTTCAGCTACCATCAATTTCGTATATGTTGTTTGCCGAACTCATTTTCCTGTTTTGACACAGTTTCATACTTGCTCCATGTTTATTCCAATGCCGCTTGTTATTCAAATCCTACCCACAATTATTTTGAATCAATTACCAATCCATAATTACTCTTTCTCAAAAGGTCCACAATTTGTTGTCTTCCTTATTTAACTCGCTGTTAACGCAACTACAGTTCCTTCCCCTTTACTTCGTTTAACTCGTTCCTATTTCGTTTTTTACGAACAAAAAAATTACTTCCTATCCTTTCACTATTACAACTAGTCAATATTTTATGCCTCCCACAACATCGAAATTGTTACTAATCTACATCTTATTGTCCCTCAACATAATACTTGCTTCTACCTTTATTTGTGCCAGCTAACAAGTTTATTGATATTCATTCCAACAGTTTCTTGTTCCCTTAAACCGCATAATAGCAACGTCAACAGTTCCAGGCTTATGACCTGCACTTCCGGTTAGCTTCTTCTGCAACGTGGCGTTTTTAGAACTGCACAATCTTTCTCCTTTTCATCGAACGACGACTTCACTACAAGACGAAATGTAGGGACAAGGTGCCCAAGGGGGCACGGTAGATGGAGCCATGTTAGATATATAAATGGGTTTTTGATGACAGAACAGAGAATAATTGAAATATTTTATTATTAGTAGTTTTTTTTAAAAAAAAAAATCGGGTGTGTTTGCGTATGTAATTTTAAATCTCAGTTGAAAACAATTCCTTTAAACGAATAGAATAGTCTTTATCATGTACATATATAATTTTATTTTTAATTATTAGTAGTTATATATATATTTTTTATAAAAAAATCAGACTTTGGCAAATATTGTTTTGAAATTTTAGCTGTTGGATATATATAATCTCGAGTACTCTTTCTTATTAAAATAATATGATTCGATATAATTAATATACATAAAAATCAAATTATTATGATTGGATCCCCTAGATTATCATTATTTCCACTATTTATAATCTAGCTGGTGAATTGTAAACAGAGCATGATTTATTTAATATTTCTACTCTTTAAATTAATGCACCATAGGCGAGTTTTTGAATTAAGCGCTTATGTGCCACCGGTATTAATATTTATAAATACAATTTATCAGTTACTAAATATTTAGATTCATCAAAATTGCTATAATATTTATAAATACAATTTTAGCTATTAACACATCAATAGGACAGAAGGAATGTCTTTCATGAATTGGAATGTGATTTTTTTTTTCTTAAAATGCATAATATATGCCACAGAAAAAGGCTTTCTCTTTTTTCTTTTTTATTAACAATAAACCGAGAGTATTAATTTCTTTTACAAAATTAGAACCCGGATTTATAAGAAGCACCTTGTTGTTGCTAATACATACAACCGTCCTAAAAAACCCATCAAAATACAATAAACAGCACATCTAAAGAGAAGCATCAAACAACAACAAAACCAAGAAAACATCATTGACAAATGGCACATCAAGCAAAGCAAGCACTTCTTTCTTTAATCAATTACATTTAAGTCTTGGTGGCCTTAATATAATCTAACTTGTGAATTGTTAGTATGATGATTATTTTAAATATTTTGTATTTCAAAGTTATTTACATTTTGTGTGTCCGAACACGTGTATTTATATCATGGAATTGAAATTATTTTGATCGTGTATAGGAGTAATTTGAGTAAACTAAATTTGGTTAATTAATAATAAACCGACCATCATTTATTAAAAGCACTTTCTTACATAATTTTCCTATATGTATGCCATCATAAAATCCCATAACAATAAAAACACAAAATTAAAAGATTAAACAATATCCCACGACTAAGCCAATAAAATCTCAAAGACAAAAAGCAATCTGAGCAAAGAATTAGCCAAACAAATATAAAAACACAAATAGCAAACTGAGTGAATACATTATATTTCCCCGATTACGTTCCAGTTTTAGTGGCCTTAACATCTTCACCAAAAGAATTAACAGCTGCCTCATCAGCAACAGTGTTATAAATATCTCTTAATGGTGTTGTACGGTAAAGTAGTTTTCAATTGCTAATTAAACACGTAAGGTCTGGCATGTTTTGCAATGTTGTTTTTACTCTTTTTAACTTAATGCATTATGGGCAAGTTCTTGAATTAATTGATTATGAGCCATTGCTATTAATATTTATATATACTATTTATCAATTATTGAATATTTTGGATTCATCTAAACTATTATAATTCCAATAGACCTTCGTATTAACACATTAATATGACAGAAGAGGAATATATTTATGAATTAAAATGTGATAATTTTTTTTTTTCGTTAAAATGCATAATATATGGTAAAGAAAAAAAAGACTTCTTTTTTATTTTTATTAACAACAAACCAAGCGCATTATTAATTTCCTTTACAAATTTAAGACCCGAATTTATAAAAAACACTTTATTGCTGTTAATACTTACAAGCCATCTTTAAAAATCCATCAAAATATAATAAACAGAACATCCAAAAAAAAAAATCCCACAATAAAACCAAGAAAAGATCACAAAACAAATAGCACATCAAGCAAAGCAAGCACTTCTTTCTTTAATCAATCACATTTGAGCCTTGGCGGTCTTAATATCTTGACCGGAAGAATTACCAGGCTCTTCATCAATGTTAATAACCTACCTTAGGCCGCCTCTTCTTCTCCTCAGCAAGTTTTGGCACTGTGATCCTCAGAACACCATTTTCCAAATGAGCCTTAACATGATCCAAGTCAGCACTCAATCGGCATCCTGAACTGCCTCCAAAACTTGCCAAATGTTCTCTCAGTTCTGTGCCATTTTTCTCCTTCAACTTCCTCCTTATAATAATCATCGCTCTTCCTCTCCCCACTCACTCTCATTACCCTGTTCTCTTCAACTTCAATCTTCACATCGTCTTTCTTCATCCCTGGAATGTCGAGTGTGATCACGTGTGATGTTGGTATCTCCTTTCATTCTGCTCTCGCCAGTGCTAGAGTTTGATGATGTTCAGCTCCTTTTGGGATTGTTAACGGGGTTTGTTCAAGAACCCTGAAAGGATCTTCCGTCATTGGGAACATCACGTCAAAGAAAGGTGATCGTGTGTACGGCATCAGAGCATTTGCTTGTGATGCCACGATCATCAATGTTGCTGCCATAACAAGAAACAACATTGTCATTGCAAGAATTCTTGATTTCGCCATCTGGATAGCTAGCTAGCTTTTTAAGAGTGTTTGTTTCGAAGCTAAGTGTTTGTTGATCTTCTGGTGAAATGGAGGGAGGTGAAGTAGAGAGAGATATATACGCTTAGATTGGATTATAGCTCAGTGTTTGGATAGTTCTTTAGATGTCTTTGCAAAGAAACTTAAGGGAAAATTCTAGCACAGCGTAGAGACTAGAAGAAACGTTTTGCACAATGTTCTGGAGAAAATTGAAACGTCTCCTTTGATTTGGGGATCTGAGTTGGAAGCTCGCTAGAATTTGAATTTGCCACATCTTACTTAAAATAGTTTGGTATTAATATTGAGTCCGGCTATGTTGCTACAATTATACCATACAACTGTTACTTTTAACTGTTGAATCCAGTTTATAGTGACAACTATAACTGGATCCAATGGTTGGTTGCAGCAGTTGTATGATACAACTGTTGCAACATAACTTTGGCCTTAATATTGAACCAATTACTTGTAAATTATTACAAAACGCAATTTCATCATTATTTTATATATCTGAAGTGGAATTGTTCAAATGTAAGTGTAATTGGGAAAATAAATTTTTTCCCAACTCACATAGGAGACAACATTAATCAGTGTTGTCATGTATATTATAATCTTAAAACATCACCATTGTTGATAACCACTAAAAACCAGTGCAATTTGATTTTTGATTTATTCACAACTAAGTCGTGATGGGTGTCATCATCAGGCAATAGAAATAAATCATGACAAATGACAATACCATTTTTTAGTTAACTACGTGTACGATGCTTTTGAATTTAGCTATGCAATCCAAAGGTCGTTCAAATTCGCTTTCTCCCAGTGCAATTGTGAAGCGACAATAGCCAGGAATTCCGGTCCACAAGCCACTGTTGATGCACAAACCAGTTGCCTTGACTATGGCTTCCCTGATATTTGAGTCATCAAGCTTGATTTGTTCTGTAGCAGTTTTCTCACCACTGCCAGATGAATGCCGGCTGATCTTTACAGTTTTGTTGAGATAGGCAGAGGGCTTCGCCACCATCGAAACACCACCGCAGGATTGAACCACTTCCCACCCACAATTCTCAAGTGCCTGTTGCAGAAAGATCACCGTGGAGAAAATGGTAGGACGTATATTTAGAATTGAGTAATATAATTCAAAGATTATGTACTACATGTAATTGGTTAATTCAAATTTTCTTGTAAGAGGGCAGATACAGGTACCTCTTTCAAGCGCTTTGATCTACTTTCCAAGTTTCTTATATGTTCTGCAACAGCATTCATCAAGTCTCTTGTTTTTCGCTCTCTCAGACCAAGCAACTTCTTTATAGCGTATCTGACTGTGCTATGAGGCTTGCTTAATCCCGGAAAGCTACTAAATGCATCAACTAACTGAGGATGATTTAGAACCAGAAACCCAAATTTGAGCGCTCCAGTCAGCATCTTCAGAGACAGCCCTCCGAGCAGCGACACACTGAAAGACGAATTGACGGAAGAATACAGCTTTGACAAACAGCCTTCCAAATCCCAGCCACCCCAACCCTCGTAGTTGAATTCCAATCCTGAGAATGCAGTATCAATCACAACTCTTGCCCCATACTTTGCACAAACAGTTAATATATTCTCCATCTCTTTGTTGTTATAAAGCAAGCCCGTTGGATTGATTGTTGGACCAGAAATGTACACCCACGGCTTCTTCACGGTCTCGAGTATTGTCACAAGTGTCTTCTCTGTCATCTTAAAGCCCACTTCAGACTCAGTAGGAATATTCACAATGTTCGCTTTCAAAAATCTGGCAGCAGAAACATAGTTCCCATTTGAGCCAGCTGGGAAGCATAATGTTCCACCTTCTAGGATACAACAGAGGACTAGCTTATTAAACAGAGATTGAGAGCAATCTGTATATATGAATTCTGCATTGACATCAATTGGAAAACCAAAATTGCTCTTGATATACTGTTGGATGCTGGGGGTGACATCAATTTCTGACTCAGACATGTTTTGCCTTGCGAAACTTTCAAAGATAGCAGCTTTGACCAGAGATGGTATGGGCAAGAAGCTTTGGTCTACATCCATATGAATCAGGCCAGAGTTTGGTGTCTCGGTAATTGACAGTTCGGCACTGTTGAGGACAGAGATGGCTGATCTAGAAAACCCAATCATCTCAGTTGATTTGGCCATTTCGCAATCCCTCTGAACAACATTTATCAAATAGCAACTTCATGAGCTAACTTGCTTCAATGAATAAAAACAAATAGCAGAAAATGCCAATGTAGCAGCTAAAAGTGCCATGAAATGAACTACTGAGAAATATTAAGAAAAATCAGAGGTTGGATAAAAAAATGCCAAGTGAATCAACAAAAAAATCCAGGTGGACAAAGAATCCAGGTTATTATAGTCCTTGCATGATACTGCAGTGCTAATGTTGCTTCTGATTTCTGTAACATAAATATCAACTATCTGATTATCTCATGCTCAAATGGAAGAGTTAATCAACATTAGATATACTTAAATATACCTATAAAAACATGAATATTCATGTGCTTCTGTACCTAAATACATATATTCAAAATGGATTATGTGATATGAAAACAGCGAGAAAAAGAGAGAAGGATAACCTCTTTATGTGTACTTCGCTCAGCAAGCTGGAAAGCCAGAAGCTCATGAAAAAGACAACCATAGTAGTTTTGACTAATCAGTGCAGTAGTCCCTTCTAGTACTTCCACAGTCTTAGACAAGGCCTTAAAGATGGCCTCTTCTTCTGAGATTACAAAAGCAACTTCTAAATCTGAATAAACCTGCAAAGATGAATTTGGCTTCCATAAATAAGAAAAAAAAGCTAACAGATAACCACTGAGAACGAATCTTGAAACCCATCTTACGGCTTGATCAGAAAAAACAGAAATCTCTTCTTGTAATAGCATAACAGTCAAGTGGCCAGTATAACGAAAAACAATCACCTGATTTTTAACAAGGCCATAAATAACTGCCGCATGTGAAGGAAGAACATTTCCAGCAAGATATTTAAGGACCCCATTGGAACTTGGGAGGCTGGAGAGCTCAAAGTGATCAGATATATCCAAGAAAAGACGAGATCCAACTTCTCTTGTAACATCTAGAAGATGCACAAAGGCTGAACTGGTAACAGTCTCAAAATCACCAATGCCAGAAATTACCACCTGAGGCTTCAGCTTCTTTATCAGCTCCACCATCAAATCTGACTGGCGTGGTGCTTCAATTACTGTTAGTTCATGCTCCGAAGAGTTTTCAGTATCAGTACCCTGCAAGAAGGATGTTTTTGTAGTTATGCAGCACAAGATGACTACTGACAGCAAAGAAATTCAAAGGAGGTGGGTTAGGGAAAGGTCTTCGAACAAGATTCTAGCCAGGACCATAAATGCAGCAACTACAAATAAAAATGAAATGTTCTCTGTGCACTAGGGATTGGAATAAACTTCTTAGCTCCACTAGAGGCTGCGAAAATCAAACATCACAACATAAGACAAAGCTATCCCTGCTCACTATGTTCCTGCAGTCTTTCTCCATCTCGCCCTTCAATGTCAACACAAAAGTCTGGTCGCCCCAGTAATTTTCATTAAATATATCATCTACCGCAATTACTAGTTTTTACTGTCACGTGAGGAATAAAGGCAACAGTATAACAATGTGCTGAGTTCATATTTGATATTTTATCATCTAAAAAATTCTGCGGTGCGACTGAACTAGTATGTGTTCAAGCAAGGCAAAGAGCACTATCACTTGTTCCAAGAATAGCAAAGAAAATCTGCCCAAAAATGACATTTTCAACTATGTCAAAAATAACAAAAAATAAATCAAAAATAGATCATACCTTAATTGTTAAACTTGTTAACCATTGCTTTGGTAAGTGTCTGGTTAGACGTTCATCAACAATTGCAAGGCGAGGTGAAAATAATCGAAGAGCATTCTCAATTGCCACAGCTCTTGAAGGAAAGACAACAACGTTCTTGAGAAACAAGTGGAGAAGAAAAGTTAAGAATGTGGATTGTTTTACTCATATACAAATGAAGAGAAAAAGGCAACTACAACATCTTTAAGTTTGGCTAATTTATGCATGCAGCAATCACAAACTGTATTTTATAATTGGACTGGATAGAAAGTTGCAGGTCTTGATCCATTCCAGATCTCAAAAAGTTCTTCATTTTTCAAGTACATTAATAAGTAGGTCAGGTGCAAGTATCTCAGGTCCAGTACATATATAAGTACGTACAAAACTCTATGTTTACACAAAAAGACTGGACCAATAACAAGCATGTGCAGCATAACTCACAGCAACAACACATTCCACAGTCAAATTAAATGAACAGATAGATAACATGAGAATCAAGATTTCATCAAACCAAATAAATCAACAAATCCAAAAATGCACTTAACTACTTGAGAGGACAGAATGCAAAAGGAATAAGGGATACCATTAGACAGAATTTCACATTACAGTATTTGTCCAATAGACATAAGAATGACCACAAAAACAATACAAATTATCACAAATTGCATAAAGTAGAAGTTGTCTGAAGAAATTCTAATGAGGATAAAAAAAGATAAGCAATTGGTCCATAGAGCTCTACGTATTAAGAACAAAAAATAACAAGATTGATTCATACGTTATTCGTCACAAACAAGTAAATGACCAATAGACTCCCTCCTAAACTAATATGAATGCACCAAGCTCACATGCAAAGAAATTGAGATAATGCATCAGGAGAAACAGAACCTAGGAGTTCACATGCAAAGAAATTGAAAAAATGCATCAGGGAAAACAGAACCTAGGACAGACGATAGAAAAGTTACTTGTCCAGAGAAGTACAAAAATAGATGAGTAGTTAAGGTTTTCTCACATCAGCATTTAGCGGAATGTGGTGGTACTTTTTCATGAAGTCAGCAATCAGGTTCCTGAATCTTTTGCTTCCAGCTGGTGGCTCATAGGGGAAAAAAGAACGCTCCTTCAGAACACTGGCAAGATACGCCAGGAATGGAATCTTCTCATCAGCAACTGAATCATCTTCAAAAGATAAATCCAAAGAACTGCTGATCTCATGGAAGCCATTTTTCAGAAACTCAAAAATTTTCTTAACCTGTCCATAAATATAAGTTGATATCATTTTAGCTCACTTCCTTGGTCAGAGCAATTACCCATTTTATCAATAAAACCCAAATGAAATGTAAACCTGGTTTGGTTGATGGAGTTGACAACTATAAACTGATAAAGCATGAGAGATACGTCCACCAACCTTTCCATAGGCCCATGCTGTTCGAGCACAAATAGGTAAGTCGCCAGAAAGTCCCATGAAGAACTCAAAACGATGAGGACTGTTCTTCTCAATTTCAACTAAAGCTGAAATATCTGTGTCAGAAGCCTGCAAAAACACATTCAAGAGGGGGATATTTGGGATAGATGATGAATTTCCACAAATAAAAGTTCACTTGCCTGAAGAATTTTAGTCTGCCAAAGCTTGTCGACACGAAAACCACGGCGTTCAAACAAACGTTTACAAACGCCCTGTCCTGGACGACCACCCATATTGAAGATCATAATCCGGAAGGTTTGATGACACCAATTCCTTCCTCAACCGCTCTAGCAATTAGACCTAAGCCAAACTGATCCTCCACAAAACCCTGCATACAGGGAAAATAAATAAATAATTAAATAAAGAAGAAGTAAAAGGTGACACAGCTGTGTATTGACCTTTTTATGTTTTATCTCTCATTTACACAGCTTAGCCCTCATAATATATACAAATATGTTAATAACAAGATATTGAAAACACAATTGAAGCAGTCAATCTTTCTGGGCACTAAAAGGTTTCGCAAACTCAGTGCTATAGATTTTCCAAACGTCCAAGGCTTTTAAATTTAAGTCAACATGAACCTTGAGAATAAAAGTGATAAAGACCACAGTCATGAACAGATTTCAAATGCAACAACTTGATACAATATATTCATTATTAGTCAATCTACTTGTACTCTATTCAAAAAGCAATCTGTCAAAATGAATAAACTTTCTCAGTCATCCACAAGACATAACAGATAGTTGTTGAGTGCACCTAGAAACATGAACTATGGGAATCAATGTTATAGTGAAGAGGTTAAACACTAAGAGAAAACTAAAATCAGCGAAAACAAAAAATTTCTTTCAAATCAAGTTTCGCTATCTCCTCTCAGCATCTGTCAAACTCACATTATCCTTTTCCCACGGTCTTCACTTGTTTGCTTTATTTCCCAATTGATATTGAACAACTAAAGACATCAACCTTACCTAAGTTATGCAAGATTCAAACCAAAATTATAACATGTATACTTATAAATATGTGAAAGTAGAGGAAGCCTGTCAACTTAATTGCTAACTTCCCCACAATATGCAATTGCGTATCACAATTTAATTATTTAGAATATCTTCTAACCTGCAGCGCACAATAGTTACTCAATGAATACAGAAATTCCTCGCTTGCATTTTCAGTGATTATTTTGGACATTGCATCGGGATTGGGGTTAAGAATTTGCATCAAGAAAACACAATAAGTTAAACTAGGAGTTAAAGGTAATCCATGTGGGCACACTAAAATTCGAACATGATGTTGGAAAAACAAACTTCACCAAAATTTAATCCCCGAGAAATATCATGAGCTGTGGATAGTGATAATACCTGAGGTATGCATCCCACTATTCGTTCAAGTTGAATGTCATGATCTCTGCAATAAGCGAGAAGATCAGATTCATGAAACTCCACCCTGTCCAGTAAAGTTTTCTTCTCCGCATCATAGATGGGCTGACCTTTTTCATCTAATGCATTTAAGTACAAATTTATCCAAGAGATCTTTATTGCTCTGGGATTAATATCAAGGCCATAGACCTGCAAAAGGATAAAAGAGCAGCATAAAAGAACTGCTACAAGGTTCTATTTTCAACATTCTCCAATAAAGACTTTTGGACAAGGACAGAGTTGATAATTCAGATGTTCATTGATATGTATTTTTTCTGAATATGAGGGCACTAAAACACCATAATCTGGTGCCAACGTTGTTACTTATAAATAACAAGTGGCCTTGCAAAACAAGGAGATAGAAAACGATGAGGAGAGAAATCATGATGGAGCTCCTGAAGGCACTGGTAAGGAAGTAAATAAAAGCTCCCACATGGCAAAGGGCGACAAGCCAACAAACCTTCGAAGGCAACCACTTCTCAGCTATGGCAATGGTTATCCATCCATTTCCACAACCAAGCTCAGCAACAGTCTTGTCCTTCAAAATAGAGTCAGGATGTCTATTCAGTCCTTCATAGAAAGTAAACGACCAGTCTTCTGGAATAAAAATGCTGGGGATGACCATCATTGTCAATTTTTTTCTCCCTTGGTAGCCTATACTTAGAAACAATAGTGTCAGAGCAGAAAATCCAGCAACCATAATCGCATGAATCTAAAGGAAAAAAGTGAACGATGACATATGGATGTTTATGTTGGGATGATGATAAATGAAACTTTTGTACAATAACAAAGATAATAATGCGTATGCAGACAAGTTAATAAGCTAGAAAGGATAAAACTGAAATTTGGTGCTTTTAAAGCGGCAAAAGCAGCTTCATGAGTGGCATATGAGGGATCATGAATTTCAATAGGGAAAATTTACATGGAGAAACCATGACAACCAAGTTACATAAGATGTACAAAAACCTCCTAGTGGCCTTGCAAAATTTTCACTGAAGAAAGATGAAAGTTGAGTTGGCTTATTGATTGCATAATTTGTGCACGAGGTGAATAAAATGGCTAAGGAATTAGCATAAACTATTAAAGTGCTCCAAAGTACAGAGCAAGATTACTGTTTCATACAGTTAATATGAGGAACTGTGACATTGAAAGAGAAGTTCATCCATTGAACTTTGCTCATGCACTGACGACAAATTTTCAGGAAACAAATCCATTAAAATCTAGGACTTATTATGAAATGATGTACAAACTTATTGAAATAAATTAACAGCTGTTATTATTTCAGTGTTACCTAAAAAGCAAATTCTATCTACTACATAGTATATTTTTAGTAACATACATTCCACTTAGTATATTTTTAGTAACATACATTCCACTCCCAAGTCAGCTTCAGATATTAATTGCCTTTCTAGTTTGTTAGCACTAAACTTCTGTATTATTCGAGTTAGAGCGAATGATTACACCAAAAGTAAACGATTAAATGAAACAAATCCTGATCTGTTTGATTGTCAAGAAACAGTAGGAAAAGAAGGGAAAGAAACAAAAGAGAACAAAGTGAAAACAAAAGCTCACTGGGCTCACACAAGAAGACAAAAAAAAACTACAACTACGACTTCGTTTTTGTTTTCTTGGGAACTGAATCCTGAAAATGATTGGCACTCCATCCAAGTTTTCTCAAGACACTCATTGGTTGCTCAGAAACACCCAACTAAGGTGGACCCAACCAGAGTCTATTGTATGGTTGAATGAAAATAATCGTGATAAAATAAACACCCTAAGTTAAGAAAGTTAGTGAACAAAAAAATGCATATAATTAATAGCTCTCATAATCATAGATTGTTTCAAGTAATCAAATCATATTCTTCTTAAAAAAGGAAAAAATAAGTTCTGCAGATTCTTCAAGTTTCCAGCTCAACTACCCAATTTTTTTTTTTGGGGTTTCTTTCAGAAAAATGCCTAAAACGCACTTCTTGAATTAAAAAAAAAAAACATAAATCACATTGTAAAAAACGCTTTATTAGAAGCACTATTTCTCCAAATTGTCCTCTACTAGATAACTGCCAAACTGAGCTACTCAAAAACCCTTTAAAACATACGAAGAGCACAATTGCTTCTCTACAATGCACTTCTTATGTTACATAAGCACTTGAACTACTTTCCCAAAAATCACTTAATATCAAAAGCACTTTTTCCTCCGAACTATCTTCCACAAAACCACTCCCCAAACTAAAAAACAAACAATCACTTTTTAGTCCCTAGTTCAAAGAAAGTCAAACCACTAGCTTAAAAAAAAAAAATCAACCGAATTAAACAAGAAAAAATGAACAAGGGTAATGTACCTTCGTATTGGTCTAAGACGACATCTTGGATCCGGAAATGGTACTTCTTTAGACACTCGTCCGAGTCATCGACCCGTTTCTGAAGATCCGAAAGGAAGACCCGAGCCTGAGTCCGACTACTCGGATCCTCCAGCTTCTCCAATACCGACCGAAACACACCGTACGCCTCGTCACCCGACGCCTCGCATTTCCTCAAGAACTCCTCCACCGCCTCCGCCGTCGCCGTCGTTGCCGTCATTCCGTACGTTCACTTTCACTCAATTTACACGGTTCCTAGTTTTAGAGAGAATGCTAGCGTGAGCTTAGAAAATTTTTTTTTTTTTTGAGAAGGAGCTTAGAAAATTGAAAGAAGGAAGTAGAAGTCCGTTTTCTCGTTCCCGGTACAGCGGTACTTGCGTGTGCGCGTGTACACAGATATACATACATACAGCTATTATTTTATTTATTTAATATTTATTTTTAAAATATTTTTATTCGGAGCAAGCGAAAAGGTCATACGTTTTACACGTGGTGCGTGGTGAATGGATACTTTTAGTCTTCGTGGAATATCTTTTTCAAGCACTTTTACTGGGATTTCTTTAAAGTCAACTTATGAGACACACACACCAAAAAAAAAAAGGGGACAGGAAGCAGGGGTTCAACCTTTCGTGACCCCTTACACTTTGTTAGAATGTCATGAAATAACAAAAATAAACACTTTCAACTTCTTTGTACGATTTCGGTCAGAAAATTAGCCTGTATCAACTAATAACTTATATAAATGCTTTACCTAGTTTGAACATCAAAATAAATCTAAATGGTAGTATTTTACTATGAAGCCAAACTGCATGGCAACAATTGGACCTTTTATCGACCTATAATAACAAGAGTGCAAGATGGATCTAAGTTGTCGCATTTTTCAGCACTGGATTTAATATTACATTTTATAAAGTCTAGGGTCCCTTGAGGATATTTTCACATTAGGTGTTAAAAAATTTAAAACGAAACTTATATAACGACGTCGGTGGTTGTTGACTGTCTGGCTTTAGACAAGTAACCCACTAGCGTAATTCATAAAAAAATCAAGACGAACTTATATGTATAAAAATATAAAACTAATTATTAAATTGGAAATTGTCTGTTTGTTGCCTGATGTTCATGGTAACCATTCTTGGTTTGAAAAAATATTAAGTGAAATTTGTTTTAAATCTTTTCATAAGTTTTTATTCCATTGACCGATAAATGCTTTATAAAATTTTCTTTTTCGATTAATTAGTAAAATGCAACTTATATTTCTCTCTTTTGAATTAAAAACCTAAAGAAAACACGTTTTATTTTTATCCACATCCAATTCTAGTGCAATTTTCCAATGCATTGCTCCCTCATTCTCATTATCCTTTGGAATTTAATCAAAATTAATAAATGTTTTATATTTTGTCGTATTTCATCCTCATTATCCTTTGAAATCGTATCAAATTAATTAATGTTTTATATTTTGTCGTTTTCATAAACCAAGAAAATAATAAGAGCACGGCAATCTAGAGAATGAAATATGAATGAGAGGACAAGAAGGCGAGTAGCTTTCTTTATTTGGTTTTGGCCTTTTGGGTTGGTGACAAAAGAAGCTTGCAAGTTGCATACACTTAATTCCTTCCTAAAAGCCAAAAGCAGAATGGAAATGGGAACAATATGATGATAAAAGCAGCACATGGTTTAAGTAAAAGTCACAAAACGTGCCAATTCATCATGGAATGCCACTAAAGAATGCAAAGAACCAAATATAGTAAGATCACAAAGATCAAAATTCAATTTCGAAGAAACAATGTGCCGGCAATGCAAGTAGGGAACCTCAATAACGCCCCATGTTCTCTCAATGACAAAGTCAGCGGGATGCAAGTGGCACTCGGGGAATATTTTAACAAGAGATCCAATTTAATTTCGTTTACCTCTCCCTGACAGGTTCGAAAAGTCAATATACAGCAGCTGGGGAACCCTTGCAATCTTGCATTCTCACGGATTGTCAGCACACTCGATCTTCTGAAGGGTGAAGAAGGATCTGGGAAAAGAATGGTGAAATGAAGATGCGTGTGAGTGAACACAAACATGAATATAGCATAACAGTGTATTAACAGAACGCTAATTAACCCGATTGGGAGGTTGAGCTCTTGTCACTACTGTACTGAAAATTTCATCCCAGCATAGACGGCCAAACGGTCTGTATTCGATCAACATATTAGACGATCCAGAGACGAAGCCATAGCAAGATAAAATAAAAAATTAAAAAAAAGCTAGATTTAAGATTACAAATTACAATATATAGTTCACTGTCGGTTGACAACTGATGTTCAAACTTCATGCTGTAATTAAGGATCTTTACTGAATAATTAAACCAATAAGTACCTTCATTTTATAAACAAAAAATTTAACAAAATAAAAAAAATGCTTCAAGCACAATTTAGTAATTTATGTTGTGTTTACTTCCTTGAATGGGAGTGGAAAGTATGGATTCTTCTTACTCTAATATTTTCTTACTCAGAGTCTCACACTATAGGTCCCACTCATTTTTGAATAAGTAGTGGGATTCCCACTCCCACGTCATCCTTTTTAACGCTTCTCTTATTACATATAATATCATTATATTTATTAAAATATATATTTATTCAATAATAATCATATTAAATTTATTTTAAAATAATAATAATAATATTATTATTATTAGTTAAAAATAATTATTTATCTAATCTAAGTTAAAATTATTTAGAAATAATATTATTATGTTCAGAGAGAATTAATAATATCACTATATTCTATCATTACTGAAAATATAATAGTATTATATTTATATAATTTTAATAGTATTATAATATTAATAATTAATAATAATAAATAGTTTATTCTAAAAAAATATATTATGAATAATAATGTTTCATTTGTGCTGCCCTTATCAATAATTCTTGGTTTACATAATTAAAATTAAAATTAATAAAAAATTATGATTTACATAATTAAGAATATCAATAATTATTATTAATTTATATTATTAAAATTAATTATAAAATAAATAGTTTATTTTTTACTAATATATTTTTTATTTACTGTATAATTAAAAATTAAATAAGGGTATAATTATAATTTAAAACAATTCATTCTCAATCTAAGATAAAGTAAATACATAAATGAGATTCTAATTTCTATTCCACACACTTGTTACAATGTAAATAAATCACATACTCCTACTCCACAATCCAAATTTCAAAATTTCTACCCCTCATAATTCTCGCATCGAGTCTAAAATGTAAATGCTAGCTTAGTACCAACGGTTTCCCATAAGCATTAATCGATCCATTGATGAGTCCCATTGTACCTTGTTGTCCGGACCAACCAGGACAAGTAGTAGGTCACTAAAATTTGCGCCCTAGAAACGCTAAGTAGGCATAAAAAACTAAAAAAAAAAGGGATGCTCTTGAGCATAAGCCAAAGATCAATGAGCAGATAAAGCAATAAAACCTTCTTCTTAGGAATGCGACAGACTCGTTCATAATCATCAGTGTTCATTTGGAAAGGACGATGATCATACAACAAAGATTTACTATGATTTGTCATTGAAGCCTTACAAACTTTCTTCCAAGGTTTCTATCCATAACAATTTGCAATTTCACCTTGGTGAATGTCACAAGAATTCAGTATTACCAAGTAAACTATGCTGATTTAGAAAAAGTAGGGGCAGAAAAAAAATAATAAATTCAAATAAAAGAAACTTTTAGATCAACAGTGGAGATAGAAAGATCAAAGTATATTCTTATAAGCTCACCATTCCTTTCATCTTCACTCTCATGGTTAGTGACCTATGATAAGTAAAAGAAAACTTTTAAAGAATGAAAGCTTATGCAACCTTCAATGTTTATTAATTCATGAATTAATTTTGAGAGGAACACATACGAGTGGGTAATCCGATATTGCATCACTAAGAAGATAATTGCTGGTTATTATTATTATTGAAACAATATATGATGTCTGATTTTATTAGATAACTGCTTGATTAAGACTAGTATATAACAATGTCGGTAGTTATTGTCTGCGTAGCTTTAGACAAGTGACCCACTTATGTAATTCACAAAAAAAAAAAAATTAAGACAAACTTATATCATAAAAATGAAAAACTAATAATTATATTAGAAATTTCAAAAAATTACACTTGTCTCTTTGTTGCCTTATTTTTTTAGTAACCATTCATGATTTGAGAAAATACTACTGACATTTGTCTTAAATCTTTTCATAATTTTTCTCTCTCCACTAATAAATGCTTTTTAAATTTTTCTATTTCTATTAATTAGTAAAATACAACTTATATTTCTCTCTTTTGAATTAAAAACCCAAAAAAAAAGTTTTATTTTTATCCACACCGATTCTCGTGCAATTTCCATCCTCATTATCCTTTGAAAATTTATCAAATCAAGTTGCTTGCCCTTAATTCCTAAAACCCAAATGCAGAATGGAAATGGGAACAATGATGATAAAAAGCACCACATGGTTTAAGAATAGGTCACAAAATGTGTCAATTCATCATAGAATGCCACTAAAGAATGAAAAGCGAAAGTCTTTACTTCATTATGTAGTTGCCATTTCAAAGCAAAAAGCGAAAGTCTTTATCAAAGACCATAGTATAAGATTACAAGAAGCAACTTTTCCTTTACTAAGACATGATTCGATCTCATGGCTACATATAAGAGTATGTACTACATCTACATATATACACTTGTATAAAAGGCATGATTATGTGATATTTGGTGAATAATATCAAATAATACATTAATAGTATGACACCATGCCATATGATGGTGTCACTTTCATAAACATCCCTCACACTCAAGAAAAAAAAATCATCCTTTTAGCATTTAATTTAACACCCTTTCAATAATGATATAGGCATTATTGATTCTATAATTACCCTAAAACTGAACCTTTAATTTGATACATGTGATTACAAACTGAAAAAGCATAAAGTATGTATATCTAAAACACTAACTAAAAGATGCAGCATATTCTAATTCCTGCCTCGAAACATCTTCAACACCAAATAATGCATTGAACATGCTTGTCCGTACATCAATAGCCGAAAGGTTGAATAACCGGTGCACCTAATATTACATTTCCAATACATGAATATAATAAATGAACAATATGCAAGTTCAAACTAGATGAGCAAGGCATAGTAGTTTAGGTCACGCATTTTTCAAATTTATAAACTCATTCAAATACTTCAAGAAAAATTCTGGCTCATTGATATTGGTAAATCCCAAAAGAATAATATCTGAAAAAAAGGGGAAACCTATTACAAGCATCAGATAAGATGAACTTCATCAGTTAATAAACATATCTATCCGAATCTTAAAAACTCAATCATTTAAGCAATCCTTTCAGCATCTTCCTAATATTCATTGTTATTAAAGACTAACAAATTTTCTTCAAAGGTTTCTATCTATAACAGTTATTTTGTCTTGATGAAGATCATTAGAATTCAGTATTACCAAGTAAACTATGCTGATTTAGAAATAATAACGAAACAAAAAAATAATAAATGCAAATAAAAGAAACTTTTTAATAGTTGAGATAGAAAGACCAAAGTATATCCTTATAAGCTCACCACTCCTTCTGAGTCTAATATACTTTTGAAACTTTGTCTGAGCTACGGTCCCATACTTCCTTTCATCTTCAGTTTCATCGTTAGCGACCTATGATAAGAAGAAGAATATTTTTGAAAAATGAAAGGTTAACCAGCCTTCAGGCTTTATGAATGCATGAATTAATTTTGAGAGGAGCACATACTAGTGGGAGATCCGATATTGCATCACTAAGAAGAACGCCCTTTTCTAGTTGACAAGATTGACTTTTAGCATATGCAACAATAATTTCCTGAAAGAATGATAGGTATTAATTAAATATGTTGTGGTACTAACAAAAGCATAGGTTCAATAACTCACATACCTGAAATTCATTAGGTATGACTTCCCTGGCCACAACCTCATGAGTTGGTAAAGGATACTGCGGTAATTTCTGAAAATAAAAGGGAAAAACCATTGAGATCTCATAGCTTACTTTTATTTATGTCCCGTTAGCATAAAACTGAAATGTACTTGCCTTAAAAGGATGGGCACCCCATAAAAAGACCCGCAAACGAAATTGTGATAGACCATAAGATCATGCAGCCATAATCCCCAAACCTGTTTGATAATTCATGGAAACAAGACGGCCTACGGCATAACGAGCCAAAAATCCACCAGAAAACTTCAAAATATCCACAACATTCTCCATTAGAACATATTTTGGTTTTAGATACTCAATAATGTCCATAAACACCAATAGCTGACGATTCTTAATATCTTCCAAGGCAGCTTGTGGGTTTCTGAAGCGATTGAAACCCACAAATAAAGTCAACATCTCCCTACAAAAGCAAGGACGCTATACAATATATAAGAAATTTAAAAATAGAAAATGCAGCCATAATGAGATTTACTATAAGAGACTTACTAGAAGAGGCAATATGTTTGATTTATACCCTTTTGTCACAAACTCTTTCAGTTTTTCCTTGCATTTACTGGTAAACATATAAAGTGAGATAAATCATTTGGCATAAATCTAACAAGAGAAAAAATAATTGCAATGAAATAAAGTACCTCAAGCCCTCGATCGACTCCCAAGTGTCCTCACTTGGACCATAACCCTTCCACCGCACCTAAATGTGTATCAAATAATGAAATTCATTACAGTGCGGCAAATTAATAACAAACTAAGATAAACATGTTGCAGATCGAGCAAATAGTATGAGTATATTAATCCTCAGAATACATATGTTTTCTCACAAACTAGAAGCAACAGTTGATCTTCATTTTAAATATAACACAACATAAGAGTTCATTATCTTATGTTTTCATGGAGGTCTCAAAGGATCCGCGCATTCCCTAATCAGACCGTCAAAAAGTTTCCCTCCTAAAAGAACATGTACCCACTATAAAAACATTTTGTTAATCAAGTTTCACCACAAAGATAGTAAAATTTCTACCATAGCCGAAAGTCATTCATTAATTACTCTACAATACACATTCCTAAAGAATTTTTGAACTTCTGAAGTCATCATGATAAGGAGCTATTCCTAATTTATCTTAAGAACTCTTGGCGGGAAAATTTATTAGCACCAATTTAAATTTCCAGAGCAGCCAGTTACTGCAAATTGCAAAATGCAAAAAGGTAATAATGCATCAAGATAACACTTCCAAGACTTTACTGAAATCGGGGTAATGACAGTTTACAAACTTTGCTCACTTTCATTATCAAAAGAAAAGATAGATTCCATATCGACTGTTAAGAAGTGCTTCATCACTAACTTTTAGAAGCAAAATTCTAATTTCAGTGCTCCCTTATTGTAACAACCACTAGCATTTTGATTAGTAAATCCTATTATAAGGAGATGCTCTAATTCACCAATTAGATAGGAGAATGAATCAATCAAATGACACAAAAGTTAGATAACATATAATCAAGCAACACTCCTACAATGACGAGAATACAATGTAACCTAAAGTCAAGCAAAACAACAAAAAGAAAAATAAAGATGTCCAAGATGACTGATCATTTTCTATATCATGTATGTATACCTTAAAATACACTCCAGGTTTCTTTGTTTTGTTAGAATCACCATAGCATACAGCTACTAACCTCTCCACTTCAAATTCTTCATCAGGAACATTGGAGTCGTCATCATTTTCTTCTTCTTGCTCTTCTTCTTTCTCTTCGCTCATAAAATTCAAACTTTGTTCAGGTACTTTATCATTACCATATAAAGAAAAATACTGACACAACTTTGCCCATTCCTTCAGTAGAGATAAAAAGTCATCTGCTGCCTCATTTCTAACCTGACCATCATTCATGGAGATATGTTGGAGACATTAAAATAAAAGCAATGATGAATCTTCACTCTTCAAAGATAAGAATGTGAGATAAGTACTACTTTAAGATATTTTACCTTTGTTTTAGGGTGGTTAAATTTCAAACTTTTGCATGCATGAGGATTTATATCAATAGCCCACCTGTATGTGAACAAAATATGTCACACACCAAATCGGCAAAAACATAAGTCTTTAATATTTTCATAAATACAAGTACATTAATTAATGAGTGGACGAAAATAAACATTAAGTTTTGGATTTTGACTTACAGTGACTAGTTTTATTCTAGATAAGGATGCACCAATGCATAGACCAGTAGACATGGCTCCACAGCCAGAATACAAGTCCAGCAAACGCATTTCAGGCTCCCCAGTTGGACTGTTTGAGCCAGTTTCACTTGAAATAGTTGATGATGCACCACTATCCCTTCTATTTCTTTCTGAATTACCAAAGTAAAACAGTAAAATTACAATAAATGAAGATTGTGATAAGAAAAACCACAATATTGAATGCCATGAGGCAACACAAATTGTCAATGTATAAGTTGTCTCATCATTGTAAAAGTCCCACATTAGGGCAACATAAATTACCATTATTGATGTTTGAAAATGTCAAATGAGGCAATGTATATTTCATATCATAGTATAGATCGCAGGGAGGAATATTTTTCTGTTTTACCTCCAAGTCCATCTGTAATGTGAATTGAACTAATTATGGTCATTAATATCTATATGAAAGCAACTACTTAACAATAAAAAGGGTGAAATAACAACAAAAAACAAGCATATGATGGTCATACATTGGCTGCCACTTCAGCGATTTTAACTTTAGATACAATGCAATTCAATGGGTTGTCATCTTCGACATCTGAAAGAAATACTCTTCTTCTGTCAACAAGATATGCGAGATCCTTAACGACCTGAAATTAAACCAAAGATTACAAGTTTTATCCACCAAAATGATATATGAAGATATTATTAAGTAATTGTAGGATAATCTCACCGTGTCTTCAGCCCTGTAAAACCATCGAGCCTTAAAGTATGATTCCCTATCTACAGATTCAAACAATTCTACTATTCTAACTATGTAATCAACAGCTCCCTCCTCAGCCTTCAAACAAAGAAACGAAATATAGAAGTATGAATTAGAAAAATAAAGAGAGAATAAACACAGCAAGGGAAAGAAATAAGAATTTACTTTGACATAAGCATCATCACCAAGATTGTACAAACAGCCATCTACTGAAGCTTGGGTGTAATGGCACCTTGCTTGCAGAACCTCCTCTTCTTCATTCAGAGCTCTACGCCCACAAAACAATTAAAATCAACACAAGAATGGGTATATTTATGATTGAGGCTGTGTGGCTTTTAAACCAAGGTTGATATTGGATAAAATAAGAAGGTGCTATGTAAACAAAAGCAACTAAGCAAAGTAAAATTATGCTGCAGTGCTTTCAAAATTAAGCAATAGTTACAATTCACAAACATACCCCATAAAGAATAGCCTCATACAATTTTAAATATTCATAAAAGAGAAAGTAACCAAAAATGTAATAAATTATCATTAAAGGATGGTGAAAAAAGTTACCCAATAGAGGAAACCCCTGCAGCAACTCTCTTCTTCTTATGACCCTTAAAATACAAAAACAAAGTTCAGGAAACACAACCCAAAAATCACATTCAGAAAAAAGAGGACGAAAATGCAAAAAAAAAAAAAATCAACTTTTGAGGAGTACTTATAGTTGTATCTGTTAGGATATCTCTTCAAAGCTTCATCAATGGAGGCTCGCGGGCCCACAAAAAAGAGGTCGGAGTCGGGTTTATTCTTTCGGGTCTTCTTTTTGACTCGGGTCACCAGCTCGACCGGCTCCTCTTTCACTTCCTCGTCCTCTCGCTGTTCCCCTTGCTGTTGATGCTGTTGTTCTGCTAAGTTTAGTTTTCGTCTCCTGGCTTTGGAATGGTTGGATTCTTCTGTAGCTACTCGGGTCGACTTCCGCTTCGCGGGTCGACCCCTTGTTTTAGTTCGGATTCTAAAATGGTAGAAGATGAAAGAACATTTTAGGAAAATTTCTTCCTTTTTTATTAGGGATTTTTAAAAAGGGAATTTGGGAATTTTGAATTTTCGAAACGAGCGGGAAAGACTAGTTTAAGTCCTTAAACTTTTGGGAAAATGCTATTTCCCCCGAATTTAACCCCGAATCGCGCCCTGAATTGGAAAAACGACGTCGTTTTGATTAAATTGAAAACGGTGCGTTTTCAATTTAATCTGCATCAGAAACCACACTCACACACTCTCTTTCTCCTACGTTCCTTTTGACAAACCACAGACTCCAACACAAATAGCAATCACCCAACGGTCACGCGAACAGCCGGCACAGACGACGGACCACCGCCATCACGCGATCGAAGGAGTAGAACTCACGCGGTGGTGCGTCCAAACTCCGACGAAATCGACGGCGACGGAGGTGGTTGGAGCCGCGGTTCTTTCGAGCTAAATCGCTGGCGGTCCTGTTGGTTTTTGGCGGCGAGGATGGAACGGAAACGACGGGCGGCTTCCAATTTTTTTTGCTGGAATTTTTTTTGCTGGAAGTGTTCTTGTCTTTGGAATTGATCTTTGGAGTTGTTCTTCTGCTGGAATTTTTTTTTCTTTGGAAGTATTGTTGGTCTTTGGAGTTGGTGCTCGAATTGTTGCTGCAATTTTTTTTTTTTTGTGTTTGTGTGTGTGAACTCCTGATTGTTTAAACCGAACGTCTAAGTGGCCGTTTTAAAACTCACACACACATGCTGCACAGCTGCAATTAAAAAGGAAAAGTGACCGTTTTAAAACGCAGCGTTTTGGTAAATTCGGGGCGCAAATTCGGGGTTAAGTTCGGGGCATATAGCATCGCTGAAACTTTTGTTAGATATACTCATATCAATCTGGTTTTAATATTTAGACAATTTGATCCCATTTCCAAATTTATGGGGCCTCCGTTAGGCATTTTGACTCATACCATCGAGGCCCATCGCTTTATCACCATTCCGAAATGTACGTTGCGATATTGCGTTGCTGATTTTTGCTGTGCATTAATTTTCTTTAAACATATTTAGCAAATTTTTTATATTAAGTTAACAAAAATATTAAAACAAATTAATGATGGAAACTGAGTTTTATTTAGTATTGGATCGAAAAACGAACAAGCTTGAACTATCACTGACTTGATGAAAAGTTTATTTGCCCTCGTCAGTAATAAGAAAATCTTTAGCATAATCTTAAATTGGAGAAAATCTTTTGTACATTGGAACATATACAAGTAGTTCAAAAGCATCAATTTGTCCAATAATTTTTCAATATTAATGCAACACATATTACGATGTCATTAGATTTGAAGGGAAAAAACATCGACATCAACACCCTTGTGATTTTATGAAAATGATCACACCGATTCTTATGTTTTCAACAACATATACATTGAGACCCCCTCCATTGCATTTTTGTCCATTTATTTTGGATGAAAAATTTTCTTTTAAGGTGTCACTACAATTTTACCGTTCGATTGCAAACTCAAAAATTGACGTTGCACCAAGAGCCTTTTTGCAATTGTTTTTGAGATGTTTAAAAGTGATTTTAAGAAGTTAAAATCTAATTTGAATGTTTGGTAAACTTTTAAAAACACTTTTGGTAAAATTACCCCATTGATATTTAGTTTTAAAAAGAAGAAAGGAATAGCATTTAAAATTTTAATTTTCACAAGGATAGGGCTATTTGCATTCTAAATATTACTTTAAACATTCTATTATTCTGCACACTCATACGCTAATTATAAAAATTAAGTTTTACTTTGCGCACTCTCTAAATTTTCAAAAATAACCTTATTTAAAATATTTAAATAATTAAATTTATTTACTTAGTACACTAATAAAACTATTAAGCACATTAATTTTAAGAAATTAAACATATACTTACAACAATATAATTAAGTCAAGTTATAAACAAATTATTTGACATCATTTTAAATATTAATTTTTGTTTTCTTTCAATATTGAATTTTGCACCTAAAATAACCAGCAATGAGAACATAATAATAAAAATATTCCTTAAATACTACCTAAAAAAAAAAAAGAAAAAGAAGGAGAAGAAGAAGACGAAGAGATTAAGAAGATGAAGAAGGAGGGCTAAAACCCCAAAGAGAAAAAAGTTCTTTTACAATATTTTTGTTTCATTTTATTTTTTAAAAATAAAAAGTATCATACATACTTTGTAGTCAAAAATTTTCTCAAAAAATCTTCTTCATTGTTCATCTAAATATTAATTAAGATATTGGAAATAAAAGTGTTAGAGTTTAAGGTATGAGATTGTAAATTGAATAATGAGTCTGCTAGATAGGTGTTTAAAGTAGTTATATAATATTTGATTTCTAATAAATTGTCCTTAAAAGTCATTCACATGATTGGTGTTTCTGTAATACATATTTTTATTAAAATTAAAGTGTTTAAAGTAATTTTTAAAATCCAAATAGTCACATGCTTTGGACAGTCAATTTTGCAATTACTGCCACAAAGGTTAAAAGAATTAATTTTATTCTTAATTAGCTTTGAGAAAGAACTGTGCAGATTAATTCCATTTCGTAATTAATCCATCATGTACATGAATTTGCGGTATTTCAATGCTTTGTATAATTTGTAGCATTTCAAAGTAGTTTCTTTTCAATAATGCTATGATAAATCGGTTGAGACTTGAGATACTAAAATTTTCATTACAATTGATGTGTCACCAATTATTTATTACCACATGCACGATACCAATCAATTGATTTTATTTTTACGAATAAAGCTAATTAATGAATGATGCATAAAATGGTACGTTAATTGGAATCCAAATTGAGTAGCTACAACATTACTCAAAATATATAGGTTAAACCAACTTTTACACTTCAATAATCGCCTTCGTAGTAGTCTTCAACATTAATGAAGCAGGAAGCCTTGGTGGGCCCACTCTCTTCATTGTATTTGTATAGCTCAAATAAAATTGCACTTCTCTTTGTTTTGCCCTTTTGTGAAGTGTGTTTGAAGAAAATAATTTCATCTCCTTCTTCAAGGTCTAAGATCTAAATCTGGGGAGTTTTCTTCTCCATTACTCATCCACTGATTGTGTTTTGTGCCTTCTTTTTTGGCGTTATTTCTTAGGTTTTGCGTCTCTAATACCAATACGATTTGATTCAAAAAGAAAAACCTTTAATTTGATTGAGGAAAATAATTTTTTCTTTTGTATAATAAGAAAAATACTGGAATTTCAAATTATTATCTTTCAGTATTTTACTTCTTAAACTTTCATATTTCTAATATTGACCTTAATTAAAAAAAATTAAAAATTAGTTAATTTTTTAAAATAATTTAATACATTCTCTTCAATTATACTTTCCATCCACGTCTGAAAATATAAATAAAGCCTTATCTTCTTTATTCTTTTCTCTCGTAAAATCTCTTCTGCAAATTTAATCACACTTCCTCTTTAATTGTATTTTATTTTCTCTTCATTTTTCTATTTTTTGTTAGCATAAGGAGCCAACGCCAAAACTTAAATTTCACATAGATATATTTGCTAAATTTTGGTAAACACCCTTAGTTTTTTAAATTTATTTCATGGATATTTTAGAAGAATTCTAGAATATAGAAAACTTTTAATTCTAGTGTTCCTATTTATAACAGTGACTAATTTACATTTTAGAAGAATTCTGGAAAGAGGGGTACGTAACATTATTTACCTTAATAGTAATTTAATGAATCGATAATTTTTAGGATCAATATGTTTATCATTATGAAATTTCAATATTAATTGAATCATTTACTGGAGACTATGATTCTAGAAGTTGCTTGCTTCACTGTACTAGAAGAACGATTTGGAATATTATGCCCCTTTTCCATTTATTTGGATGGGAAAATCCCTTATAGGGTGTAATTACCAGTTGACTTTTGGACTGAGTTCCGTTTTATAATTGGGGAGACACTTTGGCAAACTCTATACCACTCACATCAAATTGATAAAAAAATAATATTAGCATTAAAATAAATGTAATAAATTAATTAGTAAATATGTTAAAATAAATATACAAGATATTTTATGTAATGAAAACATATATGAAATCTGTGAAGACTATTTGTGTAAATTAATCTCGAAAATTTCAACTGATGGATTGGACACAGCATCATTCATTATGAAGTCTGTCTACATAAACCACAAGGCAATGCCAATTACATAATCACTGATGTGGCTTGACATTGATGATGTAGGCCTATTTGGAGCCCCTTCAGCACAAATTCTCAAAACATAGGTTCAGATAATTACTATTTTCACTTAATTGGCTGTGAGAAAGAAATCCACAGATTAATTCCAGTCAGAAATAATCCATTATGTATATGAAATTAATTTCAAGACCGCGTGATCAGACTAGAAAAGAAAAAATCACGTAAAGCAATAACAGCTGATACCAATCGATTAGTTGTATTGCAGGAAATTTGTAGCATTCGTTAACAACAACTTGTTTTCAATAATGCTATACTTAATTATTTGGATAGGGTACCTAATACGATTGATACCAATCGATTTGTAGTCTACGGGCAAAATCTGCAGTATTAGCATACCTTGGAAACATGGGATTTACATGAGCCACATTGCTGTTGGCCAATAATGTTCCTTTCTCGTAGGAAAACCTTGCTCCGCACCTAAGAACATGCCAGTGGAAGGGAATACAACGGAAAAAAATAACAATGAGAGACGAAGTAGTATTTTGTGTGTGCAATCATTTTCAAATGCAGGTAACCTCTTTTTTTTTTTTTTAAATGCGGGCTCCTTGTTAAACCATGCAATTTAATAGAGTCAGTTTTCAATATATTATAAAACCGTTAGGTTTAATTGCATGTCTACACATAATTATATTAAACCACATGATTTAACAGTGTATCTGTAATAACTCTATTAAACCACATAATTTAACAGCATATTCGCATGAAAAAAATAATACGTCACAGGCCACATTCGACTCAAATACAACACTTCAATCAAATGACAATGTCAGTACTTGAACCAAATGAACCCTAAAACACTATGCCCTTGTTCAACTAGAAAGTGACAATTTGATAGATAAACTTAAGAGTTTTTATTATTATTATTTTTACATTATCATTATTCAATGTTTTCATTTTTTTTAAACATTACATGCCATATTATAGTCATTAGTCAATTCAAAACTAATCGGAGAAAACCCAAAATCACTTGCACTGTTAACAATGAACAGTTTTGATAACACCACTTTCAAAATAAGAACCAACAAATGAAAAAAAATTTAATCCAAGAAATTAAAACTATGAAAGCTGACCTACAATTAATATAATCGCAACCAAACGTCTTCTCAACATAGTAGCTACAATTAGGACACCTCTTCCATTTCTTTTTCTCCGCTAATTTTATCAACTTATTGTCGTTACGTTCATTTACATTCAGCTTCTTCTGAAACTGCGCACACTGAATCCCTATATGCCAAGGAACCTTACATTGGGCACAGAACATTCTGTTACAATGAGGACATGCTGATTCCTTTATGGCCTTTCTCGATCCTCTATTATCAATAATTAAAAGGGCAGAGCAATCTTTGAAAGGGCAATAAAACTTATGATCCCCACGAATCACTGCCTCGCACAAAGCATTCCCGCATCTATCAAACACTTGTTGTGGGAGTATATTCTGACAGTAATCGGGCTCTAACACGCCTTGGCAACGGGCCACAGGCAGCCGATTGTTGTAATGCTTTCTTGCAACTTTGAGGCCACGTACTTGAGTATGCAGTCGGTACAGTATGAATGAAAGCAACCCTTGATTGTAAAGGACTCATTTGGTGACTTCGGTTCCACGTAAATCTCGCAAACAAAACCGGGCTGGGGTTTTTCAGAATTTGAAGACTGCCCATTTTCAGTCATTGAATGAATTGAAAAGGGCCTCTTTCTTTTACCAAAAGGAGTGTTGTTAGGCACAAAGTTAAGTACATGCAAATCGTCATCGTCATCGTAGTAGTCTTCAAGATTAATAATGTTTTGAGAAGCCTTGGTAGGGCCTCTCTCGTCGTTGCAATAATGCTCAACGAAAATTTCAATTCTCTTTGTTTTGACATTTTGTGAAGTGGGATTGAAGAAAATCATTTCATCTTCTTCTTCAAGGTCTAAAATCTCAATCTGGCGAATCTTCTGTGTCTCCATTATTTTTACGCTGATTGTGTTTTGTGGCTTCTTCTATTTAAACTCTATTTTTAGGTTTTGTGTCTCCAAAACAACACGATTTGACTCAAAATGGAAAAACTTTTAATTTGAATAAGAAATAGATCCTTTTAATAATAAAAAAATACTAGACTTATAAAGAACAATACTATCTCAGAATTTTACTTTTTAAATCTTTCCAAAATTCTAGCTTTGACTCCAGTTGAGTCACGCGTGAATATATAAAAGCTGAATTAATGACAAAATATTCCTCAATTTTAGATTAGGAAATTCTATAACGCCGTAATGAAAATTACGATATCAATACTGTGATAGATAAAAAGTTTTTAAATTACATATAAAATTAATAAATATAAAATAAAGTTAATAACTTTATACAATATTATTAATTGTTTAAAAAATTAACCTTTTTTGTTTCTATAAAATTTTAGTGAAAAGCATTTTATTCATTTACAAAAAATATTTTCTTTAATTAAATGTAAAAAAATAACTCATTAATTAAACCAAAAAATTGTATCAAAAAAAGTGAAATAAATTTTATTAAATTACTTTAACCATAAATTCTATAATAAAAAAAACCCTCTAAATTCACAGCTCTCTCTCTCTTTGTGGATGCTCTTCTTCTTCAACCAAAATTCACCGTCGTAGCCCTCTCTCCATCATAGTTCTTCAAGAAAAATTGGCTACTGCTGCTGCTTCTAGGCTCTCTCGACTGTTGGTGATGGTGGTGCATCTTTGCTTTGCTTCGGCTGGTGGTGGATCGATTGTTGTTGCTGCGTTGGCGATCGACTGCTGCTCCATCTGGGCTGGTGGTTGTTGAAAATGGGGCACCACTCTTCTAGAAGAGGATGCACCCAAATTCTCACACGGCCCACCATGTTTGGTGGTGCCGAAATGTTTGAAGGAGAAAATGAAGAAAGAAGAAATTTGAAGAAGAAAAAGAAGAACACGGGTTGAACAAGAAAAAATTATTATTATTTTAATAGCTAATTTTGGTTATAAAAGGGGAGTTCCCCATCGTCTTATTGCATTCAGTTCTTTCCTTCTTCAATTTCTTTTGAGAAGAGAAGGATTAGTGAGAGTTAAGAGTCTAGTGATTTGAGAGTTTGGGTGTATTGAGATTTTTGGGAAGTGAGCTAAAATACCACAATACTTGTAATTCCTTTTCACTAGTAAAATATTTTCCTTCTGTTTTCGCCCGTGGACGTAGGCTAAAAGCCGAACCACGTAATTTTGGGTGTCTCTGTTTGATTTTGTTGTCTCATTATTTCTTAATATTATTTTAGCTGCGTGTCTGCTTCACCCACCAATTTCCTAACAGTGGTATCAGAGCTATTGGTTGTATTTTTTGGAGTCGGGTACTGTTCACGTAAGGGTACTGTTCACGTATACGGCACTGTTCACGTATACGGTACTGTTCACGAGAAACGGTGGGAGCGATCCAAGAATTTTGCGGTGCAAAGCAGGGAGTAGTGGTGTGAGTAAAGCAACTGTGTGGTTTTGTACATGTCTAGGAAAGTTCTGTCACAAAGGCGATAAGAGCCTAAGGAGTCTGGGTTTTAAGTGGGACCGTTTGTGACCCCTCCAGTCTTTCCTGGGAACTTTCCTGGTGTGCATTCTCACACATACTCACAACTATTCAGGGTGGTACACTAGTTTGTGTGCGGTATTTATCAACAAAATGGCAGCAAAGTATGAAATTGAGAAGTTCAACGGGAACAATTTCTCGTTGTGGAAAATGAAGATGAGGGCAATTCTGAGGAAAAATAATTGCTTAGCAGCAATTGGAGAAAGGCCCATGGAGATAACTGATGACAAGTGGAATGAGATGGATGGCAATGCAATTGCTGATCTACACCTGGCACTTGCAGACGGGGTGTTATCCAGTGTAAAGGAGAAAAATACAGCGAAGGAAATATGGGATACTCTCACAAAATTGTACGAGGCCAAGTCACTACACAACAAAATCTTCTTGAAGAGGAAACTCTATACTCTTCGAATGGCGGAATCTATAACGGTGACTGATCATATCAACACCTTGAAGACTCTATTTTCACAACTCACATCGTTGGGTCATAAAATAGAGGAAAATGAACGTGCAGAGCTTCTACTTCAAAGTCTACCAGATTCGTATGATCAACTCATCATCAACCTGACGAACAACAATCCAGCGGATAGTCTAGTTTTCGATGATGTTGCAGCCTCTGTATTAAATGAGGAGAGCAGGCGGAAAAGTAAGGAAGACAGACAAGTAAGTTCGCAACAAGCAGAAGCGCTTATCTCTCGGTGAGAAGGAGATCACGAACGTGGCCCCAGTGGGAGTCACAATCATGGTAGGTCAAAATCCAGAAGTAAGAAGAATATTAAATGCTACAACTGTGGCAAGAAAGGGCACGTCAAGAAAGAGTGTTGGAACAACCAGAAGAGAAGAGAGGGCAAAGAACCTGAGTCATCAAATGCTCAGGGATGTGTAGCAAGTACCTCGGATGATGGCGAAATTCTCTACAGTGAGGCAATAACTGTTTTAGAAGGCAGAAAACGACTATCTGATGTCTGGCTTATAGACTCAGGAGCTACCTGGCACATGACCTCTCAGAGAGAATGGTTCCACACATACGAACCTATCTCAGGAGGATCTGTTTATATGGGAAATGATCATGCCTTGGAGATCGCTGGTATTGGTACTATCAAAATCAAAATGTTTGATGGTACAATTCGCACAATTGGGGAGGTACGACATGTCAACGGACTGAAGAAAAATCTATTGTCCTTGGGACAAATAGATAGTCATGGGTACAAAACTCATGTTGAAAATGGGATCATGAAGATTACTAGAGGCGCACTTGTATTGATGAAGGCAGAAAAGATCGGTGCTAATCTATTCATGCTTAAAGGAGAAACACTTCAGGAGGCAGATGCGTGTGTTGCATCAAACGGAGAAGAGTCAACGATGATGTGGCATCTCAAACTCGGCTATATGTCGGAACAAGGTTTGAAGATTCTCTCTGAGCAAAAATTACTTCCAGGGCTCAAATCGGTAAGTTTACCATTTTGCGAGCATTGTGTTACAAGTAAGCAGCATAGATTAAAGTTCAGTAGATCTGTTGCTAGAAGTAAATGCATTCTAGACTTAGTTCACTCTGATGTTTGGGAATCACCAGACATATCTATGGGAGGTGCAAAGTACATGGTAACTTTCATTGATGATTATTCCAGGAGATGTTGGGTGTATCCAATTAAAAAAAAGTCAGATGTATTTTTAGTGTTCAAACAGTACAAAGCGCGGGTTGAACTTGAATCTGGGAAAAGGATCAAGTGCTTGAGGACAGATAATGGTGGAGAGTATACAGATGGTGAATTTATTTCTTTCTGTAAGCAAGAAGGTATTCAGAGGCAGTTCACGGTGGCATACACTCCTCAACAAAATGGGGTGGCAGAGCGGATGAACAGAACTCTTACAGAAAGGATAAGAGCTATGTTGAGTACTGCGGGTCTACCTAATTCATTTTGGGCAGAAGCAGCCAAAACTGCCTGCTATATAGTAAATCGGTCGCCATCCACAGCAATTGGGATGAAAACAGCGATGGAGATGTGGACTGGAAAGTCAGCTGATTACTCCTACCTACATGCATTCGGATGTCCTGTATATGTGATGTACAATGCCCAAGAAAGAACAAAGCTGGATCCAAAATCTAGAAGATGTATCTTCTTGGGATATGCTGATGGAGTTAAGGGGTATCGTCTGTGGGACCCCACTGCCCACAAGATTATCATCAGCAGAGATGTGATCTTTGCAGAAGATCAATTGCAAAGGAAAGATGGAGATGATGGCACTGTAAAAGAAAAGTCAGAGACTGTCCCGGTATTTATAGAAAATAATCCAGAAGATTCAGATTCTTCGGAAGCAGGACCAGAGCACGAGGAACAAGAACCAGTCGAGTCTGAGGCGAGGCTTAAGTTCGTCGATCAACTCGTGAGAGGCGACCGCCAATGTGGCTTTTCGGAGTATGTCACGAGAGATCAATGTTGCGCATCTTGTCTTCTAACGAGAGGATGGAGAGCCATCAACTTTCCATGAAGCTTTAAACGGCTCGAGATGTTGCTTTGTGGATGACAAAGAATGGGGAAGAAATTGAAGCTCTACACAAAAACAAGACATGGGAACTTGTACCACTACCACATGGAAGAAAAGCCATTGGTAACAAATGGGTCTACAAGATCAAACGTGATGGCAATGACCAAGTGGAGCGATATCGTGCAAGATTGGTGGTGAAAGGATATGCTCAGAAAGAAGGTATTGACTTCAACGAGATATTTTCTCTGGTGGTTCGACTCACAACAGTCAGAATAGTCTTGGCAATGTGTGCTACATTTGACCTACATCTTGAGCAGTTAGATGTGAAAACTGCATTTCTTCATGGAGAACTTGAAGAAGAAATTTATATGCTCCAACCAGAAGGTTTTGCTGAAAAGGGTAAGGAGAACTTGGTTTGCAGGTTGAACAAATCTCTATACGGTCTCAAACAGGCGCCGAGGTGTTGGTATAAGAGATTTGATTCCTTCATCATGAGCCTTGGATACAATAGACTCAGTTCAGACCATTGTGCATATTACAAAAGATTTGAAGATAATGATTTCATCATTTTGCTGTTGTACGTGGATGACATGTTGGTAGCAGGCCCCAACAAAGATCGAGTCCAAGAATTGAAGGTTCAATTGGCTAGGGAGTTCGAAATGAAGGACTTGGGACCAGCAAACAAGATTCTAGGGATGCAAATTCACCGAGACAGAACTAACAGGAAGATTTGGCTTTCACAGAAGAATTACTTGAAGAAAATCTTGCGGCGCTTCAACATGCAAGATTGTAAGTCAATTTCTACCCCACTTCCTATTAATTTCAAATTATCCTCAAGTATGTGTCCTAGCAATGAAGCAGAGAGGAAGGAGATGTCTCGAGTACCATATGCATCAGCAGTGGGAAGTTTGATGTTCGCTATGATATGTACTAGACCAGACATTGCACAAGCAGTGGGAGCAGTCAGTCGATACATGGCGAATCCTGGTGGAGAGCATTGGATAGCTGTGAAGAGGATTCTGAGATACATCAAAGGAACCTCAGATGTTGCATTATGTTATAGAGGATCAGAGTTTACTGTCAGGGGTTATGTGGATTCAGATTTTGCAGGAGACCTTGATAAAAGGAAATCCACTACTGGCTATGTGTTTACACTTGCGGGAGCAGCTGTAAGCTGGGTTTCGAAACTGCAGACCGTTGTGGCTTTATCTACAACAGAAGCAGAATACATGGCAGCTACACAAGCTTGCAAGGAAGCTATTTGGATACAAAGGTTATTGGAGGAGCTCGGGCACAAACAACAGAAAATTCCTGTGTTTTGTGACAGTCAGAGTGCTTTGCATATTGCAAGGAATCCAGCCTTTCATTCCAGGACAAAGCACATAGGAGTTCAGTATCACTTCGTTCGAGAAGTAGTGGAAGATGGAAGTGTCGATTTACAGAAAATCCATACAAAGGAGAACCTAGCAGATGTTTTGACCAAGCCGATCAATGCTGACAAGTTTATATGGAGTAGATCCTCTTGTGGCCTAGCAGAAACGTAAGCGACATGACTATGGCGAAGCAGAAAGGATGATGTGGAGATTGATTGGTTCTCAATCAAATCTCCAAGTGGGAGAAATGTTGAAAATGGGGCACCACTCTTCTAGAAGAGGATGCACCCAAATTCTCACACGGCCCACCATGTTTGGTGGTGCCGAAATGTTTGAAGGAGAAAATGAAGAAAGAAGAAATTTGAAGAAGAAAAAGAAGAACACGGGTTGAACAAGAAAAAATTATTATTATTTTAATAGCTAATTTTGGTTATAAAAGGGGAGTTCCCCATCGACTTATTGCATTCAGTTCTTTCCTTCTTCAATTTCTTTTGAGAAGAGAAAGATTAGTGAGAGTTAAGAGTCTAGTGATTTGAGAGTTTGGGTGTATTGGGATTTTTGGGAAGTGAGCTAAAATACCACAATACTTGTAATTCCTTTTCACTAGTAAAATATTTTCCTTCTTTTTTCGCCCGTGGACGTAGGCTAAAAGCCGAACCACGTAATTTTGGGTGTCTCTGTGTGATTTTGTTGTCTCATTATTTCTTAATATTATTTTAGCTGCGTGTCTGCTTCACCCACCAATTTCCTAACAGTGGTGGTGGTGGTGGTGCATCTCTGCTCCACTTCAGCTAGTGGTGGATTGACTGTCGGTACTGCGTTGAGGATCAACTGCTACTACTTCTGCTGTTGCGTTGAGGATCGACACTGGCGGTGCTGTGTCTATTTGGTTTTAAGGATTGACGCTGGCTCGCTGATATTATTCTTTGCTTGGGTTAGATTTTTTTATTTTGTTTTTCATATTATGTTTGGGTTTAATTCTCTTCACAGCTGATTATTTCCACATCATAGCTAACATCAATTATTTTAAAAGCTACAATATTACCAAACTAGCCCTTACAAATTAATTTAATGATAATGGCCGAGAGAGAAAATATACTACATTAATAGACCAAGAGATTTCCTGTTTACCTATCTAATTATTAATTGGGACAAAACTATGTTGCAACTGTTATGGTACAACAGTTACTTCCAGTCGTTAAATCTATAGTTGCACAGTTATACTAACTGGATCCAATGACTGGAAACAACTGTTGTACCATACAACAGTTGCAACATAGGTGGATCCTATTAATTGATCACTAAATTCATTCCTTTTGACATTTAATGACTTTATAAACGTCATTAAAAACACATACTATTATATTTCCGTACTGAACTCGTTCCTTCAAAATATACCAACACTTTGCTATAAATATATAAATATTTTTTTGGATATCATGAGATCTTTAATAGGGCGGGAATTTGTGCTATATAATAATTTTCTTTATATATTTATATATAAATTAATACATATATATTATGTGTATATTTATTTAAAAAAATTAAAATGTAATTAATAGATATATTTAATTAAATTATACATTTCATATCAAATGTACCTATTATATATATGGGTTAATTTCTAGTTACCCTCTAGGGAATTGAAAATCTTCAAATTTCTCCCCTTACTATTGAAAACATCAATCTATCCCCAAAACTCATTATCTTTAACCATTTGTCCGCCATTGACTCATGAAAGTAAGAAAATATCCCTACTCTAACAAATTTTCATTCCGATTGCTGCTAAAAAAATACACCATTAGTGTTCAAATATATTGAGAAGAGGAAATGAGAAACAATGGAGATAAATTAATTTTAACAAAAGTAATTTGAGAAATAAATAGAATTAATTAAAAATTAGAGTATGGTGAACTCGTGGACGTGCCTCCTCCAAAATACATACGTATGGAAAAAAGATTCTTATCATTTTGCATGTGTAATTTGACATAGAAGCTTAAAAAGGAAAATCATTCTTTTTATTAATATTCTATCCGTGTTAAGCGGACAGGCTAGAGGATCTGTTTTCTCATATTAAATTTGGATGCAACCATTCTGTCAGCTTGTATCACAGATTCACAAAAGTCCTCAACGAAGAATAGAAACACATATTGTGAAAAAACACAGCAGGGTTAATATAAGCGCACTGGATGTTGTTTTGTTAAGTCAAATCATAAGCAAATGCTATTTCTCAAAATACTACCAGCGAAGATGCAGTACTTAATACCATATTTGGCCCCAAAAAAATTGTAGGATGAGAAATCCGCTCTAATCAAACACTGACTAATCAATGAATTTTCCGACGGGTATTATTGTTCATCCTAGAGGAGAGATACCATGCAATAAAAGACAGCGAGGAGAGAGAAGAGGACAAAGATGATGCAAGTTAATAAGATGAAAACTTTTGAGTTGAAAATACACATGTACCAATCAATCCATGAACGAAGAGGTAAGAATGTAACAAGATCACGAAACAAAAATTGGTTCCACATGAAACATAATTCTGGTAGAAAAATATGAGTTTGGCAGCCTTTTTAGCATCACTTCTCTCTCACTTTTATTTGAAACTATGAAAAGGTGTTCAAGAACATGTGTTTTTCATTCGTCTTATGCCCAACAAGACTTTCTATCTTCGGTATTTAATACACAGCTTAATTGCCGATATGCCTGATATTCCTCCATTGAAGTTGAGCAATTAGTCCTACCCGAACAACTCAAATGGAATGAAGCAGCAATCACATTGCAGAAGGAAAAAGTCGGACTGCCTCACACATTCAGCTCAACAAAAGGTGTAATCTCGAGGAAACCCCTAAATTAACCAACGTTAGTGAATCCTCTTTGGTGATCTGCTGTTTCTTTACTCTCCATTTACCAACCTTGGAAAAGCAGAAACGCTAAACAGAAATGAAAGCGATCGCCATTTACATTCATATCCCTTGCATTTTATATCCAACACAGCAATGTTCACATCCTTTGCAAAGATATCCATTGCAGCAATTTATGCATCCTTTGCAGGAATTTTTAGTAATGCAGCATTGATAAAATCCAGCGGAGCCTGGAGATCTAACTTTCTTAATTTCCGGTTGTTAATAAGTAAAACAATTTCTAACAGGATTGAGATTTACAAATTAACTTGATAACATATCAGTATTTTAGCTGAGGGAGAAAATGGAATATGCTATGCAGCCTCTTGTATTAATAATCAAAAAAATTTGATTGATTAAAGAGATTTGATGTGTGTTTACCAATAAAAGATGTCCTTTTGATTCTTTTTCTTTTTATTGGTTGCAGTGAGTAACAAACCCTAAAATTACCTAATTGGATAAAGAAATTTACTTAATGAACGACGATTTTACAGAAATATATACAGAGTATGCCCTGTTTTTAAGTTTTGCATATTTAAAAAGGGAAAAAAGGAGGAAAATTTTGGATTTCATTAAAAAAAAGATATTATAATTAATTAATAAGAGTAGGATTTGGATTCTCTTCTAGTTTTCCCTCTTCTAATTTTTCTTGAGCTTTCAATAATGTAGTTATAAAGTTAATTTCTGGGGCAAAAAAAATTGAAAGCTTAAGATTTCATTGTGTATTGTAACCTAATTATTAGATTTAAATTCATTAAGTTTGACTTTTAATAACTTTATAAAAGCACACAATTTTATTTCTATGCCCAATTCTTTCCTTCAACATCAATCCTTTCCTTTTTTTTAAATCCCCGAGTTCCGATCAAGCAGTAAAAAGATGAAGAGAAATTGTTTCCTTCTTAAAAATGACGTCTTTATAAATTTGTCAAGCAGAAAAAAATAAAAATAAAAAGCTTAACTAGGACATTAGTTTATTTTTATAAAATTTAAATATTTTGAAAATATAAATCAAGTAAAATAACTTATAAACCGTTAATTTAATAATAAATTGTAAATTATGGAGAAACCACCGGGGTCAAAATCAAAATGACAGAAAATTCCCCATTATATCTTGTACATGTATAATTTCTCCATGTATAAATAACTGGCGTTATTGGAGCCAAGTCATCAAAAGCTCCCTAGTACTCTATGTGCTCTCTTACTTAGATGTTACTCCGTTGGTCAAAAGTTTGCTTGATGCATATTTGGTACTTGAACAACACTTGCATGAACTTCAAAGTTCCCGGTTCAAGTCTCAACTGCTACTTTAACTGAGATAACTTCTCAAACAATGGGCTAAGGTTGCGAGACATTATATCACACAAAGTGAATGAAAGGAAGCAATAGATCTCATATTCGTGAAGAACTGAAGATAGAGGTTGGATAAAAGCATGGTGGTATGGATTAACTGATATTACTTCCAAGTTTCAACCAATAACCTCCCGTACGCCACATTAATTATATCTGTGTCTCTGTGTAATTATTTATTTAAGGAAAAAAAAGGCTAACATATATAATTGTAATTACAATATTTGGGGTGATGATGTCGTAACAATCAATTAAGGCGGGTAGGAGGGAGCAGATAAATCAATGAATGTTACTTACAAACGCATTGGTAGGAAATCTAATGAAGGTGTACGTTCAGTTGTTTGATTTATATTGTGGCCAGTTTCCCTTCAAGAGGCTGGTAATTAAAAGTAGGTCCAGCTCGATATAAAATGCCATTAATAGTTAATTAATTAATTAATTACTTTTCCGGGCTTTTAATACGTACGCACATATATGGAAAAGAAACAAACTCTGGAAGGGTATGGTATAATTGAAACGAGTGAATATGAATGATATAATGAAGATGGTGGGACCTAGCTAATTTAACAACAAATTAATCAATACGAATTAAATTAGAAATCTTAATTAATTTATTAATACAAATGCATGGATGCAGCAGTACAAACACAAGGCTTAATAACTAATAATATATAGAGAGATAGAATTGGGAAAGGAAGGGAAAGAGAGATTATTAATTAATTATAGCTACTTATATAAATTAAATACAACATGCATGCAGAATAGACCCACATCAAGGCATAGTTGAGGATAAAGATGAAGATTGGAGATTAAAGATGTATCATAAGCTAGCTAGCACAATCGATTGGCTGGGGGATACGTGCTGCCAGGGGCAGGTGTGCAATGTTCATCCTTTTTGGAATTCTGGGAATTAGGGGTACAAGAGCGATAGTTTAAGCCTCTTCCACAACTGAGTGGTAGACTGCATGGATTTAACACGTTTGTTGCAGCAGCAGCTAACTCCAATTCCGGATCATCATGAAAAAACAACACATCAGGATCAATATGGAAATTATTAATGTTGGCGCCGTTGCCTGCAGCACAAGATTGATTTGCGGTGAAGAAGAGTATCATCATAGCTATGATCGCTGCCGAGACAGCGCCTCCCAATCCCATCACATTATTATTTCCCATGCTTTTTTCCTGTGTACAAGCCTTACTCACTGCTTTTCCGAGCTTGTTTGGGAGATGCCGGCAGCTTCTTGTATTATATGTAATGTCTTGTCGAAATCCAACTTTTTTGGTTCGAACAATTGACAACTTGGCCTTGGACCGGCTACTTGATCACATATATATTGTCACAGACTTCATTTGCTTTAATTATGGTGTAGGACACGTAATGCTATAATTGAGCAAGTCTCACATGTTTATCGATTATTCGCGCAAATTTAATTTGGCATCATTCACCTACCATTCTCCAAGACCAATTCAAATAATGTTGTTCTTTTCCACTAGTTAAAATAAAGTTTTTTTAATACTGTATATTTATTAATTAAGGGCATGATTACAAACCAGGAATTATCATAATAAAAATATTGAAACATAATTAAATAATTATTTAGTGTTAGTAGAAAGAATCGATCTAATCTGGTGGTTTGTTCAATATAATTGTACCTTTCCACTCGACATGTACTTTTTTGGCAACAAAACACACATGCACGCGTGTGCGCACACACATATAAAATAAGAATATCCTCATTTTACTAAAATAAGAATTTCACTAAAATAAAAAAAAATAAATGTCAATACATTGAAAACTATGTCTTTTTTATTTGTTAATATATTGAAATCTATATGTATATATAATATAAGGAGCAATATTTCAACTTGAAATTTTGACTTAAGTTTTTACATAAATTTTGAGTCATTAATCTCATGCAATTGAATAGTGGATGAATTGGCATCATTAAATGCTAATTTGACTTTTAATATCTAAAATTAGATTGCACTAAACCATTAACTCAAAATTTATATAAAAAATTTAAGTTAAAATAAAGTACATGAGTCATTATCTAGTAAGGGATAAACTAAAGGCAAGCAAAACACACACTCTACTAGTGTATTATATATTATATATATAAAATGATTTAGCGTCAAGCTAGAAGGTAAGAAAAACACACGCTCTGATATTATATATTTTGTGTTATAGTATATTAAAATGTGTTTTTTTTTGTAAATTATCCATTAATTTGTATTAAATTAATGAAATTTTCTAACAAAAGATCCCTTGATTTATTAAAGTAAGGGATAACATATTTTCAGCATTACTTTTATTGAGTCTCTATACATATATAGTAATTTTTTGATATAAGAATAATTCAATTATTAAAGTAAGGGATAACATATTTTCAACATTAGTCTTATCGAGATTATCGAGTTTCTTTTATAATTTGGAGGGCTTCTTAACTTCTAACATTATCACTACAAGAATAATGATTATTTCCTAGGGCAAATACCCTTGGAAATATACAAAAGCCCTCGGAAAAACTCATTTCCAATAAAGTCATGTCGTCGACTATCATGGTATTAAGTCGCATTGAAAAAGCACAATTTTTGATGGGTTGTTGACGAAAAATTTTATTTTCAACAACAACGCCATCAGAAATGACATCAAATGCCCTCGGAAATAATCCCTATAAAACCAAAGATTACATATTTCCAATTGCATCTGCCCTTGAAAATGGCATCAGCTGCCCTTGGAAATGAGATTGGATAACGTAAATGGTTACTATTCTAACAGTTATTTGCCCACGAAAATGCAAGAAACACATTGGAAATATGCTTTTTTTTTTATATATATATAGTGACCCATTTAATTCATTTAATATTATTATTTCTTACGCTTTTTGTTTTTATTTTTTTAAGTATTTGTAATGCCAATACAACATAATCAATTTTAATAGTATATTTTGAAAAAAAAAATCCCAAATGTATATGCAGTATGATCTCATAGCTTGAATTATTTCAATCATCCTCCAACACGTCTTCTTCAGTCTCCGAGACTTGCGTTCGCTTCTACCTCATCTTCTCAATTCCCATCATCATCTTCATTCGACCAAATAATATCCTATATAAATCAAGAAATATTAATCTACTCCACCCCCACATCATTAGTAGACCAAATAATATCCTAGATGAATGAAGAAATATTAATCAGTAAATTATCAAATCAGTAACTAGTATAATAATATGTTATATTCGAACAATCACTTCGTATAAAGCTGAGCATAAGTATTATAACCAAAATATGGTTAAGAAGCCTAACAAAATATGATACTGGAACAATGGATGATAATCATTAGAGCAATATTTTGTAACAATAAGCAAATATGCTAATATTTGGAGTCAACAGTAAGAGTTGGATTCTAAATTTCGCTAGTATTTGCTAACCTATAAATTTGGACATTAGTCCGTATACAAGTTTAGAGAGGTCGAAAAATGCAACACTGCCATTAAAAGATCTATGTGCTTGCGATAATCTAGTCTATCAGTTACAAAACCCTGTTATGGTTAGTTTCTATAGATTAGAAAGTGAAAACAAATTGAAAAAAAGGCTTGAAAGTATATGAAAATTAACAAGAAAATTAACAATTGAGTTTCCAAGAACGAGCCTCACTATTCTTTTCAACTTCTTCACTTCCTTATCCAAAAACTATAATACAATGAAGAATGCCAAATAATGAGCGTGAAATAATTGCTACTTGAAGTATCAACCGTCGCCAATTATAAATTATTCACAAACCTTGAAAGAGAGTAAAACTACTATGAAGAGTTTGGATTCATCATCAGGAACAGCAACAAAAGCAAGCCCTTCAGCTAGCTCAACTGAAAACTCATCAACTGTCAAATTATTTGTGCAAAAAAATTAACCTAAAAAAAGAGAGAAAATATAGTTTAAACATAGTAGTATTATTTTCCTAATGACCCAATACTCAGCATGCATGGCTTTGAATGTAGACTCAAATAATATGCAGTAAATAGAATCCAAATAGAAAATAAAAGAAAACTCGTTCGAGATTTAAGTAGTTATATGTTAGTTACCTTAGTTTCGACCTCGTTGTGCACTCTCAGATAAGGAACATCGTTATTAAATTCTCTAGCAGTTGCAGCATGTGCTACTTTACTCTTTAATTTGATAGCAGAGTCCACAGTCCCCATTTATCAACTAAGAAATTCAATAAGGAAAACAAAAATGGGACAAAGCTTCAAAGTCCATAGTCCTTGTATGCCCGCGAGGAAAGTTTTTCAAAGGTTTTAACTTATTACATATAGATGTTACCATGAAAGCAAATAAACAGTGGCGGCACATACTCTGTAAAATTAAATTCAGTAACTAGCAAAATACAAACTAAAAAGGGAGTTGTGGCTAGGCCTGCTCTCTGATTCAATATTTTTTTTTTGGTTGTTATTCTCTTATTCTTCCCTACTGGATTTGATTCTTAATTAGCTTTTGAAAATCAAGCATGTGCTGCTGCTTCTGATTTTTTGAGTCGTCTTAATTAGACTTATGCTATATCTTATCCTTTTTGCTTTCATTATACTATATTAATTAATAACATGTGCTGATAAACACGCATGCATTGATAATTAATTCACATGATTCTTGATCAACTAAATGGAAGAATCAATAATCTTTCTGAAAAAAGAAAATTACAAAAATGCAAAAATGATGCTGCTAAGTTGTAATTATACACTAGAATTATAGTCTCCGTGAACCTGATAGTTTACCATCCACTGACTAAGCCCCAGCAATATTTAAATAACATTCATTTTTTTCTGTCAAGCATTTCAACAAATAGCTTGAAGACTCCATTGAAATCAGAAAGAGACTCAAAAAGAGTAGATTGATGCATTTGAAATCAGATAAAGGAGACCTTATATTTTTCCCATTGATATGTTTTAACCATCAATTGAGCCAAATAATAATTTTAAATCAGTGAGCTAGGCTTATTAATCTAATTGAAGTCAGCTAATATTGGAATATCCTAGGCTCGATCGGGTTCGTTCATACAATACTTACCAATTCCTTAGGAGCTCAAAAGAAATGATGGAAAATTAATTAATAGCCTGTTCGAAGTCCGATTGTTCGATGTGTCTGTTGAGCATGGTGAAGAGATCTCTGATTGGAACCCCAAAATTCATCAGCTGATGGAAATCATAAACTAATCCAAAACTAACTTCAATCTAACCTTAAATTAATTTGAAAAAAATAAAGAAATCGACTGCAAAATTAAGAGATCGAACAATGTGAAAATGATCGGTAATTGTCAGATCTTTGTGTAATTAAAAAGTTATTGACAGAGAGAGCTGTGATCTTCTAATCGCCTTCTTCTCCATTTTTTTTTCAATATGAAATCAATTTTAGCGGACTAATAATAATTTAATTAGCGGCCGAGTTCAAATTCGGGCTTCTAATTAGGCAAAGCCAGTCCATAATTTAATTAGGCGCTCACTAATGTTCAACATCATGATAATATTATTATTTGTTGTGGTGATTTTACTTCAAAATCATCCATATAATCTATTCAATCTTTTAATTAAATTTTCTATTCATTTCAACAATTGATATAAATCAAACTAGCTTCTCTTCAATTGATCTACAAAAAAATTGTAGGATCAGAAATCGGATTGTTAAAAATCAAACGTTGACAAACCAATGAATTCAATTTAAATTAATTTTTTTCTATCAGAGCAATTAATGCGAATCCGCAATGGTTAATTTTTCTGTTGTAAATAAAAAAGGAGCTTAATTAAGTAATTAATTATCCTGCTACTCGTTTTCCTTTTGGTGGATGTACTGCTATCAATATTGTCATTTTTTTCTCTTTAAAAACACATGACGCCTATTTTCCATTTGTACAAATGATCATCATAAAATTAAATTAAAAAAGAAAAAGACATGAATTAAATTTTTTCCAACTCAACTGGAAGAAAAGGTTAAAAAGCTGAACTAAAACATTTGTTTCCTTTTATTTAAGAATTGGTCATTTGTAAAGAATGACGGGCCTCGACCTCCATTGACCAGAAGAGGGCCCAGAGGGAGCAGCCGAAGAACACAGCGTGAGAACTTTTCATTTTCCTGAAAATAAAACGCAAGAATTAATATGATATTAATCCACAAATAATAAGCCATTAATTAAAAAGAAAAAATAGTACCATATGATTAATTTTCTGTTGTAAGATAACAAGGAGTCTTAATTAGTTAATTGCCGCCCTGCTACTTGTTTTCCTTTTGGTGGATGTACTGATATCAATATTGTCATTTTTCTCCGCACAAACGTAACGCTTATTTTTATATGTGTAAATGATCACCATAAAATAAAATTAAAAAGAAATAATGATGAATTAAATTTTTGAAACAACAATATTAATTAAGTATTAGAATATTGATATTTAAACTAAAGTGTGACAAAAAACATAATCAAAATGATATCGTTTTGAATGTATTTTTTTTAATCTTCTGTTATTTTAATAAGTATTAATTCATCATCGTATTTTTATTTAAAGCAAAAAAATTCTTACATCCTTCAATTACCTTAATAACTACTCCAAAATGCTTGAATTTCATGTTGCCCATCTCTATTTCTAAAGGATATTTGGTCCATCGATTGTCGCCTTTCATCCTTATAGCAGGCAATGAAGAAGGGAGACTCATATTCCACGGGCTGTAGGATGCGCAAAATGAAGCATGCCTATCACATCATTTGTGTAACTATTAAATGTAATAAAATCTTTCCATAACTATATTTAATTTTGAAATTAATCAATCATGATTGTGATTAACAGGCATGATTTCAATGAAGATTGAATGATCTCACTAAAATGTCTAGTGAACATGTAAAGCACTACATATATAATCCTAACTGTCTAAGGGTAGGCTATTTGTAATCCAAAATTTATTTGCATAATACTTTCTTACTCTACACACTCATTAAATAAGTTTTAAAAATAATTTTTACTCGCACACTCTTTTAAATACCAAAATAGTCCTCTATTAAACTCATACTAATTATTATTGATTTCTTTTTGTACCCACAAAATATTTCATCATTCTCTAAGTCATAATTCATAATGCCGACAAATGTTATAGTCGATTGACTCAATTTTTCTTTGCATTTGATGTCTTTCTATACAAACGTTGCAATTTTTTAATCATATAAAAATTTGTTCTTCTCCTATGAAACTTCATTTGTTCAGGTTCTTTTATTTTTTATTTTTCATTTTTCACATTGAGGTAAAGAGTCCATGGCCGCTTGATGACTTCATCATGTAAAAAGATGTATTTTGTTTTACAATGGATTAGGCTGAGATTAGTAATGTTATAACCTATAACTTTTAAAATAATTGCTACTAGCTGTATTGCGGAAATAATTAATTGTGAAGAGAATCAGTTAATTGTTTAGTAAAATATATTTTTAAAATACAGCTAGTTTTGCAAACAATCATCGTGTGTGGTAAATCTCATTGTTGAATTACTGTAAGAATGTGAATGATTAAATTAGACATAATTTTTAACAAAATATTTTTAATTGTGTATATTTAATAATTAAAAAAATATTTCGCATTATTAATTTTATTCTTTTGATTTTTTTTGTCTCGATATAACTAGTAAATTATCTATCTAAAGTTAATAATTTTATTTCTTATTTAACAAGGATAATTTAGATTTTTATAATACACACACATATGATAATGTATTAAATATAAAATTGATTCTCAAAATTAAATTTTGAAAAACTATTTATTCCCTACTTTTCGAAATCAACGGTAGGAGATGGTAATTTTACCGAAGGTGATTTCTAAAAAAATTTATTAATATTCAAATTAATTTTTAACTTTTCAAAATTATTTTAAAATCTTCCAAAAACAATTCCAAACAGGCACATTAAGGTTGGCAACATAAAAATATTTTACTAGATGATATTGAATGAGTATTTAGCGTGCTTGACTTATTATTTACAATTTTATATTTCGTGGACCCATTAATTGAAACATATAGAGCCGATAATCTTTCCATGAAACTTCAGCCATAGCTATGTTATCGTCAGTTCTTATTTACAGTTGTTTAGTTTTCGGACCACGTTTTGCACATGCAGTAATTTAGTCATGGCCCTTAAACTTACCCGCTTATTTCATGATAAAACATGGGCCGTTTATTTATCTAGACATTTATAAATATGTATACAAAATATTTTTTTATTGTGTATATTTAATAATTATGAAAAAAAATATTTTATATTATTAAATTTACTTTTTTAATTTTGTTGTCTCAATATAATTGGTAATAATAATAATAATAATAATAATAATTTATTTAGAGTTAATGATTTTATTTCATAATTAATAAGGATAATTTTATGTATTTATAATATGTATAAGGATACATATGAAATTGTATTAACTATAAAATAGATTCTTAAAATCATATTTTGAAAAGTTACTCCTTCTATACCTTTTAAAATCAGCTGTAGGAGACAGTGATTTACCAAAGGTGATTTCTTCAAAAAAAAATTTTTAAATATTAAAATTAGCGTTAACTTTTCAAAATCGCTTTTGGGCATTCCAAAAATAATTCCAAATTGGCCCTAAGTTAGATGATGACGGGAAGAAAATTGAGATTTAATTCTTCTACAATAGTGAGTTTCGAGGGTGCTAAAATTTTCTTTAAATATATTAATGACCTGAATAGTATTTTATTAATGTAAAATTTTATTAAAATTAGAGTGTCCAAAGTATATATTAGAGTGCAAATATCCCCAACCCTTTTTTTAACATTTTTTTTTTCTTTTGGGTATCATGCGATCTCTAATAGGATAGGAATTTACAGAAATATGTTCAACAGATTACTTATATTAAATTTAACTTAAAGTGTGTTTATTTTTTACATTGATTTAAATATTATATTTTTATTTATTATAAAACATTGGATTGAAATACACTAATTTTTATTGGATAAATAGAGTAAAAAAGTAAAGTAGTCAAAAGGACCATCTATGTGATTATGTTTTAAACATTAATAAGGGTCTATGGTTATTGAAATAAACCGTCGATTGGAATTATCTTTATCCCCATTAATTACCACCAAATTACTCTCAGTCATTAATTTTGTCCATAGAAACACATTTTACCAGATATTACTCATGCATGGCGAGCATGTGCGTGGTGAGCATGTGTCCATTCGTATCCCTCTAGTATGATGTTAGGCTTGGATGCTCGAACGGACTTACGCAGCTTCTTATCACTGCCATTTTTTTTTGTTATTTATTCTTCCTTTAACTTTTATTTTGTCAAAATTAATTTTCTTTTTATTTTTGGTGTTTGCACTTATTTCACTTGACATATGATAAAAAAGAAAAAAGAGGGGGAAAAGAAAAACACTACGTGTAATCTCTTCTTCTAGGTTTTGAGATTATTAAATTATTTCTTTATTATATATAAAAGATAGTGGTAGATAAAATTTAAATTGATTTTTTCATTTTCCTACTTTTTTAAAATTTGAACTCAAGAATTGTTGGTAGATATCATTTCATTGAAAATAAATTTCTAAATCCGTCGAAAAATTTTACTTAGAATTTAACTTCACTCTCGTCAAGTCAATAGTTAATTTTATACTTTTTAAGATGGGGTAAAGTAATATTTTATGAAGAGTAATTTCTCTCTCATTAAAATTAAACATTCGAGAATAAATTTCTCAAATGAGAGTGGATTTTACTTCCATCCAAAGTAGTTTCGTTTACGTTGTAAGTAAATTCTCAAGCAATAAGTAAATTCTCAAGCAATAAGTGGGATTAGATTTCTATCCCATCAAGTGTAGACATCCGAAAATAAAAATTTCGCCTTGTCCTCTAATTATGTAATCGTAGGACTACAAAATTTCTCACTTTATAATTTATCTAGATTTCTCTGTAGAGGGAAAAGAAAAAGAAAAAAATAATAATTGAATGAATGAATTAAAGCACGTCAGCAACATGCAAATTCCACCATGTGTGGGTATCTTGCGCAACTCGAAAAAGCACACTTCTGTGAGCCAATCACAGAGCGTGTTGTTGTAACAAAAGAATGCAGTAAATTTAACTAGCAAACACAAAGTGAATAAATTGATTTTATTATTCAATGAAGATTATAGAAGATAGAAACTGAAGTGCTGCAACTGTATGTCAACTTACAGTGCACGCTTTAGCTAGGAAACTTTCTTCAACTGGCATGACTAAAAAGGAGCCAGCTTTGCTCCTAAAATTACTCAACAAGAAAAGAACATGATTAACTCCTAAATAAAATGAAAACTAACAAACTTGTTGATTTATTTAAGTAAAATAAACTGATAGCAGTAAGTGACTTAAAATAACAACAATAACAGTAAGTTGCTGCACTAACTTATGAGTTGCTGCACTAACTTATGACACTCCCCCTTAGTGCAAACTTACTATTGACAACACCAAGAGCTTCTCGAAACACTTCAAATTTGGCTTTGACAAGTGCTTTGGTGAAGATATCAGCCACTTGATCTTCGGTTCGTATCTTCAATAGCTCAATGTCCTGAGTAAGTACCTTTTCTTGAACAAAATGATAATGGGTTTCAATGTGTTTTGTGCGTGCATGAAACACAGGATTTCCAGCAAGCTTTATTGCACTTTCATTATCACAATTAATTGAAACTGAATAGTTGAAGGCAGAACTCAGCTCTTGAATGAGCCTCTTAAGCCAAAGACATTCTTGAGTGGCCGTGGTAGCTGCTACATATTCAGCTTCACAACTTGAAAGAGCAACAATGATTTGCTTTTCACTACACCATGAGACAGCAGCTGAACCTGTATTAAAACAATATCCAGTTGTAGAATGTCTATCATTCACATTGCCAGCCCAATCCGCATCTACAAAACCTCTCAAAACAAAAGGTGCTTGTTGCTTGTACATTAGCCCAAAGCTTAGAGTTCCTTTCACATAACGGAGGATCCGTTTTGCTGCAATAAAATGACCCTCACATGGTTTATCCATAAACTGAGAAATAACTCCAACAAAATATGCAATATCAGGTCTTGTGATAGTTAAATAGAATAAACTACCAAGAAGTTGTCGGAAAAGTGTTGCATCTTCCATTGGTTTCCCTTCATTTTTGGTTAACTTCAGGCATGGTTCCATAGGTGTGCTCATTGCTTTTGACTAACCCATACGAAAACGAGTCAATAATCTTGCTGCGTAACATTTTTGAGACACAAAATAACCATCTGACTTTTCAATTTCCAAGCCAAGAAAACAACTAGCTTCACCCAAACTCTTCATTTCAAAACGGACAGTCAGAGCATCTTGAAGACAAGTTATTTCAGCATCATTGTCTCGGGTAATTATCATATCATCCACGTAAAGAAGAAGCATTATGCATATTTGGGCTGTTTCTTAACAAATAAACTTGGATCTGCATTTGAGGACTTAAAACCACAAAAGTCAAGATATTGAGCAATCTTACCATATCAAGCGCGTGGAGCCTGTTTGAGACCATACAACGCCTTCTTAAGCCTACACACATACTCAGGAAACTCCTTAGAAACAAAACCATGTGGTTGTTCCATGTAAATATCACGATCTAGCTCCCCATAGAGAAATGCATTCTTCACGTCTAGTTGCCATAATTTCTAGCCTTTTATTGCAGCTAAAGAAATGATTGTTCTAACTATTACCATTTTAGTAACAAGGCTGAAAGTCTCCTCATAATCTTGACCGTATCGTTGAGAAAAACCACGAGCAACAAGACGAGCTTTATGCCTTTCAACTGTACCTCATAATCTTCCTTTTTCTTCAACTTATAAACCGATTTTCAAGTGACTAAATCAGCACCTTTTGTTAATTATGTTATTAACTTATTAAATATATACCTTTAACAAACGAGTCGAATTTGTGTTATTTAAAATTTCGTTTTAACTTATTTCGACGTGACATGAATATGAATATAATATTACACTACAAATTGGCATTCTTGATTATAAAAAAAATGCAGTGCACTTATAGTAATAAGAAGAGAGATTATAATCCTTTAATTTAGCTTGCTTTTATAAGAAGAATTGATAAACTCTCTTCAATCTTTTAAAATGAACTTGAAGAGACGGTGAGAGGAGAAGAATGTATGTAGTTTTATTCCAAGCTAATTATAGTCCTGACATTTACGATTAACAACAGGATCCATTGCTTTCGTTTTCTCCCTGAAATAGTGCCTAATTAATCATGTTAAGCAAAGGCAAGATTCTTGGTTCGGCCTTTCTTTTAAAAAATTTAGTATGTAAAACAAAGGCATGATCATGAGCTCCTCCGATTTTATATTTGTAGTGGGCTCTGTTTTTTCTTCTCACTTTTGCAGTGGGTTTTGCTTAATAGGAAATGGAAATTCACTCTAAACGTTTGCAAAAAAGATATAAAACTCCTTAACATTTTGAGAAGGATATATAACCTTTATTTTTCGGAAAACTAACAATCTTATACCTTTAGTTTACTCCGTTATTAAATTTACTACAACACTTTTAGGGTATATCAATCGTCTACCCTAAGTTGATAAAATGTATCTACCATCCACCAAACCGTTAGTTACTGTTTAAATATAATAATGTTAGAGGGAAAATCTGGTCTTTTCATATGATATAAGTGATAACTTAAGGGTATATAAGTGATAATAAAAGATTTTAAAGGTATACAAGTGATAATTTTCAAGGGTAAAATCATCAATTCGCTATTGTTTCGTTAACTTTTAAACGGCAGCTAATAGTTTAGTGGTCGATAGATAACTTTTGTCAATTTAGGATAGACGATTTATACACTATTAAAGTATTGTAGTATTTTTGATAAAAACGTAAATTTAGGGTATACGAATGATAATTTTCCTTATTTTTATTAGTAAGTTTCATTTGTTTTAATAGTAAATTTATTTTTAATTTATAATTACTATTATGTCACCATAATAAATAAATCAATATATTTAGAATTTTAGATATGAATAAGATGATCCTACAACACTCTTTTCTTAGCCCTATTTCCTAAAATGAATTTCATCAAATAACATCTATTTTTTATGCATCAAATATTCAATATGTTATTTTTCTACATAATCAACATATTGATTCCTGGCAAGTTTACAACATTCATGAATATTCAGGTTTACTTTTTTCGATGCACAATGCAAGCAAATAAAGAAATGTTTCTTATATCCTAGAGATATATTTGCTTAAATCATGTGCATTACTCAATTGCTAAAGGTAAATAATGTCTTAAGAAAAGTGATATTTGTAACATGCCTTGAATTACATATTAGTTTTGTACAGATGACCTTTTTTCATCATATTAAAGTTCCACCATTTTTATTGCTATTCTTTATATTTACCATTCCGCACAAATACATATCCCCAACGTATTAGTTATCACTTCTCAAAAATTTTATGAATATCAATAATTAATATCATTATTCAATCATTTAGAAAAACTTGATTATTAATGATTAGTTTATCTCTCAATTAAAACTAGACACATTGTAAATACGTGTACTCTAATTAAATCTTGATACTTGTAATATATATGAGCCATATCTAAAAAAGTCAGATTTAATTACTACTTTCATTTTTTTAAATGCTAGACAGATGACCAGATGTACTGAATACTGAATAGGGGAGCTTGCCAACTTACAGATTCTGTAAGTAACAATTCACACACAAACTTGGTTGTGGGTCCCACACGGGTCCACATAAACCCTACAGCCAAGCACTATTTATGAGAGGGCTGTTACTTACATAATGTGCAAGGCAGCCCTCCCCCTGAATAGGGAGTAACGCGTGAAGATGTATCCTTTTTGCTGGACACTGATTTTTATTTTTCATTTTTTCCAATCATACAATGATGCTTGGTCCACCCATGTCCGGCTAGTCAAGCAGACGAGCACAACCATGTGAAACTTACTGAATTATTGATGGCGGTGGTGGGGGCTGCCCCTGGCCAATGAGTTTGAAGATTTGTCAGAAGTGGTGGTGACTGGTGATTGGTGAATTGCCAAATTATTAAAAGAAAATTGGAAACTATCCTTTTTTTATTCTTTATTTTACTATTTCTAATCGGTCCCATAAAAGAATATTTTATTATTTATTTTCGGTCCCACAAAAGAAAAATTGGATGAGGGAACGCGTTTTCTGTCGTCTCTTCGTCGCACTTTCGTTCGTTGTCACTATCCTTTTTTGCATTTTTTATTCTTTATTTTACTATTATAATCGGCCCCACAAAAGAATATTTTATTATTTATTATCGGTCCAACAAAAGAAAATTTTGATGAGGGAACGCGTTTTCTGTCGTTCCTTCGTCGTGTTTTCGTTCGTTTACACAATTTTTTTTTCATTTTTTATTGTTTATTATCGGTCCTACAAAAAAATATTTTATTATTTGTTTTCGGTCCACAAGAACAAAATTGGATGAGGAAACGCGTTTTCTGTCGTCCCTTCGTCGCGCTTTCGTTCGTTCATCATTTTCCAATTAGCAATGGGTGGTGGACTCTGTTTTTATTTTCACTTTACTGGAATAAACAACAAGGGGAAGACTTGCTACATGCATTTTGCTTGACCCTTCACACTTACTGCTCAATTTTCTTATTTTGCTTTAAAACTCAAAATTCTGTTTCTTTCTGTGCGGGAAAAAAGAAAAAAAAATGTCAATCATCGGAGAGGCAATCGTTACGGCGTCCCGTTGAGATGAAATACTAAACAAATATTGCCAATTTGTGAGATGAGATACAAGTATTTGATGACATTCAATAAGCTTTTTATTGCCTCTTTAGCAACGTCAAAAAGCGAAAGAGAGAGAAATCAAATCCTAAGAATTAAAATCTATAAAAAAAACAGCATCTTTGTTTTTTTTCCCCCAATAAATTGATTGAACCTCACTCTTAATTACAAATAATGACAAGTTAAGCAAATTAATCAGCACCACAATTAGTGAATATTAATACCTCAAGTTAACTTAATGAATTAAATAATAGCTTAATAACGATACATTTTCATCGAAATTAATAAGTCTTACAAATTCATCTTACAAAAATTGTGAATACTAAGCGCAATACCTCCCAATAATCTGATGCTAGTGATCTTTACAAACTAATTAATTAATAAAGTTAAAACAAAAACAAATAGACCCACGCTACTAACTTTGCAAACAACCCAACCCCACCATCTCTTTTGAAAAAGAAAAAAAAAAGTTCAATCAGAGGAAGAAGACGCATGTTTGATTTTTACAAATCATTACATGTTTGGCTTTTTTTTTTTTTAAATTTCTGTGCTACTCTGTGATTTTATATTTGTGGTGGGCTCCTTTTTTCTTTTCACTTTTACGGTGGGGTTTTTCTTGATTCCTAGGCTTGCTAGACACAATCACAAACTCACTCTGCTTATTCACTTTTCTCATTCTGCTTTCCACAAGCTCATAATCTGGTTTCATTCTTTGTCCAAAAAAGAAAAAAAGAAAAAAAAGAAAATGTCAATCATCGGAGAGGCAATCCTGACAGCGTCCGTTGAGTTGCTGGTCAATAAGTTAGCTTCAGAGGGGATTCTGTTTTTTGCACGCCAAGAGCAAATCAAAGACGATCTAAAGCAGTGGGAGAAAATGTTGGTGACGATCAAGGCGGTGCTGGATGATGCTGAGGAGAAGAGGACTGATCAGTCTGTTAAGTTGTGGCTTGGCGAGCTTCAGAACTTGGCTTATGACGTTGAAGACTTGTTGGATGAGTTCCAAACTGAGGCTTTCCGGAGGAAGTTGCTGCTTGGAAAGGGAGAACCAGCTGCTGCTCATGATCAACCCAGCAGCAGTCGTACAAGCACGAAAGGTAAGTTTCGGAAGCTCATTCCTACTTGCTGCACCACTTTTACTCCACAGTCGATTCAGTTCGATTACTCCATGATGTCCAAAATCAAAGAGATCAACGACAGATTTCAAGATATTGAAAAACGAATAGGCTCGCTGAAATTGAAAGAAAGTTCAGCTAGGGGGTCCAAAAAAGCCAGGCAAAGGCGAGAGACAACTTCTTTGGTGGAGGAAGCCAAAGTACATGGCAGGGAAACAGAAAAGAAGGAAATTGTTGAATTGTTGTTGAAGGATGATTCAAGAAATGATGGTGGATTCTCTGTTATTCCTATTGTAGGCATGGGCGGGCTGGGTAAAACCACTCTTGCTCAGCTTGTCTACAATGATAAGCAGGTGGAGGATCATTTTAATCTCAAGGCATGGACTTGCGTCTCCGATGATTTTGATATTATCAGGCTTACAAAATCAATCCTACTTTCAATTGCTAGTGACCAGAATGTGGATAATCACGACTTGAATAAGCTTCAAGAGAAATTGAGGAAACAACTATTTGGAAAGAAATTTTTGCTTGTTTTAGATGACGTTTGGAATGAGAATTACACTGATTGGGTTGACCTCAGCCTTCCATTTCAAGCTGGCGCACAGGGAAGTAAGATTGTTGTCACCACTCGCAATGAAGAGGCTGCCAAAATCATGAGCCTGGATCAAGCTTATGAACTCAAAAGCTTGTCAACTGAGGACTGTCTGTCTGTGTTCGCTCAGCACTCTTTGGGGACAACAGATTTCAGTTCACATAAGTCATTGGAGGACATTGGCAAGAATATAGTGATCAAATGCAACGGCTTGCCCTTAGCTGCGAAAACTCTTGGTGGACTCTTACGTGGTAAACGTGACCGAAGTGATTGGGAAGATGTGCTCAGTAGCAAGATATGGAATTTACCAGAAGAGAAATGTGACATTATACCGGCGCTTAGAGTGAGCTACTATTATCTTTCGGCACCTTTGAAACAATGCTTTGCATACTGCTCATTGTTTCCAAAGGATTATGAATTTGAAGAGGAGGAGATAATTTTATTATGGTGTGCTGTGGGTCTTTTGGATCACGGAGAGAGCGGGAATCCTAGTGAAGATCTAGGTCGAAAGTTCTTTCGAGAGCTACGTGCAAGATCTTTTTTCCAGCAATCAAGCAACAGTATATCACGATTTGTGATGCATGACCTCGTCAATGACCTTGCTCAATGGGCTGCTGGGGAAATGTACTTCAGAATGGAGGATATCTCAGAGGTTGACAAGCAACAAAGTTTTTCAAGAAATCCTCGTCATCTATCGTGCATTTGTGGAGATTACGATGGCGTTAAAAGGTTTAAGGACTTGTACGATATCCAACATTTGCGAACTTTTTTACCAGTAACGTTGTCAAATAGATCGCATGGATTCTTGGCTCATAGCATTCTGCCTAAGTTGTTCAAACTCCAACGCTTGAGGGCCTTCTCTCTGAGTGGATACCGCATCTTTGAGCTGCCGGATTCAATCGGTGATTTGAGGTATTTAAGGTACCTTAACCTATCTGGAACTGAGATCAGAACTCTACCTGAATCCATCAACCAGCTTTACAATTTGCACACACTTCTGTTAAAAGGCTGTCGGAAACTGAAGAAGTTGTGTGCAGACATGGGGAATCTCATCAAATTGCATCATCTCAATAATTCAAATACATATTCGTTGGAGGAAATGCCACTAGGAATTGGTAAGCTGACTTGTCTTCAGACGTTGTGTAATTATGCTGTGGGAAAAGACAAAGGTTCTGGGTTACGAGAGCTAAAGTTGTTGATGCATCTTCGCGGGACACTTAAAATTTCAAAATTGGAGAACGCAAAAGACATTGGTAATGCGAAGGAGGCTCAATTGGATGGAAAGAAGAATCTTAGAGAATTATTGCTTCGATGGACACATGATCGATGGTTTATCTTGAGGGAGGAGGCGGCGAAATGGGAGTGCTCGACATGCTCAAACCCCATGAAAATCTGGAACAATTTTGTATCAGCGGCTATAGAGGTGCAAAATTTCCAACTTGGTTAGGAGATTCCTCATTCTCAAATTTAGTGATCCTAAAATTTGAAGATTGTGGTATGTGTCCTACCTTGCCGTCAGTCGGCCAACTACCCTCTCTAAAGCATCTTGTCGTGCGTGGAATGAGTAGTGTAAAGCAATTGGGTTCAAAGTTCTATGGAAATGATGCTCCAATTCCTTTTCCATGCTTGCAGACTCTTCATTTTGAAAACATGCGAGAATGGGAAGAATGGATTCCTCATGGATGCAGTCAAGGAGTTGAAGGGTTTCCTAAATTGAGAGAGCTTCACATTTTAAGATGTTCTAAGCTGCAAGGAACATTTCCAGAGCACCTTCCTGCATTGGAGATGCTTGTTATTCAAAAATGTGAAGAATTGTTAGTTTCAATTTCGAGTCTTCCAGCTATTTGCAAATTGGAAATTGGTGGATGTAAAAAGGTTGTGTGGAGAAGTGCCACTAATGATCTCGAGTCACAAAATTCAGCTGTCTGTAGAGATACATCAAGTCAAGTGTTTCTCGCAGGGCCATTGAAGCCGCGACTACCAAAATTGGAAGAATTTGAGATAAATGATTTTAAAGAGCAAACATATATATGGAAGAGTCATAACGGATTGCTGCAGGACATTTGCTCTCTCAAAAGACTGACGATTACAAGCTGTCCCAAACTTCAATCTTTAGTGGCGGAGGAAAAGAAAGACCAACAACAGCAGCTCTACGAGTTGTCATGCAGACTTGAATATCTAAAATTGAGCGAATGCAAAGGCCTTGTGAAGCTGCCACAATCATCGCTCAGCCTTAGTTCCTTGAGAGAGATAGAAATCTGCGGGTGTCATTCCCTTGTTTCCTTTCCTGAGGTTGCTCTGCCTTCCAAGTTGAAGAAAATTGAGATTAGGCATTGTGATGCACTGAAATCGTTACCAGAGGCATGGATGTGCGACGCCAATTCATCTCTCGAGATCTTGAGGATTTGGAACTGCCATTTGTTGAGATATATTGCTGAAGTCCAGCTACCACCGAGCCTTAAGAGGTTGGAGATCATGATTTGTGGTAATATAAGGACTTTGACAGTGGAAGAGGGCATCCAGAGTAGCAGCAGCAGCAGCAGCAGAAGTTACACCTCATCTCTTCTCGAGCACTTAGAAATTTGGGAATGTCCATCACTGACGTGTATATTTTCAAAAAACGAGTTACCTGCCACGCTTGAGTCCCTTGAAGTTGGCAATCTACCTCCATCTCTTAAGTCCCTTCGTGTTCGGATTTGTTCAAAGCTGGAGTCAATAGCAGAAAGGTTGGACAACAACACATCTCTTGAAACAATCAGTATTTATAATTGTGAAAATCTAAAAATTTTACCGAGTGGTTTACATAATCTCCGCCAGATTCAAGAGGTTGGTATTGGGAGTTGTGGAAATCTGGTGTCCTTTCCCGAAGGGGGATTGCCTTGTGCGAAACTCACGAGGCTGGAGATATATGATTGTGAGAGACTAGAGGCCTTACCCAAGGGATTGCACAATCTGACCTCTCTTCAACACTTAACAATAGGAAGAGGAGGTGAGCTGCCAAGCCTTGAAGAAGATGGCCTTCCCACCAACCTTCATTCACTGGGGATTTGGGATAGTAATATGGAGATTTGGAAGTCAATGATTGAGCGGGGCCGGGGATTTCACAGATTCTCCTCTCTGCGAGAACTAACAATCAGCGGATGCGATGACGACATGGTGTCATTTCCACTAGAGGACAAAAGATTAGGGACCGCGCTTCCTCTTCCTGCCTCTCTAACATATCTGAGGATTTTCAATTTTCCAAATCTGGAACGCCTATCTTCTTCAATTGTTGATCTTCAAAACCTCACTGAATTGCGACTCTTGTTTTGTCGCAAGCTCAATTACTTTCCGGAGAAGGGCCTGCCTGCCTCACTTTTGCGTTTATACAGCGAGGGATGTCCGTTGATAGCAGAGAAGTGCAGAAAGGATGGAGGACAATATTGGGACTTGTTAACCCATATACCCTATGTTGCTATAGATGGTAAATGGGTTTTCGCTGACTGAAATGTTTTATTATTAGAATTTGTCATTTTTAGTTGGGTGTGTTTGTGAATGTAATTTCAAATCTTAGTTGAAAACTATTTTAAATTAATATGTAATCGGTGTCGGTGAGTTTTTATCGAATTTTTTTTTAATTAAAAAATAGACTGCGCTTTTTAAATAAACGGTTAAATCGTTTTTTGCGACTAAACAGAGCACGGCTGAAATATTTTATTATTAGTTTTTTTTTAAAAAAAATTGGGCATGTATTATTAATTTTTTTAATTAATTAATGTGATAAATTTCTTATGCGTATCTCATTCTTAGCTGTTGAAATAAACTTCAGTTTCTCATTCTCATTCTTATCATGTACATGTACATCGTCATCAAAATCCCATTACAACAAAAACAGAACATCCAAAGAAAACAATAACAACCCACACAATAAAGCCAATAAAATATCAAAAACGAAAATGAAATTTAGCAAAGCATTTGCCCAAAAAAATATCAAAAACAAAAAACAAACGAAGCAAAGCAGCATATTTCTCTAAGTACATTTCGATTTTTGTGGCCTTAACTTAATATCTTCACCAGAACTCATCAGTTATAATGTTCTTTTAATGCCTTTTGTAAAGTGGTTTTTGAGTGCTAATTAAACACACGAGAGCTGGACCATATTACAAAATTAATTATAACCTTCAATCGCTATTAGTATGAATTTATAAATACTATTTCATCAGTCACTCACTGAATATTTGAATTCACCAACTGCAGTGGATCTTCATATTAGCACATCAATATGATAGAAACGAGAATATCTTCATGAATTAGAGTGGGATAAATTTTTTTCCTCTTAAAATGCAAAACAAAGGACAAAGAAAAAGTCTTTTTTTTTTCTTTTTCTTTTTAATTTTCATTAACAATAAACCAGGCATACTAATGGTTATATTAATGAATTAATTTCTTATTGAGTGCAAATGTGTAATTTATAATGGCTATCTCTTTCTCAGCTGTTGAAATGTCTACATATATCGAGAGTTAAATTGTTTTGACGGTGCACAAGAGTAATCTGAGATTCAGTGCCCCAAAAAAAATTTTAAAAGCAAAATAAGCAAAACGTTAGCCCCAAAAAAAATTAAAAACAAAAAGCGAACTAAGCAAAGTATCGTCGCCAGAAGAATTACTTTTAAGCTTTAGTGGCCTTAATTAATTTTAGGCCTCACCCGCCTTAATAAAAGAATTACTAGCTGGGTCATCAGCATTAATAATAGGGTTATTATCATTTTACTACTTCAGAAATTACCAAATATCAAACGATTTCTGAAGTATTGTCTCTGTCGTTTTATTCTTTATATCTTTATAAAAATATCATTTTACTACTTTTAAAATTCTGATTGTTAGTTGACCATTAGTTGACCGTTAGTTGACTAACACAATACCAAATTTACCCTTCATGATTAAAAAAAATAATAAGATAAATTTATAATTCATATATCATAATTCTAGTAAAAAAAAATTATGTTGGTATTTTATATCTATTTTAATAAATATATTATAAATTTATTTTATAAATAACCTTTAAATATATTTTTTTAATCATGAAGGGTGAAATTAGTATTTTGTTAGTCAACTAACGGTCAACTAAATCAACTAACTGTCAATCAACTAACGGTCAACTAACAGTTATAACGGAAAAGTAGTAAAATGATATTTTTATAAAGATATAGTAATAAAATGATAGGAGACAATACTTTTTGTAGTCATTTGATATTTGATAATTTCTAAAGTAGTAAAATGATAATAACCCTTAATAATACGAGTTAATAAGCTTAAGCTGCCCTCTTCCCTCAGCAATAATGTTTAAATGTTTTTTCAATGGTCTTACACAATTATTTATACTCTCTAATTTAATGCGCGTTAAGCAACTTCTTGAATTAATAGTTTTTGTACCATCGCTATAGTATTTATAAATACAATTTAACGGTTATTAGACGTTTGGATTCGTCAAAATTGTTGTAATTATAATGAATCTCTTGAATTAACACATTAATATCATAGAAGTGGATGAATTATGAGTGGGATAACTTTTTTCCCCTTAAAATGCATAATAAATGCCAAATAAAAAGACTTTTTTTAAAAAATATTTTTATTAACAATAAACCAAGCGCATTAATTTCTTATATGCTGTAGGACTAGGATTTATAAAAAGCAATTTATTGTTGTCTGCCGGTGATATTGTGCTGCAAGTTACGTACTTAGAAAATGAAAATTGCACAGCCCCAAAGCAAGAACAAGGAGATGAAAGCAACAATTATTCCATGTTATATGATCTAGTTGCAATCCAAAGCTCCAAGGGATTACAGGGTTATCACCACCCAAAAAAAAAAAAAAAAAAACACAGAAATTCAAATGTTTCTTCTTATTTGTTCTAGAAAAGCAACTCCTCGCAAATCAGCTAGTAATATTTTGGTCATCCACAAAATTAGATGTTTTCAACTTCTGGATAATGTATGCATGCACAGCAGATACACAAGTCTGCTGTTTGCATGTAAAATGCTATACTATACAAGAATGCAGGGAAGGCATCCACAGGATAGAACTAACATGTGCCCCTAAAATGAAGATGATGCACACACACTTAGAGATGGAAAAGACAGCAACAACAATTTTAAACACTATTCAATTAGCGTACCATGTTCTGTTGGGGCCCTCTCACCGCTAGAATCCTTCTTTCTTTGCTTTGGATTTGACCGTGCAATGCTTAGCTTCTTCCCAAGGAACAGCGGCTTGTTCTTGGCTACAGCTGCAGCAAGGTGTTCATCATCGATAAAGTCCCATATATGCCAGCCCCTGAACAAGGACACAGAGGGTATATATATCTGATTGCAGCACCTTCAGAATTAAAATTAAAAGTTGAGGGTAACCTATGATATGGTGAATCTTATGTTCAAACCTTATGAACAAAGAACAACATACAACATTTTGTGAACCATCTATGCATGTTGAAATTCCACCCAAAGAAAATCAAATTGCAACATGAACCACCTATGCATCCCAGCTATACCGTGATTCCCAGAAATCTTGCCCATGCAGCACTTCACAATGTGCACACTATGCTATTAAAGTTTGTGATCAGGAGTTCGATATGGATCTCAAGGACATGACTGATGTGTACTTGGAAGCTCAAACAACTTGCTTCCTATTTCTTACTTAAGGCACATAGAACAAATAAAAGAAAGAGACATATTGGAATTGATGGAATAAGAGAAAGAAAGAAACCCTTGATTTTCCAGTGAACTTGTCATGCAGAATTCGAATTGAGGAAACCTCACCTACATCACTGAAGAATCGGCGCAAATCTTTGTAAGTGGCCTGCAAGCATTGTAACAATCACAGTTATGTCTGGGACCTGCTTATCCAGCAGCAAACAAACAGGCAAAATGAAATCTTTCCAAACATCTATGAACAATGAACAGGGAAGCAGGGGAGAGTTTGTCTACTTGCCTTCAGATTAATATTTGATAAAAATGCAGTGCACTCATCTGTGAATCCTTTGGCTCTTCCGGGGACAGCGTCTTTGATCGGCTGCTCCTCAAGCTTCTGTTTGGTTCTCCCCCTTCATTTTCTTCAGCTAAGGTCTGCGCTCGTCCCTTTTCCCTCTCATGCACTTTCTTGGGTTTCAGGGGTGTATTTTTTTGCCGCTTAGTAGGAGACTGTTCATAACTTATGTTTGAATCGGATTTTCTCTTTTCACGACCAGTTTTTTTAACAGAATGCTCTTTCTGATCTAGAGATTCAGGAAGAGATTTGAATTCTTGCTGTGACCTGAATAGCTGCAGTTCTTCTAGACGAGGTGTAACCTAAGAAAGATAGCAGAATATTTAAAATAGCAAGTTAAACCAACATGAGTGCACATGCATATACACATAAATTACTAGGCGTCATTTAAAGACTACAGCAGGTTAGGCAAATTTCACTCAAAAAGGTGATCACTTCTAATCATTATTCAACAAGCATATTATATTCTCACTTCAATTCCACTTGGGTTCAACAAGAAAGATACTTGCAATGTAAAAACTAACAATAATGTGGATAACACGTAATTATTGGTATCATTGTATTAAGAAATGCAATATCTATTTCCACATATCTGAGTTCCTAAAAGCAATTTAAACGCATCAAAAACATCACTCAAACAAATAATAGGTGCAAAATTGGCATTTACATATAAAAGTGGAAACTGCAGCAAGAGTGCATAACGTCTCCACAGAATGGTCGAAATCTTCAAGTATACCGTATTCCCATTCAAATCACAGCCAAGGGTGGCATATGTTCTGAATGATCCTGCTTTTTAGGAAAGGAAGGTATCAATTAATCCAAAATGCAGTAAAGAGCAATTTAACAATATATGCATTGGAATCAGACATGAAAGAACATTAACAGATACAATCATACAGATACCTAAAATAACATCTAATTATCAGAAATTAAGATGCAAGATTTCAGGTGTTTACAAATAAGACCAATTAAACAAACAAGATGGAAGTTGGAAACAACAAGGCACATTGTTAAGCAGTTAATATTTATTAAAGAAGCTGGACGAAAGAAATTTACCTCTGAACCTGTCGCCGTCTTTTACTGTAGCATCCCTTGTAGATGGATCTAGCTTCATTAATATGACCCAATTCAATTTCCATAGATATATAACTTTGCCAGGCTTCCAACATTGTACCACTGCATTAAGAGAAGCACGAGTTATCCAGAAACATTGTGAAGATTAATAAACAAAAATGAAAAAAAATGGCAAAAATTAAAATTGGTGAACCTGATGTCAAGTAGCCTCTCCCAAACACCACGAGCTGAAACTATATTTTGTCCCATACTCTGTTCAAGACACGCCCAATAAGCATACAAATAAAGCAAACCATCAGTATTCTTCATCTGGTCTGATAAGTAATCTGATGCACACTATAAGGAAGAAAAGACGCTGTTGTTTATGGACATTTACAACCTCCAAATCCCAGAAAGCTAACAAATTTCAGTGGTATCATAAAGACAGAGAGGTTATTTGTTTATGGGCACAAATTTTGAAGACAGCTGTACATCCCATACTAAGGTTAGACTATCAATAGTTGAACATCATGTGAAGACTTAAATCCACAAATTCTTGAAAACATCTTCTCTAAGTCAGAAAGCATCCCATAGGAATTATGACTTTTTTGCCCTACCAATGATGATGGTAGCACCAGTCAGCTCAATCTCTGGCCAGGAAAGTCCTCAATGATAAATATAATACAAGAAATAAAAGCAATGGATTGAAATCTAGCCCCCAGAACAAGCTATCTAGAAGTACCACTGCTTCAGTACAGTGCCTTCTACTTGATATGTAACAAAATTTTGACAAAGGAAACTTAAAACTTCACTTAAAAGCACCAGTGACAGGACCTCGCAACATTGGACACAGATATAGCTGTTGGAACCCAATCAACAGAAACCCAGAATTCAATGGTATATATGCCAGACAAAATGTTATACTTGATGCTGGCATAAGACCAATATGCCACAATTGCGGGCCAAAGTATTTGATAGCCATACGCAAAACAACATATGTCTTGAATCTTAAAAGTATCATCTAGCAACTAGCTCCATCCAATAATCCACAATTGAACATTTTTTGGTTATGATTTGGGAAGCTTCAATTTCTTGATATTAAGGAGTAAAACCAATTTTAATATTGAATAGCAAACAGTACAAGCTTACAAACCTGAAAGGTTTCCCTTATCAATGAATAATCCAAGATGCCCTCAACTTCACCCGAGAATAAAATTCTCTGCCTCAAACCGTATATTCGAATAAGGAAAAGATCTAGGTACCGAAACAAAAAAGAACCAGTTAACAAAAAAATACATGATGAATCAGGAGTAGATATATACCAAAACATACAGCACAAGAAACCAAGGTATGTACAGTAGACATAAATTCATATCTTTACCTCCTCAAAGGTTGAGAAAGTACATAGTAACGACTTCTCAAAGACCTGAAATTAGTAATGGAAAATTTGATGAAATAATAGGTGAATCCTGTATGTATGTATTAGCGGCAGAATGAAATTAAGATTTGAGTTTACGCAATTTATTACTGTTAATATAATTAGAACAATCTTTTATAAATTTAAACAATACAAACACATTTGTAAAGAAAATAAGTACAAGACATTTAAAAAACCCAGTTATTAAAATGCAATGAAAGTATAAAAAGAGCAGAAGCACCAACAAAACACTTTTTGAAGCATTCCAACATCCACCACCGTATTTCATATGCATTAATTTGTCTGCACAGGTGTATTTGCCACTAAATCTCTCTGATTCATGTTTGCTTCTGTGCAGATGTGTAAAAGCTAAAACAAAAATTAGTCTTCAAGGAAAGTATATTGCAGGAGGGGAACCAAAAACACTAGGGAATGCTTCTCCTCAGTTAACCCCACAAACAAGTGCTTGCCAAGAAATTTGCCTAGGAAGCTGATTAATTATTTAACTTCAAACAATCAAAATTAATTACATTCAGGAAAATAGATTAAGCTCAGAATGAAGGGTCACAATTAAACCTAGTGTGGATATCTCCTCCTCAGAAGCAAGGCCACGTTCAAGAGAAAGCAAAGATCGTACCCACAGTTCCCCTACCCAGGGACAGTTTTTTGTAGCCCTGGAATAAACATATCTCACAACATTACCAACCTGAAGAGGAGAGTAGATTAGTATACAAATGGCTGCAACAAAAGAATTAAAATAGAAAATAAAAGGGTAAACCTTTAATGTTTTGTCAAAATAACGAATATAATCAAGCCAGAGATCACTAGATACAGGAAAGTCGGTAACGGCACGTTCATAAAGAAGTTGAACTCCCCAACAGTTAAAAGAGCAGATAATAATTATTTATTACTTATTATTATTACTATTATTTGCTAACAAACAATAGATGATATTTAAAGTGCAGATATTAATGTTAAGCTACACAAAAACAGAATACTAATGCCATAAGAAGAAATCCCCCAAAAAAATTGAAATTAATAAAATTTGTACAGCTAGATTTCACTTATTATGAAAAGCTATCAAATGATGATAGTAAAGTCATCTACCATGTATTGTTGAAATTTCTCTGAGTCAGATAAATCCTGCCTAGAAATCTGCTCTCCAAGATGAGCTCGTGCATTACACCTCTCCAATGCCTTTTGGTATGCTGAGGCAACATTAGAAGAAATCCCATCCAGGTTACTAGATTCAACATCAAGAGCAACCCCCTGTTTGACCTCCCAAGACTTGTAGGCAAGAAGGGTTGTACTTGAGTTAGAAAGGGGAACAGACAACTGGCGATGAAATATACTTCAAATCCGCTTAGCCTGTTTTTCCTTTTCCAGCAAAACAAGCAGCAAGGTCTTGGATCATATTCTTGGAGAGCAGATTCCCCCACCCACCCCCCCAAAAAAAAAAAAAGAGAGACCTTCCCTTTTTCTTTCTTAGATAGGAATAAACTCATTATTTAACCCCAAAAAAAAAGTAAAATAAATTGAAATATCTCACCATCAAGTTAGTCTCATCAATCCTACAAAATATAGCTAGCTCAAATTCTCCGTACAATTCCCATATTTTACTGCCTTCTGAAACATGCAGACCAGCAGCTGTAATAGCCCGCTCAAATAGATTCCTTGCCTTTGAAATGTGATCGGGTAAGCATTCACATATAGATGGATCATATTCTTGCACAAATTTCAAATAATCACACCAAAGAGGGACAGACTGCATCAGAAAAAAAGTGTATTCAGCTGCCTTCACTTTCAAAGAACTACTGTGATGAAAATCTCCAGATATGAAATTAACTTCTTCTGTGATTCTTATTGTCATCATCGAGGACTTTATTTACTACAAAGGAGACAGAAACAGATAATGTAACATGCAGTTGAACTTTCATATAAACAAAAATGTTGCTCTTCAACCACTGTATAATCATTTCTTTGGTTGAAAACGATTCAGATATTAAAATTTATGTATCCAGCAAGAAGATTTTTTAACCGCCTCCTTTTGTACATCATGAACTGTTGGCACCTCTTGGTAATAAAATAAAAGCAAAATGAATCAAGCTTACGACTAGTGTGCTATAATACAATGCTTCGATTTCATAAAATTTTTCTCAAAAAAAAGAAAAAAAAGAAAAAAAAAAGAATCATAAATTCGTGCATGGTGTTAATTCAAATTCTGTAAGCATAAAGAGAACAATCCAGATAATCAGAAACTCCTCTTTCGTAAATCTTCTCAACTTCCAAAAGAGCCTCAGGTCCACAAATTAAAGCCAAGTATCAGCAAGAAACTGATTATGTAATTATCAATGTATACATTAGGCTTTAGGTCACAGCTATGTAAGACCAGAAAAAAGCATGAAATCTTAACAATTAGCTGAGGCCAACAGAAACAACATCAGACATTGTGATTAATTATCTTCCTCAACTAACTCAGCTATCAAATGTCTAATTCTGTAAACATATAAGCTATTTCTTCTTCCCATCAATTAAACCCCAAAGAATAGAACTCCCACAAATAACTAACACAAACATCTACATCTCTAAGCCAAAAAAACATTTGTTCACAAAATCAAAAACCACTGCAAAAGGAAATGACAGATACCCAGTTGAAATAGAGGCTTCATCTCTCGCCCATTCTTGCCACATAGCAGTAGTCAATGGAAAAATCTCATTCATGGTTTCCCTAGCTTGTCTTAACTTCTCTATCTCACCCATTTTTCTCAAAACCTTTATTTACTGAAAAAAATAAAAAAATAAAAACCATTTTTATCGCAACCCAAGAAAGAACAAGCAAACGGGTATCCACAAAATCACTCAATAAATACGTGTATTAAAGTTACTTGAACATGAGTGTCGTAATTGGAGGGTTCATTGGATAGCTGATACTCCAGGGTTTGAAGCTCCATGCTCTGTTTTGCTTCGTCTTCTAAGTCAGAGTCCGAGCCGAGTCGGAGTCCGAGTCCGAAGAGTTGTCCTTTGTTGTTGGTTTAGGGTTGTTCTCAACGTCGGGCATGGCCGTGTCTCCATCTTCTTCTTCTTCTGGGTTTCTTCTTTGGATTCCATCTTCTTACTTTGTTTCTCTGCTTCGGTGCCTAATGGTTTTCTTAATTTTATGCAATTTTTTTTTTACGAGAAAATGATAAAGGTCTGGACTCTGGAGTGGAAAAATTTTGTTTAGATCCCTCGATTTTGAATAAAAATGCAAATAAATGCATTTATTTTTGTCAAATTAAAGAACGCCACACTGTGACACACACACGTATATACATAAGTATTTGTATCAGACAGGGTATCATTGCGACAATGCCTCTAATTAAATAATATTTTTGTTCAATTTTATTATATTTATTATATGGAAAACAATGCAATATTTTATTAACAAAATTTCAGGCAAATTCTTTTTTCATAAATAATAACCGTGTGAACTCGATGACGTTAACCATGTAAATGTTAATGGCACATTATTACAGTTTTTGCTATCCCGCCACGGCGCCACAATTTCTAAAACCAAATTCATTTAATTTTTGCCGTCGATAACTGCTAATATTTTCAGAACTAGTCAAGCGATACAGAGAAGAAAGAGAAAAAAATCACAAAACTAATCAGACGCAATGGGCTCAGATAGTAGCCAAACACCACTTAATTATTGATTTACAAATCACAACTGTTAGAATAACGTAATTAAAATCTAACGGCTGAGCAGTCTAACGACAAAAAAGAGGGGTACGGAGCTGGATTTAAGAGTGAAGAAGAAGAAAAATTAACTACTCTATATGATTTCTTTTTAAGAAAAAAAAACATTTTGTGAGAATTTGAATATTATTTTTGTTAAGTTAGATTGTGCATCAACATAAAATAAGGTCGAAATTTATGGGTATCAATGTGAAAGAAATGATAAAACTAGCTTGTGCATACATAATTAAATAATTCAAATTAGACTGAAATTCAGAAATATTTATAATAACCCATTGCACAGTACTGATTTTGAGCTGGAACTATTTTAACTGAAATTCAGAAATATTTTTTAACTTCGACGCTAGCAAAGGTTACTTTTTTTTTTTTTTTTTAAAAGCGCAAAGGTTACTTAGTACAAGAGAAAAGCGCAAAGGTTACTTAGTACAAGAGAAAGTGTTTTAGTAGAAGAGAAAGCGTTTTATTAATTAATTCCACTGCGTTTGCTAAGCCATTAACCATAATCATGAAGAGTATTAAAAAAGTAAGTTTGATTGACACAAATGTTCTATTTCTTTGATATGCAATGTAATTCAAAAGTGGCCACTGAGGTACACGACACATAATTAAAAATGGAAGCAGTGGAATTAATTAATTAATTAATTTTCGGCAACAAAAAATTAAGATTAATATATGATATCCCTGCGTGCAAATTTGTGTAATCTAATTTTCTCTCTTCTGGGACATGATCAATTCTTGCTCTCTCTTATTAAATTAGTCATACTCGCATTTTAAACTGGTACCGAATTTATGAAAATCTCTAATCTAATCTAGTTAATTTTTCTTTTCTAAGATTTCAAGTAAAAAAGATTCGTAAAATTAATTCTTAAAGAAAGATTTCAAGAAACATTTTCCAGAATGTTATGCCGAAAATGGAAACTTTTCTATTTGAGTTAGAAGTCTGTGTTAAAGCACACTACGATAGAATATGTCACATGTTAAAGAATAAGACAGATTGGATGAAGCATAACTTGGCCAGCGACTGGAGTTTTGATACGGGGTTGAAATGGTGCACTGTTTTTGGGGTTGCTATTTGGCGCTTATGGTTCTGGCGTAATAACTATCTTTTTAACAATGGATCTTGGGATAGTGTCACTATTTTCAATGATAGTAGAATGAGAGCTCAGGAAGTCCATCGTGTGGTAACTATGCATCCGCTCATGGGTAGTAAACGTATTGAAAGATGGATTGGTTGGAGTCCACCAACCTGGCCGTGGTGTAAGCTAAACACTGATGGGACCAAAAAAAAAAAAAGTTCTGGAGTGGCGAGTGCTGGAGGTATTCTTTGGGACCAGAGTGGGAATTGGATCATTGGCATTGGCATGAATATAGACATATGTTCGGTTACTGTGGCCGAACTTGGGGTCTTTACCAAGGATTGCTCATGGCATGGCAGCATGGCTGTCGTTGGCTATCTATTGAAGTGGATATTCTTTGTGTTACAAAACTGGTATCTACGCCCGTGATTCACACAAATGAGTATGCCTCTCTTCTTCAAGATATATAAAAGACCTCATCAAACAGGATTGGCATGTTACCATTCGACATGTTTATCGAGAAGCAAATCATGCTGCTCATTTCTCGGCATATTACGCTCTTTCGGTTCCTTTGGTTCTTCATATTTTCCTTAACCTCCAGGGTTAACTTCTATCATCACTCATGACATGTATGGGGTCGCTTATCCCTGTCTAATTCTATCCTAACTCTACTTAAAGCCTCTATGTATCAAAAAAAAAAAAAAAGCACAACGTGTGGTAGTGTGCTTATATACAGTAGCTGACATTCTATATTAGTAATGGCGGTTTTTCTTTTTGGGGGAAAAAAAATTGCAACATTCGTTTTTGGAAAAATAAAAAATAAAAATGTACGTGTAATGGTAAATATTTGCCCGTTTGACTTTGTTTATTTGTCCTATTTTCGTTATTTGTATATTTTCCCAGCTTTTTTAAAATCTCACACTTGTCAAATATTATGATGATTGCTTTATATTTCCTTCAATTGCATTGCTTTCAATTACTTGAGCACTCACAAACTAAACTTGTTCCTAAGCAAATCTCTTTTAAAAAATTTTTATTCTCCTACAATACCCTCTTACCATACAAATTAATAATTACCTAATCTTAAACTAAATTTATATTATATGTATTTGTGGCTTTTACAAAATATGTTCTTATTGTTGTTCTTGTAATTGATTTTGACTTAGTTCATTTCTAATTTTTTTGTATATGAAAAATCAAATCTCTTCTCGACATTCTCTAAATTAAAATGCAGAATTGAGGTTAATTTATCAAAAATATATTCTTACTAGCATAAAATATATTCTTAATCCCCGAAATGAACTACTGAGAAATATTAAGAATAATCAGAGGTTGGATAAACATATGCCAAGTGAATTAACAAAAAAATCCAAGTCCTTGCATGATTCTGAATTACTTATGTTGCTTCCAATTTTTGTAACATAAATATAAACTATCTGATTACTGTCATGCTCAAATGGAAGAGTTAATCAACATTGGATATACTTAAATATACTTATGAAAAAATGGATTCTTTGATATGAAAACAGAGAAAAAAAAAAAAAGAGAAGGATAACCTCTTCATGTGTACGTCGCTGAGCAGGCTGGAAAGCCAGAAGCTCATGAAAAAGACAACCGCAGTCTTAGACAAGGCCTTAAAGATGGTCTCCTTTGTCGACCTGGTGCTCTACCTATATATATACAAGTACATGGCTAGAGTTTAGTGGGTAATTTAGTTGAATCTTTTGAACGGAACAGATTTTCGGAAATGAATTTCGAAACTAAAAATCAATATGAGTTTTGGGTTCTACTGTTTTTCACTTTAGATTGGGGATTGATTTTCAGCTTTAAGGCCTATGACATCCCAATACACATATATGAGCAGGCTACGTAGTGCCAATAGTACATAAAACAGAAATAAAATGGATGGCCATCTGATTCCCCATGAACTAAAGCAAAATTAAATAACGAACTCCCATACCAATAATTCCGCGTTTTAATTTCAAGTTGGAAAATAGTGAAACTAGAGGCTCAGGTGATTTAATTTTGTATATATTTAATAAAGTAAAATAGAACCAGCATGGTAGCAAGATACAGCTTAACTGGTGCTAAGAAGGCACTTTGTTTCTACAGTTTTCTAAGTTTGAATAATTATAAAATTCAAAAGTTGGTATTCAATGGGTAAGGTTTCTTATCCTTGAAATTTTGTTTAAAGAAAAAAACCAATCCCACATAAAGGAATGCAAATTGCAGGACCATTCAAGAGATCGATCCTAGAGTAAGAGGAAATTTTGTAATTAGCTTCCGAGCTGTTTGCGAGGTGACTTCAATAACAAAAAGAAAAAATAAAATAAAAGAAAGCACAAGAGGTAGACTGTGCTTCTTTGTTAAAGTGGAATTTATTTGGTAATTAGACACGAGCTTATGTAGTAGCCAGCGTGCTACAGTATTAATAGCAGACCGTGCTTCTTTTTTGTTTAAAAAAGAAAAAATGTAGAGCTTTGGACGATCTAATTAACTTGTCAAACCAAAGACTCTGCCCAGGATCTTGAATGAGACCAACACAAGATGCACAAGCACAGAACCGAATCTGAATCAACTCAATATTCAACGAACCAGACTTAAACTTCCAAGAAATAGAATCAAGCCATGTTCTGCATAGTTTATAAACTGTGAGTTTATATTTCTTTGATTGATCCTTGACACAAGCCATGTTCTGTTGGTCCGACACATGCATGCATGTGTGAAGCTTGCTCTTTTTTTTTTTTCAACGACTGAAATTACTTATTTTTCGTTTTGATCTTTGTTCTATATCTTCTTTGAAAACGTTATTGAAATCACCTTGGCCAATAATCAAATGCACAGGCTCTCATTTCATTAATTTCTTTACAATTTCTCAAAATTAATCCTTTGCTTTAGCAGCGTGGAGTTGGTCGGACGTGAATCCTGCTAATTCCTTAAGATTTATCATTTGTGCTCTCTTTTTCATATTTCATATTTCAAGCGTGCTCTCTTCTTGAGCAGTTAAGCACTTGTGAATTGTCAGTCTCTCAGATCTCTGTTTTCAAAAAATCAGTTGAGCAATTGTACTGTGCTTTTATTGAAATGACCCTTTCCTGACGAAGGATTGCCTTCTGCGGAACTGACTAGGCTCCGGATAACGTGGTGTAATAAACTAGAGCCTTACCCAAGGACATGCACAGTCTTCAAGAATTAAACAGAGGAGGTCTGGCAAGCATATATGGTATTGCTTCCCACTTGAGGCAGATGATGGTATGTTTTGCCAGCAACCTTCAGTCACTTTATATTCATGATATGAAGATTTGGAAGTCATCGATGGAGCGGGAGGAAGGGGGATTGAACAGATTCTCATCTCTACAACGACTGTCAATCGGAGGACTTCATGACGTGGTGTCATTTCGCCACATGAGTTAGGAACCCGTTCGTGGATTTATGATGAAATTTGATTAAATCGATCGTCTTATGCGGCAAGATTTCAGTTGAAATTTCACTCTCTTCTATCTTTAGTGTTCTTTTAAGAGAGACACTTTGAAAAAATTAATACCACAATTTCTGCTCTTGAGAACTACAAGGTTAACACTTAACGATTGTTGGATTCCAGTGTAAAGAATTTATTTGTTGAGGTTGAATGATAGAATATGTATATAATTTTCCTGCAGGCGTTGATGGTCTAAAATTTTCAGTGATACTTGAAAATTGCAACATATGCAAGAAAACAGAACGAAAAAGCTAGCTCTTCCTAATTGGCGCACTTTAATTAATGATGTGTGACAAATGTAATTTAATTTCCACGTAATTTAATTTCGTGTTGTGTGTGTGTACAAAAACGGATCAAACTCTTGTCGACATTCTCTAGTGGTTTTGGTCAAAAATAATTTATTTTTCTAATTTGTAATTACAAAATGATTAGAAAAGTGATAAAATACACTCAAAGTAAGATTTTTCTAATATCTTTTAAACGATAACAATTGAAAGTAAAAAATTGACTGATCGGCTTAAAAATGAAGCCAATAGGTTGATGGGTTAATAAAGTAATAATTTTTGCTGGTAGAAAAAAGTAAATTAAATCGTTTTATTCATGAAAAAAATCATATTACATTTTATTTCTCCAAAATTTAAAATTGGAATTTCACTCTGATTCCTAATATAACCAAAAATCTTGCATCATAAAAGAATGAATACAAGATGAACACGTACCAAAGAATTGATGCAACAAAACCCAAAAGACTAGTAAATGACATAAATTTACAATAAACACAAATACAATTGAGTGATGTGTTGTTTTAAATTATTCAGATTATTTTAGTCAAACTCAAATCAGGGGACTTCCATGCGTATGCGTCATCACCATTAGATTTTTGGACTCATTAAGTTTTGATAACTGTTATACTGATGCAGGAAGCTCTTTAGGCACAATATCACGAAATTTTGAGATTATCCTTTTAAAGAGTTTGGGACGGTCAAAAAAGTAATTGAATCGAGGTTGTTCCAAATCCACTCCAGTCGCTACTCTTAGAAATTTGGGTTATTGTGTCGAAAGGGCTTCCTACATCATACAAATAATACTGGTTCTTCATAATTATTAACACATTAATATGACTAATTAGAAAGTAATAAAGAGATGGATTTTTTATTTTGAAATAAAAAGTTGGATGGCTGAAATTGCTTTGTACATATTCGTCGAACAGTTATTTGTGTGTGTCTATATATATATATATATGCAGCTCATAATTGTGCGAAAAATTAAAATTTGATGAGTATATTCTACAAGTGTATCAGGTTTTTTATTTGTTTTTCTGCAGTTGTTTATAGTACAATCTCCCTGGCAGCCAAGTGAAAATTCAGAAACTCTTTACATGGAATAGATATATATTCCACAAAAATTGAAATGTAAGTCAAAGAAATCAGAATCATGGAATCTCTTTGTGAAAATTTGTTAAATATATTTTTAAATAATGCATGAGTTTTAATGTTGAGGAAGAACGTTCTTCAGTTAAAGGTTTAATAATTTTACATGAGTGTGTGCGCTCTAGGTGGGTGTCAAAAGTATTATTGTTCTATTTATTTATATTGAATTGTTCTTAATAGTAAATTGAATTATGAGGGTTTTTTTTGTAATAAAAAATAAGAGCGTTCAAAATAAATTTTAAAGTGTAAATAATCTCACACTTATTAAAAACAATATAAATTTAATTTATTATTTTATAAATCATCATGAGCGCTCGTTCATCTTTTTGAATTTCTACATCTGTTTCTATTCACTCCCGTTCGTATGGACAATAAACCGATTATTGTTAGGTATATCATAAAATGGAGTGCTTATGTTTGAATATCTTTGTTCAATATGTACCTATGTATATGAATCATCTCTTAATTTAGATTTGAATTAAATATATCACATCACAGCGTACCACGTCTATGTTCTTATTTACAAGTTCTTCTTGATATGATAACTAGAAGTACAACAATGTAGTAAGCAATTAGCTAGTTGTTACGAATGAAACCAATATCTCGATGAGTTGATTAATTAATAATATATAGTTTTTGTTAATAAAAACGAAAAATAAATTAAATCGTTTTATTCCAAATGTATTGCTACGAGGACTCTTGCGTCACAAAATAATAAAACAAGATAAATCACCAAAGAATTGATGCAACAAAACCCATAATGCTTTTGTATGTGACATGAATTTACAAAAATGTACGCAGAAAATTGAGATTATTAGAGAACGTGCTCAAGGACAGTAATTCACTTTCCCTTGTTTATTGGCTCTGCTTAACTTGTGTTTTCATCATTTGACGATTTTCCCATCTTTTTTCTTAAAAAAAAGAAAAACCTCAAACCGATGAAGCATGACTGTTATTGTGATATTAAATTTTTAAAAAATAATTTCAAAATCAAATAGTATATTTTGAAGGAACTATATTATTACATAGATTAATAATTACCTAGTAAAACAAAATCCATATGATATATCTATATGGCTTGTGTAAAATATATTCTCATTGTCGTTTATTTCTTTTTAAATTAATTTCGACCTGGATCTCATTTTTGACTTTTGTAATGCCAAAAGAAATTCTAGTTGGTATTGTCGTTTTGGGACAAAAAATTATTCAATGTCAATATCATCTAATCCTTTGTTCGAAACAGCTTATATAGCATAACTATCATCTCTAACATGGAAAAATAAAAACCATACAATGGTCTTATTATAAAGCAGTTAACTATTAAAAAATCTTCTTAAAAGAAAACTAGTATTCAAATAAAACATAATAGCTTCTAACTCGAGGTAAATCAATACTATAAACGTAATCATATTTTTCCAAAATAATGAATATTTTCATAAATTAATAATTTATTAACTTATCAATTAATTGATATTCGTTAAATTTTAACAAATTGTTCATTGGTCCCAAAGCTATTAATCAAGCAAGTACTCTACTTTTTGGTGATAGACACAAATGAAAAAAAAAAACATAAAGACTCAACTACAAAATAAAATAAAATTTATGATATGCATATGTATACATCAAGGCATCAAAAAAATGCTCAAAGGACCTTGGGAAAGGAGCTAATTAATAGCAAAGCTTTTTCTTCATCATTTAATACTGGATCAATGTTTTTCAAAGTGTCACACACTTTATTGAACCCTTCAATATGATCATCAAGAGATGAGCCTTAAATCTTCTTTAAGGTAAACATCCTCTTCTTTATGTTCAATCTGTTAGCAAGGGATATTTTTCATGTACATACTCTCCAACTTAGCCCATAAGTCAGCAACCGTGGCTTCTTTTGCCACTTCCCTTATCATTGAGTCTGCAAGGCTCAAGATTATTGTCCCTCTGGCCTTTTTGTCTATCTCAGCAACCTGCTCTGGGGTCCTTTCCTGTTTTTCGGTTACTTGTTGAACAGCATACTCAGGAACCTGTGTAACCAGCATGCTTCCCTCTTAAACTTTCACATATTAAAGTCATCCTTTCAATTGAAATTCTCAAGATCAATCTTTGATGTAGCCATACTTGGATCTCCATCTGAAGACCTAGCTCTGATACCAATTGTACTGTCAAGATAGCCCTAATCAAGCTATCACATCACTGCCCAAGACCCTGTTCAAGATCAAACTAGCTACATATGAACAATTGAATGACCTCGATGCACTCAATAGATGACTTGAGAACTTAAAGCAAGATTTCAGCGATTAGGAAACAAGAAATAAGCAAGATTAACAAACAATCACACACAGAAACCAGCACTGTTTACATCCAAAATGAGTTTTATTTATGATTCAAAGTAATTTTACAGAGCTCACACGGAGAAGCTAACAAGGAAGAAGATGATACTTTCTCTCTCCCTTCATTCAAGGGAGAAGCGACCAAAATGAGTTTTATTTATGATTCAAAGTAATTTTACAGAGCTCACACGGAGAAACTAACAAGGAATAAGAAAGCTCTTTACATCTTGCTGAAACCTCCTGAAAGGTCAGCTTATCCAACGGCTGTTCATAACCCAGATTGCACCAGATCCAGCCACGTGTATAAAAACTTACAACTAACTTGATTCTTCTCTCACGTGCTTGTCACACGCAGAACTTAAACCTTAGCCAAAACACCTTCATGCCTCCCCGTTTTGGTATCATTAAGTGAGTCATATGTCCAGCCCGTGACAACTTGAAACATCTTAATAGACAAAACGATGCCGTTTTAACACGCCAAGTTTTGAATTCAGCAAATTAGTCTGTACAAACAATGATAAAAAATGCTGCTGCCATAACAAGAAATGGCATTGCAAGAACGTAGAATGCCACATCCTCTTCTTTACACAATGCAATTTATAACAATATATTATTGCAATAGTGGATTAACAAAATTTCCAGCAATTCTCTTCTCATAAATAACAACCATGTGATCTCGATGACATTAACCATGTAAATGTTAACGGCACATGATTACAGTTTTTGCCATCTTGCCACGGCGCCACAATTTGCAAAATGTAAATCCATAAATTAATAATTAATTAATTTTCATTTAATACTTGAATGAATGTATTCGAAAGTCGATAGTTTCGCATGCCAAAAAACAATTTCACCACGATCACCTCCTGTTACCTTTGTTCAGATTTGCCGTCGATGGCTGTCGATATTTTTCAGAACTAGTCAAGCGTTGCGGAGAAGAAAGCAAAAAATCACAAAACCAAATAGATGCAGTGGGCTCAGATAGTAGCCAAACACCACTTCATTATTCATTTACAAATCCCAACAGTTAGATTAACGTAATTTAAATTTATCGGCTGAGCAGGATAACGACAAAAAAGAGGGGTATGGAGCTGGATCGTGGAGTAAAGAAGAAGAAAAATTAACTTTGTATATGATTTTTTTTTTTAAGAAGAAAACATTTTGCGACAATTTGAATATTATTTTTGTTAAGTTAGATTGTGCATCAACATAAAATAAGGTTGCAATTTATGGGTGTCAATGTGAAAAAAGTGATAAAACTAGTTTGTGCATACACAATTAAATAATTCAAATTAGACTGAAATTCAGAAATATTTATAACAACCCAATTGCGCACTACTGATTTTGAGTTGGAACTGTTTTAACTTGTTCAAAAAAAAATTTAACTTCGACGGCTAGCAAAGGTTAATACAAGAGAAGGTGTTTTATTTGGGTGACCCCTACTCCTGCATTTGCTAAGCCATTAACCATGCATAATGATGAAGAATATTAATGAAGTAAGTTTGATTGACAAAAAAGTTCTATTTATTGACACAAAAGTTCTATTTCTTTGAATTAACAGATATGCAATGTAATTCAGAAGTGGCCAATGTGGAACACGACACAAATTTAAAAAATGAAAGTAGTGGAATTAATTAATTAATTAATTTTCAGCAACAAAAAATATATATTAACATATGATATGACTGCATGCAGATTTTTATAATCTAATTTTCTCTCTTTTGAGACAATCTCAATTCTTGTTCTCTCTTATTAAATTAATCACACTCACATTTTAAACTGGTACCGAACTGGTACCGAATTTATGTATATCTCTAATCTAATCTGGTTAATTTTTCTTTTCAAAGATTTCAAGTAAAAGAGATTCTTAAAATTAATTTTCGATATATGGTAGGTGTTGTTACTTTCAATTCGTGATGGCCGCACCTATAAAAAAGCCAACCAATATTGCCAATTTGTGACATGAGATACAAGCCTTTGATGAAATTCAGCAAGCTTTTATTGCCCCTCTTCAGCAACGTCAATAATCGAAACAGCGTGAAACGAAATCCTAAGAATTAAAATCTTAAAAAGTAACAAAATTTTTTTTTTCATAAATTGATTGCACTTCATTCTTAGTTGGAGACTACAAGTTAAATAAATTAATCACCACAATTAGTAAATATTAATACCTCAAGTTAATGAATTCATAACTTAATGACGCTACATTTTCATTGAAATTAATATGTCTTACAAATTTATTTTTCATAAACTGGTGCTAGTGATCCTTTTTCAAATGATTACATGTTTGCTTTGCTAATTAATTAATAAAGTGAAACAAAAACAAGTAGACTCCCGCACTAATAATTTTGCAAACAACCCAACCCGACCATCTCCTTTTTGTCTCTTTGTATCACTGTTATTCTGATTCCATATTCTTGCAATGCCATTCCTTATGTTTTCTCTTTAAATGCGTCCTAAAAGGACTTGCAATATAGATTATGTATTTATTATGAGATTTATTGGAGTGGATTGATGTTTTTTGTCATTATCAAATGATATATTTGAGAGCTGTTCATTTTTGTATATATAAAACTGAAAGTATTATAATTGTGTGCAGGAGTTTGAGGGTCACTGGGAGGATTTGCTCATTAACGGTTAGTGAAGTAAAGACGCCTGGGGAATTTATCAAAAGCACTTTATTACATCATCTTCATACATATACACTATCTCCAAATCCCATAGCAACAAAAACAGAAAATCAAAGGAGAAACAATATCCCACAATGCCAAGAAAATATCCGAGACAAAAAGCAAACTAAGCAAATCAAAGCATTTGCTTGTGAGGCCATGATCATGAATGCTGCAAGACATTATAAATCAAGAATGTAGAATGCCACATGTTACTTATTCTGTTCTAAATCAAGATTATCATCATCCGAAATTCCGAATTTTGCATACAAGACATTATAAATGAATAATTCAAAGGAAAAAAAAAAAGGAATTTGAACCAGTTAAAAGGATAGCCATTAGGAAGAATTTCACATGAAGAGCAATCAATTAACCGAGCTTCTATCTACGTGAATTACCGGAAGCATTTGGCCGCTTCCGCATTAACTACAGATCCCGTAGAATTTTGGTTGCGTCCATTCTAGCAAAAATACTTAATATCTGATTTCGGTTTTGGACTAGAAGCAAACAAGCAACTGGATCTCACTGATTAAAAATTTAAAACAATACCCAAAAGAAAGAAGAAAAAGATAAGTAGCTCTAACGAATGCAGGGGATACATGAATGTTAATATTTCTCATTAAATCATCACCCATTGTGCTCTGAGACTAACAAAATCTATGGTGATTGATTTATATTGATTTTTCAAAACAGAACTGTCTTACCTCATTTAATGATTAGTGATGCAGATGTTTGATAGAATGAATCAAGTGTTTGCTGAAATATATCAAGGACCCTCAAGTATTCATCATCTCAGCAAGCGACTCAACACATGAGAATGAATAGAACTTTCAAGAATCACTAGGATAATATAATATCAAGGATGCTACGAGGACAAACAAAGATGGCTGCTGTAGCTTTTGATAGTATACATGTTATACCCATCAGATTAAACAAATGTAAACCGTTAGATACAAGCTTTGTATACACGGATTCAAAATGAATGAAACATTGTTATGATGTGCATGCATTATTCTCTTATTTTGTTTCCATTACATCTTGCTGATTCTTGATCGATTAAACTCATTCTAAAACCACCAAGATCTCAATGAACTCTCTAACTGATGATTTAGAAATGACAAACAAATCACACACCTAACAAGAATAAGAATAGGAACAAGCAAAACAGAGGTACAATTTAAGTGGTTCGGCTTGGAGATGGCCGACATCCACTGAAGAACAGAGTAACAATCTTATTTCAATCACCAAGAACAAGCTACATGGATTAAGAAGAAGTTACAAGCTTTTCATATGTCTCAACTCTAGCCTCTTAGACTATATATACAGATCATGAAGAATCTAGAAAGTTCCCCCTACTCACCAGCTGCATTCTGGGTTTGTTATAACAAACCCAGAATTTTCCCGCCTTGTAAAGGTCAGTTAATAACCTGAATCACGTGCTTAATTCGTGCTCCAATAAGTGACCAAAACGACCGCCAAATGTGACGTGTAGAGTAAATGAATCACGTGAAGAACATGTGATCCAGATGACAGTACACCGCTGTCATATTCCTGTGTTCCGTCTAGCAACCGACAGGACATGAACAATCAGGGATATCAACCAACGCATCATTAATTAATCAGTATAAGTTAGCTGAATACGGCAATGAAAATTGAACAAGCTTCCGTGACGTAATGTGGCAAGCAACTTTACTTTTCAGTGATGGACACAAATGAAACTAGTGGACTTACATTAGTTGGATGATAATTAAAAGACCAAGATTATATTCCCATCATAATTAACAACTAACAATCCAACATGATCCAGCATCAATTAATTTTCAGTTTCTTGTATTAACTTCTTTTTCAATACATAACATGGCAACTTCAGGAGCTGAACGTTAATTTCACTGTTTTAGGCACCTTTTTTATATTTCATTAAACCACGGTAGTGGGAGCTCCTTCAATGATTAATTTTGAATGATTTATTTTATTATAAATTGTTCGGATTATGTTTCAGCCAAAAACAAGGGAGCTCCTTCAATTGGCCTGACCTCCCAATTGAAGTCAATTCTTAGCATTATAGTAAAAAAACGAAGGCTGCTCTGCCTTCCCAACCTAGTTCATCTCTTAAGGAATTTCACTTGATCGATTATTTTAAATTATTTAAATTATTTGAGTGAAACTCAAGACAACGGCCTTCCTTCATGTCATCACTACTAATATTTTTATTTCTTAACACAATTTATCAGTCATTGTTATGATGACTATCTTCTGCATCCGTATCACATTTTATATTTGTTTTTCTGCTGTTGTTTATTTGTGTAGAACCTCCTTTGGTGGAGAAGTGAAAAATTAAAGTCAAAGAAATTAGAACCATAGCATCTGTGTGTGCAAATTTGTTGATGTATGCTTTTAAATAATGAATTAGTTTTTATGTTGAGGAAGAACGTTTTATGGTTTAAGGTTTATATGGGTGCGTGCGCACTATAGCTAGATGGGTTTTTAAAGTATTATTATTCTGTTTACTTATATTGAATTGTCCATACTAGTAAATTGAACCATGAGATTATTTGTAATAAAAATATGAGTGTTCAAAATAAATTCTAGAGTGTAAATCATCTCACACTTGTTAAAAATTATATAACTTCAATTTTTTTTTTTTTGAGAAATCATCAAGTGCACTCATTCATCTTTATGACTTTCTACATTTATTTATATTCACTTCCTTTAATAGCAATAAGCCAATGACTATTAGGTTTATCGTAAAATTGAATACTTATGTTTAAATATCTTTATTCAATATGTATTTGTATATGAATTATCTCTTAGTTTAGATTTGAATTAGATTTATCACATCACAGCGTACCACATCTATAATCTTATTTGCAAGTTGTTACAAATGAAACCAATATCTCCATGTGTTCATTAATTAATAATAATTTTTGCTAATAACAACGCCAAAAAAGAAAAATCGTTTCATTCGAGGTGTATCGCTACCAGGAATCTTGCATCATGAGGTAATAAAACAAGATAAACACCAGAGAACTGATGTAACAAAACCCAAAATACTCTATCTAGTATATGACATGAATTTACGAAAATGTACATAGAAATTTGAGAATGTTGGAGAAGTGAGAGCTTGAGGACAGTACGCAATTCACTTTCCCCTGTTTATTGGCTCTCCTTAGGTTGTGTCTTTGTCATTTGTCTATTCTTCCAAATCTTTTCTGAGAAAAAAAATAAATAAACAAATTGAATCATGACTATTATTGTGATATTAAAACATTTTTTAAAAATTATTTCAAATTCAAATAGTATATTTTGAAGGAAACATATTATTATATAAATTAATAATTAATATGTTCTCAGCCTTGTTTGCTTCTTTTTTAAATTAATTTTAATTTGGATCTTATCTTTGACTTTTGTAATGTGAAAAGATTTGCAGCAAAGAAATTATTCGGTGTCAATATCAGCCTACTTCATTTTGAAATTATTTGTATAGAAGAATTATCATCTTAAGTATGGAAATATAAAACTGTACAATAATCTTATTACTGTTAATATAAAGCAGCTAACTATTAAAAAATCTTCTTAAAATAAACTAATATTCAAATAAAACATAATAGATACCAACTCAAGATAAATCAATTCTAAAAACGTGGACATATTTTTCCAAAATAATGAATATTTTCATAGATTGATAATTTATTAATTTGATTAATAATTGATATTCGTTAAATTCAATAAATATTTTTATGGTCCCAAAGCCTATTAATTTATTGAGATTTTATTATACTTGTTAGAGGAAACAACACAATTAATTTATAACAATATATTGTTGCAGTGGGACTAATAAAATTTCTACCAATCCTCTTTTCGTAGATAACAACTATTTGATTTGGATGACATTAACCATGTAATTATTAATAACACATGATCTAAAAAAGGGAGTTTCTCTAATGATTAATAAAAGGAGAATTCAAAGAAGAAAATTAAAGGAAAACAGCCACAGGGGTTCGTGTTGGGAATGACCATTCGCAGTTTTTGCTATCCAGCTGCCACAGTTTGCTTTCTTCTCTTCTCTGTATGTTTAATATTTGAATGAATGTATTCGTAAATCCACATACTGGTACGGTGGTGGAAACTTATTTTATGTTGATAATTAGATTTGCCCACAACTGAAAAATAATACATGCTCCAGATTTGCTGTCGATGGTCGATATTTCCGGAACCAGTCAAGCGTTACAGAGAAGATGGCAAAAAATCACAAAACCAATTAGATGCAATGGGTTCAGACGGTAGCCAAACACACCGCTTCGTTATTCATTTACAAATCCCAACCGTTAGATCAACGTAATTAAAATCTAACGGCTAGGCAGAATAACGACAAAAAAGAGGGGTACGGAGCTGGATCCTGGTGTAAAGAAGAAGGAAAATTAACTACTAAGAAGAAGGAAAATTAACTACTGTATATGATTTTTTTTTCTAAGAATAATACATTTTGTGACAATTTGAATATTATTTTTGTTAAAATGTTAGATTGTGCATCAACATAAAATAAGGTTATAATCTTTACATTATTTTTGTTATAATCTTTACTTCTAAAGCGAAGGTAGATATATTCCATTTTCCTCCTTATTCAACCATTTATTTTTCTTCATAGAAGAATTGATAAACTCTCTTCAATCTTTTGAAATGAATCTGAAGCGACGGAAAAAGGAGGAGAGTGTTTTCATTGCTTTGGTTCTTTACATGTCTTGTTCTATCTCAAGTAGTGCCTAATTAATCATGTCAAGCAAAGGCTCTGTTTTTCCTTTTCACTTTGTGGTGGGTTTTGCTTAATTGATTACTAAACTTGCTAGACCCTTCACAATCAAAATTGCTCATTCTGCTAATTCACTTTCTCATTTGCTTTAACTTCCATAAACTCATAATTCGGTTTCTTTCTTTGCCCCAAAAAATAAATGAATGAATAAATAAATAAAATGTCTATCATGGGAAAGGCAATCCCCACGACGTCCGTGGAGTTGCTGGTCAATCATCAGAGAGGCAATAGAAAATCACATTACAGTTTGTCCAACAGCTACGGGGAGAAACACCATAAAAACAGAGTACGCACCTTGTCACACAAAGACAGTACATATCTATAATTAATTTCACAAGTTGAAATAATGCTAGATCTTTGTATAATCTAACTTGAGACGATCAATAGTTATATTGATTTCGTCGCTTGGATCATTACTTTGATGTATGCTTTTAAAAATTCTCTTCACCTACCGATTTCATTTAACAAAACTTCTACAGAAAACTAACTAAAACCAAATGAAATTCAAGGTTGTAATAGCTGTTGATCGAGGGACAAGAAGAAAGAAATTAATTTGTAATGGGTACTGCAGTATGTACGTAAATTTGTTTAGAGTTCTTTGTCATAGATAAAATTCAATTATATGTCCTCTGCATTTTCTCTTCGAAATAGTCCCACAAAGAGTTTCAATATCGACTGTTATGTGATTTATTGAAGTGAAATTGTTGTTTTTGTGATAATCAAATATTATATTTGATAGTTATTTATTTTTGCATATATAAATTTGAAATTCTTTTAATTGTGTACAAGAGTTTGAGGCTCATTGGGAAGATTTGCACGAACTACATATCCCATAGAACCTTGGTTGCATTCATTCTGGTAAAACTGCTTAATATCTGATTTCAATTTGGACTAAAAGCAAACACGCAGCTGAATCTGATTGATTGAAAATTTAAAATTGTTCCCAAAAGAAAAAAGAAAATGACAAGCTGCTCTAACTAATGCAGGGGTTGCATTCATATTAATATTTCTCGTGAAATCATCACCCATTCTACTCTCAGACTAAGAAAATCTAAGGTGATTGGTATGTATTGACTTTTCAAAATAGAACTGTGTCACATCATTTAGTGATTAGTGATGCTGATACTTGATAGAATGAATCATGTGTTTGCTGAAATGTCCTAAGGAGGGACCCTTGAGTATTCATCACCTCACCAAGCGACTCAGCCCATGAGAATGAGAAGACTATTCAAGAATCTCCAGGATAACATAAGATCAAGGATGCAACGAGGACAAACAAAGATTGCAGCTATAGAGTTTGACAGTACACATGTAATAGCCGTTAGATTAAACAAATGTTATAGCTGATACTTGATAATATGATCATGTGCTAGCTAATAACACAAAGCATAAATGCAGTTCTAATCTTTGTCAAACTTGGCCAAAGTTGTTGAATATATAAATACTCAAGTGTGCAGTGTTCTTTATTATATTAGCATAATAATAATGAGATTACGCACCTTTGTGATATTTTATCAAACCATAGAAATGTGGGTCAGATGCAAGGAGATTTTGAATGATTTATTTAATTATAAATTGTTCGGATTACGTGTGTTTCAGTCTAAAACAAGGGATCTCTTTGAATTGGCTACGTGTGTTTCAGTCTAAAACAAGGGATCTCTTTGAATTGGCTTGACTTCCCGTTATGTACGATAGTAAAAAGCAGAGGCTATTCTGCCGTCCCAACTAAGGTTAATTTCAATTTTAGAATGCAATGCACTGAAATCCAGTTAATCTCTTAAGGACTTTGGCCATGTACATTATTTTAAATTATTCAGATTATTTTTGTCAAACTCAAAACAGGGGACTTCCATGCGTCTTTGTCATCACTATTAATATTTCGATTTCCTAACACAAAACAACCTTTAAAGACTGTTATAATGATGTAGGAAGCTCTTTAGGTACAATATCACGAAATTTTGATATTAACCCTTAAAAAGAGGTTCGGCACGGTCAAAGAAGTGACTGAAACCGAGGCTATGCCTAAGTTAGTCCAGCGGCTACTCTAAAAAACTCGGGTAATTTTTGCTTAAAGGGTTTCCTACATCATATAAATTACAATGGTTCTTCATAATTATTAACACGTTAATATGACTAATTAGAAAGTAATAAAGAGATGGATTTTTTATTTTAAAACGGACGGAATTGAATGAAGAAAGTTATTAATTTACTATGAATGTCTTTTTATTAGGTGCACAAGCTAATAGATTTTAAGAAATCACTTTTTACTTAGAAATATTTTTCTTGCGATTAAAGATCTCGGGTTGTCCCTTAATAGAAGAAAGGTACACAAAGGATGAAGGACAATATCGGCACTTGCCATCCCATGTACCTTGCGTCGTAATAAATGGTAGAGTAGTGGATTTGGATTTGAAACAGAGGAGGAATAAGTAGTGAACTGTATAAATTTATCAATTATTCCTATTGCATGGGTTTGTAAATTTCTTTTAATTAATTTCTTATTGGGGCGGGTGTAAAATGTAACGGCATCAGTGTAATTCTTGATGTTATTATTATTGATCTTGTATCTTGGTAGTATTGTGTTGATGGCCTGGCAGTCTTTGGGATGCTGAGTTGCTTACTTCGAATACCAGAGCTAAGTTGTAGTTCACGAATTACCATCGTATGGTTCAATAGCCAAGCAAGTCTTCAATTGTTTGTTGATTTGGTGCGCTACTCATATACAACCAAAAGTCCAATTTGATTCTTTGACTAATAAGAACCGCCATTCTGAACTAAGGGCCGATGAGCTGAGGATTATTGCTAAAATATGACTTCTGTGTTCTATCATGCATTTTCTATACTGTTTTCACTTTAGATTTGGAATTGATGCTCAGCTTTATCTTTTAGGGCCTGTGTCATCCCAATATCCACACACAATATATATGTGTGTGTGTATGTTGTGTATTACCAATCTACTTAGAGGGGATGGTCATAAAATAGACGTAAAAGTAGAAGGCCATGATTCCCTATTAAGTACAGCAAAATTAAATATGGAATTCCAATACCGTCAATTCTGCGTTTTAATTTCAAGTTGAAGTATAATAAAACGAGAGGCTCATGTGATTTAATTTTTTAAGTGAAAATGAAACTTGCATTGCAGCTAGACATAGTTTAACCGGCTATTTTTTTTTTTTTTTTTGAAGAGAACCGGCTATTAATGCACTTTGTTCTAGTATTTTTTTTTCTAAGTTTGGATATTAATAAAATTCAAAGTTGATATTCAATGGATAAGGTTTCTCATCCCTGAAATTTTATTTAAAGAAAAAAAAAAAACCAATCTCAGAGAAAGGAATACAAACTGCAGGACCATTGCAAAGACCCTGGAGTAAGAGAAAGTTTTGTAATTAGCTTGGCGCTGTTTGCAAAGTAACTTCAACAACCAAAAGGAAGAAAATAAAATAAAAGAAAGTACAACATGTGGCATCAATGAAATTAGCTTTTATTCTTTGTTAAAGTGGAATCTATTTGGTAAATTTATTTCCTACAGCAAATCTCTTTCAAAAAATTCCTATTTTTCTATAAGACTCCCTTAATATATGAATTAATAATTGCATAATTCAAAACTAAATTTATATTATGTATTTGTGGCCTTTATAAAATATGCTTTTATTGTTGTTCTTGTAATTGATTTTGACTTATTTCAAACTACTTATAAAATATCCATGCTACTTAGTGGCCAACAATACATAAAATAGACAAAAAAATGGATGGCCGTCTAATTCCCCATGACCTACGTCCTACAGCAAAATCAAATAAGGAACTCCATTACCATCAATTCTACGTTTTAATTTCAGGTTGGAAACTAGTGAAACTAGAGGCTCAGGTGATTTAATTCTGTATATATTTAATAAAGTAGAAATAGAACCAGCGTGGTAGCTTGACACAGCTTAACTAGCGCTATGAAGGCACTTTGTTTCTGTAGTTTTCTGAGTTTGAATGATAATAAAATTCAAAGTTGGTATTCAATGGGTAAGGTTTCTCATCGCTGAAATTTTATTTACAGAAAAAACCAATCCCACAGAAAGGAACGCAAATTGCAGGACCATTCACAAGATCCTAGAGCAAGAGGAAATTTTGTAATCAGCTAGGAGCAGTTTGCAAGGCAACTTCAATAACAAAAAGAAAATAAAATAAAAGAAAGCACAACAGGCGGTAACAATGAAATTAGCTTTTGTTCTTTGTTAAAGTTGAATTTATTTGATAGTTAGACTCAAGCTTATACAATAGCTAACATGCTACAGCAGTAATAAGAGACTGTGCTTAAAAATCGCAACATTGTTTTTTAAAAAATAAAAAAAAATATATGTATAATGGTAAATATTTGCTCTATTTTATTCTGTTTGTTTGCTCTGCAAACTTGTAGGGTCTTCATTTTTAGCATTTTAGCGATTACTTTGCATCATGCAGGTGTTGATAGAATGTATATAATTTTCCTGCAGCTGTTGATGGTATAATTAAAATTTCCAGTGATACTTGACTGCAACATACTCTAGAAAACAGAAGAAAGAAGCTGGCTCTTACTAATTGGCAGATTTTACTCAATGATGTGTGATAAATTTACGACTCTAATAAATGTTTTGGAGATATAAAAAAGGACCAGAAACCTCTCCTGATCTGATCTTTATCTGAGCAAGTATTATTAATATGATTGGTGGTTAATAAATGAAAAAAAAAGTTAAATCTTAACCATTCACTAATATTAAAATACAAGTGGCACAAGATTTATAAAAGATCAGGAGTGCTCAGATCATGAGAGGATCTCAATCCTATAAAAAAAAATGAAAGGGTTGGCAGGCAACAGACGTCTGTGCACATGCAAACTTATGGATTTCCAAAAACTACTCACTATCAACATTGCCACGTAATTTAATTTTGTGTTGTGTGTGTATACAAAAATTAATCAAATTTTTTTGACATTCTCTAGTGTCTTTGGTCAGAAATCATTTTTTTTTTCTAATTTGTAAATATCAAATTATTAGAAGTGATAAAATACACTTAAAGCATTGCAATATCTTTTAAAAGATAACAATAGAACGTAGGAATTAACTGACTGACTGGCACTTACAAATGAAACCAATATGTTGATAACTTAATAATTTTTGTTGTAGAAATAAAAAATAAATTAAACCATTTTATTCATGAAAAATCATATTGCATTTCATTTCCCTATATTTTAAGATTGAGGTTTCACTCCGTTTCCTAACATATACAAGGAATCTTGCATCATAAAAGAACAAAAGCAAGATAAACACGTACCAAAGAATTGATTCAACAAAACCCAAAAGACAAGTAAATGACGTGAATTTACCCAAAAAAAATACAGAAATAATTGAGTTTTCCCCTTTTCTTTAAGAGAATTCTGTACTCATCAAAGACAGTATGCCAGTCATTTTCCTAACTTTTTTTTTTTTAACTCAAACTTGCCTATTATATTTTATGCTTTACAGAGTTTGGTGATGTCTTAATAAAAAAAAATAAAGAAAAAAGAGTTCGGTGATGTAAGACAATTATTTAATTAGGGTTAATTATTCCATTTTTTAAAATTTTTGTTAACTAAATTTTGATTAAGGCAGTATTTGGTATGTTATAGAGCATTTCTATTCCTTTTAGGAAGGCTTCTACTTAAAGTAAATTAACATACCTTCATTCATTCTCATTCGAGTACAAAAAACACTCCAATATACTATGAATCTTCTGACATGCGTATTTCTTTTTGATAACATTATTCAATGAGCAAACACAAGTAACGTTGTTCAAGTTATGCCGGGGACCCTTTTCGGTATTTATGATGGACTATTAGTTATTTATCCTTATAAATTTAAAAATAACAATAATATCATTATTCAATCATTTAGAAGCACCTGAGTATTTATGATTAGTTTATCTCTCAATAAAAACTAGACGCATGTATAGATATGAACTCTAATTAAATCTTGATACTTGCATTTTATATGAGCCATATCTGAAAAACTGAGTTTTAATTTCTACTTCCATAATTTAAATGTTAGATAAATGTAATTAAATAGGAAGCGGCACATAGCGATGGATTCTTTTTGCTGGACACTATTTTTCCTCCAAGTTTTTTCGATGTCCTCTTTGTCAATCAAACTGCACAAGCATAAACTCAAAACGGGGGACTTCCCTGCGTCTCTATCAGTACTATTAATATTTCCATTTCTTAACAAAATTTATCAGTTATTGGATATTTGGGCTCATCAACCTTTAGAAACAGTTACAATGAGGTATGAAGCTCTTTAGGCACAACATCACGAAATTGTGATATTAGCCCTTAAAAGAGTTTGGGCACGGTCAAAGAAGTAACTGAAGGGCTTCCTACATGATATAAATTGCACCAGTTCTTCATAATTATTAACGCCTGTCTTCTTCAATTGCTGATCATCAAAACCTCAGCAAATTGAAACTCTGCAACTGTCTGAAGCTCAAATACTTTCCAGAAAAGGCCCTGCCTCCTTCTCTTTTGCGATTAGAGATCTCGGGTTGTCCCTTACTAGAAGAAAGGTACACAAAAGGATGGAGGACAATATCGGCACTTGTTAATTAATCCATATACCTTACGTCATAGTAAATGGTCGAGCAGTGGATTTGGATTTGAAACAGAGGAGGAATGAGAACTGAGCTGTATAAATTAATTAATTATTCCTACTGCATGGGTGTGTAAATTTCTTTTAAAACAGACGAGCTAGGACGGTATTAATTAGTTTCTTATTGGGGTCGGTGTAATGTGTGATGGCCTCTATGTAATTCTCGGAGAAATTCTAAAATATATTTGTTGTACCATGTCAGCCATACAATAAGCAAATAATATCATGACATGTGTGCATTTATTTTGTAAACCATCATGTAAGTGGTGGTTATATTAAACTCAATTACACATGTCATGCATGCATCAATTGGTTGTAATACAACAAATGTATTCTAGAATTTATCGTAATTCTTGATGTTATTATTGTTGATGTTGTATCTTCGTATTGTCTTGATGGCTTGGCGGTCTTTGGGCAGCTGAATTGCTTACTTCCAATGGCAGAGCTAAGATGTAATCTTCAAATTGCCAAGCAAGTCTTCAATTATCTTCCGAAAGATGTGCTCCTTTGTTGACATAGTGCTCTAATTGTATGCAAGTATGTGGGTAGAGTTTAGTTGATAATCTATTTTACCCTGTTGAACAGAACAAATTTTCTGAAATGAATTTCGAAACTAAAAATCTGTATGAGTTTTTTGTTCTATCATGCGTTGTATATATACTATTAATTGTTTGAGCTTATAAACTAAGACATCAAAACATAGATTTTTTTTCTAGCTGGTGTTTTTGACTTTAGATTTGTGATTGATTTTTTGCTTTATCTTTTAAGGCCTACGACGTCCCAATACTTCTATATATGACCAAGCTACTAAGTGGATGGCCATAAAAAAGACATAAAATTGGATGGCCGTCTAATTAATTCCCAATGACCTACAGTAAAAATTTAATAAGGAACTCCGATACCATCAATTCTGCATTTTAATTTCAAGTTGGAAAATAGTGAAAACAGAAGGTTCGGGTGATTTAATTTTGTACATATTTAATCAAGTAAAAATGGCAGCTGCGTTGTAGCTAGACGCAGTTTCGCTGGTTACGAATACATTTTGTTTGCACAGTTATCTTACTTTGAATGATAACAAAGTTCAAAATTTGTATCCAGTGGGCGAGTTTTCTCATCTCCCAAAATTATGTTTAAAGAAAAAAACCAATCTCACATAAAAAACCAATCTCACATAAAAGAATAGAATCACATTATTCTATTATGTGTTTACTAATTAATAATCGAAATGGGTTAAAATTAAAATGTGGAATGAAAATTAAAAATTAGTTTCCTCTTTTGTTTTTATTATTGTTTTCTCTCCTTTTTTTTTTTATACTCTTCTTCTTCAGTAGTTCTTCTCCTTTTTCTTTTTCTCTCTGTTTTACAAATTCTGCGTTACTTCATCATCAATCATGTCAATTTCACCTTCTCCATCAACATCATCACCACAATTATCTTCCTCTTCCTTCTGTCGATGTCATTATCAACATCACAATTCAGTTTCACCTTCATCATCTCACCGCAATTACATCATCTTCATCATCATCATCATCATCGATAATATTAATCATCAACAATGTTAATAATAATCATCTTCATCATTATTGTCATAAAACATCATCGTCATCATTATTGATTGGTTCTTCAACGTCAACAAAGAGGCCGATCATGACAGCGGCGACGAGCTACTGAGCCGACATGACAGAACTTACGAATCCAAACAGTGATGAGCAATGGAGATGGGCTGTAATCCGAACAGTGACAGAACTGGCTAGTGAGAGCGAGGAAACTTTATTTTGATAACAGTAATTCCTTAACTGCTCCAGCAATTAGACCTAAGCCAAACTGATCCTCCACGAAACCCTCCATACAGGGAAATGGGGAGGGAAAAAATGAAGGAAGTATAACAAGTATTCTTTACATGTCCTTAATATGTTCAAATGTAACAACTTGATACAATATGTTCATTATTAGTCAATCTACTTGCACTCTACTTCAAAAAGCAATTTATCAAAATCAGTAAATTTTCTCAGTTATCCACAAGGCATAATAGATGGTTGTTGTTAAGTTCACCTAGCAACATGAACTATGGGAATCAATGGCATTGTGAAGAGGTTACACGTTAAGAAAAAAAAACTAAAACTAGGGAAAAAAAAAATCTTTCAGATCAAGTTTCCCTATCTCCTCTCAGCATCTGCAAACTCACATTATCCTTTTCCCACTGTCTTCACTGGTTTGCTATATTTCCCAATTGATATTGACCAACTAAAGACATCAACCTTACCTAAGGTATGCGAGCTTCAAACCAAAGTTATAACAAGTATGCTTAGAGATATGTGAAACCTGAAGAAGCCTGTCAACTTAATTGCTAACTTCCCGGCAATTTGCAGTTGCGCATCACAATTAAATTATTTAGAATATCTTCCAACCTGCAGTCCACAATAGGTACTCAATGAATACGGAAATTCCTCGGTTGCATTTTCAGTGATTATTTTCGACATTGCATTGGCATTGCGGTTGAGAACCTGCATGGAGAAAACAGAATAAGTTAAACTAGGAGTTAAAACTAATCCATCTGGGCGCACCAAAATTCAAACTTGATGTTGGATAAAAAAACTTCACCAAAATTTAATCCCCTAGAAATATCATGAGTTGCAGCAAGTGAGAGTACCTGAGGTCTGCACCCCACTATTCATTCAAGTTGAATGCCATGATGTCTGCAATACGCCAGGAGATCAGATTCATCAAACTCCACCATATCCAGTAAGGTTTTCTTCGCCGCATCATAGACGGGCTGACCTTCTTTCCTAGCCCCACAGATAACCATCAATACAAAAGACCTTTTGCAGTGACAGTGACGGAAAAGCTTAGAAAAAGATTCATCTAATGCATTTAAGTACAATTGTATCCAAGAGATCTTTATTGCTCTGGGATTAATATCAAGGCCATAGACCTGCAAAACGATATTCAGACAGCATAAAAGAACTGCTACAAGGTTATATTTTCAACATACTCCAACAAAGACTTTTGGACAAGGACAGAGTTGATAATTATGTAATTTTTCCGAATAGGAGTGCATTAAATCACCATAACCTGGTGCCAACGCTGTTATTTATAAATATCAAATGGCCTTGCAGAACACAGAGATAGAAAATGATGAGAGAAATCATGATGGAGCCCCTGAAGGCAATGCTAAGGAAGGAAACAAAAGCTCTCACATGGCATAAGGATGACAAACCAACAAAACTTCAAAGGCAGCCACTTCTCAGTTATGGCAATGGTTATCCATCCATTTCCACAACCAAGCTCAGCCACAGTTTTGTCCTTCAAAATAGAGACCGGATGTCTATTTAGTCCTTAACAGAAAGTGAATGACCAGTCTCCTGGGATAAAAATGCTGGGGATGAACATCAATGTCAATTTTTTTCTCCCTTGGTAGCCTATACTTAGAAACAATAAAGTGTCAAAGCAGAAAATCCAGCAAACATAATCTGGCATGAACCTAAAGGAAAAAAAGTCAACAATGACCTATGGATGTTTATGTTGGGAAGATGATAAATGAAACTTTCATATGACAGGAAAGATAATAATGCAGATGCAGACGGGTTAATAAGCTAGATAGGATAAAACTAAAATTTGGTGATTTTAAAGCCCCAGAAACAGCTTCATGAATGGTATATGAGGGACCATGAATTTCAGTAGGGAAAATTTACATAGTGAAACCACGGCGACCATGTTAGCATGAGACATACAAAAACCTCCTAGTGGCCTTGCAAATTTTTCACTAAATAAAGATGAAAGTTGAGTTGGCTTATTGATTGCATAATTTATGCACAAGATGAATAAAATGGCTAAGGAATTAGCATCAATTATTAAAATGCTCCAAAGTAAAGAGCAAGATTAGTGTTTTATATGGTTAACATGAGGAATTGCGACATTGAACTCAAATTAACTAAGAGAAGTTCATCCATAGAACTTTGTTCATGCACTCATGACAAATTTTCAGGAAACACAACCATTAAAATCTTGGACATATTATTGAATGACATATGAACTTATTGAAACAAATTAACAGCTGTAATTATTTTAGTCTTACCTAAAAGGCAAATTCTATCTACCATATAGTAAATTTTTGGTAACATTCATTCCACTTCCAAGTCAGCTTCAGATATTAATTCACTTCCTATTTTGTTAGCACTAAACCCAAGTATTATTCGAGTTAGAGTGAATAATTACACCAAAAGTAAACACTTAATCCTGATCTGTTTGATTGTCGAGAAACAGTAGGAAAAGAAGGAAAGAAACAAAAGCGAACAAAGGGGAAATAAAAGCTCACTGGACTCCCTGAAAAAGATAAAAACATAAATTAATTTAAACTACAACTACGACTTCGTTTTTGTTTTCTTGGAAACTGAATCCCAAAAATGATCAGCACTGCACCCAAGTTTTCTCAAGACACTCATTGATTCCTCAGAACACCCAACTAAGGTGGACCCAACCGAAGTCTATTGCATTGTTGATTGAAAGTATGAAATGTAGCTCAGGCCAACAGAAACAACATCAGACATTGTGATTAAACATCTTCCTCAACTATCTCAGCGATCAAATGTCTAATTCTGTAAACATATAAGCTATTTCTTCTTTCCATCAATTAAACCCCAAAGAAGAACTCCCACTATAAGTATCCCCTTCTTCAAATTGGTTCCTTTTTTCTTTCTTTAATACCTTTTAAGCAGGTTTTGTTCCTTTTTACATTAGTAAATAACGAACATAAACATCTATATCTCTAAGCAAAAAAACATTTGTTCACAAAATCAAAAACCATTGCAATAGGAAATGACAGATACCCAGTTGAAATAGAGGCTTCATCTCTCGCCCATTCTTGTCACATAGCAGGAGTCAATGGAAAAATCTCATTCAAGGCTTCCCTAGCTTGTCTCAACTTGTATCTCACCCATTTTTCTCAAAACCTTTATTTACTGAAAAAGAAAAATAAAATAAAAACCATTTTTAATGCAACCCAAGAAAGAACAAGCAAACGGTTATCCACAAAATCACTCAATAAACATGTGTATTGAAGTTACTTGAACATAGGTGTCGTAATTGGAGGGTTCATTGGATAGCTAATACTCTAGGGTTTGAAGCTCCATGTTCTGTTTTGCGTCGTCTTCTGAGTCAGAGCCCGAGTCCGAGTCCGAGTCCGAGTCAGAGGCATTGCTCGAGTCCGAAGAGTTGGCTTTTGTTGTGGGTTTAGGGTTGTTCTTAACGTCAGGTATGGCTGTGTCTCCATCTTCTTCTTCTTCTTCTTCTGGGATTGTTGCTAGGGTTTTCTCTTCGGGTTCCATCTTCTGAACTCTTTCTTAATTTGTTTCTCTCTTTCAGTGACTAATGGTTTTTTAATTTTATGCAATTTTTTTTAACGAGATAATGATACATGTCTAGACTGTGGAGTGGTAAAAATTTTGTTTATGTCCCTCGATTTTGATTAAAAATACAAATAAATGCATTTATTATTGGTCAAATTAACGAACGCCCCACACACACACACACACACAAACCACACATACATAAGCATTTGTATCAGCGTATCATTGCGACAATCACTCTAATTTTCCCCTTTATTTCTCCCCTCCTAATTTATTATATGCCCATTGAATAATGGAGCAAAGTAGAAGAAAAATTAGCTATGATTTTTTTTCCAATTTTGTGACAATTTGAACATTATTTTTTTTAAGTTAAGTTGTGCATCAACATAAAATAAGGGTTCAGTTTATGGGTGACTCTATATATGAACCCCTAATTTTACTCATCAAACCAATAAATTCATTAAAAATTTTATTACAAAATTCCCGTTCAAATTGCAGCCAAGCATGGCATATGTCCTGAGTGATTCTGTTTTTTAGGAAAGGAAGATATCAACTAATCCAAAATGCAGTAAAGAGCAGTTTAACTAAAAATGCATTGCAATCAGACATGAAAGAACGTTAACAGATACAGATATCTAAAATAACATCTAATTATTAGAAATTAAGATGCAAGATTTCAGGTGTTTGCAAATAAGGCCAATTAAACAAAGAAGATGGAAACAACAAGGTACGTTGTTAAGCAGTTAATATTAATTAAAGAAGCTGGACGAAAGAAATTTACCTCTGAACCTGTCCCTGTAAAGCTTTTACTTTAGCATCTCTTGTAGATGGATCTAGCTTCATTAATCCATAGATATATAACTTTACCAGACTTCCAACATTGTACTACTGCATTAAGAGCAGCACAAGTTATCCGAAAATATATATAGATATAAAGAAATTTTGCTATGTATGCACTGGCAAAAATTAAAATTGGTGAACCCGATCTTAAGTAGCCTCTCCCAGACACTACGAGCTGAAACCATACCTTTTCCCATACTTTGTTCAACATGCGCCCAATAAGCATACAAACGCAGCAAACTGTTGGTATTCTTCATCTGTTCTGACAAGTAATCTGTTGCACATTGTAAGGAAGAGAAGACATTGTTGTTTATGGACATTTACAACCTCCAAATCCCAGAAAGCTAACAAATTTAACTGGTATCATAAAGACAGACAGGTTACTCGTTTATGAGCAAAAACTTTGAAGACAGCTATACATCCTGTACCAAGGTTAGACTATCAAGAGTTGAACATCATGTGAAGACTTAAATCCACAAATTCTTGAAGACATCTTCTCTAAGTCAGAAAGCATCCCATAGGAATTTTGACTTTTTTGCCCTACCAATGATAATGGTAGCACCAGTCAGCTCTATCACTGGCTAGGAAAGTCCTCAATGATAAATATGATCCAAGAAATAAAAGCAATGGATTGAAACCTACCATCCAGAACAAACGATCTAGAAGTACCAATGCTTCAGTGCAGTGCCTTCTACTTGATATGTAAAAAAATGTTGACAAGGAAACTTAAAACTTCACTTAAAAGCACTAGTGACAGGATCCCACAACATTGGACACAGATATAGCTGCTGGAAACCATTCAACAGAAACAAAGAATTCCAATGGTATCTATGCAGACACAATGTTATACCTGATGCTGGCATAAGATCAATACGCCACAATTGCACTTGATAGCCATACACAAAACAACATATGTCTTGACTCTTAAAGGTATCATCTAGCAACTAGCTCCATCCCGTAATCCACAATTAAGCATTTCTTGGGTATGATTTGGGAAGCTTCAATTTCTTGATATTAAGGAGTAAAACCAATTTTAATATTGAATAGCCAACAGTATAAGTTTACAAACCTGAAAGGTTTCCCTTATCAATGAATAATCCAAGGCGCCCTCAACTTCACCGGAGAATAAAATTCTCCTCCTCAAACCATCTATTCAAGCAAGGAATAGATCTAAGTACTGAAACAAAAAAAAACCAGTTAACAAAAAAATGCATGATGAATCAGAAGTAGATATATACCAAATCATACAGCTCAAGAAACCAAGGTATGTACAGAAGACATAAATTTATATCTTTACCTCCTCAAAGGTTGAAAAAGTACATGGTAGTGACTTCTCAAAGACTGAAATTAGTAATGGAAAATTTGATGAAATAATAGGAGAATCCCATATATATGTAATAGGGGCAGAATGATATTAAGATTTGAGTTTGCGCAATTTGTTGCTATTAATATAGTTCGAACAATCTTTTATAAATTTAAAAAATACAAAGACATTTGTAAAGAAAATAAGCACAGGACGTTTAAACAACCTAGTTATTAAAATGCTATGAAAGTGTAAAAGGAGCAGGAGCACCAAGAAAACACTTTTTGGATCATTCCAACAACCACCACAGCATTTAATATGCATTAATTTGTCAGCACAGGTGTATTTTCCACTAAAACTCTCTCATTCATGTTTGCTTCCGTACAGATGTGTAAATGCTAAAGCAAAAATTACTCTTCAAGGGAAGTATATTGCAGTTTCAGGGGAGGAGAAAAACGGAAAAACACTAGGGAATGCTTCCCCTCAGTTACTCCCACAATCAAGTGCTTGCTAAGAAATTTGCCTAGGATGCTGATCACTTGTATAACTTCAAACAATCAAAATCAATTACATTCAGGAAAATTGATTAAGCTCAGAATGAAGGGTTAACAGTTAAACCTACAGTGGATATCTCCTCCTCAGAAGCACAGCCACATTCCAGAGAAAGCAAAGATTGTACCCAAAGTTCTCCTACCCAGGGACAATTTTTTGTAGCCCTGGAATAAACATCTCTCACAACATTACCCACCTGAAGAGGAGAGTGGATTAGTATACAAATAGCTGCAACAAAAGAATTAAATAGAAAATAGAAGGAAAAACCTTTAATGTTTTTTCAAGATAACGAGTATAATCAAGCCAGAGATCACTTGATACAGGCAAGTCGGTAATAGCACGTTCATAAAGAAGTTGAACTCGACCAGGATCTCCAGAAGATTGCTCATACTTCAAGTATATCTACAACAATAATAGATTAATATAATAATATTAGACTTGAAAGCACAAAATAGAAAAAGGAGAAGAAGGAAGATAATGACCCTGCATGCTCCCCCCCCCCCCAAAAAAAAGTAAAAAGAGCAGACATTATTATTATTATTATTTTGAGAATGCAGATAATTATTTATTACTTATTATTATTACTATTATTTGCTAAGAAACAACAGATGATATTTAAAGTGCAGATATTATTTGTAAGCTACACAAAACCAAAATACTAATGCCATAAGAAGAAATCCACCAAAAAAAAATTGAAATTAATAAAATTTTTACAGCTAGATTTCACTAATTATAAAAAGCTATCAAATGATGAAAGTAAAGTCATCTACCATGTATTGCTGAAATTTCTCTGAGTCAGATAAATCCTGCCTAGAAATCTGCTCTTCAAGATGAGCTCGTGCATTACACATCTCCAATGCCTTTTGGCATGCTGAAGCAACATTAGAAGAAATTCCGTCTAGATTACTAGATTCAACATCAAGAACAGCCCCCTGTTCGACCTCCCAAGACTTGTAGGCAAGAAGAGTTGTACTTGAGTTAGCAAGGGGAACAGACAACTGGCGATGAAATATACTTCGAATCCGCTGAACCTGTTTTTCCTTTTCCTGCAAAACAAGCAGCAAGGGTCTTGGAATGCTTCTCATGTGCTACAGTTGGAAAACACCCGCCCCCAACCCAAAAAAAAAAATTCCCTTTTTCTTTCTGTAGATGGGAATAAACTCGTTATTTAACCCAAAAAAAAAGTAAAATGAATTAAAATATCTCACCTTCAAGTTTATCTTATCAATCCTACTAAATATAGCTAGCTCAAATTCTCCGTACAATTCCCATATTTCACTGCCTTCTAAAACATGCAGAACAGCAGCAGTAATAGCCGCTCAAATAGATTCCTTTCCTTTGAAATGCCATCGGCTAAACATTCACGTATAGATGGATCAAATTCTTGCACAAATTTCAAATAATCACACCAAAGTGGGACAGACTGCATCAGAAAAAAGGGTATTCAGCTGCCTTCACTGTCAATGAAGTACTGTGATGAAAATCTCCAGATATGAAAACAGATGATATAATAATTGAACTTTCATATAAATGAAAATGCTGCTCTTCAGCCACTGTAAAATTATTTCTTTGGTTGAAAATGATTCAGAAACTAAAATTTATGTATCTACCAAGAAGACTTTTTTTTCCCTCTCTTTTGTGCATCATGAACTGTTAGCACCTCTTGGTAATAAAATAAAAACAAAGTGAATCAAGCTTACGACTAGTACGCTTTACTACAATGCTTCAATTTCATAAAATATTTCTCAAAAAAAAAAAGAATCATAAATTCATGCATAGCGTTAATTCAAATTCTGTAAGCATAAAGAGAACAAACCAGATAATCAGAAACTCCTCTTTCGTAAATCTTCTCAATTCCCAAAAGAGCCTCGAGCTTACAAATTAAAACCAAGTATCAGCAAGAAACCAAATATGTAATTATCAGCATATACATTAAGCTTTAGGTCACAGCTATGTAAAACCATAAAAAAGAATGAAATCTCACCAATAGGTGACGCCAACAGCAACAGCTTCAGACATTGTGATTAATTATCTTCCTCAACTAACTCAGCGATCAATTGTCTAATTCTGTAAACATATAAGCTATTTCTTCTTCCCATCAATTAAACCCCAAAGCAGAACTCCCGCTATGAGTATCCCCTTCTTCAAATTGGTTCCTTTTTTCTTTCTTTAATACCTTTTAAGCAGTTCCTTTTTACATTAGCAAATAAGGAATATTAACATCTATATCTCTAAGCGAAAAAAAATATTTGTTCACAAAATCAAAAACCACTACAAAAAGGAAATGACAGATACCCGGTTGAAATAGAGGCTTCATCTCTCGCAAATTCTTGCCACATAGCAGGAGTCAAAGGAAAAATCTCATTCATGGCTTCTCTAGCTTGTCTCAACTTTTCTATCTCACCCATTTTTCTTATATACTGAAAAAAAAAAATCATTTTTATCGCAACCCAAGAAAGAACAAGCAAACAAGTATCCACAAAATCACTCAATAAATATGTGTATTGAAGTTACTTGAACATGGATGTCGTAACTGGAGGGTTCAATGGATAGCTGATACTCTAGGATTTGAAGCTCCATGCTCTGTTTTGCTTCGTCTTCTGAGTCCGAGTCCGAGTCAGAGGCATTGCTCGAGTCCGAAGAGTTGGCTTTTGTTGCTGCTTTAGGGTTGTTCTTAACGTCGGGCGTGTCGGTATCTCCATCTTCTTCTTCTTCTTCTTCTGGGATTGTTGCTAGGGTGTCTTCTTCGGGTTCCATCTTCTGAATTCTTCTCACTTTGTTTTTCTCTTTCAGTTGCTAATGGATTTTTTATTTTATGCAATTTTTTTTTTAACGACCAAATGATAAATGTCTGGACTCTGGAGTGGAAAAAATTTGTTTAAATACCCCGATTTTGATTAAAAATACAAATAAATTCATTTATTTTTGGTCAAATTAACGAACGCCACACACACACACACACATATTTGTACCATTGCGAAAATCGCTCTAATTTTCCCCTCTACTCCTAAACCACTTCCCCCTACCCCCCGCCCCCGACAATACAAATCTATTATATGGCCATCGAATAATGGACTAAAGTAGAAGAGAAATTAACTATATGATTTTTAAAAAAAATTTGTGAGAATTTGAACTTATCAAACATAAAATAAGGTCCAATTTATAAGTATTTATTTATGGGTGCGTAATTTGAGTTGTCAAACCCATAAATTCATTCAAAATTTTTATTACAAAATTCTCCCTAACCAAAATTGCTATTTAAGGACAATAGTTAACTTTTTTGCGCAAAACAATTTCAAGAACAAATGCGATGAACATCCAATTCTCTGTGTACTGGTCTATAGTCTAAATCCATTGTCATGAAATTCATCATTAGGTTTAGGTGAAATTGCAATTATGTATTTTTTATAATCCAAAACTCCCTGCTTCAAGCCTAGTTTGGTTTCTAGTTGTCTTAGAAACATGTCTGGAAGTTTTTCTTTTAAAACACAAGAATTTCTTTTGCTTTATTTTTTTTTAGTGAAAATAAGTTATGAAGTTTCGATCAAATCTGAATTATTGGAAGTTCTTAGTCTTTTATTTACATATATTACCGATGAAACTTTTTCCAAACCAAGAATATCATATAGAACACAAACAAATAATTTGTGAATGATATTTTTAATCTCTATATTCTTTTATTGGAACTCTAATGAGTAAATGAACAGTGATAAAAATATTGCAAATTCAAATAAGATTTGTGAATGTTGAAGATAAATAGAAGGTGAAGACAAATGTGTCATATTTGCAATATTTTCAAGAGATGTAATGAGTATAAAAAGGATTTTTAAATTTTTATGATGGTTTTAATAAGTAGAGGGGTTTAAAAAATAATTTAATGAGTTCAAATAGTTCTACTCTTTATTTATATGAAAGAAGTGAGAAAGTTTGCGCATTAGACAATTAAATTAGACTGAAATTTAAAAATATTTATAATAACCTACTTACACCCTACTGAGTTTGAGTTGGAACTGTTTTAACTTGTTTTAATTTTTTTTTTTTAACTCCAACAATTAATAAAAGGTTAATACAAGAGAAAGTACTTCATTTTGGTTGACTCCTCCTTCTACTTCATTTTGGTTGACTCCTCCTTCTACATTTGCTAAGCCATTAACCATAATGATGAAGAATATTAACAAAGTGAGTGTGATTGATACAAAAGTGTACTGTTTCTTTGAGTTAACAAATATGCAACATGATTCAGAAGTGGCCAATGTGTTTCTCACCATATAATAAAAAAGAAAAGGAATAGTGAAACTAATTAATTAATTTTTAGCAACAAAAAAATTAAGATTAACATAAGATATGCCTGCATTCAAGTTTATATAATCTTATTTTCAGTCTCTTGGGACATGATCAATTCTCGTTCTCTCTTATTAAATCGTACTCGTATTTTTCTTTTCAAAGATTTCAAGTAAAAAGTATTCTCAAAATTAATTTTCGATATATGGCGGGGGTTGTTACTTTTAATTCGTGATGGCCACCTATAAAGAAACCAAATGATATTTGCTAATTTGTGAGATGGAATACAAGCATTTGATGACATTCGGCAAGCTTTTACAACGTCAATATTCGGAAAAGAGTGAAATCAAATCATAGGAATTAAAAATCTAAAAAAATTATCTTTTTTCTTTTTTTTTTCATACACTGATTAAATTTCATTCTCAAATAAAAATTATGACAAGTTAAATAAATTAATCACCACAATTAGTAAATATTAGAACCTCAAGTCAACTTAGTGAATTAATAACTTGATTACGCTACATTTTCATGGTTCATTGAAATTAATAAGTCTTACGAATTCATCTTACATAATCCGATGCTAGTGACCCCTTTACAAATGATCACATGTTTGCTTCGCTAGTTAATTAATAAAGTGAAAACAAGAGCAAATAGAACCCCACACCAATAATTTTGCAAACAACCAAACCCCACCATCTCCTTTTAAAAAAGAGGGAAAAAAGGAAAAAAAAAAAACAATCAGAGAATTACCACTTTTCTCTTTGTATCATTGTTATTCGAGTTCATACAATGTTTCAAAATAAAATGAAATCATTCTGTATTGCTTTTGTAAATAAGTGAATATGAAAATATCTGAAAATTAGTCCCATTTTCTGTTTAAAGAAAAATTGCATAGCATCCATTTTGTTATTTTGTAATTCTTTCATTGATCCTTGGTGTTAATTCACCAATGTTCAGTTCCCGAAACATGAGCATGCGAAGCTTGCTAATTTAATTATTGGTGGCGGGTACTGTCTTTTATTTTAATTAGTGTAATATTTACGTTATGTTAATTATGTTATTAGCTTATTAAATATATACCTTTTAACAAACGAGTCGAATTTGTGGTATTTAAAATTTCGACGCGATGGGAATATGAATATAAAATTACATTACAAATTGGCATTGTTGATTATAAAAAAATGCCGTGCACAGTGCACTCATAGTAATGAGAAGAGAGATTAAAATCTTTTAATTTAGCTTGCTTTTGTAAGTAGAAGAATTAATAAACTCTCTTCAAACTTTTGAAATGAACTCGAAGAGACGGTCAAAGGAGAAGGATTAATTAGCGCAGAAGAATATGAGCTCCACTGATTTTAAATTTATAGTGGGCTCTGCTTTTTCTTTTCACTTTTGTTTTGCTTAATGGGAAATGGACAGTGATACCCTAACGTTTGAAAAAAAAAATTAATATTTTAAAAAAAATATATAATTCTTATTTTTTTAATAAATTTCATTTGTTTTAATAATATATTTATTTTTTTAATTTATAATTATTATTATATTCCTATAATAAATAAATAAATATATTAATTTAAGACATGTTATCGATGACATGTATAATAAAACTAACAACTTTTTATTTAAAATTTAAAATGAAGATATAATTATCTTTTGTTCAAATTATTCACTTTAAATTATTAATATATCCTTTCCAATGTTAAGATGATAAAAAATGATGAATAATAGATAAAATTAAAATCAAATTTATTTTCTTCCAAGGCAAATTAGGCAAAATGAGATGTTAAACATGCTTGTATATGAATGAAAGGCAATTGGGCAAATGGAAAGTAAAATTGGAGGGCTCACTCTCTTAAGTTAAATATATTAATTTGCTTATTATAGAGACATGATAGTAAATGTAAATTAAAGATTAAGTTACTACTGAAATAAACAGATTTTACTAATAAAAAGGAGATTATATATCTTTTTTAATTTTATATTCCTTTTCTTGAATATTAAAGTGTTCACTGTCCTTTTCTCTTGCTTAATTGTTTTTTTATTTGCTAGATCCTTCGCAATCACAAACTCATTGTGCTAATTCACTTTCTCATTTGCTTTAATTTCCATAAACTAATAATTTGGTTTCTTTCTTTGCCCAAAAGAATTTTAAAAAAAATGTCAATCATCCAAGAGCAATCCTTACAGCATCCGTTGAGTTACTGTTCAATAAGTTAGCTTTAATGGGGATTAGGTTGTTAGATCTAATGGATATGAATAAAGGGCATTACGAAAGATGATAACTTAAATAAAAGAGTATAAATATATCTGGAAATAGATGTTATATTTATGTCATTTAGACATTAATAAAATGATATTACACCACTCTTTTTGTAGCCTTTTTTGTTAAAATGAATTTCATCTAATAATATCTATTTCTTTTATGCATCAAATATCCAATACATTATTTTTTATTTTTTTACAAAAACAATATATTAATTCGTGGCAAGCTTGCAACATTAAGGAATATTCAGATTTATTTTTGTCGATGCACGACACAAACAAACAAAGAAGCGTTTTGTTATATCCTACAGGCATATTTACTTAACTCATATGCATTCACTCAATTGGTGAGGGTAAATAATGTATGAAGGAAAGTGATATTTGTAACGTATCTTAAATTATATATTAATTTTCTATAATTTGCCTTTTTTCATCATATTAAAGTTCCACCATTTTTATTGCTATTCTCTATGTTTGCCATTCTGCAGAAATACATATCCCAACGTATTAGTTATTCTTCTCATAAATTTTATAAATATCAATAATTAATATTATTATTCAATCATTTAGAAAAACCAACCTGATTATTAATGATTAGTTTATCTCTCAATTAAAATTAGACACATTGTAAATATGTGAACTCTAATCAAATCTTGATACTTGTAATATATATGAGCCATATCTAAAAAAGTAAGTTTTAATTTCTACTTCCATTTTTTAAATGCCAGGTCGATGTACATTATCTATGCATTTTTTTTCCAATTATTCAATGATGCTTGGTCCACCCATGTGCTGTGTGCAGTTCGTCAAGCAGACAGGCACAAGCGCGTGAAGCTTGCTAAATTATTGATGGTGGTGGGGGCTGTTTTTGGCTTTTTTGCTTTCACCTTCGTGTAATAAAGTGAAGCTTGCTGAATTATTGGTGGCGGGACTTTTTTTTGTTTTCACATTAGAGTTATGGAGCAGGCTAAGTTACAAACTCTGTAACTTACAGATTCTGCTTTAGTTGGGTCTATATCGTTGTTATTTTATTGGACTCGACTAGCTTACAGAATCTGTACGCTACAGACTGCAGCATCACCCGTTGGATGTGGAGTGAGAAATTAAACAATAGAAAATGGGACGGTAGGATGACGGGAGATGTTTGGTATTTTATTAAGGGGTCCAGCTATCTTACAATAATTGTATAGTATCGTATTCAGTCATTGGATCCAATTTTAGTGACAAATGCGGATTGAATTCAATAACTGAATCTAATTGTGGTACTATATTACTGTTGCAAGATAGTTTAATCCTTTATTAGGTATATATATATTTAATGGACTCAACTAATTTGCAACAATTGCAAGGTATTATCTGATTTTGGATTCAAGAAAAAAAGAAAATATAAATTCAAGGGTAGAGATTCGTTTATTTGAATATTAACATTATGCTCCTTACTATTTATAAAAAACGTAAAGAGCTAAAGAATTAAAATTTTTAGGATATAAGTCCAAATTATTTAAAATTTTATGATGTTTAATTAGCAGTGAGTCTGAAAAAATAAATTTTAATTTAGTATTATATATTTTATTTAAAAAATTAATTTTTAATATAATTTATTATTTAATATTATTTATTCTCATTTCATTTAATATTATTTAGTTACAGGTTTATTGTTGTATTTAATCTTTCAAAAAACTAAAATATTTTAAATAAAATAAAATAATCAGTAGTGAGCATTAAAAAATGAATATAATTTTTAATATTAATCATTTTTGTTTTATTTAATATTATTTATAGTATTTATTTTTGTTTTATTTAATGTTATTAAGTTATTATTATATTTATTCTTTTAAAAAATAAATAATATTAAATAAAATAAATAATCAGTTGTCTTAAAAAAATATAATTTTTAATTAATATTCTTTATTTTATTCAAAAGGATAAATTTTTAATACTGTTTATTTTATTAAAAATAAATATTTTTTAATATTATTTATTTGATTTTATTTAACGTTATATATTCATAGGCTTATTATTTTATTTATTCCTTCAGAAAACTAAATAATGTTAAATAAAATGAAATAATCAGTAATGAGTTTCAAAAAATTAATATTATTAATATTTATTTTATTTTATTTAATATTATTTAGTCATAGCATATTATTATATTTATTTTTCAAAATTAAATAATATTAAATAAAAATGAATAAGCAATTGTGAGTCCTAAAAAATAAATATTATTTTGTAATATTATTTATTTTATTTAAAAAAATAAAATTTTAATATTATCTAGTTATAGACTTATTGTTATATTTATTCTTTTAGAAAGTTAAATAATATTAAATGAAAGAAAATTATATTTTAACAAATTATCAGCCAAAACACATTAACTTATAAAAAAATTATAAATAAAAAGTAAATAATATTAAATATAATAAAATTATATTTTAAAAAGTCACCTACCAAAACACATTACGTTATAAATAAACTATAAATAAAAACTAAAGTGAGGGGTTAAATGAAATTTAACATTACAAAAAATAAAAATTGATGGTACTTGGCTACTTGCAACTGCTGCAAGCTAACGGACCCTTATTAATAATAAATGAGTCGGATTTATGCTCAGTTAAAATTTTGTTATAATTTATTTTGACACGACAGTAATACGGTGGAAATTACCATTGGGTTTATAAAAAATTGTATCGTACTTTTAAGTCTTCGTTTTAGCATAGAAAATAATCCAATCGATAAAATAATTTTCTGGCAGAATAAGAGAGAGAAAGAGAGAAACGTTTTGATTTAACTTGATTTATGAGTTTGAAGATTTGTAAGGGGGAGGTTCGTAGTACATACATTCCATTTTCCACTTTATTCAGCTTTTACCCGGACGCTGGATTAATGTTGCTTGACCCTACAAATGTCGAGGTGCGATTTTATATTCATTGAATCTGGTAACAAGTGGTGGTGGCTGGTGATTGGTGATTGGTGAATTGCTAAATTATTAATGGGTGGTGGGCTCTGTTTTTATTTTCACTCTACTGGGATAAACAACAAGTGGAAGACTTGCCAGTTGCCACGCACATTTTGCTTGACCCTTCACACTTACTGCTCAATTTTTTCATTTTGCGTTTCCAAACTCAAAATTCTGTTTCTTTCTGTGCGGGAAAAAAGAAAAAAAATGTCAATCATCGGAGAGGCTACCCTTACGGCGTCCGTTGAGTTGCCGGTCAATAAGTTAGCTTCAGAGGGGATTCTGTTTTTTGCACGCCAAGAGCAAATCAAAGACGATCTAAAGCGGTGGGAGAAAATGTTGGTGGCGATCAAGGCGGTGCTTGATGATGCTGAGGAGAAGCGGACTGATAAGTTTGTTAAGTTGTGGCTTGGCGAGCTTCAGAACTTGGCTTATGACGTTGAAGACTTGTTGGATGAGTTCCAAACTGAGGCTTTCCGGAGGAAGTTGCTGCTTGGAAATGGAGAACCTGCTGCTGCTCATGATCAACCCAGTAGCAGTCGTAGAAGAACAAGTAAATTTCGAAAGCTCATTCCTGCTTGCTGCACCACTTTTACTCCACAGTCAATTCAGTTCGATTACGCCATGATGTCAAAAATCAAAGAGATCAATGACAGATTTCAAGACATCGTAACACAGAAGGACTCGCTGGGTTTGAACGTAAGATCAGGTGGGAGGACCATAAGAGATCAATGTCAATCATCGGAGAGGCTACCCTTACGGCGTCCGTTGAGATGAAATACCAAACAAATATTGCCAATTTGTGAGATGAAATACAAGTATTTGATGACATTCAGCAAGTTTTTCACTGCCTCTTTAGCAACGTCGAAAAGCGAAAGAGAGTGAAATCAAATCCTAAGAATTAAAATCTACAAAAAAAACAGTATCTTTATTTTTTTCCTCCAATAAATTGATTGAACCTCATTCTTAATTGCAAATAATGCCAAGTTAAGTAAATTAATCAGCACCATGGATATTAATACCTCAAGTTAACTTAATGAACTAAATAATAGTTTGATAACGATACATTTTCCTCGAAATTAATAATCTGATGCTAGTGATCTTTACGAACTAATTAATTAATAAAGTTAAAACAAAAACAAATAGACCCACGCTAATAACTTTGCAAACAACCCAACCCCACCATCTCTTTTGAAAAAGAAAAAGAAAAAAAATACAATCAGAGGAAGAAGATGCATGTTTGATTTTTACAAATCGCTAATAACTTTACAAATCATTACATGTTTGCTTTTTTTTTTTTTTATATAATTTCTGTGCTCCTCTGATTTTATATTTGTGGTGGGCTCCGTTTTTCTTTTCACTGTTACGGTGGGGTTTTTCTTGATTTCTAGGCTTGCTAGACACAGTCACAATCTCATTCTGCTTATTCACTTTTCTCATTTTGCTTTCCACAAGCTCATAATCTGCTTTCATTCTTTGTCCAAAAAAACCCAAAAAATAGAAAAGAAAAAATGTCGATCATCGGAGAGACAATCTTGACGGCGTCCGTTGAGTTGCTGGTCAATAAGTTAGTTTCGGAGGGGCTTCGTTTATTTGCACGCCAAGGTCAAATCCAAGCAGATCTAGTGAAGTGGAAGAAGATGTTGGTGATGATCAAGGCGGTGCTCGATGATGCTGAGGAGAAGAAGACGACTGATCAGTCTGTGAAGTTGTGGCTTGGCGAGCTTCAGAACTTGGCTTATGATGTTGAAGACTTGTTGGATGAGTTCCAAACTGAGGCTTTCCGAAGGAAGTTGCTGCTTGGAAATGGAGAACCAGCTGCTGCTCATGATCAACCCAGTAGCAGTCGTACAAGCACGAAAAGTAAGTTTCGGAAGCTCATTACTACTTGCTGCACCACTTTTAATCCACAGTCGATTCAGTTCGATTACTCCATGATGTCCAAAATCAAAGAGATCAACGACAGATTTCAAGATATTGTAACACAGAAAGACTCGCTGGGTTTGAAAGTAAGTTCAGCTGGGCTTGGGAGGACCCCAAAAGACAGGCAAAAGCGAGAGACAACCTCTTTAGTGAATGAAGCCGAAGTACATGGCAGAGAAACAGAAAAGAAGGAAATTGCTGAATTGTTGTTGAGGGATGATTTGAGAAATGATGGTAGATTCTCTGTTATACCTATTGTAGGTTTGGGTGGGCTAGGCAAAACTACTCTTGCTCGGCTTGTCTATAATGATGATCGAGTGCAGAATCATTTTGATCTCAAAGCATGGACTTGTGTCTCAGATGATTTTGATGTTATCAGGCTAACAAAAACAATCTTGACATCCATCGTTGCTCACCAGAACGTGGACAATCTCAACTTGAATAAGCTTCAAGAGGAACTGAAGAAGCAACTACTTGGAAATAAACTTTTGCTTGTTTTAGATGATGTGTGGAATCGGAATTACGATGATTGGGTTGACTTCAGCCTTCCATTTGGAGCAAGTGCACGGGGAAGTAAAATTATTGTCACTACTCGCGATGAAGAGGTTGCTAAAATCATGGGTACTGTTAAACCTTATCGGTTAGAAAAGTTGTCAGATGATGATTGTCTAGCTGTATTCTCTCAACATTCATTGGGGACGAGAGATTTCAGCTCACATGAGTCCCTGGAGGAAATTGGCAAGAAGATAGTGACCAAATGTCATGGCTTGCCCTTGGCAGCACAAACACTTGGAGGACTTTTACGTGGAGAACATGACAGACGTGAGTGGGAACGAGTGCTCAGTAGCAAGATATGGGAATTACCAGAAGAGAGATGTCGCATTATACCAGCCCTTGCAGTGAGCTATTATTATCTTCCTCCAACTTTGAGACAATGCTTTGCATACTGCTCATTGTTACCAAAGGATTATGAATTTGAAGAGGAGGAGATAATTTTATTATGGAGTGCCTCGGGCTTCTTGGATCATAAAGAGAGTGGGAATCCTGACGAAGATTTAGGTCGCAAGTTCTTTCAAGAGCTACATTCAAGATCTTTTTTCCAGCAATCGGCCACCGATACATCACGATTTGTGATGCACGATCTTATCAATGACCTTGCCCATTGGGCTGCAGGGGAAATTTACTTCACAATGGATTATACTTCTGTGGTTAACAAGCAACAAAGTTTTTCCAAAAATCTTCGTCATCTGTCATGCATCTGTGGAGAATATGATGGCGTTAAAAGGTTTGAAGACTTGTACAATATGCAGCATTTGCGAACTTTTCTACCAGTATGTCTGTCAAATAGTTCGCAAGGATTCTTGGCTCATAGCATTCTTTCTAAGTTGTTCAAACTCCAACGCCTGAGGGTCTTCTCTCTGTGTGGATATCACATCTATGAGCTGCCGGATTCAATCGGTGATTTGAGGCATTTAAGGTACCTCAACCTATCTGGAACTGAGATTAGAACTCTGCCTGAATCAGTCAGCAAGCTTTACAATTTGCACACCCTTCTGTTGGAGGGCTGTTGGAAACTGAAGAAGTTGTGTGCAGACATGGGATATCTCATCAAATTGCATCATCTCAATAATTCAAATACAGATTCGTTGGAGGAAATGCCAATAGGAATCGGCAAGTTGACATGTCTTCAGACGCTGTGTAATTTTGTTGTGGGAAAAGACAGCGGTTCGGGGTTACCAGAGCTAAAGTTGTTGATGCATCTTCGTGGGACACTTAAAATTTCAAAATTGGAGAACGTAAAAGACGTTGGTAATGCGAAGGAGGCTCAATTGGATGGAAAGAAGAACCTTAAAGTGTTAAAGCTTCGGTGGACAAACAGTGCCGATGGTTTGTCTTCAAGCGAAGCAGAAACTGAAGAGGGTGTGCTTGACATGCTGAAACCCCATAAAAATTTGGAACAATTTTGTATCAGCGGCTATGGAGGTGCAAAATTTCCAGCTTGGTTAGGAGATTCCTCGTTCTCAAATTTGGTGACCTTAAAATTTAAAGATTTCGGCATGTGTACTGCCCTGCCGTCTGTCGGGCAACTGCCCTCTCTAAAGCATCTTGCAGTGCGTGGAATGAGTAGGGTAAAGAGATTGGGTTCAGAGTTCTACGGGGATTACTCTCCAATTCCTTTTCCATGCTTGGAGACTCTTCGTTTTGAAGACATGCAAGAATGGGAAGACTGGATTCCTCATGGATCCAGTGAAGGAGTTGAAGGGTTTCCTAAATTGAGAGAGCTTCACATTTTAAGGTGTTCTAAACTGCAAGGAACATTTCCAGAGCACCTTCCTGTATTAGAGATGCTTGTTATTCAAAGATGTGAAGAATTGTTAGTTTCAGTTACGAGTCTTCCAGCTCTTTGCAAATTGAAAATTGGTGGATGCAAAAAGATTGTGTGGAGAAGTGCAATTGATCATATCGAGTCACAGAATTCAGTGGCTTGTAGAGAAACATCAAATCAAGCATTTCTTGCAGGGCCATTGAAACCAGAACCACCAAAATTGGAAGAATTGGAGATAAATAATATGGAGGATCAGACATATCTATGGAAGAGTCATAACGAATTACTGCAAGACATTTGCTCTCTCAAAAGACTGACGATTACATGCTGTCCCAAACTTCAATCCTTGGTCGCGGAGGAAGAGAAAGACCAACAACAGCAGCTCTGCGAGTTGTCATGCAGACTTGAATATCTAAGATTGAGCGGATGCGAAGGCCTTGTGAAGCTGCCACAATCATCGCTCAGCCTCAGTTCCTTGAGAGAGATAGAAATCTACAAGTGCAGTTCCCTTGTTTCCTTTCCTGAGGTTGCTCTGCCTTCCAAGTTGAAGAAAATTCAGATTAGAGAATGTGATGCACTGAAATCTTTACCAGAGGCATGGATGTGCGACACCAATTCGTCTCTCGAGATCTTGTATATTAAGCAATGCCATTCGTTGACATATATTGCTGCTGTCCAGCTACCATCGAGCCTTAAGCAGTTCCGGATCTGGGATTGTGATAATATAACGACTTTGACAGTGGAAGAGGGCATCCAGAGTAGTAGCGGCAGAAGGCACACCTCATCTCTTCTTGAGGAGTTAGAAATTTTCGTTTGTCAATCACTGACATGTATATTTTCAAAAAACGAGTTACCTGCCACGCTTGAGTCCCTTGAAGTTGGCAATCTACCTCCGTCTCTTAAGTCCCTTTTTGTTTGTGGATGTTCAAAGCTGGAGTCAATAGCAGAAAGGTTGGACAACAACACATCTCTTGAAAAAATCGACATTTCTGATTGTGAAAATCTGAAGATTTTACCGAGTAGTTTACATAATCTCCGCCAGCTTCAAGAGATTACTATATCGAGTTGTGGAAATCTGGTGTCCTTTCCCGAAGGGGGATTGCCTTATGCGAAACTAATAAAGCTCAGTATCGGTTGGTGCAAGAGACTAGAGGCCTTACCCAAGGGATTGCACAATCTGAGCTCTCTTCAAGAATTAAGAATAATAGGAGGAGGTGAGCTTCCAAGCCTTGAAGAAGATGGCCTTCCCACCAACCTTCATTCACTTGTGATTGGTGGCAATAAGATGATGTGGAAGTCAATGATTGAGCAGGGCCGGGGATTTCACAGATTCTCCTCTCTGCGACATCTTACAATCACAGGATGGGATGACGACATGGTGATGGTGTCATTTCCACTAGAGGACAAAAGATTAGGGACCGCGTTTCCTCTTCCTGCCTCTCTAACATCTCTGAGGATTTCTAATTTTCCAAATCTGGAACGCCTATCTTCTTCAATTACTGATCTTCAGCACCTCACTGAATTGCGACTCGGTGAGTGTCCCAAGCTCAAATACTTTGCGGAGAAGGGCCTGCCTTCCTCACTTTTGCGATTAGACATCGAGGGATGTCCGTTGATAGCAGAGAAGTGCAGAAAGGATGGAGGACAATATTGGGACTTATTAACCCATATACCTTTTGTTGGAATAGATTTTAAATGGGTATTTCATGGCTGAACAGAGGACGACTGAAATATACCTTATGTTGGAATAGACAGGTAAACGTGTTTTTTAAATTGGGCGTGTATGTGTATGTAATTTCAAATCTCAGTTGAACACTATTTTAAATTAATGTGGTTCGGTGTCGATGGGTTTTTATCTTGTATATAATGGGTTGTTTTCGAAACAAAATGATAAATCTTAGTTGAAATGTTTTATTATTAGAATTTTTCTTTTTTAGTTGGGTGTGTTTGTGAATGTAATTTCAAATCTTAGTTGAAATGTTTTATTAATATGGTTCGGTGTAGGTGAGTTTTTATCATGTAATCGGTTTTCGAATTTTTTTTAATTATTAAAAAATAGACTGCGCTTTTTAAATAAAAGCGCTAGAATGTAATGAATTGATTTCTTATTGAGTGTAAATGTGTAATTAATTTCTTATTGAGGTAAAATTGGGATATATGATGAATGATTAGTCTCCTTCGAGCCGGTTACAAGATTTAAAATAACATTCGTTAACATTCGTAATGAACATAATTAGACTTGTTTGAAAAGCACGCGGTAATTCAATTACGAGCGATTCATGTTTTAGGAAGATTTAGAATTAGATGGCGACTTGCTGATTTTTTTTTTTCCAATTTTTTTTATTGTCGGTGAGTCTTTATCATGTATATAATGGGCTTCCGAATTTTTTAATTAAACAATAGAATGTGTGCGAGTGCATGTTATATATATATGTGTATTCTCTTCATCAGACTCTGGCAAATATTGTTTTGAAATTTTCGCTGTTGGATATATATAATCTCGAGTACTCTTTCTTATTAAAATAGTATGATTCGATATAATTAATATAAATAAAAATCAAATTATTATGACTGGCCCCCCTAGATTATCATTATTTCGACTATTTATAATCTCGCTGGTGAATTGTTAGTGGGGTGATTATTTTAAATATTTTATATTTCAAAATCATTTACATTTTGTGTGTTGTATATTTGAAATTACTTTGATCACGTAGAGGAGTAATTTGAGTAAATTAAATTTGATTAATTAATAGTAAACCGAGCATGATTTATTAAATATTTCTACTCTTTAAATTAATGCACTATAGGCGAGTTCTTGAATTAAGTGCTTATGTGCCACCGGTATTAATATTTATAAATACAATTTATCAGTTATTAAATATTTAGATTCATCAAAATTGTTATAATACACATAGATTTTTTTATTAACACATCAATAGGACAGAAGGAATGTCTTTCATGAATTGGAATGTGATTTTTTTTCCTTAAAATGCATATAATATATGCCACAAAATTAAAAGATTAAACAATATCCCACGACTAAGCCAATAAAATCTCAAAGACAAAAAGCAATCTGAGCAAAGAATTAACCAAACAAATATAAAAACACAAATAGCAAACGGAGTGAATACATTATATTTCCCCGATTACGTTCCAGCTTTAGTGGCCTTAACATCTTCACCAAAAGAATTGACAGCTGCCTCATCAGCAACAGTGTCATAAATAACTCTTAATGGTGTTGTACGGTAAAGTAGTTTTCAATTGCTAATTAAACACGTAAGGTCTGGCATGTTTTGCAATGTTGTTTTTACTCTTTTTAACTTAATGCATTATGGGCAAGTTCTTGAATTAATTGATTACGAGCCATTGCTATTAATATTTATATATACTATTTATCAATTATTGAATATTTTGGATTCATCTAAACTATTATAATTCCAATAGACCTTCGTATTAACACATTAATATGACAGAAGAGGAATATATTTATGAATTAAAATGTGATAATTTTTTTTCGTTAAAATGCATAATATATGCTAAAGAAAAAAAAGACTTCTTTTTTATTTTTATTAACAATAAACCAAGCGTATTATTAATTTCCTTTACAAATTTAAGACCCGAATTTGTAAAAAACACTTTATCGCTGTTCATACTTATAAGCCATCTTTAAAAATCCATCAAAATACAATAAAAAGAACATCAAAAAAAAAAAAAACATCCCACAACAAAACCAAGAAAAGATCACAAAACAAATAGCACATCAAGCAAAGCAAGCACTTCTTTCTTTAATCAATCACATTTGAGCCTTGGCGGCCTTAATATCTTGACCGGAAGAATTACCAGGCTCTTCATCAATGTTAATAACCTACCTTAGGTTGCCTCTTCTTCTCCTCAGCAAGTTTTGGCACTGTGATCCTCAGAACACCATTTTCCAAATGAGCCTTAACATGATCCAAGTCGGCACTCATAGGCATCCTGAACTGCCTCCAAAACTTGCAAAATGTTCTCTCAGCTCTGTGCCATTTTTCTCCTTCAACTTCCTCCTTATAATAATCATCGCTCTTCCTCTCCCCACTCACTCTCAGTACCCTTTTCTCTTCAACTTCAATCTTCACATCGTCTTTCTTCAACCCTGGAATGTCGAGTGTGATCACGTGTGATGTTGGTGTCTCCTTTCAGTCTGCTCTCGCCAGTGCTAGAGTTTGATGATGTTCAGCTCCTTTTGGGATTGTTAACGGGGTTTGTTCAAGAACCCTGAAAGGATCTTCCGTCATTGGGAACATCACGTCAAAGAAAGGTGATCGTGTGTACGGCATCAGAGCATTTGCTTGTGATGCCACGATCATCAATGTTGCTGCCATAACAAGAAACAACATTGTCATTGCAAGAATTCTTGATTTCGCCATCTGGATAGCTAGCTAGCTTTTTAAGAGTGTTTGTTTCGAAGCTAAGTGTTTGTTGATCTTCTGGTGAAATGGAGGGAGGTGATGTAGAGAGAGATATGTACACTTAGATTGGATTATAGCTCAGTGTCTGGACAGTTCTTTAGACGTCTTTGCAAAGAAACTGAGAGAAAATTCTAGCACAACTTAGAGACTAGAAGAAACGTTTTGGAGAATGTTCTGGAGAAAATTGAAACGTCTCCTTTGATTTGGGGATCTGAGTTGGAAGCTCGCTAGAACTTGAATTTGCCACGTCTTACTTAAAATAGTTTGGTATTAATATTGAACCAATTACTTGTAAATTGTTACAAAACGCAATTTCATCATTATTTTATATATCTGAAGCGGAATTGTTCAAAGGTAAGTGTAATTGGGAAAATAAATTTTTTCCCAACTCACATAGGAGACAACATTAATCAGTGTTGTCATGTATATTATAATCTTAAAACATCACAATTGTTGATAACCACTAAAAACCAGTGCAATTTGATTTTCGATTTATTCACGACAACTAAGTCGTGATGGGTGTCATCATCAGGCAATAGAAATAAATCATGACAATTGACAATACCATTTTTTAGTTAACTACGTGTACGATGCTTTTGAATTTAGCTATGCAATCCAAAGCTCGTTCAAATTCGCTTTCTCCCAGTGCAATTGTGAAGCGACAATAGCCAGGAATTCCGGTCCACGAGCCACTGTTGATGCACAAACCAGTTGCCTTGACTATGGCTTCCCTGATATTTGAGTCATCAAGCTTGATTTGTTCTGTAGCAGTTTTCTCACCACTGCCAGATGAATGCCGGCTGATCTTTACAGTTTTGTTGAGATAGGCAGAGGGCTTCGCCACCATCGAAACACCACCGCAGGATTGAACCACTTCCCACCCACAATTCTCAAGTGCCTGTTGCAGAAAGATCACCGTGGAGAAAATGGTAGGAGGTATATTTAGAATTGAGTAATATAATTCAAAGATTATGTACTACATGTAATTGGTTAATTCAAATTTTCTTGTAAGAGGGCAGATAGAGGTACCTCTTTCAAGCACTTTGATCTACTTTCCAAGTTTCTTATATGTTCTGCAACAGCATTCATCAAGTCTCTTGCTTTTCGCTCTCTCAGACCAAGCAACTTCTTTATAGCGTATCTGACTGTGCTATGAGGCTTGCTTAATCCCGGAAAGCTACTAAATGCATCAACCAACTGAGGATGATTTAGAACCAGAAACCCAAATTTGAGCGCTCCAGTCAGCATCTTCAGAGACAGCCCTCCGAGCAGCGACACACTGAAAGACGAATTGGCGGAAGAATACAGCTTTGACAAACAGCCTTCCAAATCCCAGCCACCCCAACCCTCGTAGTTGAATTCCAATCCTGAGAATGCAGTATCAATCACAACTCTTGCCCCATACTTTGCACAAACAGTTAATATATTCTCCATCTCTTTGTTGCTATAAAGCAAGCCCGTTGGATTGATTGTTGGACCAGAAATGTACACCCACGGCTTCTTCACGGTCTCGAGTATCGTGACAAGTGTCTTCTCTGTCATCTTAAAGCCCACTTCAGACTCAGTAGGAATATTCACAATGTTCGCTTTCAAAAATCTGGCAGCAGAAACATAGTTCCCATTTGAGCCAGCTGGGAAGCATAATGTTCCACCTTCTAGGATACAACACAGGACTAGCTTATTAAACAGAGATTGAGAGCAATCTGCATATATGAATTCTGCATTGACATCAATTGGAAAACCAAAATTGCTCTTGATATACTGTTGGATGCTGGGGGTGACATCAATTTCTGACTCAGACATGTTTTGTCTTGCGAAACTTTCAAAGATAGCAGCTTTGACCAGAGATGGTATGGGCAAGAAGCTTTGGTCTACATCCATATGAATCAGGCCAAAGTTTGGTGTCTCGGTAATTGACAGTTCGGCACTGTTGAGGACAGAGATGGCTGATCTAGAAAACCCAATCATCTCAGTTGATTTGGCCTTTTCGCAATCCCTCTGAACAACATTTATCAAATAGCAACTTCATGAGCTAACTTGCTTCAATGAATAAAAACAAATAGCAGAAAATGCCAATGTAGCAGCTAAAAGTGCCATGAAATGAACTACTGAGAAATATTAAGAAAAATCAGAGGTTGGATAAAAATATGCCAAGTGAATCAACAAAAAAATCCAGGTGGACATAGAATCCAGGTTATTATAGTCCTTGCATGATACTGCAGTGCTAATGTTGCTTCTGATTTCTGTAACATAAATATCAACTATCTGATTACCTCATGCTCAAATGGAAGAGTTAATCAACATTGGATATACTTAAATATACCCATAAAAACATGACTATTCATGTGCTTCTGTACCTAAATACATATATTCAAAATGGATTATGTGATATGAAAACAGCGAGAAAAAGAGAGAAGGATAACCTCTTTATGTGTACTTCGCTCAGCAAGCTGGAAAGCCAGAAGCTCATGAAAAAGACAACCATAGTAGTTTTGACTAATCAGTGCAGTAGTCCCTTCTAGTACTTCCACAGTCTTAGACAAGGCCTTAAAGATGGCCTCTTCTTCTGAGATTACAAAAGCAACTTCTAAATCTGAATAAACCTGCAAAGATGAATTTGGCTTCCATAAATAAGAACAAAAAGCTAACAGATAACCACTGAGAACGAATCTTGAAACCCATCTTATGGCTTGATCAGAAAAAACAGAAATCTCTTCTTGTAATAGCATAACAGTCAAGTGGCCAGTATAACGAAAAACAATCACCTGATTTTTAACAAGGCCACAAATAACTGCCGCATGTGAAGGAAGAACATTTCCAGCAAGATATTTAAGGACCCCATTGGAACTTGGGAGGCTGGAGAGCTCAAAGTGATCAGATATATCCAAGAAAAGACGAGATCCAACTTCTCTTGTAACATCTAGAAGATGCACAAAGGCTGAACTGGTAACAGTCTCAAAATCACCAATGCCAGAAATTACCACCTGAGGCTTCAGCTTCTTTATCAGCTCCACCATCAAATCTGACTGGCGTGGTGCTTCAATTACTGTTAGTTCATGCTCCGAAGAGTTTTCAGTATCAGTACCCTGCAAGAAGGATGTTTTTGTAGTTATGCAGCACAAGGTGACTACTGACAACAAAGAAATTCAAAGGAGGTGGGTTAGGGAAAGGTCTTTGAACAAGATTCTAGCCAGGACCATAAATGCAGCAACTACAAATAAAAATGAAATGTTCTCTGTGCACTAGGGATTGGAATAAACTTCTTAGCTCCACTAGAGGCTGCGAAAATCAAACATCACAACATAAGACAAAGCTATCCCTGCTCACTATGTTCCTGCAGTCTCCATCTCCCCCTTCAATGTCAACACAAAAGTCTGATCACCCCAGTAATTTTCATTAAATATATCATCTACCACAATTACTAGTTTTTACTGTCACGTGAGGAATAAAGGCAACAGTATAACAATGTGCTGAGTTCATATCTGATATTTTATCATCTAAAAAATTCTGCGGTACGACTGAACTAGTATGTGTTCAAGCAAGGCAATGAGCACTATCACTTGTTCCAAGAATAGCAAAGAAAATCTGCCCAAAAATGACATTTTCAACTATGTCAAAAATAACAGAAAATGAATCAGAAATAGATCATACCTTAATTGTTAAACTTGTTAACCATTGCTTTGGTAAGTGTCTGGTTAGACGTTCATCAACAATTGCAAGGCGAGGTGAAAATAATCGAAGAGCATTCTCAATTGCCACAGCTCTTGAAGGAAAGACAACAACGTTCTTGAGAAACAAGTGGAGAAGAAAAGTTAAGAATGTGGATTGTTTTACTCATATACAAATGAAGAGAAAAAGGCAACTACAACATCTTTAAGTTTGGCTAATTTATGCATGCAGCAATCACAAACTGTATTTTATAATTGGACTGGATAGAAAGTTGCGGGTCTTGATCCATTCCAGATCTCAAAAAGTTCTTCATTTTTCATGTACATTAATAAGTAGGTCAGGTGCAAGTATCTCAGGTCCAGTACATATATAAGTACGTACAAAACTTGATGTTTACACAAAAAGACTGGACGAATAACAAGCATGTGCAGCATAACTCACAGCAACAACACATTCCACGGTCAAATTAAATGAACAGATAGATAACATGAGAATCAAGATTTCATCAAACCAAATAAATCAACAAATCCAAAAATGCATTTAACTACTTGAGGGGACAGAATGCAAAAGGAATAAGGGATACCATTAGACAGAATTTCACATTACAGTATTTGTCCAATAGACATAAGAATGACCACAAAAACAATACAAATTATCACAAATTGCATGAAGTAGAAGTTGTCTGAAGAAATTCCAATGAGGATAAAAGAAGATAAGCAATTGGTCCATAGAGCTCTACGTATTGAGAACAAAAAATAACAAGATTGATTCATACGTTATTCGTCACAAACAAGTAAATGACCAATAGACTCCCTCCTAAACTAATATGAATGCACCAAGCTCACATGCAAAGAAATTGAGATAATGCATCAGGAGAAACAGAACCTAGGAGTTCACATGCAAAGAAATTGAAAAAATGCATCAGGGAAAACAGAACCTAGGACAGACGATAGAAAAGTTACTTGTCCAGAGAAGTACAAAAATAGATGAGTAGTTAAGGTTTTCTCACATCATCATTTAGCGGAATGTGGTGGTACTTTTTCATGAAGTCAGCAATCAGGTTCCTGAATCTTTTGCTTCCAGCTGGTGGCTCATAGGGGAAAAAAGAACGCTCCTTCAGAACACTGGCAAGATACGCCAGGAATGGAATCTTCTCATCAGCAACTGAATCATCTTCAAAAGATAAATCCAAAGAACTGCTGATCTCATGGAAGCCATTTTTCAGAAACTCAAAAATTTTCTTAACCTGTCCATAAATATAAGTTGATATCATTTTAACTCACTTCCCTGGTCAGAGCAATTACCCATTTTATCAATAAAACCCAAATGAAATGTAAACCTGGTTTGGTTGATGGAGTTGACAACTATAAACTGATAAAGCATGAGAAATACGTCCACCAGCCTTTCCATAGGCCCATGCTGTTCGAGCACAAATAGGTAAGTCGCCAGAAAGTCCCATGAAGAACTCAAAACGATGAGGACTGTTCTTCTCAATTTCAACTAAAGCTGAAATATCTGTGTCAGAAGCCTGCAAAAACACATTCAAGAGGGGGATATTTGGGATAGATGATGAATTTCCACAAATAAAAGTTCACTTGCCTGAAGAATTTTAGTCTGCCAAAGCTTGTCGACACGAAAACCACGGCGTTCAAACAAACGTTTACAAACGCCCTGTCCTGGACGACCACCCATATTGAAGATCATAATCCCGGAAGGTTTGATGACACCAATTCCTTCCTCAACTGCTCTAGCAATTAGACCTAAGCCAAACTGATCCTCCACAAAACCCTGCATACAGGGAAAATAAATAAATAATTAAATAAAGAAGAAGTAAAAGGTGACACAGCTGTGTATTGACCTTTTTATGTTTTATCTCTCATTTACACAGCTTAGCCCTCATAATATATACAAATATGTTAATAACAAGATATTGAAAACACAATTGAAGCAGTCAATCTTTCAGGGCACTCAAAGGTTTCGCAAACTCAGTGCTATAGATTTTCCAAACGTCCAAGGCTTTTAAATTTAAGTCAACATGAACCTTGAGAATAAAAGTGATAAAGACCACAGTCATGAACAGATTTCAAATGCAACAACTTGATACAATATATTCATTATTATTCAATCTACTTGTACTCTATTCAAAAAGCAATCTGCCAAAATGAATAAACTTTCTCAGTCATCCACAAGACATAACAGATAGTTGTTGAGTGCACCTAGAAACATGAACTATGGGAATCAATGTTATTGTGAAGAGGTTAAACACTAAGAGAAAACTAAAATCAGCGAAAAAAAAAAAAATTGTTTTAAATCAAGTTTCGCTATCTCCTCTCAGCATCTGTCAAACTCACATTATCCTTTTCCCACGGTCTTCACTTGTTTGCTTTATTTCCCAATTGATATTGAACAACTAAAGACATCAACCTTACCTAAGTTATGCAAGATTCAAACCAAAATTATAACATGTATACTTATAATATGTGAAAGTAGAGGAAGCCTGTCAACTTAATTGCTAACTTCCCCACAATATGCAATTGCGTATCACAATTTAATTATTTAGAATATCTTCTAACCTGCAGCGCACAATAGTTACTCAATGAATACAGAAATTCCTCGCTTGCATTTTCAGTGATTATTTTGGACATTGCATCGGGATTGGGGTTAAGAATCTGCATCAAGAAAACACAATAAGTTAAACTAGGAGTTAAAGGTAATCCATGTGGGCACAATAAAATTCGAACATGATGTTGGAAAAACAAACTTCACCAAAATTTAATCCCCGAGAAATATCATGAGCTGTAGATAGTGATAATACCTGAGGTATGCATCCCACTATTCGTTCAAGTTGAACGTCATGATCTCTGCAATAAGCGAGAAGATCAGATTCATGAAACTCCACCCTGTCCAGTAAAGTTTTCTTCTCCGCATCATAGATGGGCTGACCTTTTTCATCTAATGCATTTAAGTACAAATTTATCCAAGAGATCTTTATTGCTCTGGGATTAATATCAAGGCCATAGACCTGCAAAAGGATAAAAGAACAGCATAAAAGAACTGCTACAAGGTTCTATTTTCAACATTCTCCAATCAAGACTTTTGGACAAGGACAGAGTTGATAATTCAGATGTTCATTGATATGTATTTTTTCTGAATACGAGGGCGCTAAAACACCATAATCTGGTGCCAACGCTGTTACTTATAAATAACAAGTGGCCTTGCAAAACAAGGAGATAGAAAACGATGAGGAGAGAAATCATGATGGAGCTCCTGAAGGCACTGGTAAGGCAGTAAACAAAAGCTCCCACATGGCAAAGGGCGACAAGCCAACAAACCTTCGAAGGCAACCACTTCTCAGCTATGGCAATGGTTATCCATCCATTTCCACAACCAAGCTCAGCAACAGTCTTGTCCTTCAAAATAGAGTCAGGATGTCTATTCAGTCCTTCATAGAAAGTAAACGACCAGTCTTCTGGGATAAAAATGCTGGGGATGACCATCATTGTCAATTTTTTTCTCCCTTGGTAGCCTATACTTAGAAACAATAGTGTCAGAGCAGAAAATCCAGCAACCATAATCGGGCATGAATCTAAAGGAAAAAAGTGAACGATGACCTATGGATGTTTATGTTGGGACGATGATAAATGAATCTTTTGTACAATAAAAAAGATAATAATGCGTATGCAGACAAGTTAATAAGCTAGAAAGGATAAAACTGAAATTTGGTGCTTTTAAAGCGGCAAAAGCAGCTTCATGAGTGGCATATGAGGGATCATGAATTTCAATAGGGAAAATTTACATGGAGAAACCATGGCAGCCAAGTTACATAAGATGTACAAAAACCTCCTAGTGGCCTTGCAAAATTTTCACTGAAGAAAGATGAAAGTTGAGTTGGCTTATTGATTGCATAATTTGTGCACGAGGTGAATAAAATGGCTAAGGAATTAGCATAAACTATTAAAGTGCTCCAAAGTACAGAGCAAGATTACTGTTTCATACAGTTAATATGAGGAACTGTGACATTGAAAGAGAAGTTCATCCATTGAACTTTGCTCATGCACTGACGACAAATTTTCAGGAAACAAATCCATTAAAATCTAGGACTTATTATGAAATGATGTACAAACTTATTGAAATAAATTAACAGCTGTTATTATTTCAGTGTTACCTAAAAAGCAAATTCTATCTACTACATAGTATATTTTTAGTAACATACATTCCACTCCCAAGTCAGCTTCAGATATTAATTGCCTTTCTAGTTTGTTAGCACTAAACTTCTGTATTATTCGAGTTAGAGCGAATGATTACACCAAAAGTAAACGATTAAATGAAACAAATCCTGATCTGTTTGATTGTCAAGAAACAGTAGGAAAAGAAGGGAAAGAAACAAAAGAGAACAAAGTGAAAACAAAAGCTCACTGGGCTCACACAAGAAGACAAAAAAAAAAAAACTACAACTACGTCTTCGTTTTTGTTTTCTTGGGAACTGAATCCTGAAAACGATTGGCACTCCATCCAAGTTTTCTCAAGACACTCATTGGTTGCTCAGAAACACCCAACTAAGGTGGACCCAACCAGAGTCTATTGTATGGTTGAATGAAAATAATCGTGATAAAATAAACACCCTAAGTTAAGAAAGTTAGTGAATAAAAAAATGCATATAATTAATAGCTCTCATAATCATAAATTTTTTCAAGTAATCAAATCATATTCTTCTTAAAAAAGGAAAAAATAAGTTCTGCAGATTCTTCAAGTTTCCAGCTCAACCACCCAAAAAAAAAAAAAATAGCATTTGTTTTTTTTTTTGGGGTTTCTTTCAGAAAAATTCCTAAAACGCACTTCTTGAATTTAAAAAAAAAACATAAATCAAATTGTAAAAAACGCTTTATTAGAAGCACTATTTCTCCAAATTGTCCTCTACTAGATAACTGCCAAACTGAGCTACTCAAAAATCCTTTAAAACATACGAAGAGCACAATTGCTTCTCTACAATGCACTTCTTATGTTACATGAGCACTTAAAACTACTTTCCCAAAAATCACTTAATTTCAAAAGCACTTAATTTCAAAAGCACTTTTTCCTCCGAACTATCTTCCACAAAACCACTCCCCAAACTAAAAAACAAACAATCACTTTTTAGTCCCTAATTCAAAGAAAGTCAAACCACTAGCTTAAAAAAAAAAAATCAACCGAATTAAACAAGAAAAAATGAACAAGAGTAATGTACCTTCGTATTGGTCCAAGAGGACATATTGGATCCGGAAATGGTACTTCTTTAGACACTCATCCGAGTCATCGACCCGTTTCTGAAGATCGGAAAGGAAGACCCGAGCCTGAGTCCGACTACTCGGATCCTCCAGCTTCTCCAACACCGACCGAAACGCACCGTACGCCTCGTCCCCCGACGCCTCGCATTTCCTCAAGAACTCCTCCACCGCCTCCGCCGTCTCCGTCGTTGCCGTCATTCCTTACGTTCACTTTCACTCAATTTACACGGTTCCTAGTTTTAGAGAGAATGCTAGCGTGAGCTTAGAAAATTGAAAGAAGGAAGTAGAAGTCCGTTTTCTCGTTCCCGGTACTTGAGCGTGTGCGTGTGTACACACAGGGATTTGTCCCCGCCATACCCTAAAAGTAGGGTATTTATCCAACTACACCCCCATAATTCAAAATTCCTTCTATATGCCTTTTTGAAAATACAATTACAGAATTACCCCAATTTAATTCTTCAGATTTCAAAATCTATCTTCACGAGCTACTGTACACAATGCCTGCTGCTGCAAGTTCGCGTTCCTGCTGCTGCAAGTTCATCCACCACATTAAAGGCTACAAAATCACTGAATTAAAGGTTGGAAATTCACCGAACTAAAGGTCATTAATAATATTTACACTTAATTTTTACTTTATAAAGAAAATTTAGGGTGCATAATTATTAGGGTTATATGCATTAGGGTTTTAAAAAACAAATTACCCACATGATTTTGGTCATTATCTTTCTTATTTGATAATTTCTTCTTGGTAATGTAATGAATCTTCTTGAACTTGTGAAATTGAAATTGAAGAGAGTGATTTCATGGGTCTTTAGAATGGTTGTGGGAGTTCCTAATTAAATATTCAAAGAAAATTGGATAAAACAAAGATTATCTTTATGAATACTAGGTTATGACTATACTAGTTTATGCATTAGATCTTTGTATAATTTTACTTGTTGTTTGTAGTTGAACTTCATCCATGGGAATTATATATCAATTTTCTTCAACTGCGTATGCATTCATTATGTTACAATTTGGGTTTTTCTATTATTTGCTATAAAACTTTTAATTTGCAATTCTAATTTATTAACAATTTGATATTTGTTTTAGCATAAAACTATTGATAGTAGTACACTATCAATAAATGTGTTTTAACTATTTGTGAATTTTGAAATAATGTTGGATCATTTTATTAATTTGTCTCACATTTATGAAATTTATTATGAAGAAGTCACGTAGCATTTAGGATTTGATATTATTGTGCAGCAAATGTTGTTGCATATATTTCCAACTAGTTAACTATTAGAGAATTGCCCTTTAATACACTCGTCCTAGACTTGTTTTTAGTTTTTGACAATTATACACATACTTAATAGCTTATTAATCAGATTAAACTAATGAAAATTAATTGTTTGAGTGTGATGGAAAAATTTAACATTTTCTTTGAATAATTATACTTTATTTGGAATTGTTAACATACTTGATACATAAAGTTTAGTTTTTATGTCATGTGGCAGTGATGGTTTATTTCTTATTTTTGTTTATAACTCCTTTAAAAATTATTTTAGTTCATAGTTATTGGCAATATATTTTAATTTGATGGGTTTGTTCTTGAAATAATATAGTTATGTTGATCCTGTAGATGTTAGTTGTGAGAAAGTCATGTTGTCTTATATATATAACATTTTTAAGTTGTAAAAAGTTCTCATATCTGTTGCTTCTATGTTGCGTGATCATTTAGTAGATTGATAATAAATTTGAAGTATTATTTTTACTACAAACTAAAATTATATTTTTTCGACTTACCAATAACAATGGTGATTTTTAACGATTGATTTATATGAATTTTTTTAGTGGTGATTGTGGAGCATTTTTGTTGCGGCTCTTGGAGTTCCTGGCCCACTGACTTGATGTCAATTTATATTGCCAACAAGATAATGTTGCACAATTTCAAAAAGCATTGGCTGTCAAATTATTTGGGCATAGATCGTGGAAAAAAACTTCATAGTGTTCTACCCTTAAAAACTTCTTTGATGTGTCATTTTTTGGCCTTGTGATGTAATAGTTACAATAAAGATGTTGTTGATATTTAATGTCATTAAAGATAGTTTGTACAATGTTAATGTATTTTATTTTTTTGTTAATTATATTAATGATATAGCATATTGTTTGTACAATGTATGTGATATAACAGGATGACCATATATGCTCAGGGAATACTCTGTAAGATAATACACGACTGCAGTCGGGTATTTTGCATAGATACACGACTGCAGTCGAGTATTTGCAATACATGACCAGCTACGGAATAAAATACGAAGATGCAGTAGGGTATTTACACGAATCATGACTATGCAAATCAGTATTTGCAATACATGATCAGCTCTCTAGAATAAAAATATACATGCAAAATGATTTTCGGGTATTTTGCCTGAATCACGACTCAGTCTAGTATTACAATACATGACTAGCTCTCTGGAATAAAATACACCGCAACCCTAGGGTATTTGCACGAGATACACGATCGCAATCAGTATTTACAATACATGATCAGCTCTCGGAATAAAAATACACGATTGTAGTCGGGTATTTTTGCATAGATACACGATTTGCGATCAGTATTGTAATACATGACCAGCTCTCTAGAATAAAATACACGATTACAGCCGGGTATTTGCAGATCTGTACTGATGCAATCAGTATTTACAATACATGACCAGCTCTCTGGAATAAAATACAAGATTACAGCCGGGTATTTGCATAGATACACGACTGTAGTCGAGTATTTGCAATACATGATCAGCTCTGGAATAAAAATACACTACTGCAGTCGGGTATTTTGCACAGATACATGACTCGGTCGAGTATTTACAATACATGACCAGCTCTCTGGAATAAAATACACGACTGCAACCGGGTATTTGCACAGATACACGACTGCAGTCGAGTATTTGCAATACATGATCAGCTCTCTGGAATAAAAATACACGATTGCAGTCGGGTATTTTGCACAGATACATGACTCCAGTCGAGTATTTACAATACATGACCAGCTCTCTGGAATAAAATACACGACTGCAACCGGGTATTTGCACAGATACACGACTGCAGTCGAGTATTTGCAATACATGATCAGCTCTTTGGAATAAAAATACATGACTGCAGTCGGGTATTTTGCATAGATACACGACTGCAAAATCAGTATTTACAATACATGACCAGCTCTCTGGAATAAAATACACGATTACAGCCGGTTATTTGCACAGATGCACGACTACAGTCAAGTATTTGCAATACATGATCAACTCTCTGGAATAAAAATATACGACTGCAGTCAAGTATATTGCATAGATACATGACTACAGTCGAGTATTTGCAATACATGACCAGCTCTCTAGAATAAAATACATGACTGCAGTCGGGTATTTGCACAGATACATGACTGCAGTCGAGTATTTTATATACATGACGAGCTCTCTAGAATAAAATACACAACTGCAGTCGTGTATCTGTGCAAATATTCAACTGCAGTCGAGTATTTACAAATATTCATACAGTCGGAAATTTAACATATCAAACTTCAATTTAATAAATAACAAAAGTGGTTGTACATCAAACAACATAAATCCAATACTTATTCAAATCATAAATAAGTTATAATACAATGGAAGTTGTTGCATAATCATCATAATTTTTGTGCATCTTCAACCCAAACACTCGGCCCATGTATTATAAGCCCCTAGTCACCTCCCTTGAAAACAATATAAGCCACACAAACATGTTCATTCACCTGCGAAACAAAAAAAATAGAAATTTATCAACTAAATATTATACATATTAAAAAAATGCAAATAACATAGTGTCATACCCTTAAAAACTTCATTGTTGTGATTTTTCCATTTTTTGGATTAGTTATCATGAGATGTAATAGTTGCAATATGGATGTTGTTGACATTTGATATAATTAAAGATAATTTTACATCAGTATTCATGTTTTTTTTTGTATCTTTAAAACAACATACGTATATCATCCATCACTGAAATACTAATTATTCATCTCTTAATAAGTTGTAATAAAGTACAATTAGATATACAAGACAATAGTCGGGTAACTTTACAAATACATTACTATTGTCGAGTACGTGGACATAGAATAAAAACCACCTAAAATAGTTATTATAATGATAACACAATCAACATAAGCTTTAACATATCAAACTTCAATTCAACAAACAATAAAAGTTGTTGTACATCAAACAACATAGGTCCAATACATGTTTGAATTATAAATAAGTTTTAATAGAATAGAAGTTGCTACATAATCATCATAGTTATTAATATACTCAGCCTAAACACTCGACTCATGTATTATAAACCCTAGTCACATCCCTTTGAAATCAACATAAGCCCAAGTAAATAGTTAGAGGACATATTTCTTCTCACAAAAATATTTTTCTTGCACTAATAGAATGTTAGGGTCTTATAACAGTTGAAACATTTTACATATATGCACAATTGTAGTATGTAAGTTCATACATACATGATAGAGTCGTGTAACTTATTAAAACACACAATTATAGTTTGGTAATAATCGAGGACATATCTAGTAAAAAAATATATATTTTGCACCAATAAAATGTTATAAAATGTTAGAGTGTCATAATAATTGAAATATTTTACGCATTTTCACGACTAGAGTCGTGTAAATTCATACGTACCACACAATGATCGTGTATGTCAAAAGTGAGAACAAAATTTTGACAGCAAATTCGGGTTTTAACGAATATAGTTATAAAACCCATCAAACAACAGTCATATGATGCAAATGTAATGAAAATGTGAGTTGTTTTATTATTTATCACAAACCAAACAAAACCCTAAATATAATATATTGCCAACAAAATGAATAAATAACACAAAATAAAAATAAAGCTTCAAATACCTTATTCATAAGATGAATAATGCACCCAGCTCAAATTAAAATCTCAGTGCATTGGCTGTACATGAGCGATTTGGAGAGTGTGGAGTTAAAAAGAATGAGAAGTAAAGAGAAGAGTGTTGAAGGTGAGTTGTGTGTGTTTTATATTTTCCTTTAGGGATATTTTAGACAATGTACCACATGAAAAGGCATATCTAAATAATTTTCAAGTATGGGGTATATTTAACTAAATATCATATTTTTAAGGCATCTTTAATTAAAAACCCCGTGTACACAGATATACATACATACAGCTATTATTTTATTTATTTAATATTTATTTTTAAAATATTTTTATTCGGAGCAAGCGAAAAGGTCATTTGTTTTACACGTGGTGCGTGGTGAATGGATACTTGTAGTCTACGTGGAATATCTCTTGCAAGCACTTTTACTGTGATTTCTTTAAAGTCAACTTATGAGACACGCACAAAAAAAAAAAAGAAGGGGACAGGAAGCGGGGGCTCAACCTTTCTGTGACCCCTTACACTTTATTAGAATGTCATGAAATAACAAAATAAACACTTTCAACTTCTTTGTACGATTTTGGTCAGAAAATTAGCCTGTATCAACTAATAACTTATATAAATTTTTTACCTAGTTTGAACATCAAAATAAATCTAAATGGTAGTATTTTAATATGAAGCCAAACTGCATGGCAACAATTGGACCTTTTATCGACCTCTAACAACAAGAGTGCAAGATGGATCTAAGTTGTCGCATTTTTCAGCAATGGATTTAATATTACATTTTATAAAGTCTAGGGTCCCTTGAGGATATTTTCACATTAGGTGTTAACAATTTTAAAACGAAACTTATATAACGACGTCGGTGGTTGTTGACTGTCTGGCTTTAGACAAGTAACCCACTTGCGTAATTCATAAAAAAATCAAGACGAACTTATATGTATAAAAATATAAAACTAATTATTAAATTGGAAATTGTCTGTTTGTTGCCTGATGTTCATGGTAACCATTCTTGGTTTGAAAAAATATTAAGTGAAATTTGTTTTAAATCTTTTCATAAGTTTTTATCCCATTGATCGATAAATGCTTTATAAATTTTTCTTTTTCGATTAATTAGTAAAATGCAACTTATATTTCTCTCTTTGGAATTAAAAACCTAAAGAAAACACGTTTTATTTTTATCCACATCCAATTCTAGTGCAATTTCCAATGCATTAATCGCTCCCTCATTCTCATTATCCTTTGGAATTTAATCAAATTAATAAATGTTTTATAATTTGTCGTATTTCATCCTCATTATCCTTTGAAATCGTATCAAATTAATTAATGTTCTATATTTTGTCGTTTTTCATAAACCAAGAAAATAATAAGAGCACGGCAATCTAGAGAATGAAATATGAAATTATGAATGAGAGGACAAGAAGACGAGTAGCTTTCTTTATTTGGTTTTGGCCTTTTGGGTTGGTGACAAAAGAAGCTTGCAAGTTGCATACCCTTAATTCCTAAAAGCCAAAAGCAGAATGGAAATGGGAACAATAGGATGATAAAGGCAGCACATGGTTTAAGTATAAGTCACAAAACGTGCCAATTCATCATGGAATGCCACTAAAGAATGCAAAGAACCAAATATAGTAAGATCACAAAGATCAAAATTCAATTTCGACGAAACAATGTGCCGGCAATGCAAGTAGGAAACCTCAATAATGCCCCATGTTCTCTCAATGACAAAGTCAGCAAGATGCTAGTAGCAGCCGGGGAATATTTTAACCAGAAATCCAATTTAATTTCGTTTACCTCTCCTTGACAGGTTCGAAAAGTCAATATATAGAAGTCAGGGAACCCTTGCAATCTTGCACTCTCACGGATTGTCAGCACTCGATCTTGTGAATGATAGAGAAGGGACTGGGAAAAGAATGGTGAAATGAAGTAAACAGAAAAATGAATATAGCATAACAGTTTATTAACAGAATACTAATTAACCCGATTGTGAGGTTGAGTTCTTGCCACTACTGTACTGAAAATTTCATCCCAGCATAGACGGCCAAACGGTCTGTATTCGATCAACATATTAGATGATCTAGAGACGGAGCCATAACAAGTTGAAACAAAAATAAAAAATTTTTAAAAAGCTAGATTTAAGATTACAATATATAGTTCACTCTTGGTTGACAATTGATGTTCAAACTTCAATGTGTAATTAGGGACCTTTACTGAATAATTAAACCAATAAGTACCTTCATTTTGTAAACAAAAAATTTAACAAAATAAAAAAAGTGTTTTGAGCACAATTTAGTAATTTATGTTGTGTTTACTTCCTTGAATGGGGGGTGGAAAGTGTGGATTCCTCTTACTCTAATATTTCTTTACTCATTTAAAAAGGAGAACGAGAGTCTCACACTATAGATCCCACTCATTTTTTGAATGAGTAGTGGGATTTCACTCACACGTCTTCCTTTTTAACGCTTCTCTTATTACATATAGTATCATTATATTTATTAAAATAAATATTTATTCAATAATAATCATATTAAACTTATTTTAAAATAGTAATATTATTAATATTTTTAGTTTAAAATAATAATTTATTTAATCTAAGTTAAAATTATTTAGAAATAATATTATTATGTTCATAGAGAATTAATAATATCACTATATTCTATCATTATTGAAAAATAATAGTATTATATTTATATAATTTTAATAGTATTATAATATTAATAATTAATAATAATAAATAGTTTATTCTAAGAAAAGATTTTTTTAATATATTATGAATAATAATGTTTCATTTGTGTTGCCCCTATCAATAATTCTTAGTTTACATAATTAAAATTAAAATTAATTAAAATCATGATTTACATAATTAAGAATATCAATAATTATTATTAATTTATATTATTAAAATTAATTATAAAATAAATAGTTTATTTTTTACAAATGTATTTTTTATTTACTTTATAATTAAAAATTAAATGATAGTATAATTATAATTTAAAACAATTCATTCTCAATCTAAGATAAAGTAAATACATAAATGAGATTCTAATTTCTATTCCACACACTTGTTACAATGTACATAAATAACATACTCCTACTCCACAATCCAAATTTCAAAATTTCTACCCCTCATAATTCTCGCATCGGGTCTAAAATGTAAATGCTAGCTTAGTACCAATGGTTTCCCATAAGCATTAATCGATCCATCGATGAGTCCCATTGTACCTTGTTGCCCGGACCAACCAGGACACGTAGTAAGTCCCTAAAATTTGCACCCTAAAAACGCTAAGTTGGCTTAAAAAACTAAAAAAAAAAAAAAAAAGGGATGCTCTTGAGCATAAGCCAAAGATCAATAAGCAGATAAAGCAATAAAACCTTCTTCTTAGGAATGCAACAGACTCGTTCATAATCATCAGTGTTCATTTGGACAGGACGATGATCATACAACAAAGATTTACTATGATTTGTCATTGAAGCCTTACAAACTTTCTTCCAAGGTTTCTTTCCGTAACAATTTACAATTTCACCTTGGTTAATGTCACAAGAATTAAGTATTACCAAGTAAACTATGCTGATTTAGAAAAAGTAGGAGCAAAAAAAAAATAATAAATTCAAATAAAAGAAACTTTTTGATCAACAGTGGAGATAGAAAGATCAAAGTATATTCTTATAAGCTCACCATTCCTTTCATCTTCACTCTCATGGTTAGTGACCTATGATAAGTAAAACAAAACTTTTGAAGAATGAAAGCTTATGCAACCTTCAATGTTTATTAATTCATGAATTAATTTTGAGAGGAACACATACGAGTGGGTAATCCGATATTGCATCACTAAGAAGATAATTGCTGGTTATTATTATTATTGAAACAATATATGATGTCTGATTTTATTAGATAACTGCTTGATTAAGACTAGTATATAACAATGTCGGTAGTTATTGACTGCGCAGCTTTAGACAAGTGACCCACTTATGTAATTCACAAAAAAAAAAAAAATTAAGACAAACTTATATCATAAAAATGAAAAACTAATAATTGAATTAGAAATTTCAAAAAATTACACGTGTCTCTTTGTTGCCTAATATTTTTAGTAACCATCCATGATTTGAGAAAATACTAGTGACATTTGTCTTAAATCTTTTCATAATTTTTCTCTCTCCACTAATAAATGCTTTTTAAAATTTTTCTATTTCTATTAATTAGTAAAATACAACTTATATTTCTCTCTTTTGAATTAAATACCCAAACAAAAAGTTTTATTTTTATCCACACAGATTCTCGTGCAATTTCCATCCTCATCATCCTATGAAAATTTTATCAAATCAAGTTGCTTGCCCTTAATTCCTAAAAGCCAAATGCAGAATGGAAATGGGAACAATGATGATAAAAAGCACCGCATGGTTTAAGCATGGGTCACAAAATGTGTCAATTCATCATAGAATGCCACTAAAGAATGAAAAGCGAAAGTCTTTACTTCATTATGTAGTTTCCATTTCAAAGCAAAAAGCGAAAGTCTTTATCAAAGACCATAGTATAAGATTACAAGAAGCAACTTTTCCTTTACTAAGACATGATTCGATCTCATATCTACATATAAGAGTATGTACTACATCTACATATATACACTTGTATAAAAGGCATGATTATGTGATATTTGGTGAATAATATCAAATAATACGTTAATAGTATGACACCATGCCATATGATGGTGTCACTTTCATAAACATCCCTCACACTCAAGAAAAAAAAAATCATCCTTTTAGCATTTAATTTAACACCCTTTGAATAATGATATAGACATTTGTGATTGATTCTAAAATTACCCTAAAACTGAACCTTTAATTTGATACATGTGATTACAAACTGAGAAAGCATAAAGTATGTATATCTAAAACACTAACTAAAAGATGCAGCATATTCTAATTCCTACCTCGAAACATCTTCAACACCAAATAATGCATTGAACATGCTAGTCCGTACATCAATAGCCAATCAAAAATCAAATTGGTAATAACTAGCTACTAACAAGAATATAATTTGATGAATCATATTTGTGTTTTCCTTACAATTTCAATCAGAATCTTCTTCTGCAGGTGTTGAATACGACTGTGCAAGACAATTGGGAAACTTGAAAGGGAATGCAGTCAATGGCTGATCATCATCAGCTAATCCTTGGCAAGCTTGACCAAAAGCGTATCCCAATGCAATACCAACTAGAACTGCTACGGCGTTCCCAACTTGTATGTACCTGCAAAATGAATAGTAATATTGAATTGGATTGCAAATTGGTTTCTAAAAGCACCATATCAAACAAGGTTTTTACTTGTTAGTGTAAATTCATAGATTAGAATGAATAATTTCTGTATGTTTTATTGATGATAATTACTTCTCTTTAAATAGATTACAGGGGAATAAGTCAAATCCCACAAAATCAGAGCTATAACAGCTAGAAATCTAATCCTAAGGAAACAAATCAGTAAACCTATTTAAGGAAACAAATCTTGCCAAAAATAACATAGATCCTAATATATACAATTCTATTTATGTATAATTCTGATTTCATCCACACTCCCCCTCAAGCTTGGCTATAGATGTTGATGAGACCAAGCTTGCCTTCAAGAAACTCATGAGTCTGTTCTGAGAGTCCTTTTATGAGGATATCAGCCAGTTGGTGAGATGTAGGCACATATTCAAGCTTGATAATGTTTCCATCAAGCTTTTCTTTAATGAAATGTCGATCAACCTCCACTTGTTTGGTCCTAACATGACGAACAGGATTATGAGCTATACTAATTGCTGACTTATTATCACAATAGAGCAGCATAGGTTCTTTAAACCCAATCTTTAATTCCTTTAGCACCATTCTTATCCAGATAAGCTCACAAACTCCATGTGTCATAGCTCTAAACTCGGCTTCTGCACTACTTCTAGCAACCACTGACTGTTTTTTGCTATGCCAAGTCATCAGATTTCCTCATAGCAGCGTGCAATAACCAGATGTTGATTTACGATCATTAATTGATCCATCCCAATCAGCATTTGTGAATGCTTTTACCTTTCGATCATTGGTCTTTCCAAAAAACAAGCCTTTTCCGGGTGTTCGCTTCAAATATCTTAGGATTCTATATACTGCATTCAAATGACCTTGACATGGTGCGTGCATATGTTGACTTACTAAACTCACTGCAAAGGCAATATCCGGTCTTGTATGTGAGAGATAGATGAGCTTTCCAACTAGGCGTTGATACTGTCCTTTATCTACCGGCCTTCCTTCCAGCATTTTTCCTTTGTTACCAAGTTCAACTGGAGTCTTACTTGGCTTGCATCCCAGCATACCAGTTTCGTCCAACAAATCTAAAGTATATTTTCTTTGAGAGACAGAGATCCCCTTCTTACTCCTTGTAACTTTCTCACGTCGTACTTCTGCGAAGGCTTCGTCAGTAGAAGGGAAAGGCTTTTGAGCCATCACTCGGCCCCGTACCTAGTCTAGATTTCTATTAAGACCAGCAAGGAAATCAAATACTCTTTCTTTTTCAAGGTTATGCTTTTGCTTGACACTGCACTCAGCACAAAATGAATCATCTTCAAAAAACAGATCTAGTTCTTGCCAAAGATCTTGGAGATCAGAAAAATATTGGGTAACAGAGTTGGAACCCTGTTTCATCTCCTTCAATTTTGAACGAATCTCGAAAATCTGAAAAGCATTCCCAAGATCAGAGTACATCCATCGAGCTGCATTCCACACGTCTTTGGCTGTCTTGAACTAGAGATAACGACGACTAATCTATGGTTCCATCGAATTGATAAGCCATGCAAGAACAATAAAATTTTCAGACAGCTATGTCTTGTACAATGGGTCAGTTGTCTTGGGAGCAGGGAGTTCACCAGTGATGTAACCCAGTTTGCCACGTCCACAAATCACAATCTTGACGGACTGTGCCCATTGTAGGTAGTTTCTACCATTAAATTTGTGGGCTGTAATATGAAGAGATGCATCGCTTCCGGAAAGAGAAGCGATTGGAATAGAACTAGGCTCAGCCATAGATTGGCTAAATGTTGAAGATCTGGTATTGTCACCAGATGAGATGTCGACTTCTTTTCCAGCCATAAGAGACAATTAGGGACTAAATCTCCTAAAATCTGGAATTTAAGTCAACATATAGCTGTAAAATACAGCTGACATCTACAACAATAGTCAACACACAGCTGTAAATTACAGCTGACATTTGCAACACTCCCCCTCAAGCTGGAGCATAGATGTTCTTCATGCTAGCTTACATACAAACTCTTCAAACTTGTGTCCAGGTATTCCTTTCGTCAACATATCTGCAGTTTGTTGTCCTGTAGGAATATACACCAAACAGATAACTCCAGTTTCTAATTTCTCTTTAATGAAATGCCGGTCTACTTCCACATGTTTTGTCCTGTCATGATGGACAGGATTATGAGCAATATTAATTGCTGCCTTATTGTCACAGTAAAGTTGCATAGGACTGTTTTTGATTAACTGCAGTTCTTTAAGAACACGTTCTATCCACATAAGTTCACATACTGCATGTGCTAGTGCTCGAAACTCTTCGCAGCTTTGCTTCGTGCCCACTTTGATTTTCTTGCTTCTCCAAGTCACAAGATTTCCCCACACCTTAGTACAATAACCTGTTATAGACTTCCTATCCATGACATTTCCAGCCCAATCTGCATCAACAAAAGCTTCTACATTCCTTTTTTCTCCCTTCTCAAAATAAAGTCCCTTTCCCGGTGTTGACTTCAAATATTGAAGTATCCGGTTTACTGCCACTAAGTGAACTTCTCTTGGAGAGTGCATAAACTGGCTCACTAAACTAACTGCAAAAGCAATATCAGGTCTGGTATGGGAAAGATAAATTAATCTCCCTACTAGTCTTTGATATCTCCCCCTTTCCACAAGTGCACTATTTTCTTCAAGACCTAATTTGCTATTTGGTTCAACTGGTGTGGCAGCAAGTTTACAGTTAGTCATGCCCGTTTCCTTTAGCAAATCTAGGGTGTATTTGCGTTGTGTAACTAGAATACCTTTAGCTGTTCTAGCTACCTCCATTCCCAAAAAATAACGTAGTGGTCCAAGATCCTTGATTTCAAACTCACAAGCTAATTTTGCCTTTAATCCTTCCAGCTCTTCTTTGTCATCTCCTGTTAGTATAATGTCGTCAACATACACGATCAAAATAGCCAACTTCCGTTCTTTAGACCGTTTGTAGTACATAGTGTGATCGACTTGCCCTTGAGAGTAACCATAATTCTTCAAAACTTTCCCAAATCGATCAAACCAGGCCCTAGGAGATTGTTTAAGGCCATAGAGAGACCTTTTTAATCGACAGACTCTTCCAGCAGGTCCTTTTTCTTCGAAACCAGGCGGCATATCCATGTAAACTTCCTCTTCCAATTCTCCATTCAAGAAGGCATTCTTGATATCAAGCTGGTTGAGAGGCCAATCCAAATTTGCAGCAAGAGAGAGAAGAATCCTTACAGTGTTAAGCTTTGCCACTGGGGCAAAAGTCTCTAGGTAGTCCACCCCATAGGTTTGTGTGAAACCCTTCGCCACGAGTCTTGCTTTGTATCTGTCAACACTTCCATCAGCCTTACATTTGATTGTAAATACCCACTTGCACCCCACAGTCCTCTTGTCTTTAGGTCTTGGTACAAGGTTCCATGTGTTATTCTTTATTAAGGCTGCCATTTCTTCTTGAACAACTTTCTTCCACTCATTTGACTCAAGGGCTTCATGAATATTTCTTGGAATAGTGGCATTAGATAGATTAGCCACAAAATTCCTATACTCCTTGGATAGATTCGCATATGACAAGAACTTGTAGATAGGATGTTTGGTGCAATTTCTCACCCATTTTCTTATTGCAATAGGCAAATCTGTGGACTTCTGAGCTTCGTTCTCAGCATTTTTAGTATGTGGGTTTTGATCCTCCCTTAGTTCAGAATTTGGTTCTGCTTGGTCTATAAGTGGTTGTACCTCTTGAGTTTTATTCTTCCTTCGTGAATAGATATGAAACTCGCTTGTAGGTTCCTCCAAATGTGAATTGACTTTTATCCCTTCATTTCTTTGTGACACTGTTGGTTGATTGAGTTCTATGTTGTTAGGTAGGCTAGGATAAATGTTTGGACTGAGTGAGGAGGTATTTGACAGATTGGGTTCTAAGCTGGAACTGTTGGGCATATTGGGTTCTAGGCTGGAATTACTGGGCATATTGGGTTCTAAGAGGTCAAGAAGATCCCAAGAATTGGTTTCTCTCAAATTCTGCCCCTGAAGAGGGTAAAAAGACTGATTTTCAAAGAACTTGACATCCATGGTGACAAATAATTTTTTTGTAAGAGGATTATAGCACTTGTACCCTTTCTTGGTAGGAGAATATCCTAAAAACAAGCACTTGATGGCTCTAGGAGACAACTTTGTTCTTTGAAGACTCGGAAGATACACAAAGGTTGTACAACCGAAAGTTTTGAGTGCAAGATTAGAGGTAACAAGGTGATTTTGTGGGTAGCTGTCAAGAAAAACAGAAATAGTTGTCTTGAATTTAAGAACTCGAGAGGGCATACGATTTATGAGATAACATGCTGTAAGAATGGCCTCTCCCCAATATATTTTTGGTACATTAGTTGTGAACATAATGGCCCTAGCAACCTCTAAAAGGTGTCTGTTTTTACGTTCCGCAACCTCATTTTGTTGTGGTGTTCCAGAACAAGAACTTTGGTGGATAATTCCTTCTTGTGACAGGTAACTCCCTAAAATAGAATTAAAATACTCAGATCCATTAACTGTACGGAGTACACGAATGTCAGTTTGAAACTGAGTTTTTACCATGGCATGGAACTGTTTAAAAGTTTGTCCAGCTTCAGATTTTTCTTTTAAAAGATACACCCAAGTGGTCATAGAGTGGTCATCTATGAATGTAATGAACCATTTTGCTTTTGACAGGCTGTTGACCCTTGAGGGACCCCAAATATCACTATGAATCAAAGAGAAAGGTTGGGATGGTTTATAAGTACGGGGAAGAAATGGAACACGTGTTTGTTTAGCCATTTGGCAAAAATTACAAAATAATAAACTTAAATTTTTATTTTTAAATAAGGAAGGAAACAAGGTTTTTAGGTATGGAAAGCTAGAGTGGCCTAACCTATAGTGCCACAACATTATTTCAGAAGAAACAAATTCACATTGAGAAACCCGAGCGTGTCCTTTCACGGGCCCTTTATTCTCAAGATAGTACAAGCCCTCATATTCCTTCGCATTCCCAATCATCCACCCCAAGATTGGATCCTGAAATAAACATTTAGAACCACAGAATTTAGCTACACAACTTGTGTCCTTGGTCAGTTTACTAACTGAAAGAAGATTACATTTAAGATTTGGGACATGTAAAACTGAAAAAAGAGTTAAACAATCTGATAGTTTTACTGTTCCTTTTCCAGCAACAGTGGATAATGATCCATCAGCAATCCTCACTTTATAATTACCTGGACATGGAGTGTAACTAGAGAAAAATTGAGAAGACCCTGTCATGTAGTCTGAGGCCCCTAAATCAACAATCCAAGGACTCTTTTCAAGGGATTGGATGCTAAGGGCTGATGGATTACCTGTATGGACTACATTACAGGTAGAGGAGGTCGAGTCATTTCCTTTTGCTTGCTGATTTTGCATGAGAAGCTGTTACAGCATCTCAAATTGATCTTTTGTGAGGGAAAACTGATTAGTTTTCTCTGTCACCATTCCCTTTGCTTCCTGCTGGCGTTTTGGTTTCTAATCTGCTGGCTTTCCATGAAGCTTCCAGCATGAGTCTCGGGTATGTCCTTTCCTGTGGCAATAGTCACAATAAGGACGTTCTCCATGTTTTTGTCCTTTCTGGTCAGCTGATTGGTCTGTCTTTTTGGTCACCAACGCTGATCTCTCTGTCTCGGGTTCCTTTACCAGCCCCATCATGACTCGCTTTCGACTTTCTTCACGCCTCACCTCAGCAAAAGCTTCTCGGATGGAGGGTAGAGGATTTTTTCCCAGTATTCTGCCACGAACTTCATCAAGTTCTTTGTTGAGCCCATAAAGGAAATCAAAGAGGCGTTCTTTATCTAACATCCTCTTATATTTAATGGCATATTCAAAACAATGCCACTGGGATTCATAGTAAAGGTCGAGTTCCTGCCATATATTGTTTAGAGAATTGAAATATTGAGTCACCGAAAGACTCCCTTGCTTCTGGTCACGTAATTGTGACTTGATTTCAAAGAGCTGAGCCGCATTTCCAAGGTCAGAGTAGGTTTCTGTCACGGCTTCCCAAAGCTCCTTCGCAGATGGTAGGAAAAGATAAGTCCTACCAATATCCGCGTCCATCGAGTTGATCAACCACGCTTGCACCATTGAATTTTCAGCATCCCATTGCGGATAACTAGGATCCAAGACATCAGGGGCTTTGGTTTCCCCTGTAATATACCCTAATCGGCCTTTGCCACGAAGAAATAGGGTGACGGATTGAGACCATTGCAAAAAATTTCTACCATTTAACTTGTGCAGAGTTATTTGCAAAGAGGGGTTTTCGGTACCTAAGGAGACCGAAGAGATATCCTGCCTTGTTACAGAACTGGAGGAAATATCAGATTCTTGTGCAGGGCTTGTTGTCTTCTCCATTGGAAGGCTTAAGACTTTAGAATGGAAGAAGATAAAAAATCAGAGGCTCGGATCAAAAAAGCTGCTCTGATACCATGTGAAAATTCAGATTTATTTCTTCTGCTTTTTGTCTCTATTTTCTCATGCTTTACAATAGAGAAGAATACCTATTTATATACATTAGACCCTAGGAAAAAAAAATGATAAAAACAGCTAGGATGTTGTAAATTAGTATCCCTGAAAATTAGGGACTAAATCTCCTAAAATCTGGAATTTAAGTCAACATATAGCTGTAAAATACAGCTGACATTTACAACAATAGTCAACACACAGCTGTAAATTACAGCTGACATTTGCAACAGATACCATGTAAATTCATAGATTATAATGAATAATTTCTGTATGTTTTATTGATGAGAATTACTTCTCTTTAAATAGATTACAGGGGAATAAGTCAAATCCCACAAAATCAGAGCTATAACAGCTAGAAATCTAATCATAAGGAAACAAATCAGTAAACCTATTTAAGGAAACAAATCTTGCCAAAAATAACATAGATCCTAATATATACAATTCTATTTATGTATAATTCTGATTTCATCCACAGTTAGTTATCCTTCAAAAACAAAAGCAAGTGTTTACAGATGTTATGCTTCCATGGTTTGCCCATTACAGTCTAGATCCTCTGGTAATTTTGTTCTTGATGACTGATTTCAGGTTTTAAAATGCCATTTTAAATAACATAGAAGCAGTAATACATGACAGAAGCAAGATCACAAAGATCAAAAGCATTTTCGAAGAAACAATGGCAATGCAAGTAGGAAACCTCAATAATGCCCATGCTCTTTTAGTGACAAGTCAGCAATATGCTACAGCAGTCAGGGAATATTTTAACAGGAGATCCAATTTAATTTCATTTACCTCTCCTTCACAGGTCCAAAAAGTTGATAGCAGTCAGGGAACCCTTGCAATCTTGCATTCTCACGGATTGTCAGTACTCGATCTTGTGAAGGATGAAGAAGGATCTAGTAAAAGAAGTGTAAAATGAAGAGGCGTATGAGTGAAAACAAACATGAATATAGCATAATAGTGTATTAACAGATGCTAACCCGATTATGAGGTTGAGCTCTTGTCACTACTGTATTGACAATTTCATCCCACCATAGACAGCCAAACGGTCTGTATTCAATCAACATATATGATGATTTAGAAATGAATTCATAACAAGTAAAAAACAGCTCAAATTTAAGATTACAATATGTAGCTCCTACTTGGTTGATGATTGATGTTCAAACTTCATGGCGTAATCGGGGACCTTTACAAATAATTGAATCAATAAGAAACTTCATTATGTAAACATTAAATTTTTACGAGATAAAAAAAGTTTCAAGCACAATTTAGCAATTTAGTACCAATGGTTTCCCAGATTTAAGCATCACTCTATCCATTGATGGGTCCCACCGTGCCTTGTTGTTTGGACCAACCAATACACCTGGTAGGTCCCTGAAATTTGCACCCTAAAAACACAAAATAGGCAAAAAAATCAGAAAAAAGGGTATGCACTTGAGTATATGCCAAAGACCATGAGCAGAAAGAAATAAAACCTTCTTTTTAGGAATGCGACAAACTCGTTCATAATCATTACTGTTCACTTGGAAAGGACGATGATCATACAACAAAGAGGGACGTGATGCCATTTGAGCAGTAGAAAGATAAACCACATCTACATATAGGCACAAGATTATCATATTCCAACTTTCATAAGTTTGTTATTTTACGAGATTCATATTGCAAACTACGTAGACAAGGGTACAAAGTTTGAATAACCGATGCACCTAATATTACATTTCCAATACATGAATATAATAAATGAACAGTATGCAAGTTCAAACTAGATGAGCAAGGCATAATAGTTTAGGTCACGCATTTTTCAAATTTATAAACTCATTCAAATACTTCAAGAAAAATTCTGGCTCATTGATATTGGTAAATCCCAAAAGAATAATATCTGAAAAAAAGGGGAAACCTATTACAAGCATCAAATAAGATGAACTTCATCAGTTAATAAACATATCTATCCGAATCTTAAAAACTCAATCATTTAAGCAATCCTTTCAGCATCTTCCTAATATTCATTATTATTAAAGACTAACAAACTTTCTTCAAAGGTTTCTATCTATAACAGTTATTTTGTCTTGATGAAGATCATTAGAATTCAGTATTACCAAGTAAACTATGCTGATTTAGAAATAATAACGAAACAAAAAAATAATAAATGCAAATAAAAGAAACTTTTTAATAGTTGAGATAGAAAGACCAAAGTATATCCTTATAAGCTCACCACTCCTTCTGAGTCTAATATACTTTTGAAACTCTGTCCGAGCTACGGTCCCATACTTCCTTTCATCTTCAGTTCCATCGTTAGCGGCCTGTGATAAGAAGAATAATATTTTTGAAAAATGAAAGGTTAACCAGCCTTCAGGCTTTATGAATGTATGAAATAATTTTGAGAGAAGCACATACTAGTGGGGGATCCGATATTGCATCACTAAGAAGAACGCCCTTTTCTAGTTGACAAGATTGACTTTTAGCATATGCAACAGTAATTTCCTGAAAGAATGATAGGTATTAATTAAAAATGTTCTGGTACTAACAAAAGCATAGGTTCAATAACTCACATACCTGAAATTCATTAGGTATGACTCCCCTGGCCACAACCTCATGAGTTGGTAAAGGATACTGCAGTAATTTCTGAAAATAAAAGGGAAAAACCATTGAGATCTCATAGCTTACTTTTATTTATGTCCCGTTAGCATAAAACTGAAATGTACTTGCCTTAAAAGGATGGGCACCCCATAAAAAGACCCGCAAACGAAATTGTGGTAGACCATAAGATCATGCAGCCATAATCCCCAAACGTGTTTGATAATTCATGGAAACAAGACGGCCTACGGCATAACGAGCCAAAAATCCACCAGAAAACTTCCAAATATCCACAACATTCTCCATTAGAACATATTTTGGTTTTAGATACTCAATAATGTCTATAATCACCAGTAGCTGACGATTCTTAATATCTTCCAAGGCAGCTTGTGGGTTTCTGAAGCGATTGAAACCACTAACCCCTTGACACGGGGGCCCTCCACAAATAAAGTCAACATCTCCCTACAAAAGCAAGGACGATATACAATATATAAGAAATTTAAAAATAGAAAATGCAGTCATGATGAGATTTACTATAAGAGACTTACTGGAAGAGGCAATATGTTTGATTTATACCCTTTTGTCACAAACTCTTTCAATTTTTCCTTGCATTTACTGGTAAACATATAAAGTGAGATAAATCATTTGGCATAAATCTAACAAGAGAAAAAATAATTGCAATGAAATAAAGTACCTCAAGCCCTCGATCGACTCCCAAGTGTCCTCACTTGGACCATAACCTTTCCACCGCACCTAAATGTGTATCAAATAATGAAATTCATTACAGTGCTGCAAATTAATAACAAACTAAGATAAACATGTTGCAGATCGAGAAAATAGTATGAGTACATTAATCCTCAGAATACATATGTTTTCTCACAAACTAAAAGCAACAGTTGATCTTCATTTTAAATATAACACAACATAAGAGTTCATTATCTTATGTTTTCATGGAGGTCTCAAAGGATCCGCGCATTCCCTAATCAGACCGTCAAAAAGTTTCCCTCCTAAAAGAACATGTACCCACTATAAAAACATTTTGTTAATCAAGTTTCACCACAAAGATAGTAAAATTTCTACCATAGCCGAAAGTCATTCATTAATTACTCTACAATACACATTCCTAAAGAATATTTGAACTTCTGAAGTCATCATGATAAGGAGCTATTCCTAATTTATCTTAACAACTCTTGGCGGGAAAATTTATTAGCACCAATTTAAATTTCCAAAGCAGCCAGTTACTGCAAATTGCAAAATGCAAAAAGGTAATAATGCATCAAGACAACACTTCCAAGACTTTACTGAAATCGGGGTAATAACAGTTTACAAACTTTGCTCACTTTCATTATCAAAAGAAAAGATGGATTCCATATCTACTGTTAAGAAGTGCTTCATCACTAACTTTTAGAAGCAAAATTCTAATTTCAGTGCTCCCTTATTGTACAACCACCAGCATTTTGATTAGTAAATCCTATTATAAGGAGATGCTCTAATTCACCAATTAGATAGGAGAATGAATCAATCAAATGACACAAAAGTGAGATAACATATAATCAAGCAACACTCCTACAATGACGAGAATACAATGTAAACTAAAGTCAAGCAAAACAACAAAAAGAAAAATAAAGATGTCCAAGATGACTGATCATTTTCTATATCATGTATGTATACCTTAAAATACACTCCAGGTTTTTTTGTTTTGTTAGGATCACCATAGTAGACAGCTACTAACCTCTCCACTTCAAATTCTTCATTAGGAACATTGAAGTCGTCATCATTTTCTTCTTCTTGCTCCTCTTCTTCCTCTTCGCTCATAAAATTCAAAATTTGTTCAGGTACTTTATCATTACCATATAAAGAAAAATACTGACACAACTTTGCCCATTGCTTTAGTAGAGATAAAAAGTCATCTGTTGCCTCATTTCTAACCTGACCATCATTCACTGAGATATGTTGGAGACATTAAAATAAAAGCAATGATGAATCTTCACTCTTCAGTATAGTAACAGATAAGTACTACTTTAAGATATTTTACCTTTGTTTTAGGGTGGTTAAATTTCAAACTTTTGCATGCATGAGGATTTATATCAATAGCCCACCTCTATGTGAACAAAATATGTCACACACCAAATCGGAAAAAACATAAGTCTTTAATATTTTCATAAATACAAGTACATTAATTAATGAGTGGATGAAAATAAACATCAAGTTTTGGATTTTGACTTACAGTGACTAGTTTTATTCTAGATAAGGATGCACCAATGCATAGACCAGTAGAACATGGCTCCACAGCCAGAATACAAGTCCAGCAAACGCATTTCAGGCTCCCCAGTTGGACTGTTTGAGCCAGTTTCACTTGAAATAGTTGATGATGCACCACTATCCCTTCTATTTCTTTCTGAATTACCAAAGTAAAATAGCAAAATTACAATAAATGAAGATTATGATAAGGAAAACCACAATATTGAATGCCATAAGGCAACAAAAATTGTCAATGTATAAGTTGTCTCATCATTGTAAAAGTCCTACATTAGGGCAACATAAATTACCATTATTGATGTTTGAAAATGTCAAATGAGGCAATGTGTATTGCATATCATAGTATAGATCGCAGGGAGGAATATTTTTCTGTTTTGCCTCCAAGTCCATCTGTAATGTGAATTGAACTAATTATGGTCGTTAATATCTATATGAAAGCAACTACTTAACAATAAAAAGGGTGAAATAACAACAAAAAACAAGCATATGATGGTCATACATTGGCTGCCACTTCAGCGATTTTAACTTTGGATACAATGCAATTCAATGGGTTGTCATCTTCAACATCTGAAAGAAATACTCTTCTTCTGTCAACAAGATATGCGAGATCCTTAATGACCTGAAATTAAACCAAAGATTACAAGTTTTATCCACCAAAATGATATATGAAGATATTATTGAGTAATTGTAGGATAATCTCACCGTGTCTTCAGCCCTGGAAAACCATCGAGTCTTAAAGTATGATTCCCCATCTAGAGATTCAAACAATTCTACTATTCTAGCTATGTAATCAACAGCTCCCTCCTCAGCCTTCAAACAAAGAAAAAAAATATAGAAGTATGAATTAGAAAAATGAAGAGAGAATAAACACAGCAAGAGAAAGAAATAAGAATTTACTTTGACATAAGCATCATCACCAAGATTGTACAAACAGCCATCTACTAAAGCTTGAGTGTAATGACACCTTGCTTGCAGAACCTCCTCTTCTTCATTCAGAGCTCTATGCCCTCAAAACAATTAAAATCAACACAAGAATGGGTATATTTATGATTGAGGCTGTGTGGCTTTTAAACCAAGGTTGATATTGGATAAAATAAGAATGTGCTATGTAAACAAAAGCAACTAAGCAAAGTAAAATTATGCTGCAATGCTTTCAAAATTAAGCAATAGTTACAATTCACAAACATACCCCATAAAGAATAGCCTCATACAATTTCAAATATTCATAAAAGAGAAAGTAACCAAAAATGTAATAAATTATCATTAAAGGATGGTGAAAAAAGTTACCCAATAGAGGAAACCCCTGCAGCAACTCTCTTCTTCTTATGACCCTTAAAATACAAAAACAAAGTTCAGGAAACACAACCCAAAAAACATGTTCAGAAAAAAAGAGGACGAAAATGCAAAAAAAAAAAAATCAACCTTTGAGAAGTACTTATAGTTGTATCTGTTAGGATATCTCTTTAAAGCTTCATCAATGGAGGCTCGCGAGCCCACAAAAAAAAGGTCGGAGTCGGGTTTATTCTTTCGGGTCTTCTTCTTGACTCGGGTCACCAGCTCGACCGGCTCCTCTTTCACTTCCTCGTCCTCTCGCTGTTCCTCTTGCTGTTGATGCTGTTGTTCTGCTAAGTTTAGTTTTCGTCTCCTGGCTTTGGAATGGTTGGATTCTTCTGCAGCTACTCGGGTCGACGTCCGCTTCACGGGTCGACCCATTGTTTTAGTTCGGATTCTAAAATAGTAGAAGATGAAAGAACATTTTAGGAAAATTTCTTCCTTTTTTATTAAGGATTTTTAAAAAGGGAATTTGGGAATTTTGAATTTTCGAAACGAGCGGGAAAGACTAGTTTAAGTCCTTAAACTTTTGTTAAATATACTCATATCAATCTGGTTTTAATATTTAGACAATTTGATCCCATTTCCAAATTTATGGGGCCTCCGTTAGGCATTTTGACTCATACCATCGAGGCCCATCGCCTTTATCACCATTCTGAAATGTACGTTGCGATATTGCGTTGCTGATTTCTGCTGTGCATTAATTTTCTTTAAACATATTTAGCAAATTTTTTATATTAAGTTAACAAAAATATTAAAACAAATTAATGATGGAAACTGAGTTTTATTTAGTATTGGATCGAAAAACGAACAAGCTTGAACTATCACTGACTTGATGAAAAGTTTATTTGCCCTCATCAGTAATAAGAAAATCTTTAGCATAATCTTAAATTGGAGAAAATCTTTAGTACATTGGAACATATACAAGTAGTTCAAAAGCATCAATTTGTCCAATAATTTTTCAATATTAATGCAACACATATTACGATGTCATTAGATTTGAAGGGAAAAAAAATCGACATCAACACCCTTGTGATTTTATGAAAATGATCACACCGATTCTTATGTTTTCAACAACATATACATTGAGACCCCCTCCATTGCATTTTCGTCCATTTATTTTGGATGAAAATTTTTCTTTTAAGGTGTCACTACAATTTTACCGTTCCATTGTAAACTCAAAAATTGACGTTGCACCAAGAGCCTTTTTGCAATTGTTGTTGAGATGTTTAAAAGTGATTTTAAGAAGTTAAAATCTAATTTGAATGTTTGGTAAACTTTTAAATATCACTTTTGGTAAAATTACCCCATTGATATTTAGTTTTAAAAAGAAGAAAGGAATAGCATTTCAAATTTTAATTTTCATAAGGATAGGCTATTTGCATTCTAAATATTACTTTAAACATTCTATTACTCTGCACACTCATACGCTAATTATAAAAATTAAGTTTTACTTTGTGCACTCTCTAAATTTCCAAAAATAACCTTACTTAAAATATTTAAATAATTAAATTTATTTACTTAGTACCCTAATAAAACTATTAAGCACATTAATTTTAAGAAATTAAACATATACTTACAACAATATAATTAAGTCAAGTTATAAACAAATTATTTGACATCATTTTAACTATTAATTTTTGTTTTCTTTCAATATTGAATTTTGCACCTAAAATAACTAGCAATGAGAACATAATAATAAAAATATTCCTTAAATACTACCTAAAAAAAAAGAAAAGGAAGGAGAAGAAGAAGACGAAGAGATTAAGAAGATGAAGAAGGAGGGCTAAAGCCCCAAAGAGAAAAAAGTTCTTTTAAAATATTTTTGTTTCATTTTATTTTTTAAAAATAAAAAGTATCATACATACTTTGTAGTCAAAATTTTTCTCAAAAAATCTTCTTCATTGTTCATCTAAATATTAATTAAGATATTGGAAATAAAAGTGTTAGAGTTTAAGGTATGAGATTGTAAATTGAATAATGAGTCTGCTAGATAGGTGTTTAAAGTAGTTATATAATATTTGATTTCTAATAAATTGTCCTTAAAAGTCATTCACATGATTGGTGTTTCTGTAATACATATTTTTATTAAAATTAAAGTGTTTAAAGTAATTTTTAAAATCCAAATAGTCACATGCTTTGGACAGTCAATTTTGCAATTACTGCGACAAAGGTTAAAAGAATTAATTTTATTCTTAATAAGCTTTGAGAAAGGACTGCACAGATTAATTCCATTCCGTAATTAATCCATCATGTACATGAATTTGCGGTATTTCAATGCTTTGTATAATTTGTAGCATTTCAAAGTAGTTTCTTTTCAATAATGCTATGATAAATCGGTTGAGACTTGAGATACTAAAATTTTCATTACAATTGATGTGTCACCAATTATTTATTACCACATGCAGGATACCAATCAATTGATTTTATTTTTACGAATAAAGCTAATTAATGAATGATGCATAAAATGGTACGTTAATTGGAATCCAAATTGAGTAGCTACAACATTACTCAAAATATAGAAGTTAAACCAACTTTTACCCTTCAATAATCGCCTTCGTAGTGGTCTTCAACATTAATGAAGCAGGAAGCCTTGGTGGGCCCACTCTCTTCATTGTATTTGTATAGCTCAAATAAAATTGCACTTCTCTTTGTTTTGCCCTTTTGTGAAGTGTGTTTGAAGAAAATAATTTCATCTCCTTCTTCAAGGTCTAAGATCTCAATCTGGGGAGTCTTCTGCGCGTGTCTCCATTACTCATCCGCTGATTGTGTTTTGTGCCTTCTTTTTTGGCGTTATTTCTTAGGTTTTGCGTCTCTAATACCAATACGATTTGATTCAAAAAGAAAAACCTTTAATTTGATTAAGGAAAATAATTTTTTCTTTTGTATAATCAGAAAAATACTGGAATTTCAAATTATTATCTTTCAGTATTTTACTTCTTAAACTTTCATATTTCTAATATTGACCTTAATTAAAAATTAAAACTTAGTTAATTTTTTTTAAATAATTTAATACATTCTCTTCAATTATACTTTCCAACCACATCTGAAAATATAAATAAAGCCTTATCTTCTTTATTCTTTTCTCCGGTAAAATTTCTTCTGCAAATTTAATCACACTTCCTCTTTAATTGTATTTTATTTTCTCTTCATTTTTCTAGTTTTTGACAGCATAAGGAGCCAACGCCAAAACTTAAACTTCACATAAATATATTTGCTAAATTTTGGTGAACACCCTTAGTTTTTTAAATTTATTTCATGGATATTTTAGAAGACTAATTTATATTTTAGAAGAATTCTGGAATATAGAAAACTTTTAATTCTAGTGTTCCTGTTTATACCAGTGACTAATTTATATTTTAGAAGAATTCTGGAAGGAGGGGTACGTAACATTATTTACCTTAATAGTAATTTAATGATGGGTCATTCTATAATGCCGTAACTAAATTTACGGTATTGATGCCGTAATTGACGTGGACCGTTAGATTTGAATAAAAAATTTATACTATTAATTCTTAATAAATAGGTAACATGTTACCTAAGTAGCAGGTAATTATTATTTTTTATTCAAGTTCCAAGTGACATTTACTAATCTTATGTGGGATTTACAAGTTTTATGCAATATTTACAAGTTAATGTTGATTTACAAGTTTTATGTAACAATTACAAGTTTTTGTTTTGTTTACAAGTTCTTCATGCAATTTACAACTCCAACATTAATTTACTCATTTTTCTATCAATTTACTAGTTTTACATGTACTTTACAAATTTTTTGTTTCATTTCCCACTTAATGTCAATTTACAAGTTCTTTGTCATTTTTCTAAGTTTTTGTTAAAACTACAAGTTCTTCTTGCAATTTATAACTTCATCATTAATTTATTCTTTTTTCTATTAATTTACTAGTTTTATGTGTGGTTTACACATTTTTTGTTTTATTTCACACTTAATGTCAATTTACAAGTTCTATGTTATTTTTCTAAGTTTTTGTTTTGTTTACAAGTTCTTCATACAATTTACAACTCCAACATTAATTTACCCATTTTTCAATCAAGTTACTAGTTTTACGTGTACTTTACAAATTTTTTGTTTCATTTCACACTTAATGTCAATTTACAAGTTCTTTGTCATTTTTTCTAAGTTTTTGTTAAAATTACAAGTTCTTCATGCAATTTACAACTCCAACATTAATTTACCTATTTTTCAATCAATTTATTAGTTTTACGTGTGGTTTACAAATTTTTTTATTTTATTTCCCACTTAATGTCAATTTACAAGTTCTTTGTCATTTTTCTAAGTTTTTGTTAAAATTACAAGTTTTTCTTACAATTTACAACTCCAACATTAATTTACTATTTTTTTTATATTAATTTACTAGTTTTATGTGTGGTTTTCATATTTTTTGTTTCATTTCACACTTAATGTCAATTTACAAGTTCTATGTCTTTTTTTAAGCTTTTGTTAAATTTACAAGTTCTTTTTGTAATTTACAACTCCAACATTAATATACCCATTTTTCTATTGTTTTACTAGTTTTATGTGTGGTCTACAAATTTTTTGTTTCATTTCACATTTAATGTCAATTTACAAGTTCCATGTCATTTTTCTCAGTTTTTTTTTTCTGTTTACAAGTTTTTCTTATAATTTACAACTCCAACATCAATTTACCCTTTTTGCCATTAATTTACTAGTTTTATGTGTGGTTTACAATTTTTTTTTCATTTAACACTTAAAGTCAATTTATATATTTCATGTCATTTTTCTCAACTTTTGTTTCGTTTACAAGTTCTTCTTGTAATTTACAACTCCAACATTAATTTACCCATTTTTCCATCAATTTACTAGTTTTATGTGTGGTTTACAAATTTATTGTTTATTTCACACTTAATATCAATTTACAAATTCTATGTCATTTTTCTAAGTTTTTGTTTTTTTATAAATTCTTCTTGTAATTTATAACTCCAACATTAATTTACCCCATTTTCCATCAATTTATTAGTTTTATGTGTGGTTTACAAATTTTTTTGTTTTATTTTACACTTAATGTCAATTTACAAGTTCTATGTTATTTTTATAAGTTTTTGTTTTGTTTATACTTTTTTTTAATTTACAACTCCATCATTAATTTAAAGTTTTCTATGTGGATCGACCTCGGACTCACCGAGCCATAGTATAACTTGTCATTCTTATATTTGGGAGTAAATTAAACACTTTTAAGCCGTGTCAACAAATTTACCACTTCAACATTAATTTATTCTTTTTTCTTTCAATTTACTAGTCCTATATGAGGTCTACTTTTTTTTTTTTTGTATTTCACACTTGAAGTCAATTTATAAGTTTTATGTCACTTTTCTAAGTTTTTATTCTTTTACAATTCTAAAGATCAATTTACCACTCCAACATTAATTTAATTACCCTTTTAGTCTTTTAATGTTATTTTGTGCTTATATTATAATTTACATTTGTAATTATGTAACTTATTGTGAATTTCTAATTATTTTTATAAATATTTGATTTTGTGTATTTTTATGTGTAAAAATAATATTTTCACGTAATTCGAGGCTCCAAACAAATTTAGGGATGTCAAATTCGGATTTCAGAAGTCCAAGAAATTAGGTCGTTATCGAGGAGGATCCGTGACTTTTATTGTGAAATTATAAGTTTTTACTACGTTAAATGTGGTAATTGTGAAATTGTAAGTTTTAATAATCACTTTTATTTCAATTATGCTTAGCTAAATACTAATAGTTAGGGTAAAATGAAACTCTTAGTAAAAAAAATATGATTTAACCAAGTTATAATTTTAATTAATTTTATCCGTATTTTATATTTTGAAATTTTGATTTGTTGTAGACAAACATGGGAGTTTGGCACAATAAATTCTTAATATCTTAGTAGAAAGTATGATAAAATGGTATTTTAACTTATTGTAGATAAGTTAAATTTTGGCACACTAAGTACTTAATCCATAATACAATTAATGGGAAAATAATTGTAATTTATACAATTAATCTTTTGGGCAATAAAATAAAAAAATTTAATAAATTATATTTACTACTAAGAGTAGATCCATAATCCTAACCAATTTAATTTCATAGTTTCGCTTAAATTAAGTTGCATGTATATATTTAAATTTTATTTTCATATTTTTTAGATAAATTAAAATAAACAAATTAAATCTTTTCTTTGTCGATCGATCTTAAACTCACCGAACTATATTATAACTAGACACTCTTATACTTGGAGTAAATTAAATAGTTTTAAGTCATGTCAAATAGCTCTTGACTCACATTATTTATTTTTATTATTTTACAATTTCATTCAACAAATGAATTTAGACCACATCAGTTTGCATAAAATAAGTTTATACAAAAGTTTATAACTCTATCATCACTCATCCGGCATTGTTAGATGAAAGTAATAAATGAAATATACAAAGATATCATTAAATTCAACAGAGTCTAATATGTCAAATATGTCCTATTATTTGCGATAATAGTATGAAAATATTATCAAAATCAATAATGATAAAGCCACAAGCAATTTTATATAAAGTAGTGTGAACAAATTGATGTAGCATGAAGATATTAACAGAAAAGTGATAACTTTTTTTTTAATTATATAGATCCATGATAGGTTTTAGGGGTGGTCATAATCCAATTCTATCCATTCAATCCATGTAATTGACAAAAATCCAATCTACAGATTGAAGGATTGGAGTAGATTGAAATAAAAAAGAACTAAACCAAAAAATGAGTTTTATATTAGATTTTGATAATAACATAAAATAAAAAGGAACTAAATAAATAAAATTAGTGTTATATTAGATTTTTTTTATTTAATTTTGAATTTGATTGGTACTAAATAAACAAAATTAGCATTCCTCCACCCCCCAACAAAATGTGGCACATTTATGTTTATTTTTGTTCTCAGTGTATTGGGGATACAAGGAAAAGAGAGAATAAGAGTCATTAAAGTTGCAAATTTGATTTTATGGTTTCTTTGTATTGGAAAGCTGATAATGTCTGTTTTCTTCTGAATTTTGAAGTAATTCTAAACCAATTCTTCTTTGTTATTTGTCAATATAAACTGATTTTCTTGTTAAAAAGGGAACCCACAGATTGAAAACTAATTTCATTTATTCATTGCAAAATCTGATTGTCTAGGTGAAGCATTTCTTGTGATGATTTCTGTCTACTCGGATATTAGAAGATGAAATTTATCTATGTCTACGGTAGTTTTTTCTATTCCTGTTAAATTTTCGACTTAGTGCGGGATTCAACTGCAACAAGAAGTTTTGGCCTGGTTACTTGAACTTTTGAGCCAACAATGAATGTAGCCTTAGTGGCAAAGTAATTGTTTGTTCAAACCATTTGGACTTGTTCGTTTATGCTCTAATCAATCATTTATGTGGTCACTTTTTCACATCCTGACACTCTTGGAAAAAGCATTAAAGAGAAGTGGAATTAGAAAAGCCAGTTTGATTTTGCAGAGCAGCTCTGTAGAGAATTATGCTGTTACGCATCCAATGGCTTCTCATCTTTCATTGATGCCGCCTCCTCTCGTAAAAATATGTATATACTTTTTTAAATTTTAACCGGTTAAATTTTATTTTTAGATAAGTACTTAACCGGTTAAAGAATTTTTTTTTAATTTTTTATTCTATTATAATTATTGTGTACCGTTGATCTAATCTAACGGTACACAATAACTCCGGCATTCATACCGTAATTTTTATTACCGCATTTTAGAATTTTCCTTGAATGAATCGATAATTTTTAGAATCAATATATTTATCATTATGAAATTTCAATATTAATTGAATCATTTACTGGAGACTACGATTCTAGAAGTTGCTTGCTTTACTGTACTAGAAGAACGATTTGGAATATTATGCCCCTTTTCCATTTATTTGGATGGGAAAATCCCTTATAGGGTGTAATTACCAGTTGACTTTTGGACTGAGTTCCGTTTTATAATTGGGGAGACACTTTGGCAAACTCTACACCACTCACATCTAATTGATAAAAAAATAATATTAGTATTAAAATAAATATAATAAATTAATTAGTAAATATGTTAAAATAAATATACAAGATATTTTATGTAATGAAAACATATATGAAATCTGTGAAGACTATTTGTGTAAATTAATCTCGAAAATTTCAACTGATGGATCGAACACAGCATCATTCATTATGAAGTCTGTCTACATAAACCACAAGGCAGTGCCAATTACATATCACTGATGTAGCTTGACATTGATGATGTAGGCCTATTTGGAGCCCCTTCAACACAAATTCTCAAAACATAGGTTCAGATAATTACTATTTTCACTTAATTGGCTGTGAGAAAGAAATCCACAGATTAATTCCAGTCAGAAATAATCCATTATGTATATGAAATTAATTTCAAGACCACGTGATCAGAATAGAAAAGAAAAAATCACGTAAAGCAATAACAGCTGATACCAATCGATTAGTTGTATTGCAGGAAATTTGTAGCATTCGTTAACAACTTGTTTTCAATAATGCTACACTTAACTATTTGGATAGGGTACCTAAGACGATTGATACCAATCGATTTGTAGTCTACGGGCAAAATCTGCAGCATTAGCATGCCTTGGAAACATGGGATTTACACGTGCAACATTGCTGCTGGACAATAATGTTCCTTTCTCGTAGGAAAATCTTGCTCCGCACCTGAGAACATGCCAGTAGAAGGGAATACAACGGAAAAAATAACAGTGAGAGACGAAGTAGTATTTTGTGTGTGTAATCATTTTCAAATGCAGGTAACCTCTTTTTTTTTTAAAAAAATGCGGACTCCTTGTCAAACCATACAGTTTAATAGAGTCAGTTTTCAATACATTATAAAATCGTTAGGTTTAATTGCATGTCTACACATAATTGTATTAAACCACATAATTTAACAGTGTGTCTGCACATAACTCTATTAAACCACATGATTTAACAGCATATTCGCATGAAAAAAATAATACATCACAGGCCACATTCGACTCAAATACAACACTTCAATCAAATGACAATGTCAGTACTTGAACGAAATGAACCCTAAAACATTATGCCCTTGTTCAACTAGAAAGTGACAATTTGATAGATAAACTTAAGAGTTTTTATTTTTATTTTTTTTACATTATCATTATTCAATGTTTTCATTTTTTTAAACATTACATGCCATATTATTGTCATTAGTCAATTCAAAACTAATCGGAGAAAACCCAAAATCATTTGCACTGTTAACAATGAACAGTTTTGATAACCCCACTTTCAAAATAAGAACCAAAAAATGAAAAAAAAATTAATCCAAGAAATTAAAACTATGAAAGCTGACCTGCAATTAATATAATCGCAACCAAACGTCTTCTCAACATAGTAGCTACAATTAGGACACCGCTTCCATTTCTTTTTCTCCGCTAATTTTATCAACTTATCGTCGTTACGTTCATTTACTTTCAGCTTCTTCTGAAACTGCGCACACTGAATCCCTATATGCCAAGGAACCTTACATTGAGCACAGAACATTCTGTTACAATGAGGACATGCTGATTCCTTTATGGCCTTTCTCGATCCTCTATTATCAATAATTAAAAGGGCAGAGCAATCTTTGAAAGGGCAATAAAACCTTTGATCCCCACGAATCACTGCCTCGCACAAAGCATTCCCCCATCTATCAAACACTTGTTGTGGGAGTATATTCCGACAGTAATCGGGCTCTAACACGCCTTGGCAACGGGCCACAGGGCAGCCGATTGTTGTAATGCTTTCTTGCAACTTTGAGGCCACGTACTTGAGTATGCAGTCGGTACAGTATGAATGAAAGCAACCCTTGATTGTAAAGGACTCATTTGGTGACTTGGGTCCCACGCAAATCTCGCAAACAAAACCGGGCTGGGGTTTTTCAGAATTTGAAGACTGCCCATTTTCAGTCATTGAATGAATTGAAAAGGGCCTCTTTCTTTTACCAAAAGGAGTGTTGTTAGGCACAAAGTTAAGTACATGCAAATCGTCATCGTCATCGTAGTAGTCTTCAAGATTAATAATGTTTTGAGAAGCCTTGGCAGGGCCTCTCTCGTCGTTGCGATAATGCTCAACTGAAATTTCAATTCTCTTTGTTTTGCCATTTTGTGAAGTGGGATTGAAGAAAATCATTTCATCTTCTTCAAGGTCTAAAACCTCAATCTGGGGAATCTTCTGTATCTCCATTATTTTTACGCTGATTGTGTTTTGTGCCTTCTTCTTCTTAAACCCTATTTTTAGGTTTTGTGTCTCCAAAACAACACGATTTCACTCACAATGGAAAATTTTTTTAATTTGAATAAAAAGTAGTTTCTTTTAATAATAAAAAAAATACTAGACTAATAAAGTAAGATAATATCTCAGAATTTTATCTTTTAAATCTTTCCAAAATTCTAGCATTGACTCCGGTTGGGTCACGCGTGGGTATATAAAACCTGAATTAATGACAAAATATTCTTAAATTTTAAATTAGAAAAATTCTATAATGTCGTAATGAAAATTACGGCATCAACACCGTAATAGGTAAAAAGTTTTTAAATTACATATAAAACTAGTAAATGTAAAGTAAAATCAGTAAATTCATACAATATTATTAATTATTTAAAAAATAACATTGTTTCTATAGAATTTTAGTGAAAAATATTTTATTCATTTACAAAAAAATATTTTCTTTAATTAAACAAAGAAAAAATTAAATAAAAAAATCGTACTGAAAAAAGTGAAATAAGTTTTATTGAATTGATTTAACCATAAATTCTATATTTATTTCAGTACATTAGTATACTTTTTCCCCATTTTCTATGATAATATCTATTTATTATATAAGCTAATTAAGCACAATTATTTATCTTGATGTGGATCAACCAAAAACCAAATAAAAAAATTCTTATGTCACTAGACATGTATGATATATCAAGAAAATTGGATCTAATTTTGAATGTTATGCACATTTCATATAATTTCAAACTTTTTATTTGTGCTTAGAGATCATTTAGAGTTGTCGTTGAGGAAGTGCAGAAAGATACAAAATAACCTCATCCTACAACTATGAAAGATATTAAAATAATATTTTCTTTCAAAATCAGAAAGATACAAAATAACCTCATCCTACAACTATGAAAGATATTAAAATAATATTTTCTTTCAAAATCCGATTTTGAGAATAAATTTCATCTTTACTAAAACATCACGTTTATTATATAAATGCAAAGCTAGCATTATTCAATTTAAATAAACAAATCAATAAATATATAAGCTAATAAACATTATAATGAGTTTTTATTTTACAATTGTGAACTTTTTTTTATTAATTCTTGTATTAATTTACTTATTTTACCTTTTATTCATAAATTTTAGGCATAATCTATAGAATTTATGTTTTATTTTGAACTTAATGTTGATTTACTTATTTTATGTTATATTTATAAGTTTTTTTTTATTTACAAGTAATACATTAATTTCCCAATTTTATACATTTCTTTTACAAGTCTTATGTTTTATTTCCAAAATTTATGTTTTATTTTATAGTTAGTGTTGTTTTACTAGTTTTATGTTGTATTTGTAAGTTTTTGTTTTGTTTACCAGTAATACATCAATTTATTAGTTTTATATTAATTTACTTATGAAACTTTGATATCTTTACCAAGCACTTGTTTGGTAATGGCATTTATACTTTATTTTTTATATTTTATTTTGATGAGATGGTATTTGATAACTTTGTTAATTAGTCTTTCTTATTTAGTACCATTTATTTTGTGGACCATGTTTCGCACATTCAATAATTAAAAACTAGCCGTTAATTTTACCTACTTATTGTAGGATGAAATCTGAATCGTTGATTCATTATCTATAGTATATCATGCAGTATGTTTGGTAATGGTATTTATTACTTAATCTGTTCGTCCTTCTCATTTACAATTATTTATCTTTTGGACCACATTTTGTACATGCAATAAGTTATTCATATAGAGCCGTTGATACATTATCTTTACCGTGCATGACTTGTTTATTTGCCACGTTGGCACTGTAGTGTCAACTATTTGATCTATATAATACCAGATCATACCAGAAATAACAACTCGCTCAAGCTCTACTACTTACCTTTTGTGTTTTGAATACGGTTCAGTCGAAGCCAGCAGAAATCTTTTGCATTCCTGATTTGAAGATTATGAGAACTCCTTGCGCGGGTATAAATATAGGCCATGCATTTTCAATTAAATAACGTTTATAATTCTTATTTTAATATGTGTAACTGTGATTAAGTTTTATAATATGAATTTTTCAGGTCATAACCATTGGTTGGAGGGGTTTCCGGACCCCCTATTGGGTTTAATTATTGCGGTTGATGAAAGTAATAACAATCTTGATCTTCTTGTGGCCCCTCAAAATGGAAGAAATTCTGACTACACTGGTTAAGTGCATGCCATGTTTGCCTCTTATGTTATGTTTAATTAAATAAAAGGATGGGTACTGTTATTACCTGTCAATTGTATGAGTGTCTCACTTTGATTTAGTTTAACTTATAAGATCTCTTGCGATATACAAGAGATTTTTTTTGTCTAGCTATTTATGTGTACCATGTTTTCCTAAAAGAAAAATAAATAAAAAAAATTTAATGATGATGATGATGATGAAGAAATTAATGACAATAATAATAATTAAAATAAAAAAATTTTGAAACTATTAATAATAATAATAATAATAATAATATTATTATTATTATTATTATTATTATTATTATTATTATTATTATTATTATTATTATTATTATTGTTATTATTATTATGATAAACAATAAAGGACCTATTTGCAAATAATTTAAAATTTTGAGTTTTTTGATAAATTCTCTGGGAACCAAAAAGAAAAAATAACAGAATATAATTGAGAGTAATTTAGAGATTATGAAAATTTAATGAGAGTAAAATGAATAGCTATATAAATCAGATTTTGATTCCAACTCCTCGCTTGGGAATCAGAACTATGGTAGTGATTCTCAAATTTGTGGGTTTGACACTATTTCGATTCTGGTTTCAAGCCTTAATTTTGCAAGTAAACGCATTATTGATTCCGATTTTAGAATTCCCATTTCGATTGCTAGTAAGTAAACATACCATTAGTGCTCAAATATATTGAGAAGGGCAAGTGAGAAACAATGGAGATAAAATATTTTCAATTGAAGTAATTTGAGAAATAAATCGAATTAATTAAAATCGAGTATGGTGAAATAAAGAGTGACATAAAAAATTATTATCAAAAAAATTTGAGAAGGGGGCACAAAAATGATAGAATGAGACTGCGCCGTTTCTGTGGCTGTGCTATGGGCAAATACTTGTATACACTTTCCATACCCGATTTCGATTTTAGAGATGAACTCGGGACGTGTCTCCTCAAAATACGTACATATGGGAAAAACAAAATTTCTTATTATTTTGCATGCGTAATTTGACATAAAAGCTTAAAAAGTAAAATCATTCTTACTATTAATATTCGATCCGTGTTAAGCGGACTAGCGAGAGGATCTTGTTTTTCTCATATAAAATTTGGATGCAACGGTTCTGTCTGCTTATATCACTGATTCACAAAAGCCCTCAACAAAGAATAGAAACGGATATTGTGAAAAAACACAGCAGGATTAATACAAGCGCATTGGATATTATTTTGTTAAATCAAATCATGAGCAAATGCTACTTCTTAAAATACTACCAGTCAAGTGGCTAGAGCCCCTATTTGTGAGGGAAAGGGTTCGAGATTCCGCAGACGCATTGTAGGGGTTTAATTTAAATTTCCTTCCTCGAAACCTCAGAGCTTGAGTGAAGTAAATTTCCTTCCTCGGAACCTCAGACCTTGGGTGAAAACAATCTTTCTCTTAGGAGGGGAGTTGACATCTCTGGAATATTCAAGAAGGTTAAAAATCTGAGCGGTACCATATCAGAATTGATGTAAATAGGTCTCAATATATATATGATTGTAAATATCATGAGCAATAATCTCTTCAAAAAAAAAATACTGTCAGTCAAGATACAGTAGTTAATATCATATTATTTCTCAGGCTTTTGTTATGTTACATAATAATGTAACATACATGATTATGTAGTAACTGTTAGATATTCATCTAACGATTGTGAAAATGACATGATTTTATTATTTTATATTTCTATAACCGTTGGATGAAAATGAAAATTCAATGGCTGCTATATAATTATGTATGTTAATGATTATATAACATAACAATCTCCTATTTCTCATTTGGCCCAAAATAATTGTAGGATGAGAATCCGCTTGTCATAAATCAAACACTGACAGATCAATGAATTTTCAGATGGGTATTATTGCTCATCCTAGAGGAGAGATACTAGGTAATAGAGGATAACGCGGAAAAAAAACAGAGGAAAATTATGATCCTAGTTAATAAGATGAAGACTTTTGAGTAAAAAAATACACGTATTAATCAATTCATGAGCAAAGAGCTAACATTGTAACAAGATCACGGAAGTAAATTAAAATTAGTTCCACATAACACATAATTCTCATGGAAAAATATAAGTCTGGCGGTCTTTTTAGCATCAAATCTCTCTCACTTCTATTTGAAACTAGGAAAAGGTTTTCAGGAACTAATGTTTTTCATTCATCCTATGCCCAACAAAATTTTCTGTTATTCAATATTTAATACAACTTAATTGTCGATATGCATAATATTGCTCCATTGAAGTTGAGCAATTAGCCCAAACAACTGAAATTGAATGAAGCAGCAACCACATTGCAGAAGGAAAAAGTGGGACTGCCTCACATGGAGCTATTTTTTAATAGAAACCCCAACCAGTTGAACAGTAACAACCCTGCACATTCAGCTCAACAAAAGATGTAGACTCTATTTGGTATAACTTTTTAAGTAAAGCTTATTTAAATAGAATTTTTGTTAGTAAAGTTTTTACAAAAAAAAAATTTTAATTGTCAATAAGAGCCTTTATTAAAAATTTATGAAATTACTTTAATAGGTAAGTTTTGTAAAGTTATGTTGCGAAAAGAAGAAAATAAAATTATCAAATAAGTAGATGATATTTTAGATATTTTAATATTTTAAAAAAAGTTTTTCAACCTCTATTCCTAAAAAACCCAAAATTTGAGCTTTTATTAATAGAGACAAAATAGTTTATTTAAGCTTTAAAAAATCTATTAAAAAATAACCAAACAACAACAAAAATCATAATAAGAGTTTATAAGATTAAATAAGATTTGTGACTATTAAATAAGTCATACTAAATAGGCACGTAATCTCAAGGAAACCTCTAAATTCGCCAATGTTAGTGTACCCGCCTTGGTGATCTGCTGTTTCTTTACTCTCCATTTACCAACCTTGAAAAAGCAAAAACGATAAATAAAAATGAAAACGATCTCCATTTACATTCATATCCCTTGCATTTTCTACCCAACACCGCAATGTTCACATCCCCAGGAGTCTTATCCAGCGCAGCAATGGTCACTTCCTTTGCAAAGATCAGCATGGCAGCAATTTATACGTCCTTCACGGGAAATTTTAACAATGCAGCAATGATAAAATCCAGTGCCGCCAAGTCAAAGATTGCACGGACAATCACTGGAGATCTTAACTTTCTTAATTTCCAGTTTACGAATTAATCTGGTAATATATTAGTATTTTAGCTGGGGGAGAAAATAGAATATGCTATGTAGCCTATTTTATTAATAGTCAAAAAATTTTGATTAATAAAAGAGATTTGATGTGTATTTACACATAAAAGATGTCCTTTTGATTCTTTTTCTTTTTATTGGGTGCAGTCAGTGACAAATTATGAAATTTTCTGAACTTAGAGGAAGAAATTTACTTAATGAACAACGATTTCATAGAAATATGAACAGAGTGTATGCCCTGTTTTTTAGTTTTGCGTGGTTGAAAAGAACAAAAAAAAGGAAAAATTTTGGACTTGATTCAAAAAAGTAGAGATTATAATTAATTAATAAGAATAGGATTTGGTTTCCCTACTAGTTTTCCCCCTCCTAATTTTTCTTTAGCTTTCAATAATCCAATTATAATTTAATTTCCCAAAAAAAAATTGAAAGGTTAAGATTTCATTTTATATTGTAACCTAATTATTAATAATTAAATTCATTCAATTTGATTTTTAATGAGTTTATTATAAAGGCACACAATTTTATTTCCATACCCAACTCTTTCCTTCAACATCAATCCTTTCCTTTTTTCAATCCCCGAGTTCCAATCAAGCAGTAAAAAGATAAAGAGAAATTATTTCCTTCTTAAAAACGACGTCTTTATAAATTTGTCAAGCAGAAAAAAATTAGAAAGCTTAACTAAGACATTAATTTATTTTTATAAAATTTAAATATGTTGAGAATATAAATCAAGTAAAATACTTATATTAATCTTTAATGAACAATTACGAGAATATAAATTCATTATTAATCTTTAATTTAATAATGAATTCTAGATTATGCAGAAAAATTACGAGTCGGAAAATGTCATAAATATCTTTAATAGCTCAAATGACAAATTGCTCTTAGGTAAGGGTCGATTTTTTTCTTTTTCTAAATTTGAAAATCATAACGTAATTGCCTTGTGTGACGACACCGGTGTAATAACTCAAGCAATGGTTGCGTTTGTTCGGGTTGCAACTATCTTAAAACCTGTTTATAGGAGCTGGGAGAGGGGTAGGAGGTGCATTCTTAATCGATTGAGATCCATGTTTCATAATTATTTGTACTCTTATTAGATACGGTGTAATTTTAATTGTAATTCTTCATAATACTCCAAATTTCTTCTATCTAAGATTTGATGTACTTGAGTCCCATTATAATTCTTTTTTTTTTTTTTTCTGTTCTCTAAAGGTAGAGAGGTGGATAAACTCTAAATTCATTATTTTTATCTTTTATTTCCAATAGATTTGAACTTGGACCGTAGCTGAATAAAATTGTTTGAAAAATATTCGGCCATGCCCCCCAGGGTAAAATAAAACTGACAGAAAATTTCTCATTATAACTTGTACATGTATAATTTCTCCATGTATAAATAACTGGCGTTATTTGAACCAAGTCATCAAAAGCTCTCCAATGCTCTATATGCTCTCTTTATGCCCTTGTGCTCTCTTTCTACGATTGCTGGGGTTTGCAAGTTTACTTAAGCGTAGGTCAGTTGGTCATAAGTTTGCGAGTTGTATATTTGGTACATGACCAACACCTACATGAACGTCAAAGTTCACGGTTCAAGTCTCAAATTTAACTGAGATAAATTCTCCAACAATGGGCTTAGGTTGCAAGATGGCATAATTAAAGGCTAACACATAGGGCGGACAATATATGTATATGACAAAAAGTGAAAGGAAACGACAGATTTCATATTCGTGAAGATAGAGGCCGGATAAAAGCATGATGATATGGATGAACTGGGATCACTTCCAAGTTTCAACGAATATTCTCCCATGTGCCACATTAATTGTATCTGTGTCTCTGTGTAATTATTTATTTAAAAAAAAAAAGGCTAACAAATATAATTGTAATTACAACATTTGCGATGATGTTGTCGTAACAATCAATTAAGGCGGGTCGGAGGGAGCAGATAAATCAGTGAATGTTATTTACAAAAGCATTTGTGGGAAATCTAATGAAGTTATGCGTTCAGTTGTTTGATTTATATCGCAGCCGGTTTCCCTTCAAGAGGCTGGAAACTAAGAGTAGATACCGGTCAATATAAAATGCCATAATTACTTTTAATTTCCAGGCTTTTAATACATTAACAACCATAAATTAAAATAGAAGCTTCCCCACATTCAGAGAGCAGATAGGGTTCTGCTGAGCACATTGCTAGAGCAAACTCAACATTATGCTGATGTCCGGTCAAAATCTGCAAAAAGAGCGAATTTTTATGCCCACCAGATTACATAAAGATTTCAATATTTCAGATGGAAAAAAACAGAAAATTTACTACATGTAAGAATTAATAAACTTTGAATAACAGATATTGAGAAAACCAACATGAAGATATCATTAAAGTGTTTAACTAATACATTATGTAGTTAGAGTTACATCATCTATAAGCAACGAATTTCTAAATCTTACATCACAAAACAGAACAAAGTGTAAACCTAATCATATATAAAAAATTTCTAATTCTTACATCACAAAACAGAACAAAAGTGTAATCCTAACTCTGAATAGTTACAAAAGCAGCATGTTACAATATGCATATACAAAAGTTTCTAATTCTCCCTCAAACACCCGCCGCCTCCACCCCCAGCCCTGTCAGGAAACAAAACCCCCTTCTCCCTTCTCTAAGTCTAATTCTTCAGCACCCTCAGCATCTAATCCACCAATCTCAACCCCACAGATAGCAATCATAATAACAAATAGAACGAAGAAACACTTTAATACAGCCATAAAAGAGGCGAAATCAAAACCTATTTTGTACTGAGCCAAAAAAATAAAGTGAAATTTTGATGATTGAAATAGCGGCTAAAAGCCTAAACAAAAGCCGAGTTCTGACACCCATTAATGCAAAAAAATTATAAACAGTAATTCATTGCAAAATATATAACATGACATGACTTTTTTTATTTTTATAAAATAAATTATGAAAAAATAAAATAAAATTGAGAAAGGAACAGAAAAAGAACCAGACTTTGCACCGGCAGGACGGGATGGTTGAGCCGTGCGGTCGAACGAGAGAAGAGAGAGAGGTCTCACATCTGCTGCTTCGGTTGCATTTTGGCCGCCGGTCCAGAGCGTTTTCTTTTCTTTTTTTTTTTAGAAGAGAGCGTTTTCTTTCTTTGCCGTTTATATTTTTTTTCCCCCGAGAACGAAGCGCTTTTTCTTTTTTTTTTTTTATTACTCCCGAAGTGTTGCTTTAAATTTTGTAATTTAAATTTCTTTTAAAATTATAAATAAAATAATAAAAAAATAATTTGTGGCTGACATGGGTTGATGGTGACATAACAAGTATAATATTTAATAACAAGAACAAAAAGTTAAAATTCAGGTAATTAATTGATTAAAATTGAAAAAAATTAAATTTATTATGCTAATTTTTGTTATTCTAATTGATTTGATAGTAATAAGTAAAGCTGACAAAATTTGACACGATTCGATTACTCGACACGAACACGATACAAATAAATGGGTACGGGTCTTCGAATTTGACATGATTATTAAATGGGTTGGGTCTAAGTCAACACGATTTATTTCCGTATTGGGTTAAGGTTAAAGTTCTTGACTCATTTACTTAATTAATGACCTGATTATATTTTTTTTATTTTAAAATAATTTGTAGGTTCTTATTATCAAAACTCAAATATTAGAGATGATTCTCTCTTTTATTTTTATTTTTTGAAAAGATAAATATAAACACAGTATTTTTTTTATAAAATTTTATATACATTTAGAGCTTCAATAATGTAAATGTGTAAAATATTGTTAGACATGTATATTTTATAATATCAATAAATAATATTATTTGTATATATATATATAATTAAAACTTCAATAATATAAATATGTAATATTTTCGTAGATATGTACATTTTATAATATCGATAAATTATGTATTTACAACAATGTATAAATGTTTGATATAAATTTTGTTTAATATATAGATATTAAGTGGGTTATTGAATAACCCGATTATTTTTCCGTGTCAGATTTGGGTCGACATAAATTTGACACGACATGAAGCTGACACAACAAGAACATGACCCAATGACCCATTTTGCCAGCTCTCAATTGAAAAATATATAAGTTAAATCCACCTGCAATCTATGCGGATATTACCTACATCCAGATCCGCATATTTTTTTGTGGATATGAATGCAGATCCAGTTTCACAAGTCACATTTTAATACTTTTCAATAAACTCATCACTATTTGGTATATTAGCAATATATTGTTAGATGTAATCAATAGTGCACATTAATTTTAATAAAAAAATTATATTATTTTGAAATAATACAACCAATTAATAAATAAATTATTAACTATAATTATTAAAAATTATAGTTCTTGAATAAATAATCACAATAATTAATTTATTATTATTGTTATTTTAATTAATTAATTATTATTGTTATTTTAATTAATTATTTAATTAATATACTATTATAATAATTATTAATATAATAAATTTATATATTATTATTAATGAATTAATATAATTATTACTTTTAATTAAATAATTAATATTATTAGTTAATGCATTTTTATAATAATTGTTAATATAGTTATTATAATTAATTAATTAAAATTTTTTACAATTAATTAATATATTAGTTAATAATAATTATGACAATAATCCATTAAGTACTTTTTAGTAATTTGTTATAACCTAACTCATTCCGATTCCGACTCCAAGACAAAGTGAACACAATAATGACAATCCAACTCATTCCAATTTCGATTCCCACAGTTCAAATAAACAACTTATTTTGATTCTCATTTCTCATTCTCATTCCAACCTATTTTCATTCATGCCCACTCCGATTTTAGCTCATTCTGATTCTAGTTGTAAACGCAGCATTAATGATTATGATGCACCTATAACTATCAAATTTCATCATATATCATTTCACATCCAGATCCACATTATTTTATAATTAAATTATTTATCAAATTAAAATTTGTTAATTTTGAGTTTAAAATCTAAGATCCATGCGGATCCAGATTCGAATCTTGATGCAAGCGCATCCAAAAAATCGGATATTTTGATCCGTACTTTTTAATAGTTAACTTATTTATTGAATTAAATATAAAAAAATCTATTTACGGAATTTTTTAATAGTACAGTTCTAAAGTAGAAAACATTCATGTATTTAAACCATGCAGTTTAACTTCGAATATGATACCAATAAAAAAGTACCAACAAACTTTAACCATATGGTTTTACAGTATTATCTATCTCTTTTTAAAACATATATTAAAATAAAAAATGACTGCTTAAAAACTAAAATTTTAAAGTATTTTTAGTTGAAACTATAGATAATACTTGATAGTGCGTAGAAAAAAAAATGTTGGATTGTTTATTTACAAAATGAATCAACAAATTAATACTCGGCCTTTTTACTTTAAATATATTTTGATTTGCTGAACTTGAGTTGAGGAAGCTTTAAAATCGTATGGCTTAAAACTGTACAGTTCTAAAGTAGAAAAAATTCATGCATTTAAACCCTGCGGTTTAATTTCGAATAAGATACTATTAAAAAATTACCAACAAACTTTAACCACATGGTTTTACAGTATTATCCATCTTTTTCAAAATATATATTAAAAAAATGATTGCATAAAAACCAAATTTTTAAAGTATTTTTCAATTTATCATAAAAGGATAGAAGAGGAGAGTAGTGCATCCCGATGATTGAGGCCGAGGATGCTTTAATCCCACACGGTTTATTGGCAAGCACAATTCATGACATGAAAATACTTTTAAAACCGTGCAGTTTTAAAGTAATAAATCTTCATCCATTCAAAAAAACTTTGGATTATTTAGTTACAAAATGAATTCATAAGTTAATGTGTGACATTTTGAATTTAAATATATGTTGATTTGCTGAGCCAGCAAGTAATCATTTTTGGCGCTTCACTTTCTCTCACACCCAAATTTGGGTCCAAAGTCCAAAAATCGGAAACCGCAAGAGAAGCTCATCATAGACTCGGATGGTCCTCCAGATTTCGAGAACGAAGACGTCTTCTCACTAACCCTTTTCAACACCCTGTTGTCCTCTTCATTTCGAAAATGAAGACGTCTTCTCACTTGCCCTTTTCAACATCCTGTCGTTGAAAAGAAACGGCATCGCTTTTTTTTTTATATATATATTAGTAACTACAAAAAAATGCTATCTATTGCATAAAAGAACACTAGATAGTGCATAGAAGAAGCAGAAGGAAAAAAAAAAAAAAGCTTATTTACAAAATGAAATGATAGATAATACTGGATAGTGCATAGACAAAAAAAGTTGGATTGTTTATTTACAAAATGAATCAATAAAATAATAATAGGCCTTTTTACTTTAAATCTATTTTGATTTGCTAAACCTGCGTTGACGATACTTTAAAATCGCAAGGCTTAAAACCATATAGTTCTAAAGCAGAAAATATTCATGCATTTAAACCATGCGGTTTGACTTGGAATATGACACCATTAAAAAATTACCAACAAACTTTAACCACATGATTTTATAGTATTATCCATCTCTTTTCAAAATATAAATTAAATTAACAAATGACTGCCAAAAAACTAAATTTTTAAAGCATTTTTCAGCCGATCATAAAAGGATAGAAGAGGAGAGTAGTGCATCTCGACGATTAAGGCTGAGGATGCTTTAATCTCGCACGGTTTAAAGGCTAGCACGATTCATCACATGCAAATACTTGTAAAACCATGCGGGGTTTAAAGCACATAATCTTCATCCATTCAAAAAAATTTTGGATTATTTAGTTACAAAATGAATTCATAAATTAATGTGTGACATTCTGAATTTAAATATATGTTGATTTGCTGAGCCGGCAAGTAGTCATTTTTGGCGCTTCACTTTTTCTCGCACCTAAATTGGGCTTCAAATTCCAAAAATTGGAAACCGCAAGAGAAGCTCATCATGGACTTGGATGATCCTCTTGATTTTGAAAATGAAGACGTCTTTTCACTTACCCTTTTCAACACCCTGTTGTTTTTTTTTTTTTTTTGAAACTGGTTAAATACCAGCATTATATAAATATTTACAACTATTCTTATGGCAGATATTATACTAATATTTACAATCAGATATACATAACTGAGACTTATTCATTACACTAAATCTTTATATAGTTCATACCCAAATAATTACCCCTCACAGAGGAGGAATGTCCCCACTCCACTCGCAAGAGAAAAGAGTTTTTTTTTGTTTATTTAAATATTTATTAAATATTTAAATATTTTAGCCCCCACAATCCTTTTTTGGGGGCTTGAACCACTATTGTGGAAAAAAAAGTATCACTTTTTAAAAATTATTAACAACTAAAAAATGCAATATATTATACAATTCTAAAAACCCGTTCGGTTTTAAAGGTTTAAATTGTTACATTCACATTTAAACCGCACGGGTTTAACGCATTTTGTCATTCAATTCAATACGATTTCATTTCAACCGTTCGGTTTAAATGGTAATACGTCACAATCAAAAAGGCTTTCGAGGGGAATCCCAAAAATCAAAAAGTTTTGCATAAGCATTTAAACCGTACGGTGTAAAGGCCAACGCATCAGTTGTAAGGCTGAGGATGCTTTAATCCCGTGTGGTTTAACGGCACGAACGACTCATAACATGAAAAAGCAGATAATCTTCATCCATTCAAAAAAGCTTTGGATTATTTAGTCTTCTCACATACCCTTTTCAACACCCTGTTGTTGAAAAGAAACGGTATCGCTTTTTTGATATTATTAACAACAAAAAAGGCAATATTTTATTCAATTCTGTAAACCCGTACGGTTGTAAAGGTTTAAATCGTTACATTTAACTTTAAACCGCGCGGGTTTAACGCATCTCTGTCATTCAATACGATTTCATTTCAACCGTTCGGTTTAAATGGTAATACATCCCAATCCAAGGCTTTCAATGGGCATCCCAGAAAATCAAAAAGTTTTTCATAAGCTTTTAAACCGCATGGTTTAAATGGGCATTTTCGGTTTTAATTGCAATGAACAAGCTTATAACCCGTCCGGTTTCAATGGGATTCCCAGAAAATCAAATAGTTTTGCATAAGCTTTTAAACCGACCGGGTTAAATGCGAATGCATCACGGACCGCTTAAAGGAGTATGTTCGGTATAAATTGGAATGAAGAAGCTTATAACCCGTGCGGTGTTAAAGGAAAATCTGTTATACCGTACGGTTTATAAAGCATAAAATATAAATTATCTAAACTGTACGGTATAAATCTAAATACTAAAAAATCATAAAGTTTTCAACATTCTTGTTAAAATTTTGGTATTCCCATTTAACCCGTACGGTTTTAAAGCATTGAATATGCAATCATTTTAAACATCCAGTTTAAATGGTAGTACGTCACAACGAAAAGTTTTCAGCAAGCTTTGATACCGATGGTTTAAATGGGAATGCCAGAATTTTAACAAGCTTGTTGAAAACGTTTCGTCCTGATGTGCTACCGTTTAAACCGGATATGCATATAAGCTTGTTCAAAACTTTGTTGCGGATTCCCATTTAAACCATACGGTTTAAATGAATGCACTTTTAAACCGTACGGTTTTAACGCTTATTGTTTTTCTTTTGTGTAAAGCGGGCGGGTTTAAAGCATCTTCAGCCTCCACATTTTTACTTATTATGATGCACTAATCTGCTCTCATATCCTTTGATAACCAGCTGAAAAATACTTAAAAAATTTAGCTCTCACGTAGTCTTCCTTTATTTTAACATATATTTTTGAAAAGAAGTAGATAATGCTGTAAAATTTGGGGTCAAAAATCAAGAGGATCATCCAAGTCCATGATGAGCTTCTCTTGCGGTTTCTGATTTTTGGGCTTTGGAGCCAAATTTGGGTGTGCGAGAAAGTGAAGCACCAAAAACTGCTGCTTGCAGGCTCAGCAAATCAAAATATATTTAAATTCAAAAAGCCACACATAAATTTATGAATTCATCGTGTAACTAGATAATCCAAAGTTTTTTTGAATGGGAATATCAGAATTTCAACAAGCTTTTAAATCGTGCGGTTTAGCTGAATTGTAAGGGACATAAAATGCCTTCAAAACCGTAAAAGCATGACATGCTCATCCATATAAATCATGCGGTTTAAATTTGAATAAAGTTCAAACCCGTGATTAGAACGATCTTAAACCGGATGGTTTAACATCAAGTACCTTAATTTAAAACCGTGCACTTTTAAAGAATTCCGTATTTATGCATTTTTTAGTTGTTACTTATATACTAAAAGCGATTCCGTTTCTTTTCAAGGCCAGGGTGTTGACAAGGGTAAGTGAGAAGACGTATTCATTTTCGAAATCAAGAGGATCATCCATGTCCATGATGAGCTTCTCTTGCGGTTTCTAGAGCCAAATTTAGGTGTGAGAGAAATTTTAGCCCCAAAAACTACTACTTGCAGGCTCAGCAAATCAAAATATATTTAAATTCAAAAGGTCACACATTAATTTATGAATTCATTTTGTAACTAGATAATCCAAAGTTTTTTTGAATGAATGAACATTGTTTGCTTTAAAACCGTGCGGTTTTAAAAAAATTGTCATGTTATCAATTGTTCTTGCCTTAAAACCGTGCGGGTTTAAAGCATGCTCAGCTTCCATTTCATTAATCTCCTCTTCTATCCTTCTATGATCAGCTGAAAAATACTTTAAAAATTTAGTTTTTACGCAGCCATTTTTTATCTTCATATATATTTTAAAAAGAGATGGATAATACTGTAAAACCATGTGGTTAAAATTTTTTGGTAATTTTTTAATTGTATCATATTCGAAGTTAAATCTCACTGTTTAAATGGATGAATGTTTGTTGCTTTAGAACCGTGCGATTTTAAAGAATGCTCAACACAAGTTCAACAAATCGAAATATATTTAAAGTAAAAATGTCAAGCATTAATTTAGGGATTCATTTCATAAATAAACAATCCAATTTTTTTTTTTTTTTTTTGGCTATGCACTATCCAGTATTATCTATAGTTTCATTTTGTAAATAAGCAATCCAACGTCTTTTTTGGTTTCCTTCTGCTTTTTCTATGCACTACCTAGTATTCTCCTATGCAATATATAGCATTTTTTAGTTGTTACTTATAAAAAAAAAAAGCGATACCGTTTCTTTTCAACGATAGGGTGTTGAAAGGGGTAAGTGAGAAGACGTCTTCGTTTTTTAAATCAAGAGGATCATTCAAATCCATGATGAGCTTCTCTTGCAGTTTCTGATATTTGGGCTTTGGAGCCAAATTTGGGTGTGAGAGAAAATGAAGCGCCAAAACTGCTACTTGTAGGCCTAAACCCTAAGCTCTAAAGCCTTGAAAAAACTTAACCCTAAACTCTAAAACAAGATTTTGTGGCAGCTCTAACTTAAGCTGAGTAGGAGAAGAAAAAGGTAGGTATTTGTAGTGAGGAAAATGAAGTAGAAGGACTCTAGCATTTGAACCTTGACTTCCATCTCATGACTAACAAGGAAACTGGTAAGCGCAAGCTTAAGATCGATGGCTGGTTTGGCTCTCGAAAGACCAGCATCGCCAACAAAACTGTCCTCAACCATGCCGGCAATCTCATCATTAGTCTTACCAAGGGCTACTGCTATAAGATTTGTCTATACTTACTTTCCCATCAACACCTCCATCGATAACAATAACAAGTCCATTGAGATCCATAACTTTCTTGAAGAGAAAAAGGTTTGAAAAGTTGATATGCTTGATTATGCTACTGCCATTAAGTTTGATAAGGTTAAGCATGAACCCTAGGTCTAATAAATAAGAATAAGAAATAACTTGTTAGTTATCTACAAGGTTCGAAAATTAATTCTATTAAGCTGCATGGCTTAACAGTATGTCCACATTGAAAAATATGAGGTCGCCACACCTGATAATGATTGAAGGTCTGAAATACCCTAACTAGTTCTTTTTTATATATTAGTCTATATATCTGATATGTATTTTATGAAATTTTTTAAAAATAATTTTAATTTTGCCTCTTACCTTGAGTTGGGGACATGCAATTGGTTGAATTCAGGATTTGGGACTTGGGAGTTCTATATTTCAATTTTATGTCTTCAACCGCTATCATCACATTATACGTATGGATTTTATAGCTATGCACCTAGCATTTTTTTTTTTAAAAAAAAAAACCTTAAACCCCAAAAAGCCTAAACCCTTAAATCGTTAAACCTACACGATTGTGATGTACTAATAACCATCAAATTTCATCATATATCCTTTCATGATAAGCAGAAAAACACTTAAAATATTTAGCTTTTACATAACCCTTTTTTATTTTAATATATATTTTAAAAAGAGTTTTGTGAAAGGCATCCATTTAACATTATCTCAAACCGCAGGGTTTAAAAGGTTGTAGTTATATACATATCATTTTAGAAAAACTCCATTACAAACAACCAACAACTCAAGCAATCGAGTAACTCAAGTTTTATTTACATATCATTTAAAAAGATAAAAGTTGGTATTTATACAAATTCTTTTCATGAAATTTTAAAATTAAAGAAAAAAGTTGATATATATACATATGGTTTAGTATAGCTAATGGCTCTTGCTCATCTGCCATCTTCCTACAAATCAAATAATTGAAAAACTTTAGTTAGAAGATAATAAGATAAATTAAATGAAAATATAAAGATATAAGTAATTAGTTAAGAATTCCTCGCTTACATTTTTTTTGTTTTTTCCCCCGGCCTTCTTGCCTCTTGGTCCTCTTCCTTGTTACTGTAATGAAAAAGCATAGTATTGGCATTTATTATACCGTGTGGCTTAAGAAGGATAGTGTTGACATATTTAGCAAACGTGAGGTTTAAGAACGTAGTTCTGGAATACCCTTAAACCATGCGGCTTAGAGGCACAGATTTTTGACATTCTAAAACCATGCGGTTTAAAAGGAGAATAACTCTAAAAAAAAGAGGCGCAAATCAGTTTCTGTAACACTAGTAGGTGATGGCATACTCCTAAACAGATTTTTGATATTTTTAAACCATGCAGTTTAAAAGGAGGATAACTCCCAAAAAAAAAAAGCGCAAATCAGGTTTTGCAATGCAAGCAGGTGCTGGCATACTTAAAACCATTAAGCCCAAAAAAAATAAAACACCAGAAGCATAGTATTGGCACCTGTTACACCAATAATCAGCAGCACAACAGTAATATATGAAATTCAATCAAAGAAATTATAAAACAAGCTAAAAGAGAAACCCCTTTTCAAAAGCTAAAATGCAGGACTACTCACTCTGAGTGGTAATCCAAGAAGCTGACAGCGCTTCTGGGTTGGAGGCTTGCTCGCCCTGTTGCTCACAACAACCTAAACATGATAAATAATCATATTTTTATGCTTTTCGGTACCGATTAGAAGCTTTACATGGAGGGTAACAAAAAAGATAATTAATCCAAAAAAAAGAGTCACAAACAAAGGGTTTTAGTACTCACCAAAGGGAGTTGTTATCACATATTCTGCGCTTGAAAGCCGAGGGCGAAGTTTGGTTTTCCGCTATAGCCTACCCGCAGCCAGCCCTGCGAAACTACATATTAGTATTATAGCGAGTTTAATTATCGGCAATATACATGTGTGTTAATGTATATAGACAGCATGTACTTCTAAAGTGACAGCATGTACTTCTAAATTTACTTCCTGACATTCCTTTTTCCCTACCCATTTTACCAGCCATTTGAGTTTCAGCAGCATTTTGGTCAGGTATATTTTCTTGCTGGACAGCATCCCTCCTTGCATCGACATCCTCCATGGAGATCCCTGTATCAAAATGAGGTTGAATTTTAGACAATATCTATGCGTGTGTTAACGTTTGAGGAGTATCAATACCTCCTTGATCTTCCATTGAGGGCTGATTGTCAAGAGGCAGCGGTGTTGGCTGCGATTGATCTTGAAAATGAACATCATCAGGCTAGGGTGATGGCAGGGGTGTTTCAAGAAATTGATCTTGGAAAGGAAGATCAAAAAGTGGGGCAGATGTACCAACCATGTTCCCTGATAAAAGAGAGAAGAATAGAATAAAAGAAATTAATATCCTGAAGGAAAAGTAAATTACCACCCTTTGAGGTGTATCAAAATGAGATTGAGGTGCATCAATACCACCTTGATCTTCCATTGAGGGCTGATTGTCAATAGGCGGGGGTATTGGGTTGGGTGTTTTAAGAGATTGATCTTGAAAATGATCATCAAAAAATGGGGAAGGTGGTATCACCATGTTCCCTGATAAAAGAGAGAAGAATAGAACAAAATATATTAATATCTTGAAGGAAATTGGTGCAACAAAGCAAAAAGCATAATCCATTTCCAAAAATCAGCTTAAACAATTGGGTTAAGTATATCACCATCCTCATACTGATTTTGGTACAAACTCCCATCAGCCTCTGCTGCCATTTGCTCCTTCATTGGCTCATTAGCTTTCAGAGACACTTCAAGAATAAAAGGAAAAAAGGAAATTGAAGAAATATATTTCCAAAATCAGTACAACCTGAACAATCCAAAATGAGATATAAAAGCAGAATATCATTTCAAAAAATCAGTAAGGTTCATGCCTACAGTCAACAGAGTTCCAGTAAGATAAAACAAATCAGTAAGATATAAAATTCATCAGTGTGCTTCATGCCTACGGTCAACTGAGTTCCAGTAAGAATATGAATAATGATTTGCTGTATTTAGCTGATTTTTTTAAGCTGATTTTGTTTTTCTTTTCTCCGTTTGCTGGCTTGCTGCATTTTTTCTTATTTGCGTGATTTCAATTTTGTATTGCAACTTGAAAATGACTTGGATTCATCTGATTTATTTGAGCAAATCTAATCCCAATTTCCATATGATTACCGATCCGAATCCAAATTAATCTGAACTATTCATCCGATCCAAATCCGAACCGAATGTTTTGAATTCGGATTACATTTGGATGACTTTTCTACCAATCTGAATAATCCAAAATCTGACAGGACTGATCCGACTCCGATCCGTATCCGAATTTGCCCACCTCCACAAGTTTTTACCCCCTATTAACTAATAATTTTTGTCAAAGAAAACAAAACAAGTGAAAAAATCACTGTTTCACAGCCCACACCACGAGGTTGATCTGAAACTAAACCTTATAAGTCTTAAAATGCAGCACACAACAATGCAGATTAGTAAAAGTGGAGAGGAATTGATTGAGAGCTATAAGTCAAGGATACTTACAATTCACTACATACAGATTTAAACAACAAAAATCAAAGAAAAGAAAAAGTATTCTAGCAAGGTGCTGTGTCTCTAATTTTTTTGAGTCTAGCTACAGTTTCTTTTGTATTGAAAGAGAAAGTATTTCAAAAAATCAGTATTACTTGGAACAATAATAGGGAAAAAGTATTAGAAGGTACCTTCAGGGTCTCCGACCAAGTAAAGTTTTCTGTCAGCCCAAAGAGATACCAAAGGCACATATTTGGGATGCTTGCTCCAATCTGAATCTACTGGCTGTCTATCCCTCCCCATTGTAAACGTGTAGGTTTTATACCTAGGCACTTTATGAGGACTTTCAAAACCGAATTGCTGGAGGGTGTTTTCCGGACGATGGTACGCATAGTCTTTAAAATGCAGCATAACAGTTGTTGCACAGCCAATTTCCAAATGAGCACCATAATTTTGAGGCAGAGACTTGAACCTGTTATTATAAGGCCTCCAGACAATCTACAAGACGAGAGAACAAGTCAAGCATAAAAAGAAGCTTTTAAAGGATATAAATAAAAAAACAGAGATTAAAACTACTCAATTAACCTTAGTTATCTCATTGAAATGCCTTTTGTACAACTCTTTTGGCAGGTTGGCTTGATGGTTGTGCAGGGGAGCCAAAACCGATGTCCACTCCACAAGTAAGGGAAATTTGGACGGAAGCGTGTAGCTGATAAAACGAAGATAGGATTCTCTTACAGCGGGAACCCTTTCAAACACAAATAATTGTAAAAGAACTAAAAAAATTAATATTCAGGTTTTGTAACAATAGAAATACCAATAACAAATTCAAAGAACATGTGGCTGGTTCTCACCATAAGCGTATACAAAAAAGCCACCAATATTTGCATTCTTTTTCTTTTTGAAAGCCTTCAACGAGGTATGAAGACAAACTAAAACTGCCGCCCCCCATGCATAATCATTTACCATATCTAAATCTTCCAAAAAAGGAAGGTAAGAAAATGAAACAATATTTGTAGATGTACCTGTAAAGAAAAAAGACCTGAGCAAATATAAAATGTGTGCTCGGGTTACATACGAAACAGCTTCTTCTCTGTCCAGAAACATACCTTTAAAATGAGCTCTAAGTTTGCTCATATTAACAAATTTTCCTACAAAAAAACCTACATCTTCTCTAACACCCAAGTGTTAGAATTTAATTTAATTTTAATTTAAAATAAAATTCAATAATTTACATTATAATATTAAATAAAATTCAGTTAAAATTCAACAATTAATAATTCAAGTTGAATAATGTACAATATCATAAATGGCAAACATAAAATTTATTTTTAATTTTTCATGTAATTTTTAATATATATTTGTAATTTAATTTTTAATTTAAAATATAATTTATTCGGATCTAGATATTCGATTTTCCGGATGTACTTGCATCCAGATCCGTGCAGATCCTAAATTTCCATATCCGGATCTGCATTTTTTAATATGCAGATTTGGATTTTCTAGGATTCAGACAAGATCCGGATTTAATTGTCATCCCTATCTTGATGGGAATGAGAACTCTAGTAATCATATAAATCAAATTTGTTCCTAAGACATAAAACCCCTTCTTGAAATAATTTTCCATACTTGATAGATGTTTTCAAATCAACAATATCTTTCCCAAGCTTTTCAAATAATTAAATCTATTTTTTTCATTGTATGACTCTATAAGCTCTTCCATGGGATGTTCATTACACATTTACCGCTCAATGGCACCAAATCTTAAGTTAGAGTTAACTTATTATACCAAACTCTTCGTAACTGGGTTATTGGCAATTGACTCGCAAATAGAACGCAAACCCACAAGGATACCAAGGATACATTTTTTGGTAACCCATGGGTTATTTTTTTTATCTTTTATGACAATCATTTTCGTTTGAAAATACACGTCACTTTGTAGAGAGTGCTCTACCAATTTATAAAATGTATCTTATGCATTTACCTTAATCTACTTCTTCAAGTCAGAGTTATAAACTAGGGGTTAGGATTACGGTTACAGTTAATGATGCGGGCCAGTCAAAGTTTCCCTCTCCACATGCCTTACTTGATCCAAGGAAAGCCTTAAAGTAAGTAGAGTTATAAACAAGGGGTTAGGATTAGGGTTATGGTTAATAATGCGGGCCAGTTAAGGTTTCCCTTTCCAGATGCCTTAATTGATCCAAGAAAAACTTTATAGTGAATAGAGTTATTAAACATATCCATTACTCTTAAAAAATCTAAACTCTAAAAACCTTAAATCCTAAAAACATGTAATGTGCTGATCACTTTCAGAAGACATATCCATTATAATTCTTAGAACTGCCATTAGTACATGGATCTCGAGAAAATTTTTCCTGGTTTGACTCTCTAACTTCTTCATGAATTTCCTTATCCTAAACCTTTGCCACAGGCACAGTAAGGAAAACCAATGTAGTTGAAAGGGCTGCAATTGGACAACCAATGCAGTTGAAAGAATTTAGAGAGTCAAACCGGAAAAAATTTTCTAGAGAAGATGTAGGAAAACCAATGTTAGATAAGACGCAGTTGAAAGGACTTAGAGAGTCAAACTGGAAAGTTAACTATATAAATTTGATTTATATGATTACTAGAGTTCTCATTCCCATTAATTCTCATCAAGATAGGGATAACAATTAAATCCGGATCTTGTCTGAATCCTAGAAAATTCAGATCTGCATATTAAAAAATACAGATCCGGATATGAAAATTTAGGATCTGCACGGATCTGGATGCAAGTGCATCCGGAAAATTGAATATCTAGATCCGAATAAATTATATTTTAAATTAAAAATTAAATTACAAATATATATTAAAAATTACATGAAAAATTAAAAATAAATTTTATATTTTCCATTTATGATATTGTACATTATTCAACTTGAATTATTAATTGTTGGATTATAACTGAATTTTATTTAATATTATAGAAAAATTTATGATATTGTACATACAACTTGATGTATGTTTTTTTGTAGAAAAATTTGTTAATATGAGCAAACTTAGAGCTCATTTTAAAGGTATGCTTTCAGACAGAGAATAAGCTGTTTCGTATGCAACCCGAGCATACATTTTATATTTGCTCGGGTCTTTTTTCTTTACAGGTACATCTACAAATATTGTTTCATTTTCTTACCTTCCTTTTTTGGAAGATTTAGATAGGGTAAATGATTATGCATGGGGGGCGGCAGTTTTAGCTTGTCTTCATACCTCGTTGAAGGCTTTCAAAAAGAAAAGAATGCAAATATTGGTGGTTTTTTTGCATATGCTTATGGTGAGGATCAGCCACATGTTCTTCGAATTTGTTATTGATATTTCTATTGTTACAAAACCTGAATACTAATTTCTTTTAGTTCTTTTACAGTTATTTGTGTTTGAAAGGGTTCCCGCTGTAAGAGAATCCTATCTTCGTTCTATCAGCTACACGCTTCCGTCCAAATTTCCCCTACTTGTGGAGTGGACATCGGTTTTGGCTCCCCTGCACAACCATCAAGCCAACCTGCCAAAAGAGTTGTACAAAAGGCATTTCAATGAGATAACTAAGGTTAATTGAGTAGTTTTAATCTCTGTTTTTTTATTTATATCCTTTAAAAGCTTCTTTTTATGCTTGACTTGTTCTCTCGTCTTGTAGATTGTCTGGAGGCCTTATAATAACAGGTTCAAGTCTCTGCCTCAAAATTATAGTGCTCATTTGGAAATTGGTTGTGCAACAACTGTTATGCTGCATTTTAAAGACTATGCGTACCATCATCCGGAAAACACCCTCCAGCAATTCGGTTTTGAAAGTCCTCGTAAAGTGCCTAGGTATAAAACCTACACGTTTACAATGGGGAGGGATAGACAGCCAGTAGATTCAGATTGGAGCAAGAATCCCAAATATGTGCCTTTGGTATCTCTTTGGGCTGACAGAAAACTTTACTTGGTCGGAGACCCTAAAGTAGGGATGGCAATGGGGAGGGGAGGGGAGGGGAGGGGACCAATCTCCCCGTACCCATCCCCGATATTTTACGTATATCCCCGTCCCCTCCCCATCCCTGTTAGAATTACATGAGAGAATCTCCATCCCCTCCCCATCCCCTCTCCAAATAATAACAGGAGATCCCCGAGGGTCTCCGATCCCCGAATAACTAATATATTTTTTTTGTTTTCGATTTTGAGTTAATCATATTAAAATAAAAAATAAAAATAAAAATAAAGTTCAAAATATATATTACATTAATATCCATTACAAAAGTCACATACATTAAATTAATAAGTAATGCAGCATGTAAGGGATACAAACTTCTTTTACAAACTATCATGAACAAATTAATAGTCTAATACAAAATTATTACAAATAAAATCGAATTTACATTCAAAATTAACTTTTTCAATAGTAGCGTGGGCACTTTATAAATGTGGACTATTCTTTTTACAGCACAATAGTTAAGTCAGAGTAAATCAAGAGCAAATATTAAATTAGATTAGATTAGATATTAAAATTGTGATTCGCTGTGGGCAATTATAACATCTAAAAATAAATAAAAAATATATTTAAGTTTAAAATATTTAATGAATATTAAAACTAAAATAAAATTTTTGGGCTAATAGAATCTATCCGGTCTTTTTAATGTCCTAAATAAAAATGTAGGACTTTAATTATTTAATTAGGCCTAAAGTTTAATAATATAAATATTTTAATATTTTTTATTTTTACCAATATTTATCATTTTATAATTCAAATTTTATAATCTATTTACTAGTAATTTTAAAAAATTAAAATTAAAATTAAAAATTAAAATGAAAAAATGGGTAAGGGATAGGGATTCCACCTCATCCATGTCCCCGCCCCGAATAAGAAATTAGATAAAAAAATTTCTCCGTCCCTTCCCCGAATAAGAAATTGGGTATGAAATTATCCCCATACCCTTCCCGAATGGGAAAAATCCCCGATGGTACCCGTCCCTGTGGGGATTTTTGCCATCTCTACCCTGAACGTACCTTCTAATACTTTCTGCCTATTATTGTTCCAAGTAATACTGATTTTTTGAAATACTTTTTCTTTTAATGCAAAAGAAACTATAGCTAGACTCAAAAAAATTAGAGACAGCACCTTGATAGAATACTTTTCTTTTCTTTGATTTTTGTTGTTTAAATCTGTATGTAGTGAATTTTAAGTATCCTTGACGTATAGCTCTCAATCAATTCCTCTCCACTTTTACTAATCTGCATTGTTATGTGCTGCATTTTTAAGACTTATAAGGTTCAATTTTCAGATCAACCTAGTGGTGTGGGCTGTGAAACAGTAATTTTTTCACTTTTTTTTATTACATGAGATTATTGCTCATACTACAACTCATATATTACATGAGTCTATAACTGATATTTACAAATCAAACTATTACTGGAACCAGCTTACATCAATACTAATGGAACTCTACCTAAATTTTTAACCCTCACTAATATTCGAGGGATATCTACTTAACTGATATTTACAAGTGATTTTTTCACTTGTTTCTTTTCTTTGACAAAAATTATAAGCTAATAGGGGGTAAAATTGGGAATTATCATAACAAAAATGAAACATAATTAATTAATTATTTCATGTCCGTAGGAAGAATTGAGTTGACCTAGTGGTTTGTTCAATCAGGATATGATAATTGTTCCTTCCACTTGACGCATACTCCTTTATATAATCATTATCAAGTGCAGGCGCTTGTATCTTTTTATTTTCATAATGTGAAAGCGCTCTTAAATCGTATGATTTAAAAGAATTAAAAACTAACTTTTTCAAAATTCCATGGTTTAAAAGTGTCTTCATAAAAAAAATTAAAGATACACACACACAGAGACCACTAATGATACTAATTTATCCACCATTAAATTTTACGACACCAATAACTCAATATTTATATAAAAAATTTGAGTCAAAATAAAATATGTGAGTCATTATCTAGTAAGCAATCTCTTGAATAATTAAGTTAAGGGATAAACTAAAAGAGAAGTAAAATACACACTCTAATATGGTGTATTATATTGATTATATGAAGTGATTTTACAATAAGGGATCACTTACTTTAATCCAAGTAAAAGAAAAATAAGTGTTTTTTTTTTCTTTTAAATTGTCCTTTACTTGGAATAAAATTAAGGAATCCTCTTATTAGAAGGACTATATATATAGCGAGAGAGAGAGATAAATATAAAATTTTCTAAAACTCTCTTAAGTCATTAAAACAAGGGATAATATGTTTTCAACACAACCATAGAGCACTTTTCAAATATAAAAATCCTTAGGTTCTTTAAAGTAAGGTATAACATATACACCTTTAGATCAAATGAAATGTAAGGGATGAAAATTTAAGTCATCATTTTAAGTTACATTTCTTTTTTCAATGAATGGCACAAAAAATTTAAGTTCAGGAAACGAACCATAAAAACTTTATGCATAAAAATTGAGAACTTGACCCAAAAAAAAAATTAAATAAATAAGACAATATATTTATAACAGGAAACTTCTTTATTCGAAACATTTCAGGCACCAAATGTAGAGCCATTGAATACATAACGATATCAAAAGCACAAGATTAAAGATCTACATAACAGATCAAGTCTCACACTCTAAACTTAATACACAACAAAGTAAATACTAATCATGGCAAAGTTGATCTTATTAACTCAAACAACAAAATGGGAATGAAAATAAGTCCAAACTTCAATTCTCTTCCAACATGTCACCACCATCTTCAGCCACCAATTAAGAAAAAAAAAAAATCAAGATAGATAGTACTTAAGAGGACTAGATAGAGGATCTGTCTGATCATATTAAATTTGCAACAATTCTGTCAGCTTAAATCACAGATTCACAAACACTCCTCATCAAAGAACAATAAAGGGGAATTTTAAACTTTAATGGGGATAACCGAAAGAGAGAACGAATATTCTCAAAAAGACATATATATATATATATATATATATATATCTCATGAATCAACCAACCAAAACAAATAGGGTTCAGCTCCCTTTTATACTAAAACCCTAAATAACATGAATTTACCAAAGTGGGTAAATTCAAATTATTTCAACACAATAAAGTTCTACAGACAGAATTTTAGAAAAACTTAAAATAAAGAAAAACTTAAAACTGTCCACGTTACGGCCTGTTCTACATCAATAACCAACTAAACAGAATAACAAAGCAGCCCTCTGTACTGTGAAATTACTTGCAAGCCTTCCAAAGACACAGCAGGGTTAATACAAGCACACCAGATATTGTTTTGTTAAGTCAATCATAAGCAAATATTACTTTGTAAAATACTACCAAGTACGATACAGTATTTAACACCATATGATTTCTCAATTAGCCCAAAAAATTGTAGGATCAGAAATCGGATAGTCATAAATCAAACACTGACAAACTAATGAATTTTCAGAAGGGCATTATTGCTCATCCTAGAAATGACAATCTACAAGGTGCTCTTTGCGACCCTTATCCCCTGCCCTCCATAGAGTTAAAAAGGCCCTGGCATCAAATCCCCAGTTTGAATGTCATTCATTCTTAACACACACCATAAAAGTGAAAAAGAACTTGCTGGTTGAACTAGCTAATCCCCACAACTGCATTCCCAACAGATAAAATAACCATATAAGTAAATCACTCAACCATATGAGACTAGTGTTAGTTATCACTCCATTGGTGTAAGTAAATAACTTACTGCCCTGTATCTAAGAACAAACGTTTTTCATTCGTCTTATGCCTAACCAAATTGTTTTTATTTAGTATTTAATACAACTTAATTTCCAAACATTCCCCCATCAAAGATGATCAATTAGCCACAAACACCAAAATCATAGTCAAATTGAATGAAACAGCAGCCACATTGTCGAAGGAAAAAGTGGGAATGCCTCGCATGGAGCAATTACTAAATAGAAACCCCTGTTGAACAGTAACAACTCTACACATTCAGCTCAACTAAAGATCATGTGAATAAAACAAGACAATAACCATATGATGCACGTCAAAAGAGTATGATTTAGCAACCAGAAATTATGAGAGCAATGAAACCAATGCGGTCATAATACAAATAAAAACCTAAACTATATACAAACATGTCATAAAGTACCAGAAAATCCTAAATGTAGCACCAATAGCAAGAAAATAAGCATAATACCTAAAACGCAAAAGAAATCAAGCGTGCTACCCAGCTGGCCAGAGAGCAGGTGAACCCGACTAGATCTTAATATCAATAAAAACATAAATTTCAGACATATTCACTTCAAAAAAAACCCATAAAATCCAAAATTTTACATAGACTCGCATGGTCAACAAACATGTCATAATTTTTTTTTTTTAAAAAAAAGACAGAACAACGCTAATTCTTCAAAAACAGGCAAGAAAATAAATTTATTTTCAAATAAGTAGGTCAGAAGCTGGAGCACCATGGATGAATCTGACTTGATTGCTACTCTAAACTAAGAAAAACCTAAAAATTTACACATACCCATTTCATAAAATCCCCAACAAAACCCTATATCTCCAAAAATCACACCAAAAACAAAACCTAACAAAAAGTTATGCAAAGAACATAAGCCATAAGAAAAAGAGAGAGAGAGAGATTTTGCATTCAAATGTGGGGGCAATTCAATTCAACAACAGACCTGAGAGCAGCAGGAGAGCTGAAGAGATTCAGTGAGTAGAGGAAGCAGCGGAGTGCTGGTGGTGGGTGTGGTGAGAATGAGAAGGAGAAGGAGCGATGACCCTTATTGGTTTAGCTCGCTGCGTTGCTTATCTTTTGGGCTTGATTAGGCCGGGACATCTCAATAAGCAAGCCCATTAGCCCATAAAAATTTTCACATTTATCGGATTTACAATTTAGTGAACTTCTTCTTTCGATCGGCATACTCGTAAGTGGAGTTGAAGTTGTAAATTAACTAACGTATGTCCATGATAATACGATAACACAAATAACATCATCCCCGAAACCATCACTCATTATAATTAAGAGTACTTTATATAACCCATCCCTAAAATATTCTTCAATAATGTAAATTCTAATGCTTTGACTGGCAAATCGTGGATGTACATTACTAAGAAGAAAATACAAACTATTTTAAATGCTTAACACAAAATAATTTGCTTCCTACTTTAAATTTACAACATCTTTGAGTCAAAAATTCATTCGCAAGCCTAATACTACATTGCTGCTATCACTGCCAGAATGATTCTACCTCTAAATCTACCATCCGAATCAGCTAGCTTCCTTAATGACTACCATTCTTGAAAGCTGAATCTTCTTTTTCTCTCCAGACCGCATGCACTTCATCGGTCGTGAATCGCTGGGTAAAGGTTGATTCCTCTTATGGAGTTGATGAACCATAAGCAAAAGCAAGCAGACCGGTGTAAGCAATCATTGCTCCGTTGTCAACGCAATAGCGGTCATCCGTTGCAAACAGCCTTCCACCACGCTCAGAGCACACTGTTCTCATCATCTCTTGCAAGCGCTCGTTATAACCCACACCGCCTACAATAAGAACATCCTTTTTGTCACAATGTGCCATTGCCAGTTCCGTGATCTCCACAAGCATTGCAAAAAGAGTTTCCTGTAACACATATCATCAAGCAAAACGTAAATTTCCAATTACGTTAACACACGACTCATATAACAATCCATGAAGAAATGGGAACATATAATTGCAGTCTTTAAAGCTATGGCTCGTGCTGTTCCAATGGATTGAAGGATAAAAAATGCAACTAACCTGCAGGGAATAGCACGAATCTGCAGGAGTGCACTCATTATTGTTGAGCTTCTCCGCAGCAGTTGCTTCAATATAGCTCAATATCGAGCTAAAAGAGACATTCATCCCTTTTACAACATAAGGAAGATCAAGAAACTTTTCCCCTTTCTTTGCCAGCTGGTAAAGAAGAAATTCATATTAGGCAAATCAAGATGGAAGACTTTCTGTCCCATCTCTCAATCTACCAGCTGAAGCATTAATCACAAGTCAGCAGCCAAAGCTATATGCATAATTTATTTTTTATAAATAACCTAAAGCAAGTGTATATTTCCATGATGATTCGGGAAATGATGAATGAAGATCAAAAGATAAGCAAGTAACAGAAACACAATTCTTGAACTGCGAGACACATGCTTAAACCAACTCATAGGTAGGGCTCAGATATAGACTTATAGACTTAAAAATTCAACTGCTCTAAATCATTCCTTACCTAAATGTTTTACAATTACATATAAAATCTAAATGGATTTTTTTTTTAATTACATGAGAGTATTGCTCAAGAATATAACTCATATTACATGAGATTACAACTGATATTTTCAAATCAGATTATTACTGGGACTATTTTACATCAATTCTTATGAAGTCCACCCAGATTTTTACTCTCTCTAATATTCGAGCCCAGATTTTTACCCTCTCTAATATTCGAGCCCAGATTTTTACCCACTCTAATGTTCGAAGGACATCTACTTCACTCACATTTCAATAGGGAGAAAACACTGCCTTTACTAAAATTGCAGAAGGAAATTAAATTCCCACAATGCATTGTGGGGTTAGAACCCATGACCTCACAATTGTGAGTTATGAGTTCTAACCACTAGGCCTAAAATCTAAATGGATTTAATCCTTCTGAAAAGAAGAAAAATGTTGAATAAATCAATCATCACATACTTGCTCAAAGTTACACACACACACACACATATTTATAGAAACATATACACATGACAGGTTCATGAGCGGTGCACTAATACTGCATATACATACATACATACAATAGTCTTTAGAAAATGCAAATATTGAATAAATCAATCTTTACATACCTGCTCAAAGTCACACACACACACAGAGAAACATATACACGTGACAGGTTCAGGAGCGATGCACTAACACTGCATATACATACATACATACATACATACATGTATACATACATATAGCAATCTTTTGGAAAATGCACATGTTGAGCTCTAGACCATGTAAGCTATGATCCTGTTGGGCTTGATTTGAATACCTTTGCTGCATTGACTAGATAGATCATGGTTACTGTCCAGATGAAATTATTGTCTTTTAACTATATTTGTTTATAGTTTTAGCGCTTTAATATTTTCGTATTTTTGTAAAAATACAAAAAAATACCATCATCATCATCATCACCATCATCATCCTTAGTTGGTAATCCACAAGTAATTATTAATAAATTAAGTAGTCCTCACATAAATCATAAGAAAATGATGGATATGGACCATATACAGCATATATTGGATGCATATATGCACGACCAAGGAGTTGTAGCCAGCTAGTAATGTTATTCCTTAGATTCTCCACTAAACTTTTACTACCAATTGCTTTTAGGTAAGGCTTGATTTTTTTTTCTTTAATTAAAAAAAATCATAACCTAATTGCCTTTTGCACCGTCACCGGTGTGATAACTCGAGCAGTGTGGTGTGTTCGCTCGGGTTGCAAATATCTTATAGGAGTCAGAAGAGGAGTAGGAGGTGCATTCTTATTCGATTGAGATCCATGTTTCAAAAGATATCTACACTTGCAGAGAGAGTTTCATAATTATTTGTACTCTTAATTGTAATTTTCATTCTTTAGAATATTCCAAATTTGTTCACTCCGATAAGTTTTAACGTACTTAGTCACATTATAATTTCATTTTTTTCCTAAAAAAATAAAGTGTGGGTAAAACCTAAATTTCTTTTTTGATCACTAATCTCCCCATAGATTTGAACTTGGATGACCACTTAAATAAAATTATTTAAAAAACATTTGACTACACCTCGGGCAAAAATCAAAATGACAAAAAACAACTTGTACTTTCATAATTTCTCCATGTATAAATATATAACTGGCTTTATTTGAGCCAAGTCATCAAAAGCTCCCTATATCCGATCGTTCGGCCGTTTCGCTCTCTTCTACAGTTGGTCATAAATATGCACTTTGCTTTCATTTTCACCCAACAACACCCACATGACCTTCAAAGTTCCTGGTTCAAGTCTCAACCGCCCCTTTAACTGATAATTAATGATTAGGTTCTCAACTGCCCCTTTTAACTGATAATTAATGATTAGGTTGCAAGATGGGCTTAGGTTGCCAGATGGCATAATTAAAGGCTAAAACGTGGGGCGGACAATATATCACAAGAAGTAAATGGAAAAGAAACAATAGGTTTCATAATCGTGAAGATAGAAGTTGGAGAAAAGCATGATGGCTTAACTGATATCGCTTCCAAGTTTCAACTAACATCCTCCCATATGCCACGCTAATTGTATCTGTGTCTGTAAAATTATTTATTAAAAAGCAAAATAGCTAACATATATAATTGTACGTAATTACCACATTCGGGATTATATTGTGGTAACAATTAATTAAGGCATGGTCGGAGGGAGCAGATAAATCATTGAATGTTAGCATTATTGTAGGAAATCTAATGCATTATTGCAGGAAATGTAATGAAGTTGTACGTTCAGTTGTTTGATTTGTATCGTAGCGGGTTTCCCTTCAAGAGGCCGGTAATTAAGAGTAGGTCCAGCTCGATGTAAAATTCCATCAATGATTAATCAATTAATTAATTACTTCTCCCGGCTGTTAACACGCACGCACATGGAAAATTAATAAATTCAGGACGAGTATGGTAGAATTGAAATGAGCGAACATGAACGATAGCATCAAGATGGAGTAACCTTAGCTAATTTAACAACGAATTAATTAGTGCTAATCAAATTAGAAGTTTCAATTAATTTATTTATTAATGGATATGCATGGATGCAGCAGTACAAACTTAAGGCTTAATAATAGCACCCTCGATTGTACGTGCCGCCGGGTGCAGGTTTGCAATGTTCACCCCTTTTGGGACCCTGGGGAGGAGGGGTACAAGAGCGATAGTTTCGGCCTCTTCCGCAATCGAATGTTGCCTTGCGGGAATTCACTGCTTTATTAGAAGTCGGAACAGCAGCCAATTCCGATTCCGGATCATCATAAAAGAGCAACACATCAGGATCAATATGGAAATTAGTAATGTTGGTGCCGTTGCCTGCAGCACAAGATTGATTCGCGGTGAAGAAGAGTATCATCATAACTATGATCGCTGCTAAGACACCACCTCCCAATCCCATCACATTATTATTTCCCATGCTTTTTTTTTCCCCCGGTGCACAACTCTTACTGGCTACTTTTTCAAGCTTGTGTGGGAGATGCCAGCAGCTTCTTGTTGCAAGTTCTCCTAATTGTATCTATGGCGCTTCAATTGTGATTTTTGTGTGTGTGTGTGTGTATGTATATATATATTCAAAAAAACGAAAAAATTAAAAGGAGGGGGCTTATCCAACTAGAGGTTTTGTACTGTGAATATTGCTCTTCCGTAAACAGATATTAATGGCAAAGTAACCGTCATAAATAAGTGACACTCCCTAAGCAAAAATTTTAGAATACATCTGTTGTACCATTTCACCCATACAACAAGTAAATAATGTCATATCATGTGTGTATTTATTTTATAAACTATCATACAAGTGGTGGTTGTATTAAACTCAATTACACATGTCATGCATGCATTGATTGGTTATAATACAATAGATGTATTCTAGAATTTCTCCCCTCTATGGTATAGGTGAGAACGCATGCCCTCAACATTTAGGATATGAGTTCGAAGTCAAACAAGGGGTGGGTAATTTTCCTAGTATAAGAGAAGATTTAACCCTAATAATTATGGGAGTAGATATTAAATTATAATCCATCTATATATGTAATAAGTGCATGTTTAGTATAGTCTATCTAATGTCTAAAAATATTTATTTCGTTTTTAAAGTTCTTTTTAAAATTTTTTGTGTTGTTTGGTTGTATTTTGAGCTGAACTTTTAGAAATTAAATAAATTATTTTACTTTTATTAACAAAAGTTTAAGTTTTTAGGCCATTAAGGTTGTAGATGTTTTAAAAAATAGATTTTTTAAAATACTCTTATTTATTTCATTCCTTTAATAATATATTTTTAATATACTTATCTATTAAAATAATTTTATAATTTTAAATAAAAAAAGTCATTAACAATCAAATAATTTTATAACAGTTAAAAGGCCTAATCCATCCTCTTAGTATGTGTAGTGTCTGTCACAATCCAACTTTTTTTACTGGAATAATTCACAACTTGCCCTTGGACCAACTACCCCTTTTTTTTTTTAAATACGCCTTGGACCAGCTACTTGATTACATATAAATTGTCACGGATTTCATTTGCTTTAATTATAGCGTAGGACACATAATACTAATTGAGCAAGTGTCACATGTTTTTGGATTATTCGTGCAAGTTTAATTTGGGATCAATCACCTACCATTCTCCAAGAGCAATTTAAATATATTGTTATTTTCCACTAGTTAAAATAAAGTTTTTTTTTTTGGTTATGAGGCCCCGCCATATACTGTATATTTCTTATTTAACGGCATGATTATAAACTGGGAATTATCATAATAAAAATGAAACATGATTAATTAATTATTTAGTGTTAGCAGCTGAAAGAATCGAGCTAGCCTGGTGGTTTGCTCAATCAGGATATGATAATTATATCCTTCCACTCCACGCGTACTCCTCTATATAATTATTTTCATGTGCCAGCATTTTTATTTTTTTATAATGTGGACACGCTTTCAAACTATATGATTTAAACCCCATGATTTAAAAATATGTCTAAGTGAAAAAAATAAAAACATCCGCATTAAAAAAGAACTACACACACATATAAACTACCACTAATTATAACAATTTATCTACAATTAAATTGTGCGAAACCAATAACTCAATATTTATGTAAAAAATTTAAGTCAAAATAAAATATACGAGTCATTATCAAGTAAATGATCTCTTAAATCATTAAGATAAGGGATAAACTAAAAGAGAATTAAAATAAACACTGTAATATAGTATATTATATTATATATATGAAGTAATTTTGCATTGAGGGATCACTTACTTCAATCAAGTAAAAGGCAAATTGAAAGTTTACAAAACACACTTCAAAACAGTGTATTTTATTTTTTGGTATATTAAAATATATGTTTTTTACTTTTAAATTGTCCTTTACTTTGCATGAAATTAAGTATTTCTCTTATTAGAAGGGGTGTGTGTGTATAATTTTCTAAAAATTCTCTTAAGTTGTTAAAGTACGGAATAATATATTTTCAACACACACACATATGTATATAAAGCAATTTTCTAATATAAAAATCATTAAATTATTTTTTTTAGGAGAAAAATCCTTAAATTATTAAAATAAAGGATAACATATTTTCAACGTTACTGTTATCTAGTTTCTTCTATAATTTTTAGGGCTCCTTAACTTCAACATTTTACTTCAATTTTCATCCATTTAATCTTATTCAATATTTTAATCAAACTTTCATTCGGTGGATCTATTCATTTAATAAAGGTCACTCATCGCAGCTTTTTGACAAAAAATATACACTTTTAGATTGAATGAAATGAAGCGGATGAAAATTTAAGTCATCATCTTAAGTTGCATATCTTTTTTCAATGAATGCTACAAAAAATTCAAATTAAGGAAACGAACCATAAAAACGTTGAGCATCAAAATAGAAAACTTGACACAAAAAAATTAAATAAATAAGACAATATATTTATATGAGGAAACTTCTTTATTCGAAACATTTCAGGCACCAAATGTAAAGCCATTGAATGCATAACGATATCAAAAGCAAAAGATTAATGCACTACACTTAATACACAACAAAGTAACACAAAACATGGCAAAGTTGATCTTATTAAATCAAATAACAAAATGGGAAATGAAAACAAGTCCAAACTTCAATCCTCTTCCAACATGTGACCACCATCTTCAGCCACCTATTAAGAAAAAAATCAAGATAGATACTACTTAAGAGGACTAGATAGAGAATCTGTTTGATCATATTAAATTTACATGTAACAATTCTGCCAGCTTAAATCACAGATTCACAAAAGCTACTCGTCAAAGAATAATAAAGGGCAATTGTAAATTTTAATGGGGATAACTGACACAGCACGAAAGTAAAGCTTCTAAAAAAGAATTATTTCTTTTTAATATTATGAATCAACCAACCAAAACAAAAAGGGTTCAGCCCCCTTTTATACTAAAACACTAAATAAGTTGAATTTCCCAAACTGCGTAAATTCAAATTATTTTAACACAATAAAGTTCTACAGACAGATTTTTAGAAAAACTTAAAATAAAGAACAAATAAAGAAAAAACTTAAAACTGCCCAAGTTACAGTGGCCTGTTCTACATCAATAACCAACTGAACAGAATAACAAAGCAGCCCTCTGTCCTGTGAAATTACTTGCAAGCCTTCCGAAGACAGCAGGGTTAATACAAGCACGCCGAATATTGTTTTGGTAAGTCAATCATAAGCAAATATTACTTCGTAAAATACTCCCAAGTAAGATACAGTATTTAACACCATATGATTTCTCAATTAGCCCAAAAAATTGTTGGATCAGAAATCGGATAGTCATAAATCAAACACTGACAAACTAATGAATTTTCAGAAGGGTATTGTTTCTCATCCTAGAAATGACAATCTCCAAGGTGTTCTCTGCGACCCTTATCCCCTGCCATCCATAGTGTTAAAAAGCCCTTGCATCAAATCCCCAGTTTTGAATGTCATTTATTCTTAACACACCCCATAAAAGTGAAAAAGAACTTGCCGGTTGAACTAGCTAATCCCCACAACTGAATTCCCAACGGAAAAAATAACCATATAAGTGAATCACTCAACCATATGAAACTAGTGTTAGTTATAACTTAATCAGTCTAAGTAAATAACTTACTGCCCTGCATCTAAGAACAAATGTTTTTCATTCGTCTTATGCCTGACCAAATTGTCTATATTTAGTATTTAATACAACTTAATTTCCTAACATTCCTCCATCAATGATGATCAATTAGCTACAAACAACAAAATCATAGTCAAATTGAATGAAATAGCAGCCACATTGCAGAAGGAAAAAGTGGGGACTGCCTCACATGGAGCGATTACTAAATAGAAACCCCGGTTGAACAGTAACAACTCTACACATTCAGCTCAACTAAAGATCATGTGAATAAAACAAGACAATAACCATATGATGCACGTCAAAAGAGTATTGACTTAGCAATCAGAAATGATGAGAGCAATGAAACCAACATGGCCATAATACAAATAAAAACCTAAACTATATACAAACACGTCATCAAGTACCTGAAAATCCTAAATCTAGCACCAATAGCAAGAAAATAAGCATAACTCGTAAAACGCAAAAGAAATAAAGCGTACTACCCAGCTGGCCAGAGAGCAGGTGAACCCGGCTAGATCTTAATATCAATAAAAACATAAATTTCAGACATATTAATTTCACAGAAAACCCATAAAATCCAAAATTTTACACAGACTCGCATGGTTAACAAACATATCATAATTAAAAAAAAAATAAACACAGACGAATGCTAATTCTATCAAAAACAGGCAGGAAGATAAATTTATCCTCAAATATGTAGGGTCAGCAGCTGAAGCACGATGGATGAATCTGACCAGATTGTTAAACTGAACTAAGAAAAACCTAAAAATTTATCACATACCCATTTCATAAAATCCCCAACAAAACCCCAAATCTCCAAAAATCACACCGAAAACAAACCTAACAAAAAGTTATTAAACAATATAACCCAGAAAAGAAAAAGAGAGATTTTCGCTGTCAAATGTGGGGGCAATTCAATTCAACAACAGACCTGAGAGGAGGATATATAGGACTTAAAGATTTTCTTTCTACAAACGGTATTTCTCATAAAATTCTCACACTTTATTTTAAACATAAAATTCTCACACTTTATTCTGATAATGGAGGAGAATATATAGGACTTAAAGATTTTCTTTCTACAAACGGTATTTCTCATCTCACCACTCCACCTCATACACCTGAACATAATGGGTATTCAGAAAGGCGTCATCGTCATCTTGTTGAAACCGGTCTTACACTACTCTCTCATGCTTCTCTTCCCTTAGAATTTTGGTCTCACGCTTTTGCCACTGCTGTCTATTTAATTAATAGGATGCCCACAACTACACTTAATTACGCTTCTCCTTATGAATTAATTTTTGGTACCACTCCTAATTACTCTAAACTTAAAATTTTTGGATGTTTGTGTTATCCATGGCTTCGACCATATTCTTCGCATAAACTCGACCCACGTTCTAAGCCTTGTATTTTTCTTGGATATTCATTGTCTCAAAGTGCTTATTTGTGTTTTGATCCATCCACCTCCAAAATATTTATTTCTCGTCATGTTAAATTTGTAGAGTCTGTTTTTCCATACAAATCCTTACATCTTCATCTACCACGTCCTGATTCAACTACAGGGGACACATGGGTTCCTCCAGTTCTTACAGTTTCATTTCCTAGTCCTCCATCATTTGCACCTACTCCATCTGCTGTGGGCCCTCCAGAGTTGCCACCATGCACTGCTCCTTCCTCTTCTCTACCTACAACATCTCAGCAACAATCTTTTGAACCAACTTCTACATCTACACTGAGCACTTCTTCCCTCCCTGTTCAATCATCTTCCCAAACTCCATTGGCTCACTGCCCTACAAATCATCATAAGATGACTACCCGAGCTAAAAATAAGATTTCCAAACCATTACAAAAACTTAATCTCCATACTCATCTTAGCCCCTCTTCTGATTGTGAACCCACAACCGTGACCCAAGCAATCCACAATCCTAACTGGCGTCAAGCTATGTCAGAAGAGTATGATGCTCTTGTTCGTAATGGGACATGGGAGCTAGTTCCACCTCCCTCATCTTCTAATATTGTTGGTTGCAAATGGATTTTTCATATTAAAAGACACTCTGATGGTTCTATTGACAGGTTTAAAGCTCGCCTTGTTGCCAAAGGATTCCATCAACGGCCAGGTGTGGACTATCATGACACTTTCAGTCCGGTTGTTAAGCCCACCACAGTACGACTTGTTCTCAGCATTGCTGTTAGTCATGGCTGGCCTCTTCGGCAATTGGATATTAATAATGCCTTTCTTCAAGGTCAGCTTTCTGAAGATGTTTATATGGCACAACCCCCAGGTTTCATTGATTGTGATCATCCGACATATGTTTGTAAGCTTCATAAAGCGATCTATGGTCTTAAACAAGCGCCACGAGCCTGGTATCATGAGTTGCGCCAGTTTTTACTTGCTTTTGGATTTACGAATTCCTATGCTGACACATCCTTGTTTGTATTTAAAACTGGTGCTCATCTTCTCTATCTCTTGGTCTATGTTGATGATATCGTTCTTACAAGTGACAATTCTGCTCTCGTCGATCAGTTTGTTGACTGTCTTGCTCAACGATTTTCACTCAAGGATTTAGGCCCCCTCTCTTATTTTCTTGGTGTTGAAGTTGTGCCTCACCGTCATGGGATTTTACTGTCACAACGTCGTTATATCATGGATATTCTTACTCGAACTCACATGCTGGGTGCTAAATCAGTTTCAACTCCTTTGCCTCCTAATCAGTCATTGAGTTTGTACTCCGGCACTCTCCTCTCTGATCCTACGGAATACCGCACTATTGTTGGTAGTCTACAATACTTGTCCCTCACTCGTCCTGACATCTCTTATGCGGTTAGTAAATTGTCTCAGTTCATGCATTGCCCGTCCACCGAGCATTGGGTTCTCGTCAAACGTCTCTTGCGCTATTTATGTGGTACCCTGGATGATGGTGTTCTTCTCTATCGTCAATCTCCACTTTCTCTTCATGCCTTCTCTGATGCTGATTGGGCTGGTAACAAGGATGATTATACCTCAACCAGTGCCTATATTGTTTATCTTGGTTGTAATCCTATCTCCTGGAGCTCGAAGAAACAATGTACTGTTGCGCGTTCTTCTATGGAAGCTGAGTATCGCTCTGTTGCTGCTACAGCTGCTGAACTTAATTGGGTGTGTCATCTGTTAACTGATCTTGGTGTCCTTTTGTCCACTGCTCCAGTCATCTACTGTGATAATGTTGGTGCTACTCAGTTATGTTCCAATCCTGTTTTCCACTCCCGCATAAAGCATGTAGCCATTGATTTTCACTTTATCCGCGACCAAGTTCAAACTGGTGCTCTTCGTGTCGCTCATGTCTGCTCTGCTGATCAACTTGCAGATGCTCTTACAAAGCCCCTGTCTCGTACTCCATCTCAGTCTTTCAAAGTCAAGATTGGCCTCTCTTCCCGCGGCCAATCTTGAGGGGGCATAATAGTTAATATTTAATATATTACATTTATTATTTTTAATATTTCTCTTTATCTCTTAATTTGACTCTTTCTCCATGCAATTAGTTTGTATTTGAATTGTACTCTTATCTTATCATTTTCAGTATTTTTAGGAGTTTTTGTTTTCTTGGATTCTTCCAATACTTGTATTATACATTCAGTTAATACTTAATGGAATAAGATGTATTCTCTACCAAATATTTTCTGATACAGGAGACCTGAAGAGATTCAGTGAGAAGAGGAAGCAGCGGAGTGCTGGTGGTGGGTGTGGTGAGAATGAGAAGGAGAAGGAGCAGTGACCCTATTGTAGACTTTTTCGCCAACAAGATAGATTCCAAAAGCGACGAGAGCGATGCCGAGGCCTGGAGTGGCTTGACGCAAATTGCTTGTCAGCAATGGATGCTTTCTCCACTCATCTCTTCGCGTGAAGTAACGACTCAGAAGAAATGATGAAAAAGCTTAACTAATTTCATTGATTTATAAGTACCAATATATATAGCGAAGAGTGCAACAGACTATCAATATTATTGGTTTGTTACAACTGAATATATCTTTACATTCAAAATAATTTAAACAGGTTGTTGCAATTTGTGTGATTAAGAAAACAATCAACACTAAACTGCAGCCCAAGATCTTTAGAACAAATCAAACAAGATACTTACAAAACTGAATCAAGACTAAATCTAATCAAACCAGAATCACAGATGAAAAAAGACTAAATTGAGTAAAGAGAATCAAGAACAGAAACAACTTAACGCGGTTCAGCTGACTTGCATCAGCCTACATCCACGGAGAAACAATATGATCAGCTTGTATTAATTTGCAAGAAGAATAACAGAGCTTTATAGAGTATTTCACATAGATCAAGAAGTCATCTTTAAAAAGACTTCAACTCCTCTCTATATATCTCTCAGCACTCTCCTGTTTGTTACACAAGAACCAGCTGTTTTAACAGCTCTACAACTGATTTCCACAAGCCCAGAAACTCACGCTTGGTGCACGTGAAATAACAACCTTTAACGACTCGGCTTAGGCACGTGAATAGCTTGTGACTTATTAAAGCTGAAACGGCATATCGAGAAGTCGTTTAGAGAAGTAATTGTAACGCAACTCAAAACGCTACTCTCCATGTCGTTTCACTTATACAAAAGTCTCACCCAAACGCAACCATTTCATGTCGTTTTGGTCAGTTTTGATTTGCTTCATCAGTCACTTCAACACAGGTAAACTCCTATAATCATGGAGGAGAATCCTCTACTATAGCCTACATAAAGAGTATAAACCCTGTAGACTGCATATATTACATTCACCTTGATGAAAATGCTAAATCTATTAGGAAAATACAACGTTGGTTAAATCCTAACATGAAAGAAGTTGTTAGAATTGAAGTCCTTAAACTATTAGATGCAAATATCATTTACGCCATTTCTGATAGTTCATGGGTCAGTCATGTGCAAGTGGTCCATAAAAAGTCAAGAGTCACAGTAGTTACCAATGCTGATCATGAATTGATATCCACTAGAATGACTACAGGATGGCGTGTATGCATTGATTATAGAAAGTTGAATTTTGTCACACGTAAAGACCATTTTCCTTTACCATTTATTGATCAAATGCTTGATAGATTAGCAGGTCATGAATTTTATTGCTTTCTAGATGGTTACTCAGGATATAATCAAATTCTCATAGCACCAACAGAGAAAACTACTTTCACTTGCCCTTTTTACACTTTTGTATATAGAAGGATGCAATTTGGATTGTGTAATGCACCTGCTATATTTCAACAATGCATATTAAACATTTTTTCTGATATGATTGAACGATTCCTTGAGGTCTTTATGGATAATTTTTTTATTTTTGGTAATTCATTTTATCAATGTTTACATCATTTGACATTAGTTCTGCAAAAATGTACAAAGAAGAATTTGGTTTTGAATTGGGAGAAATGTCATTTTAAGGAAAATAAAGGTATTGTTTTTTATCACATCATTTCGAGTAAAGGTATTAAGGTTGATAAAGCCAAGGTGGATCTCATTTCTAATCTTCCTCCACTTAAATCAGTCAGAGAAGTAAGATCTTTCTTTTGGAATGTTAATTTTTATAGACGTTTCATTAAAGATTTTAGCAAAGTTTCTAGACCCTTACATAATCTACTTGCTAAGGATGTACCTTTCACCTTTGATGATTTATGTCTTGTAGCATTTGAAAAACTAAAGCAGTTATTAACAATATCACCCATTATTTAGCCCCAAACTGGAGTTTACCATTCGAGCTCATGTGTGATGCATTTGATTGTGCAGTATGAGCAGTATTAGGACAAAGAGTAGATCGAATTCCCCATGTTATTTACTATGCTAGTATGATATTGAATGATGCACAGTTGAACTATTCAACCACTGAAAAAGAAATGTTAGTAGTAGTGTATGCATTAGAGAAATTTCGATCTTATCTTATTGGTTGTAAAATAATTGTATTGATCATACTGATCTTAAATATCTTCTTACAAAGAAAGATGCAAAAACTAGACTAATTCGTTGGGTGTTGCTTTTGTAGGAATTTGACTTAGAATTCAAAGATAAGAAAATGACAGAAAATGTTGTGGTTGACCATTTCTTTTGTCTTTATTTTGACACAATTACAGAACCCTTCATTTCCAGATGAACACTTGATGAATGTGGAAGTATTACCTTGGTATGCTGATATCGTTAATTATCTTGTTACAAGTTAACTTTCAGAGCAGTGGACCAAGCAAGACAAAGCCAAATTTTTTACGGAAATAAAGAATTTCTTTTGGGATAACCCTTATCTATTCAAGTATTGTGCATATCAAATTGTTAGACGATGTGTCCTAGAAGATGAATTTCATAACATCGTTTCGTTCTGCCATGAACAAACTTGTGAAGATCATTGCAGTACTAAGAAAACAGCGACTAAAGTTTTACAATGTTGTTTCTATTGGCCAACTATATTTCGAGATGCTTACATCTTTTGCTCTTCATGTGATAGGTGTCAACGAATGAGGAGCATTACACGAATGAACATGATGCTACTAAATCTAATTTTAGTAGTTGAGATTTTTTATGTGTGGGGTATGGACTTTATGAGACCCTTTCCCTCTTTTTTTAGCCATCAATACGTATTGGTTACTGTTGACTATGTATCGAAATAGGTATAGGCAATTTCATGCAGAACCAATGATCACAAGATGGTGATAGGATTTTTGAAAAGTAACATTATTTCACACTTTGGATTCTCTCGAGCAATAATCAGTGATGGTGGTGTCCACTTTTGCAACAAATCATTCAAAGTACTTTTGATAAAGTATTCTATCACTCATAAAGTGGCGACTCCCTATCATCCGCAAACCAGTGGCCAAGCTGAGATCTCCAATCGAGAAATAAAGAACATATTAGAAAAGACGGTGAAGCCTGACATAAAAGATTGGTCATTAAGACTCGATGATACGTTATGGGCATATAGAACGGCATTCAAGACCCCGATTGGGATGTCACCCTACAGGCTAATATATGAAAAAGCTTGCCACCTACCTGTGGAACTCGAGCATCATACGCTGGGCCATTAAGAAATTCAACTTTGACATGCACCAAGCTAGCTTAGAAAGAAGATTACAGCTGGCAAAACTTAAAGAAATTCGCAATGATGCATATGAAAATGGCAAGATTTACAAGCAAGGAATGAAAGTTTTTCATGACAAGTAAATCTTTAGAAAATCTTTCACTCCAGGTCAGAAAAATGCTTTTATTCAACTCTCGCTTGCACCTATTCCCAGGTAAGTTATGCTCTCGATGGTCTAGCCCATTTATTGTTCATTCTATTTTTTCATATGGAGCAATTGAAATTAAGGACCCAAAGAACGGCGTCACATTTAAAATTAATGGTCAAAGATTTAAGCCATATCTAGAGTACCAACCAAATGGAGAGGACTCCGAAATAAATTTGAGTGACCCACCAAGTTTGAATTGAAATTTTTCTTTCTTTTTGGTGATTTTTTTTATTCTTTTGCTAATTGAAATTATTTTTGCATAAGTGTATTTGTTTAACCATTAAATTTCTTTTATCATTATTAATCATGAGTACATCAGCTAAACATATCCTCTTGGACCATTTTAGACGACTTCAATGTGTAAAATCTCATATCAGAAGCCAGATTCGATTTTGTAAAACACATCGTATTTGGGATCTACGACCACCAGAGTTAGTATCCCATGTTGAGGATTTAGAAAGCCAACTTAGAGAAATTGAGAAAGGTATCTACGACGTCCAACTGGAGCTTGAGGTAAATTTTATAAGAGGACGTTTGTGAAATTATTTTTCTTTATGTGTTTTAGTTTGTTACCCCGGTTAAGTGGCAGATAACGGTACTCCGTGATAATCAAGTTGGTTACTTCAGTTTCCCGTAATAAGTGATCTTTTGAGGCAAAGGTATGGACAGAAACGAGATCTTAGCAAAGCTTCATAGTCGATTTCCTTCACTTCCTCAAAATGCCCTCTTTACAATTTATAAATCTTGGTCTGAACGAATGCAATTGCTTATGAGGAATAACATACCTACTGACATCCATTGGTTAATCGAGGCCAAAGTACGCTTAGCATGTGAGTTACCTCCTAAATTTATTGCATACATGCCTGGCTGTGGTAAAGGAAATTATGCAAGAAAACGAAGAGCTCGAAAAATTTCTATTGCTTGTCATAAGTGTGCCAGAATGAGATGCGATAAATAACCATGTTCTTTAGGAATGTTGTCTGATAATAGGGAAGATAAGATTAAATTCATTAGGGATTTCTTGAATAAAGAGTCATTGGATGATATCTTTTTGTCTCTTGAAACGCATCCCAATGGATATGTACAAGGAGCGATTCTCCAGTTATGGCCATTATTCCAGAAAGAGCAAACGCGATACAGTATCGGGAATCTGACTATAACGACCATGTTTGCCAGTTTATAAGAAAAATGGATGGGAAGCCAATCCTCGACCCATAGAGGCATTGAAGCCGTTTGTGGACGTAAAACCAGAGGAAGATATGAGTCATAGTCACAACTACCTGTAAATATCCTTTTGCTTTACTGTTGTTTTATTTCACTGTTGTTTTACCATTTGCATTATTGTCTTTAATAATTTTATTTTATCATTGTTTGCTTTTTCTTGTTTACTGTTTCTTTTTTTACTCTCAAGCCATGTGCTTTACACGTTAACTGACATTAACATGCTACCTCATTCACAGCTGTGAACTATTATCGCCAAGATCCTTAAATATGATTCTTTTTGTTAGTACTCAAAAATTATTTTTGAAGTATTCTAATGGCAACTACTCCCAATAAACAATTCAAGAGCATTTGTGTGCTTTTTGAATTTAACTATGGCAAATATAAAGAGTTCGTTGAGACAGCCATAGATCTTGGTCGAAGCATAGCAATAAGGAAATTACATTTGGTATATGAATGAGGTGATCGAGAGTTATCCAAACTGGTTTCAGAAGCTGCTTATGTCAGAGGGAGCCAAGTGTTAGGCATCATCCTAACAACCCTAAAATCTTTTGGCTGTTTGTCTGACTCACTAACTGAAGAAGAGTTAGTCGTCTCAGGTATGCAAGAGAGAATAACTAAAATGCTAAATCATGCTGATGCTTTTATTTTCCTACCAGGAGATCTTGAAACTTTAGAGGTACTGATCACATTAGCATCTTGCGCTCATCTAAACATCCACCAGAAACCCATCAGTCTGTTAAATGTTAATAATCTTTATGATGACTTTATCGGATTTCTTAACCATGTAATAAAAAACTCTTTCATTCCTTCCTTAGCAAAAAAAGTTTTTGTTTATGTTCACACGGTTAATGAGCTACTTGATTTGTTACAAACTTATTTGCCAGAGCTAGATCCCAGGACCTTGGTGTTAGAGTGTACAAATAATGATGGTAACAATAGCCGAAGTAAAAAGTGCAAATTAGATTTAACTCTTTGCTTGTAAATATTTTCTTATGTGTTGCACCTCCCAGCTGATGTCTTCTAAACTTTACTTCTTTCCTTTAAAACACTGAGGATAATGTTTCGTTTTGGTTGGGGGGAGGGGATAGTTGACAATTGTGAAATGTTGGTTGAGTTTTTACTAATTTTTTTATTGTAGAGACTAACCGTGGTTAACTTTTTGAGTAGAAGATGGTTGAATATGGAGTGTAGTCACTCTAAAAACGCATCTTCTTAGTTTAGAAGTAAAAAAAAAAAATTGTCTTATTTTACATGTGATCTTTCTAATTTTTCTTTTTGATTTTTCCTTTATAAATATACATTTTCAAATTTTTGAGTCGAAGATGGCTGTATATGGAGTGTAGTTACTGTAGAAACGCATCTTTTTAGTTTAAAAAAAATTCAGACATTTTCTTTTTCTATCATTTTAAGTGTAACTTTCTAACTATGTTTTCTGCATCATTTTCACCTTTCTGCATGCTTAATACGTCCTTTGGAAGGCTTTGCATAGGTGTTGGCAAGCGTTATCCACGCTTCTTTAGATGTTTTGGCATTGGCCACAAACAGGATGATGATGGGTGAGATAGAGCCAATTATGGAATTGAGGATCAGTTGATTCTGGCGAACCCAAAGTTTAGAACCATTTATGTAGCCAAGAAGATCATAGCCTACAAAGAGAGTTTGAAACTACAATTTCCATGATAAGTAATTGGTTGATGTGAGTTTGAAAGAAGTTTATGCGGCTACATTAATAGTGATTAAGGTGTTGTTGAGTCATTAGTGTTTCTGATGGTGGTGGCCATTGCAAGTTTTTCTTTCTAGAAATAAATAGAGAAAGAGAGAGCCTCTATTACTCTGATACCATAACGACTTAAAAGAAATGATGAGAAAGCTTAACTAATTTCATTGATTTACAAATACCAATATATACAGCAAAGAGTACAACAGACTACCCATATTATTGGTTTGTTACAACTGAATATATCTTTACATTCAAAATACTTAAACAGGTAAACTCCTATAATCATGGAGGAGAATCCTTTATTATGAAGAACTCGTTTGTGTGCCCCATCCTTTCACTTGTTTTGTCAATGATCGCTAACCTTTTCGATCGATGCTTCTTCTTCTGCGAAATCGATTGTGCCCTTTTGGTTTAGTTTGCTGCATTATGTATCTTTTGGGCTAGATTGGGCCAGGCCTTCATCTCTATCTCGTCTCAACTGAGCAAGCCCATTAGCCTAAAAAAGTTTTCATATTTATCGAATTTACGATTTAGTGAACAACTTCTTTCAATCGCCATACTCGTAAGTGGAGTTGAAGGCTTGAAGTTGTAAATTAATTAACGTATATCCATGATAATACGATAACACAAATAACATCATCCCATAAACTATCACTTATTATAATTAAGAGTACTTTATATAACTCATCCCTAAAATATTCTTCCATAATGTAAATTCTAATGCTTTGACTGGCAAATCGTGGATGTACATTACTAAGAACAAAATACAAACACAAAATAATTTACTTTATACTTTAAATTTACAACATCTTCAATCAAAATTCATTTGCAAGCCTAATACTACATTACTGATAACGCTGCCAGAATGATTCTACCTCTAAATCTACCATATAAAGCAACTAGCTTCCTTTATGACTACCATTCTTGAAAGCTGAATCTTCTTTTTTCCCCTAGATTGCATGCACTCCATCGGCCCTGAATCGCTGGGTAAAGGTTGATTCCTCTAACGGAGTTGATAAACCATGCGTAAAAGCAAGCAGACAGGTGTACGCAATCATTGCTTTGTTGTCAATGCAATGGCGGTCATCCGTTGCAAAAAGCCTTCCACGCAGTTCAGAGCACATTGTTCTCATCATCTCTTGCAAGCGCCCGTTATAACCTACACCGCCTAAAATACGAACATCCTTTTTGTCACAATGTGCCATTGCCCGTTCCGTGATCTCTACAAGCATTGCAAAAAGAGTTTCCTGTAACACAAATCGTCAAGCAAAATGTAAATTTCCAATTACATTAAAACACCATTCATATAATGATTTATGAAGAATGGCTAGATATAATTGCAGTCTGCAAAGTTATTGCTCATGCTATTCCAACAGATTGAAGGATAAAAATGTTGAAAAGTCAAAAAGAAAATGAGACTTACATGTGGATTATTTTGAATGCACTGAATCCTCTTGTTTTTCTTGACAAAAAGATAAACAATTTGGAGGAAGTTGGCATCCCATGCATGTGTTTGTCAATTTTAAAGAATTTAGTTGCAGATTTAATTAACAATTTGACATAAGGTTTGGTGCAACAGTGCAACCATTTTGACTATAAATGGAGATGCATTCTTCACTTGGAAATCATCCCAAATTTTGAGCTTAATAATTTAAGCGAAGAATTATTAAAAGATTGAACAATTAGAGAGTGTGTAATTGGGAGATTTTTTCTTTTAAGTGTGTGTAAGAGTACTGGGTGTATTTGAATTTTTGGAAGTGAAATTTCTTTACTCAAATTCTGTACTCCAATAATTGTTAGTTATACAATTATTTTCTTTTACTCCCGTGGACGTAGGCATATTGCTAACCACATTAAATTTTTTCTTTTATTTTTCTGTGATCATTTGGTGCGCTTGATTCTGTATTCTGTACACAACAAGTGGTATTAGAGCTGATAGTTCGTACTGTTCACACATACGATACTGTTCACGTATACAATACTATTCACGAATATGATACTATTCATGAATACGGTGGAGATGGCTATTTGTACTTGGGAGACAGTCTATTATAAGAAGTGTGTATTTATGCATGTCTAAGAAAGTTCTGTCCATTCTCTTGGGACTTTCCTGGTGCATTTATTCACGTGAAATAAATATCACAGATGCTGTTTTTCAAGTAGAAATAGTTCATTGACAAAATAGTAGAAGCTGAAACTCCTAGAATTGGGGAAGGATATACCCAGACTATTTCAGAAGTTACTTCAGGTGAGAGGTGAGATTTGTTAAATCGCTATTCGGTACCTATTATAGGAGGTCAAAAGATCGATGTTGAAAATTTTGATGGGAAATTTAACTTCGGCATATGGAGGCGCGAAGGTATGGATGCCCTTATTCAAATCGATCTCGATGTTGCTCTGAAAAATAAAAGACACTGGTATGGTGAAAAAACTTTGGATTGTATGAACGAGAAAGCATGTAGTCAGATCAGATCAGATCTTATCTTGCTTGACCAAGGAGGTGAAATATCTGGTAAAAGATGAGGAGTGCGCAATGACTTTTTGGCGTACATTGGAAGAAAAGTACTTGTTGCAAAGTCCTGAAAATTGCCTTCATAGAATGAGCCAAGTATATGCCTTTCGAATGAAGCATGAGGTGTTAATGCACGATCATGTCTCAAGATTGAAAAATTACTTGCTAATTTAAAGAATCTTGATGAAGATATTGAGGATGAAGTCAAAGCTATGATTCTGTTACACTTCTTGCTAGAGGAATATAGCTATTTTGTGACTACCTTTATGTATGGAAAAAGTGTAATCATCTTCAAAGATGTCTGCACAGTATTGACTAATTTAGAAATTCAGAATAATAATAAAAATTTTGAAAAAGTATCGTTTGAAGCTTTATTGGCCAGAGAAAGGATGATAGAGAAAAAGAAGAAGCATGGTGGAAAGAATTCTCGATCTAAATCGAGAGACAGAAATATAGCTCAAGATGAGTGTGCCTTTTGTCATGAAAAGGGCCATTGGAAGAAAGATTGTCCAAAGGCTCAAAAGAGAGATGAGAAGAAACCAATAGCAAGAAACATGGCACGTAAAGATGAAGACTCTAATTATTCATTAAGTATTATGCCTACAACGTATGTGACTAGTTTAAGTGAGTGGATACTTAATATAGGAGCAAACTATCATTTGTGTTCTATTAAGGAATGGTTTATGGATTTTCTTAATTTAGAATCCGGTGTAGTTGTGATAGGAAATGATCAATCTTGTCGCACAATAGGGATAGGAAAAATTCGACTCAAAATGTTTGATGGAATAGTCAAAAAACTAAAAGAGGTTTGATATGTTCCAACTTTAAAAAAAAATCTAATTTCTGTAGGTGCTCTAAAAGTTAAAGGCCACAAGGTTAATATTGAAAATGATATAAAGAAGTTCACATATGGGGCTATGGTGATTCTGCAAGGGGTTCGGTGTCACAATTTATACTATTTGAAGAGATGTATAACTAATGAAGCAAATGTTGTTGAAGCGTACAGTGACACCACCAAGCTTATGACTAGGACATACTGGAGCGAATTCTTTGCAAATTTTTATGAGGCATGGACTCTTAAAAAGTACCAAAACCTGTAAAATAAAGTTCTGTGAGTATTGTGTAGTAGGCAAGAAAACAAGGGTCAAATTTAATATGGCTAATTACGATACTTGTGAGATTCTTGAATATATTCATAGTGATGGAAGGATAACCAACCAAGACTACATCAATTGATAGAAGCCATTATTTTGTTACATTCGTTGATAATTTCTCTAGACGTGTATGGGCGTACACCATGCGAGCAAAGGATGGGGTCCTAGAGATTTTCGTGAAATAGAAGAAACTAGTGGAGACTCAAATTTACAGAAAGATCAAAGTATTACATTATAATAATAAGGGTGAATATACTTCTGATCCATTCATGCAAGTATGTCATAGTAGGGTATTAAAAGACATTTCACGGTGAGACATACTCCGTAACAGAATAGTGTGGCTGAGCGTATAAATCGTACTTTACTGAAGAAAGTACAGTGTATGTTATCTAATGTTGGTTTAGATAAAAAGTTTTAAGCTAAAGTTGTGAGCTACGAAAGTCACTTGATAAACCGGTTGTCTTCTACTGCAATTGGAGATAAAACTCCAATGGAAATGTTGTTTGAAATGCATGCAAAAGACTATGACTTCGTTCATGTGTTTTGATGTCCAACTTATTATCATATAAAGAATGATAAGCTTGATCCTCGTACAAGAAAATCTATCTTCATGGGATTTAAAGGTGAAGTTAAAGGTTTTAAACTTTGGGATCTTGAAGATAAAAAGTTTGTGTGTAGCAGAGATGTCACTTTTAATGAAACTTCTATATTAAAGGCTTCAAGTTCTCTACAAATAGAGAACAAGACCAACGAGACATTACAGCGTGTGGAGTTTAATGCAACTCCATATGTACCAGTTAATTTTACATCAGAGAATAGCTCAACTTTAGAAGAGACCCCACGAGTTGAAGAAGAAGTTGTTTCAGATGATGTCCCACTGCAAGAAGAAACAAATAAAGATGTAGAAGATAAAAATGAGTCTATAGCAATAAAGAGACCAAGAAGAGTGATAAAAAAACATGGATGACTTACTAAAAACATGATAGTAGCCTATGCACTTTCAATTATTGATGATGACATCTCCAACACTTTCGGTGAAGTATTACGCAACAGTGAAAGTGATCAGTGGAAGTTAGCCATTGAGGAAGAGATGAAATCTGTTTATCAAAATCAGACTTGGAAACTTGTGAAGTTACCTAAGGGGAAAAGGGATATTGGCAATAAATGGGTCTACACCAAGAAGCAAGGTTCTCCAAATTAAACAACTCCTCGATACAAGGTAAGGCTCGTAGCAAAAGGGTTTGTTGAGAAGGAAGATATTGATTATAATGAAGTATTCTCTCCAATTGTAAAGCATACGTCCATTCATATCCTACTTGCCTTGGTAGCTGAATATGAGTTAGAGTTAGCTCAATTGGATATTAAGACGACATTCTTGCATGGAGATTTAGAGGGAAAAATTTATATGACTTAGTCTTGTGGTTTCAAAGTTGCTGGTGTTAGCATATATGTTTCCATAATATTGATTTTGATGATAACAAACAAAATTAAGAATGATTAAGTTTTCAAAAGCTCAAATTATTTTTTATACATTTTAAATAAATTATTTTTTTTACATTATAAAGGTTTTATATTTAATGAAAAAATGATTTTATGAAATTAAATTGTTTTTCAAGATGTGGACTAAAATGAAAGAGTTTTGCCATCTTTGTTTTTAATAAATATTGTTTTGAATTTCGGATTTGGACCTATTTAAAAATATTTACATATTTTGAGTCATTCTATAATTTCACATATTTTGGGCCATATCATAATTTCAAAAAGTTTTGGGATAAGCAAAGCATTACTTAGAAATTCTTAAATTAGACATATTTGTAAAGTTTCATAACATTTTAGGTCATAGTATAATTTTATAAAATTTTAAGGCCATTTTGTAAAATAATTTACTGTAGCAGTTACTGTACAGTCACTGTAGCAAACGGCGATCCGACATCTAGATAATGGCAATCCGACAGTGAGCAGAATTGAAGATTAGTCTCTAGACATCAACGGCGATCCGGCATTTAGATAACGGCGATCCGGCATTGAACAGAATTGAAAGATTAGCCTCTAGATACTAACGGCGATCCGACATTTTGAAAATTCAGCCCAACGGTCATATTGACCAGTCAAACGGTGATCCGAAATCTAGTTAACGGCGATCCGACAGTGAACAGAAAGTCAATAACAGCTAGTTTACAGCTTTAACTATAAATAAGCTCATTCAAATTCAAACAAAATGAGATCCAAGAGTTATCATTGAGCTTGCTACTGAGCATAAATCTATTATTGAGCTTCAAACTTGTTTTTATTTCTTTGATTCACACATTGATCATTCATTTGTAATCAAACACATTGTGTGAGAGAAAAATCATTTGTAATCTTTATCCTTGAGAGGTTGTAAGTGTTGAGATACACTTGGGTTAAGAGATTGGGGATAATCTCTTGTTATGAAAGTCCATTGACACTTTAGAAGTCAAAGGTAAGCATTTGAAACCTTGGAGGCTTGCTTAGTGAAATCTTTGTATAGACTGAAACATTCACTAAAGTAATGGTACAAGAGATTTGATCAATTCATATAAGGGCAAAAATTTACCAGAAGTGAACACGATCATTGTGTTTACTTTAGAAGACTCCAAGATGGAGCTTTCATTTATCTGTTACTCTATTTCGACGATATGCTTATACCTTTGAAGAGCAGAGGTGAAATTGAAAGATTAAAGAAGCAGTTGGTTTCTGAGTTCGAAATGAAAGACTTAGGTGCTCCACAGAGAATACTTGAGATGAAGATTTGTAGAGACAAGAAGATTGGGAGCGTATGGTTGACTCAAAAATCTTATTTGAAGAAGGTGCTAGAAAAATTCGGTATGGATGACAAAACTAAACCAGTATGTACTTCTCTAGTTCCTCACTTTAAATTAAGCTCTTCTTTATGTCCTTCTTCTCAAGAGGAACACGCCTACATGGCTCGTGTTCCATATGCTACTGCTGTGGGTAGTCTTATGTATACTATGGTGTGCACAAGGACTGATATATCTCAAACCATCGGTATGGTTAGTCGATTCATGCATAATCCGACTAAAGACCATTAACTTGCGGTGAAGTGGATTCGCCGATATTTGTATAGAATAGTTGATGTTGGGTTATTATTCAAGAAGAATTGTGGTCAACAATTTATTGGGTATTGTGACTGAAGACTTAGATAAGCAAAGATTAACAACAGGCTACGTATTCACATTTGGTGGAGGTTCGGTTAGCTGGAGGTCAATTCTACAATCGACAATTGCTCTGTCCACTACAGAAGTAATGTATATGACAGCAACTGAAGCTGTAAAGGAAGCTATCTGGTTGAAAGGCGTGTTAGGAGATTTAGGAGTAATCTAGGAGAACATTGCGGTTTTATGTGATAATCAAAGTGCAATATTCCTTGCGAAGAATCAAACATATCATGCCCAGACAAAACACATAGATGTGAAATATCATTATGTGCGAGAGATTATCGAGGGTGGTGATGTGTTATTAAAGAATATCAATACCAAAAATAACCCATAAGATATGTTGACAAAGGTGATTTCTAGAGTTAAGTTTCAACATTACTTGAAACTAATTCAAATTCTTCGAATGCATTGAGTTAGGAGAATTTTGAACTACGATTGGCTTGATCCTAGTTTTTGGGTATGTAGGCAGTCACATAGATGCAACCATTTTGGGGATGATAGTTTATTGGTAGTCGGCTCAAATTTGAACAAATTTTTCACCAAGGTGGAGAATTGTTAAAAATTCAAAAAGTAAATGAGACTTACATGTGGATTATTTTGAATGCATCGAATCCTCTTGCTTTTCTTGACAAAAAGATAAACAATTTGGAGGAAGTTGGCATTGCATGCATGTGTTTGTCAATTTTGAAGAATTTAGCTGCAGATTTAATTAACAATTTGACAAAGGGTTTAGTGCAACAGTACAACCATTTTGGCTATAAATAGAGATGCATTCTTCACTTGGAAATCATCCTAAAATTTGAGCTTAATAATTCAAGTGAAGATTTATTTAAAGATTGAGCAATTAGAGAGTGTGTAATTGAGAGATTTTTTCTTTCAAGTGTAAGTAAGAGTACTAAGTGTATTTGGGTTTGGAGAAGTGAGATTTTTTTACTCAAATTTTGTACTTCAATAATTGTTAATTATACAATTATTTTCTCTTACTCCTGTGGACGTAGACATATTGTCAAACCATGTTAAATTTTGTCTTTTATTTTTCTGTAATCATTTGGTACGTTTGATTCTACATTTCGTGCACAACAAAAAAATACAAACTATAGGGAATAGCACCAATCTGCAGGAGTGCACTCATTATTGTTGAGCTTCTCCGAGGCAGTTGCTTTAATATAGCTCAATATCCCGCTAGACACCCATCCCTTTTACAACATAAGGAAGATCAAGAAACTTTTCCACTTTCTTTGCCAGTTGGTAAAAAAGAAAATCATATTAGGCAAATCAAGATGGAGGACTTTCTGTCCCATCACTCAATCTACCAATCGAAACATTAAACACAAGTAGCAGCCAAAGCTATATGCATAATTTATTTTTGATAAATAACCTAAAGCAAGTGCATATTTCCATGATAATTCAAAAAATGATGAATGAGGATCAGAAGATAAGCAAGTAATAGAAACACAATTCTTGAATTGTGAGACACATGCTTAAACCAACTCAAAGGTAAGGCCTAAATATAGACTTAAAAATTCAACTACTCTAAATCATTCCTTACCTAAATGTTTTATAATTACATATAAAATCTAAATGGATTTTTTTTTATTATATGAGACTATTGTTTAAGAGTATAACTCAGAATACTTTTTTTTATTATATAAGACTATTGCTCAAGTGTACAACTCATAATACATGATATTATAACTGATATTTATCTGGGACTATTTTGCATCAATTCTTATAAAGCTTGTCTAGATTGTTTCCCTTTCTAATATTCGAAGGACGTCTACTCCACTCATATTTCAAAAGGTACATCTACTCCACTCACATTTTTACCCTTTTTAATATTCGAAAAACGTCTACTCCACTAACATTTCAAAAGGGCGAAGACTGTCTTAACTAAAATTGAGGAAGGAAATTAAACCCTATAATACATTGTGGGAGCTCGAACCCATGACCTCACAATTGTGAGGTATAAGTTCTCTTACATTTTCCAGAGAGAGCAGTCTTTGGAAAATGCATATGTTGAGCTTTAGACCATGTAGGCTATCATCCTATTGAGCCTGATTTAACTATATTTGTTTATAGTTTTAGTGCTTGGATATTTTCGTATTTTTGTAAAAATACGAAAAATTGCAGGGACACAGATCATTATAATAACAACACGTTATATCTATGATAAGTTAATTAAAATAATTGATTTGTCTTTACTCATATTTAATTGCTCATTTTTGGTCACCGCAAATGAGCTACTGAGTAATGGCTGAAAGCTAGTGGCTCTTCTGTGATGGCCGAGGTAATTAAGCTCATAAATAATGCATTGTGTCCGACAGAATGAAACATACAGGTACAGTGTATCTACATAACAAATACTATATATGGCTTTTTTTGGGGTTATTTTTTGAATAATTCTTAATTAAATAACAAATAAGGAAAAAAAAATGTTCATATAATTTGATAGGATTTATTATTATCATCATCATCATCATCATCACCATCATCATCATCATCCTTAGTTGGTAATCCACAAGTAATTACGTGTAAATTAAGTAGTCCTCACAGAAATCATAAGAAAATGACGGATATAGACCATATATAGCATATATTTGATGCATATATGCACGACCAAGGAGTTGTAGCTCGCTAGTAATGTTATTCTTTAGACTCTCCACTAAACTTTTACTACCAATTGCTTTTAGGTAAGGCTTGATTTTTTTCTTTAATTAAAAAAAATCATAACCTAATTGCCTTATGCACCGAAACCGGTGTGATAACTCGAGCAGTGTGGTGTGTTCGCTAGGGTTGCAAATATCTTACAGGAGTCAGAAGAGGAGTAGGAGGTGCATTCTTATTCGATTGAGATCCATGTTTCAAAAGATATCCACACTTGCAGATAGAGTTTCATAATTATCTGTACTCTTAATTGTAATTGTCATTCTTCAGAATAATTTCTCCATGCATAAATATATAACTGGCTTCATTTGAGCCAACTCATCAAAAGCTCCCTATATACGCTCGTTCTACCGTTTCGCTCTCTTCTAAGGTTGGTCAAAAATATACACTTTGCTTTTATTTTCACCCAACTAATAATTACTTGAGTTTGCTTGATGTATACAACAACACCTACATGACCTTCAAAGTTCATGGTTCAAGTCTCAACTGCCCCTTTAACTCAGATTAATCTCAAACAATGGGCTTAGGTTGCAACATGGCATAATTAAGGCTAACACGTGGGGCGGAAAACATATCAAAAGAAGTGAATGGAAAAGAAACAATAGATTTCATAATCGTGAAGATATATAGAAGTTGGACAAAAGCATGATGGATTAATTGATATCGCTTCCAAGTTTCAACTGACATCCTCCCATATGCCACGCTAATTGTATCTGTGTCTGTAAAATAAAAAATGGCTAACATATGTAATTGTAATTACAGCATTCGGGATGATGTTGTGGTAACAATTAATTAAGGCAGGTCGGAGGGAGCAGATAAATAATTGAATGTTAGGCATTATTGCAGGAAATCTAATGAAGTTGTACGTTCAGTTGTTTGATTTATATTGTAGCGGGTTTCCCTTCAAGAGGCCGGCAATTAAGAGTAGGTCCAGCTCGATGCAAAACGCCATCAATGGTTAATCAATTAACTAATTACATCTCCAGGCTGTTAATACGTACGCACATGGAAAAGTAATAAACTCGGAAGGGTATGGTAGAATTGAAATGAGTGAATATGAACGGCGTCATCAAGATGGAGTAACCTTAGCTAATTTAACAACGAATGAATTAGTGCTAATCAAATTATAAATTTTAATTAATTTATTTATTAATGCATATGCATGGATGCAGCAGTACAAACTTAAAGCTTAATAATTGATAATATATAGACAGACAGAATTAAGAAGGGAAGGGATAGAGAGATTAGTAATTAATTATAGTTATACTTATAAATTAAATACAACATGCATGTAGAATGAACCCACATTATGGCATAGTTGAGGATAAAGATGAAGTTTGAAGATTAAAGATGTATCATAAACTAGCTAGCACACTCGATTTTGTGGGCGATACGTGCTGCCGCGGCCAGGTGCGCAATGTTTACCGTGTTTGGAACCCTGGGGAAGAGGGCTATAAGAGAGATAGTTTACGCCTCTTTCGCAACCGAATGGTAGACTGGAGGGATTCAATGCTTTATTAGAAGTCGGAACAGCAACCAATTCCACTTCCGGATCATCAAGAAAGAACAACACATCAGGATCAATATGGAAATTAGTAATGTTGGTGCCGTTGCCTGCAGCACAAGATTGACTCGCGGTGAAGAAGAGTATCATCATCATAACTATGATCGCTGCTAAGACACCACCTCCCAATCCCATCACATTATTATTTCCCATGCTTTTTTTTTTGTCCCTGCTCACAACTCTTACTGGCTACTTTTTCAAGCTTGTGTGGGAGATGCCAGCAGCTTCTCGTTGCAAGTTCTTCTAATTATATCTATGGCGCTTCAATTGTGATTTGTGTGTATGTGTATAAAAATGGGAAAAAGTTAAAAGGAGAGCGCTTATCCGACTAGAGGTTTTGTATGGTGAATATTGCTCTTCCGTAAACAGATATTTATGGCAAAGTAACCGTCATAGATAAGTGACTTCCCCCTGGCCCCTTGAAAGCAAAAAAAAAAAGGAATCAGAAGGGAACAGCAACTCAGAACCAAGGGAAGGTCTTAAAGAGAGAACAAGGGGAAACGATGGAGTTACCTGGGGTTGTGGAGAGGGACGATGTCACCGACCTTGCAGCGGTGATCAGAGGCTTCAGATCTCACATTGTTCAAGCTAGAGGCGATCAAAACCCCGATAATAGTAATTCGAAAAGAGGAATCGCTCATTGTTTTTTGGAATTTTTTCTTTTCTTTTCTTTTATTTTCCTGAGGAAGGAGAACGAGGAAATGCAATTTTCAATGGCACATGGATTTAAAAATAAAATGACTCAAAGATCTGAGTAAGAGTGATTATTAAGAAACAAACGTGTTTGTTAAGATGTATGTCAAGAGTGTTTGCTAAGGAAGAAAGAGCATATAGAAAATGCGATCATAGATAGAAAATCGAGCTGCTTAGGCTGCGTTTGGTTCACAATTGTACAATGCAAATTTCAGATTTCATGATAGAAATTTAAAACTCGTGGGCTGATTCATTATTACCTTTTTTAGCAAAATATATATATATATAATAAAATGACTCAAAGATCTGAGTAAGAGTGATTATTAAGAAACAAACGTGTTTGTTAAGATGTATGTCAAGAGTGTTTGCTAAGGAAGAAAGAGCAAATAGAAAATGTGATTATAGATAGAAAATTGAGCTGCTTAGGCTGCGTTTGGTTCACAATTGTACAATGCAAATTTCAGATTTCATGATAGAAATTTAAAACTCGTGGGCTGATTCATTATTATCTTTTTTAGCCAATATATATATATATACATATATATATATATATATATGTTCAATTGAAATAAGATTCAAAATTTTCTTTCAAATTTGTAATGCATTTATATAGGATATGTATTCTATTTTTATGTAATGCATCTACAAGTCTGCTATATGTATATCATATATGGAATTATAGGTAAAATTATGTTATATAGATGTACCATAAAGGAGAAGACTGTCTTTTTCAATTATTTATATAATATGTGTATGTGTATATGTATATCATAAAAGAGAAGACCGTCTTCTTCAATTATAAATAATTGAGGAATGAAATGAAATTCCTATAATATTTTTATTGAGTTCGAATACTTGTTCGTTATTTCATTCGACCAAACGCTGGTTAGTCTATTATTTGTTAATTTTTCATTAATTTCCATTTAAGATACATATAAAGAGCATTGTCTTAGTTTATTTGTTTTAAGACTAATGTCTTGATTTGTGAGAGTCATGCTTTTTTTTTCCCCTCCTATATGTATTAGGTTTGAGTTAAATGAATTTTATGGGTTAAAAAATCACTCAATTAAAATTTCTCTTCATTTTTAATTGGATTGGGCTTAATTGTACATTATTTGACAACTGTTATGAACCTAACGCGTGGTGGACAAATAAATACGTATCTCTCACCATTTTCACCATTCATACAATAATAGTACATTGATCAATTAATTTACCAAAAATTTTTACTAAATAAATAACCTATAATTAGGGATGACAATGAATTGGATTTGACTCGAGATCCACGTGATCCAAATTCAATCGAATCAGATTTGGGTCGGACTAAAATGGTTTTGAATTGGATTTGGATATCAATACATAGATCTAAGGTGGATTTAATGTAAGTCTGAATTTATCTTAATATCTAGATTTAGATCCATATCCACTCACCATTTAATTTAATTTTAAAATTTTATGAACAATTATGTTATTATAAATGATAATAAAACTTATTCATAGCATATTAGGCATTTAGCATGTATTTAAGAATCTTAAATTTTAAAGATATTTACATGATTATAAGATAAAAATTTATTAAATGTAAAATAAAATTATGACAACCGACCCTAATTTTTTTTAAGTTTTTCACTCTACAATTTAGCCTCTTTCTTTCTCTTTAGCCTACTCTCGCTTCTCCACTTTATTTGAATGCTTAGACCAATCCTTTAATTGTTAGGAAAATCTCTAGACTTGAGTTTTTTTTCCTATCATTTTCTCATAATCTTATTCATGTTGTATAATCACTAATCAATGGTGTCTATCAACTATAAAATAATTATATTAATCATATATTTAGTTAAATATGGTCACAATAAAAATAATAAAGCACTGAATATAATAAATCATATTTAACTTATATATTATTTAATGATATAAGATTAATGATGGTGTGTCGTGGGTATCAGGATGGTAAAAGAGACATTAGAATATTACAATAATCTTATTCATGCAATTACTTTTGATGAATATTTTATTATCTTTTTTATTTGTTTGTTTTGGTGTAAAAGTAGAAGTTACAATATTTAGGTGATGTTTGTTTTTTAGTCTGAAGTTTGAATTTAACTTTTTTAGATATTTATTTATTTTAGGTTTTTTTTAACTTATCACTTATTGTCAGACAATTTTATCTAAATAGAAAAAATAAAAAATTTTCATTTTTATCTAAAGTCTGAAGTATAAATGAAAAATTTTAATTTCAAATCTCAAAAATACCTTTAACAATTCATGTATTTCCAATATTATATATAAACCCAATATTTTTGTATTATTCTTGAAATTATTTTTTTAATTGTTTTAAATTTTTATTCACATGATAACATTAACTAAACTGAAATATTGAACAAATCAAATTATATCCATTATAATGAATAAAAATAAAACAATTGTGTTAATTTTGTAATAAGAGTTGATGTTATAGTTACATATTTTATTACAAAATTAAATTAAGATCAATAATGATAGTATTTTTTTAATGCTACCAAACTAATCAACCTGTGAAAATTATAAATTGTTAAGAACAAATATTGCATCACTTAAAAAGATATTTATGTCAAACTATTAATTTTTAAATTTTTCTCTTCAGATATTGAAAAAGAAAAAACAAACATGTATATTTTCATTCAAACCTATTCAGATTTCAGATTAAAACACAAACGTAACCTTAATGTTTAGTTAATAACTTATTTATTTTTTTACTTCATATTTAGATCCGAAATAAAAATGCTTAGTTTCGGATATAGAGTAACTACAAATTTAAATTTTTATTATGAATTTAAATATGAATTTGAGTAGGTCTGTCGTCTCATCTATAATTGGGGTGCCAATGTCATGGTAATAAGATCACATGGACTTGCAGAATTGTATGTACAAAATATAGATCCGCCCATGCGTGTACTGTCAGTTTGTCCAAAACCGAGCCGAATTAAAAAAATAGAAAAAATAAAAACCTAGTCGGTTCTCAAACTATCGAACCAGATCAAGCCGGATCAAACATTAATGAAGGGATGAATTTATTTACCCCAAAGGACGGACCGATAAGAAGAAGAAGCGTCGAAAGTCAAACGAAAAGGAGAGTAAAAGAAAAAAACAAATTTTACTCAGATCTCCGGGGTCTCGCTTAATTGATATAAATTAATAAATATATAGAGAGATATATGTATATATCCTGCACGACCTCGAGCTCCCTCTAAGAGGCCTGTGTCTGGTTCATTGTCACTTGAAACTTGCACTTTAGTCAAACAATGAGCGATTCCCCTATCACACTTCTTGTTATCGGGGTTCTGATCGCCTGTTGCTTGACCCATGTGAGATCTGATTCTTCCGATCACCGCTTCAAGGTCGGTGACCCTGTCCCTCTATACGCCAATAAGGTTGGCCCTTTCCACAACCCCAGGTAACTCTTATCATTTTTTATTCTTTTGGTTTTAAGATCTGGAATTGGATCCGTGAGATCCTTCTTTGCCAAGGATGCAAATGCGATTCATGCATTCGGGTGTTGACAGTAGATTATCATCAATCCTGCCAAACACGCCCTCAAGAATTCTATGCTCTGATTCTAATTCTTGTTTATTATAATTTGTGATTTCAGTGAAACTTATCGATATTTTGATCTACCATTCTGCTCCCCAGGTTCTTCCTCTTGCCCCTTTTGCTCTAATTTTTCTGTATTAGTAAAACCTCGGGGAAGGGTCAATGGAATTATTCCGACACTGCGTTATGTAGGTGTTAGAATGATTTTCGGGTTTTTTTTTTATGGCAGATGCAATAATAAAAGAGAAAAGGGAAGCACTTGGTGAGGTGTTGAATGGGGACCGACTTGTTAGTGCTCCTTATAAACTCAACTTCAGAGACGAGAAGGACTCTGCTCTTGCGTGTAGAAAGAAGTTGTCCGAGCAAGATGTTGCTCAGTTCCGAAGTGCAGTGGAAAAAGACTTCTATTTCCAAATGTACTATGATGACTTACCCATCTGGGGGTTCATTGGTAAAGTTGACAAGGAAGGAAAGACTCATCCGAGCGAGTACAAGTATTTCCTTTACAAGCATATCCAGTTTGACATTCTTTATAACAAAGACCGTGTTATTGAGATCAGTGCTCGGATGGATCCTCATTCTTTGGTGGACTTGACAGAGGATAAGGAGGTTGATGTGGAGTTCATGTACAGTGTGAAATGGAAGGAAACTGACACCCCTTTTGATAAGAGGATGGAGAAGTACTCACTCTCTTCTTCATTGCCACATCATTTGGAAATTCATTGGTTTTCAATTATAAATTCTTGTGTGACGGTTTTGCTTTTGACTGGTTTTCTTGCCACGATTCTCATGCGAGTTCTGAAGAATGATTTTGTGAAGTGAGTTTTGTATTTTAAATTTCTTACCTTCATTTGCTTATCTACTGATATATCTTTTCTTACTTGAGTGTTCTACCATGTATGTTTAATTTGTTGATAGGTATGCCCAAGATGAGGAAGCTGCTGATGACCAGGAAGAGACAGGATGGAAGTACATCCATGGTGATGTGTTCCGGTTCCCCAAATACAAATCTTTGTTTGCTGCAGCCCTTGGTTCTGGCAGCCAGTTGTTTACTCTGTAAGGATGTTACACTGTTGTTTGTTCAAATTTCATTCAGTTTGTTATGATGCCATTTTATGCCAACCATTGATTTTTGATTGAATTGCATTCATTTCCAGCACTGTATTTATTTTTATGCTTGCGCTTGTGGGTGTATTTTATCCATACAACCGAGGAGCTCTATTTACGGCACTGCTGGTCATATATGCACTCACTTCTGGGATTGCGGGATACACAGCTGCCTCTTTCTACTGTCAGCTAGAAGGAACAAATTGGGTATGCTTGAATTAACTATGTCTTGGGCTATTATAACTTCTAGCATGATCTTTCTAAAAACTGGATGTTGTGAAATAATTTATTTTCAAATTGTTGGTTTGACAGGTGAGAAATCTGTTGCTGACTGGATGCCTTTTCTGTGGTCCTCTGTTTCTGACATTCTGCTTCCTGAACACTGTTGCCATTGCTTACAATGCAACAGCAGCACTGCCATTTGGCACAATTGTGGTGATAGTCCTCATATGGACATTAGTCACATCACCTCTACTTGTGTTGGGAGGTATTGCTGGTAAAAACAGCAAGGCAGAGTTCCAAGCTCCTTGTCGTACGACCAAGTACCCTCGAGAGATCCCACCACTACCTTGGTATAGGAGTGCTATTCCTCAGATGGCAATGGCAGGTTTCCTGCCATTTAGTGCCATCTACATTGAGCTTTACTATATTTTTGCCAGTGTTTGGGGCCACAGGATTTACACAATATACAGCATCCTCTTTATTGTCTTTATCATTCTGTTGATTGTTACTGCTTTCATAACTGTGGCTTTGACTTACTTCCAACTTGCTGCTGAAGATCATGAATGGTGGTGGAGGTATGTAAACTCTCTTGTCTATTTTGATTTTTTTTTCCTTTTCATCTCTTTAATAATCACAATGTGAAATTTTGAACTTGTTATTTCTTGTAGTTTTTTTTTTGGGGTCTCTTTTTGAATGTTTATTTCTGTTTTTGGTTTGATAACTTGAGGTAGTTTATTTCTCTCCGCAAGCTTTTTCCTCTTTTAATCAAAATGTGGTGTCTCATAATTGGTGATTGAATCTTAGATCAATTTTGTTTTGACTTCACCAAAGTTGGAGTTTATTATAAAATATCATCCCACTGCATAGCGTTGAGCAAATTCATATTCCAACAAGAATAAGATTGTGGTTAGCTAGACTGCCGCTTGGGACACATCTACTTTCTTATATGGCTTAGCTTATTACTTGTTTTGGGTTTTAGACTGTTGTGTTCAACCAGGAGATTACCAAATTTTATTCTGGTTCATTCATTCACCCATACTGAGCCTACTTACTATATAAGGTGCTTTCTAATTGCTGTATGTTCATCCAAGTTTAGATGTAACTTTAGTGGTTATATGCAGCCCGCTTTTGCTGTTTGGCGCACTTAAGCTTCTTAATTTTTGATGGTTTAAACATTAGCAATTTATTGTTCTTATTGTTTGGTTTTGTTTTCCACATTGGTCTTATTCGTTAAGTATTTGTATTTGGGAGGGACGCATTTTTTGTTGTGTTATTCGGATTTTAGCTATTATCATTTTAGGTTGATACTTGATGCTGAAAACATATTAAGTGAGCTTCCAATGCAATATGTATTGCATATACTGCTTAAAAATAGAATTTTGGCAAAAATAGTAAAAACTCCGATTATTTTTGTACTTGAACATCTTTCTGTTTTACCTTTTCTCCCTTCCTTGCTTGAAGGTCAACTTGACGCTATCTTTACTATGAATGGGTGACGTTCAGTTCTAAGACCTCATGTTCTAGAATATCTTAGGTGGCAGCAGTGTGTGAAAAGGTTACATTTTGTCTCTCCTGGATGTTAGACTTCTGAGGAACATTTTGGGATTATTATGACATAAATAGGCTAGTGTGCCTTGAGCTGCTGGATGTTCACATAATTAAATTTCTTTTGTGTGGAATAAATAGCTATGACCAGGTGTCTTTCTATTAGCCGTGAATTTAATGTTGCCTGCAGACTCTATAATTAAGCCTTCTTCTGGTTGCTATCTCAATTTTTTATTAGGTTTGCACTTGTATATCCTCTTTATATACAGACGATCACTTACCTATGTATATTATGTTACACCGTTAGCATATTAATTAATCTTTAGTAGTTAAGATATTTGGTTCTCAACCAAGTGTTCAGGGATCAGTTTGGGCGGTCTAGTTGAGATATATCACATACCACAAGTTTCTGGGCTATCAAGTTCCGGTGTTTGGCAATAGCCCATAGCTGTAGAAGTCGATGAACTGGTTTGAGAGAATGAGGTGTTTTTGGGTATAAAACAAGTGTATATTTAATACATTACAAATTTATGTTGTTGGTTGGCTTTCCAAATTAATTTAACTTGGATCAATTGTCAATTGCTACCTTCATGTTTACTTTTTGGACTAATTTTGGGTCTTGAATTTTTCACAGGTCTTTTCTTTGTGGTGGATCTACTGGTGTTTTCATCTATGCCTACTGCTTGTACTACTACTATGCACGATCAGATATGTCAGGTTTTATGCAGACCTCATTTTTCTTTGGGTACATGGCTTGCGTCTGTTATGGCTTCTTCCTTATGCTGGGCACAGTGGGTTTCAGTGCTTCACTGCTCTTTGTTCGACATATATACAAGTCAATCAAGTGTGAGTAAGGGTTTGTTCAAATATTTTGATTCTAATGTGTGATGCAATTTCTTTAATTTTTCGCGGGGTTTAGGAGTTATCTTGTTGCTAGTTTGTTCATGTTTTTATTAAGGGACCTTCTTGTTTTTTTCCCCCTCTTATTTGCCGTTTAGGGCTATACTTGTAACTTGCTTATAAATAGGCCCCTTGTTTTTATTTGATGTAGTAGGCTTGATATTTACGAAGAGATATGTTGTTCTTTTTACTTCCTCCTCAATTTTCTCTCACCCAAGATCCAACTTCTATGATCTATCCTCTCCTCCGTTGGGCTGGTTCTTAAGACTTTCTCTAGGTTGTTTACTATGAGGTGCATTGCTTCATCCATAATAACTCGGTTAAGCATATTTAACAAAATATCAATGTAATTATATTTTTATATTATAATTAAACATAATTAAAATCTGAAGGCTTTATAGTTGATCCAATTTGATGGGCCGCATCCTTGCTTTTATCCCCTGGCTTTTGGTTTGCTATTATCAAAATTCTCAGGAGACTACTACTTGAACTAGGAATCGTATGTCCTCAAACCGGTGTCAAAACGGAAATAGGAAATCTTCTGTGTATATAAGACTATCAAACTAAGCACAGAAAAACATTAAACTCAATACTAAAACTTTCTGATCCAACGCTAGTTAAACATTAAACTCAAACTAGCTGAACAGTAACAACTCTATACATCCAGCTCAACAAAAGATGTAATCTCAAGGAAACCCCTAAAATCACCAATGTTAGTGAATCCTCCTCGGTGATCTGCTGCTTCTTTAATCTCCATTTACCAACCTTGAAAAAGCAAAAACGATAAACGATAATCTACATTTACATTCATATCCTATTGCATTTTATATCCAAGACAGCAATGTTCACATCCTTTCAAAAGATCTCCACGACAGCAATTTATACGTCCTTTACAGGAAATTTTAACAAATTAATTCGGTAATTAATAGTATTTTGGCTGGGGGATCGATAAATAGAAGTGTGCTACGTATATTTAATAGTCTATTATAAAAACAAAAATAGTTGATTAATTAGTCGAGGTTTAATTAGATTTTCAGATACCAGATAATTTAATGCACCGAAAAAAATAGTCGATTAATAAAATTAAAGAGATTTGATCAATTATGAATCAATAAATTAATAAATTCATTCCATTTGGCATTTAATACACTTTCTCAAAACACAATTTTATTTCCCTTCGCAACTCCTTTCCTTCAAAATATATCTATCCTTTCCTTTATTCTATTACTCCAAGGCCCCACGAATGTCTCATTGTTGGGAATGGGACTTATAAGAATAGTTGTAAATTAATCGGAAATAAAATTATTTCCTTCTTTGTATGATTAAAATAGGATGTGCACCACTAACAAATAGGTAGAAAAATAAACCAATAAATTCAAACTAATAAATTAATCACAAGAGACACCGATTTTTACGTAGAAAATTCAAATCGGAAAAAACCACGAGACCATAGTCTGATATAAACTTTCACTATATTAATGAGATTACAGCACAAATTTTTCTCCAAATAATACTAGAGGTTAACAACATCAAGATTCAGTAACTTACCCTCCAAATTTGAGAGAAATCAGGTCAACATCAGTAGAAATATAAAGGGCGATGTCAGAAATTTACCCTCCAAATTTAGGAGAAATCAAAATTAAAATCACCTTCTAATTGTTTAATCAAATATTGAACCCAAAAGATACCTCTTTCACTCTTACCGTGTCTTCCCCGTTCGTGAAATGGCTACAGCTCTCGCGATTCTTCAGTTATTTCCTTTATATATTTCATGATTAATTTCATCCAAGTCCAAAATTTTATAATAATTACACATCAAGTAAATTATTTAGACTTTAGGCTTTTTGGTCCACTAAAGTGAGATAAACCCTACAAATCTCCCCCTCCATCTCATCTAAGAGGCACTGCCAAGCCTACTATCTACTTACAACTTTTCAGCTTGTCTTTAGGCAATGATTTTGTTATTTGACCTATTTTTCGTTGTGTGAATTTTCTCTAGCTGCAACTGTTTCTGCACAAGTACGTTTCTATCCAATGATATCTCACATCAATATACTTCGATTTCGAATGATATGTTGAATTCTTTGTCAAGTGGATGGCACTTTGACTATCACAATACACATTGTAGTTGTTTTGTTTAACACCCAGCTTTTGTGGAAAATTCTATAATATACTATACTTTTGTGGTAGATAAGGCAATACACTGCTGAAGTCTAGATTGCCATGAGACTGTTCCCCCTGCAAATGTGAGCAAATATCCTGATAGAGATTTTCTGGAATCAACATCTCCTGCCATATCTACATCCGTGTGCACATGTAACACAAGTTTGTCATCACCAAAACATAAACATGCCTTGGAAGTGCCTATGAGATATCTTAGAATCCACTTTGCTGTTGTCTAGTGCTCTTTGCTGGGATTGGAGAGAAATCAGCTGACTGCACCAACTTCATGAGTAATATCTGGTCTTGTAAAAACTATGGCGTACATCAAACTACCAACTATTGAAGCATAAAGAACTTTTCTTATCTCTTACTTCTCTTTCTCACTTGTAGGACAATGTTTGGAACTAAGCTTGAAATGGCTTACGAGTGGAGAACAAATAGATTTTGACTTATCCATGTTAAATCTTTCAAGAACCTTTTCAACATATGCTTCTTGAGATAACCATAACTTCCTTATTTTTTTATCACGGGAAATGTTCATGCCGAGAATTTGTTTTGCTGATCTTAAGTCCTTCATTGCAAAAGACTTGCTAAACTCTCTCTTCAACTTCTCAATTTTACTAGCATCATGGCCTACAATCAATATGTCATCCACATAAAGTAAGAGAATGATAAAATCATTATCACCAAACTTATTCACAAAAACATAATGGTCAGACACAGTCTTATTGAAATCATGATTCTCCATAAAAAAATCAAACTTCTTATACCACCGTCTTGGTGTCTGTTTCAGCCTATACAAGTTTTTCTTTAATTTGCACACAAGTTCTTCTTTGCCTTTGACATTGAACCTTTCATGTTGCTCTATGTATATTTCCTCCTCTAGGTCACTGCGCAAGAAAGTTGTCTTTACATCATACAAGTTCTTCTTTGCCTTTGACACTGAACCTTTCATGTTGCTCCATGTATATTTTCTCCTCTAAGTCACCGTGTAAGAAAGTTATCTTTACATCAAGCTGCTAATCCCAGAACAACTCAGGTAGAAGACATTTTCACTATAGGAGAAAATATTTCTCCAAAATCAACACCTTTCTTTTGACAGAAACCCTACATAACCAATCTAGTCTTGTACCACTGTTGTGAGTTATTTTCAATCTTCAACCTATAAACCCATTTGTTCTTCAGTGCCCTCTTTTCTTTATGAAACTTTACTAAGTCATGAGTGTGGTTCTCACTCAAGGATTTCATCTCCTCTTACATGGCTTTCATCCACTCATTTTTATGCTGATGAGACATGAATTCTTCAAAATATTATAGTTCTCCTCCATTTGTAAGCATCACATAATCATTTAGAGGATATTAAGTGAAAAGTCATCGTTTTCTAGCGGATCTTCTCAATTCTGGCTCAACTAGTAGTGATAGTGGTTCTGGAGGTGCTTGCTCAATTGGTTCTGCTAGACCATCATTATTTAACGATGTTATGGGTATTTTTATAATTATAATTTTCTTATTTTTTTAAAGTTTTTGTAAAATAAAATAATCTTTTAATTTATTTAGGGGTAAAATTATTATTTCGTTTAAATTATTTAACGGTGTTAGTTTAAAAGTAGTTAGTTGATATAAATTTAAAATGAAATGTGGTGCAGAAAATATTTTAGAATTTTGTAATGGTTGGATGAATATAAGACAAAACAGAAGTGGTGCAATGATAATTTTTCTTAATTATTTAAATTTTTAAATTAGTGAAACTTGGGTTTGGGCCACCCAATGAGATGGACCCATCAGGCTCAAAAAAAGTTGCAGGATGAGCAATCCGGGTGTCATAAATCAAACACTGGCAAATGAATGAATTTTCAGATAGTATTATTGCTCATCCTAGAAGACAACGAGGAGAAAAAGAAAAGGAAAAAGATGATCCAAATTAATAAGGTGAAAACTTTTTAGTGAAAAAATGCACGTATTAATCGATTCATGAACAAAGAGCTAACACTGTAACAAGATGACGGAAGTAAATTAAAATTGGTTCCACATAACACGTAATTCTCAAGGAAAAATGTAAGTCTGCCGGTCCTTTTAGCGTCAACTCTCTCTCACTTCTATTTGAAACTACGAAAAGATGTTCAAGAACAAATGTTTTTCATTCGTCCGATGCCCAACAAAATTTTCTATATTCAATATTTTATACAACTTAATTGCCTATGCCTAATATTCCTCCCTTGAAGTGGAGCAATTAGCCAGTTGAACAACTGAAAATTGAATGAAGCAGCAACCACATTGCAGGAGGAAAAAATGCGACTGCCTCACATCGAGCTATTCCTAAATAGAAACCCCAGCCAGTTGAACAATAACAACTCTACACATCCAGCTCAACAAAAGATGTAATCTCAAGGAAACCCCTAAATTCGCCAATGTTAGTGTATCCGCCTTGGTGATCTGCTGTTTCTTTACTCTCCATTTACCAACCTTGAAAAAGCAAAAACGATAAACAAAAATGAAAACGATCTCCATTTACATTCACATCCCTTGCATTTTCCACCCAACACCGCAATGTTCACATCCCCAGCAGTCTTATCCAGCGCAGCAATGGTCACATCCTTTGCAAAGATCAGCATGGCAGCAATTTGTACGGCCTTCACGGGAAATTTCAACAAAGCAGCACTGATAAAATCCAGTGCCGCCAAGCCAAAGATTGCGCGGACAATCACTCGAGATCTAACTTTCTTAATTTGGTAATATATTAGTATTTTAGCTGAGGGAGAAATAGAATATGCTATGTAGCCTATTTTATTAATAATAATAATAATAATAATTGATTAATAAAAGAGATTTGATGTGTATTTGCACATAAAAGATGTCCTTTTGATTCTTTATCTTTTTATTGGGTGCAGTCAGTGACAAATCATGAAATTATCTGAACTTAGAGGAAGAAATTTGCCTAATGAACAACGATTTCATAGATATATAAACAGAGTGTATGCCCTGTTTTTTAATTTTGCGTATTTAAAAAAAAAAAAGAGGAGAATTTTGGACTTGATTCAAAAAAATAGAGCTTATAATTAATGAATAAGAATAGGATGCGGATTCCCAACTAGTTTTCCCCCTTCTAATTTTTCTTTAGCTTTCAATAATCTAATTGTAAAATTAATTTCTAGAAAAAAAAATTGAAAGCTTAAGATTTCATTTTATATTGTAACCTAATTTCAAATCATGAAATTATCTGAAATTAGAGGAAGAATTTTGCTTAATGAACAACGATTTCATAGAAATATGAGCAGAGTGTATGCCCTGTTTTTTAGTTTTGCGTAGTTAAAAAGAAAAAAAAAAGGGAAAAATTTTGGACTCGATTCAAAAAAGTAGAGATTATAATTAATTAATAAGAATAGGATTTGGTTTCCCAACTAGTTTTCCCCCTCCTAATTTTTCATTAGCTTTCAATAATCTAATTATAATTTAATTTCTAGAAAAAAAATTGAAAGGTTAAGATTTCGTTTTATATTGTAACCTAATTATTAATAATTAAATTCATTCAATTTGATTTTTTTGAGTTTATAAAGGGACACAATTTTATTTCCATACCCAATTCTTTCCTTCAACGTCAATCCTTTCCCTTTTTTCAATCCCCGAGTTCCAATCAAGCAGTAAAAAAATAAAGAGAAATTATTTCCTTCTTAAAAAGGACGTCTTTATAAATTTGTCAAGCAGAAAAAAAAAAAGTTAAAAAGCTTAACTAAGACATTAATAAATTAAGTAGTGCTCACATAAATCATAAGAAAATGACGGATATGGACCATATATAGCTAGTTAGTAATATTATCGGATGCATATATGCACGACCAGTAATGTTATTCTTTAGATTCTGCACTAAACTTTTACTACCAATTGCTTTTAGGTAAGGCTTGATTTTTTTTTAATTAAAAAAAATCATAACCTAATTGCCTTGTGTGACGACACCGTTATGATGACTCAAGCAGTGGGTGCGTTCGCTCGGGTTGCCTTGTCAGAAGAGGAGTAGAAGGTGCATTCTTGTTCGATTGAGATCCATGTTTCAAAAGATATCCACACTTGCAGAGAGAGTTTCATAATTATTTGTACTCTTAATTGTAATTTTCATTTTTCAGAATATTCTGAATTTGTTCTCTCCGATAAGTTTTAACGTATTTAGTCCCATTATAATTTCATTTTTTTCCTAAAAAAATAAAGGGTGGGTAAAACCTAAATTTCTTTTCTTATCATTAATCTCCCCATAGATTTAAACTTAGATGACCACTTAAATAAAATTATTTGAAAAGCATTTGACCTCTGGGGGAAAAATCAAAATGACAAAAAACAACCTGTACTTTTATAATTTCTCCATGTATAAATATATAACTGGCTTTATTTGAGCCGAGTCATCAAAAGCTCCCGATATCCGCTCGTTCGGCCCTTTCGCTCTCTTCTACAGTTGGTCATAAATATGCATTTTGCTTCATTTTCACCCAACTAATAATCACTTAAGTTTGCTTGATGTATACAACAACACCTACATGACCTTCAAAGTTCATGGTTCAGGTCTCAACTGCCCCTTTAACTGAGATTAATTCTCAAACAATGGGCTTAGGTTGCAAGATGGCATAATTAAAGGCTAACACGTGGGGCGGAAAACATATCACAAGAAGTAAATGGAAAAGAAACAATAGATTTCATAATGGTGAAGATATATAGAAGTTGGACAAAAGCATGATGGATTAACTGATATCGCTTCCAAGTTCCAATTAACATCCTCCCATGCGCCACACTAATTGTATCTGTCTCTGTAAACTTATTTAATAGAAAAAAAAATAGCTAACATTTATAATTGCACGTAATTACAGCATTCGGGATGATGTTGTGGTAACAATTAATTAAGGCGGGTAAGAGGGAGCAGATAAATCATTGAATGTTAGGCATTATTGTTGGAAATCTAATGCATTATTGTAGGAAATCTAATGAAGTTGTACGTTCAGTTGTTTGATTTATATCGTAGCCGGTTTCCCTTCAAGAATTGTTTTCGATCCTGGGAAATCTAGACAAAATTATTGAACATGCATTGCATTAATTTTGCAATAGAATTGTTTTCGATCGAGCATTAGGAGATGAGTTCAAAAATAAGGCTTTGTTTGGCAGAGTTTTCAAATACAGCTTATTGAAGTAGAACTTTTGTTAGTAGAGCTCTTACAAATAGAGCTTGTGCTAAAAAAATTTTAGTTGTTTGGTTGTCAATAAGAACTTTTATTATAATTGTAAAACTACTTTAATAAATAAGCTTTTGAAAGTTATGTTATAAAATAAATGAAACAAGATTGTCAAATAAGTAAAGAATATTTTAGACATTTTAATATTTTAAAAAAACTTTTCTACGTCTACTCCCAAATGCCCAAAATTATAGCTTTTGTTAGTAGAGGTAAAATAACTTATTTAATCTTTAAAAATTTTACTCAAAAACAACCAAACAACAACTAAAATTTTGATAAGAGCTTATGAATGCAATCTATGAGCACTATGCAAGTTCAAATTAGATAAGCAAGGCATAGGATTTTAGGTCCTGCATTTTTCAAATTTATAAACTAATTCAATGCTGCAAGAACATTTCTGGCTCATTGATATTGGTATATTCCAAAAGAATAACATCTTTAAAAAATGGGAAAACTATTACAAGTATTAGATAACATGAACTTAATCAAAATTAGCATTTAGTTTTTTAAAATCACTTTTAAACTTTCCAAAAGCAATCCTAAGTAGGCACTAAATTGGATGATGACGAGGAAAAAAAACTTAAAATTTAATTCTTCTACGTATCACAGTGAGTTTTTAAGGGTACTAAAATTTTCGTAAAATATATTCATGTCCTGAATAGTAGATTAGATTACGGTTGTTTTAGTAATGTAAATTTTAGAGTGTCCAAAATATATATTGGAGTGCAAATTTGCCCAATCATTTTTCAAAATGTTTTTTTTTCCCTTTTGGGTATCACGAAATCCTTAATAGGGTAGGAATTTGCATAAATATATTCAACAGATTATTAATTTTTTTAACCTTGTTTATAAAAAAATTTGAATATTGATAAATAAGTACAGCAGATTTTAATATTAAATTTAACTGAAAGTGTATTTATTTATTAAATTGATTTAAATATTATAGTTTTATTTATTATAAAACATTCGATTGAAATCAATATTTGTTGGATAAATAGAGTCCAAGAGTAAAATAGTCAAAGGGCCATCTGTGCGATTATGTTCTGAACATTAAGGGTCTATGTGTATATTGAAATAAACTATCGAGTGCAACAATCCTTTTCCCTCTTCGTTACCACCAAATTACTCAGTTTCCACGCACATTAATTTTGGCCATAGAAACACATTTTACCAGATGATATGGAAAGAATATTTGCTTTGCTTGACTCATTATTTACAATCATTTATTTCGTGGACTCATCAATTGAAACATATGCAGCCAATAAGCTTACAATGAAACATATGTTATCTTATCCTTACTATGCATTATTGGTCACCCCACCATCATCGTTGCATGACATTGCACCGAGACTATCCCAAAGGCAAATCTGGAGATTCACTCTAATGTATTATGTAAAACACAAAAGCCAATTCAAAATGATCAAGCCAAGCCCAGCCCTATTGGAAAAGCGTCCATTCCTTAGCTTAGAAACCAACCAGCTCATTAGGTTTTGGTATAATCAAACAAGAAGATGAAGCTCAAGCATGGCGGCTTGGTAAATTTGATAGACAAGGCTTTGTCAGAGAGATTAATGAAACAGAATGAGTGTCAACCAGCCATGTTGTAGTCTTCTGCATGATCATAAGGATTATAGCTCCCTGGCATTCCACCCATCTTTCCTGTTAAATGATCATCTCTTGGATTATTAGAAAACACACCCAAAAAATGCAATTGAGAGGAAGAAATGTCGGCAGGGATGTGAAAGCACATAGGATCATCATCATCACGAGGCATTGGAGTTAGAGGGAGGTTGCGTAAATGTTGAGGTTGAGAGGTATAATGAGCAGAAGAAAGATTCTCTGATTTAGTGGTCTTGTGTTCGTCGTCCAGCAGTAGAGAATCAACCTCAGTAGTCAGTCTCTACTTTTGAATCAGCAACAGTAGCACTAGCAGCATTATGAAGAGTATTGGCAGAAGAAGAAACTAATTGCTTCTTTTTGGATCGAGCACGTCTATTTTAGAACCAATTGTAAACATTAGTTTCGGAGATTTGGCTGTGCTGACTGAGTTCAACTGTAATCTCTTTGATCTTTTGCTTGCTTGGAGTCTCATTCCCCTGATAAAAAATTAAAATTAATTAAGCCTGAAGAATAGTCAAAGGGCCATCTGTGTGATTATGTTTTAAGCATTAAGGGTCTATGTGTATATTGAAATAAACTATCTAGTGTAACAATCCTTTTCCCTCTTAGTTACCACCAAATTACTCACAGTCTCAAGGCACATTAATTTTGGCCATAGAAACACATTTTACCAGATGATATGGAAAGAAAGAATATTTGCTTTGCTTGACTTATTATTTACAATCATTTATTTCGTGGACTCATCAATTGAAACATATGCAGCCGATAAGCTCACAATGAAACATATGTTATCTTATCCTTACTATGCATTATTGGTTGGTATTATTGCTTTGATAGTCAGTTCGTTTTCTTTACAATTAATTATTTTTATTTGTACATAGCCGTTAATCTTACAATGAGACTTCAGCCGTAGAAATGTAACCTTATCTTTACTTCAGCCTTTAACTTCATTTCTGGTTTGATCCGATATATATACATCAAGTAGCCGACACTACAGCGCCAACGTAGCCACCAAAAAAAACAAAAAACAAAAACAAAAACAAAAAATGCATGATAATGGATCAACTCAGGTTTCATCCGGCAATAACTAGGTAATGTTTCATCCTACAATAACTAGGTAATGTTTGATCGTACAAAAAGTAAATTATTGCATGTGCGAAACGTCTACAAAATAATTAATTGTGAATAAGATAGGCAAACAAAGTAATAAATACCATCTCATCCAAAAAAAAAAAAAGAGTATAAATACCATTACCAAACAATAGAGCTTGCTAAAGATAACATACGTAAAGCTGAAGTTTGATAATTATAAGATAACTAAGATACTAAGATTAATGGCTATATACGTTTCAACTGCATGTGGAAATAAACGCATGTGGAAGTAGGAATCAATGGGTCAGCGAAATAAATAAGAGGACCATAATAATAATCCTCTACTTTCCACCCAATTAACGAGAAGGACATCTACTTTCCACCCAAATCTTATTTAAAATTGAACGGACTAGAATTGCAGTTGAAAGAATATTTATTTTGCATGACTTCTTATTTAAAATTATTTATTTCGTGGACCCATTAATTTAAACATCTATAGCCGTTAATCTTACCATGAAACTTCAGCGGTGGATATATATACGTTATCTTATCCCTACCATGCATTATTGGTTGGTATCATTTGATCGTCAGTTCGTCTTCTTATTTAGAATTATTTATTTTTTGGACAATGTTTCCCCCACGCAATAATCTAACCATACAGAGCCGTTAATCTTACCGATTTATAGTACCATTAAACTTGAACTGTTGATCTATCATCTTTAGCGTGATGACTTGCTTATTTGCTATATTCTCACTGTAGTGTCGGTTACTTGATCTATATTATATCAGATCAAACCAGAAATAAGAACTCGCTCAAGCGCAACTACTTACCTTTTGAGTTTTGAATACGGTTCAGTCGAAGCCAGCAGAAATCTTTTGCCTTTCTGATTTAATATGTATCTGTGATTAAGTTTTATAATATGAACTTTTCAGGTCATAACGATTGGTCGAAATGGATTCCGATTCCCGAAATGGGTATTGCTGATGATGAAACTAATGATAATCTTGATCTTTTTGTGGTCCCTCAATATAAAAGAAACCCTGATCACACTGGTTAAGAACATGCAGTATTAGTTGTTAAGGATAAGTCAGCACTTAGCAGAGTCAACATCAGCATCAGCTGTACGTTAGTTCAAGAATAACAAACTTTGGTGATGTGGCTGCTGAGTCAGCAAGTTAGTTAGAATTAAACAGAGTTGTATTTTCATTCTGTTAGTTAGTTGTGTTTACTTAAGTTTAATTCTAGTCCATGTAATGTGTGCGTAGAAAGTTCCAGATGTGTGTATAAATAGGCTTGTTAAATCAGTTTGTAGTAAGCAAAAAAAAATACGTTAAGCTCATTAAATTTTCTCTTTCAATTCATCACCTTTGTTTCAACTTTCTCAGCAGCCAAACAAATTTGCTCTACAAATTAAACTTTGATTTGGTATCAGAGCTTGAGATCATTCATTCTCATGGCTTCATCAAGCTTAAGTACAAATGTTTCATCTTCATTTTCATCATTTACATTCACCAATCCGATCAAACTTGATAGATGCAACTATATGATTTGGAAATCACAAATTCTGTCTTCAGTTCAAGCTAATGAGTTGGAGAGTTTCTTGATGGTTCACAATCTTGTCCCAATCAATTTCTTAATTTGATTCAACAAATTCTGACATTGTTGCACAAGAAAATCCTGCCTACGCTGCATGGAAGAAGCAAGATCAAATGCTGCTGAGTTGGCTTTTATTCTGCATCAGCGTTGAGGTCCTTAGCCTTGTGGTTACCTCTAAAACTTCCCATGAACTTTGGATTAGCTTAGAACAACAATTTGGTTCAAAATCTGCTGCTAAAAAGGTTCATCTAAAGATGATGCTGAATACTCTCAAAAAAGGTTCATTGTCTATGACTGAATATTTTAGCAAATTAAGATCTGTGACTGATGAATTAGCTGTTGCTGGAAATCCAGTAAGTTCATTGGATTTTATTACACAATTAATCTCTAGATTAGGTCAACAGTATTAACCTGTTGTGGTGTACATAGAAGCCAATATCCTTAAGATGAGCATTAATAAAGCATATTCTATGCTATTGACTCATGAAGCTAGGTTAGAGAGTGCTTAGTCTAATGCTAATAAAGAGGCAAAGCTTAACTATGCAGCTAATATAGCTCAGACTGGAAATGTTCAAAAGAAATCTGGAAATAATGCAAACTGGAATAACAATAATAACAATCAAGGTAACTGGAATGGGAATTATGCAAATAAGAATGGAAATGGTAACTGGAATGGGAACAGAGGAGGCAGAGGTGGCTACATGGGACAAAATTCTGGAAAAGGATGGAACAATAATCAAGGCAGAGGTGGCTATTCTGGTAACTTCAACAATGGCTATTCTGGTGGCTTTAATAGTAACAATGCTGGTTTTCCTAGTGGTTTTTCTAGATTTGGCAGAGGAAATGGCAGAGGATTTATCATCTGTCAAATTTGCTTTAAGCACAATCATTCTGCAGCTGAGTGTGGGGATAGGTTTAACAAGAACTTTGTTCCAAACTTCCCAGGGAATAATCAGTTTCGTCATCAGTATCAAGCTCCTAGAGCTGCTTACATGGCTACCTCAGAGGGAGTAGCAGATCAAGGTTGGTATTTAGACAGTGGAGCAACTCACCACCTTACAAACAATATGCAGAATCTGGATGAAGGTACAACCTACACTGGCTCTCAATTATTACTAGTTGGTAATGGTCAAGGTCTTGATATTACACATACTGGTTGCATATATCTTTGCACATCATTAGGAAACACCTTACACCTAAATAATGTTTTGTGTGTACCCAAAATCACTAAGAACCTTATTAGCATATCCAAACTTCTTTCTTATAACAATGTCATCACTGAATTTTCTTCTAATCTGTGTTATGTCAAGGACAAAATGGAGGGAATCTTGCTGGCACAGGGGATTGCTAAAGATGGACTTTACAAATTACTGTCTCAAGATGATTCTGACTCTTTCTTTCGTTCTGAAAATCAAAGCTCAAAGCCTAGCTCAATGTTGTCAGTGTTTCAAAATAAAGAGTTTTCAAACTCTCTGCAAAAATCTAGTGGTCTTGTGTTTGATAATTCAGCTTTTCTTAATTGAAGTTGTAAAGAGTCAAGTTCTTCTAGTCCTGTAAACTTTCTTACTTCAACAAACCTGTTGCATAAAAGGTTTGGACATCCAAATAAGCATGTTTTGCAAACAATAATAAGAAAACTTCCTTTGCATTCTGTTTCAAATCAGTCTCCTGAGTTCTGTGATGCTTGCCAATATGGAAAGATGCATCAATTTCATTTTCCTCTCACTGAAATCAAGACCAAGTCCCCATTTGAACTTATACACTCTGACCTATGGGGACCAGCCCCTGAATATTCTAGGGATGGTTATAAATATTACATCTCATTTGTTGATGATTTTATAAGATATAGTTGGATATTTCCTCTTACTCTTAAATCAGAAGCATTTGATTCCTTTAAACATTTCAAAGTTCTGGTTGAAAAACAATTTTCTTAGCCTATTAAAGCTCTACAATCAAATATGGGGGGTGAATTTCTAAGTTTCAAACCCTTTCTTCAACAACAAGGTATTCAACTTACATTTAGTTTTCCACATACTCACCATCAAAATGGTGTTGTTGAAAGGAAGCATCGACACATTGTTGAAACTGGCCTTACCTTTTTTCCTCAGTCTCTTTTGCCCCTCTCTTTCTGGTGGGAAGCATTCCATACAGTCTCCTACTTAATCAATAGAATGCCAACTCAAGTTCTAAACAATCTATCACCTTTCCAGAAATTACATAATCAAATCCCTTATTATAAATTTCTTAAAGTCTTTGGCTATTCTTGTTTCCCTTTACTCAAACCATACAATCAGCATAAGCTTGATTTTCATACCAGAAAATGTGTTTTCATTGGGTATAGTCCTCTTCATAAAGGTTATAAATGTTTAGATAAGTCTGGAAGGGTTTTTGTTGCCAGGCATGTAACATTCAATGAGTCAGAATTTCCATATTCAGAATTATTTTCTTCTCAGTTATCTTCTGTTCAACCTGTGTCTATTTCATCACCTGCTCAAATTTCTTTCTTTTATAATTCTGCACTTGATGACAGTAGTAATGAAGGATCATCAGTAGCTATCTCCACTCCAGCATTATCCTCTGCATCCAATTCACATATTTCCTCCAGTTCACTCCAGCATTCTTCTTTAAATTCCTTGACCAGTCAATCCTCTTCTTTACAACCTAATCAAACTACACAACATATCTATCCTTCCCAATCCACTTATCTAATGATAACTAGAGCAAAAGCTGGTATCTTCAAGTCTAAAACCTATCTAGCAGCCATTCAAGATCTTGAACCAACTAGTGTTAAGGCAGCCTTACAGGATTCTAAATGGTTTTCGGCAATGAAGGAAGAATTTGATGCCCTACAGAAAAATCACACCTGGACTTTGGTACCTCCTCATGCAGCCACCAAAATTGTTGGAAATAAGTGGGTCTATAGAGTCAAATATAATCCAGATGGCAGTATTTCTAAGTACAAGGCTCGTTTGGTAGCTAAAGGTTATCATCAAACTAATGGAATTAATTTCTTTGAAACCTATAGTCCAATTGTGAAGCCTTGCACAGTTAGGGTAGTTTTAAGTTTGGTTGTTATGCATCACTGGTCTATTTGGCAGTTAGATGTTAATAATGCTTTTCTCAATTGTGCACTTACAGAGGATGTCTTTATGCACCAACCAACAGGTTTTATAGATTCTCAGTTTCCTTCTTATGTCTGCAAACTGAATAAGGCCTTATATGGTTTAAAGCAGGCTCCAAGAGCCTGGTATGACAGATTAAAATGCTCCCTGGTTCATTGGGGTTTTAAAGCCTCCAAATCAAATTCATCCTTATTAATTCAGCATATTAATGCAGATATCTTACTCATTCTTGTCTATATTGATGATATTTTGGTCACTGGTTCCAATCCTAAGCACATTGAAGCTGTTATTCATCATTTGAATTCAGACTTTGCTCTTAAAGACCTTGGTGAGTTTAATTACTTTCTTGGTATTGAGGTAACTTCATCAGTGGAAGGCTTACATCTCTCTCAGACCAAATATATTGGTGATATTCTTAAAAAGGCTAACATGTTGGATTGTAAAGGATGCTCTACTTCTATGAGTACAAGTGATAAACTTTATAAAGATAAAGGTGCTGCTTTTGATAATCCTTCCTTATACAGAAGCATTATTGGTTCTCTCCAATATGTTCTCTTAACAAGACCTGATATAGCTTATACTGTTAATAAGCTTAGTCAGTTCTTGCAAGCTTCTACAGTTCTTCACTGGCAAGCCTGCAAAAAAGTACTACGATATTTATAGAACACAGCACACTTTAGGATTCAATTTTTCCATTCAGGTTCTTTAACTATGACTGCATATTCTGATGCTGATTGGAGTTCTGATCCTGATGATAAAAGATCTGTTGATAGATATTGTGTGTTTTTAGGTCCTAATCTCATTTCTTGGTCTTCTAAAAAGCAGCACATTGTCTCTCGATCTTCAGCAGAGTCTGGATACCGTGCCTTAGCCTTAACAGCATCAGAGATTTCATGGCTTACTTATTTGCTACAAGAACTTCAGATTTCTCTTTCTACTACTCCAGTTCTGTTCTGTGATAATCAAAGTGCAGAAGCCTTGGCTAATAATCCCAAGTTTCATTCACGAACAAAGCATATAGAATTGGATCTTCATTTTGTTCGAGAACATGTTGCCCAGAAGCAGTTTCGTATTAGTCATGTTTCTAGTTCTGCTCAGCTTGCAAATATACTCACTAAACCTCTTTCATTTGATCACTTTGCCTCCCTTCGTAGCAAGCTTAATGTCCTTCCCAGACCTTAAGCTTGAGGGGGGATGTTAAGGATAAGTCAGCACTTAGCAGAGTCAACATCAGCATCAACAGTACGTTAGTTCAAGAGTAACAAACTTTGGTGATGTGGCTGCTGAGTCAGCAAGTTAGTTAGAATTAAACAGAGCTGTATTTTCATTTTGTTAGTTAGTTGTGTTTACTTAAGTTTAATTCTAGTCCATGTGATGTGTGCGTAGAAAGTTCCAGATGTGTGTATAAATAGGCTTGTTAAATCAGTTTGTAGTAAGCAAAAAGAAATACGTTAAGCTCATTAAATTTTCTCTTTCAATTCATCACCTTTGTTTCAACTTTCTCAGTAGCCAAACAACTTTGTTCTTCAAATTAAACTTTGATTTTAGTCCCTTATGTTATGTTTAAGAAAATAAAAGTATGGGTACTGTTATTACTCGTCAATTGTATAATTGTCTCAGTTTGATTCAGTTTAACTTATAAGATCTCTTGATATATACAAGAGATTCTCTTTGCCTATAAAAAGTACGTGTATCATATTTTCCTTTTAGGAAAATAAATAAATAAAAAGTATTGTGAATCAGTTTGTTAACGTTGATTAACTTCGTCTAGCTATATGTCTATTGCCAGCTTAATTATGCTGTCTCTTCTTCAATATTTTTCTTAAACAAACTCTGCATAGTGGTTAGCTAATTCTCGCAAAGAACTCAAATAACGTTTATTTATTATAAAATGTATTTATTTATTACATTGATTTAACTACTATATTTATATTTATTATAAAACAGTAGATTGAAATTAATTTTTGTTGGATAAATAGAACCAAAGAGTGAAATAATCAAAAGGGCCATTTGTGTGTCTATTTTTTAAACATTAAGGGTCTTTGTCTATATATAAATAAATTATGACTAAAAACATAGGGACTGTAAACGCACAAACATTTTCGCACTGCCATGCTCTCTTGAAAGCCAAGCTCATAGAACTACTTCTATTAAATGCTAAAGAAGAGTTTAATTGTGATAACTAAAATGCTTGTTTACTTCTAATAAGCGTGTATATGAGTTGGTATGGAGTTGGTATGGAGTTGTTCTAACTTAACCAAGGTCTTCGGTTCGAGGCTTGGGAGTATAGCTACATTAAATATTTGTTATGAGAAATTTACCGTCTTAACGATCCTGCCTGTCTCAAATCTGAATTAGTTGGGGACCAATGTAGTTTTCGGATACCATATGATTTAATACACCGAAAAAACAAAATAATCATTTACTTTGGTTATTATTTTTCAAATAATTAACTATTATCGAATATTTTAAAGCTTTACAAGGATAGTTAGATTTGATGTTGAATAGAAAGAGAATTAAGGGTTTAGTAAACCAAAAAAAATTACACTCCTCTCGTATTGACATAAAAAAAATTATAATAATAACAGAAAAATATAAGAAATAAAGAAGGAAAGAAAGATATAAAAATGAAATTAACTTTCAGCTGTTAAGTAAAACAATTACAAAATTTCGTTCTTTGCTCTCATAAAAAGGAAGCAAGCCAGTCCTTCCAATGCACTATTGTAGTATTGTTCGGTAATGGTACTAATTACTTAATTTGTTCGTCTTTCTTATTTACAATTATTTATTTTTTGGAACATATTTCGCACTTGCAATAATTTAACAATATAGAGCCGTTAATCTTACCTAGTTGTTGTACGATTAAACTTGGACCGTTGATCCATTATCTTTACCATGCATGACTTGTTTATTTGATACGTTGGCACTGTAGTGTCGGCTACTTGATCTATATGTATCGTCGTCAGTTTGCTTCTTATTTATTTTTTGGACCACTATGCTTGTAGTCTTCTTATTTATTTCGTGGACCCATTGATTCATACTTTATTTACACATGCAGTTGAACCATATATAGCCGTTAATCTTACAATTATCAGACTTCAGCGGTAAATCTGTTATCTTTACCAAGCAATTGTTTGGTAATGGTATTTATACCTTTTTTTTTTTTTTTATCTGATGACATGGTATTTGATTACTTTGTTCGTCTTTCTTGTTTACTACTATTTATTTTGTGGACCATGTTTCGCACAAGCAATGATTTAACACAAGCCGTTAATCTTACGTACTTATTGTGTGATGAAATCTGAATCGTTGATCCATTGTCTATAGTATACCACGCGCTATTATTTGGTAATGGTATTTATTACTTAATTTGTTCGTCCTTCGTACTTAGAATTATTTATTTTTTGAACCATGTATCGCCCATGCAATAATTTAACCATATAGAGCCGTTGACCTTACCTACTTATTGTACGACTAAATTAGAATCGTTGATCCATTATCTTTACCATGCACGATTTGTTTCTTTGCCACGTTGGCACTGTAGTGTCGGCTACTTGATCTATATATATCAGATCAAACCAGAAATAAGAACTCGCTCAAGCTCTACTACTTACCTTTTGGGTTTTGAATACGGTTCAGTCGAAGCCAGCAGAAATCTTTTGCCTTCCTGATTTGATGATTATAGGAACTCCTTACGCACGTTTATACATAGGCCATGCATTTTCAAATAAATGTCATTTATAATCCTTATTTTAATATGTGTATTTGTGATTAAGTTTTATAATATTAATTTTTCAGGTCATAACGTTGGTCAGAGAGGTTTGTGGATCCCTTTACTGGTTCAATTATCGTGGTTGATGAAAGTAATAACAATCTTGATCTTCTTGTGATCTCTCAATATGGAAGAAATTCTGACTACACTGGTTAAATATGTACAGTGCCCGTCTCTTATGTTATGTTTACTTAAATAAAAAGATGGGTATTCTTATCACTCGTCAATTGTATGAGTGTCTCAGTTTGATTTAGTTTAACTTATAAGATATCTCTTAGATATAAATAAGAGATTCTGTTTGTCTAGCTATTTATGTGTACCATATTTTCCTAAAAGAAAAATAAATAAATAAATTTAATAATAATAATGATGATGAAATTAATGACAATAATAATAATAATTAAAATAATAAAATAAATAAATTTTAAATATAATAATGATAATAATATAATATTATTATTACATTATTATAAACAATAAAGGACCTATTTGCAAATAATTCAAAAAATTTGAGTTTTTTTGATAAATTCCATGGGAACCAAAAAGAAAAAATGACAGAGCTTAATTGAGAGTAATTTTGAGATTATGAAAATTTAATGAGTGTAAAATGGGTAGTTAAAGAAATCGAATTCAGATTCCAAACCCCTCACTTGGGAATCAGAACTATGGTGGTGATTCTCAAATTTGTGGGTCCGACACTCCTTCAATTCCGATCCCAAACCTTAATTTTGCAATTAAACATGTCATTGATTTTGATTCCAAAATTTCAATTTCGATTGTTGTACCATTAGTTGAAATATACTGAGAAGAGCAAGTGAGAAACAATAGAGATAAAATATTTTTAATGGGAGTAATTTGAGAAATAAATCGAATTAATCAAAATAGAGTATGGTGAAATAAAGAGTGATAAAAACTTATTATCAAAAAAGTTTGAGGAGAGGGCACAAAAATGATAGAATGGGGCTGCCCCGTTTCTGTGGCTGTGCTATGGTCATTCTAATTACTAATATCCGCTACGCGTTAAGCGGGCTAGCTTGAGGATCTGTTTTCTCATATTAAATTTGGATGCAGCGATTCCGTCAGCTTATGTCACAGATTCACAAAAGTCCTCAGCAAAGAATAGAAATAGATACTGTGAAAAAACGCAGCAGGGTTAATACAAGCGCACTGAATATTGTTTTGTTAAGTCAAATAGAGTAAGCAAATGCTATTTCTTAAAATAATACCAGTCAAGATACAGTCGTTGATACCATATTATTTCTCATTTGGACCAAAAAAATTGTGGGATGAGGAATCCGCTTGTCATAAATCAAACAGCGACAAACCAATGTATTTTCGGATGGGTATTATTGTTCATCCAAGAGGAGAAAAAGAAGAAGAAAAAGATGATGCAAGTTAATAAGATGAAGACTTTTTGAGTAAAAAGAAACACGTATTAATCAATTCACGAACAAAGAGCTAACATTGTAACAAGGTCACGAAAGTAAATTAAAATTAGTTCCACATACCACATAATTCTTTACTCTCCATTTACCAACATTGAAAAAGCGAAAACGATAAACAAAAATGAAAACGATCTCCATTTACATTCACATCCCTTGCATTTTCCACCCAACACCGCAATGTTCACATCCCAGGCCAGCAATGGTCACATCCTTTGCGAAGATCAGCATGGCAGCAATTTATACGTCCTTCATGGGAAATTTTAACAATTCAGCATTGATAAAATCCAGTGCCGCCAAGTCACAGATTGCACGGACAATCACTGGAGATCTTAACTTTCTTAATTTCCGGTTACGAATTAATTTGGTAATATATTAGTATTTTTGCTGAGGGAGAAAATAGAATATGCTATGCAGCCTATTTTATTAATAATAAAAAAAATTTGATTGATAAAAGAGATTTGATGTGTATTTACACATAAAATATGTCCTGATTCTTTTTCTTTTTATTGGGTGCAGTCAGTGACAAATCATGAAATTCTCTGAACTTAGACGAAGAATTTTGCTTACTGAACAACGATTTCATAGAAATATGAATTGAGTGTATGCCCTGTTTTTCAGTTTTGCGTATTTAAAAAGAAAAAAAAAAGGAAAAAATTTTGGACTTGATTCAAAAAAAATAGAGCTTATAATTAATTAATAAGAATAGGATTTGGATTCCCCACCTGTTTTCCCCCTCCTAATTTTTCTTTAGCTTCCAATAATCTAATTATAAAATTAATTTCTAGAAAAAAATTTGAAAGGTTAAGATTTCATTTTATATTGTAACCTAATTACTAATAATTAAATTCATTCAATTTGATTTTTAATGAGTTTATTGTAAAGGCACACAATTTTATTTCCATATCCAACTCTTTCCTTCAACATCAATCCTTTCCTTTTTTTTCAATCCCCGAGTTCCAATAAAGCAGTAAAAAGATAAAGAGAAATTATTTCCTCCTTAAAAACGACGTCTTTATAAATTCGTCGAGCAAAAAAAAAAAAAATTAGAAAGCTTAACTAAGACATTAATTTATTTTTTAAAAATTTAAATATATTGAGAATATAAATCGAGAAAATAACTTATATACCCTTGATGATCAAATTAATTTAATAATAAATTCTAAATTATGCAAAATAATTATAAGTAAGAAAATATTATAAATACCCTTAATAGTTCCAAGGTTTTAATAACTTTTATTAAAAATTATAAAATTTATAAATAGAGAAATAAAAAAAATTTATAAATTAAACCATATAATTTTATAATTTTTTTAAATTTTAATAAAGTTTAAGATTGTGGATCAGATCAGTAAGGCATCAAACCAAAAGAAGACACACGCCCCCACAATCACAAATGACAAAACAAATCAACTTGTGATGAGCGTGACAAGGACTCCCTTTCACGTTGCTAAATTTCTTTCCTTATTGCTAATCTCCCCATGAATTTGAATTTGGATCACCACTTAAATAAAATTACTTAAAAAACATTTGATCTGGGGTAAAAATCAAGATGACAAAAAACGACTTATACTTTTATAATTTCTCCGTGTATAAATATAGAACGACAGGCGCTAAGTTACGGTTAACGTAACTTATGCGTCTTACAGCTACAGTGCCACTGATGGTATCTGATACTGTAGTCGTGAGAGGGCATAGGCCCTCCCATATAGAACTGGCTTTAATTGAGCAAAGTCATCAAAAGCTAGCTTTATACGCTCGTTCTGCCCTTTTCGCTCTCTTCTACAGCTAGTTCATAAACATGCACTTTGCTTTCATTTTCGCCCAACCAATAATTACTTAAAAGTTTGATTGATGTATACTTGGCACATGGACAACACCACCTACGTGACCTTCAAAGTTCATGGTTCAAGTCTCAACTGCCCCTTGAACTTAGATTAATTCTCAAACAATGGGCTTAGGTTGCAACATGGCATAATTAAGGCTAACACGTGCGATGGAAAACATATCAAAAGAAGTGAATGGAAAAGAAACAATAGATTTCATAATCGTGAAGATATATAGAAGTTGGACAAAAGCATGATGGATTAATTGATATCGCTTCCAAGTTTCAACTGACATCCGCCCATATGCCACGCTAATTGTATCTGTGTCTGTAAAATTATTTATTAAAAAGGAAAATAGCTAACATATGTAATTGTAATTACAGCATTCGGGATCATGTTGTGGTAACGATTAATTAAGGCGGGTCGGAGGAAGCAGATAAATCATTGAATGTTAGGCATTATTGCAGGAAATCTAATGGAGTTGTACGTTCAGTTGTTTGATTTATATCGTAGCCGGTTTCCCTTCGAGAGGCCGGTAATTAAGAGTAGGTCCAGCTCGATGTAAAACGCCATCAATGGTTAATCAATTAACTAATTACATCTCGAGGCTGTTAACCCGTACGCACATGGAAAAGTAATAAAATCGGAAGGGTATAATAGAATTGAAATGCGTGAGTATGAACGGTATCATCAAGATGGAGTAACCTTAATTAGCTAATTTAACAACGAATTAATTAGTGCTAATCAAATTAGAAATTTTAATTAATTTATTTATTAATGCATATGCATGGATGCAGCAGTACAAACTTAAGGCTTAATAATTAATAATATATAGACAGATAGAATTAAGAACGGATGGGAAAGAGAGATTATTAAGTAATTATAGCTACTTATATAAATTAAATATATGCAACATGCATGCAGAATAAACCCACATCATGGCATAGTTGAGGATAAAGATGAAGTTTGAAGATTAAAGATGTATCATAAGCAATCTCGTGGGGGATACGTGCCGCCAGGGCCAGGTGCGCAATGTTCACCCTTTTTGGAATTCTGGGGATTAGTTACACAAGGCCGATATCCGAATCTGTCGCAACCGAATGGTGGAAGGGGGATGCCGGCATTCAATGCTTTTTGAAGTCAGATTAGCAGCAGCCGACTCCAATTCCGGATCATCATGAAAGAACAACACATCAGGATCAATATGGAAATTAGTAATGTCGGTGCCGTTGCCTGCAGCACAAGATTGACTCGCGGTGAAGAGTATCATCATCATAACTATGATCGCTGCTAAGACACCACCTCCCAATCCCATCACACTTTTTTTTTTTGGTCCCTGTGCACAACTCTTACTGGCTACTTTTTCAAGCTTGTGTGGGAGATGCCAGCAGCTTCTCGTTGCAAGTTCTTCTAATTATATCTATGGCGCTTCAATTATGATTTGTGTGTGTGTGTGTGTGTGTATGTATATATTCAAAAAAACGAAAAAAGTTAAAAAGGAGAGGGCTTATCCAACTAGAGGTTTTGTATGGTGAATATTGCTCTTCCGCAAACAGATATTTATGGCAAAGTAACCGTTATAGATAAGTGACTTCCTTCTAGGGGTATAGGCGAGAACGCATGCCCTCAACATTTAGGATATGAGTTCCAACTCCCCAAGGGGTGGGTAATGTTTCTAGTATAAGACAAGATTTAACCCTAATAATTATGAGAGTAGATATTAAATTATAATCTATCTATATATGTAATAAGTGCATGCTCAATATAACTTATTTAATACCTAAAAATATTTATTTCGTTTTTGAAATTCATTTTAAAATTTTTTATGTTGTTTGATTGTATTTTGAGTTGAGTTTTTAGAGATTAAATAAATTATTTTATTTTTATTAACAAAAGTTTAAGTTTTTAGACTATTGAAATTGTCTAATTTTTTTTAAAAAAAATTAGGTTTTTTAAAATATTCTTATTTATTTCACTCTTTTAATAATATATTTTTAATATATTTATTTATTAAAATAATTTTATAATTTTAAAATAAAAAACCTTGTTAACAATCAAATAACTTCAATTTTTTTTTTCAACAAAAATTTAATGTCGGTCGCAGTTAAAAAGGCCTGATCCGTTCCGTCCTCTTAGTGTATGTAGTGTCTGTCACAATCCAACTTTTTTAATTGGAATAATTCACGCCTTTTTGCTTTTCTGATGCGCCTTTGGACCAGCTACTTGATTACATATATATATTGTCGCGGATTTCATTTGCTTTAATTATAGCGGGGGACACACAGTACAATAATTCAGCAAGTCTCACATGCTTTTGGATTTTTCGCGCAAATTTAATTTGGCCTCATTCACCCACCATTCTCCAAGACCAATTTGAAAATACTGTTCTTTTCCACTACTCAAAATAATATATATTTTTTTTTTTTGGTTATGAGGCCACGCCATACTGTATATTTCTTATTTAACGCATGATTATAAAGTGGGAATTATCATAATAAAAATGAAACATGATTAATTAATTATTTAGTGTTAGCAGAAAGAATCGAGCTAGCCTGTGGTTTGTTAAATCAGGATATGATAATTATATCCTTCCACTCCACCCATACTCCTTTATATAATTATTTTCAAGTGCAGGCATTTATATTTTTTATATAATGCGAACACGCTCTTAAATTAAATGATTTAAAAAAATTAAAAATTAACTCTCTTAAACCCCATAATTTAAAAATATATCTACGTGAAAAAAATAAAAACACCCACATTAGAAAAAGCACTAATTTTCATGTCGGATTGGAGTTAAAATTCTTGATCCATTTACTCGATCAATGATCTAATTATATTTTTTATTTTAAAATAATTTTTAGATTCTTACCATCAAAACTCAAATATTAGAGATGCTTTTTTCTTTTATTTTTATTCTTTAAAAGGATGAATATAAATATAGTGTTTTATTTATAAAATTTTAAATATATTTAGATCTTCGATAGTGTATATGTGTAAAATATTGATAGATATATATATTTTATAATATTTATATATAATATTATTTACATATATATAATTAAAACCTCAATAGTCTAAATGTGTAATATTTTAGTAGATAGATATATATATATATATATATATATATATTTTATAATATCGATAAATTATGTATGTATGTATGCATGTATGTCCATACGTACGTATGACAATGTATAAATATTTTATGTAACTTTTGGGTCTCAATATTTTGGGTCTCAATATTTTGGCACGATTATTAAATGGGTCGGGTTTAGGTGGAGTTAAATTTAATACGACCCAAAGCTGACACGACACGAACACAACCCGATGATCCATTTTGTTAGCTCTATACACACATATAAACTACAACTAATGATACCAATTTATCTACGATTAAATTATGCAAAACCAATAACTCAATATTTATATAAAAAATTTAAGTCAAAATAAAATATGCGAGTCATTCTCTACCAAATGATCCCTTAAATCATTAAGATAAGAGATAAATTAAAAAAGAATTAAAATATACACTCTAATATAGTGTATTATATTATATATATGAAGTAATTTTACTATGAGGGATCACTTACTTCAATCAAGTAAAAGACAAATTGAAAGTTTACAAAACACACTCTAAAACACTTTATTTTATTTTTTGATAGATTAAAATGTGTTCTTTATTTTTAAATTGTCCTCTACTTTGTATGAAATTAAGTAATTCGCTTATTAGAAGGGGTATGTGTATAATTTTTAAAAAAATCTGTTAAAATAAGGAATAATATATTTTCAACACATATATATATAAAGCAATTTTCTAATATAAAAATTCTTAAATTATTAAAATAAAGGATAACATATTTTCAACGTTACTCTTATCGAGTTTCTTCTATAATCTTTAGGGCTCCTTAACTTCAACATTTTACTTCAATTTTCATCCATTTAATCTATTCAATATTTCAATTAAACTTTCATTCGGTTGATCTATTCATTTCAATAATGGAAGAATAAAGGTGACTCATCGCAGCTTTTTGACAAAAAAATACACACCTTTAGATTGAATGAAATGAAACGAAAGAAAATTTAAGTCATCATCTTAAGTTACATTTCTTTTTTCAATGAATGGTACCAAAAATTCAAATTAAGGAAACGAACCATAAAAACATTATGCATAAAAATAAAAAGAATGGGGCTATTTACACTCACAAAATTACTTTGAACACTTTAATTTTAATAAAAACTTATATTACAAAAATAACCATACTATGAATTACTATTAAGAATAATTTATTATAAGTCAATATTATATAATTATTTTGAACGCACATATCTTAAAACTTTTATTTTCAATATTCATTATTCATTTTTAATTGTCAAAATTTAAACCCTAAAATTTTTATTTTCAATATCTTAATTACTATGTAGATGAATAATAAGAAAATCAATATTAAAAAAATTAATTACACAGTATTTGTGATGCATTTTATTTTTAAAAAATAAAATAAAAAGTACTGTAAACAAACTTTTTTCGGCTTTCACCCTTCTTCTCGTACTCTTCGTATCCACGTCTTCCTCTTCTCTTTTTTTTTTTTTTCTTCTTCCCTTCTTATTTCTTCATCTCTATGACTTCTTTCTTTTCTTTTCTTTTTTATTTTTTGTAGTATCTATGGAATATAATTTTTTATTATATTCTCATTGAAAGTTATTTTAGGTGTGAAATTCAATATTGAACATAAATAACTAAAAAATTAGTAACTAAAATTATATTAAATAATTTGTTTACAACTTGACTTAATTATATTGTTGTAAGTACATATTAAATCTCTTAAAATGTTGTGAATAATTGTACTAGTGTTTTAATTAAATAAAGTTACGTAATTTAAATATTTTAAGTAAGGATATTTTTGAAATTTTAAAGATTGTACAAAGTAAAACTTAATCTTTTATAATTAGTGTATGAGTGTGTAAAGTAATGAAATGTTCAAAGAAATATTTAGAGTATAAATAACCTCACCCAAATAGAAAACTTGACCCAAAAAAATTAAATAAATAAGACAATATATTTATACGAGGAAACTTCTTTATTCGAAACATTTCAGGCACCAAATGTAAAGCCACTGAATGCATAACGATATCAAAAGCAAAAGATTAAACATCTGCGTAATAGATCAAGTCTCACACTCTAAACTTAATACACAACAAAGTAACACTAAACATGGCAAAGTTGATCTTATTAAATCAAACAACAAAATGGGAAATGAAAACAAGTCCAAACTTCAATCCTCTTCCAACAAGTGACCACCATCTTCAGCCACCTATTAAGCAAAAAATCAAGATAGATACTACTTAAGAGGACTAGATAGAGGACCTGTTTGATCATATTAAATTTGCATGTAACAATTCTGTCATCTTAAATCACAGATTCGCAAAAGCTCCTCGTCAAAGAATAATAAAGGCAATTGTAAACTTTAATTGGGATAACTGACACAACACAAAAGTAAAGAAAGAACAAATCTTCTCAAAAAGAATTTTTTTTTTTTAATATTATGAATCAACCAACCAAAAGAAATAGGGCTCAGCTCCCTTTTATACTAAAACACTAAATAACGTGAATTTGCCAAACTGCATAAATTCAAATTATTTTAACACAATAAAGTTCTACAGACAGAATTTAAAAAAAAAATTAAAATAAAGAACAAATAAAGAAAAACTTAAAACTGTCCAAGTTACGGCCTGTTCTACATCAAAAACCAACTAAACAGAATAACAAAGCAGCCCTCTGTACTGTAAAATTACTTGCAAGCCTTCCGAAAACACAGCAAGGTTAATACAAGCACACCGGATATTGTTTTGTTAAGTCAATCATAAACAAATATTATTTCGTAAAATACTACCAAATAAGGTACAGTATTTAACACCATATGATTTCTAAGTTAGCCCAAAAAATTGTAGGATCAGAAATTGGATGGTCATAAATCAAACACCGACAAACCAATGAATTTTCAGAAGGGTATTATTGCTCATCCTAGAAATGACAATCTCCAAGGGGTTCTTTGCGACCCTTATGCCCTGCCCTCCATAGAGTTAAAAAGCCCCCGGCATCAAATCCCCAGTTTGAATGTCATTCATTCTTAACACACCCCATCAAAGTGAAAAAGAACTTGCCGGTTGAACTAGCTAGTCCCCACAACTGCATTCCCAACAGATAAAATAACCATACAAGTAAATCACTCAACCATATGAAACTAGTGTTAGTTATAACTTCATCAGTGTGAGTAAATAACTTACTGCCCTGCATCTAAGAACAAACATTTTTCATTCGTCTTGTACCTAACCAAATTGTCTATATTTAGTATTTCACACAACTTAATTTCCTAACATTCCTCCATCAATGATGATTAATTAGCTACAAACAACAAAATCATAGTCAAATTGAATGAAATAGCAGCCACATTGCGGAAGGAAAAAGGGGGACTGCCTCACATGGAGTGATTACTAAATAGAAACCCCGGTTGAACAGTAACAACTCTACACATTCAGCTCAACTAGAGATCATGTGAATAAAACAAGACAATAACCATATGATGCACGTCAAAAGAGTATGACTTAGCAATCAGAAACGATGAGAGCAATGAAACCAATGTAGCCATAATACAAATAAAAATGTAAACTATATACTAACACGTCATAAGTACCAGAAAATCCTAAAGCTAGCACCAATAGCAGGAAAATAAGCATATTACGTAAAATGCAAAAGAAATGACGCGTACTACCCAGCTGGCAGATAGCAGGTGAAACCGACTAGATCTTAATATCAATAAAAACATAAATTTCAGACATATTCATTTCACAAAAAACCCATAAAATCCAAAATTTTACACAGACTCGCATGGTTAACAAACATATCATAATTTTTTTTCTTAAAAAAAAAAAAAAGACAGACGAATGCTAATTCTATCAAAAACAGGCAAGAAGATAAAGTTGTTCTCAAATACGTACGATCAGCAGCTGAAGCACGATGGATGAATCTGACCAGATTGTTAAACTAAACTAAGAAAAACCTAGAAATTTATCACATACCCATTTCATAAAATCCCCAACAAAACCCTAAATCTCAAAAAATCACACCGAAAACAAACCTAATAGAAATTTATTAAACAATATAACCCAGAAAAAAAAGAGAGTATTTTGCAGTCGAATGTGGGGGCAATTCAATTCAACAACAGACCTGAGAGAAGCGGGAGAGCTGAAGAGATTCAGTGAGAAGAGGAAGCAGCGGAGTGCTGGTGGTGGGTGTCGTGAGAAGGAGAAGGAGCGATGACCCTATTGTAGACTTGTTCGCCAACAAGATAGATTCCAAAAGCGACGAGAGCGATGCCGAGTCCTGGGGTGGCTTGACGCAGATTGCTCGTCAGCAGTGGATGCTTTCTCCACCCATCTCTTCGCCTGAAGAACTCGCCTGTGTGCCCCATCCTTTCACTTATTTTGTCAACGATCGCTAACCCTTTCGATCGATGCTTCTTCTTCTTCTTCTTCTGTCAGTCGTGTGGTGGAACATGGGAACTGCGAAATTGATCATGCCCTTCTAGTTTAGTGTGGTGCGTTGTGTATCTTTTGGGCTTGATTGGGCCTGGCCTTCATTCTCCATCTCAGCTCAACTAAGCAAGCCCATTGGCCCATAAAAATTTTCATATTTATCGGATTTACGATTTGGTGAACAAATTCTTTCGATCGGCATAATTCAATAAAATCTCATACGTGGAGTTGTAGTTGTAAATTAACCAAACTTACGTCCATGATAATACGATAACACAAATAACATCGTCCCCTAAACCATCAACTCATTATAATTAAGAGTACTTTACAGAACTCATCCTTAAAATATTCTTCGATAATGTAAATTCTAATGCTTCGACTGGCAAATCATGGATGTACATTACTAAGAACAAAATACAAACTATTTTAAATGCTTGAACACAAAATAATTTGCTTCCTACTTTAAATTTACAACATTTTTGAGTCAAAATTCATTCGCAAGCCTAATACTACATTACTGCTGGCACTGCCAGAATGATTCTACCCCTAAATCTACCATCCGAATCAGCTAGGTTCCTTAATGACTCCCATTCTTGCAAGCTGAATCTTCTTTTTCTCTCCAGATTGCATGCACTTCATCGGTCCTGAATCGCTGGGTAAAGGTTGATTCCTCTAACGGAGTTGATGAGCCATGAACAAAAGCAAGCAGACCGGTGTACGCAATCATTGCTCCGTTGTCAACGCAATAGCGGTCATCCGTTGCAAACAGCCTTCCACCCCGCTCGGAGCACATTATTCTCATCATCTCTTGCAAGCGCTCGTTACAACCTACACCGCCTACAATAAGAACATCCTTTTTGTCACAATGTGCCATAGCCCGTTCTGTGATCTCCACAAGCATTGCAAAAAGTGTTTCCTGTAACACATATCATCAAGCAAAATGTAAATTTCCAATTACGTTAACACACGATTCATAGAATGATCCATGAAGAATGGCTAGATATAATTGCAGTCTTTAAAGCTATGGCTCATGCTGTTCCAACGGATTGAAGGATAAAAAATGCAACTAACCTGCAGGGAATAGCACAAATCTGCAGGAGTGCACTCATTACTGTTAAGCTTCTCCGCAGCAGTTGCTTCAATATAGCTCAATATCCCACTAAAAGAGACATCCATCCCTTTTACAACATAAGGAAGATCAAGAAACTTTTCCCCTTTCTTTGCCAGCTGGGAAAGAAGAAAATCATATTAGCCAAATCAAAATGAAAGACCTTCTGTCCCATCACTCCATCTACCAACCATTAAACACAAGTCAGCACCCAAAGCTATCTCCATAATCTATTTTTGATAAACATCCTAATGCAAGTATATATTTCCATGATGATGATACAGGAAATGATGAATGAAGATCAGAAGATAAGCAAGTAACAGAACACAATTCTCGGATTGTGAGACACATGCTTAAACCACCTCACAGGTAGGGCCCTGATATAGACTTAAAAATTCAACTGCTCTAAATCATTCCTTAATGTTTTACAATTACTTATAAAATCTACATGGATTTAATCCTTCTGGAAAGAAGAAAAATGTTGAATAAACCAATCTTCACATACCTGCTCAATGTTATATCCAGGGCTTGGATCATTGGACAGTGTTAGGACCCTAGCAAACCGATCCAAGCAGTTACCCACAGCAATATCGATAGTCTCCCCAAAGATCCGATACCTTCCTTCACTATAAGCAATCACCTGGGTATTTCCACCACTGACATACAACACAACAGGATCCTCCGCTCCAGTCACTATCCTCCCCATCTCAATATGTGCCACACAGTGATTAACAGCAACAATTGGCTTCTTCCACAGCTGAGAAAGAACCCGGACAACAACAGCAGCAACCTGCAGCGGTGCTCCCATGCCCGGACCCTTGGTGTAACAAAGGCAATCAATTTCATCTGGGGTTATTCCAGCAGTTTTCAAAGCAGATTTGACAAGTGGAAGAATGTGTTCTAGATGGTGTTGGGCAGTTTCTCGTGGAAGAAATCCCTGGCCAGGTGGCGTAATATAAGTGTGGCGTGGATTTGATAGAATACTTCCATCTAACGTAACAACCCCAACACCAATCTTGTTAGCCGACCCTTCAAATCCAAGAGCTATCATCCTCTTCATATTTAAACCTGTTTGCATACCCAAAAACAGATAAATTTCTACTAGGAAAATGACTAAACTAGAGAGAAATGGGCAATCATCCTCAAACCCAATTTTTAGAATAAATACAACAACTCAGAAATGATAATTCACACATACAAGATATGAGAAATCATGCTTAAGCACAAACAGATAAGGTGACTTGTGAAAAAGATTGAATTTTTATATTTTCAGAAACAATAAACCTAATTATAATCCTATGTCTACTCAAACTACGGGCTTCGAGCCCCTTTCATGATCTAAAGCTGAGAAATGCTGTGACTTCATTACATGGAAGCATGTGTAGAGAAATTGGCGCGAAATGAAAATTGAAAAATGGAAAAAAAAATTACGTATAAGAAGCTAAACTTGGGGTTTTCGACTGTCGGCGATGCGAACAAAAGCCGGCGGCAAAGTGTGACAGTGCGTGAAGGACGAGGAGGAGGGAGGCGATTGAGAATGTGTTAGGGGTGAGTTAGGGTTTTTACGTCAACGAGTTCTGGGGGGCAGTGGAATTGTATCGAGTGTGGGAGTGTCCATGAGTTGCAAATATAGTGCCTTTTTAGCGAACGCCACGTTCCAACATTAATATTCAATTTTTAAAAAAAAATCAAAATTATGTGGACCTTATTGAATCGGTTATGAATCTCTTATTTCATTAGTTTTTTATGCTAAAATGTATTTGTTGCTCTAATTTTTTCATTTTTCAAGATATCTGAACTTTTTCTTTCTTTTTTTCTTTTTCCCCCGGTGAAAAAAGCTCAAACTTTTAAGCACCTACCCCAATTTCTCACGGACCTAGATAATATTTTTGTAAGAAAACTAAATTCAATATGGTTAAATATCATAAGTATATAAAAAAAAATTTCAATTATTTTTTATCATCAAATTTTAATTTATCTAAATTTACTATTGGTTCATTTATTTATCACCTTCTGAATTTGAGCGGTAGTTGTGTGAATGAAACTTTATTTATTTCAAAGATGGCTGTCTTAAAAAAAGAAAAATAGCAGAATAAAGAACGAAAGAAATTGAAAAAACCTCAACAGCACAAGAATAGTGATCCTTTTGATTTGTCTCCGTCCGCACAGAGTCAACAAACACGCACTACCTTCTCTGCTTTAATCTGTCAGCAACATTTCACTTCTTCATTTGCCTATTTCAATTTCGGCATTTGACTGGCTGAGAAAGGTGAAGCTGACAAATTAGACTCATGGGCCTGCTTCAGCTGAACCTTGCTCTGTCTTCTTCAACTTCTTCTCTCTCACTGATCCCAGACAACCACCAAACTTTCTCCAGAACTGGTAACTTTTGATGGGCAATGAAGCACATCCTTTGCTTGTTATTTTGATGTGATTTCTATTCAATTTGGTGCTTCGCAGGTCATAAAAATCAGTTCTTTGGCTTGACAAGGAAGGCCAGGCTTGCAACATCCAGGATTAGATGCTCTGCTAAAGTTGATTATGTAAGTGGGATTTGTTTCCTTTGAGTTGCTTTGCATCCATTCTTAGCAGTTATTCATGTTATGTTCTTGGATCTCAGGGTTCTGACGTTGTTAAAGATAAGAGTGTATCAGTTGTTCTTTTGGCTGGAGGGAAGGGCAAAAGAATGGGTGTAAGTATCTTGTTGTTTTTATCCAGAGGCTCATTTTCATATGAGTTGTTATTTGTATTGTTTGGATATGCATACAATGCTATGGTATTGTCCGTATAGTATGTATAAATTTATTACTTTCTTCAGTTCCTGTTGTTCTCAATTTTCTTCTTTCAGATGATGGTTATTTTATGTTTGTCCGAATAGGCGAACATGCCAAAGCAGTATCTACCACTTTTGGGTCAACCCATTGCATTGTATAGGTAAATGCCAATAACTTGCATCAACAATATTGTAGTATTCCAACGACCTATATTAGATACTAATTTTTCTATCATATTATTGATGTATGGTTTAAAAGGCACTTCCATGTTTACATTCAGTATGAAAAATCAAATAGAATGTGGGAGGTGGTCCTTCTGGGGATATGGAGTTTTCTTCTTGATTCAGTAACAAACATATTATAGTATTGCCCCGGTGTTGTCAATGTGATTCTCAGTTTATGTTAAAATAGTACTTAGGTTAAAGGTATGCGGGGTGGGATTCATTTACTGAGGTTTGGCCTTAAGCAAAATAAGGATGACATGTTTAAAGTTGCAATGGTCATTGTTTCCATTGCTTATGACTGATCCTCGTTCTGTTTTCTGAAAATAATAAAATGCATCTTTTCTTCAGTTTCTACACTTTCTCGCGCATGGTTGAAGTGAAGGAAATTGTGGTAGTTTGTGATCCATCTTACAGTGATATCTTTGAAGGTTTCTGTCCTCTCTCTCTCTCTCTCTCTTCGTGTGTTTGCATAGTGTGCTTTCTCCTATTAACGAGTATACCAGTTTGGTCACCTTTTAATGTTGGGCATGAGTGCTACCAGAAATATTTAAACTAACTTTTTTTATTTTTCTTTCAGAAACCAAAGAGAAGATCAATGTAGACCTTAAATTCTCACTTCCCGGGAAGGAGAGGCAAGATTCTGTTTACAGCGGACTTCAGGTGCATTGATAATTAAGAGGATGTTTAGTTTCTCTATCTATGTTCTTGCTTTTTCAACATCTTATGTTGATTCAATTTTCCTCTAGTGCCTGCAAAAACTTATACTGAAAACTATTCAATGGTTAAGTTATTGGGTGTCTCACAGCCTATCTCCACTTTCGAATTTTTTTGGGCAAGATGCTCAAGGGAGTACATGACTCTGCTTAAAGACATGCGTTTGTCACCTTCTAATTCAAACTGCTAGCAAATAAATTTCTTAGCTCATAAAATTTTACTTAAAGAAAACCGGATTTTGCTTGAAATTTGGCAGCAACACTGCTTTATTCTTCTTCTTTCTGTGTTTATATTTTATCTGTTATTAATTCTTCATGCCATGAATTGTTAGAATATAACCAAATGATTTATCTCAAGGATTGGTAGTACACATAAGTGGATTATTAGCTTCTTTCTTTTTCTTTTTTTTTAAATTAAACTTGACTACCCACAAATAAACTCACAATAAGATAATTATGTCAATGGTTTATTGAGTCAAATGTTTCGTAACAAATTAGTCGAAAATTATGGTGTCCTGAGATCTAGTTCTTTTTTTCTCATCCAGTGTTTTCATTTGCTTTTAGTGGCTGATAATTGAACATTAACTTTCATTTGTATTGTTATATGCCGCTTTTGCATCCAGGAGGTTGATTTAAACTCTGAGCTAGTGTGCATCCATGATTCTGCAAGACCTTTGGTATTATCTAAAGATGTGCAAAAGGTATGGGCTGGTGGTTTGGTTTAGTAAACAGGTCTAGTAAACATTCCCATATTTTCAAGGAGTTCCAGAAAAATATTGGCAACGTGCCTCATTATTTTACCACTATTAGGTCCTTACGGATGCGTTGCGGGTCGGAGCAGCTGTACTCGGTGTTCCTGCCAAAGCTACAATTAAAGAGGTGCACATTAGCCTTTGCACTTGTACCATTTGGGATTGTATACGTCTTTTTACTTCACTTCCTTATTCCAGTTAAAATTCATCACTTTCTGCTTCTTATACTCTGGATGTGCATTGGAGAATATAGTTTTGAGGAAGCAAATGGTTTTATAGATTTGGGAACTTATTCCCTAATATATACATGCAGGCAAATAGCGAATCTTTTGTGGTTAGAACCCTGGACCGCAAAACTCTTTGGGAAATGCAGACCCCTCAGGTTTTCTGTTGCAAGAGGCTACATGATATTTCTGTTCTAATAATTTGACATATTGGATATATTATCTTGTAACTTCCATAACTTTTTGTTACAGGTGATTAAGCCTGACTTGCTTAAAAAGGGTTTTGAGCTTGTCAATAGGTACTGCATTTGCTTTTAAGCTCCTCATCCATAAATCTTTTTACTGTCAATCCATCATACTGATACTGATGTCTATGATTTCCAGATAAAAACGATTTACTGGTTGTTCCATTTTAATTCATTGTGTTCACCCCTCTATACAGAAAAAATGTTCTTAGCAAACTGTAATTGTCTACAGGGAAGGTCTTGAAGTTACTGATGATGTATCTATAGTGGAGCATCTCAAACATCCTGTATACATCACCGAAGGATCTTACACCAACATCAAGGTAATGGGTGGAAATCTCACCTGTTACCCGTTACTGATTGACATTTAACATTTTCATATAACAGAATCGACATGTTTTAGCCTGCAATACAGTAGTTTCCTCAAAAAATTCATCCTATGCATGAAAAAGGTGACCTTGAAGTTATATGAACTGCAAATTGATGTGTTGTATATTCTGAATTGCAGGTTACAACCCCTGATGATTTGTTAATTGCAGAGAGAATATTGAATTTGAGCTCAGAGTCTTCTTAATAAAAGCTTTTATCCATCATGTTGTATTTTGTTTTGTTTGATCTTCTAATCTCTTTGAACTTTTGGTTCCGAAATTTTAACCACTGAGGTCCATACACCATCACGGTACACCTTGAATAAATGGGATTCAGTACACAAATACTGTTCAAGTTTTCTGTTAAACGTTACAAATTTTGGTTTACAATTCAAGTTTGATTTCTATATTTCTATTAGATGTTTCAAGTTTGGTGTAAGAAGTTTCAAATTGTGGTGAGATCTGTAACATACATTAACTGAATGTATATCAGCGGATCCGTAAATGAATGGGTTGAAAGGGCACCATGAGCAACTCGCAAAAACTAATTTTACGACACCAGCAAACAAGGCAGACTGAATTGCTTTCATCTTAGACTGTTTCTCATTATATATAATTCATGGCATAAAATTTAGCTGCAGCTAAACAAATGCCAAAGTCCAACATATCCTTTTAATTTTACATCATTCTCTTTGAGCTCGCATTCTTGAAGAATGGTTTAACTCGAAAATAAAATTATTAATTAATATAATATATTATTATAATTATTAATTAATATTATTTATTATTATTAATAATTATTAATATAATTATAATAATTAATTAATATAATAAATAATAATTAATAATTAATTAATAATAATATAAAAAAATTTGCAAAGAAAACAAAAGGATGAATTCCCAACTACTTTAAATTTAAGCTCCCCATTTATCTTCTAAGTCTGCTTTCACTTTTTTTTGCCTTTGTGCAATCAACAAATAATGAAAAATGCCCGCCTTTTCGTGATCGAACAGGGGTTCCTTTGACCTGTTCACAAACAGAAATAGAACCTGATGACTTTGTGCAAAATGCTAGAATGAAGGAAGAAGCATATTGATACTGATAAAATACCTTTCCCTTCTTATGAGGTTTGGTGTTATTCCAACAGAATAGCCCACTGCAACCTCCAGCTTGTGACCCCGATTCATATCCCCTAAAGAAACACCAGCATTTAGCATGAGAGGTATACAATCTAAGTGTGAATCTAGCACTCCAAGAAAAAGGTGAGTCAACAATCTTGAATTCTTCAGTATTGGATTAAGCCATTTGTCTCTAAACTTCTGGAACTAGGTATTGGACTTTTAGCTGGATCTTGTAAGGTCAACTCTATACCTAGCAACAAGCTAGGATGTAGTACACCAAATTTCAAGCAACCAAATTGTTCTATCAATTTCTAGGCTTTAGTTTTGGGAAATCTATTCTCGATTGGGACCCAAGGAGTGCAGAGTATCGCAGAAAAAATAATATATAATTACAATAGATGTCAGTAAAAGACTTACTGGTTCTCTTTGCTGAAATTCCCCATAAAACTGCTATCATGCAATAAGCTTGGCAACATCGGGTAATTTTCACCCTTTTTGCCATTCTCTTCCTTCTTGAGCACTCTATCTTCATTAAGCTTCAAAATTTTGAGTTCCTGATTTAATTCGTCTTCCCATTGCTGAGAAGACAATCCTGACGAAAGAATGGACTCCATATGATTTTGTCGATAGATATCCTCCTGGGGCAACACTTGATTCTTCTCAGGTCTCAAATGACCCAGTGATCCAGGGGTTCCTTTCTCTGTAGCCTGTAACCATGCAGTTTCTAACCTCTGCTCGCGGATTATGGATTCTATTCGCTGCATTGGAATCTCCTGCCTCCTCCCTTTTGTACTACTAATTTCCGAATTGCCGTCAGCAAAAAGAGGAGAACAATTTGAATGATCATCCTCTCCTTTAAACTTACCTTCCAACTCATTAAAACTTCCTCTGGATACTTTCCTCACTACTTTAACTTTAACAGGAATCTGCTGTGAGTCTGAATCAGAATAATTATCGTTTGCATTTGAGCAAAGTGCCTTTCCTTCCCTCTCAATTGCGGCAGTGGTTTCTGTCTTTTTGAGACCTTTAGGTAACTCATTAGAAATTCCATGGTGAATAGAAGCCTCACCATCCGGCAACAGGATTATTCTAACCTCTACATTGCGTCTCAATACAGTTTCAATTGAATTGGTAATACTGCTCAAAAACCTTTCTGCTCTTGACTTAATATCTCCATCTCCAAATGCAACGTAGGCAATTAAAACTCCTGCAAGGAGAAACATATAGAAATTTAAACACTTGCAAACATCTTTAAGGAAATTTGAATCAACAACATGTGGACCAAAAAGGCCAATAATAGGGAGCCAGAGATGGAGACAGACAAGATTGTTCCAGAACTATACACCTCTACTCAAGGAACTTAATAAATCAAAATCCATATTAGTAGTGGCCAAAAATAGGGAGCCACAGACAGAGAAAAACAATATTGTTACAGCAGTATATACCATTTCTCAAGGTCCTTAACAAATCAAAATCCTTATTAGTTTTGCAATTTACACTTAATATGACACTTTACCCACTTTCATTTTTACAGAACTTCAAAAATTAAGACGCTTAAATTTACAAAAAAAAAATAGCAATCTTAGCCCAAAGGATTATTTTCACCCAAAATTTCCCGGAAGCACTTCTTGATTACTTGAATTTTTTTAAATTAAATAAGATTTTTTTAAAAAAAATTTATTAATCAAATACGCACGCACACTACACAAGTCTCCAACCTTTAAGAAGGCTGCCCACTAACCAGTGGAGCTAGGCCTTGGTAGTGTGCGTGTGTGTTCAGTTAATAGGATTGAGAATCAAATAACAGTAATAGCGATTAAGAATATATATATATATATATAGGTGTATGCCTGTGTATATATTCTTTTAAATTGTGTAATTCAATTTCCCAGGAAAACTTGTTGGACTTACTTTCAACTTCAGAGATAGACAAAAGCTTTCCATGGACCTGCAGTAGCTGCTTCAATGTCTTCGAATGACACCTTTCAATACACTGTGCCCAGATCTCACCTAGCTTTTCTGAATTTCTGCATGTAATAATCATATTTCCAACAATATTGCCATTCTGTGAGACAGCCAAGGCACCCGCATCTTTCAACCGGCTGTGTGAGGGCTTGGAATAAGAATTGCAACCATCAATCCGTGATAATACTTCTCCAAGATGCCTGGAATTTCCATTAACTGGTTCACGCAAGGAAGCAGGGGATGCTGCATTTTGAGGCATATATTGAGGACCTGACATCCGCTTGTAAACAACAGCTTCTCTTGAAGTACTTGATGGATCTTCCTCAGTAGTCCTAGAGCTCTGCCTTCTACTGCTACCCGACTGAGTGAGATCTGGTGAATGCATTGAACCAAGTTGCAACAAGGTTGCGGTGAACCACGTGCAGCGTTCACTTGAAAGCCTTAGCTGTTTCTCAGCCTCTGAAAGGAGCTTCAATGCATGCTTTAATCTCTCCAATTCTGCTTCAGTTACTAGAGAATGACAACAACAATCCATATCAGTAATTTCAATTGTAATATTTCTAACAACAATAAAAGGTGGATAAAATGGATACAATGTAACCAATTACAATCAGCAAACCGAGGTTCTGGATACAATGTTAACCAACTTTCCATAATGGGTTTAAGTTGGCTGCAAATACATGACAAGTAACTAAAAGAATCAACCTTTTTGGAAAATTGCTACAAATTAAAACTTACCATATAAAAAGTGTGATGAGACAAATCAATGATAATAGATACATCACAATGTATTTCCTTATGAGAATAAATGGGACATCTAGTTGCCTCAAAGACATTATACACAAATTGTTAAAACAAAAATAAAGAGAAAAATGTTTCTCCGACGCATTTGTTTGAAAAGCTAGGTGTTACCAATTTATGATTTAGTATATCTAGGCGGTCTGGTATTCCCAATATTAACTTACCAAAATTGAGTTAACAGGGATTTCAAACACAGCAGATTGATCTAATTATAGAAAAAAAAATTTCTCTCTTTGGAGCTTTTGCTTCCGAAGAAACAACCATGAAAAAGTGAAATGGATAATACTCACAACTCCTTCCATCAATAGTGTAGGTTCCAGCAATGATATCCATGATGAGGCTAGCCAGTTGAGACATCAAAACCATTGGATCAACCCCAGAATCCATCAACTCCCTGGCTCTTTTCACCGTTTCTGCAGTGTCTGATGACATTGCTAATTCTAAAAGTTCCAGTAATTTCTCTTCAGAAACAACCCCCACCTGCAGAGAAGTCAGCAAATTGCATATGTAAGTTGAACTAATTATATGTACAACTAAAGGATCAGAAAAATATGAAACTCACATGCACTTGAGATGGTTTAGCTTTTCTTTACAAAATAGTTTTAACTCTTTTGTTAATTGATCATATTCCCATTCATGAAATTATGGTAGTGTTAAAAATTAAACCTGAATCAAACCATGCCAACAAAGCATTGTGGATAAAACTCACAAGTTCATTTACAAGAGATGAAGTGATTCTTTTTCCGAGCAAACTGAGCTGGTCTAACATAGTTTCAGCATCTCGAAGAGAACCATCAGCGTTCAGAGCAATTAAATCTAATGCATCCGGCTCAACATCCAGATTCTCATCAGCAGAAATTTTCCTCAACCTCGATACAATGTCACCATCTTTAATTTTATTGAATAGATACTTTTGACACCGAGATTGTATGGTACGGGGCACATTGTCAATATCTGTTGTTATGAATATGAACACAACTCTCTGTGGTGGTTCTTCAAGAAACTTGAGAAACGCCAGCCACGTCTTTGAGGGCAGCAGGTGACACTCATCAATAACAAAAACCTTGAATCGTGGAGAGGCTGATGGAAGTCCAGCAGATAAGTGTTTCAAAATGTATCTAACTCTGTCCATTCCTTTTTTATTGGTGCCATCAACTTCCATAAAATTCCTACTTTTTCCAGAGATGAAGTCGTTGCATTCTCTGCAATACCCACAGGGCTTGGTTTGGTCAGTAGCCACACAATTCAGAGCAGCACAAAAGATCTTAGCTGTTGACGTTTTCCCTGTCCCTCGAGGACCTTGGAAAAGATAAACAGGAGCAATCCTTCCCCTTGAAATGGCATTCACAAGTGATTGAACCACAATATTCTGTCCAATCAATTCATCAAAGAAGATTGGCTTGTATTTCTGGCTCAAACTCCTCATATTCTCCAGTGCACCTTCCTCTTCCTCTCCGTTTAAAGCTACAATCTCTAACCCATCTTGACTCCTACAGCTTGATGACCACCTCCTGCCATCTAATCTACTTAATGCCTCTAAATCGAGCTCCCCACAGTTTGTAGAAAGTTCATCATCACTATGGCCAGTTCCGATAGATGACCCTGCTCTCCCATCGCCACTATTGGCGAGTAATGGGAGAACACCTTGGGCACTTCTTGAAGCCATTCTCCGCTTGTTAGAAACAGATGACGAGCGTCTCCTTCCATGATACATCGTCTGGCTCCCACACAAAATGCTACTTCCTTTCCTCCTTAGAGTATCTGAAAGGGAAGGAGAGCAACAACTCCCACATACCCCTCTATGTTTTGGTGTCCTTTTTGACCAATAGCATGGAATCCCACATCCTTGACGACCCGGGAGATCCAAATGATCATCCATATCATCATCATTATCATTCAAGGATGCTGTTGTGGCATCCCAAGATCCAATTGTACTAGGATTACGATTAACATACCTATTATAAGAACTAGTAGACAATGCAGGTGTGCTGTAACTATAAGACGAATCTTCTTTTCTGCCACCTTTCAACAACTTAGAAGACGAATGTGACCAGTTCTTATGCTTAAGTTTTAAAAGCAATGGGGAAGCCCCAGAATACTTACGAAAATCCTCCGAATTACAATAATCTTCAGTATCATCGGATTGGTCAACGGACTCATCCCTGCCTAAACCTAATGCCACTGAATTCCTAGCAAGAATAATTTGTTTTTGTTGATATCTAGTAAAAGAATCGGAAAGGGTTTTATCTCTCTTACTTTTTCTCTTGGCAGCCATTGCTCTTTTCATTGCTGGAGTTACCACAGACACAAGATTTGCATCTCTACACCTGAAAATCGACGATGCCCGATTCTCACCCAAATAACTATCACTCTTTGAATCACCACCATTTCTTGCATCACTCAAGCTATCATCAACACTTTCGATAACCGAAGAAGATCCTTCATCCTCATCATCATTGACATCAATATTATCATCATCATTTCTTGCAACTGCACTAGTCTCACTCGAAGATTTCTGATTCTTCCAATTACACAAAAACACCCTCTTCTCTTTCCCATTCACGTTCCCGTTCCCATTCCCATTATTAATACTCACATTGTTGTCTTCATCAACCAATTGCTTGTTATTGTTATTGATCTTCCAAGCAGAGCCAGAAGCAGAAGCTGCTGCCACTGCTGCTGCTAGAGATCTGGATGAACTCAATGGTGACTTCCAAGAAGATGTGGTCCCCGGATCACGCAAAACCCGGGCTTTCCTAATTTGTGTCAGCTCTTTCTTGAACTGCAACCTCCCTCTCATTTCAGCCATTTCCCTTGATCAAACCAAGAACAAAAAAAATTACCCACAAACCCCAAAACAAAACTTTACAAGTTTAAAACAATACCCACATTCCCATTTCACTCATCAAAGCTTCAAACCCACGTACACAAAATTTACAAATCATACAAACCCAACAACAAAAAGGAAAAAAAATTGAAACTTTGAACGAAAATGGTAATAAATGATTAGTGAAAGAGAGAGTGGATAGGAAAGAATGGATTTTGATAGTGTGTGAGTATGAAATGGACCAGTACCTGACAATATAAATAATATTTTTTTTGTTGGTTTTTCCTTTTCTTCTTCTTCACTCACTGTCACTAGGGTTTTGATTTCTTTATTTCTATTTTTGATTTTTGATTTTTGATTTTTTACTCCTATTTCTTAGTTGGCGCCTCAAATCAAAAAGTGTTGCAAGTTGAATCTTTGGAATGTGAGTGAGTGAGTGTGTGTGTGAAACAGAACTTTGGACTGTGGAGGAAGCCCCGGGGACCCCGGGGTTTCTACTTCTTTTGATATTTGTGTTGCGTTTTTTGTCTTTCAATTTATTTATTTTTTATTTATTTTTTATTTTACAGTTTTTGCCTTTTCACACTTGAAACAGTTCTCGGTCTCTTCTTATCTTTTGTCTGTTTTGTTACACAATGTTTTAGAGTGATTTATGGAAATATTATTGCAAGAAAGAAAAAGAAAACAATATAAAGGAAAAATAAATAAACTTCTTTTAAGAACATGTTTTTGGAAAGACAAAGATATTGATACTACTATTTTTGTTAATATATATATTGTATTGGTAACGTGGTGAATGGTATATGTAAAAGATTCACTTAAAAAGTTTCTATTTACATCTATCAAAATTAATATTAGAAAAATTATCATTGCACTACTTTTATTTTATTTTATTTTCATCCAATTATTATAAAATTTTAACATGTACTTTACACCATCTTTCTTTTTATATTTGTATCAACTAGCTACTTTTGCATTAACACTATTAAATAATTTTAATAAAATGATAATTTTACCCCCAAATAAATTAAAAGACCATTTTATTTTATAAAAAATTTAAAAATAAAAAAATATAATGATAAAAAATCCCTAAATTTAATAAAAATAAATCTCAAAATTAGAATTTTTATTTTTAATAAAAATTATTTTAAAATAAAATTATAATTATAAAAATAATTACAAAATTTTGGGATTTAACAAAAATCCCCTAAATTATTAAAATTTTAGGATTTATTCTTTTAAGAAATAAATTCAGTTATTTTAATAAAATTTTACAAAATTATAATTTTTTTAATAAATAAATTCATTTATTTTAATTAAAATTTTGTAAAATTAAAATTTTTAATAAAAATAATTATTAAAATTTTGTAAAATCTAAATTTAGTAAAATCAGTTGAGTACATCTATTTGGGATTTATTTTTTATTAAATTTAGAGATATTTTTATGATTATAATTTTTAATTTTAAAATTTTTTATAAGATAAAATAATTTTTTAATTTATTTAGGGATAAAATTATCATTTTATTAAAATTATTTAATAGTATTAATGCAAAAATGGCTAGTTGATACAAATGTGAAATGAAAGGTGGTGCAAAATACATGTTAAAATTTTGTAGTGGTTAGATGAATATAAGATAAAATAAAAGTGGTGCAATGATAATTTTCCTTAATATTATACTATGTTATTACACTAACGCTCTATCATTGTTTATTTAAGTGTCGAGAGGCTGTATATAAATTTTAAAAAAAATTTTAAGTAGGAATGTCTACTCTTCACCTTGTAAAATATGTATGCACTATAATAATATTGTTTTGAATGATATAAAATACAGACATTTATACAAGAGAATAGAACAATTCAATTCAGTAGTTTGATCTTTTCATAGCTATTGATTAATTGGTTGCAATTTTCTGTTTATATGTTCATTTTTCATTTGAGTGTCCTTCTATTAAAGCTAAAGGCACAAGTCATTAGGTGTTCCTTGCTTCCTCAGTAAATGCATATTCGCCATCTCTTCAACCAATATGGTTGAGCTTATTGAATGAATCAAGCTTGTGAATTCATGCCAAGATAACGTGAAGAAACCCAAAAAAAAAAAAAAAAAAAAAAAAACCAGCTGGGGGTTCATGTTATCCAAACAAGAAACACACAATAGATCTAATTATGAGTTGCATACAAAGTACTTTCTCACGAAGAATTTAATGAGTTTTTTCCCCCTTTTTATGAATAATGTGACAAAAAAATAAAAAGAAAAGAAAAACTTTTTTAAGATACAGTGAACAACAATGTAATCTCTATTTTAAGGGGAAAAAGAAGAAAGAGAGTGAAATTTTAGACTCTTAAATTAACACCAATATAAAGTTTTACGTTTTAATCCCAATAATTAATATAGTTAATGCATTACTAATTTTGAAAATATATATCATTATTATGATGTTTTGTGTTATCATTTATTATTTATATGATCTGTGTATAACGTTCGATATTATTAATTTACATTTCATGTAATTATGTAATCATTACGAATTAGTCACATCTATCTTAATTTTGTTTTTATTTTTTCAGAAAACAAATCAAAATTTTCTCTGCACCATCAAGATCAAGATTTAGATTCCATGTTAAAGCAGTATCCCTACGTTAGCAATTGAAAATGGCTTATCAATCACAATCAAAACGTCGACAAAAATGGGTGTTGGTCAAGTTTTGGTGATCGATCGATCAATTTCCTATTTAACTAACAACCAAAGCATGTGCCAAGGCCACAATGAGACCTCTCTCTAATCTCTATCATGGTTTTTTTTTTGGTTCGCAACTCTTCTTAATTTTAATAATTTCCCAAAATTAAACAAACCCTTTAAGATATTCCCAAATCAGATCTCTTTTCCTCTTTAGCACGTGATTGGTTAGTCAAGCATTAAATTGTTTTATCAGTTGGAGATTAATGACATTAAATTATTTACTCAAAACATGCTTTAACCCATCTACAACCAAATGCTTAATCACATGCAACTTTTGGTTTCTTTAGGTATTTGTCAATTGAATATTAATCATTACTTGAGCTTGCACGACAATACTACTAATAAAAAAAAAACCAATACCTTTTGCTAAGCCCTAAACCATTTATGGCTTTAAGCAGATTTATAAAGACAGGGCCAATGCAGCCTCTTGGTTGTGTTTGGTTTCTTGTGCTTTTTCTGATAGAATTTTTGCAGACAAACAAAACATGTTTGATTTTGGTGGAATTCTACTGTTGGATTTTATAGCATGACAATGCATTTTCTATTTTGATTAATACCACAAGAAGCTTATCCAAGCGGCAACATCAAAGCTTAATAATGCAATTGCAACAAATAGAAACTTTAAAGAGTAGGTCCCCATGGCCTTGAACGAATTGAAGCCTACTTGATCCCACAAGTCTTTATTTCATTGTTTCTTTGTAGACTTCAGATATGAGGGAGGCTTTTTAACCTTAAGCTCCTCCATTTACAACAAAAAAGAAGAGACCTAACGAGTTGAATTAATTAATTATAATCGATATTTTGCTCAATTAAAATGGAATATAAAGTTGCGTGAGTTAATTATGTCTTCATCTCATAATTGCGATCAAAAATTTTCTTTTCCACATGAACTAATGATTATCATGATTAATACCTTGAGTTAAAATGTCTTAATTGTTTCTAAAGCTCCCCAATTGCATGTGTGTTTTGTTAAATCTTAACTTTTTTTTTTTCAAATTTTTTGGTGATCATTGTGTGTGTCCATAATGAAATCATTGAAAGTCAAAATGTAAACATGTTACTCTTCAGTGATTCATTCAAGACAAGACCCTCCATTAGAATATATATATAGGGTGTTTGCTTACGTAAATAGTTGGGACATTCTTTTGCCAAAATCCCCACATTTGGATGCTCACAGTTGGTGAAATATTATCGAATCACTTTTTCACTTTTTACATAAATTTAGCAATAGATTGTGGACAATGAGAAGACCACCTCATCATTATTAGTTTGTACTTGCATCCACTTATTTAAAACAACATTTGATTGCTTCTTGAAATTGGAAATTTTCATCCAATAGCTAGCAATTGGCGGACAATAATTTTGCACCAAATTTTGGGAGCATGTTATGATGACTTCAAGCTCAAGCCAAGTTATGGTTCAATTTCCTTGCATGTTTGATGCTACAATGAGGGATCTTCCAATCTTTTCCTTTAACAAAGGACACGGTCATAGAATAGGAAGAGCCTTTTGTCAATGATGCTTACACATTCACAATAAGAACTTTAGATCAAACCACCAGAAAACTTGCTCCAACATTTGCATTTCTAAATGCCAGCAGCTATTTCAAAACACAAATTCCAGAGAAAATTAAACAGGAGTTGCAAATTCATTGACTAAAACAGGTATCTGACTCTGTTTTACTCTCAAACTGTAACGAAAAAAGTTCTAATCTTGTCTTGCTTTGTTCAATCGTTGTTCAATTCCCAACTTCATAACTGACCTTAAACTCTAGCCCTCTTGCTACTGCAGCTGGGGCACTTGTACTGCTTGATGTGCTCGGCCTTCGCAGGTGTAATCTTTACGCATTTGCCGTGGAACCATTTCTCACAGATATCGCAGCAGATCCAGAATTCATCAGTGCCATAGTTATCCCCGCATGCTCCACAGGTGGCACCCTGTTCATCATCTTCCTCTTCTTCATCCCCGCTGTCATCATCGTCCTTCGGTGGTGGAGACATCTTCACTGCTTTGGTTTGTGATTCAGCTGGACGAGACTGCTCGAAGGCAACATCCAAACCGTGTGAGAAAAGAATTTGATAAAAACAATAGTAACTCAAAACCATTAAGTTCCAATTTCAATTTCCTCAAACCTTCCCACTCGATTTGCTTTTGCTGCTATTGTGATTAGCAGATTGGTCCTTTGGTTGCTTAGCATTTCCAGTTACAACTTCAAAGATGGTCGGGAGATCATTTATCATCTGGAAAAGTTTCTTCCTGCAAGATCCAATTCCAAGAAAAATTAGAACCAGCCATTCATCTTGACTTTATTAAACTTCCTGGTCAAGCATAGCATCGCAGGTTTTCCATATCATGTATAACTTCAACAATAGTTCTGTAGTATATTGTTCAGTTACTCCTATTTTTGTCTTTTGTTCAGGAAATCTATGATACCCAATTAGATTATTAACATTCCATTGAGCAGTGTCAACCGGCTGAATGAGTCAGACTTTGTCGGAGACCATAAGCTTCCTTTCGTTAATGACAACTTGAATGCATAGGTTGTCAAACATCATATGTCATACAGTTGATCATATGACTTTGTAATATGAATAAGATGAATGAAACATAGTAACCAAGGTGGTTCAAACCGAATTTTACAAGACGACAGACAAGAGCTCTGGCAGCAAAAAATGGTCCAGAATGTATAAAATAAAAAACTTGATGGGCCTTAAATTGTTGACCACAGAATAACCAATCATAAATTAATGTCAAGACAACATTATTGGACTTGTTAAACTTAATATTGGTAAATCAAGTTACCAATAAATAGTTATAAATACAAATATGAGAGAAGACAAATCATCACCAATTAGCATTATAAAAGATAAATATGTGGAATGATCAAACGTATATTCTTACAAAAATAAGTGAAATGATCAAACATTTATTTTTACTCTCCCCTGGACTTACTACCTTGAACTTTCAATTGAAACAATCTCAACCATAAAATTTAATGATATACCTATGCATATCCCCTTTATCATCTTGTAATGTTGAAAAGCAGTGGCAGAACTATGAAACAGGAATAAGAACTAACAATATGATACCACAAATGCAGGTACTAATGCTAAAGCTCTGGAAATTACAGCAAATGCAAGTAAATGGGCAAGAAAGAGAAAATACCTTTCATTTTTGCCAAATCCAAAGCGGGCACCAAAATAAAAAGCTACAGCAAGCAACCATGAATCACTGTGCACTGCAACCAGTGATAACCAGTCCTTCTCCTGCATTCCATCTCTAGCAAAGTTTATGCCTAACGCTGGCTCAGGGAGCTCGGGAGGCACTTCCTCAACAGGCAGGTTAACTTCCCATGTCTCATTAGGAAGCCCGTATAGGCACAAGTTCTCTTTTTCTGTATGTACAATACTAGTATTTTAAACAAAAATGTGCAATCTGCCTTGAATTGTTCATATAATCAGATCTCATTTTATCATATCAATAACTAAAAGCACAAAAAAGTACTTGGTTTCATAAAACATTAAGAACACAGAAGGAGACTGTTAGTCCAGGAAGATGCTCTTTTATTGACATCAACTGCTCTAGCAACATTTGGACATAAACCATAAAAACAAACGAAAAAGGGACGACATTTGACTATGGACATAGAGTATAGCAGCCAAACATAATGACAATTAGAATTAGAGTTCTAATTTTTTTACAAACAAGTCAAAAAGAAGATAAGGCAACACATTAGACAACACAACAGTCACAAACCACACTATATGGTGAAGCTTTGCACTCCAATAAACATTGACGAAAATAGTAAAGTGAACTCCATGTTAGCCAACTCGCCTGATAAGAAAAGGATATCAAATCATAATACCATGACAGAATATATAAGTCAATAAACATACAACCATAAGAAAATTAGATTGAAGGATCAAACTGAGAATACTGGGCAGATCCACAGACATAAGAGCAGGGGTCCAACATAAATAATCACTATCACCAAGAATTCAGGAATTTTCTGCTATCAGGCAGCTGCACGATCCCTATTTTCCAATGGGCATTCTTCTTGTGTCGCAGTTTCCCTATTTGGTTGAAATGATGCAGTGTTGTAATAACATGTGGCTCATTGTAAAAGTGACCAAACTAATCTTTCAATCTTTCCACTCCAGCTGATATATGAAAGTAGGAAGGCTAAAGTGAAAATATCGATGCCTACTAAAAGAAACAATAAAATGTATACAAAATGACTTGAGAAAAAGACAATCAAAATGAATATGATAACAGATACCACATAACTCAAGAAAAAAATATGGATGACTACATAAAACATAAATGCCAAGGACTCATCAGAAGATAACAACACACTTCCAACAAACATAGCCGCATCAATCCAAAAATAAATAAATAATTACCACTAGAATTTTGGATTTTTCAACAATTATGCAGCCAAATGAAGTATTTTGAAAATCGATCATGCAAACAAATAAATCAACAAATGTCCAGAACTTCCACATAACCAAATGCCAAGAATTCTCACTGAACTAACCATCTGCTTCCAACCAATATAATAAACACAAGAACCTGACAGTCAAGAATGAAAAAGCTTGAGATTTTCTGCAGCTAGGAAGCCAGCTGGACTGAAGTATATGGGTACAACAACACTTTAAGACTTTTCAAGTTCTAGTTTATTTACATAGACCTGCTTCGGCAGCAAAGTAAATACATTATAGCAGCAATTTCAATTCATTTGGATCTTTCAATGAAAAATGTCCTTCAAACTAGTGAAAGGTAAACATAAGTGTGTTTACAGAAGAAAACATCATGGAAGGAGTTAATGACAATGCAAGTGAGGAAGCACAGAAATTTATGAATAAAACAGAAACTAACCGTGTAAGTGAACAAAAAAAAAATGTAAGCCTCCGAGTGCTACGTCAAGCAAAACTACCTTAAAACAAGCATTTCATCTTGAATTAAAGACAAATCATGGACTTTGTACAGTCTCAAAACACTCAAGACAAGCATAAACTTAGTTAATTCATATCACAGACATTGTCTCCATTAAAATTCTTCCAACTGAAAAATAAATAAATAAATAAACGAGTTGGTTTCTCTAACATAATTTGCCTCTCTTATACATGAAACAGAGCTATAAATAACACGTACTGATTATTAAATACCTAGTCATTCAGTCAATATAATACAAAAATATAGAAAAAAAAGAGGGAAAAAACAAAGTCCAATTACAATTAAATAAACAAAAAATACGTATGGGAAAGAAAAACCCACCAGGATCGCACTGCTGGTAGAACTTCTCAACATCTGCAACAACCCAGAAAATTAAAATTAAAAAGTAAAAAAACCTAATAAACATAAGCTATAAATAGAACAAACCCATTAATTAAATTCAAAGAAAAAGAGAAGAAAATATTTAGGCCATTACCAGCTGTTAAAGCCTTAATCAAGCCAGCCCGTCTGCCCTTAAAATCGCTGAAAACCTCCTCTACAGTTCTAGGTATAGGGTGCGGTATCGCTTCCATAGCAAGCAAAATTAACTAATTTCTCAACAATTATCTTCAAATTCTAACAAATGGGTTTCTAGTATTGAACAAAAAGAGTGAAATTTGAACAGAAAAAGAAGCTTTGACGATGGAAGCCTCAGTTAGGGTTTTCGTCCGTTTTCCGATTTGGTGGAAAAAAAAAGGCTTCTCTTTTTAACGTGTTTAGCTTTTCATTATCTGTTTGAATTAATTGAATTGAATTTGTAATTAGACAACAGAAAACAGAAGAGACCCAGAAGAGAAAAAGGAAAGAGAAAGAGAGAGAGAGGCAAGAGACAATTTTGGGTTTGAGTTTGGGATTGAGATTTATGTGCATAAAAGAGAGCGAGTTGGGGAAAATTGCCAAGTTATAACAATAATAATAATAATAATATTATTTGTTAATTTTTAAAAAAAGGTTTTTCTTAAGGGTTTGTGTTATGTTATTTTTTATTTGACCATTTAGAGGGACCCACTTTGGGGCTATAGGGTAATTATAATTGTTTTTTAAAATTGAATAAAACGGGGGCTTGTATTGAAGCTGTGTTATATTTTGGAGTTTATTTTTCTGCACAAAACAGCAAAAGTATGACCAATAAAAATGCCTACCATTGGAGGAGACTGTAAACAAAGTTTTTGGACAATGTTACCCTTTTAGGTCTTTACCATTTAAGCAATTATTGAAAACTTAAATTTTGTGCCCCAAGTGCAAAAGTAAAACTTGTAACTTGAATGTAAGGTATATAAAATTGGCAAATGCAAAGATACTTTACGATATACACTGTTTATATGAGTGAATGTAAGTTATATTAAATATAATTTAAAGATTTTTTTATAAAATATTAGGTTGTAGTTAAATTAGACCAACACTTTCAGTTGAATACATATATTAATCATTAAATCATAATAATAAATATATATGTAATATTTATTTTTATTATTATGCAGTCACCGTCAGTGTTTCTACTGTAGAACTAATTCAAATTAATGGAACCCAAATTATTATTGCAATGTAAATTTTGAAATAATGAAGTCTATGAAGAAAATAATGTTATGTTTTTCAATTACATATTTGAGTAAGTTGTTTTGAGCTAACCGATTTAATTGGTGCATGTGCTTTTCACCAATAAACTTATGTAATACAACATGACAACATGACTAGCATGTCATCTATTTATTTATTTTTGTCAAGGATACATGTATCATGGGGCAAACCACCAATTAGGGATGTCAAAATTTACTAAGGCGATGGGATCTTTGGGGATTATTTTCATTTGGGGAGTAGATGGGTGCAATTTGATATCTAATTTTTTATTCAATCAGGGGATAATTACAATCTAATATTTATTTTTTATTCGAAAAAAGGATGGAAATCAGGTGAAATCTTTATCTCCTCTCCATTTTCATTGTTTTTACTTTTATTTCTAATCTAATTTTTCCCAAGATTCATGGGAGATTATGACATTTGCCATTTAAGTGTATCTAGAGGTAAGATTTAATTTACTTTTAATTTTTTCTTCCTGAACGCCATATATCGATTTAATGAATAACTAAAATAGAATAATTAGCAACTATCAGATGTTAACCCTAAATTATGTCATCTCTTCTCTTTTCCTTATCTATCATCTTATCTCCTATTTCTTCTTCACACATGTAAACACTCCCGTGCCATTATTATTTAAACCACTCTTTTCTTATTTCGTATTTGATTTTAGTACAATGATCACAATTAAAACAATTTTGAAAGAAATATCAAAATTAAATCAATTTTGAAAATATAAAATTCTCATTAGAATATGGTTATACATATAAGTTCAATATAAGTAGAAGTTTGCTCTTGTTTATTTGAATTATAGTTATCTATGATTACTTTCCCCTCCTTTTGTTCTGTTTTCTTTTCGTTGTTGAAATCCTACGGTTCATAAATTCTCCAACAGAAGAGAACTGAGATGAGAAACGAGAGAGCTCCAAAATAGAAAAAAAAATTAAATTAAATTAACCTGCCATTTTTTTTAATTGGTGGAATTCTTCATTACCAAATTAAGTTTTTGGTTTTGAACAAGCAGTGAGAGATGAAAGAGGCTACAAAACATGTAAAGAAAGTGGAGAAAAAAGAAGTCGAACGTTAAAATTAAACTCCCATTAGTTTTAGAATTATAGTTATTAGTTACTAGACGATGTGTTTTGGCGTTTAAAATGGAAAATTTTATACGTAAGTGACAAATATTATAATCTCCTACAAAATTAATCTTAGAAAAAATAAGATTAAAAAGAGAGGATCCGAATCCTTTTAACTTTTATTATATTTTTCCATAATTTTTAATAAAATACATTTAAAATATATTAATATGTTTGTAAACAAAAAAAAATATCGTAATATTTATAAAAATAATGTAAAGACATGAATAAAATTTGTCATTGCTTCTATTATATAGACAAATAACACTTTTTTTTGTGGACGAATCACATATTAATGATGTTGTAATGTTGATGCTATTAACTTAGTTTGACGAAATATTTTAATTGACAATCGTTTATTTTAATATTCGTGTATTGTGGACAAATAGTGTTTGGATTATGCTATAATATCAATGATATTAACTGAGTTTGAGGGCAATGTTTTAATTGACATTAGTTTATTTTGATATTTTTGTGTTAGAAATATTATTTTATGGTTTTACTATAATATGATTATATTAAGTTTGAAAGATAAAATTGTCAATTATTGAAGGATTGGGTATCTTTGGAGATCTTCATTCCCTCCCCTCAGATATTTTTATTATTATAACGATGACATGAGGAGGTACACACACTTAAGCATAACATTATAGATGGGTACTAGGATGTCGATCCCCTCGCCTCCCCATTCTCATCTCTATCATCAACTGACAAATAAAAAAAAACATTAAAAGAAAATGTTAAAGAAAATTAAAATTCAATGATTGCTAATTTAGAAATTGAGATCATCATTAACACTTTTTTATATGGGACTTTGAAAAAGTAGTTCATTTATCATGCATAACTATTGTACATGTATTATTCTATGCATCATATTATATAGATATTAAATCATGAATCCAATTTACTTTTAAGATACTTAGGTAGTGAAATTATGTAGTATACATGTAAGACTCAAAAATTTCGTGATAAAGATAATGAAGATTCGAGTCTTCAAATTAAGCATATAACATGATGAATTCTTATTGAATGAGCAATTCAATAACTGATCTTAAATTAAATTGACACTAATACATCAAATTGTTCTTACTGTATATTTGGGTGATAAGAAGAGTGTAACTTATTCTAAAAATCATTGCAAAAATTGTAGCAAAAATGAGAAGATTATGTGATGTGATGTATATAAAATTTTCTCAAAATTTTAAGATGATTTTTTACGCACTTTACCCCAATGCCATCTTTTACATCGCTTTGGATGAAAAGTTTTGGATAAATTTTTTGATGAATAGTGTCACTTATCAATAATATATGCTTACACACATTTGTACACTTTTTTTTCCTAGAAAAAAACGAAAACTAATAACATTACCAACTTGAACTAGAGAGCAAGTCCCCGTTACTAAAAAGAAACAATAACATGATTTGAAGGGAGAGAGCAAATATAATAACTCTCATTGTTGTTAAAAATAACAAAAACCTTCAGTAAATAAATCTTTATTCGTAATCTTTTTTAACCTTGTTTTCAAGAAAGATGAAAGGAACATCATCAAGAATTGTTCAAGGACAATAGAAGAAGAAGAAAGATTGAATAATGCAATGGCACAAGCTAATAATGAATGGAAGCACGACATGATTGAAGCTACAGTGAACCTTGGGTTGGAATGTACATGCCAAGTATCTCGCATAATAATGTTTACATCAAGAAGATGGTTTTCAGATTAAGCAATCTTGTAATAAAATGTCATTGTTTCTGTTGATCGAAAATATAAAAAGAAGTAAATACCTTGATCGAAAATAACTCTTCGTTGTTGGTTGATTTTGCTTAGTAGAAAAAAAATTGGGGCCTGAATATGATAATCCAACATGTTCTCTTGAATGATGTGTTGAAAGTGCAAAGGATAAAATCATGTACATTGATGGTGAATTTAACATCAAGTTTTTTAACCCTTTTACCAAACTATTATTAACTTGACCACTCTCACAAATTCATTTATTGATTTCAAAGAAAGATTTGATCTTGGATTCTATGATCATACGAGAATAATCAAGAAAGTAAACAATTATGCAATAAACTGTGTTCTTTCATTTGTCTATTACATTGCTTTGCTTAATGATAAGAAACATGTTGATGTTTTAAGAACAGGTGACCATTTAAGAATAGGTGATCATCATTGGCTTTTCTTGCCATGTACTAGTAGTTATGCCAATCTTTTGTGTACAAAGATTAAACAATACCTGCTTTGTGAAAACTTCAACATTTAGGCATGGAATCTTGGTGATTTAAGTTTGCAGAGAATAATCTTTAAGTGTGAATTGGTATGTGAAGGTTGATCCTAAAAGTATGAGGATTTTTTACTTGCATAAGATGGATATAGAATTCTTATTAATTCCGAGGTCAATTGGTGTAGAACTAAAGCATGCATATAGTCCTTCTTTTAATTTTTATGCACCGCCAAGAACCTTAGAGTTGAGAGTCTTTCAGTCTCATAATGGTAGCTAGAATTAGGTCACAGGGTTGGAAGATGGTACTTGTTTTGTTGGAATTAAGGAAACTATTGTCTTGCCAAAGTGATGGAATAAAGTATACTTCATTGAGGATTAGAATGTTGGCAACATTTATCACAAGCTTGACATCTTAGGCATTCATCAATATCAAACTCCAAAAGTATCTACACGATTTGCTCTTTCTCAGTTTTCGTCTAAAGTAAATGAAGACAATCATTGGTTCTTCTCCATTTATCGGACGAGGTATGTAGCTTAATTAGCAATTTTAATTTGGAGAATGTTGGACTATATATACGTTGATGATTTTTGTTTAATAAGTTGTTGATCCATGGTATAGGAAATTGTTTTTCTAGTTTGTTTTGGGACTTAATTGTTGATATGATGAGCTAATAAGATTGATGATTGATTTATATGTTTTTAGACCTTATTTGATATATATATATATTTCTTTATGATGTCAATATCCACTAAGACTAATCAAAATGTATGTGCATGTAATATTCAATCGTGAACCATTTATACTTTTGGGGTAGCCCTATCGATCCCCCTAAGCCAAGATAAATTTTGAGAAAAATTAAAATATTGAATTGAATTTTGAAAAAAAAGGATATCTAGACCCCAAGATTTGGGAAAACAATCATTTACACCCTCAAGTTTTTCAGAAAATGGATACCAATGCAAGACTCCTTTTTTATCATAATATCTTTTGAATGTAACAAAAAAAAATTGACTTTAAAAAATTTTAATAAATAAAAATATAATATAAATAATACTCTCTCTAGTAGACTGATATATTAAAATATTTTTAATATTCAAATAAATTTAAATATTTAAAATTATTATATTTATTTTAATAATATACTTACATTTATTGTAGAGATTTTAAATAAGTATTCGGGTTAAATGCATTTTACAATTAAAAAAAAGGAATCTCAAATACTAATATTGTTAAAGTTATTATTTTTATATAATATTCAAAATAATTCAAAATTTATTACATTTTATTTTAATATTATGTTTCTATTTATAATAAAATTTAATTTAATATAGTAGAATATGTCTAATAGATTGTAAAATATTAAAATATTTTTTAATATGGAAATTATTTTTAAGTGTATATATTATTAAATTTATTTTAATATTATATTTCTATTTATTATAAAGTATTGGAGTCAATTTTATAGTTAATAGAGCCAAATGATATTATGGTCAAAAGAGAATCTTTTAGTATCCCTTTTTGAGAACTTGGGGTCTTCATGACCATTTCTCCGAGCCTTGGGCATGTTAGTGTCTTTTTTTTTTTTGAAAACTTGGGGTTTCGCCATTGTTTCTTCGAACTTTAGGAATGTAGATGTCATTTTCCTTTGAAATTTTATTCAATTTATGTGAATTTTATAATTGACCCTCTCATTTTTTACATAAGTTTGTTATTGCCTACAACTTTAACAGTTTGTCTATTGTAACGGGATAGGAATGAGATAACTTTTTTGTACCAATTGAATATATGAGAACGGACTGAGATCGGCATATCTCATTTCATTACCTTCCTATTAATTAAGTTAATAGTTTTTCCATTATGGCCTCTGATGAACTAAAATTCTAGTTATACCATTTATGTTTTATATTTTGTTTAGAGAAAATCTTGGATGCTCATAGAGTACTAAATCAGCCAAATGACAACTCACCATGTATATTGTATTAGTATTGGTCGCACGATGTGGGTAACACTAGAAAGTATATATTTAATAAATGTTAAAATTATAATTTTTTCATTTACAATATCGACTTATGCTCTCATATCTCATAACTTATAAATTATCTTAATGTCCCTTAATATAATTTTATGCTAAATTAAATTGCAGTATGTTAATTTTATCTTAATTATAGATATATTTTAAGAATAAAGAGGAAATCAAAGTTGAAAGAAGAAGACAAAGAAGATGGATTGCATTTAAAAAAAAAAAAAAAGCCAGACAAGGGATAGTGAAGTGTTGGCAGCCACTTTTCACAATCCCTTATTTCTTTCTTCCTGTCATTATTATAAAAAAATAAAATAATAAATCAGAAAATCAGAAAAGATACGATTGCTAATTGTCTATAAAAGAGGAAGGGATTATAGAGTGCAAAATTAGAGAATGTAGCGGAGAACTAAAAGGGAGGAATAGAAGACAAAAGTTTAGAAAAATTTCTTCTCTTTTTTTTTGTATTTAATTTTTTTTAAAAGTTTATAATTCTAATTATTTTAATTTTAACTATTTTAATTTTAATTATGTGTAATTTAACTTTAACAATTATTTTTATTTCAATTATGCTTAACTAAATAATAATAGTTAGAGTAAAGTGAAACTCTTAGTATGAAAATATGATTTAGTTAAATCTTATTTTTAATTATATAAATTAAATTATTTTTTATTTAATTTTATTCAAATTTTATATTTCAAAATTTTAATTTATTGTTGACAAATAAGAGAATTTGAGGCTATAAACGAACTAAAAAGAAGCAAAATATCTCCGCTAGCTAGATTCTACCGAGTATGAGTTTACAGCCACATGACATGGCTTGGTATCTACATCCCATGACTTTAGAAATGATGGCTTCAACTTCAAACTCATTATTTTTACAGGAGGAGCATTATAATCATTCTGTAATTACTTGAAATCCCACCCTTCGAATCGACCATCCTGTACCGGGACTTAGTGATAATGCATAAACAGTACTAGCACCATTTTGAGATACCCAAATAACATCGCCATAGCAGTAACAATAATGTTCTTGGCCTTGAAATATTGAACCATTTTGATCTATCATTGTAGATGGCCACGACTACATTGTCATTATCCTGAAAGCAGGGACTCGCTGACAGAATGGACTTGTGGAAGAAACAATCTTTGATTTCCTTGACTGTCATGGAACGCGCCGGTGCTACGGCACTCTATATCTTTGTGATCACTTCAAGTTACACTGTAGCCATCGCCGTGATGACCCACAAGGTCCGGAAAAGTTCCGGAGAATCCGGGTACCGGAGAATGGATTCAACAAATAAGGGTTCGCATTCCGCAATCTAAGAGCACGAGCCAACCGTGAGATGATCCGATGCAACGCCGCTTCCCAAAGTCCATGTAATTAAACGCACTTGTTTATTGCGTAAAACTTTCTTTCATCAACTCTGTAGAAGCGGCAGCCATCTGCACGTACATTATCATTAAGTGTGGTGTTTACTATTTAGTTCCAAATTGTTACGCTCTTTTTGTAGTTAAGCGTATTTTTCACTTTTTATTAGTTCAATGACATCTGACAGTTAAGTTAACAGTGTACTAACCCTAGGGGAGCTTTTTGTAATTACGTAAATATTTTTTATTAGAATATTAATACACCAAACCTCAGAGGAGGTCTTAAAAATTACCCTTATTATTAAGGTTTGGTTTTGGTTTTAAAGGGAACATGAGCAAGGAATTGGAGTGGATGGATTGATGATGCGTGTTCTTAATTTAATTTTAAAAAAAATAACTGCTTACTTGAAAATAAGCATTGACGGGATTAATTACAATTTATTTATGTTAGTCTTTTAGTTAAATTTGGAAACGAAAAGGATTTTTTAAATTATTGAGAAATTATTTAGTTAACCGAAACAACAAATTCTTAAATAATAACATTATGAAAGAGAAAAGAAAATAAAATATAGTTGGAGTTTATCTCTAATTTTACATATTATTTCTAGAAGTTTTAGGATTGAATTCTAAATTGCAAAAATTTAAAATTTTTTTGATTAATTTAATCTATTATTAGTGAATTAATTCATTTTTAATAGAATAAGTTGGTAAAATAAAATAAACTCTAAATTAATTAAATATATGTTCGTTGAATTGTTTATACGTACCCTCTACAAATTAATAAAATTTTAATTTATCAATCAATCAATATTTCTTTAAATTAATAAATTTTACATGATCCCACATTATTATTTCATTGAGATTTTACTATAAATAAGAAAACTTGTCACAAGAAATTATTTTCATCACAATATTTTTAAAAATTATTTTTTAAACTTCAAAAAGTTAATTACGAAAAATTCATTTTACCAAATTAAACAGGGGGGTTAAAAATGTCATTTTGAAAATAAATTAAAAAAATTCCTTGTTTTTCCTAAACGACATCGTTTGGAATCGGAAGTGTTCTCTTCGCCGCCAAAAATTAGCGCAGAGACTCCGTTTCTTCTCGGCATGTGCAAATAGTTACAGTTGCAACCTAACAACAGATGTTTCATTCATGGGTTCGGGCCATTTTGGCCCGAAAGAGTTCACTTGGTTTTGGTCTCTTTGGCAGAAGCATCTCTTCGTCAACAAACCCAGTGAACTTGTGCAAGCCGTTCAATTTCACTCTCAATAATTACTCCCATATTAGAGCTTCAGCCGTTGGTACTTTTTTTTTGTCGGTTTCTTGGATCTCCATTTTATGATTTCATGTGTTTTCTATTGTTATTTGTTAATGTTTCAATCATGTATTGGTCCTCAGGATCATCATATCAAGTGGGTTCAAGCTTGAAGTGTAATTTATTGCCTGAGGTTACCAGGGGATTTTGTGGGGTTGTTCAAAATGAGACTTTGGAGGATTTCCTTGTTGAGCCCGAGCCTGTTGGTGAAGTTGAAGACCAAAACGTTAAGCCTTTGTATAAGAAGCCAGTGGATTTCACCAAGGTTGACGTTAATTTGCTTCCTACTGTCATGATCATTGGCCGTCCTAATGTGGGCAAATCAGCTTTGTTTAATCGGTTAGTATGCATATTGTGTTTTATTATTCATTTTTGTAAACTTATGAGTTTTGGATGTTAGTGAATGGGATTTTGTTGAGTTTTTAGGTTGATTAGGAGGAGGGAGGCTTTGGTCTACAACACTCCAGATGATCATGTTACTAGGGACATCAGAGAAGGACTTGCTAAACTTGGGGATTTGCGATTTAAGGTCTTGGACTCTGCGGGTTTGGAAACTGAAGCGACTTCTGGGTCTATTCTTGATAGAACAGCAGGGATGACTGCAAACGTGCTCGCAAAGACTCAATTTGCAATTTTCATGATTGATGTGAGGTAAGTTCATTGATGAGTTTCTGCATATTTTGTGATCCATGAGTTTTTGACTTGACTTTTCAATCAAAGGCTCCTGATGACAAATTTTTGATTGGGAGCAGTCGATTTTTATGAAATTTAAACTCATTTGAATGAGACTAGAATGGTGTAACATGCATATTCATCAAATACAACAATTTGTTTGATGAAAATGGAAAAATTTCTGATTTTACATGTCGTTTCTAATATGATTGCAGAATTTTAGTTTTTACATCAGGTTGCGCTTTTCTCTGTATTTCTGAAAGTTTGCTGTGTACAGTGTTGATTGAAAAGCATTCCTAAGGTGTTGTATATTATTGCTATTTCTTGTCTAATTTTGGTGCAAAAATTTGAATCCTTTCTTGGTGTTTTCTTGTGGCTAGATCTGGATTGCATCCTTTAGATTTGGAGGTTGGAAAGTGGTTACGTAAACATGCCCCACAAGTCAAACCTAGAGTAGCGATGAATAAATGTGAATCACTTCATAATGGCACTGGCTCTCTTGCTGGAGCTGCTGCTGAATCCCTAATGTTAGGATTTGGGGATCCCATTGCTATATCTGCCGAGACTGGACTGGGTATGACAGATCTATATGAAGCTCTTCGCCCTTCGCTTGAAGATTATATGCTTCGAGTTTTAAATGGTTAGATCATTTACACTTCTCTTTTTCTTGGTATTTCCTGTAAACATGTTGAGTGAATATTCTGTATGTTCTGCTTAAAAGTTCAAGGAAGTCTTTGAAAGCTTAAGTTCTGATTTTTCAAGAAGCATTGACTAGTCAGCCATAAATGGTTTTGTGTTAGTGCTTAATAAAAATTTTCATAAGCAATGCTAAAGCATGAATTATTATAAATTTCTGTTCAAAGAGTTTTTGGGTCTTTGGAAATTAAGATAATGGTCAAGCTTATTTGCAAGAGAGCAGTGCAACTTGCATATATGCATTTTTTGGAGTGTTATACCTAGTCCAGTCTCAGTGGCCTGGAATGCAATTAATGGCTTACGCAAGACTTTTGATTTGGTTTGACAACTCCAGTGGCATGGAATAGACATGTTTGTGTTTTATATTTACATATCTCATTTCTATTTCATCATATGTATATAACCTTTTGCTCAGATGAAACTTTTGAAGTTCCATGGATGCACTTTTATAGAAGTGATTCCATTGTGTTGAAGATTTTATCAACAAATCATTATTATTATATATAAAAAAATTACTTTTTTAAAACTATTTGATGAAGAATGGTTTTATTAACTTGCAGATGCCTATACTGATTCCCATCTTAATATAGTACAGTTACAAGAAGATGGCATGGGCAATCTATTTATAAAAATTTCTTACCCTCATAAATTGCTTTCTTGACAAAATGGACATTTAGATGACCACTCTTTTCTTCTTCTATTTTCCCTTCTTGCCTTTTGACTTATGTAGATAGCTGCACTCAAAACAATAGCTCCACTCACGATGTTACCTCCCCTGAGGATGATGAGTCTAAATTGCCATTACAGTTAGCAATTGTAGGACGGCCAAATGTTGGAAAGTCAACTTTGCTCAATGCTCTGTTACAAGAAGATCGTGTTCTGGTGGGTCCAGAGGCTGGTTTGACAAGAGATTCAGTGAGAGTGCATTTTGAATATCAAGGAAGATCTGTATATTTGGTACATGCTTGATTTTCTTAATCCTTATTTGATATTATGACATAGTTGTGTTCAGTTTATTAAATATACATATATGAAGCTTATAAATCTGTCCTTTTCTGTATGCTGTCTTTTTAACCTTACGGACTGTGTTAAACACCTTTTTATAGAGAAGTGATGTCTCTCGAATCTCAGGCTTTTGTTTATTATTGCATTTTTGTTTAGTTTTCTGCTAACTTTTGGATTTTAGTCATGACTAAGTTGAATTAATTATTCCTGGCAAAGTATCCCATATGGTCTCAGTTTTTGGGTAATAAATTGCATTTTTGGTATTAGTTCATAACTACTTTAGGATTCTTCCTTGCTGTCAAAATTTCTTATTGTTTATTGTTATTGTGAATTACCATTATTCAGGTTGATACTGCAGGTTGGCTGCAAAGAGATAAAGAGAAAGGACCGGCATCATTGAGTGTTATGCAATCAAGAAAGAATCTGATGAGGGCTCATGTAGTTGCTTTGGTCCTTGATGCTGAAGAGGTGTGTCCTGACTGGTATTCTTTCTGCATTGTTCTAACAAAGCTATGAGCATGTGCTTCTTGAAGCCAATCCTGTCTGGTGTCAATGAAGTTTCGACGTGCCATCATTATTTCCGAGCCTACTAATGGTTCTTTGTGATTGCGAATGTAAATGGAATTTTTAAAACTGAGAAAATTTTCTACTATGCTTGATTCTTGTAGGATCATGTGAGTCCTCTACTACGGTGGATGACATGTTTAACATAAACAAATGGCACATCACAATATGATAATACAAATTGTGAAAAATTATATACAAAACATGGTCTTGAGAGCAGATTCTTCTCTATTGATGATATATATGCTTATATATTCACCGCACATACAATGATCAGGTCGCAAATGAGCAGATTCTTCTCTATTGATGATATATATGCTTATATATTCACCGCATGTACAATGATCAGGTTGCAAATGCTAGACGTAGTATGACACACGCAGAAGTTGTTATAGCGAGACGAGCAGTGGAAGAAGGACGTGGTTTGGTTGTAATTGTGAACAAGATGGACCTTCTAAGTGGGAGACAAAACTCAGCCTTGTATAAAAGGGTCAAGGAAGCTGTTCCACAAGAAATTCAGACGGTTATACCTCAGGTTCGTCATTTTATGGATTTTTATGTAATCATATCCCTTGTGGTTTATTAGTTATTTTCTGTTTTGTCCTCAAGAGCATAGTGTGGTTCAATGGTAAAATTCCCAGGCTGCCAATTGAATAGCATTTGATCATAGCTAAATCAGGTCCTTATTTTAGATGTCTTGCTTCTGTCTGGAGTGGATTTTGTTTCTTTATTCCTGCACACATATTCCTTTACGACTACTAAAAGCAGTGTAAGAAGTATTAGTCGCTTGGAAATGATTTCCTAACAAAAACTGTGGAGTTGGTTTGCTCAAAGCGCTAGCAGTGAATTAAAATGACTCTCACTTTTTGTGCATGAATGATTTAATATTAAGGTAGTGATGCTTTGGAGATTTATCTGGTGAGGTCTCTAAATAGGAAAATTTGTGCTAATTCTATGATGCTTGGAAGTTTATCTTGGTCAGGATGTTTGGATTTAAAAACTTTCTTACAGAGAAAGGCAATTTGAATGAGCTGTCGCTGTAAAAAAAAAAAACTTTGTACAAGAATTAGGGGGTACAAAAAATCTCTTGAAGAAAGAACATGCACGAATGAAAGTAGGCAGTCCAGAGTGATCCTCTGTTACTGACGTTATACGCATAAAAGCGCGGGCACCCCTGTTATGTCTTATCTTAATCTTTCAAGAGTAAATCACACACTATGTGGCTTAACAGCATGAACACATGGTTTTTCTGGCAGGTGACTGGAATACCTGTTGTGTTCACTTCAGCATTAGAAGGAAGAGGCCGGATGGCTGTCATGCACCAGGTGATTGATACTTACCAAAAATGGTGTTTAAGGCTGCCTACATCTCGTCTTAACCGTTGGTTGCGTAAGGTCAGCATCAAATGCCTTTGGCTTTCGGCCTTTCCCTTTTCTGAATACTGCAAGCGTGTGATGTTGGTTATAAAACACACTCTTTCTGTTGCTGTGTCTGTTTGATGGTCAGGTTATGGGCAGGCATTCTTGGAAAGATCAGTCGGCCCAGCCTAAGATTAAGTATTTTACTCAAGTGAAGGCTCGGCCTCCCACATTTGTTGCCTTTCTGAGTGGGAAGAAAACGCTATCTGATGCAGAACTCAGGTTCTTGATGAAATCTTTAAAGGAAGACTTCGACTTGGGTGGAATTCCCATTAGGATAACGCAAAGGTCAGTACCAAGAAAATGCGGTAGTAGCAGTAGCCGCCAAAATACTGGCCTAAAGGTTGGGAGGACCTTTTCTGATAAGAGAACTGTTCCCGTGTAAGAGGAAAGAGCACAACTAAAACTTCACTATATCCCATTTGTTGTCCATTAATTTTTTTTTATTCTTTTTCATATAAAAGCGCAGGGTGGCATCCTTGATGTAAATGCTTGCAAGTTCTGAATGAGCATGGTTGTGTTAGTGTTGGTATTTCTTTATGTATTCCTGAATGTTATGTGACTGCATAATGGTTGGGCCTTTTCGAGTTGTAATTAGTTTTCCAATCAACTTGGGCATGTGCTGGGCAAAAAAAGAGGCGGTCTTAGGCTTTTTTGCTCTTTTGATTTCAACATCTCTCTTTTGAAATTTGTTTTCGAATTTTTAGTGAGCTTAATTAAGAAATGAAAGTTGATAAGATAAATTAGCGGGTCAAATGTAATTATTTATTTGATTTTCTCTCTCTCTCTCTCTCTCTTTAATGGGATTATAAGGAGCTCTTAGATTTTGCAATCACTTTATTTCAAATAAATATTTAGGGTTTTAGTGCCTATTTATATAATAATGTCTCTTTAATTCTATAATTATAATTTGTTTAGAGGTATTAATCATTGTTACACTTTTTAAGTAATGTGTTAACTTAACTAAGGACACTTGCTATAAAAGTCTTAGGAGATACGTGTGCGTAGCGCATACCACATTATTTCAGCGTTTATCCGATAAACTTTTGACTTATACACCCCCGTCCCATTTTAAGACTGATCAACATCTCGAATGATGTTAATTAATGCAAACAAAACTGAGAGAGAGAATTTAAATCATGATTATCGAGTTAGTTCGAACTCAGGTGCCCAGTTAAACAAAACTGTTTGAAATTCACTCGTCCGAGAAAATAATCCTACCAATTAGATTAGGCCTAGATATACGTAGAAGAAGATCCCACACACAAGACAAATTGTCTGGCTCGTCAAATGAAACAAACTCACCGCTGCCTTAAATTAAATCCCCATTTAATAGTTAATGCCACCGCCGTTTCTTCATCTGCATTGCAACTACCATTTCTTCAACTTGTTACATGCACATATGCGTCTTCCCTGGCCTGTCACGTTCACATTTTCATGCATATATTTTCATATGATATACTCATTATATGTGCTCATGTGGGGTCGAACTATATATGAATCACATGCAGGCAGAGATAAGTTAAAGGGAGGACGACAGAATCATATATATGATTTGTGAGGTAAATATAACGCATGCGGAGTCAACTTCTTTCGCAGAGTTTGTAATTCGTGAAGGATCAAAAATATTCACGGGATTCTGGCACACACTGCATGTTAATTGGAAGATGAAGAAGAAATGGAAAAAAAAAACAAAAATAAAAGGAAAGAAAATTGAAATAACAACAATACCAACCTCAACAAGAACAAGTGAGCAGCAAAGAGTTAATTGCTTTTCTTATGTCATCATGTGTTAAGTAGAAATATAAATGAAAAGTCAGATAGTCAAAGAGAGGTCTGGGAGTCCTGGTCTAGACAGTCGGTCAAATTTTGACCTCCCTCTTTAATAATGAGTTATAGAATCCAACGGTGACTGTGGCCCCTTCCTTCAGTTTTCTTGTGACCGCGACCAATGATTGTGATATCCACACCTCACACAAATTGGTATTTGTAATTGACGTAGTGTGGCAATTAAGTAACAACGTTTTATTTCTCAAATAGATTTTTTTTTTTTTAAAAAAAAGAGAAGTAATAACTTGATTAATGCACACTTGGGTTTGGTGACAATTAACAAAATTATTTCACCTTTCTCCCAAAAAAAAAACAAAAAACAAAAATTAACATTCATGAATTCATATTTCATCATAAAAAGATGTTTAATTTCATAAGTGTGATGTTTAACAGCTAGCCACTGAGGCCTTAGCTTACCAGTGATTAGTGAGCATGTGTGAAGATCGAGTTCTCATGGGGAATCCAGCATTTCGAATCCCATCAAATTGAGTGGGGTAGATATTCCTCAAAATAATGGTAGCATGGTTTTAGTCAACCTTTGGAATGTAGTACAAGTGGATAAATTTAAATTATCAATATTCCTCCAAATAATAATAGTATGGTTTTAGTCGACTTTTGGACTGTAATACAAGTAGGTAAATTTAAATTATCAGTATATCTCAAATTGTAATATGTGTAGATTGTAACCAATTTTTTTTTTAAAACAAAAAAAAGTGCGACGTTTCAGATTAGAAAGAATTAATCGTTTGTCATTACAACTCGCAATGGTTAAGTTAGAATACTAACTCGCTCAGTTACTAACTAGTCTTATCATAGATAGGTGTTTAATTTAATAGTCGGCAACTTATGAAGCTACAAGTTCAACTAAATAAATTATTAATTATTGGCTACTTGTGTATCGTACTTGATTGATGACGAAAATTAAATCAAATTCTGACAAGTCTTTGTGTCATTGAACCTGATATCATAAGGGGTCAAGATAATGGTGGGGTTAGGGCACGGCGATTAATCTATAGCGATGGTTCATGTCCTTTAATTTTATTTGCCGAATTAAGTGCCATTATGGCATTACCAAACTTCACCGATCGAATAGATATTATGCCTTTGAACAAATTAAATACATTCTTCAAACTTTGAAAAAGTTTTATGTAGATATTTATGGTGCATTTATTGACGAGACTAAGCTAAAAACAAGAGAAAATATATAGAAGCAAATTCGTTGGAAAACAAGAAACAGACAACAATTAGAGATGTTACTCTCATTTTGGCCTCAAGTAGTGTGATTCCTAGATATTTTGAGCCTTATTCCAAAGAAACATTTTAATGAAAGCAAAGTGAAAGGAAAATTTTTCCTATTTCTCACGCAAATTGAGGAAGACACTTTTATCTCCAGTACTTGTTTGGTTGAGTGGCCTTTCACTTTCCTTAATTTGTTAGTTATTCGATTTTATCTCTTACGAGAGATAGGAGTAAAAAATTATTACGAGAGATGGGAGTAAAAAAAATTATGTTTGATCTTTGACTAACCCTCCTTTCAAAAAAATAACTAAAGAAAAGAATGAGAGAGAGAGAGAGAGAGAGAGATATTCTTAATTAGTAAATATAGCATTGTCGTTAACAAATTTAGAAGTTTAATATTTGATTAGGAGTCATTTTTAGCACATTTTATCATCAATTAATAAAGATTTACATGTTCGAATTGTATATGGATATTTCAATATATTAATGTAAGTACTAAGAATAAATTTTTTTATATTTGATTTGGAACTAGTTATGTGTTTGATTTAGTTACAAATTAGAGTTGAATAAGTTAAAGCTATATGTGATTTGAGTTATTCAAGGTGAATTAAATTGTGAGACACATAGATGACTAGTTCCAATAAAATAAGGAAAAATAGATAGTTAATTCAAACTAATTTAGGGAAAAGATTTTAGAGGTTTTTCTAAGTAAGAGAGATACACAAAGCCTTTAAGGGAACCACTACTATTACAAGGAAAAAAAAAGAGAGAATATTTCAATTTTTGTAATTATCACTCTCTACTTCTATCTCATATTTTTCTTCATTAATTTTCTTTCTTTAATTTGTTGTTCTAAATTATTGCAGTTGGAGTGCAATCTCACAATATTATCATTGTATCCTATAGGTCAATCTACTTTGATTTGAGTCTATTTGCATTCGAAAATCTTCCTTAGAGGAGCCGAAATTGATCTTTAAGGATAGTGATTCATGCGTGCCTCTACAAACTTATGTTTATTGATCGTTTAACAACTTGATCATTAGGGACTTTCTAATTCATGAGTGCAAGTTCTGTGTTTTTGGATGCATCTTTTGGGTTAAAAACTATGTTTCCGCTTTGAACAAATTAAATACATTTTTCAAACTTTGAATTGGAAAGTTTTAAGTAGATATTTATAGTCCGTTTATTGACTAGATTAAACTAAAACAATATAAAATATACAGAAGCGAATTCATTGGAAAAGAAGAGACATGACGATAATTAGAGATGCTTCTCTCATTTTGGCTTCAAGTACTGTTCAGATGTTTTGAGCCTTATTCCAAAGAAACATTTTAATGAAAGCAAGTGAAAGGAAAACTTTTTTCGAGTACAAAAATTATGTTTAAGCTTTGACTAACTCTTCCTTTTCGAAAAGATAACTAAGAGAGAGATTCTTAGTAAATATAGTATTATCGATGCCTTAGGAATACGATCTCTGTCTGTCCAAAGGATCCTTTCTCTTTCTTTATCTTTACGAAGAGGTTATTTTTTCTTAAAAACGGTCCGTAGGTGACTAACGCGGTCGTTTAACAAATAGGTATAGCCCACGATCGAAGTATGCCACCAGTCATGTAAGTACATGTGAAATAGCTCATTGTGGAGGGTACGAAACGTGGCAGGGGCATTCGTGAGTCTGAAAGGCAACAATCAAATGCCCCTTTTTGAGTATGGTTGCTTGCTTGTCACGTAGGTTGCCTTTGGCTCGTCTCCTTCTGCGATACGCGCCTGATAGTAGTAGCAGCCCGGTTGTAAATCCAACTTCGAGAAGTATCTCGCGATTATTTTATTTTTTAGGGCAAAGAAGTCTGTAATCAAAGTGGATTCTTGTTCTTGATGGTTAGGTTACCTTCTTGAGCGCCCGATAATTAATGTACAAGGCTCTCGCTTCTTCTGGAATAAAACAGGGGCTCCTCAACCCTTTCTCCAGCAATATAAGGAAAAACAGCCTTGCGTTTGATATATTACAAATTAGAGTTAAATAAATCAAATGTACATGTAATTTGAATCATTTAAGTTGAATTAAATTGTGAGACACATATATGACTAATTCAAATAAAATAATGAAAAGTGGATAGCTAATTCAAATTGAATTAGGAAAACGACTTTAAAGGTTTTTCTATATAAGGGACATATACAAAGCCTTTAAGGTGATTGTTACTATTACAGGAATAATTAAAAAAAAAGAGAACAATCAAATTGTTCTAATTATTGCTCTCTACTTCTGTCTCATATTTTTGTTTATCAATTTTCTTTCTTTAATTTGTTGTTCTAAATTATTATGGTTGGAGTGCAATCTCACAATAGTATCACTATATCCTGTAGGTTAATCTGCATTGATTTGTGTCTTTTGCATAAGAAATTCTTCCTTAGATGAAAGTGGACTTAAGGACAGTGATTCATGCATGCCTTGAAAAATTTATATTTACTAATCAATTAACAACTTCAGTGTTATGAGATACAACTTTCTAGATCTAATTCGTGAGTACAAGTTCTGCATTTTTCGATACATCTTTTGGTTTAAAAAACTTTGTTTTTGCCTTAATTTGTGTTTTTTTTTTTTGGCACTAGAAAATCTTCCTTAGAGGAGTGAAAAATTGGTATTAAGGATAGTACTTCGTGCATGCCTTAATAAATTTATATTTATTAACGAGGTAATAACTTCAGCATTATACGATAAATTTTTTTGTACATGGGTGTAACTTATGTGTTTTTGGATACACCTTTTAGATTAAACAGCTATATTGCTATTCCCAAACCATTATTGAACATTTGTGTATTTTTATATTGGTAGTTCCAGCTGATTTTCAGTTCAAAGAATCAATTTTAACTCACATTTCCAACATTTCAATCAATGGGGGCAAGTTTGGTGGAAGTATTAATATCAATGAAGTAGATTTATTTAGTCCAAGTGATGAGAAAGTTATTTGACAAAGACTTTGTCCCTATGAGCTAAACTAAATATTTATACAAGTGAAAATGACTAAAAAATAAAAAATAATAAAAGAGAGAGAAAAGGGAGGGAAGAAAAAGAGAGAAAGAACAAGAAATCAAGTAAATAATTGAGAGAATATTGTTTCAAAAATTGACTTTTACAAAGAGAAGTCGTATATTGACACACATAAAAGGTAAGAAATGAGAAGCTATGAAGAATTACGACAGCGTGATAGAAGATTATCCAACAACTATCACATGTTCCACGCGATTCATATCATCAGTATAGGACAATATTTCTTAGGAACAAGTTACATATTGCGTCGTTTAATCACTTTCTTTTTCCACATAAAAGAAATTTTAGGACAAAAAGAAAAAAAGAAATGAGTTAATCGTATAATGTATTATGTAATCGGCAATTGTTTCAGATAAATTATTCGAATTTGAAGGATTTTATGTCAAAGAAAGCAACAAAACGAATATGTATACCAACATTTAGAAGAGAATCGACCTTCAAATAAAAATTTAAAGAAATCTTTTAGTAAAATGAATTAAATATATTTAATTAATCTTTAGTTTAATGAGAAATATTGTTGACAGAAAATTAAATTACTTCATTACTTGGCAATGTATGGAAGATGAGAATTGTATAATTTTTTTTAATTAAAAACTATCCAAAAGGTGGAGGGTTAGGCAAAACCCTACATGTCATAAAATTGTATAAATTTTATTATTCCTTCAAAGACTTCTTGAAAATAATGATCACATTGTGATTAAAAATCAATTCTCATTCATTTCCATATCTCATATGGATATGAAATCAATTGATATAGCTGAATTTTTAAACATCAAATCATGAACAAACGAAACAAATCCAAATTAACGTCTTCAGCATATATAACGTGCTGGCAACACAATGCAACCAACGTCATGCGCTTACCCAATATTTTTTAGTCATTTAAATAGACCCCTCACAAGAAAAAAAGAGAAAATTTGTTTGCTTCTAATCAAAATTTAATGATAGCAATCGCTTGGCTTGTATGATTGAATGCGAGTGTATGGTTTTCTAGTACCTGCGTGCTTGCGGAAAAAGAAAAAAAAAAGGGCAATAAAATTAAAATGACAATTGGCTGGACGGCTCAATAACAACATGGTCGGTGATACTTGGCGAGCCTCCTGACTAGCCAGCCTGCTTGTTTGGGTGCTCTTTGGATTCATTTAATTAATTACGACTTGATTTTACACTACCTGTTTAGCTAAAGCAGCCGAAGAAAAAGGTGTGCGACAGAACCGCCAAATTGGCCCCCACAAATACAACTCAACTCAACTTAACCACAAAATGACGACAGGCGTCCTTGATTTGCTTTGCCAGCAATATTTGACTTCATTGCATTTCTACCTTATATTATGTGTACAATCGGTCTTCATGTCTACATTGACAGAACCCAAAATGATATGGCATGTAATTGGTTATTTAATATGTGATTATTAATTTTTCATAGATTTTAAGTAAATTAATTATATTATATTATCTCATCAATTAATTAATGAATATCATATCATTTATGATAAATTTTTAAGATATGTGACAGATAATTAATTTTGACTATCCTAATTATAAAGGCATTTTAAATTATAAAAAGTTAATAACGAAATTGTTACAGGTAAACGATGTATAGAAGATCTTTCTTAATCAATGTCATCTTTTTGACAAACAAACAAACGGGAGAAATTAACACCATTACGTAATGTGTATATGAAAAACTTAAGACAATTGCGTTATACACTAATTATGACAAGATCTAATTTATTATGACGCATACATATATGGCAAGAAATCAGAACATTATATGAGAATTAATAATCAAGACCATATCATGCACATAGGGCAAGAATAATGAGTAATTTGTATGTTAATGGCAAATGAATCCCAATTTATGGCGTGAAGATGATATTTTCCTTTAATGTCCTCTTGAATAAATTGGTTCGGGCATTGTAGCTAACGAACTTCGTTCTCATCACTCTAATTTCTATTACTGTTATAATTTTTATTACCGTACATTTTACTAAAGGATGGTTTTGTTTTTGACTTAATGATTTAAAGTGATTTGACTCAATTTATTCAGTCAATTAGAGGTGTTTGGTTTTATATCTCAATGAGATTTTTTAGATTTTTAGTTGAATAAAATAAGTTAATTATTTTGACTGTTGACGGAACGAAAAAAATCTTATAATAAGCCAACTAAATTCTATTGTAAAAATTATCCCCTAATTTAATATTTACTTTTCATACCTTCCTCAAAAATCCACGCATTTGTACTCGACTAAGTCTTAATTTAGAATTGAGGTTGGACAACTTTAGATTAAAAGTTACAGCACAAAAATATTTGGTAAACACTAGCTGCTGTAGATTGGAAGCTAAGTTGATTTGATTTTACAATTGCATGATAAAAAAATTTATTATATTGTTACTAATTTTATCAAGATCATTATTTAAAAATTGTATTTACTACATATTATTAATTTTTATTTCATATTTACAGTTTTTTTTAAGCAACTGTAATTTAAAAGTTAGAATACCTCAATCCCAAACAGAGCTTAACATTAACTCATATTTGATTTTGGATAAATATTCATTTAGTTCCTATATTTTAACTTAAGTTCATGCTTAGTCACTATATTTTAAAAAGTACCTTAAAACATCCATATAGTTAAATATGTAACATTTTTACACTTATTTTTTCTTTCTTTTCACAATACTATACTTCCACAAATATTCTTCACATTAATTAATCTATCTATAAAAAATCTAATTAGCAAATTAACTAATAATTATTTATTAGCAAATTAACCAATAAATATCAGTATAAAAGAACTAGTGTTTTTATAACTGTGTAAATTGTAATAATCTTAATAATAACCATTTTATAAAAAAATTAATGCAAATTAATCCTCAAAGGCAAATAATAATATAAAAGTTTGTGTAAATTTTTATGTTATTTTTAAGGTTAATTTGATAAATTATCATTTTTTTCTTTTTACTAATATCCCAAAGAAATTGTCATTAAAGGATAGAAAATTTAAGAGTAGAAGTGTAAAATATTTAACATTTAAGGTAACTTTTTAAATAATGGGAATAAACATGCACTTAATTAAAAATATAGGGACTAAACAAGCATTTACCCTTTAATTTTTTTTTTCAACATCCCTCCTAATTTTTCTAAGTTGCTTCATTCATCAAGTTCTTCAATTTCTCATGAATTATCATTATAGTTATGATTCTTAAACTTTTTATATAATTATATAATCTACATTTATAATATCTTTTTTTACTGAATTGGATTTTAATTCATGCTTTAAGGTATGATTTTGAAATTAGGCCTTTAGGGTTAAGAAGTGCTCTATCATTGTCTAATTTATCTTACTTTTACTTATAGATTTTAACATTTAAATTTAGTAAGGGTATAAATTTAAAAGTACAGGTTTTTAGTTTTTTTAAGTTAAAAGAACAAATAGCTAGCTTATTTTAAGAGATTCAAGTAAAAAATAGTTGTTTAAATTCAGACATTCAGGTTTTTTTAGAGTTCAGTCTCATATAAATTTATTCAAACTAAGGAAAAAGATTTCCACATACGTCTATTAAACTTTTTTTGGCGACAATTTAATTTCTTCTCAATTGATGTGAGCAAGGTTCGAGTTCAAGACATCTAATGTCCACTCAAGAGATGTTACTAATTAAATTAGCTGACGCCCATACTAACTTAGCCGTAAGGTAAATATCATTTCTCATAAATTTAAACAAAATCTTTTAATGCTAAAATATTCTTAATTGGATGAAACAATTTTTATTTTTATCGGAAGAGGCTTTTGCCATTCACAAATGACACTTCTTGACATTTGTCATAAGAATTATAAGCTTCTTCGACAAATATTAAGCAACTGAAATGGCAATAATTAAATGATATTTTTATTTTTATTTTTATCGGAAGATGGTTAACCTTCGATTTGGTTAGGATTTTCAGTTTTCTTTTATATATGTTAACAGTTTGGTGGTTGAAACATTAAATGATAGTTTTAGAAAGAATGTAAATAATAAATTAACTTATTTAATGTCCTTCTTTTTTTTCCACTCCTGAGTCCATGAATTTGTCCTAGATATTTTTCGCAGAAGACGAAGTGATGACTGGCAGCAAATTGCCTCTGCCTCATGCAATTGTAGTAGGCTTAAAGCCGTCTTCTTTCCTTGCCTCCATTTTTAGATTTTTATTCCTTTTTTTTTGGTTAAGAAATTTTATTATATGAACTATCTAATTAATTAAATATACTTTAGAAAACAAAATCAAAGTCACGGACACATAAATTAAATTCTGTACGCGTTTCCGCTCATCATGGAGTCAATTAATTAAGTTAATTCTTCCAAATACTTCACCTTCGCTCATACTCTCATAGTTTTATATCGTATTGTAAGAGCTAGATCGAACATGAGACCGAAGATCTTGATTCATCTGAGTTCTTCCAAATGTACCCCATGAAAATGATATGGGTATAGTTTCAAACTTTTTAATAATAATTAATTTAGGTAATTATCTAATCAGTTCATCGATATTATTAACCAATATGATCAAGTCAGAATAAATAAGAATATAAAAATGGAAGTGGGTGAAAATTACGAGCCAAAATTTCATCAGAGTACATTGCACCTAACTATAACTTGATAGCTAATCCGTGCATATAATATCAATTAATTTTATTATTTATTATTTTTATAAATTTAATCAATGAATAATACATGAAATACTACATCATACAAAATACAAACTTAAGTATCCAGGATTAAATCTCAACTTGCAAAAAAAAAAATCTATTACTAATAGTAAGAGAAGGATTGTGATTGTGATTGTCATTAATTGCTGTCAATTCTCTCTCTTTTGATCATATTATCTTCAGCTAAAGTAGTGTGCATGCAGCCTACCATGAACTAAGAGTCAAAATATGATCTTTCTCGTTCGAATACTTCCAAATCCTCCAACCATCATTTAACTGAGACCATCCAAATTTTTGACAAGAGGACAATATCAAGCAATTGTTAAGTAAATGCCCACTTATCTATAAAGACACATTCTCTAGCTAGCAAGGATTTTACTGCCCTTCTTAATTTTTGCTTTTTTTCACGAAACTTCGAGGACCCATTTTGATATGCGTATAGTTCTGTAATGAGACACGGTTTGGCTTTTACATAACAAAGTTAAAACATCATGTTCAACTAAACCTAGCTTAATCTCATGATTTTCAAAAAGTAGAATATGATTTTCCTCTATCAAGTAGTAAATCCAATAAGTGCGAAAAGCTTCCTAATGCGTTGGTGCAATTGTTGACTATAGTTAGTCATTTTTGGTCTCGTGTACAATATTTTATGTTGAGTGATAATGTCATATGACGTTACATTATTTACGTAGGCCATGCGTCCTACAAAAAGAAATCTATGAATATATAAAATAGGTTATTTGACACATAATTCATTAATAATGTATCATTAAGTACAGAATGTGAAAGAAGATATGGAAGAGAAAATATAAAAAGGACAAAGAAAAGAACAGCGGAAGTAGTTGTCAAAATAAAGAGAAGAGTGGTCACGGGATTCTATAGACTAAAGATAATCTTGATCGATTTTGCATATTCATGTCCAGCCCATACCCACTTAAATTCATGCTTCGGAAGTCTCTCTCGCCCCCATTCCAATTACTTTTCTACAACTAGCTACATACAATTTGCAAATTTCTTTCTTTGGGAAAAAAAAAATCCCTATCCTTTATTTTATTACTTAAGTTATTTTGATATATGTGTGTGTAATTTTTCCTTTTCAAAGTTTTGCATCGAGAGAAAACTAAATTCCCGCATGATCAATACCCAAAATGCTGGGCAAGGGCGGATCCATGATCTTTGTTTTGATCTAAATTAATAAATTTATTTTATATTTGTGTGAATACTGCAGTAACATAGAAAGAAGTCAAAACACATATATTAAGGGTAAAAGTTTATTTAATCCCTATATTTTGAGGTTAACGTTTGTTTAATCTCTATATTTTTAAAAATATTTTAAAATATTCTTACGGTTAAATTCTGACACCCGTGTCTTTTTTTTTTTTTTTGTTCTTTTAGCTTTCTTTTACAATATTATCCTTTTGGTAATAATGTATCCTTTTTTGGACATTAATAAAAAAAAATTAAATTACTAGTTGAAACCTAAAAAATAAAATAGAAAAAATATATATTAATTTTTTGTGGAACACTTGCTGAGGAGTTAATATATTATTTTTTTATTAACCTCTAACAAAATTAGTAATTTATTTTTTGTACAATATTAATTCTTTTAGACACAAGTAAGTTTTTCACATTATATTCTTTTTGTTTTTAATTTTTTTTAAAGTCTATATTTTTTCTTCTATTTTATTACAAATTAATTGATGTTGCATTAAGAGCCTCACTATAACTAAATATAAATTTGTAATAAAATAAATCTATAATTCTAATTAAAATAATAGATTGCTATTTTAATATTGAATTTTAAAGGTCCTAAAAATAACTATAAACAGTATGTTAGTAGAAATTAATTTTGAGATATGCTTGACAAAAAAGTAAAAAGCTACTTTTTATCTAAAAATTGTAAAACTTTTAGGAACTTTTATGAATGTTCTTTTTTTTTTTCTTAATACGGTGGATATAAATCCACCCGTATATTGCGGGTTCCAACCTAAAAATGTTACTAGTTGAAACAAGTGGTTTAACTAACTGTAAACAATTATGACTGTCATTTGGTTCAACTATTATAATATTTCTTTTTGATGGTGTATGACTACATCAGGTTTTGAGATAATAGGGTTCACGTGAATATATATATATTTTTTCAATCAAGCTTATTGTTATGCGAGAATCGAAACCACTATGACACTTGTATATGACAAATCAAAACCATTATGAAATGTAAAATGGTAAAAGAATCCCAGCTCATGGAATATGAGTATTTTTCATAATTTGTGATCTAACAGCTATGAAAGCATAAATATAGGTATTTTGAGTAATTTTTTAAAATACAAGATGTAGCTAAATCATTACCCTATCAAAATAGATACCCAAAAATTCATCTTTTGGTTTAATGTATGTAATCCACATTTGCTGGATTATTAGAAATCTTTGTTACAGGATGCAACCTAATTAGTGAATATCCAACACCTATGACGACAGTGTATACGTTTACATTTACTAATAAATTTATTTTTATTTTTATTTTTATTTTTTTTTGGAAAAAGGTAAGCATGGACACCAAATGAAAGCAAAATAAAAATAATTTATTTTCAAATATATATTTTTTATTTTGATGGTCTATATTTTATCTGATAACCGCTAATCTCACTTGAACTTTGTTCTGAAGGAGCTCAGTTAAAAATAATTTTTTTTGTATATGCTGGATTCATTACGATTGAGTAATGAAGCTGATTAGTTAAGTTAAGAGAGCAAATAAAATTTGACTGGAAAGTAAAATTAAATTGAGCTTTATGTACGGTAGAAGAAAGAAAGGTCAAAGGGCACTGCTAAGAAGGTTAATTAAAGTGGTCATCCAATGTCCTTGAGACGTCAGTTATCTCATCTTAAAACCTCCTCTCATGTAGGGTCTTAGTGATATATACATGTACATAGATCTTTCTATTTACACCCATCACTGCTCTTCCTATATTCTTCTCTTCTTTCATCTTCATCTTCTTCAAAATAAAATTATTTTTTTGTCATATTTAATTAATTGGTCGCAAATTAAATTAATTAATATTAAATAACAGCTCTTATCTTAATACCCAACTTGCATGCATACGTACATACATACACCACCACTCAGTCATCTCGTACAATTTGTACATGTGTATATATATGTAAACAAATCCAAGCTCGAGCTTTTAGGTTAAAGGCAATTGAAGCAGCAACCATGAGCATGAGCATAAGCATGAGCAACAATAACGACAGCAAAGATGACGATCACGAACACGACGTGGTTATGCCTGGCTTTCGCTTCCATCCTACCGAGGAAGAGCTTGTAGAATTCTATCTTCGCCGTAAGGTTGAGGGCAAGCGTTTCAATGTTGAACTCATCACTTTTCTTGATCTTTATCGCTATGACCCTTGGGAACTCCCTGGTAATTGTTTATAAAAACATACACACACTCCCTCTCTTTCAAGGCATCCTATCCTATGTAATCAATCATCTTATCTTTTTCTTTTAATATATCTTTCTTCTGCATCATGTGCTAGCTAGGTAGCTACTTTATCATATGCCAGCTATTTAATTAATTATTTTTATTATATGTATATGAATGAACTCAATTGCATCATTTGTTGACCATCGCAGCTCTGGCAGCAGTTGGGGAGAAAGAATGGTTCTTCTATGTGCCAAGAGATCGAAAGTATAGAAACGGGGACCGTCCCAATCGAGTGACAACATCTGGATATTGGAAGGCAACCGGAGCTGATAGAATGATTAAAAGCGAAAATTCTCGTTCAATTGGCTTAAAGAAAACCCTAGTTTTCTATTCTGGCAAAGCTCCTAAAGGCATCCGTACCAGTTGGATTATGAACGAATATCGGCTTCCACAACACGAAACTGAACGATACCAAAAGGTAAGTAAGAGTGAAGTAATCCCTCAAAAATTTACAAATTAGAAGTCAACAATTTTATAAGCTTCTTAACATGATCTTAATGAAGATATGTTATCTTGATTTGATTGCATATCTTGTTGGAACCCTAACAAGGTTTCACTGGAACCTCACTTGAGCTAAATTTTTCTTCACCTCCCACAACTGTTTTCCCCTCAGGTTTGAGAGAATAATTCCCAAAGATTTCCTATATGGATCCATTGTGATAGAAATTCAAATGAAAGGATCTTATCAAGAAAAGATACGAAATTTTAGTTCCAGGAAAATATTCCTGTCAGTTTAAGAATCTCTAATCATGTAGAATTTAATGGGGTTTGATTATTGTATGTTCTCGAAAATTCATGGCAACATGCATGAATGTTCAATACTTCTGTTACTTCTCAATTCCCATAACTATAAACTGACTCTTAATGGCCTAAAATATTTTAATGCGAGTCCTTGGTCTTCTGTTTAATTGCATCGTTTCGGGAAATATCCCTTCATCTTTTGATCTTCTTCATACTTTTTCAGGCAGAAATATCACTTTGCCGTGTACACAAGAGACCTGGAGTCGAAGACCACACATCTCTTCCTCGTTGTCTTCCAACATCAAAAGCATCTTCTTTGAGATCCGGGTCATCCAGGTCGACTACACGACCCGACAAAATATTGTATTATCATCATCGTCGTCATGGCATTGAAAGATTGCAAGGTTTTGGTGGGCAATCATCACATCAACAAATGGAAATGGTAACTGATGAAAAGATGAGTACTAATACCGATCAAACTGATGGAAGCAGCAGCAGCTGCTCAGATGTGGCAGCAGTTCTCGGTCTCTCAAAGCAAAATGTGTACCGTCCAAATATGGCTTCAATTACCACTTCATTACTTGGACTCCCATCTTCGATAATGGAAGAACAAGCCGCAGCTTCAACTTTAGTCCCTAGTTGCACTACCACTACTCTTTTTCCAGTAGCTTTATCTTCTTCTTCTTCTTGTTCTCCTCTTGTTTATTCCGATGCAGCCGATGAGTTTCACAGGCTTTTAACCTACCCACAAGCTTCGATGAACCACCAACAACAGTATTACAATGTCGATCATCATCTTCACCTTCAGGAATTGCAGCCACAGTCTCTCAATTTGCTTGCAACCCCACTTCCGGCCGCCTTCTCGGACAGACTTTGGGAGTGGAATCCAATACTGGAAGCAAACAGAGAGTACAATGATCCATTCAAATAATTGATATAATTACGGTATTCATACTGATGATTTATCTCATTAAGTGTCTCAAGTTTAATTAATTCTCTATTACTTCTGTGTAATGACATTTCTGGCTTGAAATATGACATAATGAACATGATTTGTATTTGCTTAATTCTCCACTAGGGTTGAGTGATTCCTTCTGCAAAACATTGCTGTAGCACTATGCTCAAGTTTTCCATATAGACTACCATTCGTTGTTGTATAGAGTAGTTTATTTCTCCTCAACTTATTATTTTGATCAAGGGTTTTGAGTCTCCCTATATGTAATGTTGGATCCATTTTAAAAAAAAGAAAAAGAAAGTTGAAAATCAGCCTCTTTTTGCATGGAGCAACCTTTTTAATCGATTGTTAATTATATTATTTTAATGTGTAATATTTTGTTAAAAAAGCTTAGTTCCCAAAATAAAATGCAGTTTAAAAAATTAAAATAAATTTTTCGAAACAAAATGAGATTTTAGCCTCAAAAGTTCTTTAGTCCGATTTCAATTAATAATTAAACTTTAATACCTCTTGCATCTTAACTAATATTACACAAATTCAAAGCAAATCCATTGCAATTAATAATTAAGCTTCAGTCTCCTTGCATTTTACAAAATCATTGGTTGAATTGTTGTCATCTTTTCAGTCAGTTGGATTTTAAAATTAGCCACTCTTTGCATGAAGTTAATTATGTTGCCAATTATTTGGTGAACCAAGGTTTAAAGTGATCTGCTTACATTTGGTAGGACGATCCACCACAAGAGGAGGTTCCTAAGTTTCTTATTATGCTAAAGGGTTTCCCAGTTAATGATTTTTTAAAATTTGTTAACCTATATTTTTCCTATTTTGCTGTTTATTTTTTCAGCTTTCATTTTGTCACCAGATATTTTGAGGGGTAAGGCTCAATATATTTCCCTTTCCCTTGCTGCACTCACACACACACACACACACACACACACACACACACACACACACACACACACACACACGTTTAACATTGTTTAGTTGCTGTAATGGTGATCAGAGTATGTTAATTGGTGAATGGGAATTATGATTCTATCCTAATTTGAACCTATATGAGCTTTGATTTTCCAACCATGTACTTTGTTATTGTTATTCATGTATGGTCCAGTGAAAGAGGGATGTGCTTTGCTTTGGTTGAAATTCTGAACAAGATTCTAAGTGAGAGGCAAAATTCTTTCTTGCGTAAAAGGGTCCTCAAGAAATTAAAGACAGTATCTCAGGTTCGTTATTGTGAATTTTTAGATAATTGGTATTCTCTTTTTTTTTTTTTAATATACATTTGTTTTTAGATTAAAAAAAATAAAAATTCTTTTCTTAACATAAAAAACACACCAACAGCCCCTAGGTTAAGTTGATTGGTACTTCACCACTTAAATATTTTATATTGAATTGGCTTTCGTGTGTAAGTTAATCAACTTTATGGCCTTCTACGTTAAAAGTTTAGGCCCACCTCAAGGCTTCCATTTGTTGTAAAGTCTCTCTTTAGTGAACTTTATTACATTACTTGATTCCGATTCCACTGCGATGACAATAACATGTTCATCCACAAGAACCAGAAGTTATTTATTTATTTATTTTTAATTACATCAATGAAACCATCCGACTCATAATTGCCAAGAAATTACACTAGAAAATTAAAAACGTAGCCTATTGATTTCATTCATTTCGTTTGTTTATATACAAGTGCCCTTTCTTGTCATGATGCCATTTTTACAACTCCTCCTTTTGAACTCAGTCCTATGGCTAATGCTAATTTGATGTAATGACTGCTATTCTCCGTCCATTACAAAGCTTCTGGTGTATTGTTTTATTAGCTAGTCACATGATGTCCTTCGTATGTACTCCTTTGGATTTATGTTGAGCCTTGCTAAGTCAACAACCAGCGACCATATCTATCCTTCTTGCTGACTCACCATCCATGGAAGTATTGCAGATGAGGTTTCATTGAGACCTCTCATGGAGCGCCAGATTTAATTCATCAAACACACTTACTTCCCTAACACCCAGATTTAATTAGATTTTAGACCTAAAAATGATTTCAGACCCACTTCACAAAAGGGCGCTACAAAAGAGAGGTGTAATTTCAGTTGAGCGACATATACGTACAATGAATTAAGAGAGAGAGGCCCAGTATCAAGGCTTCTCATAACTTCACTAATATGGAAGAATATGGAAGAATGCAACAATGATGACGAGGATTGAATTTGCATGCATTCAACTCTGTAGCAACACTCCTTTTGGCTTTTAGTAAATTAATGTCTTAGATTTTGAGATACAATTATAACTTAAAAGTTACATTACTAAAATATTTAATAAACACTAGTTGTTGTGACTTAAAAGTTAAGTTAATTTGTACTAAAAAATCTATAATTTATATCTTTGTTATTTTTGTCACAAATAATTATTATTTAAAAGTTATATTCATTATACATTGTTAACTTGTATTTTATATTTACAACATTTTTTTAGAGCAACTATGGTTCAAAAAAATAGCACCTCAGTATCACACAGCGCCCAAAGTGATATTTCTCAATCCAGTCACAGACTAAAAATTAGTTTAGAATGATATCTTATGGATGAAGAATTCTATAATTTCTCCTTATGGAGATCTATTAATTGATGTTATATGAGGGATAAATATATAATAAGTTTGCTCAGATAAATAATTGCGTTTGCTCTGTGTGTGTGTGTGTATTTGGTATAATAATCCAACATGAACATATATAAATATCAGATGTATATCAAAAATGAGTTTTCTTTGATATATATATATATATATCTATATATATATATATACATATAATTTTTTTTTATAGGCGGCAGGATGGTCTCAGATTGCATTGCCGCAGTCTTTTCTGTAATGAAGAAATGAGAGGACAACGTACGGTCCACATAAGTCATGGGAGGAGAGGTAGCTTGTACTGGCCTGTGGGTCAGTACGTAAGAATATAACGCAATGTATTTTGTTGCGTTCTCTCTCTCTCTCTCTCTCTATATATATATATATATTACTGTGTCACAAGGAGGAGAAGCATCATTATAGCAGATGTAATAGTGAGCTCATGGAATTTGTCAAACAAGTGGGCAGGTCTAAATTATTTTCTTACAACAGACTGCTTGGAAAGGATGTGAGCCACTTCTGTACTTTTTGGCTGCTAAAATGGATTTAGACTTCCAAATCATGCAAATATGCGTCAGATTGTGTTTTGAAGTTCTCTCGTTTAGCGTCCTGTCCTGTCCCGTCCCGTCCCTTCCCGTCCCCTCTAGTTAGTTTATATTTAGTTTTAGGATTTCCTATAGTTATGTTCTCTATAGGTCTGTGTTATGTCCCCATATTCCCAATAAACCCTATATTTTAATATTTGTAAATTGTAACACTATATATGTTTGTGTGTGCTCACGCGTGCGTGGGTGTGGGTGTGTGTGTGTGTGGAATAAACCCTATTGTAATATTTGTAGATTACAACATTATATATGTGTGTGTGTTTCAAGAAAAGATTATAACTCTCTTTTATTGAAAAAAAAAAAGAAAATTCCAATTGATTTTAGTAAGCTAAATTAAAGAACTAAATAGGTGCAAGATGACGATCTGATTTTTTCTTTATGAATTGAATTTAAAAACGTTGATGCCAAACAAAGAAAACTTAAAAATCCATCACATCCTTATGCGAACTATCAAATGAGAATAATCTGCCATCAATAATGAAAGGAATTCTTCTATATGTAGGATTGTACAAAACTTAACCAATGTCTACCTACAACTATAATATAGGGCATTCAATTCCTCGTCTCAATCAAAGGTTCTCAATTTCTGTTATAGCAATTGCTTTCTAAAATTTCAAACACACACTGACGCACATAGGAAGCTAGTTACATCTTCTGAGAAATAAAATTAAGATGCTAAAGTAATCAATAGTGACTTTATACAATGCAGCCTGCATGGACCTCTCTAGCTAGATTGTTGAAACCCCACAATGCCATGTGTGTGTTGTTAATTTGTACAAGTGGGGTATTCATCTTGTTGCTGAATTTGCAGTGCATATTAATATCCGTTAGAACCTGCTAAATGCTACAAGACAATGCTAGATAGCTACAGCTATCAACAAGCTACTTGTGATAATTACCAGATCCTATTTTAATTATGTCCTTTTCCTTTTATGTTTGTAGCTTGGAGTTTGAATTTGATCTTTGAATGAATGAAAGCTTATAAAGGAGAGATTTAATAATGGTATTTGCTCTCTATCGTGTGCCTTCCGAGAAAGCCTAGAATATCTCTAATGTACCATTCAATAATATATATATTCTAATAATTTTCTGTTAAGTATAAAATATATATTCCAAAAACTGCTACATGATTGAGAACTGCAATGCATATAAATGAATATATATATATACCCAGCACGATAGATACCATTGAATATATACACAGATTTTTCCAAATGACAAGCACAATTAAATCAAAATTAAATTGCATGATCAGATTATAGGGCTGGAAAAGATCAAAGTAAATCAGGTCAACAAGAAAAAAGTAATGCGGATTTTTCTTAATGGAGTGGTTCTATAGACACCTAAGTAGTGTGACCCCCCGATAGGTCGAGTTTGTCTGATTTCGGTTCTGCAGCTTTTTATTATTTTTTCCCTTATTTAACAACAAGGGAAAATCCAAATTTCTTTTTGAGTGTCTGTTAGTATCTTTGTCATCAGTAACAGAATCAAAATTTGAATCCATCTTTCTTGTCTCCATTGTAATAATGTTAATTTATTGTGAGAAAAATCGGTCCAGTTCCTGCATATACTAGCGTGTTACTTTCATAGCTAGTTGTAACTTTTGTCTATGATCCAGGTTTTTTCTTTTGGCATCAGGTAATCGCATGCGTCCGTCATATAATAGCTAGAGGAAAACCTATTTTTCAGAAATGAAACTCATACTTTTTAAGCTTAGAACAATACTTATTATAAGGGTATCCTCCAGATTAGAATACTGTGATTTTTAATCCATCCCTTATGAGATGAAATCACTAAATCTTAATAACAAGTGCGTGAGTGGGTTGTTAACATTAGCCACCAAGTAAATTGAGTATTTATATCAAATACTCAAGTTTGTGTACTGTTATTAATTTTTGTTTTATGTAATTTTAACACTCTTATACTCCTTTATCTGCCTAATAATATTTCCTTTTAATTAAAAGAAAGCAAAAACGAAAGTATGAATTAATTATAGGCTACAGAACTTTAAGGCTGAACGAAAGTATGAATTAATTATAGGCTACAGAACTTTAAGGCTGAAAATTCAGTTCATTTCGTTTATTTTTTATTTATTAATTATTTTCTTTGGGTAAACTGCTAAGGAGAACATATCTCACAACACGAAAGTACTAGGGAAAAATAAGTAAATCATATCCACCATTATCATCAATCGGTCATTTATATTCTTCAATTCTTGTAATGTACTTACAACACGAAAGTACTAGGGAAAATAATTACTAAAGCCTCTAGCTAGCCAGATAAAAATAATCAGTGGTGATATAGAGTTTATAACTATCTCTAAATAAGTATGTCCCATATATATAAAATTTATAATTGATCAATAATTACTTGAATGGATCATTGTACTCTCTGTTTGCTTCCGGGATCGGATTCCACTCCCACAATCTGTCCGAGAAGGCTGCTGGAAGCGGGCTTGGAAGCAAATTGACAGACAGCGGCTGCGATTGCGGCGGCAATTGTGGGAAGTGTGAGTGATGCTGCTGCTGCTGATGATGATGCTGATAATTGTAATATTGTTGTTGGTGGTTCATGGAGGCTTGTTGATAAGCTAAAAGCCTGTGAAATTCATCAGTTGCATTGGAAGAAGCAGCAGAAGAAGAAGAAGTAGATAAAGCTACTGGAAAAAGAGTGGTAGTGCAATTAGGAACCAAAGTTAATGATGCTGCTTGTTCTTCCATTAATGAAGGTGGCAGCCCAAGTGCTGAGCTAACTGAAGCCATATTTGGGCGGTACACATTTTGCTTTGAGAGTCCAAGAACTGTGGTGACATCTGAGCAGCTGCTGCTTCCGTCAGTCCGATCAGTATTAGTACTCATCTTTTCAGCTGCAATGTCCATTTGTTGCTGTGATGATTGCCCACCCAAAGCTTGGAATCTTTCAATGCCAAATTGATGATGATGGTGAGGGTCTAGTGTCTTATCAGATTGTGCTGAAATCGATGACACTGATCTCGATGAAGATGCTCTTGAAGTTGGGAGAGAACGAGGAAGAGATGGGTGGTCTTCGACTCCAGGTCTCTTGTACACACGGCAAAGTGATATTTCTGCCTGAAAAAAAATGGGGAAAGAAGAAAATGAAGAGATATTTGATGACGTAAAGTAATTTTAGAAAAGATCAAGGACTTCAATGAAAAACTAATCCGGCATTAAGAATCTGTTTTTGTAGTTATAAGAAGTGGCAGAAGAAGCATTCAATGGACGGTTAAGTGAGAAAGTTCATGCATGATGCTATGAATTTTGGAGAAAAGGAAGACAAATTAATCAAAACCCTATTAACTTATACATGATTCGGGAACAGTTTCTGTCAGAAATTTTTCTCGAAAATCTATTGTCTTATATTTGTCTTGACAGGATCCTTTCGTTTTTCTCTCCCGATGGGTCTATTTTCTCGTAGAAATTAAGCCTACAGTAAACTCTCAAGCTTGGGGTAAAAAACAATGTGGGAAGTGAAGAAAACTTTGACCCCAATGAGGATAAAAAAGAAGCATATGATCTAGGGTTCATGATTTGCAAATCAAAGACAACATTTCTTCATCATCAATAATGTCAAAATTCTTTCAAAAAGAAAAAAATGAAAATTAATGAGAAAGCTTAGAAAATTGCTGCCTTCTAATTGCATATGACTACCTTTTGGTACCGTTCTGTTTCATGTTGCGGCAACCGATACTCGTTCATAATCCAACTGGTGCGGATGCCTTTAGGGGCTTTCCCAGAGTAGAAAACTAGGGTTTTTTTCAAGCCAATTGAACGAGAATTTTCACTTTTAATCATTCTATCAGCTCCGGTTGCCTTCCAATACCCAGAAGTTGTTACTCGATTGGGACGGTCCCCATTTCGGTACTTTCGATCTCTGGGTACATAGAAGAACCATTCTTTCTCCCCAATCGCTGCCAACGCTGATGATCAACAAATGAAATGAATTCGTAAGTCAGAAAAACAATTAGGGCAGAAGATAATAAAGTAGCTGGTTTAGCTAGCACACATGATAGCTAATTAGCTACAAGACACAAAAGAAATATATATTAATAAAAACAAAAAACAGATAAGATGATTGATTACATAGGATAGGATGCCTTGAAGGAGAGGGAGTGTATGGAAGTATATATAAATAATTACCAGGGAGTTCCCAAGGGTCATAGCGATAAAGATCAAGAAACGTGATGAGTTCAACATTGAACCGCTTGCCCTCAACCTTACGGCGAAGGTAGAATTCTACAAGCTCTTCCTCGGTAGGATGGAAGCGAAAGCCAGGCATGACCACGTCGTGTTCGTGATCATCCTTGTTGTCGTTGTTCTCGTTGTCGTTGCTTTCATTGTTATTGCTCATGTTTGCTGCTGCAATTGCCATAAACTAAAAGCTAAAGCTTATAGAATCAAACTTGAATTTGGGTATGGGTTAGCTGTTTTATTTATACTTGTATAAACGGTAAGAAATTGAGTATGTGTGGTGTGTGTATGTATGTATATGCAAGTGGGTAGGCTATTAAGATAAATTAGGAGATAGTGAAATTAATTTTTCGCACTAATTAATAAAAAATAATAATTCAATTTGGAAAATGATGAAGATGGAGAAGAGATGAAGAAGGAGAAGAGAGAAGAAACAGGAAAAGAGTCGTAGTTGGAGTTCATAGAAAGATCTACATAGCATTGAGGCCCTACATATGAGAGATGGCTTTAAGGTGAGAAAATGACATCTCAAAATATAGGACAAGAGTGACCACACTTACCCCCCTAGCGGTGCCTTTGGACCTTTCTTCAATATTTCTTCTACCAAAGAAAAATTTAATTTTATTTACCTAGGTTTTTTCTCATTAATTATTTTCACCAAATTATGCAATTATAAATTGCCTTTGCTCACTTCTTATCTCATTTCAGTTCCTCTTTTTCTTTGCTAGGCCAAGTCAATTATACCATATTTGGTCTTCTAATATCTTGATAAAAAAGAATAAAAAAATATATTTTGTTTTTAGTTATTTAATTGTAACAGTTTACTTGGATTTGTGCAACGGTCTACTCACGATTATGGGTCTAAATCTCAACAGCTTTGCTTCTAGATCCATTCAAACGGTCTCATACTGTTTTGGTAAGAAGCTCATAATATATATCTATGGTCTGGATTTCTCATCAGACAGTGTGAGAATTCTGACACTCCTTGCCCTTTGGGTGCTACATGACTAATTTGTTTTGTAATAAAGGGAAAATAAACCGCAATTCCAAATTTTTAAGTATTGTTTCATGTTAACATAAGAACAAATCTACTTATGGTACCAATCATGCAATAAACCTTAATATGTAACATTTAATTTCAGTTTTAATGTGTGAACCCGAATCAATTATGCCAAAGTCACTAAATCCGAGCAAAGTTGCTGATTTGGATTTAATTCGGTTCAATTACATAAATAATACGTGAAAATAATTTAAAAATCGTAGTGCACATAACGTCTTTCTTAATTAGGAACTAATTAATGACATTTATTTTACACACAGACACAAATATGTATATATTCAATGAATTGAGTAGCTGGCTTTCTTTCTGGTTAAGATATATAATTAAGATAATGATTTCTTTAAATTCATCAATTACAAATTACGCATGAGTAAGGGTATGTTTGTGAGGGCATTCAATATTAGACACATGCTTTTAAAATACAAATCGTACGTCTAGCTAGTTGTATAAAAGTAATTGGAGTGGGGCTAGGCAGACAAAGCATGGATAGGTGGGGAATGGATTGGAGGTAAAGAATTTGCAAAATCGATTTAGTTTGTAAATGCATGGGTCAAGAGAATCCCGTGACCACTCTTCTGTTTATGACAACTACTTACCTTTTTCTTAATATTTTTTTCCCCTTTTCCATCTCTTTCACATAATCACATTCTATATATATATTAGGTAAATTATATATTAATTAATTTTATCCTCATTTGTACTACAGATGAAAATTTTCAGGTTGCGTATGTTCACGTTTTACAAGATACAGATTGCGGAGTGCACGGTTTTCCTTCCTGTTATAATACTCTAAAATAATAATGTATTGTTTAAAATTCGCATGTTAAAAATGCGGATATTCTTAATAGATATATGACGCATGGTGGACGAAATTGATCAAATATTAAATTAACCATAAATAAGAAAGGAACTCTATAGAACATTTAAAAAAAAAATTTTAAGAACTTTACGGATCAATTGAACAAGTTATCAAATGAGCTTTTGTATTGGTATCACAATCGGCTACATATACAAGAAAATTCAATATACACGTAATTATATACAAATCATGGTGAATGCAAGATCGACCTTAATTAGTGATGGTGGGAATCATGGTAATTGCTTATGAAGAGATTATTTCCTCTCTAATAATATGTTAGATCTTAATCACCAATTAGCTCTCTACCCTGTATTTAAATAACTTTTTAAGTAAGAGCCAATTAGTGGAATTATTAAATCTCTTTTGTTAAAAACAATAAGTTTGGGGTTTGTACTCCGCTCAGTTATATAAACTGGGGGAATTTGCTGTTAGGTTAAATTAGAATAAAAATTTCACCATTTTTACTATTTAATTTTCTTGAAAGAGGAATATCAATTCAAACTTTTTGAAAATCTTGGATCCAGGCTAGCGTTCGTAAGTATAACGTTTATGCTTTGTTATTTAAAAGGCAAACCGTGTCTCATTAGAGTGCTAAATACACCTATATGCATGGGTCCTCATAATTCTATGAAAAAGTAAACCATTTTACATTAATTTCTTTTCTAATTTTGGATTTAGGAAGAAAATTTCAAAAACGCCAGTAAAATATCTAGCTAGCAAGCAAAGGAGGTGTGTCTTTATATACAAGGGAGCATTGACTTGATTATTTCTTGATTTTGTCATCTTCTTAGAAATTTGAGAGGTCTCAAATGCGTGGATAGAATTGGAAGTATTCGATCATGAAGGATCATGATTTGTTGACTCTTTCGTCATGGGAGGCTCGAGGCTGCATGGATACAACTTTAGTTAAATTTTATTATTAGATCAAATGAGAAAGAATTTTCCATGACAAGGACAATCCTTCTCTCTGATCATTGTTATTAGGGTATAATTTGATCCTTCCAATTTTAAATGACCTGTTAAGTCTGGGTAATACAATGTGATTGATATTATATTATGACAAAAAATCGATTAGTTCGTAACACATGATTGCATGTGTTATATATTTTGTGGTTCGCTGTCATGTGGCATTGTCTCATAGTCTGCAGCCTCAACTCTATTTACAAGCTTTTTTAAAATCACACTGTGTGTGCAGTTGTTCATAAAAAAATAATTAACATTATTTGTTAGATCATTTTGTTTAATATTATATTTCTTCTCTGATGCGGGTGCCTTCATTTTTTTTTATGTGGACATATTATTAAACCATACAGTTTAATAGAGTCAGTGAAGAATACTTTTAAACAATATGTCTACATTTCAAAAAAATAAATAAATAAGGGCACAACACCTATATATGTGTGTGTGTGTTCCAATCCAAAATCTTAAATTTGTTAAAGTGCGGAAAAACTATTAACCTATATGATTTAATATTGTAATGTCCATGAAAACTATTAAGCCACATAGTTTAATAGTATAATGATATAATGTTATAAAACCATATGTTTTAATAGTTTTTTTAGAGTCCAGAATCCTGGACTAGATCAACACTCTCACTACATATATAGGGGTAGAGAGAGTGAGGGGTAGAGAGAGTGAGGGAGAATTTTGTTTGTACTAGTGAGGAAGAAAGATAATACTGGAAGCTGGAAACCCTAAAGTCAAGAGAAACAAATAAGAGACGTGGGATCTTACGTCTAATTCCAACTAGAATCGATTAGGTTATAAGATTTGGTTACCAATTTAGAAACATACATAATTGGTTATCAGATTACAGTTAGGTAATGTACTTTAACAAGAAATGATGAAATTTTGGCTTATTATTTTCACCCACTTCCGATTTTGTAATCATATTCATTTTGACTTGATCAAATTTATGTTTCTTAATAAAAGATCAATCAATTGATTAAGTTAATTATTATTAAACAGTTAAGACTATACCCAAATCGTTTTCATGGGGTCCCTTCGTAAACCGACTAGATTTTGGCCTACTTTCTCAAGATTCAGAACTCAGATGAATCAAGATTTTCGATCTCATGATATTCTAGCTCCTACAATGTGAATTAAAAAAAGAGAAAAATAAGATATAATATCAGCAACAGTGAAGTTTTTGAGGAAAAAAATTAATTAATTAACTCCATGATGAGCGGAAACGCGTAGAGAAATTAGATTATATGTGTCCGTGACTTTGATTTTGTTATCTAAAATTTGTGCTTTATCATATATATCTTGATGTGAAGCAACAAGTCAAGTTAAGAATAATAATCCAACTGGAGAAGCTTGCCGGGACGGCTTGGTATATACATATATGTGTATATATGTATATACACACACATAATGGTATTGTCTCTTTCCAAGTTCTCTAACTGTTTGGTGCTTTCTTAATTTACATTTGTGTTGTGAGATAGCAACAATTATTGTGCCGCAGTTTGATTATGGAAACACAACTGTTGTATCAATCGCCTAGTAAATACTCACCTTTACTTTACAGCTAAAGATTTATAACTCAATGAAAAATTCATTCCATTACAAAAATGGATTAAATGTGCCAACAAAAGAAGGAATACAAAATTTTTAAGGTGCTTAAAATGTCCCTACTGTCAGGAGAAATTAACTATTTACAATACACCCTCAGTTTCAGAAATGACAAAACCCTCTATTGTCGATGAATGTTTCATTAATTGTCGACTTTCTTTTTTCTTGTTTTTAATTTTACAGTGAAATAAGGAATTTTATCAAATCATCACCAGAAGTTCCTCGACATATCAATTCACTACCAAGATTTTTTGTGAACTACATTTTACCACCTAATATATCATACTGTGACTGTTATAATTTTACTACCAAAACTTAACACTGCTAAAAAATTATAGTTTTTTTTTTTGGATTTTTAGACATCAAATTTAAGAGTCATTTTTATTCTTTTTCTTTAATTTAGGTATTAGAATTTTATTATTTTAAGATATTCCCGTAATTAAATCTAGGTTTTCTGACAATGACAGTAATTGAAAATTTTTCATGCATCCATAGACAAACTAATTCTTGATATTATTTTTAGTTATACAAATAAATTTCATCATAGTAAGCTCAATTATAGTTAAACCAATTAAATATAATAATATAACACGATAATAAAATTCTAATAACTGAAATAAAGAAAACAAAAATAAAAGGCTCTAAATCAGATATCCAAAAAAAAAAAGATAAAAATCTCTAAAAGAACTAAGAAAATAAAAAAAATAACTTAAGTTTGAAATTTTTTAAATACTCTTGTGATCTCAACAATTTTTTAATAGTGTTAAGATTTTGGTGATAAATAGTAACAACCAAAACATTAGATGGTAAAACATAGTTGTATGTCAAAAAAAAAAAGCTTTTGCTAGGTATTTGATAATATCCCATGAAATTAATTAGTGTTTAAAGTCCATTTATCAACACCCAATTTGTCTGTTACAAAAAGAACAGATAGTCCTCCAAAAGTGTCTAGGGATGTTTAACGCTATAAGGTCAGGGATTTTGTTGTTCAACTTATGAAGAAAGAATAGTTAATTACGCCAAGCGTGAGGGGGTTTTGATAATTTTCCTATACTATTTTGATAATTATTAAAACACAATTAATCATATTGCTGTATATAAAGTCTTCTTCATATTTAATTTTCTGTACAATTCAAAATCAAAATAAATTATGATAAATTTGAATAATTACCTACTTAGATTATACTAATTATGCATTAACAGGTCTTAATCTCAATTTACATAGCTCCGTACTATGTGCTCGAACTTGCTGGAATCACTAGAGAGGATCCATCTAAATTAGTAGTTGGATTCTGATGATTATCCTTTTTGACCTGAAAATTACCAAATGAATAAATTTTTACTCATGCTTATCATAATTAAATAAAAGAGATGGAGACTCATATATATTAAATAAAAAAGGTAGAGAATTATATTAAATCAAATCAAAAAGGTAGAGAATTATATTAAATCAGTAGCTTAGTCATCTTTTAAAAAAAAAAAAATTGCTTAACATGGTAGATTAACCAAAGTTTTCAAATGACATACTGATTGTATACATATATAAATAAATTAAAAAAAAAGGAATCAAAGTCATATATTTAAATGTCTCCACATATCCAATTAGAATTTTATTCACAATTTGAGCTCTCCTGAATTTGTAAAGATCTTGTGTCACAGAGCAATCTATTAATATTAATATATGCATAAGATTTAATTACACTTATATTTTATTTATTAACCACCAATTATCCAAATATAATTTCATCCGAGCAAAGTCAGATAATGATTTAGTCTAATTTGAGTTAGTTTAAAAAAACAAACGAGTCATGAAAATGAAGGCAAAGGTAGGTATAAATGACACTAAGCCATACAATCGCATGAGGCAGAGGGAAACTACTGCCAGTCATCACCTCGTCTCCTGCTAAAAATATCTTAGACATGTATGAATTTCAAGTAATTTTAGTCCCAGGTATGTTGAAATTATGGGTAATCAAAAGAATTTAAGATGGCAGATACACAAATAAAAGAATATAAGATAGCACGAGATCATATGCAGCCAAATTAAGCAGCTGGAAAATCAGCAAATGAATGGCCCCACGGCTATTTTGTGGGTTAGTTGAGTTGAGTTAAGTTGTATTTTGTGGAGCATTGACCACAAATATCCCGTGGCCTTGGCAAATTTGGCGGTTCTCATGTAACCCTTCCTCTTGTCTCTTTTTGCCTTGCAAATATTTTGTGGTCTCGCTCTCACAAAACAATTTGAGCTAAACGGATAGTGAAAACTTTGCGTAAAATCAAGTAATAAATATATGGAAAAAGGCAAACCGGCTGGATGGTGGCTACCCGCAGGGCTTACCGAACATCACCGACCATGTTGTTATTGAGCCGCCCACCCAATTGTCATTTTTATTAGATTTTTTTTTCTTTTTCTTCGAGAAAAAACTACACTCACATACAATCATACAAACTATTGCTATCATATAATTAATTTTCATTAGAAGCAAACAAATTTTCTCTTTTTCTTTTTGGGGTCAAGTTAAATGAATTTAATTGAATCCACACAAAATATGTCTATCATTCACTTGATTGAATGTGTGCTAAAATTATTGTTGTAATAACCTTGACGTTGCTCGCATTTTGTTGTCAATACGATAGGGTGATGATATGTATTAATTTGCCGGCAGTTGGGATTTTTGAGGGATATTGATTGATAAACGACTTTTAGCTTGTCTTGCTGATTCTACTAAAATAGCTTAGCTACTGCTTATACACATAATTGTTAGAGAAACTCCCTATAAACTAAAAAATGAAAAATAAATTAAGTAAATAGGTAAGAGTTCAAAAATAATAATAATAAAGATAAATCTTAATGTATAATACCAAATATATTATATAAATGTTCAAAACACAATAAAAGTACTTTTACACTGTAAAATCTTGATTAAATAATAAAATCATCCGATCTTGAAATAGGTCAGTGTACTAAATTAATAATTTCACTATGTATATATACACACACTCACCCCTTTAAGGCCCTATGAAAGATAAATTGAAAAAAAATTATAAATGAATAAAGTATAAAATTCATAACATCAAGTAGAGTTTTTCTTACAACTTCGATTATTTGAATTCAACTCTTAATAAAATATGCATATAAAATTTTTTTTTCTTTGTTCCTAAATTGAACTGAGATTCGTCCTTACTTTTGTACATTGCGTGCACTAGATTTGTTATATTTTTCTTCTCCCATAAGTTCTCAAGCAAACTGCTAATTAGATTGTACGTATATTTCTCACCATTATCTTCATTAATTTAAATCTTCCCCCATTAATTTACTTCCAACCTTGAACTATAAATGCGTATATATGTTTTGAAGAAATGTGATCTTAAATAACTACATAATTAAATATTCCAATTTCAAGTTTGAAGAATGTATTCACTTTCATCAAAAGTATACATATAATATATTCAATCGGTGAAGTTTGGTAATGCCATAATGGCACTTATTACATAAGATAAAATTGAAGGACATGAACAGTCGCTATCGAACCGCCCTGCGCATGCCCTAATAACCCCACTAACATCTTGACACCTTATCGGATTCAAGATACAAAGACTTGTCAGAAATTTGTATAAATTTATCATCAAGTACTATACACAACTTGCAATACTAATATTGATTGTTAATTTAGTTAGTTGAATTTGTTGCTCCATATATATCATAATTTGCCGACTCTTAATTGCGAATATAAAAATATCAATCAAGTTATAAGACTAGTGGGTGAGTGTTTATATTTGCAACTTAACAATCTCAAGTTGCAAAATCGATCGATTGATTTCCTTAACGATGATGAACATCAAACTTGAATAATAATTATCAAGAAATTTAGTGTCAGTTTATGGCAAAATACGAATTCATATAAATAAATGTAACTTTTATGTTGTATCATAGCAAAACCTTAAAGTGTAAAGTGTTGTAGATATTACAAAATACAGATTTGAACAAGATAATATTATTACGATTTTATGTTATAGCATAGTAGAGCATAAAACGTACAATATTTTTACGTATAAAATGTGGACATACAGATACTCTATGTAGGAATCACAAAATTACAAAATAGAAGGGAGACTTACAGTGAGGCATATTCATAAATACATATACATAAGCATACATGTTATCAGTAGTCACGATCAGTCGATCACAGCAACAAAATTGGAGGAGGCCGCCAGGGTCCACAATCACCGTTGGATTTAATTAACAATTAAGGAGGGTCAAACTTTGACCGTCTGACCAGACCAGGACTCCCTGAACCCCGATCCCTCTTTGACTCTCTGACTTTTACATTAAATGTTCTCTCTTCTAGTTAAGAAACAGAACTAACTCTTTGTTACGTTCTTCAATTTGTTTGGGGACCTTGGGGTTGGTTGGTGTTGTTTTTATTTCAATTTTGTACTATTTTTAACTTTTGGATTTTCCAATTCTTTCAGAGTTAATAATTAAATATAAACATTATGCGTGCAGGTACCTCGTGAGTATTTGATGATCCTTTACAACTTCTCCGCAAAAAGTTGAATCTTGAGTTCACCAATCATATACATAATCAATTGTCTTTTCTTCCCCCGTGTCTCTGCATGTGATTCATATAATTAGAGCATCTTGTTTCTACGTGTTATTTTGTCCTATGTTACAATCTGGCCTCTTCTTAATTATTACATTGCGCGCTTGCGCATTTCTCACTCTGCATGTTAAAACTTACAAAAGTTTTGGGCTGCTCAGGTCCGGAAATTAACTTGCGTTATTTTGTATGCGGAGTCAAGAGCTTTTGGGATGTTAATGGTCATTTCAGATTCGAATTTCACCCACCGTATCGCACTGTTAGTCTGAAGGATGTTCCCCACGTTATATGTCGAACATATACACAAAGGAAACAATGGGGGTGTCTCATTAATGGAGTTGAGGTTTTTAATATTTGCTTGCCGCCCTAATCATGTTATAAGGTAATTAATTAGAATCACACGATAGCAGCAACAATACTTTTGCTAATTAATGTCTCAGAAGCCTTCTAATTTCTGAATGCATGCTCGATCGCTTCTTTATATATGCTGCAAATAAGATTTATGTCAGAAAAATAACTGAAGTAGGTATATGTTAATCCCAACATTTGTTGAAGGTTGGAGTACTTGTAGAAGCCTTTGATTAAAGTTTAATTTACATTTGAAACGATAGACGAAGATCATTCAAAAAAATTTTAACTGATATCTTAGCAAAATGTCGCTTAATAATTATTTTGTAATAAGCGACAATATATATAATATACAGTATAGTAAATCAATCATTTTAACTCCAGTCCCGAATATAAGAAAGAATTCCAAATTCCTGACACATATATTCTATCATTAGATTCTTATGATCATGTGTATGTACCAACTAATGAGACAAAAGTAAATATACTCGTGATAAAAATTTGATGTAAACAGATGAAAGAGTATATACTATAAACATGACCCAAGATTTTACTTATATATGCATGTATATGAGTAAAAATCTAATAGGCAACAGTGTTTATCTTACAGTAAATAATAATGGCATGTGACACCATCCGATTAATTCGCAGTTTTACTACTATTGATAGGAAGTTATAATATTTTATCACGTGTCACGTATCAATAATATATCTATACTGACTCTATTAAATTATATGATATATTTACATAAAAAAAATGAAGACACTTACACGAGAGAACATAACATGTGTGTGTGAGAGAGAGTGTTCATATGTGAATGATCCCACAGAGTATAGGTGTATGGATGGAAGTCTGACAGGCCAAAGGGCGAGAACAGAGAAGCATGTTGAAGAAGCGGTGGTGGAAGATACACATGATGAGAGAGAAGGCAGGTAGCTTCAGCGGTGGTATTAACTATTAAATGGATTTGGAATTAAAGCAGCGGTGAGTTTGTTCGTTTGTTCTGTTTGATGAGAGACATTATTCCTGTAAAGCATCTACTGAACTGGCAAGAAGATTGACCAACACTGAAACATATAGCATTAATTAATAATATCAACAAAATTAACGACATCATTGACTTTGAGGAGAGACTCACTGACAATCGTATAGATCTACCAGTACCGCGTACCGATCCCTTGCCGGCTTACAGCTTCGGTGGTGGGCGCCTCAGCCTCTCTCTCTCTCTCTGTGCTTTGTACTTTTTCACATGTGGTAGGATTCTATTGGATAAACGTGGAGACATGTAACCTGTTTCAGTCGAGCCCAAATCATGTAGTAGTAGGATGATGGGTTTAAACTTTAAAGCATGGATTTGGATTTGGATTTGGATTTGGATCGTTTAAAGCATGGATTTGGATCAACACATAGTCCTATTACATATGCATTTAATTTAGTTCATTCGGCCTTTTTTTTTTCATTTTAATTTAAAATGATTAAAATACCAATCAAGGTAGCTTAGAATTTTTAAAATTTTAACCTTTCTTTTCCTTTTCCTCTCCCTCCTTTACCAACTTTCTATGATTAAAAAATTGATGAAAACTTTGCATCTTTTGGTCTTATGGCATTCGTTCGATTCTCATGTATGACTCCATAATTGTCAGGCTTAAGCTTGTGCTGATAACATTTGTTAGGCGGACTGCAATTTCACGGCTTGGTTTGATGCTTGATTGACTCAAGTAGGATGATCAGTATCAAATTTTTTGGATTTCTCGTATTGAAAACTTTGAAACCAATTTTGCCCCTTAAGCTAATTCTATCATGCAACAAAAAAAACTAAATTTTGAAGCACATGGGATGAGTTTGTGAAAAGTGCTTTTTCCTAGCTTAGCACGAGGCAATGTAACCTTTAACTGCAAGTCGATTAGTTTGCAATGGCTAAATGCAGGCCAATATATGCGCTGCTGGTAAGGTAAATTTATTTTAGGCAACTGCAGAATAGGAGGGTAAGGTAACTTTATTTTGACAATCTAATTCCAAAGGGATCCAAGTACCACAAATCCACAATATAACTAACTCCCAAAAAGAGCAAAACAACAGATCAAACTAAGAAAAACTAACTTCAAAAGAAAAGATAAACTCAGATTTTATACAGAAACAAAGGAACAATGACCCCAAATACGCAACTTATCTTCTCTATCTGTCCTTTTGGATCCACAACTCGTTGTGGCCTTTATCAGCAAGAAGATTAAAGAATATGGGCCGAGCATTGCTTTTCTTTCAAATATCGAATTAAAGTTAAGGACCTAGTTCCAAAACAATTATTCGGAAGATAAAATTGCATTAAGAGAAAAAAGATAGTCAAGTGCACCTTGAGATGCCAGTACAGGAGTCCATCATACTGATAGGCTAGCCATTAGGAGGATTAATAAAGATTAGATTTCTTGGACTTGAACTAAATACTATAAAAATCGAAGAATGACACAAATGGGAAACTTGCATTTCCTTTGGTCCTTCCTCTAGCAAAGAAACAATAGTGGATTTTTGCATTTCCTTTCTCCGAACTTAATACCTGTACTCTACTGGTGTAGCGGCCGGGTGAAATTGACTTTACAACTTAACTTGTTCAATCGAGTATTCTGTACTCTGTAACCTTTGAGTAATGCATTCCAGTATCTGCTAGTTCAGTTGCAAGCCTGCTTGAGCTCAACACCAGCAGTAAGCATGGTTTGAGGAGAGGGCATGATGCAAGTTATAGTAAATGAGCTACATTGACTCGTTCTCTGAAAGTTTATTCCTCAGATCCTTAAGAGCATCCACAACTTCAGAATCAAGATTGTGTTTTAGCAATCTGCCTTGAAAGGAATGAGATCTGAAAAACAAATAAAAAAGAAGAATAAAAAATAAAAATCAGATACGATCAACTCAAATACTTAGATATAGGAGAAGGGACCACCAATAGTATAGGCCACCCACACAAACAACTTATGCGAATGGGCCACACACAAACATAGAGTAAACTAAGAGGTAAACAAACACATAAGCGGAACAACTTGACAAACTTAGATGTATTATCATGTTAGACCTTTGTTCTTGAAACATCCTCTCCACTTCCTTTTGTGATGCTTTAATCTACACATCATCAAAGAGACAAAATTAGTATAAACAATATACAGACAATAGTTGGTTGATAAATGATGATTTAAAGATTAAAGAATGATAAAACTACACAGAGATTTGTACAACAAAGTAATAAATTAAACAAAAGATAAAAATTTCTCAACTAAGCTGAAAGCAGATGTATGAATTCCTACACCTTGTGAAACTATTTTATATGTAGTATACAGATGGTCATTAAATTCTTAGAAAAATGAGCTACAATATGCAAAAATACAAACTTTCTTATCAAGCAAAACTTCAATTTTCTATGAAGAAAAGAAAAGCAAGAAAAATACCAACAATGTCATTACAGTGACCAGTGAGATGCCAAACTGTCCACGCATGAAAGAATAACAAGTGTAACAACAAATATAATAGATAATCAAGCTGACCTCAGAAACCAATGCCTTGGAACTCCAGACAAAGGCTCCCTGGAAATGATCAGGAAAGTTCACTAGGTCACATACAGAACATAAGTGAACCAATTTTGATATGCATTAATTGAGTGAAAATCTTTTATGCTAAGATGCTTGCCACTTACTTTTTCAACCATTCATTAGAAATGAACATACTGAAGCACTCCATTTACGGAGCACTAACCAACATCATATTTTGGAGCACAAAGATGAGATGGTGGAAAAGGAAACTGAAAGAACATTCACAACATATATCATGACTACTATAAAAATCTCGAGAGTAAAGAGCATACCGCTCCATATGCTGCATGCTGCTGCAAATGATCAGAAGTCACAACCCAAACTTTGGGACATCCATCCTCTCTCAAAGCTACTATCTGCCACACAAACATGATTCCAGCCTGCTAATCAGAAAACAGCAGTAAAATCACACTTCATACAAGCCTAATGAAATACAAACAGAAGGCATAGCATAATAATTCCCACAGCACCACGTTACGATTTGACTTTTGACTTTTTCCAACGACATAAGAAAAAAATAACCTTCGTAAAACATAAGCACAAAAGGTTACTCTTTTGGGTGATTACTGACCTTTTTCTTTTAAGTGTAATTTAAAAGTGCTCCAGGAATCAATAGGAAGAACTTAAACGAATATTCTGATCGAACGCCAATAAATTTATACAAAATTTCTACCTCAATATGCAATGTGAGCAACAAAGAGTCAAGTGAGATCCAATCAAAGAAAAAAAAAAAATTGATCTAGGGGAAAAGGCTTTATGGTAAAGGACAAAATACAAAAGGAATCATTACCATTATGCATAGAAGCGGAGATCAAATTCATTTATCCCATAAAATCAATTTTCAACAGGATTAATGGACATGGTGGTCATATACTCCACAGGTTTTAAACTGAAAAATTCTATCTTTTACGCTGTGAAGTAGGAAGTCTAAGATTATTATTATTTTTTTTACCTCTTTTTCAATCCATGCATCAGCACACGTTTCTCCAGAGAAGACTATGTCAACGCTGCACCGTTATGAACGCTTAATATCACAGGTTTCAAACAAAGTATAAATTGCAAGGAAATTTCAGTTAACAGTAGAACATAAAAAAATTCAACCAGTAAAAAATAATGACTGTCAAAATAGTTAACCAGCACTAATTAACCCACTTCTTGGGTTTAATAACATAGATAGATATATGGCCTCCTCTGCTTTTCTTGCCAAAAGAAGCTGCTAACAACTATAAGGTAAAATTTTTTTTTCCTAGTTTATACCAAAATCATAAAAAATTTAATCTGTTGAGTAATTATTATACATGAATAGATAGAAATAGGTAGAAAATAATTCTTGATCTCTAACAAGTTCATTTTACCATCAGAACCCCAATTCATGAATTTCCAGTCAAGAGTACAAAGATACAGTCAGATTCAAATAAATTGTGCAAAAGAAAAAGTAGCAAATCATGACTGAGCACCATTCAATCTGACCATCCAATATGCATGGCAGGATCATGGAACCTTTTACGTGCCCAAAAATACCACCAACAAGAAATGTGTATATGTAACATATGTATACTAACTGGATATAAAGGACATTTCGCAGTAGGATATCAAAGAAAACAAAAAATTCTGCAGACAGAATTGAATTTCAAGAATAAAAGAGTTAGAAAATGATGGAAGCATGGTTTAGGTTCACAAATAATACCCAATAAATTCTTCCTTGTGTGTTGGCAGTCCAGACATCAAGGCATCAAACACAACGACCACTTTCACCTCTGTAAATATTTCAGAAATCATAAAATGTGGTTGCAACGCCAACAGAAAGAAAACAATTAACAACCAAGTATTAGGATTACAATTTGAGTCCAATTTGAGTCAACAACATATCCTATAATTTAAATGTTGCAACATGCATGTATGAAAACTAATAGCTGCATCTTTTTCTTTCTTTTCTTTTTCTTTTTTTAAATCTTTACATCTCTTTAATGTATGGCTTCAGTGCTGTAAAATTTTTGGTTGGAAAAATAAGAGGAGAAAGACCATATGGTCAAATCTAGAAAATCCATCTACTAACACCTTATTTGACAATTTGACACAGTTAACTTTTAACTTGAGACTACTACGAAACATTAAAGCAATCATAGATCTTTGCGGATAACCTCCAAAGAAGAACCTTTGATAGCAAAACTTAATAAAGTAGGAAAGTAAACATAGGGAACTGTTCCTTTCAAAGACAAAAAAAGCATTGGGAGCAGTGTTTAATTTTCAAGAGATCACTTCTTGAAGACAACTACTATTAAAGTATATCCAATCACAAGTTAAGGAGCAGAAATATATCTGTCAATTATGTTATTTAATACATGATTTTGCTATAGCCAAGCAAGGCTGCATCACATTTAATCGGTTGCAACATACAGAGAAGCCCTTTATAGAATAAAACAGAGATAAAAAATACAAACCTCTTATCATACCAAATTCCACAAGTTCCTCAATTAGCTTCTGACGAGCAACATCCAGCCTTCCTTTAATAAAATGTTTCTTCAGCTTTGGCCAATAGCCACAAACATTATACCCATCAACAAGTAAGACAGGAACAGCATTATCCATACCCTGGTTTGTACTGTAAATAAAAGAGAAAATTCCTTTAATAGAAGGTTAAGAGGAGATCAACGAAACAACAAACAAGGCAAATAAAAGAAACGTGAAGAGTATATTACTAGTAAAGGGTTGTGGTAGGATCACGGTAAAGCTCAGTATCTTCTGGCAATTCCTCCTTCTCAACTTTTTTCCTGCGGTAACTAGTTGAAGGCCTAGGTGTGCTAGACTTCCTCCTTTGAAACTCCTACAAAGGCACACTTAAATAAGATGAAAGATAAAAACTGATACTGGTTTTAGATATGTCAATATAAAACCAACCTTCCATAATCTCAAGAACTGCAAATTTTGCTTCACATTAGATGTAATTCTTGGAGGTGGCTCTGAATCCTATTGGTAGAAAAGCCAGTTAGAGGCCAGGAAGAAGGAAAAAAAAAAAGAGATAAAAATATTTACAACTATAAAGAAAAAAATTTATGGATCAAACACTGCTCCTACACTGGAACATACATTAATTTGCCACAAAATTAAAAAAAGGCCTTTAAACCAAGCATTGTAATCCCCATTTTCTATTGCTACGTAACTTGATTAAGAGAAGCACAAAATAACACCCTTTTTTTTTGCTCCTCAAGAACATATACTTACTCTTACTCATTTTGTGTTCCCACTAACAAGGCTTATATGCTCATGTAAGGCACTTTCTGGGTCAGCAATCTACCTCTACAGGCATCAGCAATCACTAAAAGTATAATGATCAGTTTCAGCTTCTATATATTTGCTTACAATTGTAAACCACCTGATAAACAATTTTGCATCACATATTATTATGATCATTCAATAAGAATATATTAAATAAACTAAAACAGTCATCAAGAGCAGCCAACAACTGAAGACTGTTGATATATAAGAAAAATGAAAAATTAAGACACCCATATGAGCGAAACAAACAATCCTTATAATTAAAATTAACTACTTTGGAGCATCCAAAACTTATTGAACTACATCACACAAACCCTTTAAAGGAGAGTCTATGATACGCTAAATTCAATTCATAAAAAAAATAAAAAATAAAAATAAAAACTAAAAAGGACCAACTTTGCAATCAAACAAGAGAAGATTGTGAATTCAAACAAAGAAACGTTGAAAGAACCTTAGAAGAAGAAGAAGGGGATCGGGACTTTTTGTTGCTCTTTGCCATTACAATAACAATCTTGAATGAAGATGAAGGTAAATAAGAATGCCCACAACCACCAAATGGTAGTATAGCTGATTTCATGGCCTCTTGCTCTGCTCAGTTGCTTCGCCTTCTTATTACTGTTTCATTTACTTCTTCGTCTTCTATCATTTCAATCAACCTCCTCCAGCAAAGGTTGATGCTTTCATATGTCATTGGGTTTGTTCTTCAGGCCATGAAATGGGACTGTGGTGTGGATATCGTTGGGACAACTGTCCCATTTGTAATACACCTCGCTCGCGATGCTTGGACTTTCAGGTAAAAGATAAATCGTTTTGTCGTTGGTAAATGAAACTTAGAAACGACAAATAGCCCAAATGTGTATGTTATAAACGACAAGACGTTCAACTAACTGGAATTGCAGTCGATTTCACTTTCACATGTTGGGCTGGGCTCATTGTGTTTGGGAAGAAGACGAGCAACCAAGATAAAGTTTAGGACACCATTCCATTGCCCTTCGTAATATTTGAGTAATTTAAAGTACAATATTATATGTACCAAAAATAACATAAAATTTAATATATAATCTTTTTTTTAATTTCTAACATGATCCTTGTTATAATTATAATTTTGTTTGGGGCCCAACTTATACAATCAAATTTATAACTTTTTTTTATTATTTATTCTTTATGTATGTGGCTGTGATTTACGCTTTACTTTGAAACAACTTCAAAATAGCCATTAACTTATCTTTGATCTCTATTACTTTTTAATTTCAACAAATTCTAAATTATATTTCATATATCTTACACTCACTTATATAAATAGTAAATGAACCCTACACCACATACTGTTCATGTGAGTGGGTATAAAATATATAAAATATAAATAAATAATGATATAGCCACAAACTATTATATAAACGGCGTGATAAAATTAATTAAATTAAATATCTCTTGGTCCATATAATTTATTTTCTATTATTTTATATTTTCATTCAACTAATAAATTAATACCACATCAATTTACATAAAATAAATTTAATTTTTTCTTATCTTGTAATTGTTGCATGGCATAAATATGTAATGGTCAATCTATATTCGTAGTTTCGTACGCAAAAAGTATTGTTTTTAATGTTAGTATTGTTTATATATTCGTACGCACAGAGTACTCAACGAGTCAACGTTATATTTTATGTCAGTATTATTAATCCGAGACGAACGACAAGTCATACACTACTCACTCAATCAGCAACCTACTTCAGCCAGCCGCGTAATCGCTCCGAAGATTCATCATCGTCATCCAAAATGCAAAACGATCATTACAAAACATTATCCCCATCCATCCAATTCATTATCATCATATCCTCTGATTATAAAATCCCGATCACTGTAATCCCAAAAGCTCAAGTATAATTTTTTTTTTCCATTTTTCTTTTACAGAATGGCGTCGGAAGCCAAAAAGGAAGAAGAAGCAGTGTGCGTGACCGGAGCCAACGGGTTCATCGGCACTTGGCTAGTCAAGACCCTTTTAGACAACAACTACACTTCCATAAACGCCACCGTTTTCCCCGGCTCCGACTCGTCTCACTTGTTCACCCTCCTTGGCGCCGGCAACGCCAACTTGCGAGTGTTCGAGGCCGACGTGTTGGACTCCGGCGCCATCTCGAGGGCGGTTGAGGGATGCAAGGGGGTATTCCACGTGGCGTCTCCTTGTACGCTGGAGGATCCTGTGGACCCCGAGAAGGAGCTTATTCTGCCGGCGGTTCAAGGGACGCTTAATGTGCTTGAGGCTGCTAAGAGGTTTGGGGTGAGGCGCGTGGTGGTCACGAGCTCCATTTCGGCAATTGTACCGAATCCGGAGTGGAAAGACAAGGTCTTTGATGAGACTTCGTGGACTGATCTTGAATATTGCACGTCTCGAAAGGTAATCGTTTTCCTATCAAAGTTCCTCTTTAATTTTTTTAATTTTTTAATTTTTATTTGGTTTGTGAAATATATAATCATAAATGTGGTTTGTTGAGTGCTACGGTTGTGATTATTTTGAGCTGAAGAGAATGCAAATGAAAATTTGGGTGATTGTTTGCTTCTGAATTTTGTGGGTTTAATTTGTGAATTGTGAGTGAAAGATATGCTCAATAAATGCTTTTGGTTTACCAAATTCGCTTTTGAGTAGGTCGGGAGCAGCTTCCTTTGTATGTATTTGGTTGAACTAGGCAAAAGCTTTTATGGTATCGAAGAACACTTGGTGCTCAGTATTTGAAGAAGCCAAAAAGCAAAGCACTTAAAATGCTTTTTTAGAAAAAGCTTTAAAGCACTATTTTCACTTGAAAAAAATTACTATTGCACAAATTAATTACATGACAAAGGAGATTTGCCTAGTTTCACTTGCAAAAACTTGCTTTTACATGAAGTAATTACTAATTATATGGCTAATTTCATCAATTAAATACATGGATGGATGATAAATTTCTTTTTGCAAAAAAGAAAAATGCTGGTATGGTGAGATTATAAGATTATAGGTCCTTCCCCTGTTTTCTGATCCTGGAACTGAAATTGATAAAAGACCAATCCGCATACACACACATGCACACACACGCACACAGTATCTCGGAGTGATTAAAAATACCCAGTTGTGGCAGCTTTTTCTCTGTTGTGTACATCTGATTTTGTTTATTTCAAGTTTTATGGGATTTTATTTGTTTGTGCTGCATTTGTATTCTCTTGATTATGGCAGAAGTGGTATCCAGTGTCAAAGACATTGGCAGAGAAAGCTGCATGGGAATTTGCTGAAAAACATGGGGTGGATGTTGTGGCCATCCATCCTGCTACATGTCTGGGGCCACTCATGCAGCCTTATTTGAATGCAAGCTGTGCTGTACTACAGCAGTTGTTACAGGGTTCAAAAGACACTCAAGAGTATCACTGGTTGGGAGCCGTTCATGTTAAAGATGTAGCGAAGGCGCAAGTGTTGCTATTTGAATCTCCTGCTGCTTCTGGTAGATATCTATGCACAAATGGTATCTATCAGTTTGGTGACTTTGCTGAAGGAGTCTCTAAACTCGTCCCTGAGTTTCCAGTTCACAGGTTTGTATTTCAGTGACCCACACGCTTAATATTATGGCTTGCTTTCATATTATCATAATTACTGTTACCCTCTTCTATATTATTCTTCCACACGAAAAAAATGGTGTCACTTTTTCTATTAAGTAGCTGTATGACTGTGACGCATAGTTTGGTAGCTGTCATTCCCAATGATAAGGAGAGAAGAGGAAAAAAAAAAAAAAAGCTCATGAGAATTATTGGCATTAAGTGTCACTACGTTTGTCACAAATTAACTGATTTGGCATTATGTCTAACTATGCAAATCCGAAAATTGATTTGAGAATCAAGTCTATATTTGACCTGTTAGTACTTTTAATATCATGAGAAATTGGTCATTATTGTTTTTAGCTATCACACAAAGGTGTATGTTTATTTAGTTGATTTTTGAAATTTTTGGTGGTGCATTGGCAAAAGTGGCAATGTTCGTAGGGCATGAGAGGTAACCAGAATAGTTAGACTTACTCTTTAAACTGAGAACATGACATGGTCTTGTTACACAAGACCACATCCTTTAATTCTATGTTTTACTTTATAGATTCCCAGTCCTTGTTATTTTTTACTTTACTCTTTACCCGTTGCCTTCTCTGGAACTGTAGCTAAGAGACCATTGAGAAGATCGGCTTAAATGGATGAGAGGTGAAGTTGACTTGGTGTTTGATTGTAAGTGAAGAGGGAGAAATGGTAAAAGAATTTATTACAGATAATGACAAAACTCAATTTCATTACTGTTTGGAGATCAGTCATTTTGAGTGATGGGTAGGAAAATTCATATTCTAATATGGTGATCCTAATTGAAGGTTATAATTGCACTTTATGTGGTGCACAGATGGACATAAACATGTAATTTCTCTCTTAAATTATTATGACTTTCTAGTGCTTATCCTTTCATGGTTATGGTGGAACCCTTGGGAGCTTCTCTTATTTGAAATTTTGTTTCTTTATGCCCACTCTTTACGAGTCTCTCACCACTGATTACCTGTGTCCACTTTATGAAGTGGAACCCTTTCTTTTCCTTATACGTGTCCACTAAGAACTGGAGTTTTTCCATCTCTCCAATAATTCAGTTCCTGATGGATACAGTAGAATAAAAATATCCCTCTCTCAAAATCTGTCAACTCAATTGCTTTGTGTAGTTTGCCTTCAATATTAGATGTTTGTCTCTGTTTAGCCTTGGTGAAGAAGCTTTACATTTTATATGCTGCCCAGGAGTCCTTTTGAAGCATCCTTGGAACAAAATGCTAACAATTAATTGCTTCGTATACTAGTTCTGCATTAATATAAAATAAAAAATAAAGTACCATTTTACTTGTGAAATGGTTCTTCTATTTTGTGTGACAGAACTTTAGAAAAGTAGGAATCCTATGTTTATGTTTACAATATTCAGGACCAGCACTGGAACTAGTAATTCAGTGGTAAAACTCAAGTAACATTTTTTTAAAATGATTTTCTCTATGTTTCTAGTGGCCAAAAGTATATAGGCTTACAGTGTCTTAGATTTCAAAGGTATGTGCATCAAATCAGGGATCACCTTATTCTGCTTCTTGAAGCTTATTTGATGGTTTCCTAAATGGATTCGATGTCATCATTACCAATCATTAAACATATATTCAACCAAATTGTTGGGTGCATTAGTACTGATTCGTAGTTGTTGTCAAGTGAGGGTTCATTATTCTTAAAGAAAATGCTTCCATGACGATCCTTTCATGGGAGAAAATTCCTTTGTACTTCTAGACATTTGAAAGTCATGCCAGTTGATGATTTATGCGACCAAATAATAATAATAATAATAAAAAAGAAGAGGACAACCTGGAGGTCTAGTTGTACATGTATCAAGACGAGAGAAATATTAATTGAAACAACAAGATTTTTATCCTTTGCTATTATTGGCTATTTTGAACATTTCTTGGTTTTGTTCCAGAATAGTTGTTTTTTCCCCCTTTTTTTCCTCGAATATAATTAATACTCTCTTCCAAGCGGTTCAAAGTTGTTTAATAACTTGGATGACAAACAGGTTCGATGGGGAAACTCAACCTGGTCTGATTCCCTGCAAAGACGCGGCCAAGAGATTAATGGATTTGGGGCTAGTTTTCACTCCTGTTGAAGATGCTGTTCGTGAAACAGTAGAAAGTTTGAAAGCCAAAGGCTTCTTGGGGCAGCAAATATCATAATCTAAGTGTCGTTTTTATTTTTCTAGTTTAGGGAGGAGGGTGAGAGGGGGCCTGGCCCTGGTGGTTAGGTGCTAATTCTTTCAAATTTTCGTTTCTTTACTTAGTTGTCAGTAATTATGAATGCAATAAAGTCATTACACTTTCCTGATATAAATAAATTTATGGCTCTCTTTCATCATTCTTATGTTCCGAAAGAAACTTTATTCCTTAATCTTGTAATTATTGTTATCCTTCAAAATATTGTTGATTACCATCTAATAATTACTCTTTGTTGTTAACGTCTATGATTCAATGAATGAGTTACAAGAAACCAGAAGCCTCTCATGCACACCCAGAAAGCATGTGAAAATCTGCTGAATGTGTCCAAAGGCTTTGCTTACTACACAGAGCACAAGATTAAATTATAACCTGCATCTGTAGATCTCTGAAAGGAAATGGATGATGAGATAGAACTTTACTACTTCTGCTAGAGGCAAAAGTTTGTCCATCTTTGATGTAAATTAAACTATGCCAAAGGGGCACGTGATTGGGGACCTTATGATTCTTTTTTAGTAGGGTCATTGTCACCCATTAACAGGCAATTTTGGTTAATCTACTGAGTTCAATTCAATTCAATACAATTAAATCTTATTGCTTTTAGTTTTTAGTCTTTTCCCTATCTGCCTGTTCATTTTTTAAAAGCCACCAGCACTCCATGTGCATCAAGTTCTCTACTCTTTGTTCTTGCTGCCCTTTTTTTTCCCAAGTAAAGAATCTAATCCTTTGTCTACGGATTGAACAAGAGAACAAAGAGAGAGACAAAGTGAGACTTGCTCTTCTAATGATGGAGGTTCCTCTGGCAATGCATGTGCATCAATCACTTCTCCCCACTTCCCATTATTTTACACTTCTAACCAATCTTTAATCTTCTCTCTTCATCATATATATATACGTATATACATATACATACCCTTTGTTGATTATCTCGGAGTAGAAAGAAGCCGGTACACCAATTCTGAATCCTACAATGAACAGTCCGACCCCTTGTAGCCGATCCTGGTGAGTACTGTTCTGACCATTTGATCCCTTAATCCTGTTCCTCTTACAATTCTGGTATGGGATTTTTTTTTTTCACGTTGTTACTTTCTTTTGAATGTCTATGAAAAAGGTCCATAAGCGACGACTCATTGAGAAGGTACGTGCACTTTGCAAGTGAGAGCTGTATACAGGAATTGTTATCAGCTTCAGACTCGAACAGGTTTGGAAATGGCGATGATGGATGGAAAGTTCTTACTCTTGACGATGGGGTAGAGATATCAAAGAGAAGGTCAGGTTCACTTCACACTTTCCGGAGCCGGTGGCTGCTCAAATCGGTCTCGCCTCAGCAATTCATCACTGTTGCCAATGCTATCGATGCTGCCAAGGTGATGATCAAATCTTGCCGCTTGTAAAACTTAAATAATGGGTGCATATTGATTAAAGTATCATCATAATCGAGTATACAGATATAAGTTGGCCCAACACAATGAAAAGAAAACTTTTGTCCTTAAGCATACATGCATGTGAAGAAAACTTTTATGTTTAGTTGTCTTCATCAGGAAGACAATTTACAGCTATTTTGGCAAGGAATAGAATTTTTTTTTTGGAACTTGGAATTATATAAGAAAGCAACAGCCAAGTCACTATTAATATGCAAGTATATCTACTTTAACATTGCTGTCAAATTTGCTTACAACAGCAGTGGGATTCTGATCTGGTTGAAGCCAAGTACATTAAAGATCTTGAAGATAACCTGAGCATAATCCGACTTAGGTTCGGGGAACACTCGAAGCCGCTCTTCAGAAACAGAGAATTCATAGTCTACGAACGCCGCGAAACCATGGAAGATGGTACCCTTGTAAGTAAAACAAATAAGGTTAATTATTGCCTGTTTTCAAAAATAATGTACAAGTTTTTCGCTTAATGTTCATGAAATATAAAAATTTTTGTGGGGCTTGTAGGTGGTAGCAGTAGCTTCACTGCCAAAAGAGATAGCAGCGGGATTGCATCCCAAGCAAAATAATTCAATAAGAGGACTGTTGCTTCAATCAGGATGGGTCGTGGAGAAGCTTGAAGATGACTCATGTATGGTCACTTATGTCGTTCAGGTAAATTAAAATAAACAAAATATAAACACTCGTCTGCATGTAATCCAAAATATACATATATATTGCCCTATTGATTAAAACAAAGCCCTCTACTATATATAACTTTTTTTTGGTTTCTCAGTTGGATCCTGCAGGATGGGTACCAAAGTGCTTTGTGAATCGGCTTAACACAAAGCTGGTTATGATCATCGAGAATCTGAGGAAGCTAGCACAAGCTTGTCCAGCAAATAAGGATACATGAATTTTCATTACTTTTTGTGTAAAATGATTAAAACTTAAGATATAGTGGTGTTTATAGTGATGAAAATTTCATTAACTCCCACTCTCATCTTTGAATTAGCTTTATTACTCTACCTTGCTGGGGCTTATAAAGGAAATAATATGTTTATAACGCTTGCTCTTTGTTTAATATTGAAAATACAACAGCTTAAAGTGTCTTGTAAAGACAGTGATTTTATCTTACCGCGACGATAGATTAAAAATTAACAGACCACCTCAACTCCAAACGTACAAGAAATTCAAATTTTGAATCTCACCAAAGATAAATGCTTTTAGATATGTATTGATTGTAATAAAGTGGTTCTAAAATTTTAATTATGATTAACATGAGAAAGGTAGCAATTGTGGGCACTTTCACTAGAGATGATATCTAATAATAAAAGAAGGATCATAGTGAACTGTAATGAATGGTAATACCACTATCAAATATGAGGTGTAAACAGAATTTTCTCCATTGTGTGTTAAAAATAAAGAGAGTTCGATTTGGTTCTAATGATTAGAAAGATTTGCAGGATCTATCAAATTCCAGATTTTCGATGAAAAGGACTTGCGTAAGTAAACAAATATTTAGCATTTTTCTATTTAGAAAAAATAAAGTCATAACAATAATAATAATAGTAACTTTTAGAAAATGATACCAGATATCCACTAAATAAACTTTTAAAGGCTCTTGCCATAATTTGGCATGTGAAAGTGGACCACTCGTTTCTAGGTGATCATGTTTCATTATTTTTTTTTTCCATTTTCAATTAATTGTTCTTGTCCTTGGCTAAGAAACATTAAAAAATGAATAAATTAAGTAAACCTGAAAAAAAGGCTAATTATGTTGTGTTTAAGGGATTCCTTAAAAAGGCATAAGATAGCAACTGCTTTTATTGAAAGCTGAGGTACAAATAATTAAGGACCACTTTGGAGCTTAATTAATTAATTAACCAAAAGTGGGTCCTTTAATCGACAACTGACATTGCATTTGCATTCATGGAAATGCCATCTTTTTAGTTCCATTTCAGCCATCAAAATAATATTTGGCTGATTTTATCTCTTTTGCGGAGAGAAAAGAATTCTTTGCCTTTACCACTAATAAGCTTCAGCAGGTTTCGAGATGAGACTAAATTGGACTGGATATCGCCTCATATAATTTATATATTGACAGTTTTTTCAAACAAAAATGGGGGGAAAAAAAAAAGGGATCTCTAGTGTTGGTCCAGGAGTGGAATTTTTAAATAATCGACAAATTATATTTATAAACAAATTTATGGGTGTGTGAAATTATACACTAAACATCACAGATGGAACAGCATAGAGAGCTTGATGGCTATATGGAGCTCAGCCGCCTACTTTTTCTGGTTGCCTGAATTGCACGTAATCAAAATTATGTACTGCCTTTCTCAATTATATGCACTCGCGCACACACACATATATATACAAAAGATTAAGATTTTGATCTCTCCCGTGCTCCAATTTGCCAACACATATTGCAGTAAAGAAATAGAAAAATTTCCTCAACTTGAAGGAGAGATATTGTTACTTGGGATTGTAACAAATTATAATTAACATTCTTAATGAAACAGGTAAATATATTCAATTAGCGATCGAGTCAACTAAAGCCTAATGGCGTAGTGGCTGTTGGAGTGAATTAACTTTTAAATCTTTTATTAACCAGAAACTTTTTGGAGGATCCAAGATACATATAGGCATATAGCACATGATAAATTAAGGAAGAAATAAGAAAAGATGAATATTGGTTGAACTTGGTGCCTTTTTTAATATATATATATTTTAAATATTAGTATTTTTACACTATAAATTTACAAATATTACAATATAACATCCTTAATTAATTAAATCAATACCATGTTATGATACAGTCTAAATATTTAAGTTTAAAATAAATTAGATTTACTTTCTTTGCACATATAAGAAGACACGAGCCAGTTTCATGTTTGTGTCATATAAAGATTGATGAATATCAAATCCAAGACCTGGATAGAAACATTTGATGGAAATCTTATATAAATTTACTCCTATTTTTATTAACGAAGAGATGATATGAGTCAAGATCCGAAGAGAGTGCAAAAGTTGACAAATAATGGTGCACGTTATGTAATAGATAAACAAATCAAGCTTTCATAAATTTATCTCGAACGTTCCAAACCGTCGAGTAACAATGGCCGATGCCTCACTTTGAGTACATGAATCTCTTGATGCTCACCACATTTATAATGTTGCTCAATTCACTTCTCCTCATCACTCTCTTCACAGCCAAACAACTAAATCAAGATGCGTAAAGGAGATGATCAAGACTGTGTTAAAAAGAATGCACAGAACAAGCTCAGGCTCAAAATGTTTCTGCTTGTTATACTGACGAATCTTCTCACAATTTACACTTTCACTGGCCCTTCTTTCAGCTTGAAGCTTGATAGTTACTTCAACCAGCTTACTCTTGCTCTATTGTGTTAAAAAAAAAATAAACTTTGGTTAGTTGTCTATTAGCAACAAAACCAGTAATCACAAATAGGTTGAAACAGAAACTGAAACAGAAAATGAAATGCTGCAAAACAGCAACAGCAACCGCAACCAGAAACAGCAGCAACAGCAACCAGAAACAGCAGCAACAGCAACCAGAAACAGCAGCAACAGTAAACCCGAGGCCTGTCAAACCAGTGTCCTTAAAACAGATTAACCACCTACTGATATGCTTTAGGTTTGTTGGTTTCTGTTTCCCAGGATACAACGGGTACGAACAAATCTGTTAAGCACGAACAGTTTGTTCCGGCGAACCACAACAGTTCAAAACTCGACCAGAAAAACCAGAAAGAGGAAGAAGGAGAAGGAAGGAAGAAATGCGTGCTGTTTGCTTGTGAATTCAGTATTTTAAAAACAGAAGAGGAGCTGCTTTTTTATAGGGGAACAATGTGTAACAGCAGCTTGCATGAATTAAATTTCGGAATTCAATATCCGAATTCAATTGCTGTAACAGCAGCCAATTCAATTGCTGTTTTGATTTGAAAATTTAAATGAAATAACAGCTAGAAGTAATTGATGAAGCTGTTACGAAACTGTTACAAAAAAAATTTAAAAAGGAATTAAAAACGTGTTATGCAAGCTTTGACAATTTTGGGCTGACATTCGCGTAGGTAGGATGCGCGGGCGCACACGAGTTCAATCAAATCGGTCTTGGATTCGCACCCCCCTACGCACGCGCGTGTGGAGAGATCCTTTATCCTTAATATTCTTGCTCATACATGGTTGAGTGTTTACATATAAACACAAACTCCTAGGCTTATTTTTTTCATGTAAGATAAGCTCATTCCCTTTTAAATTTTCAACATCATGGGTGCACTTTGCGAGACAATTTCTCATTCACCCATGAACCATTTTGAGTAAACAAATATATATTCTTTAAGTATTTACGGAGTATAATCCGTACATCTCAAAATTTTCCACTTTCGATAAGTGGGACCCACTCAAAATGTGCCCTTAAAATAGCTTAATAACATGCTATTTTTTCCAACATATTGAACTCTACCGCTCTCTTGAGTGAGTTCAGCTCTACGAAAATCGAGCTTGCTCCAAGTCATGGCATCATTGCTGAGTTGCAGCAGCAGCTTAACTCCACCAACTTGCTTGTGCGAGCCCTTCTTATTGAGCTTACTAGAGAGTTTGTACACCCAAATGAGAAAGTGAGCGGCATTAATTTGTCTACAGTGATGAGTAAGTTGAGTGATGATTTAACCGTTGGTTTGCCTGATGAGGTGAAGCTTGCCGTAGGTCCTCATAAGTTGCCACTTGGGTACTCTCCGAGGATGGGATCCGACGAGGTGATTGCCACGGTTGGAGCTGGTTGCTTTAAGTTTCATGATGAATTGGTGAAGTATATGACTTATGACATTGGTGGGGAGTGTCCTGTTGATGATGTTTTTGCACAAAGGCTTATGCTTAAAGGGTGTGAACCTCTGCTTTGCCGGAGATGCAAGCCCAAGTCTCCGGTCAATTATGTAGAGCCAACGCCTGTTCCGGATAGTCTTTGGGCAAAACCTGCTGAGACTAGTATCATTTGGGATCCATATTCATGCAAAAGCTACCAGTGTCTTATCGAAAGGAAGAAAGCACCAGGGTACTTTGATTGCAAAGACTGCTTTGATTTGCGGGGCAGAGAGAAAAGTAGATGGCTCATTGACAATGGGAAGCTTGATTATGGTATTGATCAAGTTCTGAGTATGAAGCCTCCGGGGACAGTCCGAATTGGATTAGACATAGGAGGGGGAACTGGCACATTTGCTGCTAGAATGAGGGAGAGGAATGTGACTATCATCACAACCTCGTTGAATCTAGATGGTCCTTTCAACAACTTCATTGCTTCGAGAGGCTTGATTCCGATGCATATCAGTGTTTCCCAGAGGCTTCCATTCTTCGAAAACACACTGGATATAGTTCCTTCAATGCATGTTCTCAGCAACTGGGTACCAGATGCTATGCTCGAGTTCACACTCTATGATATATACAGGGTGCTGAGACCTAGAGGGATCTTTTGGCTGGACTTTTTCTTCTGCTTCGGGTCACAACTTAACGAAACTTATGTTCCAATGTTGGATAGAATTGGATTCAAGAAGCTGAGATGGAATGTTGGTACGAAGCTTGATCGCGGGGTCAAGAAAAATGAATGGTACTTTTCCGCTCTGTTGGAGACGCCAATGACCTGAAGTATACATTGATATCCCATTTTGCAAAATGAACACTCTTTTTTGCATGATAATTGTCTAGAATTGATGATCAAATGGAGGGTACTTTCATACATATCTTTCATGGCTTTTGATTTGAGTTTCGATTAGAAACAAAGAACACGAAAAGGGAAATATACAACAACATGAAGTAGAATTAATTTGAAACCAAGTAATCTCACACAAAATTTTTGGAAGAAAATAATACATGCACTTATGCACAGTTTCTGTATCATATTCTCACAAGCAAAGAAATGAATGGCACAAACAATAACAAACTCTGCAAAATAAGTTGCATTTACTAGCTAAAGTGCTATTAAGTACAGAAGTACACTGATCTTGTCTGGTGCAACATTCAAAACAATAGGTGAATACTCACTGAGGCTCTATCTTTGAAGTTGGAAAGCCACCGCTATAACCATAATCAAAGCCTTCTTCATTGCAATAAGGATGGTGGAAATTTCCCTTGCTTGCATCCTCATAACTTGCTGAAGAGGATGCTGATTCGGCATTTGGATTCAGACCAGCTTGCTGCAAAATGTTCTCAATGTCCTTCACCACTTCGCTCATTGTAGGCCTGTCATCTCCTGATTCTTGCACACACTCCAGTGCAAGATCCACGTACTTTTCAAAACCTTTCAGTGTTGTACTCAAACCAATGGTTGGGTCAATTAATTCATAAAGGTTGTATAGCTCTTTCTTCTTATCCATTGCCGTTCTTATCTCTCTCACAATGTATTTTCCACGCTCTATGGGTCTTCTTCCAGAAAGTAACTCCAGCATCAGCACACCAAAGCTATAGACATCACTCTTTTCAGTCAATTGTTGTGTCATGTAATATTCTGGATCCAAGTAGCCCTGCACCCAAAACAATCATTCTCAGGGCATATAAGATTGGTCCAGAATCCTCTGTGAACTTAAATATTTACATGAATTCACAAAATTTTGTAATCTAAACTGGTAGATCAAGTGCCTATGTGGGGATACTCACCATTGTCCCTTTAACTTGAGTAGTAATATGGCCCTTTTCACTATCACTCATAGATTTCGAGAGACCAAAATCGGCAACTTTGGCATTTAAGCGTTCATCCAGAAGTATGTTGGATGATTTAATATCCCTATGTATGATAGGAGGGTTGGCAAGCTCATGCAGATAGGATAAACCTCTTGCTGCACCAAGGGCTATTTTAAGTCTCCTTATCCAATCCAACCTGATTCCATTCTTCCCTGCATTTATAGTATGTTGACAATTACCATCCTTTATATAAAGCATGCAACTGAAGAATCAAAAGGTTCCAGAAATAATGATGAAGAACATACCTGATAAACTGTCCCCCAGAGAACCATTAGGAACAAACTCATATATCAGCATTTGTTCACCTCGCTCGAAGCAAAATCCCAAAAGGCTGACAAGATTTTTATGATGGACTCTTGATAGAAGTTCAATCTCCATTTTGAATTCTTGCCCACCTTGCATAGATCCTTGTTGAGCTCGTTTGATGGCAATCAGTTGTCCATTAGGAAGAGTACCCTTATAAACCTTAAAGATTTTGACGAAATAAAAAATTTGGGTAATCATCCATGGCTGTTTTAACTTTCTAAGTTGTTAAGTACAAGTTAATAGAGACAGTTTTCAATGCATGTTGTTTTGAATGTGACTAGGTAGATACAAAAATAACTAAACGCTACTAAATGTATGACAGTTGCAATTGATTGGCCTGAATTCAACTCTACATTGCTGACAAATAAAAACATACATGGCAAGTGATGATACATCAGTTATTTGATAGTTATGTTTATCTTTATTCTAATACTTCCTTCCATCTTAGGGCATATTCTGTCCTGCGATGAAAGCATACCTCGAGGGAGAAGGTGGCTTTGGTTTTGTGCTTGTACGTGCCTAACTCCAACTTTATTGGGATAGAATTAGAAAAATGGCCATAATTACATTGACACTTTTGAGAATATGGTAAAAGTAACCACATTATAAATTAAGTATCAATGGGAGAGATTTGTGCCTGATTAGTGGAGGCATTACACTGAAATAAGGTCAGAGAGAGATAAATGAACCAAACCTTTCCATAGCCCCCAGATCCAACATCATTAGCATCAGAAAAATTGTTAGTGTATTTTTTAATCTCTTCAAAGGAGAAGCATCTTGCTCCTTTCAGTTGAGGAATGCTACCACTGCTCTTATTCATGTCCCAATGTGCTGCATTTGTAAGACATAAACAAATTTAATAGTGCACCAACCGGAAAATGCAAAGTTTACATCAAGTCCTTAACATACCAAAAGGGTTCTGTTCATTTGCTTTCTCTGCTCTTCTCTTTTGATGATAAGCATAAACTCCTGCAAGGAGTAATAGTAACAATACAGCACAACCAGCAGCTGCTGCTCCAATGATAACCCCAATGCTTGTCGACTTGTTTGACCCTCCGGTTTCTTCTAAAAGATAACGCACCAACAGAAACATTAATATCAATGAAAGCAGCAGTGCACCAATACATATTGTTCCATGACAGTAGCAAAATTACCAGAAAAGTACTGATACGGATCATCATAGAAGTACATAGGTCCAAAAGGATAAGGAGGGCTGTAAATCTGGTTGCTAAGAACAAACCCAACACTAGACACCCCTGTTCGATTAAAACGTTCTTGGCCAGAAGGAAAAAATTGTAAACGCAATTGAAGGTAGTCAAAATTATCCTTGTGCGGATTACTGAGAGAAATGGAATCTATGGGAAGTTTATAAGAAGACTTAAAAGATGTTGTCAAATTTTGCTCGAGAATTTCATAGTAAGTTGTGTTTCCCAAGTCTGAAATTGAAAGAGATCTGAAAACTAGAGTTCCCGTATATGGATAGCCACATTGACAGTTAGGGCTAAAATTCTGATTTGCGTTGCAGGGAGGAGGTAGACAGTTCTTTGGCTTCGTTGAGTAAGGGGAAATCGGTTGGGAAAGCCGGCAGTAACCTTTTGCAGTTCTCCCCTCCTGACAAATTGGGTTATCAATAAGTCTGCAAAATTTAGAAAAAAATAACCTCAGTGAGTTGAAAACGAATTGTTTCTAGTACACTGTATGGTACATATGGCATTTTAACTGTCACGGAATTATTATTTGTGAATTTTTCCGGAAAACCATTGAAAAGGAATTCCTAGAATACAGGAAGAGTGAGCTTTACATTAAGTGAACGCCAGGTGCTCCTCCTCTTTCTGTGTAGGCAGAGATGAGATTACTCTGCAAATTAACAAGCAGATTTTCACTGTAGCTGGTGCCAAGGTCCAAGGTGCCATTAAGCTCGTTGGTTTTCATGACCCTATCAAAATGTGATAATTAAATCAGGGCAGAAGATTGACTGCATTTATATGGAGTTTGATAGTGATCGTTTTTGTGTTTGAACCTAAAGGTTTCAATTTTTGAGATTCATTTGTAATTTTCAATAGCTTTTACATTGGATAGGGAGCTACTTGAAATATATGCTAATACATACACAGTCTCCAGATGGGGAAGGCTGAACAGATCAGCAGGAATTTGACCTTCAAGCTTAGTATTCTCCATCATTCTGTCAGAAAAAGTAGTCAATCATTCTCCTAATTTACATGAAAATTGCCCGTCTTGAATCACAGAAAGACAGAGAAATGCATACAGACACACATGCGAAATAGGTCTTACAACATAGATCATAAAGAGACATACGCAAAAGACACATATTAAGTGAGGAGCCATAAGAGGATAAATTGGAATTTGAACAATCATCAACATGGAAAAGCTGTAATCTACAATATTAGTTGCAAGAAAAGATGTAATACAGAACATATGGGCCTTCTTAAAGTGCAGTTGTGTAAGGAACTGCAGTTCCGGACCCAAAATACTTAAGGTAACACATAATCGACTCAAATTGCGTGTGTACGTGTTTTACTTGTAAAGAGTAATTAAGAAAGGAGAAGACAGAGATGCATACAATGTTGTTAAGGATTGTATGCTTGAAAACCATGAAGGAATTTCTGATGCATCGAAGCTGTTATTACTCATGTCCCTGCAAATCAATTGTTATAGAATGAAAATAAATCAGTATTTGAGATGCTTTATCTACCCCAAGATTATTGATGTGAAGATATAAGCAGATGTAGTAAAACCTTTTCTACTTACAAGTAACTGAGGACACTCAAGCCAGTTAGGTTAGGCATTGCTCCAGTCAGTTTATTGTTGGACAAGTACCTGAAAGATATTATAACCCAACACTCTTCATTTCGAAATAATTTGTGGTAAAGAATTGGATCTAACTGGCCAAAAATAAAATATAAAGCTTATTTCCATATCTATGTAGTCAGCGTACAGCTCATTAACACTTGTAAGATTGTTGAGGTTTGAAGGAACAGGTCCGCTTAATGAATTCCTATCAAAACGTCTGTAATCAGAATGAGAAATCCATCAGAAAAGACTTCATATAGACTACAGTACGCCGTAGCATTTCAATTGAATATGCGATGTAGATACTCACACAACTTCCAAACTTTTCACTAGTCCAAGGGTGGCAGGAAGCTCGCCAGTGAGGTTGTTGCTGTCAAATAGCCTGGTCCAAGGAGTGAAAAAGTGAGAGGAATAGAATGAAAGTGATGCTTTAATATACAATGTTTCAGATGACCATCTTTGATAGTGACATAAACCACAAGAACTAGTTCGTTGCAAAACTTACACATGAATCAGAATCATGTCTGGTCGGAAAAGTTTCTCTGGTATTGAGCCTGAGAGTTGATTCTTTCCAAAATGACTATAGATGATGAAAAGAAGCTTATGAGAACAAATACATGCAAGGCTATAAGTTAAGAGAGCCAAAAAGATCAAACAGATTTGGCATACAAGTGCTTTGTACGAACTAGCATATCAAGACCAGGTGAATTTCCATCGGAGACTGGGATCTCTCCCTCAAGTTGGTTGTCAGTAAGATCCAACCAGTAAAGATTAGACAGATTACCAATGGATCGTGGAATTCTTCCACTGAAACGATTAGAATTCAAGGATCTGCATGCAGCAATAATGAAAGTTTTCAGATTCACTGGTCCATTGACACAAACACAGAGCTACACTAACAAAAGATGTAAAAGAATGTAAATGTACGAAATCAACAAAAAAGACCTTGTAAACCCCTCATCCAACATGTTTTCATATTATTGACAATTGCAACAGCCTAAGTTAACCATTACAGAGTCAAAAATCCTTACAGAAGGACCAACTCTTGTAGAGATCCAATTGAATCGGGAATTGGTCCAGAGAAACTGCAACCCACAAGCATCCTGGCATGTAAAAATATAGTTTTTGTTAAGGCTTTAACCACAGAAGTTTGCAAAAAGCAAAACTTTTGACGAGAAGAAATCTCCTTACAAGTTTGATAGCTTCTTCAGATTCCCAATTGTTGTTGGAAGTGGTCCTCTCAAGTCCTTGTTGTTGGACAAATCCCTATATGAGAGTTCACAGTCAAAAATTTGAAAATCTCTAAATCCAGGGACAACTATCGTAGACAGCATTTCCATTTCAACCAAATATAATCCTGAATGAGAGGTGCTGATTTAAACTAATTGCAAGTATAAAAAAAAGATATACAATTCGTTAATGTGAGGATTGAGGACTTACAGAGTATGCAACTCCGTTAAATCAGTAATGTCTCCAGAGAGCTGACCTTTCAATCCCATGCCGTTTAATGTTCTGAAACAGAGAATGAATAGCATGATAATTCAGAAAAAGAAACCTTCAATGAAGAACAATATGTAAAAAACAAATTGCAAATATATACATGGAGGTCACACGCGAATTTGTGCAGCGAATTCCTTCCCAATTGTCACCACAAGGATCATTGTTCTTCCAATTTGGCGGTTCATTCTCCCATATATCTTTGAGTGCTTTTAAAATAACAACTGCATCAGAAGGGAGATGGCTTTTAAGTGTTTGTTGGTGCCAAAAGACTCAAATCACTTCTGATAACAATCCGTCGATTGAAAAGCAAGCACTTGCTCACACACAGAGACAAACACAAACACAAACACACAGGAGACAGCATCACGCAGTTCAACAAGTATTTAAAGTACATACCAACAAGAAAAATGGAGGTGCTATTGCTAGTTGAAGTGAATTAACTTACAGTCTTTATCATTAGTCACAGCTGCTATGATCAAAAACTGCAAGTAAACGGACAGCAGAAACACTTTTCTTTTTACACCCATTTCTCAACAAACCAAATATTACTCAAAGCTCAAAAAACAACCCATGATTGTCCCGCACATCTCCCATAAAATACAAACCAAACATTGCATGTAGTCACATACGAAGTCAATATTCAACCTTTCTTCATTTTTATCTGCTCTTTTTTTACTTCCAAAAATGATAAATGGTGCAAGAAAGTTTAATGAAACTGTCATAATGGAACCCACTACATTAAATGCAAAACCACACACAATGGCCGCCAATTAATAAGTATCTGTTGGTTGGTGGGCTTGATTAATAAACTAGAGTCTATAATCAACTTGAAGATAATGTTTTTGGCAATCATTTTCAGTCCATTTCACAAGTTTCACGGGGAAGAAAAATTCAAACTTCTAAATTCATCCTGAACAAGTTTGTATCATTAAAAATAAATAAATAATAAAGCAAAAGCAGGTTAAGCAGATTTTCCACGCCCTGCTACTAGTATATGATCATGAATCATTCAGCCGTTTCCCCTTCCATTTGCTTCAGAAATTATCATTTCTTTTGCTTACAATATAGATCATGACTAATATTACAAAAGGTGACAAAAAGATGTGAACACGCTGATTAACACAATCAATTAATATATAAATTGTATGTGAATGTTCGTCAGTCAGGACATTCTTATACTTTAAAATACGGTTTTGTACATAATGACATCCAAAATAGTCTACTCTTTATCTCTTCGAAGGAAAACTTATAATAAAAATCTAAAATATAAAAAAGAATCCGTCAAAGCCTTATAATGAATTGAGTAGGAGTTGCAAAACGGGTTGTGGAGACGTGTTCATTTCGTGTTAAATTTAGGTCGATTCAAACATGACTCATTTAATAGTCGTGTGTTGAGATCTAAACTTGACACAAAAAATAAATGAGTTATTTAATAACTTATTTAATATCTATATATTTAACAAATGTTATACACACACATACACATGCACAAAACCCCCAAATTATTACACATTTGCACCATTAAATTTTTAATTATTTATATGTAAAAAAATACTATATATCAATATCATAACATATACATAGATACTAATATTTTACATACTTACACTAGTAAAGTTCTAACCCTATATAAAATTTTATAGATAAAATATTGTATATATGCCCATCCCCCAAAAAAAAAAGAGAGAATTATGTTTAAAATTTAAGTTTTAATGACAAGAGTATAAAAATTAATTTAAAAAATATAATCGTGTCGTTAGTTAAGTAAATAGGTCAAAAATTTTGACTTTAACCCGACATAGAAAAAAATCGTGTCGTCCTGAATCCAACCCATTTAATAATCGATCGTGTCAAATTTGACAACTCATATTCATTTATTCTTATCGTGTTAGTGTGAAATAATCAGGTCGCGTCAAATTTCACCTGCTCTTGAGCAGAGTTACATTATCTTGCGAAAGCCAGATACATATTGGCGCGCGATGTTGACTAAACACATACGTATCGTATACATACATATATACGGAAGAGTAATGATAACGTAAGAATTGATCGAAAGGGCAAAAAAGAAAGGTGACAGCTTCATCTTCTGCTCATCGAATGCAACCCCCTCTTCACATCACATGCGTAAGCAATTCAAGCACACACAACCCCTAATAAGACAAGTAAAATTCCTAAAACTCGTGTTTATTACACATGCTATGTATGCGTTGTGGATGCTGATGCTTGCTAGTTCAAAGGTAGAATTTTGATTTAAATACATAAGAAAAACAATGAGAACAATTAATATTTTTGAGTTTTTTCTTTTCTTGTCAATGGAAACAAAATATTATTGGCAAGTAATATATAGCATATAATTACTAATTAGTTAGACTGTAATTTGCTGCTGAATTCCACAGAAAGATTAGTTGAAAAATGTATTGTCAGTACGGTCGTCTCGTCGACTTCTATTGTATTTAATATATATGCTCTAGACTTTTCAAAAAAAAAAAAATATATATATATATATATATGCTCTAGATTAAAACAAGTCATGATATTGGGACGAGGCTCCGTTACAGACTGCGTATGCAACAGCTCAGTGCAAACCGGCCTTGTGTCAGCTGAGTTCCAACATGCATTTCCTCTCTCCTGCAACACGTGGATGCTCCCAATTTGTCGTACATAGTCAAAAAGATGAACGCGCATAATTATTTAAGATATGATTGCGCGAACCAATAGTGCTCTAGACAAGAAAGAGAAAAGCTGTTTGAGTGCTCGCTGTGTCATAAACTATAAGTATAAAATACTCATATAAAAGTATTATTACATTATCGAAGGATACGCACAATATATATATATATATATATATGGATCCCCCTAAGTTACGATTAACGTAACTTACAATCACTTTGTAAAATATCGTTTAGCCCCTTGTACTTTATATCATTTACAATTTATTCATAAATATTATGAAACTTTCTGTTTTGTATAATTTCGTTGCGACCCTTGTATTCTGTTTTATTTTATTAAAACTCTTTGGGTATCAAATTCATCCCTATAGTTTCTAAATTCCAAAAATACCCTCCATTTAATTAGAAAATATAATAATTATTAAATAAATTATTTATTATAATTATAATTATAATTTTTAAATGGATTATTATTATTAATTTTTTAGTTAAATTGTTAATAATAATAATTAACAATATTATTATTAATTAATTTTTGAATAATAATAATAATCACAATAACTAAAATACAAAATAATAATTATGATAAAAATTAATTAAAGATTTTATAGTAATTTATTACAATTTAACTTATTCCGATTTTGATTATAAAACAAAATAAATACATAAATGGTAATACAACTCATTCTAATTACGATTACTGCAGTTTAAGTAGATAAATTATTTTGATTACAATTCTTCATTTCGATTCTAACTATTTCAATTCGAACTCATTATGTTTCCAACTAATTTCGATGACTGTTTAGTGAATGCACTATAAAATTGTAAACCACTCTATATTATTTACAATTTATTCATAAGTGTTATGAAACTTTCTGCTCACCTATACTATAAAAATTCAATTTATCTCCTTATACTCTTTTTCATTTACTATTTTTTGTCAAAAGAGTTTATGATTACAATTTTGTTAATTATTAGTTTTAATAATATTGAAAAATTAATTATTAATAATAATATTGTTAATTATTATTATTTACAATTTAACCAAAAAATTATTATTAATTATTGTTAATAAATTAATTATAATACTTTTTGTTATTGTTATTATTAATAATAATCCATTTTAAAATTATAATTATATTTATGATTATAATAAAATAATAATTATAATTATAATTTATTTAATAATAATTATATTTTTTAATTAAATGGAGGTTAGTTTGAGTTACGGGGGTAAATTCGTACTCTAAGTTTTTAATAAAATAAAATTGAGTGTAAGGGGTTAAACAAAATTTTAGAATATAAAAATTTTATAATATTTATGAATAAAGTATAAATAATATAAAGTATAGGGGGCCGGATGAAATTTTACAAGACAGGCCGTAACTTCCGTTAAACATAATTTAGGCGACCCTATATATATATATATTGCTTTATTAAAATCTTCAATAATGAATTCTGGTTTCCAGCCTATATATATAAATTTTGTCTTTAGAAAAATCAACGAATCTTGAATTTTCCTAAATCCACTATCGTAGATATCTTCCTTCTTTTCTCTTAGTGTTTGTGTCTAGAGAGAAAGAAGAGATATATATATATATATATATATATATATATATATCTATTAAGGGTGGGTATGAGTTGGGTTAGATTGAGTTTGTGAAAATTATACCCAACCTAATTAAATAAATATGTTCAATTCAATCCAACTCAACCCTTAAATCATTAGATTGAGTTGGATTAGGTTAGATTGGGTTGATTAACATGAAGAAAATTAAAAGAATATAAAATGAATAAATTAAAGAAGTACCTTAGTTGACAGATAATTGAGATTTGAAAGAATAATTTTAGTTTTAGAATTAGAGTATAGAGTAGTAGATAAAAGAATGAAATAGTCTCTTAAAAAAAATTCAAAAGCGGATAAAAAATATATTAGCCATTTAAATCTTCTTCTTATTCTTCAATAATAATAATAATAATAATAATAATAATTTATGTGGTTGTGTTGAGTTAGATAGGTTCATCATGATTAACTTAACCCAATTCAATTATTAATTGGGTTCGAAAAAATTAATCTAATTAATCCATAATAACTCATTCAATCATCAAAATTAAATTGAGTTGAATTGTGTTGAATTGCTCCCCCACTCCATATTTTAGGAAATATTCCCGAATAAAAGGTGGGGAGTAGCTGTGATGTGGCAGTGTAGCTGCCTCAAATGCAAGCTAAATACAAAACCACACACCATGGTCTCCAATTAATAAATATCTGTTGGTCGATTGGCTTTGTTAATAAAATAAAGTCTGTAATCAACTTGAAGATAATGTTTTTAGCGATCATTTTCAGTCCATTTTACAAGTTACGGGGGAAGAAAAATTCAAACTTCTAAATTTCATCCTGAACAAACTTATATTATTAAAAAGAAATAAATCATAAAGCAAAAGCAGGTTAAGCAGATTTTCCACACCCTGCTACTAGTATATTATATATTTTCAATCATTCAGCTGTTTCCCCCTCCATTTGCTACAGAAATTATCATTTCTGTTGCTTATAATATAGATCACCACTAATATTACAAAAAGTGACAAAAATATGTGAACACGTTGGTCAACACAATCAATTAATATATAAATTGCATGTTTCTTTGTCAGGACATTCGTGTCCTTTAAAATGCGGATTTGTACATAATTACATTCAGAATAGTGGACTCTTTGTCTCTTCGAAGAAAAATTTATAAAAAAAATCTAAAATAAAAATAAAAATCAATCAAAGTCTTATAATTAATGAATTGAGTACAGCGTGTAAAATGACATGTTGGGTCGTCTTTGTGTTGTTTTAATTTTGTATTGTGTTAAATAAAAGGTCCATTTAAATATGACTCATTTAATAATCGCCTAAAAATGCAAGCTAAAAAATAAATAAGTTATCAAATGGTCTTTAATATTTATATATTTAATAAATATATGCACATATCCTAAAATATTACACATTTATACTATTAAAGTTTTAATTATGTATATGTAAAAATACTATAGATCAATATCATAAAATATACATACATTTTAATATTTTACACACTTACACTATTAAAGTTTAAAATCTATATAAAATTTTATACATAAAAACTGTGTATATGTCCATTAAAAAAAAGATAGAATCATGTTCAATTTTGAGTTTTAATGACAAAAATTTATAAATTAATTTAAAAAAATGTAATTTTGTCATTAGTTAGGTATTGGTCAAGAACTTTGACCCTAACTTAACACATAAAAAAATCTTGTCAAATTTGACAAGTTATATTTATTTATTCCTCTCGTATTCGTGTTAGATAATTAAGTTATGTCAAATTTTACCAATTCTAGAATAAAATTACGTTATTTTGCGAAAATGGCAAAAATGGCCTGACGGGTTGTCTTTGTGTCACAAGTTTTATATTGTGTCAATTTAGGTCAACTTAAATACATTCGTTTAATAATCGTATTAAAATATTAAAAATAAACAAGACATAAAAAATAAATATGTTACCAAATAACATGTTTAATATCTATATATTAAATAAATATTATACAAACACCCCTAAAATATTATATATTTATACTACTAAAGTTTTAATTATGTATATGTAAATAATACTATATATTAATATCGTAAAATATATATGTGTTATTTTACACACTTACACTATTAAAGTTCAAAATCTATATAAAATTTTATACATATATAAAATACTGTGTGTATGTCCATCTTTTAAAAAAAAAATGAGAGAATTATATTTAATATTTGAGTTTTAATGACAAAAACTTATAAATTAATTTTAAAAAATATAATGTATTGGTCAAGAATTTTGACCATAACTTGACACATAAAAAAAATTATGTCAAATTTGACAAGTTATATTCATTTATTCATGTCGTATTTGTGTTAAATAATTTAGTTGAGTCAAATTTTACCAGTTCTAGAATAAAATTACGTTATTTTGCGAAAGCCACGTACATATTGGCACGGGACATTGACTAAACATATACATATAAAAGGTGACAACTTCATCTTCTGCTCATCAGATGTAACCCGTGTTTATTACACATGCTATGCCATTTGTGGATGCTGATGCTTGTAAGTTCAACGGTAGAATTTTGATTTAAATACGTAAGAAAACAATGAGAACAATTAATATTTTGAGTTTTTCTTTTCTTGTCAAGGGAAACAAAATATTATTAATAAGTAACACATAGCATATAATTAGTTAAACTGTTCTTTGCTTTTGAATTTGCACAGAAAGATTACTTGAAAAATGTATTGCTAGTACGGTCGTCGAGTTCTATTATATATAATACATGCTTTAGAATAAAAAAAGTCATGATATTGTTGTACAGAGTCAAAAAGATGAACGTGCGTTCACATAATTATATAAGGTATGATTGCACGAACTGATAGTACTACTCGAGACTAGAAAGAGGTGAGGGTTTTGAGTTCTCGCAGTGTCATAAATTATTAATACTCATATAAAATTATTACATTATCATCGAAAGATACACATATAATATATATGGGAAGGGATATTTCAACTTAAATTTTTAACCCAAAATTTGAGTTATTGATCTCATACAATCTAATGGTGAATGAACTGATATCCTTAAATGCTCCTTTGACTTTTAATATCTAGTATTAGATTTTTTGAAATCCATGGTTCAAATTTTGTATAAAAAATTTAAGTAAATAAATTTCAAGTTAAATTATCCCCTCCCTTTTATGTGTGAGCATTGATCTAATCCAAAATTTTAGACTTTATTAAAGTTCAAAAAAATTATTAAGTCTTATGATTTAATAGTATAATAGTTAAACCATATAGTTTAATATCTTTTCCTCACTTTAAGAAAGTCCAAGAACCTAGGTGGGGCTACATTTTTAATTCTAAGAGGCTATATGTAATTTTAGATGGAGCGAGACGGTTTGCATAAAATTAAATATAACTAAACAAAACGGCCACCAGAATTGTCTAATAGTTTAATTAAATGGCTAACGGAGTAATTAGGTCTCATTTATTTTTTAGCAAAATTTAGTGTTTCATGAAATGTAAAAAAACCTTTAAATTGTGGAGATGGATAATTAATTATTAAATTTTGAATCGCCTCCCATCGTTCCCTTTCTTACAAGTTCTTTACTTCACTGGAAACCTTCTTGTCTGCCATACATATATGGCTTGTAGTATGAAAATTTTATCGGCACTGTCAGACAACACCCCAATCTCTTTGTCTATTATTTCTTCACCATTCTCATCGTCATAAATATGTTTTGAGGGGATGCTACCATCTCGCAGATTCCTGCCATGTATCTTTGTTGTTTGACCATTGGCTATGGTAGCAGGCATTCTTGCAGCTGTCGCGCAAAATATGGATCACCATGATCTTGCTGCTACTTTCAACAAAAACTTGAAAGTCTTACTCATGTTTTAACAAACACAAAGTATGGAGAAGAAAACTTAAATGAAAAACCGAGAGAGATTAATGGAAGTGAAAAAAAAAAAAAGAATACGTTGATTGCCGCTGGAAATGAAGCTACTGTTGAGAACGTGATGGATGAGCAAGAACGTGAACTTGCGAGGGATATAGGAAGAAGATGAGATTAATAGTTTCCCATGTTTGGTTAATTGGGGAAACAAGAGAGCGATTATTTTTATTTTAGGAGGGAAATGTTTTTGTTAACAAACATTAACGTTAATGTCCAAAATGTTAGATTCGCGCCGTCAAGAGGCAGCAGAATATAAAGATCTAAAGCCTACAACTGAGCTAGCATTAGAATTAAATCCAAACACATTCCATAAACCAAAAGAGCTCAAGAAATTCTGATTATTTATTGATTCAATGACTACTATCACAAAGTATACAGATTCACAACAGACCAAACCAAACCTACTTGCAAACTCTTTGAAAGCTCAAGTAAAAGATCCCAGAGTTCACACTTAATGCTGCTTATTGAGGGTCAACAAAGGTTGATCTGAAACATGGAAAGACCAAAAGGCGTTAACATAATTTTAACACAGCGGTAAAGGTAACTTGATCACGTAACTCATCCCCAGTGGATTGGAAAACAACTTGAAGAGCTTCGATAAGAACGTTCCAACACTAATAGCCGCAGTTTATTAATAATTACGGGTACAATGTCACTGCATTCCTCCTTAGTATTTTGTTATAACAACTAGTTCATGATGAAGGGGCGTCCGGCTGTTTTTCTGGTACAGCATTTTGAAATGCCGGTAGCTTGCTGTATGCCTCATGCAGCCTCAGTAAAAGAGGGAATTGAGTCTGCATGTAGAGTGAGGAAATAAAAGTTCATTGTCGCATGCATGTATAAAGTAATGCATTGGATTGGAAGGTCTAATTTTTATTGGTGTGTTGAATTAGAATATGGTACCAACGCAAATTGAATGAGATACATATAAATTGCTTGAAGATGTAAACAATACATGAATTGAGTTTGAAAAGGAAACCATTACCATGCCAAGGTTGAGTCCGTTGATGGCTGCATAAAGCTGTGGGGCTAGAAACAAATCTGCCTGCACGGTTGATAACATATATAATAGGAATAGTCATATCACAAAAACTCCCTTTACACATTCTTATCATTTGGTAAATTAGAAATCAAGTTCTACCATGGCTGACCAAATATCAGTTCGGCAAAGCACAACTAAATACATATTGTGATCTCAGAAAACTGAAGCAGGTCATAACTCACAACCTTATTACTGTACTTCAGGCCGCAAAGGATAAAACTGGCAAAGACAAATCCTTGTCCTTTCTCCAGTCAGATGATTTTTTTTTTCGCTATCGCTTCACTCACTCTCTCTCACTTCTGTCAGATGATTACCTTCATATTTTCAATAGAAAAATGAGAGTAGCCTCAATGTATGCAGTTATTAGAAATTCAATGCATAGATGACCCACATACAGCCAAGGTTAATTTTGATTTATGAACTCCAGGCTGTATATTGCAGTTGCGAGTATGTATTCTCATATCTTGTCTGCTCTACCCGAATTAATAAGAATGATCCCCCAACCTCACTCCTCAAAGTTAAATCTTAAACTGCGATGCACCAACGGGGGTTTCCACTCCCCGCTTGTGGACTGAGCTTCCTTGCACAGACTATTGTGTATTATAGAAGGGTTTATAGATGAAGCAGAAAAACTAACCAGGAAAACCTCATCAGCAGTTGCATATTCCCCAGCTTCTCAAGTGCTAAAAATGCAAGCTATAGTCAGATCAAGCCAGAAAACTAATGTTGGAAAAGGAAACTCTGCAGGATGGATATTATTTGGTAGGACTCTTTGGAAAGAACCAAATTAACTTCAAAAAGCAACCTATGATTGTCCCGTACTTCTCTCAGAAAATACAAACTAAACATTGCATGCGGTCACATACGAAGTCAATATTCTACCCTTCTTTATTTTTATCTTCTCTATTTTCACTTTCAAAAATGATGAATGGTGCAAGAAAGTTTAACGGAGCGGTCATAATGGAACCCGCAACATTAAGGCTGCGGCTCTATATCCTAGGGAATATTCCTCTAAAATAAAAGGTGGGGAGCAGCTGCGCTGGCTGCCCCAAACGCATGCTAAATACAAAACCACACACCATGGCCTCCAATTAATAAATATCTGTTGGTCGATTGGCTTGGTTAATAAAATAAAGTCTGTAATCAACTTGAAGATAATGTTTTTGGCGATCATTTTCAGTCCATTTTACAAGTTTCGGGGGAAGAAAAATTCAAACTTCTAAATTTCATCCTGAACAAACTTATATTATTAAAAAGAAATAAATCATAAAGCAAAAGCAGGTTAAGCAGATTTTCCACACCCTGCTACTAGTATATTATATATTATCAATCATTCAGCCGTTTCCCCCTCCATTTGCTACAGAAATTATCATTTCTGTTGCTTATAATATAGATCATCACTAATATTGCCAAAAGTGACAAAAATATGTGAACACGTTGGTCAACACAATCAATTAATATATAAATTGAATGTTTCTTTGTCAGGACATTCGTGTCCTTTAAAATGCGGATTTGTACATAATTACATTCAGAATAGTGGACTCTTTGTCTCTTCGAAGAAAAATTTATAAAAAAAATCTAAAATAAAAATAGGAATCAATCAAAGTCTTATCATTAATGAATTGAGTACAACTTGTAAAATGACACGTTGGGTCGTCTTTGTGTTGTTTCAGTTTTGTATTGTGTCAAATTTAGGTCCACTTAAATATGATTCAATTAATAATCGTGTTAAAAGATTGAGAGGTAAACACGATATGAAAAATAAATAGGTTATTAAATACCTCGTTTAATATCTATATATTTAATAAATACTATACGCACATATCCTAAAATATTATACATTTATACTACTAAAGTTTTAATTATGTATATGAAAATAATACTATCTGTTAATATCGTAAAATATACATGTGTACCAATATTTTACACACTTACATTATTAAAGTTCAAAATCTATATACAATTTTATACATAAAATACTGTGTGTATGTCCATCCTTTCAAAAAAATGAGAGAATTATGTTCAATTTTGAGTTTTAATGACAAAAATTTATAAATTAATTTAAAAAAATATAATTTTGTCATTAGTTAGGTATTGGTCAAGAACTTTGACCCTAACTTAACACATAAAAAAATCTTATATATCAAATTTGACAAGTTATATTCATTTATTCCTCTCGTATTCGTGTTAGATAATTAAGTTATGTCAAATTTTGCCAGTTCTAGAATAAAATTACGTTATTTTGTAAAAGCCAGATACATATTGGCACGGGACATTGAGTAAACATATACATATTTATGTTATATGTAGAGTAATTATAACGTATGAATTGATCGAAAGGGTAAAGAAGAAAAGGTGACAACTTCATCTTCTGCTCATCAAATGTAACCCGTGTTTATTACACATGCTATGCTACTTGTGGATGCTGATGCTTGTTAGTTCAACCGTAGAATTTTGATTTAAATACGTAAGAAAATAATGGGGATTTCTCTATGATGCTGTAATTTTTTTACAGCATCAATAATATTTTAATTGTGTACCATTGGATTAAATCTAATGGTATACAATATTTGTGCTAAAGAAAAATAAATAAAAATAATGGTAAACAGTTAACCGTTAAAGGGTGGAGAAATTTTGTAAAATAACTGTGACCACCCTTAGAATTTGAAGTAATTTCACTTAAATAGCATATTTTATTTATAATTACTTTTCAACTCTCCTTTAACTTTGTATTGTGATTTTTTTTAAATAAATCTTCCAAAATCTCTTACCATTAAGTATAAAATATAATATGAAGTAGGTTATTTAACACAAATTAAACAAATAAGTTGCAATTGTAAAATTAATTTTATATAATATAACACTAATAAATAATACAACAAAATGCATATACTTAAGTAAATGTCATAGGTACATCAATAAACTCATTGGTGAGATTACTTGAACCTAAAAAATAATTGATCACACATGTTTAATAAAATTTAATATCTTATATCAAAATACTCATTATTTTATATAATATTAAGGACCATTGTATAATTGATCATGAAGTATATATTATTTTTAACACTCATTTAACATGCCTATTCTTTGAGTTTTTTGTTTAGGATTTCTCTATAATACTATATGAGTTTTTACAGCATTGATAATAGGATTGTTGTGGACTCTTGGATGTTAAGGTTTTCATGTTTACCATTCATTTGATATAGTGAATAAAAAAAATAGCTATTTAAATCATAACAAGTAATCTTCATGTTGCAAGTAAATATAGATTTTTTTTTTTTTTAATTAATTGATAAAAGAAATTTATGTTATAGTATATAAAAATCCCACAATCAATAACGGGATCATTAGATTTTATATTAGAATATTCTTTAATTTAATTTTAATGGATAAGTAATTATGTAACAAGTAATCTGCAAGTTGTGATATTTCTTCATATTTTAAATTATTTTTTATCTAATCAATTGATAAATATTTTAAATCATCAAAAAATGAAAGAAATACAAGTAATTTTGGAATTAAAATTATCATGTATTAATTCTCTTACTTTAGTTTACTTTACTTTTTTTTTACTTTTACATTTAGTATTAGAAATATATTTAATAGTATTAAAATAACTGTAAGTAACAAGTAATGTTATTTCAATATACTTTATATAAAGATATTACATAAAGTCTTATAATAATTTGAATTACATGAATTTAATTACAAACCATTAATACCTAAACAATAATGATAATAGAAGGCGTTGTAATAAAATATTTTATATATGTTTTATTAGTAATACTATGAGTCACAACAAATGAGAAATATTTTATTCACCAATGAAAAATATATATGGCTATATAAATATATATTGAGAAATATTTTGATTTAAATTTTTAACAAAAAATTAAACTATTAATTTTATGCAATTCAATGGTGGAGGATATGAAATTATGAAATGTTGCTTTAACTTTCAATATTAACCATTAGACTATGACATATTAATGGCTCAAATATGGTGTCAAAATTTTAAGTTAAAGTATCCCAAACCATGTCTTTATAATGGAAATATAAAAACATATAATGAATTTTTTTCTCATTTTGTCATTAAATATTATTGGATGTAATATTTTATTTATTGTCACTATTACTTATCATACTAAAAGCAATGGTTCTTATTAACATAAAATTTTATAATTACAATCAAAGAATAATAATAAAATAATTTTTCATAATTCATAAACTAAAGTTAATTAAGAATATGTATTAAATTAAACTCTTATGAAATTAACAAAGTGCCATTTGAAAACAAAATGAAAACAAGCTTGTGAAAGTTAAATTTTATAAGGCTTGGATAATTTTATACCATGTAAATAAAAATATAAAAAGATTTTCTTTCCCATTTTTTCCACATAAATATTATTGGAGGCAATATTTTATTCATTGTCACTAATAATTATTGTAATAAAAGAAATGACTCTTAGTAACATAAATTTTTATAATTACAATTAAAGGATGTCAATAAAATAATCTTTCATGATTCATAAACTAAAGCTCATTAGAAATATATATTAGATTTAACTTTTATGAAATTAACAAAGTGATATTTGAAAATAAAATGAAAATATATAGGCTTGTAAAACTTAAAATTCATATCATGTAAGAATATTAATTATAAGATAAACAAAAAGTTCAGAGTATAAGTACATTAAATGGGTGTTAAAAATAATATATATTTCATGATCAATTATACAATGATCTTTAGTATTATATAAAATAATGAGAATTTTAATATGCGATTTTAAATTTTATTAAAACATGAACGATCAAGTAGTTTTTAGGTTACAAGCAATCTCATCAATGAGTTTATTGATACAACTATGACGTTTACTTAAGTATATATATTTAGTTGTGTTATTTATTAGTGTTATATCATATATAAATTTTGTAATTCCAATTTATTTATTTGATTTGTGTTAAATAACCTACTTCATATTATATTTTATACTTAATGGTAATAGATTTTGGAAAATTTATTTATAAAAGATTATCACAATACAAATTTAAAGGAGAGTTGAAAAGTAATTATAAATAAAATATGTTGTATAAGTGAAATTTCTTCAAACTTTAAGGGTGGTCACAGTTATTTTACAAAATTATCTTCTGTTTATCATTATTTTAAATTTTTTTTAGCACAAATATTGTATATCATTAGATTTAAGGGTCCGCCTATGTTACCACCGTTGCACCTTACAACAGCTTTTGTCTTTTCTGACTCAGTTGCTGTAAAATTTCGTTGCGCCCCCTGTACTTGATGTTATTTACTACTTATTTATAAGTATTATAAAACTTTCTACTTACTTATAATATAAAAATTTAATTTATGTCCTTACACTGTTATTTATTTACTATTATTTTAGAAGTATCAAAAGAGTTTCCATTTACAACCACAATAAATTAATTATCATAACTTAATATATAAACCCTTAGAGTATCAAATTTGCCCCTCATAATTTTTAAATTCTCAAAATACCCTCCATATAATTAACTAAAAAATTATTATTATTATTATTATTATTATTATTAAAAAATAAAAAATATTATAATTAATTAATATATTCACAATAATTAATAGTAATTTTTTAGTTTAATTGTTAATAGCAATTAACAATAATATTAATAATAATGAATTTTTTTAATAATAATCACAATAATTAAAATATAAAATGATAATTATGATAAAAAAAAATTAAGGATTTTATTGTAATTTATTGTAATTTAACTCATTCTAATTTTGATTCTAAGACAAGATAAACACATCAATGACAATACAGCTGATTTCAATTATGATTCATGTAGTTCAAGTAAATAATTTATTATAATTTTAATTTCTCATTTTAATTTCACCTTATTCTAATTTCTCCTCATTTCGATTCTCATTTAGTGAACGCACTATAAAATTATATGATGAGTTTCATATATTTTTTTCTCGTTTATTCTTTCTCTCTCTCAAATACATAGAGGGGTCCGCCTATGTTACCACCATATAATTTTATGGTGCGTTCACAATCGAAATGAGGAGAAATTAGAATAAGGTGAAATTAAAATGAGAAATTAAAATTATAATAAATTATTTACTTGAACTACATAAATTATAATTGAAATCAGCTGTATTGTCATTGATGTGTTTATCTTGTCTTAGAATCAAAATTAGAATGAGTTAAATTACAATAAATTACAATAAAATCCTTAATTTTTTTAATCATAATTATCATTTTATATTTTAATTATTGTGATTATTATTAAAAAAATTCATTATTATTAATATTATTGTTAATTGTTATTAACAATTAAACTAAAAAATTACTATTAATTATTGTGAATATATTAATTAATTATAATATTTTTTATTTTTTAAATAATAATAATAATAATAATAATAATTTTTTAGTTAATTATATGGAGGGTATTTTGAGAATTTAAAAATTATGAGGGGCAAATTTGATACTCTAAGGGTTTATATATTAAGTTATGATAATTAATTTATTGTGGTTGTAAATGGAAACTCTTTTGATACTTCTAAAATAATAGTAAATAAATAACAGTGTAAGGACATAAATTAAATTTTTATATTATAAATAAGTAGAAAGTTTTATAATACTTATAAATAAGTAGTAAATAACATCGAGTACAGGGGGTGCAACGAAATTTTACAGCAACTGAGTCAGAAAAGACAAAAGCTGTTGTAAGATGCAAGGTGGTAACATAGGCGGACCCTAGATTTAATCCAATTGTACACAATGAAAACATTATTGATGCTGTAAAAAAATTACAACATCATAGAGGAACCCAATGAACAATAAATATTTTGAGTTTTTCTTTTCTTGTCAAGGAAAACAAAATATTATTAATAAGTAACACATAGCATATAATTAGTTAAATTGTACTTTGCTGTTGAATTGCACAGAAAGATTACTTGAAAAATGTATTGCTAGTCCGGTCGTCGACTTCTATTATATATAATACATGCTTTAGAATAAAACAAGCCATGATATTATTGTACAGAGTCAAAAAGATGAACGTGCGTGCACATAATTATTTAAGATGTGATTGCACCAACCGATAGTACTACTCGAGACTATAAAGATGAGGTTTTTGAGTTCTCGTAGTGTCATAAATTATAAATACTCATATAAAATTATTACATTATCATCGAAAGATACACACATATACATGTATATATGGGAAGGGATAATTGAACTTAAATTTTTAACACAATATTTGAGCTATTCTAATGGTGAATGAATTAGTATCATTAACTGCTTCTTTGACTTTTACTATATATTATTAGATTTTTTGAAATTCATGGTTCAAATTTTGTATAAAAAATTTAAGTAAATAAATTTCAAGTTAAATTATCGCCTCCCTTATATGTGTGAGCACTAACCTAATCCAAAATTTGAAACTTTATTAAAGTCCAAACAAATTATTAAGTCATATGATTTAATAGTGCAATAACATTTTATTATTAAATCACATGATTTAATAGTTTACCCTCACTTTAAGAAAGTCTAAAATTCTAGGTATGACTACATTTTTAATTCTAAGGGGACTACGTATAATTTCAAGTGGAGCAAGACCGTTTACATAGAATTAACTATAACTAAACAAAACGGACACCAAAATTGTCTAATAGTTTAATTAGATGACTAACGGAGTAATTAGGTCTCATTTATTTTTTAGCAAAATTTAGTGTTTCAAATGAAATGTATAAAAACCTTTAAATTGTGGAGGTGGATAATTGATTATTAAATTTTGAATCGCCTCCCAAGTTCCAGTTTCTTACAAGTTCTTGACTTCACTGGAACCCTTCTTATTTACCATATACATGGCTTGTAATATGAAAACATTTGATCGGCACCGTCAAACAACATACCAATCTTTGGCTTTGTCTATTATTTCTTCACCATTCTCATCCTCATAAATATGTTTTGAGGATATGGTACCACCTCGCAGATTGCTGCCAAATATGATTGTTGTTTGATACTTTGATTATTGGCTATGGTAGCAGGCATTCTTGCGGCTGCCGCACAAAATATGGGTCACCATGATCTTGCAGCTACTATCAACAAAAACTTGAAAGTCTTACTCACGTTTAAACAGACACAAAGGATGGAGAAGAAAACTTGCATGAAAAACCGAGAGAGATTAGTGGAAGTGAAAAAAACAAAAAAAAAGGAATACGTTGATTGCCGCTGGAAATGAAGCCACCGTTGAGAACGTGATGGATGAGCAAGAACGTGAACTAGGAAGAAGATGAGATTAATAGTTTCACATGTTTGGTTAATTGGGGAAACAAGGGAGTGATTATTTTTATTTTAGGAGGGAAATGTTTTTGTTAACCACATTAACGTTAATGTCCAAATTGTCAGGTTCGCGCTGTCAAGAGGCAGCAGAATATAAAGATCTAAAGCCTACAACTGAGCTAGCATAAGAATTAAATCCAAACACATTCCATAAACCAAAAGAGCTCAAGAAATTCTGATTGTTTATTGATTCAATGGCTACTATCATAAAGTATACAGATTCACAACTGAACAAACCAAACCTACTTGCAAACTCTTCGAAAGCTCAAGTAAAAGATCCCAGAGTTCACACTTAATGCTACTTATTGAGAGTCAACAAAGGTTGATCTGAAACATGGAAAGACCAAAAGGCATTAACATAATTTTAACACAGCGGTAAAGGTAATTTGATCACGTAACTCATCCCCAGTGGATTAGAAAACAACTTGAAGAACTTCGATAACAACGTTCCAATACTAATAGCTGCAGTTTATTAGTAATTACGGGTACAATGTCACTGCATGCCTCCTTAGTATTTTGTTATAACAACTAGTTCATGATGAAGGGGCGTCCGGCTGTTTTTCTGGTACAGCATTTTGAAATGCCGGTAGCTTGCTGTATGCCTCATGCAGCCTCAGTAAAAGAGGGAATTGAGTCTGCATGTAGAGTGAGGAAATAAAAGTTCATTGTCGCATGCATGTATAAAGTAATGCATTGGATTGGAAGGTCTAATTTTTATTGGTGTGTTGAATTAGAATATGGTACCAACGCAAATTGAATGAGATACATATAAATTGCTTGAAGATGTAAACAATACATGAATTTGAGAAGGAAACCATTACCATGTCAAGCTTGAGCCCATTGATGGCTGCATAAAGCTGTGGTGCTAGAAACAAATCTGCCTGCACGGTCGATAACATATGTAATAGGAATAGTCATATCACATAAACCCCTTCACACATTCTTATTGCTTGGTAAATTAGAAATCAAGTTCTACAATGGCTGACCAAATATCAGTTCAGCAAAGCACAACTAAATACATATTGTGATCTCAGAAAACTGAAGCAGGTCATAACTCGAAACGTTATAATGTACTTCAGGCCATAAAGGATAAAACTGGCAAAGACAAATCCTTGTCCTTTCTCCTGACTTTTTTCCCACTACTTCTTCACTCACTCACTCACTCTCACTTCTGTCAGATGATTATCTTCATATTTTCAATAGAAAAATTAGAGTAACCTAAAAAATGTTCAATAGTAATCACCACATGAAAGAGCCATAGATCAATGCAGTTATTAGAAATTCAATGCATAGATGACCCACATACAGCCAAGGTTAATTTTGATTTATGAACTCCAGGCTCTATATTGCAGCTGCGAGTATGTACTCTTATATCTTGTCTGCTCTACCCAAATTAATAAGAATGATCTTCCAACCCCACTCCTCAAAACTTAAATCTTAAACCGCGATTGCACCAACAGGGGTTTCCACTCCCTGCTTGTGGACTGAGCTTGCTTGCACAGACTATTGTGTATTATAGAAGGGTTTATGATGTACACAGATGAAGGAGGAAAACTAACCAGGAAAACTTCATCACCAGTTGCATATTCGCCAGCATAGTCTTTTAACAGCTTCTCAAGTGCTGAAAATGCAAGCTATAGTCAGATTAAGCCAGAAAACTAATGTTGGAAAAAGAAACTCTGCGAGATGGATATTATTTGGTAGGACTCTCAGGGAAGAACCAAATTAACTTCAATGATAATATTCCAGGGGATAATGTTGGAACATGTTACACACGCGCACGCACGCACACACATGCACACATATATAGGTGAGCTTTCAATTAGGGATTCCTCCGAGATAGGCTAAAAGATAATAAAAAAAACATAAATTTTAATACATTATAGTACAAAATACATTTAATAGAATATGTATTTTTTTAATCTTTTAAATTATCAATATGGTCAGGAATCCCTGATTGGATAATTAATTTATACATATACATACATATTTTTCCGTATTTGCAAAGGTATGCGTGGAAATTTACATATATCTGCTTGTGAATTTGTGCATAACTACAGTTTAATTAACTTTAAAACTAATCATTCAAGTATGAAACCTCATCAATGGACCAATAAAAAACTCGTAGAGACCTAAAGAATTCTAAGAATGACTGTTAAATTCATCAGCTTAAAAAATTAAATTTCTCAATGGATATATTAACATGTATCTTCTAATTTGTCCAGTCTAACATTCATGTAAGGCTTACCCGCAAAGCCTTTTCCTATGTGAGTTTTAGCCCAGACATCTCCCTCATCTGCACCAACTTTTTCCTCAATGTACTTCTGCGAATGGAAAAGAAGCAACTAGAATAAATTTCAAAAAAATATTCCAACCATGTAATAAATGTCATCTAAAATCATGATTGAAAAGGCTTTTAGAAACAGACCACAGCAGTAAGGTTCTGAAGAGGCTGTATGCTTGAGGAAACAAGATTTGCAGCCTGCAAATGGAGCACAAAAGGAAACTCATTGGTCTCCAAATCTGAAACAAACTTCTGATAAAATTGCATAGAAGAATGGATGCAGCAAGTCCTAGACCAAAACATAAAGGCAGTGGAAAATGGATCATCTATTTACATCCGTTAGGTATCTTCCAAACAGGAAAATAAGGATTCTTAGAGTTTTAGTTGTCTTATTACGTCGTGATTGCTTAATAGATGTTTCCTGAAACAAGCTATAGAAAGTTATCCGTTTGGCCACTAATATTTAAGCTATTTACATTTGCCAGATGCTGTATAGGGAGTACATATACTTTGAAAAACTTCCACCTTTTCTTTTCTAAATATTGAGAGGCACATTAATGATGCACGATCGAGCTAATAAATAGGATAAACCAACGAAGTCGACATATTTGCAACCAAACTTAGCATTAAATTCCATGGATTTAGTCATGTCACTTGTACATGCAACAGAAGCTATAAGCAGAGTCTAATAATCTCTGTTTACCAATGCAAAGCAAAATAAACCAAAAGAGAGATGACAACTAAAAGGATTTGAAATTGACCTGATAATTGATAGCTTTTCTCTTAAGATCAGAAGGCAACAACGGATGCTGAGGATACTTCTCTTCCAGGTACTGTAAAATTTACAACGGAACCATAGATAAGCAAATAACTATTCGTATCAAACATCACAGAAATAATCTAAAATCAGGAGCTGCAAATGGATGACTGACCATTAAAATAGCAAAAGAATCAGATACAACAAAATCTCCATCAACCAAAGCCGGCACATAACCAATAGGGTTGATCTTCAAAAAATCTACCAAACCGAACATAAAACAACAAAAGAAGTGATGCCCACATACAATTTTGAAATCTACAATCTGGGTAATAAGATCGTTATAGAAAATGATGATCTGTCACATTTAGACTAAGACAAAGTTACTCACCAGGACTGAATTGCTTTCCTTTCAGCACGTCAACTGCTTTGTATTCATACTCTAACCCTGTAACATAGAAAATATCAAATAAAATCAAATTTTGACAAAATAGTTCAGAAGGGGTGAATCAAAAGTCAGCGAATAGAAAGAAAAGAGATGACCTTTCAAGTTGAGACCAATTCTGACGCGATATGAGCATGAACTCCTCCAGTATGAATACAGTTTCAGCTTCATATAACAGTCTCAGTTTCAGTCTTAATATAACAATCGTAGTAATAATAACAAGGACCTTGCTAAGTTAGATGGAACGTAACTTTCAGCCCATGTAAAATGGCAGTGAGTCTACTGTCATGTTACTCATTTTTATATATTTTATAAGAATTGTAAGTCATGTAAACTGTAACTTAACGAAATCCTAACAATAATAATAATAATAAAGATAATAAATGTGAAATCTTAACTCCAAAACATGAAGCAAGATAAAGATCTTTTTAATCTTACCATGTTTTATCAACAGGTTCTATCTATCTCTGACCAGACTACGCAAGCACAGCTGATTGAAGTGAGTGACCTGTCGCTTGTGCCTTTTTATAATGGGCAAAGCAATGGCTTTTAGTTCTACCGTGAAAATCATATATTTTAAATTAATCCAAATTTACTTGTGCATGCGTAGGCAATTACGTTTTTTAATTGACGATCGGACTGATTGACCATGACTAAATTGATTTTACTAGTTGTACTTTTCCTGCCATCCTACATACTTCCTGGTTGATGTGTCAAGACCCTATTAGCTTATTTTTCTTTTCTATTAAGATTACTATACTTTTGTCATCATAACACACTCATGTCAATAAAAAGATAAAAACCCCTTAGATTAGTATAAAAAACAAATCTTTCGAGAAATCTTGATAACTCATCTTGCATCACTCATTATTAATAAAAATTTTAAGGATATGACTAATCATCTTCTCTGTAATATCATCTCACAATAATTAATATTTTTATAATAAAAAAATTAACAAAATAGAAAACAAATCCCCTTTAATCCACCTTCTCTACTATCAATTTCTTTTCATCATCATTTCTTACAAATCGTAAGCCAACAATCAAGGACACGATCAATCTAATCTTTACTGACCGGCCCATTGTCACCCTAACCCATAATCTTCCACCGTGTAATTTGTTTTTCTTTTCAAATGGACAGCCACAATTTTCCTTAATCATCAAACTAGCAATTTTTTTTTTTAATTTCTCCGAATCATATAGTTACAATAAAAATTCAATCTTCAAACTATTGTTGTGATCGTTGTAATGTCTTTTGTTCGTTGTTGATAGATAGAAAGCAACTTAAAGGGATCTAAAGACACAACAAGAAATTATCCACGATTGTGAAACCATTACTCCCAAGTTAAAAAGTCTTTAACTCTTTGTTAGTTTTTACTTTAAGAATCTACGACGCCATTTTAAATCAATAAATCAAAATGGCTCACTATGACTTTAAAACTTTGATTGCCTTGGCATTGCTTTTCGTTTCTGATGGCGCAATCTCTCCAACGAAGACTCCACCAGAAGTAGTGCCGTCGCTATTGAAGACTTACGGTGCGTTTGGGATTGAGGTTGGACATCTGTATCTTTTAAGTTACATCATTAAAATATTTGGTAAACACTAACTGCTGTACCTTGGAAGCTATGTTACTATAAATTTTCACTTGTATAATAGAAAATTTATTATATCTTTAATAATTTTATCAAAATTATTATTTAAAATTTATATTTACTACATATTATTAATGTTTGTTTCATAGTTAAAGTTTTTTTTTTTGTAGCTTAAAATTTCTACAAAGACTAATCCCAAACATATTGCTTTGCCATCTCCATTGAGTGCTCCACTTGTGACCTTGTATAATAGAAAATTTATTATTTTCACTTGTAATCCCAACGCACGCACCCTTAGTCGACCGCTTTGCCATCTCCATTGAGTGCTCCACTTGTGACCTTGTATAATAGAAAATTTATTATATCTTTAATAATTTTATCAAAATTATTATTTAAAATTTATATTTACTACATATTATTAATGTTTGTTTCATAGTTAAAGTTTTTTTCCACAAATTGTGTTTTAAAAGCTTAAAGACTCAATCCCAAACGCACCCTTAGTCGACCGCTTTGCCATCTCCATTGAGTGCTCCACTTGTGACCACGCCCTCTCCAGTGACTGTCAGCCCTCTGTTATCACCTCCTCTGTTTTCGTCTTCTCCGGCACCAGTGAATTCTCCAGCATTGATCTCAATGCCTCCATTTGATGCTCCCTACTCCGTCTGAGAACTCTGACGTTTTGTACAGATTTGTCGTTTCTAGATCACTGGTTTTCGAGCAATTGGCTGATGTTTTGGTTATGTAGAGTTCACTAAGTGAAATATCAATTTATTATTGTATTTGGACAAATTTTTTTCTATTATATATATATATATATATATATATATTTTATTTACATCATTTGTACTTATAGAAATAATTCTTTTAGTTTATTTCTTATTATATATATTTTTTAAAAAAATTATCCACTAAAAAAAAAAAACAAACATAAATTTCCAAATTCAAAACCCTCGCCACTATGACCACCAGAATCACCATGTAAGCCACCCACAAAGCAATTCAGCTAGTCGCTGCCAGTTGCAAAATTGTCAACCTCTATTGACTAAAATACCACCTGCTGCCGTCCTTAGCCACCACACGAACAACCAAACCTACAAGCAATTGTCTTCACATCGACCACTGGTCAGTAACCTTTATCAACAATTGAAAGCCATCGATAAGACTACCATAGAGTAGTAAGAGTTAGAGAAGGACCATAGAGTAAGAGTTAGAGAAGGGAAGAAGAAATGAGAAAAAAATACATATGATATGTTTATTATTTTATTATTTTTAACAAATTTAAGGGTAGTTTTATTTTTTTAATATTTAAGAATAAATTGTAAATAAAATTGAGTGCAAGGAACTTAATAAAATTTTACAATAACTAACTGACAATGTTGTAAATAGAAAAGAATAAAAAATAATAGGGAAAGGTGATAAATTGAAATTTGAAAATGTAGGTAAGTAAAAAATGTTATAATATTTTAAATAAATTATAAATAAAATAGAGTTTAAGGGACTCAACAAAATTTTAAATTTTATAGTAAGTAAGCCACAGAAAGTATTATAGTACTTTTTAATAGATTATATATTAAATAGATTAAAAGGGGTCTAATAAAATTTTACAACAAAAAAAAGTGAGAAAAGACAAAATCTTTTGTAAGATACAATTGGATCCTAAGATTAGATATTTTTATTTTAATTATGATTTTGAATTCTAATTAGATTAAAACTAAAATTGTGTTGAACTACTATAAATAAATGATTTCTATTATATTTTTAAGTAAGCAGTAATAAAATTAATTTTAATTGCTATTAATTCTTCTCTCCCCCCTCTAATTTCTAAAACTCTTTATTTTTTCTCTTTTAAATTTTCTAATCAAAACCCTGTCATCAAGTATTAGAGCATATCCTCCCAAGCAACCAATTTTTCTTTTTCCCTTCAACTAAAAAAAGAAAAAAAAAATTTCCAGCATCCCAAAATTTTGCCAATATCCCTTCACTTTTGATTTCGGTTTTTGTAAGTAAATTAATTGCTTTAATCAAAGTTTATCCCACCAACTAATTATGACTTTTGTAAGTTCCACCACAAGCCATCAACCGAACCAATCATTAACCTTGACCAACTCCAACGACCACACCTAAACTAGAGCCATCGTCAGCCACCGGCTACCATAACTCTGAATTTTCTTGATAATCTTTTTTGTACATCATGATCTTTATGGTGCTTGAAGAAAAAGTTACACAACTGACTCAAGTTAATCTGTAGTCCCAAGTCGTAACCTTTCAGAATAGCAGTCTAAAGGCACTTCTGCTAGACAATCTTGAATGATTGGGCCAGATGTGCAAAGGCAACACAAACATTTATCACCATTTAGGCATGTCGAGAGGCATTCGACAGTGGTTTATTTCAACTGTGATTAGCAACCTAAGCCGGAGCATAATTGCAAACAACCTCAGCTATTGCTTTTAGCAACTGATGTCTCCAGCTATCATCAGCGCAATACCTCAGTGATTTTCATTCTGCCAGCACACTATTTCGATTGGAAGCCGCTTGTTGACTTTTTGAATTGGAAAATTTTGGTTATTCATTCTGGCTACATACAAGGCTTGCGAACAAGTCTGATGTTATGAGCCTAATAGTTTATTTTAATTTCTTTCTTATTAGAATTAAGTTTTTTTTTATTGCAATTATGATTTAGGGTTCTAATTAGATTAGAATTAAGATTGTGTTGAGCTACTATAAATAGTGGTTCACATTATTTTTTGGGCAAACAATAAAATTAATTCCAATCGCTATTAATTCTTCTTTCTCTCCTTTGAATTCTTAGGGTGTGTTCGGTACTGTTTTCAAATCCTGTTTTTTATTTTTTGAATTCAGAAAATACTAAATATATGTTCGATAGACTGTTTTTAAAAATATTTTTGAAAATGTAAAATTCATTCTACACTTTTAACAAAGGAAATAAGAAAACAATTTTTTCTTGTTTTTCAATACAGTATTAAGTTTAAAAAATAAACAATTTTCTTTTACCATCTCACAAATAATAACATTATTATTATTATTATTATTACTACTACCACCACCACCACCACCCAAAAAATCAATTTCCCTCACAATAAATCTTTTTTTATATGCATTATAATACTTATGATTTTGTATACCAATTAAATCAAATATGTAGAATTTATTATTTTTCTTTAAACAACAAAATTAACAAGATCGCCTAATTTATTCTTAAAATTAAAATAATCAAACTAATTAAATAATAAAAATGATTATTTATTACTTTATTTTAATTTTATAAAAATTATTCCAATAATGATTCATTAAAATATTTCCACCGAATGTATTTTACTTTTTTATTTTTAAATTATTTTTGAAAATAACACCGAACACATTTTTAAATTTTAAAAATAACATTTTCACTCTCATTTTTATTTCATGAAAACAATATTTGAAAACAACATCAAACAAGCCTTAAATTTTTCATCAATCCATCTTTTGTTTTTTGAATTCTCTAATAAAAAACTTACCCCTATTATGGTATTTTAGGGTGCGATTGGACTCCACCCCTTCTATTCTCACGGAAACCCGTCAGAATATACCCCCAAACGCCCTGTTAGACAGCCTGCGCTGCAGCGTCCCCCACTTCAATAAATCTTCATTTTCTTTAACATCGTCTCGCAGCATGTAAAAACAGGAACAAACCCCCACCACCACTAATAATTTAGCACGATTCAACCGAATATTAATACTTTCGTAATTTCTCTTTGTATCACAATTGTCTTCTTATGCAAGTGCTCTTTTTTTTTTTTTAGAAAAAAAAAAACATCTATGTTCTTATGAAATGGATGATTGAAGGAATTCACTTTCATGATTTGAGTGAATGTTATGGTTCATGCTAACAGTCTTAGTCGTTAGACCTTGGTATATATTGTTCTGTAATGTAAATTAATAGTGTATGTGCGATGGGAGTTTAGGCACGAAATTTGAGCAGATAAAATCATAAAATATTATTAACCCCAGCAAGACCCTCACTCACCATCTATCAACCCCAGCGAGACCCTCACTCACTTCGCATCCATGTTCACAATTCTGGTTCTGGGTCGGCGCCGCACTTTCTCAAGACCAGCAAGACGCGTTGCTTGCTCCAGTCAAGACAATGCTGCGCTTGTCGGAGGCTGACGAGAGGAATGTGAGAGACTTCAAAAGGATTGTACATCAAGTGGCCCAGGAGGAAGGGGAAGAGTCTCAGTATACGAAGGATTTTAGCGGGAGAGTGTTTCGGTCGCCTGCTTTGTTTGAAGACACGGTCAAGTTAATGCTCCTCTGCAATTGCCAGTCTGTTCTCTTATCCTTTCCTTTCTTTTCTTCTCTTTTTAGCGTTTTCGTTTTGCCTATCACCTGTTTGATATAATGTGCCCTCTTTGGTTGGTTTAGTCGTGTTTGCTGTTCTTGCGTATTTTGCAATTGCTAGCCCCATTGTCCTACATCTTCATAGAGCTCACTGTCAAATTTTGTTGCTATTAACCAAAATGTTACCCACTTTTTTATCCTCTAGGACTTTTAGTCCATGCTTGTTGTTGAATGGATTAAGTGAGTGGGTATTTGCTACATATTAGTCACCCACTAAACGCTTTTGCTGCTCTGCTTTCGCAAGTAAGCAAAAGCATAACAGTTATCAATTATCATTACCCAAAAATTTCAATTTGAACTTCATTTCTCAAAAATTGTTTCATACTATGAAGTTTAATAAATTCAATCCAAATTTGAAAATGATTGAAGTTTGATTTCTAACTAGAAGCCAGTGACCCATGTAATTTTAATAGGTGGCCGAGAACTTTGAGCATGGCTAGAGCCGTTTGTGAGCTTCAGTGGGAACGTCAACATTGCTCACCCAGTATCAGTGAAGATTTTATTCCGAAAACACCGGCTGGAAAAGAGTCAAAATCAAAGCAGAAAGTTTTTGAGAGCTGCCTCTAATTTGACAAGCAGAATTGCAGAGATCAAAGTAAGCTCAGAAGATGGGATGAATTTGAAGCTGGATTGTGCTGGAATTCTGGAAGAGAATGTGCAACCAAGCTTCCCTCGAAATGACATTGAAGGTGATTTGCATATATTGAATGAGCTGTCTACAACGGATCCTCCATCTGCCTGTGATGGTATTGGTAACTTTCCTAGCCCAAGAAAACTAGCAAACCTTGACGAGAGTTTTTTGGTAAAACACTGCAACCTTGGCTACAGAGCAGGTCGAATCTTAAAACTTGCCCAGGGTATTGTTGATGGCCAAATTCAGTTAAGAGAACTAAAAGATATGTGCAGTGAAGCAAGCTTAACAACCTACGATAAGCTGGCAGAGCAGCTAAATCAGATTAATGGATTTGGACCATTTACACGCAACAGTGTGCTCGAATGCATGGGATTTTACCATGTGATTCCAACTGATTCTGAACCTATTAGGCATTTGAAACAGGTGAATTATTTTTTACCCTTCCTTAAGCATCCTCATTTGTTGGAAGAGTTTTGAATACTGTTGATAAATTCATTGATGGAGGTCCATGCTGGAAATTGCACTAGTAAAACAGTGCAAATGATTGCCGAATCGATCTATGGAAAGTATGCACCTTTTCAGTTCTTGGCATACTGGTAAAAACAAATGCAGCCATTCTTTTATTTATCTTTATGATCCTCTTACGTACCCCCTCATCTTTTTCATTATTAGGTCAGAACTGTGGCACTTCTACGAAAAGAGATTTGCGAAGCTAAGTGAGATGCCTTCCTCTGATTACAATCTTATAACAGCTGGTAATATGAGAACAAAAACTATTCGTCAAATTAAGAGGACGAAGATATCCTGACAGAGTGGCACATGATCGACTGATTAGAGTGGCAAAAGTGGGACAAAGGCGATTCTTGTTCTTGCTTCATTGTGACATTCACTTCCGGTTTTTTCAAGTATTTAATGTCTGATATGACATTTTGGAAGTCTATGTAGCGTTTTACCACACCCAATGTCATCTAATATTGATTAAACGTTCTGATATAATTAGATTTGTTTTGTTAGCAAAGATTTACAGGCCTCCGTTGGGTTTGAATTGGTATGATTTTATTACTTTTGATCATTTATATTTATTGTAATTTTGATTGTTTAATTTTGATCATTATCGTCTGTGGTTCTCTTAGCTTGATGATTCATATCAAGTAGTTGTTCCTTTGCTTGAAATGCTGAGAATTGATAAATTCAACCCATAATCCCCAGCTCTCATGGAAGCGTCAAAATCCGAATGCAGTAAACTAGAAGAAGCAGGGTCTCCGCTCATTTTTGACAAACATATGCTAAAAGGATTCATTTATTAATAACGTTTAGCAGCTAATGATTAGTGCACGTGTCTACAAGTGAGTTCTAAAGAGGGTGAAGCTCTGAGCTCACTTGTTGACCGACAGAAGTAGCAGAAAACAAGAAGTGGGTCAGCATGTTAATTGAAAAGTTGTTGAAGAAGTGTGGTGGGGTTTTTGTTTTTGAGATGGGTTTTGAGTTTTGACCAGTGTCGGTTTCTCCTCAGCTCTTTAACGAAGGGTTATGTCTTGTATTGCTGAATGCGCAAAACAGAATGGGCGGAGACCCTGTTTGTTTCTCGGGAAAACGTACAGTTTGACCAACTCTGATAATCGTTCGCATACCAAAGGCATAACGTTTTGACCACATTATAAATTAAATATCAACGGGAGAGATTTGTGCCACATAAGTAGAGGCATTCCACTGAAATGAGGTCAGAGAGAGATGGATGAACCAAGCCTTTCCATAGCCCCCGGATCCAATATCGTTAGCATCCGAAAAATATTTAACCTCTTCAAAGAAGAAGCATCTAGTTCCTTTCAGTTGAGGAATGCTACCGCTGCTCTATTCATGTCCCAATGTGCTGCGTTTGTAAAACATAAATAGATTTAATAGTGTACCAACTGGAAAATGCAAAGTGTACATCAAATCCTTAACAGACCAAAAGGATTCTGTTCATTGGCAGTTCTCTGCTCTTCTCTTTTGACGATGAGCATAAACTCCTGCAAGGAGTAATAGTAACAATGCGACACAACCAGCAGCTGTTGCTCCAATTGTAACCCCGATGCTTGTCAACTTGTTTGCTCCTCCAGATTCTCCAGAAAAATAATGCACAAACAGAAACATTAATATCAATGAAAGCAACATTGCAATAATACCTTTTTTTCTATGACAGTAGCAAAATTACCAGCACAGTACTGATACTGATCACCAATAAAGAAGTAAGGTCCAAAAAGAGGAGGCGGCTTGTCAGTCTGGTTGCTGAGAACAAACCCAACACTGAAGACTCCTGTTCGATTAAAACGATCTTGGCCAGCAGGAAAAACTTTTGTACTCAATGCAAGGTATTCAAAATTATTCTTGCATGGATTACTGAGAGAAATGGAATCGATGGGAAGTTTATAAGAAGACTGAAACGATGTTGTCAAAGACTGCTCGACAGTTTCATAGCAAGTTGTGTTTCCCAAGTCTGAAAATGAAGGAGCTCTGAAAACTAAGAGTTGCTGTATATGGATAGGCACATTGACTTTTAGGGCTAGAATTCTGATCTGAGTTGCAGGGAGCAGATGGACAGTTCTTTGGTTTCATTAAATGAAGTATCCTTTTGCATTTCCCGACTCCTGACAAATTGGGTTACCAAAAAGCCTGCAAAATTTAGAAGAAAATAACCTCCGCGAGTTGAAAATACATTGTTTCTAGTCATATTATGGTACATATGGCGCTTTAACTTTCACGAAATTATTATTTATGGAGTTTTTCAGAAAAAAAAAATTCCTAGAATACAGGAATAGTGAGCTTTACATTATGTCAACGCTGGGTGCTCCTCCACTATCTGTGTAGGCAGAGATGCGATTACTCTACAAATTAACGAGCAGCTTTTCACTGTAGCTCGTACCAAGGTCCAAGGTGACATTAAGCTTGTTGGTTTTCATGATCCTACCAAAATGTGATAATTAAATCAGGGCACAAGAGTGATTGCGTTCATATGGAGTTTGATATTGATCTGTTTTCCGTTTGTAGCTAAATGCTTAAATTTGTGTGCTTCGTTTGTAATTTTCAATAGCTTTTACATCGGATAGGGTGCTACTCGAAATATAAGCTAATAGTTACACAGTCTGCAGATGGGGAATGCCGAACAGATCAGCAGGAACTTGACCTTCAAGATTAGTATTCTCCATCATTCTGTCGCAAAAAGTAGTTGATCATTCTCCTCATTTACAAGAAAATTACATGCCCATTTTGAATGACTGAAAGACAGAGAAATGCACACGCTACACGGATGCACACTAAAAACAGGTCTTACAACATAGATAATAAAGAGTCGCGTAAAGACACACTAAGTAAGGAGCCAAAATAGGGGTAATTGGAATTTGAACATCCATCAATCTGGAAAAGCTGTAGCCTACAACGTTAGTTGCGAGAAAAGACATATACGTAACATAAAGTGGAGTTGCGTAAAGAAGTGTTATTCTGGACCCAAAGTACTTAGGGTAACGCATAATCGGCTCAAACGGCATGTGTACATGTTTTACTTGCAAAGATTAAGTAAGAAGGGGACAGGACAGAGATACATACAATGTTGTTAAGGATTTTATGCTTGGAAACCACGAAGGGACATGTGATGCATTGAATCTGCCATCACTTATATCCCTGCAAATCAATTATTATAGAATGAAAATTAAATCAGTAATTGAGATGCTTTATCTACCCCAAGATTATTGATGTGAAGACATAAGTAGATATAGTAAAACCTTTTCTACTTACAAGTGTGCTGAGGATGTTCAAGCCAGTAAGGTTAGGCATTGGACCAGTCAGTTTATTGTTGGACAGGAACCTGAAAAATAGCATCACCAAACACTCTTGATTGTAAAATAATCCGTGGTGGAGAATTGGAACTAACGGTCCATAAATAAAGCGTAAAAGCTTATTTCTGTATCTATGTTGTCAGCTTACGGCTCATGAACACTCGTAAGATTGTTGAGGCTTGATGAATTCCTATCAAAACGTCTGCAATCAAGATGAGAAATTCATCAGAGAAGAGTTCACAGATGCTCACAATCAGCAACCCACCATAGCATTTCACTTGAATATGAGATGTAGATACTCACATGACTTCCAAAGCTATCAGTAGTCCAAAAACTACCGCAGGAGAAGCGAAAGCCGAAAAGTTTCGAAAGTTTCTTCCAAGTTGACAAGCAGAATTGCTGAGATCAAAGCAAGCTCAGAAGATATGCAATTTTCTAGTTCATTTTTCTGTCCATCATCATGTATTTCTTTTCTATTAATAATGTCGCAGTTAATATATATAGCTAATACGCTAGATACATGCCTCTCTGGTAAATCTAACAGTTTACCAGACACACACACGAAAGAGGTCTTACAACACAGATACTCACATGATTTCCAAAGCTTTCACTAGTCCAAGGGTGGAAGGAAGCTCACCAGTGAGAGGAATATAAAAGAAATCGGAATCAACTAGAGAATGGTGCTTAAATTAACAATGTTCTAGATGATCAATCTCTGATAGTGACATAAACTACAAAAGCTATTTTGTACAAACTTTATGAAACTTACACATGAATTAGGACCATACCTGATCGAAAAAGTTTCACTGCTATTGAGCCTGAGAGTTGATTATTTCCAAAATGACATTAGACGATGAAAAGAAACTTCAACAAATGAATACATGCAGGGCAAGGCTATAAGGTAAGAGAGCTAAAAGGATTAAACAGATTTGGCATACAAGTGCTTCGTATGAACCAGCGTATCAAGACCAGGTGAATTTCCATCGGAGACTGGTGTCCGCCCCTCAATTTGGAAGTCAGCAAGATCCAGCCAGCAAAGTTTAGATAGTCTACCAAGATGGCAGAATTTTTCCACTTAAGCCATTCGAATTTGAAATCTGCAATGTAAAGAATTAGACAGATTGGCCGTTGGCACAAACACAGAACTATACTGATAAAAGATGTGAAAGAATGCAAATGGATAAAACAGCCAAGTATTAAACAAGTTTAATTTCACTAGCCTAGTGAAACACTACATAGTCAAAATCCTTACAGATAGACCAGTTTCTGCAGAGATCCAATTGAGTCGAAAATCGGGCGAGAGAAACTGCAACCCACCAGGATTCTGCAAATAGAAATAACATTTTTTTCATCCGCATTCTAACCAAAAAACTTTCCTGTCAGAAAATGCTTTGACGAGTAAAAATCTCCTTACAAGTTATGTAGTTTCTTCAAATTCCCAACTGTTGTTGGAAGTGGTCCTCTCAAATCCTTGTTGTAGGATAAATCCCTATAAGAAGAGTTCACAGTCAAATACTTGAAAAGTGCTGACCTAAACTAGTTTCAACATATGAAGATTTAAAATTCCTCCATATATGATAGAAATTCAGGTGGGGAAATATATAAGACCTACAGGGTATCACATTTGGCACTATACTAAGTCAATAGTCAATTTTACCGGTTTTTACCTCCAAAAGCAGTAAACGGTGCAAGATAGTATAATGGAGTTATCATCATGGAACCCAGATACTGGCTTGCATTAACATGAAACCATACAAAAAGGACAATGCATTTCATAAATATCTTTTGATTGGTTGGCTTGATTGATAAATCATGATAATCTTAGAATTGATAATTATCCAAAGAAAACATAATAATAATGATAAAAATTGATCCCCACTTGAAAAATTCAATGCTTGATTTGGTTGGCTATTGGCGTTAAAATGAATAACAGTGTCATAATTGTCCCAAAGGCAACAAAGGAAGCTGATAACTTCACGTTTAACTTCATGCTGGTCTGGCACATTAAATTTAGGTCTCAACTCCAGGTGCATTAAATAGTATCAATCTCCCTCGAGATAATTTTTCATTAAATTCAATAGCTGATTGCTTAAAACCAAAAGATTACTAGTTTTCTTTTTTGTTTTTTTAAAAAAGGAAAAAAAAAGGATGTGATGTTTGCTTTTATCCTATTTCTCTTTGTTTGTCACATAAATTATAATGATGGAAATGGGATAATGTGATTCTATCAGTTGACAGTTATATCCTATCTGCTACATGGAGCAGTGGTTTAAATTATTTTTGAAAGAAAAATTTTATCTGGAAAACAAGCAAAGCTTTAAGCTCCCAGAGGTTTTTAGGCTTCAGTTAGGATTTTGAATAATTATCAACTAAGCGAATAAACACATGATTTTATTATAGGTATATTCTTCTAGTATTTAGTTGCATTTTGCTACCATTGCAAAGTTTGAATGATTATGATATTCTTGTGGAGAGTTAAAGTTTGAGTTTGTGTTTGGTAACTGAGAAAAACAGAGAAAATGAAGGAAAATACAGAGAGAAAGTGGAGCTGAATTTTATGAATGAAAACTGAATTGATCTTGCTACTTTTGCTGATTACAGATGTATTCATACAATGATCTTGAACATTCTAGATTCAACATGTACAAGCTATATATTTGTTAAGCTAAGCAACATGCTTTGACAAACTATCAGCAGCGTAACTGACTTTGCCAGCTCAGATGACATGTCAACAGCACTAACCAACTTTGTTGACAAGCTGAATTAGTAACTAATCAATTCTAATTATCTTAACCAATCAATTCTAATTATGTTCACATGGAGTGGCTTGGCTTGAGTTCAGTTTAGTTCAGTTCAGTCGCCTACTTTGTTTGAAGACATGCATGGCCAAGTGCATGCTGCTCTGCAATTGCCAGTGTGTTTCTTCTTGCTTTCTTTTCTTCTCTTTTTAGCGTTTTGGATTTGCCATAACTATGCAATCTTATCAAAACATTTAAACTAAAAATCTACTGACTCTTACTCGTGCTTCTAGGCTTGACTTATCTAACTTGTCTAACCTTGGAACATACAGTCACAAACATAATTTTAAAAAAAAAAATTATTATCACAACCGCTTGAGCAAATATCATCACAGTACATATGGCAACACTTTGCCGATGATTTCAATAGTGAAATAAATAGAGTTTGTCGAATGATATATAGATATATCACCTAAATAAATAGAGTTTGTCGAATGATATATACATATGGCAACACTTTGCCGATGATTTCAATAGTGAAATTTTAATTTTTTTAAAAAGTTAATCACCTAAATATTTATTTAAAATAAAAAAATATATCATGCATGTAGTTATTTTACATAAATATATAATAAAGATATTTGATGGTAGGAAATGTGATTCAATTTTAAATTTTGATGATAAATTCTACCATTGGTAATTGATTGTATAAATTAAAAAAAAAATAATTAGGCTTTTATATGAAAGGAAATACATTAATTGTGTAAGGGTAGTTTTGAGAGTAAACTTTTAATTATATGGTATATTAATATTATGTATGCAGAGATTCTTATGCCAAGGGAAGATTTCATTCAATTTGTCCGAGAAAAAAAATTCAGATAAGTTTGAATTTGTAATATTATGCAACTAATTAACACTTAATTACACTTATATTTTTTATTCAATAACTACTAATCACAACTTGATAAAAAATAATATAAATACTATATAAATGCTACGCATCTTAAATTCTTTTTTATCCTAAATAATTATCGTAAATGATGTGGTATTTATCAATTAATTTGTGAGATAATACAATCAATTCATTTAAATTTTACAAAGAGTTATCAAACAATTAATGAATGTCACATTATTTGAGATAATTATTTTAAATAAAAAATTTAAAATATCTATCTTTACTCCGTTTTTATTAAGATTTCTCTCGTTCTTGCAGTATTGTACTTACAGAATATCTTTTTATTTCTCTTAATGAGTTGGCCTGTGAATGTGATGTCTATTGTTTACATAGCCAAATGGTGTTAATTTATAGACTAGAGAAAATCGCGCGATTTCAGAAGAATAAATTTTGTTTCTTTTTCTTAATCAGGAGGTTTCAGTTTGTTTTATTTGGGAAAAAAATATCTTCTACTTGGATTGATATTGGATTTATAAATAGCAATTAAAATGAAAAAAATTTAAGAATTAAACATATGTTTTGGTGTGAATAAAAAAAAATGATATTAAGATACCACGTGTCGTGCGAACGTAATAGCGCTCGCGAGTGCAGGACACTTCTGTCGGACCTTTCGCTTTCTTTTCTTGTATAGAGGAAGCGGATCCTAAATTTTTATCAAGTCACGATCACACAAGACAACTGATAACGAGAGCTAGATTTTCTCCTAAATTAGTTAACGGTCTATTGTAAAATTCTCTTGACCATTGCTAGTATGTGCGCCCATCCAGCTCCAATTCTCATTCTAGATCAAAACAAACTACTCCCCACCATAGCAAAAAGAGCCAAAAAACGATGCACTGATCAATTCACAATTAATTGCTCGCTCCAGTTGAAGCTTCATTCATTTGTTCACCTACAATCAAACAAATCCGATTCCAGAAAATTCTTTTGATTTTTTAGAAGAGTATTGAAACAATAACCCAAAAATTCTTGACCAATTGGCCTTTGCCCAGAGTGGTACAAGTCATGTTCTCATAAGCGGGTGAGATTATGACGTTCGACTCTCACATGCGGTAACATAACTACTTAATCTCCTTAAGTATATAATAATTGAGTGAATTCAAAATGTGGGTGGAGTAAACGTCTCGAATATTAGGATGGGTGTTTTATAAAACTTACTTACTAAATAAATTAATAAATATTAATAATTTTATAATCTATATAGGATTTAATTGCTATATAAATTAGTAAATATCAATATTTATCTGATGTAAAAATCTAAAAATACTTTTTCAAATCCCGTTCATTACTTTTAATCGTAAATTCTTCTTCGAGCAATGAAATAGCAAATAGATTTATACTTACAAGACATTTTAAAGGTAGAAAAAAAAATAGCATCTTGCTGCTTGCCCTCTATATTTTAAAGAAATTTTGAATTTGAAACGGATCTTAAAGCAAAGTTTGTTATTTTCTTTTCTGTAATTAAAGATACGTTTATTATTAGGCTATATGCAAATTAATAGTGCTGGCCAACAAAACTCTCTCCCGCCCTTAATAGTGAAAGCTTTTGAGAATCATTGAGAAAAGACAAATTTCACTCTTATTAATTCATGAACACAAAGATTCAATTTATATATGTAAGTATTTGAAATATGAAAAAGGAACTGATATAATTGACATATTTTCGGAATAATGATTTATGAAGAAAGATTGAATCAATCAATCATTATATTGATTTACAATCAATCTACCTCCATCGGTAATTAAATGGAGACAATTAATTATTTGGTTAAATGTATAATATTTTTTAGGGTCATTCTATAATGCCGTAACTAAATTTACGGTATTGATGCATTGATGCCATAATTAACGTGGATCGTTAGATTTGAATAAAAAATCTCTACCATTAATTCTAAATAAATAAGTAACTTGTTACCTAAGTAGCAGGTAATTACTATTTTGGGTTATTATCATTTTACTACTTCAAGAATTGCCAAATATCAAATGACTACAACAATTATTGTCTCCTATCATTTTACTACTATATCTTTATAAAAATATCATTTTACTACTTTTCCGTTAGTTGACCAGTTAATTGACTAACAAAATACCAATTTCACCCTTAATCATTTAAAAAAAAATATTTGAAGCATATTTACAAAATAAATTTGTAATATATTTATTAAAATGGATATAAAATACCAACATAATTTTTTTTACTAGAATTATGATATATGAATTACAAATTTATCTTATTATTATTTTTAATCATTAAGGGTAAAATTGGTATTGTGTTAGTCAACTAACAGTCAACTAACGGTCAACTAACAGTTGTAACGGAAAAGTAGTAAAATGATATTTTTATAAAGATATAGTAGTAAAATGATAAGAGACAATAATTGTTGTGATCATTTGATATTTAACAATTCCTGGAGTAGGAAAACGATAATAACCCTACTATTTTTTATTCAAGTTCCAAGTTACATTTACTAATTTTATGTGGAATTTACAAGTTTTATGCAACATTTACAAGTTAATGTTGATTTACAAGTTTTATGTAACAATTACAAGTTTTTGTTTTGTTTACAAGTTCTTCATGCAATTTACAACATCAACATTAATTTACTCATTTTTCCATCAATTTACGAGCTTTATGTGTGGTTTACAAATTTTTTGTTTCATGTCACAGTTAATGTCAATTTACAAGTTCTATATCATTTTTCTAAGTTTTTGTTAACTTTACAAGTTTTTCTTGCAATTTACAACTCCAACATTAATTTACCCAATTTCCCATCAATTTACTAGTATTATGTTTGGTTTAAATATTTTTTGTTTCATTTCACACTTAATGTCAATTTACAAGTTCTATGTTATTTTTCTAAGTTTTTGTTAAATTTACAAGTTCTATGTTATTTTTATAAGTTTTTGTTAAATTTACAAGTTCTTCTTGTAATTTACAACTTCATCATTAATTTATCTCTTTTTATATTAATTTACTAGTTTTATGTGTGATTTACAAATTTTTTGTTTCATTTCACAGTTAATGTCAATTTACAAGTTCTATGTTATTTTTCTAAGTTTTTGTTAAATTTACAAGTTCTTTTTGCAATTTACAACTCCAATATTAATTTACCATTTTTTCCATCAATTTACTAGTTTTATGTGTGGTTTACATATTTTTTATTTCATTTAACAGTTAATGTCAATTTACAAGTTCTATGTTATTTTTCTAAGTTTTTGTTAAATTTACAAGTTCTTCTTGTAATTTACAACTTCATCATTAATTTACCTCTTTTTATATTAATTTACTAGTTTTATGTGTGGTTTACATACTTTTTGTTTCATTTTACACTTAATTTCAATTTATAAGTTTTATTTTATTTTTCTAAGTTTTTGTTAAATTTACAAGTTCTTCTTGTAATTTACTACTCCAACATTAATTGACCCATTTTTTCATCAATTTACTAGTTTTATGTGTGGTTTACATATTTTTTGTTTCATTTCACACTTAATGTCAATTTTCAAGTTCTATGTTATTTTTCTAAGTTTTTGTTAAATTTACAAGTTCTTCTTGTAATTTACAACTTCATCATTAATTTACCTCTTTTTATATTAATTTACTAGTTTTATGTGTGGTTTACATATTTTTTGTTTCATTTCACACTTAATGTCAATTTACAAGTTCCATGTTATTTTTCTAAGTTTTTGTTAAATTTACAAGTTTTTCTTACAATTTACAACTTTATCATTAATTTACCCTTTTTTCTATTAATTTACTAGTTTTATGTGTGGTTTACACATTTTTTGTTTCATTTTACACTTAATGTCAATTTACAAGTTTTATGTTATTTTTCTAAGTTTTTGTTAAATTTACAAGTTCTTTTTGTAATTTACAACTTCAACATTAATTTACCCATTTTTTCATCAATTTACTAGTTTTATGTGCGGTTTTTATATTTTTTGTTTTATTTCATAGTTAATGTCAATTTACAAGTTCTATGTCATTTTTCTAAGTTTTTATTAAATTTACATACTTTTCTTGCAATTTATAACTCCAACATTAATTCACCCATTTTCCATCAATTTACTAGTTTTATGTGTGGTTTACATATTTTTTGTTTCATTTCACACTTAATGTCAATTTACAAGTTCTATGTTATTTTTCTAAGTTTTATTTCATTTATGGATTGAACATAATTAAGTTTTGTTTAATTTCATTCAACCAATGAATTTAGACCACATCAATTTGTATAAAAATAATAAATACTTATTTAATTCAAAAATAAAACTTAAAAACATGGCATTACTACTTACTGATAAACTAATAAGTTGAAATGTAGTTACATTGACACCCTATTATATCATCCAATAATAATATAAAAAAAGAACTAAATAAACAAAATTAGTTTTATATTAGATTTTTTTATTTAATTCATTTGTGGATTGAACATAATTAAAAAATTTTAGCCCACAAATCAATTCATATTGGGGAGAGGATGGAGGGGACTGACAACCTCGTACCCTTACTCGATATTTTGTATATGCCTCTATCTCGTCAGAATTTCTTAATGAGATCCTTGTCCCCTCCCCAAATAATATCAAGGGATCCCCAAAAATTTTAGCCCACAAATCAATTCATATTGGGGAGAGGATGGAGGGGACTGACATCCTCGTACCCTTACTCGATATTTTGTATATGCCTCTGTCTCGTCAGAATTTCTTAATGAGATCCTTGTCCCCTCCCCAAATAATATCAAAGGATCCCCAAATAACCTTGAATAACCAATACGTTTTTAGTTTATAAATTTGATTTCATCATATTAAAATAAAAAATTTTAATAAACGTGAAGTTTGACAATATATCTTAGCAAAGTTTAGATGTTATAGCTTTAGCATTTACTTCATTTATTTTTATTAGATAAATGTTTAAAACAAAAATTTTGGGGCAAGTCCTTTTGAATAAGACTTGATCAAACAGTAATTCAGGACACAACTAGTTAACTAAGCTTGAAAGTTTTATTGTATATTTGTATAAATATTTTGATATTTTTTATTTATATTGATATTTAATATTTAATTATTCGAATTTTATTATTTAAATAATTAATAATTCTCAAAAATAAAAATAAAAATAAAATTAAAAATTAAAATAGGTAAGCGGGGAATTGGGGAGGGGATGAGGATTCCAGCTCATACCTATCCCTTCCGCTAAAACTAAATTGGGTAAGAAAATCGACCTTGTCCTTTTCCCAAATGAGAAATTAGGTATAAAATTATAAATTTAAAATTGAACTAAAAATCATAAATTTGAACCCCAAAAAAAATCATAACCATAAGTGGTTCTATTTATATATATTACACACACACACACACACACACTAGTCCCCATTAATTTAAAATATAACGGTCAATTCCATTTATTTTGAACATACTTATCAAGGCCTAAAATTATGAAATCAACCTTAATTTCTTATGTCCGGTTTTGCCTGTTAAGTATAATTGTAAGTGTTAAAATAATAAGAGCATTTTTTTTTCACATGCTCATATGTCTAGGAATTAGATTTCATATTATTATGATCTGCTATGAACTTTCTAGCTTGGGATTGATAGAAACTGGGTTAATATTTCAAATTCGATTTATATTTTTTGTTTTATTTCAATTATTAGCTTCTTTCTTTCTTTATTTCTTTTTTCCCCATTGACTAGCTTTTTAAACAAAACAAAATTTAGTTTAAATCACAAATAGAAAGAAAATGATTTTCTTTTTTCAAATAACTGGATTACTATGGACTTGTTCGGTATTAATTTTTAATTGATATTTTCTGAAAATAAAAATGAGAATGAAAATTATGTTTTACAATTGCTGTATTTTGAATTTAAGTATTTTAAATTCATTGACCGGCTTGTTTTGGTGTGATTGAGATGTTATTTAGTAAAATTAGACATCATATTTTGCTTTAAAAATAATGATAATAATACTAATAACATTAAATAAAATTGGGATTAGATCCGATTCAAATCTTTTTGGACATTTTATCATTAACAGATACATTTCATAAGCTTTACCCATTGTATGCATGTGATGTTCATTGTTTACAGAGGCGAATGATCTTAATTTATTGAATGTGTGCGCTCGCGAGTAGAATTTAAAGAAATACATTTTAATAGCTCCATTAAGAAGTATCATTCTTTATAATTCGAAAGAAGCGATTGAAAAGTATCATTCTTTATGTATACTTCTTTTTTTTTTGGATGAATTTATGTATACTTCTTAATGTGTGTGCTTTATCCGTTTACAAACATCGTTATTTATAATTCGATCTTTTACATCTACAGTTTAAAAGCATCATTCTTTATAATTGTTGACCTACTTCTGTATTAATTGTTGGAAAAATGAGGAGGATTAGACTGCACAAAACTGAAATTACTTGGGCAATAGAAGAAATTTGCTAAAGTGAAGGATTTTATTGATATTTTGTAAAAGGTACTACAACACTCACTACTCACTCTTCTTTCTCTCTTTTCTAATTCTTTACTCTTCACTTAATGCATAATCAAATGATTCAAGGGAGTATTTATAGTATATGGAAACAAATTTAGGCTATTCAAATAAAAAATATTCAAAAAATTAATAACCATACACATCACCTATCACACTTACTATACTTACCATTAATAATTCACTATACCTACCCATAGAACCTTCCATGAGTTGAGCTTATTAATTTGGCTTTGAAAGGTGGTGTTAGGCTTATTTTAATACTAATTGGACTATTTTACGAATCATACGGTTTCAATTTGCTTCTTTTCTTCTTGTTTTTTTAAAAATAACTAAGGTTAGTTGTTCTATAAAAAAAATCACATGCAAAGAATGTTAGTTAAATATTTGATAATTTTTTTTAAATTACTATAAATTTAAAAAATAATTAGATGTGTTTAGTAAATCTTGTGATTAAAAATCTATAAGCATACAAACGACATAATGTTAAAATGAAATTTACTCACACTTACAAACATGTATATATATTATTTTACCATGTTAATATTTTAAAACAAAATGTGCATATATCAAATAGGTAATTGGTAAAATTTTAACTTCATTAATTTTATTTTGTTATCTCAAAAATAATTGATAACAAAATAGAGTAAAGAAGCATATATGAATAAAAAAATTATAATAATAATGATCACCTCAAATTTATTTATTTTATTTTCTAATTGAATAAGGATGATTTTGAATTTATATAGTATGTTTGAGTGTATATACATGGAATTATATTAATTATAAAATTGATTGTCAATATCAAATTCTTACTTTTTAAAATCAAATATCAATGAAATGATTTTGTCAAAAATGATTTTTAAACAATTTACTAAACATTCAAATTAGTTTATAACGTCTTAAAATTACTTTTATACACCTCAACAACAATCCTAAAAGGGCCCTTAGTCCAGAGTCAATTTTTGAGTTTGTAATTGAATGGTAAATCAGTAATATTTTAGTGACACCTTAAATGAAAATTTTCATCCAAATAAATGGGAAAAAAAAGTAATATGCATGTTGTTGAAAACATAGGAATTTACGTGACTATTTTGATCAAATGACAAAGGTGTTGATGTCTTTTTTGTTAAAAACGAATAACATCGTAATATTATGTGCATTAGTACTGAAGAAATATTAGACAAATTGACATATCCTCAAATGTATGAAAGATTTTGTCTAATTTATGATTATGCTAAGATTTTCTTATTGATAATTAAGGGCCGGGAACATAAACTTGTCATCAAGTCAATGATAGCTGAGCTTGTTCGTTTTTCAACCCAATACTAAATAAAATTCAGTTTACGTCATTAATTTGTTTTAATATTTTTTTTGTGTAACTTAATTCTACAAATTTGCTAAATATTTTTAGAGAAAATTAATGCACAGCAGAAGTCAGCAACGCAATATCGCCCACGTACGTTTCGGCAAGGTGATAAATGTGATGCGTCTCGATGGTATGAGTCGAAAAGCCCAACGCATGGCCCATAAATTTCGGAATGGGATCAAAATTGTCTAAACATGAAAACCGTATAGGTCTGAGCATATTTAAAACAACGTTTAGGGGTCTCAATGAAAATTTGGTCTTGGGCCCGCCTGTTTTGGTTCAAAGAGGTATCCGGAAAGAAACAAGTACTCCTTAGAGGTTGAATATCTTGTTTTTTGGCCTTTTTCGTCCTCTTTGTTTTCTTAAAAGTGTTTTTTGGGTTGTATTTCCTGAAATTTGTTGTTGTCTTTTAACGGTCAAAAGAAGAAGAAATTTGCTGCAGAGATTTCGTTTATTGGGTAACCTTTTTCACCATCCTTTAATGATAATTTATTATTATTTTCATTTACTTTTTCTTTTGTGAATATTTAAAATTGTATTAGTCTATTTATTATGGGGAATGTTTATGAATTGTGACTATTGCTTAATTTTGAAAGCACAGCAGCACAATTTTGCTTTGCTTAGTTGCTTTTGTTTTACTTAGCACTCACTCATTTTATTCGTATGAACTTTGTAGATGGGTGAATGGTACTTTAAGGCTCAGTGGTTTTACAGGGCTGAAGACACTGTGAGATTATCCTACAATTACTTAGTAATATCTTCATACATTGTTTTGGCGGTTAAAACTTGTTATCTTTGGTTTAATTTCAAAGCGAACACTTTTCCACTTTAATTGTTGCTATAACCGATAATAGCACCGAATAGCTTCACTTCTTTCTTCTCATTGTTTACCACTTCTTTCTCCTCATTTTTCATCACTTTTTTAATCACTCTAATCTTGTACCTGCATGCTGATCCGGAAGCTCCATCTGTTTCCCTAGAAAACACAACTTCATCATCAACTTCAGCTTGCTTTTCCACAACAAAAGGACGCCAGGTTTTTCGGCTGATATAGGGTTTCTCAGTTCCAATTTGGTCAAAATTTATGGCTGCATCCACGTACAATCACTTCCAAAGAACTTTCTACATCAAAATCAAGAGCAGTTTCTTGTCTGGCAATCATTTGAGAGCAAAACGTAATATTCAAAGTTTTGAAAATTGATGATGATTGAAAGTGACTGTAAAAATAAATGCGCCAACAAATTAATTTCTCAAATCCTTCCCTGAAAATATATATCCACCAAATATTAATTAATTAAGTTTCTTTTATTGATGTTGATATTTTTGGGAAGGATCTTTATCGTTGTTCCAGAGACATTTATAATTATTCATTTTGAATTGCATGTTATCTTCTTTTTTTTTTTTTAATTGTGGTTGTCTTGTACTTAGATTTAGTCATCCAGTAATTATTTATATAGAAATTCATAAGCCTGTCTCACACTCAAAAGTTGCGAAAAAGAGCTAAACCTTCTGGTTGCTTGATAAAACTAATCGAAACCCCCATGATACTTGGAAAAATATTCAAATTCATCTGAGTGTCAATTTATTTTACTAATCTTACCATTTTACCCTTAGGAGTTGTTTGTTGTTGGGAAAATGAATATCTTTAATTATTTAGTTAATTGAATAATCATTTAATCACAACTAATTGAAAAATTATGGGGAAAAATGGAATTGTCATAATTTTTCAATTAATTTTGAAAATTTTTTATAATTAAATGTAAATTTTTTTGCAAAAATAATAAGCGAAGGGCATTTGTAACAATAAGTAAAAAAAAAAAAAAGTACAAACACATAGATATTAGTCATTATCCAGTAAGGGATCCCTTAAATTTATTAAGAGATAAACTAAAGATCTCTAATACAGTACATTTTATTCTTATAATATACTGAATTGTGTATTTCTCTTATCTTTTAAACTATCCCTTAACTTAATAACTTTAAGTGATCCCTCGTTAAAAAATTGCTCACTCTCTCTACAAAATAAACCTGACCAAATGAGAAGCAGTGAGTGAGAGTGACAGAGAGTGCATGCGTTTGGTTTCACCATTTTCAAGTGGCTTTCGAAATGACGAGTGATGTTGATTCTGCTTGGCGTAACTCATAATGGTTTTCAAAGTTATAATGGGGTTTAAAAAGATGAACTCATATTGTTCACTCATTTAGTCAAAGAAAAGAAATTAAAGAATCGATCATAAATTTTGTGGTTTCAATCTAGTCGCTTATCACATGACGGCAAAACGGAATATTCAAAGTTTTCAAAAATGATGATGATTGATCATTAAAAGTGACAGTAAAAATGAATGCACCAACAAATTAATTTCTCAAATCCATCACTGAAAATATATAACCACAAGTATTAATTAATTAAGTTTCTTCTATAGATTTTTATATTTTTGGGAAGGATTTTATCTACCTAAATACTGTACATATTTGAATTGGTTTAGATAACACTTAAAAGAAATCACTTATTATATTTGGTTTGTATTGACGAATATAATGATCCTCAATTTTCAAGTATAACTTTTAATCACAGGACAATAATGCATTAGTCGTCTCTTTTTTCACTTCACATTCACTGCACAAAAGGACCGGCCTCTGATTGGGTGGGTCCTGGTTATCATCAAAGCAGACAACGCGAGACCCACATAAGACTGTTGTGTTAAACCTAGGATAACTATAAAAGTATAGAAACATGATTTGATAGAAAAGTTAATATTAATGTTTCAGCAGCCGACGAAATGCAAGAAAGATTTGATAATGATTTTCAATTTTGCCGCTTCTTGGTTTTTCGATTATAAATCACCCGCTTGTGCATGCTTTTATTATACCACAACAACTACAATTTATTTGATATCGAAGGATCTCAACTCATCAAAGCAATGGATGAGTACTCAAAGATTCTAACTCGAACAGATGTTTCTACTCGGCTGGCAGTTAAGTCCAGGTGGCTTAATGATTTATTCCCGGCATTGCCAGCTGACGTGAGGACGAGAACGGAGCAGAACGGGTATTCGAGTTGTGCATCCGTGAGGGACAGCACCGGAAACCCGTTATCAGCCAAGCCACCTGGCGTCCTTTTGTTTTCGAAAAGCAAGCTGAAGTTGGTGATAAAGTTGTGTTTTCTAGGGAAGCAGATGGAGCTAACGGATTCAGGTTCAGGATTAGAGTGATGAAACCAGTGATGGTATTCGGTGAAATTATCGGCTATGTTCCCCGCATTCCAAACAATTAAAATGGACAAGTGCTTTCTTTATTAATGGCATGCCATGAAACTCATTATTCTGTTTTTCTAGTGGAAATAAGATTTGTTTGCATTAAAAAATTTAAAAAAAATAAAAAAAGTTTATTATTATTCTGATTTTCCAGAATTGCTTGTACGTTCCTGCTATTTTATTTCATTTTCTATCCATCTGCATGTACTTCTATTCTATTAATAATATCGCAGTTGTTGAACTCCCCTCTCCTCATGGATACCTAGGGTTTGCATTGTCTAGCTTTTACATTAATTTCCAAAAAAAAAAACTTGTCTAGCTTTTACAGTAATAATAAACTTTATTTATTATCGGTCATGTTCAATGTTCCTCTTATTCCCAACAATTAAAGTGGACAAGTGTTCGCTTTCTTTATTAATTGGAAGTAATTGGCACGTGCTTCATGGTTTATAATCTTATAAGGCCAGCATCTTATGGATGGTACCACAGTCACGTTACTACGTACAAAACAGCCTAACCCTTCAAAATATAAACTAGAGAGCAAAAACTATTAGCCACATAATGTGGTAAGAGAAGGCATAATTTTATTCAAACACATGCGTACAAAGAGATATTCTCACAATGTATTCAATAAATTCCTCTTGAATAGTGAAGATTCATATTAAAAAAAAATGAGAAAAGAAAAAAAATTGTTATTGTTTGAAGAGAATGATTGGGTAAAAGCATCACAAGTGTTATCATCAGTTGATTTTATTTTTCTACCAATTCTTTCAATTCAAATCACTTAAACTCACATGATATGTGGCAGGTGATGAGCTTCCAAAATCCAACTTTCTCAAGTTAAATAACGTTAATACTGGAATTCAGATCGGTATCGACAAAGACCAAACAAACTAAACTAACCTATAACACTTACGGTTAACAATTCTGTTTGGTCCGCTTTCGGTGTTTAATTTTTATCGAATCATGTACGCACAAGTCAACTGAAACAAAAGCTTAATAATTTGATTTCAATAGTTTTTAACCTACTTTGATTTGATTAATAGATTGTTAATGATTGAGAGCATTATCATTACAGATTTTTACGTGAACCTATAATAGAAAACGCAAGTACACATGCACACTGTCACTATCTCTTACTTCCAATTTGGCCGAACTTTATGGCTGCATCCACGTAATCAAAATTTGAGTCATCATATGTCATACAGCCTACTTTTTCAACTGGAACAACCGGTATTTTACCGGTTGTTCATTCAATAATTTTAAAACAATTATTTTTAATGCAGAAAAAAGAAAATAAAATGAACAAAATTATGGAAATTTATAAACAATTAACATAAAACAAATAACCACCGAATGGTAATGAAGTATCTTCAATTGATGTTGATATTTTTGTGACGGATCTCAACTTTTGTTTTAGAGACGTATATATGATCAATAAAGTACAATTATAGATAAGATCATTGCCATCTTATGATTATTGATTACGATCTTTAAGAATATTCTAATGATATATTTATAATCATTTATCTTGAATTGCATGTTATCTTTTTCTTTTTTTTTTTTATTTTGGTTATTGTGTACTTAGATTTACTAATCTAGTGTTTATTTATATAGAAGTCCATAAGCCTATCTCACATTCAGAAGTTGCGAAAAAGTGATAAACCTTCTGGTTGCTTGATAAAACTAATTGAAATTCCCATGATATTTTGAAACACATTCAAATCCCTCTGAGTGTCAATTTATTTTGCTAGTCTTACCATTTTACCCATATTGTTGTTTGATGTTGGTAAAATGGATACCTTTAATTATTTAATCATAATTAATTGAAAAATTATGGGAAAAAAGGGAATTGTCATAATTTTTCAATTAATTTTGAAAAAGTTTTATGACTAAATATGTATATATATTATTATTTTTCGAGAGAATAATAACCTAAGGGCATTTGTAACAATAAGTAAAAAAATAGTACATACACATATATATTAGTCATTATCTAATAAAGGATCTCTTAAATTTATTAAGGAATAAGTTAAAAGAGAAGCAAAACACACATCCACTAGAGTGTATTCTGTTCTATAATATTCTAGAGTGTATTATTTTTTTTTTTAAACTCATCCCTACTTAAGTGGTCCCTCGTTGAAAAATTGCTCGCTCTCTCTATATAATAAACCTGACCAATGAGAGGTAGCGAGAGAGAGTGATAGTGTGCATGCATTTCGTTTCACAATTTTCACGTGGCTTTCGAAACGACGCGCGAGTGATGTTGATTCTGCTTGGCGCAACTCAAAACGGTTTTCGTACTCTCCTTATATTCCAAAAGCAGAGGGGACAGAGCAGCCTAGCCCTTCAAAATATAAACTGAAGGGGATAAAATATTAGACACATAATATTATAAACTGGAGAAGGCATAATTTATTCAAACATGTGTACGTGTACTAAGAGATATTCTCATTATTTATTCAATGAATTACTCTCATCATTTATTCAGTAAATTCCTCTTGAATAGTCAAGATTCATATAAAAAAAAAAAAAAGAAGAAAAAAGAAAAAAAAAATTGTTATAGTTTGAAGAGAATGATTGGGTAAAAGCATCACAAGTGTTATCATCAGTTGATTTTATTTTTCAACCAATTCTTTCAATTCAAATCACTTAACTCACAAGAGTTAAGAGTCGTGAACTTCCGAAATCCAACTTTCTCAAGTTATATACGACATTAATACTTCAATTCAGATCGGTGCCGACAGAAACCAAACAAACTAAACTAACCGATAACATTTATCATTGACAATTCTGTTTGGTCGTCTTTTGGCGTATAACTTTTTATCAATTCATGATGTTCACATAAGTCAACTGAAACATAAAGCTCACATAATTAATTTGATTTGATTTTTTTCAAACCTACTTTGATTTGATTAATAGATTGTTAATGATTGAGAGCATTATCATTGCAGACTTTTACGTGAAACCTATGAAAGAAAACGCAAGTACACATGCACACTGTCACTATCTCGTACTTCCAGTTTGGTCAAAATTGATGGCTGCATCCACGTACAATCACTTCCAAAGAACTTTCTACATCAACATCAAGAGCACTTTCTTTGATACCAAAAAAAAAAAAAAAAAAAAAGTAGTTTCTTGTCTGGCAATCATTTGACAGCAACACGTAATATTCAAAGTTTTGAAAAATGATGATGATGAAAAGTGACCGTAAAAATAAATGCACCAACAAATTAGTTTATCAAATCCTTCACTGAAAATATATATCCGACAAATATTAATTAATTAAGTTTCTTTTATTGATGTTGATATTTTTGGCAAGGATTTTTATTGTTGTTTCGGAAACATTCCTATAATAATTAAAAGGAAGTTATACTTGATATTGCATAGATCTTTCTGAATAAAGAAATTAATCTACCTACCAACTATGCACATATATGAATTGATTTGGATAATAGTTATAAGAAATCACTCATTATATTTGGTTTGTAACGACGAACATGATGATTTTCAATTTTCATTCACCTCACCAGTCAATATAACAAATAAAATTATAACTTTTAATCGTAGGACAACATATAGTATTGGTTTCTTTTTTCACTTTACGTCAACTTCATTTTTTTGTTTTTTATGATGATCGAAGCCTAGAATTAAAGATTAAAAAGAATATTCCATTCCACAAAAAGGTGACCTGTGATTTGGGTGCAGGTAATCAATTAATCATCACAAATCATTTTTGTCAATCAAAGCAGAGCATGTTGGTGAATAAATAACACGGGACCCACAGACAATTGTGTTAGACCTAGGAAAGCGATAAAAGTGAAGAAACATGATTTGATAGAAAAGTTGTTTTTTCAACAGCCGAAGAAATGTTAATAATAGAAAATGCCCAAAAGATTTGATAATGATTTTCAATTGTTGTCGTTTCTTGGGTTTTTCTATTATAAATATCACCCCCTTGCGCATGCTTTGATCAGACCACAACAAATACATTTATCTGATATCGAAAGATCAAAATTCATCAAAGCAATGGAAGTGTACTCGAAGTTTCTAACTGAAGCGGATGTTTCTACTCGGCTGGCAGTTGAGTCCAACACAATTGATGAGTTTTTCCCGGCATTCGAAGCTGGACAATACAGTCAAAACTTGAACGTAGAGGACGAGAACGGAGAACGATGGCCATTCCGCTTGTTCATCCGTCCGGGGCCGTACGGGAAACCCTCTATATCTGCTGGCTGGCGTCGTTTTGTTATGAGCAAGCAAGCTAAAGTGGGAGATCAAGTTGTGTTTTCTAAGGAAAGAGTTGCAGCTATCGGATCAGCATTCAGCTACAAGATTAGAGTGGTGAAACAAGTGAAGCAATTCAAAGCTACTATCTAGTTCATATTCCATCCATCACCATGTATTTCTTTTCTCCTAATAACATCGAAGGTGTTCAGCTCCTTCTACTCACAGATATATAGGGTTTCTAACGTCGAGCATTTTTCATTCTAACCAGTGAAGCTATTCAATGCCACTATCGGTTATGTTCCGCGCATTCCAAACAATTAAAATGGAAAAGGTTTCGCTTTCGTTATTAATTGCATGCTATTAAGCTTATTATTCTGTTTTTCTAGTCGAAGTGAGATTTGATTACCTAAAAATAAATAAATAAATAAATAAAGTTTATTATTTTTCTGATTTTCCAGAATTGCTTGTACGTTCACGCTATTTTAGTTCATTTTCTACCCATCTACATGCAGTTCTTTTCTATTAATCATATCGCAGTTGTTCAACTCCTTCTACTCAGAGATGTCCAGGGTTTCTAATGTCTAGCTTTTACCTTTCATGAAAAATTTTGTCTAGCTTTTACAGTTAAGGTTGCAGAAGCTCACGTTGTTTGTATTCAGGGATAATATGCACGTATCATTTCACTGTGGGCAACTAAATTAGATCATTTCCATATCATATTATAAATATAATTATAACTTTTAAATGGATTATTATTATTATTATTACCATCATCAAGAATAATAATAAAATTGTAAACCACTCTATGTTATAAAATTGCACTATAATAATTATTGTTAATTATTATTAATTATTGTTTAATTATAATACTTTTTATTCTTGATGTCGATGATGATGATGATAATAATAATAATCCATTTAAAAATTATAATTATATTAATAATTATAATAAAATAATAATAATAATTATAATCAATTTAATAATTACTATATTTTTAATTAAATAAAGGGTATTTTGAAAATTTAAAATTATATGGGACGAATTGGTACTCTAAGGGTTTTAATAAAATAAAATAGAGTGTAAGGGACTTAACGAAATTTCACAATGTACAAAGTTTTATAATACTTATAAAGAAATTATAAATAACATATAGTGTAAGGGGCAGAACGAAATTATACAAAGCAGTTATAAATTACGTTAGCGATAACTTAGGCGGATCCAATTGTTAATAGTTTAATGGGTACACGTGTTGCAAATTTAATTGCAACAATTGAGGGGGTTTATTTTAACACCTTCGTGTACGTTTATAGGTTAGATACATATGGTAAAAGCCAGGCCAATTAACTCGTCATCTTTTAAGGTCTATATACACTAAAGTTAAGTAGTCGAGAAATAATTAGTACTATTGTTTAGTTTTGTAATTGGCTTTCCAATTAATTCATAAGTTTGAGCTCTATCAACCAATATTAATTACTAAGACACCAATGAAATCTTAGTTAGTCTCGTGGGATATATATCTACCATATTCAAATCACGGCCTGTGATTTGGGTGCTGGTAATCAATTAATCGTCACCAATCATTCTAGTAAATTATCCTCTAAAAGTTGCATATTATAATGACGTAATTTTAGTAAAAATGATTTGTGATGTTTATTTGATTAGCAGCACCCAAATCACAGGCCGTCTTTTTGTGAAATGGAATATTCTTCTCAATCTTTAATTCTAGGCTTCGGTCATCCTAAAAACAAAATGACGTTGATGTAAAGTGAAAAAAGAAACCAATACTGCATGTTGTCCTACGATTAAAAGTTATAATTCTATTTGTTATATTGACTGGTGAGGTGAAAGAAAATTGAGAATCATCATGTTCGTCGTTACAGACCAAATATAATGAGTGATTTCTTATAACTATTATCCAAACCAATTAATATATGTGCATAACTTAAGATATAATATTGTTTATAGTGACGAAATTGATTGTTAACTCTCCTTGTAGATCTTAAATTAGCTTTACCCTGGCTAGCTTGAGCTTATAAAGGGTATGCTTGTAAGTGCCGCGTTTCTACTTAATCTTGAAAGTATAGTACCTGTTGACACAACACTCTCTAGTTATTCTATTTTATTAAAACTACACTTTAAATCCAAACATATCAGAAATTCATAATTTGAATCGCACCAAGATAGATACTTAAGATATGTTTTGATTGTAATTTAGTGCTCTTAAAATATTAATTATGATTAACATAAGAAAGTTATATTGGTGGTTGTGGGCGCTTTTAGCAGATATGATATTCAACAATAATAGAAAATGATCAAAGTCAAAATGTAGTGAATGTTAGCACTTTTCGAGCACGGGCGTGAGCGGAATTTTGTTTATTCTATGTTAAAATTTTGGCTTTGGAGACTTCAAAGATTTGCAGGATCAATCAAATTCCATCGAAAAGGACTTACGAAGCGTGTTTTAGCATTTTCTAATTAGAAAGACTAACTGATAAACTTCAAAGGCTATTGCGATTGTGGATAAAATTATAAAATGGATATCAGCACATTAGATGCCCTTGTAACTTGGTAAATTATGCAGGTTAATTAACCTCAAAAAAATAAATAAATAAATAAAGATTGGCATGCACGCATAGAAGGAAATGAAGATTTGTCTGTTTCTTGTTTCTTTTTTTTTTTTTTTTCTTTTTTGAGATTGTATATCTGCATTAAACTTTGGCTCTATCACAATTGTATTAAAAAATAAGTTGTACTCAGAACTCAGCAAACCTTTTCATGTTGGCAAACTAAAGAAAAACCAGAGGACACAGGCAAATCATCTTGGCTCTGGCCTCCGGGGGAAAGAAACAATTATATCCGATAATAAAGCATGACGGAATACCAGATTCCAAATATTATTGAAAGATGTTCTCACCAACCCGGCCATTCCAGTATATATAAATAAATCCATGAAAAGTATAAATACAGTCAGTCATCCCCTGTTCTCTCCAGTGAATAAAAAGTACACGTTATTCTGCATAGGATGAAAATGAAATTTCAACTGAGATTGCTATAAGATATACACAACACCCAAGAATTAATACATTCCAGTCCCATCCTCATGTGTTTAGCAATCAAAATCAATTTACAGTACAAGAACATTCTATTAAGACACAAGGTATGTGGATTAACAAGTGCCAATATGGTCCTATGTCCTGTCTGCACTTTTTTTCCATCAGTGGACACTTCTCGATCTCTAATCGCAAAAGTGAGGCAGGCAGGCCCTTTTCTGGAAAGTATTTCAGCTTCGGACAGTTTGTAAGTTTCAATGAAGTGAGGTTTTGATCACAAATTGAAGAAGATAACCTTTCTAGATTTGGAAAATTGAAAATCTGAAGTTCAGTTAGACAAGGAGGAAGCGTGGTTCCTAATCCGATGTCCTCCAATGGAGATGACACCATATCCTCATCACATCCACTGACTGCAAGTTGTCGAAGAGAGGTGAACCTGTGAAATCCCCCCAACTGCATCAATGACTTCCAAATCTTCATACCATCAATTTCAAGTGAATGAAGGTTGGTCGGAAACATACCATCCTCTGTGCAACATAACAAGCTTGGAACACCTCCAATTGTTAAATGTTGAAGAGAGCTCAGATTGTGCATCCCTACGGGTAAGGCCTCTAATTTCTTACACCCATATATCAAGAGCCTCTTCAGTTTTGCAGAAAGTAATCCTCCTTCAGGAAAGGACACAAGATTTTCACATTCGTATATATCAATCTCTTGAAGGCGCCAGAGCTTATGCAAACCATGGGGTAATATTTTAAGATTTTCACAAAAGACAATCTCAATCACTTCAAGAGATGTGTTGTTGTCCAACATTTCTACTATTGACTCTAGCTTTGAACAATGCCAAATACTAAGGAACTTAAGAGCCTGAGGTAGATTGCCAACTACAAGGTAGTCAAGTGCGGCAGGTAATTTGTTTTTTGAAATTAAACATGTGAGAGATGGACAACTGTGAATTTCTAGACATTCAAGGACAGAGGTGTGCCTCCTGCTGCTGTTGTGGATGCCCTCTTCCACTGTCAAAGTCCTTATATTATCGCAATTGTAGATCTCCAGCTGCTTAAGGCTCGGTGGTAGCTGAACTCTAGCAATATATGTCAACAAATGGCAATGTCTAATATCCAATATCTCAAGAGATGAATTGTTGTCAAGCATCCATGTCTCAGGTAAGAATTTCAGTGCACCACAATCCCAAATTGAAATTACCCTCAACTGGGAAGGTAGAACAGCCTCGGGAAAGGAAACAAGGGAACTGCAGTTGTGGATTCGTATCTCTGTCAAAGAACTAAGGCTGCGCAATGATTTTGGTAGCTTCACAAGGTCTGGGCAATCTCTCAATTCTAGATGTTCAAGTCTGCATGACAACCCAAACTGCAATTGATCTTCTTCTTCCTCTGCCACCAAGAATTGAAGTTTGGGACACCTTTCAATCTTCAACCTTTTGAGGGAGGCAATGTCTTGTAGTAATTGAGTCTCATTCTGCCATATATATGCAAGCTCATCAATAATACTGATATCCAATTCGTCCAATTTTGGTAACTGTAACTTCAATGGCCCTCCAAGAAACATTTGATTTGAAATATCTTTATAAAGTTGTGACCCACGATCAGTTGTACTTCTCCACACAACCTTTTTACATCTATCAATTCTTAATTTGCAAAGAGCTGGAAGACTTGTAACTGAAACTAACAATTCCTCACAATTTTGAATGACAAGTATATCCAATAAAGTAAGATGTGATGGCAATGTTCCCTGCAGTTTAGAACATCTTACAATATGAAGCTCTCTCAATTTCGGAAAGCCTTCAATTTCTGGACTAGATCCATGAGGAATCCACTCTTCCCATTCTTGCATATCTGCAAAATGAAGAGTCTCCAAGCATGGAAAAGGAATTGTAGAATCATTGCCATAGAACTCTGAACCCAATCTCTTTACTCTACTCATTCCACATACTTCAAGGTGCTTTAGAGAGGGTAGTTGCCCGACAGATGGCAGGGAAGTACACATACTACAATCTTGAAATTTTAGGGTCACTAAATTTGAGAATACGGAATCCCCTAACCAAGTTGGAAATTTTGTACCTCCAAAGCCACTGATACAAAATTGTTCCAAACTTCCATGAGGTTTTAGCATGTCAAGCACACCCTTTTCAGTTTCCGCATCCCTTGAAGATGAACCATCGGTACCACATGTCCATTGAAGCAATAACACTTTTAGATTCTTCTTTCCATCCAACTGAGCCTCTTTAGCATCGCCAATGTGTTTTACATTCTCTAATTTTGAAATTTTAAGTGTCCCACGAAGATGCATCAACATCTTCAGCTCTCGTAACCCAGAACCGCTGTCTTTTCCCACAACAAAATTAGACAACACCTGGAGACAAGTCAATTTCCCAATTCGCAGTGGCATTTCCTCCAATGAATGTGTATTTGAATTTTCGAGATGGTGCAATTTGACAAGGTTTCCCATGTCTGCGCACATCTTCTTCAGTCGGTCACAATCTTTCAACAGAAGCGTATACAAATTGTAAAGCTTGTTGACTGATTCAGGCAAAGTTCTAATCTCAGTTCCAGATAGGTTAAGGTACCTTAAATACCTCAAATAACCTATTGAATCTGGTAGCTCATCGATGTGATATCCACACAAAGAGAAGACCCTCAAGCGTTGGAGTTTGAACAACCTAGGAAGAATGCTACGAGCCAAGTACCCAGGCCGGCTACTTAACAACGGTAATGGTAAAAGAGTTCGCAAATGTTGGATATCGTACAGGTCCTCAAACCTTTTAACACAATCGTAATCTCCACGAATGTACGACAGATGACGAAGATTTCTTGAAAAACTTTGTTGCTTGTTAACCTCTGAGATATACTCCATTCTGAAGTACATTTCCCCAGCAGCCCATTGAGCAAGGTCATTGACGAGGTCGTGCATCACAAATTGTGATATACTGTTGCTCGATTGTTGGAAGAAAGATCTTGAACGTAGCTCTTGAAAGAACTTTCGACCGAGATCTTCACTAGGATTCCCACTCTCTCCGTGATCCAAGAAACCCACGGCACTCCATAATAAAATTATCTCCTCCTCTTCAAATTCATAATCCTTTGGAAACAATGAGCAGTATGCAAAGCATTGTTTCAAAGGTGCCGAAAGATAATAGTAGCTCACTCTAAGCGCCGGTATAATGTCACATCTGTCTTCTGGTAAATCCCATATCTTGCTACTGAGCACGCCTTCCCAATCACTCCGGTCATGTTTACCACGTAAGAGTCCACCAAGAGTTTTCGCAGCTAAGGGCAAGCCGTTGCATTTGATCACTATCTTCTTGCCAATTTCCTCTAATGACTTACGTGAACAGAAATCTCTTGCTCCCAAAGAGTGTTGAGCTAACACAGACAGACAATCCTCAGTTGATAAGTTTTTCAATTCATAAGCTTGATCAGGGCTCACCATATTTGCAACCTCTTGATTGCGAGTAGTGACAACAATCATACTTCCCTTTGCGCCAGCTTCAAATGGAAGGCTGAGGTGAACCCAATCATTGTAATTATCATTCCATACGTCGTCTAAAACAAGCAAAAATTTCTTTCCAAACAGTTGTTTCTTCAATTTCTCTTGAAGTAAATTTAAGTCGTGATTATCCACATTCTGGTCAGGAGCAATGGAAATTAGGATTGATCTTGTGAGCCTGAAAACATCAAAATCATCAGAGACGCAAGTCCATGCCTTGAGATCAAAATGATCCTGCACTTGCTTATCATTGTAGACAAGCTGAGCAAGAGTGGTTTTGCCGAGCCCGCCCATACCTATGATAGGAATAACAGAGAATCCACCATCATTTCTTGAATCATCCTTCAACAACAATTCCACAATTTCCTTCTTTTCTGTTTCCCTGCCATATACCTTGGCTTCACTCACCAAAGAGGTTGTGGGTAGCCTTTGACTGGATTTTTTTGATCTCGCAGCTGAACTTTCCTTCAAATCCAGCAAGTCTTTCTTTGTCACAATTTCTTGAAATCTGCCGTTGATCCCTTTGATTTTAGACATCAAGGCGTAATTGAACTGAATCGATTGTGGAGTAAAAGTGATGCAGCAAGTAGGAATGAGCTTCCGAAACTTACTTGTTCTTGTATGACTGCTGCCGGGTTGATCATGAGCAGCAGCTGGTTCTCCATTTCCAAGCAGCAGCTTCCTCCGGAAAGCCTCAGTTTGGAACTCATCCAACAAGTCTTCAACGTCATAAGCCAAGTTCTGAAGCTCGTCAAGCCACAGCTTCACAGACCCATGAGTCCTCTTCTTCTCCTCAGCATCATCAAGCACCGCGTTGATCATCACCAACATCTTCTTCCACTTCAATAGATCGGCCTGGATTTGCTCCTCGCGTGCAAAAAACAGAATCCCCTCTGAAGCTAACTTATTGACCAGTAACTCAACGGACGCCGCAAGGATTGCCTCCCCGATGATTGACATTTATTTTTTTAATTTTTTAATTCTTGGACAAGGAACAGAATGAATTTAACAGCCGAGTAAAAGAAAAAAGATTACTTTGTGTTGAAGAAGACGACAGAAGGGTCAAGCCTATTACATCTAAAATGCGACGTGTCTTCCACTTTACTCTTCTTTAATCTAGACGTGTCTTCAACTTGAATTTTGCTTTTTATTCTGTAGTTAAACTTTATTCCAATAAGTCTCATTTTCAATGAAAGTGATACGGTAACCGGAGCCCCATAACCAGACACCTAACTCCTTTTTTCAATTTAAAATGCGGAAAATTACCGGCCAATTAATTTTAAATTATTTTATTATAAAAAAATATCATAAGTTATATCATTTATACATCCTAATTTCAGAATACGTATCGTTCACCTACGGAATCGTTAGTGTATATTAGAAAATTAATAGGATTATAATAAATTAATTATTTTATCGTTGAAATTCAATTTAACATAAAAAAAATAAGAAAATTATCAATTAGATACCTTAAATTTATTATGGTATCAAAAATAATACAAAAATTTAATAAAATTTAACTTTTTAATTATGAAATCAAATTTAAGGATTGAATTTAGCTTTTCTTTATTTTTATTCCCTAATCTTTCAATTATTTTCTTGTTCAATAAAATAATTTAATTAATTAAAAACAACTAGTAAATATATAAAGAATTATTCTATAAATCTTATAAAACTCAATAATAACCTCAATTAAAATAGTATTTTTTATTTTATTTTTTTTCTTTTATAACTCCTAGTATCAATTCCTTACTTTCTATAAAGCCAATTTCTCTCAAAAAAAAAATACTTTATTCTAATTTCATGTCAATCCCAATTGTTAGAATAAAATAAAAAATATGCTCTCGACTCGTCATGTATTCAATGATAAAATGATGAAATTAAGGATATATACATATATATATTCTTAAAAATTAAAAATTAATTCTATTAAATCACACGATTTAATAGCACGTCAACATCATATTTGTGTATTTTTCTTGACTTTTAACTTATTCCTTAACTAAATAACTCGACGGATCTCTCATTGAAAATTTACTTTACACACACACACATAGAGAGAGGCGGAGCCTATGCCTAGTCTAGCCCAAGAAAAATTCTCTCATAGTCCCTTATATTTTATTTACGTGTTTATAATGATAGAAGTTTTATTTTATTTTAACTATGTCCCTAATTTAATTATATATATTTTTTCAATTGGAGTTAGTGACCTATTTAAAAAAAAGACTAAATTATGTATTTATTGAATAAATTAAAATCATTAGGGGGGCTAAAATGTTATTACTACTTTAACTTATTATAAAAATATTCTAACTAAAAGAAACGTATGTCAAAATATTATAACATCACCACTAGTATTATAGTAGAACCTCTCTATAGTGATATTTTATAATTTTAAAAAAAAAACTTTGTAATCATAAAGAATTATAATCCTAATTTGGGCTAGTTATAATTAAGAATAAATTCTAAATTATAATAAGTTATAACTTTTCTAGATTTGCTCTAACGAGACTTGTCTTCCCTAAGTAAAAATTACTTATATGTTGTGAAAAAATATATGTTATATTATACTAAATGTTTAAGATATAAATATTTTTTAAAAGTTATTTTGGATAATGATTTATTATTTAGAGTTGTTACCACTAACCAAATCTTTATATAATATTTATAAAATTTATATTGCGAGAAAAATATTAAAGAGAATACAAATATTTAGATTTTTAAAATGATTTTACATATTCCCAACACTACATAGATACATGTATTAATTTTTTAAAATTATGTCTATTTCTTTTATTAATGTCTATACATTAAATTTTATCAATGCCTAAATTACTGTAATATAATTATTACAAATATGTGACCATGAATCGCATTATTCATGCCATTATTAGCGCCTGCGCCTTCTACCGAAAACTATAAGTCTATGTTTTATCTAAGAAAAGCATTTTTTTTTTTATAAAAGAAATAATAATAATGGAAATATGTTCAACTTGTAGTAGGAAAAGTGAATGCTAAAATTTGGTCCACTAAATGAATATCCTTACATTGATGTTTTACTGGTAGGGGAGAATCACACTCTAGTTCCTCATAAAAAAATATTTTTACAGCTGATTTTGTTTTTGGTATCAAAAATGTAAATTACTTATAAATAAATATGATTTTTTTTAAACATATCTAATGCAGTAATGTTGCTGGGACCAACTAAATAATTTTTTTACTATAAAGAAATTATAACTTAATAGAGGCATAGTTATAAAAATTAATGTTTTAACTTAGTTATTCTTAGTGCAAGTGACATAGAGGTAAAACATGTACTATATTAAATGAAAGGAATATGCCAAATTTAATGTATAGATATTGATAAAAGAAATAGACATAATTCCAAAAAACTAGTATTTGTATCTATGTAGCGTGTGGAATATGTAAAGTCATCTTAAATGTCTAAAAGTTTGCATTTTCTTTAATAATTTTCTCTCAATATAAATTTCATAGATACTACTCATTGTATAAATCATTGTCTTAAACAGTTTTAAGAATATATTTTATTCCATCTTAAACCTTCAATGTAATAAAGCATATATTTTTGAAATATAAAGATAACTATTATAATGTGAAGACAAGTTTCTTAAGACGGGATATGAGAAAATTATAACTTATTACAATTTATAGTTTACTTTTATTTATAATTAACCCAAATCGAGACCATAATTTCTCATGACTCTATTGAAGTTATTCCTATATAAAATACTACCATAGAGAGGTTTCACTGTACTTGTACAAATTAAATTTAGTCAATTTTTGTGTTATAATTGTCACATTTGCAATATAATCGTTTGCTCTTTTTGTTAATAATTTAGCACCATGACCATTAAAATTTTAGAAAATAACCCAATTGGCATTAACAATTTATATGAGAGATGAAAGTGTCAATTTTCCTTAATAGTGTAATTCTACAGCAAAATCATACGAACAAATGGCTTTCAAAGTTTCAAGTTCAATAATAAGGTACGTTTAATTTGGAACTATATTGCATCAAATATACAGAAAAATGGACGAATTGCTGGACGTTTTCAAATTCACTTATTTTCAAAAGCAATACAAACCGCTTTCCATGTTTTGAAACATTTTACACTATCAACTACTTTGACTGAGAAATTAATAAATTGGATGAGGCGTGCTAAGAAGAGTCTCTTGCGTCTACTACTGTCTTAGCCGCTATCTTCTTTAGTAATTGCCTTTTTATGTGACAAGATGCAATTTCTTTTTTGACGATTTAAACTGAGGTAACATTTATTTATTTATTTTTTAAGTTTGAATTTAAATACAAATATTTAAATAGTATGTTTATTTTTTTAATTATCTAAATATAAATGTTATCTTATTTGTTTTTATAAATAAAAACCTTAAACATGGTATTTGACATTTGTATCCTTACAAGTCAAAAGAATAAAGGGATTAGTTTTGTAGTTTAAAAAATGAATATATTAAATAGAGATATTTTTAGAAATAATATTTACTTTCTATTAAAATATTTTCTCATTCAGATAAAAGTTACATAAATTTACTTTTTTATTCATATATAAATGTCTAAAAATTATACATAAATTATTTTAAAATTAACAAAATTTTAGATTTTAAGTGTTCAACAAACAAATATGTTTTAGAATTAGTGGAGACACTGCTCATTACAAGCAAGCAAAAAAAAAGGGAAAAAAAAGGCTATAAATATGTTTTAGCAACTACATGACAGTAAACAATGATGCTGCTGACAGTGCTAAGCTAATTAATTTAGAAACAACAATGATACTTCGTACAGTGCTAATTTATGCTTTAATCATCCAAAGTTAAGATAACTCTAAATAATGCTACGGTTTTAAATCATATCCCAAGGCAAGAGATTTCATCTTAAGTAACGAGCATTCATCTATTGAATAAGATGATTAAATAAGTAATTTTCTTTTAAACATTACTACTTCGTTAAGTCAATTTTTTTTGGTTAGAAAAAGAAAATTCAGATTTTCTGCAGCTTGTGAAACCGCCGCGAAAGTTGGGGCTACCTAATTTCTATCACACTTTCTCTTATGAAATGGATGATCGATGGAATTCACTTTCATGATTTGAGTGAATGTTATATGCCAAATTCCCAATGATTGATTTAGCCGGTCGTTATCCGGTGAAAATTGGCGCATTATATTAGAGCATAAAAATATTATTATAGGATGCAGTGTTTGTTTGGTAAAATTTATTGAATGAGTATAAGTGTTTATTTAACTTCATAAGTTTTTATTATAATTTTTGTTGTTATTTGATTATTTTTTTAGTAGAATTTTTAAAGCTTAAATAAGCTATTTTGTCTCTATTAATAAAATCTCAAGTTTTTTACTTTTGAAAATAGAAGCTGAAATTTTTTTTTAAGTGTTAAAATATCCAAAATATCTTCTACTTATTTGACAATCTTATTTTAGTCTTTTTATAACATAATTTAAAAAAAATTATCTATTAAAATAATTTTATAGATTTTTAATAAAAATTCTTATTGGCAATTAAATAATTAAATTTTTTAAATAAGAATTTATTAATAAAAACTCTACTTTTTTTTTATAAAAATAAAAAACTCTAGTTAAATAAACTAAAAGGTTATCAAATCGAGCCCTAGTGTTGCGAGGGGTGCCATAGTGTATCAGTGTAATAAGCGTTCCAGTACTTTTAACGAACCTTTTTAATCAACTATTGGACCTTGTCTCAGTGGTTAGGACCCTGCACTTACAACTGTGAGCATAGCAATTCGAACTCCTCCGACGCATGCAGGGGCTTATTTCCTTCCGACGCATGCAGAGACTTATTTCCTTCCTTAATTAAATGAAAACAATATTTTTTCTTTTGAAATGTGAGTGGTAGAGTCGACACCCCTCAGAGAAGGTAAAAATTTAGGTAGTTGGACAGTACTATATAAGAATTAATGTAAACTTTAAGTAGTTGGACAATACTATATAAGAATTAATGAAAACTTTAAATAGTTGGACAGTATTATATAAGAATTAATATAAACTTATTTCAATAATTATCTGATTATAAATATTAATTATAAATCTCATATAATATCAATTATAATCTAAATATTAATATCGTGTAATAAAAAAAAAAACCTCCTTAATCGAAACATTTCTAATAGTTAGCCGCTCATTAACTGACAATTACAGTTGCAAGGTTGCAAGAGCCGCCCCATTCATCGAGAAACGAGAATGGGAATGGAGAAGAGTGTGCTGAAGCTGAAGCTTCCACTTGAAGAAACATTCAATCTGGAGACCGCGGTGTGCAGCCACGGCCTGTTCATGATGTCTCCGAATCGCTGGGACCCTCTTTCTCGATCCCTTTCTCGGCCTCTCCATCTTTCTAATTCTCTCGACAACACCGATATTTCCTCAGTCTCAGTCGACGTCACCATCTGTCAAACCCAGCAAGACCCTCGCTCTCTCCACATCGAAGTTCACAATTGCGCTTCTGGGTCCGCGCCGTCACTTTCTCAAGAACAGGAAGACGCGCTGCTTGCTCAAGTCAAGAGAATGCTGCGCTTGTCGGAGGCTGACGACAGGAATGTGAGAGACTTCAAAAGGATTGTACGTCAAGTGGCCCAGGAGGAAGGGGAAGAGTCTCAGTATATGAAGGATTTTAGTGGGAGAGTGTTTCGGTCGCCTACTTTGTTTGAAGATATGGTCAAGTGCATGCTGCTCTGCAATTGCCAGTCTGTTCTCTTATCCTTTCCTTTATCTTCTTCTCTTTTTAGCGTTTTCGTTTTGCCTATCACCTGTTTGATATAATGTTCCTTCTTTGGTTGGTTTAGTCGTGCTTGTTGTTTCTTGCGTATTTTGCAATTGCTAGCCCCATTTTCTTACATCTTCATAGAGCTGGCTATCAAATTTTGTTGCTATATAACCAAAATGTTACCCGCATTTTTTTTCCTTTTTATGCTCTAGGACTTTTAATCCATGCTTCTTGTTGAATGGATTAAGTGAGTGGGTATTTGCTACACATTAGTTACCCACTGGATGCTTTAGCTGCTCTGCTTTCACAACTAAGCAAAAGCATAACAGTTATCAGTTATCATTACCCTAAAGTTTCAATTTGAACCTCATTTCACAAAAATTGTTTCATACTATGAGGTTTTATAAATTGAATCCAAAGTTGCAAATTGTTGAAGTTTTAATTTTTAACCAGAAGCCAGTGACCCGTGTAATTTTAATAGGTGGCCAAGAACTTTGAGCATGGCTAGAGCCCTTTGTGAGCTTAAGTGGGAACTTCAACATTGCTCACCCAGTATTAGTGAAGATTTTATTCCGAAAACACCGGCTGGAAAAGAGTCAAAGCGAAAGCAGAAAGTTTTGAAAGTTGCCTCCAAGTTGACAACCAGGATTGCAGAGAGCAAAGCAAGCTCAGAAGATGATATGAATTTGAAGCTGGATTGTGCTGGAGTTCTGGAAGAGAATGTGCAACTAAGCTTGTCTCGAAACGACATTGAAAGTGATTTGCATGGATTGAATGAGCTGTCTACAACTGATCCTCCATCTGCCTGTGATAGGATTGGTAACTTCCCTAGCCCAAGAGAACTAGCAAACCTTGACGAGAGTTTTCTGGCAAAACGCTGCAACCTTGGCTACAGAGCAGGTCGCATCTTAAAACTTGCCCGGGGTATTGTTGATGGCCAAATTCAGTTAAGAGAACTAGAAGATATGTGCAATGAAGCGAGCTTAACAACCTACGACAAGCTGGCAGAGCAGCTAAGTCAGATTAATGGATTTGGACCATTTACACGCAACAATGTGCTTGTATGCATAGGATTTTACCATGTGATTCCAACTGATTCTGAAACTATTAGGCATTTGAAACAGGTGAATTATTTTTACCCTTCCTTAAACATCCTCATTTGTTGGGAGAGTTTTGGATTCAATTGATAACTACATTAATGCAGGTCCATGCTAGAAATTGCACTAGTAAAACAGTGCAAATGATTGCCGAATCAATCTACGGAAAGTATGCACCCTTTCAGTTCTTGGCATACTGGTAAAAACAAATGGAACTCAGCCATTCTTTTCTTTATCCTTATGATCCTCTGACTTTCCCAGTTATGTAGGTCCCTCACTTGATCTATTTCATTGTTAGGTCAGAACTGTGGCACTTCTACGAAAAGAGATTTGGGAAGCTAAGTGAAATGCCTTACTCTGATTACAAGCTTATAACAGCCAGTAATATGTCAATAAAAAATATTCGTCAAGTTAAGAGGACGAAGATATCCTGACAGAGTGGCATATGATCAACCAACTAGAGTGGCAAAAGTGGGACAAATGTTATTTTTGTTCTTGCTTCATTGTGACATTTGTGTCTGGTTTTTTTCACATATTTAATGTCTGATATGACATTTAGGAAGTTTATTTAGCATTTTACCACGCCCAATGTCTTCTAATATAAACTAAACATTCTGATATAATTAGATTTGTTCTGTTATCGAGGTTTTGCATGCCTCCTTTGGGTTAGGTTTTTTATGATTCGATTACTTTTGATCTTTTGTATTTCTTGTGATTTTGATTGTTTAATTTTTTATTATTATCGTCTGTGGTTCTCTTAGCTTGATGATTCATATCAAGTAGTTGCTCCGTTGCTTCAAATGCTGAGAACTGATAACTTCAACCCATAATCCCAGCTCTCTTTAAGCCTCAAAACCCGAATGCGGCTTTCACAACAAACAACATCAACCTATTAGTAATAATCCAATTATGACGTAAATTAGAAGAAACAGAATTAAAACTCTCATTTTTAACAAACAAATGCTAGAAGGTTCTCATTTATTAATAACGTTTAGCAGCTAATGAGAAGTGCAACAGTCTACAACTGAGTTCTAAAGAGAGTGAAAGAATTCGAATTCAATCCAGGCACATTCCATAAGGAGTAGAGAGAGGCAGCAGAATATAAAAATCCAAAGCCTACAACTGAACTCTCTTGAGAATTCGAATTCAATCCAGGCACATTCCATAAACCGAATGAGCTCAAGAAATTCTGATTATTTAATGATTCAATGGTTATTATCATACAGTAATACCATCCAGATTCTAAACGGAACAACCTGATCCTATTTGCAAACTCTTCGAAAGCCCAAGTACATGATCCAAGTGTTTGCAGTTACTTCAGCTTACTGGGGAGTCAATGAAGGTTGATCTGAAACACAGAAAGACCAAAAGGAATTAACATTAATTCAGCAGAGCAGTAATGGAAATCTTGATCACGTAACTTAACCACAGTGTATTACAAAACAGCTTGAAGAACTTTGATAAGAACGTTCAAATAGCTACAGTATATTTGTAATTATGGTACCCTGGCGGCATACCTCCTTCGTATTTTATTGAAACTGCTCTTTCATTATGAAGAGGCGTCAGTCTGTTTTTCTGGCACAGCATCTTGGGATGCTGGTAGCTTGCTGTATGCCTCATGCAACCTCAGTAAATGAGGGAATTGTGTCTGCATGTACATTGAGGAACGAAAAACTTCTTGTCACATGCATACAAAGTAATGCATTTGATTGGAAGTTCCATATTTTTTTCGATTTTGAAGTAGAATATGGTACCAATGTGAATTGCTTGAAAATGTAATTTAACCAATGCATGAATTTGAAAAGGAAAGCATTACCATGTCAAGGTTGAGCCTGTTGACTGCTGAATAAAGGTGTGGTGCTAGAAACAGATCTGCCTGCTGGGTTGATAACGTATATAATAGGAAGAGTCATATCACATAAACTCCCTTCACACATTCTTATTGCTTGGTAAATTAGAAATCATGTTTTCCATGGCCAACATAATATCAGCTCAAAAGAACCATGTGCACATTGCGATCTGCGAAAACAGAAGCAGGTCATAATTCATAACCTTATGGTGTATTTCAGGCCCTAAAGGATAAAACTGGCAAAGACAAATCCTTGTTCTACTGTTTTTTTTTTTTTTTTTTTCACACTACCTCCTCATGCACTCTTTCTCACTACTGTCAGATGATTATTCTCATATTTTCAATAGAAAGAAGAGAGTAACCTCATTGTTCAGTAGTAATCACCACATGAAAGAGGCATAGATCAATAAAATTATTAGAAATTCAATGTATAGATGACCCACAAGCAGCCAAGGTTAACTTTGATTTATGAACTCCCGGCTGTATATTGAAATTGCGAGTATATACTCTTGTATCTTGGCAGCTCTAGCCAAATTAAGAAAAAAGACTCCCCAAACTCCTCACAACTTAAATCTAAAAACTGTTATTGCACCAATAGGGGTTTCCACTTCATGCTTTTGGAAAGAGCTTGCACAGGCTATTGTGTACTATAGATGGGCTTACTATGATGTACGTGTAGGAAGCAATAAACACTAACCAGGAAAACTTCATCACCAGTTGCATATTACCCAGCATAGTCTTTCAACAGCTTCTCAAGTGCTGAAAATGCAAGCTATAGTCGGATCAAGACAGAAAACTAATATGGGAAAGATAAACCATCAAAACTCTGCAAGATGGATATTATTTGGTAGAATTCTCAAGGAAGAACCAAAATTACATGTATCTGCTTGTGAATTTATGTATACCTACTGTTAACTTTAAAACTTATCATTCAATTACATGGAGCTTCATTAATCGACCCAAAAAAAATTGTAAAAACCTATAGAATGCCAATAATAACCATTCAAATTCATCAACTTAAAAAATTGAAATTGCTCATTTGATATATTAACATGGATCTTCTAATTTTTCCAATGTAAGGTTTATGTAATACTTTCCTGCAAAGCCTTTTCCTATGTGAGTTCTAGCCCAGACAACTTTCTCATGTGCACTAACGTTTTCCTCAAACTACTTCTGTAAATGGAAAGAAGCAAATAGAATAAAATTTCCCATCAATATTCTAACCATGTTGTGAGTGTCATTAGAACTCCTGATTGGAAAGGGTTTGAGAAACAGACCAGTACAGGTAGACTGAAGAGGCTGTATGCTCCAGGAAACAAGATTTGCAGCCTGCAAATTAGGTGCAAAAGGAAATTCATTGGTCTCCAAATCTGACACACTTTTGGTAAATTGTATAGCAGAATGGATGCAATAGGTCCACAACCAGAACATAAAGGCAGCGGAAAATAAATGGACAGTTAGAGTCATCTCTGTTACAATGTGCAAGCTAAATCATGGCTATAGTTGGTTTCTGAAACACACTATAGAAAGTTTTCTGTATGGGCACTAATCTGTATGCTCACTATTTACATTTGCTAGATGCTGTATAGAGCATACATATATATAAATATATACTTTGAAAGATACAAACTTTTCTTTTCTAAATCTTGAGAGGCACTGTAATGGTGCACGATTGAGCTAATAAATAGGATAAACCAACAAAATTAACATATTACCAACAAAACCAAGGATTTGGACATGTTACCACTAGTACGTGCAACTGAAGCTATAAGCAGAGTCTGAGAATCTACATTGACTGATGCAAAGTGAAATAAACCAAAAGAAGAAATGATAATTAAAAGATTGAAGAATAGCAAATTTGAAATTGACCTGATAATTAATAGCTTTTCTTTTAAGATCAGAAGGCAACAATGGATGCTGAGGATACTTCTCTTCCAGATACTGCAAAATTCAGAGCCAACCCATGTATAAGCAAATAACCATTAGTATCAAATATCACAGAAATCATCTAAAGTCGAAAACAGCAAATGAATGACTGACCATTAAAATAGCAATAAGGATCAGATACAACAACATCTCTGTCAACCATCACCGGCATATCCCAATAGGGTTAAGATTCATAAACTCTACAAAACCAAATATGAAACATCGAAAGAAGTCAAACCCACATCCAATTTTGAAATTTACCATCTGGGTGAAAATGAAGATTATACAGTTATATATACTGAGACACAATTACTCACCAGGACTGAATTGCTCTCCTTTCACCAAGTTAAACGCTTTGTACTCATATTCTAACCCTGTAATTAATTACACAGAAATCACATTTTGACAATCTAATTCAAAAGGGTTGAATCAGGAGATCAAGAGTTGACCTTTCAAGTTGGGAGCAATTCTGACTCGTCGTGCACATGAGCTCCTCCAGTGTGAATACGGTTTCAGCTTATTATCTTTTCCACTTGCCTGTTAATAACAGAATGAATAATAATAACAACATAAATTTGTAACAGTAATCCATGGAACAAGATGAAGATTTTCGTCATACCATATTTTATGATCAACGCTAGAAAATTCACTGTTATTGACGGACTAATACTCTGTTGTCATCTAACTATTTAGACCCACATTTATCTGAAATCCATCTCGTTGGCTGGCCAGCATTGAGGAATGTATATTTTATTAGCCTGTATCTGCATGTGATGTACTTGAAATTTGAAATCGGGCTTTACTCAAAGGACCGGCGATGCCCCATGGATTTTGTTATATCTCCTTTATAACGTTGCCCACCCTATCCACAAGGAATGAAAGCTTCACTCAACTGACCAGAGGCGGGCGACGACTCCACCTCCAAGCCACATGGATTACGAAAATGCTATTTCCTAGCTTGTCTCTCTATCTTTCTCTTTCTCTCTGACTTATTTAACCTTTTTTCTTTTTACGCAAACAAAAATTCGAACCGATGGTACAGTACTGATTTTTGTTTATTCAACCTTTTTTCTTTTAACGCAAACAAAAATTCGAGCCGATATTACATTACTGATTTTTTTTTTCTCTCATTTTTCTGATTGTTAAAGTCATCTGTACTCTTAACGCCAGTACTCCTTGTGTCGCAAGAAATTAATAATTCACATACTCAATTTTGCAGACCATATGATCCGCCGCCATGTATTTTCTCTGCTTTTTTTTTCCAACTTTTTGATAACTTACAAATCATTAGCTTTTTTTTTTTTTTTTTTTTTTAACTCTTGTGGTCCAAAAGCATTTATGTTTTCATTTCAACCAATAATAATAACTTCGTCATCGATAATATCCAGTCCCTAGAGTAATTGGCCACCCAACAAAAAAAAAAAAAAAATCCGACAATTAGAATGAGAACTTGAATATACACATGCTTGCTTGTGTTTAGACCAATTTGAGAGAGGGGAGTAAAGAGGCAGCAGAACATAAAGATCGAAAGCCTACAATTGAACTATCCTAAGAATTCAATTCAAAGACATTTCATGTTTTAGATGACACAGAAAACCAAATGAACTCAAGAAATTCTGATTATTTATTGATTCAATGGTTACTACCATAGAGTAAAACCATACATATTCACAACAGAACAAACCACTCCTACTCCCTAACTCTTTGAAAGCTCATGTAAAAGATCCCAATGTTCACACTTAATGCTGCTTATTGAGAGTCAACAAAGGTTGATCTGAAACACAGAAAGACCAAAAGGCATTAACATAACCTTAACACAGCAGTAATGGTAATTTGATCACGCAACTTAACCACAGTGGATTAGAAAACAACTTGGAAGAACTTTGATAAGAATGTTCCAATACTAGTAGCTTCACTTTATTAATAATTATGGGTACAATATGTGACTGCATACCTCCTTAGTATTTGTTATAACTATTAGTTCATGATGAAGGGGTGTCCGGTTGTTTTTCTGGTAAAGCATTTTGAAATGCCGGTAGCTTGCTGTATGCCTCATGCAACCTCAGCAAAAGAGGGAATTGGGTCTGCAAGGAAAGAAAAATCCATTTTCAAATGCATATATAAAGTAATGCATTGGATTGGAAGGTCTATTTTTACTGGTGTTAAAGTAGAATATGGTACCAATGCAAATCAGAAATATAGTCTCTTTCTGAATCTTGAATGAGATAAATAATTTGCTTGAAGATGTAACCAATACATGAATTTGAACAGGAAAGCATTACCATGTCAAGGTTGAACCTGTTGACCGCTGCATAAAGCTGTGGTGCCAGAAACAAATCTGCCTGCAGAAAACATATACAATACTAATAGTCCTAACACATAAACTCCCTTCACACATTCTTGTAGCTTGGTAAATTAGAAATCAAGTTTTACTGTGGCTGACCAAATATCAGTTCAGCAAAGCACAACCAAATACATATAGTGATCTCAGAAAACTGACGCCGGTCATAACTCGCAACCTTGTAATGTACTTCAGGCCATAAAGGATAAAACTGGCAAAGAAAAATCCTTGTTTTTTCTATTGGTTTTTTTCACACTGCATCCTCACTCACTCTCTCTAACTTCTGTCAGATGATTATCTTCATATTTTTAATAGAAACATGAGAGTAACCTCAATGTTCAATAGTAATAAATACATGAAAAAGGCATAGATCAGTGCAGTTATTTAATTTTGATTTTATGAACTCCAGGCAGTATATTGCAATTGCAAGTATATATACTCTTCTACCTTGTCTGCTCTGCCCAAATTAGTAAGAATAATCCCCAAAAAACCCTCCTCAAAACGTAAATCTTAAACCTCAATTCCACCAATAGGGGTTTCTACTCCCCACTTTTGGAATGAGCTGTGTGTTGTAGAAGGGTTTACTACAAGCATAGATGAAGCAATGAAAACTAACCAGGAAAACTTCATCTCCAGTTGCATATTTCCCAGCATAGTCTTTTAGCAGCTTTTCAAGGGCTGAAAATGAAAGCTGTAGTCAGATCAAGCAAGAAAACTAATGTTGGGAAAAGAAACTGTCATAAATCTGCAAGATGGGATATTATTTGGCAAAGACTCTCTAGTAACAACGAAATTAACTTCAACGATAATATTCCACAGGATAAAGCTGAAAAATGTTATATACATATATAGGTGTCTTCCAAACAGGAATCTATGACCATATTGAAGTCGGAGACAGGACAAGAGACAAAAAAAAAAAAAAGAAGTAACTTTTGATATACTTCCGGACAAAATATACTGCAATAGAGCCTACGCGTGTGCACGCATGCACGCAGATATATATATATAGTAAGGGCATCCTCATTTTGTAAAAAGTAAGGATATCAGTGAAATACAAAAAACACAGATTTCAATGCATGAAATTGTGTTTTGTCTGTTATCTATTTTTTGGTATTTTACTGGCATCTTCATTTTAACAAATGCATTTGTCTATATTTGCATATCTTTGCATGGAAATTTACATATGTCTGCTTGTGAATTTGTGCACACCTACAGTTTAATTTAGTTTAAAACTAATTTAAAACTAATCATATGAAGCCCATCAATGGACCGATTAAAAACTCGTACAAACCTAAAGAATTCCAAGAATAACCATACAACTTCATCAACTTAAGAAATTAAAATTGCTCAATGGATATATTAACATGGATCTTCTAATATTTCCAGCGTAACATTTATGTAAGACCTACCCGCAAAGCCTTTTCCAATGTGAGTTTTAGCCCAGATATCTCTCTCATCTGCACCAGCTTTTTCCTCAATGTACTTCTGTGAATATAAACAAAGCAAAAAGAATAAATTTCAAAAAAATATTACAACCATGTAATAAACATTTAAACTAATGATTGAAATGGCTTTTATAAACAGACCACTACAGCAAGATTCTGAAGAGGCTGTATGCTTGAGGAAACAATATTTGCCGCCTGCAAATTGGGCACAAAAGGAAATGCATTGGTCTCCAAATCTGATACACACTTTTGATAAAATTGCATAGGAGAATGGATGCAGTACGTTCCACAACCAAAGCATAAACGCAGTGGAAAATGGATAGTTTATTGCATGCCCAGAACAGGAAAATTAGGATTCTTTATCTCTGTTACGTTGTGCATTGCAAACTCTGTGGTTATAGGTGGTTTCTGAAACGTGCAATAGAAAGTTATCTGTATGGGCACTAATATGATTTACATTTGCAGACGCTGTATAGAGGGTACATATATTTTGAAAAACTTCTACCTTTTCTTCTCTAAAATTTAAGAGGTACATTAATGATGCATGATTGAGCTAATAAATAGGACAAACCAGCAAAGTTGACATATTTGCAACAAAACTTAGTATTAAATTCCATGGATTTAGTCATGTCACTACTATATGCAACTGAAGCTATAACAAGAGTCTGATAATCTTTGTTTACCGATGCAAAGCGAAATAAACCAAAAGAGAGATGATGACTAAAAGAAGAAAGAAAAGCAAATTTGAAATTGACCTGATAATTGATAGCTTTTCTCTTAAGATCAGAAGGCAACAATGGAGGCTGAGGATACTTCTCTTCCAGGTACTGTAAAATTCACAATCGGCCCATATATAAGCAAATAACCATTAGTATCAAACATCACAGAAGTAATCTAAAATCAAAAGCTGCAAATGAATGACTAACCATTAAAATGGCAAAAGAATCAGATACAACAAAATCTCCATCAACCAGAGCCGGCACGTAACCAATAGGGTTGATCTTCAAAAAATCTACCAAACCAAACATAAAACAACAAGAGAAGTGAAGCCCGCATCCAATTTTGAAGTCTACCATCAGGGTAATAAGATCCTTATAAAAAATGATGGTTATTCACATTTATACTAAGACAAAGTTACTCACCAGGACTGAATTGCTCTCCTTTCACCAAGTTCACTGCTTTGTACTCATATTCTAACCCTGTAATTAATTAGTTACATAAAAATTAGCGAACAAAACCAAAATTTGACAAACTAATTCAGAAGGGTGAATCAAAAGTCAATGAATTGAAAGAAAAGAGATGACCTTTGAAGTTGAGACCAATTCTGACACGATGTGAGCATGAACTCCTCCAGTATGAATACAGTTTCAGCTAAATATAATAGTCTCAATTTCAGTCTTAACAACGATCGTAGTAGTAGAAATAATAATAATAATAATAATAAATGTAAAATCATAACACCATAACATGAAAACAGAAGAAGATTTTCTATCGTACCATGTTTCATCAACAGGTTCTGTCTCTGACCAGACTACACAAGAGACTGACCTAACGCTTCAGTCTTCTTATAATAAGCAAAGTAATGGCGTTTTGTCCTATCGTGTGAACCGTAAATTCTAGATTATAGATTGGGTTAATATCACTCAAGTGACAATATTTCAACAAATATAAAAAAATGATATAATTTTTAAAAATAGATAAATAGGTGATAAATCTTTAAATTTTTTCATTAAATATAACGATGCAAGGGTAAAATGGGAGTCGCCGTTAAAAAATTAATAATCTAATATATTTCTCTTTTTATTAGTACTTCCTCCAAAACATAATGAGAATCTCTTATTTATAATAGCTTAACACAATTTTAATTCTAATTTAGTTAGAATCTTAAATCATAATTGCAATAAGCAAAACTTAATTTTGATAGGAAAGAAATTAAACTAAACTATTAGCATCCTAACGTTCCTCGCTCCTTGTGACAGGCTTGTACCTAGGATCAATAACCAAAAATTTTCAATTCAAACAGTCATTAGGCGACTTGTAATCAAAATAGTGTGTTGGCAGAATGAAAACCACTGAAATATTGGACTAATGAGAAGGGAAGACATCAACTGCTAAAAGCAATAGCTGAGGTTGTTTGCAATAGTACTCATCACAATTAAAACAAACCTCTGTAGAACATTTCTCGGCATGCGTAAATGCTAATAACTGTTTGGGTAAGGCAGAGGGTCATGGAGAACATGAATTGCCTCCTTCTGGAAGGGTCACAATGGTGGCGAAGAATTATCTCTTGTTGGGTGGAGGCCCTGCATTATAACATACAAACTTCTTGCGGATGAGGAGATGGATATGTTGCTTTGCCCAACTAGCCCAATCCTTCAAGAATGTCTTGTAGAATTACCTTTAGAAAGTTATTTTGAGCGGTTAAGGTTGCAAATTTTTTGGTCGACTTGAGATAGTTGGGCAGCTTTTCTTCAAGCACTATAAAGATTATGATATCTAAAAAAAATTATCAAAAAAGCTCGGGGTTGTGGTGTTGCTGGCTGACAATTGATGATGGCTCTAGGTTAGGTGTGGTCACTGGAGTTGGTTGAGGCTAAGGATTGGTTCGATTGATGGCGTGTGGTGGAACTCACTGAAGTCAATATTAGTTGGTGATGATAAACTTGATTAAAGCAATTAATTGACTTATGATAAGCTAAATCAAAAGTCAAGGGTAATGGCAAAAAGTTTGGATGCTATATTACTGTGTTTATTTTTTTTTTAAGTTGAACGGAAAAAGAAAAACTAGTGGCAAGAAAAATATGCTCTGATACCAAATGATTGGTTCTAAGATTGTAATTAGAGAATGTAAGAAAGAAAAGATGAGAAATTTAAGAATTCAGAAGGGTGAGGAACGGATTAACAGGGTTTTTAGTTAATTTTTAGTATTGTTTTCTCTAAAACGTAACGAGAACTATTTATTTGTAGTAGCTCAACAAAATCCTAATTCTAATCTAGTTAGAACCTTAAATTATAACTTCAGTAAGAAAACATAATTGTAATGGAAATAAATTAAAATAAATTATTAAGGTCCTAACATTTCTTCTTCTTTATCTTTTTATTTGTTGTCTTCTCCTTCGTTTTTCTTTCATTTTCTTTTTATTTCTTCTTCTTCTTGGTATCGATCTTCTTCTTCCTCAACATATCTTTAATTTGTTGTCTTTCTTTTCGTTTTTCCTTATTTTCTTTTTATTTCTTCTTCTTCTTCTTCGCAGCATTGATCGTCTTCTTCTGATTATTCTTTATAGAGTTATTGCTACCGCCATTTAATTCTTTTTGGGGTCTGGTGTTCTTGTTTCGGGTTTCATTAAATATATAGTTTCTTTTCGATTTGGCGTATGTGTTTCTTTGTTGTTTAACTTTATGATAGAATAACATAATTTTTAACCCAGTTGATTCATGTGGCTCAAATTAATCTACACAAAAATTAAAGAAATCAAAATCTATTAAGAGTGCTCATCGTTAGATGATTGGTTTGATGGCCAAATTGATAGGGTTCTTTTGTTGATTGATTGAAGAAGATGGTGATGGATAAGAAATTTGTGGTGATGAAAATGGACGTTGGATGAGATTTGGGTACTGTGAGTGTATTATTTGTCATAATTTTATCTTTTTATATTCTAGATTGGTATGAATTGAATTTTATTCTTATTTTTTTGTCCTTCTCATATGGAATATAAGTAGTTAGGAGGCTTTCATCATTATTTATTTTTAAAAAATAAGTTAACGATCATCACCTATTTATCTATTTTTAAAAATTACATTACTTTTTTGATATTGATATTTGTTGCAACATGTGTCATTCAAGTTACATTAACCCATATAAATTAATCCAATGTGCATGTGCATGCTTAGGCAATTAAGTTTTTAATTAACTATCGAGTTGATTGACCATGACTAAATTGTTATCTAACTATTCGAACCGGAAAACGACACCCTGTAAATAGTGACAAGTGCCCTTTTCCTCGAATGGTCACCATTACCTTTTTTTCTTTGCTGGGGGCAATTCACAATTATACCCTCCCCTATCATCTCAACAAAACCACAAATTATTTTCCCTATAATTAAAAGTCGGGACAAAAACAAAATCATTATCCTTATCTAATGTTAACTTCTACGATTTTGCTTCTTACATGGTGTTTGCTTTTGCATGCCCTGCTCTGTTCTCTTACGAAGCTGAGTTTTGGTTTTCTAGCACAACAAAAGCACATATTTTACAAGCTACGACAATCCGAAATTAGTGGGGATTATTATGCTCTGTTTAACAAGTTTCCTTTTTGTTGATAAAAAGTCTCAACAAATAGAATCAATATACAATAAAATGTGTCTATAATGATACTTTTTTATAAGAATAATCTCCGTATAGTTATATGAAATTTTGATCCTAATTTGAACTAGTTGTAATTAAGAATGAACTTTATATTATAATAAATTATAATTTTTATAAATTTCGTCTAAAAAACTTGCCTCCACATTATTAATTATTTTTATATTACAAAATATATATGTTTTCATTACATTAATTAAAGTTTAGGATGGAAAAAAATATTTTTCTAAAGTATTTGAGACAATGATTTAATCTTTAGAATTGGGATTAAATTATTGTACAATATTTATAAAATTTACATTGATGGAAAAACATTAAATTAAAAAAATACAAATGCTTAGACTTTTAAAATAATTTGCATATTCCCAATACTACATAAATATATATACTAGTACTTTGAAACTATGTCTATCTATTTTACCAACATCTATAGTTAGATTTGACATTAATTAGTTATTGATGTAGTATATACTTTATCTCTATATTACTCGCATTAAGGATAAATAAGTCAAAATAATAATTTTGTAATTACACCTCTATTAAGTTACAACCTCCTTATAATAACAAAATTAGTTGGTTCCAACCATAGAGAGAGAAATTTTATTGTACATCAAAATTTTTATTTAAACGCGTAAGTTCATAATCATTATTAGAACTTAGGAAGAATGATATATATACTTTCATTCATTTTAAAAATAATTTTACCACTTTGATCCATTATAGTTGTTTAAAATTCTTTTCATTATTGTTAAAAGAAAATTATACCACCGCGGACAAGTAACAAAAAGATACAATTTTTATCACACTGTTGAATACAATTTGTAATTTTTTTTTAATTACAGTTGAAGAGTAAATATTATATTTTTACATACGGATTGATTATTTGAGACACTATAGATAAAAACTAGTTGATTTCTTTTTTTTGGTATTTTAAAAGTTATACTAATTGTCCTCTTCAATTTCTTTTTGTTATTGTTTTATTACCAAGTACCAAGAACGGAATAAAATAACTTATTATCATGTTTTTCTCACAGCATTATTTATTACAGACAAGTAATAAAAAAGGAAAATAAAACAAACACATACACACAATACACACACAATATGCCAGGCCCCAGAGACATAATCGAATGGTTTTCAAATAATCTTTTCAGACTGGCCACTGGAGTCACTAGTACTAGCAACATCAATTCCGATAGAAAATAATGAGAAAAACTTATTAAGAATGCAACACTTGCTAGCCCAAGTGGCCCTGAGCTTTCAGGCTTTCCACTGCCTCACGAACAGCCTCTTCAACCGGAGTGAAATCCAGCCCCAGACTGATGAGCCTCTTCGCTGCATTCTCACAACCTACCAGTCCAGGTTGAGTTTCCCCCTTGAACCTGCAGTGTGTAATCCAATTTGCAAGGGAAAAAGAAAAAAGAAAAAAGAAAAAAGAAAAAGAAGAAGTGAACAGAATATCAAGAAACATAAAAAGCAATAATTGAATAACTTGCACATATATATATTTAGATGCCTCTTCGGTGGAGTCCTCCTCTAATATTGTGGACGACTGCGTTCGTTAAAATTCAGACAGAAAAATTTCCACCAATTCAGTCATCAGTAAGGTTAAACATCAATTCAAATGAGTAAACTACTGATTGATTAATCTTACAAGTAACTTTAAACTGATGATTTTTTTTTTTTTTTTGGGGCCTTTAGCAATTCTTTGCCAAAAGAAATTAAAGATCCATATTTTAACAAAAGACAGATATCCTAGATACACACACACACACACACACACAAACCTGTGAATTGGAAACTCAGGGAAGAGTTTGGAGACCTTTTCAGCAAATTCAGCAAACTGATAAATTCCATTGGTGCAAAGGTATCTACCAGAAGCAGCAGGAGTTTCAAAGAGCAACACTTGAGCCTTAGCCACATCTTTAACGTGCACAGCTCCCAGCCAGTAATGCTCTTGAGTGTCTTTTGAACCCTGCAACAAACGCTGCAGCACAGCTCCGCTCGCGTTCACGTAAGGCTGCGGAAATGGCCCAAGAGATGTGGCTGGATGGATTGCCACCACATCCGTTCCATTCTTCTCTGCAAATTCCCATGCTGCTTTTTCTGCTAGTGTCTTTGACATTGAATACCATATCTAACATAGAATTTTTTTTTTTTGAAAAAAAAAAGATATAGAAGTTAAATCTCTAAAAATCAGCATAACTCATATCAGCATGGCATGGGCTCCCTCTAAATAAAGAGATCGAGGCTGACCAGGGGCTGATACTAGGCTAGCTACTACAAAAAAAAAAAAGAAAAAAAAATTACTGTCACGAAAATAATCTATTTCATATACGTACAGTATATATTAATTTGTATTTCAATCTATAAAATAAATTTTATTAATGATTGATCCTTATAATTTTAACAACTAGACACTTTATCCCCATATTTTATATAATTTCTTTAAAAATTTTCCAATAAGAATTGATCCGTACCCTTTGTCTTTTGACAGAGATTAATTTAAAATATTGTAGATCCGTCCAACAACCGAATCTCTGATAATAATATCAAAGTCAAATCTAAACCTTATAAACTGGAACATATATAAAGACACACACACACACACAAACACACAAACACATACCTTGTGAGACTTGCAAAAGTCAAGGTCGGTCCAAGAAGTTTCATCAATGACCTTGCCTTGAGGCCAAGTGGGATTAGGCACAATCGAAGAAATGGAGCTGGTGAGCACCACACGCCTGACACCAAACTTCTTGGCAGCCTCTAAGACATTGAGGGTGCCTTGAACAGCAGGAATGAGCAGCTCCTTTTCGGGGTCCTTGGGATCATCCAGGGTGTTAGGAGAGGCAAGATGGAAGACCCCATTGCAACCCTCGACGGCCCTGGAAATTGCTTCGTAGTCTAAGATGTTGGCCTCGTAAACACGGACTTTGAGCTTGGTGGCGCCTGGGAGGCTGAACAAGTGGGATGCGTCAGTGCCGGGAAAGATGGCAGCGTGAATGTTGGTGTAGCCTTTTTCTAGAAGGGTTCGGACCACCCATGTTCCGATGAACCCGTTGGCTCCAGTCACGCAAACTGCTTCCTTTTGTGGCCCTGTCATCCTTTTTCTCTTTAATTATGTGACGATTTTGTGGAGTGTGGAGTCTGAAGGTAAAGCTAACACAATCATTTATAGAAGGCAAATTTATATTTATTGAAAAAAACAAAAAACAAAAAGCACGATGCTGTTGGAATACACAAGAGAGTATTTGGATACTACTGATGATGAGAAATTTTTGGGTGCTACAAGATTATTGCTGTCTTTTTATTCACTTCTTTTCATCTAGGTATATGTATTTCTATAATTATTTAAAGGAACAACTTAATTGAATGTAAAAATATATAATAATATTCCTAGAAAATTCACTTTTTTTTTCCCCAAAGAACAGGCAAATGCGTTCATAGGTTAAATTAATCTTTTTAACTCTTATCTCTCCAGATTTGAATTAAGGTTGTCAGTCAAAGATACTCTTATCTCCTTAAAGAGTTGAACTTGACTGGCCAACTAAAGAAATAAATCACTCAACCAAACCCTTAGGGACCGATATTTTTCTTTTAGGTAGAGTCACATGACAATAATAAAAGATCCATTCCTCTGCATACGAGGTTAGTCTATTATGTTAAGGACTAAGGAGGCACACTGTTGTTTGACAGTCAGCACAACGAGTGATCAATGAGGTTGTTGCAAAGACTGATGACATGGAATCACGGCTCAGCCCAAGTGGTTCTGTGATCTGTAGCAGACAAGCTGAGTAGTGGGATTGGTTAGCTTGATTTGCTGGGAAAAGTAGCTTAGTTAACAAGTTAGTTAGATTACTGCATATAAAGCAAGCGAACTCTCTGTGTATTCATCAGCTATACAATTTTTTTGGGTAAAACATAGATAGTAAAACATACAATTAAAGAAGGGGGTAAAAAGCGTTTATATTTCACCTGATTAGTTTCAGAATTTGGTGGTCTCATCCCCACCGGCCATTGAATCATTGATATTATCACATGCATTGTTTTTAGAGGCACACAGGAGAGGTCCATTTAGCACAACGAGCGTGACAAACTTTTTGCTGCACTCGTAGCAGACACTTGCCCGATCGATCGTGATGTGTGATTTCCGTTTTGCAACAACTTTCTGAAAAGTTATGAATGATCACCTTCAACTTTTTTGGCATCTTCTCTTTCCTGGAATAAATTATATGTGTTATGAATAATCACCTTTAACTTTTTTGGTATCTTCTCTTCCCTGCCATAAGTTATATGTTTGGCCACAAATTGTCGATCGAGATTGCCCTTATCGTTTGCATTTAGTTATTAGATGATTAACTTTCCATATACCTATTTTAAATATGTTTAATATTTTTCAAATTTGAATCTCTAATTTTTGCTATTGTCTTTTTGACACTTGAACTGTAAAAAAATTAGGTACTTACTGGTATGTATTTTCTCATCCATTAAATTCACATGCCTTTCCTCTTTCATTACTTGTTAAACCAAACAATAATATCATAATAATTTTACTAGTTATAAAATTTATTATCTAATAAATGAGTAATACATGTAGTTGCGATATAAATTAGAATTCAAACGTTCAGATTCCTAATATTGTTCTAAATCAAAAATATTTTTTTAAAAAAAGTGAGACTGTTAACACCCCTCTAATATGCTAATAAAACTCCACTTTCTCTACATTTATAATTTTAACCTTAAATTTGTTTACACCTCATTATCATTGTTTTTAATTTTCTCTAATATGCTAATAAAACTCCACTTTCTCTACATTTACAATTTTAACCTTAAATTTGTTTACACCTCGTTATCATTGTTTTTAATTTTCTCTAATATGCTAATAAAACTCCACTTTCTCTACATTTACAATTTTAACCTTAAATTTGTTTACACCTCGTTATCATTCTTTTTAAAAATGATTTTTAATTATTAAGACTAACATCAAAGGAGATATGAAAGAGTATTTATTTAAATTTAGATGACAAATTAAAGAAAAAAAACAAACAAAAAGAGTTAGAGAGAGGGTATAGCAAAGAAAGAGGGAGACAACATTAACAAAGTTCTTTCAAGAATTGTGTAATTATTGTTTCCAGAAAAGAATTTGTGGTATCAATGCACGCCACTCACTTGAAGACAGAAGAAGGTTTTACAGCTCTCACCTTTAAGACAGATTTTCAACAGAGTTTTTCTTAAGGTGAACAAAACTACCATTAACATACTTCGTAGGGTTGAACATAATGTCATTTATGGATACCCTAATTTGAAGAGTGCTAGAAAGGTCATTTACAAGAGGGGATACGAAGAGTTAGACTAATAGAGAATTGTTTTGACCATTTCTCAAGATAGCATGTAGAAAGGGATTTGCATTTTTAATGAGGTTCAAGGGGAAATAAATGTATAAGGGCTATTGTAGAATAAAAATGGGTGCTTATAGAAAAAATATTACGTCATGAACATTTAAATGGGTATATTTTGCAATTGACATTTTGTAGTTGGATTATTGGGCTTGGATAAGTTGACTTTGTTAAACTCAACCCAAAACAACATCCAACCTCTAAAAATCTGACTAGATTGGTTGGCCCAGGTCAAAGTAAATGTTAGATAACTTGGGTCTTTGCCCGCCCTAACCGAGCATGGTGGAGCTTGCACATAGCATGTTTTCCTTTTGGACCGAATTAAATCCCGAATCAAACCCTGACTTCCATGCACCGTTTTACAACCAACGTGAAATCCAGTCTCCCCAAAGTACACCAGCCGCTGCCACTGTCCTTCTCAACTGGGTTGTTGTCTTTTGTTGTTTTTTTTTTTTTTGGAATTTGCCTTCTTTGATCATTTGGTTAACTTTTTCTTTTTTATTGTTTTTGTTTGTTGAATTAAAGCATCAAGTTCTTGTTTTGGCCATTTTCATCTATTCTTTGCCGTCCAACCTCTTTTAATTCATTTTCAACTTGTTTTAGTAATCTTTCCTCCGCCTTTCAATTTTTTGGTGAGCATCAATTCGTTACTCTGGCTGTAAGTCAAATTGGAATAAGTTTTTTAACTTTTTTCATTATTTAGATTTTTCTCTTTGTTTTGTCTTAAATTGATTAGAGTTTTGTCTTAATTTTTCAATTTAGTTATTTTCTGGGTTTTTCATTTCTTAGTTGGAGTATGAATTTCAAATAAAGATCAAATTTAAAATTGAGTTATAAGTTATTTCTTCCTATTTCAAGTTGCTTTAGTTTTAGGATTTTGAAAGTGGGGGTAATCTGGAAATGTTTTGTGGGTTTAATCTATAAGCAATCATTTGAAGCCGAGTTTGAGATTGAGAATGGCTGCTAGAGTGGAGATTGATGAAGACAGTGAGGCTAACAAGGGCAGCATGTGCGTCTTGGACTAGAAGCTTGATCAGCCCATGGATGAAGAAGCTGGCAGGCTTGGAAATATGTACAAAGAAATATGCAAGCTGGGTTAGAGTGGTTTGATAAGCTGGTTCTATTTGAGTTGGTGGTACTCTGTTTCCTAAAATGTTGTTCATGGTTTTCTAGATTTATGCTTGGTAAATCAGAATTTTTAGAATTTAAAAGAAGCTCAATCGTTTGCCCAGAGGAAAGATAACAGTTAAGAGTGTATTTGAGACGAAAGAGAGAAGATAACAGTTATTAGAAAGTAGAAGTTAAATCCTTGGCGCAGTGCAGATAGAGCTTTCGATTGGAAAAAAAAAAAAAACTTAAAACAGCGTCGTTTTTGGAATCTTCGGTGGGTTTTATGCTGTGTGGATTTAACTTCCTTTTATGTTGTGTTTACTAAACTGGAATCGGAATGAGTTAGGAATCAGAATAGGTTGGAACAGAAATGATCCGGAATAAGAATAAGGAATGGAAATAAAAATAAGTTGTTTACTTGAACTGTAGGAATCGAAATCTGAATGAGTTAGATTGCTATTAATGTGTTTACCTTGTCTTGGAATCGGAATCAGAATGAGTAAGATTGTAACAAATTACTAAAAAGTACTTAATGGATTATTATCATAATTATTATTAACTAATATATTAATTAATTGTAAAAAAATTAATTAATTAATTATAATAACTATATTAACAATTATTATAAAAATATATTAACTAATAATATTAATATTAATTACCTAATTAAAATAATATATTAATTATTATGATTATTTATTCAAAAAATATAATTATTGTTAATAATATATTAATTAGTAGTAATAATTATATTATTTAATTAATAATAATATATGAATTAATTAATTAATTACAATAAGTATATTAATTAATTAATTAAAATAACAATAATAATAAAATAATTATTGTGATTATTTATTCAAAAATAATAATAATTATTAATAATATGTTAATATATTAATTAATAGTAATAATTAATTAATTAACTATAATAATAATAATATAGGGTAATTTTTACTTACCTCCCCTGAGCTTTGGGCTTTTTGCACTTAGATGGCCAAGATCAATTTATTAGTAAAGACCCCCTACCATCAGTTAATTTTGTACTTGACCGTTAACAAATAAAAAGATAATTCTAATAAAAGGATAATACTCACTGTTGCAATTTGACGGTTGGGATCCAACGCTCACATTGCCACAGATTTGCCTATATAAAGGCTTAAATACAAAGCCTTGTTTACAAGCATCCTTGCCTCCTCTTAACACTTTGCAAACTCAATTATATTTCTCTCAATCTTTCAATCTTAACAACATGGATTCAGAGGGCTCAAGTGCAGCAACCAACAAGAAGAATAGATATAATAAAGGCATCATGAAATGGAGGAGTCAAGTTAATGGAAATCTGATCAAATTCAGGAATTTGAAATGTGATTGCAGAGTACGTGCTGCTGTTCGGATTTCAGAGATTGAAGATAATCCAAACAAACTATTCTACAATTGTCCTTATGATGTCTGTGACTTTTTCCAGTGGTGGTGTCCAGAACCAAGTGATTTCAACAATGGTGCATTCTTTGAAGGTTATAGAAGTTGTACAGTAGCACAACAACAAGTGCATGTAGAACTTGAAGAAATACTAAGTGCCCTGAATGAAGTGAAGATTATACTGAAAAAAACTTATCAAACTCAAAATGTTCGTGACCAAGAACTAAGTGATGTGCATAAACTCACTTCAAAGAAAACCGAACAAGGTTGGGTGATATGTGGGTTGCTGAAGGCTATGTTCTATTTGAATGCCTTATTTTTTTTAGTGAGTGTTCTTGTTATTATATTCCTGAAGTGATGAACCTAAATTACTAGCATGAATTATGTAATAAGTTGTACTCTAACTACTAGAATGAGTAATGATAAGATGAAAATGCAGTGAACTTGTAATGCTTTATTTTCAGAATGTTTATCTTTGCTAACTAAATGTATATAATGTGAATTATCCTGTTTGATTTGAACATATGGCCTAGTCTTTAATACTGTAATTCTTATATAATAACTTAACATAAGCATTCTGCACACATATAACTAAAAATAAGAGGGATTACAATACTTTAGTTATAATAATATCTACTAACAGCAGTAAAATTAACTTGTGAGTTAAACTTTAACACCAGCAAGCAAACTAATCCAGAACGAGTGAGAAGAGAATCCATTAATTGCATTCCAGCATTAAAATTCTTAAGCAGTATCATACATAGTTACATTCAAGTAGCCGTCACAAAGCATGAAGCAGCTAAATACAAATAGCTTCCTGTAAACTCATGTATAATTTACAGGTATTAACCAAGCAAGCTTATCATATTACTTGTCTTTAGCATCACAATAACATCATGTACAAAAAAAAAAAATAACAAAAGGCTCAAACCTATAGTCAGTCTGAGTAAAAGATGATACATCAGCTCCATTCTTCTGCCCATGACAAGATGTTGTATCATCTGATCCCTTCAAAAAATTAGTTAGGGGGAATAGTCTTGATCTGCTTCACATGCTGGATGCCATCACTTTAATGGTTTCATTCTTGAGTAACATGTCCTGGCATGAATAAAACAAACATTTACATATGAAAATTAAAAAAATGGATGATGATTACTAAAATTATTTAAAGAATCATGAATAAAACTCACCATTGTCATGGACAGTAGCCTGAGATAGTGGACTACAAGCAACCCTTTGAGTTATAAGCTGATTAGAACTAGAACTACCTTTACCATTCACAACCTATGCCACACCCATTACATCATAAGCAATTAAATTAATTAAAGTTAACTACTAAATGAAAGAGAGATGATAATTAACCTGTTTGCTAGATACTTTTGTTCTTTTGCATGTTCTCTTGTTATGACCCCAATGCTCACACTTAGAACATTTGAGACTTGAACTCCTCTTGAATGTAGCTGGTTCATCAACTTCTTTCCTCTTGATCTGTGGCCGGCCAACAGACTTGATCACAATAGGTGGCTGCAAATTATCATGTGGAACCAGTGGCTACATCTTCTCATCAGGCAAAGGGAAGTATTGATACTTGTAGGTGTTGATAAAAGCTGGACATTTCAGATAATTATGAATATAATCTTTAATGTTGAGCCTTTTTGCATCAATGGAACAAACACTATGCTTACAAGGTAAGCCGGATATCTTCCATTCCCCACAATCACAAGTTTTTTGACCTAAATCTACTACAAATACTTTAGAGAGATCTTCCATCACTTTGAAGGTGTTTTCATGACCAAATATCACTGTTAAACCTCTCGCTGCAGTTCTTGCTTCCACAATCTTTCTCCTAATAAGAGGTAGTAGATGTCCATTCCACTTCTTTGCATCCTCATTCCTTTTATGAATAAGTTTCATGATCTTTCTCCTTATCTCTTCGAGTATCCTAACAATAGGCATGCCTCTAATATTGTTGATCCAGTTATTGAACGATTTAGTCATGTTATTGGTCACATGATTGCACTTGGTGTGGTTAGGAAAAGTGTGTTCAGCCCAATATACAGTTGGAATGTTCATGAGCCACCGGTGAGCTGCATAACTGATTTTTTTCCACCATTACAACCAATCTGGTCATATAGCTTTTCCATGAAAAACTCCCAAGAGTAAGTGTTTTCGCTCTCCACTACACATAAGGCTAATGGATATATACCATAGTTAGCATTAACCCCAACTGCAGTCAATAAAACTCCTTTATATGGCCCCTTTAAATGGCACCCATCAACCCCTACAAACTATCTACATCCTTCAAGAAAACCTCTCCTACTTGCATCAAGCATCATGAAAAATCTTTTGAATATTGGATGAGTTGTATCTCCATTCAATTCCCTCTCAATAGCTATTGAGGATCCAAGGTTATACTTTATCAAAGCTTGTGGTATCTACACAGTTTGTTGTAACTTTTCTTGTGATCTTGACCAAGTAAGTCAAGTGCTTTTTGTTTTGCTCTGTATAACCTATGCACATTGCACTCAATGCCATACTTTTTCAAAAGATCAGCTGCTATCAACTTGACACTAACTTCGAGAGTTGACTTAAAGATATGACGATAAGTGGCGGCAATCCAGGTTGAAGTAGCTTCTCTGTTATCATCATCAATCCCACCACATGTATGAACATCACATAGGGTCTTAATTTGGAATGACTTGCTGTTCCAGTTTGGACTAGCATGAATTCTCCATGTACATCCTGACTTAGCACCTTTAGCTGTCACTCTGGCTTTTTCATTCTTAAGTCTATACAACCTGAACCCATTTCTAATGGCATATACCCTCAACACCTTCCTAAACTCATAAACATCTATAAACAACTGACCAGGCCGTAGAACAAGGTTATCTCCATCTTGTGTGAACTCAAATCCACCTGAATTGGTGTCATATCTCACACAAGCATCAACTTCCTCATCAGACGAATCAAATTCATCACCGGTTTCATCACCCGACTGATAATCATCAAGATCATAAGCACTTTCTTCACCATCTGATCTTGCATTCTCTTCATCACTTGAAGTTGATTTAGAAGTATAAATTGTTTCAATTGAACCTTTGCCATTTTTTCCAGAATTCCCAGAGCTAAAGTGTACTGCCATATCATCTTCGAGTAAATAACCACTCCGAAGGTTGAATTGTGTCATATTATTCTCGTTGCTAATTTCTTCAACATCATCTAGTTCATTCCAATTAATTTCAGGATCAGCATTGAGGTTGACAGAAAACTGATTTTCAGGAGCTATCCCAGTCACATTGCCATCAACTATTGCTTCAACATTATAATGCATAACATTGTAATGTTAAAGAAAAAACTAAAATTTAGTAAATAGAAAATGCAATGTGTAGTAGGCTGGTAGTAACACAAAAATGCAGCATATCATCTATTATATGCCAACACTGTAATTACAGAGCATAAATCAAATGCATAATCCACTATAACATAAGCTGAAACTATATGCTTGCAAAATACCCAAAATGGTGTTGGAAAATTTATTCTCGATTTTATATTTCACAGTTCTATAAACATTATCAAAGATGTCAATGAACAAAGAATGAAGCACAAACTTCACATTTACAAACAACTCACAGTAATATCAATGCGCTCTAAATGAAACCAAAAAAAAAAAAAAAAATAAGCTTTGATAGTTTTAGTTTCAACATATAATATCGTATTAAAAAAAACATATAATATCAAAGATGTGTCAATGAGCAAAGATTGAAGCACAAACTTGACATTTACAAGCTAATATTAATACGCTCTAAATGGAGTCCAAAAAAAAAAAAAAACTTTGTTCAAAACTAACCTATTATTAGTTTCAACAGAGCAGGACATGATGCAGGTTTGAAGTTTCTTCTTCACTTCACACAAGTAATATAAGCTTTGAACGAGCCATATGAGTTTTACCGTTTGCATTCCGTAGGGGGGTCTTTACTAATAAATGGATCTTGGCCATCTAAATGCAAAAGACCCAAAGCTCAGAGGAGGAAAGTAAAAATTACCCTAATAATATATTAATTGTTGTGATTATTTTTTCAAGAACTATAATTTTTAATAATTATAGTTAATTATATATTTATATATTATTTAATCATAATATATTAATTAATTAATTATTATATTATATTAATTAATTATAAAAGAGGATAAAGTGAACATTTTTAATTTTAGGGGAGGGTAAAATGGTTAAATCCGGGAATGAGAGACTCATTTTCACCTCTCTTATGGGAATCAATCTCCCATTACTCATTCCCAAATAGTGGTGGGTCCCATAATTCCGATTCCTATTCCTGCTCCATATTTACGAAGTAAACGCCTTCAATCATTCTGATTCCGAATTCCGATTCTCCAATCCGAGAAATAAACGCACCATTAGTATATTCATAGCCAAAAATAATAATCTAACATAGAAAACGATAATCTGACATAGAAATGATTTGGGCGCCATAATTGAAATGATGTCTATTTATGATTAAATGAGAGCAGCTAGAGAGAGTGATAAATTTGTTTAAAATACTGAGCATTTATTATAGGAGAAGAAGTACGTGATTTAAGCCTAATTATTAGGGGTTGAAATTATAATCCTTGTTAACTGTTGGGATAAGAAAAAGAGGAACCCTCTTCCTGGCCGCAAACTCATAAACCTCCTGAAGATCCATGTCCCCGGGACTAACTCCTCGAGGCAATGCCCAGTCAAAATGATATAGAAGTCGAGCCAGAGCCCATTGCACCGTATTCAATCTGAAATCATATCCATGACATCCTCGTCTTCCTCCTCCAAATGGCATGAACCTGAAATCTTCATCCTTAAAATCTTTAATATCATCCTCCTATTGAAACCTCTCAGGAATGAATTCGTGGGGATTTTCAAACAACTTGGGATCTCTCCCAATTGCATGGTTGTTGATTAAAATCCTAGTATTGGCCAGTATCTCATGGCCTTCAAGCGTGCATTTGTCGGAGGTTTGCCTTGGAATCAACAAGCTAACTGGGTGTAATCTCATTGACTCCTTAATCACAACTTTCATGTATTTGAGTTGCTGTATATGGCTTTCCTCAACTCTCCCACTCCTGGCAGCAATAAATACTGTTCGAACTTCTTCTTGTGCCTTTTTCATCACTCTTGGGTCTAGCCAGCTCTGTCATTATCCATTCTAGAGTTGCTGTCGAGGGGTCAACTCCGGCCACGAACATGTCCTGCGCGCATGCACCACATCATACATTAACGTATCATATATTACATGTTTTAATTTTCTCAAGAGAAATTACTTCAATGAATTATAAAAACAAATGTACATCAATTAACTGGCCAATTCAAAAGCTGTAATGTAATTACCGAAACAATAGACTCAAGACTGTCATCGGTGATGGGGACATCCAAATCATCTCTTTTTTGGACTCTGCGCAAAACCTCAATAAAATTTTCATTTCCGTGCAACAATAATGCGTTGGTATGCAGCAGCTGCTTCCTCTTTGAAGTCTTGCTGAAAATCTCCTCAACAGAGTTTAACAAGTTCCGAGTACCCCTGATCACCCTAGGTTTGTACCCTGTGAGCCAGCCGGGCCAAACCCACTCTAAGAAAAAATCCCCATAATAAAACCCAGTCAGCAACTCTTCAACCTCTACAAAAACACTCACCAGGTATCTACTCTTTTGCCCTTCTTCGTTGTCTTCGTCTTCCAAGAACCTCACCCCGAAAGCTGCAAGGCAAAAGAAATCAGTAGCGGAAGCGAAAATAAGTATGTTGAGAAAAAATAAGTATGGGGAGAAGGTGACGTCCGCTGGTCCGACCGAGAGGTACTTGGCGCTAAGTAAGTTTGGGCGGCTGGCGAAGACCTGGTCATGAGTTTTGACAACTTGTTTATGTTGAGAAAAAATCAGTTTTTAAATATTTATAAAAACTTTTAGGATTGGTCTCATATAATATATATAAGAATTCGTAATCTAAAAATCGTACATTGAAAATCTGAGAAGATGAACAATCTTTACTTTTTCCACTGAAATGAAATAGGCTCATAGATCACGATCTGTTACCACCACGCCTGTTAGATCACGATCCGTCAAGATCACGTTTGTTAGATCACGATCCGTCAAGATCACGTTTGTTAGATCACGATCCGTCACCAATGATCTTCCAGGTTATGACTCAGGTTTAATCTATACTTGACGTGTGGACGCCTTTATCACTGCCAATAGCAACTAGCAGGAGAAAATTTTTCTCTCAAGATTAGAGAGAGAAAAAATCTTTTCTCTGATCTGTATAAAGTGGCTGCTCTCTCTTTTTTTGGGAAAAAAGAACCTATTGTATATATTTTTCTAGTGAAATCCTAGACTCCAAAAATGAAAGTTACTTTACTTGTTTTTTTCCTATAGGGGGCCCACCTTATAAAATAACATAAGACCCCTTATACACATGTACATTATATGGAGCCTCCCACTAAATAATATATTTAGGCTTTTAACCCAAATAGCTAGTTATCTTACATATTAATCCAGTAGTGGCGCAGTCAATTAAATGAGCTAACCCAGGGATCAATTGGGTACATACAATAGTGGCTACAATAATTAGGCATGTTTTTAAACTAGCCCAATTATTTAATTCCAAATCTACTCCACTAAAAGATTGAAACTGACCTCTATAATTGTATGCTATCTAGGATAGTGCTCTCGAATAATAATTCGACCCATGCCACATTGATTTTTTTATTGTATAATCCTTTGTACATCTTAACTGTCCAATCGATTTAATTACATCTTGTTCCTTGATACTTACTGGTTTTCTCTAATGATCATTTTCAACATAATAAATATGTTGACACACTCTGGCCAGAAAATTCTATGATTAAGTGCCGAAAGCCTATCAAGAGATGTGTCGTACAAATTTTATATTGTTAATCTATAACTTCAATACTTATAATTGCTCCCACCAAGATACCGGGTAATCTTGACCACAAGTGTGTGTCGTGCCCATTGGTAACTCAAATGGAATAACAATTACAATCATGAAATCATAACTAACTCAAGATTAAGATTACAGTAAAATCAATGCCTATGAGATTTAATAAGTCTAATAGTCATTTCAAGGTTAATTAAATCTCATATGTGATCCAGCTCAATGTAGTCAAACTACATCGGTAAATTCATACATGATTAAGACAAATCATTCAATGAATTTACTACAATCTAAACATAAATAGAGTGCCTAACTCTATTTATCAACTGCGAACTAAATTTATTTAATCATAAGATAACTTGTATTTATGTTTTCTGTGAATCCATATAATGATCACATAAATACATATAATATGATTAAACGGACCTTATTCAATAAATTTATGCAATTGAAAATGTCTCAAATTTTTTATTAATCAGAAAATAAATTAATATGCTTTAAAAGATCATATAATCCCAACAATCTCTAACTAGCTCTTAAAGCATATCTGGCATATTGCACATGCTCTAGGGCTCTAAGTGTAGGTTATAAAGGTTTCCCTCTAATGGCCATTGTATTCAGATCTACCATATAGCATCTAATGCCATTTGAGGTACTGTCATATAACTTTTCTACACTATTCTCTTATGAGATAATACTTCCTCCCAATATGTTTTTGTTTCTTGTGGTTCTTTAGATTGAGCTACCGCACCACTATTATCACAAAATAGTTTAAGGGGTGTAATTACAGCAGGTACCACCTCAAGATCTTATAGGAACTTGCGAATCCATACAGCTTCTTTTGCAGCTTCAGATGCAGCCACATATTCAACTTCAGTTGTGGAGTCTGCGATACAAGATTGTTTCACACTCCTCCAACTAACAGCTCCACTTCCTAATGTAAACACATAGCCGGAAGTTGATTTTCTGGAATCCTTATCTGATATAAAGTCAAAATCAGTATAACCAACTGGAATGAGTTCATCATCGGAATACACAAGCATATAATTTTTAGTTCTTTTCAGATACTTTATTATATGCTTGAGTGCAGTCCAGTGTTCAGGTCCAGGATTAGATTGATATCTGCTAACCATCCCTACCGCAAAACAGATGTCTGGCCTAGTGCAAATATGACATACATGAGACTTCCCACAGCTTCTGCATAGGGAACTCGTTTCATTTTCTCTATCTTTTCAGATGTTTTAGGTGATTGATCCTTAGAGAATACAATTTCATATCTGCCTGGTAATAAACCAGTCTTGGAATTTTTCATGCTAAATCTAGCCAATATCTTATCGATATAGACCTCTTGAGACAAGGCTAAAGTTTTATTCTTCCGGTCTCGCAGTAGTTTGATACAAAAAATATAACTTGCCTCTCCCAGGTCTTTCATATCGTTTTGCTAACCAACTCTTTATTGTAGTCAATACTCCTATATCGTTTCCAATTAGGAGAATATCGTCTACATAAAGAATTAGGAAGATTACAGATTTTTCCTGAATTTTCTTGTACATACAAGGTTTATCAATATTTTGAATGAATCCAAATGATTTAATCGCTTAATCAAATCTGACGTTCCATGACCGGGATGCTTGCTTCAATCTATAAATGGATCTCTGCAACTTACATACCATGTGTTCTTGGTCTTTTTGTATGAAACCATCTGGTTACTGCATGTAGATGTCTTCTTCAATATGCCCGTTAAGAAAGACAGTCTTGACATCCATTTGCCAAATTTCATAATCTAGCACTGCAACAATAGAGAGCAGAATTCTGATGGATTTAAGCATAGAAACCGGAGAAAAAGTTTCCTCATAATCGATACCCTCTTTCTGAGTAAACCCTTTGGCTACTAATCTTGCTTTAAATGTTTCCACCCTTCCGTCTACTCTTCTTTTTCTCTTGTAGATCCACTTGCACCGTATAGGTTTTACCCTATTTGGTGCTTCTACAAGTTCCCAGACTTTATTGGAATACATAGATTCCATTTATTGATTCATGGCCTTTTTCCAAAATTCAATATCTCTGTCTATTAGAGCTTCGTTGTAGCTAGTGGGATCTTATACATGTTCATCTGAGATAGCCGTATAGGTTTCTCCCAATAACATGTATCTCGCGACTCGACAAGGTTCTAAAAGTGATGGTTGTTCAGGGATAATCCGATGTTGATAAGCTAGTTGTTGCTGTTCTTCCTATTTTATAACAGGTGTTGAAATCTGAGTATCAACCTGATCACTTGACAGTTCTTTAAATATTACCTTACTTTTAGGTTTGAAATTATTCATATAGTCTTTCTCGAGGGAAGTGAAATGTGTGCTCATGATTACTTTTCTATCTTGAGGACTATAAAATAAACCTCCCCTTATTCCTTTGGGATACCCCACAAACATACAAACCTCAGAACGTGAATTCATTTTGTTTGCCTTTGGTTTCAGCATATGTGCTGGTGATCCTCAAATACGGATGTGTCGTAAACTTAGTTTGTGACCTGACCATAATTCTATTGAGGTTTTAGGCACTGACTTAGATATAACTAAGTTCAAGAGGTAAACTATAGTTTCTAGTGCTAGTCCCCAAAAAGAGATTGGTAATGACGAATATCTAAGCATAGATCTCACCATATCTAAAAGAGTTCTATTTCTCCTTTCAGCTACCCTATTTTGTTGTGGTGTACCTGGAGTAGTTAATTGAGATATAATCCCATTTTCAGTCAGATATTCTTTGAAATCTCCTGAGAGAAATTCACCACCTCGATCAGATCGAAGTTTCTAACCAGATATTCTTTGAAATCTCTTAAGAGAAATTCACCACCTTAATCAGATCGAAGTTTCTTTATGTTCTTATCTAATTGCTTTTCTGTCTTTATCCTATACTATTTGAATTTCTCAAAAGCTTCAGACTTATGACGCATTAGATAAATATAACCGTATCTCGAGTAATCATCAGTGAAAGTGATGAAATACTCATAACCTCCGCGAGCTTGTACATTGATTGGTCCACATACATTTGTATGTACCAATTCAAGTGGTACTATTACACGTACACCTTTGGCTGAAAACGGGCTTTTGGTCATTTTTCTTTCTAAACAGGATTCACAGAGTGACAATGATTCATTTTTCAGCGGACCCAAGAGCCCATCTTTGATTATTCTCTGTATCCTATTTTGGTTTATATGACCCAAGCGCAAATGCCAGAGGTAATATTGGTTGGAAAAAATATTTCTTTTCTTAAATAAATGTGTATGCTCATCATTATTGATCACTGTGTCATGCATAGAATGGATCATAGGACTTAAATGATATAAATTATCTTCTAATGTTCCAAAATAAATAAGTCTCTTATTATAAAAAATAGAAACAGAGGATCCAAAATTTACAGTGTACCCTTGTTTTGACAAACAAGTTACTGAAATTAAATTCATCTTAATGTCTGGAACATAAAAAAAATTATTCAAAACTAAAGTTTCATTATTAAAAGATAATAAAATAGATCCAGTCTTCACTACTGACACGAACTGTCCTGTCCCTAACTGCAGCTTGACGCTTCCTTCACTTATTTTCTTGGTTTCCTGAAATCAATAAAGTGAATTACAAATATGATTAGTTGCTCTTGAATCCAACACCCAAGTGTTAATAGGATTCTGAACTAAACATGCCTTTATTACAAAAAGATTTTCCATACCTGGTTTTATAATCTTAGGGCAATCATTTTTCCAATGACCTTTCTGTCTACACTTGAAGCATTTGCCTTTCGGCTTGCCATCTTGCTTAGTAGACGGTTTCTTTTTTCTAGCTTTCTTCTTACCCTTGCCTTTTGGCTTAGGCCTAAAAGAAGAACCTTTTTTCAGCAATATTTATGCTTCCTAGAGATTTCTCAGTATGATAGATCTCTTCAGCATAATGGAGTTCGTTCATCAATTCTGTTAAGGTCATATTTCTTTTGTTCATGTTATAACTGACCTTAAACTCCTTGAATGTTTCTGGCAGAGATTCTAACACAATGCCAATCTTTGAGTTATCATCGATTTATGCTCCATGAATCTCAACCTTATTCAAATAGTTCATCAATTTAAGGACATGATCACAAACTCTTGTACCCTTCCCCATTTTGCAGTTCATAATGCCTTTCAGCACTACTTGTCTCGCAGTGCGAGTACTCTGCCCGAACATCTCTTGGAGACTATCCATTATTTTAGTGGCAGTCTCCAAGTTTTGATGTTTGGTCTGCAGAATATTAGAAATCGAGGCTAAAATGTAGCATTTTGCCATTTCATTGGCTTTTTGTCATTTCTCATAAAGCCTCCTCTGATTTCTATGAGAATTATCTGCTGGAACTGGAGGGCATGGTTGGGTTAAGACATATTTATAATTTTCAACAGTCAGGACAATGAATAGATTTTTTTTCCAATCTATATAATTCTTTCCAGTGAATTTGTTTTGACTCAGAATAATAGTAAGTGAGCTTAGAGAAGACATTTTCTGAAAAATAAAACATCCATGCATAAATAATTTGATATAATATTCACAATAAATGACAAAAATACAAGAAAAAAATATAAATCCATTTTAATTTATTGTAATGATAATCTAGTACTGCTTTGACAAGCTATCCGTTGGGGAAGTCATGTCTACACTTACTAGACCCAATTATCCATTGGATTATTTACTTTCATGTAGAGACATGATAAATAATTATCGTTATCCTTTTGGGCCTAAATTTATTAACAGAGCTTCGTTGGGAAGGTTAATAACAAATTTTAGTTGAGTGTATAACCATTGTTTCAATCTACGTATTTTTCATATCAATAGTCACCGTTGGGGTGAACAATCGATTGAAAAATATTTCAATTTTATCTTTAAAGAAGTTCATCAAATAAAATATCTAATATATATACCTTCCGTAGGAAGTATCACCGTATCATGAAGTCGAGGTATATATATAATTTTATTATTGAACTAACAATGGAGCTCGTGGGAAAAATTATCTTGAATTTTCCCTCTCCCATTCAATATTTTAAAATTATTTTTTCTTTTTAAAACATACATTAATTATATTGTTAATTGCATGCTTCCTATAATATTATCTAGATGATATCCAATATTATTAAGCATATTTAATTTTCAAACAATATAATGAGATTCATAATTAATGAATGACATGTATCATTATGTATAGAGTGGCACTACCTATTCTATATGGCATGTTATCATCCAAAACATAACATATAGAAAAATAATTAAATAATCTTAATTCATGGCTTTTCTAAAATGAAAAATACATTAACCCTAAGTCTAATCTTCATTGGGCTTCTTGTCAATATCCATCTTTCATAAGTTTGTCCTTGTTAATGGACTAGGGGAAATTGAGATTTTAAATTTATTATTGGTCCAATTTTAATTTTGAAAGAAAATAAATAAAATCTTTTCTTTTTTTAAAAAAATTAATAATAAAACTTTTGGACCAAAAAATAAATTTAATGTATTAAATTTTATCTATGCATTTTAATCTATTAAGCCCAATTAAAATTGGGCCTAAAACTAGGATTCATTAAGTTCAAAATTATTTTTAGACTCAAAAACATAAACTTAAAAATTTTTTGCCCATAAGAAAAATTATGAAACTATAAGAATCTTCATGATAGAAACCATGAAAGCTTAAAATCATATTTTTTTTCTTCTTTTTCTTCCCCAGCTGCCATCTCCAAAAGCCAGCCGCTGGTCGCAATTTTCAGCCATCTCCGACGCCGAGTTTACTGCCGCCGTCATGCTGGAAACGCACCAAACGACGCCTCCCTCGCGCTGCACCAGATGGCGCTGGCTCGCGCTAAACCAAAGCGCGCCGGGCGCGTTGCAGCTGCTGATTTTGTAGCTTGTAGCATTTGTTTCTGATCTTGTGCCAGCTTTCTTTGTGTGTGCGTGTGACAAAGATGCTTCGGCAGTCACGCGCTTGTTGCTTTTGTACATGGCTGCTGGTAGCGTACATCATGTGGCATCGTGGTGGGTTCATGGTTGCTGCTGAAATTTCCAGATTTCTTTGATTTGTGATCCCATGATTATTCTCCAGTAATTTACAAATTTCTTGTGCCAATTTTGGCTTACAAAATTTCTATAATAGTAAACTAAATCAAGAGAAAAATATGGTGATAAGCTTTTTCCACTGAAGTGAATTAGGCTCCCAGATCACGATCTGTTACCACCACGCCTGTTAGATTACGATCCATCAAGACCACGTTTGTTGGATCACGATCCGTCACCAATGATCTTCCAAGTTATGACTCAGGTTTGATCTGCACTTGACGTGTGGGCGCCTTTATCACTACCAATAGCAACTAGCAGGAGAAAATTTTTCTCTCAAGATTAGAGAGAGAAAAAATCTTTTTCTCTGATCGATATAAAGTGGTTGCTCTCTCTTCTTTTGGGAGAAAAGAACCCTTTTTATATCTCTCTTTAGTGAAATCCTAGGCTCCAAAATATCTCTCTTTAGTGAAACCCTATGTTACTTTACTTGTTTTTTTCTATAAGGGGCCCACCTTATAAAATAACACAAGGCCCTTTATACACAAGTACATTACATGGAGCCTCCCACTAAATAATATATTTAGGCTTTTAACCCAAATAACTAGTTATCTTGCATATTAATCCAGAACCCGGGGATCAATTGGGTACATACAATAGTAGCTACAATAATTAGGCATGTTTTTAAACTAGCCCAATTATTTAATTCCAAATCTACTCCACTAAAAGATTGAAACTGACCTCCATAATTGTATGCTATCTAGGATAGTGTTCTCGAATAATAATTCGACCCATGCCACATTAATTTCTTTATTGCATAATCCTTCGTACTACATCATTAATTAAATCGATATCTCAACTGTCCAATCGATTTAATTACATCTTGTTCCTTGATACTTACTGATTTTCTCTAATAATCATTTTCAACATAATAAATATGTTGACACACTCTGGCCAGAGAATTCTATGATTAAGTGCCGAAAACCCATCAAGAGATGTGTCGTACAAATTCTATATTGTTAATCTATAACTTCAATACTCATAATTGCTCCCACCAAGATACCAGATAATCTTGACCATAAGTGTGTGTCGTGCCCATTGGTAACTCAAATTGAATAAAAATTATAATCATAAAATCATAACTAACTCAAGATTAAGACTACAGTAAAATCAATGCCTATGAGATTTAATAAGTCTGATAGTCATTTCAAGGTTAATTAAATCTCATATATGATCCAGCTCAATGTAGTCAAACTACATCAGTAAATTCATACATGATTAAGACAAATTATTCAATGAATTTACCACAGTCTAAACATAAATAGAGCGCCCAACTTTATTTATCAACTGCGAACTAAATTTATTTAATCATAAGATAACTTGTATTTATGTCTTCTATGAATTCATATAATGATCACATAAATACAAATAATATGACTAAACAGACCTTATTCAATAAATTTATGCAATTGAAAATGTCTTAAATATTTTATTAATCAGAAAATAAATTAATACGCTTTAAAAGAGCATATAATCCCTACAGTTTGGCCAGCTCATTCGAGGAGACTACAACGGCGGGGACTTGGCCAAGTTGGACGTCAAATATGGGACCTAGTTTCTCTGCGAGTTCAGTGAAACGTTTATGTGGCTTGCGCTCTTTGTAGAAGAGGTGAAGGTGACCTATTATCGGAAGTTTTTTTGGTGGTGACGGCAGTGACGGTGAATTTGGCCGTGACCTTCGCCGATTATTAATCATGTAGAGGATTGCCATTGAGACAACGAATGACAGAAAGAGGATTTCGGGGCTAAAGTTGACCATTAGTTCTTCGACTTAATTTCCTCCCTCTCTACCCCCTAGTGGCGGTCCTCTTAAGTGCAAGTAGTGATGAGGAATAGGCGTGACTTTATAAAACAGAACCCTCTCGGACGAGCGAGGGTAATTTTATACTTTTGTTATACATGTGTCCAACCACTCCTCACGCACGTCACATCATTAAGCACTGAAACGCCCAAATGAGAGTGAAGTACCAAGCTCCTGCCTTTTCAAACAAAACTTATTTGAGTGGAGATTTTACTTCAATTCTTATTATAAAAAAAATTATAAAATTATTTTAATAAATAATTTTTTAAAATTATATTATTCTAGGAGTAAAATAAAATTGTGAAATAAATAAATAATATTTTAAAAAATTTAACTTTCTAAAAAAATTCTATAACCAGTACTTCTAAAAGGGTGGGACTCAGATTTGTCTTTATACCCATTTTAAAATATAAATTTATTACTAAAATTGAAAATTAAAAAGTTTCAAAATCACCCTTCACTAATCTCTTTTTCTCTCTATTTTGCAATTGCATATTCTCTCTACTTTCACATTTTACAAACTAAATACTCAATTCATTATTTTTTTAATTCATTTTTTATTTTTTTTAGTATATTATGATCTATATTTTATACTTTTTATATGTAAGAACTTTTTTCTTGATATTCATTAGCTTTTATACTTGGTAAAAATTTAATTAATTAATATTCATTAATTTTCGTGGCTAATAAAAATCTGTTGATGTTTATTTTTAGTTAGTGATACCAATTATCTGTAGCTAAAAGAATATATTTGAATGAGTTGTTGGGAATTTGTGAAATTGTGAAGTGAAAGAGAAGAAATGGTTAATTAAGTAATTTTTAAAAAAATTATTTTGGTAACAAAATTCTTAAATAAAAAGAGGGTGTAAAGAGGAAATTGGTAAATTCAAATGGCCTCATCCTTTTAAATAGTCCAAAATATGAGCAATATAAAACATGTATTAAAACTTCGTTTGGTATAACTTTTCAAACAAAACTTATTTAAGTAGAGTTTTTATAAGTGGAACTTTTATAAAAAAATTTAGTTATTTAGTTGTCAGTAAGAGCTTTTATTAAAAATTATAAAATTATTTTAATAGGTAAATTTTTTAAAATTATGTTATAAAATGAATGAAATAAGATTGTCAAATAAGTAAATTGTATTTTAGACATTTTAATATTTTAAAAAAACTTTTCAATTTCTACTTTAAGCGTTCAAAATTTAAGGTTTTGTTAGCAAAGGTAAAAATAACTTATTTAATCTTCGAAAGTTTTATTAAAAAAATAACCAAACGACAATAAAAATTAAGACAAAAATAATAAGATTAAATGGATACTTATAACTAGGATAAGACATATAAAATAAGAAAATATTTTTAAAATTAGCCAAACTAATTGGGCCACTATATTATTTTAACGGGTCCTACTACTTTGCAACTGGTGTATGGTACCCCTATTTTGTTATTTAGTGATTTAACGATTAAATTTAACGAAAGAGTTGCATAGCCGTGCAGATGGGTTGCATGGTTATTAACATTGTCATTCCTGATGTTTTCTGAAAAATTAGAAAAGGTGAAAGTTTCTAAATGTTGACATTTATGTCCAGATTATTTCAAATTTTTTTACAATTAAATTTATTGACATAGTTTGACTATTAGCATGAGTATAGTGTATGGACAATAATATAATCTCATGTAAAAATTTTAAAATGTACAAAAAATTAACAGGCCTTAATAAATATTTTGTTAACATAATATCTATTTAATATACAATAATTATTTGAATATGTCAATTAAAAAAGAATACATGATAAAAATATATTAATTTGTTAATAATAATAATATATGACCATAACGAATATGCATGTGCCTAAATTAAATGTTTCCAATAATTCGTAAGGTATTTTTAATTGTAGGTATTTTTAGTTACGAACATGCAGGGTGGATACTAATTTCTTACTGATCCATCTTTTATAATTGTAGGTACTGGTACAATTGGCTGTGTGAGAATTCCAGCATCATTTTGGGGGATCCTTGGTTACCGACCGTCTCATGGCACTGTTTCCATGATTGGCGTGCTGCCAAATTCACAATCTCCAGAAAAAAAAAATAAAAAAGTCAACCTGCTTCCCTAATTTTCTTAGAAATTTGCCTAATTTTAAATTTTATATGTGATGAAAATAGAAAACTGATTGTTAACTTGTAGAGAGGTTTTTCTCTATATATGTACTAAAATTATTTGATGTCCTTAGCTAGACTTTCCTTGGTTTGCGCAATTTCTTTTGTCAACTGATTCTGTTGGAAATATGTGCATGTTAAACAGTTTTTGGATAGTTGAGATCATAAGAAATCCAACTTTCTTACCTTCTCTGGGGTTTTGGAGGACCTCCTTTGTAGCTTTTTTTTTTCTTTTATATATATATATATATATTCTCTAATGTAATTATTTCTTGAACTTTCAGGTTTGCTTGCTCGTAATGCATCTATTTACATCTATTTTACATTGTGTTGGGCATTCTTTACTTCAGCTAAATGCGGTGGAACCTAGGAGGGCAAGATGCCTTATTTTTGCCGATGATATCTTCCAGCTTTCAAAGGTTCCCAAGCGGAAGACAATCCATGTTATTAGCAAAGATTGAAAGTCTATCTGGGTGTAAGTTACAGGGTTATTGTATCTGATATTCTTTCTGTATTTAGCTGCCTTTATTATATTAAATGGATCAATTAAAAGAAGTTTTCCTGTTTGTTTTGATTGTGCAGACCAGAATCCAGAGCATATGAATATCGGTCAGTATATTGCTTCAAATGTGCCCAGTCTAAAAGGATTGCGTGCTCAATCTACAAGCCCGGAAAATGGAACAGCTGCTCTTAAAGCGCTTTCTTCTGCTATGCTTTCATTACAAAGGTAAAGCTGAATAATGTAGTTCCTTCATTTTTATAATATCTATTTACTAATGATCAAGTGAATTTGGAAATCGTTTAACTTTTTCCCTTTTTTGGTAAGACGATCTTACGATGTTTTGGTTAAATTATAGAATCATGCCACACAGTAGTAAAAGTTTTTCCATTTTAGTAATTCTGTTTGTTGCAATCGGATATTTAGTTAGAACTAAATGTAGCTGGTATGCAAGTGAAAACAGAGTAGATGAAGCTATGACTAGAGGGGATGAGGATGGTTGTTAGTGGTGGAATGAGAGTGTCCAGGAGTTTGGCAAGGTTTTCCTTATCAAATCATTTTGTTTTTAATCATCTTTACTAGATTTAAAGGAGTTCAACTTTCTATTAGAATACAAGTTCATATAGTTTAATAATATGTAATATGGTACTAGTATGATAAATTGTTATGATTAGTCAATTCCTATTCAGAAATACTATGGTTGCTTAATCATGAAAAGCTGCAATATCTATTACTACTAAATGTGCGGACGGTGTGCCACCTTTTAACTTTTTAATAACAAAGGAAAAATTGCTTGGATAACTGTTGCTATTCAGAAATAACTAAATTTCATGTTATTGCAGGAAAGATTGGATTCTAAGGGTGCATTTGGTATTGTTTCCAATTGCTGGTTTCATGAACCAAAAATGAGAATGAAAATACTATTTTCAAAATTTAAAATTTTGTTTCGTATCATTTTCAAAAATAATTTTGAAAACAAGAAATAATAGTAATAATAGTGACATGATGATGATGTTCTTATTATTATTTTGAGAGATGGTGGAAGAAATTAGTTCTTTTTGGAACTTAATACTATATAGAGAAATAAGGAAAACAAGAAAACTGGTTTTCCTATTTACTTTGTTAAAGTATAGAATAAATTTTACATTTTAAAAAATATTTTGAGAAATGGCTGACCGAACACGTATTCGGTGTTTCTTGAATTGGGAAAATAGAAAATAGGATTTGAAAATAACTCCAAATGCATTCTAAAATTTCCAGAGCTAATGTTGTTTTTGCTGGAGACTTTGCTTTCAAATTGCTGATTATTTCTGCTGTAGATCGTAGAAGCCATCTGTAAAATGTTTTGAATTTAATAAGACCCCAAAACATTTTATTTTCTCTCCAGATCTTGTTGCCAGTCTAGTTTCATGTCTTCTAAGTTCCATATTTGTTCGGTTAGTCTAGAGTATACAACACGAGAAATACAACCAACAGGGCATGCTAGGGGGTATGATGGAGTTTATTGCTTGTCTTTGGTAGGTGTTTTAGAATATCGGCTTTTGAAACTCATTTGAAAGCTTGTTATAGAGGTATCTGGAATCAGTATATATTATCATGATACGAGTTTTCAACTTAGAAGATAAAACATCGAATGTTATGCTTTGGAGTAGAGTGGGGTTAAATTTGATTTACTGATTCAAGATAACTAAATTTGAAACTTCCTAGCTTTAAGCTGAATGGAAGCTTCACCATTTTGAAATGATTTATTTATGTTTCCTAGATCCTTTTCGCCATTGACCATTGCTTCTCATATCTCTGTGTTCTTTAAGTTTTTCTTCTTCCATTTTTTATTCCTCAAGTTTATTCTCGATATTTTATAAGTTCTCTCTCGTTCGCTCTCTCATACTGAAAAGTCAATGGACTTGGAGCATATCATATTTCTATTGAACATTTATTCTGGCCTTCGTTCAATACAAACAATAATATGATATTATGCGCCGATACGAGTTTAAAACAATTTATGAAGAATGGGTTAAATCAGCCAAACCAAGGTTAGGATATAATGTCTTTGAACGTGTTCTTGAAGCAATTAATACAACACAAGAGAACATCAAAATCTTATACAAAGTCCGAAATGAGATGCGGGCAGCCCTTCAAAGGTTATTAAAGGTATCCTTAAGTTTGAATGTTTCTCTTAGAATTTGTTGATATTGCCCTTCAATTTGGTAAGAGTTGTCTGCTTTTTGTGGAAATAATTTTGAGCTTTAATATTACTTTTCATCATGGCATTAGACATATTTCTTATTGTAGTTCTGTTAAAGATACAAATATGAAGAATATAGTTTGTAACGTTTCTGCTGATGTGGCAGCTGAGTCAGCAAGGTTGTTATTGTTAGTTCTTGAGTTTGTTGTAAAGCTGGGAAAGTTAGTTAATCACAACTTACTCTTTTCGTGTGTGTAAGTAATTGTAGAAGGTTCTTAACCTTCGTTTATAAGCTCATTCTTATACACACAATAATAATAAGAAGATTTGATTCATTCTCTCATATTTTTTCTCTCAATGTTCATTAAACTTTCCTTCACTTTCTCTGTAGCCAAACAAACATAAATAGCTAGATTAAACTTCAATTTGGTATCAGAGCCGAAAATCAGTCTAATCACATGGCGTTATCAAGCTTAAACACAAACATCTCATCATCAGCTTCAGCCTTCACCTTCACAACTCCAATAAAACTTGATCGATCAAATTACTTAATCTGGAAATTTCAAATCCTCTCTTCTGTTCGAGCTAATGAACTTGAAAGTCTTCTCGATGGATCCAGAATCTGTCCAGATCGATTTCTTTCTAACACTCAAGGAAGTTCAGCTGTTGCTTCACAAGAAAATCATGAATTTGCTGTGTGGCAAAAGCAAGATCAGATGTTGTTAAGCTGGCTTTTATCCTCCGTCAGTGTTGAAATTCTTAGTCTTGTGGTAAACTCTAAAACTTCTCATGAATTGTGATCTAGTTTAGAGCAACAATTTAGATTTGAAACCGCTGCTAAGAAAGTTCACTTAAAAATGATGTTGAATAATCTGAAAAAAGGCTCTATGACTATGACAGAGTATTTTAGTAAATTGAATTCTGTTATTGATGAGCTTGCTGTTGCTGGAAGTCCTGTTAGTTCTTTAGATTTTATAACTCACCTTATCTCAGGACTAGGTCAGCCATATTATCCAGTAGTTGTGTACATTGAAGCAAATGTTCTAAAAATGAGTATTAATGAAGCTTATTCAATGTTGTTGACACATGAAGCACGCTTAGAAAGTAATCAGTCTAATGCTTTCAAGGAAGCTAAGCAGAACTATGCTGCTAACTTAGCTCAGGCTGGAAACAATCAAAAGAAAACTAATAATCAAGGAGCTTGGAATAATAACAATCAAGGGAGCTGGAATGGAAACACTGGAAACAAAACTGGATTCAATAACTGGAATGGAAATTTTACAAACAGAGGAGGATTCAATCCAGGAAGGGGACAAAATTCAGGTAAAGGACAATGGAATAATAATTGGAATAATTGGAATGGAAATCAAGGAAGAGGTAATTTTGCTGGTGCTATTGGAAATTTTCCTGGTGGATTCTCTGGTGCTTTTAATGGATCTGAAAGAGGAGGAGGCAGAGGAAGTATTGTTTGTCAAATCTGCTTTAAGTATAATCATACTGCAGCAAATTGTAGGGACAGGTTCAACAGAAATTTTGTTCCAAATTTTCCTATGCAAGGAAATTTTCCAGGTCAAAATCAAGCTCCCAGAGCTGCTTTCATAGCTACAACAGAAGGGGTTGCTGATCAAGGATGGTATCTGGATAGTGGAGCAACACATCACATTACTAACAATGCAGAAAACTTAGCTGAAGGTAAACCTTATTTTGGATCTCAGTTGCTGTTAGTTGGTAATGGACAAGGTCTTAGAATCACTTACATGGGCAATACTTGTCTCTTTACATCCTTAGGAAATCAGTTAAACCTTATTAATGTTCTGTGTGTTTCCAAAATTACCAAAAATCTTATTAGTTTATCTAACTTCTTTCTGATAATCATATAACCATTGAATTTGTTTCAAATCTTTGTTTCATTAAGGACAGCATGCAAGGAACTTTGCTGGCACAGGGGATTGCTGAAGATGGTCTCTTTAAGCTACTGTCTCAAGATACATCTATTCTTAATTCTAAAGCCTCAGTTCTAAAACCTAGTTCAATGCTGTCTGTTTTTCCCAATAAAGAGATTGTACACTCTTTGCAAGAGTTAAATAATCAAACAAATGTCAGTTCAAATTTGGTCAATTCCAATAATGAGAATTCTGTCAGTTTCTTAGCTTCCAGTAGTGAGTCTATGCAGCTGATGCACAATAGGCTTGGTCATCCAAGCAAACATGTTTTGCAAACAATAATGAAAAATTTTCCTATGCATTCAATCCATTCTCAATCTCTTAATTTTTGTGATGCTTGTCAATATGGAAAATTGCATCAATTCCATTTTCCAGTCACTGATATAAAATCAAAATCTCCTCTCCAACTTTTATATGCTTACTTATGGGGTCCAGCTCCTATATTGTCTATGGATGGATACAAGTACTATGTTTCTTTTGTTGATGATTTCACAAGGTATTGTTGGGTATTTCCACTCACACTCAAATCTAAGGCACTTGATACCTTCAAGCATTTTAAGTTCCTTGTGGAAAAACAGTTTTCTTTATCCATCCAAACACTACAAACTGATATAGGGGGAGAGTTTATAGCTTTCAAATCATTCTTACAACAAGAAGGCATTCAATTTAGATATAGTTGCCTTCATACTCACCATCAAAATGGTGTGGTTGAAAGAAAGCATAGGCATATTGTTGAAACTGGACTCACACTCTTAGCTCAAGCTCACTTACCTCTCTCTTTTTGGTGGGAAGCTTTTCATACAACCACCTATTTGATTAATAGAATGCCCACACCTGTTCTCAACAATTTCTCACCCTTTCAGAAGCTACACAGTCAGCTTCCAGACTACAAATTTTCTAAAGTGTTTGGCTGTTCATTGTTTCCTCTTCTCAGACCCTATAATCAGCACAAGCTAGATTTTCACACTAAAAAATGTGTCTTCATTGGTTACAGCCCCATTCATAAAGGTTACAAGTGTCTTGATAGAACTGGTAAGGTGTTTGTTGCCAGGCATGTCACCTTTAATGAACTGGAATTTCCATATTCTGAGTTGTTTCTGAAAGATAAGAAAATCACATTCTCTCATTCTGATACTTCCACTCCATCCTCTGTCCATTTCCTTCTTCCTCAAACACCTGTCCCTCGAATATGATAGCAATGAAGAGCCATCACCGCATTTCTGGGTTTCGATCTGCATTGTCTTCTGCATCAGAATCTCATTCCTTACAAAATTCTTTTCACTCACAGTCCCTAAATCTGTCCTCCAGACATTCAAGTTCTTCTCAACCTGTAATCTCTACTCATCCTATGATTACCAGGTCTAAAGCTGGTATCTATAAACCCAAAATTTATCTAGTTGTTTCTCAAGACCTTGAACTAGCCAATGTCAAAACAGCTTTAGCAGATCCTAGGTGGTACTCAGCTATGAAAGAAGAATTTGAAGCTCTCCAAAGAAATCACATTTGGTCTTTAGTGCCTCCAGAAACAGATGGAAAAATTGTTGGCAATAAGTGGGTTTACAGAGTTAAATACAATACTGATGGAAGTGTCTCTATGTTTAAAGCTCGGTTGGTTGCTAAGGGGTATCATCAAACTTATGGGGTTGATTTCTTTGAGACCTTTAGTCCTATCATCAAGCCTTGTACTATCAAAAACATTTTAAGCTTGGCAGTCATGCATCATTGGCCTATCAAACAGTTAGATGTGAATAATGCATTTCTAAATGGCATACTTACTGAAGATGTTTACATGCATCAACCACAAGGGTTTATTGATCCTACATATCCTTCTTATGTCTGTAAACTCAACAAGGCATTATATGGTCTCAAATAAGCTCCAAGAGCCTGGTATGACAGATTAAAGGAGTCATTGATTCACTGGGGTTTTCAAGCTTCTAAATCAGACACTTCTCTGTTTATTAAGCATGCAGGGAAAGATATACTACTCATTCTCATATATGTGGATGACATTTTAGTCACAGGCTCAAATTCAAGGCTCATTGGACATGTTATTCAACAGCTACATTTAGAATTTTCCCTTAAGGATTTGGGGGACTTCAATTACTTTCTTGGTATAGAGGTTACTCCATCTGTTCAAGGTATTCACCTCTCACAAACTAAATATATTGGTGATATCCTTAAACGAGCTAATATGTTAGACAGTAAAGGCTGTGTTACACCTATGAGTACCTGTGATAAATTGCACAAAGATAAGGGTGCTGCATTTGAAAATCCATCCTTATACATAAGTATTGTGGGCTCCCTTCAGTATGTTCTTTTAACTAGACCTGACCTAGCTTCACAGTCAACAAGCTTAGTCAGTTTTTATCAGCACCTACCATTTTTCATTGGCAAGCCTGCAAGAGGGTGTTGAGATATCTTCAAAATACAGCAGATTATGGTCTTCAGTTTTTCAACTCTGGCTCTTTAACTTTAACTGCTTACTCTGATGCTGATTGGGGCTCAGACCCTGATGATCGAAGATCTGTTGGAGGTTATTGTGTGTTTTTAGGTTCCAATCTTATCTCTTGGTCCTCTAAGAAACGCATAAATGGGTGTGTGGGATCATCTGCTGAATCTGAGTATCGGGCTCTTGCTTTGGCTACTTCAGAAGTTCTTTGGATTACATATTTATTTCAAGAGCTCAAACTATCTCTTGATCAGATTCCTCTTCTGTATTGTGATAACAAAAGTGCTGAAGCTTTGGCTAGTAATCCTAAATATCATGCCCGTACTAAACACATTGAGTTAGATATTCATTTTATTAGAGAGCATATTACTCAACAGCAACTTTTAGTCACTCATGTTCTAAGTTCTGAGCAATTAGCAGATGTTCTTACTAAACCCCTCAGTTTTGATCAGTTTGCTTATCTACGCAGCAAGCTTAATGTTCTTCCACGCCCTTAAGCTTGAGGGGGGATGTTAAAGATACAAATATGAAGAATATAGTTTGTAACGTTTCTGCTGATGTGGCAGCTGAGTCAGCAAGGTTGTTATTGTTAGTTCTTGAGTTTGTTGTAAAGCTGGGAAAGTTAGTTAATCACAGCTTACTCTTTTCGTGTGTGTAAGTAATTGTAGAAGGTTCTTAACCTTCGTTTATAAGCTCATTCTTATACACACAATAATAATAAGAAGATTTGATTCATTCTCTCATATTTTTTCTCTCAATGTTCATTAAACTTTCCTTCACTTTCTCTGTAGCCAAACAAACATAAATAGCTAGATTAAACTTCAATTAGTTCATTCTATGTGTTACGTCAGTGTAATCATGAATTTGACAATTACAAACAATTAATTCTAGCCTATTTGCCCATGTTGGTTACATCGCACTTTGCATTTGTTGGTTGGTATTCATCCAATTTGCAGATTGGATAAGTCGGCCATTATTCTCCCATGTTTCTTCTGTTTTAAGTTTTTCAATTGGGAAGTTATTGATATAACACTTGGTGGAATGCTTGTATGTGATTTTCGAATTTGATTGGAGCAGAAAGGGAAAATGCTATTCCAAAAAGAAGGAATAAGTTCCTTTCTAAAGAAGAATAAGTTCCTTTCTAGTTTAAATATTTTAAGTATAATTTTTAATATAGCATTATTTACTATTTTAACAATAAAAATGATTTTAGTATCTTGTACCAGAATTCTCAAAATACGTACAGGAGGTATAACTTCTTTTATAAGTGCAATCATCTCATTTCTTAATTCTTCTGCCATTTCTCCTTGTTTGACAAGGTAGGAGAAAATTCTTACATTTTATTTCCTTTATTTCTTATTTCTTTATCTTTTTTTCAAAGATCAGAAGATGTGCACAAATTATCATTTGATTTGAGTCTTATTTGTTAGATGGGCCTTGTCGAGGAGCCTGACAGTAGGCAGGCTAGTGTCAACCAGTAGTAAACGAATTAGCCAGAACAAGTTAGAAAGTGCAAATGTAATTGCTCTACTAGATGCATATGCATCATTTATAATAGTATGCCACTATGTCCTCCCCAATTGACGGGGAGTGAAAAAGATCAATCCTATAGAAATCTGTGATAATGAAAAAGGGTTAAAAACAGATAGGGGACTCAAAGTTCGTTGTTGAAGCAATGTCGTTGACTAAGTAATTGCCTTGTTCCATTACTTGTCGAAGGGAATAGGTGCACTAGAGTAGATGGCAAAAGAAAAAGATAACATAAACAGTCCAAACTCAGTGGCGCTGTGCCTTCTTCATTTAAATTATATCATCACCTGCAAGCATTTTTTCAAGTGTTATATAAAACACGTGTCACACAACTAAGATATTCAAAAAATAAAAAAGATGTGTGGAAGCATTTCACCAACTTAGCCAACTTGCTAAGTGGAGAATACTGGACAACATTTCAACCAGTCAGATTTTATTATTTCATGCGTGGCATGACGTTGATAACCAACTGCTACATTTATATGTTTTTACTGTAATTTTTTTTTTCATCTCAACACATAATAATTTATGCAAAAGTTGCTTGGACGGTAGCTCTTGGTATAATTAATGCTAGAGAGAAGATTCAGAGGAGAAATCCTAAGATGTGTCTTTCCCCTTATTGTGTTACGTGTAGAATGAATGAGGGAACCAGTAACTGTCTTTTTCTTAATTGTGATGTCACCCCCTCTTTATGGGCTCAATTATGTCATGCAGCTAATATCTTTGGGCACCCCCAGTCTCTTGTAAGGCACTAGAAAAGGAAGCCTAAACATTATGAAAGTGTAGTGGTAGCTCTGTTGTGGGTGACTTGGCAAGAAAGAAATTGCCTCATTTGTAGGAGAAAAAGAGGATGATATTAACGGGTTATGAGAGGATTTGTTTCTTTTCTTCTATTTGGGCTCAATTTCCAAGGAATTTCAAGATTCCTTATACTTTTTTATTCAGCTTCGTTGGGATGCAGTCTTGGGCTAATTTTGTTAATTTGGATTTTTCCTTTCTGTGTCTCAGTTTCAAGATTTTCATTTTGCAGAGTTTTCTGTAGTTGTTTGGAGTTCTATACTGTAGAGAAGGTTTTAGTTTGTGGACCTCTGGTTCGATTTTTATTCCTTTTTCTCTTATTATGATAGAGAAGTTTCTCTGTTTCCTAAAAAACAAAAATTGATATTATGTGAGAGATTTACAAAATTTTTATTAAGCCGTGTAGATATATATATGTCATTTGGGTTACAGTCTCTGACCAAAATTTCCGGTTTCCTTTCTGCAATTAGTGTCTGGATTGCCCTAGTGTCACAAATATGGTTTCTTAGAAGAAGCTTATTATTATAAAAGATCTAAGGCCTTGTTTGTATAGGGGAAGTTACAGCTGTTGTGGAATAAAACTGTAAGAATAAAATAAATGGTAATAGCAGGCAATAAATATGAATTTTAAATAATAATTTTGACAAAAATAGTAAAAATATTATATGTTTTTCATTATGCAAGTAGTGGATCAAATCAACTTAGTTTCTAAGCCACAGCAGCTAGTGTTTATTAATTATTTTAGTGTGCAACCTCAGTACCAAACGGGGTCAGAATATTGTAAGATCTGTTGTCCTGTTACAGGCATCTTTTAGTTTCCAATTTGCAGGAAGGTACAAGTATCTGAATTAATTATAGAGAGACATGTTTTTGCATTGTATCACTCTGTTGACTTTGGAGTTTGGAGGTCTTCTATTTACTGCCTGTAAACAGATTTCTAGAAAAATTCCCTTTAGTTGTGGTGCTTTTGGCACATCACCTGATCAGCTTTATGATGGTGGTTTTTTTTGAACTTGTTGTAATAAGGGATCTTTCTCTCCTGAGCTTACCTATGCGGGGAAGAGAGTCTTGGTGTAGAGTTACTTTCATCTTCCTTTTTTTTTTCCACGATCCTGGAAGATCCCTATTCTCGTTTTTCTGGATAGCTTAGATGCTGCTTGCTTGTTTGAATTGAAGATAGTCACAATTTGTTGATTTGTTATATCTAGAAATGGATTTCTTTACCTAATCATTGTAAGCAGCAATGATCTCAGCAGCGCAGAAGCCTGTTCGTCCATTTTAATTTTTCATCATCTCATTGTCTTGTTTATTTTTCCAGGATGATAAAATACTGGTCATTCCCACAGTTTCAGATCCTCCATTAAAGCTTAATACGAAGAAAACTTATTCTGCTGAATTTCATGATAGAACACTTGTGCTATCAAGCATCGGAAGCATGTCTGGTTGCTGTCAGGTAACTCATCCTCACAGCACTGCAGCTTTCATTTGTATGTTTTCTTTTCATTATCATTGTCTTAATTTTTATTCTGGAATTTGAATATACTTTGACAATTTATTGCCAGGTTGCCATTCCATTAGGAAAGTACAATGAGCATCCCATTTCTATTTCATTTATCACTTACCATGGTGATTCCCTCCAAGAACAAGCGAACATCGCTTCTAATTTAGTGCCACTGCCAGATACAAATGGTAGCATTGATGCTTCTGAACTTTTGAAAGAGAAGGTGGATTCTTCGTTATTATGACAGTATTCTGGAGTATATTCTGTCTTGCTATTAGCGTAGGCAGTCTTGCATTTTTTTGCTACATTACCATCCCTTTTTAATGCATAAGCTTGCTTGTTATAGAAATGCTTATTGTTTAGTGAGCTCAACCACAATGTAGATATTTTAGTATCTGTATCCTGCTTCATAGTTTGTAAATAAAAATTGGATAATTTTGGTTGGCTGGTTGAAATAAAATAAAATTTTGACACTTTGAGGCTTTCTTGTCATGTGAGATTCTGAGGCAGATGCATGTTCCAGTTTTGTGTTTGTGTTGATTTGTCAGTGTCGTTCTGAATTTCTAGCCAGTTTGTGTTGTATTCTTCCCTCCTTCCTGCTCTGGTTATTTTAAAATGTGGATTGATATATCTATGCTGTGACCTGATCATTGTTTTTTTTTTCTTTTTGAGAAGGACCTGATCATTGTTATTCATGTGGTTGATGCTAGACACCTTAAGATGCCAACAGATACCTTATTTAACTAAACAAGTATGCTTATCACTCTAGATACACAACGAGATCTTAATCTTCAGTTGCATTGTTTAGGGTTAGAAAATTGAATATTACAAATTATTGCGTGATATCTCAACTACATTTGGTGCCAGAAAACTGCATGAGTGATTATCTGTCTTCTTCGGTTTTAGATGTGGGCTAAAATCAGTTATTTATGAAACTTCTGTTGAAAATTATTATTTGAGGAATCAATTCTTTGTGATTCTCTTGGTTACTTATTTCGCCTCAGAAAGGGTTCATCAAAAAAAATGGTGCTTGTGTTTTCTTGTGTTCCATTAATTGTCGATAACTTGTGTTTTCGTGGGTTCCATTAATTGTGGATAACTTTATTGCAGGGAAATGCTGCATTTAAAGGAAAGCAATGGAATAAGGCTGTGAATTATTACAGTGAAGCTATTAAATTGAATGGAACAAGTGCAACTTATTATTCGAACCGGGCAGCAGCTTACTTAGAATTAGGATGGTATGATGATCTTTCGATTCATTTGCAATTAGTTCAATAAATGTATCAGATTGCTTTTGAACTGAGGCTTGCCGTACCAATTTTTTTCAATTAATGCAGCTTCCAACAAGCTGAAGAAGACTGCAGTAAGACAATTTCACTTGATAAGAAGGTGAGAGCTCATTTTGGTTATGTTGATTGCTCAATGTTGATTTATCTTTTAGGCATCGTTTAATCCTCTATTGATTAAGTTGTGTGTGTGTCTGTGATTTTGTTTTACGGTTTTTACACTAAGAGAATGAGGAGCTGTGTGCTAACTCACATTTCAAGACTAAAAGCTGTGTGCCAACCTGCATTTCAACTTCAAGATGACAGTTTGGAAATAGAGTTACAGAGAAAAACACAATGATTCTAGTCTGGCATAGGGGTGATTGGGTACACTTTTTTATGGCACAAATGGTCTTAATTTGTTGTTTTCTTAGTGGACAGCTTGTCTACTCACTGTTTTAAATCTTCGCCACTAATACATTTTTGAGTTTCTTTTCAAAAAAGTAAAAATAACAAATTAAAGCAGAGAAAAAGACGATGAATGTATAAAAATAAGAAATGATCCAAACATCAGATTGGGAGAGAGATAGATTCCATTTAAGAACCAATACATTGAGAGGATCTTTTAGACCTGATTGAAATTGCCTCACGATGCTCGTATCTTGAATTTGTCTCTTTTTGGCATAGGGGTTTCCAGGGTGAATTTCATTCATAACGAACATGCATATGCCTAATGAACAAGTTGCATAATTCGTAAAGTATTTTTAATTAAATATTTTTTTATTTAGATATTATTATCTTCTTTGTATAAGATAATTGAATTTCATTTATGTTCTTTCTTTATTCCTAATTAGCAGTTTAGTACCCATGAACTCTATCCTCTATTTTTGTTTCCTTCTTTTCATAAACTCCAACCTAATAAAATAACTTTAATTAAAACCATCATATTTTAGAAGTAGTTTTTTTATCAATAAATATCCTACTATTGATTCTTTGGTCTATGCACTAGTGTGATTTAAAAGAAGGATCCAGCTACTATGCACTTGGTGCATGGTACCCCACATTTTGTCCATATATGAGTTGCCCATTAGATCTAACGCAAAACTTGTTTCAACGACATGGATGTATTCTATTTGGTTTTTAACATTAACATCTCTATTGTTTTTCAAAAAAAAAAAATCAAAAGTTTGATAAATAATTTTGGATAATTTTTAAATTTTATATTTTGATCAATTAATATGATTTACTATTAAAATTAATGACAGTATAAGGCCAATAACTTAAAAAACTTTAATACATAAATTTTTTTTTATTTTTTGAAAATAATATAATATAAATTTAATCTGTAATAAATAATTTAAATATATAATAAAATATACTAATTTATCAATAATATTAAACAATTTTTAAAAACAGTATAAAATCTATTTAATCAATAATAAATAATTTAAATATATAATTAAAATTTAATTTATCAGTAATAATATGACCAAATGATAATGTTAAAAAATTTCATAACAATCAATTATGGTTTAGTATTCAAATATAAATAATAGAAATATACTCTTAATGTAAATAGTAAAAATATACTCTTAATGTAAATAGTAGAAATATTTTGGACTTATATATTAAAATTTCAAAACTTCTAATGTTTTCACTTTTCAGCAAATAAGAGGGACTACAAAGTAATTTACCAAAAACAAGGGGTACCGTCCACCCAGGGCGTCGTAGCTCCATCCTATTTTAACTAGACATATATGTCATTTAGGAAAAAGGGTGGACATATGTGCAAAGCTGTGGTTTAATTTAATGTACACTGTAAAATATATGGCAAGTCATTTAAGAGGATCCCACTATGTTACGTTAATCGTAACGTACATCCACATACAGCAACAGTTCTTATGATGGGACCTATTACTATTGTTGTGTGTGGCGTACATTACGATTAACGTAACGTAGCACCGGCCCATTTAAGATATTGAATCTTAATTACATGCACATCGTATGTATTGTGCGCCTACGCTTCTCTTTTTAGACGTGGAAAAAATGAAAATGAAATTTTAGAGAACCAATAGTTGAAAAGATAAAGTAATAGACTTCCTTTTTCTTTAATTTTTTTTGGGGCCAAACCTCGACGGTACGCATTCATAACGAGCAACGCTATTTAAATTAAAAAATTAAATAAAAGATAAATGGAATTAAAATAAAGCACTATGCAATATAGGAAAAAAATATTTAATTAATGCTATAGTGTAATTTATTTTATCTTCCCTCCATCTTCCTTTCCTTTTGTATTTTTAACATTTTTTATTATTAACATTTTTTATTATAACATGAGGTAAAAAACATTTATATTTCGCGTGATTACATATGGGATCCCTCTAAGTTACAAAAAGTTATAAGTATTGTAACTTACAACCACACACATAAATTTGTAAGTTAACTTAGAGTTGGATTAGATAGTATCCATTCAAAATCTTCTTGGATATGGATATGGATATTTTAAAAATATCCAATTAGATATTGGATAGATATGAATATTTAATGGATATCCAAAATCTAATTAATTTATCCATTTAAATTTTAAAAAAAATTATATTGTTAACCTAAAATTAAAAAAAACAAAATCTAATTTCCTCTTTATATTAACTAGTGAATAATTTAAATTTCTCTTATATTAAAAACTAAAGTTTCTAAAATTACCCTTTAATTTTTTAACTTATTTAATACTATTAATAATTATTATTTTATTTTATTAATTTAATATTATAAATGGGGAAAGTCGCCGGACCACCGCGCGGATCTTGCCGGACCACCGCCGGACTTAGCTGGAAGGTCGCCGGACCACCGTCGGCTTCGCCGGAATGTGGCCAGACCTATGCCGGACTTTGCCAGACCTCCGCCACCACCATATATATATAGGACCGCCATTTTATTTTATATATATATATATATATATATATTATTACTAATATAAATAGTTTAATAGTCAAATTTGATATTATAATTTTAACTATTTTATATTATTATTTTTGTATGATAAAAATAAAATATCCATGGATATCTATGGATCTCCATATCTATATGGATAAAATGCATATCCATGTCCACTATTAAATACTGGATATGGATATGGATATATCCATTGTGAATAATTATGAATTTATATTTGGATGGATATTATCCATCCATAATTAGATATCGGTCATCCCTAATTAAAAGTAGTAAAGCATTTATATTTCACCTACTTAGTTTCATAATTTGAGTGGTCTCATCCCCATCAGTCATTGAATAATTAATATAATCACATGCATTGTTTTTGGAGGGGACCAGGATCCGGTGCTGATCTGAGAAAGTCCTAAGCACCAGATCAATGGTCAGCAATTACTTAGAGGCCACATAAGGCAATTACTGACTATTGATCTGGTGCTCAAGACTTGCTCAGATCAGTACCGGATCCATTCCCTTTCGGAGGCCCTTTAGCACATTTAGCACAACTGGTGCGACAAACGTTTTGCGCCACTCGAAGCAGACACCGGTAACATTGATCGTGATGTGCATTTGCTTTTTCCAACTACTTTCTGAAAAGCTATGGATGATCACTTTCTGCCATACATTATATGTTTGAGAATTTGAGATTGCATTGCCCCTTATAGTTTTCATGCAATTATTAGATAGATAATTAACCTTAATACATACGTTCAAGCTTCTACAGTACCGTTGGTCGGTAACTAGTTAGCAAAATATATCCATTTTTAAAGATATTTTACATCTGGAGAAGCATACTTTGGGGAAGAGAAGTGTTGACGAAAGGCTGCAAGTGGAGAATTGGGAATGGGCAGCAGATAAATATTTTTAATGGCAGCTGGATTCCTAGACCAACATCTTTTAAACCCATCACCCCCCCAATTTTGCCAAAGGAAACCTCTGTGGCTGAGCTAATTGATGACAATAACTGCTGGAAGGAAGAGCTGATTTATCAGCATTTCGGTAAAGATGATGCTGACATTATTGTTAATATCCTCCTCCCTAGAAGGCAATGTGGAGACACCTTAATGTGGCATTATGACAAGAGAGGGAATTATTTAGTTAAAAGTGCCTATCAGCTAGCATTAAAGCAAAAGCATCAGGATATTCCTAGCTGTTCAAATCAAAATCCCAGTCAATGGAATATAATTTGGAAGTTGATGGTCCCTGAAAAAGTCAAGATCTTCCTTTGGAGAGTGGCAAAGAATCTCCTCCCCACAGCCGAAAATTTAAGGAAGAAAAGAGTGATGCAAGAGGCAATTTGCCCAGTCTGCAAAAATGGGATAGAAAACACAACTCATGCTCTTTTGTACTGTAAATTTGCGAGGAAAGTGTGGAGATACTCCTCCCTGGGTATTGATCTGATAGAAGGAAATTTCCCGGATGTTATAACATTACTTCATCACTCACATCAACAACATAGTGATCTGAACAGTGAGTTAGCTGCTTCTCTTTTGTGGGTCATTTGGAACGCTCGGAACAACTTGCTGTTTAAGGGGAAGCGTGAAGATCCAGTAAGATTGGTTGCCAAAGCAGAGTCAGTTGCTGATTCTGTTAAAAGAATTAAGCAACCGGTACACGATTTCTCAGTGGAATTGACAAGCACGCAACAAAGCCAGTGGAGTCCTCCAGGGAAAGGTTGGGTCAAAGTTAACGTGGATGCCGCAATGGAGGAGCAAAATAATCTAGCTGGGTTGGGGGCTGTGATCAGAAACTACAGAGGTGAAGTTGTTGCTGCAGCGGTTAACACTACGAAAAGTTCTGGAGATGTGGAAATGAATGAAGCAAAGGCTGCTTTGTGGGGAATTCAAGCGGCCATTAAGGTGGGGGCATCTTCAATCATTTTAGAGTCTGACTCAATGTGGGGGAGGATAATAGAGCTAATAAACAACAAGCGGAGCACCTCAACAGAACTTTTTTGGGTGATCTTCGACATTCTAGAAGCCAAGAAGAGCTTTCAGAATTTCAAAGCTCAGCATGTAGTTAGGACGTGCAATACTTTAGCTCATGACTTAGCTAAGTCAGCTCTTAGGAAGTTGGATTCAAGTATATGGCTGGATGAATTTCCGGTTGACATTATGTATTTGTTCTCTTTATGAGGTAACGAAAGGCGTACTTTCTTTTTTTTAAAAAAGATGTTTAATTAATGGCAAGGACTATGTTGCAACGGTGATTCCGGACCCCCATAATTTGTCTTTTACCAAATTGACCGTTAGATACTTAGATATTATCCCAGGGCTAATAATGATACACGTTGAAGGGGAGTAGTAACCCGACGTACAGATCATCAGCCAGTCACCAAAACTGTAACACAGGGCTGGTTTGAGAAATTCACATTCAAGTGTAGGTTGCATGCAAGTACACCGTTATGATAAGAAAATATTAATTTATTTTCATCCGTACAAATATCTTTTGAACCAGAATTCACGGATAGATAATTTATTTTAGACAAACCCTAAGTAACTTATATTTATTCACATGAACAGACTCTATATCATATACTATTTATATAAGTGGATGTAAGTTACATTACATATAATTTTAGTGGATCTTTTATTTTAATGCTACAATAGATTTTTTTTTTTTGGGAGGGGGGGTGGTTGGGGGATTAAGACAATAGACATTTAAAAAAAAATGGACTAAAGGATGTGCAGAAGCTATGTGTGTATGTGTGGTTTTTTTTTTTAAAATGAGATTGTAAGACATAATTTTTATTGTACTTAGAGTTTTTTTTAATTAATTTGTAAATAAATAGTTTGATAAAAATTTCAATGTCTTGCTGATATCAATCGAGACACTATAGTCAATTCAAATTAGTCCAATATTAGACAATAATTTTTGGGCATTATTAAAAAAAAATCAGTAGGGGTAAATTAGACAATAATTTCAATGTATGGTGTAAGGAAGAATCTTGACGAAAACATTAAGGGCAGTCAAATAAAAATATCGTTGATGAAGTAAGTTAAATACATTCTTTATTTCATAATATCATAGATGAAAAGGGGTAGCACCAAACTTAAGTGAGAGTCGATTAAGTGAATTGAAATTCTTGATTAAAATCTGAGGCCATATTTGGATGCTAAGATTAAGTATGGGATTAGACTAATTTTGGGATTAAATATTTATCCCATGTTTGGCAAGTTTACTTGGATTGGACTAAAGGAGATTAAATTTGAATTTAATCCTATAATTATGGGATTAGTAATCCTAATTTACTTAGGAGTTTAGTTGGGACAAAATTAAAGAAAAAAGTTATCCATTTACGAGACTTTCATTTATATCATTACTAGGAAATATAACTGCGTTTCACGTGACTTTGAAAAAATAATTTAATATTATTTTTTTTCTTACTTTATCATTGGTGAAACTGATAAAAAATATGAATTAATTTTTTTTTAGATGAGGCAGCCTTATAAAATTAATGTTATTTATGAAAGTTAATTATTTATTTGTTAACTTTAAATATATATATTAATATGTATAGTTAAGTGTACACAACTTTTTCATCAATAAATGAGATAATATATAATAATAATAATAACAACATAAAATGAGAGAATATATTATAGAGTGATTTTATTCATTCCAATTGTGTGTGTACAAAACAAAAAAGATGAGCTCTCCTTTTATAGTTACATAATCACTCTATGAAATTAATGAAAAATTATGGATCATAATTCCTTGTGAGATAGTAGGAGTTATAGGGAAGTTAAATGTTGTTAATGGGAGATAGTGGGGAGACTAAGAGATATATGTTATGAACATCCACATTTATTTTAATAAATTTATAATACTTCCCCTTGGATGTTCATTACAAAGAATATGCCTCATAAAATTTTTACATAATTGTTATTATGTAATAACAATCAAATTAATTATGAGAAGATGAAAAGTTAAATTTGAAAGAAAATTTCTCTATTTATTAGATAATAGAAAATATATAAAGATGAGAAATGGTGATGCCACATCACCTCTTGTAGTCCCAGCTTTATATAAGTATATAGATTCTTTTATTTATAACTAATATTGATTAATTATTTTTTATTTGTGGTTTACTTAATTTTTTTTTATTTATTATCTATGATCTAATTAAATTGGTACTTCTATTAACTCCTGAGATTGAATATTCATTACTTGTATATTTAATAATTTATCAATAAAATTAACCATTTAATTATTTATTGCATTATTGATTGTATTAAATTTAACAATCACTAAAACATTATTAAAAATAATCATGAAAATTAATAATACCATTAATTGATTGATTTTATATAATATTTTTTAAATATTTGATAAAAATTATTTACATTTTTAAATTTTTTATTTGTTTATTATATCATGACTACCCAATAGGTATTTTACGATATATTTATTTTTCTTGTTAATTGCTTTTAAATTATTTTAATTATTGTTCTAAAATTTCATGAATAATTGATATTTATATTTAACATAATCCGATCCGTTAACCCAATCCAATCTAATTCAGTTCAATTCTAATAATTAATTCAATCTAATCATGCTGCCAAATGTAGCCCAAGAGCATAATGCTATAGGTTTTTAAAATAAATTTCTACAATCAATCTATTGACAGAGAGTTTAAATAAACCTAAAAATATTTGTGTGGCATACAAATTATTATTATTTTTACTGTTATTATTTGTTAAGTTAATGATAACTCCTATAAGATAAGGATGGTTAATGATTACTACAGCACGTAAATCCATATAATCCACAAGTGTTAAAAATGATGCTAAAAAATTCAGGTATGTGTAGTTATATGTTTAGTCCCTTTTGACATCACGTAGTTATCAGAATCTACGTATAGTTAGGCAACTATCAATCATGAAGCCAAGGTTTGGTTCAAGTAGCGAAGAGCGGTCTTCTTAAAACTGAAGTTTTAGGTTCGAATTTCAGTAATTAGCATGATAATGATATTTGATCCCCTCAATTTATCATCTTCACCCCACTTTCCAATTAATTTCATGTATTTCTAAAATTACTTTTATCTATCACTTTCCAATTTTCATCTCTCAAAAAAAAAAAAAAACTGCTAAGTTTTTAATTGAACAAAATTGTAAAATTGTTGAAATATGAATTAAAGATAATGATTAACAGAAACAATACAATCAAAATTAAATATAACTTTTAAAAGTTGATCATATTTCATCAGTTGCTGCTTCAAGAAGTTCAGCTAATATCCTCTAATAAGATTTCATAGTAATTCGGTGCTTAGTGGTCACAATCATCTTGAATTCCAAAGCTTTGTGTCACGGGCCGCTCAAATTTCCTACTAAAAGAGGTTAAATTGGCGACCCGAGGTATGCTATGAAGCAAACTAAGGTACATTTAGTAACGACTCACCCAAGTCTCCGAGACCAAGAGCCCTAGTTTGAGTCAAGGTGTGCTAGCTTGGCCCGATTTTAAAATTTTCTACAACTCTCTAGCACATTGTTCATACTTGTACATATCTCTAGAATTCTCTACACATGTATAGATAGAAATATCTAGATTTTTAAGCAACTTGCATGAACTCTTTAGAATAAGCAAGTCTCCCTTAGAAATGGGGCATGGCACTTGCCATTTTGCATACACCACACACTAAGCATAAGCAACTCAAACATATTTTGTAAAGCTCTCTCTTGTATCCTCTCTTTCGAGTAATAAAATTCTTTTTAAATATATTATTCTCTTTTCTCTAACTTTCTCATAAGTTTCTTTAGATATCGTATTTGAAAAGTTCTGATAGACTTACTTAACAATTTTTGTGCTGAAAGTTGTCTAAGTCTCGCACGTGTCACTGTGCAACATACTCATTCATAACCAGCAAACAATAATCTGACAAAGCAATGATTTGGGTGCCATAATAGAAATGATGTCTATTTATGATTATATGAAGAACACCTAGAGAGAGTGACGTAAGAGTCTTTCCTCATAATTTTATTTAAAATTCTGAACATTTATTATAGGAGAAGAAATACGTGATTTAAGCATAATTATTAGGACTTGAAATCATAACCCTTGTTAACTGTTGGGACAAGCACAAGAGGAACCCTCTTCCTGGCAGCAAGCCCAAAAACCTCCTGAAGATCCACGTCGCCGGGGCCAACTCCACGAGGCAATGCCCAGTCAAAATGATATAGAAGTCGAGCCACAGCCCACTGCACAGTAATCGAACCGAAACCATAGCCTGGGCAACCTCGTCTTCCTCCCCCAAATGGCATAAACCTGAAATCTTCATCCTTAAAATCTTTAATATCTTCCTCCTGTTGAAACCTCTCAGGAATGAAGTCGTGGGGGTTTGTAAACAACTTGGGATCTCTCCCAATTGCGTGGTTGTTGACAAAAATCCTAGTTTTGGCCGGTATCTCGTAGCCTTCAAGCGTGCATTTATCGGAGGACTCTCTTTGAATCAATAAGTTAACTGGGTGTAATCTCATTGACTCCTTAATCACAGCTTTCATGTATTTGAGTTGATGGATGTGGCTTTCCTCAACTCTCCCACTCCCAGAATCAGTAACTACGCTTCGAACTTCTTCCTGTGCCTTCTTCATCACTCTTGGGTGCCTAGCCAGATCTGTCATTATCCATTCTAGTGTTGCTGTCGACGGGTCAACTCCCGCCACGAACATGTCCTGCGCGAATGCACCAGTAGTATCACATCATACATTGACATACGTTTACATGTTTGATTTCTTGTAAGAAATTAATTTGAATTAATCAAGAAAAGCTGTAATTACCGAAACAATAGCCATAAGATTGTCGTCAGTGAGGGGCACATCCAAATCATCGCTCTTTTGGACTCTACGCAAAACATCAATAAAATCTTCATTACCGTGCAATAAGAATGCGCTGGTACCCAGCGGCTGCTTCCTCTTAGAAGTCTTATCGAAAATCTCATCAACAGCATTCAACAAGTTCCGAGAACCCTTGATCACCCTAGGTGTGTACCCAGTGAGCCAGCCGGGCCAAACCCACTCCGAGAAAAAAATCCCCATAGTAAAACCCTGTCAGCAACTCTTCAACCTCTATGAAAACACTCGCCATGTATTTACTCTTTTGCCCTTCGTCTTCATCTTCCATGAACCTCACCCCAAATGCTGCAAGGCAAAAGAAATCAGTACAGAAAGCGAAAATAAGATCACTCATGTCTGTTTCTGACCCACAGCGGGCTTTCACGCGACTCATAAACCGGTTCACTTCCTCATCTAGGACGACTTTGAAAGAGTTGACTCGTTTTGGGCTGAGTAACTCGGTGACGCATATCTTGCGAGCTTGGCGCCAGTAAGGGCCGTAGGGGGAGAAGGTGACGTCAGCGGGGCCGACGGAGACGTACTTGGCGCTGAGGATTCTTGGGCGGCTGGCGAAGACCTGGTCGTGAGTTTTGAGAACTTGTTTGGCCAGCTCTTTAGAGGAGACTACAACGGCGGGGACTCGGCCGAGCTGGATGTAAAATATGGGACCCAGCTTCTCTGCGAGTTTAGCGAAACTTTTATGTGGCTTGCGCTCTTTGTAGAACAGGTGAAGGTGACCTATTATCGGAAGTTTATTTGGTGGTGACGGTACTGACGGTGAATTTGGCCGTGACCCTCGCCGAATGTTAATCATGTAGTAGCAGTAGTAGAGGATTGCCGTTGAGACAATGAATGACAGAAAGAGGAATTCAGAGCTAAAGTTGTCCATTAATTCCTCGATTTAATTTCCTCTCTATTCTCTAACGTTGTTCTCCTCTCTACTCTCTAATGGTGGTTCTCTACAGTGCGTAGGCAAGTTGTGATGATGCCTTTTGCATGCCTTTATAGGAGACGACGTCAAATTTAATGACTGGAATACCCTCTCGGATGAGCGAAGGTAATTTTTTACTTTTGTTGTTCATGTTACGATTCCCCTTGTACATCCGTCCTTATATAATTATTTATTTTTTTCCTCATTTGTCTTTGGTTCTCTTCTAGGCGGAGAAACTTTACTTTAGAAGACAGGCAACATTAACTAAGAGTGATGATATAGTCGTAATTTTTTGTACAAGTTTATCTTATATAAACTGATGTGTCATTAATTCATTGGTTAAATAAAAATATAAAATAATATAAATAAATCATTAGAGCCAAGAGATATCTAATTCAATCAATTTTATCACGCCACATTAATTTATACAAAATAAATTTGTACAAGAATTTGTGGCTATATCATTACTCATTAACTAATTGGTGCATGCATGATATATATAATTAAATTTAATATAATAATTATTTACATAATGATCTTTTGAAATAAATACACACATATTATATTATTAGTTGTTTATCGTATGGTTGATATAGTATTTTTATATAATTTAAAATTTCTCCCTAATAGTTACAGCTCAATCGCCCAAATGAGACAAAATTTATAACTTTTAAAATAGAACTTAATTAAGGGCCGGTTTGGGAATGCTGTAACTTTTAAAATAATTGCTGTGAGCTGTGCTGTAAAAATAATTAGCTGTGAACATAATCAGTTAAGTGTTTGGTAAATTTTATTTTCAGAAGTACTGTGAATTTTAAAAGTAGTTATGAACGTTTGGTAAATTTTACTGTTAAATTACTGCGAGACAATAAGTGACTAAAATATACATAATATAAGATAAAATTTACTTATACATATAAAAACATGTATATATAATATTTTTAATTGTGTATTGTAATAATTTTTACTAAAATTAAAATTTATAATATATCGATTTTACTTTTTATTTTTTTTTCTTAAAACAATTGATAATTAAATTAATAATATAGTGAAACAAATTTAATAATAATTCAACCAGCAAATTGATATTAATAAATTTATATGGATGAATTATAATAAATATTTATTAAAATATTTATTTTGTTTCCAATTTGAATAAGAATAATTTTTGGTTTAGTTAATAATTTTAAGGACATTTATGGAAATGTATTAAAGGATAAAATTGATTTTCAAAATCAGAATCTAAAAATTGCTCATTCCTTACTTTTCAAAATCAACTGTAGAAGGGGCGGATTTTGACAAAAGTGATTTTGATTTTTTTTACCAAACACTAAAATTAACTTTTACATTTTTTAAATTACTTTTAAGCCTCCTAAAAGCAATCCCAAACGGACTCTAAGTAGAGCTTTTATTTGTACAGTTTTTACAAGATACACACACAGAGACACACACACACATATATGTATATATAGTCAACGTTTTTTTAAAATTATAAAATTAATTTATTCGATAATTTTTTTAAAGTTATGTTATGAAAATAGTGAAATAAGACTGTAAAATAAATAGAGGATACTTGGGATAATTTAACCCTTAAGAGAAGTCTATAACCTCTACTCCTAAGAAATTCAAAATTTAAACTTTTGTTAGTGGACGCAAAATGGTTTATTTATCTGTTAAGAGTAATTTTATAATTTTTAACAAAAGTTCTTCTTGACAACCAAACACAAATAATTTTTGTAAAACCTCTACTTAAATAAGATTTTATTTGCTATTGAGATGCTGTACAATTTGAGTTATACTTACAATAAAAAAAGTTTAATCATAAAATAAAAGTTGATTGTTATTTAGTAAATATAGTTTTTAAATAATATTTTTAACAAAATTAGTAAAGATATAATAGATTTTTTATCATAAAAATATAAAATCAAATCAATTTAACTTTCAGTTACAATAACAATATTTAATAAACACGTTAATGCTATAACTATTTAATCTCAATTTCAAACAAGGTCTTAGTTCTATTTGAAACTATATACTAAATAGAATCTTAATGCCCAAAAGTTCCACGTAAAACATAATTAAACAGGATTAAAAAATTTAAATTTTTTTAAAATTAAATATTTAATACCATTAAATAAATCATATTAAATATATACACACTGGTTTCAAGGGTGCTGTTACAGCCCGGGATTCCTGCACTGGAACAGCATCCGGGTCCAAAGGCCAACATTGGCTGCACATGGTGGGCATGTGCGGCCAACCAAAACAAAAAAGATTTGGGATGATTCCCGGACAGTATTCCCATCTGGGAATCCTGATTGAAACAGTGCCCCTGGTTTCAAAATAAGCCAATGCTATTTGAAACTATTTTTAAGCAAACCTTATCGTCACATACAATGCTATTTAAACAAAAAAAATTAAACAGAACGTAGACAGAATTAATTAGAACACTGATGCAAGAGATAAAAGGATAATTAATTAAATCTATAATATCATATAATAGGGTATTTTAAAGTTACATAATAATGTAAGTTCTATTAACAGAATAATGGTTTTTATTAAAACAAAAAAAGTCTCAATTAAACTCTATTTGAGTTTGCAGATGCAGATTTTGTGTTAATGTAAGCTGCATCACAAAATTCTATATAGTATTATAATTTATTCTGTCTTATATTTGTAAGTTGTAACATCTTTCATACACACCAATGGGCCTTTGGTCTAGTGGGAGAGACCTTGCACTTACAATGTTGAGAGTAATAGTTCGAGCCTCCATAAAAGTATTTATAGGGTTAGTTTCAATCTTCCCTCAATTATCATATAATTGAGTGGAGACACAGTCCCCTCGAATATTTGAGAGAGTTGAAGAATCTGGGCCACGCTTCAGGAGAGGACATGCCACGACAAAGGTCCCAGTTGTATAATCTGTTTGTAAATTCCTCCCTCAATTATCATATAATTGAGTGAAGACACAGTCCCCTCTCTCAAATTTTTGAGAGAGTTAAAGAATCTGGGCAACGCTTCAGGAGAGGACATGCCACGAAGAAGGTTCCAGTTGTATCATCTGTTTGTAAATTCCTCCCTCAATTATCATATAATTGAGTGAAGACACAGTCCCCTCTCTCGAATATTTGAGAGGATTGAAGAATCTGGGCCGCGCTTCAGGGGAGGACAGGCCACGACGAAGGTCCTAGTTGTATAATCTGCTTGTAAATACCTCCCTTAATTATCATATAATTGAGTGAAGACACAGTTCTCTCGAATATTTGAGAGGATTGAAGAATCTGGGCCGCGCTTCAGGAGAGAACATGCCATGACGAAGGTCCCAGTTGTATAATCTGCTTGTAAATACGAATATTTGAGAGGATTGAAGAATCTGGGCCGCGCTTCAGGGGAGGACATGTCACGACGAAGGTCCCAGTTGTATAATCTGTTTGTACCCAGTGGCGAAGCTAGTATTATTTTTTTGGATGGGCTAGAATTTTTTTAAAAAATGAAATTTATTTCTCAAAAAATTTGTTTTATACAAATAAAATTAAGTACACTACACAAACAAAAATCTAACCATAAAATTATAAAATTACTACGTAAATAAGAAAAATATTATAAAATATTAGATTTATTTTTATTTTTTTATAAATATTAATAAAATAAATTTATAAATTTTTTTTTTTCAAAAGGCTAACCCGGGCTGCTGCCCGGGTTAGCCCACCTTTAGCTTCGCCACAGTTTGTACCTGATATGATATCAGTAACAGTCCTAACAGTCCTGTATAACAGTATTTAAAAAAAAAATCTTTCAAAAAAATCTTTCATACACGACAGGAAGTGGAAGCATCTCACGCGTTTCAGACTTTGAGCCATTGAAATTGAATCATTGATGTGATTACATCACATGCCATGTTTCAGAGGCTTGCCGCTTGCATGAGAGTTGCAAGGCACCGTATTCACATGCTCCATTTAACACAATAAAATGACAAACTATATGCTAAACAGAATCTTAATCCCCAAAAGTTCCACGTAAAACATAATTAAACAGGACTAAATAATTTAAATTCTTTTAAAATTAAATATTTACTACCATTAAATAAATCATATTAAATATATACACACTGGTTTCAAGGGTGCTGTTCCAGTTCGGAATTCCCTCACTGGAACAGCATCCGGGATGGCCTTTGGATGTAAATCCAAAGGTCAACATTGGCTTCACATGGTGAAACATCTAAAAAAAAAAAAAAGATTTGGGGGCGTTAGATTTCAATCCAACGGCCCCCAAATGATTCCCGGATACTATTCCAACCCGGAAATCCCGGATTAAAACAGTGCCCCTGGTTTCAAAATAAGCCAAAATAATTGCGCCACTTTATTATTTTAATTAGACATACATATCATTAAAAAAAAAATTAAGGTGGACATATATGCAAAGGTCACGTTTGTATGGAAAATACAAAAAGTAAATAAATTCTTATTACAGCACTGTAAATTGTATGGCACGTCATTTAAGACATGTCGTCTGTTTCTCTTTTTTGACATGCGGAATAAATGAAAATGAAATTATGAAGAACCAAAAGTTGAAAAGGTGAAACAATGGACATATTTTTGAGTAAACCTTATCGTCACATACAATGCTATTTAAACAAAAAAAATTAAACAGAACGTAGACAGAATTAATTATAACACTGATGTAAGAGATAAAAGGATAATTAATTAAATCTATAATATCATATAATAGGATATTTTAAAGTTACATAATAATGTAAGTTGTATCAACAGAATAATGGTTCTTATAACCTCTTCTGCTCATTTTTATTTAACATTTCTTCCATAAATATTAAGTTAATTTTTACCGGCATCCATAGAAAAACTAGTGGCAGGAAAAATTGTTGGGAAAATATATTCTATAAGAGCATATGTGTTTATTTAATTGTAATAATAATTTTTCTGATTAATAAAATAAATGAAGTATTTTATTTAAATATCTTAATTGCATTAATATTTTGAGTAAAGTCCATTTGATCATATTATATGTATTTATGTGATCACCATGTGGATTTACAGAAGACATAAATATAAGTTATTTTATGATTAAATAAATTATGTTCACAGTTAATAAATAAAGTTGGACACTATATTTAGGTATAGACTGTAATAAATTCATTGAATGATTTGTCTTAATCATGTATGAAATTATTGATGTAGTACGACTACATTGAATAGGATCACATATGAGATTTAATTAACCTTGAAATGATTGTCAAACTTATTAAATCTCATAGGTATTGATTTTACTGTAATCTTAATCTTGAGTTAGTTATGATTTTATGATTGTAATTGTTATTCCATTTGAGTTACCAATGGGCACGATGCACACTTGTGGTCAAGATTACCTGGTACTTTGGTGGAGGCAATTATGAGTATTGGAGTTATAGATTAACAATATACAATTTGTACGACACATCTTTTGATGGGTTTTCGGCACTTGATCATAGAATTCTTTAGCCAGAGTGTGTCAACATATTTAGTATGTTGAAAATGATCATTAAAGAAAACCAGTAAGTATAAAGGAACAAGATATAATTAAATCGATTGGACAGTTGAGATATCGATTTAATTAATGATGTGGTACAAAGGATTATGCAGTAAAGAAATCAATGTGGCATGGGTTGAATTATTATTCGAGAACACTATCCTAGATAGCATATAATTATGGAGGTCAGTTCTAATCTTTTAGTGGAGTAGATTTGGAATTAAATAATTGGGATAGTTTAATTACATGCCTAATTATTGTAGCCACTATTGTATGTACCCAATTGATCCCCGGGTTAGCTCATTTAATTGACTGCACCACTACTGGATTAACAAGCAAGATAACTAAGTATTTGGGTTAAAAGCCTAAATATATTATTTAGTGGGAGGCTCCATTAATACACTTGAGTGTAAGGGGCCTTGTGTTATTTTAAAAGGTGGCCCCAATAACACAAGAACAAGTAACGTGACTTTTATTTTATCGTTTTTTTAATTTAAATCAAATGTGATTTAATAGAATTAAAAAATAAAATAAATATGGAGCCTAGGTTTTCACTAAATTGAGATATAAAAAGTCTTATTTTCTCCCAAAAGAAAAGAGAGAGCCGTATTATACAGTTCAGAGAAAAAGAATTTTTCTCTTTAATTTTGAGAGAAAAATTTTCTCTTGCTAGTTGCTTTTAGTAGTGATAAATGCGCCCACACGTCAAGTGCAGATCAAACCTGAGTTATAACCTAGAAGATCTTTGGTGACGGATCGTGATCTAACAAGCGTGGTGGTGACAGATCGTGATCTGGGAGTCTAAATCACTTCAGCGGAAAAAGTAAAGATTGTTCATCTTCTCAGATTTTCAAGGTACGATCTCTAAATTACTAATTCTTATATATTGTATGAGATTGGTCCTAAATGTTTTTATTAAAATTTAAAAAATTGATTTTCCCCAACAATTGGTATTATTTGTTGGGGAAAATCAACAAATATTAATATATAAGAATTTCGTATGAAATCAATCTTGATTTATGTATTAGAGTGGCGCGATTTATTCAGATATATATTATTTGTTTAAAATATGAATAAAGTATGTTAATGATTCGTCTCAATTCATGATTAGATTGTCTATTGTTTTTTTTTTCTTTGGATTTGTAACAAGAGCGGTGGTCTTTTATCACCATATTTTCCTCTTGATTTATTTTACAGTAATAGAAATTCTGTAAGCTAAAATTGGCATAGGAAATTTTGTAAATCAATCACAGATGTCAGATCAAAACAACAACGGAACGAAGGCTGGATTTTTCAGCCACGGCCACCAACCAGCAGTGCAAGCACGCACGTAGCAGCAACATGCAGCAGCCAGCGCGCGCAGGCAGCATGGCCAGTAGCGCGCGCTGCACACGCTGCACAAGTAGCAAGTTGAGCGTGCGAGCTTGGTGCGTTTCCGGCGACGCGACGGTAGGTAACTCGGCCTCGGAGATGCGTCGGAGGTCGGCTGGTGTCTGAACAGTGGCAGAGGTTTTTGTTGATGGCGGCTGGGGAAGAGAGGAAGGAGAAAACGATGGGTTTAGGGTTTCAATAGTTTTTATCATTGGGATCCTTATGGTTCCATAGTTTTTCCTTTGAGCAGATATGTTTTGATTTTTTATATTTAAGTTCAAAAATAGTTCTGAACTTAATGAATCCTAGTTTTAGGCCCAATTCAAATTGAGTTTAATGGAACAAAATGCATAGATAAAATTTAATACATTAAATTTATTTTTGGTCCAAAAAGTTTTATTTAAAAAAAATTAAAAATTATTTATTTTCTTTCAAAATTAAAATTGGACCAATAATATATTTGAAAGCCCAATTTCCCCTAGTCCATTAATAAAGTCAAGTTTATGGAAGATGGACATTGACAAGAAGCCCAATTAGGATTAGGCTTACGTTTAATGTAATTTTTCATTTTAAAAAAGTCATGAATTAAGATTATTTAATTTTTTTTATATATTATGTTTTGGATAATAACATGCCATGATAACATGTCATATAGAATAGGTAGTGCCACTCTATGCATAATGATACATGTCATTCATTAATTATGAATCATATTATATTGTTTGAAATTTGCATATACTTAATAATATTAGATATCATTTAGATAATATTATAGGAAGCATGCAATTAACAATATATTATTAATGTATATTTTAAAAGGAAAAACTAATTTTAAAATATTGAGTAGGAGAGGGAAAATTCAAGATAATTTTTCCCACGGCTCCATTGTTAATTCAATAATAAAATTATATATATACCTCGACTTCATGATACGGTGATACTCCCTACGGAGAGTATATATATTAGATATTTTATTTGATGAACTTCTTCAAAGATAAAATTGAAATATTTTTCAATCGATTATTTACTCCAACGGTGACTATTGATATGAAAAATACGTAGATTGAAACAATGGTTATACACTCAACTAAAATTTTTTATTAACCTTCCCAACGAAGATCTGTTAATAAATTTAGGCCCAAAAGGATAACGATAATTATTTATCATGTCTCTACATGAAAGTAAATAATCCAATGGATAATTGGGTCTAGTAAGTGTAGACATGACTTCCCCAACGGATAGCTTGTCAAAGCGATACTAGATTATCGTTACAATAAATTAAAATGCATTTATTGTTTTTTATATTTTTGTCATTTATTATGAATATTATGTCAAATTATTTATGCATGAATGTTTTATTTTTCAGAAAATGTTTTCCCTGAGCCCACTTGCTATTATTCTGAATCAAAACAAACTCACTAGAGAGAACTACATAGATTCGAAAAGAAATCTATTCATTGTCCTGACTGCTGAAAATTATAAATATGTCTTAACCCAGCTATGCACTCCAGTTCCAGCGGATGATGCTCATAGAAATCAAAGGAGGCTTTATGAGAAATGGCAAAATGCTACATTTTAGCCTCGATTTCTAATATTCTGCAGACCAAACATCAGAACTTAGAGACTGCCACTGAAAAAATGGATAGTCTCCAAGAGATGTTCAGGTAGAGTACTCGATCTACGAGACAAGCAGCACTGAAAGGTATTATGTACTATAAAATTAGGAAGGGCACAAGAGTTCGCGATCATGTCCTCAAAATAATGGACTATTTGAATGAGTTGAGATTCAGGGAGCACAAATCGATGATAACTCAAAGATTGACATGGTGCTAGAATCTCTGCCAGAAACATTCAAGGAGTTTAGGGTCAATTATAACATGAACAAAAGAAACATGACCTTAACTGAATTGATGAACGAACTCCATTCTGCTGAAGAGATCTATCGTACTGAGAAATCTCTGGGAAGCATAAATATTGCTGAAAAAGGTTATTCTTCTAGGCTTAAACCGAAAGGCAACGGTAAGAAGAAAGATGGGAAAAAGAAACCATCCACCAAGCAAGATGGCAAGCCGAAAGGCAAATGCTTCAAGTGTGGACATAAAGGTCACTGGAAAAAAGATTGCCATAAGATTGTGAAATCAGGTATGGAAAATCTTTTTGTAATTGAGACCTGTTTAGTTCAGAATCCTATTGACACTTGGGTGTTGGATTCAAGAGCAACTAATCATATTTGTAATTCACTTTATTGGTTTCAGGAAACCAGAAAAATAAGTGAAAGAAGCGTAAAGCTGCAGTTAGGGACATGACAGTTCGTATCAGCAGTGAAGACTAGATCTGTTTTATTATCTTTTAATAATGAGACTTTAGTTTTGAATAATTGTCTTTATATTTCAGACATTAAAAGGAATTTAATTTCAGTAGTTTGTTTGTCAAAACAAGAGTACACTGTAAATTTTGGATCCTCTGTTTCTATTTTTTTATAATAAGAGACTTATTTGTTCTGATACATTGGAAGATAATTTATATAATTTAAGTCCTATGATCCATTTCATGTATGATACAGTGATTAATAATGATGAGCATACACATTTATCTAAGAAAAGAAATATTTCTTCCAACCAATGTTATCTGTAGTATTTACGCTTGGGTCATATAAACCAAAATAGGATACATAGAATGATCAAAGATGGGCTTTTGGGTCCACTGAAAAATAAATCATTGCCACTCTGTGAATCCTGTTTAGAAGGAAAAATGACCAAAATGCCGTTCTCGGCCAAAGGTGCACGTGCAACAGTACCACTTGAATTGGTACATACAGATGTATATGTACCAATCAATGTACAAGCTCGAGGAGGTTATGAGTATTTTATCACTTCCACTGATGATTACTCGAGATACAGTTATGTTTATCTAATGCGTCATAAGTCTGAAGCTCTTGAGAAATTCAAAAAGTATAGGGCTGAAACAAAAAAGCAATTAGATAAGAACATAAATAAACTTCGATATGATCGAGATGGTGAATTTCTCTCAGGAGATTTCAAATAGTATGTGGTTGAAAATGAGATTATATCTCAATTAATTGCCCCAGGAACACTATAACAAAATGCGGTAGCTGAAAGGAGAAATAAATTTTTTTTGGATATGGTGAGATCTATGCTTAATTATTCGTCATTACCAATCTCTTTTTGGGGACTAGCACTGGAAACTACAGTTTACCTCTTGAACTTAATTCCATCTAAGTCAGTGCCTAAAACCCCAATATAATTATGGTCAGGTCAAACATGCGCTGAAACCAAAGGCAGACAAAATGGGTTCACGTTCTGAGGTTTGCATGTTTGTGGGGTATCCCAAAATAACAAGGGAAGGTTTATTTTATAGTTCTCAAGATAGGAAAGTGATTGTGAGCACACATTTTACTTCCCTCGAGAAAAACTATATGAATAACTTCAAACCTAAGAGTAAGGTAATAGATCAAGTTGATGCTCAGCTTTCAACACCTGTTATAGAACAGGAAGAACAACAACAACCAGCTGATCAACACAGGATTATCCCTGAACAACCATCACTTTTAGAATCTCGTCGTAGTGGGAAGGTAACTAGGTTACTTGCGAGATACATGTTATTAGGAGAAACCTATACGATTATCTCATATGAACATGTACAAGATCGCACTACCTACAACGAAGTTCTAATAGACAGAGATGTTGAATTTTGGAAAAAGGCCATGAATCAAGAAATGGAATCTATGTATTCTAATAAAGTCTGGGAACTTGTAGAGGCACCAAATGAGGTAAAACCTATAGAGAATAAGGCAAATGATGGAAACATTTAAAGCAAGAGAAAAAGAGGAGTAGACGGAAGGGTGGAAACATTTAAAGCAAGATTAATAGCCAAAGAATTTACTCAGAAAGAGGGAATCAATTATGAGGAAACATTTTCTCCGGTTGCTATGCTTAAATCCATTAGGATTTTGCTCTCCATTGCTACAGTGCTAGATTATGAAATTTGGCAAATGGATGTCAAGACTGCCTTTCTTAACCGGTATATTGAAGAGGGCATATTGAAGAAGACATCTATATGCAGTAATCAGATGGATTCATACAAAAAAACCAAGAACACATGGTATGCAAGTTGTAAAGATCCATTTATGGATTAAAGCAGGCATCCCGGTCATGGAACTTCAGATTTGATCAAGCGATTAAATCGTTTGGATTCATTCAAAACATTGATGAACCATGTGTGTACAAGAAAATTCAGAAAAAATATGTAGCTTTCATAATTCTTTATGTAGACTATATTCTCCTAATTGGAAACGATATAGGAGTATTGACTACAATAAAGAGTTGGTTAGCAAACAATTTGATATGAAAGACCTAGGAGAGACAAGTTATATTCTTAGTATCAAGTTACTACAAGACCGGAAGAATAAAAATTTAGCCTTGTTTCAAGCGGTCTATATCGATAAAATATTGGCTAGATTTAGTATGGAAAATTCCAAGACTGGTTTATTACCATTGGAATTACATTCTCTAAGGATCAATCACCTGAAACATCTGAAGAGATAGATAAAATGAGATGAGTTCCCTATGCAGAAGCTGTGGGAAGTCTCATGTATGTCATACTTTGCACTAGACCAGACATATGTTTTACGATAGAGATAGTTAGTAGTTATCAATCTAAACCTGAACCTGAACACTAGACTGCAGTCAAGCATATAATAAAGTATCTGAAAAGAACTAAAAATTATATGCTTGTGTATTAGGATTCTGACTTTATGTCAAATAAGGATTCTAGAAAATCAACTTCCGGCTATGTCTTTACATTAGGAAGTGGAGCTGTTAGTTGGAGGAGTGTGAAACAATCTTGTATCGTAGACTCCACAATTGAAGCTGACTATGTGGCTGCATCTGAAGCTGCAAAAGAAGCTGTATGGCTCCACAAGTTCCTACAAGATCTTGAGGTGGTACCTGCTGTAACTACACCCTTTAAACTATTTTATGAACCAAGGAACCACAAGAAACAAAAACATATTGAGAGGAGTATCATCTCGTAAGGGATATAGTGCAGAGAGGTGATGTGGAGGTTACTCAGATTGCGTCACAGCAAAACTTGACAGATCCTTTTACTAAGGCCATACTTGGGAAACCTTTTAACTTGCACTTAGAATCCATGGGCATGCGTGATGCCAAATATGTTTTGAGAGCTAGTGGGAGATTGTTGGAAAAATGTGCTCTTTAAAAGCATATGTGTTTATTTAATTGTAATAAATAATTTTTCTGATTAATAAAATACAAGTTATCTTATTAGTAAAGTCCATTTGATCATATTATATGTATTTATGTGATCACCATGTGGATTCACAGAAGACATAAATACAAGTTATCTTATGATTAAATAAATTATATTCATAGTTGATAAATAAAGTTGGGCACTTTATTTAGGTATAGACTGTAATAAATTTATTGAATGGTTTGTCTTAATCATGTATGAATTTATTGATGTAATACGACTACATTAAATAGGATCACAGATGAGATTTAATTAACCTTGAAATGACTGTCAGACTTATTAAATCTCATAGGCATTGATTTTACTGTAATCTTAATCTTGAGTTAGTTATGATTTTATGATTGTAATTGTTATTCCATTTGAGTTACCAATGGGCACGATACACACTTGTGGTCAAGATTACCTGGTATCTTGGTGGAGGCAATTATCAGTATTGAAGTTATAGATTAACAATATAGAATTTGTACGACACATCTCTTGATGGGTTTTCGGCACTTGATTATAGAATTCTCTGGCCAGAGGGTGTCAACATATTTAGTATGTTGAAAATAATCATTAGAGAAAACCAGTAAGTATCAAGGAACAAGATGTAATTAAATCGATTGGACAGTTGAGATATCGATTTAATTAATGATGTGGTACAAAGGATTATGCAGTAAAGAAATCAATGTGGCATGGGTCGAATTATTATTCGAGAACACTATCCTAGATAGCATACAATTATGGAGGTTAGTTCTAATCTTTTAGTGGAGTAGATTTGGAATTAAATAATTGGGCTAGTTTAATTACATGCCTAATTATTGTAGCCACTATTGTAGGTACCCAATTAATCCCTGGGTTAGCTCATTTAATTGACTGTACCACTACTGGATTAACAAGCAAGATAACTAAGTATTTGGGTTAAAAGCCTAAATATATTATTTAGTGAGAGGCTCAATTAATATGCTTGAGTGTAAGGAGCCTTGTATTATTTTACAAGGTGGGCCCCTATAACACAAGAACAAGTAGCGTGACTTTTGTTTTATTGTTTTTTAATTTAAATCAAATGTGATTTAATAGAATTAAAAAATAAAATAAATATGGAGCCTAGGGTTTCCACTAAATAGAAATATAAAAAGGCTTATTTTCTCCCAAAAGAAAAGAGAGAGTCGTATTATACAGTTCAGAGAAAAAGAATTTTTGTCTTTAATTTTGAGAGAAAAATTTTTTCCTGCTAGTTGCTTTTAGTAGTGATAAAGGCGCCCAGACGTCAAGTGCAGATCAAACCTGAGTCATAACCTGGAAGATCTTTAGTGACGGATCGTGATCTAACAAGCGTGGTGGTGACGGATCGTGATCTAACAGGCGTGGTGGTGACAGATCGTGATATGGGAGCCTAAATCACTTCAGAGGAAAAAGTAAAGATTGTTCATCTTCTCAGATTTTCAAGATACGATTTCTAGATTACGAATTCTTATATATTGTATGAGATCGGTCCTAAAAGTTTTTATTAAAATTTAAAAAACTGTTTTTCCCCAACAAAAATATGCTATGATCCTAAATGTTAGGTTTTAGGATTTTAATTAGAGAATTCCAGAAAGAGAAGATAAAAAATTTAAGAATTCAGAGGGGAGAGGAAAGAATTAACAGGGTTTGATATTAATTTTTAGTATTGCTTCCTTTAAAACATAATGAGAACCACTTATTTGTAGTAGCTCAATAGAATTCTAATTCTAATTTAGTTAGAACCCTAAATCATAATTGTAGTAAGAAAACATAATCCTAATGGAAAGAAATTAAACAAATAAATTAAAAGGAGTAAGAAAACATAATCCTAATTTAGTATTCTTCTAAATTTTCTTTGTTTCTTCTTCACCTTTTTATTTGTTGTCTTCTTCTTCGTTTTTTTTTTATTTCTTCTTCTTCTTCTTGGTATCGATCTTCTTCTTCCTCATCATATTTTTAATTTGTTGTCTCTTCTTTTCATTTTTCCTTATTTTCTTTTTATTTCTTCTTCTTCTTCTTCGCAGCATTGATCTTCTTCTTCTAATTCTTCTTTACACAGTTATTGCCACCGCCCTTTAATTCTTTTTAGGGTCTGATGTTCTTGTTTCGGGTTTCATTAATTATATGGGTTCTTTTCGATTTGGCATATGTGTTTCTTTGTTGTTTAACTTTATGGTAGAATAACATAATTTTTAACCCTGTTGATTCATGTAGCTCAAATTAATCTACACAAAAATTAAAAAAATCAAAATATATTAAGAGTGTTTATTGTTGGATGATTGGTTTGATGGTCAAACTGATAGGGTTCTTTTGTTGATTGATTGAAGAAGATGGTGATGGATAAGAATTTTGTGGTGATGAAAATGGATGTTGGATGAGATTTGGGTATTATTAGTGCATTATTTGTCATAATTTAATCTTTTCATATTATAGGTTTGATATGAGTTAAATTTTGTTATTTTTTTATCCTTCTCGTATGAGATATATTTATAAATAAATAAGCAACTAGTACGTTTTCATTGTTGCTTATTTTTTAAAAAATAAGTTAATGATTATCACCTATCTATTTATTTTTAAAAATTATATTACTTTTTTTATATTTGTTAAAATATGTGTCATTGAAGTTACATTAACCCCTATAAATTAATCCAATGTGCATGTGCATGCTTAGGCAATTAAGTTTTTAGTTAACTATCGGGTTGATTGACCATGATTAAATTGTTGTCTAACTATTCGAATCGGAAAACGACACCCGGTAAGTGCCCTTTTCCTTTAATGGTCACCTTGCCTTTTTTTTTCTTTTTTGGGGACAATTATACCCTCTCCTATCATCTCAACAAAACCACAAATTATTTTCCCCATAATTAAAAGTTGGGACATATCTAATGTTAAATTCTACAATTTTGCTTCTTACATGGTGTTTGTTTTTGCATGCCCTGTTCGGCTGTTCTGCTCTCTTACGAAGCTGAGTTTCGGTTTTTTTAGCACAACAAAAGCACATACTTTAAAAGCAACTACAATCCGAAATTAGTAGGGATTATTATGCTCAATTTACAAGTTTCTTTTTAGTTGATAAAAAGTCTCAACAAATAGAATTAAATACAATAAAATGTGTCTATAGTGATACTCTGTATAAAAATAATCTCCATATAGTAATATAAAATTTTGATCTTAATTTGAGCTAGTTGTGATTAAGAATGAACTTTACATTATAATAAGTTATAATTTTTATAGATCTCGTGCTTAAAACTTGCCTCTATATAGTAATAATTATTTTTATATTACAAAATATATATGTTTTCATTACATTAAAGTTTGGGATGGAAAACAATATTTTTCTAAAGTATTTGAGACAATGATTTAATCTTTAGAATTGCTATCAAATCATTGTATAGTATTTATAAAATTTACATTGAGAGAAAAATATTAAATTAAAAAATATAAACGTTTAGACTTTTAAGATAACTTGCATATTCCCATTGCTACATACATATATATACTAGTTTTTTAAAACTATGTCTATCTATTTTATCAATATCTATAGTTAGATTTGACATTAATTAATTATTAATGTAGTGCATACTTTATCTTTATATTACTCGCATTAAGGATAATTAAGTGAATACAATAATTTTGTAATTACACCTCTATTAAGTTACAATCTTCTCATAGTAACAAAATTAGTTGGTTCCAATTGTATGACCATAGAGAGAGAGATTCTATTGTACCTTAAAATTTTTATTTAGCTTATGCTGTTATTGTGATTGTACAATATTGTCATATAATACATAGCAATAAAATTTTTTAAACGCATAAGTTCATAATCATTATTAAAACTTAGGAAGAATGATATGTATACTTTCATTCATTTTAAAAATAATTTTACCACTTTGATCCATTATATTTTTTTGAAATTCTTTTTATTATTGTTAAAAGAAAATTTTACCACCGCCGAGCGGTAACAAAATGATAAAATTTTTATTAAACTGTTGAATACAGCTTGTAAATATTTCTTTTTTTTTTTATTAGCAGGGGCTCATTAAAACGAGCTAAACAGGAACAAAACGGGGTTGAGTAACCCCAAACATGTCTTGCGAAATAATAGAATAGATACCCACAGGAGGGTTAGAAAAAACATGAACGCCAAGAGGAACAGAATGAGCCATATTAGCCATGAAGTCTGCAGCTGAGTTTGCTTCACGATAGATGTGAGTGACAATAGTCCGCCAATTTCTACTTAATAGATCCTGGACAGCACGAACTAAAGCATAGAACACGTTAGGAACGACCACCTGCTTAGAGATCATTTGGACAACACAAAGACTATCCACTTCCACCAAAAGACGCCTTATGCCTGCATCCCAAGCAAGAATTAGGCCCTGATACAGTCCCCAAAGCTCCGCCATAAGCACGGAACTCTCCCCAATTTTCATACAAAACCCAGTAATCCAATGACCGACAGAGTCCCTAACAACACCGCCCGCTCCTGCTTCCCAAGCATTTTTACAAGAGCCGTCTGTATTTAACTTACACCATGGCCATGGCGGTGGCACCCACCGGATAAAAATCTCCTGACGTCTCGGCTGCTGGCTTATATGAGAATTATTAATTCTATGAATTTCATTAGCTCTGGCCATGGTATCTAGATAGATGGTTAAGCTATCCACCACCTTCCCCGCAACAAAAAATTGGTTCCTCCAGAACCACAACCTCCAAACTGCCACACCAAAGATACAGTCCCAAGGGAGAGGAGATGCAATCTTCCACGTATTCTGCAAGTTGTCAATAATCCAGTCACGTAAGTTCGAGTTGAAAAAAGTGCTATGATTTTCCATTGGAACAAGTCTATTCCAAGCCTGCTTAATACAACTGCAATCTCGCAAAGCATGGAGGATATCTTCAACTGCGCCCCCGCACCTATCACAGCCCACAGGAACAGGAATGTGACGCCTAGCAAGCTCCTCATGAGTCTTTAGTTTCCCATGCATAAGCTGCCAAAGAAAGAGGCGGATGGATTGAGGTCCCTTCCACCTCCATGGTAACTTCCAAATTCTGTCATTATCAGCAACGAGATGATAGCAAAGAGAATCATAAGCTGACCGAACCGTAAAGAGGCCTCTTGGATCAAAACTCCAATAAATTCTATCAGGCCCAAAATGAGGATCCGGGGGCATGACTGAGGCAATTTGCATGAGAATATTATTTGGCAGCAAATGCTCAAACCGCGACCAATTCCAGCCCCCATGCCCATTCATAAATTCACTCACAGTGGCGCTAATAAAGTCTTGAGGAACCGGCTGGAGAGCAAGGCTGATCAAGGGATTATGTTTCGTAACCCAACAATCTAACCAGAACCGAATTCGAGTTCCATCACAAACTGACCAGCGAGCACCATGCACAGTTGCAGACCACGTGCTGCTAATAGCTTTCCAAAGCCGAGACCCCGGCTTCTTAGGAAGGGAAATCGGTAAGTTGCTAGACTCCAAGCCATATTTAGAGCAGAACACTTTCACCCATAGTTTGTCCGATCTAGAAACAACTTCCCAACTCAATTTCATCAGCAGCGCCTGATTCATCACGTCTATCTTTTTAAACCCCAGACCTCCATGATTTTTTGGCATACAGATTTTGTCCCACCCCACCATACTCATCTTGTGACTCTTCGACTTCCCATCCCAAATAAAACGCCTACAAGCTTTGTCAATTTTAGAACGCACCGGAGAGGGAAGCAAAGTTGTTTGCATAGCGTAAATAGGCATCGCTTGCAAAACTGATTGAGCCAGAGTGACTCGTCCAGCAAAAGATAAGTGAGCCGCATTCCAGCCAGTAAGCCGCTTGTCCACTTTGTCAAGAATAGAGTGATACGTATTTTGATTAACCCGCGAGTGAATTAAGGGCATTCCAAGATAGTCACCCAAATTATTTGTGATCGACAATCCCAAAGTAGCACCAATGAGATGGGCATCCCGAGACCCAACATTCTTCGAGAAAAAAACTTTAGTTTTCATTTTATTGACTTTTGCTTCCGAACTCCTACAATAATTCTCCAGAACAGCCTCAATGACCAGAGCTTGATCAATCGAAGCTTCCGCAAATAAAAGCAAATCGTCTGCAAAAAATTGGTGCGTTAAAGGAGTTCCATGTTTGGCAAGCCGAATAGGCTTCCATCTTCCTTCCATCACCGCTTGGGTTATACCATGACTCAAACGCTCAATGCAAAGCACAAAAAGATAAGGCGACAGAGGATCTCCCTGGCGAATACCTCTCCCCGGAAAAAAAAGCCTCTGTAGCCGCCCCATTCCACAATATGCTCATACTAACTGTAGTTACACAATCCATGATGAGTCTAACGAAATAAATCGGCAGACCAGTCTGTTGAAGTGTATCAAAAATGAAATCCCAATTAAGTCGGTCATACGCCTTCTCGAGATCAACCTTAATGGCCATAAATCCTTTCTTGCCGGTTTTCCTGCGCATAGAATGCACTACTTCTTGGGCTACAACAATATTATCTATTATATGCCTCCCAGGAACAAAGCTTGTCTGATTGGGGCCTATAAGGTTGGGCAGCAACGATTGCAAACGATTAGCTAGAATTTTAGTCACTGTCTTATAGGCAACTGTGCATAAACTTATAGGCCTAAACATCTGTAAACTGGTAGGGTGCTCCTCTTTAGGGATCAAAACCAGAAGCGTAGTGTTGATCTCTTGAGGGACCTTGCCCTTGGTAAAAATATCAGCAATAAATCTGCAAAATGAAGGACCAACAATATGCCATTGGGATTGGTAAAAAATAGCATGCAAACCATCCGTACCTGGAGCTTTCAGCGGCTTCATACTAAACACAGCTCTTTTAATTTCCTCCCCGAAAACCGGGGCTGCAGCACTATCAACTTCATGAGATGCCAAGGCTGGAAAGAGATTTGTAACATGATAATCTTGATAAACTGCAGTTTCACTTTTAAATAAGGAAGAAAAATACCCCACCGCATGGCTCCGTATAGCTTCCTCATCATACAGCCAATTCCCCGAATTATCTCGGATGGCCTCAATTCTATTCCGCCGCCTGCGAGCAATAGTTTTTTGATGGAAGAAATTTGTATTTCTGTCTCCATGCAAAAGCCAATCTTTTCGAGATTTTTGAAGCCAAAGAATTTCCTCCTGTCCCATCACAATTTCGAGCTCGTTACGCAAGCGGGCCTCCAACCGCATCAAACTGCGAGAGCTATACTTCTCCAGGGTTGCTTGAATCCCATTAATCCGAGCCATAAGCCGTCGTTTTTTCTGAAATATATTCCCAAAAACATCTCGATTCCAAGCTTGAACCGCCTGAGTAAAATGAGAAGCTGCTGCACTATAATGGGTATGTGGATGCCACACCTGTTTAACAAAATTACTGAATTGCTCATGAGTTAACCAAGCAGCCAAAAATCGGAAAGGCTTTTTCCCCTTATGACCAGCCACAGCTCTCGCAAACCGAACCAGCACCGGTCTGTGATCTGAGGCAACCTTCGGGAGGTGTAGCACAGTATTATCCGCATACTTAAGAAGCCAGTCATTGTTACACAAGGCTCTATCAAGCCGTTTAAAAAGCAATCCACGTGACCAAGTAAACTTTGGACCTTTGAATTTTAAATCAAACATTTGATGCCCATCAAACCACTTCCGGAACAAGTTGCACACTCCTGAGCTCCTTATCACACCCCCTGCTTTTCAGAAGCATATAGGATATAATTAAAATCTCCACCAACCAGCCAAGGACCTTGGATTGAACGAGCAAGATTTTCCATTTGACACCACAGCTGTCTCCGCAACATTGGATTTGGACTGGCATAAACAGCTGTTGCCCAAGATACAAAGACATTGTTCATACAAATCCGAAAGTGAATAAACTGCCAATGATTAAATAAAACCTCCACCTCTAGAAAATTTCGCCAAATAAGCCAAATTCCTCCAGAGAATCCCACAGCTTCCACTCGATGTGATTTATCAAATCCACTTTTCTTGATAAAATCATCTGTTTTAACCCCACTAATACGAGGTTCCATCAAAACCACCAAAGAAGGATTATAATTCTTCACAAGAGTCCTAAACGAGCGCCGAAACTCCCCTGAGGCTGCCCCTTGGACATTCCAGTACATGATACTTATTGACATAAAATAATAACAAGAGACGACAAAAACCTACTATTGCTGTCCAGTGGCAGCATCCATCAACGCCAACGGCGTTTCTTGAACCATCAAGTCATCATCATCAGTCCTCCCATCCCCATCAATATCACTCACAGCTGGAATAGTATGAGCACGTCCAACTTCCTTCAACTGGAAGATATTTTGAACATCTGGAGGGTCGGCCAAGTGTTGTGGATCAGGACTCAGCCTGTCTCTATGCTCTGTGGCCACTTCGCGCACATCCCCATGGGGATGAGATTGAGAGGAGCAAAAGACCACAGTATGTTTAGTGGGGTCCAGGGTAGTAGCGAGGGGGGAGACATGTTGATTACTAGAGACTTGCTGAAAAGAGACGTGTGAGTTGAAATTATGGTTTGCATGGGGAGAAAGATTTATATCCACTTCACTGGTATTAAGATCACTCGGCTGGAATGGGTTACAGACAGAATTCACTGGGACATTTGGCTTCCTGCTCTGAATTCTTGTAGCCATAGCCTTGTTATGCGGCTTACGACGAGCCAAATTCTTTGTTGTGGTTTCTTTAATGGAGGTAAAGGGAGGGATGGAGGGGGGTATGAAGGGCTGCCGTGAGGTAGAGGGGATGTCTGTGAAGGCTGCATGCACAGGGTTTTCACATTCATCCGGGACTTGAGCTAGAATTTGAAACCTAGAGGAACCAGCTCCAGCAAGCACCCGGTTACGGTTTAAGTCCCCAGAATTCTCCTTACCACTGTTAGGTTTCTTGCCTCTCCTTGTGGCAATCATCCAGGGTCCAAACGGATCTACCTTACTACCGTCATTACTACCTCCTTCCTGTTGAACAGGAGCCTCATTACCCGGCATAGCTTGTTGAGCCTGACCAGCATTTTCGGAGTTTATCGAATTGTCAGATCTCTTGCAATTACTACTGCTATGCCCGTATCGTCCACACTTAAAACAGATTACTGGTAAACCCTCGTATTCCACCTTTTGGACCTTCCCATCCAACTCAAACTGAGACACCAGCGGCCTAGTTAACGAGATACTAACTGCAAGACGGGCAAATCTTCCACGAGTAGAGGATATAATATTTACTCTGTAAATATTTCTTTTTTTAATTACAGCTGAAGAGTAAATATTATATTTTTATATACAGATTGATTATTTGAGACACTATGGATAAAAACTAGTTGATTTTTTTTTGTATTTTAAAAGTTATACTAATTGTCCTCTTCAATTTCTTTTTGTTATTGTTTTATTACCAAGCACCAAGAACGGAATAGAATAACTTAATATTACGTTTTTCTCACAGCATTATTTATTACAGACAAGCAATAAAAAAGGAAAATAAAACAAACAGATACACACAATACACACACAAATACACAATATGCCAGGCCCCACAGACTTAATCGAATGATTTTCAAATAATTTTTTCGGACTGGCCACTCGAGTCACTAGTACTAGCAACACCAATTCGGGTAGAAAATAATGAGAAAAACTTATTCAGAATGCAACACTTGCTAGCCCAAGTAGCCCTGAGCTTTCAGGCTTTCCACTGCCTCACGAACAACCTCTTCAATCGGAGTGAAATCCAGCCCCAGACTGATTAGCCTCTTCGCTGCATTCTCACAACCTACCAGGCCAGGTTGAGTTTCCGCCTTGAACTTGCAGTGTGTAATCCAATTTGCAAGGGAAAAAGAAAAAAGAAAAAAGAAAAAGAAGTGAATAGAATATCAAGAAACATAAAAATTTATATTTAGATGCCTCTTCGGTGGAGTCCTCCTCTAATATTGCGGACGACTGCGTTCGTTAAAATTCAGACAGAAAAATTTCCACCAATTCAGTCATCAGTAAGGTTAAACATCAATTCAAATGAGTAAACTACTGATTGATTAATCTTACAAGTAACTTTAAACTGATGATTTTTTTTTTGGGGCCTTTAGCAATTCTTTGCCAAAAGAAATTAAAGATCCATATTTTAACAAAAGACAGATATCCTAGATACACACACACACACACAAACCTGTGAATTGGAAACTCAGGAAAGAGTTTGGAGACCTTTTCAGCAAATTCAGCAAACTGATAAATTCCATTGGTGCAAAGGTATCTACCACAAGCAGCAGGAGTTTCAAAGAGCAACACTTGAGCCTTGGCCACATCTTTAACATGCACAGCTCCCAGCCAGTAATGCTCTTAAGTGTCTTTTGAACCCTGCAACAAACGCGCAAAGACACTGACTCCGCCGCATTCACGTAAGGCTGCGGAAATGGCCCAAGAGATGTGGCTGGATGGATTGCCACCACATCCGTTCCATTCTTCTCTGCAAATTCCCATTCTGCTTTTTCTGCTAGTGTCTTTGACATTGCATACCATATCTAACATAGAATTTTTTTTTTTTTGAAAAAAAAGAAGATATAAAAGTTAAATCTCTAAAAATCAGCATAACTCATATCAGCATGACATGGTGTAACGGGCCGCTCAAATCTCTACAAGGCCTGGCCCGAGATCTAGAACCCTCTACAACTTGTGACTAAGTTAGAACTTTCTAGCCCTCTCCACATGGGTGCTTAGATATAGTGCCAAATGCATCTCCACATTGGTGCTTGGCTATGGTGCCATTTGTATAGACTTCTGTAGAAGTAGCACACCTAGATGATGAGTCACTTGTGTAGAAAACTCTAGAGCAAGCCCACCACTCACTATAAATAGGGGTGAACATCCACCATATTCACCCACCAACTTCACTCTTGTACACACACACTTAGCTTCATGTTGTTGTACTTACACCCCTTGTAATTTTTCAAGTATGCATAATAAAAGCCATTTTTGGCCATCCAACTCTTGATTCTCTTTACATTTTCTGCAAGTATTTTACTTAGCAAGTTGGAGAAGCGTTTAAGGCTTACTTGACAACTTTCATGCCAAAAGTTGCTCAAATGCCGCACAGGTTGCAACGCAAAAACTATCACCCCGTGACAAGTAGTATAAGAGCAAAGGTTTGCACCCACCCGCAAATTAGCTCGTAGACAATGGCCAATCCTACCGGCACCTTGCAAGAGGAAACACTAGGTACGGAAGCACCGGAGCAAGCTCGTGGCCGTGAGGAAAGACGTGGACAAGCTAAGTCTCGAGGGAAGTCCAAAGCCTCTCCTATGGATGCATTGGAGCCTCGTGTTGCCGTGCTCGAAACTTTGGTGTCCGTTGTCCAAGACACCCTTGATACCTTGGAGGTGTGATTCGATGGCCTTGAGGGTGAATATGGGGATTTCACCGTAGCCACCAAGGCCCTCATGCATGACCAAGCTGAATCTCTCCGAGGGGATTTCCAAGCATTCCATGATGAGCTGGTCAACTTGCGTAGCTTCATGCAAAATGAGCTACGGGCAGTCCGCGCGGAGGTTGAAGAGGTCCGCTCGAATTGGGCTTGGCACAAGCGCACACTCACCCCTAGCACAGTTGTGGTTCCTGCAAGCTCGAGTGAAGCGCGCCGCATCGATGTGCCCAAGTCCGACACTTATGATTGTGCGCGCAATGCCGTTGTGGTGGTCAACTTCCTCTTCGGCCTGGAACAATATTTTGACGCCAAGGGTGTCCGTGACGAGGCATCAAAGGTGGACACTGGGCCTACATTTCTCCGAGGTGCTGCACAACTATGGTGGCGGCAAAAACATGGTGAGATGGGCAAGGGCATTTGCACCATCAGCACATGGGCCGAGTTTCAGCAGGAACTCCGGAAGCATTTCGCCCCAAGCAATGCCGAGAAGGAAGCGCGAGGGCGCTTGCGTCGGCTCAAGTAAACGGGTAGCGTCCGCGATAACATCAACGACTTCACCACCCTCATGCTTGAGATCTCTGACATGTCCGACAAGGACTCTCTCTTCTACTTCCAAGACGACCTCAAAGATTGGGCCAAGACGGAGCTCAATAGGCGCGGCGTGCAAAGTCTCGATGATGCCATTGCCATCGCGGAATCACTATCCGATTACTCCGCCTAGCCCAAGGACAAGAAGCCTAGCCAAGGCAAAGGTGGGGGAGAAGGTCGAAAGGACAAGGGCCGCGACCGCAAAGATTGGGGACAGAAAAGCCTCCAAGCGGCAAGAGCGGGCCAAACAAGCCGGAGAAACAGCAGCAGCCTAAGCCTCGAAGCCCATGCTTCATTTGCAACGGCCCTCATTGGGTACGCAACCGCCCAGAGAAAAAAACGCTTACTGCCCTTGCCGCGCAGTTCAAGGGTGACTCTACATCATCACCGGAAGAGCCCCAACATAGAGTGGGTTCCCTCAAGCGGCTGGGCGCACTCGAAAGCCGCCCGCCTACAGCCACAAAGAATGGCCTCATGTACGTGAGCGCGATGGTCAATGATCAAGCTGTCCGTGCATTGCTCGACACCAGAGCAACACACAACTTCATTTTGGATGAAGAGGCAGCGCGCCTAGGCCTAAGGGCGACAAAAGACGGAGGCTCAATGAAGGCGGTCAACTCGCCCGCCAAGCCCATTGTAGGCACCGCACAAGGTGTGCGCGTCATGCTTGGAACATGGAGCGGAAAGATCGACTTCTCGATTGTGCCCATGGATGACTTCAAGATGGTCCTTGGCATGGAGTTCTTCAACTGAGTCCATGCCTTTCCACTATCGGCCGCAAACTCCTTAAGCATCCTCGACGGGAGTATGGCATGCATGGTTCCAGCCGAGCGCTCGAAGTCCGCGGATAAGGTGCTCTCGGCCATGCAGTTCAAGAAGGCCTTTCGAAAGGATCCTAACTTCTTGGTCTCCATCCGGGAGATGAGCGATGGAGACGATCACGAGAGCTTGCCAAGCCAAGTCCCGTAGCCCATCCAAGCTACCCTCGATGAGTTCAAGGATGTCATGCCTCCAAAGCTTCTGAAGAAGCTCCCGCCATCGAGAGAGGTGGAGCATGAGATCGAGCTAGAGCAAGGCGCGAAGCCACCAGCCTTAGCGTCTTACCGCATGGCACCACCCGAGCTAGAAGAGTTGCGGAGACAACTCAAGGATTTGGTGGATTCGGGCTACATCCGCCCCTCGAGGCCCCGTTCGGTGCACCCGTGCTCTTTCAAAAGAAGAAGGATGGATCCCTACGTATATGCATCGACTACCGGGCACTCAACAAGATCACCATCAAGAACAAGTACCCGATTCCCTTGATCGCGGATTTGTTTGATCAACTCGACAGTGCGCGGTACTTCACCAAGCTTAACCTATGGTCCGGGTACTACCAAGTGCGCATAGCCAAGGGAGATGAGCCGAAGACGGCGTGCGTGACCAGGTATGGCTCTTTTGAGTTCCTTGTTATGCCATTTGGCCTCACAAATGCATCGGCCACATTTTGCACTCTCATGAACAAGGTTTTCAAACCGTTCCTCGACCGCTTCGTTGTGGTGTACTTGGATGACATTGTGGTGTATAGCACCACTCTCGAGGAGCATGCCCAACACCTACGGCAAGTCCTCCAAGCACTACGCAACAACCAACTCTACCTCAAGTTGGAGAACTGCTCATTTGCTCAACGAGAGGTGGAGTTCCTCGGCCACAAGATAGCGGATGGGAAACTCATAATGGAGAGCTCGAAGATAGAGGCCATACTGTGAAATTCTAGTTATGCAACCCAAGAGGGGGGGTGAATTGGTATTTTAAAAATTATCCTAGTAAAACACACAACAATCCAATCTAATGCCTTAATAAATACGAAAACAATAAATTCAATGAAAGCACAATAATAAATGAGTAAGGAAGGAGAAAGCAAACTCAAAGATTTTTACGTGGTTCGGCTATCCCCGCCTACGTCCACGCCTCCAAGCTCACCGGGCTTGAGGATTTCACTAAGCAAGCCTCCAAGGCTTCAAATGCTCACAATTGACTTCCAAGGTGTCAATGGACCTTCACAACAAGAGATTATCCCCAATCTCTTAACCCAAGTGTATCCCAACACTTACAACCTCTCAAGGATAAAGATTACAAATGATTTTTCTCTCACACAATGTGTTTGATTACAAATGAATGATCAATGTGTGAATCAAAGAAATAAAAACAAGTTTGAAGCTCAATAATAGATTTATGCTCAGTAGCAAGCTCAATGATAACTCTTGGATCTATTCTTGTTTGAATTTGAATGAGCTTATTTATAGTTGAAGCTGAAAACTAGCCGTTCTATCGACTTTCTGCTCACTGTCGGATCGCCGTTAACTAGATGTCGGATCGCCGTTTGACTGGTCAATATGACTGTTGGGCTTGATTTTCAAATTGTCGGATCGTCGTTATCAATATATCGGATCGTCGTTAGTGTCCAGAGGCTAATCTTCAATTCTGGGCGATGTCGGATTGCCGTTATCTAGATGTCCGATCGCCGTATATCTAAGAATCGCTGCTGGTGGCTGCTACAGTGAACTATTTTGTAAAATGATAGTTTGACCCCAAAACTTTATATAATTGTACAATGGCCCAAAACATTATGAAACTTTACATATAGGTCCAATTTCAGAATTTCTAAATAATACATTGTGAATCCCAAAACTTTCTGAAATTATGATATGACCTAAAATACTATGAAACATTTCAAATAAGTCCTTCTCTAAAATTTCAAGCAATACTTGTTGATTTCAAAGTTTTCAAAATTCTTTCAATTAAACCATAAACTTGAAAAACAACCAATTTTATAAAATCATTTTTCTATTAGATATAAAACCTTTATAATGTGAAAATAATGATTTATTTAAAATGTAAGAAAAATAATTTATGCTTTCAAAAACTTAATCATTCTTAATTTTATTTGTTATCATCAAAATCAATATTATGTTAACATAAATGTTAACAATCTCCCCCTTTTTGATGATGACAAACTTTTCATGTATTTAAAGAATTATTCCATAAATTGCTCCCCTTAAATGTAAGCTTCTCTTACAATTTTTCAATTAACAAATTTAAATACATGCATTCTTCTCCCCCTCATTATCAAAAAGAAAAACTTAATTGGCAAAGAAAAAGAGTAGAAAAATTTTATAAATTAAAAAAAACATGTATTCTTCTTCCCCTTCATCATTAAAAAAGAAAACTTAAAGGAAAAGAATAAGAGTATTAAATTTGTTACCCATGTTGTCCGAGTAGAAATTTTGATAGAATCTTCCCCTAACAACAAGCATCACTTCAAATACAAGTTTAGCAATATTATTCCCAAATTATCATAAATCATCATACAAACCAACTCTATACATAAATCATCACATAATCCATCAACCATGAAATGATCATGAATCATCATTCCATCAAATCAACAACTCATGACATAAAATCATCATATTAAAAAAAATATGTAATCAAATCATCATTATATCTCAAAATCATTACCATGATCATATATCAACCATAAAAATGCTCAAAATGCATGTTACTTCCCTCAATTTACATTATCAAAATACTTTGTCTCCCCCTTTGGATAACAAAAATGTTCAAAATGCATATTATCCAAAATTATATTGTATGCTCTCCCTAAATATATGGCCAATTTAAAATTGTAACCAAATTAATTTTATCCAAAAAAAATATCATATTTATCTCCTCATTTATCATAAAAAATAGATAGATGCAATTAAAACACGATCATAAAAAATAATTCGATGAAGATATTACCCATTTTGAGCGAGCAAAAATTTCGACAAAATCTCCCCTTAAAAATGAACAAATTCTCAAATACACAACATGGTTAAAACACTTCCACATAAGCTTAAACAATTATAACAAATCAACAACTCCATCAATTCTTCAAACAACGCAAATATAATCATCAATCATCAAAATCATCAAGAAATCAAATCATCCTAAGTTTATGCCGAATTTTTGAAAATTGCTCTTCGCAAAGAGGTTTTGATTTGTTTACCAAATTAGCATGCATATTATCAACTATCCAAGCTCCATAATTACTAATCACATTTTAGAAATCAAGAAAACTCATCAAAGACCTAATGTGACGTTTCAATATAACTTAAAAAATCTTGTATACTTAAAATTCTCGAAGTATATATATTTCTCCCCCTTTCGATATCAATTAAAGCAAGTAATGCATATTCGACAATACATCAATAAAGTACAAAAAAAATACATTCATTTACCAAACATAGATTGCATAAGATCAAACTTTATCAAATACATGTAATCATCAAAATATATTCTTTATCTAAAATCTTAAGCAAAGCATAAGTATATAATGACAATATATAGATCATCAAAATCAAACAAAGGCATCATGATAAATCACTCAATGTTATACACATTGATAATTTCATAAAGTAAACATACAAGCATACTTTCGCAAATTCAATCTATTATCCATTTATCATGATCTACTCAACATAATAAATAGGCAAGATAAGCTTATCTATTTCATGTTAATGCACTTAATGTTATGATACCAAATGAAATGTTAAAAATTTACTAAGATTAAAAGACCATCACTTATAATCAATAAGGCAATAATTGTTACCAAAACAATTAAACCATCTTACCTCGTTATTTTTGCTTAGACCATAATCAAGTGATTATCCTCACAAGCTTCATCAAGGAACTCTCCACCCTTCCTTGTTTGTGGTACCTATAAAAAATTATTCAAGTTGTGTCCTTTGGTACCCAAATATTCTTGGGTCCTTGAGTGTTAGTAATAGTTCCTTTTGGAACCCAAATACATTTTGCTCCATAATATGCATTTCTTTTAACTGGACATCTATTCTTCATGTGACCATTTTGATTGCAATAATGACATACAATTTTATGGTCACTTGTGGAGGTAGCTTTAACAAAATAATTCTTATAATATTTTTGTTTCAAATTAGGCTTATAGCCAATACCTCCTTTATCAATATACACATTTTTGTGTATTAAGTAAGTTATCCAACATCTTTTGCCCATTTGTGAATTTTAACACAATTTGATTTAGCTCATTGCTTTTCTTCTTAAGCACTTCATTTTCTTTCATTAATTCATCAACATGTGATTTCTCATGCTCATATGAAGTACTTTGTTTGCATTTAAATGATGCAATCTTATTATGTAACATTTCATTCTCTAATTCCAATTCTTTGATCTTTTCATTTAATGAAACATTGCATTTTTGTAAAGCATCATTTTCATTTTTCAAGTCATCTATATGTGATTTTAGATGCTCGTGTGAAGTGCTACATCGCTCATTTAATAATACAATTTTATCATGCAATGTTTTATTCTCTAATTCTAGGCATACAATTTTTGCATTTAGAGATTCATTTTCATTTCTGAGCTCTACCATTTTCTTTTTAAGACATTCATTCTTTTTACTAATTTTCATCCACTCATTAGAACAATTTGAAACTCTATGAAATTCTTTTTTATCTAAGGCACAAAATAAAGCATTCATAGCCTTAGAATTTAAAGACATATTTTTCCTATCTAATTCACTTAAAGCATTCTTCCTAGAAATGAATGAGCCATCACAAACTATTTCCCATATTTCATAGTCTAAGGCTTGTAAAAATACTTTCATCCTAGTTTTCCAATAAGGATAATCATTTCCATCAAAAAATGGTGGTCTAGTAGTAGATTGGCCTTCCATTAAGGTTGAGCTAATTTGAGTTGCTATTGATCTTTAACTCTAGACGGTTAAGTCTAAACAAGAGCACCTTGCTCTGATACCAAATGAAATTCTAGTTATGCAACCCAAGAGGGGGGTGAATTGGTATTTTAAAAATTATCCTAGCAAAACACACAACAATCCAATCTAATGCCTTAATAAATACGAAAACAATAAATTCAACGAAAGCACAATAATAAATGAGTAAGGAAGGAGAAAGCAAACTCAAAGATTTTTACGTTGTTCGGCTATCCCCGCCTACGTCCACGCCTTCAAGCTCACCGGGCTTGAGGATTTCACTAAGCAAGCCTCCAAGGCTTCAAATGCTCACAATTGACTTCCAAGGTGTCAATGGACCTTCACAACAAGAGATTATCCCCAATCTCTTAACCCAAGTGTATCCCAACACTTACAACCTCTCAAGGATAAAGATTACAAATGATTTTTCTCTCACACAATGTGTTTGATTACAAATGAATGATCAATGTGTGAATCAAAGAAATAAAAACAAGTTTGAAGCTCAATAATAGATTTATGCTCAGTAGCAAGCTCAATGATAACTCTTGGATCTATTCTTGTTTGAATTTGAATGAGCTTATTTATAGTTGGAGCTGAAAACTAGCCGTTACTGACTTTCTGCTCACTGTCGGATCGCCGTTAACTAGATGTCGGATCGCCGTTTGACTGGTCAATATGACTGTTGGGCTTGATTTTCAAATTGTCGGATCGTCGTTATCAATATATCGGATCGTCGTTAGTGTCCAGAGGCTAATCTTCAATTCTGGGCGATGTCGGATTGCCGTTATCTAGATGTCCGATCGCCGTTATCTACAGTAACTGCTACAGTGGCTGCTACAGTGAACTATTTTGTAAAATGATAGTTTGACCCCAAAACTTTATATAATTGTACAATGGCCCAAAACATTATGAAACTTTACATATAGGTCCAATTTCAGAATTTCTAAATAATACATTGTGAATCCCAAAACTTTCTGAAATTATGATATGACCTAAAATACTATGAAACATTTCAAATAAGTCCTTCTCTAAAATTTCAAGCAATACTTGTTGATTTCAAAGTTTTCAAAATTCTTTCAATTAAACCATAAACTTGAAAAACAACCAATTTTATAAAATCATTTTTCTATTAGATATAAAACCTTTATAATGTGAAAATAATGATTTATTTAAAATGTAAGAAAAATAATTTAAGCTTTCAAAAACTTAATCATTCTTAATTTTATTTGTTATCATCAAAATTAACATTATGTTAACATAAATGTTAACATAACTGGAGTGGCAACCTCCCACCAATGTGCCCAAACTCTGGTCTTTCCTCGGGTTGGTGAGCTACTACCGCCGCTTCGTCAAAGGATACTCGGCCATAGCAGCCCCCTTGACCGAGCTATTGAAGAAGAACCGCACGTGGCATTGGATCAAGGAGTGCCAACACGCATTCAGAGCATTAAAGAGAGCCATCTCCGAACAGCCAGTCCTCGCACTTCCGGACCACACAAAGCCATTTAAGGTTCAATCAGATGCCTCCGATTTTGCCATAGGCGGAGTACTCATGCAAGATGGCCACCCTATAGCATTCGAGAGTCACAAGCTCAACGACACAGAGCGCTGCTACACCGTGCAAGAAAAGGAGATGACAGCAATCATTCATTACCTATGGGTGTGGCGACACTACTTGCTTAGCTCACACTTCGTGGTCTTGATCGACAACGTAGCCACAAGCTACTTTCAGACGCAAAAGAAGTTGAGTCCCAAGCAAGCCTGGTGGTAAGACTTTCTTGCGGAATTCGACTACCGACTCGAGTACAAACCCGAGAAAGCCAACATCGTTGCGGATGCTCTAAGTCGCAAGGCGGAGTTGGCTACACTTAGCATGAGCCAGCCGAAGTCCGACCTCGTTGAGCACATCAAGGAAGGCCTCCAATAAGATCCGCCAGCACAAGACTTGTTGGGCAAAGTTCTTGAAGGGAATACGAGGCGATTTTGGTAAGAGAAAGGCATCCTCCTCACCAAAGGAGATCGACTATTTGTGCCGAGGTGGGGAAATTTGCGACGAGAGGTGATCAAGGAGTACCACGACTCAAAGTGGACTGGCCACCCCGGAGTAGAGCGCACAACCGCACTTGCCCAAGCCTCGTATTTTTGGCCGTGCATGAGAGATGACATCGAGGCATATGTGCGGACATGCCTTGTGTGCCAACAAGACAAGGTGGACCGCCAACTTCCAGCGGGATTATTGCAACCTCTACCAACGGCTTCAAGGCCATGGGAGGGCGTCACCATGGACTTCATCTCGGCCTTACCCAAGTCCGAGGGGTGCGGAAGCACCATGGTTATAGTTAACCGTTATAGCAAGTATGCGACTTTCATCGCCGCACCAGCCAATTGCAAAGCGGATGAGGCTGCCCGCCTATTCATTAAGCACATCGTCAAGCTTTGGGGAATTCTGAAGAGCATTGTGAGCGATCAGGATCCACGCTTCACCGGACGCTTTGGGACGGAGCTCTTCAAGATGTTGGGGACCGACCTCAAGTTCTCAACAAGCTTCCACCCCCAAATGGATGGACAAACCGAGCGCATCAACAGCCTACTCGAGATGTACCTTAGGCATTATGTAAGCGCTCATTAGCGAGATTGGGCCAAGTTGCTGGATGTTGCCCAATTCTCATACAACCTTCAAAGGAGCGAGGCGACGGGAAAGAGTCCATTCGAGATCATCATGGGCTTTCAACCTATGACGCCCAATGCCATAGCCTCGATCCATAGAGGAAAAAGCCCAACGGCTTACAAGCTCGCCCGCGAGTGGCATGAGGAAACGGACATCACGCGAGCATATCTCGACAAGGCCACACGAAGGATGAAGAAGTGGGCTGATTCGAGGAGACGCGATGTTGAATACAAGGAAGGCAACCAAGTGATGGTAAAGCTCCTACCCCAACAATTCAAGACGTTGCGGAAAGTGCACAAAGGGTTAGTGAGGCGATATGAGGGACCTTTCAAAGTAGTTCGACGCATGGGCAAAGTCTTCTACCAACTCCAACTCCCACCAAGACTCAAGATCCACCCGGTCTTCCACGTGAGTTTGCTCAAGCCACACCACGAAGATGCGGAGGATCCAAGCCGAAGCGAGTCAAGGCGTGCCCCAACCGCCGTTATCACCGCATTCGAATAAGATATGGAATACATCTTTGCGGATCGAGTAATCCGAAGACGGGGCATACCGGCTTACAATGAGTACTTGGTGAAATGGAAGAACCTCCCCGAGAGCGAAGCAACATGGGAGCGCGGAGACGACCTATGGCAATTCGCAGAACATGTGCAGCTCTACAAGCATGAGAACGCGACGAGGACGCCGCGAACATAGGTGGGAGAGGATTGTAACGGGCCGCTCAAATCTCTACAAGGTCTGGCCTAAGATCTAGAACCCTCTACAACTTGTGACTAAGCTAGAACTTTCTAACCCTCTCCACATGGGTGCTTAGATATGGTGCCAAATGCATCTCCACATGGGTGCTTGGCTATGGTGCCATTTGTATAGACTTCTCTATAAGTACTAGATGATGAGTTACTTGTGTAGAAAACTTTAGAGCAAGCCCACCACTCACTATAAATAGGGGTGAACATCCACCATATTCACCCACCAACTTCACTCTTGTACACACACACACTTAGCTTCATGCTTTTGTACTTACACCCCTTGTAATTTTCCAAGTGTGCATAATATAAGCCATTTTTGGCCATCCAACTCTTGATTCTCTTTACATTTTCCGCAAGTATTTTACTTAGCAAGTTGGAGAAGCGTTTAAGGCTTACTTGACAACTTTCACGCCAAAAGTTGCTCAAGTGCCGCACAGGTTGCAGCGCAAAAACTATCACCCCGTGACAATGGGCTCTCTAAATAAAGAGATCGAGGCTGACCAGGGGCTGATACTAGGCTAGCTACTACCAAAAAAAAAAAAATTACTGTCGCGAAAATAATCTATTTCATATACGTACAGTATATATTAATTTCTATTTAAATCTATAAAATAAATTTGATTAATGATTGATCCTTATAATTTTAACAATTAGACACTTTATCTCCATATTTTATATAATTTCTTTAAAATTTTCTAATAAGAATTGATCCGTACCCTTTGTCTTTTGACAGAGATTAATTTAAAATATTGTAGATCCGTCCAACAACCTAATCTCTGATAATAATATTAAAGTCAAATCTAAACCTTATAAACTGGAACATATATAAAGACACACACACACACAAACACATACCTTGTGAGAGTTGCAAAAGTCAAGGTCGGTCCAAGAAGTTTCATCAATGACCTTGCCTTGAGGCCAAGTGGGATTAGGCACAATCGAAGAAATGGAGCTGGTGAGCACCACATGCCTGATGCCAAACTTCTTGGAAGCCTCTAAGACATTGAGGGTGCCTTGAACAGCGGGAATGAGCAGCTCCTTTTCGGGACCTTGGGATCATCCAGGGTGTTAGGAGAGGCAAGATGGAAGACCCCATTGCAACCCTCGATGGCCCTGGAAATTGCTTTGTAGTCTAAGATGTTGGCCTCGTAAACACGGACGTTGAGCTTGGTGGCGCCTGCGAGGCTGAACAAGTGGGATGCGTCAGTGCCGGGAAAGATGGCAGCGTGAATGTTGGTGTAGCCTTTTTCTAGAAGGGTTCGGACCACCCATGTTCCGATGAACCCGTTGGCTCCAGTCACGCAAACTGCTTCCTTTTCTGGCCCTGTCATCCTTTTTCTCTTTAATTATGTGACGATTTTGTGAAGTGTGGAGTCTGAAGGTAAAGCTAACACAATCATTTATAGAAGGCAAATTTATATTTATTGAAAAAAACAAAAAACAAAAAACAAAAAACACGATGCTGTTGGAATACACAAGAGAGTATTTGGATACTACTGATGATGAGAAATTTTTGGGTGCTACAGGATTGTTACTGACTTTTTATTCACTTCTTTTCATCTAGGTATATGTATTTCTATAATTATTTAAAAGAACAACTTAATTGAATGTAAAAATATATAATAATATTCCTAGAAAATTCACTTTTTTTCCCCAAAGAACAGGCAAATGCGTTCATAGGTTAAATTAATCTTTTTAACTCTTATCTCTCCATATTTGAATTAAAGTGGTCAGTCAAAGATACTCTTATCTCCTTAAAGAGTTGAACTTGACTGACCAACTAAAGAAATAAATCACTCAACCAAACACGTAAGGACCGATATTTTTCTTTAACAATAGGTAGAGTCACATGACAATAATAAAAGATCCATTCCTCTGCATACGAGGTTAGTCTATTATGTTGACGAGGCACACTGTTGTTCGATAGTCAGCACAATGAGTGATCAATGAGGTTGTTGCACAGACTGATGACATGGAATTACGGCTCAGCCCAAGTGGTTCTGTGATCTGTAGCAGACAAGCTGAGTAGTGGGATTGATTAGCTTGATTTGCTGGGAATAGTAGCTTAGTTAACAAGTTAGTTAGATTACTGCATATAAAGCAAGCGAACTCTCCGTATATTCATCACCTATACAACTTTTTTGGGTAAAACATGGATAGTAAAACATACAATTTAAGAAGGAGGTAAAAATCGATTATATTTCACCTGATTAGTTTCAGAATTTGGTGGTCTCATCCCCACCGGCCATTGAATCATTGATATGATCACATGCATTGTTTTTAGAGGCACACAGGAGAGGTCCATTTAGCACAACGAGCATGACAAACGTTTTGCTGCACTCGTAGCAGACACTTGCACGATCGATCGTGATGTGTGATTTCCGTTTTGCAACAACTTTCTGAAAAGTTATGAATGATCACCTTCAACTTTTTTGGCATCTTCTCTTCCCTGGAATAAATTATATGTGTTATGAATAATCACCTTTAACTTTTTTGGTATCTTCTCTTCCCTGCCATAAGTTATATGTTTGGCCACAAATTGTTCTATTGGTATACATTTTCTCATCCATTAAATTCACATGCCTTTCCTCTTTCATTACTTGTTAAACCAAACAATAATATGATAATAATTTTACTAGTTATAAAATTCATTATCTAATAAATGAGTAACACATGTAGTTGCGATACAAATTAGAATTCAAACGTTCAGATTCCTAATATTGTTCTAAATCAAAAATATTTTTTAAAAAAAAGTGAGACTGTTAACACCCCTCTAATATGCTAATAAAACTCCACTTTCTCTACATTTACAATTTTAACCTTAAATTTGTTTACACCCGTTATCATTGTTTTTAATTTTCATTATATTCTAAGAAGAACAGAAGAGTTGGTGTAGATGCTATTTGCTTATACGCCAAAACTAAAAATGATTTTTAATTATTAAGACTAACATCAAAGGAGATATGAAAGAGTTTTTATTTAAATTTAGATGACAAATTAAAGAAAAAAAAAACAAAAGAGTTGGAGAGAGAGTATAGCAAAGAAAGAGGGAGATAGTATTAACAAAGTTCTTTCAAGAATTGTGCAATTATTGTTTCCAGAAAAAAGAATCTATGGTATCAATGCACGCCATTCACTTGAAGACAGAAGGAGATTTTACAACTCTTACCTTTGAGACAGATCTTCAACAGAGTTTTTCTTAAGGTAAACAAAACTACCATTAACATACTTCGTAGGGTTGAACATAATATTATTCATGGATACCCTAATTTGAAGAGTGCTAGAAAGGCCATTTGCAAGAGGGGATACGAAGAGTTAGACCAATAGAGAATTGTTTTGACCATTTCTCAAGATAGCATGTAGAAAGGGATTTGCATTTTTAATGATGTTCAAGGGGAAATAAATGTATAAGGGTTATTGTAGAATAAAAATGGTGCTTATAGAAAAAATATTAATTCATGAACATTTAAATGGGTATATTTTGTAATTGACATTTTGTAGTTGGATTATTGGGCTTGGAGAAGTTGACTTTGTTAAACTCAACCCAAAATAACATCCAACCTCTAAAAATCTGACTAGATTGGTTGGGCCAGGTCGAATTAAATGTTAGATAACTTGGGTCTTTGCCCGCCCTAACGGAGAATGGTGGAGCTTGCACATAGTATGTTTTCCTTTTGGACCGAATTAAATCCCGAATCAAACCCCGACTTCAACGCACCGTTTTACTTAAGCTAAAACGCACCGTTTGTAAAGTTATTTCCTTTTCATTATTGATCGAGGTAACACCAGCGACAACCAACGCGATATCCAGTCACAACCAAAGTCTCCCCAAAGTACACCAGCCGCTGCCGCTGCCGCTGTCCTTCTGAACTGGGTTGTTGTCTTTTGTTGTTTTTTTTTTTTTTGGAATTTGCCTTCTTTGATTATTTGGTTAACTTTTTCTTTTTTTCTTTTTTATTGTTTTTGTTTGTTGAATTAAAGCATCAAGTTCTTGTTTTGGCCATTTTCATCTATTCTTTGCCGTCCGACCTCTTTTAATTCATTTTCAACTTGTTTTAGTAATCTTTCCTCCGCCTTTCAATTTTTTGGTGAGCATCAATTCATTACTCTGGCTGTAAGTCAAATTGGAATAAGTTTTTTTAACTTTTTTTATTATTTAGATTTTTCTCTCTGTTTTGTCTTAAATTGATTAGAGTTTTATCTTAATTTTTCAATTTAGTTATTTTCTGGGTTTTTCATTTCTTAATTGGGGTATGAATTTCAAATAAAGATCAAATTTTAAAATTGAGTTATAAGTTATTTCTTCCTATTTCAAGTTGCTTTAGTTTTAGGATTTTGAAAGTGGGGGTAATCTGGAAATGTTTTGTGGGTTTAATCTATAAACAATCATTTGAAGCCGAGTTTGAGATTGAGAATGGCTGCTAGAGTGGAGATTGATGAAGACAGTGAGGCTAACAAGGGCAGCATGTGCGTCTTGGACTAGAAGCTTGATCAGCCCATGGATGAAGAAGCCGGCAGGCTTGGAAATATGTACAAAGAAATATGCAAGCTGGGTTAGAGTGGTTTGATAAGCTGGTTCTATTTGAGTTGGTGGTACTCTGTTTCCTAAAATGTTGTTCATGGTTTTCTAGATTTATGCTTGGTAAATCAGAATTTTTAGAATTTAAAAGAAGCTCAATCGTTTGCCCAGAGGAAAGATAACAGTTAAGAGTGTATTTGAGACGAAAGAGAGAAGATAACAGTTATTAGAAAGTAGAAGTTAAATCCTTGGCGCAGTGCAGATAGAGCTTTCGATTGAAAAAAAAAAAAAAAAAGGTTAAAACGGCGTCGTTTTTGGAATCTTAGGGGGTTGACCCCGGACAAATAGCAGCGCTGTTTTCTTTTATAAAGTATTTATTAAATTAGAATCGTAATGAGTTGAAATCAGAATAGATTGAAATGGGAATAGAAATGAATTGAAATAAAAATAAAGAATGGAAATCAAAATAAGTTATTTATTTGAAATGTAGGAATCAAAATCGAAATGAGTTGAATTGCCATTAATGTGTTTACTTTGTCTTAGAATCGGAATCAGAATGAGTAAAATTGTAACAAATTACTAAAAAGTATTTAATGGATTATTATCATAATTATTATTAACTAATATATTAATTAATTGTAAAAAAATTTAATTAATTAATTATAATAACTATATTAACAATTATTATAAAAATATATTAACTAATAATATTAATATTAATTACTTAATTAAAATAATATATTAATTATTGTGATTATTTATTCAAAAATTATAATTATTGTTAATAATATATTAATTTATTAATTAGTGGTAATAATTATATTATTTAATTAATAATAATATATGAATTAATTATAATAATTATATTAATAATTATTATAATAGTATATTAATAAATTAAAATAACAATAATAATAAACTAATTATTGTGATTATTTTTTCAAGAACTATAATTTTTAATAATTATAGTTAATCATATATTTATATATTAATTAATCATAATATATTAATTAATTCTAAAAGAGGACAAAGTGAACATTTTCAATTTTAGAGGAGGGTAAAATGGTCAAATCCATAAATGAGAGACTCATTTCCACCTCCTTTATGGGAATCAATCTCCCATTCCTCATTCCCAAATAGTGGTGAGTCCCACTATTCCGATTCCTATTCCTACTCCATATTTACGAAGTAAACGCCTTCAATCATTCTGATTCCGAATTTCGATTCTTCAATCTGAGAAATAAACGCATCATTAGTATATTCATAGCCAAAAATAATAATCTAACATAGAAAACGATAATCTGACATAGAAATGGTTCGGGTGCCATAATTGAAATGATGTTTATTTATGATTAAACGAAGAGCACCTAGAGGAGAAATTCTAGAATACATCTGAGATATCATGTCATCCATACAACAATCAATAATGTCATGACATGTGTGCATTTAGTTTGAATCACTATCATGTAAGTAGTGGTTATATTTAATTCAATAACACATGTTATTCATGGATCAATTGAGTGTAGTACAACTGAGGTATTTTAGAATTTCTACACCTAGAGAGAGTGATAAATTTGTTTAAAATACTGAGCATTTATTATAGGAGAAGAAGTACGTGATTTAAGCATAATTATTAAGGGTTGAAATCATAATCCTTGTTAACTGTTGGGATAAGAACAAGAGGAACCCTCTTCCTGGCAGCAAACCCATAAACCTCCTGAAGATCCACGTCCCCGGGACTAACTCCTCGAGGCAATGCCCAGTCAAAATGACATAGAAGTCGAGCCAGAGCCCATTGCACAGTATTCAATCCGAAATCATATCCAGGGCAACCTCGTCTTCCTCCTCCAAATGGCATGAACCTGAAATCTTCATCCTTAAAATCTTTAATATCATCCTCCTGTTGAAACCTCTCAGGAATGAATTCGTGTGGATTTTCAAACAACTTGGGATCTCTCCCAATTGCATGGTTGTTGATTAAAATCCTAGTATTGGCCGGTATCTCATGGCCTTCAAGCGTGCATTTGTCGGAGGACTGTTGGAATCAACAAGCTAACTGGGTGTAATCTCATTGACTCCTTAATCACAGCTTTCATGTATTTGAGTTGCTGTATATGGCTTTCCTCAACTCTCCCACTCCCGGCAGCAATAAATACTGTTCGAACTTCTTCTTGTGCCTTTTTCATCACTCTTGGGTGCCTAGCCAGCTCTGTCATTATCCATTCTAGAGTTGCTGTCGAGGGGTCAACTCCGGCCACGAACATGTCCTGCGCGCATGCGCCACATCATACATTAACGTATCATATATTACATGTTTTAATTTTCTCAAGAGAAATTACTTCAATGAATTATGAAAAAAAATGTACATCAATTAACTGGCCAATTCGAAAGCTGTAATGTAATTACCGAAACAATAGACTCAAGACTGTCGTCGGTGATGGGGACATCCAAATCATCTCTTTTTTGGACTCTGCGCAAAACCTCAATAAAATTTTCATTTCCGTGCAATAATAATGCGCTGGTATCCAGCAGCTGCTTCCTCTTCGAAGTCTTGTCGAAAATCTCCTCAACAGAGTTCAACAAGTTGCGAGTACCCCTGATCACCCTAGGTGTGTACCCAGTGAGCCAGCCGGGCCAAACCCACTCTGAGAAAAAATCCCCATAATAAAACCCAGTCAGCAACTCTTCAACCTCTACAAAAACACTCGCCAGGTATCTACTCTTTTGCCCTTCTTCCTTGTCTTCGTCTTCCAAGAACCTCACCCCAAAAGCTGCAAGGCAAAAGAAATCAATAGCGAAAGCGAAAATAAGATCGCTCATGTCTGTTTCTGACCCGCAGCGGGCTTTCACGCGACTCATAAACCGGTTCACTTCCTCGTCCAAGACGACTTTGAAAGAGTTGACTCGTTTTGGGCTGAGTAACTCGGTGACGCATATCTTGCGAGCCTGGCGCCAGTAACCGCCGTATGGGGAGAAGGTGACGTCCGCTGGTCCGACCGAGAGGTACTTGGCGCTGAGTAAGTTCGGGCGGCTGGCAAAGACCTGGTCGTGAGTTTTGAGAACTTGTTTGGCCAGCTGATTCGAGGAGATTACAACGGCGGGGACTCGGCCAAGTTGGACGTAAAATATGGGACCCAGTTTCTCTGCGAGTTCAGCGAAACTTTTATGTGACTTGCGCTCTTTGTAGAAGAGGTGAAGGTGACCTATTATCGGAAGTTTTTTTGGTGGTGACGGCAGTGACGGTGAATTTGGCCGTGACCTTCGCCGATTATTAATCATGTAGAGGATTGCCGTTGAGACAACGAATGACAGAAAGAGGATTTCGGGGCTAAAGTTGACCATTAGTTCTTCGACTTAATTTCCTCCTCTCTACTCCCGAGTGGCGGTCCTCTTAAGTGCAAGTAGTGATGAGGAATAGGCGTGACTTTATAAAACAGAACCCTCTCGGACGAGCGAGGGTAATTTTATACTTTTGTTATACATGTGTCCAACCACTCCTCACGCACGTCATATCATTAAGCGCTGAAACGCCCAAATGAGAGTGAAGTAACAAGCTCCTGCCTTTCCAAACAAAACTTATTTGAGTGGAGATTTTACTTCAATTCTTATTATAAAAAAAATTATAAAATTATTTTAATAAATAATTTTTTAAAATTATATTATTCTAGGAGCAAAATAAAATTGTGAAATAAATAAATAATATTTTAAAAAATTTAACTTTTTAAAAAAGTTCTATAACCAGTACTTCTAAAAGAGTGAGACTCAGATTTGTCTTTATGCCCATTTTAAAATATAAATTTATTACTAAAATTAAAAATTAAAAAGTTTCAAAATCACCCTTCACTAATCTCTTTCTCTCTCTATCTTGCAATTGCATATTCTTTCTACTTTCACATTTTGCAAACTAAATACTCAATTCATTATTTTTTTATTTCTTTTAGTATATTATGATCTATATTTTATACTTTTTATATGTAAGAACTTTTTTTGTTGATATTCATTAGTTTTTATAATTGGTAAAAATTTAATTAATTAATATTCATTAATTTTCGTGGCTAATAAAAATCTGTTGATGTTTATTTTTAGTTAGTGATACCAATTATTTGAAGCTAAAAGAATATATTTGAATGAGTTGATGGGAATTTGGGAAATTGTGAAGTGAAAGAGAAGAAATGGTTAATTAAGTAATTTTTTTTAAAATTATTTAGGTAATAAAGTTCTTAAATAAAAAGAGGGTGTAAAGAGGAAATTGGTAAATTCAAATGGCCTCATCCTTTTAAATAGTCCAAAATATGAGCAATATAAAACATGTATTAAAACTTCGTTTGGTATAACTTTTCAAACAAAACTTATTTAAGTAGAGTTTTTATAAGTGGAGCTTTTATAAAAAAAAATTTAGTTATTTAGTTGTCAGTGAGAGCTTTTATTAAAAATTATAAAATTATTTTAATAGGTAAATTTTTTAAAATTATGTTATAAAATGAATGAAATAAGATTGTCAAATAAGTAAATTGTATTTTAGATATTTTAATATTTTAAAAAAACTTTTCAATTTCTACTTTTAAGAGTTCAAAATTTAAGGTTTTGTTAGCAAAGGTAAAAATAACTTATTTAATCTTCGAAAGTTTTATTAAAAAAAATAACCAAACGACAATAAAAATTAAGCAAAAAATAATGAGATTAAATGGATACTTATAACTAGGATAAGACATATAAAATAAGAAAATGTTTTTAAAATTAGCCAAACTAATTGCGCCACTATATTATTTTAACGGGTCCTGCTACTTTGCAACTGGTGTATGGTACCCCTATTTTGTTATTTAGTGATTTAACCATTAAATCTAACCAAAGAGTTGCATAGCCGTGCAGATGGGTTGCATGGTTATTAACATTGTCACTCCTGATGTTTTCTGAAAAATTAAAAAAGGTAAAAGTTTCTAAATGTTGACATTTATGTCTAGATTGTTTCAAATTTTTTTACAATTAAATTTATTGACCTAGTTTGACTATTAGCATGAGTATAGTGTATGGACAATAATATAATCTCATGTAAAAATTTTAAAATGTACAAAAAATTAACAGGCCTTAATAAATATTTTGTTAACATAATATCTATTTAATATACAATAATCATTTGAATATGTCAATTAAAAAAGAATACATGATAAATATATATTAATTTGTTGATAATAATAATATATGACCAAAACGAACATGTATGTGCCTAAATTAAATGTTTCCAATAATTCGTAAGGTATTTTTAATTGTAGGTATTTTTAATTACGAACATGCAGGGTGGATACTAATTTCTTACTGATCCATCTTTTATAATTGTAGGTACTGATACAATTGGCTGTGTGAGAATTCCAGCATCATTTTGTGGGATCCTTGGTTACCGACCGTCTCATGGCACTGTTTCCATGATTGGCGTGCTGCCAAATTCACAATCTCTAGACACTGTTGGTATGATAGCTGTTGATGACTCTTTGAAAATGTTGTACATAATTGTCCTTTATCCTCAATTTCTAGGGGTTATCCCCCCGCCCCCAAAAAAAAAAAAAAAAAAGTCAACCTGCTTCCCTAATTTTCTTAGAATTTTGCCTAATTTTAAATTTTATATGTGATGAAAATAGAAAACTGATTGTTAACATGTAGAGAGGTTTTTCTCTATATATGTACTAAAATTATTTGATGTCCTTAGCTAGACTTTCCTTGGTCTGCGCAATTTCTTTTGTCAACTGATTCTGTTGGAAATATGTACATGTTAAACAGTTTTTGGATAGTTGAGATCATAAGAAATCCAACTTTCTTACCTTCTCTGGGGTTTTGGAGGACCTCCTTTGTAGCTTTTTTTTTTTTTTCTTATATATATATATATATATATATTCTCTAATGTAATTATTTCTTGAACTTTCAGGTTTGCTTGCTCGTAATGCATCTATTTTACATTGTGTTGGGCATTCTTTACTTCAGCTAAATGCGGTGGAACCTAGGAGGGCAAGATGCCTTATTTTTGCCGATGATATCTTCCAGCTTTCAAAGGTTCCCAAGCGGAAGACAATCCATGTTATTAGCAAAGCAATTGAAAGTCTATCTGGGTGTAAGTTACAGGGTTATTGTATCTGATATTCTTTCTGTATTTAGCTGCCTTTCTTATATTAAATGGATCAATTAAAAGAAGTTTTCCTGTTTGTTTTGATTGTGCAGACCAGAATCCAGAGCATATGAATATCGGTCAGTATATTGCTTCAAATGTGCCCAGTCTAAAAGGATTGCGTGCTCAATCTACAAGCCCGGAAAATGGAACAGCTACTCTTAAAGCGCTTTCTTCTGTTATGCTTTCATTACAAAGGTAAAGCTGAATAATGTAGTTCCTTCATTTTTATAATATCTATTTACTAATGATCAAGTGAATTTGGAAATCGTTTAACTTTTTCCCTTTTTTGGTAAGACGATCTTACGATGTTTTGGTTAAATTATAGAATCATGCCACACAGTAGTAAAATTTTTTCCATTTTAGTAATTCTGTTTGTTGCAATCGGATATTTAGTTAGAACTAAATGTAGCTGGTATGCAAGTGAAAACAGAATAGATGAAGCTATGACTAGAAGGGATGAGGATGGTTGTTAGTGGTGGAATGAGAGTGTCCAGGAGTTTGGCAAGGTTTTCCTTATCAAATCATTTTGTTTTTAATCATCTTTACTAGATTTAAAGGAGTTCAACTTTCTATTAGAATACAAGTTCATATAGTTTAATAATATGTAATATGGTACTAGTATGATAAATTGTTATGATTAGTCAATTCCTATTCAGAAATACTATGGTTGCTTAATCATGAAAAGCTACAATATCTATTACTACTAAATGTGCGGACGTGTGCCACCTTTTAACTTTTTAATAACAAAGGAAAAATTGCTTGGATAACTGTTGCTATTCAGAAATAACTAAATTTCATGTTATTGCAGGAAAGATTGTTTCCAATTGCTGGTTTCATGAACCAAAAATGAGAATGAAAATACTATTTTCAAAATTTAAAATTGTGTTTTGTATCATTTTCAAAAATAATTTTGAAAACAAGAAATAATAGTAATATGATGATGATGTTCTTATTATTATTTTGGGAGATGGTCGAAGAAATTAGTTCTTTTTGGAACTTAATACTATATAGAGAAATAAGGAAAACAAGAAAAACTGGTTTTCCTATTTGCTTTGTTAAAGTATAGAATGAATTTTACATTTTAAAAAATATTTTGAGAAATGGCTGACTGAACACGTATTCGGTGTTTCTTGAATTGGGAAAATAGAAAATAGGATTTGAAAATAACTCCAAATGCATTCTAAAATTTCCAGAGCTAATGTTGTTTTTTTGGAGACTTTGCTTTCAAATTGCTGATTATTTCTGCTGTAGATCATAGAAGCCATCTGTAAAATGTTTTGAATTTAATAAGACCCCAAAACATTTTATTTTCTCTCCAGATCTTGTTACCAGTCTAGTTTCATGTCTTCTAAGTTCCATATTTGTTCGGTTAGTCTAGAGTATACAACACGAGAAATACAACCAACAGGGCATGCTAGGGGGTATGATGGAGTTTATTGCTTGTCTTTGGTAGGTGTTTTAGAATATCGGCCTTTGAAACTTATTTGAAAGCTTGTTATAGAGGTATCTCGGAATCTGTATGTATTATCATGATACAGTTTTCAACTTAGAAGATAAAACATCTGAATGTTATGCTTTGGAGTAGAGTGGGGTTAACTTGATTTACGGCATCTGCATAACTAAATTTGTAACTTCCTAGCTTTAAGCTAAATGGAAGCTTCACCGTTTTGAAATGATTTATTTATGTTTCCTGGATCCTTTTCGCCATTGACCATTGCTTCTCATATCTCTATGTTCTTTAAGTTTTTCTTCTTCCATTTTTTTTTCCTCAGGTTTATTCTCGATATTTTATAAGTTCTCTCTCGTTCGTTCTCTCATACTGAAAAGTCAATGGACTTGGAGCATATCATATTTCTATTGAACATTTATTCTGGCCTTCGTTCAATACAAACAATAATATGATATTACTGCTTTTCAGATACGAGTTTAAAACAATTTATGAAGAATGGGTTAAATCAGCCAAACCAAGGTTAGGATATAATGTCTTTGAACGTGTTCTTGAAGCAATTAATACAACACAAGACAACATCAAAATCTTATACAAAGTCCGAAATGAGATGCGGGCAGCCCTTCAAAGATTATTAAAGGTATCCTTAGGTTTGAATGTTTCTCTTAGAATTTGTTGATATTGCCCTTCAATTTGGTAAGAGTTATGCTTTTTTTGTGGAAATAATTTTGAGCTTTAATATTACTTTTCATCACGGCATTAGACATATTTCTTATTGTAGTTCATTCTATGTGTTACGTCAGTGTAATCATGGATTTGACAATTACAAACAATTAATTCTAGCCTATTTGCCCATGTTGGTTACATCGCACTTTGCATTTGTTGGTTGGTATTCATCCAATTTGCAGATTGGCTAAGTCGGCCATTATTCTCCCATGTTTCTTCTGTTTTAAGTTTTTCAATTGGGAAGTTATTGATATAACACTTGGTGGAATGCTTGTATGTGATTTTCGAATTTGATTGGAGCGAGAAAGGAAAATGCTATTCCAAAAAGAAGGAATAAGTTCCTTTCTAAAGAAGAATAAGTTCCTTTCTAGTTTAAATACTTTAAGTATAATTTTTAATTTAGCATTATTTACTATTTTGACAATAAAAATGATTTTAGTATCTTGTACCAGAATTCTCAAAATACGTACGGGAGGTATAACTTCTTTTATAAGTGCAATCATCTCATTTCTTAATTCTTCTGCCATTTCTCCTTGTTTGACAAGGTAGGAGAAAATTCTTACATTTTATTTCCTTTATTTCTTATTTCTTTATCTTTTTGTCAAAGATCAGAAGATGTGCACAAATTATCATTTGATTTGAGTCTTATTTGTTAGATGGGCCTTGTCGAGGAGCCTGACGGAGGCGGGCTAGTGTCAACCAATAGTAAACGAATTAGCAGAACAAGTTAGAAAATGCAAATGTGATTGCTCTACTAGATGCATATGCATCATTTATAATAGTATGCCACTATGTCCTCCCCAATTGACGGGGAGTGAAAAAGATCAATCCTATAGAAATGTGATAATGAAAAAGGGTTAAAAACAGATAGGGGACTCAACGTTCGTTGTTGAAGCAATGTCGTTGACTAAGTAATTGCCTTGTTCCATTACTTGTCGAAGGGAATAGGTGCACTAGAGTAGATGGCAAAAGAAAAAGATAAGATAAACAGTCCAAACTCGGTGGGTATTTGTGCCTTCTTCATTTAAACTATATCATCACTGCAAGCATTTTGTCAAGTGTTATATAAAACACGTGTCACACAACTAAGGTATTCAAAAAATAAAAAAGAAGATGTGTGGAAGCATTTCACCAACTTAGGCAACTTGCTAAGTGGAGAATCTTGGACAACATTTCAACCTTGATCAGATTTTATTATTTCATGCGTGGCATGACGTTGATAACCAACTGCTACATTTATATGTTTTTCTGTAATTTTTTTTTCATCTCAACACATAATAATTTATGCAAAAATTGCTTGGACGGTAGCTCTTGGTATAATTAATGCTAGAGAGAAGATTCAGAGGAGAAATCCTAAGATGTGTCTTTCCTTATTGTGTTACGTGCAGAATGAATGAGGGAACCAGTAACTATCTTTTTCTTAATTGTGATGTCACCCCCTCTTTATGGGCTCAATTATGTGGTGCAGCTAATATCTTTGGGCACCCCAGTCTCTTGTAAGGCACTAGAAAAGGAAGCCAAAACATTATGAAAGTGTAGTGGTAGCTCTGTTGTGGGTGACTTGGCAAGAAAGAAATTGCCTCATTTTTGTAGGAGAAAAAGAGGATGATATTAATGGGTTATGAGAGGATTTGTTTCTTTTCTTCTATTTGGGCTTCAATTTCCAAGGAATTTCAAGATTCCTTATACTTTTTATTCACTTCGTTGGGATGCAGTCTGGGCTAACTTTGTTAATTTGGATTTTTCCTTTCTGTGTCTTAGTTTCAAGATTTTCATTTTGCAGAGTTTTCTATAGTTGTTTGGAGTTCTATCTTGTAGAAAGATTTTAGTTTGTGGACCTCTGGTTCGATTTTTATTTCTTTTTCTCTTATTATGATAGAGAAGTTTTCTCATTTCCTACAAAACAAAAATTGATATTATGTGAGAGATTTACAAAATTTTTATTAAGCCGTGTAGATATATATATTGTCATTTGGGTTACAGTCTCTGACCAAAATTTCTGGTTTCCTTTCTGCAATTAGTGTCTGCATTGCCCTAGTGTCACAAATATGGTTTCTTAGAAGAAGCTTATTATTATAAAAGATCTTAGGCCTTGTTTGTATAGGGAGATTCAGTGTTGTGGAATAAAAGCGTAAGAATGAAATAAATGGTAATAGAAGAGCGGTAAATATGAATTTTAAATATTAATTTTGACAAAAATAATAAAAATAATATATGTTTTTCATTATGCAAGTAGTGAATCAAATCAACTTAGTTTCTAAGCCACAGCAGTTAGTGTTTACCAATTACTTTAGTGCGCAACCTCAGTACCAAACGGGGTCATAATATCGTAAGATCTGTTGTCCTGTTACAGGCATCTTTTAGTTTCCAATTTGCAGGAAGGTACAAGTATCTGAATTAATTATACAGAGGCATGTTTTTGCATTGTATCACTCTGTTGACTTTGGAGTTTGGAGGTCTTCTATTCACTGCCTGTAAACAGATTTCTTGAAAAATTCCCTTTAGTTGTGGTGCTTGTGGCACATCACACGATCACTTTATGATGGTGGTTTTTTTAACTTGTTTTAATAAGGGATCTTTCTCTCCGAGCTTACCTATGCATGGGAAGAGAGTCTTGGTGTAGAGTTACTTTCATCTTCCTTTTTTTTCCACCATCCTGGAAGATCCCTATTCTCGTTTTTTGGATAGCTTAGATCTTTGCTTGCTTGTTTGAATTGAAGATAGTCACAATTTGTTGATTTGTTATATCTAGAAATGGATTTCTTTACCTAATCATTGTAAGCGACAATGATCTGGCAGCTTGTATGAAGCCTGTTTCGTCCATTTTAATTTTTCATCATCTCATTGTCTTGTTTATTTTTCCAGGATGATAAAATCTGGTCATTCCCATGATTTCAGATCCTCCATTAAAGCTTAATACAAAGAAAACTTATTCTGCTGAATTTTATGATAGAACACTTCTGCTATCAAGCATTGGAAGCATGTCAGTTCTTTGTCGGGTAACTCATCCTCACAAAGACTGCTGCGGCTTTCATTTTTATGTTTTCTTTTCATTGTCATTGTCTTAATTTTAATTCTGGAATTTGAATATACTTTGACAATTTATTGCCGAGGTTGCCATTCCATTAGGAAAGTACAATGAGCATCCCATTTCTATTTCATTTATCACTTACCATGGTGGCGATAAATTTCTTCTTGATCTGATCTTAGATCTGTATGATTCCCTCCAAGAACAAGCGAACATCGCTTCTAATTTAGTGCTTTGCCAGATACAAATGGTAGCATTGATGCTTGAACTTTTGAAAGAGAAGGTGGATTCTTCGTTATTTTGATGATGGAGAATATTCATCTTCTTGCTATTAGTCGAGGCGTCTTGCATTTTTTGCTACATTACCATCCCTTTTTAATGCATAAGCTTGCTTGTTATAGAAATGCTTATTGTTTAGTGAGCTCAACCACAATGTAGATATTTTAGTATCTCGTATCCGCTTCATAGTTTGTAAATAAAAAATTGGATAATTTTGGTTGGTGGTTGAAATAAAATAAAATTTTGACACTTTGAGGCTTTCTTGTCATGTGAGATTCGAGGCGGATGCATGTTCCGATTTTGTGTTTGTGTTGATTTTCGGTGTCGTTCTGAATTTCTAGCCGATTTGTGTTGTATTCTTCCCTCCTTCCTTGCTCTGGTTATTTTAAAATGTGGATTGATATATCTATCTTTGTGTGACCTGATCATTGTTTTTTTTTCTTTTGAGAAGGACACGATCATTGTTATTCATGTGGTTGATGCTAGACACCTTAAGATGCCAACAGATACCTTATTTAACTAAACAAGTATGCTTATCACTCTAGATACACAACGAGATCTTAATCTTGATTGCATTGTTTAGGGTTAGAAAATTGAATATTACAAATTATTGCGTGATATCTCAACTACATTTGGTAAAACTGCATGAGTGATTATCTGTCTTCTTCGGTTTTAGATGTGGGCTAAAATCAGTTATTTATGAAACTTACTGTTGAAAATTATTATTTGAGGAATCAATTCTTTGTGATTCTCTTGGTTACTTATTTCGCCTCGAAAGGGTTCATCAAAAAAATGGTGCTTGTGTTTTCTTGTGTTCCATTAATTGTCGATAACTTGTGTTTTCGTGGGTTCCATTAATTGTGGATAACTTTATTGCGGGAAATCTTTGCATTTAAAGGAAAGCAATGGAATAAAATTTGTGAATTATTACGGTGAAGCTATTAAATTGAATGGAACAAGTGCAACTTATTATTGCAGGCGTGACTTACTTAGAATTAGGATGGTATGATGATCTTTCGATTCATTTGCAATTAGTTCAATAAATGTATCGATTGCTTTTGAACCGAGGCTTGCCGTACCAATTTTTTTCAATTAATGCACTTCCAACAAGTCAAGAAGACTATGAGAAGACAATTTCACTTGATAAGAAGGTGAGAGCTCATTTTGGTTATGTTGATTGCTCAATGTTGATTTATCTTTTAGGCATCGTTTAATCCTCTATTGATTAAGTTGTGTGTGTGTCTGTGATTTTGTTTTACGGTTTTTACACTAAGAGAATGAGGAGAGCTGTGTGCTAACTCACATTTCAAGACTAAAAGCGTGTGCCAACTGCATTTCAACTTCAAGATGTTTGGAAATAGAGTTCTGAGAAAAACACAATGATTCTAGTCGGCATAGGGGTGATTGGGTACACTTTTTTATGGCACAAATGGTCTTAATTTGTTGTTTTCTTAGTGGACAGCTTGTCTACTCACTGTTTTAAATCTTCGCCACTAATACATTTTTGAGTTTCTTTTCAAAAAAGTAAAAATAACAAATTAAAGCAGAGAAAAAGACGATGAATGTATAAAAATAAGAAATGATCCAAACATCAGATTGGGAGAGAGATAGATTCCATTTAAGAACCAATACATTGAGAGGATCTTTTAGACCTGATTGAAATTGCCTCACGATGCTCGTATCTTGAATTTGTCTCTTTTTGGCATAGGGGTTTGCAGGGTGAATTTCATTCATAACGAACATGCATATGCCTAATCAACAAGTTGCATAATTCGTAAGGTATTTTTAATTAAATATTTTTTTATTTAAATATTATTATCTTTTTTGTATAAGATAACTGAATTTTATTTATGTTCTTTCTTTATTCCTAATTAGCAGTTTAGCACTTATGAACTCTATCCTCTATTTTTGTTTCTTTCTTTTCATAAACTCTAACCTAATAAAATAATTTTAATTAAAACCATCATATTTTAGAAGTAGATTTTTTTATCAATAAATATCCTACTATTGATTCTTTGGTCTATGCACTAGTGTGATTTAAAAGAAGGGTCCAGCTACTATGCACTTGGTGTATGGTACCCCACATTTTGTCCATATATGAGTTGCCCATTAGATCTAACGCAAAACTTGTTTCAACGGAATGAATGTATTCTATTTAGTTTTTAACATTAACATCTCTATTGTTTTTCAAAAAAAAAAAATCAAAAGTTTGACAAATAATTTTGGATAATTTTTAAATTTTATATTTTGTTCAATTGATCTGATTTATTATTAAAATTAATGACAGTATAAGGCCCATAACTTAAAAAACTTTAATACATAAAATCTTTTTTTATTTTTTGAAAATGATATAATATAAATTTAATCTGTAATAAATAATTTAAATATATAATAAAATATACTAATTTATCAATAATATTAAACAATTTTTAAAAACAGTATAAAATCTATTTAATCAATAATAAATAATTTAAATATATAATTAAAATTTAATTTATCAATAATAATATGACCAAATGATAATGTTAAAAAATTTCATAATAATCAATTATGGTTTAGTATTCAAATATAAATAATAGAAATATACTCTTCATGTAAATAGTAGAAATATTTTGGACTTATATATTAAAATTTCAAAACTTCTAATGTTTTCACTTTTCAGCAAATAAGAGGGACTGCACAGTAGTTTACCTAAAACAAGGGGTACCGTGCACCCAGGGCGCCGTAGCTCCGTCCTATTTTAACTAGACATATATGTCATTTAGGAAAAAGGGTGGACATATGTGCAAAGCTGTGGTTTAATTTAATGTACACTGTAAAATGTATGGCATGTCATTTAAGAGGATCCCGCTACGTTACGTTAATCATAACGTACATCCACACACAGTGTTAATCTAATTTATCCTTTAATTTTTTAACTTATTTAATGCTATTAATAATTATTATTTTATTTTATTAATTTAATATTATAAATGGGGAAAGTCGCCGCACCACCGCGCGGATCTTGCCGGACCGCCACCGAACTTCGCCGAAAGGTCGTCGGACCACCGTCAGCTTCGCCATAATGTGGCCAGACCTATGCCGGACTTTGCCAGACCTCCGCCACCGGCCACCGGACCGCCATTTTATTTTATATATATATATATATATATATATATACTTTAAAGCTCTGATACCAATAGGAAAGGATCTAGGACGATAGTGGATTTAGGAAAATTTAAGATTGGTTGATTTTAATAGGTAGGTTAAAAAGGGAAAATAATACAGACTCTAAACAAACAAAATAAACTTTACCGAGTGGAGGTACGTGGCGTTGTCCATCCAAATCGATGCAGAACTTAATCTGCCTTTGAGGTAATTTCTCAGAGCGTTAATCTGACTTAGAACAGATTTGCCCTTACCTCGCACGTTCTGGTTTCCAGCCTATATACCTTTCTTTAATTATTTTCAGTCAATAATTTTTTAGGGCTTTAGCAATCTTATTTACCACAAAGGCTCAAACAAAAATATTAGATCTGGATCCCAGAACTAATATTTAGATTGAATGGGGGGAGAAGAGAAGATACAACAGAAGACAGAGATCCGGTCTCTTTGCTTCTGAGGAACGTACAATTTTTATGAGCAGATCTGATATGGAAGATCAGATCGCCGATCATGCATAAAGCTTTAAATAAATTGCATAAAAGTAAAGTGCATAAATTTAAATTGCTTTAAAAATAAATTGCGGAAATTTAAATTGCTGTAAAGTAAATTGCGGAAATTTAAATACGCATGAACTTTAAAATTATTACAGGCTTTGAAATGAAAATTACATAAGCTTTAAAGTATTTACATTTATTTCTTTAAGTAAATGACTTTTAAGAGATTACAGGTGAGATTCCAGAAAAATTCTGAAAACAAGGAACTTAACCAATGATCGGAAAATTCCTTGAATACAGAAAACTTCTTTTGTCTCTTGGAAAAAAAGAAAAGAGAAAAGAAAGGGAAAAATCACAAGACAGGAAAATAATTCCTTGAAGTCTTGATCCTCGTTTCCCAGGGAGAGAGATAGAGAGAGAAGTAGAGAGAGGAGTGAAAAGAAAAAGAATGCCGAGTCTAAGTCTTCGGTCATTCTTATATACAAAAATTTTGAGACTGTTCACTGTAGCGGAGCTTTAAGTGCACAGTAACCTTTGGAAATTGGCACTGTATACTGTAGCGGGATTTTAAGTGCACAGTAACCTTTGGAAATTGGCACTGTTGCTTTAGACGTCGTCTTTCTTGTAGCTTTATACGGAAGAAATACAAAATACAGAATCGGGTGAAGAGACATGTGCGCTCTCACTTGTGTCCAGAGGACCACCCGAAATCTGAGACATTAAAAATTTTTTTTTTTTTTTTTTTTTAAGTAAATAACTTATTTTCATTGCTTTATAGGAGACAATAATCCGAAGCAGTCATCTTCATTGTCGTCACCAAGGGAGATGATCGGTTCAGATTCTTCATCTTCAGTGGAGCTTTGAATAGATGGTTCGGACCGGGAGGCAAGAAGCTGCTCCATAACTTTGAAATACTCTTCTTCTGTTTTGGCACCTGCAAGAAGAGATTGGGCTTTGGACTTTTGGGTAAGGAAGGTTCCTTGGGCTTTAATATCTTGAATAGTTGGGACAAGGAGACCTTTGGTAGAAAGCCAGTTTTGGATTAGGTGTGTGGTCAATTTAGTCTGTTCATCAAATTTGTTCCACCATTTAACTTTGAAAGTTCTTTGAAGGATTAATTGAGATTCATGAGTGTGGTACCTGAGGTTCCACATCCATACCCAAGGTAGGAAGAAATTTGTACAAAAACAGAGAAAAGGGGGAAATCTTTTCTCGGACTCAGAAGGTTTGTAATGGGCTTTAAAAAGGTTTAAACATTGGATGGCATTTGGAGTTAGGATATCAGGAGTTGGGCCAAAATAGTTCCACCATTGTTGGAACCAATTTGGAAGGCTTTGCACGGTTATTTTGGAATTAAAGAAAAATAACCATGAGTGAGATTTCTTTGGGTTTTGGATGAAGAATGTGTTAAACCAGGCTTGTTGATAATCCCAGTAGGAATAGGTCAAACAATGTGGCAGACACATTTGAAAATTGGCGGGGAATCTTTTCTGATTGTGGAGATGGTCATTCCACTCTCTTGGGCTCAAGACTTTTAAAATGGTAGCAGTGGAATGGGCAGGTTCTTTATGGTTTTCACTGAGAAAGAAATGTTTAAATTTGACTGACTCAGTGGCTCTAAGAATAGATTCATAGAAGGCTTGCGGTTTTGTTAAATCCCATGGTTTAAAAAACCATCCAGGGGGGAAAAACTTTGAAATTGTTTGAAATGGGTCAGAATGGTAAAATCCATCTTCCACAGTTAAAATGTTTTGGAAGTAGGTTTTATCAAACCAATCCGAGGTTTTCTTTGAAAGCTTTGTTTGTGAAAGTACAATCTGGGAGGATGAACTTTCACCAGAAAGAAATACATTTTGAGAAGAAGGTTTTGTAATTTCTTGGCTCAAACTTTGAAAAGGGATTTCTTTAAGAGATCTTTTAGGTATTTCTTCAGAAACAAGTTTTTCTTTTGGAGAAATTTGGCTTTGTGAAAAACTGTAAGCGAGTAAAAAATCAGGGGAATTAGAAATGGATTTTACCCATTCATTTACCTGATCCTGAGGGGCAAGGGCTTTAACTCTTGATTCATCATCTTCAATTGTGTCGATCCAAGATCTGATCGGCATGGCTAATGATAATAATTTTTCTTTAGGGGGTGAAGAGGCTTTGGAAGGTGTCGGGACACGGGGTCTCGAGGATCCCTTTCCCTTTATCTTTTGTCTTTTTGGGAGGCATTATCATTTTGAAGAAACTCTCTGGTTAGAAAATCAGGGAGTGAATTTGTATCGCCTTTAATAAATTCAATATCAAAATCAAAAACACTCAAAATAGCTTGCCATCTAGCAAAAATTTGTTTTGAAGCAATATTTTGGACGTCTTTTTCCAAGACATGTTTTGCTGCTTTACAATCAATTCTAAGTAAAAATTTTTGATTTAATAAATCACTTTGAAATTTTGAAATGCATAGAACAATAGATAAAATCTCTTTTTTAATAGTAGAATAGTTTTTCTGACATTCATTCCAGTGGGCAGAAACATATTGTACTACTTGTTCTTTATTATTCTCAACTTGTTTTAATATTCCACCATAACCTAAGTCTGAAGCATCAGTTTCAACAATTTTAGGTAATGTGGGATTAGCAAGAAATAAACATGGAATATCTTTAACAATGTCTTTTATTTGTTTTACGACTTTAGTATGATTCTCTGACCATGCAACAGGGTTCTTTTTTAATCTATCATGTAATGGTTTTGCTATCCTGTTGATGTTAGGGCAGAAATCAAGAACATAATTCAAGCTTCCTAAAAATCTTTGCAATTGGGTTTTATCAAGAATTTTATCAGGAAATTTATTAGTGAAAGCAAGGGACCTTTCAATTGGAGTGATAGTTCCCTTTGAGATATAATGGCCAAGAAATCGGATTTTAGTCTGGAATAGGGAAATTTTGAACTAGAAATGGCTAGGCCTGCTTTTCTAGTTGCGAAATAGAAAGTCTTTAAATGTTTAAAATGTTGATCTATTGACTGGGAAAAAATCAATACATCATCAATATAGACAATGCAAAAATCAGTGAAAGGATTATAAATGTCATTCATAATTCTTTGAAATTCTGAAGGTGCATTTTTCAAACCAAAAGGCATTACTGTCCATTCATATTGGCCAAATGGAACAGTGAAAGCAGTTTTGTAACGGTCTTTAGGGTGGATTTGAATTTGCCAAAATCCTGACTTCATGTCAAATTTTGAAAATATGAATGCAGAGTGGAGTTTTTGGAGTAAATCTTTTTTATTAGGTATGGGATACCTAATCCATTTTAATGCTTTATTGAGGGGTTTGTAATTTATTACTAGTCTTGGTGTTCCTCTTTCTATTTCAGAATTTTTATTGACATAAAAAGCGGCACAAGACCATGGGGATCTCGATTTAACAATAAGTCCTTTGTTTTCCAAATCTTTAATTTCTTCTTTACAATGTTTTTCCAATTCCATATTCATTTGAATAGGGCGAGCTTTAGTGGGTATTTGTTTCTCATCAAAAGAATTTTCATATGGCAAATCTACCAAGTGTTGTTTTCTGTTCCAAAAAGCAGTTGGTAAATCAGCACATATTTCTTTTTCGATTAATGCTTTGAATTCAGAAATTTTTCTTTGTATAAAATCATTTTTTAATTGATTTTCTATTCTTTGTAGGTTTAAATCTTTTTGTAAACAAGGTTAGATTGCTTTGTTTTGATTTTAGTAGGACATTTATTTGGTTTTGATGAACAGAATTTGCTTTTATAATATTTAAATTTCTTGTTTTAGGCTTTTCTATGAAAGGAAATTTTAATTTGGTTTTTCCGCTTTAAAAGATATACTATTATAATTTACAAAAGTATAGGGAGTTATAAGATTTATAAAGGTGTTCCTAATATAACAACATGATGGATGTCATTTGTTAGGAAGAAAGTAGTTTTAAATTGAAGCCACTTTGTTAATAACAGATGCTTCTACTTTAGAATGAATGTTCAATTTTGAATTATTGGCGTGAAAGCTTTTCTTTTGTTCTTTCTTTATATTTATCTGGAACAAAAATTTCTTTAATACAATTTAAGTCGGCACCAGTGTCAAATAGGGCAATGGTATCAATTTCAAGTTCTTTGGAAAAGACTAAGGTAATCTTTATCAAATATTTTCTTGTGGTAATTTGATTTAAGACAAAAAGAAAATCATTGGGTACAGATTCAATGTTTTCAAGTTGTAAATCAATTTCTTTTTCACCATCTGAACTTGATTCTTTATCAGAATTGTCTTCTAATTGTTTTTGTAATAGAAGTTGAATAGTTTCTGAATCATTCTTTTGTTTTTCTTTTAATTCTTTAATTTCGAGTTTAATTTCTTTAATCTCTTTTTGAAGGTCTTGAATGTTAGGAATTATTTTCTTTTTTGTTTTCTTTTTATCCAAGATTTGAGTCAAATCATAAGTGTTTTTCTTTATTATTGGAATTTTTGATGTTTCTGCTTTATCTCCTATCTCTAAAGTTTTTAAGAGTTTATCTAGATATTCTTTTTGTAAGGTAGGATCAGAAATATGTTTTACCAATTCAAGAAAAGTTTCTTGATCTTTAGTTAAAACATTGATCTTCTTTAAGTAAGATTCCGATTGGCTTGAGTCAGAATCATTACTGGAATTAGTTACAGAATCAGAGTCAACTAACTCGTCAATCTGTAAGGATTCATTATCTCCTGACATGGAAGATTCAGAATCAGAAGACTCTATCATTAATGAGGCTATTTTTGAAAATGTTTCTTCATCAAGACCAAGCTCGTGGAGTTTTTTATTCATTCTACAGAATTTTGCAGTGTGGCCTTTCATTCCACATTTAAAACATGTGGCTTCTTTGTAATTGAAATGGGCTTTTTGTTTGGGCTTGAAATCTTTCTTTTTAGAGAATTGTTTTTTATAAGGCTTCGAAGGCTTTCTATAGAAAGGTTCTCTAAACTTTTGGAAAGATTTTCTATGGCCTTTAGACTTGTAATGTTTCTTGTAAGGTTTCGTAGAGCACTTACCATTACAATCTTTGGAAGTAGAAGTTTTAAAGGGGTCATAGTTTATTTTAAACTACCTAATTCTTGCTTAGACTTTCTAAGCTCCCATTTAAGTCGTTTCTGTAACTTTAAGTCTTGACATATCTTTAAACCTTCTTTATTGACAAAACTGACAAGTTCACCATAGGTGAGCTCATCATAAGGAATACGGTTGTCATATAAGGTTTTAATGGAATTTCTAACCTTTTCTCCTAATAGGGTTGGTAAACCTGCAAGGAATTTCTCCTTCCAAGTTATATGATTTGCATCATCCCTAAGGAAAAGTCTGGTAAAGAATGTAGTTTTGTAGCTTTGGAATTCACTAAGTTTTCTACATCTTAGATTATGTAGAAGCTCAGCATTTTTATCTCTGAGGTGAGAGGGGTCACCTATGAAATGAAGGGATATAGTCAAAATCAAGGTAGCAACTGCATCTTGAATTGGACTATTGAATTCATCCAGAATGGGGATTCCATCCTCATCTGTTTGAATGGAGTTTAAGATATCTAATTCTTTGTTGATTGGTAAGAAGATGGTCCCACCAACCTTTAAGTTGACCTGTAAAACCGGCAATAAGGATTTCTGCAATGGCTTTGTCAGAAGTTCCTGATTGGGTTTTATAAGCATTGGCTGCCATGGTCATTTGTTGTAATAATCCTAAAATGTTATATTCAGACATTCCATCTAAATTCCACTCATGGAGGCGGAAGATGCATTATATCGGGATTGATTTAATGCACTTGGTCTATTATCTATGGTTAGATCTGGTGGACTTTTAGTGGTTGGGAGTGCTAATTCCCAATGAATTTTATTGACCTTTGAAATAGGTTCTTCTTTAAAGGCGTCTATATCCGAAGAGGCTATAGAGGATTGATCCGATCTATCTGCAATCTGCTTGATTGAGCACTATCGGGTGCAATAACGGACTTTGGAAATAGGAGTAGAAGAGGATGCATCTTTTGAAAATTGGGTAGGAGAGGATGCTTCTATTCTATCAAGTTGTTCTCTAATAGCTTTAGCAAAATCGACTTTGATTCTTGAACAAGCTTCTGACTATGTTTCGAAACCTGAAAAGGTTTGAAAATAGGTTCTTTAAGCTTTTTATCAGAATCCGATTTTGTTGGAATAGGCTTTGATAAAACAGGAGAAACAGTTATGGTTGACTTGGATTTGGTCTTTATCCTAATCAATTGTTTTCTATCGTGTTTAGATTAGCATTACAGAAATTATTCTGTTGGATAATGCTATCTAAATCCGTTTCTGGGTCTTTATGAATTTTGTAAGGTGAGGCTTTAATCCTAATAGGTGGTTCACCATGGTCAATGGATATACTCAAGAGGTGGATGCTCAGACTCTATGGTTTTATTATCTCGTCGAAAAGGTTCCATTCAGAATTTTCTTTCTAATGATAATAGGGTTTGTATTTTTAAAGGGATAAGAAATGTTGTTTTTAAAAGCATACATTTCAAACCAATCAAAAAATAAAATATGGACTTTATGTAGATTTACGAATTCATAATAATCTTCTTGTATTTTTCTTCTTTGGTTTAGGAAATGTTTAAAAAACCAAAGTCTTTTTTTCTTTATTATATCGAGTAAAAATCTTTATGCAAAAGGGTTTTATCTAATTCAAATTCTTTTTCAAGGACATTTATTACGTCAGAATCGCAGAAAATGTGGGAGAAGATTGGAGGAGAAGGTTCCTTCTCTTCCTGTCTTTGTTCCTGTTGGTGACTAGTGTAAATTGGGTGAGGTACACTAGTGGTATAGTCAACAGAATGTATGGAAGAACTAGGTATATCCGAAGTGGAAAACCTAGGTGACTCTTTATAGGTTGGAAAGGAAGGTTTATCACTGAAGGGATTTTTGTAAATTTTCTTTCTAGTGAGGAAACACTAGCATTAGAGTCTTTATCGGAGAATCTAGAAGATGTAGATCTCCTGAATGAAAGTTTAACTTTACCATCTGAATACTGAGTCACATTTTGTAACTCTGTATTAGGCTCAAGATGTTTTGGTATTGTCGGAGCAGTGGCTCCTTCAAGAATCCATTCCTCGGGAAGGTTGACATCTTTCCATTGAATGGGTTTTGGAATTACAGTGTTTGCCCTGGAAAGGTCAGTCTGCAAGAGAAGAGTCTCATCTCTTTTTGACTGGAATTTATGTTGCGTATTAAACGCTGAGATCATGGCTTTGTATGATATTTTGAAAATTAATGCAACTGGAACAGATCCTTCTAACATGTGGTAGTTATGAGTTTTGATCTGCAGAATCATGCTTTTCAAAATATTTTTGTCTTTTAATGAAACCGTTATGTTTGGATAACAGTCAAAAGAAATTGGTCCTTTACAGAGACTAGATTCAATACTACTGAGTAAGGAATCATCAAAGGAGATGAACCTCCCATCCCTGAGGACAGCAAGAATTGAAGTATTTAATCCTTCTTTAGTTAAGGGTTTTATGCCTACTTGGATTAAACCTATGTGGATATAATTAAAATTCTTTTCTTTTAGCTTTTTTAATGATTTTTCAGTAAATAGATGAATTGTTTCAAATGGCTTTGAAAGGGTGATATCTCTTTCTTCTGTCTTTATTACACAATCAGTCTTTAAAAAATCAAGTTTTTTCATTTTATAAATTTTATCTTTAGAAACTTTCGGCAAATCCCAATTATCAATTGCTTTATTAAAATCTTCAATAATAAATTCTTCTGAATTCACTATGTTCTTTGATACACTAGTCTTCTCGGAAGAAGAGCTAGAGAAAGATGATGTTCTATGAAGTAAAGAGTCCATGTTGTTAAAAATCTTTAATCGAATCCTATGTGGATGTCTACAGGTATGGTTTTACTGCCCTAAACGGATCCCTGTCCTAAAGCGGGACTTACTACCAGTAAAAATTCAACACACACAAAGAAAACAATTTTGGAAATCAGACAACACAGTTTCTTTACAACTATATTACACTATCTGTCTTGTGATTTTTCCCTTTCTTTTCTCTTTTCTTTTTTTCCAAGAGACAAAAGAAGTTTTCTGTATTCAAGGAATTTTCCGATCATTGGTTAAGTTCCTTGTTTTCAGAATTTTTCTGGAATCTCACCTGTAATCTCTTAAAAGCTGTCGACTTAAAGAAATAAATGTAAATACTTTAAAGCTTATGTAATTTTCATTTCAAAGCCTGTAATAATTTTAAAGTTCATGCGTATTTAAATTTCCGCAATTTACTTTACAGCAATTTAAATTTCCGCAATTTATTTTTAAAGCAATTTAAATTTATGCACTTTACTTTTATGCAATTTATTTAAAGCTTTATGCATGATCGGCGATCTGATCTTCCATATCAGATCTGCTCATAAAAATTGTACGTTCTCGAAGCAAAGAGGATCTGCCTGTCTTACATTTGTATCTTCTCTTCTCCCCCCATTCAATCTAAATATTAGTTCTGGGATCCAGATCTAATATTTTTGTTTGAGCCTTTGTGGTAAATAAGATTGCTAAAGCCCTAAAAAAATTATTGACTGAAAATAATTAAAGAAAGGTATATAGGCTGGAAACCAGAACGTGCAAGGTAAGGGCAAATCTGTTCTAAGTCAGATTAACGCTCTGAGAAATTACCTCAAAGGCAGATTAAGTTCTGCATCGATTTGGATGGACAACGCCACGTACCTCCACTCGGTAAAGTTTATTTTGTTTGTTTAGAGTCTGTATTATTTTCCCTTTTTAACCTACCTATTAAAATCAACCAATCTTAAATTTTGGAAAGATGATCTAGGACGATAGTGGATTTAGGAAAGGATCTAGGACGATAGTGGATTTAGGAAAATTTAAGATTGGTTGATTTTAATAGGTAGGTTAAAAAGGGAAAATAATACAGACTCTAAACAAACAAAATAAACTTTACCGAGTGGAGGTACGTGGCGTTAGGAAAATTAACAAACTCTAAATAGGAAAGGATCTAGGACGATAGTGGATTTAGGAAAATTTAAGATTGGTTGATTTTAATAGGTAGGTTAAAAAGGGAAAATAATACAGACTCTAAACAAACAAAATAAACTTTACCGAGTGGAGGTACGTGGCGTTGTCCATCCAAATCGATGCAGAACTTAATCTGCCTTTGAGGTAATTTCTCAGAGCGTTAATCTGACTTAGAACAGATTTGCCCTTACCTCGCACGTTCTGGTTTCCAGCCTATATACCTTTCTTTAATTATTTTCAGTCAATAATTTTTTAGGGCTTTAGCAATCTTATTTACCACAAAGGCTCAAACAAAAATATTAGATCTGGATCCCAGAACTAATATTTAGATTGAATGGGGGGAGAAGAGAAGATACAACAGAAGACAGAGATCCGGTCTCTTTGCTTCTGAGGAACGTACAATTTTTATGAGCAGATCTGATATGGAAGATCAGATCGCCGATCATGCATAAAGCTTTAAATAAATTGCATAAAAGTAAAGTGCATAAATTTAAATTGCTTTAAAAATAAATTGCGGAAATTTAAATTGCTGTAAAGTAAATTGCGGAAATTTAAATACGCATGAACTTTAAAATTATTACAGGCTTTGAAATGAAAATTACATAAGCTTTAAAGTATTTACATTTATTTCTTTAAGTCGACAGCTTTTAAGAGATTACAGGTGAGATTCCAGAAAAATTCTGAAAACAAGGAACTTAACCAATGATCGGAAAATTCCTTGAATACAGAAAACTTCTTTTGTCTCTTGGAAAAAAAAAGAAAAGAGAAAAGAAAGGGAAAAATCACAAGACAGGAAAATAATTCCTTGAAGTCTTGATCCTCGTTTCCCAGGGAGAGAGATAGAGAGAGAAGTAGAGAGAGGAGTGAAAAGAAAAAGAATGCCGAGTCTAAGTCTTCGGTCATTCTTATATACAAAAATTTTGAGACCCATTCCTTTGTAGCGGAGCTTTAAGTGCACAGTAACCTTTGGAAATTGGCACTGTATACTGTAGCGGGATTTTAAGTGCACAGTAACCTTTGGAAATTGGCACTGTTGCTTTAGACGTCGTCTTTCTTGTAGCTTTATACGGAAGAAATACAAAATACAGAATCGGGTGAAGAGACATGTGCGCTCTCACTTGTGTCCAGAGGACCACCCGAAATACAGACATTAAAAATTTTTTTTTTTTTTTTTTTTTTTTTTTTTTAAGTAAATAACTTATTTTCATTGCTTTATAGGAGACAATAATCCGAAGCAGTCATCTTCATTGTCGTCACCAAGGGAGATGATCGGTTCAGATTCTTCATCTTCAGTGGAGCTTTGAATAGATGGTTCGGACCAAGGAGCAAGAAGAAGCTGCTCCATAACTTTGAAATACTCTTCTTCTGTTTTGGCACCTGCAAGAAGAGATTGGGCTTTGGACTTTTGGGTGAGGAAGGTTCCTTGGGCTTTAATATCTTGAATAGTTGGGACAAGGAGACCTTTGGCAGAAAGCCAGTTTTGGATTAGGTGTGTGGTCAATTTAGTCTGTTCATCAAATTTGTTCCACCATTTAACTTTGAAAGTTCTTTGAAGGATTAATTGAGATTCATGAGTGTGGTATCTGAGGTTCCACATCCATACCCAAGGTAGGAAGAAATTTGTACAAAAACAGAGAAAAGGGGGAAATCTTTTCTCGGACTCAGAAGGTTTGTAATGGGCTTTAAAAAGGTTTAAACATTGGATGGCATTTGGAGTTAGGATATCAGGAGTTGGGCCAAAATAGTTCCACCACTGTTGGAACCAATTTGGAAGGCTTTGCACGGTTATTTTGGAATTAAAGAAAAATAACCATGAGTGAGATTTCTTTGGGTTTTGGATGAAGAATGTGTTAAACCAGGCTTGTTGATAATCCCAGTAGGAATAGGTCAAACAATGTAGGCGAGACACATTTGAAAATTGGCGGGAATCTTTTCGATTGTGGAGATGGTCATTCCACTCTCTTGGGCTCAAGACTTTTAAAATGGTAGCAGTGGAATGGGCAGGTTCTTTATGGTTTTCACTGAGAAAGAAATGTTTAAATTTGACTGACTCAGTGGCTCTAAGAATAGATTCATAGAAGGCTTGCGGTTTTGTTAAATCCCATGGTTTAAAAAACCATCCGGGGGAAAACTTTGAAATTGTTTGAAATGGGTCAGAATGGTAAAATCCATCTTCCACAGTTAAAATGTTTTGGAAGTAGGTTTTATCAAACCAATCCGAGGTTTTCTTTGAAAGCTTTGTTTGTGAAAGTACAATCTGGGAGGATGAACTTTCACCAGAAAGAAATACATTTTGAGAAGAAGGTTTTGTAATTTCTTGGCTCAAACTTTGAAAAGGGATTTCTTTAAGAGATCTTTTAGGTATTTCTTCAGAAACAAGTTTTTCTTTTGGAGAAATTTGGCTTTGTGAAAAACTTTGTAGAGCGAGTAAAAAATCAGGGGAATTAGAAATGGATTTTACCCATTCATTTACCTGATCCTGAGGGGCAAGGGCTTTAACTCTTGATTCATCATCTTCAATTGTGTCGATCCAAGATCTGATCGGCATGGCTGATGATAATAATTTTTCTTTAGGGGGTGAAGAGGCTTTGGAAGGTGTCTGGGACACAGGGTCTTTGAGGATCCCTTTCCCTTTATCTTTTGTCTTTTTGGGAGGCATTATCTTTTGAAGAAACTCTCTGGTTAGAAAATCAGGGAGTGAATTTGTATCGCCTTTAATAAATTCAATATCAAAATCAAAAACACTCAAAATAGCTTGCCATCTAGCAAAAATTTGTTTTGAAGCAATATTTTGGACGTCTTTTTCCAAGACATGTTTTGCTGCTTTACAATCAATTCTAAGTAAAAATTTTTGATTTAATAAATCACTTTGAAATTTTGAAATGCATAGAACAATAGATAAAATCTCTTTTTTAATAGTAGAATAGTTTTTCTGACATTCATTCCAGTGGGCAGAAACATATTGTACTACTTGTTCTTTATTATTCTCAACTTGTTTTAATATTCCACCATAACCTAAGTCGAAGCATCAGTTTCAACAATTTTAGGTAATGTGGGATTAGCAAGAAATAAACATGGAATATCTTTAACAATGTCTTTTATTTGTTTTACGACTTTAGTATGATTTCTCGACCATGCATGGGGGTTCTTTTTTAATCTATCATGTAATGGTTTTGCTATCTGTTGATGTTAAAGGAGAAATCAAGAACATAATTCAAGCTTCCTAAAAATCTTTGCAATTGGGTTTTATCAAGAATTTTATCAGGAAATTTATTAGTGAAAGCAAGGGACCTTTCAATTGGAGTGATAGTTCCCTTTGAGATATAATGGCCAAGAAATCGGATTTTAGTCGGAATAGGAAATTTTTGAACTAGAAATGGCTAGGCTGCTTTTCTAGTTGCGAAATAGAAAGTCTTTAAATGTTTAAAATGTTGATCTATTGATCGGGAAAAAATCAATACATCATCAATATAGACAATGCAAAAATCAGTGAAAGGATTATAAATGTCATTCATAATTCTTTGAAATTTGAAGGTGCATTTTTCAAACCAAAGGCATTACTGTCCATTCATATTGGCCAAATGGAACAGTGAAAGCAGTTTTGTAACGGTCTTTAGGGTGGATTTGAATTTGCCAAAATCCTGACTTCATGTCAAATTTTGAAAATATGAATGCAGAGTGGAGTTTTGGAGTAAATCTTTTTATTAGGTATGGGATACCTAATCCATTTTAATGCTTTATTGAGGGGTTTGTAATTTATTACTAGTCTTGGTGTTCCTCTTTCTATTTCAGAATTTTTATTGACATAAAAAGCGGCACAAGACCATGGGGATCTCGATTTAACAATAAGTCCTTTGTTTTCCAAATCTTTAATTTCTTCTTTACAATGTTTTTCCAATTCCATATTCATTTGAATAGGCGAGCTTTAGTGGGTATTTGTTTCTCATCAAAAGAATTTTCATATGGCAAATCTACCAAGTGTTGTTTTTTCTTTCCAAAAAGCGGTTGGTAAATCAAAGCACATATTTCTTTTTCGATTAATGCTTTGAATTCAGAAATTTTTCTTTGTATAAAATCATTTTTAATTGATTTTCTATTCTTTGTAGGTTTAAATCTTTTTGTAAACATGAGTTAGATTGCTGTTTTGATTTTAGTAGGACATTTATTTGGTTTTGATGAACAGAATTTGCTTTTATAATATTTAAATTTCTTGTTTTAGGCTTTTCTATGAAAGGAAATTTTAATTTGGTTTTTCCCGCTTTAAAAGATATACTATTATAATTTACAGTATAGGGAGTTATAAGATTTATAAAAGGTGTTCCTAATATAACAACATGATGGATGTCATTTGTTAGGAAGAAAGTAGTTTTAAATTCGAAGCCCTTTGTTAATACAGATGCTTCTACTTTAGAATGAATGTTCAATTTTGAATTATTGGCGTGTAAAGCTTTTCTTTTGTTCTTTCTTTATATTTATCTGGAACAAAAATTTCTTTAATACAATTTAAGTCGGCACCAGTGTCAAATAGGGCAATGGTATCAATTTCAAGTTCTTTGGAAAAGACTAAGGTAATCTTTATCAAATATTTTCTTGTGGTAATTTGATTTAAGACAAAAAGAAAATCATTGGGTACAGATTCAATGTTTTCAAGTTGTAAATCAATTTCTTTTTCACCATCTGAACTTGATTCTTTATCAGAATTGTCTTCTAATTGTTTTTGTAATAGAAGTTGAATAGTTTCTGAATCATTCTTTTGTTTTTCTTTTAATTCTTTAATTTCGAGTTTAATTTCTTTAATCTCTTTTTGAAGGTCTTGAATGTTAGGAATTATTTTCTTTTTTGTTTTCTTTTTATCCAAGATTTGAGTCAAATCATAAGTGTTTTTCTTTATTATTGGAATTTTTGATGTTTCGCTTTATCTCCTATCTCTAAAGTTTTTAAGTTTATCTAGATATTCTTTTTGTAAGGTAGGATCAGAAATATGTTTTACCAATTCAAGAAAAGTTTCTTGATCTTTAGTTAAAACATTGATCTTCTTTAAGTAAGATTCCGATTGGCTTGAGTCAGAATCATTACTGGAATTAGTTACAGAATCAGAGTCAACTAACTCGTCAATGTAAGATTCATTATCTCGACATGGAAGATTCAGAATCAGAAGACTCTATCATTAATGAGGCTATTTTTGAAAATGTTTCTTCATCAAGACCAAGCTCGTGGAGTTTTTTATTCATTCTACAGAATTTTGCAGTGTGGCCTTTCATTCCACATTTAAAACATGTGGCTTCTTTGTAATTGAAATGGGCTTTTTGTTTGGGCTTGAAATCTTTCTTTTTAGAGAATTGTTTTTTATAAGGCTTCGAAGGCTTTCTATAGAAAGGTTCTCTAAACTTTTGGAAAGATTTTCTATGGCCTTTAGACTTGTAATGTTTCTTGTAAGGTTTCGTAGAGCACTTACCATTACAATCTTTGGAAGTAGAAGTTTTAAAGGGGTCATAGTTGAACTGTTTACAGAAACTACCTAATTCTTGCTTAGACTTTCTAAGCTCCCATTTAAGTCGTTTCAGAACTTTAAGTCTTGACATATCTTTAAACCTTCTTTATTGACAAAACTGACAAGTTCACCATAGGTGAGCTCATCATAAGGAATACGGTTGTCATATAAGGTTTTAATGGAATTTCTAACCTTTTCTCCTAATAGGGTTGGTAAACCTGCAAGGAATTTCTCCTTCCAAGTTATATGATTTGCATCATCCCTAAGGAAAAGTCTGGTAAAGAATGTAGTTTTGTAGCTTTGGAATTCACTAAGTTTTCTACATCTTAGATTATGTAGAAGCTCAGCATTTTTATCTCTGAGGTGAGAGGGGTCACCTATGAAATGAAGGGATATAGTCAAAATCAAGGTAGCAACTGCATCTTGAATTGGACTATTGAATTCATCCAGAATGGGGATTCCATCCTCATCTGTTTGAATGGAGTTTAAAATATCTAATTGCTGTTGATTGGTAAGAAGATGGTCCCACCAACCTTTAAGTTGACCTGTAAAACCGGCAATAAGGATTTCTGCAATGGCTTTGTCAGAAGTTCCTGATTGGGTTTTATAAGCATTGGCTGCCATGGTCATTTGTTGTAATAATCCTAAAATGTTATATTCAGACATTCCATCTAAATTCCACTCATAGACGGAAGATGCATTATATCGGGATTGATTTAATGCACTTGGTCTATTATCTATGGTTAGATCTGGTGGACTTTTAGTGGTTGGGAGTGCTAATTCCCAATGAATTTTATTGACCTTTGAAATAGGTTCTTCTTTAAAGGCGTCTATATCTGAAGAGGCTATAGAGGATTGATCCTGATCTAGAACTGCAATCCTGCTTGATTGAGCACTATCGGGTGCAATCTGGACTTTGGAAATAGGAGTAGAAGAGGATGCATCTTTAGAAAATTGGGTAGGAGAGGATGCTTCTATTCTATCAAGTTGTTCTCTAATAGCTTTAGCAAAATCTGACTTTGATTCTTGAACAAGCTTCTGACTATGTTTCGAAACCTGAAAAGGTTTGAAAATAGGTTCTTTAAGCTTTTTATCAGAATCCGATTTTGTTGGAATAGGCTTTGATAAAACAGGAGAAACAGTTATGGTTGACTTCTGGATTTGGTCTTCTATCCTAATCAACTGTTTTCCTATCGTGTTTAGATTAGCATTACAGAAATTATTCTGTTGGATAATGCTATCTAAATCCGTTTCTGGGTCTTTATGAATTTTGTAAGGTGAGGCTTTAATCCTAATAGGTGGTTCACCATGGTCAATGGATATACTCCTAAGAGGTGGATGCTCAGACTCTATGGTTTTATTACTGTCGAAAAGGTTCCATTCAGGAATTTTCTTTCTAACAGTAATAGGGTTTGTATTTTTAAAGGGATAAGAAATGTTGTTTTTAAAAGCATACATTTCAAACCAATCAAAAAATAAAATATGGACTTTATGTAGATTTACGAATTCATAATAATCTTCTTGTATTTTTCTTCTTTGGTTTAGGAAATGTTTAAAAAACCAAAGTCTTTTTTCTTTATTATTATCTGAGTAAAAATCTTTATGCAAAAGGGTTTTATCTAATTCAAATTCTTTTTCAAGGACATTTATTACGTTTTCTGTAACTGCAGAAAATGTGGGAGAAGTTGGAGGAGAAGGTTCCTTCTCTTCCTGTCTTTGTTCCTGTTGGTGACTAGTGTAAATTGGGTGAGGTACACTAGTGGTATAGTCAACAGAATGTATGGAAGAACTAGGTATATCCGAAGTGGAAAACCTAGGCTGACTCTTTATAGGTTGGAAAGGAAGGTTTATCACTGAAGGGATTTTTGTAAATTTTCTTTCTAGTGAGGAAACACTAGCATTAGAGTCTTTATCGGAGAATCTAGAAGATGTAGATCTCCTGAATGAAAGTTTAACTTTACCATCTGAATACTGAGTCACATTTTGTAACTCTGTATTAGGCTCAAGATGTTTTGGTATTGTCGGAGCAGTGGCTCCTTCAAGAATCCATTCCTCGGGAAGGTTGACATCTTTCCATTGAATGGGTTTTGGAATTACAGTGTTTGCCCTGGAAAGGTCAGTCTGCAAGAGAAGAGTCTCATCTCTTTTTGACTGGAATTTATGTTGCGTATTAACTTTGAGATCATGGCTTTGTATGATATTTTGAAAATTAATGCAACTGGAACAGATCCTTCTAACATGTGGTAGTTATGAGTTTTGATCTGCAGAATCATGCTTTTCAAAATATTTTTGTCTTTTAATGAAACCGTTATGTTTGGATAACAGTCAAAAGAAATTGGTCCTTTACAGAGACTAGATTCAATACTACTGAGTAAGGAATCATCAAAGGAGATGAACCTCCCATCCCTGAGGACAGCAAGAATCAAGTATTTAATCCTTCTTTAGTTAAGGGTTTTATGCCTACTTGGATTAAACCTATGTGGATATAATTAAAATTCTTTTCTTTTAGCTTTTTAATGATTTTTCAGTAAATAGATGAATTGTTTCAAATGGCTTTGAAAGGGTGATATCTCTTTCTTCTGTCTTTATTACACAATCAGTCTTTAAAAAATCAAGTTTTTTCATTTTATAAATTTTATCTTTAGAAACTTTCGGCAAATCCCAATTATCAATTGCTTTATTAAAATCTTCAATAATAAATTCTTCTGAATTCACTATGTTCTTTGATACACTAGTCTTCTCGAAAGAAGAGCTAGAGAAAGATGATGTTCTATGAAGTAAAGAGTCCATGTTGTTAAAAATCTTTAATCGAATCCTATGTGGATGTCTACAGGTATGGTTTTACTGCCCTAAACGGATCCCTGTCCTAAAGCGGGACTTACTACCAGTAAAAATTCAACACACACAAAGAAAACAATTTTGGAAATCAGACAACACAGTTTCTTTACAACTATATTACACTATCTTCCCCTTGGGTATGGATGTGGAACCTCAGGTACCACACTCATGAATCTCAATTAATCCTTCAAAGAACTTTCAAAGTTAAATGGTGGAACAAATTTGATGAACAGACTAAATTGACCACACACCTAATCCAAAACTGGCTTTCTACCAAAGGTCTCCTTGTCCCAACTATTCAAGATATTAAAGCCCAAGGAACCTTCCTTACCCAAAAGTCCAAAGCCCAATCTCTTCTTGCAGGTGCCAAAACAGAAGAAGAGTATTTCAAAGTTATGGAGCAGCCTTCTTGCCTCCGGTCAACCATCTATTCAAAGCTCAATCAAGATGAAGAATCAACCGATCATCTCCTTGGTGACGACAATGAAGATGATGGCCGGATTATTGTCTCCTATAAAGCAATGAAAATAAGTTATTTACTTAAAAAAAAAAAAAAAAAAAAAAAAAAATTTTTGTCTGTATTTCGGGTGGTCCTCTGGACACAAGTGAGAGCGCACATGTCTCTTCACCCGATTCTGTATTTTGTATTTCTTCCGTATAAAGCTACAAGAAAGACGACGTCTAAAGCAACAGTGCCAATTTCCAAAGGTTACTGTGCACTTAAAATCCCGCTACAGTATACAGTGCCAATTTCCAAAGGTTACTGTGCACTTAAAGCTCCGCTACAGTGAACAGTCTCAAAATTTTTGTATATAAGAATGACCGAAGACTTAGACTCGGCATTCTTTTTCTTTTCACTCCTCTCTCTACTTCTCTCTCTATCTCTCTCCCTGGGAAACGAGGATCAAGACTTCAAGGAATTATTTTCCTGTCTTGTGATTTTTCCCTTTCTTTTCTCTTTTCTTTTTTTCCAAGAGACAAAAGAAGTTTTCTGTATTCAAGGAATTTTCCGATCATTGGTTAAGTTCCTTGTTTTCAGAATTTTTCTGGAATCTCACCTGTAATCTCTTAAAAGCTGTCGACTTAAAGAAATAAATGTAAATACTTTAAAGCTTATGTAATATATATATATATATATATATATATATATATTAGTTATAGGATCCAGATCTAATATTTCTGTTTGAGCCTTTGTGGTAATCAAAATTGCTAAAGCCTACTTTAGCAACAATTTAATTATATATATATATATATATATAATATAATATATATATATATACATATATATATATATATATTATTACTAATATAAATAGTTTCATAACCAAATTTAATATTGTAATTTTAACTATTTTCTATTTTTATTTTTATATAATAAAAATAAAATATCCATAGATATCATGGATCTCCATATCTATATGGATAAAATGCATATCCATATCTAATATTAAATACTGTATATGAATATGGATATATCCACTATGAATAATTATGGATTTATATTTGGATGGATATTATCCATCCATAATTGGATATTGATCATCCCTAATTAAAAGCAGTAAAGCATTTATATTTCACCTGCTTAGTTTCATAATTTGAGTGGTCTCATCCCCATCAGTCATTGAATAATTAATATAATCACATGCATTGTTTTCGGAGGGGACCAGGATCCAGTGCTGATCTGAGAAAGTCCTGAGTACCAGATCAATGGTCAGTAATTACTTAGAGGCCACATAAGGCAATTACTGATGCTCAGGACTTGCTCGGATCAGTACCGGATCCATTCCCTTCCGGAGGCCCTTTAGCACATTTAGCACAACTGGTGCGACAAACGTTTTGCGCCACTCGAAGCAGAGACCGGTAACATTGATCGTGATGTGCAATTGCTTTTTCCAACTACTTTCTGAAAAGCTATGGATGATCACTTTCTGCCATACATTATATGTTTGAGAATTTGAGATTGCATTGCCCCTTATAGTTTTATGCAATTATTAGATAGATAATTAACCTTAATACATACGTTCAAGCTTCTACAGTACCGTTGGTCGGTAACTAGTTAGCAAAATATATCCATTTTTAAAGATGTTTTACATCTGGAGAAGCATACTTTGGGGAAGAGAAGTGTTGACGAAAGGCTGCAGGTGGAGAATTGGGAATGTGCAGCAGATAAATATTTTTAATGGCAGCTGGATTCCTAGACCAACATCTTTTAAACCCAGCACCCCCCCAATTTTGCCAAAGGAAACCTCTGTGGCTGAGCTAATTGATGACAATAACTGCTGGAAGGAAGAGCTGATTTATCAGCATTTCGGTACAGATGATGCTGACATTATTGTTAATATCCTCCTCCCTAGAAGGCAATGTGGAGACACCTTAATGTGGCATTATCACAAGAGAGGGAATTATTTAGTTAAAAGTGCCTATCAGCTAGCATTAAAGCAAAAGCATCAGGATATTCCTAGCTGTTCAAATCAAAATCCCAGTCAATGGAATATAATTTGGAAGTTGATGGTCCCTGAGAAAGTCAAGATCTTCCTTTGGAGAGTAGCAAAGAATCTCCTCCCCACAGCCGAAAATTTAAGGAAGAAAAGAGTGATGCAAGAGGCAATTTGCCCAGTCTGCAAAAATGGGATAGAAAACACAGCTCATGCTCTTTTGTGCTGTAAATTTGCGAGGAAAGTGTGGAGATACTCCTCCCTGGGTATTGATCTGATAGAAGGAAATTTCCCGGATGTTATAACATTACTTCATCACTCACATCAACAACACAGTGATCTGAACAGTGAGTTAGCTGCTTCTCTTTTGTGGGTCATTTGGAACGCTCGGAACAACTTGCTGTTTAAGGAGAAGCGTGAAGATCCAGTAAGATTGGTTGCCAAAGCAGAGTCAGTTGCTGATTCTGTTAAAAGAATTAAGCAACCGGTGCACGATTTCTCAGTGGAATTGACAAGCACGCAACAAAGCCAGTGGAGTCCTCCAGGGAAAGTTTGGGTCAAAGTTAACGTGGATGCCGCAATGGATGAGCAAAATAATCTACCTGGGTTCGGGGCTGTGATCAGAAACTACAGAGGTGAAGTTGTTGCTGCAGCGGTTAACACTACGAAAAGTTCTGGAGATGTGGAAATGAATGAAGCAAAGGCTGCTTTGTGGGGAATTCAAGCGGCCATTAAGGTGGGGGCATCTTCAATCATTTTAGAGTCTGACTCAACGCGGGGGGTGGTTTGTGTGGGGGTAATAGAGCTAATAAACAACAAGCGGAGCACCTCAACAGAACTTTTTTGGGTTTTGGGTGATCTTCGACATTCTAGAAGCCAAGAAGAGCTTCCAGAATTTCAAAGCTCCGCATGTAGTTAGGACGTGCAATACTTTAGCTCATGACTTAGCTAAGTCAGCTCTTAGGAAGTTGGATTCAAGTATATGGCTGGATGAATTTCCGGTTGACATTATGTATTTGTTCTCTTTATGAGGTAACGAGAGGCGTACTTTCTTTTTAAAAAAAAAAGATGTTTAATTAATGGCAAGGACTATGTTGCAACGGTGATTCCGGACCCCCCATAATTTGTCTTTTACCAAATTGACCGTTAGATATTTAGATATTATCCCAAGGCTAATAATGATACACGTTGTAATATGAGTTGTAATATGAGCAATAGTCTTATGTAATCAATAAAAAATAAAGTAATGATACACGTTGAAGGGGAGTAGTAACCCGACGTACATATCATCAGCCAGTCACCAAAACTGTAACACAGGGCTGGTTTGAGAAATTGACATTCAAGTGTAGGTTGCATGCAAGTACATCGTTATGATAAGAAAATATCAATTTATTTTCATCCGTACAAATATCTTTTGAACCAGAATTCACGGATAGATGATTTATTTTAGACAAACCTTAAGTAACTTACACTTATTCACATGAACAGATTCCATACCATAAACTATTTATATAAGTGGGTGTAAGTTACGTTACATATAACTTAAGTGGATCTTTTATTTTAATGCTACAATCAGAGGCGAAGCTAAAAGAGGAGCCCGGGTTAGCCTTTTGAAAAAAAATTAATTATAATTTATAAATGTATTTTATTAATATTCATAAAAAAACAAATCTAATATTTGATAATATTTTTTTTATTTACATTGTATTTTTATAGTTTTATGGTTAGATTTTTACTTGTATAGTGTGTTTAATTTTATTTGTATAAAACAAATTTTTTGAGAAGTAAATTTCATTTTTTTAAAAATTCTAGCCAACCTAAAAAAATAATGCTAGCTTCGCCACTGGCTACAATAGATTTTTTGGGGGGGGGGGGGGGGTTGGGGGATTAAGACAATAGGCATTTAAAAAAAATGGACTAAAAGATGTGCAGAAGCTGTGTGTGTATGTGTGGTTTTTTTTTTTTAAATGAGATTGTAAGACATAATTTTTATTGTAGGTTAGAGATTTTTTAATTAATTTGTAAATAAATAGTTTGATAAAAATTTCAATGTCTTGCTGATATCAATCGAGACACTATAGTCAATTCAAATTAGTCCAATATTAGACAATAATTTTTGGGCATTATTAAAAAAAATCAGTAGGGGCAAATTAGACAATAATTTCAATGTATGGTGTAAGGAAGTATCTTGACAAAAAAAAACATTAAGGGCAGTCAAATAAAAATATCGTTGATGAAGTAAGTTAAATACATTCTTTATTTCATAATATCATAGATGAAAAGGGGTAGCACCAAACTTAAGTGAGAGTGGATTAAGTGAATTGAAATTCTTGATTAAAATCTGAGGCCATATTTGGATGCTAAGATTAAGTATGGGATTAGACTAATTTTGGGATTAAATATTTATCCCATGTTTGGCAAGTTTACTTGGATTGGACTAAAGGAGATTAAATTTGAATTTAATCCTATAATTATGGGATTAGTAATCCTAATTTACTTAGGAGTTTAGTTGGGACAAAATAAAAAAAAAAAGTTATCCATTTACGAGACTTTCATTTATATCATTATTCTTTTATTTATAACTAATATTGATTAATTATTTTTTATTTGTGGTTTACTTAATTTTTTTTTACTTATTATCTATGATCTAATTAAATTGGTACTTCTATTAACTCCTGAGATTGAATATTCATTACTTGTATATTTAATAATTTATCAATAAAATTAACCATTTAATTATTTATTGCATTATTGATTGTATTAAATTTAACAATCACTAAAACATTATTAAAAATAACCATGAAAATTAATAATACCATTAATTGATTGATTTTATATAATATTTTTTAAATATTTGATAAAAATTATTTAAATTTTTAAATCTTTTATTTGTTTATTATATCATGACTACCCAATAGCTATTTTACGATATATTTAATTTTCTTGTTAATTGCCAAGGTTTGGTTCAAGTAGCGAAGAGCGGTCTTCTTAAAACTGAAGTTTTAGGTTCGAATTTCAGTAATTAGCATGATAATGATATTTGATCCCCTCAATTTATCATCTTCACCCCACTTTCCAATTAATTTCATGTATTTCTAAAATTACTTTTATCTATCACTTTCCAATTTTCATCTCTCAAAAAAAATAAAAAACTGCTAGGTTTTTAATTGAACAAAATTGTAAAATTGTTGAAATATGAATTAAAGATAATGATTAACAGAAACAATACAATCAAAATTAAATATAACTTTAAAAGTTGATCATATTTCATCAGTTGCTACTTCAAGAAGTTCATCTAATATCCTCTAATAAGATTTCATAGTAATTCGGTGCTTAGTGGTCATAGTCATCTTGAATTCCAAAGCTTTGTGTCACGGGCCCCTCAAATTTCCTACTAAAAGAGGTTAAATTGGCGACCCGAGGTATGCTATGAAGCAAACTAAGGTGCATTTAGTAACGACTCACCCAAGTCTCCGAGTCCAAGAGCCCTAGTTTGAGTCAAGGTGTGCTAGTTTGACCCGATTTTAGAATTTTCTACAACTCTCTGGCACATTGTTCATACTTGTACATATCTCTAGAATTCTCTACACATGTATAGATAGAAATATCTAGATTTTTAGGCAACTTGCATGAACTCTTTAGAATAAGCAAGTCTCCCTTAGAAATGGGGCATGGCACTTGCCATTTTGCATACACCACATACACCACACACTAAGCATAAGCAACTCAAACATATTTTGTAAAACTCTCTTTTATATCCTCTCTTTCGAATAATAAAATTCTCTTTAACTATATTGCTCTCTTCTCTCTAACTTTCTCATAAGTTTCTTTAGATATCGTATTTGAAAAGTTCGATAGTCTTACTTAACAATTTTTGTACTGAAAGTTGTCTAAGTCTCTCACGTGTCACTGTGCAACATACTCATTCATAACCAGCAAACAGTAATCTGACAAAGCAATGATTTGGGCGCCATAATAAAAATGATGTCTATTTATGATTATATGAAGAACACCTAGAGAGAGTGACGTAAGAGTCTTTCCTCATAATTTTATTTAAAATTCTGAACATTTATTATAGGAGAAGAAATACGTGACTTAAGCATAATTACTAGGACTTGAAATCATAACCCTTGTTAACTGTTGGGACAAGCACAAGCGGAACCCTCTTCCTGGCAGCAAGCCCAAAAACCTCCTGAAGATCCACGTCGCCGGGGCCAACTCCACGAGGCAATGCCCAGTCAAAATGATATAGAAGTCGAGCCACAGCCCACTGCACAGTAATCGAACCGAAACCATAGCCTGGGCAACCTCGTCTTCCTCCCCCAAATGGCATAAACCTGAAATCTTCATCCTTAAAATCTTTAATATCTTCCTCCTGTTGAAACCTCTCAGGAATGAAGTCGTGGGGGTTTGTAAACAACTTGGGATCTCTCCCAATTGCGTGGTTGTTGACAAAAATCCTAGTTTTGGCCGGTATCTCGTAGCCTTCAAGCGTGCATTTATCGGAGGACTCTCTTGGAATCAATAAGTTAACTGGGTGTAATCTCATTGACTCCTTAATCACGGCTTTCATGTATTTGAGTTGATGGATGTGGCTTTCCTCAACTCTCCCACTCCCAGAATCAGTAACTACGCTTCGAACTTCTTCCTGTGCCTTCTTCATCACTCTTGGGTGCCTAGCCAGATCTGTCATTATCCATTCTAGTGTTGCTGTCGACGGGTCAACTCCCGCCACGAACATGTCCTGCGCGATGCACCAGTAGTATCACATCATACATTGACATACGTTTACATGTTTGATTTCTTGTACGAAATTAATTTGAATTAATCAAGAAAAGCTGTAATTACCGAAACAATAGCCATAAGATTGTCGTCAGTGAGGGGCACATCCAAATCATCGCTCTTTTGGACTCTACGCAAAACATCAATAAAATCTTCATTACCGTGCAATAAGAATGCGCTGGTACCCAGCGGCTGCTTCCTCTTAGAAGTCTTATCGAAAATCTCATCAACAGCATTCAACAAGTTCCGAGAACCCTTGATCACCCTAGGTGTGTACCCAGTGAGCCAGCCGGGCCAAACCCACTCCGAGAAAAAATCCCCATAGTAAAACCCTGTCAGCAACTCTTCAACCTCTATGAAAACACTCGCCATGTATTTACTCTTTTGCCCTTCGTCTTCATCTTCCATGAACCTCACCCCAAATGCTGCAAGGCAAAAGAAATCAGTACAGAAAGAGAAAATAAAATCACTCATGTCTGTTTCTGACCCACAGCGGGCTTTCACGCGACTCATAAACCGGTTCACTTCCTCATCTAGGACGACTTTGAAAGAGTTGACTCGTTTTGGGCTGAGTAACTCGGTGACGCATATCTTGCGAGCTTGGCGCCAGTAAGGGCCGTAGGGGGAGAAGGTGACGTCAGCGGGGCCGACGGAGACGTATTTGGCGCTGAGGATGCTTGGGCGGCTGGCGAAGACCTGGTCGTGAGTTTTGAGAACTTGTTTGGCCAGCTCTTTGGAGGAGACTACAACGGCGGGGACTCGGCCGAGCTGGATGTAAAATATGGGACCCAGCTTCTCTGCGAGTTTAGCGAAACTTTTATGTGGCTTGCGCTCTTTGTAGAACAGGTGAAGGTGACCTATTATCGGAAGTTTATTTGGTGGTGACGGTAGTGACGGTGAATTTGGCCGTGACCCTCGCCGAATGTTAATCATGTAGTAGCACTAGTAGAGGATTGCCGTTGAGACAATGAATGACAGAAAGAGGAATTCAGAGCTAAAGTTGTCCATTAATTCCTCGATTTAATTTCCTCTCTATTCTCTAACGTTGTTCTCCTCTCTACTCTCTAATGGTGGTTCTCTACAGTGCGTAGGCAAGTTGTGATGATGCCTTTTGCATGCCTTTACAGGAGACGACGTCAAATTTAATGACTGGAATACCCTCTCGGATGAGCGAAGGTAATTTTTCACTTTTGTTGTTCATGTTACGATTCCCCTCATACATCCGTCCTTATATAATTATTTATTTTTTTCCTCATTTGTCTTTGGTTCTCTTCTAGGCGGAGAAACTTTACTTTAGAAGACAGGCAACATTAATTAAGAGTGATCATATAATCATAAAATTTTTGTATAAATTTATCTTATATAAACTGATGTGTCATTAATTTATTGGTTAAATGAAAATATAAAATAATATAAATAAATTATGTGCGCCAAGAGATATCTAATTCAACTAATTTTATCATGCCACATTAGTTTGTACAAAATAAATTTGTACAAGAGTTTGTGGCTATATCATTACTCATTAACTAATTGGTGCATGCATGATATATATAATTAAATTTAATATAATATTATTTACATAATGATCTTTTAAAATAAATACACATATATTATATTATTAGTTGTTTATCGTATGGTTGATATAGTATGTTTATATAATTTAAAATTTCTCCCTAATAGTTACAGCTCAATCGCCCAAATGAGACAAAATTTATAACTTTTAAAATAGAACTTAATTAAGGGCCGGTTTGAGAATGCTGTAACTTTTAAGATAATTGCTGTGAGTTATGCTGTAAAAATAATCAGCTGTTAACATAATTAGTTAAGTGTTTGGTAAATTTTATTTTCAGAAGTACTGTGAGTTTTAAAAGCAGTTATGAACGTTTGGTAAATTTTATTGTTAAACTGCTGCGAGACAATGAGTGACTAAAATATACATAATATAAGATAAAATTTACTTATACATATAAAAACATGTATATATAATATTTTTAATTGTGTATTATAATAATTTTTACTAAAATTAAAATTTATAATATATTGATTTTACTTTTTATTTTTTTATCTTAAAACAATTGATAATTAAATTAATAATATAGTGAAACAAATTTAATAATAATTCGACCAACAAATTGATATTAATAAATTTATATGGATGAATTATAATAAATATTTATTAAAATATTTATTTTGTTTCTAATTTGAATAAGAATAATTTTTGGTTTAGTTAATAATTTTAAGGATATTTATGAAAATGTATTAAAGGATAAAATTAATTTTCAAAATCAGAATCTAAAAGTTACTCCTTCCTTACTTTTTAAAATCAGCTGTAGAAGGGGCTGATTTCGACAAAAGTGATTTTAATTTTTTTTTACCAAACACTAAAATTAGCTTTTACATTTTTAAAATCACTTTTAAGTCTCTTAAAAGCAATTCCAAACGGACTCTAAGTAGAGCTTTTACTTGTAGAGTTTTTACAAGTTATACACACACACACACACACATGTATATATATTCAGAGTTTTTTTTAATTATAAAATTAATTTATTCGATAATTTTTTTAAAGTTATGTTATGAAAATAGTGAAATAAGACTGTAAAATAAATAGAGGATACTTAGGATAATTTAACCCTTAAGAGAAGTCTATAACCTCTACTCCTAAGAAATTCAAAATTTAAACTTTTGCTAGTAGATGCAAAATGGTTTATTTATCTGTTAAGAGTAATTTTATAATTTTTAACAAAAGTTCTTATTGACAACCAAACACAAATAATTTTTGTAAAACCTCTACTTAAACCTCACTGGAACAGCATCCGGGATGGCCTTTGGATGTAAATCCAAAGGTCAATATTGGCTGCACATGGTGGAACATCTTAAAAAAAACAAATAAAGATTTGGGGGCGTTAGATTTCAATCCAACGGCCCCCAAATGATTCCTAGATACTATTCCAATCCGGGAATCCCGGATTAAAACAGTGCCCCCGGTTTCAAAATGAGCCAAAATAATTGCGCCACTTTATTATTTTAATTAGACATACATGTCATTAAAAAAAAAATTAAGGTGGACATATATGCAAAGGTGACGTTTGTATGGAAAATACAAAAAGTAAATAAAATCTTATTACAGCACTGTAAATTGTATGGCACGTCATTTAAGACATGTCGTCTGTGTCTCTTTTTTGACATGCGGAATAAATGAAAATGAAATTATGAAGAACCAAAAGTTGAAAAGGTGAAACAATGGACATATTTTTGAGTAAACCTTATCGTCACATACAATGCTATTTAAACAAAAAATTAAACAGAACGTAGACACAATTAATTATAACACTGATGTAAGAGATAAAAGAAATAAATCACTCAACCAAACACTTAAGGACCAATATTTTTCTTTAACAATAGGTAGAGTCACATGACAATAATAAAGGATCCATTCCTATGCATACGAGGTCAGTCTATTATGTTAAGGAGGCACACTGTTGTTTGATAGTCAGCACAACGAGTGATCAATGAGGTTGTTGCAAAGACTGATGACATGGAATTACGGCTCAGCCCAAGTGGTTCTGTGATCTGTAGCAGACAAGCTGAGTAGTGGGATTGGTTAGCTTGATTTGCTGGGAATTGCAGCTTAGTTAACAAGTTAGTTAGATTACTGCATATAAAGCAAGCGAACTCTCTGTATATTCATCAGCTATACAATTTTTTTGGGTAAAACATAGATAGTAAAACATACAATTAAAGAAGGGGGTAAAAACCGTTTATATTTCACCTGATTAGTTTCAGAATTTGAGTGGTCTCATCCCCACCGGCCATTGAATCATTGATATGATCACATGCATTGCTTTTAGAGGCACAGAAGGAGAGGTCCATTTAGCACAACGAGCGTGAAAAACGTTTTGCTGCACTCGTAGCAGACACTTGCACGGTCGATCGTGATGTGTGATTTCCGTTTTGCGACAACTTTCTGAAAAGTAATGAGTGATCACCTTCAACTTTTTTGGCATATTCTCTTCCCTGGAATAAATTATGTGTTATGAATAATCACCTTTAACTTTTTTGGTATCTTCTCTTCCCTGCCATAAGTTAAATGTTTGGCCACAAATTGTCGATCGAGATTGCCCTTATCGTTTGCATGTAGTTATTAGATGATTAACTTTCCATATACCTATTTTAAATATGTTTAATATTTTCCAAATTTGAATCTCTAATTTTGGCTATTGTCTTTTTGACACTTGAACTGTAAAAAAAATTAGGTACTTACTGATATATATTTTCTCATCCATTAAAGAATATAGCAAAGAAAAAAAAACAAAAGAGTTAGAGAGAGAGTATAGCAAAGAAAGAGGGAGACAGTATTAACAAAGTTCTTGTGCAATTATTTTTTCCAGAAAAAGAATCTGTGGTATCAATGCACGCCATTCGCTTGAAGACAGAAGAAGATTTTACAGCTCTTACCTTTGAGACAGATTTTCAACCGAGTTTTTCTTAAAGTGAACAAAACTATCATTAACATACTTCGTAGGGTTGAACATAATGTCATTTATGGATACCCTAATTTGAAGAGTGCTAGAAAGGCCATTTGCAGGAGGGGATACGAAGAGTTAGACCAATAGAGAATTGTTTTGACCATTTCTCAAGATAGCATGTAGAAAGGGATTTGCATTTTTAATGATGTTCAAGGGGAAATAAATGTATAAGGGTTATTGTAGAATAAAAATGGGTGCTTATAGAAAAAATATTAATTCATGAACATTTAAATGGGTATATTTTGTAATTGACATTTTGTAGTTGGATTATTGGGCTTGGATAAGTTGACTTTGTCAAACTCAACCCAAAATAGCATCCAACCTCTAAAAATCTGACTAGATTGGTTGGGCCAGGTCAAATTAAATGTTAGATAACTTGGGTCTTTGCCCGCCCTAACGGAGAATGGTGGAGCTTGCACATGGTATGTTTTCCTTTTGGACCGAATTAAATCCCGAATCAAACCCCGACTTCAACGCACCGTTTTACTTAAGCTAAAACGCACCGTTTGTAAAGTTATTTCCTTTTCATTATTGATCGAGGTCACACCAGCCACAACCAACGCGATATCCAGTCACAACCAAAGTCTCCCCAAAGTACACCAGCCGCTGCCACTGTCCTTCTCAACTGGGTTGTTGTCTTTTGTTGTTTTTTTTTTTTGGAATTTGCCTTATTTGATTATTTGGTTAACTTTTTCTTTTTTATTGTTTTTGTTTGTTGAATTAAAGCATCAAGTTCTTGTTTTAGCAATTTTCATCTATTCTTTGCCGTCCAACCTCTTAATTCATTTTCAACTTGTTTTAGTAATCTTTCCTCCGCCTTTCAATTTTTTGGTGAGCATCAATTCGTTACTCTGGCTGTAAGTCAAATTGGAATAAGTTTTTTTAACTTTTTTTATTATTTAGATTTTTCTCTCTGTTTTGTCTTAAATTGATTAGAGTTTTATCTTAATTTTTCAATTTAGTTATTTTCTGGGTATTTCATTTCTTAGTTGGAGTATGAATTTCAAATAAAGATCAAATTTTAAAATTGAGTTATAAGTTATTTCTTCCTATTTCAAGTTGCTTTAGTTTTAGGATTTTGAAAGTGGGAGTAATCTGGAAATGTTTTGTGGGTTTAATCTATAAACAATCATTTGAAGCCGAGTTTGAGATTGAGAATGGCTGCTAGAGTGGAGATTGATGAAGACAGTGAGACTAACAAGGGCAGCATGTGCGTCTTGGACTAGAAGCTTGATCAGCCCATGGATGAAGAAGCTGGCAGGCTTGGAAATATGTACAAAGAAATATGAAAGCTGGGTTATAGTGGTTTGATAAGCTGGTTCTATTTGAGTTGGTGGTACTCTGTTTCCTAAAATGTTGTTCATGGTTTTCTAGATTTATGCTTGGTAAATCAGAATTTTTAGAATTTAAAAGAAGCTCAATCGTTTGCCCAGAGGAAAGATAATAGTTAAGAGTGTATTTGAGACGAAAGAGAGAAGATAACAGTTATTAGAAAGTAGAAGTTAAATCCTTGATGCAGTGCAGATACAGCTTTCGATTGAACCAAAAAAAAAAAAAAACCTTAAAACGGTGTCGTTTTTGGAATGTTCGGGGTTTGACCCCGGACAAATAGCAGCGCTGTTTTCTTTTTACACTGCATTTACTAAATTAGAATCGGAATGAGCTGAAATCAGAATAGGTTGGAATGAAAATAGGAATGGGTTGCAATGAGAATAAGGAATAAAAATTAAAATAAGTTATTTACTTGAAACATAGGAATCAAAATCGAAAAGAGTTGGATTGTCATTAATATGTTTACTTTGTCTTAGAATCGGAATTAGAATGAGTAAAATTATAATAAATTACTAAAAAGTACTTAGTAGATTATTATCATAATTATTATTAACTAATATATTAATTAATTGTAAAAAAATTTAATTGATTAATTATAATAACTATATTAACAATTATTATAAAAATATATTAACTAATAATATTAATATTAATTACTTAATAAAAATAATATATTAATTATTGTGATTATTTATTCAAAAATTATAATTACTGTTAATAATATATTAATTTATTAATTAGTGGTAATAATTATATTATTTAATTAATAATAATATATGAATTAATTATAATAATTATATTAATAATTATTATAATAGTAGATTAATTAATTAAAATAACAATAATAATAAATTAATTATTGTGATTATTTATTCAAAAATAATAATAATTATTAATAATATGTTAATATATTAATTAATAGTAATAATTAATTAAGTAATTATAATAATAATATATTAATTATTGTGATTATTTTTTCAAGAACTATAATTTTTAATAATTATAGTTAATCATATATTTATATATTAATTAATCATAATATATTAATTAATTCTAAAAGAGGACAAAGTGAATATTTTTAATTTTAGAGAAGGGTAAAATGGTCAAACTCGAGAATGAGAGACTCATTTCCACCTTCTTTATAGAAATTAATCTTCCATTCCTCATTCTCAAATAGTGGTGGGTCCCATCATTCCGATTTCTATTCCTACTCCATATTTACGAAGTAAACGCCTTCAATCATTTTGATTTCGAATTCCGATTCTCCAATCCAAGAAAAAAACACATAATTAGTATATTCATAGCCAAAAATAATAATCTAACATAGAAAACGATAATCTGACATAGAAATGATTTGGGCGCCATAATTAAAATGATGTTTATTTATGGGACAACACTGTGGTGCAACTGTGGTACCGTGCCACAGTTGCACCTAACTGTTGGATCCACTTAAATTTAAGTGGACCCTACTCATTTAAGTGGATCCAACGGTTGATGTAACTATGGCACGGTGCTACAATTGCACTATAGCCCGACCCTATTTATGATTAAACGAAGAGCCCCTGGAGAGAGTAATAAATTTGTTTAAAATTCTGAGCATTTATTATAGGAGAAGAAGTACGTGATTTAAGCATAATTATAAGGGGTTGAAATCATAATCCTTGTTAACTGTTGGGATAAGAACAAGAGGAACCCTCTTCCTGGCAGCAAACCCATAAACCTCCTGAAGATCCACGTCCCCGGGACTAACTCCTCGAGGCAATGCCCAGTCAAAATGATATAGAAGTCGAGCCAGAGCCCATTGCACCGTATTCAATCCGAAATCATATCCAGGGCAACCTCGTCTTCCTCCTCCAAATGGCATGAACCTGAAATCTTCATCCTTAAAATCTTTAATATCATCCTCCTGTTGAAACCTCTCAGGAATGAATTCGTGGGGATTTTCAAACAACTTGGGATCTCTCCCAATTGCATGGTTGTTGATTAAAATCCTAGTATTGGCCGGTATCTCATGGCCTTCAAGCGTGCATTTGTCGGAGGACTGCCTTGGAATCAACAAGCTAACTGGGTGTAATCTCATTGACTCCTTAATCACAGCTTTCATGTATTTGAGTTGCTGTATATGGCTTTCCTCAACTCTCCCACTCCCGGCAGCAATAAATACTGTTCGAACTTCTTCTTGTGCCTTTTTCATCACTCTTGGGTGCCTAGCCAGCTCTGTCATTATCCATTCTAGAGTTGCTGTCGAGGGGTCAACTCCGGCCACGAACATGTCCTGCGCGCATGCACGACATCATACATTAACGTATCATATATTACATGTTTTAATTTTCTCAAGAGAAATTACTTCAATGAATTATGAAAAAAAATGTACATCAATTAACTGGCCAATTCGAAAGCTGTAATGTAGTTACCGAAACAATAGACTCAAGACTGTCGTCGGTGATGGGGACATCCAAATCATCTCTTTTTTGGACTCTGCGCAAAACCTCAATAAAATTTTCATTTCCGTGCAATAATAATGCGGTGGTATCCAGCAGCTGCTTCATCTTCGAAGTCTTGTCGAAAATCTCCTCAACAGAGTTCAACAAGTTGCGAGTACCCCTGATCACCCGAGGTGTGTACCCAGTGAGCCAGCCGGGCCAAACCCACTCCGAGAAAAAATCCCCATAATAAAACCCAGTCAGCAACTCTTCAACCTCTACAAAAACACTCGCCAGGTATCTACTCTTTTGCCCTTCTTCCTTGTCTTCGTCTTCCAAGAACCTCACCCCAAAAGCTGCAAGGCAAAAGAAATCAGTAGCGAAAGCGAAAATAAGATCGCTCATGTCTGTTTCTGACCCGCAGCGGGCTTTTACGCGACTCATAAACCGGTTCACTTCCTCGTCCAAGACAACTTTGAAAGAGTTGACTCGTTTTGGGCTGAGTAACTCGGTGACGCATATCTTGCGAGCCTGGCGCCAGTAAGCGCCGTATGGGGAGAAGGTGACGTCCGCTGGTCCGACCGAGAGGTACTTGGCGCTGAGTAAGTTCGGGCGGCTGGCGAAGACCTGGTCGTGAGTTTTGAGAACTTGTTTGGCCAGCTCATTCGAGGAGATTACAACGGCGGGGACTCGGCCAAGTTGGACGTAAAATATGGGACCCAGTTTCTCTGCGAGTTCAGCGAAACTTTTATGTGGCTTGCGCTCTTTGTAGAAGAGGTGAAGGTGACCTATTATCGGAAGTTTTTTTGGTGGTGACGGCAGTGACGGTGAATTTGGCCGTGACCTTCGCCGATTATTAATCATGTAGAGGATTGCCGTTGAGACAACGAATGACAGAAAGAGGATTTCGGGGCTAAAGTTGACCATTAGTTCTTCGACTTAATTTCCTCCCTCTCTACTCTCTAGTGGTGGTCTTCTTAAGTGCAAGTAGCAATGAGGAATAGGCGTGACTTTATAAAACAGAACCCTCTCGGACGAGCGAGGGTAATTTTGTACTTTTGTTATACATGTGTCCAACCACTCCTCACGCACGTCATATCATGAAGCACTCAAACGCTCAAATGAGAGTGAAGTACCAAGCTTCTGCCTTTTCAAACAAAACTTATTTGAGTGGGGATTTTACTTCAATTCTTATTATAAAAAAAAATTATAAAATTATTTTAATAAATAATTTTTTAAAATTATATTATTCTAGGAGTAAAATAAAATTATGAAATAAATAAATAATCTTTTGAAAATTTTAACTTTTTAAAAAATTTATATAACCAGTACTTCTAAACGGGTGGGACTCAGATTTGTCTTTATACCCATTTTAAAATATAAATTTATTATTAAAATTAAAAATTAAAAAATCTCAAAATCATCCTTCACTGATCTCTTTCTCTCTCTATCTTGCAATAGCATATTCTATCTATTTTCACATTTTACAAACTAAATACTCAATTCATTATTTTTTTAATTCATTTTTTTCTTTTTTTAGTATATTATGATCTATATTTTATATTTTTTATATGTAAGAACTTTTTTTCTTGATATTCATTAGCTTTTGTACTTGGTAAAAATTCAATTAATTAATATTCATTAATTTTCATGGCTAATAAAAATCTGTTGATGTTTATTTTTTGTTAGTGATACCAATTACCTATAGCGAAAAGAATATATTTGAATGAGTTGATGGGAATTTCTGAATTTGAGAAGTGAAAGAGAAGAAATGGTTAATTAAGTAATTTTTTTAAAAATTATTTAGGTAATAAAATTCTTAAATAAAAAGAGGGTGTGGGGAGGAAATTGGTAAATTCAAATAGCCTCATCCTTTTAAACAGTCCAAAATATGAGCTTTATTTATTAGTAGAAGAAAAATGACTAAAACTCCAAAAGCTCTATTCAAAAAGTAGCTAAACAAGACTAGGAATTTGGAAAATACCTTATGGAATTAAGCATTTATGCCATTAGATAAGCAATACAAAACATGTATTAAGACTTCATTTGATATAACTTTTCAAATAAAACTTATTTAAGTAGAGTTTTTATAAGTGGGGCTTTTATAAAAAAAATTAGTTATTTAGTTGTCAATGAGAGCTTTTATTAAAAATTATAAAATAACTTATTTAATCTTCAATAATTTTATTCAAAACATAACCAAACGATAATAAAAATTAAGAAAAAGTAATGAGATTAAATGGATACCTATAACTATTGGGTAAGACATATAAAATAAGAAAATGTTTTTAAAATTAGCAAAACTAATTGCGCCACTATATTATTTTAACGAGACATATATGTCATTTAAGAAAAAAGGGTGGATATATGTGCAAAGCTGTGGTTTAATGTAAAACACTGTACAATGTATGGTATGTCATCAAGATATTGAATCTTACATGCACATCGTATGTATTGTGCGCCTACGTTTCTCTTTTTTGACGTGGAAAAAATGAAAATGAAATTTTAGAGAACCAAAAGTTGAAAAGATAAAGTAATACACTTCCTTTTTTTTTTTTTTGGGCCAAACCTGGACGGTACGCATTCATAACGAGCAATGCTATTTAAATTAAAAAATTAAATAAAAGATAAATGGAATTAAAGATAGCACTATGCAATATAGGAAAAAATATTTAATTAATGCTATAATGTAATTTATTTTATCTTCCCTCCATCTTCCTTTCCTTTCGTATTTTTAACATTTTTTTATTATAACGAGTAAAAAGCATTTACATTTCACGTGATTACATATGTAGTTTCAGACATTTTGATTGGTCACCATCCTTTAAAGATTCGTCATTTATATGATTACATATGGCCAACGGCCCGGCACGCTTGTCAAAGGAAGTTCATGCATATTTGTGCGTGCCGTATCATGTGCACTATTTATTTTGTGTGGTGCCGTGTTATGTCCACTATTTATTTTGTGTCCTGTGTACCGCATTAGCCTGATAAATGTGCCGTACCGTACCGTGGACCGTGCGGTGTCGTGTCTAGAAAAAATAATTCATTAAGATTTTTTTTAAGAGCGCATGATAAGTTGTTATCTTATTTTTAAAAAAACTTATATACTTTTTTTAGATTTATGTGTTTTTATTTAAATTTAATGGAATAAAAAATTCAAAACTCAAATTCATATTCAATGATAATAAATTAATAATAATAATAAGATAATGTAAAATTAGTTGCTAAGTTTGACTCTATGGTATTACAATTCTTTTTTAGTACTTAATAACAACAACAACGATAAATTTTTTTAAGGGTTAACTTAATTTTTAACTCGGAGTTACGTAGAGTCATATATAATAGTTTATAATAATATTAATAAATATTTATAAAATCATGACATTTATAGTTTTATTTATTAAAATCATGACATTAATTATTTATTTAATAAATTATAAACATAAATCAATTATAATTTTTTTGAAACTAAGAATTAAATAAATTTAAAAAACTTGAGCCAATAAAATATATTAAAAAATTCAATTTCAAGTTATTTATAAAATCATAAAATTTTAAGTTTAGTTTCATTAAAAAATGAAACGCGTCTTGTGCGTCTTTTTTCGCAAATCGTCTTGGCCCATTTCTAATCGTTCATCTTTTAAGCGCCTCGTCCTAAAATCTAGCAGACCCAAGACGCAGACGTGCGTGTCGTGCCTGCGCCTCGTCTTTATCGAAATGTCTTCGTCGTGCCGTCTGTCATGCGGACACGGACGCGTCCGTCTGTCCGTGCCGTGCCTCGTGCTGCCCAGTCCATTGACCACTATAATCACACCAAATGCCGATATATGGAGGCTTGGGTGAGAGTTTCAAGACAATGCAATTCACATGCTCAATTTGTAGTGCGATTATTAAATGAAGTGTTTGTTACAATTTACTAAAATCCACTTTGTTAATTATTGTCATTAATATTATTTGTATATATCATAATAGTAATAATAATAAAAATAAAAATAATAATAATGACAATAATATTAATTAAACAATAATAATTAATAAAATTTAATAATAAAATAATTAATAAAAATAAAAATAATAAAGTTAATATATTTTAATAATAATAATGATAATGACATTAGTGACAAAAATAATAAAAAAAATAATAAAAATAATAATTACTAAAGTTTAATATTAATATTAATATTAATATTAGTGACATTAATGATAGCAATAATAACAATTAATGTAATAAAATTAATGGCAACAAGTGACCAATGAGATTGTTCCACAGATTGATGGCATGGAATTACAGCTTAGCCCAGGTGGTAATGTGATCTGAAGCACACAAGCTGAGAGGTGGGATTAGTTAGCTTGATTAGTTGGGATTTGTAGCTTAGTTAACAAGTTAAGTTAGAGATTGTATAAAAAGCAAGCGAAATCCCTGTATATTCATACTGCGAAATATATCAATCGATTCATTTTCTCTCAAGTCTCAATACTATTCTCTCTATTTAAAACACCTTTAATTACGATTAATTAGCTTTTTCACTTATTAGGATACAAGAGAAACAAAGTCACAAAAAAGAAATTTGACTGCAAACCTACAATTGTTTTGGGGCGAACTTCCGACGGTAGAGCATTAAAAGCAGTAAAGCATTTATATTTCACCTGCTTAAAGTTCAGAATTTGAGTGGTCCCGTCCCCATCATTTCACCTACTTAGTTTCACAATTTGAGTGGTCTCGTTCCCATCAGTCATTGAATCATTAATACAATCACATGCATTGTTTTCGGAGGCCATTTAGGACATTTAGCACAGCGGGCGCAATAAACGTTTTGCTGCACTCGAAGCAGACACCGGTAACATCGATCCCTATGTGCATTTGCTTTTTCCAACTACTTTATGAAGGGTCCGCTTATAATACAGCCGTTGTATCTCGTACATCCGCTTTTTATTATTTTTTTATTTGTGCATACAACCGGCCACCTAAAGTAACGGTTATGCAAGGAAATATAAAGGAACATACTAAAGGTAATTATCATATACCTACCCTTATTTTAATCAAATATCAAACTAATCAAATCAAACTAAAAAGCTACCGAAGACCCCCTCAACTTTGCATGAAAATATACTTTTCTATTTTTTTAATAACATGAAAATATACTTAAAATATGAGACTTCTATACTGCTGGGAATAAGATTTAAGTATCAGTTAATAAAATTGATTTTAACTAATTAAATTATTTTAATATTACATTATAAATTGAACTATATTTTACATTAATAAAATATTATGAAAAAATTATCATAATATTTTATTAAATTTTTTATAGTATGGTGTTGTTTGAATATCTAGATCCATAATTAATCATATTTATTTTCAAATAATTGGAACAATCAATCCTATAATATACAAAATGACTCAAATATCTACCTACCAATCTAAGGATAGTTTTTATCCAACTATCGGATAATTATGAAACAATTATCTTGGTGATAGTCCATTATAATTACATGTAAAAAAATTTTTCATTATTTTTTATTAATGATAGTTGCTAATATTAATATGTTATTATATGCCCTATAACGAAATATTTGTATATTAGACAAATATAATGTTTCTTATATTCCATAAGTTTAAATAATACTCATAAACAACCTCTTGTGCAAATTAATTCATATAAATATATATATGAAATTAATTACTTTATTTATTCCTTTATCTTTTATGGTTATATTTATTCTCTATTTTCAAGTCGCAACAATTTCTATAAATACTTAAAATGGGCAATTACATATGTATGTTAATTTTTTATATATTGCTATTAGTGGTATTTTGATTAATGATCTTATAACATTAAGCTTTATTATGTTGTTTATAGCATAATTGTTAGCCAATTTTAATTTGATTAAACTAAACTTAACTATGGTACTTTTTATCAGAATACGTATATATATATATGACATTGTTCTTATAATAATAATAATAATAATAATAATAATAATAATAATAATAATAATAATAAAAAAAGGAGATGTTTAGGAAGTCATACATGAGTTTTAACTCACCCATTAGGATTTAGCAATATTATTAGTAATCATTACAGTTCATATTCCCATTGTATAGTAAATGTTAGGGGAAACGTCAACAACAAGCCATGGTTTCGCAAAATGATCCTAAAAAGTCCATCTTAATCTCATAATGTTCTCATACACATCTTTTTGGACAATTATGCCCTTTGAATATAGCGACTAAAATATATTTCATTTGGATATAATTGTTCAAAAAAATATCTAAATGGTAAAAAGTAAATGAGGGACATATGTATTTAGAATACAAATTAGGTTATAAATATTGGGATCCTATCATTATTGTAAAGTATTAATATAATAATATCAAATTAGTTTAGCACCCAAGGGTGTAGCTAAGTAATTTTAAATTACTTTATTTTAGTTGGCTACCTAAGTTTGAATTTTCGGAAGGTAAGAGATTAAAAATTAATATAAATTTTTTAAAAAATCATTTTTTTTAATAATATAAGTGAATGAATTATTTTTCACTCAGGCGGGCAAATTTAGCGCCTAAATGAAATATTTAATAAATTTAATTCTATTTTTAATATGTGTCAAATTGAATTTTTATAATTTTTTACCTAAAGTATAAATACTTCATATTCTACTATTTCTTTAGAAACCCTAGCCGCTCTCACAATATCTCAGTCCTCGTGCACTCAAAACCTCACCGGCCACCAGCCGAGCTGCCATCGCTATTCCAACATGACTAAACTGCTATCGTATTGACCATCGCAAGCATAGCTACCAGGTTGATTGCAGCCGAAAATAGAGACCGCTGGAGCAGGAGGACCTGATAATCATCAAAATGTAGAAGCAGCTACGAGTCTTCAAAAGAAAGGGCTCAACAAGCATGCATTCATCTGTGTTCTTTTGGCCTTGGTTAACTCAGTTCTATGGGTTACGGTGAGTCTTCATTCAACACCCTTTTCCTGTTTGCTTTTAATTTTTACTCTAAATGTTAATATATAAATAGTTGGTATGTAATTGTGATAGGATGGTGGTATGGTGATGTGAAATGAAGCTTTTGGGGTGTAGTCATTTGAGTAATGAGTGGTGCAGTTCTTTTCACAAAAGAAGATCTTGACATAACGGTAGTCCAAGTAGTGGTTTTGACAAATTCTTGCAGCAGATTCACAGTAAATCCTCTCTCTTCGTTCTTTATTTTCACAAATACTTGCATGTTTATATAAGTTTTTAAATTTCTTTTTATCTAATTGGATAAATTTGAGATGAAATTTCAGTTAAATGTCACTGATTTTTTTAAATTGAAAGTGTTTTACACAGTGGTTTCTTTGATTGATTCATTCGGTTACTTGTTTACACCACCAAGTTGAGCTAGTTTATATGCCTTTAGATCGCAAACTAGCATACCACATGATTTGGTCTTTGATCCAAAAACCTTGGATGAGGTATGGATTTTGTTTAATTGTCTATGTTTCTTGAATTGTGATTTCCTAAAGTCTGGCTTTTCAAACTGCGTGACTGAAAAGTTATTTTAGTTCTTAAAAAATTAAAAAATAATAATAATCTAAGCCCTAATCTTTCCTTCTGTATTCTTTCGTTGCTTAGGGTCTATGAGTCATCAGAATATGAGGGGAGGCTTTTCAGGGAGATCTCCATGCCCTGACAGTCATTATTCTCATCGCAACGTAACAGACAGGTGACCTTATCCTGTTACCTACTTGTTTTACTTTTGGTTTTTGTTTTTTGATCGAGCAGCAGTGCATATTGTTTCTGTGTTTATTTTCTAATTTTTTTCTTTATATAATTCTTGGTTTTATGTTTGATCCAGCAAAATGAGTGGTGAGGGGATATTGTTGCCATTGTATTTAACTCTGCCTTTAGAAATGTTTTATTAAGATTTACTTTTGTTAATATCACTTGGGTAATGCCCTGGAAATGTTTATCAAATGTAATTACTGCCAGTTTTATGCTCATTGACCATAGTTCTTAGTCTTTAATTAATTTGGAATATTGGGAATCTCTTTTTATGGCATATTTGTCTTTTCTTTTCGTATATCCTTGCTCTGTATTTTGATGGACTAAGTATAGGGCTTTGAGTCCTTGCTCTGTATGTTGATGAATTAAGTATAGAGCTTTGAGTTTACAATTGATTATGGGTATTTTCTAAAATCTTATTACTTCGAAAAAATTATTGGTTGGAGGAGCAAGTAAGCCCTTTTTCAGTAAGGACAGAATGTCGCAAGGCCAGGGGAAACATCCTCATCATATGTCCCATGGTAGAGGTTCTAAGCATTTCAAAGATAAACTCACCTCCAATTATCTGTACTGGCTAAAACAACTTCTCCTGATGTTATTTCAAATTCTCTCAAGGTTGAAGGAAGTAATGTGAAACAACCCAAGTGCTTTGAAGCTCCATATTCTTTCTATAGAGATTATGATCTCCATTCATCATCTACTCAGTCTGATTGTAAGAACATACATCTGGATGTGAGTAGAATTTAAATTGGAATTATTTTTTAATTTTTTTTAAATAATGAATATGTTAGTATCTATGTGTCATTCAAATAACATATAAAATAATATGATTATTCACTGAAAGCACATTTTATATCTTCTCTTTCTTGCTCATTATTTGCCTCGTTGTTTTTATTTATTTATAAGCTTACTGCAGCTTCAACTTTTGCTGTTGCTTTCTATGGATTGCAACTCTGAATCTAATCAAATTACACATTTCAGATGTTAAAAGCTCTAATACTTCTAATATTGGTCCTTAATTCAATCATGCTATTGAATTCTATTTTTTTTCAAGAATTTTTATGATGCTGAGTTTGATTGTATTCTGATTTCATATTGAATCTTACAACTATTCCAACTTGAAAGATAAAGTAAACTATTGTACGAATATGATAAGTCTTGCCTTTTTGGCTTTTCTCTCAATTCAATTAGGGATTTACTTAATTATTGATTGACTTGAATTAAATTATGATTGAATTGAGTAAAATGAAGGTGATGATAAGGACATTATTTGATCATTTTTTCTGCACAAAATACTGTGGATGTTAACATTGTTTACGGCAAAGGGATTGTAAAATTGTAGATGTTGAGGTTCTATAATGTTTGTTGATTTTGCAGTGAGATTGGATGTGAAAAAGAGGATTCAAGGCTAATTGAATTGAACAATGACATTATACAAGGTGCGAATTCAGAGCTGGTTAACATAGTTATGTCTCTGATTGTATTAAATTTTATCATTTAGCTATGAAAAAAGAGTTTTATCTTCATGTTATATTTATTGTCAGAATGAAAAAATGACAACTTGCTCAAGCTGTGAAAGCTTTGTAAGGCTTCTTAAAACTAGAAAAGTGGGGATGGCTACATGCACATATTGAGAATGACTACATGGGTAAGGGAGCTTGTATGCAAAGTGAAAGTTAAAAGTCTGTTAATAGTCTCATTGCTTCTAGAATGATAAGTTCGTAATGGTGAAATGTTTAGGTTATATTGATGGGAATAAGCCCATAAACTGATGTAGTGATGGATACTGAATTGGAAAATAGTGTTTCGGGTTCATGGAATATCTTGGAGGAAGTAAAAAAAGTGATACAAGACAACAAAGCGGACATCTTCCTAAAAATATTGAATGGCTTTGTTTGCTTTATAGGGGTGGTTTATTTTTCTACTTTGGCTAGATGGCTTTTTGATTCTGGTAATAGATTGGTTTGTTACCAATTCCTTGATTTGAGTTGTTTTTTCTTTTTTTGGTTTTTTCAACTATTGTGGTATTGATATTCTTACATTTCAAATGCTTTGGTAATAAGTAATCCGGTCATTTTAAAGTATTTTGGCTACTTGACCACTGTCTGGGTATGCTGATAAATAATAAGAATTGTCGAAACTATAATAAACAAATAAACAAGGCTTTATTTTGGATGCATTTTACTCATGAATGAATCTATATATGCTTACAAATTTTTGCCATTTATTTTTAGGTGCTTAGTTTCTATTGCGTTTTGTGAGTTTTTCATACGGATGTTATTTCATAATTTATATTATTCATGCAATCACACGGATGTTGAAAATAATACAAACTTAAAATAGCATCTGAAGAATAAAATTTTATTTTTAAGTTTCAATTTTTCTATTAATACAATATATGACTGATCCTGCCTAAGAATTTAGATTATGCATTTAAAATTTGAATATTGTTTATTTTTTCACAGCCCTTTTTTCTAATATAATCTGGTTTTTTTTTTTTAAATTTTTTATGCAGAGACCCATGAAATCTAAATCTCAAATTAGCAAAGAACATTCGAAGTTTAATTTTGTATGATCAAAATTATTGATGTTAAAAGTTATAAATTGATTTAATTTTGTATTAGTGTATTGATGTTAAAAGTTTTTAAAGAGTTATTTTCTCGCGAGTTTGCAAAATATTTTCTCTATAGAAGTGGTTTTAGCCTCTTCTTCCTTTGCAATTCTAACTTTATAGTAGTCCACATATCGGTTCACTATAGTCATTAACTGCTTAAGTGGAAGTCTTGTATTGGACTTTTTTTATTTCGTTAATTTTTAAGTACATTGGATAAAATAATAGGACATGATAATTTTATTTGTAAATAAATGCCATCAAATTTAAGAATAAAGGACCATTTGAAAAGATAAGTTAATTAAACATGCAAAAGCATGTTAAAAAATGTTGGTTGTTACTGTAGTGTTAGATTTTCATAATGTTATAGTGGCTAAAATAAACTTTTAAAAATCATTTTAGCTAAGTCTTGAAAACGAAAGAAGTTATTTTATAAATTGAAAATGATATGCATACTTAAAAACGAAAAAGAAGGATACTCATGAAGTCAACCGAGCCCAAAAAAGAAAAGGAAAAAGATAATTCAACATAAACGGATTAAGAAAGTTTTAATTTTTTGTTAAAAAATTGTAATTATTTAAATGATAAATGAGTATAGATGTGAGCAAAGGCCAAAATCTCTAATATAGGTGATTAAATTCATGATCAGATCTCCTAGAGTAATGAATAATGGTTTCAACTAAAAAAAATAAATATTTCAACGCCTTAGGTTTTGTAACTTGTAGAAATCAATTGTATAATCAAAATGTTTTAAGAATATCTTAGTAATGTAAAAGGGTATAAAAACAGTGCCGGACATAAACATATACATTCTTATTATATTCTATAAATCTCATGAGACATGAGAGTAATAATAATAATTTTAGTAACATTATAAATAAATAATAATAGTAGAAGAAATACATATAAAATAATAATACTACTTATAATAACATAATTTTTTTGTTGAAGTCATGAAAAACTAAATAAACTATTTTGAAAAGAAAATAGAGTGGTTAAAGCTTTATATGAATGAATTTTTTTAAAAATATAAATGATTAGGTTAATTGAAATGATAAAATGAGCTATCCTAAAAATAAAATAAATAAGTTTCAACACAAATAGACTAAGTAAGCTTCAATTTGTAAGTTAAAATAAACAAATATAATTAATTGAATGTTAAAATGGGCATAACGTTTATAAACATTAGAAGCTAAGTATAAATAAATTTAAGTTTAAGAAATCTCATGAAGTCAATTAATCGCAAAATAAAAAAAAAAGAAAATTCAACACAAATAGATTAATAAAGTTTTAATTTTTGTAAGTTTAAATATTATTTTTATTTACTGTCGAAGTTTTCAAAAATTAAAGAAATTATTTTAAAAAGTAAAGAGAAAGAGGAAAATAAATGCATTAATTTATTTTAAGGATAACTAAAAATAATCAATTAAAGATATTTAAATGAGACTAAATTTGTATAAAAACTAAAAGCTCAATTATATATACAATAAGTTCAATAGATTTCACGAAATAATGAAAATAGAAAAAAAAAAGGAGAGAGAGACTTAGATTATGGACCCAAAATATTGGAAAAGATTAAGGGTTTCAATAAAGATTTTTTAATATTATATGGTAAGTTGATATTTACTAAAATAGTAAGGGGTCAAACATAATTCACCTTATTAATATTATTGTTTTTCGTAACACACAAAAATTTGGTATTTAACCCCAATAAATGAAATCTTACCAAGTTAATTGGAATACTAAATGCAAAACTAGTGAAATAATAATTGAAACAAATAAACCCATAAGAGAGAAAGTATAACCAAAATTAGGAACTTATTTAACCAAAAATAAAATTACAAAAAATAAATTTGGTGCTTAACCCAAATAATTGGAATATGTCCAAGTTAATGGGAATATTCAACACAAAACTAGAGGAATAATTAGATGAAACATTTGAGCCAATAAGCGAGAAAACATAACGAAAATTAGGAACTCATCCAACGGGAAATGAAAATTACATGGAATATAATCCAAAATACTGGTATTGAACGAACTTAGTAAGAATATCTAACATTAAACTAGTAGACTAATAATTTAAAACATGTGAACCTAAATATGAAAAAGCTTAACCAACATAAAAAACAAATTTAACCAAAAAAAGTTTATTTCGGTATTTAACCAAATAAATGAAATCTTACTAAGTTAATTGGAATATTGAATGCAAAACTAGTGGAATAATAATTGAAACATATAAACCCAGAAGGGAAAAAATTTAACGAAAATTAAGAACTCATCCAACGGGAAATGAAAATTATTTGGAATCTAACCCAAAATATTGGTATTGAACGAATTTAATAGGAACACCTAACACAAAACTAGTGGACTAATAATTTGAAATATACGAACCTAAATATGAAAAAGTTTAACCAAAATCAAGAACTAATTTAACCAAAAAATATTATTTCGATATTTAACCCAAATAAATGAAATCTTACCAAGTTAATTGGAATATTGAACTCAAAATTAGTGGAATAATAATTGAAACATATAAACCCACAAGGGAGAAAGTATAACCAAAATTAGGGACTTATTTAACCAAAAATAAATTACAAAAAATAAATTTGGTACTTAACCCAAACAATTGGAATATGTCCAAGGTAATTGGAATATTCAACACAAAACTAAAGGAATAATTAGATGAAACATTTGTACCAAAATTAGGAACTCATCCAATGAGAAATGAAAATTACTTGGAATATAACCCAAAATATCGGTATTGAACAAACTTAGTAGGAACACCTAACACAAAACTAGTGAACTAATAATTTGAAACAGGTGAACCTAAATATGAAAAAGCTTAACCAAAATCAGGAGCTAATTTAACCAAAAAATAATTATTTTGGTATTTAACCTAAATAAATGAAATCTTACCAAGTTAATTGGAACATTGAACGCAAAACTAGTGGAATAATAATTGAAGGATAAAAGCGTGCAGTGCAACGTGGTACCGCGTACTGATTGCACCCAACCGTTGGATGGGTGGGAATTCAAGTGGACTCGACCCATTTAAGTGGATCCAACGGCTGGTGCAACTGTGTGCAAGACGGTACCACGTTGCATCAGAAATGGATCCATAATTGAAACATATAAACCCACAAGGGAGAAAATGTAACCAAATATAGGAATTTATTCAACCAAAAATAAAATTAATAGTGCATTATAATTTCATTTACAAACAAATGCCAATAAACCATTTAAAAAAAAATTAAACACGGTACCACAATTGCACTGTAGCTGGATCCATAATTGAAACATATAAACCCACAAGAGAGAAAATGTAACCAAATTTAGGAATTTATTCAACCAAAAATAAAATTAATAGTGCATTATAATTTCATTTACAAACAAATGCCAATAAACCATTTTAAAAAAAATTAATATGACATAAATGTTGTTACTATATCGTTATATTTTCATAATGCCATACATTAGTCATATTAAACATTGAAAAATTATTTTAGCTAAGTCCTAAAAAATTAAAAAATTATTTAAAAGAGGTTGGTACTCGTTGAAACAAAAATGATGTTAACAAATTATAATTATTTAAGTGATAAATGAGCATAAATGTGAACAAAGGTCAAAATTTCAAATATAGATGATGAAACTCATGATCAAATCTCGCGAGGTGTTGAGTAATGATTTCAACCAAAAAATGATATTTCAACACTTAAGTTTTGTAACTTGCAAAAATCAATTGCATAAACAAAATGTTAATGATATCTTAATAATCTAAAAGAGTGCAAAAATAGCGTAGGACATATGTACATTCTTATTATATTTAATTATAAATCCCACAAGATATGATATTAATAATAATAACTGTAGTAATATCCAACAAGCACACAGAAAAAAAAAGAGATGTTCAACTAAAATAGATTAACTAAGCTTTAATCTTGTAAATTAAACTATTTTTGTAACTTATATCATCATAGCTTTAGAAGCATAGCAATTGCAATCATTCTTACTTGTTATTTATATATTTACCATTGACGTTATGAAAAACTAAAGCAATTAATTTGAAAAGTAAAGAGAAAGATGAAAATAAATGCATAGATTTATTTTTAATATAATTAAACACTATTAATTAAAATGATTATAATGAGAATAGATATGTATAAAAATTAAAAGCTCAAGTATACATACAATCAAATTCAAAAGATTGCATGAAGTAATGATGATGAAAAAAACAGTACTTAGATTATGGACTCAAAATGTTGAAAATGATGCTTATAAAAAAAAAATGTTGAAAATGATGAAGGGTTGCAATAAAAAATTCTTAGTATTATGTGGTAAATTGATATTTGTTAAAATAGTAAGGGGTCAACCATAATTCGCCTTAGTGATATTATTGTTATTTTCAACAAGTAATTTATTATTAGTAAAAAAAGGACTTGAAACATGTACCGGTAGCGTTGGAATACAAAACAAAAAAGTAGTGGGAACAAGAGTAGAAAAAGTTAACCTAAAAGTTGAAATAACTTACCATGAATTTGATAAATTCAAACGCGAAGTAGGGATCTGAAAAGTAAATTTGACATATTTACCCAAAATTTGAAATTCAATAAAAAGAGTAGAAATATTAAACCAAAAAGTGGTGAAAAAATAAGTTGGAACAACTTAACGATAATTAGATAAATACTAACAGGATATAGAGATATAAAAAATAAACTTGAAATATTAACCTAAAAATTTGGAATTTAATAAGAAGAGTGGAAATATAGAACGAATAACTGGTGAAAAAATAAATTGAAACAACTTGAAATACTAACTAGGCAACCCAAAAGGGGGGTGAATTGGGGTTTTAAAATTTAATCTAAGTAAACCACACAACAATTTAATCAACGCCTTAATGAAATTGAAAACAATAAATTCAATCAAGCACAATATTAAAAGAGTAAGAGAAGAGAAAACAAACACACTGATTTTTACGTGGTTCAGCTATCCCCGCCTTCGTCCATGCCTCCAGCTCACCCGGCTTGAAGATTTCACTATCCAAGCCTCCCAAGGCTTCAAATGTTTACAATTGACTTCCAAGGTGTCAATGGACCTTTACAATCAAGAGATTATCTCCCAAATCTCTTCACCCCAAGTGTTTCTCACACTTGTACACTCACAATTTGATGTGAAATAAAAATATAACAAACAACTCTCTTTTAGAGTGGATATACAAATGATAGCTCAATAAAGATTTAATCTATGATGATTTTCGAATTTGAAGCTCAATATATGTTGTGTGCACTTGTTTATGCTTGCCAAGATTTTCAAAAATGAATTGGATTTGAGTTTATATAGTTTGAGCTCAAAAACTAGCTGTTATGGACTTTTTGCTCACTGTCGGATCGCCGTTAACTGGATGTCGGATCGCTGTTTGACTGGTCAATATGATCGTTGGGCTGAATTTTCAAATTGTCGGATCGTCGTTATCTCGATGTCGGATCGCCGTTAGTGTCCAGAGGCTAATCTTCAATTCTGGGTGATGTCGGATTGCCGTTATCTAGATGTCGGATCACTGTTAGTGTCCAGAGGCTAATCTTCAATTTTGGAGATGTCGACGAGCCGTTATCAAGATGTTGGATCGCCGTTATCTATAGTGACTACTATAGTGAGCTATTTTCTAAAATTATAGATTGGCACCAAAACTTTATAAAATGATACTATGACCCAAAATGTTATAAAACTTTACAAATAAGTCCAAATTCATAATTTCTGAGTAATACTTTGTTAATCCCAAAATTTTTTGAAATTATGATATGACCCAAAAATATGTGAAATTATAGAATGGCCCAAAATATTTAAATATTGTCAAATATGTCCAAATCCGAAATTCAAAACAATATTCATTAAAATAAAAAATGAAAAAACTCTTTCATTTTAGTCCACATCTTAAAAAACAATCTAATTTCATAAAATCATTTTTTCATTAAATATAAAACCTTTATAATGTAAAAATAATGATTCATTTAAAATGTATGAAAAATAATTTAAGCTTTCAAAAACTTAATCATTTTTAATTTTGTTTGTTATCATCAAAATCAACATTATGAAACATATATGCTAATACAACTTACTACGAATTTGATAAATTTTAAAAGAAAGTGGGGATCTAGAAATTAAACTTGAAATTTCCAAATAAAAAGTTGGAATTCAATAAAAAGAGTGGGAATATAGAACCAAAAAGTGGTGGAAAAAAGAGTTGAAGAGGTTAACCTACAATTCAGAAAGAGTTGCCAAGAATATGATAAATCCGACAATAAGTAGGGATCAAAAAATAAACTTGAAATATTCACGAAAAATATTGAAATTATATGAAAAAAGTAGAAATATAGAACCAAAAAAATGGCGGAAACAATAGTTGAGGAGCATAACCTAAAAGTTTGAAGAACTTAACAAAACCTGATAAAGTTTAACAATAAGTTGAGATCTAGAAAATAAACTTGAAATATTTAACCAAAATATTAGAAACTAATGAAAAGAATTGGAATAGAGAACCAAAATATAGTGGGAACAAGAATAGAAAACGTTAACCCAAAAGTTGAAATAACTTACCATGAATTTGATAAATTTAAACGCGAAGTAGGGACCTGAAAAGTAAATTTGACATATTTACCCAAAATTTGAAATTCAATAAAAAGAGCAGAAATATTGAACCAAAAAGTGGTAGAAAAATAAGTTAGAACAACTTAACGATAACTAAATAAAGTCTAATAGGATATAGAGATATAAAAAATAAACTTGAAATATCAACCTAAACATTTAGAATTTAATAAGAAGAGTGGAAATATAGAACGAATAACCAGTGAAAAAATGAATTGAAACAACTTACTAAGAATTTGATAAATTTTAACACAAAGTGGGGATCTAGAAATTGAACTTGAAATTTCCAAACAAAATGTTGGAATTCAATAAAAAGAGTATGAATATAGAATAAAAAAGTGGTGGAAAAAAGAGTTGAAGAGGTTAACCTAAAATTCAGAAAAAGTTACCAAGAATATAATAAATCCAACAATAAGTAGGAATCAAAAAATAAACTTGAAACATTCACGAAAACTATTGAAATTACATGAAAAGAGTAGAAATATAGAACAAAAAAAAAAATGACGGAAACAATAGTTGAGGAGCATAACCTAAAAGTTCGAAGAACTTAACATGAACCTGATAAAGTTTAACAATAAGTTGAGATCTAGAATATGAACTTGAAATATCTAACCAAAATATTAGAAATTAATGAAAAGAATTGGAATACAGAACCAAAAAGTAGTGGGAACAAGAGTAGAAAATGTTAACCCAAAAGTTAAAATAAATTAACAAGGATTTGATAAATTCCAACGCGAAGTAGGAATCTGAAAGTAAATTTTCTATATTTACCCAAAATTTGGAATTCAATAGAAAGAGCAGAAATATTGAACCAAAAAGTGGTGGAAAAATAAGTTGGAACAACTTAACGATAACTAGATAAAGTCTAACAGGATATAGAGATATAAAAAATAAACTTGAAATATCACTCTAAACATTTGGAATTTAATAAGAAGAGTGGAAATATAGAACGAATAACCAGTGGAAAAATGAATTGAAATAACTTACTAAGAATTTGATAAATTTTAATAGAAAGTAGGGATTTAGAAATTGAACTTGAGATTTCCAAACAAAATGTTGGAATTCAATAAAAAGAGTAGGAATATAGAATTAAAAAATGGTGGAAAAAAGAGTTGAAAAGGTTAACCTCAAATTCGGAAAGAGTTATCAAGGATATGATAAATCTAACAATAAGTAGAAATCAAAAAATAAACTTGAAACATTCACGAAAAATATTGAAATTATATGAAAAGAGTAGAAATATAGAACCAAAAAAAAATGGCGGAAACACTAGTTGAGGAGCATAACCTAAAAGTTTGAAGAACTTAACATGAACCTGATAAAGTTTAACAATAAGTTGAGATCTAGAAAATGAACTTGAAATATTTAACCAAAATATTAGAAATCAATGAAAAGAATTGGAATACAGAACCAAAAAGTAGTGGGAACAAGAGTAGAAAATGTTAACCCAAAAGTTGAAATAAATTAACAAGGATTTGATAAATTCCAACGCGAAGTAGGAATCTAAAAGTAAATTTAGCATATTTACCCAAAATTTAGAATTCAATAAAAAGAGCAAAAATATTGAACCAAAAAATGGTGGAAAAATAAGTTAGAACAACTTAATGATAACTAGATAAAGTCTAACAGGATATAGAGATATAAAAAATAAACTTGAAATATCAACCTAAAAATTTCAAATTTAATAAGAAGAGTGGAAATATAGAACGAATAACCAGTGAAAAAATGAATTGAAACAACTTACTAAGAATTTGATAAATTTTAACAGAAAGTAGGGATTTAGAAATTAAACTTGAAATTTCCAAACAAAATGTTGGAATTCAATAAAAAGAGTAGGAATATAGAACCAAAAAATGGTAGAAAAAAGAGTTGAAAAGGTTAACCTAAAATTTAGAAAGAGTTACCAAGAATATGATAAATACAACATTAAATAGGGATAAAAAAGTAAACTTGAAACATTCATGAAAAATATTGAAAATATATGAAAAGAGTAGAAATATAGAACAAAAAAAATGGTGGAAACAAGAATTGAGGAGCATGACCTAAAAGTTCGAAGAACTTACCAAGAATATGATAAAGTTTAACAATAAGTTGAGATCTAAAAAATGAACTTGAAATATTTAAGCAAAATATTAGAAATCAATGAAAAGAATTGGAATGCAGGACCAAAAAGTAGTGGAAACAAGAGTAGAAGAAGTTAACCTAAAAGTTGAAATAACTTAATAAGAATTTGATAAATTTTAATAGAAAATAGAGATTTAGAAATTGAACTTGAAATTTCCAAACAAAATGTTGGAATTCAATAAAACGAGTAGAAATATAGAACCTAAAGTGGTGGAAAAATAAATCGAAATAATTTACCAAAAACTAGATAAAGTTTAACAATTTGTAGAGATATAAAAATAAATTTGAAATATCGACTCAAAAAGTTGGAAGTTGATGAAAAGAGTGGAAATATAGAACCAAAAGCTAGTGGGAAAATGAGTTGAAACAACTTACAAAAATTTAGATAAATCATTACTAAAAATAGGAATTTGAAAAGTAAACTTGAAACATGCATTATAAATATTGGAATGTAATAAAATAAGTAGGAATGTAATCATTTTATGATATATTTATTTTTTTAATATTTTTTGTAACTTGAATATTATTGCAATTTTTTTCTCATTTAATTACAATTTTATCTTTTTTTTTCCTTTTTTTCATAATTTTTTAACATTAAAAACAAACAAAAATATAATTTTTATTATATTAACCGGTTAAAAACCGGTTGTACCGGTTGCATGCATGCGCTGTATGAGATACAGCGCTGCATGCTAGGGTGACTCCTTTATGAAAATCTATGAACGATCACTTTCTGCCGTACATTATGGCAAGTGCTAATAACTCATGCCCACTTACTATTTATATAAGTGGCGTAACTTATATTACATGTGACTTAAGGGTTCTCATACATTATATGTTCAGTTTAACTACAAATTGGTGATTGAGATTGCATTACCCCTTATAGATTGCATGTAGTTATTAGAGGATCCCTCTAAGTTACGCCCAACATAACTTACGCCACACACAACAACAATAACACATTAATGGGATACACATGTTACTCTGTGTGTGACGTAAGTTACGTTAAACGTAACTTAGTGTTCACCATTATTAGATAGATAATTAAACTTAATACATACATTCAAGCTTCTATAGTGCTGTTGGTCGGTAACTAGTGAGCCAGCTGTTGAGTATCAAAAAGTGTATATTTATAAAGGAGAAAATCGTCATTTTGTACTTCAAGTTTTACTAATATCTCTAATTTTATTTATTTAAGTCTCTTGTTATTTAATTATGAGTGTTTTGTTTTAATTAAGTATTTTGTGTATTTTAGGGGTATCATGGTCATTTCACAATGATCGAGATTTCGGATAGCAAAACGGACGTCACTTTTGAACTCAGGACAGTCAAAAACCTTAAGAGGAGTATAAAAGGAAAAATGACACTGTTCATAGATACTGTTCACGACACTGTTCAGATCGCGTTACTGTTCAAACCGTGTGCAAACCGTGTTACTGTTCAAACCGCGTGGTCAAACCCGTGGTCAAACCCGTGGTCAAACCGTGTTACTGTTCACTGATGACGTGGCGCAATCCTGTGCATCCAAACTGTTTTTAATCCGATGGTCATGATTTACTCAATGTATCTATAAAAAGGGGGCCTCCCCCCCTAATTTGATACCCCTAAATCCATTTTTGAGCTTAGTTTTCTGTAATTCTTTCTCCATCTTGTATTTTCTATGTATTTTAATAAATTTCCATTTTACCCTTAGTTCAATTATGAGTAGCTAATTTTCTTTCAAACTTGGGTTGAAGGTGAAGTCTCAACATGTGTCATGGGCTTTAATTGGTAAATTTATTTTCTCTTCCCCTCTAATTTCTGTGGAGGTTTTGACTTTTCGTCGACAAATAATAATAATCTTGTCTAGTTACCGCCTTGGTTTTACCGGCACCCTAGTATAAGGTTATTATTATTTGGCACGATAAGCCCTTAGCACCATATTGATTAAAGCGTGGTTCATGAGGTGTGGATTCCCCCCTTCATGATTTAATTAGTATTAATAAGGAATATTTAGCCCATGGTGTATGTTGATACGGATCCAGATACCCAAGCACTTTGTTTCAATAGTTACTAATTCAATTTAATTCCGCTATTCCAATTTAAATTCTAAGCATCCTTTAAATCAATTTCCCCATTCTAGCATCCTTTAATTCAATTTCCCCACAAATCCAATCACCCACTTACAAAATTAATTCTACACACAATTAAAATCCACCTCCTTGTGGGATCGACACTCAACACCATTGATCTATTCTACAATAGATTCGTGCGCTTGCGAGTTCAACAAAATTTGCACAACAAGTTTTTGGCGCCGTTTTTTTAGGGAGGTAAGTATTTTGATTTGTAGAATTAATTTTTTGTAAATAATTTTATTACTATTATTATTATTATCATTATTATTATTATTATTATTTTAGTTGTTTCCTTGTATTTTTTTTCTTAATTAATTAAAAAAAAAGCGAATCTATATTTTAGGTAAGAATTTCTTTTTCTCTTCTTTAAATTTCTGCAATTTAATTTTCAAGTTATTTTTTTGTAATTTTTCATTTATCTCATTAATTTATTTTTATTTTATTTCATGTATTTGTTTTAGTATATTTTGTTTTTATAGAAAGGTTGTAACAGCGCAATAAGGTTAGTATCATAATTTCTCCTTCTTTTTTATTTTTATTTATTTTGTTCTCATTTTTATTTTCTTTGCATGCATGGTCGTAGGTCATTATTACCTAATCTTGAACCTATAGACCTTGAATTAGAAAGAACACTTTGCACACACAAACATATTGCACTTAAAGATAAAATTGAAATGGATTTGCAACAACCAGAACCATAGGAGCGGCCATTTAAGGATTACTTTAGTCCCTTAGCTAATTTGAGCACATCATGCATACGATACCCAAATGTAGCTGCTAGGAGTTTTGAACTAAAACCTAGTGTGCTAAATTGTCTCCCAACATTCTATGGCCTAGAAAATGAGGACCCATATAATCATCTGAATGATTTTCATACAATTTGTTAAAACTTTAAATATGAGAATTTTTCAGAAGATGATGTTAAACTTAGACTATTCCCATTTTCTTTAAAGGATAGAGCTCGTTCATGGTTCAATACATTGTCTGCTAATAGAATTACAACATGGGAACAAATGGTAACGAAATTTTTAAATAAATATTTCCCAGTACATAAAACCAATGCTATTCGCAGGGAAATCTCAGAATTCACCCAAAGAGAAGACGAGCAGTTTTTCGAAGCATGGAAGCGATTCAATGGGCTACTTTTGAAGTGTCCATATCATGGGTACGAGAAATGGCACCAATGCCAATACTTCTTGGAGGGATTATTGCCAAATGTGCAAGAATGACTAATGGCAACAAGTGGAGGAGAGCTAATGCCAAAAAGTGCATTAGAGATTTGGGATTTCTTCCAGCGATAAGCGGATAATTTCCAACAACGGAGTCGATCTCTAAGGAATACTAGAAGAATTAAAGGAGTGAATGAGGTTCACATTGGCAAGTCAAGTTCAGGAATCAAAGAAGTTAAAGAGATAATTGAAGGTCTCTCTCGACAAATAGCATCGTTAACGACTGCTAAATCATCAGAGCAACAATACCATGACTCATACTCAGATCAAGCCAATGCCATAGGTGTAATGAGAAAACCATCAAATTACAACCCATACTCCAACACATATAACTCTGGATGGAGAGACCACCCCAATTTTTCATGGTCTCAAGGATTCCAACAGAATGGACCAGCAACTCCAGCTCCACCAATGCAACTAATTCCTCAAGTTCCTCAAGCCTCTCAGTCACCATTTAGACCATACAATCAGAACCAGAATTACTCTCAACCCAGACCATGGGAGGATTCATTCCAGAATTTCAAGAATGTTACTCAATCTACAATCGAGCAACAAAACCGCACCATTGATGGACTACGGAATGAGATGAGAGCAGGCTTCAACTCACAAGCCCAATCAGTTTCAAGCCTCGAGAAGATGGTGGGACAGCTTGCCTCTTCAGTGCAGACTTTGGCAATGACTGTTGAGAAAGGTAAATTCCCAAGTTAACCAGTGCCTAATCCTAAAGGAGTGCATGAAGCAAGTACCAGTTTACCACAACAGCATGGAGAGGTCAAAGCCGTTATGACCTTAAGAAAAGGAAAAGAAGTCGACAACAAAGTGGAGATGCCAGCGACCAAAGAAAATCAAATTGTACCTGTGAATGTTGAAGACTCACCACTGGAGGAGAAAGAAGAAACCAACAAATGAGAATATGTTCCAAAAGCTCCATTTCCTCAAAGGTTAGCTAAAGGAAATAAGGGAAAATCCACAGGTGAGATTCTTGAAGTCTTCAAACAAGTAAGTGTTAACATCCCTTTACTTGATGCAATAAAACAAGTTCCATCTTATGCCAAGTTTCTTAAAGACCTTTGTACTAAAAAGAGAAACATTCATGTTCAGAAAAAGACACTTTTAACAGAAAATGTTAGTTCTATACTCCAACACAAAATTCCTCTAAAATGTAAAGACCCAGGCTCCCTCACTATTTCATGTAGTATAGGGAACCATACAATTGAGAATGCTTTGTTGGATTTAGGAGCTAGTGTTAATCTCTTGCCTTACTCAGTATTTGTGAAAGTTGGATTGGGAGAATTACACCCAACTCCAGTGGTGTTACAGCTTGCAGATCGGTCCACGAAAATACCTCGTGGTATTGTGGAGGACGTGCTTATACAGGTAGACAAGTTTTATTTTCCTGTTGATTTCATTGTAATTGACACTCAACCAATACAGGATTCAAGGAAGTACATCCCTATTATCCTAGACTGACCTTTCTTGGCAACTGCTGATGCTCACATTCAATGCAGAACTGGAAATATGCAGTTGTCTTTCGGCAATGTGACCATGGAGCTCAACATCTTTAACATTGTGAAACAACCTCACAATGCAGATGATGGAATTGTTGATGTGGATTTAATTGAAGCATTAGTTGATGATAATTTTGTTTCAAACCTTAGTGATGACCCTTTACAAACATGTTTAACTCACTTTGGTTTGGATTTTGATGTTGACAGATCAGTCGATGAGGTCAACGCTCTACTTGACTCAGCACTATCCATGGACACTAATAAATGGAAGTCAAGAGTTGACAGCTAGCACCATCAGAGAAGAAAATCATCCCATCATCAGAATCACCACCGAAACTCGAGCTCAAACCATTGCCCAACACTTTGGAATATGCGTTCTTGGGAGAAGAAAGCACTCTACCCGTAATCATCTCATCATCCCTAAATGAAGAACAAAAAGGTAAGTTGTTGGATGTTTTAAAAGAGCATAAAGGAGCATTAGGATGGACCATAGCAGACATAAAAGGTATAAACCCAAAAGATCGCATGCATTACATTCACCTTGATGAAAATGCTAAATCTACTAGGGAAATGCAACGTCGGTTAAATCCTAACATGAAAGAAGTTGTTAGAACTGAAGTCCTTAAGCTATTAGATGCAGGTATCATTTATCCCATTTCTGATAGTTCATGGGTCAGTCCTGTGCAAGTGGTCCCTAAAAAGTCAGGAGTCACAGTAGTTACCAATGCTGATAATGAATTGATACTCACTAGAGTGACTACAGGATGGCGTGTATGCATTGATTATAGAAAATTGAATTCTGTCACACGTAAAGACCATTTTCCTTTACCATTTATTGATCAAATGCTTGATAGATTAGCAGGCCATGAATTTTATTGCTTTCTAGATGGCTACTCAGGATACAATCAGATTCCCATAGCACCAAAAGATCAAGAGAAAACTACTTTCACTTACCCTTTTGGCACTTTTGCATATAGGAGAATGTCATTTGGATTATGTAATGCACCTGCTACATTTCAACGTTGTATGTTAAGCATTTTTTCTGATATGGTTGAACGGTTTCTTGAGATCTTTATGGATGATTTTTCTGTTTTTGGTGACTCATTTGATCAATGTTTACATCATTTGACGAAAGTTTTGCAGAGATGTATCGAGAAAAATTTGGTCTTAAATTGGGAGAAGTGCCGTTTTATGGTAAAACAAGGTATAGTTCTCGGTCACATCATTTCATGCAAGGGTATTGAGGTTGACAAAGCCAAGGTGGATCTCATTTCTAATCTTCCTCCACCTAAAACAGTCAGAGAAGTAAGATCTTTCCTTGGGCACGCTGATTTTTATAGACGTTTCATTAAGGATTTTAGCAAAGTTTCTAGACCCTTATGCAATTTACTTGCTAAAGATGTACATTTTGTCTTTGATGATTCATGTCTTGTAGCATTTGAAAAGTTAAAGCAATTGTTGACGTCATCACCCATCATTCAGCCACCAAACTGGAGTTTACCATTCGAACTCATGTGTGATGCATCTGATTATGCAGTTGGAGCAGTATTAGGACAAAGAGTTGATCGAATTCCTCATGTTATTTACTATGCTAGTATGACATTAAATGATGCACAGTTGAACTATTCAACTACTGAAAAAGAAATGCTAGCAGTAGTGTTTGCATTAGAAAAATTTCGATCTTATCTCATTGGTTGTAAAATTATTGTGTTCACCGATCATGCTGTTCTGAAATATCTTCTCACAAAGAAAGATGCAAAAGCTAGATTAATTCGTTGGGTGTTACTTTTGTAGGAGTTTGACTTGGAGTTCAAAGATAAGAAATGTTCTAAAAATGTTGTGGCTGACCATCTCTCTCGTCTCCATTTTGACACAATAACAGAACCTTTAATATTGAATGAGTCATTTCCGGATGAGCAATTAATGAGTGTGGAAGTATTACCTTGGTATGCTGATATCATTAATTATCTTGTTACAAGTAAACTTCCAGAGCATTGGGCCAAGCAGGACAAGGCTAAATTTTTTACAGAAATAAAGAATTTCTTCTGGGATGACCCCTATCTGTTCAAGTATTGTGCAGATCAAATTATTAGACGATGCCTCCCAGAAAATGAATTTCAGAACATCCTTTCGTTCTGCCATGAACAAGCTTGCGGAGGCCATTTCAGCGCTAATAAAACAGCGACAAAAGTTCTACAATGTGGTTTTTATTGGCCAACTATATTTCGAGATGCTTACAGTTTTTGCTCTTCATATGAGAGGTGTCAACGAATGGGGAGCATTACACGAAGGAACATGATGCCACTAAATTCAATTTTAGTGGTTGAGATTTTTGATGTGTGGGGCATCGACTTCATGGGACCATTTCCCGCTTCTTTTGGCCATCAATATATATTGGTTGTTGTTGACTATGTTTCGAAATGGGTAGAGGCAATTCCATGCAGAACCAATGATCATAAAGTGGTGATAGGGTTTTTGAAGAGCAACATTGTTTCACGCTTTGGATTCCCTCGAGCAATAATCAGTGATGGTGGTACCCACTTTTGCAACAAATCATTCAAAGCACTTTTGAGAAAGTACTCCATCACTCATAAAGTGGCGACTCCGTATCATCCGCAAACCAGTGGCCAAGTTGAGATCTCCAATCGAGAAATAAAGCACATCTTAGAAAAGACCGTGAGGTCAGACAGAAAAGATTGGTCATTAAGACTTGATGATGCATTATGGGCATATAGAACGGCTTTCAAGACCCCAATTGGGATGTCACCCTACAGGCTAGTGTATGGAAAAGCTTGCCACCTACCTGTGGAACTCGAGCATCGTACGTATTGGGCCATCAAGAAATTCAATTTTGACATGCAGCAAGCTGGCTCAGAAAGACGACACAAATGCGAACTTGAAGAAATTCGCAACGATGCATACGAAAATGCCAAGGTTTACAAGCAAAATGAATGAAAGTCTTTCATGATAAGTTAGACATGAAAATCTTTCACTTCAGGTCAGAAAGTACTTTTATTCAATTCTCGTTTGCACCTATTCCCAGGTAAGTTGCGTTCTCGATGGTCTGGCTCCTTCATTGTTCATACTGTTTTTCCACATGGGGCAATTGAAATTAAGGACCCAAAGAACGGTGTCACGTTTAAAGTTAATGGTCAAAGATTAAAACCATATCTAGAATACCAACCACATGGAGAGGATACCGAAATAAATTTGAGTGACCCACCACATTTGAATTAAGATTTTTCTGTTTTTTCGGTGATTTGTTTTATTTATTTATTTTTTTTATTATTCTTCTGCTAATTGAAATTGTTTGTGCATAAGTGTGTTTGTTTAACCATTAAGTTTTCTTTTATCACTTTTAATCATGAGACAGATCCTCTTGAACATCCTTAAACGACTTCAACGTGTCTAATCTCATCTCAGAGGCCAGATACGATTTTGTAAAACACATCGTATTTGGAAGCTACAAACACCGGAGTTAATATCCCACGTTGAGGATTTAGAAAGCCAACTCTGAGACATTGAGAAAAGTGTCTTCAACATCCAGTTGGAGCTTGAGTTTGTCACCCCGGTCAAGTGACGGATAACGGTACTCCGTGACAATCAAGTCGGTTACTTCAGTTTCCCACAATTACTGATCTTCTGAGGTGAAGGTATGGATAGAAATGAGATCTTGGCAAAGCTTCACAATCGATTCCCTTCACTTCCTCAAAATGCCCTCCTTACAATCTATAAAGCTCGGTCCGAACGCATGCGATTGCTCATGAGGAATAGCATACCTGCTGATATCCGCTGGTTAATAGAGGCCAAAGTACCCTTGGAAGGTGAGTTGCCTCCTAAATTTATTACATACATGCCTGGTTGAGGTAAAGGAAATTACGCAAGAAAGCGAAGAGCTCGAAGAATTTCTGTTGCTTGTCATAAGTGTGCCAGAATGATATGCGATAAAAAACGATGTTCTTTAGGAATGGTGTCTGATAACAGAGAAGATAAGATTCAATTCATTAAGGATGGCTTGAATAAGGAGTCATTGGATGATATCCTTTTGTCTCTTGAAACGCATCTCAATGGATATGTGCAAGGAGCGATTCTCCAGTTATGGCCATCATTCCAGAAAGAGTATGCACGATACAGTCTCGGGAATCTGACTATAAACGACTCTGTTTGCCAATTTATAAGAAAACTGGATGGGAAGCCTATCCTCGACCCATAGAGGGCGTTGAAGCCATTTCTGGACGTAAAACCAGAGGAAGATGTGAGCCACAGTCGCAACTACTTGTAAATATCCTTTTACTTTACTGTTGTTTTATTTCATTGTTGTTTTACCATGTGCATTATTGTCTTTAATAATTTTATATTTGTCATTACTTGCTTTTCCTTTTTACTGTTTCCTTTTTGACTCTCAAGCTATGTGCATTACACGATTAATTGACATATACATGATACCTCATTCACAGCTGTGACCCACTGCCACCAAGATCCTTAATTATGATTATTTTCATTTGCACTCACAAATTATTTTTTGAAAAGTATCCCAATGGCAGCTACTCCCAATAAACAATTCAAGAATATTTGTGTGCTTTCTGGATTTAACTATGGCAAATACAAAGAGTTCTTTGAGGCAGCCATTGATCTTGGTCGAAGCATAACTATGGCAAATACTCAATGTATCTATAAAAAGGGGGCCTCCCCCCCTTAATTTGATACCCCTAAATCCATTTTTGAACTTAGTTTTCTGTAATTCTTTCTCCATCTTGTATTTTCTATGTATTTTAATAAATTTCCATTTTACCCTTAGTTCAATTATGAGTAGCTAATTTTCTTTCAAGCTTGGGTTGAAGGTGAAGTCTCAACATGTGTCATGGGCTTTAATTGGTAAATTTATTTTCTCTTCCCCTCTAATTTCTGTGGAGGTTTTGACTTTTCGTCGACAAATAATAATAATCTTGTCTAGTTACCGCCTTAGTTTTACCGGCACCCTATTATAAGGTTATTATTATTTGGCACGATAAGCCCTTAGCACCATATTGATTAGAGTGTGGTTCGTGAGGTGTGGATTCCCCCCTTCATGATTTAATTGGTATTAATAAGGAATATTTAGCCCATGGTGCATGTTGATACGGATCCAGATACCCAAGCACTTTGTTTCAATAGTTACTAATTCAATTTAATTCCGCTATTCCAATTTAAATTCTAAGCATCCTTTAAATCAATTTCCCCATTCTAGCATCCTTTAATTCAATTTCCCCACAAATCCAATCACCCACTTACAAAATTAATTCTACATATAATTAAAATCCACCTCCTTGTGGGATTGACACTCAACACCATTGATCTATTCTACAATAGATTCGTGCGCTTGCGAATTCAACAAAATTTGCTCCAGCAAAATATGGGAGCTGCTAATATATCCATTTTTAAAGATGTTTAGGGCATCTCCAATGCTTAACATTATTTTGTTGTAACACCAACATAAAAAATGTACATTTTTTATACTAAATTACTATTTTATCTTCAACACATTTACACTAAATTTTACACCAAAAAAAAAATTCTTCTTTTATTCTTTTAATTCTCAAGAATTAATTCAATTAACGCAATAAAGATTACTATTAATATAGATAATTAAGTAATAAGTAATTTTATATCGATTAACAAAAAAAATAGAAAATTATTAAATTTGCATTTAGTTAACTAAATTAGTATATTATGAAAATTAAACATTACATTAATATAAAAAAAATACAATTACAATAATAATACTCTAATTATTCGAATTACTAAATTCATCCCATAAATGATCAAGTAGTGTATTTCGGAGTGCAATGTGAGCCTCTTTATCCTTGATTTGTTTGTGTCGAGTAAGAAATTCTTGAAACCTAGTATTCTTATCTACCCTCATATCAACGGTTGGTATTGGCGCTTGCATCCAATCATTAATTGTTGCATTAACATCGTTTATCTTCGATTATCATATTGTGCATAATAATGCAAGCAGTTATTATATCATGTAACACATGTTTGTTCCAAAAACATGATGATCTAGTAACAATTACAAAACGTGATTGAAGGACTCTAAATGCACGTTCTACATCTTTTTGACATGCTTATTGTTTCATGGCAAATAATTTCTTTTTAAGACCACGTGGATCATGGATAGTTTGTACAAGAGTAAACCATTTTGGGTAGATACCATCAGCTAAATAATAACCCATATTATATTCGTTCCCTTTAATGACATAATGAGCAGGAGGAGCAATACTTGAAGTGAGGTTGGCAAAAAGATGAGATGCCTCCAACACATTAATGTCCTTATTTGAACTAGGCAAACCAAAATGTGCATGCCATATCCAAAGATCATAATCAACTACAGCCTTCAGAATAATAGTTGGGGTTCCATTACGACCAACATTTTGTCTGGCCTAAGCTGTTGGACAATTTTTTCCACTTCCAGTGCATGAAATCTAGGCTACCTAACATTCCTGGAAAACTACGCTCTTTACCAACATGGAGTAGCCTGGCGACGTCATTAGCGTTGGGTGATTTAAGATATTACTCTGCAAAAACTTCCATAATTGCATGACAGAATATCTTCAAACTTTCAATTGTTGTAGACTCTCTAATTTTAATACACTCATCAGTAGCATCTGCTAGCATGCCATATGCCAACATCCAAAATACGACAGTGATTTTTTAAAGACCAGATAGCTCAAGTTTGCTGATGCCATCCCTTTGCTGTATAAAGTAGTTGTCATAACCTTGCACTACATTAATAATACGACTGAATAAACTTTGAGACATTTTGAATTGACAGCGAAATATTGAATCATTGAAACGTGGATTCTCTGAAAAGTAGTCGTTGAACACATTACAATAAGCCATTTCACGATCGCGGTTGATTATTATATGACTAGTAACTGAGCCACCATTGATCACTTTGTTGTTTAGTTGATTGAGATAGTGGACCATGCAAATATTGTTGCTCTCAGTCATGCTAATTATCACTTTTTCATATGCATTGATCGCCTCAATATCATTTACTTGGTTTACATCATCATCATTTTCACCATCAGAATTTGAAGAAGATGAAGAATATTATAAGTGCTAAGATGAACTTTGAATATTGAAATTCATTTTCAAAGATATGTAAATTGAATGAGCTTTCGTATACATAAGTATATCCTTTTTTATAATAGATTTACTTTTACCCAATCTTATCATATCTACATATAATTCAAAATTTAAAGATAATGATTCTCTCATATTCAATACCAACTGTTGGATGAATTTCACTTATTTTCATCCATTAGATTTACTTTACCCAATCTTATCATATCTACACATTATTCAAAATTCAAAAATAAGGATTTCTCTCATATTTAATACCAACTGTTGGATGGATTTCACTTATTTTCATCCATTAGATATGTTTCTTTTTCATCTATAAATACCATTGTAAACTTCATTTCACTCAAGCATATCTCTTCAACCATTTATTCTATAAAATGGCTCTAATTTTAAGAAGTACTTCATACACGCATGAAGAAGATATACACTTATGTCATATATATCTTGATATTTCCCAAAACCCCAATTGTTGTTATAAATCAATCTCAAGATGCATTGTGGTCTCGAGTTGAAATTGAATACAATAATTCTAAACTGGAGTTCACCACTCAAGTTTGACAAAGAAGATCTTCGCAAAAACGAATGCAAAGTATTTTAGCTGCAATTGGCAAACTGAGGGGATGCGTTCGACAAATTGAAAATCAAAATCTAAGCGGTGCGTTCGAACAAGATATTGTAAGTTTATATTACATCTTTACTGTTTTTATCTTACACTTATTTTATATATAGCATTCTAATTACATTATTTTGTAGCTAAATCGAGCGAAAGTGTTATTGGCACAAGATAAGAATTACAATAAAGGGTTCAAATTTGATCATGTATGGCATATCCTTAAAGATATTGAAAAATTTAGAGATGATCATAACATTGCAACACCATACTTTCGAAGGCAAAGTAGCGAATTTGTGTCATCACAATCGAATTCTCCCACTCCGGAGTCTCCAACATCAACATCTCTTGGTTTATCATCATTTTTCACTAAATATAAATGATGAGCATGTTGACGATTGTTCTACTCAACGACCCATTAGAGTAAAGAAAGAAAAAGGAAAAAAAGAAAGTTAAAGATCAAAATTCACTAGTTATTGATACTATTAAAGAAGACAATCGACGAATTTATGAAATTCCCAAAAAAAGCAGTGAAGATAGGCAACAAAATTATCAAATTCAAATGATATGAGCCCAAAATGAGAAAAAAAAAATACAGACGGTCACATATCGTGAAGAAAACAAAATTTTACTTAAAGATTTAAATTCAATAAGTGATCCGAGCTTATGTCAATATTTTCAAAATGAACAAATTAAGATTTTGTAGAGAAGATCTCAGCAAAGCCAAGCATCTCAAAATACTTCTAATAATATTGGCCAATATTTTGATGATATAGGAGGATCTAATAATGATCTCCCAAATTATTAAATAATTATTCTAATTTATGCTAGGAGTAGTAGCTTTTTTAATATGTGTTAATTTAATTTTGTAATATGTAATCTAGTAATTAATGTTATTGGCATTTTATTGTTATTATTAATTTTTGTGTTGAATTTTTTATTTAAAATATTAGTATAATATTCAAAAATTAAAAAATGAAATAAAAATAATAACAAAAATAATAATAATAATAACTTAAAATATTATGTAAAATATGACATATATGTAAATAAGAAAAAGTAATAAAGATATTTGAGACTTTTTTTTTCACTAGCACCAAATGAATAATGTTGCACCTTTTTTGGTGCAATATTATTCATAACACCATTTTGATGTTGGATTTAGTATTATATTGGAGAAGCCTTTTACACCAAAAATGGTGTAAAAGGTGGTTTGGTGTTAGTTTTGGTGTCACGTTGGAGATGACCTTAATTAATAGCAATGTTGCAACAATGATTCCGAAGCCCCAATAATTTGTCTTTTACCAGATTGACTGTTAGCTATTATCCCAGGGCTAATAATGATACACGTTGAAGAGAAGTAGTAACCTGACATACAGGTCATCAGCCAGTTACCAAAACTGTAACACATGGCTAGTTTGAGAAATTGACATTCAAGTGTAGGTTGCATGTAAGTATACACTACAAGAAAATTATCAATAGATGACGGAAAAAAAAACTATCATAAGGGGGGTGGATGACAGTGAAATTATCGTCACACATATATACATGTCAGTCTTTTATGATAAAAAAAGTATGTCATTAAATTGTAATAGTGTTTAGATGTCATATGTCTATCATGACAAAAATGAATGTTTTAATTATTTTTTTAGCGAGAAAATTGATTTTTTTTTAATTTGAAATTTTGACAAGAAAATTAATTTTTGCGCGTGAATTATTATCCAGTTAATTTCAGCGGGTATAAATTATTTTGTTTGTGACATAATTTATGATTAATATTTTCTATCACAGGATTTAAATTTATATTGAAATTATGAATTATTTGATTTAAATTTATGTATTCTTGTATTTGAAATTCAACCACAAATTCAATATGAACCAAAAATTAAATTATACATTCTATTAAGTCCAAAAATACTTTATATTAATAACATCATCCAACAATAGTATCCAACAGTAATTCCAGCAATAACATCACCCAACAATTAATATCCAACCAAAGTAATTTAAAAAATAAATTCCAGCAACCAAGAGCAAATGTTTCAAATTTTACAAGCTAAGAAGCCATTAAATCTTGTAGTATAGACCTCCTCCCATATTCTCAATAAAATTCCAGTAGATAAACTCCCATTGTCAACAAATACCTAGCAACACTCCTAAGTCCAACAGTTTCATTCAACTTGCATGTGCAAAACCAATTGAATATACCCAACACTATCATTATAAATCATTAACTACTATAGTAAAACTCTCAAGTTTTGGATGCAACAAAATTATTTATAAATTCAATCTCAATCTGCATGTGCAGCATAAATGAATATAGCCAACACTATCTCTATAAAGAGTTTTATATTAAAGTAAAACTCCAACTATCAGATGTAAAACTCCAACTTTCAGATGAACTTAAATTAATTCTTTACTACAATAAAACATGGAACTAACAGGGTACCTATAAAAGGCGGTTAACTTTCCTACATGTATAAGAATAAAGAAGAAGCTTTGCTTTGAATTAAAAGTAAGGAAAAAAGGAGGAATGAATTCTTATGCTGAGAAAATGATTACCATGTTGGGTCGATGAGACATGAGAAATTTGCGCTGCAATTCCTATGTTGCAATGTTTCTCCATCTCATAAATTGGTACTGTAGAGATAAAATATCAGATTTAATTAAAAAGTAGCATTATTTCAAACTTGAAATCCCAAAAGAATGCAATATTACAGTTTTTTCTTCTCCATATTTTCTCTCGCGAAGATTCTAGGAAAACTTGAGATGAGAAAACTCCAAGTTGTTCAAAGAAGAACATGCAACAAATTAATAATCAAAACCCCATCAATAAAGATACTTCATAAGATCTAAGACATTTATGTTTGTTGATGAATGTCATTCATAGCAAAAAACAAGTACTTATAACAACCCTAATCCCATTAATTCCCAACAAATAGTTTCCCCCAATAAACCCTTATTTTGAAGTCAAAACCACATCATGTTAAAACCAATTCTTATCAAATAACTAGTGCCTTTTTACGATAATAACAATAAACCAATGAGATGATTGAAAAAATTAAACTAAATAAGTGACCCCCAAGCAACTCATTAGGTACTTATCCTGAAGCATTATTATATAGACTAATATCTATTACAAATATCTCAGTAATGACTTGATAAAAAATGTTACCAAATGATATGAATTTGATAAAATATAATCATCTTCCTACCTGTTTTCCACTGTTATTGTACATGACAAGTGAATATTTGAGTTAAAATGTAACAAAATGACCAATAGATTTACAGCCAATAGAGTCATATAAATTACAACTGTTCTAATAAAACAATGTAGGGAAACAAACAGGTCAGCTTTTGTGTTTGCATGCATGTGAAATGTAGTGACTAATAAGAATGGGTATGAAGGAGAGCAAGAGCAAGTTTTAAGAGAGATTTGATGAAGTCAACTCTTTCACGTAATGAGAAATGGGTGAATCACATAATTTAATATCTTTTTGCAATTTGAAAAGACCAAGCAAGCTTTATATGATAGTGGAAAGTTGCTTTTCCAAGATGGTAGCATTGCAATTGCAAAACCATGGTAGGATTTACGAGGACACATGAAATGGTAATCCCAACAAATATAAAATGATTTAACGCAATATATTAAGACAACTTTATAATTATTGTTCGGTGAAAACATAAAATCAAAGGAAAACTTACTATGCCACGATATGAATGACTACAAGAGAATGAAGAATTGGAAACAACTATTTTAGACCATTTATTGTAACAAAGAGAATTTCACACAAACTTCCTATAATTGGCAACCAAATTTATTTTCAGTCTTTAATACATATTTGGTGCAAAAAACATCAATTACCCTCTTTAGATAATAAATCACCTCTCAAGATAAACTAAGTAAACACATGAAAACCAATAAATTGGTTTAACTCATTCACTTGGACATAATGCACACCATCTATTTTTGTTAGATTGCTAACTAATTCAATGATGGAATTGCCATTTGATTTTCTAAAGTCTCGAAACCTAGAAGAGCTGTTTGTTGAATCCAGAAATTTCCAAGTCCCTGCACACATCCAAATATGCCATTAGTCAAATATGTGTTGCAGTATAATTTTACTATATCACTATAAATTTTACCACAAATCAGTTAACGACTTTATCAATTAATTAAGCCATCATGATTGATATAACTGATGATAGGATTACATTGCAAAATCACAACATCTGCCTTCAGAATGCATTCAAAGACAGAAAAAATATAACTCTCGAAGCAACTATCAAAACCCATCAAAATAATTTCAAGCATAAAAATTGAAGTATCATTGCACCATGGCATCCATTGAAAACACAAATTCACTACAAAAGAGTAATTTGACCATACAAATAGAAAATTTAATCAAATTAACTTGCATTATCACAACCCAATTCACAATCAAATTAAATTTAAGTAACCCAAAAAAAAAAAGAAGTACCAGTCTCATTGCCCTAGGCCCATGCCCTTGCCAGCTGCCTCAACGATCTATGACCTTCCAGGGCTTTAAAACAAAGAAAACAAACCATAATAAAAAAAAAATGTAGCCAGGTCACGATAGCTCCAGTTAGAAAGGACACTGGTCTCAAAGAAGCCATTATGAAACTGAAACCGACACCGAATCCAAACCAAATTTCAATTTTTTTAAACTCAGATAGATCGCATAGCTCCACATGTAAAGCAAGCAAGAATATAGATAGCACTTAACTACTGAGTTTACTCACCATTCTCCTTCTACTCTCAGTGTGTTTTGCAGCCACATCATCATCAGAAGCAGCAACGACTCAAATTCGATGGCCTAGATTTCTTTACACCAGAATTAGAGAAAGATGCACACCATAGTTCTGGAGCTGCAAGTGAGAGGCGTGGCCGAGGATGGTCCCACAGACGTCGATGTTATCGAAGGTATTCAGATCGAGAGTGTATGAATGGTTCAGATCTGATCTGACGCTTTTAGAATTGACGACGAGGAATGATGACGAGAACGCGTTTGGTGGGCTGGTGAAGCAGGGGATTGCGGCCTTGCTCAACTCCTATGTAAGAGAGGGATTTCCTTTCTTGCCATTGGCAAGTTAAGACTTTGTTTATTCAAGCTTTGGTATCAAAAGAAGCCGTTCCCGTCAAGCCAATATATTTTTAATTGCCAATCATGCTTGTACTTAGAAGGGAAGGGATCCACAACTAATGAAACTGGTTCTCATATTCTGGTTAAAAAAAATACCATAATCCAAAAATAAAATGAAATTAGAACCCTAATTTCCTCCTCCTCTCGAGGAGCAACAAGAAACCGAATCGCGTCGTGTTGCGCCATCACCATTCGTGTTCCTGGAGGCCGGCTCAAATTCGATCAATGGGTCTGTGATTTGGGTGTTGATTTGCGATTGATCTGTAATAGTGGTGGTGGCTGGTTGTGTTTGGAAAACCAAGGGTAGGGAACAATTCTCCGGCTAGGGGTTTCGGTAGTGGTAGTGGCTGATTGGTTGAGAGTGACAATGAGTATTTAGGGTTTGAATGTTGTGTGAGAATGAGAGTGACGATTGAGTAGAGTGTTAAGTTTTAGCACTTAGAAAATTTTTGTTTTTGTTTGCATTTACTTTAAACACAACGTTTTGTTTTATATTATTTTAAAAAAATAATTTCATAATCTAAATGATGCATTTTGGATTTTAAAAAATAAAATACTACTTTTATATTTAGTCAAACACGGTCAATGTCAAATTTTTATCACAACATTTGTGACTGAGTTAATTTATATCACATGCGCATCACAAACTATTGGTAGATAAATATTCTATTGGGTAATTTTTACTTTCCTCCCCTGAGCTTTGGGCCTTTTGCACTTAGATGGTCAAGATTCATTTATTAGTAAAGACCCCCCTACGGAATGCAAACGGTAAAACTCATATGGTTGGTTATGGGCAATTTAGTAATTTAATTTGACAAGCCTAACTTTTCACTTTTTGATTGACATAAACACAGTGACTTGTCAAATCATTTTGAAGAAATCGTTTCTTGTGAACATTTACCCAAATAAAAAATTATAAAAAAATTGAAAGCTTAGATTTTTCTCTCTTTTCTCTCAAACTAAGCATTTCTCTTTCATGAAGCTCTCGTAAAACTCTGTTTAGAAGGCCAAAATTTTTTTTTCTAGCAAATCAGTGAAGAGGAAATTTTTCTCATTCAAAGCTTATATTAATTGTGTGAAGCGAAGAAGAAACGTCAAACCTGCATCATGTCCCGCTCTGTTGAAACTAATAATAGGTTAGTTTTGAGCAAAGTTTTTTTTTTTGGGCTCCATTTAGAGCGTATTAATATTATCTTGTAAATGTCAAGTTTGTGCTTCAATCTTTGCTCATTGACACATCTTTGATATTATATATTTTTTTTAATACGATATTATATGTTGAAACTAAAACTATCAAAGCTTTTTTTTTTTGTTTCATTTAGAGCGCATTGATGTTACTGTGAGTTGTTTGTAAATGTGAAGTTTGTGCTTCATTTTTTGTTCATTGACATTTTTGATAATGTTTATGGAACTGTGAAATATGAAATCGAGAATAAATTTTCCAACGCCATTTTGGGTATTTTGCAAGCATATAGTTTCAAACATGTTATAGTGGATTATGTATTTGATTTATGCTATGTAATTACAGTGTTGGCAGATAATAGATGATATGCTGCATTTTTGTGTTACTACCAGCCTACTACTTCTATTTACTAAATTTTAGCTTTTTCTTTAACATTACAGTGTTGTGCATTATAATGTTGAAGTAATAGTTGATGGCAAGGTGACTGAGATAGCTCCGGAAAATCATTTTTCTGTCAACCTCAATGCTGATCCTGAAATTAATTGGAATGAACTAGATGATGTTGAAGAAATTAACAACGAGAATAATATGACACAATTCAACCTTCGGAGTGGTTATTTACTCGAAGATGATATGGCAGTACACTTTAGCTCTGGGAATTCTGGAAAAAATGGCAAAGGTTCAATTGAAACAATTTATACTTCTAAATCAACTTCAAGTGATGAAGAGAATGCAAGATCAGATGGTGAAAAAAGTGATTATGGTCTTGATGATTATCAGTCGGGTGATGAAACCAGTGATGAATTTGATTCGTCTGATGAGGAAGCTGATGCTTGTGTGAGATATGACACCAATTCAGGTGGATTTGAGTTCACACAAGATGGAGATAACCTTGTTCTATGGCCTGGTCAGTTGTTTGTCAAATTAAATTACTAAATTGTCCATAACTAACCATATGAGTTTTACCGTTTGCATTCCGTAGGGGGGTCTTTACTAATAAATGGATCTTGGCCATCTAAGTGCAAAAAGTCCAAAACTCAGGGGAGGAAAGTAAAAATTACCCATATTCTATTACAAGTACATCATTAATAGTTTGATAGATCAAAATTCTATCACGACTCCATCATACATACATGATAAAATGATTTTTTGTCATAAAGCTGCTGTCATCTATTGTCAATTTTCTTGTAGTGGTATCATTATGATAAGAAAATATTAATTTATTTTTCATCCGTGCAACTATCATTTGGACCCGAATTCACAGACAGATAATATTTTAATGCTACAATAGTTTTTTTTTTTTGGTAAACTAAGACAATAGACATTTTAAAGGAAAAAAAATGGACTAAATGATGTGTGGAAGCTGTGAGTGTAAGTTTTTGTGTGTGTGTGTGTGTGCTTTTTTTTTTATTAATTTGTAAATAAATAATTTGATAAAAATTTCAATGTCCTGCTGATATCAATCGAGACAATATAGTCAATTTAAATTAGTCAAATATTCCGAACAATGTAAATTAAATGAGTGATTCCACTACTCGACTAAGTAGATAGTTATAAATTTTTTGGACATTATTAAAAAAATAGTAGAGGTAAATTAGATAATAATTTCAATCTATGGTGTAAGGAAGTATCTTGAGGAAAAAATCTTTTAGGGCAATCGAATAAAAATATTATTGATGAAGTAAGCTAAATACATTCTTTATTTCATAATATGATAGATGAAAAGGGGAGGAACTAAACTTAGGTGAGCGTGGATTAAGTGAAATGAAATTCTTGATTAAAATTGACGCCATGTTTGGATGCTAGGATTAAGGGTCCGTTTGGGATTACTTTTAGCAGACTTAAAAGTAATTTTAAAAATCTAAAAGCTAATTTTAGTGTTTGGTAAAAAAAAAAAAATCAAAATCACTTTTGTCTAAATCAGCCCCTCTTGCAGTTGATTTTGAAAAGTATGGAAGAAGTAACTTTTAGATTCTGATTTTGAGAATTAATTTTATTCTTTAATACAATTCCATAAATATCCTTAAAATTATTAGCTAAACCCAAAATTATCCTTATTCAAATTGGAAACAAAATAAATATTTTAATAAATTTTTATTATAATTCATCAATATAAATTTATTAATATCAATTTGTTGGTCGAATTATTATTAAATTTGTCTCACTATATTATTAATTTAATTATCAATTGTTTTAAGATAAAAAATAAAAAAGTAAAATCAGTAGATTAGAAATTTTATTTTTAGTAAAAATTATTATATACACAATTAAAAATATTATATGTACATATTTTTATATGTATAAGTAAATTTTATCTTATGTATATTTTAGTCATTTATCTTCTCTCAGTAATTTAACAGTAAAATTTACCAAATGTCTATAACTGCTTTCAAAATTCACAGTACTTCTGAAAACAAAATTTACCAAACACTTAACTGATTCTCTTCACAGCTGATTATTTATACAGTACAGCTAACATCAATTATTTTAAAAACTACAGCATTCCCAAACTGGCCCTAAGTATGGGATTGGATTAATTTCGTAATTAAATATTTATTCCATATTTGGCAAGCTTACTTGGATTGGACTAAGGGAGACTAAATTTGAATTTAATCCTATAATTATGGGATTAGTAATCCTAATTTACACACGGGTTTAGTTGGGATAAGATTAAAGAAAAAAGTTGTTCATTTATGAGATTTTCATTTATATCATTACTTTTTATTTTTATCGAATATTAATTAATTATTTTTTAATTGTGATTTACTTAAATTTTATTTTTTATTTATTATCTATGATCTAATTAAATTGGTTCTTCTATTAACTCTTGAGATTAAATTTTCATTTCTTGTATATTTAATAATTTATCAATAAAATTAACCATTTAATTATTTATTACATTATTGATATTATTAAATTTAATAATCACTAAAACATTATTAAAAAAATGAAAATTAATAATATCATTAATTAGTTGATTTTATATAATATTTTTAAATGTTTGATAAAAATTAATTAAATATTTAAAATTTTTATTTGTTTATTATATTATGATTACCCAATAGTTATTTTATAATATACCTAATTTTCTTGTTAATTGCTTTTTAAATTTATTCTAATTATTGTTATAAAATTTCATGAATAATTGATGTCTATATTTAACATAGTCTAATCTGATTAACTCAATTCAATCTAATCTAGTTCAATCTTAATAATTAATCCAATCTTATCATGAGTGCCAAATGTAGCCTAAGACTATAATGTTAGGTACAATCAATCTCTTGACAAAGAGTTTAAATGAGCGTAAGAATGTTTGGCTGGCATACAAATTATTATTATTTTTACTGTTATTATTTGTTAAGTTAATGATAACTCCCAATAAGATAAAGAAGGTTAATGATTACCGCGGCAAGTAAATCCATATAATCCATAAGTGTTAAAAATGATGCTGAAGAATTCAGGTACGTGTAAGTATAACTTTTAAAAGTTATATTTAAAGAATCATAGTAATTCGGTGTTCAGTGATCACAGTCATCCTGAATTCTAGAGCTTTACCAGAGCTTTGTTCATGGACCGCTCAAATTTCTTACTAAAGGTGGTTAAATTGATGAGTCGAGGTACACTAAGAAGCGAACTAAAGTGCATTCACAATGACCCGCCTATATCTCCAAGTCCAAGAGCCCAAGTCTGAGTTAAAGTGTGCTAGCTTGACCCAATTCTTGAATTCTCTACAACTATCTAGCACACTCTCCACACTTGTACATATCTCTAGAATTCTCTACACGTGCATAGCTAGAAACATCTACATTTTTTTGGCAACTTGCACAACTTGCATAAACTCTCCAGAATAGGCAAGCCTCCCCTAGAAATGGAGCATGGCATTTGTCATTTTTCACACACTGCACACTAAGAGTAAACAACTCAAATATATTTTGTAAAACTCTTTTGTATTCTCTCTTTTGAACAATAAATTTTTTTTTGACTACATTGTTCTCTCCTCTCTAGGTTTCTTGCAAGTTTCTTTGCATAGTTAGTTTAAAAAGTTCGATAAACTTACTTAATAACTTTTATGCTAAATGTTGTCCAAGTATCGCTCATGTGATTATGCAACATACTCATCCTCTTCTCAATGTCTTGAAACTATTAGCTTTCGCCCCTTTTTTGTTTCCTTAGTGTATCTACTTTTCTGCTTTAGTTATTAATCTCTCCAGTAGCTTTAGCTCTCAATTATCTCCTTTAAATAACTAGATAAGGGATCTAATCAATTTAAAATTCAATTGCACAAAAGTGAAGTATTGGATAATTGTAAGCTGATGCCATATAAATGCATCATCTTACGGCAAAGAAGCCGAGCACTGTAGAGGCAATATTAGCAACAATATTAAAACACAAAAGATAAAAACCATAAAACAAAGCAACCATAATTCCAAATGCTAGGCAATTCAGATTCATCCAAACATTACTAAAATAATAGATAATATGATCTCATACAATCCTCAATAACACACATTTCCCTCTTCCCTCTTCTCATTTCTAAAATAATACAACTCACGAACCACTCTAGTGAATATAGCCTAATATACTTATAAGTACCCAATTTTGTTCGAAAACTACCAGTTCAAGATTTTTACCTCTTCATTACCACCTAGTGAAGAATCACCAGAAAAAAAGAAAAGAAATTATACACCCCAAAATAGAAAACTTATATGCATGACATACCTCAATTGACAATTACGTAATCACTCAGCAATTATTGAGACTCAATAGAGACAAAATTATCTCCTCATAATCCATTCCAATAGGTTTCCTCGAGTATTTCTCTTCTTAGTTCAAAGATTCGCCATAAATTTATCAGCTTTTCGGTATACTTTTAGTAACCACGATTGCCATATCATCTACAATTTACAAGCTGTTTCAACATAAGCAGGCTAGCTTATAAGGCAAAGACAACAAAACCTGTTTCAATGATTGACTCGATACACGTTCACATGCATACTGAAATTAATCCAACCAAATTACAGTTATGGAAAATTAATCATCATAAACCAATCAATTCTAGTACTCAAGACACATATAATCTGGGTATCTGATTGCATAATTTCAAGGAAGGAAGACAATACTGTTTTATGATTCCAATAAACCCAATCTTCAATTAACAACTAGAAGTCCCAAAGCTTAAACAACTAGAATTCCACTTATTACAAATCGGGAAAATTATTATAAATGGCTTAACAACTAGAAGTCCAAAAGCTTAAACAAAACTTGTAACAAAAAACAAATAATGAGAGCCTTTGCAAGATGAAGTAGCCGACTTTACAAAATGAACAACACAACTTATTTAAACTTGGAACGACTGATTGGAAAAGTAAGTAAAAATATTAAAATAGAGGTGAGTGATAACCCAGTGAGTGGAGTGTTTTTATTACAAAAATATTCTATAAGCACAAATCTATATATGAAAAGCACAAGGAAGGAGCTAAAAGCATTTTGAACATAACTTAATAAAACAATCAGCATGTTACATAATTGTAACACACAAATTCTACTAACAAGAAACTACGGTAAAATTAAAGTGAAATTGCATTTGAAATCAAATATTCTTAGAAAGGAAATAAATCCTCCTAAGATAGTTTAAATCTCCAAAAAAATCATCCTAGGATGGAAATAAAATTATCCAAAGATGGAAAGAATTATCCTAGGATGAAAATAGAATTATCCAAAAAGGAAATAAAATAATCTTAGGATAGAAATAGAATCATCAAGGAATGATTCTATGATGGAGATAAAATCATCCAAGAAAAAACCTAAGGAAATAAAATAATCCTCGCTAAGGATGGAAATTAAGGATAAAAATCCTTGGAAAAAATCCTCCTAATAATGGAAATTTAAGGAAAAATTCATTAGAGAAAATCATCTAAGGATCAAATCCTCCCAAGGATAAAATTTAAGGAAAAATTCCTTAGAGAAAATCATCTTAGGATCAAATCCTTCTAAGGATGAAATTTAAGGAAAAATTCCTCATAAAATCATCCTAGGATAAAATCCTTTTAAGGATATTCTAGGATAATATCCTCCTGAGGATGAAATTTAAGGGAAATTTCCTTTAAAAAATCATCCTAGGATAAAATCCTCTTAAGGATATCCTATGATAAAATCCTCTTAAGGATGTTTTAAAAAAAATCCTAGGATAAAATTCTCCTAAGGACATCCTAGGGAAATCATTCTAAGGATAGAAATCAAGGATAAAATCATTAGAGAAAATCTTCCTAAGGATGTTTAAAAAAAAAATCCTAGGATAAAATTCTCCTAGGTAAATCCTCCTAAGGATAGAAATCAAGGATAAAATCTTCCTGAAGATGGAATTCTTGGAGAAAATCCTCCTAAAGATATTTAAAAAAGAGTCTAAATTTTTTATTTAAAAATTTTAGACTTGGAGGGGCAACTGTTGGACTAAAAATAAAATAGGCCTAATCAAGGCCCAAATAAATTTAATCCCAATAAGACTCATCTAATAAATTTACTCTCAATTAATCCTAGAAATTGGTGGACAAACCACCTAGAATAATTCTCCTAAGTAACAAGGCTTTAAGCCAAAAGAGTTCCAAAATCCAAGGCCAAAAGATTCTAAAGTCTTAGGATTATATCCTAAGACAAATCACCTAGAATAAATCAACTAAGTGACAAAGATTGAAAGATCAAAAGGAGTCAAGGTCCTAGGTTCTTATCCTAAGACAAACCACCTCGGATAAATCAACTAGGTGGCAATGTCTCAAAGCCCAAAAGGAGCCAAGGTCCTAGGTTCCTATCCTAAGACAAACAACCTAGGATAAATTAACTAGGTGGTAAGGATTCAAAGTTCAAAAGGTGTCGACGTCTTAGACTCTTATCCTAGGACAAACCTCCTAAGTTTGAAGGCTCCTATAATCCTAAAGTTTTAGTAAAAATAACCTAAGGATAAAACGTTTCTTCCTTTAATATGTAGACAAGTTTGCATATCCATGTGTCAATCAACATGAGCACTAAAAGACAAGTGTTATCAAATGTCATAAGAATAACGACATTTGTCATCAAAATAACTAGGACTCAAGTCAAATCAATTTCGCTTATAAATATGTCCCTCATTCTCACTAAAAAGTAAGAAAAAATGGATTCAAGACGAGAAATACTAACTTTCTCTCATTAGTTCTCTTTCTCTTTAAAATTATATTTCTAAAGGTCCAATGACTGACTTGCTCATCGGAGGGTTTACGCCGGCTCCCTCCGATCCTTTTCTTGTGTCTGTAGAATATTATTGAACAAGGATATTTTCATTGCCTAAGGAAGTGAACTTAGAAGAAGTGACATAAAGGCCCATTAAGATCAGTCCAGAAGGTAGACTCACTATTGTCAAATCCAACAAAGAGGAACTCAGGTCCTAAAGGGCCGTCCTTAAATTCATTGCACCAACAAGTACTATTCATTGTACTTCAAAAACTAATTTATCATCTTTCTTATAGAATCTAATCCGAAATTTGTCTTGCTACCTAGTCACCTTTTATCCTTTACACCCTTTACGTCAGGGAAAATGCTAAAAAGAGAAATTTGACAAAATGCTGGTAAAAATAACAAGAAAATTGATTCTCTCAATTTTTTTTTTTTTTGAGAATGCTACCTTATAGATGCTGTAAGGTGCAACACTCGTACAAACTGGAGCCGCGGGCCTTACTTAGGTCCACATTCCATTCATTATACAATGGGGACTATACCTTACAACATTTGTAAGATAGCCAACCCTTTTTTTTCTTTTAATTTGTCTGAATATCTCTATGCTCTTGGATAAATCTCGAATCTCGATCCTTGTCGAGTCACCACGTAAACCATATCCTCTAACTGGGTAACCAAACAGTAGTTAGAGCTTCATTGACACATTTATTCCAATGGGTAAGTTTCAATTTCATCCCCAGAGGTTTGAGGTTCTTTCATTTAGGTAGATTGTATAAGTGTATCTCCACTTTGTACTCCTGTCGTTAATATAAAGTGTAATATATTTTTAGCATATGAGGATAAGTAATTGCATGCTAATTGATTAAATATTAAAAAGATCATGAATTTTGGCACTTTGGACACTAGAACATGTCTGAAATATTGAAATGTAAGTTGGGTAATAACAAACTTATGCTAATTTACAATGGCTGCTATAAAAAAAAAAACAATGATTTTATCTTTCATCTTAAAAAATTGATCATGTAAATTCAACTCACCATTACAACTCATAAGAAATGCATTGAGGAAATTCATTGCTGCGAATAATAAAATAAAGGCGAAGCAATTGGATTTGAACACGATGGGAACAAATGTAAGAGATCGAAGCATTTGATTTGACTACTGTTAATGAAAAAAAGATTGACCAAGAACCCACTGACTCACAATGGAGTCCTATGCTAGGTTGCTAAAACTTATTTTCTTTGTTTTTTTTACAGTGTTGAGATGAGTTAAGAGTGAAGCCGAGGCTGTATAATACTGCTGATGTGGGTCTGCAGAGTTGATGCATGTTCTTTGTTTATTCAAATCATCAAAATGCATGTCAATAATTATTATTTTAGATGGCTATTGTTTCGTTAGATAATGATTTTGGAGGCTAATTGCTGCTAGAATGAATTTTTGGCATTACTATATTGAGATGGGTTATTTCAATTTGTTCTTTTAATTATGAATATTCGAGTTAACAGTCATGCTGCCGTGGGATAAAAGTGAAGTTAGTTTGCAAGGGGACTCAAATCTTCAAGTTGCTTTCAAGAAGTTGAGGGAAAAGTCTTACAGCTTGGTATTGTTTTATTGCTACAACTGAACTAAAGCCACCAATAAAGGTAAACAATCAAATGAAAGGACCTCAAACCTTAGGGGATGAAATCGAAAATTACCTTTTATTCCAACATTAGGAAAGGATAAGATTGTTATCCTTTGCTAATAACAACATCATATCTTCTATTAGAGGTGTTCAAAATCCAAGTTGATATGCTCAATTCGTCTGATCTGTAGAAATTCGATCCATGAATTAGTGGATTGGATTAGATTGAAAATTTGAAAATCCGCAGTTTGTGGTTTGAATATGGATTTACAGAAGTAAATCCGCAATCTGCGAATCTACAAAAAAAAAATTATTTAATAAAAAATTAAACTTATAAATATGACATTAATACTTACAAATAAATAAACAAGTTAGAATATAGTTACATTAACATCATATTATATCTTATCCGATAATAATATAAAAAAACATAATTAAATAAACAAATATAGCTTCCTAAACAGTTAATTTTCATGTATTGATCTAAACAAATGAGATTTTTTTCTTTTTAGTATATTATATTTTGAAACTTTGAATGTATTTTCTATCTTTATTTAAGCAATTAATTTATTTAAATCTTATTTAATCTTGAATTTGATTGGTAGAAAAATCATTTTTATATTAATTTTTTTATTTGGTTAGTTCGTGGATAGGACAGAATTAAAAGTTTTTAACCCAAAAACCGGTTTGCAAAATGGTGATTAGATATGGATTGGTTCAAATTCGCCTCCGATCCGCACATGTATAGATTGGATTTGAATTGAATTTCACCAATTCGTGGATTGGATTGGATTAAAAATTTATAATCCGCAAAATCGTGGATCGGATATGAATTGATATCCAATCCGCAAAATTCGATTCGCTAACACCCCTATCTTCTATATCATATAAGGGATTGGGGGAAGGGTGATGTTATTTAAACCCACAGTAGTACTCTTGACACCCATGTTTCTATAATTTTTTTATTACTTTAATAGGCTTAAGTGAAATTACTAAAAAATTAAAAGGACAAAATAGATTAAAATAATATATACTCCCAACCTACCACGATACATAAATCTGTCTATTTTCTTTTCATAAATTTTTATTAAGAGTAAGATAGAAAGTTTCATGGTATTAAACTTGCTAATTAATTATGTATTCAAGTATAATCTTTGTGTTCCTGGTAAATAGTTACTGATAATCAATGTCCTTAATTGTGCATTTGGTGTAAAGATACAGATGCAGGAGGAAAGGCTACGCAAATACAGTCCTTTGATCTTTCCATGCGTTTAAAGTTACAAAATTTATACATGGGTTGATAAAGATTGAATTATTTCTCTTTTTCAGTATTTACATCACATCACGGTCGTTTCTTGTTCAAATCTTACTATTGTGCAGCTGGATATGAATTTTCTTTTTCCTTCCTTTTTTTCTCCTCAATCAAATGGTGGCAAGCAACTCAAAGTTCTGTTGAATTTTCGGATGATTTGGAAGAGTTTTATGGCCATTTTTACTTCTAACTTTTTGTAAACAACAATTTGCATGTCTTAATGGCAATGGGAAAAAAGAATTCTTGATGCGTGAGCTTCAGAATAAAGAAGAAATATGACTAAAATATGAATAAAGGAGTAAATTGGAATTACATTTAAAATTTAATGGGTCTTAAAAGTAAAAATGTGATTTTTAAAAGGGAAAAATCACTTTTCATCCCTAGGGTTTAATGTAATAGCCCATTTCATCTCTATTTTTCAAATAATAACCTAAAATATCCTTCCATTAACTCACCCTTAGTGTAAAACCGTTAACTAGTAATTCATTGAGGGCAAAATAAGATTTTTCATTAAAGTGATGCAACCTATATTAAAATATTTTTTTACACAATTAAATAACACTACAAAGTACGCAAAATTCATTAACTTTTTCTTAAATGAAATCAACGATGATATAATTTGATATAGCCATTGAATAATTGTCATAAGGAATAAATTGTAATTAACACAATATTTTTAAATCATCGGAAGAAAAACTCAAAAATGCCACCAATTTTTATGTGCTTGCATATGCTGAATATCTTCTTTATCTTTAACTCAATTCAAGTTATTTTACTGTACAATTAGAGAGTATACTTATATGAATAAGAAAATGGTGATATTTTTGGTACTTAGATCTAGGGTGTATAGGGTTTTCATGCTGCTAAAATAGAAATAGGTGAAAAAAAAATTGCTTGAAATATAATTTTTTCATCTTTTTCTGTATTTTTTATTTAGTGGGATTAGATAAAATCATTTTTAGTTATATGTCAATTTTTATGTATTTTTCTAATTTTCTCTTTGACGGAAAATCCTTTTTTACCCTTAATGAATTACTAACAAATGATATTCAACTAACAATGAATTAAAGGAATGATCTTTTGGGCTATTGTTTAAAAAGTAAGGATAAAATGAGTTATTACATGAAATCCTAGGGATGAGAAGGGTTTTTTCCCTTTTTAAAATTTCATGATGGTTGTATTGAGAAATTAGGTGAAGAGAGTATTTTTGTGAGTTCAAATAACACCACCCTTCGGGGAAAGATTTAATTTAATTCTCTTGAATTATAAAAAAATTTTAAAAAATTGTACTTCCAATTTTTTATTTTATTTTATATGTACTCTCTTATCTTAAAATAGAAGAAATGATTGGCGTTTGTTGAAAGTATGAAGCGTTTCTTTCTATATTTTATTTTTTTGATCTTCAACCACAAATATCCATAAGGAAAATGAAATTTGATTTTTTTAATTTCCATATACAGTGGCTAAATATTAGACGAAATGCTTGGTGTTTGTTGAAAGCGTTTCTTTCTACACACACACATATGTATGATTTTCAGCCACAAACATCCATAAGAAAATTGAAATTTAAATTTTTGTTAATTATATAATATTGTAACTTATAACAATTCAAAAGTTGTGTCAATTGAGTACAAAATAGCTTAATTGTTAAATACATTTAAATTATTAAATAAAACTTAAGATATTGAATATAAATCTTGAGTTGTTGTCGGTTACATTTTTACGTATGTGTTTGTGTTCATTTGTAAACTATGCGTGTTGTGTGGTGCCGGGGGCCGGGGGCGGGCGCTGATATGAAAGAATGAAACAGACCTCTTTCTTTGGTTTTCAAATGAAAAAGAAAATCACAACCCAAGAATTTAATCAATATCTTTTCTCCCAAGGAAATTGACATTCATGGACAGCTTTTTATCACTTTTCCAATTTCTAAAATGCATTATGCATCCCGTGGACTACTTGGCCAACTGCTATACCACATGCATTTCTTGAAATTGTGAATTCATTTCATTTATGGAGGAGTAATACCTGCGTCACCCTCGTCGAAATCAACTCACAATTACCAGAACAAATGCGTTGCAATATTAAATTATAACTGTTTCCATTTATGTTAAAGAAAAATCTTAATTGCAACGCATTTGTAAAAAATTGTGATAAAATAATTTTTTTTTTTTTACAAATAATATACACAAACAACCTGATGTTCATATTATCCTTGAAAAGATTAATAACACGATTATAAATTATTTTTGTATAAACTAATTTATTAGTTATATCATAATTAATTAAATGAAAATATAAATAACAATAAATAAAATGGGTCGTATGACATTTTCATTCATATAATTGTATCATTGTTTCATCAAATCATGTTCAATGGTCACACCCCATGTTTGAATCTTAAGAGAGATAGGGAATAAAAATTAATTTAAGAATTGTTCATCCTTATCTTTTACTAGTTTATTAAAAAAATCTATTTTCCAATATCTTTAAAAAAAAATGGTAGGGCTATTTGCACTCTAAAAATGACTCTGAACACTATATTACTCTATACACTTATACACTAAGTTTGAAAAATTAATTTTTATTCTGTATGCTCTTTAAAATGTCAAACAATCCCTACTTAAATCATTTTAATTAATTTACTCAAAACACTATTCAGCATGCTTAAAGAGTTTTTTTAATAAATATAGCATAACTTGCAACAATGGTATTTAGTCAAGTTTTAAATATATTTTTTAAAATAATTTTATTTATTATTTTTCATTAATTAAAGAATGTATTCAATATCAATTTTTGCACCTATAAATTCTTTAAGATCAAGAATTATGGACTTTCACTATCCCAATAATAATTAAAAACCAAATTGCAATCTGACACCCAAAACAAGAAAAAAGAAGAAGAAGAAGAAGATGTTGACTGGGTAATAGGTTTAGAGTGCTTTTATTTATTTATTTTAAATCAAAGATAAAAAATATGAGCACCTTTGCGATAATTTTAATTTATTTTATTTCTTGAAAAATGTAACTCTTACAAATATTTTGTAATCAAAATTATTTAAAATATTGATTTACTGCATGTTCAATGAATTATTTTTTAAGATGTTAGATATAAAAGATTATATGTTAAACAATGAGTGTATTATATGAGTGTTTTAAGTAATTAAGTTGTATTGGCTCATAAATAAATTGTCCTTAATAATAATTTATATGATGGGTAATTTCATAATATATTATTAAAATAAGAGTATTCAAAGCAATTTTTAGAGCGCAAATAACCTCACCCTTAAGAAAAATAGTAAGAAGTAATAATATACGTAACACAACACTTGACAATTCTGAAAACTGCCCATCAATTTGTGGACAATATCGCTTGTAACTCTTTCATAAAATTAAATTCAACAACAAGGGTGTAGCTATATAAGGGCTTAAATTAATGCCCAAAATTTACAAAAATACCAGAATCACATAATTATGATACTTAATTTAGATCCCAATTCATTTGTCATTAATTATTAATTAACATACATATGTTGACTTTATTTTTCGTCATTACTATGATAATACCACCACCTACCAAATGATGACATGTTATTATAAGGGCTTAAATTAATGCCCAAAAATTTACAAAAATACCAGAATCCCATAATTATGATACTTAATTTAGATCCCAATTCATTTGTCATTAATTATTAATTAACATGCATATGTTGACTTTATTTTTCGTCATTACTATGATAATACCACCACCTACCAAATGATGACATGTTAAATTAATGCAAATTATAAATTTTAACTATGTATGTACAACATCACTCAAAAATTTGTTTCAAGAAAAATAATTCACCGGGGGTTAAAATGGATAATAGCAAAATTTGAAAACAAAAACTTTGAATATATAAAATATTTTCTAATACATTTATAATTGTTCTCGATAAATTTTATATATTGAAAATGTTATGAAATAGACTCATTATCAATGTTATTAAATTTATTATTTTCTACATAAACAATTAAATTATCATTCATCCCATCCAATTCTAAAGATGATTGTTGAAACTAGTAGAATTAATCTTATTTTTGGGAACAGAAAAATATTTTGGATGGTGGCTATTATTATTTTTAATTAGTATAAGCTTTTATAATTCTTAAAATTAAATTTAAATTTTATGGGTTTACAAATTTATAGGGACTATTTTAATTGATTTAATGAGGGGCTAATTAGAAATCTAAAATATTTTTTTTTATTCTCAAATTTTTTTTAGCCCCTGTTGGTCACATGTTAAATCTGCTCCTATATACATATTCTCTAATGAGGGCATCTAGTGAAGACACACATTGAAATTTAAAAAAAAATTTAGGATTTCAAAACACTAATTTTAATATATTAGAAACTGTATTTTTTTGTTTATTAGTGACATTCACACTTTAACAAAGTTTAAGATGTCTCACTAGAAAATGTTTATATATTTAATAAAGTGAGAATCTTATAAATAGATAAAAAATATAAATTTCAATAAACTATAAAAAAAGATTTCAGTGTATTAAAATATGTATTTTTTATATTTTAATACATCTTCACTAGAGAATACACACGCATATATACACATACATATTTATATGATTTGTTCTATGTAACTTAGGAAGCAGGAAGCTTATGTAAACATGCAAATTTTTATGTTTGGGTACCGTGATGATACTTTTTAAAAGTTTTCGCCGGTGCTTAAGAAGCAGCCACGTAATTAATCATACACCTTGTATTCTCTGACGATTTTTTTTTTTTATAAAGAGGGAAAAGACCTTTTAGCTAATTTATTTATATACACCGATATAGAATTAGATGACAATTTAATAGGGACCGAAAACTACTTTGCAAGCAAGTGTGTACACAGAAATTGAGTGGACACTTCTTTCTCCTTTGTTTAAATCACATTCCTTATCAAAAAAAAAAAAAAAAACACATTCACAGGGACCACCGCCACACCACTGAATTTTCAAACGTTGTCTTTTTCTTTCCAGACCTCAATCAAATCATGCTTTAGTTGTAAAAATTGGGGTCGTTCACTTTTTTCCTGATAAAGCACTCGCTTCCCTTATAACTTGAAGCGTTTCCGCGCACTGGGTGATAATTAGTTGGCTTTTACAAAAATGAGGTGGGCAACCTCCAAGGACAGTTGCCTGGCGATGATTCATCGGTTTGATTTTAGCACCAAAAAAAAAAAAAAAATTAATTTCGGTAGTTTCAGTAAACGGAATTTTAGTATAAATATCAATGGTGTTTCCTATTTATTTAACGCAACATTAAATTTTCAATTAGCCAAATAAAAAGGCCGCAAAGAGCCTTGGTCTAGTGAGGCATATAATTACCTCAACAAAATTAAGGTTATAGTTCGAAATCTCCTTACTGGGGACTAAATTTTTGAACTAATCTTTTGATCTAGTGGGAAATTGGGAATCAATCCTTGTCAAGATATTTTTTAATAGAATTGTGTCGACTGAGTGGCTCTCATACGTTTAAATAAATTTTTATGTTTTGGTCCCGTGTTGATTGAAAGTTTTTGCCAATGCTCAGGAGTTTGGAAGCAGGCATGAGGGATGCATATAATTAGATGACAAATGGGATCGAAAACTATATAGCAACTGCTTGTGGCTATATAATTAGATGACATAGGACCAGACAGCAGTCGAATTCGAAAACTACATAGCAACTGCTTGTGGCTAAAAAATGGGTGCACGTCCTTTCTCCTTTGGCAAAATCACATTCGCTAGTGCCACCACGTAATTTTCCAATGCGTTTTCTGCAGGCAACCCATCGCTGTCTCGGCTGTGCTACCGTAGGCTCTGGAACATCTTGGAATAAGAGAGCACTCATCGTAGACATTTCTCTCTTGGGACATCAATCATGCTTAGTTTCATTATTATTATCATCATAATTATAATAAATTCACGCACTCATTTAACCTAGGTTCTATTCTAAGAAGGCTATTCCTTATTGCTGAAAACAAGAATTTGACTTCATTAATTATGTTTAGATGCATGTTACTTTAAGGCACAACCTAACTTTCTAATTAAAATATAATATAATATTTTACCGAGATTAAATTAGATTTATTCTTATTACCAACATTGAAAAAAAAAAATCTACCTATATTTTACATTTTTTTTTAAAAAAGAAAACTATTTAAGCATCAAATTAATGCACTCAAGAAGCCTATCACTTCAACCATTAGGCCTTAGTCCAGGTGCGGGGCCCTACACTCACATTGCGATTTGTAGCGGTTCGAGTTCTCGCGACGCATGTAGAGACTTATTTCCTTACTTAATTATGATATATTATTAAGTTAAGGCAGACTTATCCATTTCAAACTTTGAAATGTGAGTGGAGTAGATACCCCTCGAATATTAGAGAAAGTAAAATTTAGACAGTGCTATATAAGGTACACCCAGTGACAGCATTTGCTAGTAATATATTTATTTTTTATGTGTATTGTAAAAATCAATTTTATTTTTATACTCCCAACAGGTATTGACTATCAAAACTCCACAAACACATATTAGTTCTGGTGGGAATCAATTTCTCATCAGATTTTAAGCAACTAGTGGTATAATTTTTTTTTTCCGAATTTTGATGTACACAATGAGAAAATCCATAATAAGGTCCACCTTCCTTGCAACAGTTGCAAAGTACCATAATTTTGTCTTTTTGTGTGTTAAATTTCATTTAACCCCTTACTTTCTGTTTTATTTTTAATTTTTTTTTAACTGTAATTTTGTTTTCCTCTCTCATTCTTTCCCTCTACTCCATAGGTCTTTTTTTTTTTTTTCTATTTTCAAATCACTAATCAACAAATCAAAATCAACAAGAGTCAACTTAACATTATTTAGGAATTGTACTATTACTATTATTATTTGCTTAATTGTTATTTTAATTAAAATAACCTAATGAATTAAAAAATATAAACCATAAGCTATTAATGATTAGGTTGTAAGAGTACAAAGTAAGCATTGAGTTTGGACTTTAGCCAAAATTTAGAAATTTTTTTGACATTTTAATTAAATTAGAAAATAAAAAAAATTGGTATAATTAGGATTTCATCGGGATCCCGATTAAAATCCTGACCAATCTCGAATTTTAATAAGAATAAATTTACTCTCAAATTCTTATCTATTTTTAATCATTCTTTAAATCATATATTGTATCATGTACCATTTTGTATGGGATTTGGGATTCCGATTGGGATTCGATTTTTTCTACCAACTTTAATTGGCAAAAGAGTTTTAATTAGTTGTTTCAGAATGTTATGTTAATTAACAAAGTTATAATAATCTATCATTATTATAATAATCTACTATGTATTATTTAGGAGTAGTAAAGCTCCTAGTATTTAGCTTATCTGGGTATATAGGCTTATTGAATTAATTCATATCCATATAATTTAATTAGAATCAAAGCATTATAATTCTGAATTTTGTTCTTCTATTCTTTTGCAAATGTTAATATATTAAATATATTCTTTCTATTTTGAATATTAAATGTTGACATACCAATATAACATCATAAAAAATAGTAGTAATTGAGAAATTTCACTACAATTTGGGTTCAAACTTAAATTAGAAATCTGGAATTCTACTTTTTTTTTATTATTTTACGTTGAGGTTTTAGCCTCCAAGTACTAAACCAAATTAATGGCTTAGGCTAGTGAAAGGAGTAATTAGTTAATGCTTTTCTAACTTGAACTAACGATATATATTATTTCATCCTATGATTTTTTTATTTTTTTTAATTACTTTCAGTTCCAGTTCCTGGTACATGAGATGGATGAGATGAAAAAATCGGGAATAATTTTTAATGTTTTAAATTTTAATTTAATTTTATTAAAAAATTAAATTTTCTTTTTTTATTTTTTTTTATTTTTAACAATGAAAATGTTAATGAAATTTCTCCTAATTTTAATTGTCTAACTATTTATAAATTTAAAACAATTCAGACTTATGTATTAAAAGTTTTAACTCTTTAATTGTTTTGAATTTTCAAAAAAATAGGGACCGTAATTTTAATTACCAATTAAACACATCCTTACCATGAACGCTTCTTTTCTGTTAAATCGGATGGTGAAGAGCTGAAGTCACAAAAAGACAAAAACTATGGTACGTTGAACTGTTGCAGCGTAGGCGAGTCCCCATAATAATATACCTGGCTAACATAGTACGGGGTTCCACATATTTTGGACTTTTCTTATCTTCATTCGCATTTATATAGTTGGCAGGCCTCCGAGGTTCAGTCATCAGTATTCACATACTGAAAAACAGAACCAAAAAGAAAACAAAAAAATTTTGTTGCCATGGATGAACACTCTGTTCATAAACCCCTTCTTAATGGAGGCGTTGACGCTGTTCACTACAAGCAGACACCTCTGTATGTGTCAGCGTTGAAATGGGTTCTCAAGATTTTAATGTGGGTGATTTTTGTTGCATGGGTTGCTCTTATTTTTCTATACCCATCAGAATTTGGCAATGAATTGACTCATAAATTCACTCGAGCTACCTCTGGAACTATCTTTGGGACTACAGGTTGGAAAATTCAAGCCAGTTTTTTTCTTTTATTTATTACTTGATAATTCATCTTATATTCATTGTTTCTGTCATCATGTTTGATAGATAATACTTGCAATTGCAGGAAGTATGTTCCTCATATTCAGTGGACCAATTGCTATTATCGCACTTCTTGCCATAACACATCTTATTATCTCCGGGGAAGAGGATTTCGAAAGGTATGTCATTTTGTACTTACTACTGCCTGCAATTCTGTGAAATGAATCTAAGCCGATAATCATACGAGTCGTCTTGTAAGTTGTAACATGCATGAAACTTGGTGATACATAGGAAGAAGGCTCCAAAACATCCGCGTTTTCGCCTGTGGACATTCCCGGTTCTTGTTGATGGACCATTTGGGGTTGTTTCTGCTGCCGAGTTTGTTGGAATTGTGCTCTTTGTTGTGTTTATTTTCTGGGCTGTCTATGCTTATACCATGAGGAATATCAGTCTCCTATCTGAATTTCGGGTTCCAACTAAAGAGCAAAGGTAAGATATTTTTATGTTCCTGCTTTCTATAGCCTGTCGTTTATTTTATTATAAATTAGTTTCTCACTCTACTTCACTATAACTCAGTTTGTTGAAGTCAGAATTTTTTTTTTGTTATTCATAAAATTTTCTTCTTTACACTTATCCTCTCCTCTGATATAATTTGTTTCTAGTTTAATTTAGATTGGTTCCAGACCAATCCTCTTCTACTAGTAGTTCTTGAGATTCCCTAATTTATTTTTTAATTGAACTGCTTTGAATGGTTAGAGCATGCTATCCTTTCTTCTGAACATTTTTGGAATGACTGGGGGTCTGTGTAGATTAAATTAATATAAAATTATTGCTGGGACCAGCAGATTTTGTTTGGATTTCCGAATTTCCGTTATCTCTATCGTTCCAAATATGATCTGACTAGAATTTAAAACCTTCAAGATTCACACATTTCATGATTGGACTGCTGTGCAATTTCATAACTTCATGTGATGGATTTTTTGTATTTAAATGCCAAGAATTTGTTGCACTTTATCTGTTATGTCTCATGTTTTCCTCTGTTAGAAACTTGTAACCTTATTTCGTTTGCTAGAATATTTTTTTAAAAAAAATCATAACATTTTTGTTTTATTCTTCACATTTTCTTCTCCTCCTAATTTTTTTAACGCATTTATAAGCCTTTCAGCATGCCTGATTGATAAAATTTTGTAGGTTCCTGTCATATATAATAAGATATAGATGAAAAACTCAGATCCTTCACAGTGTTGGTGCCGGTAATTTGCAAGTTTTCTAGGTTTTATATGCAGAGGGCTATCATCAGGCTAACTTTCCGGCTTTCAATGAATTCGATTGCAGCATTTGGATGTTGGAACTGATGGGACTTCGCTTAGGTATGATTGGATTACTTTGCATGGCATTTTTATTTCTCCCGGTGGCAAGAGGTTCTGTTCTTCTCCGGCTTATAGATATCCCATTTGAGCATGCTACAAGATACCATGTATGGCTGGGACATCTTACAATGGTGCTCTTTACGCTTCACGGGCTATTTTATGCAATTGCTTGGGACATTCAAGGTCACCTAGTGCAAAAAGTGAGTCCTCAAACTCTAGGCATCTTCTTGTATCTGTTGATATACATAATTGGATGTGTGTGGGTGTGTGAAAGTGCAAGTCCTTCATGAAACATGTATTTGTATTTCTGCCGGAAGAAGCATCAAACTACTCACATTAAAGAAGGATACTATGATTCTCTTGATTGGCTTAAGTATCTGCTTCAGAAGCCTGATTTAGATGCTCTGGCTTGTATATTGTTTGTGAAGTTCTAAAAGTTTTACTTTTATGACATCTTACAGTTATTTATCTTCATGCACAAAAATTTAGTAATGGCATGACATGAAATAACAGACTAAGAAATGTTTAATCAAAATATTGAAAATACCGTCAATGTCTTTTATTTTCTGTATATACTCTCCTTTCTCTTCCTTAATTATTTAAGAAGTGGGAGTGAATCAGTTAAAGATAATAAATTAATCTTTTATTTCATGTTTTGATTGTTAACTGTAGCTGCTGGAATGGAGAAATATCGGCATTGCCAATTTTCCTGGAGTTATCAGCCTTTTAGCTGGTCTAATGATGTGGGTGACATCATTTCATCCAGTGAGAAAGCATTTTTTCGAGTTATTCTTCTACACTCATCAATTATACGTAGTCTTTGTTGTCTTCTTGGCGCTGCATGTTGGTGACTTTGTATTCAGTATAGCTGCTGGAGGAATATTTCTTTTCGTACTTGATCGATTTCTACGGTTCTGCCAATCAAGAAGGACAGTGGATGTACTTTCAGCCTCGTGCCTTCCATGTGGAACTGTGGAATTGGTCCTATCAAAACCTGCAAGTAATTATCAGTTTTTGCAATTTAATTTTTTTCTTTGAAATTTGTAATTACTACATAATTGACTTTGTTCAACTTTGTTAATTTAGATCTACGATACAATGCCCTGAGTTTCTTTTTCCTTCAAGTTCGAGAATTATCTTGGCTGCAGTGGCATCCTTTCAGTGTATCATCTAGTCCGCTAGATGGAAAATATCATTTCTCTGTTCTCATAAAGGTTCTTGGAGAATGGACAGAAAATTTAAGGGATTATATATTGAGCAAATCAGAGGCAGATTCACAAGTAGGGCCCCCTCCACCAGTTCCTCCTCCAGAAGGACACCCTCCACCAGCGCATCCTCCACAAAGACCTGTCAGAAATTTGATGTAAGTATTCACTCCTTGGTTTGCGAGCTTTTAGATGGCAACCGATGATCCCCATTTTTACATATTGCATTGGCTATTATCTTACTTCTGTTTCAAAATATTTTGCTATATAGAACATGGATTGGGAGTCGCTCTTCATTTTCCTAATTAATGATGTTTGCATTGAGCATAAAAACAAAAGATTCTTGCCATATTGACTTTAATTTTATCTAATCTCTGATTAACTGTCCTTTATTTCTGTTAGGTATGAGAACCTAATTTTAGTTGCAGGAGGCATATCAGAGGCAAATCCACATGTTGGGCCCCCCCTACCAGTTCCTCCTCCACAAGGGGCCCCTCCACCAGGTCCCCCTCTACAAGAGGAAGGACCCCCTCTGCAAGAGGCCCCTCCACAAGGGCCGCCTCCACCAGTTCCCCCTCCAAAAGGACCCCCTAGAAACTTGATGTATGTATTCACTCTTTGGTTTGCATGCTTGCAGATGCCAACTGATGATCCCCTATTTTTATGTTTTGCATTGGCAATTCAAAATATTTTGCTAAATGGATTTTGCTACCTTACATTACATGTAAGGTAGCAGCTCCCATGCTAAATATATTGTGGATTGTGAGTTGCTCTATATTTTCCTAATTCATGATGTAGGTTTTGAACATAAGAAAAAAAAAATTTTAAAAAGAGATTTTTGCCTGATTGACCTTTTGTTTTATCAAATTTCTGATTAAGTGTGCTTTTTGTTCATTTAGGTATGAGAACATTATTGTAGTGGCAGGAGGCATATCGGAAACAGAGCCACAAGTAGGGCCCCCTCCAGCAGTTCCCCCTCCACAAGGGTCTCCTCCACAAAGGCCCCCTCCATCAAGGCACCCTTTACGACCTCCTGCCAAGATAACAGCTTCTGTTGAGGGTCCATATGGTCATGAAGTACCATACCACTTGATGTATGTACTCACACCTTGGCTTGCGTGATTGTAGATGCCAACTGGTGATCCCCATTTTTACGTACTGCATTGAGATTTTTTAATTCTAATTCAAAATATTCAGCTAAATATAAGGTGGATTGGTAGTTGCTCTATGTTTCTCTAATTCATGATGTTTGCATTGAGCATTAAAGTTAAAAAGAAAAGATTCGTGCCAGAATTACTTTTCAGTTTCATCAAATTTCTGATTAAGTAACTTTGTCCTTTTGTTCTTTTAGGTATGAGAACCTAATTTTAGTGGCTGGAGGCATTGGAATTTCGCCGTTCCTGGCTATCTTAAGCGATATTCTCCACCGTATCAACGAAGGGAAGTCTTGTCTACCAAGAAATGTTTTGATTGTTTGGGCCGTCAAAAAATCTAACGAGCTCTCTCTTCTTTCAAATTTCTACGAGGAGTCAATTTGTCCATTTTCTCTGGCAAACTAAATCTTGAGACTTTCATTTATGTCACACGAGAAACAGAACCTCCATTGGTAAGTTTTCTATCTACTCTCAGTACTTTGTATTTACCACTGCCTACTTTATTTTTGTTTTAACTGTTTTAATAAAATTTCTTTGATCAGTTTGTTCCGTTTCATTTTTTACTGCAGGAAGAGGGTGAGCTTCGCAAGACTATGAGTTCTTCTATCTACCCTGTCTCCAGCGGTTGTGCCATGTCGGTTTTGGTTGGTACAGGAAATAACGTATGGTCTGGACTGTATGTTATCTCTTCTACAGTAGGCTTTATAATTTTGGTGGCTTTGTTGAATATTTTATATGTAAACCCCTTCAACATACATTCATGGTGGTACAAAGGGCTTCTTTTCTTAGCTTGCATGGTTGGCGGTGTTTTAATCTTTGGAGGTACTGTGATTGGGTTTTGGCATCTTTGGGAAAGAAAAAGTTCTGCAAGAGAGAACTATAAGGATGATAGTATAGAGGTTAATAAAGCTCAGAATGTTGGAACTATGGCACACAATGATATAAGGAAGAAGGATACCAAAAGTTCAACTAATATTCTGTATGGTTCAAGACCAGACTTCAGAGGTATGCCTCTGCCTTATCTTTTTGCAGTACAACGCCTGATAAATCTATCATCTACTTAACCATTGCTGGTGGTACTACTGTTTAATTATTTTAGATGTAGATAAGCTTTGTTTTCTGTAGAGTACTGCCAGCTGGTGTTCTATTGCCTGGATTTGCTTCTGTAGTAGACACACAAGTTTGAGATCTAAAATATTTAGCAAATTTTTGCCAGTATTTCTTGACGCTGTGTTCATCTTCTTGACTGCAGAGATTTTTGGATCCACGTCAAAGAAATGGGGCCATGCTGACGTGGGTGTCATCGTTTGTGGTCCTCCGTCTCTTCAGTCAAGTGTTGCTAAAGAAATCAGGTCACACAGCTTAATGAGAGAATGTCACGATCCAATCTTCCATTTCAACAGCCATAGTTTTGATCTGTAGCCACTGCAGTCAATATCTTCTCCCTTAACAGCAATATTTTAATACAGCCGTGATATGATCCTATTAGGGGTGGACTACTCTAGCTGTATATATGAATGTGCATATATGACAGGGATCTATAATTCGAAGTTGTGTCTATATGTTGACATGTTTCACTTCCTATGTATAATATGTAGATAAATCTTATCTAAAGTGCTGACACAGATATCTACTTCAGTTGGTAGTTGGTATATGAAATGAGATATGGCCTGGCTTTATTATAATTTTGGGTTTTAAAGGCATTGTTTGCATAAACACTGATATGAATCATGTTGGTAGTACAAGCGCGCTTTTGTTTTTGGCATGCCTGATTGTAAGTGCATTGGTCTTTCTTGGTTTTCTTCATGCGGTTTGTGCAATGGAATCTTTGGAAGAGAAAGGCAGGGAATAGGTAAGGTTCATATGGTGCTGAGAAAGGAAGTAGTGGCAGACAAGGATTTATGCCTGGAATTATGGATGCAGACCAGTCTTCGGAGGTACTCGTGCTTTTTCTCCTCCTTGTTTGAGAATGTCTACTGAAGAACTACACTGATATATGTCGTTGAATTATCGATTATACATCTTGACTTGAGAATGAGCTATAAGCAACTGATGCCTGGTCCTAGTAATAATCAAAGATACCACAAGTAATAAGTCAGGTTATCTAGTCAAATTAGATGGCTTCGTTTTTATATTTCTGCAGAAAATTTTGGCTCAATATAGACAAATGGTGGCGGGTTCAGTGGCAGGTGTAGCTAAAGAATGCAGGTAACAGTATTTAAGGAGAATAGGAAGCAAGCAGTAGTCACCCTATCTCCATTATCAGTTCAGCAGCCATATGTGGTCTTGACTTTCGATTTGCAGCAATATCCACCAAAATGTCCTCCCTCTGAGCTAAGCAGGTTCTTAGCTTTGCGGTTGCATATGCAAAGCACAATGTCATTATATTTGTTTGTTGGTGAGTAGAGTGTAAATCAAATCCAAAATGACAATATAGCTGACAAAATGACAATTTTCTTTATAAGCAGAAAATTACAAAACAAAAGACATTCTGTATACAGTAGATGAGACTAGCGCCGAAGTGACTTATCTCATACTCATGAGTACAGAAAGAGGCTGGCCATGCCCATGAACAGTGGGGTGACACGTTCAATGTACTTTAAGACATGGTTGTTTTGTGGAGTTTAGAACAATTGTTGACAAAATAACGTATAAATGATGTTGAGCATTGTGATGGAGAAGGGTGTAAAAGCACAAGCACCAGATGGCAAAATCACGCATGAACCCACAAGTCTGTCTAAACCCGCTCCATAGGAGTAATCTTATAGATTATGGATGGGTTTGATATTTTAAACTTAAATTCATTGCAGATTGTGAGCAGATTCAATATTAAGTAGGGATGGCAATGGAGAGAGGAGGAGAGGGGATCAATCTTCCTATAAATTTGTAATTTATATATCATAATTTCAGCAAAAAGAGTTATGTTGGTATTTTGTATTCATTTTTATAAATGAATTATAAATTTGTCTTATTAATGATTTCATTTTTATATTCCAATATTGGGAAATGAAACTTGGATGATTGAATAAATGTGGAAGAGTTGATTTTGTAAATAAGTTTCAAGTATTTATTTTTAAATCATGAAAGATAAAATTAGTATTTTGTTAGTTAATTAATTGGTCAACTAATGGAAAAATAGTAAAATGATATTTTTATAAAGATATAATAGAAAAATGATAGGGACTATATTTTTTGTAGTCATTTGATAGTTTTCAATTTTTGAAGATATGAAACAATAATAACTCTAAGAAAAAATTCACCAAATACTTGTGTGAGTATCCGCCAACCCGCATTCTTTATTTTAACCATCTATGTTTTTAATTTAATCATAAAAATTATTAATCATAAGTACATAAAAGTTAAAGTTCCTAATTCCTACACCAAACTTGCCTCATTGCAGTATTGATTTTGTTTGTTTACTTTAATGACTTGAACCTAATAATTGCTTATTAAAGTTAGGTTTTTATTTGTTTAATTAAATGTAAATGATAGTTTTAAAAAATGTATTTGTTAATATTATTGACAATACTTAAATATTGATTAAAAGATGGAGTAAGACATTGATATTAGTGATGATAATTTACCTGCAATAGAAATATTTTGTGTTAGACTAATATATTTTGTGTATTTATTTTAATGTTAAAATTTTAATTTCTTAAATACCTTGATAAAATTTAGATTTGAGAATTATATGCAGATTTTTTAAGTTATTGTTATAAATTTATAGTTTAAACTATATAATTTGAGTTTTTATATATTATTAAAAATGTTTTTTTAAATGTTTATGGTTTTAAATGAGAAAATTCATTAAAAAAAATTGTTACGAGCCGTGGGTGAATTCGATAATTATTAAAACTAACAACAAATAAATTTTTTTTAAAAATAAAAATTAACAAGAGGTCATGGATGAAATTAATAATTTAAATTTTTTACCAATACAGATTAAATAATAATAAATCCGCAACAAATGGACCTATTCTCAGTACTCATTACCATCCATTCAGCATTGAGTGTGTAACACTCTACTGCCGATGCCATTAAAGTTCGGACACACAAAATAGAATGGAATATAGGGAGCTGTTTCCCTTACATATTCTGTACCTAACATCTCCCGTCATCCCACCGTTCCATTTTCTATTGTTTAATTTCTCACTCCACGTCCAACCACATCCAACGGCTGATGCACCGGTCTGTACCTTGCAGATTCTGTAAGCGAGTCGAGTCCGGAATATAGAATACGGAGAAGCTAAGGAAAAGCAATAACAATTATTAGTGATAGACAGATATCTTGGAGTGTCGGCAAACGTTATGGTTGAATCTTGAAAAAGGCAAAAGGCATGCGGTAAAACTGAAGGTACTGTCGGTGGCGCGGCAGTTGTCAAAGGCCCATAGGTTAAAAGGAAGGGGAAATCAATCGCGCCAACTAATGGATGGAAAATGATAATTTTATCACAAAGGAAAGGCAAGGGCAGGGCTAGCCCTAGATTATGATCATACCTACCGTTTGGTTGAAATGAGCTTTCAACGAAATCTGGCCCGAATCGGCGATCAAGCAAAACATTTTTCTAGGAACACATTGCAAAACCAAACTAACACTACAGATCACTTTACACAATAAACAAAAATAAAATAAAGGGAAATATCATTTAGGTCCGTAGATTTTTATATTTTCTCAAATAAAGTAATAAATTACTCAATCTTTATTAAATAAGCCTATCTTATCCCATGACTTAGCCGAGTAACTTTTAAGTAGGAGTTAAGAAATCAATTTGATTTTTATCCGCTTCTAGACCTTTTGTTGCTTTGGCTCACCGTGTTTTTGCTTTTCTATTCTTTATTTATTCGAAGAAGAAAAAAAATACTTTGGTTTCTCTCTAAAGTTCAGTCAAATGATTTTTAAATAATTTTATTTAATTAACGTTAAAAAATTAGTACTTTTGATAATATCTTATTGAAAAAGAATAAATTATGTTACTGTGATATTAATTTTGAACTTTTAATCAATATAATTAGAAATATATTCCCACCTCGAAGGGAGTGGGCATTTTTCTCAAGTCAGACCAGTTCAATTAGTTACGTTCAAAATTCTTTAACCCAAACTTGAAATTTACATTTGTCTATTTGATGTAAGCCCAGCAGAGTCACGGATCTATGTATTAGAAGTGAACAAATTATGTAATTAGTTGAGAAAAGTGGAAGTATTGGGATCCAGACGATAAATCTGATTAATGAGATGAAATATGTACAGTCACAAATTTGACGGACAGGCTGTCAATGTCGATTAGTGGACTGGTGAGTGTCATCAACAGTACCAAATTTAATTAAAAAAATAATTCACAAAAAGAATCCAATCCCGTCCCTACAATTACAATCCACATGCGGATATAACATAACATAGCATACATTATTGTTATTATTCAGCAAGTAATTTGACAGCCAGATCAGAGCACGACCGTCGCCACCAAATCACACCACACTCCTCTACAAAACCAGACCGGAGCATTCACAGTACACACTTTCCATCTTAACATATCTTGAGAGAGAAAGAGATCTAACATATCTTTAGCTGAGGGGAGAGTGAGTGTGTGATTTGGTTTGGTAACAAACAATGAGTATGTATGGAAGAGATCCGTGGGGTGGCCCACTGGAGATCAACGCGGCGGACTCAGCTACTGACGACGATCGGAGCAGGAACCTTCAGGATTTCGACAGGGCAGCTCTATCTCGGCCCTTAGATGAGACCCAGCAGAGCTGGCTTCTGGGTCCCACCGAAAAGAAGAAGAAGAAGTACGTAGATTTGGGTTGCATCATCGTCAGCCGTAAGATCTTCGTCTGGACTGTCGGCACTCTTCTCGTCTCCGCACTCTTAGCCGGCTTCATCACTCTTATTGTCAAAACGGTGCCGCGTCATCACCACTCTCATGGTCCCCCTGATAATTACACTCTCGCTTTGCACAAGGCCCTCATGTTCTTCAATGCCCAACGATGTACGTAGTTTCCTATCCTATCCTATCCTCATTTCCTTTAGCTTTAACGCTGTAATGAATTTTGTTCTCTGGGCTGAAATGCAGCTGGCAAATTACCCAAGCATAATAACGTTTCTTGGAGGGGAAATTCTTGTCTGAAGGATGGCAAATCGGCTTCCTCTAGTATTTCCAAGGATCTGGTTGGGGGTTTTTACGATGCTGGGGATGCCATTAAGTTTAATTTTCCTCAATCTTTTACTATTACTATGCTCAGCTGGAGTGTGATTGAGTACAGTGCTAAGTACGAGGCTGCTGGTGAGCTTAACCATGTTAAGGAAATTATCAAGTGGGGTACTGATTACTTTCTCAAGACCTTCAATCACTCTGCTGATTCCATCTCCAGGATGGTTGCTCAGGTTTTGAATCTTTTTCATGTCATTTGAATTTGATGATTGCGGTTTATGCATTTTTTTCCCCAAAGATTTATGCTTTCAATGTTATTCATATGTTTGTTAATACGTCCAATATGATCTCTTTGATGCCCATAAAAGGAAACACAAAAACCCAGATTTCCTTGACGTCAGATTTGTGGAAGAATGATTCGTGATTTATTTAGGAGTAGATCTAGTATGGAATAGCTCGTCTGATCCATTACCTTTTTTAGGTTGGTGCTGGGGATACTTCAGGTGGGAGCACCACTCCCAATGATCATTATTGCTGGATGCGTCCTGAGGACATTGATTATGATAGACCTGTTACAGAATGTAGCAGTTGTTCCGATCTGGCTGCTGAAATGGCTGCTTCTTTGGCTGCTGCCTCCATTGTTTTCAAAGACAACAAGGCCTACTCACAGAAGCTAGTCCATGGTGCCAAAACCCTCTTTCAGTTTTCAAGGCAACAGCGAGGCAGATACAGTGCTGGCAGTGCAGAAGCTGCTAAGTTCTATAATTCTACTAGTTACTGGGATGAGTTTATTTGGGGTGGAGCTTGGTTGTACTATGCAACAGGGAATTCTTCCTATCTTCAGCTTGCTACTACTCCAGGTCTTGGAAAACATGCTGGTATTTTCTGGGGAATCCTGGACAACAGTGTTCTTAGCTGGGACAACAAGCTTGCTGGTGCTGCAGTAAGTTTATCTGTATTCATGCTACTTGTTATTAAATTGTTAAAATTGCTATGAGATCTGATTATGTGGTTTCCTGTTTTGCTCACTGTGAGATTTATGGGAGCAACCTATAATTCAAAGTAGTAGGGAATAGTCCTATGAATTGAGATCACTTTGATTTAATTTGAGCTTGTTTAGAAAATCCTTCTGGGATCAGGTGAAATAATGTGCCTAAATTATGTCTTAAAAAAAAATTCTTGTCCTCTTTTTGCCCCCTTGATTCTTGCAGGACACAAAATTCTTAATTCTATGAGTAAGTGTCAGTTAATGATGTCTTCATGTACTCCTTTCTGTAGTTTCTCTTATTTAATTTAGATAATAGCTGTTGAGTTGTTTTTGAATTTATTCATTTGTTGCCTTATTGGGAATTTAAGCATTTTAGTTTATGTATACTGACCCTGCTTGATTCACTTAACAAATTGGACTTTTGAAGTTAATTATGGATTAATTTAAAGTTTTCTTGGTGTACCCTGTTTTTTGGTTGCTTATATAACCTATATTTTTGTTGTAGCTGCTTTTGAGCCGATTGAGGTTGTTCTTGAGCCCCGGATATCCCTATGAAGAAATGTTGAGGACATTTCACAATCAAACGAGTATAACTATGTGCTCTTACCTTCCGACTTTTACTACTTGGAATAGAACCAGAGGTACCTATTGTTTTCTACCATGATCAATTTGCAATAATTTATTTTTAGCGATCTCATTGGAACTTTCTTTGGAACCTTTCACAGGAGGCTTGATCCAATTAAACCATGGAAACCCGCAGCCTCTGCAATACGTTGCCAATGCAGCCTTCTTGGCAACCTTATTTAGTGATTATCTTGATGCTGCTGATACACCTGGATGGTACTGTGGACCCAATTTCTTTTCAACTGATACCTTGCGGGAATTTGCCAAGACTCAGGTATGTTGTTGTTAGTTTTCCATAATCTTAATGGTCTAGGAGATTGGTATCATTTCGTGCATTTGTTGATTATGTTTCCATATGGTTGCTCATAACTGTATTTTCTGGTTGTGTTTTGACAGATCGATTACATCCTTGGAAAAAATCCTCGGAAAATGAGTTACATTGTGGGTTTTGGTAATCATTACCCTAAACATGTCCACCATAGGGGCGCTTCTATACCGAAGAATAAGATCAAGTACAATTGTAAAGGAGGATGGAAATGGAGAGACTCTTCAAAGCCAAACCCAAATACACTTGTGGGAGCCTTGGTCGCTGGTCCTGACAAGCACGATGGTTTCCGTGATGTTCGTACCAATTACAATTATACAGAACCAACTCTTGCAGGCAATGCAGGTTTAGTTGCAGCACTTGTGGCTTTGTCAGGTGAAAAGAGCAGAGCCACCATTGACAAGAACACCATTTTCTCTGCTGTTCCACCAATGTTTCCAACTCCTCCACCACCTCCGGCACCCTGGAAACCATGAGACACACTATAGGAAACTCGATGTTTCTCATTTAGTATGTTGTGTGACTAATGGTCAGATGATTTTGCTGCAGTAGGAGTTTGTAGAACATGAATCACCTTGAAGGAAAAGATTATGCAAATATGCGCTGGAAACAGCATATTGTGGACATCAAGCACTAAAGAGTTGGTGTATCTAGGAATTTGACTTTTGTTTGTAATTTGTGATATAAATATTGTATATGTATGATACCAATCTTGTATTCTTTAAAAACATGAGAAATTTGAAATTGTTCGAACAATAAATTCCACATAATCTCTAACAGTGACCTTCTGGTTGGATAAAATCCCATTCTTTCTTCTTTGATATTGCTTGATTGGCTGTGTTTTTTTTTTTAAACAATTACTGTTACGTTCACGCACGTGAGTGAACTAAGTTCTTCATATTCCTTCTTTTTAAGCTCTAGATCTGCATCAACTTGTTCATGAAGAGTTGCGTTACCTGATGCAGTAGATCTGCATCAACTTGTTGACGAACAGTTGCGATGACTGAGAGCAGACAGGCTGTACTTGTTGATCGTTTAATTTGTTCCAGGCACGGTCTCTGCTTAATTATATAGAACGAATGTCAAAGAGTAGAAACCCACACGAACGTACATTATTGATACACTAGGCGGAGGCAGAGCAGAGACTATTTGTCGACTGATTAAACCAGGTGAAAATGAGTGTGTACTGGGTTGATTTGCAGGATTCAAATGAAGAGAAATCAAGAGCAGACAAAAACGCCGCTGCAAGATCTTGGTTTTGACAGTTGCCACACTCCTTGTCTCCATATTTGTGGCTGGTTTCATCACTCTTCAACACATTGATGCTTCTCCTCCTCCTTTCAATTTGCACAAGGTGGCCCTTGGGTTTTTCAAGCCTCAACGATGTAACGTTATCCCTCAACTACTCCCACTAATTACTTCGGTTTTTAGTTCTAAATTAACAAATTTGCTTCTGGCTGTTTGATTAACTAGAGCTGTGAAGATACCGAAGCATAATAACTTTTTGCCGAATTACACACTTGCTTTACGCAAGGCCCTCATGTTCTTCAATGCCCAACGATGTAAGTAATGCCTGTCTCATCTTAGTTTTCTTAGTTCTTGATGTCCAGTATTAGAATTCCTAAAAAGTGTTACTTTTACTAGATTTATTATTTAGGAGAGAACTTTCTCTTTAGTTTTCTAATTAGTATTGCTTCAAAAATTCATAGTTAGCATAAGTATGGGTTTGACTTATTTCCTGGCAATTAATTTCACATGGCTATCAACCCACTTAAGAACTGCATCATTTCCTCTTTTACTTCATTTATTATTTAAAATTTAACTATGTTACAGTGAGATTGATTAATTGCAGCTGGGAAGCTACCAAAGAATAATAATGTGTTGTGGAGGGGTGATTCTTGTCTGACAGATGGAAAATTTGATTCCTCTGGTATTACAAATGATCTAGTCGGGGGATATTATGATGCAATTAAGTTTCATTTCCCTGCATCTTTCACCATGACAATGTTGAGCTGGAGTGTGATATAGTACAGGGCCAAATATGAAGCCGCTGGGGAGCTTAACCATGATAAAGAAATTATCAAGCGGGGTACTGATTACCTTCTCAAGACTTTCAATCATTCTGCCGATTCTATTTCCAGGATCATTGCACGGTATTAGAGCATTTTTCTATGATATTTGCTAGGGGCGAAGACATTGTATAAGGAAAGATTAATGATTTGCTTTATTTCCATGTTAATGAGTTCAATCGGTTTTATCTACAATTCTTATTTACTTCCTATCCCTGATCCCTTATGTTGAGACACTTTCTCAGGGAAAGTTATAATGAAGAGAATCTGATCCTACAAATTGAGGGGTGACTTATAGGAATTGGTCTTTGAGGTTTCCTTTAGATGAGGGTTAACTTTTGCTTATGATTATCATAAGCATGTAAATTAGATAGGACTAAAAATAGGTGAGAATCAGTTCTTACATAAACCCTTGGAAAACCACCATCATTAAAGAACATCCCAATGTATCTCTTCCATAGACTTGGAAGTGGGAAGTGGAGAGAAAATTCCATTTTGGGGAGATGGGGGGATAGAAAATTGCTGTGTTTATGAGCAATTTCCTCAGCTTTAGAATAAATGTGACTTGGGAAGGTCATGTAACCTGAAAAGGTTTGTTTTTTCATTTTTGATCTTAAGCTCGAGAGAAGATTCAACATTCAAAGAAGATATCACAGCATGAACCTGTCCCCTTCATGGCATTTTATGGGTAGACAGACAATAAGACTTTGGGTTCGCTAACTTGGATCCTTTTCTTTGATTGTAATAAAGATTTTTGTTGTTCCCTACAAAACAAAATATAAAAGTAGCTACTCTGATCAATTCATTTTCATACCTTTTGATAGGTTGGAGTAGGGGAAATATCTGGTGGGAATAAAACTTCCAATGATCTCTATTGTTGGATTCGTCCTGAGGATATTGAGTATGACTGTCCAGTTCGAGAATGTACCAGGTGCTCAGATCTTGCTGCTGAAATGGCTGCTGCTTTGGCTGTTGCATCAATTGTTTTCAAAGACAATGAGGCATACTCAAAGAAACTTGTCCATAGTGCCATAATGCTCTTTAAGTTTTCAAGGCAATATCGAGGCAGATACAGTGCTGGTGGTGTAGAGGCTGGTTGGTTCTATAATTCCACAAGCTACTGGGATGATTTTATCTAGAGTGGAGCTAGGCTGTACTATGCAACTGGGAATTCTTCCTATCTTAAGCTCGTTACAACTCCAGGTCTTGGAAAACATGCCGGGATTTTCAGCGGAATTCTAGACAACAGTGTATTTAGCTGGGACAACAAGCTTGCCGGTACCGTGGTGAGTTCATCCGTCTTCCTTCTACATCTTAACTTGAATAAGACCAACGTGATCAAATTTTGTGCTCTAGTGTGCTGCCCGCCATGGCATTCACGTTGCAAACCTAAACCTGGGGTATCCATATGAAGAGATATGAGGGCATTTCACAATCAAATTGCCGTAACTATGTGCTCGTACCTTCCAAAATTTTCAAGCTAGAGTAGAACCAAAGGTAAACTTTCATTTTCTTTTTACAGTCAGTAAATTGTTATTTTTTGGGAATTCACGGTTACTATTTCTGAAATTTTCATAGGAGGCTTGATCCAATTAAACCATGGGAGGCCTCAGCCTCTCCAATATGTCACCAACGCGGCATTCCTTTCATCCTTATTCAGTGATTACCTTGAGGCTGCTGGTTTACCTGGATGGTTCTGAGGACCCAATTTCATAACAACTGATGTGTTGCGAAGATTTGCCAAGACCCAGGTATGCAGCTATGCATAGACTTTATCCTGAATTGTAAGGTCTAGGCTACGGGATTTGGTTTTGCTCATTTTTGTTTACTTATTATTATTATTTGTTTAATATACTACAGCTGATAAGTTTATTTTTCTCGTCATATTTTGCAGATCGATTACATCCTGGGCAACAATTCTCAGAAAATGAGTTACCTTGTGGGTTTTGGTAGTCCATACCTGCAATATGTCCACCACAGAGGCGCTTCTATCCCTAAGAATAAGATACAATAAAGTTGCAAAGGAGGATGGAAATGGAGAGATTCTTCAAAGCCAAATCCAAATACACTCGTGGGAGCCATGGTTGCTGGTCCTGACAAACACGACGGTTTCCATGACGTCCGTAGTAATTACAATTACATGGTGCCAACTCTGCATGGCAATGCAGGTTTAGTTGCAGCCCTTGTGGCTTTGTGAGGCACAAAGAGCACTGGTGGTATCGACAAGCACACCATTTTCACTGAGGTTTCCCTGCTGTTTCCTGCACCATAACCATCACCATCTCCGGCACCTTAGAACCACACAGTAGGGGCCACTTGCTTGCTTTTAAGAATTCGTTTACCTGGGCCATTCACTTTTATTTTTATTTGTAATACAGGCAATACGTATGACATAAGCTTGTATTCTTGGAACAATTTGGAATTCTATTACAACTATTTCCACATAATTCTCTCAGTTACATTCTTGCTGGATAAAATTTTTTTCCCTTTAGATCCGCTAACCTTAACGTCTGTTTCGAGCCGTATGGTAGTCTTTTGCCGTCAGCCCAACAAAGGTCTAGATAATTGTATTTTTTTTTTTTTTTGATAAGGTCTAGATAATTGTATTTGAATATTCAAAATGCCTCTTTGTAATCTTAACAAAGCAGGAAATATCAAATCGGTACTATGACTACCTAATTACATTTTTGTGCTTTGCTTTGCTTCGGTTACAAGGCAACGTCTCCTTCACATTACTTCATCCTTTCTACCTTTTACTCGCTGTCAGTTACATTCTTTTCCTTATATTTGGTACAGGCTGATTCTTTGCCTCCCCAAAGGTCGCAGCCATTCCTTCCATCTATTCACATTCTTAAAAGCATATATATAATGTTTTATCTTTTCTGAAAGGAACGTTTGCATTCTATTGCCACCGTAACACTCAGCTTTTACCAAATTAACTCGAGTGTCTCAAGATATGGCAGAGGAGTCTTCGTCGTCAAACTCTCTGGAGCATACACCAACATGGGTGGTTGCTGTTGTGTGTTTTGTCATCGTCCTCATATCTTTTTGTGCCGAGCGTGGCCTTCACGGACTTGGAAAGGTACCCAGACAGCCATTACACATTTTGAGAAACTTTAAGCTTATCCCGCATACACTCATCCGTATTTCTTCCATATGGCCGAACTCTATACCATAACTTCATCGAGTTTCACCGAGTGTGTCTATATTGAGCTTATTTTCCAGTGTATATACAATCTCTATAGAGAATATTTAGAGGAAAATAAATTATTAAAAGAGCTGATTCTTTCATCCATGAATTGATTTTGCATTATTTTTGGGACAAGGCCAAATTGGTGAACTCCTATGTAATCTAAATTATTGTTGTTCGACATCAGTTCTAACCAAAGTCTGTAAGCTTGATCTTTCATGAGGATATTTTTATTTTTCTGAAATTCTTTTCTTGACGATGTTTACTACCATCTTATAATGGAAATTCACTGAATGAACTTGCTCTCTTTCTTGTTTTTTCTTCTGTTTTGACAATTCAGTTTCTGAAGAATAACAAGCAAGACGCACTCTTTGAAGCCTTGCAAAAATTAAAGGAGGGTTTGTCGCCGGTGTCTCTTTCTCTTTTTACTTACTATACATAGTTATTTCCCCTTTTTTTCTCTTTCTGGAAACAATGTTGCTGATCATATAGAAGGCATTAATACAATGTTAAGAAATGGAAAAATTGACAATGGTATTGCCTTATTTTAATCCTCAATCACTTTAATGCCACATAAAATTTGAGAAAGTTCCTAGATAATGAATACTTGCAGGTAAGGGAAAACGAGAAAAAGCATTTTTTAACCCTGCAAATCCAGTTCTTGTTGTAAATAAAATTGATGCTTTTAGGCCTAATCAATGTGTTGCTGATGCTTGTAAACAGAATTGATGCTTCTAGGGTTCATTTCCCTTCTGTTAACGGTTTTTCAAGATGTGATAAGCCACATGTGTATTCCAACTTATCTTGCGTCCCACATGCTTCCTTGCAAGATGAACTCTGTCTCACATGAAAAATTTTCTCTGGGAACTACAAACAATCGACGCCAGCTCTTGTCCGAAGACACTAGCACACAACATTGTGCGAAAAAGGTGTGCTAATATGCTTTCCCTTTCAGCAATTCTCTTCCTGCATGAATGATTTTTGATTGTCCAGTAAGGAAGTTGAACATGAACAAGGTGCATTTTCATACGTTGGCATATAAGCAATAATTTTTCTAGCGAAAGTGATGGGTTAAATGTCTTTAATTTTTTAATTTTACATGGATAAAGATGGCTATGAAAAGAGAAAAGATGATTCATATTGATGCAAAGTTGCATACGAGGTGTACTGTTCCGTTTAAGAAAGATTATTTGATATTCATCAATCACAATTTGGCTTTCTCCTTCCTTACTCAGGGGAAGACTCCATTGTTATCGCTGGAAGCATTACACCAGCTTCACATTTTTATCTTTGTATTAGCAGTTACACATGTGATCTTCTGTGCCACCACAATGGTTCTTGCAGGGGCGAAGGTAATGTATTCAGTGTTTCTAGAATCTGTTAAGACTAGAGGGTTTTTGTCTGAAATAGAAAATGTAAAATGGTTTAGAGTAAATCTGTTAAGACTAGAGGGTTTTTGTCAGAAATAGAATATGTAAAATGGTTTAAAGTACAATTTGCAAATGGTTGAATTAGCTAATTTCACATGGTTTTGAATCTCAAAATTTTGAAGCGTTCAGTTTTTCTGTCATGCAGATAAGGCAATGGAAGCATTGGGAAGATTCAGTGAGGAATGAACCTCAGTTAGAAAAAGGTATGAATTTGAAAGTCCAAAACATATTGATCGATTTATCTACAACAGATTTAAGTGCCTCATTTTGCTGCAGATCCAACCAAGGAAACTCCTAGACAACATCACTTTGAGTTTTTAAATACACGTGCAATTGGGTATTGGAGAAAGGCAGCTGTTGTAAGCTGGCTGGTGAGTGGCGAAGTTCTTTCTTATAAAGCACATCTGTTGATACAATTGCTCATTTAGTTGTAATGTCTTATTTGCAGATATCATTCTTCAAACAGTTTTATGGTTCTGTGACCAAGACAGACTACATAGCACTTCGACAAGGATTTATAATGGTTTAAATTCCTCTGAAATTATCCCTAGTACTTCCTAAACCATTTCAAAGTTTACTGCTGTGTATAGTACGAGTTATTGACATGCTTCCCCTCCCCTCTTTTTTCAAGCAGGCTCATTGCCCTACAAGCACTAGTTTTAATTTTCACAAGTACATGATGAGGACACTTGAATGGGATTTCCGGAAGGTTGTTGGCATAAGGTAACCACAAAAAACATGGCAGATCCTTGAAACACTCAATTGAATTTCTATTAACAATTTATCAACTAATATTAAATGTTAAGGTGGTACCTGTGGCTATTTCTTGTTCTCTACTTGCTGCTGAATATTGAAGGTAATCTCAATCTAGTTCTGATTCTTCTTGAATCATGGAAAATAGTAATGGACTTTCTAACCAGTCCCTTGTTTGTGTTACAATTAATTCAGGATGGCATACATACTTTTGGTTGGCCTTTTTACCATTAGTTGTAAGTCAATATGCCATTCCATTACCTTTCATCAAGTTCTTTTTGGCAGTAACCTAATACTTTTGAGTTGGATCGAGTGACAGCTTCTACTTCTGGTGGGTGCTAAGTTAGAACACATTATCACCCGCTTGGCTCAGGACGTTGATCTAAAGAGAAGGCAGGGTCAAGATGCAGGACGAGTGAAACCTTCTGACGAATACTTTTGGTTTCAACGCCCGGCCATTGTTCTTAACTTGATTCACTTCATTTTATTTCAAAATTCATTTGAGATTGCTTTCGTCGTCTGGATTTGGGTATGCAAGCAAAGTCTTAATTCACCAATGACTATAAATTTCAGAGCATCTTATGTACTTGATCAACGCACTCAAGTTGTTCGATTTCTGTCGATGCAGTGCACATACGGATTCCAATCATGCATAATGGAAAAACTTGGTTACATCATCCCCCGACTTATCATAGGGTAAATCACAGAAGTCATTCTCCTTCACACTATTAATAGAACACAGGCTTGTTTGCTGATATTGTTGTTACATTTCTTGCTTATTATGCAGTGTGATTGTTCAGGTTCTCTGCAGTTACAGCACATTACCTCTGTATGCCATCGTCACCCAGATGGGTGGAAAGTTCAAGAAAGGGATTTTCGATGATTTTGTACAATCATCTTTAGACGTCTGGCTGGAAAATACAAAGAGTAAGGGGGAAACAAGCAAGAGGCAGGGCTCTATTTCAGATGTCACTGGAACACAGCTGATGAAGATGACCACCCAAGAAACCAATGAAAATGCTCATGTTGCTCAAGAAATGCTTCCTATTGAAGAAACAACAATATCTATAACTAAGCTCTCTTCTGTGCCGTAAGTTTTTCTCATCCGTGCAAATTCCAAGAACATTATTTGTAACCAAACTCTGCATTTCATCCCAAGATTCCATTTGCATACAAAAAGTTTACTGTGTTTCAATGTACAATGAGATGTAATTACAAAACTCAGCATTTCCAACTAATACGATACAACATTTGGTCAGTGAACCTTCTTTGCACCACGACCTTTTTTCTTTTTTGTTTTCTATTTTTGCAGTTACATAGATTTGACCTAAAACCACCCAAAGAAAACGAAGAAAAAAAAAAATTACAAGAAGCATCAATGAACTGAATACCCCTGTTAACATACCTAACTTTTTACAGATAGTCTGTCCAGTGCCCAAGCTACAATGGAAAAGATGAGGAAGTCGGGTGCTTGGTTCTTTCTAGTGGAAGCTTATTCATTTCAAAACCGCTACCAGTGGAAGTAGAGATTTCTTCTCCATTGGCCTCTCCCCTTTCAAGCTCCTTCAAAGCTCTTTTTGCATACACGGTAAAAGCAACAATGGTAAGAACTGCAATAATGAAGGAAATAATGTTGTACACAATCTCTACAGTAGTCAAGTGATAGTTCCCGTACTTCACATCTGCTAATGTCCTTATTAATCGACCGCTGCAACAAAAGTAAAGCAGATTGCATAATAAGACATGTGGCAGATAAAATTGTGTCAGCAACTTCACAATAAGACTAATTCAAATTAAACCCATGGATATTTTCAGGAAAAAGATTCTTTTTTCATAAAATAATCCCGAGAACAAACCTATAGATGTAAATGAAAGCTTCTGGCACCATTCCAGCAACTGACCCACATAAATAGGGCCAAAATCTCATACTTGTAACAACAATTGCATAGTTGAAAATTGTGTATGGAAATGGGGAAACCCTAAAGAGAGCAACCATTCGAAATTGATGGAACCAGCTTCCTTCTGCTGCAAGTCTAAGCATAGCCGCCTGCTGGGGCCACCTCTTTAACCATTGCTGCACACTCAACCAGAGACACACATAAAGGACACTCAATTGTAAAAGCAGACAATAATTAATTCACAGTTAAAGCCATCAAAATCTTACATGGATGCGGTCACGGAACAGCAGTCCAACCCAATAGGGAAGGACCATACCAATAGTTGTACCAACCATAATTATCACAAATCCCAGTCCGTAACCAAAACTCATACCAGCTAACCACATTGAAGGGCCAGAAGGTATTAAAAATACAGGGAACAAGGCCAAAGAAGCAATGAGCACTATGGCGAGAACAGGACGACCAAAGGCTGTAGCTTCCCATTGCATGAGTGGGAAAAGAACCTGCAATAAATGGATAAAAGTTACGGAATCAAAATTAATATCAGGCATATATATGGCAAAGATACTCTAATCAGAATGTGACGTGCCATGTTTCACAAACTATAAACTTGGAAGGATCTTGAAAAAACACATGAAGTTAAACAAAAAAATTGAAAAGTTTACACACAATATGACAAAGGAAAGAAAATGAGTCTACTATTCTATTTCACAGAACCTTATAATAAATATTTTTGTTTTTTCAACTTAAAATTCCTTCAAGAAAGTGCGCATTTTATGTTTCCGACAGAATGATTCGTTTTGAATGCAGACGTAATTTTGAGATGTTTCCATGCGAAGAATTTAGCTAGACCATCAGGAAATTATCAACTTCAAATATCCAGTGCATCCCTAAGTCCCAACAACCCTGAAATCCATCAATTTATGAATAGAAGTAACGTACAAATAGAAGTTACGTTTAATGACAACATCATGAATGGTGAATCAAAACAAGAAAAGCGATACAATGGTAAGAGCAAGAGAAAGAGCAAGAATACTAACAATAGGTACCTTCTCGAAAAGAAAAGGGACTCCCCATTTGAGGAAAATGAGAATTATTATAACAAGAAGAATGCATAGTGCTAAGGTTCTGATCCAGCGGATCGGTGATTTAGTCCTTGTTTCTGGCTGAGGTTGTAAGGTGTCACCTTCAGCAGGCCTTGGGTCATCAGATATAACCAGCCTAACATATTCACTGTCTTCCTTAACATGATGCACAGAGTTCTCACTGTGTTGCCCCAACTCCTCGGATGAATTGGGCATCTGCATCAAGACATAGAAGGTTGTTGCATGAAACAAAAACTACTACTTTAAGAATCAAGTGGCTTGATGCAAGCATATAACAAAATAAATGTCTTGACACCAGCACATGTAAAAACCGTTGTCAAATCGACTAGTCAAAGTGTGATATGACAAAAATAGTTGAAAAATGAAACCCAGATGAGGCTTGAAAAGCCAGAAACCTAGCTCTTCCAAAATCTCACCCAAAAAGAAGAGGGGGAAAAAAAAAAACTTACAGTGGTTTACAGTTTCAAGAAACCCCAAAAGTTCGAAAGAAGTAGAAGAAGAGTTCATTTAACGGGTGTAGAAACAAAAAATGAAACACTAAAATAGTGTTGTATCGGTTTAAAGCTAAAATTCCTACAAACTTGACTCAAAATGATGTTTCTTTTTGGTTTCTAGGCAAAGCATAAAAAGGGATTGAGGCTCATATATTTTATCTACTAGTTAGATAATAGAATAAAATTAAGTAGTTTGCTTCCTAATTCAATGAATCGGGTTGGTAATTAGTTGGCAAGAACTGAAACAAAAAAGGAAAAACGAAAAATTAAAAACTAAAAATTGCAAGAGCTTCAGAAAGAATTTTGATTGAATTAGATCAAAAGAATAAAAATACTTTACCTCTTGCTCTTAGTTTGAGGCCGTGGGAGATGCCGCCAGCAAGCCGACGATAGAGATAAGAGACAAGAGACTTCAACGTATGGGTGGGTAGTTATGGTTGGGGAATTCGATACGATTACCTTAAAACTTTTTCAAAACTTTAAATTAAATTAAAACGCCCACCACCTAACGGCAACGGGGGCTACAGTTTAGACTGACCTTACACCAAAAGCATTGCCCAATGCCTCCTCTCCCCTCGCTCGGACTCACTGTGCTCCACGCCAGCACAGCACTCATTCAAATCGTATTTCTTTTTCTAGAAGGAAACATCTGTTTCTATTTTCTTTTCTTTTCTTTCCCCTATTTTTTTTTCATTTTTTTAATACAGACCCATGCGGAAAAAGAAAATTCTGGTAAAAAAAAAATCTAGAAAGTCAAATCCATGAATTTTCTAGTCAACAAATTTATTTTTATTGTCAATGATTTATTCCTGATGTGAGGGCATCAAAATTTAAAAATATATTTAAAAACTAATAAAACTAATAACAAGACTACTTTGGTTACTACTTCGCTTATGGTAAGTTGCCCTAGGTACTCCTTCCTAAACTCATCACTGGTTGTTGTTGGTTAGATCTTGGGTGGTTGTTTTTGTTTGGGTTTCTAATTTTTTATCTCTACGATGTCTAAGGATGAGGAGAAAATAATAGAAATTGATGGTAGGGATGATTTGAGTTTCTTATCTGACCTGCTCAAAGGACCAATTTTTAATCCTAAAATCCTCCTAGAGAACACAAGTACATCTAACATCAAAGAAGACCCTAGAAGAATGACCACCGAAGTTTCTTCCTTATCTAGTGAGAGCGAATCAAATAAGAATAGTAACAAGTAGATATCGAGCTCTGAGAGAACTTCTAGTTTATTTGGAGCAGAGAGCATCAATGAGGAGGTTGGTAGCGAGGAGGATACCCCTGAGGAGACCAGACTAGCTAAGAAAAGGAAAGTTAGTCATAGAGTTGAAGGTGACTCCTACCCTATAGATTATACGAAATGTAGTACTACTCAGAAGGACTGGGATAGGCTAAGAGAGGTTTACAACATTCCTAATGATATCCATCTTATGATTCATGGTAAAGGAGACACTCTTGACTGTCCCTTTAGGTTGGGTGTTAGGTTATCCCTTCAGCCTTACTTTATTAAGTTGTTAGGTAGAATACATTTGACTTTTGGCTAGCTTAACCCAAATAGATGGAGGGTGCTTTCTGGTTTGTTTGTGTTGTGGAAGAGATGTAAGCTGAGTAAACCCACTGTCGATGAGATAAAAAATTTATATCAGCTGAGGAATAGTCCAAAGGACTCGCAGACTGGTATTACTTCATGTCAAGCTGTAAGAAGAGAAAACGTATTACGAATATTCTAAACTCATGTGGCAATTGGAAAACCAAAGTTTTCTTTGTTGGTGGAAACTGGGGTTAGATGGCTCCTAAACCTAGTGGAAATGTCTAGATTCCTTCTCATTTTTGCACTCCAAGCTACCTGCTACTTTGAGCGTCTTAGATTTATGATTACTAAATTGTTTCTTTCTTATCTTTTTCTTTGATCTTTTAGGTTTTTGGAGCCTAGTTTACAACTATTACTATGAGTTCAGACTACCTAGTCAACCCCTACTCGTGTAAGGATCTCTTAACGACCACCAGTCTCGTCGAACCCCAGCTGGTAGAAGCAGCAGTTAATATGGATAATAGAATTCTTGGTGCTATTTCAAATAAGCGTGCTCACGCTAGAGGTATTTTGAGCACCGTTCCTACTCATACTAAGAAACTCACAACCAGCTCACCCGGCCCCTCCCCAGATGGATGGTGGAAGCAGAAGCGAAAGATCAGGTGAAAAGAGTCTTGAAAATCCTTTCTCGATGATTAATTTGACCCAACCCCCATAGCATTAGGAGCGAGCAGATTTTCTATTCCCCTATCAAAAGGAGTAAGCGAAGCTGGTGTAGCTCAAAATCATCTGGTTTGGATTGTTTTCTTTAACAATTACAAAGTCTAGCATCATTATCTTCTCAAATGGTTTCGAGCCTATGGTAACCGGTAGCTCGACAACCTCAAAGGAGCTAGCTTTCCTCCTTTATATCTTTTAAAGGAGGTGTTAGTGTGCTCATGCCTCTAATAGGTGATTTTTATCTCGACCAGCATGGATTTGAAGAGTATTCCCACTAAGCATCTTGAATCCACAATTATTATGTTGAACTCTCTGCTCGTTACATTGGCCCTCATCAACAAAGTGTCTTCGTGTAGATACATAATCCCCACCCATCATCATCTGTCCACATGAGTGGAACTTTTCTAGTCTTGTCTTGTTTTGCTGCTGGCATGTTGAATAGCACCTCCTGTCTGGTTATTGCATATATCTTATAATTCTTTCAGGCTCTGTTCGAGTCTCTGGCTAATGTTAGGCCTCCTATGATAACCCTAATTGTGGGCTACTTGTGATCCATAATTCTTGTGCTATCACATGTTGTAAATCTGCAATGTAATACGGATCGTCAATGAACTTGTTGAGATACTGGTTCCTCACAAGATCCTTTACTCATGAGATATGTCCATGTGTATCGTGGAACTTACAAAACCTACTCTTATCTCGCTTATTGGTCGGTTTGGCAATTGACGGTGGAGGATACAATAGGCCTCGACTTTTTTGTACATCGAATAACTTTTCCAAAGAGACTTTCAGGGGAGTGTACTGCCCATAAACCAGGCTCTAGTCAATTATCTACATAGCTCTATCTCTAGGGAAATTATTGTTGGTTGGTGTTGGCGATGACGGGTTTGATATATCAAATCTGTTGTTTTATATGCGGAGCTTTATTGGGGCAGCGTAATATAGATGATTATATGGCCGGGGATGTTCTCTAAGTGGTCTCTGCTTGCAAAACAAGGAGGTAGGACTCAATCACGGTAAAATTGAGGTGGCTTTTAGTGGTGTTGGTAAAGGGCTGCTCGACCATAAGCTCCTTTGCTAAAAAATGATCTTTCATTTCGCTTAGTAGGCCCACCTCATTTTTAGAGTCTCTTCTTCTTACGTCTTAATTCCACTAAATGCTCACTCCTAATCATCGTCGTCTTTTCCTTCTTAATCTCAATATCTCTGTTCACCTGATTATATGTAGTAGAATACGATCTAATTAACAGATTTATCAAATTATACCATAATATTTCTATCTTCGCTCCGTTTTCTAATCCCCTCAATTCTTGAGGATAATTGAAGGCCTCAAGGTCAAGGACTACTTTATGGTATCCCTTTAAAAATTCTCTAAGGGCCTCATCCTCCTGCTACTTGATCTTTATAAGTTGCATTATATCATTTTCGAAGGTTACCGTTATGTGAAATTGCAATACAAACTCCACAAATATTTGCTCGAAACTATTCATACTCTCATGAGGCGGCCTAAGATACCACTCTCGTGCTCGCTTTGCATCTTTGTGCTCGTGTCAGTCTCTGCACTCTTATTATGTCATCGAAAAGATCAATGTTCACTAAAGGGTCGCTTTTCTAAAAAAATTAAGGTTGGAAAAGTAAAAATCCCTTGGGATCATGATGCTCATAATTTCCACTAAGAGTGAGAACTCTCAATCTAATATAATGCTCTAACTTGAAGCTCTTTCCTGGCCTTGCATCTCATCGATGACTTAAGCCAATCTCTGCACTTCCCCTTCCAATTCTACTGTGCGACCAGGATTCTGAGTAGCAACCTGTCCCTGTTCTTATCGAATATTATGTAAATGCACACTAAGCTCCATTTCTTCAAGGCTTACACCTACTCTGTTGGCTGTGTTTTGCTTGTTATGCAACTGATTCTTACTTATAAGTCTTGTTGATCATGTCAAATTTTGTCGATGGGCTCCGGAACATCTCAATTCTCCTCCAGGCTTTTTCTGTTCAATCTCCTTTGGCCATCTCGCAATTTATATAAAACTGCTACTAGAGTTTTGCCTTTCCATTCACTTCATCCTTTCCTATACTATTTTGTCCCTTACTTCATTTGCTATCTTCCGCAAGCTAGCAGTTTCATTCAAGGCTTACACCTACTCTGTTGGCTGTGTTTTGCTTAGTATGCAACTGATTCTTACTTATAAGTCTTATTGATCATGTCAAATTCTGTCGATGGGCTCCGGAACATCTCAATTCTCCTCTAGGCTTTTTCTGTTCAATCTCCTTTGGCCATCTCGCAATTTATGTAAAACTGCTATTAGAGTTTTGCCTTTCCATGCACTCCATCCTTTCCTATACTGCTTTGTCCCTTACTTCATTTGCTATCTTCTGCAAGGTAGCAGTTTCATTCACTCTCGATCTTCCCTTATAAAGACTATTTATACTTGCGGTCCTTTCTTTAAACACTAACATCCATTCTATGACTTACTCAATGAGAGAGCTTTTTGTTCTATTCCCCACAGGTGACGGCAAAATGTTAATGCAGAAATCTGGTCAAGCTTGTTACTATAAGCAGGTGTCTACATCAACACTTGAATTTGTTTTAAAGGGAGATGATATTGCTTGCACTTGCTTTATTTGAGTAGATACTGACAATTACGATCACTCCACACTAATCTTACCTGTAATCACGAAGAACAATCTAGGGATGCCGGATATTTTTCTAGTGAAAATCCTTTGGCACTCAAATCAGTTCTCGAGTTTTTGGGAATAACTTATGCCACAAATCTTTGTGGCTTAATTATAACTACTTTAAGTAAATATTTTTTTATTCTACTCCTAAAAAGAAATAAACTGAAGAAAAGAAATTTTAGAATCAGTGAGGTAGAGTTTCCCCTTAAATAAAGAAGTGCTCCCTTTCGGTTTGAATTTTGTGCGGCTTTTATAAGCAACAGAATATGTCACACTACCACTAATTTGTAAATGTTAGTGGATTATATGAATGCGTCAATTAAGTAATGGTGAGTGTACTAGTTATGAGATGGTTGGCGGTTGATGTGGTAACTGTCTGGGTGTAAGCATCGTGTTTGAATTTTCCAAGACAACTCGCTGGTTGACTTTTGACCAAGTCTTTGTATCGATCTGATTTTGGCTTCTCTTCACAGGTTCTTTGACAGTCTCGCGTATTCATGAGTTGATTACCTCCTCGAGATGTCACTCCTTTTAGGGATTGCTTTTAGAACGAGGAGGCCATATTTTAGTCGGGTGTATATTGGCCAGTGGTGTTTTAACCACCCAAACAATAATAACACATGCAGTAATACAATAGCCCACTACCAATAGGCGATGTACAAGGCCACACCTACACACAGTCTCCCTCGCTTGCAGCCCACTGCCTACAGCCACACTCACAGCCTCCCAAACAAAAAAAAAAAAAAACACAAACACATGCAAAATTCAAAGAGCAAGCGGCAGCTGGCCACCTGACACAGCAACCACTGAGAGTCGACGCCAACTTAAGCTGCTTCCCGAGGATCGTGACCAAATCTACCATTCTATTGTTACCAAGTAATGGATTTGTTTGTTCCACCTCCACACCTTTAATCTTCCACCATCACTCGATCTGATTCAACCTCTATTCGAACCCCGCGACAACTATTCTAACCCGAAAGCAGCAACCTGAATTTTGGCCGTTGACTTTGATTTTTTTGGTTAATTATTAATAATTAATCTTTTTTATATGAATAGATTAGGCAGATTAAATACTAAAATTAAATATTTTGTTATAATATATATGTCATATGATATGTGTAGTAGCTTCAACTTCAACAAAATATTAACTAATTTAATTAATTGTATGATAAGCAATAAGCATGTGTTAAGTCACTAATTAGTAAATACAAGTAATGTGGGCACGAAATTTAGGTTATAATAAGAATTAGGATATGGATATGCAAGTAATATTCTATTAATTTGGCCAATGGATAATTGGATATTATAAATTAATTACATTACATTAATTTCTTGCTTTTCTTTTATGGAATATAGTAATATTACGATGGAACATTGGAAATGTTGAATTCAAAAAGTTTCATAAAATTAAATTAATAAATATTTGAATTGATTTGTAATATTTTTGTGCTTTGATTTTTGGATTAATGATTAATAATTTTTTTAATGATGATTGGACACTCAAGATCAAATTCAATAAGTGATGACGATGATCAAAGTATTCAAATGTAAGGAACTCAAAAGGGAAAGAAAAAAGCAGAGTAAAAAAGACTACCAATGAAGAAAAGATATGAGACGTGGAATAATTTCATTTTACTTCAGGACAATCCAAACAATTGCAAGTGCAGCTGTTGTGGTAGACAACATCAATGTCATTCATGGTATGATAGGATTACAAATATGAGAAATAATATAAAAGTTAGTGGTGCATACAAGACATTCCAGGCACAGCAAGATGTAATTCAACAAAACTTGACAACTGAGGGTGGCAAAGGAAATGCAAGTAATATGGTTTTTGCTAAATGGTAGAGTCAAGATTCTTGTAGAAGGGCAATCACCAAAATAATCATTATTGTAAGTTGCCACTTAGTTTTGTGGATAACAAAGGGTGTAGGCATTTTTGCAGTGTAGCTATTGTTAACATGTATATGTCTATGAAATTGATTTTAATGATAACAAACTTTATATATTTTTGATTAAAAATGTTGGGACTTTCATTAATAGACTAATTCTTAAAAACCGTATAATAGTTCTAAACATTTTTAGGAATTTGGATCATCGTCAACTTTAATTGAAAAACCATTCTCTGCAAAAGTCATTTAAAAATGATGATTTTGAAAAATAACGATGAACCATTTATTGGATATGGTTAACCAATTATTTCCAGAGAGGTGTTAGTTCCTAACCATGAACCGTTTAACAAGAACAGGTAAGCACAATTTGTTTTGCAGGTTTATAGAAATAAGTGGCTAACTAATAATGTCAAACGATTAACCAGTAATTTCCATAAAAGAATTTCATTCTAACTGTGAACCGTTTAACAAGAATGATCAACCCAAATTTTTTTTGCAAGTTTTTGGAAATTAATGGCGATTCGATTTTGTTCAGAAAGTCAACAATGGCTAGTTTTAAGCTCTTACTATAAAATGGCTCAATCAAATTTAAATAAGAAGTAATCCAATAGTTATCATTGAGGTCGCTTCTGAGTATACAACCATTATTGAGCTTTAAACTTATTTTTGTTTCATTCATTCAGACGTTGAGCTTTCATTTATAACCAAACACATTGTGTGAACGAGAATTCATTCGTAATCTTGATTTTTGAGTGATTGTAAATGTTGGGATACACTTGAGTTAAATGTCTATTGACACCTTAGAAGTTAATTGTAAGAGTTCTTGAAGCCTTGGAGGCTCACTTAGTGAAATACTCAAGCCCGGTAAGCTTGAAGGCTTAGACGTAGGTACAGTTGGCCGGACCACGTAAAAATCACGTGTTTGTTCTCTTTTACTCTATCTCTTTAATTTGATTGCACATTAACTTGTTTATCTCGAATTTGATTGCTTTATTTAAATTGCATTAAGTTCTTAGTTGCTTATATTTTTAGAAACTCAATTCACCCCCTCTTGGGTTGCCTAATTAGTATTTCAGTTATTCCGCCGTTTGTTATGCCATCTCGATTCTCGAAGAAATATTGGTAAGGATGTTATGGATTTTTTTTTGGAGGAAAAGATAATGTTGAGGAGTTTGATTAGTAACAGTAAGCAACGAGTATCTTTTACAACTGATGTATGGACTTTTGTTCAAAATATGAGTTACATGGTGATCATAGCTCATTTAATTGACATTGACTGGTGTTTAAATAGGAGGATTATTAGTTTTAGCGTGATTGAAGATCATAAACGGAAAACAATCGGCAAAAAGATTGTATCTCGTTTCCAGGACTGAGGGATAAGGAGGTTGTTTCCAATAACTATTGATAATGCCACTACCATTGATGCTGATAATTATGTCATTTTGCAATTGCTTGCTTGGAAGAATGATGATGCACTTGTGTTAGTAGGACAGTATATACATGTGCATTGTTGTGCACACATTTTGAATTTGATTCTTGTTTCAGGGTTGAATGGGTTGCTTGCTAGTGTTGCCGTGATCTGGAATGGTGTGAAGTATGTGAGATCTTCCACTACGAGGTTACAGACATTTAAACAGTGTGTTAAATAGTTGAAAGGTCCAAACGGCACTGTCGTTTTGGATTGTCCTACTAAGTTGAATTCCATCTATTTAATGTTTATGACTGCGTTAATTTTTCAAGTAGAATTTGATAGAATGGCAGAAGTGGATGAATCGTATCAGACATACTTTCTCACGAAAGAAAATAATAAAAAAAGAGTGGGCCTGCCTGGACCTAAGGATTGAGTGTTGAATGATTGTGAACTTTTTAAAGGTATTTTATAATGCCACATTGCTCTTTTATGCCTCTTTGAGTGTGACTTCTAATCTTTATTTTGATATTATTTGCTTACTTGAGAGTTTATTGACTTCAGTTCCACACCATCGATATGTATTGATAGTATTTCTAGTGCCAACTATGGTGGTATAAGTTCTTCTCCACATATTATAGCCGAGGTTGGTTTAGTGAAGGTTCTTGGCGGTGAAGGTGATGACACTTTTTAAGTTGCTCACCTTTTCCTTGGATATGCTAAAAAAGTCTTTGTTTAGAATAAGGGTAAGAAAGTAACATTTGAGGTGGAACGATATTTAAGTGACCTAGTTGAAGATCTTAACAATCTTAAACTCAATGTTTTACTTTGGTGGAAGGTGAATGGATGAAAGTATCCAATATTAGAGAAAATTACAAGGGATGTCCTCGTTGTTCATGTTTATATAGTGGCATCTTTGGGCGTCGTGTAATTAATGAGTATAAGAGTTCTTTGACCCCTTTCATAATTGAGGCATTGATATGTATCGAGAATTGATTGCAAGCTAAACTTTTTGCTAATCTCATCAACATCCTTCAGGAAGATATTACCAGGCAAATGTTTCATATGGAGCTACAAGAAGGTAACATTTTTTCTCGTATATTACAAAGTTAATATGTATTATAACTTTATAAGCAACATCTATATGCTCTTAAGTTACTTACTAATTTCAATTTTGTTTTGGCATTTTAAAGAGTTTGTAAGATGGCAAGCTTTGATGGTTGAAACAGCGAGCACTAACATGGGTGTTATGAATATTTTAAAGGTAATTCTTAATAGATATTATTATTCATAATTTCATATTATACTTTTAGGTTGTAATTTAAACTATAATAATTGTTGTTATAGTTTTAAGTTTTAAGTCTAATTATAACATTATAATTGTTTTAGTTAGACATGCTGAAGTTGCTGGAATGGTATTGCCTAGGATTATTATTAACTTTACTTGGTGATGAATGCCATAAAATAAGCCAAGATTGACTTAATTTTTTTTAATATTTAATCAAGTGTGTGTGTGTGTGTGTTTGTGTAATTGGGCTTATGCGTTTGTGTTTAATGTGCCTTTATTTGCAATGTGATTTAAAGAAAGTAGTTGTTGTACATTATTTCTTCAACTCTTCTTTAGGGGATTGATGCTTCAACTTAGAGTACAAGAAGTTGAAGTTAGAATTTGTCAAAGTGCTTGTGAAGAGTGGTGGAGCCTTAGAGGAAGTTTATTTAGTATTTATGTTTAAACTTTGTTGTGTTTTAGACTTTGTGATTTGTGCTTTGGAAGGTATTTAACTATGTTTAAATTTTGTGACTTTGTGTTGTAAAGATTAATGTTTGGACATTATGTTTTGGATAGAGACTATTAAGTTTTAAACTTTGTGTTAATTTTAATTTTAATTCATTTGAATTTGAATTGATTTCATAGTGGTTTTCCTTTTTTTGGTTTATAGAAAATGAGCAAAAAAAAGATTAAAATTAAGAAAAATACTTTAAAAAACAATTTAAAAAGCTCAGGAAAAGAAAAAAACATCTCAAAATTGCATAAACCTAAATAGAGTCGAATCTATTTGACCCAATTTCACCAAACTCGAACTGGCCTGAATTACCCGAAGTGACTCAAATCTAATTCTAACCATATCTAATCCGAACCTGATTTGATCTAGACTCAATCCGATCCGATTTGAATAATTCCGATCGGATCAAATTATAGTTTCGGGTTGAGTTCGGATGAAATTTTATCCAACCTGACCAACTTGAAAACCAAATGGATTGATCTGAACCCAATCCAAACCCGATTTTGCCATGACCTAATTTTAAACACACAAAACATAATTAACTCATGCCACATAGAATTACTTGTAGACTTGATGACTCGGCCATATAGCATCATTTTGGATTCTGTAACCCGCGAGAATCATTAATATTAATATCATATGTGTATAAAATCCGACTAGCCTTCCATGATATAACGTAACATCACCACGAACAATGAACTAAATCATTTAAAACCACCCTTGAACTTTTAATCATTTGTAAGCTTCCGTAAATTACAAATAAATAATTGACAATTATTTCAAAGTATTTGGTTTCAAACAATTTAATAAAAGTTTTCATTTTCAAGACAATTTATAAAACAGGTTTTTAACAAATAAAGTTTTGTTATAAATAATTTTAAAGAATGATTTTACTTAACAAAATATTGTAACGGACTAAACAAATCAATTTTATATACTTTTCATTCAACATAAAACATACCTTAAATTAAAAGTAATTTAATAGTGAAATGCATTTACTATGTATGAATCTATTTATCTCGATCCTCTGCAATAAAAAGAACAGGAACATCAACCCCAAGCTTACTTTTATCCTAAAAGATCAAGAAGCGTTCTTATCAATATTATTACTCATTCTGACTTTGATATAAATCTATCATAATCAAGCATAATCATAAGCACTAAGCCATCAAAGCTAGTCTAGACTTGACCATCCTATATAAGCTAATTTTTACCAAGCTAATTATATGTAAGAAAATTGTAAAAATTAAGAAAAAAACCGAAACATGTTTAACATTTCATATAAAATTCAAAAGAAATGAATAAAAGTCAGAAAAACATTGCAAGAAGAATTATATATGAACACATCAACATTGTCTAGCAGTGATAAAAATAGAGATAGCTGAATTAGAAAATTCATAAAATATTAATAAAATTTATAAAATTAGATCACTTGATTTTACAACAGTAGAAACATCAAGAAACAATATATCAAATTTGTAGAATTTTTGAAGATGTGAAACTATTTTAAACAAACTTATATTAAAAGACCAACAAACCTGTCTAGAAACTTTCAAGTTTGTGTTTTACACTTCAAAATTTATAACTTAATGTTAACTCAATGAAAATTAGTCAAATAAACATTAAACAATAAAGGACTCACAATCTTATATATAAGTTTTATAGGTAATTCTAAAGTTTTTTAACACCCTAAAATAATTTTACCATTAGCTTGTACAATTTTGGAAAGCAATCATTAGAATTGCTGCAACCCAATATAATAATTTTTTAATAATTTTTATAGCCAACCAAAAATTATGAAATTAAATATACAATAAGTATACATAATTATGATTTAAAAAATCACCATAATTTTCAGAGATCATTTGGATAGTAAAAAAAATCAGTGAAGTCAAACATGCAACTGAAAATTAGAATTTTCCAACACCACTGTTCTAATTTCAAAAATTCACAACAAATTGGTTGCTTGGAATCTCTTCAAAATGCATCATTGAAAACCTTAGATGATTACTTTGATTTTATGGAAAACATTCGCGCAGAAATTTAAAAAAATGAAGGAAAAATAGTAATCAAGTCACACTGCTATGCCTCATAATGCCTGGCTAGTCATTCATGATAAAGAGAATAATGCATGTATTCATCATTAAACATATAAGATCGTACTAGAAAGAATGCATTAAAAAAGGATAATCTCTAATTTTTATAAAATTCAAATGCTCGATCAGACAAATGAAATGATAGAGATTATTTCGATTAAAATTTTGTTACTGAAGCTTTTTGACGCAAATACAAATCAAAAACTACAACAAAACACTAGATTCAAAAGTTGAAAGGAAAAGAAATTAATCATGGGACTTTCTGACTCACCATTCTAACTCGGCATAAGCCAATTGCCGAAACCTCTTTCAAACATGCATAAAAGAAAATCCTAGGATTCTTTGTTTTTATATGTTTATTTGGTTAAAGAGTTTTAAATCGTAGGGAGATAGGGAGAGTTTAAGTTTTATAAAGACACATGCTTCTATAAAAATACATTATACAATAAAGATCGATAATCACTTATAATTTATTTTTAAAAAAATTAAATAAAAAGAATTATACCTTATCTCAAATACTGCTAATTAAAACAAATTCACACAAAACCAAAGATAAACAATTAAATAGATAAGCATAATTAAATTCAAATAAATGAGGTATGAGTGTTATAGTATGATGTAGATATTACTGAAAGAGATATGCTTGAAAAGATATTCACTACTTTTCATGCATTAAATGTTATCTTGCACCAACAATAACAAGAGCGTCGATACAACAAATACCTTGAGTTCATAACATCTCTTTTAGGAATGATCAAAACAATGAGTTTATGATGAAAAATAATGAATTACATCCAACTGGCTCTCAAACATTCCCAAAAGCGACTACAAATACACATACTGATAGTGAACGTAATTAAAGAGGTAAGAGAGGTGGTGGTCACAAGCCTACAAGATAATTGAACAATAGAAATGGACACCACCATAAGAAAAACGCCTATGAGAGAAATAGTAAAAAAAATAGTACAGAAAAGAAATATGCTAGATATGATAATGAAAAAAATTTTATTATCCATACAGAGGAAAAGTTCATTGGTCATATACTGTAAACAATGTGTATGATTTTTTCGAAGACATAGAAAGGAAAAGTGATCACTTAATTGGTGATTGAAATATCCATATTGATTACACTTACGTGATTATGCCATAATTATCAAGTTACTAATATGTTAACTTTTATATTTTTAAAAGTTTTATTATATGTACTTAACATTTATATCTAACCTTGATGTATAACATGAACTTTTATTTAATGCAATGTTATAAGTTTTAGAAATAAATTATCTATATTAAAACCGAAAGTTGGAGATGTATGCTTGGATGACAATGCTACCATGCATACTATTCTTCAAGATTAAAAAAAATATTTTTTAGAGATAAAATTACTTGAAGGAAAAGTAAATAGTTTGTGTCGATAAGAGGAAATTTCAAATTAGAGATAATTGCTCTAAATTTTTATATAGTGAAGAACTTTTGTGTTTCTAAATTTTCTATTTGTCGTACTATATTTCTCATATTTTGTGTTTCTAATCCCAGTTCTTTGTTGGCTTAATTTGTGTTGACATTCGATTAAGATGCTTGGAATTGTTCTCACAGTCTCACAGTTTGATTATTAGACTAGATCAAATAATGACGTAAAAGATAATGATTCCACACATGCAAAATTTTAATTTTTTGACATTAAATAACAGATCTTTCTCAAACTTCCACAAATGGGCAGCAACTTTGAGCAAAATTACTTAGAAGAAAATAAACCTGAGCTCTGAGTCCGAAAAGACAGGTGTTGTTCTCGCACTAACGAAGACTCCTTATTTTTATGTTAACAAAGTCTTTGAGATCTCTATTGATTACCGCGCTAACTAGGTCGTCGGTTGAAACTGGTATAAAAGCTATTTAGCCTGATTTTTTTTCTTGGTTTGTTTTGAAATACTAGTAAAGCAACCTAAGAGAGGGTTGAATTGGGTTTTTTAAAATTATGCAATAATTAAATCAAAATCCAATGCAAATATCCAATAAAATTAAACAAATAACAAACAAATAAATAACAACAGTTAAAATGTAAAGAGAGAAGGGAAAGAGAATGAAATACTTAATTTTTACGTGGCTTAACAAACCCTAGTTACGTCCACGCCTCCAAGCCCACCAGGCTTGAGGATTCCACTAATCAAGCCTTACACCCTAAGGCTTTAAAATCTTTACAATTGACTTTGAAAGAGTCAATCAACATTTACAATAAGAGGTTATCCCAAACCTCTTAATCAAGTGTTTTCCACACTAAAAACTCTCAATTTGATGTTAAAAAAAATTACATTATTCTTCCTTCACACAATGTATGCATTTACAAACAAAAGCTCAAAGCGTGATCTAATAGGTTTTAAGCACAAGAAGGATTGAATGCACAATAACAAGCTCAATAATAATTGTAAAATCTGTTTTTATTTGAATTTGATTGAGCTTTTTATAGTTGGAAAAGAAAACTAGTTGTTATTGGCTTTCTATGCATAATTGGATCACCGTTAACTGCTGTCAGATTGCTATTTTGACTTCTCCAAGTTGCAGTATGCAGAGTTTGAATAGTTAGTTCACCATTTTAAGTTGTTGGTTTGTCATTAAATTTCATAAGCTAATTTGTTCGAAGTCAACTTACCATTTGCCAGTAATTGGTATGTCGATTAATTGCAGTAACCCTGCAAAGAGATATTAGTTAATTGTTTCCAATAACTATTTTATCGTTTTGAGTTAAATTACTCTCTAAAATTTTTTTCGGCTAACCATTTTCCAATAAACGGTTCATCGTTATCTTCTAGAAGCAAAACTATATATTATCCTTATAGAATCGATTTGTTATTTCAAGATTAATAGTTATCTATTTTGGTTGAAAAATGATATACAATTTTTCATTTTTGTGTTTTGGTTCTAGAGAATTTTATTTTATTTTTTGCTTGCTCTGTTTGGATGAAAAGAGAAGGATGGAATGAAAAAATTCATGGGCGAAAGATTCAAAAAACATAGACTTTGTTAATTAAATAGGATGGAACGCTTATTTGTATAATTATTCTTTTTGTTTGAATCTGTAGCAACTTGGGATAACTTAAATTTTACATTTTGTTTTTGCATAATCAAGAGGGTGCTTTACCGTTTTGATGCCAACATGAAAACAAATCCAGACATGTACAGCGCAATAGATTTGGTGTTAGTGTTGAGCTTTGTAGCTCAAATAATAGAAAATAAAAATCATAGCATTTGACGTTTTATGATCTGGTTTTAGCCATGGAGGAAATGAGAAGTTAGAGAAAGAGTAATTAAAGAATTGAATTGAATGTCCCCATTTCAATGGAAGACATTCAAAACTGATGCATAAAATAGGTTGATGTATTTGTTTATGCACAACTTTATGCCATATGCTCAGTATTTAATCCATCTTTGTTTTTCTTTTGTTATAATTAATACATATAGCTGAATCTTAGTATATTGTATTGAAACATTAAAAAAAAAATCAATGTCTGATATAAATTCTCCAAAACTAGACTCTCTTCCTTATTCTTATAGATAGGCATGCATAGGGTTTATCTATATGTCTGTTCGCCTTTTGCACCATTGTTTTTCTAGTTGTAAGTGTCATCACCATGTTGTATGAATTTTATGAAGCAGTAGAAGCAGAAAGAAAATGGATTCTTTAATCTCACAATAGCTCTGGCTTGGATTTCTATGGTTTCATATTTGTGTTTTAATATCAGTTTTCTAAGTCTTAGTTTTTTTAGTGGGGTGGCTTCACAAAAGAAAAGAGGCTCTTAAGGCAAATTCTATGCAACTGTAAGAACATCGTTCAGTGCAGCCTTAATAATTTTTGTTTTAATATTTATTTTCGTGTAAGAAGGCCTACCAAAATCACTAATTAATGATTGTATTTAAAAGTTTTACAATTTCTTACTAATTAGCTCTGCTTATAAAAATTAAGTTTGCTTGACTGGAAATACTTGACGCACATTTATAAATTTGGCTTATGGGTTTATTTTCTATTAACAAATTGGATTTCATTTGTCCAAAAGCATTAAAAGATAATTTGAATTGATAGAACTCAGGCTAATTCATAGGTTATATATTTCAAAGGTGCTTAAAAATTAGATGTTATGTTGTCGAAAATTTTAAAAACTATTACAAGTTTTTTTCCATTTAAACAAAAAAAATTAAAGTAAAAAATTCTAAAATGTAAGATTTTTATATTTAATATTTTTCTAAGTACTAATAAGTAAGGGGAAAACGAATGAATGAATGTATACGAATCAAATCGTAAACGAATTAGGTTAAAATTCTGCTCATTCAGATTCGATTCGTATACTAAGCGAATGTCCAATTTAATTTGTTTAATTCGTTTAGTAGAATTAATAATGGAACCAAATCTAATTTAGATTTGTTTACAATTAAGTTATCCTATAAGGAATCAAATTGAATTTGAATTCCTTTACAAAAATATAATTAATAAACAAAAAATAAGCAAAATAAAATATAAAAAGATAATAAATTTAACATGCTAGAAAATACAAATTTATTACCATTTATAATTATTATATCAACCTTCAATTTTTAAAATTTTTTCATATATATTTAAGGATAAATAAATAATTTAATTAAACAAATTTTAAATGAATGGATCGTATTCGATTCATTTATGATCCATTTATTAAATGAATCTTAAACGAATAAATGAATCAATGTCCTCAAACTTAGATTCAATTTTTTTTTTTAATTAGCAAATGGAATTGAATTCACCAATTGATTAAATGAATCAATTTTTTTAAATCCAAACTCATTTAATTTACATTGAATCAAATCGAATAAATGAATCTTGACCCAGATTGTCACCCCTACTAATAAATATTATTTTTTAGATATATAATTTAAATTAATCACCAGGGAAATTAATATAGTACGGTGCATGATGAAACATAGTATAACTAAATATTAATACAGTAAAGTGTAGCACAAAATGTTGTAAAACATTATTATAATACTGTGCTAATGCAATACAGTATAATACAATAATCTTGTATTAAAATAATGCAACACAATATAATACAATATAATCTGTCAAACACACCACAAAGTTACAAACAAACAATGAAACAAATCTAAAACTAATTGCCAAAATCTGTAAACATACGTGCACTCACACCACATACGTGCACTCACACACTCACACCACATATAGTCCCATATACAGAGCTCCAGCCTCGGAAATTAGAGATGATGAGATGCTAAATAGCAATTGCGTGAAGAACAACTAGCATATCAGAGATGTAACTATACAAAGTAGCAGCCATCAGTCACCGACTTAGCTGCACGAAGCCAAGCCATTGCTTCTACTACGACGTGCTGACATGATTTGTTGTAACTCGACTGCAGGTGCCTGCTCCACCAGTTGCCATAACCATTACAGCTTGCTTAATCTTGATAACCACCATCACCAAGTTTTTCATGGTGTTTGACAATATTATTTTGAATAAATAATTTAAAACTTTTGAAATAAAATCGTATAATGAGGTTTATTGTTTTGGTTTTAAGTAAAAAAAAAAGATTTGAAATTAATAAGACAATAAAATGGATATTCATGTGACCCGAATGCGTTTTAACCGGAATCCAGTTTGAACTCAACCCGAATTTTTTTTTCCACCTAAAAAAGGACGATGAAGAGACATTTAATATAGAAGTATTATATCTTAATGTAATTGGTGCTTTATTACATCTAGCTCAGTGTATAAGGCCAGACATTGCATTCTCTGTAAACTTGTTGGCGAGATTTTGCTCAATGCTAGCACATTGATATGGTATGGCATCAAAAATATCTTTTGATATCTTCATGGAACGTCGGAATTAGGATTATTATATTCTAGTCAGCCAATAGAGAATCCCGGTGTTATGGATTATGCAGATGTAAGCCACCTCTCTGATCTCCTTAATACTTGTTAACAAATAAAATATGTTTTCACTTAAAATGGTATAACAATTTCATGGTGATCTACTAAGCAGACTTTTGTTGCCACCTTCTCTAGTCACTCAAAGATCTATGGATTACATAAAGCAAGCAAAAAGTGTGTTTGGTTGCAGTCTGTTATCCATCATATACAGGGCACGTGCAATTCAACTTCCGCAATGGATATTCTAACAATTATATATGAAGACAATGCTGCTTGTACTACTCAAATTTGAGGAGTATACATAAAGAATATAGAATTAAACATAACTTGCTAAATTTTTTCCACAATCATGAGCTGCAATAAGACAAGAAGATTGATGCCAAGTAAATACGCTCCGCTGATAATTTTGTTGATCTTTTTACTAGAGCTTTGCCCACATCAACATTTAAGAAGTTAGTCTATAGTATTAGTACGCGACTACTGAACAAATTATCAAATTGATGCATAATATTTGAGGAGATATTACATTAGAGGGAGCATATTTTTTAAATAGAAGTGTCTACAGCTATAGTAGCTTAATAAGAATAAAATTAATGAGAATGTGATAATAGTTGTGTTGTTTACTAATTTTTTCTAAAATTTTTAGTCGAAGATTACTGAACATAGAGTTTTAGTTACTCTATAAATGAATCTTCTTAGTCTTCAATTGAAAAAAAAAAGTTGACAATAAACTCTGAAGCATTTTGTGTGGTTTTTTGACATTGGATGATAAAATAACTTCTAAATTTTAGTATTTGTATTATCTTTGATCTAGAGTTATGTCACACCATATTTTTCATTTTGCATATTGATGTTAGTGGCAAGTGTGAGTACAAAAATTTTATAAATAAAATTAATTGAGTTATTTGAAAGAATGCACATGGCATAATAAGTTCTAAGTAAACTTTTTATCCTATTATTTTTTTGGAGAGCAACCGTTTTTCATATTATAGCAGCTTATAAATTTATAAATGATTTCTATCTTTTTCTTTTGAGTTGACCAATAAAAAAGAATGTATGATATGACATCTGAAAGTTCATTGAACTAATCGATATGAAAGACTATTTAAAGCTCTAAAAAATGATAGAAAAACCATTTTTGATAGGTTTGAACCTTTTTTAGCCATCCTGATTATGAGATATCCATAGTTATCCCCGATTGACACTAAACAATGTACATTTAATAAGGATAAAATTATTAATTTTTTACTTACAGTATTAATTAATACGCTCATTATTCTTAAATTATCTCAACACTCCCAAATTATGTTTTTATGTTAAATTAATATGTAATATATTAATTTTATTTTAATTTTGTACTGTAGATATATTTTAAGAATAAAGAGGAATCAGAAATGGAAGCGGGAAGTAAAGAAGAATTGGTGAAGTCACTTGAAATGCATTATTAAAGAGAGGTAACTAATCAAAAAAATAAAAAATAAAGAAAAAGTGGGCAATCATGTTGGTGATGGTCAAAAGGCCGTCACCCATCTGTTGGCATAATAATAAAATAAGAAAAGTTGAAGTTGATGGCCGCCCATGAATAGAAGAGGTTTTTTTGAAGGAAGGAGTTGAGGAGAACGGGAGGAAAGTTGACGAATTCTTTCTTTCTTTTTTACTTTTATTTTCTTTTTTCTTATGTAATAAATTTTTTTACAATATATTTCAGAAGTTTGTTAAATAAAATGAGTATTTTGTTTTTCAATATGAGTGACTAAATTTTCTATGGCGTGATCTTAAGTGTCTGAATCATTTTGCCATGAATGTCCAAATGAGTATTTTGCCATATGGCATGATCTTGAGTGTCCAAATCATTTTCATTCGATAATTATGATTTATCTATTATATCTATGAATAGGGGCTCTCCTTTAATTCGACAACTCTGAATGTAAATTTGGGCTCTATTTGTGTATTTATCATTTTACTTTTATTTTTTATGTATTTTACCCGTAGTTCAATTATAAATAGCTAATATAATTTCAAACTTAGGTTGAAGGTGAAGTCTCAACATAATCTATAGGCATAATTTAATAAGTTTATTAATCGTATTTCTCTAATTAAATTAGAGTGTTTTGACTTGTCGTTCATAAAAAGTAAATCTTGTCCAGATTTTGAACGATATATTGTCTCTCTAGTGCAAGATCATTACTATTTGGTACGATGAGCGCTTTATGCTATTTTTATTGAGGAGAAACTCCCTATTAGTATTAGTGGTTCATCTTGACTCAGTGTTGACAGAGAATACATCTACATTGTCGATAGTAAGATTATTATCACCTGGCATAACATGTACTTGACATCATATTTAGCGGAAGATTATTTTCCCCTGGCACAATGAGTTAGTAATACTATATTTACCAAAATGAGGATTATGAGGAGTGAAAATATCACCTCATAAATTAATTATAACCAAAAAGGAACATTAAGTCTATGATGAAGTGTTGAGTGTAAATCTAGAGACTTTAGTGTTCCATTTGAATTGTTTCATTCTTAATTTATTCCTGCTACTTTTTAAGTTAAATCTCAACGCTGCCCAAAAATCACATCCAACCAATATAAATTTAGAAAATTAATCTTACACATAACTAAATCCATCTCTTTGTAGGATCGACACTCATTACCATTAATTTATATTATAATAAATTTGTGTGCTTGCAAGTACAATAAAATTTGCATAACAACGCTTAACCATTTATGACTAGCTAGCTATTTAAGGAATAAGCATGCAACAAAACTATAGCATGTGGTGCTATTATGTGCTCTATTGTTCTCAAATTTGCATATGTATGTAGAAGCCACGTTAGGCAGTTGGGCTTTTTGCTACTGGAAATATTGGATAATTTGTCTAAAAATCGATGTTTAATAATTTTATAGTTGAAGATCTTGTGATCATTAGAAATATCTGCAGATGTATAGATAGTACATCAAGTGTAATAGTTATAAAAAAGAATAAAGTCATATTGAGAGAAAATATTGGCAAGTGATAGCTTTAAATACGATCATTGTGCTGTAGACCAAGAATTATGGAGAATATTGAAGCCTTTCTTAGAGTCTTACATAAAAAGCAGTTTAAGTGAAGCTTCTCTTCTTGAATGCTATAAAATTTGGAGAATTTAACTTAGGATACAGATTCATAAGCCAAAGCCACATGGTCTGGCATCAATGTGGCCAAGGATTCATGTTGTATTTTTATGAAAACATAAAAATGTAAATTTTTTTAATAAAAAAAATGGGTTCGTAATTTTTTTTTCATTATTGGACAAGGAACGTGTCGCAATATTATTCTATTTAAGCACTTGCCTATTAACAAAGCCTTAACCAAGGTTGTTAGCACTTGATTCAAGCCCTTTTTCTCTGTTTAATAAAGCCTGCACAAGTAATCTTTATTTACTATAATTTATTCGCCATTAATTACGACTAATGTTTTGCTATCATATGCGTAGGTATAGAAATAGAACTATCTTGCACTCAAGCTAATTTTTGTTCTTTTTAAGGAAAAGACTATGTTAGAATGAGATGAATTTTGAAGTTGCTAAGGGTGCGTTTGGTATTATTTTTTATATAATATTTTTGATTTTGTTTTATAGAACAAGAATGATTAGCTTTTGATAATAAAAATATGTTTGGTAGGTTATTTTTAAACTAATGTTTGAAAATGATAACTGTAAAAATGTGTTTGATTGTTTGTCTAGAAAAATAAAAATAATAAAGACTTATTTGGTATATATTTTTAAAAAACTAATTTTGTATTTAAATTTGAAAGAAATTAATTTTGTATTTACATGATTTATGAGAATTTTAAAAATTATTTGTTGATTGTTACATTTATTTATTTTAATTATGCTAAATTTATTTTTTATAAATGTATGCATAGCATTTTTTTCATCATAGATTTATTATATTAAAATAAATCATTTATCTAATAAATATATGGGACCTATAAGATTTTAGTGGTAATTATTACATTAAAGGCGTGGGACCTATGATTTTGAGAACGCCAATTTGGCGTTCTCCACACTTATGAAGAAAAAGCGGAAATCAAAAAGTTTTTGATTTTTGTATTTTTTGTTTATGTTTTAAAAACGCATCCATCAAACAAGTTTTACATTTTTATGTTTTCATAAAACAAAAAATGGCTAGTCAAAAACGGTATCAAACAAGATTTATATTAAAAAAAAGATATTGTAAGTATATTTATATTTAAAAAAAAGATTCTTCATTTCTATGCATGTAAATGTTTGTCCTATACATAAATTGAGTCTAAGTTGTTGAGCACAAATCATCAATAAAGTAAATTTAGCTTTCTATTTAGAAAAGCTATATATGGTTGCTATTGTGTTCTATACAAGTAAAGAATGAGTTGGGAGTTCTTTTTATTCAATTATTACTGTTATTGTTATTTATGTTTTTGAATACAACACATGTTTAACTATTCATTTACATCAAGATATTTATTAGGATTGTTAATCTTACTTGATTGGATCATTATTTTAGATGACACAAATTTGAGAAATATAGAAAAAAATAGATGTTATGTTCTCTAAAATTATAAAATTTTATAGTTTTATGTAAAAGAAGATTGATATATGTTACGTATTATACTAAAAAATTGGGATAACTAAGATTGATACATGTTCCGTATAATAAAGTGTAAAGTGCATTTGACAGTTTATATTACATTGTATAATATATTGCATTAAAACAATTCTTTTGTACAAACCCATTTTGGCTATCTTTTAGTTAAATTGCACTGTATTAAAAAAGGTAGCCAATACAATGAAAGGATCATAAAATATACTCATGAGAGAGTAGTTTTAGGCTATGTTGCATTCAAACATTGTTCTTATTTTAAATTTAATCACTTTACCTTTATTATTAATAATTTATAAGAAAATTACATTTATTAAATATTAATTTATATTCATATTAAATAAATTTCAATTTAAATATTAATATACAATATAAAATATTAATAACCATAAGTATAATAAATAAATGATAATACATTACTTACTTTTACTACATAAAATCGTTTTAATTATTTAATTATTTATTATTCACTAGTAATTTAAATTTAAAAATAAATTTAAATTAAATAATTATTTTTGACATTAATAAATAAAGTTAATTTATGATTAAATTCAAAATTTTAATATTATATTATTATTATTAAGTTATTTTATGTTTTAGAAATAATAAAAAATAATTATTTAATAGCTAATTAAAAGTTAATATTATAATACTAAAATATTAATAAATTTAAATAATACTAATTTAATTTTGAAATTAATATAAAATAACATTACAAGATAGTATTATATATAATACAATCCATAGTATACCAAAAGCGTATTGCGTTACAACTTTTTAATGCAATACATCTTAATGTATCACACCATAATGCGAGGTACCTAATGTAACGTAATGCAATGTAATGTACCACAAGCATCCTAAGAGCATTTTTGATAACATGAACTAAGAGGGTTCGTACTGTATTAAATATACATATCTATATTTAGTGTTAAAATTAAGATATCTTGTGTTGCATTAAATTTAAAAACAAAATCTGTATTATGGAGATTGGCACCCACCCCCAAGTTTATATAGGTCTACACATTTCTATTACTTTTAATAATTAAAATAGCTTAAAGTTATTAAATTTATTTATAAATAATAAATTATTAAAAAATTAGTAAATAGAAAATCACCATCGGCAGCCACAAACTGCCGATATTCACTATTCATCAAAGTCTTTTAAAGTTCAATTTAATGATGTTGAGATCTTCATTGCTGGTTCCAAGCATTTGTACAAGAATCATCAAATAAGGAGATTTACATCGTTCAAAAAAAGGTTGAAAATAACTGGTTTATATAAGTAGTCATCGGCTAATGGCGGTGAGTTGAAAAACACTGCCTCACCTTCAAAACGAGTGGACTGTGCTTGAGCTTATGTTAGTGGCAGTGCCACCGAGATTATTGTCATATAATGGTGTAAAGTAGTGACAATTAACTGCTATCAAGTCTTTTCTTTTTCACCGCCACCGAGATTATTACCATTTAACAGTGTAAAGTAGTGACAACCAACTATTATCAAACTTTGTTTTTGGTGAATAAAGTCTCTTTTGTCTGATATCTTCATATGGTTGTGTAGATATGACGATGAGAATTCTGTTAGTAGTCAACAAGCTATAGTATGGTTGCAAGTATTAGTGGATGGTGTTTCTAATTTTTCTGCAGTGGTCGGTGATCAACATTCTCATTTTTAACAATTATTAAAATTAATTGATTTTATAATAATAAAATAATATTAATTATTTAGATGCACAACATCGTACATATTGTGTCGACATGATATTGTGTTAAATTTAATACAATTTAAGTTAATGTAATCTAATACACTACAATATAGTATGGCACACCAAACACACCATAATCTCTTTTGTATTATTGTGTATTAAATAAGGTTCATATAAACGCTTGAGATCTTGGCCCATTAAAGGATTCGAGACAAACTTTTATCCAATTAACTAAATATGTGTTTTTAGAAATATATGACAAGTCGATTTAATGAATCACATAGATTTAACATGTCAATCATCTATGTATGACATGTTTGTTAGTTAATATATATGAAATGTCTTTTATAAGAATATGACATGTAAGCCACTGAGTATGACATGTCATTTGTGATAAAATGTATAATATATAATATAAAACTCATATCATTCACGATAATTCAGTTGTAATATAATTGTCGTACTCAATTTTTACGAGACAAACGTGTTGGCAAAAAGTCAAAACCAAGAAAAATATTAATTTTAATGTCTAATTTCGAGGAGAAGTCCTCATCCTTCTGTCTATGTGGCATGGTATTGGACATTCTAAATACAATATGAATTCTATAAAACACCCCTATAAAAAAGACTTCTACGATTTTACCTACAATGTAAAGGCATTCTAGTTCCAAAAAAAAAAGAAAAAGAAAAAAAGTTCAAAGCTGCTCCTCTCCCTTAAACTCTTTTTCAGTTCTTGTCCGCAGGACTCCCAATTTTTTACTTAAGCATTGGAGGGTCTTTGTTAGTATCAACCTCGACAAACTTATTTAATTTATTTTCTTATCTTGTAGATTGAAGCACCTAGATACGAAGTCATATAGAACTATCCTTAGTGGGGAGGGCAAAAAGATTCGAGTTTGGCCTAGATCTACAAAGATCCGAAAGATTTAGATTTGAAAAAATTAGGATATGCACATTAAAAATGCGGATCTGGATGCTAAAAGTTAAGATCCATGCTGATATGAATCTGAATGTAAGCGTATTCAGAAAACTAGATACACAAATCCAAATTATTTTTTAATTAAATTATTTATTAAACTAAAAAATGTAAGTTAAATGAAAAAAAAAAACCAAACCTATATCAATTTGTGGAGGTGCTTTTATTTGTGGTGGTTTTAAATAGAATTCACATAGATCTGTAGTACTTTTATTCGTGAATTAGTGGTGGTATTCTTGATGTTTGATTTATGTTTTTTATTTATTTATGGGTTTATAATGTTATTATACGTTATTCTAGGTGTTAAATTGTTGATTGGTCAATTATGTTTTAATTTTATTTAATTTTATTAGGTAAATTGATTGAATTTTAAATTATATTTGAATTCAATATTATTGGATTTGGATGTTTAGAAAATTCGCTCGCAATCCACACATGCATTGCTCGCAATCCACACATGCATTACTCGCAACCGAATCTGTATATTTTTTTTGCAGGCGGATCCAAATCTCAAATATAACAATGCAGATTTAGATTCAAATGGACCTATGTTTAGATATAGATTTAGACTTTGCCATTCCCTGGGGAATTTTTATAGTCCAATCTCTTCGAATCTTGATTAAATCATTGAACTAAATTTTTGTATCAACAACAATAATTTTTAATACATTCTTAAAACAATGCAATACAAAACATATCCCCCAGTGGGTTTGGGTAAGTTAATTTTTTAATGTATTGTGATGCGACTAGTTAAATGACTCTTATTTGAAATAATACAATTTTTTTTGTGAACATAAGAGATATGAGATTTGAATCCCATGCATGCATGAGAAGAGGAGATTAAATTTCCCTCATGAATTGGGACTTATTTGATAAAATTTGAAAAATGTTGTCGATTGGGAAAATGAAACGATATTGGGCCTAAACTATTACTTGTAAGCGCTTCATTTCGATTACGGCAGTTGGAGGCGGGGTTGGGCTCGGTTTAAAGGCTAGACTCGCTCTCTATCGCTACATGGAGGTGGAAATAGGGTTTAGTAAGAGGGGAAGATGGCGAGTAAGTGGAGGTTAGCGGGAATGGAAGTGCCGTTCATCAGCAGCGATTCCGTCAAGTGGATTGAGGTTTCAGTTTCTTCTTCTAATAATAATAATATTAGTAGTGATAATATTGCTCCTCTAACAGAGGATTGCGCCTCATGCTCCGTCCTTGAAAATCCTTCTCGGTATCTTATTTGGCGAATTCATAAGAATCTTCCAACTTCTCTTGAGTTACTACACGTCTCTTCTTCTCATCAATTCACCATTCTCGGTCTGCGTATCAATTTCCCTTTTCCCCTGTCGCCTTTTGCTTTTATCTGCAGTAGCAACAACACTAATATTGATGTGCTCCATGTGCTAACTGTCTCTGGAATTGCTTTCCGACTGAAATTTTCATCTAATTTCTCCGATTATGAGTCCACTCCTCTTTTCCCAAATCAAGACATTTTAGAGTTTAATTTGGTCAATTATGGAACCGTACCCATAACAAGAGTAGCAGCAACCGCTGGATGCCTTGTCGTTGGTCGAAATGATGGATCTGTTGCTTCCTTCCAGCTTGGCATTCTTCACCCTGGTTCGCCTGGTATTACTGTTTATTCTTCTATTTTATTCTTATTATTTACTTGCTCTTCATTTTCCTCATGTCCTTTTTTTGGCCGTTAGGCTTTCAGCAGGAGCTCCGGGATGATACTGGAATTGGTCGTTTGTGGGGCTTAATGTCAAGGTAACCATTTTTTTTCCCACATATTTAGAATTGTATGCTAATTTTCTGCTCAATAGAAACGTCTTAATTTGCTGCTTTCTTAGCCAATGTATCTAAGGGATTGCAATTGAATCATGTCATGATGATGCAGGGGTAGGATGGTAGGTCCAGTGCAGGATTTGGCCATAGTGGAGGTGCTGGGCAAGATGCTTTTATTTGTGCTTCATTCTGATGGCATTTTTCGAGTATGGGACCTTTCTTCTCATAGCAGGATTTTTAGTCATACAATGACCAATCAAGTTTCTGAAGGCAATTTCTATCTCTTCTCTCTTATACATTATGCTAAATATTTAGTGGTTTAATGTTTGATTCCATCATGTTCACCCCTGATTTGGATGTGTAGTTTATTCATTGTCCCATCAATACACTGTTGAAGAAAGCTTCATGTTAGATTAAAGGCTTTTATTTAAGATTTTCATATTATTGTTCTTTGTACATTATTTGTTCTTTACCATATACTTTCAGGAGCTCTACCTATGAGGTTGTGGGTGGGTGAAGCTAAAGGCAGCTCAGGCATTATTCCTTTTGCAATCTTGTATAAACGAGCTCTGGTATGCATCTGAAATAGATATTGAGTCTTTATGTTGGTTAGAATGCTTAAAATTTGTTGTGGCATTTTCTCTTCTTTCTATGTTGTCCTGCAGATCTTTACTAGTTGAAATTTTCAGTTGTTCATGTACACTTATGAGTCTGTTTTTAGGATCTATTATATCTTTGGTTCACTGTGATAAAGACATTTGTTTCTTTTGACACATCTTTAATATCGGACCTTTCCTTTGCTATATGTAGGCAGCATTCTTTTCCTTTTATATATTTGACCGTCTCTTTTTCTCTTTTCCTTTTTCCTTTTTATTTTTTCATTTTGTGTTATGCATTTTGGTGTTGTTTATTTTCCTGAGAGTTGGAAGGGGTACCTATTATTTCATCTATTATTGCATTATTGGCGTTTGTCTGCAGTAATGCTGGAAATTACATTGATAAAGTCTTTTAGCTTTCTTTATGTTCTAATCTTTTAGCTTTTTGATTCCTCTGGTAAGGAATAGTTTGTTTTATGTTCAATTGAACGATTATCATTGATTACCTTGCAAGTCGTTTGCAACCATTTTGAATGATATTTTGATGAAGGAAGCTAGCACGGAGATGATTTATGTCTTCAGTCTACATTGTAAATTGGGGACAAACTGCTACTGTCATTGGAGTCTTCAATTCAAGATATTCCTTTGGACAAGGTAATCGATGCTACATTTTCCTGTTAAATGATTCTGTTAAAGATATTTAAAAAGAAAAAAAACAGGTCCAACTTAATTTAGAGAAACACAGAATACCTTATTTCATTCTGATTTTGAAGTTGAAAGTTTTATTAATAGCTTAAAATTGCTGCTGTTATTTTGTCAGGCGCATGCATTGATGTCAAACTTACTTCAAAGAAGATATGGATATTGAAGGATAGTGGATTGATATTTCACAATTTGTCAAATACTGATGTCACTGAGTGAGTTTTTAGTGCATCATGTTGGCATAATGTGTAATTTTTCTCTATAGTATGTTAGTTTAACTGTTTGTGTAATTCCTACATTTTAGGCATAGTATGTCCATGGAAAAATGAGAAGCATGCATCCGTGTAACTATAGCATACTTAGGTTAATTCAGGACTCTCAAACTGTCATTTACGATTTTTCTTTCTGATTCAATATGTATGTGTATAGCTTGATCCCCAGTTTCTGTATGTACTTGTGTCAACATTTCCTTTCTTCATTTTCTATTATTGTAATTGCTTTTTCTGTTCGCCATGGAATAAGAACTTCTAATATATCTTTGTCCTAACTAAGCTGTTTCTGCTACATTTATTGCTAGGGAAGAACCATGCTGCTATGCTATGCAAGAAGAATTTGTTGCTGAACAACTGTTTCAAAGTTCTGAATGTTCATCTGATGATCTTCTGTCAATCACCCATTCGTTGGTTACCTCTTCCAAGGTGTGTGACTGAAATTGCGTTCCATAAAACTTGATGGATTATTGTGGTGGAGTTGTAAGTTAAGTTTGTTTACATTGGAACAAATATAGGATTTTCTTGTATTACTGTTTTTCTACTTTGCCCCCTCTTCTTGACAGTCTAACACTTCTTTTAGCAGAAAATATTTCAAAATAAAAAATTTTACGTAGCTGCGACTTTAGTTTTTCAGAATGCATCCTCTCAGGAGCAAATTGATTTGTCTTTTTCTATCTTTTTAGTATTATGCCGTATGATAAGTGTTCATTATGAGTGTTTATTATTTTTTGTGCCTGTCATGCCCCCAAAAAAAAAGAATGCTTTATTGTGCTTGTTTTGCTTGCTGACTGTTGTCTTTTGGAAAGTAGTGTTGCTTACATTGTTTGCTCCATTTTACAATTTTGCAGGATCACGTTGTGTCATTTGTATCTTCTATTTTCTTTCGCAGGCTGCTTCATCCCGGAGTTCATCATAATATCGTGCTTCGTGCAACTTTGCTGGACTATAACAGGCATTGGACTGATTCTGAGTTTCAAAACTTAACTGTTGATGGACTTAAAAAGGAGATCATTTCACTGATTGAATATGAGGTTTCTGTTGGCTTTATTATTTCTGTTTTACTTTCTGCACTCACTCTCACTGATAGTACTTTTTGAAGATTACCATTATCTTCCTTTTGAGGGGTTCTGGATGATGTGCTGTTAGCAAGCTGATGTATGGTATGTTTGTGCTAGGCTGTTGCTGAAAGTCCTTTGTCAATATTTTATGGATGGAAGAACTTCTGCACGCGTTATTTCCACCACTGGTGCAAGAACAATGAGCCATATGGTTTATTTGTTCAGTCCTCAACAGGTGCAGTTGGTTTACTCAGAAAGAATTCAATGTCTGTGTTTCGTAGTCTGGAAAGCATTGAGCTGCTTATTGATGGTATGTTAAAGGTTCATGCTTCTATGCAAAGTGGAATGAGATATTATGTTTATTTGCTTTTGTGCATTTATTCATTCTTAGGCTTCACTTCCCCTCTTTCTCTCTCTGGGTTTTTTTTAAACTTCGTAACACGAATTTCATTTCCATTATTTTGCTAGGTTGTTCAGATGAACTTGGTGATCTTGTAAGCTTCGGTTTGGAATTTTCAGATGATCACTCTGAGTGTGAGATTCTTTTTGGACTGCTCAGATGTATTATCAGTATTAGCCATCAATTAGGAAAATCAGCTTCTGCTATATTTTATGAATCACTAGTGGGCACACCAGCTATCTCAGCCGAAGAACTTGTTCCTTGCTTACTGAAGATTCTAGAAACAGGATATAGTTCCTCAGTAGTGGCACTCAATATGTCAGATCTTGGAGCTGATGTTGGAAGGAGAAGGAAATTGCAAATCACAAAAATCTTAGAAAATTCTCCATTGACATGCTATTATCTCTTCATGCTCTGGGAAAAAAGGCTGTATCATGGGATAGAATGCTGAATGTCCTTGAAAGCTATCTACAGTTTCTTGTGCCTCGCAAGATCTTACAAGATTTGGATGCTGGAGCTGTTTTTAATATTAGTACTTCCATCTTGGTCCAGGCTACTTCTCAAATTGCAAAGGTGATGTTTGAATCTGCATTGGATGTTCTTCTATTCATAAGCTATCTGTTGAGCATCGGTGGCCAGGTCAGATTTTCTCCTTTTCCTTGTAATTTCAATTTGTATTTAGCAAAATTAAATTGGGATCTGCTACATTTTGACATCTGCTTGATGTCTGTTTGTATTTCTACTTTTAGTATGCTTAAACCAGACTATTTTTACCTTTTCTCATGTTGGCTATTGTTTAGAAAACCATGTAATAATTTTTAGGAATCATCAAATGTTAAATGATCTACCAGGAATTGGTCAAAATTATTTAGCATTTTATGCTGCTTTCCTCTGGCCAAATATTGACTCTTGAGAAAGCAAGGTGAACATTTGAAGTTATAAGTTGATAAGGGCCTGTTCAGTATTATTTTCCATTTGCTGTTTTCATGAAACAAAAATGAAATGCTATATTGAAATTTTAAATATGCATTTGGTATCATTTTCAAAAATAATCTTGAGAACGAGAAAAAGTAAAACACGTTCGGTAGGAATAGTTCAAAGAATTATTATTGGAATAATTTCATTAACTGAATATTCAATAATAGTTAGTCATTTTTATTATTTAGCTAGTTTGATTATTTTGATTTTAAGAATAAATTTGCTGATCTTATTAATTTTATTTGTCTAAAGTAAAATTATAAACTATATACATATTTAATTTAATTAATGCTCAAAAACATAAGTATTACAATGTATAAAAGAGCAAATATTATTGTGAGGGAAATAGGTTTTTTAGATGATATAACAACAACAGCAGCAGCAGCAGCAGCAGCAGCAGCAACAACAATAATAATTCTTTATGATAATATTATTATTACTATTATTATTGATGATGCCATTATTGTTATTATTGTTTTTTTGAGAGTTGGTAGAAGTTGTCATTTTGGAGCTTAACATTGGAAAATAAGGAAAACAAGAAAAAGTTATTTTCCTGTTTCCTTTGTTAATAGTGTAGAATGAATTTTATGTTTCCAAAAATGTTTTCAGAAATAATCTATCAAAAACATATTTAATGTTTCCTGAATTTAGGAAACAGAAAATAGAAATTGGAAACAATATCGAATGCACCCTAATATTTTGTTGATTTGTCTTTTTGTGCTTACCCTACTTCGTATAATGATCATTATGTTTAGCTTTTGGTAGCAATCTTGAAAATCTTTTTTATGCTTACTCCTTAGTAAATATACAAGCTATGTATAAGTTAAAGTTGTTTCCTATAAGGAATTTTTCTCTTTTATTATTGTTATTATTTATTTATTTATTTATTTATTTTTACTTAATCACACACTGCATCTTTCCCCTTCGATTTGCAAACATAAATTTAACAGAATCTACCTTCCAGGTTGTGTGAGGCGGCATTTGATTCCTAGCGAGCTGCCCTACTGAAATAACTCTAACCAACTACGATATCCCCTCGGGTTTATAGGAAAAATATACCTGTTATGGTTATCAATCGTGTTTACACAAGTTCCCTTTAGTGCACATTCATCATGGCCTTAAGAAGTTCTATAGCCAATAAGACTTAAAATAACTCCTTTTTGGTTTGTTTTTACCGATGGAAGGTTAATAAATGTCATGTTTCCTGTTAGTATCATTTGTAGGACTGCTGTCTATTGGTCCTTTTATCCTTCTGATAAAATTCCTAAACCCATTTTCCTTTCTACCATCTAGAATTCCCATTAGAACTCGGGAAAGAAAATAACTTTCTGTTGGTTCCAATTTGGTTTTTTATTGTTAAGACTAACCTTCAAACGCATTGTCTCTGCTCATGGAGGTCAAAAACTATTTATTGCAACCTTTAAGCTTTTGCTTGAGTTCTGATGCTTCCCTTTATTTTTGCTCTTCCTGTGTGAGTCTTAACATGATCACCTGTGCGCTTTTTGAAAAGAAACTAGAATTAATGGTTTTGATGGCCAAGGTTCCGTCTGTAGTAAGGAATTGTAATAGTTCATGCAGGGTTTTGATATTTTTCAACTGTTATGTACAATCTTTCATTTCTTTTATTTTTTAACTCTTTTTTTAAAAAATATTAATTCAACTGCTAGATCTCTTGGTATCTCCATGCACGTATCTCGGGTGATTTCACTTACTTGGAAGAGGAGTTCCGACATTTCACTCTTACATGGGTGAAATACTTACATTAGACAGATCATTTAGTATTCTAATTTGATGATGTTCGATTGCTTCAATGTTTACAATTTCCATTTTACCGTTTTGTATACCTGACTTCCATGTGTGTTATCAAGTGACTATTATGTGTTTTCCTTTTTGATGTCATAGAATTTGAAGATGATTGATAACTAATGATCAAAATATTAAGATATTTTTATCTTTTTCTCCCCTTTTTTATAAAAATTATACTTAGTTTTTGGCATTTTCTAATCTTTTTCTATGTTTTCCCATCTGTGTTTATCAGTAATTTTTTCCTTTTAGTGATATGTTTAAATGCATCTACTAAGTTGGCATGTAACTTAACTCAGTTTTGCGTACAGATTGGTATATCGCATGATGACATGTCGAGAATGCAACTTGAATTTATTCCCATGATTCAAGAAATTGTTTTTGAGTGGCTTATTATTCTATTTTTTGGCACCACTCCATCTGAGTCACCTACTTTAGAAGATTTCAGCTCTCAGCTTTCATCATTACAAATTGGTAAGCTTTTTTGTGATATTAAATAAAGTTACTATATATGTATATGAAAACAAAAATATACTTTCCATTATGGTTATTTGTTGGGTTTTTTATTTCTGTTTTATACTTAATATTTGATAAGAAATAGAATGTTTAGTCCTTTACTTTTCTTCCAAGTGGATAAAGTTACTCTTTATGAGGAGGCATCAACATTGTATATGTAAAAATAGGAGAAATGTATGAAATGCTTCGAGTTTGAGTCTTCATAAATGAAATACATACCTGCAGAACAATTTCAGTTTTGTTGTTTACTTGCATGGTCCAGGTTACTTTGTGTTGAAAGCAATATGCATTATTTTATACTCTTCCACAATCCACATCTCTTGACATTATTGGAATCAGATAAATACTCTGTTCTTATTGCCTAGTCTTGTATACCTTCTGTGATTATCCCTTGTTGGATAAAATTATTTTGCTGATGTAACAGTTTGATAATAATCCTAATAATGGTCCAGGTAGCAATGGTGGCAAAAGATCATGGAATGACAAGCTTGGCAAATGTGATTTCACCTTAGCGTTTATACTTTTGCTAAATTTTCAAAGTTCCTCGGGAGACCCTAGTCACATTTCTTTAAGATGTCTCCCTAGCCCACAAGAAGTTACTAGTTCAGTGCGGGGCTTTACCAGTTGGGTTATTTGGGGCAAAACTGGGGAAGAATCTTCTTCTTTCTTGAAGCGTTCAACTCAGCTTTCACTTATCCTTCTTAAACATGGCCAGTATGATGCAGTTAAGGTAAATCCTGGGCTTTAACTTTCTTGCATTAATAGTTCTTTTGGACACTTCAATTAAACATAAATATACACTTGTACGGATATTTTGAGTGAGTTTTGCTAATGTTTTTTTTTGGGCTTTTTATGGCCTACCTGAAGTACTTACTTACTGGCACGGAGGCAAATTTACAAAAGGAGAAAACATTTAGAAGTATCCAAGATAGTGATGGTGACTGGTGTGTACTCCAACATCTTCTAGGAACATGCCTTCTTGCTCAGGCGCAATGCGAATTACATGGACTTTTGAAGGAGAAGAAAGTCTGTGAAGCAGTTCGCTGTTTCTTCAGGTATATATGAAAGTTTCCAATAAGTTGCTATAATCATGTCTTTCCACTACATATCCCATGAAGGAAACTCCAGAGGGGCCACTGGAATCTGACTTTTCCAGTAACTTGAAGAGAATGTGAATCTTTCACTTCATTTTACACTATGATTTTGGATTCTTATTATGGTTCAAAATTTTATAACAGTCCGATGTTTCTATTTTTTGAGAAGAATGAGAAGGAAAGCACTTATGAAACTTGCTCTTTATGGGATTCTTTTTTTTTTAAAAAAAAAAATAATATGAGCAACGTAAAACAATTTTTGTTGATGACAAAATAAGCTACAGAAGAAATGGTCGCAAACTTGAAATGTTGTGATCCAGCATTTGTGAAATCTTAATGTTGTCCAATAATGTTAAAAAGGAATTGTAAGGGAGCGTTATTTTGATGTAAGAATTTGACTGAATGATGATGGTTGATAACATTGTTCTTGTACTCCTTCTAGAATGTCAAATTACCTGTAGGTGACATGATCTCAGAGATGCGAATTTAACAGTGAATACTTTGTGTAGAATCTTTATTGGATGCCGTCATAGATTGATGCTTTGTATACTTCTGCATTCTGCTATTTTTTGGGACAACACTTTCATAATTTTTGAACAAGCCAGATCTTGATGGTTCAATAATCACAGTGATTTGCAAAATATAGTTTTCAATAATTAAATATTTCCTTAATTTTTTCCCCAAATTCGTTGCACAGGGCGCATGGCAATTTCTTCCGAAATTACGTGGCAAAATGACCCCCTTTTACACCTTTTAATGTAATTTTCTTAAATAATTTTTTTCAATATGAAGTGTTATTTTTATCTTTGTACAAAGCTTCAAGTTCATTACAATTTTGCAAATACTGATTTGCTATATGTTGCCGAAGTGGTTAATGATTGTTACTTCAACTTCATACTTCAGAGCTGCATCTGGGCAAGGAGCTTTTCAGGCTTTGCAAAGTTTGTCTCATGAAGCAGGATTACCAAATCTTGGATTTAGTAAGTTATTCATACAAAATTCAAAACTATTTTACATCCTTTGAAGGCCAGGGTAATTTCATTTTTTTGCTTAATTTTATGTACACAGATGGTTGCTTATCTTCTGCGGCATGGAAGCTTCATTACTATCAGTGGGCAATGCAGATATTTGAGCAATATAGTGTTAGTGAAGGTGCTTGTCAGTTTGCTCTTGCTGCACTCGAGCAAGTTGATGAAGCTCTTAGTCCAAAAGATGATTGCCATGGTGGAAATCCACTCAATGAATCAGCCGCTACCATCAAAGGACGACTTTGGGCTAATGTCTTCAAGTTTACTTTAGATCTTAATCTTTTGCATGATGCATACTGTGCAATAATCTCAAATCCTGATGAGGAGAGCAAATGCATCTGCCTCAGGCGTTTCATAATAGTTCTGTATGAGCGCAAAGCTGCAAAGGTTTTCTACCAAATAAATAAATTTTCCTTTTGTTCTTTTCTGCCAAATAAATAAATTTTCCTTTTGTTCTTTTCTACCAAATAAATAAATTTTCCTTTTGTTCTTCACTGTTTGTTACTGATATTGGTTGTTACTTCATGCCTTTCAAAAGTGATTGATCAAATCATATTCTTCTATTGTAATTTTGAGGGATGAAATTTGGGAATGATGAAATTTTTATGTTGACTTGATTTTTGTCTTGAGAGCGATGGTGCAGATTCTGTTGAGCCAGATTTATCTTGTAAACTTAGGGGTGGTTGTGTTTCTCAAATGCTGGTGTTAACAGTGCCTGACAAGCTCATTTCAACTTTGCACACTTTTCGTTACTAGCTATGTTATTTATGCATGTAATTTGCCTGTTTTTTGCCATAATACCACAGTTGGGCTTTGTAATATTTCCTTTAAATGCTGTGAGAACCAATTCGGTAATTTGTAGCCATTATAGATTATTCATCCATTTCTTCTAAAATAAACTTTCCAATCAACATATTACTTATTGGTATATTTTCATCTTTGTTTACTGCAGCTTCTTTGTGATGGTCAGCTACCTTTCATTGGTATAGCAGAGAAGATTGAGCGAGAGCTTGCTTGGAAGGTATCTTCTTGTTGCAAAGATTAAATTCAAATTTCATGGCTTTTGTTTTCTTAAAATTTTATCTCTCAGTCTAATTCTCTTGAACATTTATCCGCTAAATAGGCAGACCGTTCAGATATCTTAGCCAAACCAAACCCATATGAGTTGCTTTATGCATTTGAAATGCAACGACATAATTGGCGAAAGGCAGCAAGTTACATGTATCGATATTCAGCTCGTTTGAGAACTGAACCAGTTCCAAAGGATAGCCAGCATATGTTATCTGCACTACAAGAAAGGCTGAATGGACTTTCTGCAGCTATTAATGCATTGCATCTTGTTCATCCAGCAGATGCTTGGATAGATCCTTTCTCTGGGAAAAATTCTATTCAAAATGAGCATTATCCAAGAAAAAAGGCTAAAAAAACAGTGATAGCACAATGTAAGTGGTTGAAACAAAATATACGATTTATATGCTTACTTATTCTACTTGATTTTAGATTTGGTTCTTCTCATAACTACTGTATTTTAATCTTGCTCTTGACTCATGTTCAGTTATTCGTGTTATGACTATTATATTTTCATCTTACTTTCTGCCAGTGAGTTATGAATTTGATTATGACTGATCCTCCTTTGTGGTTTACAAATTATGCATTTGACTATTTAGTTCAAGCCAATAACATGCTTCTTTCCTGTAGTGGTCGGCAGTGATATTCAGCCCCAGTGTCTGCAATCATACATCGATATAGATAAACTGGAGAAAGAATATGTGCTTACTTCAGCTGAATATTTACTATCAACGAGAAATGTGAAGTGGACGTTTAATGGTAATGTGTTTGAGAGCTCTACATTAAGTTATGTTTAAAATGAGATGAAAGTTTGTATATTTTTAGCTAAATTATGAGTCTGAATTTGGTTGAAGTCTATCTAGGGTTCCAATAATCTAATCAATTCATGCACTTATTGTTTTCTTTCTTGAACATCTGCTGTAAGTGTTCAACTTTATTAATCAGAATGACTAAAAATTGATATTTTTTACATGCATACCCTCTTAGGCACTAATTACATAATATTTAAAAGTTAAATTGTTCAACAAGATATGAAAAGAATTTTTGTCTCTGACCAAAATTTATAATCTTAATTATTGAGCATATACAGTTTACCTATTTATTATTTATCTAAAAAATTGTTTTTTAGAAGTTTATGTTTAATTACTTGGAAGCTTACTGTTAAACAATATAGCAAGTTCTTTTTCTATTGCAAAAGCTGGCAGTGGAGATAAGATACACTTTTCAGAGAATGTTTGGGTTGGAATCATCTTTGGGTCACAATATCGTTAATTATCTTTTTCTCCAATGTGCCTATGAAAAATATGATGGCTGGATATCATCTACGACAAAGAGGTGGAATTATAATTTATCTAGGGATTTGAATGATGAATTAATGGTGCATTTACTTTCCGGATTAGGGAATTGGAATCCGGATCCAGAATCAATGACGGCGTTTACTTCGCAAAATTGAGGCAGGAATTGGAATTCTAATTGGAATCGAAATCGGAATCACGGGGCCCACCACAATTTGGGAATGGGGAATGGGAGATTGATTCTCATAGGGGGTTGGGAATGAGTCTCCCATTCCCTGAACTTTCTGTTCTGCCCCCATTTACATTTCAATATTCTTAAATACCCTTCTTTAATAATAATAATAATATATTATTAATATTATTACACTAATAATAATAATGATGATGATGTCATTATTATTATTTTAATATTATTTTATTCAAATTTATTTATTTATTTATTTTATTATTTTATTAATATTAATATTGTTAAAACTTATTAAATTTTATTAATGTATTTGTTATTTATTATTATAATTGCATTATTATTATTAAAATATATTAAGTTTATTATTTTAATTATTAACTGTTGTTATTATTATTTTTATTAATATTATCTTTATTAGAATTTATAATTATTAATTTATTCTTTTATTCTTATTCTTATTATTATTTATTAATTTTATTATTTTAATTAATATTATTGTCATCATTATTAAGGACTTTTTAATAATTTGTAGCAATCTAATTCATTCCGATTCCGATTTTGATTCTAAAATAAAGTAAACATATTAATGGCAATCCAACTCATTCCAATTCTGATTCTTATAGTTCAAGTAAACAATAGATTCTGATTCCCATCTAGCCAATTTCCATTTCTTTTCGTCCCAATTCCAGCTCATTCCAATTCCAGTTCAGTAAACGTAGCATAAATGTGTTGTTTGATCTCTTGGTGTTGATTGATTTTTTTCGTAAGTAATTGTTTGAGGGAAGATGGTAGGATATGCATGTGGGAGTGTTAAGGTGTTTTCTATGTAAGTCTTTTGTTACCCTTTTGGTGAATGATTTTATGATTTCTTTTTTGGAATCGGCAAGTGTGATTTAGAGATTTAAGGTGCCCTCTAAGGTTAAAATTCTTCTATCTTTTTTCCTTTTTCTCATTTTTTGTTTTTTGAGCCGCAAAAAGGAAAGGGTTAATACTTGTGATATGGTAAAGAAGAGGAGGCCAAAAGCCTTTTGATCTCTTGAATACTGGTGATGCGTACGTTGAATGCCGAAAAACATTTTCATTCTGGTGAAAAATGTTAGTGGTGATAAGTTTGAAAAACAAACAACCAAAAATATGTAAGTGAACTAAATTGGAATCATGTTTAGACTTCAGACTAGAAAACGAATAGGCTCTTAATGAACCTTTGATTGTTATCAAGGTGTCATGCAGCTAGGTAACCTGTATATCTATGCCCGTGTCTTTTCTTTTCTATCATGAATTTAGTTTTCAATTTCTTTAAATACAGTTAAAAAAAATTAAGTTAATGGAAAAATCTCTGTATCCTACATGGGTATCACGTGTAAAGTGATTAGTATCTGGAATTCCTAGGAACTGAATTTCTTGGGATTTTTATTTCATGAGAAAATCATCAAATCATTGATGATAAGAGAAGAGTAAGTCTTTCTTTATCAACCCTTGCAGTATGTTTGTCTCAAGATTATGTTCAAGAAATCATTGTATCTTGATATTCTTTTTCAGGAATTAATGAAGTCCCATCAGATTTGGTTGATCTCCTGGTCGAGACAAATTTTTACGATATGGCATTCACAGTTCTTTTGAAATTTTGGAAGGGCTCGAGATTAAAGAGGTATGATTTCCATGCATAGGTTGCATGATATGAATACTTCCTTTGACTTTTCAGTACATAACATTTAGGGCTTTCTTGCTTAGGGAACTGGAGATAGTTTTCTTTGCCATGTCATTAAAATGCTGTCCAAACAAAGTAGACTCAGCATGTCCCGGGTAATTAAGTTTCACTTGATTTGTTCCTGTTTTCTTCATTTATCTTTGAAGGATGTTTGTCTGTAATATTGTGACTTACAACTTCCTGGAATAATGTCAGAACCCATGGTCTTTTGCTGACATCTTCAAAAGATGAAGTGGTTGTTCATGGTTCTCCAGACAACATTGCTGCAGCTCACCAATATAAGGGGAATGGTCAATGGGAAACTCTTGAGCTTTACCTTGTTAGTGTCTTTTTCATGCTTCAATTTCTGCTTCTTAAGTCATCTTCTTTTCCTGCTTTTTTTGGTGTTAATGACTTGATAAAATGTAAAGAAATGCATTGAAGATCATTGGAAACTGCCAAATTAGTGCTAGAAGTTAGACAAAGTTGACTGTCCTGGTCCTGCTTGATTTGATTTAATATTAATGTTTCTTAGTTTCTTGATTGTTTATAGTTTCCTATTGTAAAAAATTTACAACATTGTTGCTTTAGAAATTAGAAATTTACTATCAAAATAGGATAATTTCCTAGAGTAGCTGATAGGCTCCCTTCTTTATGTGATTCAGATTTAGATTTCTATTCAGAAATTGCACATGGTACCACAGCTTTAGGTTTCCTCGGCAATTGTTCTTCATTTTTTGCCTCTATCGCCCCATGCTGCTCTATTTTTCAGCATTCACTGTTTTGGATGTTTTTCTTTTTTCTTTGTTGCCTTCATCTTTGTTTGTCACCTTTTTTTCCCCCCCTAAAATAAGTTTATTTTGTTACTTTCTCAAAATATCTGATTTAGTATCCTTTGAAACTACTTTGTTACTTATTCAAAATATTGGTTTAATATTCTCTGAAACTACTTATATCACCGTAAGTGACACCCAGTCCATTGCCCAATATGTCAATCTCTCCTTTTGAAACTACTTTGTTACTTATTCAAAATATTGGTTTAATATTCTCTGAAACTACTTATATCACCGTAAGTGACACCCAGTCCATTGCCCAATATGTCAATCTCTCCTTTAATCCTAGCCTTAAAATTAGATCCTGCAAAATAGTAGCAGAATTTTCATTTACTAATTCCAATCAGCCAAATTATTCCTTGAGAGAAGAAGCAAATGTGGCGTGTGGAAGCATTCCACTCAGGAAATTGGTGATCCCAAGTTAGAGACATGGCGGTTAAGGAACATTTGTCTCAATTTTTACTATTGAGTAAACGGCTTCTTATTAAGATCTCTTGATTCTATAGTTTCTCAAATTATGCAATTTGTGTAGTGTATCTCGAGCCCATTACCCGATCTCCCAAGCTTGTATCTAACAGTGGCTATTTCAAAGCTCGGTGTGAAGTGTGTATGAGGCTTAGTGAAGTGTGCAGTTCTCTACATCCAATGAAGCATTGTCACCGTATCCTTCTTAATGTTCAATAACTTGTATGACATTTCTCTCTCAATTTCTGATTGATGCCGAAGATTATGTCTTCTGCAGCATTCATGTACTTTTGGTTGAATTCTGACTTAATGAAACTAACAGGAAAACATACAGGTGTTTTGACAACAACAAATCATCTGCATCTAAGCTCTTATTTTTTTCTTTTGTTATCTGATCCATCTGATTTTGTGCTGATGGAATAATCATATATGCCAGATAAAGTATAAGGACTTTCATGCTGGTTTGCCAATAGTTGTTGCTGAGACCCTTCTTCGTACAGATCCATGCATTGAATTGCCTCTATGGTTGATCCGTATGTTCAAGGTAATTTTTCTAGCCAGACACTGGACAATCTCAGTGTGTATTTTGCTTTTGTTGTAAGTTGAAACCAAGTAATATTTTGTGATTTATTTTCTGTTTGATTATTAAGATTGCACAAGCATTCCAGCATGATTTCCCCATTTTTCATTGAATTTTATCACAAAATTTTGTTTTACTGATGGAAAGATCCTGAAAGTGTGGCAAACATGTTATGTTTCCATTTGACTAGTTTCTATTGACTTATTCCTTAAAGCTGCTGGTAGTTCTCTAGGAGTCCTTTACGTAAACAAAATATGTGCCCCTTGGCAGTTGACGAAGCCAAATTATGGAAAATTATAAAAACTGACTGTTACATACTGCAGTGGTGCTTCTTTTATTTCTCAGCTTTATTTTTGCAGTGCAAGAATTATTTTGTGATAGAATTCATCGTGCTTGTCATTTGCATTGACTGCTCTGTTGTACAGTTCATTGTGTTTTTTAGAGCTTTATTGTTAATGTTGTTAAACTTAGAAGATGAGTGACTTTCAATGTTGAAATTGAATTTGTTTTGGTTGTTGTCTTGTGTTAGAAAGTCATGTCTGCAGTCTAACTACATTCTCCTGGATTTGATAGGGTGATCGAAGAGAAAGGACATGGGGTATGACCAGCCAGGAATCAAGTCCTGCATCCTTGTTTCGGTTATATGTAGATTATGGCCGATATACAGAGGCCACAAATTTGTTGCTTGAGTACATAGAATCCTTTTCATCTATGGTAAGCTGCAATCTTTCCTGGTAATCTTATAATTTTTACTATTACAGAAACCGGCATTTCTGCTGCCTGCTGGTTGTTTGTTTTATCTAGGATAATATCATGACAAAACTACCATTTTTGCATGCATTTCATTATGTTCTTGGGATACAATAATAATCTCTTTTTCTCTAATTCCAATGGGAGAGAATTTTATTGTCCTTATCTGCATGACATTTTGAGAAATTATGCTTTCAGCAATGCTATGCATAGTGATTTAGAAGCCTGTAACTTTGAAAGGCATAGATTCTGCAAAATTTTTTGTTTATAAAATTCCCAGAAACCTGTATGGTACATATACGTATATTGTTAGCCTTCCTGCCCATCTCTGTTACACACAATGTTTGTTTAGAAATAAAAGAACGATCAAGGATCAATTGCTAACTGTTTGAGGGGATAGCACCCCCCGCACCTCAATACTGAGTGAAAATGGTATGTTTGATCTTTTCCAAGCCAATATTGCCTATGTGCACTATTTCTCCTTTCGCTGAAAGGAGCTCATTTATGTCGGGTTTGGTAGTAATAGTTGTGATCTAGCAGTTAGGGGTGGTCTTCTTTTGGATGCTGTCAAGGTATTCCGTATTTTTAGTGTTTGTAGAATTATCAGCCTTTTGACATGGAATATATTAATGGTATATAGATGAACTTTCAGAATTTTCATGTAGTTCCTAAGTACCTGTGCGTCCTATCTTGATGGTTCAGCAGATCAGTAATGAAATACTAGCTTAATTCAATGGACAACACACACCTAGTGTATTTTTAGACTTTCCATGTAATTTTCATGTTCTCTGCATTATCCCATATGGCATTTCATATTATAATGTAAGCCTCTGAAGGTCTTGATTAAGTTAATTATATCATCTACCAATATTTTTCTTCGTATAAGGTTTCTATACTGTGTAGCTGATGGTGGATTCAGTTTTTGCTGACTGTCTAGAAATGCTGTGATGGTTTACATGAGATAATACATTCATCTACAAGATTGTATGATTGATATTCTGATTTTTATTTGTATGATTGATATTCTGATTTTTATTTACTGCCATTATCAACTATTTGCAGAAGCCAACTGATATTATCAATCGGAAAAGGCCATTTTCTGTATGGTTTCCATATACAGTGATCGAGCGCCTTTGGTGCCAACTTGAGGAGTTGATCAGGTCGGGTCACATGGTTGATC